>OY728125.1:91952194-96752194 GCA_963277665.1 Viscum album
AGTTTCTACCAACACCTTATGAGAATGTGTTGGAGAACCACTAAGGAACTTAATATCACTCTTGGTGTGGTAAATTTATGTCACTAAGACTATACTTGGGGGTCTTATATGAAATTCACAATTATCACTCATGATGTATAGTCAAAAGCATCGTGAGCTAGTCCATAGAAATCCTATTGGGATCAATGATTCACTCAGAATTTGAGTTTATCCTCTATGATATATTCCATGGTATTCATGGTTCACTCACAACTTAAACATTATAAATCCTTTGTGTCTGTCCATGATATTCTAAACTGAATCCATGGCTCACTCAAGGTTCATAATAACAACGAAAATTTGATCACATCCATGGAATTCTAAACTAAATTCATGATTAACCAAATGCTATTTACCATTTAAACATTCAAAGTCATTTAACAATTCATTTGTCATGATAAGGTAAAAATAAAAAGCATCTGATATTAATCACCACCAAACTGTGTCACTAGAAATGACCAACCTCAAAATTCTTGGCCTTTAATTTACTCATATAAGAAGATTTCTATTAACAAGAAACACGGGTAAATAAAACTATTACACAACTTAGATATCATTTAACTCAAGTGGGAAAAATCATCGGGAAATATAAAAGGGTCCATGCATTAACATACCATATTTCATCACTAAGAGAAAGAAAATATAGACATCTCAAACCATAAGTAATCTGGATAAAAAACTATCACTGCGTTTTGGAATGAAGGCAGGACACCTCCATTGGAAGGGTTTAATTATAAGAACATGAATTTATAAAAAAGTCATTTCTCATCTTTTAGAATCACATTAAATATTTTGAGTTCCATTAAAATAAGAAATAGATTAATAAACATATTTAAGTATTCTATTAAATCATTCTTAAATAAATATGTCAATGATCTGGATCCTATATGAAGAAACAGACCAAACCAACCCTTTATAAATCAAGTTGTTAACTGCTCACATGTACATACATCTGTATATATTTATATATACACTTATCCTAATTCAAGTATTCCCCACGACATGAAGAAATATTAAAATGTAGGATACACATTCCAAAATATATATATGCATACCATCTCATATCCCTTCGAGTCTTCAAAAGGTACTGAAGCTAACTACACACAACAACTAGGACCAATAAAGACCATAAGGCCCTAATTTAGAGGGTGTAAAATAAAAATATGTTTTATAAACTTACCCAAAAATGGAGGCGGTTAATATAATCAACCAAAACCACCTCTATATAGGTAGTCGTTTCCGAAATACAGACCAACATCTCCCATGAGACTGTTTGCACAACCCTAAAACTGAAGGAAACTAAAATTGAAATCAACCATATACCAAGAGTGTTTAGACAAAAAATAGGGAAAAAGGAAGACCAAAAATTACAGGAAAATAAGAGGAGATGTGAGAGACATCCATATCTAAATGAACTGGGCCACCACCATAAAGGAAAGTATGAAAACCGACAACTAGAGAGAGAGATGGCGAGAGGTGTCGTGCGTCAACGAGGGAACCTTCCCCTGGTGGTGCATCCTGAAATGATTGAGGAGTTTTGAGAGTTTAGTTTTAGATTTCATTTTCATTTTGAGTTTATTTTAAATTTATTTTATTTTTAAAACGGGCTAAACCACACTGTCTGACCCACATGGGTTTCCAAACCTTGTATAAATCATTGTGTGAACAATGTGAAGGTACTACCTCCAAAGGCAGACCATGTAGGATAGGTACACGGCTTGGAATACCATATGTATCCCATTAAAATGAATATGTCCACCTGAAACAAGCCACATGGTTTAGGCCGCATGGTTTAATAGAATTTGCACCGCCTATGCGCCCTCTAGAGGTCCTTAAAAATCTCCCCTTCCTGGTCTGGAACTCTTAAAAGTCCTCGAGCTTCCTGAGAAAGTTCTCATTACTTCACAAAAGTCCAAAAATATCACTTTTAAACATCAAAATTCTTATAATTACATTATTAAGTTCATTTTTGTGAATAAAATTTCATGTAATTACTATAAATCCAAACTCTCTCAAAATTTCATCTATTTCAACAACACATGTTCATACAAACTCCCCACTATAGAACATATCATCTCCAAGAAGCCTGTAGGAAACAATGATGACATCATCCAACCAACCATGGTTTTGAAACATTTTTCAATTGGTCACATTGCGTTTTCAAATTCCAAACGCACCTCAGGGTTCCTCTTAAGCACACAACACTGTCAACACCAAACTCGAGCCAACGCTCGATTCCCAGATGAAGTAAAAAAGCAGTGCTTAACCAATATGGAATAAAAAAATACATTATCACATCATCTTATTTAAGAAACTAGCCACAAAGTTGCTCCCCACCTTAGTCTTTAATATTAGTAAGAGGAAAATTCCCAATCAGGGATTTCTCCCCACAACTAGAGTTTCCTTACTAACAAACACGCCCCTAAGAGTTTTTCAACAAAAGAGTCCATTGAAGCTCACACATGACTCCTAATGACATTTTATGACCAAACCAACACTTTTAAATTTTACAATTATTATGCCTCGTCACAAAAGAAGGAATATACCGGTTCCAGCCCATTGAGAACACAACCATTAAATCATTACATTAAATCCCAACAACAAGTCCATGACATCCTCAGAATCAACCAACTAGAGTCCATGGAACTATCCCTAGGTTTCTCATTCCCCATTACACAAGTGATAAATTGGTACAAATCCATGACATCCACATAAGAACACTGACTAATTCTAGAGCGTCATCTGCCCAACCCTCACATCAAAAGAAAAAACATGTCTCTAAAATTCCTTCTTGGATGTTCCTACTCAGAAATCAATGTATCACTTAGGACACACCAAACCTTATCAAAACCCACACGTCAAATGTAAAACATAGATAGGGATAAAAAATAGCCCAACAAATTTCATAATTTATTTTATCGTATAACAAACAGTCTCTTAGCGCATCATGTACGACATCATGTTAGGGGACCTGCTTGTCTTATTCCGAAGAGTATGATAAGATTAAACCAAAGGTTACTATTTCTCTTGGAATATGGTCCTTATTAGGAATCACTATTTTTTTTATAGTTTCCATCAGATTTATTTATGGAATCTGAAATATCCAACGGTTCTATATCCAAGGGGTCTTACTTTCTGAAGGTAGGCGTTCATTATTTTTTGAACTACGATACATAATAACTCACATTGGTTGAGATAATGGGATTTCATTATCCTTACACCCTTTGGGGGGATTATTTCTTAATTTGGGACTCTCTTGTGGATTTTAGATATTTTAATGAATCCTTATTAATTTACCAATTATAACATTAGATTACCATGAAATTTAAAAAAAATATTAGCATTTGTGAAATTTAGAATCACATGTATTTATTTGACTTTATTCTTTAATTGATACATTAGTATGTATTCTAGGTTCTCCATAAATGGTATCCTCTCATATACTATTAAGGGATTATTTTATCCATTGTTGTGATAATTCTGGTTCTTCACCACTCAGTGGGGCACTCAAGAATTTATTATCATTTAGGGAGATGGATGTTTTATTTGATGATATTATCATACCCATAAATGGGATACCTACATATCCTTATGAAAGGAATCAAAACCCCCATAGATTGGTTCCACTTAATGGGACACATCATAACTTTTAACATCATGTAATAATTACCAAAATGTACAATTTAATGTCACGTGATAAGGACATATAAGCGGACTGTGCTTCGTCGATGATTGGTGGGGGGCCTATACCTAAACATCCCAAAGAACATTGAAAAGATATGACTTTCCAAGTTGAATTAGACCCTGTTAGGAATATGACCTAAAAAGAATATGGTGGATTTGGAATAGTGGGTATGAACTTTATGGAGGCTTCCTACGTATCCCACTTGGATGGGAATCAAATCCCACATAGTTTGGTAAATATCGCAAGGGTGTGTGATCCTTTGAGATAAATAGGTTGGGTCTTACACCTAAATAGGGTTCCCTTGTAACATGGTCCAAGATAAGTGTATTAACTCATAGAGATTAAAAGAGTCATTAATTCAAGGTTTACTCTAATGGAGGATGCCTGAATGAAGGCAATTAGAGCTCAATTCCTAGTATGGATATCCTGTGATCTTGGGACATGGGTGAAGGATTCCTACAAATCCCAATTATGGTGGGAATCAGAGTTCTCATAATTCATGATTTGAAGTGGATTTTCTTGATGTTTTAATCAACATAAATCTCTAATCCCATGTGATTCGTGATCAGTGTGAGAAACCATAGGATTTCAAAGATTCAACAATCCACACACCTTCTCTTCCGCTGATGGAAGAGGTTGGGCCTATGGTGAATGAATATGCGTTGACGGTGGGAAATTATACAGAGCAATCAACACATCAATGTGAAATTAATGTGAAGTTCATTGGGTATGGACCAAAAAAATAGGGACATAATACAATAAGTATTCCCTCTGTGGATCCCAATATAAGAGGGAGACATTTCTTATATTGAAAGGAAAACAAAGTGTGACCCTTACTCTCATTATTAGGAAGTGGAGGATCTACATCATAGAGACAAAAAGGTGAGGATAGAGTCATATCCCCATAATCCAATACTGTGATCTTCCCAACACTATCTAGAGTGTAAGGATCTATGTGAATATAGATATAAAAACCTAAAAACATCCTAAGGATCCTGACTATATTATAATATGAATGTGGGGTACATCTTACTATAGATATACAAACCCAAATGGGAGACATGCTGATGTGCCTTTCCCAAAGGTTTGATATGTTAGGAGGTTTGTGTAGAGGCTTAAACTGAGTCCCTTTCCGATAAGAGAACCAAATTAGGAGATACCCTACCATGAGTGTCTTTAAAGAGCGTTTAAATAGAGACATGTGTAGGTCCTAGGAATAGAAATGCAGTGTAACTCTACAGTGTTGGTATGTCGTGTTGGTATTCTTTTTAGGGATTCCACAAAGGTGATCCATGCAGGTCCATGTGATGCTAAAAAAATTCTTAACATAAGATAACTAAACCAATGAAAGCTTAAAAATGGATTAGCAAGAAAACACCACTAGGGTGAGATTTAAATCTAAACACCCCATGTCTCCTTTTGTGTCTTTGGAAGAGCCCCACATAGGTACTTAAAGAATTGGCCATGCATAGGTAGATTTTTCATCATTGAAGATGGGTCCTTAATCAAATATTTTGTGTTTAAAACTCTAAATGACTCAAAACATAGTTATCTCATCTAATTCTATCTAATATCATGTTTTGGGAGATACCTGAATAATTTGGGGCACATGTGTGAAATATCTACGCAATGGGATCTTCAAATGTTCTTCCAACTTTTATATAGTTCTCAAATGGGGAGCCTTAGGCTCTTATTTAAAGGAAATAAGGGGGATGCTCGAAAAGAGTTTGTTGGCATAGGTTTCCCATGTAACTCTACCACGTAGCTCCTCCTCATCGGGGTACAGAAATCATATTTCCACATAGTTCTTCTGTGTATCTCCTCCACATAGGTCTGTCACGTAGGATCTACGCACTATACTGAATGAGCATAATGTGCACTATTTTTCTTGATACAATGGTATGATTCATAGTTCTTCTATGTTGTTGTACCGCGTAGGCCGCAAGCACATTATTTCCTTTACATTCATTATCTTTTTTTTATATTTTTTTATATCCACATGAATTCTTCATAATAAATTTTACTTCATAAAGAGATTCATCAAAATCCCCCCCCCCCATCAAGATTGGATCAAATTAAAAAGGGGTTCAATTCATGATGCTTATTATTGGGAATAGATTGGGGGGAGTCAATTATGAACTACAAATGTATGCAGTACAGGTCTGTCACATAGGTCTATAGTACTTCTATGTAGAATATGTCTTCTACATAGGTTGGAAGTTCCTATAAATTACCCTTTTCCTTTGTGATTTTCTTCACCTAGAATCATAGATTTTTCACTCCCGTTCCATAGGTCACTCATCCATCATTTTCGCATTGTGTTCTTACATAGGTCCCTTGAAATTTCTCATTGTAAAACCATATGTGTGATGTAGCTATGAAGAATAATTTCATCAAAGTACTTGCGCTAATATCCTTATCGAAGTACCTATTCTTAGATCCTTGTCAATAGACCTACATGACATACCTCATCGAATGACCTATGAAGAATTTTCCTTTTCCAAATTTAAAAATTCCATGAAATTAAAATTTGAACATTCTTCTTTCATAATTTCAACAAAATGGGGAAAATTTGGTAATTCGTTTGCATGAAATAGCTCACATGATAACTACAAATGAAGAATATATTGTTTGTTAAAGACAGATGATGAAATTTTTTAAAACGGACTGTTATGATATTGTTGAGAGTACCCTCTCTGGGTGGATGAAAGACTTGATTCCATACCAATGTGAATATCCACAAATCCACTTCATGCCTCTAAATGGACATAGGATTTTGTAATATTACCATATTACATATTACAAGATATACATTCCAAATACTTGTTTTCTTGAATACTCTAATTGTCATTACATGACAATCACTGTTAAGGGTATGCATGTTAATGAGGGAACGATCCCTACTGGATGCATCTTACACCATAGTTGTTGTGCCCCTGATAAGAAATATCACATTTTATAGCCAAGGCCACATTCTTATGATTGAAAACTTCATTCTTTCCAAACAAATCAATCTAATGGTTGGAAGTAATATTGGGAATTTAGTTCTGGAGGTGGAGTTAAACCTGAATGTATATGGGTATTTTGGGTACACCGAACTTGTGAAGAATTCCGGAAGGAACTATCAGATGGTCCCATTTATAAAGCTATCTGGATATAAAAAACATAGGATTACAAAAATGAATTCATTCCAGAATTTTTGAGCTGATGGAGTCTAAAAAAAACATAACACATGATGCACTCTGAGGTTGACATCACCTTGTTAGATGTCTACAAAATACATGGGATTCCCATTCTTGGGGATATGTATGATGAATTCATTACACCGGTAACAACATGGGGGGATGTCACTAGGACTCCACCATTGGATCATGATTTTTTCAAAATAGTAAATTAATTTCCAAAAAAATAATGATATTTTTGAATGAGTGTGGATGGAATATTTTTTATAACCAATGAAAGAGAAATGTCCCACTTCTACATGTCCTACCTTTTCCCCAATTATGGATAATTAGGGTATTTCAAGCACAGACATTCCCACATTGTAGATAGATGAGAAATATTATGGGTTTATAATGTAAATAATTATATTTATGAAAAGGTATGCTTAGTTGTCTTCCTTTCCATATGGCTAATCATTTACTTGCTTCCAGTCTGTGAGTTCGGCGGTGGTGTATGGCCAAGGACATTTTTTATTGAACCAAATTGGTAGTGGGGGAATATATTGGGTTGGAAACCTCGGTATTAAAATAATCTATCATTCCCCTATGCATTTGTATAATGGGATGGATCCATTTAGATATGTAGGACAATTTTAAGTGTTGTAGGGCTCAAATGCATCGCATTTTTCTTCATATTCGGTGTTGAATTCAGTTACAGTTCTTGATAGTTGATTTAGCATATTTTTACTAAAATCATCATGGATTGATCATTTAATCCTAAAACATTATGTAGTGCTGAAGGAACTAAATTCATTTAGAGAATTCATCTTCTTTCCTTTTCCTTACCCACCACCATGTACATTTGTTGATTATGGTATGGTAGAAAATTACGAGTTGAGGGCCTATATGATGGTATCTAGGGATAGTGTGTTGTCAACCATGATTTATGGTGAAGTAATTTCTGAGTCTTATTCCCTTTATAAGATTTCCCTCTTGTTAAAATTTCATCAAAAATTAAGAACATTTAATCCCACGTATGTTAGGCATGAGAAGCATCCAATGGTGGCAAGAAAATTATGGATTTTTATGGATTGAGAAACATCCGAATTATCTATTAGGTTACCTCAATCAGATGCATCAATTGGATTATAGACTCGATATTCTAATTCATGGGCTTCATCATATCCTCATGGGGATTTAAAAAATTGAATATTTCATTTATAGGCCATGAAAACTATTGTTTGTAGAAACCACTGTAAAAGATCTAAAAACATATTATGGAAAGGCATCAAAATCTTAGGTACCTTCAAAACATCTTTGTACTGGATCCACCAAGAAGAATATGGATAAGGAATAAATACCCCCAACATTAAGGTGATATAGTTTCCATTAACCGAAAGAGACCACCATCCAATCTACTAATTTTTTCGAAGAATAGAGGCATGAAGAGGCTTTGTAATCAGAGGGTGTTGCTTTTTCATTACAACCATCCACATCAAAAATGAATTATGTGAGGCCTTTAGCTATTCAATATTGGGAAATATTATCTAATGAACATAGGGATTCAAGGTCATTCATCTAAACTGGACTTCGAATAACGTATGTGGGTGATATTAAAGCACCTTTTGATTTTTATCCTGATATTAATTTGGTTCATGTACTTGAGCATATTATAGAGCTAATGACCTTTATATACGCAACTGATGGCCAATTCATGACCTCATAATGAGTGTCTAATATCTTGGAATGAGGGATACGTGAAGGGGTAATTGTTCTCCCTAAAGACGAATGGGAAATTTATGTCAACACTAAGAATATATTTCCCTTTTTGTTCGTTTCAATTATACTTATATAATCACAATCATTAATCTTGTTAGACATCATTACTACAACATTAAATTAGAAAATTAATCTCATAAAATGTCCCTGATTCACTATGTTATAGATCTATAGGTTCTCCAATTTACACATTAGTTGAACTCCCCATGTCTCTAAGACATTCTCCAGGAACAAAAATCCTGACAGGGATAATGGTGATAAACAATCCTCATCCACTAGCTCTAATTTCCCCTACCAAGAAAACTATTTCAATCTGTCTAGTGTCTTATGAAATGAAACAAAATATGGAATTGAAATTGGTCAGAAGTGTACATAAAAAAATTATGTAATTGAACTGTCCTCTAGTATTTTTCTTTCTTGATACACCTTGGTGACCATGTTCATCTTATCATAGGATCTACATCTCTTTCTTCTTGTAAGGTATTAAAAACTATTCCTTTATGAATAGAGAATGAGACTCTAAGAGAATCAGAGGTTCATTTTGATGAATATGACACCTTAACAAGCGAAGTACTGAGAGAGACAACTACATCTATTTCTATTTCTCCAGGGAGAGAAAAGGTTCATGGTATTGTCAAAAACATTTATTTTGAGTTTCAAATGTTTCTTTTAACATTATTCTCTTCATAAAATCTCATATCATTTTCCCATATGGATGAATATTGTGATAAACAATTTGGATATTCCTATTTCTCCATAAGAAAGGAATGAGGGTCCAAGGAAATATTAAGTAGATACCATTGCTGATCCTGACATGGAAAGACATGATGATGTTACACTAGTTGAAGAATTTATGGTACACAATATTGGCAGAGACAATGTGGGCATCAACCAATGTTTTTTTGGATACCATAAATGGTGAGGATGGTATAACATTCAAAGACGCAAAAACTAATATGAGGGATACCCTTCATACAAACATTGATATTCCTGGTTGCATTAAGGATTTTGGGGAGTCCCATGAGGAATTACCAGAATGTAGGTTCTCATTCTTTCATTTTACAAACCTAATTGTTCTTCTTTTAATTGTTACTTCACATAAAAGTTCATCTTAAGAATCTTTGTCGATAGATAATGTTGCAAAGACCCCTAAAAATGGGGAATTCCAGTATGTCCTTTTGCTACTGAGGCTAGAGAAATTCCAACTGAGAATCCCATTTTGGGAGGCACTCTATGGAATTTGATTATGGAAACTGGGAAAAATGAAGAGAGTTATCATTCGTAAGAAACACATTATCAAACTACTATATCTGAGAAAACTAAGTATGACTCTTATCAAGAAACCAACTTATTATAGGGTAAATTTTTTTAGTTATATAGATCATTCTTCATTTCATCCATTCCTAGAAACTAAATGATTATATTTCACCATTTATAGAAATCAGCTTCCACATATAGATCTAAAGGTGAAACCTCTAATTTGGATCAAACATAAATTGAACGTGAAGTATCTGTGGTTCTAAAATAAGTAAATCATAGAACCTCTTTAAGTTATTTGATTCCAGTGTACATTATGACCCATAGTAGTGACTCAAATTAATATTTATAGATGCATGTATCTCGTGGAAATTACATGTAAAATGACATGGAAAAAAATTGAATGATAATAGTTGAGGATCCTTTGGATTAGCTACTATCCCATTTTGGAAAACCTTCATCACTATTTTGATAATTGAGTTTTAATGGATTTAATCACCACATAGTCTATAATAATATGAATTAGACCATTCGTCGACGGGAGAAATAAAATAAGCTATGGTAAAATATTTAAAAGGCTAAATGAATTATTAATATTTAGATTTTCCAAGATGAAGTAGCTGAGGCAGTGTCCAAAAATAGAAATAGGTTGATAGAAATTGGAAAATAAATTTTAGATTCAATGAAATAGATGATATATCTTCAAAATAAAATGGATGTTATTTATAAAAAAACACGAGATATTGAACCAAACATGGGGAGAAACCCAGTTAGAATGGATAAATGATATTTTAATGAACAATGAAACACTTTTTCAAGATGAGGAGGATAATTATTCTCAACTATCTCAGCTTCATAAAGCAGCTGATAAACCTCATGAAGTTGTTCTACAGATGAAGAGACATGCCGAGAGTTTCTTTTAAAACAAGATAGAGAGGCAGGATTCTATGGATGTTCCTTTGATTCTACCATATGAATGAAAAGAATTTTCTGTCCAACCAAATATGACTTCATTCTTGATTTCATTCTATAATTTTAATATCAGAGGTCATTTTTACAACCTCAAACCTTTATATCAAATAATCATAATTACAATAACATGAATGGGGGTGATAAAATTTTTATATAAGCTAATAGACCTAGTAATGATAGTGTGATATTTACTAGTGTTATATAGAAAAACCCAAAAACATTGTATCATTTGAATTTTTATTTCTCAATATTGACTAAACCATTCAAAATTTTGGTCTAGCGAGCTGAGATTCAACTTTTGTCCAGGGTTACCTTTGAGGGTGTTTAACCTGGTGATTACTCTGTTTCTTTTTATCAGAAGTTTAATGTCATGAATGTTTGAATAATAATGATAATATGATAGTTGTATTAGCATTGACCATGAATTTTTAGATTACAACCCAAACCATGCTATGATGGTTCGGAAGGTCTGGATATTTTTTGGATACATCAAACGAGTATCTGGAGTCATGGTTTTTTTTATGTTCACGAGATCTAAAATTTTATTTATAGAAATTGGGGAGTTATTTTCCTAGAATAAATTTACCATTATTTGATGAACTCTTTGTAGGGGATGTATTTTATAGGATCCACTAGGGAATATGTTTCATATCCAAAAAAATACATCATTTGATTGAGATACTAGTTATGTATGAAAATTATTAAAGGACACCTAGGGAAACACACTACATAGTTAGGTAAAGGATCTCTTAAGAATTTTGGAATACTATTTCTATTAGACAAAGGGATTTATGATTTGAATGTATTAAGGCCACATTGGATGTTTTATCAAAGGAAAGATACTTTAGAATAAAGGGGTAGCCTTTTCCAACATAGGATATGAATGTTGAAAATCATTCCTACACAAATTTGATATATATAAAAGGTGATTAAAATTATTCAAAAAGATGAATTTTTTATATTGGGAAGTGCATTTTTGAGTCATGCAGCAAAAACATTATGTAGTAAAGTTTCAATTAATACAGAAAGGATATTGGAGGAAATTAATTTATGGTCATTATATTTGACCAAAGGTTTATGAGACCCAAATTTCCTTGTAATTTATCTGGAAACAAACTACTCTTATTAGTTATAGAAAGGATGAATTGTAAACTATGATTTGAGAATTTTTGGATCCAAATAATGGCATGTAAGACACCCTAAATTCATTATAAAAAGTATTTTAAAAGAATGAAGTTACCGTTATTTGATGAACTCTTAATGGGGGATGTATTATGTGGAGCCAACTGGGGTATATGCTGCATAGCCAAATAGTGTCATATTTTGACTGACATGCCAGTTATGTAGGTGACTCATGAAAGGACACCTAGGGGAACATACTAAATAGTCATGAAATAGAGATCATGGGTATCAAACATTCAATTGCTAAAAACCAATTAAAGTTTATCAATATTTAGATTTTCCATAGCATGAAGTTTGATTTATGGAGAAAGGTACCTAAATATAGAAAGAGTATTTCCAACCATGATTTTCAATGAATTGTAGGAATATGATTTCCAATAAGGTCTAACCCAAATGAAGGAATTATAGTGTCTTTAGTTTTAGGTCATATGACTAGAACTAATATATTATAGAAATAATAGATGATATGTGGTCAAATGATCCAAGGTTATTTCAATATAATTAGAACACATTGTGAGGGAAAATGTGATAACCATGTTCTTAGAGGATTTGAGATTGATTGAATTATAATGGGACAAATATATAATGGATAACCACATTATGATTCAAATTATTGTATATTTACATCCATCTTTGAAGGTGACAAAGATTATTTTTCAAAGAACAATGTTATCGATGTTTGACAGAACCTGTTATGAGGGATTTATTATGCAAGGCCAAATAAAGCATATGTTTCGTAGCCACACAGTGGAATCATATAACCATCTAGACTATTATGTAGGTGATTTATGCAAGGCCACCTAGAGGTGCATGCTGCATAGTAATGGAAAAGAGTTCTCAAGTACCAGAAATTATACAACCACAAACCAAAGAATGATAATCAGGACATGAATGTACTCAATATTAATAGTGTATAATGTTAAAGGTGAGATGTTCAACGTACAAGAAAATTATTTGAATATACATTGGACCTCATTTTGGAGTACCGAACATAGATCTGACTTATATGTAAAATGGGTATATTTCTAATTTCCTTGGTGGGCCCTCTAAGGAGAGGACCTAGAAATGAAGACTCTCTCATAGATTTTTATTTATATGTGGAAGAGAGGGGTAATTTTTATCTCATGATTGGACTAGATGATAAGGCCTTGTTTTCACTACGTATCTCAATTTAATGAGAATCATGGAATACATAGTTCTTTGGGTACATATTAGTTTAATGTCGTGCAGCAAGGATATTATGTTGTGCAGTTTACAGTCATGAAGTGAGGACATGTAATGATTATGACGTGAAAATGAATATTGCAGATGGACCAAAAAATATATTCTAGGTGTCACTACATGTCTTGTTGAAGCAAGAATCAATCCACATGTATTTCTTAAGGTGTTTCCCCATATCAATCACGTTTTGATGTTGGGAAGAGAAATTATTTTTTATGGATGGGACAAATATTGGAGATCTATGCATCTATACTTATCCCATTGTTATGAGAATCAAGACAAACACTATTCCTGGGAAACTCGATCCCCACACCAATTGATTGTGATGTGAGAGACAATGGCTTTTAGAACATTCTGGAACAATTGTTAATCTACTGACCCAAGATGGTATGAAGATCAAACCATATGTCCTAGAAGAGTACTCTATATAGAATTGGATTATATACAGGAAGAAAAAAGGAAAAAAATCATTAGCGTTGCGGTTGGGCCCACGATTAGAGATCCAAGTGTCTCTATGTATCATATTGGAATAATAATCAAGCCACACATAGTTATTCAAATAAGGTCTCTATGTATACCTGATCCACACATAAAGAGAAGTGGAACTCATGTTCCACTAATGAGTTGCAATGGAGTGAGAATTACATATGAATGGAAGTCAGTCAATTTTTAAGGAACCACATGGAATGCCACTTTTTGGTATCTTAGGTTAATTATTAATGTCAAATAAATAATGTGATAAAAGAAATGTTTAATTTTGGGTAATAATGACAAATTATGTCAAGCATTTTAATATTGTGTGACAAAGATAAAGATATTTGGCATTTTTATGTTGTGTCGCATGGATCTAGATGGTTGTTATGTAGTTTAATGTCTTGTATCTAATACATTAATATATTTGATTACAAAAAGTTATTATTAAATATTATTATATTGGTTAGAGATGTTATAATTTCTTCATCCTTCGAGATTACGGAATAAGCACTATTAGAGTAGATATTATGTGTGGAATTAGTTCCTTACCATTTTGGATCATGCTTTAGAGGCTTCATTCTTGGTATAATCAGTGTCTTGGGAACTAATACCAATTCTCATTGAAGAAATGAGTAGAGGCTAACTTTCTTGTTAAAATCTCATTTTTTTCTATTCTGATAGACTTCGAAATGTTGCAACGTGTGTAATCTCTTTTATTATAATCATTCCATCTCATCAAATTTCTTCTCAAATTGTTCATATGTAGATTACTGATCATAAATGGAAACTCATAGTGAAGGAACTTGAATTTCAATAGGTATAACTGATACTATTCCACAAACCTATGATTATGGAGTTTCATGAGTGGTAATATGGATTGTAATTTGATACGCCCATAAAGCATGTAAAAGTGTATCAAGCCAATATTTCTTATCATTATCCACCATTCTCTAGAGTAAATTTCATGGGGTCTTATTTAAATACTCTATCATTCCATTGGCCACTGCATGATAGCATGATGATTGGATATATTTGATATTGTTCTCTGGATATAACTTCATTACCTCAATAAAATATAAATTTGTTCCATTTTCCTACAGTATGGTATGGGGGACACCAAATATGGTTATGATATTAGCTTTGAAAATTCTAAGAATCATTTCTTCCCTGACTTCTTTGAGATGTATTAATTCATCCAATTTGGAGAAGAAATTTTTAGTAGTAATAAAATACATAAAATGATTAACCATAACTAGAGGATAAGTTCATACTAAATCTATTCACCATGTAGAAAATGACTATGATTATTTATTTCTGTGTAGAAACTATGGGGGTTGATGAATGAAAATGAATGCACATGGAAGGGATGAAACATCTTAGTAAATCTATGCAATGTTGTGTCGTTGAAGTCCAAATTTATCCAATCCTTTGGATTCGATTAGAATGCCTATGCCCAGACTGGTTATCTCTACAAGCTCATACATGTACAGTTTTTATGGCGACTGTAGTTTCGTCTCCATAAATACACCTAAATAAGAATCCATTAAAGCCTCGCTTGTAAATGATTTTATGGTGATCTAAGATATAATGAAGTGTAAAATTGTCCACTCATTTCTGGACCTATTCCATTGCGGTTATAGTAAATACTTCATTTTGAATATATACTATGATAGGTTTCATCCATATTGTAGTATGAACATTTGGCTTATAAATGGTGATGATTTCATTAATTCATCGAATATAAATGGTGAAAAAGTTGAAACCCCATGATGAGGGGATGTACTGATGATTGTCTCATCCTAATGTGAATCTTCCATAGTTATGTCTACATTAGCCAATGCATCATCTTGGGAATTTTTTGATCGCATGACATAAGAAAATGATGTCTATGTGGGAAATTTATCCATTAACACTTAGACACAATCACACAAAGGGATTAATTCTTCTTTATAGATACTATAATCCCTATGGGTGTATTTGATTATTAATTCTGAATATCCTTTCAAGTTCAAGTGGTTTACTTGTACATGGAGTTCCAGTTATAGGCCTTTAATGAGAGGTTGATATTCTACCTCATTGTTGGTACCACCTTATGATAATAGAAATGAATATTGAAACACTGCCTTTTCTGGGGAGATAAGCACAATTCCTAACCCATCTTTGTTGAGTTTAGGGTTTTCCATTTTCTTCCCCATTAAACATCTAGAAGCACCATCATTGTACATTTCCCTTTTTGGGGACTATATTGAATAGAGAGTATTTCTTTATTAGCAATTTCAGTATTCAAATATATATATTAGGAATATGGTTGTTCTGCAAGGAATTCATCTATGGCTTAAAAATTATTTATTTCATAGACACATACTGACTATCTAACTATTTCAAAATAATTTTCCATCATTCCAAACGTCTTGTCACCATAGGATTACATATTATAAATATGAGTGATTTATTTCGAGATATCATGTGGACCTCATGATGTTGTAGTTAGTGCCTTAACTTCTAAATTACAATGATTAATTCCAGATAACACTTCTCGATAATTGAATATTGATTCTATGTGTCGATCGTGGTTTCAATGAGATATTAAATGCTATTCGTGTTCCCATCATCATTCGTTTGTGCAAGTAAGGTAACCTATGATCGCTATAAAGTCATCACATAGAGAATTAGTGCCCTTACTTAAACAGATGGAATTAATATCAGTGGGCTCAAAAGATATTTCTTGAGGGTATCAAAGACCTCATAAAATTCTTCATTCCATTGATAAGTAACTCCCTTTCCATTATTATAGCTAAGAGTAAACAACTTCCTACAAAATTAGAGATAAGGTGCCGAATATAGTCCAAGTGTAATTGAAGTCCTCTTAATTCTTTCTTGTTTTGAGGATGTGACATACCAAGTATGACCTTAGTCTTATAAGGATAAACTTTGATACCAGGATGGAATACCACAAAACTAATCAGTTTTCTTGTGGTTACCCTGAAAGGACATTTGAAAGAGTTCATTTTCAAATTATGTTTCTGCATCTTGATAAATGTTTTCTCAAGATCACCCAAGTGAACAAAACATTTTATGGAATTAAAAACTCAATTATCTACATCGAATTAAATAAATTCCCCCCCAGAAGGGTTTGAAAATATGGTGCATTACACGTTGATATATTTCACACAGATTCTTCAAGCCAAAGGGCATTACCTGATAGAAAAATACTCATTAAGGGGATATAAAAGAGGTATACTCTAAATATTAGAAGGCTATTTTATTTTTTAATACCCAAAGTAGCCATCCAAGAAGGATAGATCATTAAAGCCAGCTTTTGCATAAAACAAAATTTCTGTGATTAGAATCGGAAATTCAACCATGGGAAAATTCCAGTTGAGATATCTAAAATCAATAGAAAATCAAAATTTTCCCGTTATTCATTTTTTTCAAGATAATATTGTCCAACAATTTGGTACAATGCACTTCCATGCCAATGTTAACATTGATAATCTTTCATACTTCGTCCTAAATTTTAGAGGCATGATTTGGGTGCGTTCTTCTTACCACTTTCTTAAATCCTCGATGATCTTCATGAAACCCTAAATGTGAGTGGCCAAATTGGTATTAAATATTGGAATTTCTTTATAGTTCTAATAAAATATATCTAAGTGTTTCTTTAGAAATAAATTATAAATCTCTTTCTCTTCATAATTCATGGTCTCAATAAATATAGTGGAGTGTGAATCTTTATCTATATCTAGATTTTCATATCCGACCTCATCCACGGGGGTAGAGCCACCTTCCTGAAATGTTGGAGGGGAATCCTTATGACATTCTTCTTCTTCCTCCTCATGTGTTACTTATTCTGTTTGATCATAATGGGTATTTGATAAAGAAAAACTATTGAAGCTAGGGGAGGAGTCTGTATTTTGACATCCTGAAGAAGAGGAAACCATTTCTAACATCATTGATGATGACAGGTCTTTCTAAAGAATTTAAGAGAGAATTATGGGTTGTTAATAAACAAACTTTTGTTCTTTTTCTAATGCAAAACCTTCTTCTTGACTAACTGATGAACCAAATAATTTCTAATGTTTGTTGGATTATATAAAGATATCTCCATTTAATCAGTCACCAATACTTGGCAGATCAACAATTTCTCCCAAGCTGCCAAGCTGTATTTCTACACCTGACATTATGGAAGTCCCTGGATGAGTCCTCAGATTTAGTTTTATCCTTACAATTTTATTGATAGGAAATAAAAAATATACACATAGATGTTTTAATGTGTTAGATGATATCATTTCCTGACTATTTTGATCGTTGATTCTTATTATATATTTTTCAGCATACCTTGTTCTCTTTGTGTTGTAGAATTCATCCTTAATATACTATGATTTATACACTTTGAATAGATCCTTGTCCCCTTAAAATTTCCTAATATGACCATTGAATAAATACTTGGTACATTGGTGGTATGATGAAGTAATCTTCGCATGTTGATGTAGCCAAGGCCTTCCAATAATATTGGTGAAAGCTGTGTCATGTCGGACAAACATGAAATCCAAATAAGATACACGATCCCCAAACAATGTTCTGTGGGTGATATCGCAAAGAGGTTATTATTAAATCTTGTTATAACAATGCAACATCAGAGTGGGAAGAGATCATTCAGATTCAGTGAGACCCAATTTATTAAGTGTACAAATTGGAATGAGGTTTACTCTTGATCCATTATCAATGAATTCTCATCAGATGTGTATATCATTAATATTTCCATATAAATACACGGGCTTGATGTGTCCATGTACAACATCATTTTTATCATGATCCATGAGTGATATAACTTCATGAAATTCTGTAGGATCATTCTCTATACGGTAAACCTCAGCAACAGCTTCCTCGGTTTCAATCTCATGAGGACTTGACAAATCCCCATGAAGTGATTCTTTATTATCTGTTGATAGATTCAAAGCATCCACAATTGATAACATGGTTGGTACATGGGATAGCTAATTCAAAATATCATACTTGTGGTCGAAAATCATTTTTTTTCTAGCATGGGGAAGTAGTTTTGTAGGTTCCTTGGATTTTTATGCTCTTCATGTAGATACACCATGTGGAAGGGCAGAAGATGGAAATACATTGGATCTTTGTAGATTAGAATAACTAGGTCTATCTACCTACTGACAGAGTGGTTGTATAGCATCTAATCAGTCATCCAAGATGATCATGTCAGGGTCAAACTTTTATTTTGTAGGCATGATTCCTTGTCCTTCATGAGCCCACTGAAGGGATCTCACATGAGTTTTATCCAGATAAACCGTTTGAGATAGGGTATAGTTTAAATAGTGTCTTCTAAGATAGCCACATCATCCCGTGTATCCTTGATGTTGTAATCATTCCCAGTTCCCCAATTAGGTACTGGGAATTCTGATTTATAACTAGAATCATCATCTACATAGGTGTCCATTAAGTGGATAACATTAATGGAACCGATGATCAATTCTTAATCTGATCAAGATTCTACTTCACAAGTATGTTCTTATTGTGCCATTTTTCGGGGCGGTGTCTATGATTTTTAGAAAGTTGGAATGAAATCTTCCAAATACAAGGAAAAAATTGTCTTTGACTTAAGCTCGTTTTCTCATAACTTCTTTTTATCTTTTGGATCATGTCACTTCTTTAAGGATTGACATTTGGATGACTGATCTTTTAAATAATATGGATTTTCTTTAGTGGAAGTGGATAGAGTAACATTTGGTGGATTCAAATGTGTTTGTAAAATTTCAAAATTTTGATGGATTGTTTTCTTAACCATCAATCACCATACTTATGCATATTTTTTATTTCGACTTTCTTCCATAAACCATCTTTCTCTAGATCAGTAGTAGTAACACATGCTACTCGAGATGATGAACTTTTTGGTTTCACTTTTCTTAAGTCTCTCATTTTTTAAAGGATATAATTTAAAACAAAAAACTCATTAATGGGGTTCCCCATCATTTATTGAGAATTTAAATAATTATGGATATCTTCATCTCCTTATTTATTCGGTTTCTTCAGCCTCGTAAACTGAAATAATGTGTTTTCCCAAGCTGAAATGATGTAACCAGGAACCTATTCATTTAAAATTGTATAAATTATTCTAGAATTCCTCAAATTGTCATCGTCATTTATATCTTTTATCTTCTTGTTGAGTCGGTCATTTCTATTGACACTCAGGTGGTGGAGAATTACAGTATAATGAAGGATTTGAAGTAGAAGCAGGTACACGTGCTTGTTTGAATGTGACTATATAAGCCATTTCCATCACTATTCTACTTCCTATAACAGATTGGATTACTTGAGACATTGATTTGGTTTTATCAATGGTTTTCTCCACTTATAGGGATATTATAGAATGGTCTTGAACCCTCTTATATATCTCACAGGGATTAGTGGTGTGCATAACTCACCATGTAGATTTTCCACACAAATTGGATAAAACTCTTCCCAAGGGAATGGTTGATTTCAGGAATATGTTAATACATTCCGTAGAGAAATGAAATATGAAACCAATTCATTATCCCTTTATTTTCTTTTTTTAATATCAATGAATTCTATCTTCAGAAGTGTTGAGAAGAATTGGAAAAGTAATTTCTTATAGAGGTCTTCCCATTATTTAATTGATCGAGATTGCAAACTAGTGTACCAGACATAGATTGGCCCCTGTAATGATTGCACAAATCAAATGAGCTTTATTACATCTTTTTATTGAGGGGACCCCATCATGGGATCATAGTATGAAACAAAATGTGTTATGCTCTACTCTGGATTTCACGAACCATTAATTATTTGATATGTAGCTTTCAATAAGATTGGTGTGGGAGGGATCAGATCTACCCATTCAAGGTAAGCTTTCTTTTTTGGTTGTACAAGTGTATGCCATTTTTTCTGTAGCTTCCAATTGATTTTTTAATGAATCAATTGTATTCATAAGCATTTGGGAAATATTTGGATTAGATGAGACCTATATAGGTACAACATCTGGTATGTGAACTGGAAAAACTACTGGAAAAACCATTGTTTGTGATGCCGGTAGTATTTGTCATGGATAACCCATAGGGACAGGCCTGTAAGGATATGTTTGATCATACTCTAGTTGTGTACCTAATGGATGGAAATACGTTTTCACATATGTAGTGGCAACCGACCCTCTAAGATGAGGAGTTCCTATTGAATGTGAAATCCAAGGATCTACTTATGGATTACTTCATGTAGGAATGCTGGTTCAATGTAACTCTACATTGAGTCTTCTCAACTCCTTCATCTCCTCCTCTTGTTGTTAAAATATTTCATCATATGAAAGAGACATTCCTCCTCCTATTTAAAAGTGATACATGATATAACCATTACCTTTCCCCTTGTTTGAAGCAGTTCTAAGAGTTGGGAGTTTGTTACTTGAGGGAATACCAAGATTCTAGGTAAGCCTCTGATTTTGGAAATGTACAACTCCTTCATTTTCTTTACTGTGTATTGTATTATGTATAAGAACTTTTTCCTCATACACCCATAAACTGGACTCATTTTCTAGAGGATCTTCTACAATTCTATTAATGACATTCATGAATGTATAACAAATTGATGACATTCTGTCAGTATCATTGTAAGATCACCTTTTTATGTTCCCTCCATGAGACATAGTTCTCATATAGGATGAAGATTCTTCCATATGTTGAACCAGATATCAAGAATTCAATCTTCTTCAATCAATTCTTTAATTTAGTATTGAGAGGTTTCCAAAGGAGAGGACATGACTGGTACTTCACACTTGGCCAATTGTTTTCTAATATTCAACATATCCTCGTCATATTTTTCTAAGGGTTACTCCACTTGATCCAGAAAGAGTGGAAATTTATCATTTTTTTATCCTAAGAAATAGGATCATTTGTTTTTTCCACTACAATATTATATGGAAAATTACCTATGGGAGGTTTAGATAATAACAGTTTCCTTATGCTATCTTTTGGTTTAGATACTATTTCACCTACTAGTAACAAGGGATCAGACATGACTGGACTTATGATAGAAAGTGACTCAGGATAATACATATTTATCATGACTACATTTTCAATAGGGGAAATATCTTGACAATGCGAAACATTAATGCGGAGATAAATTTTGCAGCATATAACATCATGGGTAGGACGGCCATGTGGGATTACAACACGGGGTATGTCCTCTTGATCCTTGGTCTTATGGACACACAGAGGGTTTTCATGGCTTTCATTTAGATATATATTCTCTTGATTGACCAAAATTTATTGATGAAAGCCTTCATGATTAAGTATCCGATGGGTAAATTTTTAATTTCTTATACTACTCCAATAATTTAGTAATTGGAAGGTAGGATCTTCTGTTGAAATAGATGAATGCTTAAGTTCTTTTAGAACTCCCGCTTTAAGAGGATCCAAATCATATATTGGCTCTTGAATTTGCAACTATTATTGTAGATAATTTTTCCTAAATGATATCTTACATGTAATTTGGGATACATGTTCGGAGAATTTGTTATCTTGTGTGGATACATATGCATTCGATGGAGTTGTTATCAGAATGGGACGATTATCTCTACTTGGAAAGGGTGTATGTTCCTAATCTAGTTGTTTTTGTGATATAGGGGAGTGTACCCCATAACCCTCCTATACCGGAACAATGGTATGTACCTAAATCAATATGGAATGATAATGATGAGTCATCATATGTGAGGGGATAAAGTTATATGTTTATCCCTCTAGTTCTATGAAATTTATAATTATGATATTCTTGCAGGATTCTAGGATATGTGTAGGAAATTGTGTCTTTCCATTCAATATTGTTAAAATGTATTTGGTGAATTCGATGGATACAATGGGAATATAAGTCCATTGAAAATTTGGAGTAGGTGTATGCACCTACTCCTACCCTCCCTCTCTTGTCAGTGGATACTGAAAATACTCGTTTTTTGGGGGTAGATATTTGAGTCTTCCCTATGTTTGTCATAAGAGATTTTGGACTAACTTCTGCAGGTGTTTCCAAATGAGACTATTCATATGCTTGATTGAGGCTGCTAGGTGTATGTGGCTATTGGATATTTTACACCAAGCATATTTGATAGACTTTGTAACACCCCGAGATTTTACGAGAAATATTCTTTTTAATTTCTTTGATGTCTTGTGTTGTACGCTAAACCAAGATTATCTTGTGCTATACGCAACACCATATTAGCTTGTATTATATGCAAACACTATTCTAGGCTTGTGTTGCATGCCATAGAAACCTTCCTAGATAGCGTGTGTTGTACGCAACACTGAGTTTCACTAAACGAGATATTAGTATAATATTATTATGAACTAGCTTTTATGAATAATAATACAAACTTTTTCAAATTTTATAAATTTTATCTTTTAAAATGGACATAATTTTTGGATTTGGAATATAGAAATTATCCTTGGTTGAAATTTTGGTATTTTTCTAAAAACATTCAATTTTTGATGAATAGTGAAAACACTAAGTTATTGGTTTAAACCAACTTCTTATTTAAATAATAATTTATTTTATATAAATTTATTTTAGGGAAAAATAGATACTTAATACTTATATAAGTTCAATGTAATTCATTGGAGTCATTTTATAATAATTTTAGATATATACAATTTTATTGAACTTTTCACTGTCTTTTACCCACCTCATAAGAGAATTTGTAATTGTACATAAAACATAATTTTACCGCTTCTTTGAGTTGAATTTCAAAAATCCGAGAAACACGGTTAATATCAAGGAGTAAAATGTGGTTCAATAAGATAAAAAAAATTGTTGAATAGTAACTTGTTACTTTTATTTACCACGGTTAAAAGTAAATAAGGCAATTAATGGTAAAAATTTTATTATTATTACCCTAACACATGTCCTAATTCTATTGGATAAGTGTATATCGACCAAAAACAACCTTAATAATAAAATATTACCCTTTAGGTCCACATTTATTAGATTAGGACACTTATTATTATTTCATTTAAAGAAGAGTTAAAATTGTTAAAATTAATGTTTAATAACTAAAACATTTTCAATATAGGGTTATAAAAAAGATTAATTCGACTATAAATATTCATTAGAAAGATAATAATATTTCCAACATAATGGAATTTAATTTATAATTTTTAGATATTAAGTAATTTAATTTATTTATGACACAATGATGATGCATTAATTACCTTATTAATGAAATATTAACATAATTGATGTTATAAATACCCAAATAAATGTCATTTGAGACTTTTTATGAATTACACTAATTTTATAGGTTCATATAACATGTTTTTATTGGTTTACTTAGTTGTTTTCGAACGAATAATGTTGTGATCATTTTCAGAAAAAACAATTACCCAATAGTGTCAAAATTGACATAAAATAGTTTTTAAAACAAATATTATATTATTAATGGTTATTATATTACTAAAAATATAAGGATATATATACTAATAATGAACCACTTGGGGTTATTTTTTCTTTTTATTGTATGTTTATTAACCATACAATTTAAGAAAACTAGAAGACACAGTGAAAGTTAAATTATTTAACTTAGAGTTAAATCTAACTGATAAGGTTAAAATAGTAACCTAAACTTGTCTAAAACCTATTGGTTGAGAGTATTGTGACCCAACCCCACTTTAGCTTCTAAATAAATCAATTCGGAGCTATTATAAACTGAATAATACTTTATTATAAAATAATATTTTATGTTTTTTATAAGGTGCCCCTCTCCTCCCTTATAAGAGGGCACCTCTTCCCTCTTCTCTTCACACAAATTTAATCCTTCATACTCAGCCATCCACTGCCCAGTTACCTTATTAACTTCCCTATAAACATTATAGAGGTTATGTTCTCCTAAAAATACCAACTTTAGTTCATTAAGAGGAAGCATAAAAGAGGTGTGTCAAAGAAGAGGTAATATCTTCTACCGATTCTTTCACGTTTATTTCATCTTCAACTTCTTATTATTTAGTTTTTTCATTGTAAAGTAATAAAATCAGTATCACTAGTACACTTTTAAGAAATTCTAAATATGAAAAAACTCTATTTAACCTTCTATCCATCCTACAGAAAACAAAATCACCGCGCATGCGTACATACAGAATACCGTCTCCACGCCGTGGTGTAATTTGTTTTTCCACCAACACCTTAATTGGATTGGTATAATGGTGTTAGGAATAACTATATATGGTTATTTAACAGAATAATTATTCTGATATATTATATTATCCACTCCAATTCCATTCCATAATTATGGGAACGATATCATCACTCGTGCGTACGTACATATTACCATCTCAACGAGTCGATGAGATTCATTCTCCATATTAACCATTCAAGAATCATTATAAAGTATATATAATGAATAATAATGATATAAATGACATAATAATGCTACTGGATTTATATATATATATATATATATATATATATCATCTACTTACATCCATTCAAGTCAATAAGGAAAGGAAAACAGCGTTCATGCGTACGTACGACCTTCCATCTCCATGAACGGTGTGTTTCATTTCATTTATCTATCTATTATATATAGATATATATTTATATATACTGAATATATATGATATAAAAAAAATTTACATTATTTAAATAAGTAAATCAGGATATAAGTAATAATAATATCAAGAACAACAATTCCAAACACGTAAGATATATAAAACGATTTCACCCAAAATGCTTCTTTAACATGGAATTGACAAAAGAACAGGTAATATAAAGTTATTTGTGAATAATATATGATATCATAAATATTATTAGGGTTTATTTAAACGTTAATAATATTTTTAAAACCACTATAATAAAGTTTTGGACATGTACGGAAGAAATTGGACCTAAGGTAAGGGAAACTTTTGCAATCTCATTTTTATCCGGGATTGCTTATACGTAAGTATTTACTGGGGTTATATTTTTCATCCATGTCCATAAAAATGTTTTTCATAAAGTTTTTAATATTATTCCATGTATTTTTAAAGTCATGTTTACCCCACTTTGACTTTTAATTTATTTTATGAAAGGAATATTTCTTTTGTTTACCATACATGGATCTTTTTGACTTTTCCAGCAAAAGAATGAGACGAATGTTTTTTTGACTTATACGAAGTGAATGTATTTTTACGGTTTCATAATGCCTTATTTCATGTAGCTTACTCTAAAATATTTCATGATTATTTCCAAAAAAATCCTTTTATTTTTAAATTTCGTGACATTTTGAGAAAAGAAAATTATTTTGAAGAAAAAAAGGATATTTTCCTCAAGAATTCATTTCAAGTGTTTTATCAAAACTATTTTCCATATAATGTTACATTATTTATTGTTTTTATGTTTCAAGTATAATTCCTCTATTATTTACATGTTTTGGTTAATCTTATGATTAAATGATATCCATTTGTTTTATATGGATTATGTTATGAAGGGATGATATTTATGAAACCCATTTTATTCTTTAGGTTATTATTAATGATTTATGATTGTTTTCTAGCACACATAAGAATGATTTCAGTATGAGATGGATGAGACCTCTATCTCCCTAAAATTAATTGGGAAAAGATTTATATCTCATGATATATATATGTCTGGAACAGAAAGTTAATTCGGTTCAGTGATACAGGACTGGAACAGGGAATGAACTCGATTCCGAAAGGGACTTTGTCCACTAAGATGGTCATGGCAGCAATACCCTAGCTACAATGGAAATCATATAAAGTGATTAATGTATTCCACAATTACATGTTTTATTCCCATGCTATTTTATCATGATTGATGTTCCTTTATGACATATGCCTTAGGTACTGCCATGATTTATTTCACAACTCAAGATTTTGATGTTTAAACATTATGTTCTTGTTTTGAAGTTCAAATGAATATGGTTTGTTTTATTTTCTACATGATTACCCTTATTGATCATTTGATCTCACACTTTATATTTTATCTTTTCCCCATGATATAAGGAATTTTTTTAGGTAAGAAAAAAAGGGAAGATATTTATGGGAGATGTTGAAGATCTTTCACCAAGATTAGAAGATTATATTTCGAGTTTCCAAAGACACTAAACTATTACTGTCCTATGGTGTCGGTTTTTGTTATGTATTAGGTATTCCGAAAAATTAATGTAATTTTCTTGTATATCAAGTTTGGGTCTCTATAGTTGGTATCAGAGGAAAGGTTTAGTTTACCATGGAAACTGTGATGTGAAATATTTAGTGAGATCCGTAGAGATATTTCTGAGCTATGTCTAGGGATGTCCCTAAGGATTATTATAACGATAGGTTACAATCCTAGAATTATTTTGACGATCATGAATAACCAACGATGAAACTAAGGTGTCATGTATTAAAGAATGTGTTATATGTTATACTTTTTATGATTATGTGGTTCCTCGTTATTTTAACTGTTTCTTACACCATGGTTTTTGGTTTTAGTCAATGGAGGGAACCAGAAATAATTGGTTCATCGTTGAATCCAATGGAAAAATTGGTGACTGTGAGCAATTAAATTTAATAATTACTAGAAATAAAGATATTGTGATTATTCTGAATCATTCATTGTGATATATGATTAACAAGGTGAACTTTAGTGGTATTCCTAATTCATCGAATAAGAGGAAGATGGACTTTTATGCATGTTCGCATGGTAAGGAGCATAGAGAAAGGAAGATTGAGATTTCTAAACAATGGAAGAAGAATCGTGATGAATACATAAAATGGAGGGGAAGATGTTATCTGTGTGGGGATAAGGGTTATTGAGTGACAAATTGTTATGGAGTTTAATGTCTTATCTATGGAGAACATGGGAATTACCCAACTCAATGCCCTAACCTAAGAGGATACTTCTAAATCAAGGAAGGACTTATTCCATGACA
The DNA here is from genome assembly GCA_963277665.1 of Viscum album. Classification (NCBI taxonomy): domain Eukaryota; kingdom Viridiplantae; phylum Streptophyta; class Magnoliopsida; order Santalales; family Viscaceae; genus Viscum; species Viscum album. Next base: position 91,979,880 of record OY728125.1, read on the forward strand.
ATCATTGAAGAGGATGGATTTAAGTGTTTATGTATTAGTATTCAAGAATAATGTTTTTGAGGTACTTTTATGGTATATTGGAAGATTTATGTTTTGGTCTATTGTGGTCATCAATAATTTTATGGTACCGATAACCATGAAAAGGGGTTGAAATATTTGGGAAAGCAGATGAAATGTGCTTAATTAAGGGATAAGGAGAAAATAATATGTATGATAGTATTCATGAGCTCATGACAGATATATGGACAAAGTGATATCATGGTTTGAGTATATATAAATTTTGGGATTTTGGTATGTGGAAAGAGTTAACTTTTGACAGCGTTCTTGTTTTCACTAAGGTTCAATGTGTATTCATTTTTCAAGTGAATACCTGATTAAGTTATTCACATGCTTGGAATATGACCAAAAAGATATATCGTATGATAAATGATGGAATTCACATGATCAGTAGATGACCTTTCCAGTAATTGGTTTCTTTATACTATGAGATTGGATATATGCATTTTGGATAAGTCTAAAGATTGGAATGGACTATGCTGGACATTAGATGGTATTGTTAAGACTATAACTTTTTTCGAAATTATTTCTGTAATCATATAATAGTATAGTTTTATAAAAACAACAACCTGCAGGATAGGTGACAACCCATCACGTCAGACAAGGTTGCGGGAATCGAACCCACAACTGATGTGCGACTAGACTTTATCGCCTACCACTATCCTACAAGAATTACCTGGTTAGTAGAAATTAGATTTATTTTATTAAGCAGTATGATATTTGAAGTATGAGTCCATTTAATTAATCATATACGGTTAATCTCACCATAAGATAGACTTATGTATATAACTTTTTCTAACCTTATGTTTGAGATAGATGGAATGACCTATCATTCTATTGCATGATCTGTTAACACTTCACAGAAGACAAATTCAACTTAATTTCATTAAGAGATGAAGTTTAAATTTTTCAAGGCACAAACAATAGTGAGATTGTACCAAAATCAAGTAATTATTTCTTTTAATACTTCAACAATAGGGAAATGATCTTGAAAACCAAAAATGTTGTCCTAGTACCCTCATATTTGATTAATCAGATGGTAGCTTAGATCATCACAAATTTATGGCTTTGTGATTGTTGGATTTTTCATAGCCATGTCCTCTACAACTCTCCATCAGAACTTGATGGTTATATTTTTCTTCCATATCCATATTTTCACATATTTTCTCCTATGTGGAAACCCAGTGATGAGTTAATTTGGGTAATTATTACATTTTATACTCTAGTTTTTTAAATTATGTTTTAGTACTCCTTTTTACGATGTGGGTTTCTATGAAAGAAACCTTTAAGTACTAAACAATTTAGAACCCCGACTAATTTTGAGGGGGAAATTCATTTTAAAGAGGGTAGAATGTAACACCCCAATATTTTACAAGAAATATTATTTTTAATTTCTTTGATGTCTTGTGTTGTACGCTACACTAAGATTAGATTGCACTATACACAACACCATATTATCTTTTATTATATGCAAACACTATTCTAGGATTGTGTTACACTCCAGATCAACCTTCATCAATAGCGTGTGTTGTACACAATACCGAGTTTCACTAAACGAGATATTATTATAATATTATTATGAACTAGATATTATGAATAGTAATACCCACTTTTCAAAATTTTATAAATTTTATCTTTAAAAATGGACATCATTTTTTGATTTGGAATATCGAAATTATCCTAGGGTGAAATTTTTGTATTTTTGTGAAAACTTTCAATTTTTGATGAATAGTGAAAACACTGAGTTATTGGTTAAAACTGACTTTTTATTTAAATAAACATTTATTTTATTTAAATTTATTTTAGGAAAAAATAGATACATAATACTTATATAAGTTCAATGTAATTCATTGGAGTCATTTTATAATAATTTTAGATATATAAAAATTTTATTGAACTTTTCACCGTCTTTTACCCACCACCTAGGAGCATTTGCAATTGTAAATAAAACTTAATTTTACCACTTCTGTGAGTTGAATTTAGAAAATCCAAGAGACACGGTTAATATCATGGAGTAAAATTTGGTTCAATAAGATACAAATAATTTTGATGAACAATAACTTTTTACATTTATTTACCACAGTTAAAAGTAAATAGGGTAATTAAGGGTAAAAATGATATTATTATTACCCTAACACATGTCCTAATTCTATTGTAAAAGTTTAATTTCACCAAAAACAAAATTAGGAATAAAATATTTCCCTTTAGGTATAAATGGATTAGATTAGGACACTTATTATTATTTTATTTAATGAAGAGTTAACAGAGTTAAAATCAATGTTTAATAACTAAAACATTTTTAATATAGGGTTATACATAAGATAAATTCGACTATAAATATTAATTATAAATATAAAAATATTTCCAATATAATGGAACTTTATTTATAATTATTAGACGTTAAATAATTTAATTTATTTATGACATAATGATGATGCAGTAATTAACTTATTAATGAAATATTAACATAATTGATGTTATAAATACCCAAATAAATGTAATTTGTGACTTTTTATGAAATCTAGTAATTTTATAGGTTAATATGACATGTTAGTATATATTTAATTAATTGTTTTTGAACTAATCATGTTGTTATGATTTTAACAAATATCAATTACCAAATAGTGTCAAAATTGACAAATAGTTTTTAAAACAAATATTATATTATTAATTGTTATTATATTCCTAAAAATCTACAAATCTGCCAAATGACTTAGATAAGATTATATATTTTAATAATGAACCAGTTGGGGTTCGTTTGGCTTGTTGTACTATGTTGATTAACCATATTGTGTAAGAATACAAGTAGACACGATAAAAGTTAAATTATTTAACTTAGATTTAAATCTAAATGATAAGGTTAAAATAGTAACCTAAAATTGGATAAAACCTATTGTTTGAATGGATTTCGACCCATACCCACTTTATCTTCGAAATAAATCAATTTGGTGCTATTATAAACCGAATATGAGTTTATTATAAAATAATATTTTACGCTTTTTCTAAGGTTCCCCTCTCCTCCATTATAAAGGGGCACCTCCTCCCTCTTCCTGTCACACAAATTTGTGCCTTCAAGCTCAGCCGACCCCAGTCCATTTCCCTTCTCAACATCCTTAGACAAATTATAGTGGTTTTGGACTGCTTAAAATTCCAACTCTAGTGCCTTAAGAGGAATCTTAATAGAGGTGCGTCGAAGAAGAGATAATCTCTTCTAACTATTCTTTAAAATTTCATTCTTCTTCAACATAATCTTCATTAGTTATTTCATTGTAATGTAATACAGTCAGTATCAATAATATATTAATATGATATTATAAATATGAAAAAAACCCATTTCACCTTCTATCCATCCTATGGGAAACGAAATCACCGCGCGTGCGTACGTACGGAATAACATCTCCGCGTCGTGGTGTAATTAGTTTTTCCACCACCACCATAAATGGATGGGTATAATCGTGTAAATAATAACTATATATGGTTATTATAACTTCATATTTATTCAGAGATATTATATCATCCACTGAAATTCCATTCAATTATTATGGGAACGATATCGTCGCTCGTGCGTATGTACGAATTACCGTCTCTACGACTCAATGAGATTCATTCTCCATATTAACAATTCAAGACTGATTAAAAAGTATATATAATGAGTAATAATGATATAATTGACATAATAATTCTACTATATTTATATATATATATATATATATATATCATCTACTTACTTCCATTCAGGTCAATAAGGTAAGGAAAACATCGTTCATGTGTACGTACGGCCTACCGTCTCCATAAACGATGTGTTTCATTTAATTTATCTATCTATTATATATATATATATATATTTACTGAATATATATGATATATAAATCATTTTTTTCATTCTGGAAGTAAGTAAATCTTGATATAAGTAAAAATAATATCCAGAACAATAAGTCCAAACACGTACAGTAAATGAAATGATTTTAACCAAAATGCTTGTTTAAAATGGAATTGACAAAATAACGGGTAATATAAAGTCATAAGTGAATCATATATGATATCATAAATATTATCATGGTTCTGTTACAAGTTATTAATATGTTTAAAACCACTATACAGGATTTTCAGACATGTACGGAAGAAATTGGACCTAAGGTAAGGGAAAAATTTTCAATCTCATTTTTATTCAGGATTGCTTATACATAAGTATTTAATGGTGTTATTTTTTCATCCATGTCCATAAAAATGTTTTTTATAATGTTTTTAATATTCTTACATGTAATTTTAAATTCATTTTTACCTCTATTTTACTTTTACTTTGTGTTATGGAAAGAATCTTTCTTTTGTTTACCATACGTGGCACTTTTTGACTTTTCTGGAAAAAGCACCAGAACAATGTTTTTTAACATATACGGAGTGAATGTATTTTTACGATTTCATAATGCATTATTTTCATGAAGATTAATCTACAATATATCCTGATTATTTCCAACAAAATCCTTTTCTTTTAAAATTTCACGGCATTTTGAGAAAAGAAAATTTTTTTGAAGAAGAAAGGATATTTTCCTCAAGAATTCATTTGAAGTGATTTATGAAAACTATTTTCCATCTAAGAAGAAATTATTTAGTATGTTTATTTATCAATTATAATGTCTCTATTATTTACATGGTTTTATTTTTCTTATTATGAAATGATATCCATTTGGTTTATATAGATTATGTTATGAAGGGATGATGTTTATGAAACCCATTTTATTCTTTGGGTTATTATGAATGATTTATGATTGTTTTGTGGAACATGTAAGAAAGATTTTAATATGAGATATGGGGACCTATATATCCCTAAAATGCATTGGGTGAAGATTCATATCTCATGAGATAGACATGGATGGAATTAATAGTTAATCTGGTTCAGTGATACAGGACTGGAACAGGGAGTGAACTCAATTCAGAAAGGGACATTGTCCACTAAGATGGTCTTGGCAGCAATGCCCTGGCTACTATGGAAATCATATCAAGTGCTTAATAGATGCCACAATTACATGATTTATTCCCATGCTATTTTATCATGATTTATGTTCCTTTATGACCTAAGCCTATGTACTACCATGATTTATTTCACAACTCATGATTTTGATGTGTAACCTTTATGATCGTGTTTTGAAGTTCAAATGTATATTGTTTATTTTATTTTCTCCATGATTACCCTTAATGATAATTTAATCTCACCCTTTATATGTTTTCTTTTCCCTAGGATATAAATAAAGGTTTTAGGCAAGAAAAAAAGGAAGATATTTATGGGAGATGTTGAAGATCATTCACCAAGATTAAGAAGATTATATTCCGAGTTTCCAAAGACACAAAACTATTAAGGTCCATTGGTGACAATTTCTGTTAGGTATTTGGTATTCCGAAAAAGTAATATAATTTCCATGTATGTCAAGATTGGGTCTCTACAGACTTCATTCAATTATGATAGAAGAGACTACAAGCAAGATTGGTAAGTGAAACCAGTTGTATGTTCCTACTTAAAAATTTCCACCATATTTGATTTGTGGGCTTCCATGAATACAGTCAGACGATTCTTCTGAATTACTGATAATTTGTAAGTAGGTGTATGTTCCTTCTAATGGTAATCCAATATATTTAAATGGAATGATTGTTTGAGTGCTTCCAGAAGAGCCTATTAGTTTTCAGAATTAAGGCGGATGGGTGTATGTTCCCATTCGTAGTTTTCCACCAGATTGGGTTGATAGACTGCTTCGAAGGGAAAAAAGGTAAGAACCTACTCCTTGTGGGTCGTATATTGTCCTCATTGTATTTTCTTTCATGCCATATTTTTCTGGACCTAGACAAGATAACTGACGGAATCTCCACCATCATGTTGGGGTTTTACTACCACACGATTCTATTGGTGGCAATTATTAGTAGGATCCCTCAGGAATGACCCTTGTGTCTTTGAGTTGAGGCTATGAGTGACCTCCTGATCCACCTACCTATAGTATTAGAGGGATTGGTCATTGAATTCTAGGGATGAGGACCCAAAATGGTTGAATAAAGTGGTTCACACCATCTACATCAGGACCATCGATCGCCACTAATCAGATGATCAAGATTTGTTTTTAACTGTGAGAGCCTATCCGGAAACCTCCAAGTTTGGGATAGAGCCATGCTGATGGTATTCCCGAAACAATGCATTTGAGACCTAATGTTGAAGATTCTATGTTGGGGATGACATTCTTCCAGCAGATGAGGATCCATCTTGAGCGGCATCCAGGGCAGTCACATGAGAAAATGTGATGGAATCCATTTTGAATGAAGGGAGTTCTAAGAAAAATTCAAAAATACAAAAAATGAAATCTATTAAAGAATCATTTTTTTGATTTAAACATGAATGACTTTTTCCCTTATCTCTCCACCATTAACAATTGATAGGGCCCTGACAGATAGGTAACAATATCAAATTATTTATGGATTCATGTCAGGTTCAACATTTTTTGTTTCTCCTGAAACATGGTCCTTATTAGGAATCACTATTTCTGTATGGTTTCCATTATATTTATATATGGAACTATAAAAATGAAATAGTTATATATCCAAAGATATCATCTTTCGAAAGGCATACGGTGGTTATGTTTGGACCTATGATACTTAAGAACTCACACTGGTCTAGTGGATGGGAGGTCGGTCTCATCACACCCTTTTGTGGGGAATTATTTCCTATTCTGGGACTCTCTTGTAGATTTGAGATATTTTCATGAATCCTTATTAATTTTACCTAGAATAACATAGGTTTCCCTTGAAATGTTAAATCAATTATTAGCCAGTGTGAAATTTATAATCTTCTGTATGTATTCGATGTCCTTCGATAATGGAGATATCAGTATGTATTTGAGGTAATCCATCAATGGTATCCTCTCATATACTCTTTAGTTGTACTTTTATCCTTTGTTTCCATAATTATTGTTTTTAAGCCACTCAGTGGGTAACTCTTGAATTTAATTTCTTCTAGGGAGATGAAGTTTGTTTTGATGTTGGGATCATACCCATAAATTGGATACATATCTATCCTTGTGAAAAGAATCAAAACCCTCATAGTTTGATGCCACTTAATGGACATCATAACTTTTAAGGTTGTGTGACATGTACATAACCATTCATTTTAACGTCATGTGATAAGTACATCTAAATAGATGCTTCTTAGTCAAATATTCGTGTGGTACATATGCTTAACCAGCCCAAGGAACATAGAAAAGATATGAGTTTCCAAGTATAATTCGTCATGATTAGGAATATGGCCTAGGAAGAACATGGTTGATTTGGAATGTTGGGTTTGAACCTCAGGGATGCTTCCTACATATCCCACTGGGATGGGAATCAAATCCCATGCCATTTAGTAAATATCAGGGGGGTGTATGATCCTTTTAGAGAAATAGGTTGGGGATTACTCTTAAATAGGATTCATTTGTAGCAGGGTCAATGAAAAATGTATTAACTCAATCATATTAAAAGGGGACTTATGTCGGGGTTTACGCCTAAGGAGGATTCCCGAATTAAGGGAATTAGAGTTGTATTCTTGTGAAGGATGTCCAGTTAGTTCAGGCCATGGGTGAAGGATTCCTACGTGTCCCAATTATGGTAGGAATCATAGTTCTCATAGTTCATTATTTTAAGTGGATTTTATGGATGTTATACTCATCAATAATCTATATGCATGCATGAGTCATGTTCGGTGTGATAAAAAAGAGGTTGTGAATGTTTCAACAGACCACACACTTTTTCTTCCACTGATGGAAGAGGTCAGGCCTACAGTGAAAGAAGATAGGGAAATGGTGGGTGAGGGCATAGAGAAATGAACCCTTCAATAAGAAATGAAGGAGAAGGTAATTGGTTATGGCCCAAAATACTAGGGGATTACTCTTGGCGGGATTCCCTTAGTAGATCCTAGGAAAGGAAGTAGACTTTTCCTTTGTTGAATGGAATAGAAAGTGTGACCCTAACTCTCCCAATTGGGAAGTGGAGGATATATATCTTAGAGATATAAAGGTTAGGATAGAGTCTTATCCCCAGATTCCATGAATGGGAACATCGAAACACTGTCTCTTGGGTATGGATCCATGTGACTGTATAAATAAAAACCTACAAACATCCCATGGATCCTAGATCCCTTAGAATATGAATGTGGGAAACCTATTATTTTATATCTACATACCTAAATCAGAGAAACGCTGATGTACCTTTTCCAATGTATTGATATGTCGGTAGGTTTTGGTGGAGGAGTAAAATTAGTCCCTTTTCAGATAAAGGAACCAAGGAAGTAGATACTCTGCCATTAGGGGTTTTAAAGAGGGTTTAAAATGTGATATGCATAGGTCCAATGTGTTGCTATCTTGTTTAACTCTACAATATTGGTATGTCGTGTAGGTATATCACACAGTTATATCGCACAGGTGTGCCACACATGTCCGAGAAATGATTGAAAAAAATTATTATTATAGGATTACTATGCTTATGCAAGCATAAAAAGGAACAACCAAGAAGACAACACTTGGAAGAAATTTAAATCTAAACATCTCAAGTCTTCTTTGGTGTCTTTGGAAGAGCCTCAAGTACATATTTATGGAATATATCATGCGTAGGAATATTCTTCTTTATATAAGAAGGGTCTTTAATAGGATGTTTTGTGTTTGAAAAACTGAAAGGACTTCAAACTTGCTTATCCCATCTAATTCTCTATTATATCGTGTTTTAGAGAGCTACCTAATATTATTTCGGAGACCAGGGTGAAAGAGATATGCAATGGGAGGTTTAATATTTATTACAAATGTTCTCCAGTTCTCAAATGGGGAGCCCAAGGGTCCTATTTATAGGCAAGGAGGGGGTTGGTTGAAATGATTTTGTCATCATAGGTATTCGGCATGGCTCGTCTAGGTAGATCCTCAACGTAGGGATACATAAATTCTATTGTCACATAGATCATCTCTGTACCTCTTCCATATAGGTTTTTCCCATAGGGGTTGTGAACTAGGATTTTTGAGAAGAACGTGTCCTGGTTTTCTGTATGTGGAGGTATTTCTCATAGTTCTTTTGTAGTGTTGTCCTACATAGACCACTTTCACATTATTTCCTTTACTTCACTTCTTTTTGATATTTTGAAATATCAAAAGGGCTTCTTCACGATCTTTTGTCTTTATTTAGGAGTTTAAATAGTTACCAAAAAGATTATTCGAACCACTACTATTCGATTCATTACTACAAGCTTAGCTTCACCTACGGACACATCATCTATATAACCACAATGCCTATACCACTCAAGGCATATGTGTTCTTTCATACATAACTACCTAAACCCTTCCATTATTAACGGTGTTTTTAGATGGGTTACACATACAAAAAACCTTAACAAATTCATGTGTCCAAGCATGCAATGACAAGTAAACAATGAATGAAGTGACATTACCCCACATAGGAGTGTCATAGTCCTCCAAAGGACTAGCCTCCCATAAGGGAGGTAGATCAGAACCACCTTAAATGCAGGTGTTTCAATCCAGAACCATGATCACCTCATCATTACACATGGAATGAAATATGAAACTAAACCAACTGGCCTGTAAAGACACCCGAGTCCCAAAAAGTCCTCTTGAGTTTTGGTACATAATTTATTTTTGAATGTTCAGGTCACTCTACTCTCGAGATGACCTGAAAACAACACAACAACTCAAGGATTTCTATTTAACCCAACATAAATGGTTCCTTTTAACATTAACCCTCCAAGGGTACCACATATTTAAACACATTATAACCCGAGTTTATAAGAGAAAATGGAACATCTTGATTACTATCCATAGGTTTTCCACTCTATATAATCATGTACTAGATGGATCATGCAAAAATTGGCTCGAAATTACATCCTTAAAAATAACCATTTACTCAGATTTTGACATACCAAGACATCCATTAATGAAGAAAAGAGAAGCTCTCATGACCTCTTAAGTAGCTGAGCATACCCAGGGTTTGTCTGACCTGCTAAACCAAGCCTTCCATAATTCTTACTCCCATATCAATGGCCATGATGCAATGAACACCCATTCTATGAAGGGTGTCCTTTTAAAAACCCATGATTCTATAAGGGACAATGAAACCTCAGCAGTAACAATGTCAGAAAACTCACAGTGGAATGTATGGCATCAATCTATAAGGGTGATACCTACCACATGCTATCCCCATACGAATAATAAGTGTCAACCCTATCTCTTGGATGTGAAACACAGACTTCACTAGGCTCAAGATCCCTTTCAATTTAAAATGAGGCTAAAAAGAAACAACATACAGATGAATGCACACATCCCCATTCTATGGAATGTCACCAAAAATATTTAATTTACTCTTACAAAAGGTTCAAAGTATGAAACATCACTTAATGTTCCAATTCAAAGATATATCAACAATTAACTTTATCCTTTAAAACACTTTAAATAATTTTAATCAAAACCTCAACCACTATTCTACAATACAAGGCACATGAAAAACACTTTGTCAAACATATCCAAGTAAAAATAGGAAATTTATCACATAAATTCCTTTTAACTGATTAAGAGACGTCTGAGGGTCCTAATAAACCAACCTAGATTCTTCAAAAAGAATTCATTTTGTAGTAGTTTGACCATATAATTTATATTCACCACAATGGTTTTTCTTAAAACAGCAAGCCCCAACTAACATACATGGGTCCAGTTGATAATTTTAAAATTTAAATATCCATTAAAGTTCAAAGCCTATATTATTTTACATTTATATCCATTCCCAAACATACCATGGTTAAATAAAGTCCCAGTCACATGGGTGGCCATCTACTAATCAATAAGGAACCCTCAATCCTTACAGTTGGAATTTGGCTTCCATTAATCGAAAACATTATATTACATAAACATTTAACTTTAACAACCTTTTCATTTTCAAAAAAATTATAAGACCATTTATAAACAGCTTGATTTTTTTCGAGTGTACAGGTTACCATTTTTTAAATCATAAGTCACCCATACACCTTAAAATTGAAAATTAGCTCCCGCCTAACCTGCAAGAAACAATTTCCATCACATGAAACCATTTGTTTTCATATCCAAACTATAATCCAAAAAGAATAAACAAAATAATGGAATATATCATATCATCATGTTACACCATAAGAAAGACGTAAAAAATAAACAGTCATGCTAACAAATTACCTCAACAGGTACAAAATTAGAATTATATCACTCAAGGAACACAAACATACTTTGGATACAACCAACTAATGTCGATACATATCATGGAATATGCTTGTCTTATCAATTTCAAAGTTCCTATAATTATTCATATCATGTTACTTCCTTGCCATTATAGCCAATGAAAAAAATACCACATTTTATATAAATCCATAATCCAAATAAAATTCACAATTCACCCAATGTGAAATCACATCAACTGAAACATTCAACAGTATAAACACTAGTTCCCAACCCGAGACACTTGGTTATTTATTATATATGGGGTGATAGTTCCTTGGAATGACTATTAATACAGATTCGACAGATTACTAGTCTCCTTCCTACCAACCCAAAATAGTATGAAAAAGAATAAAAATCTCTGATACCACATTGTAACACCCCGGATCAACTAACCACTAAACCAGTAGTCGAACCGGTATCCACATTTTCTCAATAACATATCCCATATGCTAGAGGTAGCTGGATAATAGAGAGGGTGTAAAGGTAGTTCATTTTGAAAACTAAGCCCTCAATATTATAGTGAAAAGTTGTAAGTATAGTGTAAAACTCTTATATTATGGAAGAAGTCTAATGAAATAATCAAATAGAATAATACATTAGCCATAACAACTGAATATAGAAAATTTCCATCTCAAGATTATACAATATATGAATACCAAATGATAATAAATATCTAAAATCATAAAACAGTACAACATGGTTAAAATTTTTGTATAGTAATAAAGAGAATACAACAAGCCCAAAGGAAATCACTATGAGCATCATGTGCCCTAGCTCATTTCTTTTCTCCATATATCAAGATACCAGATATAGATCACAATAAAGTTCTATAGACCTAATAATATTTTGCCTACTCAGTAAGCAATGGTACCCAAGTAGGGTGTGGGATAATATTCTTAGTAGGTTGGCACCCATGGTTTAAAGCCCAATCCAACATGTGTTATGAAAATCTAAATGTGAAAACATATATATAACAAGAAAGGAAGCACTAAAAAGTAAGATTATTCATATGCAGATACTCATTTAATATAAATTTCATTTAACCAGAAGTTAACATTTAATATCTATGAATTTATCTGTCTCGAGATCTATCTTATGATTGATATCCCCAGTAAAACTATAAGCAGAAACAAATCCTCAGAAGGCCATCTAAAAAATACATGTATAGACTGAATCCAAGATTATGAATTGTCTTGGTAGACACAACATAAATCATTTCATTCAATATCAAATTTATAACCTGATCCCATCCATTATATTCCAAATTTCAAAATCAAGTATCACTCTAGGTGAAATTTCCACCAACACCTTATGAGCCTGTCCAAGATAACCTCTCAAGAAACTTGTATCACTCTAGGTGTGGTATAAGTTCATGTTACTGAGCCCATCCTTGATATTCCTATAAGAAATCCCCAAGTATCACTCATGTTATATATTAAAATTCCTCTCATTCCCGTACATGGATGTCCGATAGGGATCCATGATTCACTCAACATTTAAGGGCATCCTCTATAAGACCATCTGTGGATTCCATTGTTCCCACATAGCTTTAACGTAATAAACCCCTTGAGTCTATCCATGACATTCTAAACATAATTCATGATTCACCCAATTATATTTACCATTTAAACATTCAAATTCATTTAACAATTCATTTGTCATGCTATGTTCAAAACCAAAAGCATCTATTATAATTCACCACCAAAGGGTTTAATGAAAAAGGACCATCCTCAAAATGCTTGACCTTTTATTCACTCGCATGGGCACATTTCTCATAAGAAGAAACACATGTAAATTAAATTATTACATGGATTAATCATCATTTAACTCACATGGAAAACATCATAGAAAAATAACAAAGGGGATATGCATTAAAATAAAATATGCCATCACTAATAGGAATACAATATGGAAATATCAAACCAAAAGAAAGCATGATATAACAACTATAACTAATATTTGGTATAAAGGCAGCACACCTCCATTAGAAGGATTTTATTATAAAATCATGAATTTATCAAACAATAATTCATTTATCATCTTTATACATTTCATTTAATCTATGTGGTTCTATTAAACTAAGAATACCATAAATCAAATTATTTAAAGAAGAAATTAAAACATTATTAAATAATGATATCATGTATAGGGATCCTACCACAGGTAGCAGACCAAGCCAATGCTTTCTAACTCAATCTGGTGTTCCCTAAAATTCCCATACATCTATTTATGAATAAATATTAATAAATATATTTAAACCAATTCATGTATTCCAAGTTCCAATAGGGAATAAAATAATGGAGGATATACATATAAATATATATATATATACCCTCGCATATGCCCGTGAGTCTTCCAAAGTTACCAAAACTCACTACACAAAACAATCAGGAGCGATAAACACCATAATTCCTTATTTATGAGGGAGAGAAAAAAATGGGTTTAGAAGCATACCTCAAAATGAATGTAGTGAAGCAAATCGGCCTAAACCACCTCGCATTCAGTGGTGGTTATCAAAATACATATCAACATCACCGAGGAGGCCATTTGTAAAACATTAAAACTAAAAAAATTGAAACTGAAATCAACTCTAACCCTAGGGCATTCGACTGGTTGAAAATAGAGTAAATGGAAGACTGGGAATTTGAAGAAATCAATAAGATATGGTAAGGATAGCCATTCCTCTAAGAATAGGTCCACCACTATGAACGAACGGATGGAAACCAACAAATGGATTGGTAGTCAGGGAGAGTGTTCATGAATCGATGGGGGAACCCTCTCATGGATGTGAATCACAATATGATGAATATTTGTGTGAAGGTTTTGTTTAGGATTTATTTTTTATTTTGATTATATTATAGTTTAATTATTTTTATAAAACAAGGTAAACCACATGGTCTGACCCACATGGTTGGCCAAATTGTACAAAAACTGTGCAGTGAACAGTGTGAAGGTGATACCTCAAAGGGAAGACCCTATAGGCTAGGCACACAGTTTGGAAAACTATGTGTATCGCATGTGTGTTCCTCTATCCACCTAAAATAAGTCACACAGTTTTGGCCACATAGTATAATAGACCATGCACTACCAATTCACCCTCTGCATGTCCTTAAAAACCTACCCTTCTAGGTCTGCTGCTCCTAAACCTCCTCGAGCATCCCATGAAATTTATCAGACCATCACCCAAGTCCAGAAATATCACTTTTAAACATCCAAAATCTCAGATAACATTCTGAATTTCTATTTTAAAACAACCCATCTAGTAATTACCAAAAATCCAAATTTCCTAATAATTTCATATGATTCAAAAATGTGGGTTCTTACATAATAGAATATATAGATCCAAAGATGAAAATGAAATTAGAAGAATTTGAATAAACATAAAATTCACGTAATCACTATATTTTGAGATAAAACCACATCAACATTAGTAGTAGAAAATGATATTTCCACACCCTTTTTCATTTGATGTTCATGATTTCCACACAATGTATCTATCTTTAGACACATGGTGGAATAGTTTCCCAACTCATTAGAATTAAAAAATATAACAATTGACAAGATATCTCTCAACTAATTATTGGAATTTTCAAGACACTTTTATTTTCAGTCACAGACCCCGTGGATAGTATTACCAAACTGGTAACACAGTTAAGATCCTATCAATCAGTCCATTAAATGTTTTTATACAACTTGTAAAATGTTTGTGGGATACCTCCATATATCATAGTCGACCACATTTATAATTATTTCCACATTGACTAGTTACTACCCTTTTTAACAAAAGGTTCATTACTGTCAGCAATATTCATCACAACTTTCTCAACACAACGAATAAAACCCTCATATTATTTAAATTTTCTAGAGTCTAAATCATCTATTAAACATGTTTCCAGTCCTAAAAAAATATATAAATTTTTTTACAAGGTATAGATTAAAATATTGTTCATACCTATCAAATCATGTAAAATGTTCTTCATACACGACTACTGAATCTTCATCTTTATTTCCTTCAATTCGATGAGTTCATCAACTATTCAGAGTAGAACAACCTTTAAGAAATATTTATATAGGAAAATATTTTTAATTTGTCCCATTCTAGGGAATGAAGATCTTCTCTCTCTCTCTGATATTTGTAATCCAAGACCACTATCAATGTGCTTCACCATCAAAATAATAAATGTAATATGTTAAATTATTATGTAATGAACACCCCATTATATAAAATATATTTTCTAGATAATTGATAAATAAATAAAATAACATTAAATATAAATTTTCACCGATATATAGAGGGAATGTTTCCATAAAATATTCCACTATTCATATATTCCTCCAAAATAAATATGGGTTGCTTCTGACATAGACTCCACTGAAATTTATTCCCATCATTAACTAAACCATCATTATTACAAATTGATAAATTTATATTCAATCCAATATAAGATTTTGATTTTTAATGGAGCCTTACTCATACTACCATTCCATATCAGGTTCTATATTTTATCTATTGAAACATATTCTGAAAAAACATTTGTGAGGTGATGAAATTTGGTAATCATCAAATGATATATCATTTCATGTTAAACATAAATTAAAATCTCTCAGGATTAATTTATTAAAATTAACCTAACCTATATAATTTTCTTAATATTTTATATAATAAAAACTATAAGGACCCTATATTAAACACTATATTTTCTAGTGTCTTTAGATAATAATTTAGTTTCCTCAATTCCCATAGATCATTTATGTTTAGATGTTTATATAATAATATCAAAAATCATACAGAAAATCCTATTGATTAAAAATTGGACACTTCTAATTAGTATCCATTTTTTCTACGATATAAAAATATTTAAATGACACACATTTTCATTTATTGAAAGATATTTATGACTTTCCCCTCGAAATCATATTTTTTCTTACTCATACATGTCCCTATGAAAATATTTAAAAATATGTGATGATAAAAATATCTATGTAAGGGATATAAAAAAATAAATCCATTAGTCTATATACCAACAAAATAAAAGTAAGATTTTAACCACTATTGAAATACACTTTTAGTGTAAAAACTAAATTATATCCACGTTATAAATATAAAATTTTTAATAGTTAAATGCTTTTAATCACATATATAGAAATTATAAACCATTTTCTAAGCTTATAGAAATATATTCATAACAAATGTAAACTTGTGATAGAAATAACTATATCTCTAATAAAACATAAGAGAAACATTCCAGTAAACTCACTCATTATTGTCTTTGAAGAGAGGTAATATTACCCAATGTGTTGGATAGTTATAGGGGTGTTCAACCATTATATAATTTGTATCAGGATCATTCATCCTATAAATTGTATATTTCTCACAATTCGACATCTATAATGGAAAACTACCAAAGCATGATCACAAAATATTATTCTTGTACATATTCATTATATAACGCTTTAAAAACTCTTCTGAACCCAAATACACAACATTTTTAGATAATAAAAAACTATTTCCTTTAAAAATTCCATTTTCAGAACTAATATACAAAAAAGATAAAGATTATGTTTTTTTTCGAAGAAAAATGGAATACCATAAAGGACCAAAAAAATAAAATATCTATTCCAACAATAGGAAAAGATGTTGATTCCATATATATTAAAATATAACATTTCTATTTTCATTTTAAAATAACGTGAAAATATTCCATATATAATTAGTGGAATTATTCCTTTTGAACGTATTCGAATGAAATCTAAGAAATATAAAAAAATAATTTATTATTAATTTTTGTCTATATAAATATATCCATAAATTAAATTTATGATTAAGGGCATATTAGAATAATATTATGAAAATAAATCCTTAAATCATTTAAAATGTGGTTTTAAGTTATTGTTTATCTTACCTTCGGTCTGAATTGTCACGTACATTCCTTATATTCATAAATATTAAAAATATATATTTTTAAAATTTCAAAAAAATCATTTTAAATTTCATTATTTCTTTTCTTTTAATTTTTCACAATTTAATATATATTTATGCTTGGGTAGTAAATTTTGATTATATTTGGATCATATCTCCAAAATAACATTGGTATGTATAATGTGGTCAAAGTAGTTATTATTAAAAAAATTAAAAAAAATAACTAGTCATCATTTTTATAAATGAATTAAAATATTAATAACAACCATTAATGATGGTTATGAAAAATAATTATGTCACATTCATGGAGGTGGTAGGTCATACATAGGAAACAATTACATTTCCATTTTTCAATGACCAAGATGGAATGAATGTAAGTATAATTTGATCATTAAAAAATGATGATTATATCCTAAATATCCTATTTTATATTAAAATAAACTTATATATGTTATACATGGGATGTGGTGATGAATCATTTATCACATCACTTCATAGAGATTGTCATCCACGCATACGCATAAAACAATGTTATACTTTTTCAAAAAAAATGAAAGGTAAGAAAGTAAATGATATATCGTCATTGTAGAATAATAAATGTGTCCCTAATATCATATATATACATAAAATACAATGTTATAACTTTTCATGAGAGACTGTTATGGAAACAAGTTACATTTTTTTCATGAGGCGGTAGTCCTCCATACACATGAATGATGGTTTCATTTCTAATTTTACGGAAGAGAAAATTGGAATATATGTTAAATTAACATAATAAAATATCATTATATGGATTGTAGGGATTTTATTATTTCAGAATAGTTTATGTATATTTCATGGTGGTATCAGTGGAATTATAATGAGAACAATTGCCAAAAAACTATACCTATTATTCCTGAAATCTCTTTAGGTTTAAAAAAAAAGGTATCCCTCGATGGTATTATAGTCAAATTAGGGACATTAATTTTTGGGGATTGATGTTGGGGAGCTAATTCGATAGGCATTAGCAGAACTAGAGTGCACAAAGGGTGTCAGGTATAAGGGATATGAGGTTCTCTTCTCCATGTGAGGAGGGCACTCGTAGAGTATCTAAAACTATTAAATTAATATAAATTTGTTTCTGTGGAAAAAGAATATAAAATTTTTATAATTTTATCATAATATGATTATGGGTCAAAATAATCTCCTAAAATAAAAGTTGGAAGAGAAATAGAGGTATTTTCACCCTTATCATTTGGTTTTAACCACCATGAATCCTATTTTCAATTACGGTGGTATCAAACTATTTCACACAAAAAAGTCATGAAAGTTAAGAAAAAAGAAAAAGTGACCCATAAATTGTAATAGAATACATCATAAACTATTTACTGTTTACATGGATTACAAAAATATTTATATTAATCTCTAATCATTTTAAAAAACATATTTTATTTTAAAATACCATTTGTCCAATTTTTGCAACTATGAATACAAATTGTATTTGAAAAATGCATAAAATCATGAAAATTTGAATATTATTCATTAAAAAATATAAAATATTATATATATATATATATACATGTATCACTGTGAATCTGCTAAAAAATATTACTTGTAGAATTTCAAAAATCATTTACTTTATCTGTTTCACTACTAACACAAGACATGTCCAAGCATTACATAAACATTCAAGGAAACTAATTCAACCCTAACATTATAAAGAAATTACTAGGATAAAATATAATTCTGACCAACTAATTATAAATATGTAATACATTTTTAAATATTAAGTTATAATAACTAAAAAGTTAGATTACTATTTAAATTCAAAATGAATGAAAGAAAACATTCTTAGAAAATTGACAATTTTAATCCCAAAATGTACTTATACCAAAATATGGTGAAACGTTTTTTCAAATGTAATTAATTTGATTATATTTGAAAAATGATTTATTATGGTAATTTTATATTAAATTCAAAGAACAATGTTACATTAAAACAACGTTATTTAATGAAAGTATATGGCAGGTTTACAAAAATCGTTATTTTCACTATTAGTTAAATGATCAATCTTTTTCGTAAAATACCAAAATTTCATAATATTTTAATTTTTATACAATTATTCCAAAAATAATGTTCATTTTTTAATTAAAATTATAATATTTATCATTTTTTCATTTTAATAAAACATTATATGAAAATTATTTTAATAAGACTAAAAGTATTTCCTTTTTTATAAAACAATTACTTAATTTTCTTATAATTAATATAACTGTCTAATTAAAAATTACTATTAAAACCAAAAATTTATTATTATCTTTAACTAGTTTTTAAAATTTTTATTTTTCTTAGTGTATTTATGTTTATTATAATTTTCCCTTACTTTTACCTGTATTTAAATCATGTTATGGTTACCAATATGTAACATACAATAAAGTGATATTACCATCCTATAGAAAATAAAACTACCAATATGAAAATTATACTATCTAGGACTACATTTTTGTTGGTATAATTTTCCATTATGTATCTTTAAATACTATCTTCTGTTGTCTATAAAATCCCCTATCTATCCATATACAACAAGTTTTATTCCCTTGTAAAATTATTCTACATCATATTTTAACTCTATATTTCACTAAAACTAAATAAGACCCTTTTTGAACTGATATATATGATACTAAAACACATCTAAAAAATAGGAATGTTTTCAAAAATTTAATATAAAATAACGTTCATTCTCTAAATTCATTTGAAGGATTATTCATATCTCTACACTTAACATAGCCACTTTTGATTCATTTTTATTCCTGAATCATTAAAAGTATTATCTTTATCCTACAACCTATAAACAAATGTAACAGTCACTTTAATGTAAATAACTCTTATTCTTTTTAATTTATTCAATTTCATTAATCACTTCACATATAACCATTTATATTCAACATAGAGATTTAATTCCACATCTTAAACATTATCAATGGAAATGATGCTCTCTTCCAATATTCCAATTAATGCACATGTTAAAAATATGATTTGAACCTAAATTTTTTAAAAATAAATAAATCCATTTTTAATTTTATCTATAATATCCCATTTTATGTTTTTTCAATATCTTCAAATAATTTTATACCAATATTTTTTATTTCACTTCTTTTCCTTCTCAACCTTATTGATATCAAATGCAAAGGTGTTTTTGGGTAATTACATCCCTTTTCATAATAAAACTTCTCTATCCACATATGATTTTGTAATGAGATATAAATTATTGAAATACAATTGGAACCATATATATAGTTAGATAAAAGACTTGTGTTATAAAAATCTAGCTCTACTTGTGCACATGGTGTAGAAAATATGAACTAGTAACCATGGAATTACAAGCTATCTGTTAAATTGTCATTAGTGTGAAAAAGAAATTCAAAATTCACTTTTGAGGGACGTGTGATTATATTTTTCAAGAAACATTTTTATAACATCTACATTATTCAAATAAACACATAATAAAGCTCAATTACAAGATATAAATGTCCCAAATTGACTCTTTTTTTTGCCAACTGTTCTTCCACATTGTATAATATTTTGATATAAATAACCCATGGTAGGCTAGGGTGATTTGAATACCTTATTTCTCAAAGATAATAGTTATTTTATATATTTAAAATTCACTCAAATAATAGATATTTAGAAACATATACCATTTCAATAATTTCCCCCAAATGAATAAGCAACACATTCATTCATTGTGATTACTTTCTTTCTGGTACCTTTTTACTCTCTGAACATGCAATCACTTCCATGGTAGATTATCACTACATTTTATTCACAATCTATTCCAAAAAATACATGTAACTAAATGGTTAATACCAATTGTTTTAATGATATTAATGTTATTTTCAATATAATTTCTCGCTCATATCATAATATAGAGATTATAATATTAAAAAACATTCTATTTTTTGAGATTTAAAATCATCCATGGAATTTTCTCAAATTATAATTTTTATGTCATTGACAAAATGAAATTAATTTATTCCCCTTAATGTTAGGATATAATTTGTGTAATCTTCTATGGGAGTGTTCAACCTCATACCATTTCAATAAAATTACCACAATAAGATACAAGAAAACATTTTTGTATTTTATGATAATATATAGAGCTTATCAACATTAGTCTCACTTATATCCCTCTCTATGAGATGATCCAACCAAAATCTATCTTGGTGTATTGATTCAATGGATAACTTCCTTGATATTTCAGTTTAAAAAAACACTAATATGGAACTCATTAAAATTTTATAAATTGTGACACTAGTTTCCTTATGTTACTAATGTTGTATAAATTTGACTGATCTTACCCCTGCAAGGTTAATCATTAATTCCCTATAATAAAGAATATAGAGACACAAAAAATGGATTATAGAGTAAGTATTTGTTCCTCAATATGAAAATTTGGGTTGGGAGTGTTTTCACAACTATGTTTCTCTAATCACACTATCCCTCATACTTTCTTGATTGAAATTCCATTATTTCTCTAGTTTGGGAAACCTCGGGTTTTCTATATTCCTCCATCTACCTTATGTGGTTTAGACCCATTTTCATTTAATAATAATTTACATTAATCACTAGGTTTATTACCCTTTTATTTAATCATTTTTAATGTTTTTCCTTTAGATTAATGGATATTCATACTGTAACTCCCCCTATTCTGGAACTGTCTCACATGGAAAAAAAGAATTGGTTAAGACCCCATAATCGCACTTCCCTATACTCTAGAGGGTGAAGCCTAGAAGTGAGGGCGTTAAATGTATAATGGGGAGTATATAAACCATGGAAAGAAGTGTCATACTAGTATAAAAATAAACCAAACAAATGAAATAAATCAATGAATCGACATAGGAAAAACAGCAATAATATGAAACTGATTAATCTAATAAATAATAAATGCATAATGTAATGATGTGATAGAAAGAAAGAAAATGTCATACTAGATTAAAAAAGGCAAAATACTAGAAAGAAAATACTCAAAATTTATTGGTCCTAAACCCCATGTTGATCCTGAATTTTGTCCATCTAGTAAGAAAAAAATCCACAATATCATCATTTTCCCATGCTCAATCCACCATCAACTTAAGATGCTTGGGTACCAAAAAATGGAGTAAATAGGGTGTGAGTATAACTTAATAGGTTTATATCATCATGTGTAAAAAAACCTATCAAATATAAAGTTAATTCAATAAAGTGATAAACATCTGTATTAATTAATTCAAAAATTAATAAATTTCAAAAACAACTGACTTCTCCTCCTTGTCAACAAATATTTGTCAATGTATTGAAAAAATGAAAATCACAACTATATAATGGTGGTAAAATAAACATATTCAGAAGAAGTCTAAAATATATCAGACCACATCTTATTGTCATTCCAACCACTATTATATAACCTTGGTATAGTCAAAACAATATGGGTCAGAGTCTAATAATGATTTATAGAATTCAAGACAAATCTCTATAAGTATTACAACAAGGACGGGAATGATCCCACCCAATATGAGCATTATAGCATGGGATTAAGAAATTACCAATCAACATATTCATTATAGAATATATTTGTGCATGTGTGAGGATGAGGCTCTATATATAATCATTTCTGTATAGTTGAAAAGTCTTATTATAAAACACAGATATCACAATATCACATCATAAAAAAAATGGTTAATTATTTGAATTACCATTTATCTTTAATATAACACTTTTAATTAAATAAAAATGGATTAACAGTCATAAAAATAATCAATAAGACACTTATTATGGATTATATATCATAAAATCACTTAAGGATTCATGTCATGGTAAACACACTTTAAATCTTTACCCAATTCAATTATTTTTATGGTCCTCTTACTCAATATTTTTCTATAATCTAGGTTAGAATCCATTTTTAAAAAACTTACTCCATGTAATAATAATATTAATTATGGAACTGATTTGGATTCATATTACATTGGTTCCATCACAATATTACATAAAAATGGATATTATCAAACCATAGTGTTATGAATTTTACTCCTACCTTTAACTGATTATCCAAGAACACTTCCAATGGAAAACCCCCATGAGGAAGAATGTGTGGGTGATATCCACATGAATCCTATATCAGATCTAATATGGATCAAAACCAAAAATGAACACTGTCAAAGGATTTCACCACAGCTGTTGGATAACCAAAGATGATAAGGGAGAAAACTAACTGAAAATATTTACTGGGGATTGATCACATAAATGTTATATCTGGAAGAAAGTTTGGAACTCCAAATTAACATTGAAGAGTCGTTATGATTTATTGGGGAATAATTTAGTGGAATATAATAATATTTATCTCCACACAATATTTTAAAACAGTTGGTCCGAGAATTACATGATTTATAAAATAAAACATCTAACAATGGCAATGTAAAAATGTAGAGAACATTTAGGATCCAGAATTACTAAAATATGGAGTTCATTATTCCATAAAACATCTAAAAATGGTGTCTTATGATCCTATTAATCAATTACAAAATTACATAAGTGGCAGTGGTAGTGGCGATGGGCCTCCCCATAATATTGTTAACAAAAGACCAGAAGGTTCTTTCTAGGGAACGTACCATTAAGGCTTACATTTTGGAAAAGAAACAATCGGTCATGAGATCTTATATCTTGATGAGAGTCATAGTAACACACCTCATAGCTAAAAGAACGAACCACAAGAAGGACCTCTCCATTTCGTCTTCCTCCATAATGGTCATCCCTAGGGTATACATTGTAGATATTATCCATGAAGTAAAAAATTAAGTTATGATGTTAATACTCATCAATATGGAATCAACTATGAAGGTCCTACCTACACTGACAACTCGTGTCAGTTATGAGGTCCTCATCTTACTATCACCCGCCCCGATGTTCCTCCTCGGGGTATACAATGAAACAATTATGCCGATAGTCAGACATCAAGCTATGATGGCAGTCCTCACCATTATGGAACCAACATTGAAGGTCCTCCCCCAGAAACAACTCATGTCAGCAAGAAGGTCCTCCTCCTATTATCATCCTCCCTAAAGGTCCTCCCATGGGTATATACTGCATACATTCTCCTAGAAGTCAGAAATCAAGCTACGATGGTAGTCCTCGCCATTGTGGAATCAACTATGATGTTCCTCCCCAAAGTGAAATCTCATGTTAGTAGAAAGGTCTCCCTCTCTCTATCATCTACCCTAAAGGTCATCCCATGGATATACAGTTATACAATTCTCCAGATAGTTTTAAATAAAGCAATGACTAAAGTCCTTTCCATTTTGGAATCAACTATGATGTTCCTCCTTGTAGTGACATGTCAGGTTAGAAATAATGTCCTCGTTATGATATTTTCCACCTTGAATGTCCTCCTGAAGGTTAGCACTGTAAAAATTTTCACGACATTTGGATATCAAGCTATGATGGTATACCTCACCATTGTGGAATAAACTTCAAATATCCTCCCCACAATAATATCTCACTTCAGCAAGAAGTTCCTCCCCTTTCTAATTAAAATTCAATAAATCCCTCAAATGTTGAGGTTGTTGTAAAGATGGGGTAAGACACATTGTAGACCCTTCTACTGTTAAGTGACATCAATTCTTAGTTAAGAGGTTTCCCAGTACAATGATCCCCTTTGGAGCCACCCTTAGATTGTTCCCATTCTAGTGAGACCCCTGTCAACCTTGCTACTTCTGATAAAATTACGACAAAGTCACCAAGTTGGTCTGAAATATTTTATTAGCATATCATGGAAGAAAAAAAGGGTAAGTTTCTTCTTTGAAGGTAATTTTTTAGGGGTGATGTACCCATTATGTTTTTTCCCTCATCCAGATCCCAGTTTGTCATACCAAGGGAATTGTCAAAATAATACATACATAACTTTCACCTCAATATTTGGAAACCCTTATACAACATTAAAGAAACATTTTCCCCTATGATGGGTATGCAGACAATGTCAAAATAGTATGAGAGATGCATCGTTAAATTGACCTTGAATCCCATCTATATGCACAGTGACCACAATAATCGAGGTGAAAAAATATCTCAAACTGACATATTTCAATGTGCTGCATAGGTTTCATCAACTAATCATCGATGCTCGGTCTTGTTTTCACATATATGTGTTGGGATAACATGGATCATTACATTTCATCCCACACACCATCAACTAGAACCCAGTGAAAATGGAATCGTGTAATTATTTTATCCCAGGGCAGCTATCAAGAAAATCCTTTTCTCTAGAATGGTTGAATGACCAAAATGAAGTATCCTAGAAGAAGTCTCAAAATAACCAATTCCAAAGAGATCGATCATTGAAAATATCTTAAACCAAGAAAACATGAACATTTAGAAGGATTCCCACATAGGAGATGACATCCATCAAGAATTTTTAATTTAACCTGAAGTAAAAAAAAGCTTTTGTGTAGACCGAATATCATATATATGTCATGCTAAAAAATGTATATGTGAAATAGAGAGAACAGTGATAACAGAAACAATTTTCAAAATAGGGGATCATACATACCCTATAGGGCTGATGAAATATTTAACAAAAAAATCCCCCATAATACCAACAAACATTGGCTGAGGAATGACCTCATGAGAATGAGATCAACCCCATCCAGTAGGGCTGTGGGAATTTTTACCCCAACCACCTCCAAATGTACTTAAATATCTTCCCACATAGGGACGATGGCATGTAAAGAGATATACCA
Organism: Viscum album; assembly: GCA_963277665.1. NCBI lineage: Eukaryota > Viridiplantae > Streptophyta > Magnoliopsida > Santalales > Viscaceae > Viscum > Viscum album. The sequence continues at coordinate 92,005,856 of OY728125.1, forward strand.
ATTAATCTCATATTATGACTCATTCCCATTAGATGGGAGGCCAACAACCAAACAACATAAAGGTTCTCTCCATGTCACTCTTTATCTAGAATCCATAAGAGGATCCTTTAATGGAATGGAGAGTTCCCCCAGATGTTTTAAAGAATTAACTAATTATATTATAGTCAGTACAAGATCAACAATGTTTTATATATTTGTGATAATAATGAATCTAAACCCCATATATGGAACTAAAAATGAATAAAATATAGAATAGCATGTAGAATATGGTTCCTACTAGAATTTTATCCACAATGAGAATGAAGGTTTTCTTACCTGATTCCTGGGGGTTGCTAAAAATTTATGCATCCTCTCAATACATCATTTACCACCTATTTTATGGATCTATAATAGAGGGAAGAATAAATAGATGTTCTCAAATAACCAACCACATCCTCTTGGAACAAATTATCCCCTTACATTTGAAGAAATATTTTTTCTGGAAGGATAATGAAATAAAAGAGTTTAAACGTATCAATGATGAGAAACTTTTGTGTCATCGTCCTATCAAATACGCTCACCAAGAAGATCCATAATGTTTATTTCTAGATGATGTACTTCTTCTATAAGGGTTCATCCAAGAAAATGGATAATGAGTGAGACTTCTACCCTATATGTAGTTGGGACCATCAAACTAACAATATATGATCACGAAAGGATACCAATATTTCCAACAATTAATAAGAAAACTGGAATCGGTGTATAAAAGTTCTCTAAAGATGCCCCTAGCCAAATATCCACTGAATGTATTGGAAAAATAAACATGTATAATCTTCACCCCACATCACCTATCCAATATCAGGTTCGACCAGACACACATAAGGGATATATCAATACCATCAAGTCATTGGCAACACAATTGGAATCCATGGAAGAGAATCTGGCACCAGTATAGCCTTAAGGGAAATCATACCTTTACTAAGTGAGTCATGCTCTACCAATGCTAAATTTTGGGAGTCATGTGTTCCCAATATTCGATGGATTATGGGAAGTGGAAAAACATATAGTGCACTATGAATCTTATTGTGCTCCCATGATGGGAACCCAAGATAAACAAGAAGAAAATAATCTAAGATACTTTATGTGAACTCTGCAAGGTTCATCATTGTTGCAAGTGTTGTTTTCAACAATATATAATGTTTTATTTAAAGGGGTAGTATGTTGAGAACAACACTCTATCTCTTTATGAAAATTTTGATGCCTCACAAATACCCTTATTATTTTATAATGATTTTATTTGTTAAGTATTTTTCAGGAATTTATTATTCATTATATTTTTATTTCTGGATGAAATATTTAAGTTCATGAACAACCAGGTTTTATTTCTAAAGTATTCGTATTTAGCGTGTTCTGGAAACACTGTACATACCCTACTTATTCGGGATCTGCTTTAGAGTGTTCTGGAAACACTATTCATACCCTATGTAGAGGAACATAGTGTAAGGATAAAATACAGCGTATACATTATGAGATAAGAGAAAATTTTGGAAGAGGAACCATACGTTGTCCGCATAATATGAAAAAGAACCATATGTCAGGAAGGAACCCTATGATTGGGATAACAGAAAAGTATGGAAAAAGAACCGTACGTAAGTATTTAACGTTATGTTTGTTTTTCAAAAGTACGGTTTATCAACCTTACTTTTGTAAACAACCATTCATTATTTTAAAAGTATGGATTATGTAAAGGTATGGATATTTCATCATACGTTTGAAAGTTGAAGAGAAAAGTATGGATGACCAACCCTACGTTTATGATCAACCTTATGTTTAATGAAAGTGACATGAAACATATGTTTGTGATCAAACCTACATTGTCAAACCAACATTTGAAGACTACGTCATCAACCTTACATTCATAGGATGCATATAGTAAAACTCAACCTTACGTTTGGCGTTGGAGAATTTAAAGTCGATATTATTATGAACCGGTTAGCAAGATGATTATTATACGGATTTCAAGCTAGATTTAAACCTGATTTTAAAATACAAAATTGACTAATTCAAAGATCTTTTATCCATGCTTTAAAGATCAAATTAAAAGGATATTTTTATGCTATGTCTTCAGGGAAGCTAAGACTATTATATAAATTAAAATGTTTGAATATTTCAAGTTAAATGGTGACTCTTGTGGATCTAAATTTTCAGGAGAAATACATATCTTTATTTTATATATATGTGATCTTTCAAACAACAACTGATAATCTTTTGTGATCTCTCGATCATTCTGAGAAAAGGGAAGAAAAACAGAGACTATCAAGAATTCAGATCTGCTGATTCAAGAGAATGACAAAGCTCTATTTTCTGAAGAAGCAAAATCACAATAGAAGGTTCTTTTGTTCTACATCGAAGATCATTTATGAATGTACTACTAATGATGTTTTTGGTTATATTTCTATATCTACTGCAATGGGATCAACTTAGAATGACTCTTTTGTGAAGATCACGAGTTCTGAAGGCGACGATCCATCTACTGTCAATTACATTCTATTGCAATTGTGATGAACATCTGGAAATTATTTTTAGAATAAAACAATCATTATTTTCTATTCTTGAGTTACTTGATTCTCGTACTAAGCTATGTAGGTTTTTTGAGTGAACTAGATGGCTTTGTTTTTCCTTATACTATAATGGTATCAACTGCTTGTACTCAATAGTTGTATGGTCTATTGAAACGAGGGCCAGATAATGAAAATCACCAAGCTTGTGGAGTAGAGCGTTGGTTGAGTGGACTAGGTACCTTCTGTTCCCTGAACCACTATATATCTTGTGTCTATACTATTTAAATTTCCGCTACGTCAATTCATCTAATTAAAGTTAAAAGGCATAATACAGTCTCGCAATGATTTATGAAAAGACACAATTCACCCCCCCTCTTGTTTATATTTGATATAATCTGATCCAATAATTTGTATTAGAGGTTGAGCTTTTTGATAAATCCTTAACAAGATGAAAGTGGTAATACACAGAGCAAGATGACTTATACAAGACAGGGAATGTCTATGGTCACAGAGCAATGAATGCAATTATATGAAAATTTTGGAAGAGGAACCATATGTTATCAGCAACTCTGTTCTGGAAACACAGTTCATACCCCATGTGGAGGAACGTAGATTAAAGATAAAATAAAACATATTATTTATGAGATTAGAGAATAGTTTGGAAGGGGAACCATACGTTATCATCAAAATATGAAAACGATCCCTACGTCAGGAAGGAACCCTACGATTGGGATATCAGAAAGGTATGGAAAGTGAACCGTACGTAAGTATTAAACGTTATGTTTGTTTCTCAAAAGTATGATTCAACAACCATACTTTTTTAAAAATACATACGTTCATGGAAAAGTATGGATCAAGTAAAATTATGGATCTTTTATCATACGTTTGAAAGTTGAAGAGAAATGTATGGATGACCAACCCTACATTTACGATCAAACATACATTTGAATAAAGTCTCATGAACCTTACATTTGTGATCAACCCTACATTGTCAACCCTATGTTTGAAGACTACGTCATCAACCTTACATTAAGAGGATTCATACAGTACAACTCAACCATACATTTGTCGTCGGAGAATTTAAAGTCGATATTTTTATGCAATAGTTTGCAAGATGATTATTATGTGGATTTTAAGCCGGATTTAAATCTAATTTTAAAATACTACTTTGACTGATTCAAAGCCATTTTATCAATGGTTTAAAGAACTAATTAAAAGGATATTTCTATGATGAGTCTTGAGGGAAGCTACGACTACTCTGTAAATTCAAATGATTTAATATTGCGAGATAAAAGGTGACTCTTGTGGATCTAAATTGGAAGGAGAAATATATATCATTATTATCTATATATGTGCTTTTTCAAATAGCAACTAATAATATTATCTAATCTCCCTATTATTCAGAGAAAAGTGAATAAAAACAAAGACTATCATGAATTCAGATCTGCTGATTCAAGAGAACGACAAAGCTATGTTTTCTGAAGAATAAAGATCACAATAGCATATTCATTTTTTCTACATAGAAGATCATATGTGAATCTGATACTACTAAAATTGTGAGTTATATTTCTATATCTACTGCAAAAATATCAACTCAGAATGACTGTTTTGTGAAGATTATTATTTCTGAAGGCGACGATCCATCTACTGTCAATTGCATGCTATTGTAATTGTGAAGAACATCTGGAAAGTGTTTTCAGAATACAAAAATCATTCTTTTCTATTCTTGAGTGACCGATATCTCATACTAAGTTTTGTTGGTTCTATGGGTGAACTAGAAGGCATTGTTTTTCCTTAGATCATAAAGGTGTCAACTTCCTATACTCATTTGTTGTAAGGTCTATTGAAACGAGGACCAGATAGTGAAAATCACCAAGATCATGGAGTATAGCGTTGGTGGCATGGACTAGGGGTCTTCTGCTACTCGAACCACTGTAACGACCCAAAGTTTCAAAAATGGAAATCCCTCTTGATCTAATTAAATATATATTTATGTTTATATAAAATAAAAAATTCTTTGGTTTTATGTTAATAATTTAGACCGTTGTTAATAAGCCATTGAACAGTGATCACATGATTAGTACAAATATAGGGCTTTAACACATCCAATTTTACGTAGACAAAGGAAGTGATGGCCTCCTCCAGTAGAATTGCCCCACACGAAGCCTATTTATCAGAGCTCGGAAAAGAGATGCCATCCTTGGGCTTCACTCTTGACCAATCCCAAGCTGAGCTTCATCATGTCAAGCTCAAACGTGACCGTCTACGAGAAAAGTGGATGTTGATTGAAATTACCACTCGAGCGATGTTATCCGAGCCACCCCAAAAGACTGTCACTATCGCACACCGTACCGTTAGGTCTTTTGCAGTTGTTTTAAGAGGTTATGTAACAAATAAGTAGTACTATGTTCATGTACATTATTTTTGTATATAATAATGAATATAATTTCTAGTCATTATTGATACACTGTAAATAGTTTTTAATGTACAAATAGAGTTTTTAGTTATTATTTAATTAAGAAATATATTTTATTAAATTAAGGGATTTTTGAATTAAATAATATTTTAATAAAATATTATTATTATTATTTTATTAATTTTATTATATATAAATTATCATATAATTGTATGAATGCAATTATAATTTTTATTAAGGTTTGAAATCCATTTTTGTCAAAACCCGTGATTTTTTTTTAAATGTCGGTTTTTGTATTAAAAGTGAAAATTAACATATTTAGAAAATTATTTAGATAAAATAAATTTTATTTTTGTAATCAGGACATCGATATTATCCAACGGTGAATTTTTCATAATTTTTTAAGACAGTCAAAATTTTGAGTAAAAATTAAATACCCTTTAAATATATATTGTGTTTTATGACATCATAATGACCCAATAGTGATGTAATTAAATACTATAATCATTATTTTAGGCCAATATATGTTTTACCATTAAAATAATGTGATTTTGGGTTTGTTTTTCTTTCTTTTCAAAGCATTAATGGACCCCTCAAGGCTTATTAAACACCTTGTCGTTTTAAATTAATTTGCATGGGAGTGTGACTCACCTCCACATAGGCAACCATAATATTTTAATAATTTCGTACAATGTCCTTGTAAAATACTATTTTCCTCTTCCCTTTTCCAAAAACCATTGGCAAAACCATGGGATGGTTTGTGGTTTGGATTAATTTAATATAAGGGCTCCCAAACCTAAATAATAATGAATTCCCTCACCTTTCCTATATAAACCCACCAAAGCTCCCACTTCCTCCACACTCAAAGCCCTTGGAGTTTATCCAACCACTGCTATACTCTCTCTATAATCTTCCCAAGGTTCCCCAATCACCCAATAATCCTCTCACAAGCCTCTCTCTAGCCTTTGGAAGCACACTTCCAAGTAAGGTTTTTTTCTTCCTTTCTCATTTTTGTCCAATTTTCATTAAGTTGTTTTTCCCTTCTAATTTCAATTAAAAATGTTGGGGTATGGTTTCAAACCTCCCTCATAATTCCCTATTTATTTATGAATGATGGGAGACCCTTTTTCTCTCATTAAATTACTCCCATGTACACCCGTTACTATGCTGAAATTCCGAAAGGATCTTCTCTCTCCTCTTTTACATTCAAGCAATACTTTTGTATCATGAATCTAAATTCCATTAAAATTGTTGGGACATGTATCTATATGACCTAATTACTTTCCATTACATGTAAATATGATTAGGAACCCCTTTATCTCTCATCAACCTTTTTTAATAATTCTTAAGTCACGACGTTACGCTACTGAAATCGCACGGATTTTCTAAGCCAATGTCATTGTGTAGTGAATACCATTCCCATTTCTCCATCAAGGGTATTCAACTTTATGAAAATTTACATATTGATTGTAAAGATTCATGTATTAATTCCACATTCTTTTATCATGGAATAAATTATTATGTTTTATGAATCCATGTTTTATGATCCATGTGGCACACTTATGCATGAAATGAAATGTTTAAGAAGGGTGCGCCCTTATAGCGCTCTAATGCATTGGGTAAAATATAGTATCATGATACATCATGTGCAATGAGTGTTGACTAATGCTAATTCATGTGCAACGAGGGTTTACTCTTGATTTATGTGCAATGAGGTTTTACTCATGCTCTATGCGCAATGGGCCTTGGCTCATGCTAATTCCATGTTAAGTATGTTTCCAGATTTCTATGTTATAATTATCATGCTTTATCATGCCTTTATGTTCATGTTTCTTTTATTCTCTAATGATATCTCTATTGTCTAACATGTATTGTACTCCTCATTTTATTCCATATGTACTCCCTTACTGGTCTTTATAGATCACCCTTTTCTTATACATGTCCTCAGGTTATCCCATGCAATGCTAAGTACGAGGGAATGTAGTGGCCATATAAAGGAAGTTTTCAATAAAGATGTTGTATTTCATGTTTTATGATTTTATGTAATTATCCTAATCCCCAAATACACAAAACCTCTCGTTCTTCTTGTTGTATCAAGTGATATTTTATGTAATAAATCGGGTTTAAGTTGTGATAAAAAGCAGGGTTGTCATAGTTGGAATCAGAGCATAGGTTTAGTTATTTTTGGGATTAGGAAACCCTAGTGAAGCCTTAGATACAAGAATAAGTATAATAAAAACATCCATATGGTTTGGTAAGTACTAAGTAGGGGGTTTATCAAACAAATACATCTCTGTCTAGATATGAGCAGGTAGAGGCGGCTCTGGCACAGATGTATCCTAGGGGTTAAACATGAAAACACCGCTTTGAGCTAGACACGAACGGGAACTGGTGCACGACAATGGGCCTTGCTGTACTCTTGCTTACGACACTCCTGGGGGATATGTTTTTATAATTTCACAAGCTTAGTATAAACCCTTATTAAGGGAATTAAAAAAATGCCCCTAAGAATATATGTTAGAAAGTAGATCATGAAAAGCCTAGATTGAAGCCTATAGACACATAAGTTAAGGAAATAAAAGTTTATTTATGAGTCATCAACTTTTGTCTTTGGATTACCCTTTATGTGTTACCCCTAACTTTCCTTTTATTCCAGCCAATGGTCGGTAATAGGAGGACTCGGTCTAACAACCGTTGTGAAGATCGGTGTGATGACTGTATTAATGAGATGCCAAATCTAATGGGAACGGGAATAGCGAACATTGACATGCTTCTCTCTCAGCTAACTCATATTTTGAATAGAAAAACGGGTCAAGAGGAATGTTCAACGCCCCCTAAGAAAAAACAAGTCTCTATCGAGAGCTTCCTGAGACAAAGGCCTCATACTTTTACTGGATCATCTGATCCCACAATCGTTGAACAATGGATCAACTCCATTGAAAAGATCTTCTCCATCCTTCAATGTTTTGAACAAGAGAAGGTTCTCTAGGAGGCTTATCATATAGAGGGTGAAGTTGATCAATGGTGGACGTTGATCAAAAATACGAATCCTGAAGAGTAGATCGAGGCGTTGGAATGGAAGGATTTCTGGAAGATGTTTTTCGATAAATATTTTCCACGCACCGTCCAGCTTAAGATGGAAAGGGACTTTCTTTCCATAAAGCTAAAATATGAGGAATCTGTTGGAGCATATGAGGAAAAATTCACAAGGCTTGCATGATATGCTTCTGGCATTGTCGTTACCCCTGAATGCAAGGTTGACCGCTTCTTTGGTGGGCTGAAGCCTAGCTTGCGGAAAGAATTTGGGATCTGTGACTTTGACAGCTGTGAGGAAATTTTCTGATGTTCCCTCATGGTCGAAATGGAGATCGTGGAATCACAGGGGTATCATGGGGACAAGAAGCATAAGATTGAATTCAATGCTGGTGGTCCGATGGATAAATCCAACGGTGCTAAGAAGATCCAGCACCCCACTTGCCAAAAGTGCGGAAAGAAGCACCCTAGAAATTTCCTTAAGGGGACAAGAACATGCTTTAGGTGTGGAAGAGAAGGGCACTTAGCTGTTAACTATCGGCAAGAAAGACCCACGGCTACGACAGAGGAGAGGAACACTCCATTCGAACCTCAACACGTTGTTCAATGCTACAAATGCAAAGAACCAGGTCATTTTTCAAATCAGTTCCCTAATCCAAGGGTTTTTGGAGGCAACCAACAACCTCCAAGACAGCAAGGAAGAGCTTTTTCCATCACTTCTACCGAAGTGAACCCCGACAATGAAGTGGTGATAGGTACGCTAGTTATTCATTCAAGAATAGAGAACGTACTTTTTGATTCATGTTCTATGCATTCTTTTATATCCTGAAAGTTTAATAGAACAATCCCGACACCATCACAAATCATGGAAGTGTGGATGTCAGTGAGTACGGAAAATGGGGCAATCATTGCATCCCATGAGTATAAGTCCTCCCATGTTATAATATGTGGATTTAATTTCCTGGCGAACCTCATCATACTCCCTCTGGTAGAATTTGATGCAATTCATGGCATGGATTGGCTTTCCTTATATAGAGCCAACATAAATTGTCGGGAGAGGGAAATCATACTCCATATGGAGAATGGACCCCCGATTCTTTACATGTGTCAGGAGGAGATGAATCACCTTTAGCTCCATCATCTCAAGCATGGATATTACTACCCTCTGAGCACGCATACCTAGCTCAGATGATTGAGTCCAAGGAAGAAACCATCCTTTAAGAAATGCCTATTGAATGGGAATTCGTTGAAGTGTTTCCTTAGGAACTGCCTGATCTTCCTCCTAGAAGTGATGTTGTGTTCTCAATTTAACTTATACCTGGGGTGCTACCAATATCCAAGACTCCATATAGAATGGTTTTTGATGATATTGAAGAGCTGAAGAAACAATTACACGAAAATCTGGATAAAGGGTTTATACGCCCACGTGCTTAACCATGGGGTGCACCAGTCCTCTTCGTCAAGAAGAAGGATGGGTCAATGCGGCTTTTCATCGATTATCACGAACTTAACAAAATCAAGATAAAGAACAAGTATCCTCTCCCACGAATTGATGACTTGTTTGATCAGCTGCGTGGAGCACAATACATCTCCAATGTAGATTTGCAGTTGGGATATTATCAAGTAAGGGTGAAGAAGGAAGATGTCCCCAAGACTGATTTTCATACAAGATACAGGCACTATGAATTCATAGTAATGCCTTTCGGACTCACCAATGCTCCATCAATCTTCATGGACTTGATGAATAGTCTTTAGAGATTACCTAGACAAATTTTTGGTAGTCTTTATAGATGATATTCTAATATACTCCAAAACCAAGGAGGATCATGAGGAGCATTTAAGAACTTTACTAGAGACTTTGCGCAAGGAGAAGCTCTATGCAAAGTACAGCAAGTGTGGGTTCGGGTTGAAGTAGGTCCCATTCTTGGGCCATATCATCACAAGCAATGGGATATCTGTGGACCCCTCTAAAATAGATGCAATTGAGGGATGGCTGAGGCTAACATCAGTAATGGATATCTGTAGCTTCTTGGGGTTAGCTAGATATTATCGATGATTTGTGAGAAATTTCTCATGATTGTCCAACCCTCTTACCAATATAAATTGGAAGGGAGTAAAGTTTTCTTGGAGTGATTAATGTGAAGAAATCTTCAAGGAGTTGAAAAGGAGGCTTATCACTACGCTTGTGCTCACTTTACCCACAAGTGGAGAACTTTTTGTGGTATTCAGTGATTGTTCAAAGAAGGGATTAGGCTGTGTGCTGATGCAGAATGATAAAGTGATATCCTATGCCTCAAGGCAGTTGAAAATCCAGGATCGAAACTATCCAACACGTGATCTGGAGGTGGCGGCTGTGATCTTTGCGTTGAAAATATGGTGGCATTATCTCTATGGAGATAAATGTGAGATATATACTAACCACAAGACCCTTAAATATATATTCACACAGAATGATCTTAATATGCACCATAGAAGATGGATAGATCTCATCAAGGATTATGAATGTTCAATACATTACCACCCTGGGAAAGCAAACAAGGTGGCAGATGCCCTAAGTAGGAAGGATCCAACGATTCTATCAGTGATGAGAATTGAGAAGGATCCAATCTTCTTAGACTTGATGAAGATGGACATGGGAATCATAGAGAAGGGAACATCATAAATCCTTTCACAAATGATTGATCAACTGTCTCTTTTGGAAAGGTTAAAGGATTCTCAAAAGGATGATGTGGGAATTAAAGAAAAAGTGGAAGCTATCAGAAAGGGGAAATACTTGGAGTCTAATGTTAATGAAGAAGGAATTGTGCGGTTTGGGAAAAGACTGTGTTTCATAATGTCCAGAGCAGAAGAAGGAACTTTTGGATGACACACATAGTTCGAATTTCTCAATTCACCCAGGGAGAAAAAAGATGTATCGAGATCTCTGAGAAAACTTTTGGTGGGATAATATGAAGAAGGAGATTGCTGAATATACATCAATGTGCCTGGTGTGTCAGTAAGTGAAGGCAGAGAGGCAGAAGTCTAAGGGGATGATGCAACCATTTCCCATACCAGAATGGAAATGGGAGAACATCACCATGGACTTTGTCACTGGACTTACGAGGACATCCAAAGGCAACAATTCAATTTGGGTTATTGTGGATCGTCTTACAATGACTGCACACTTCATTTCTATTCAGGAGGATTTGTCTTTGGATCAACTGGCACAGATATATATTATGGAAGTGGTAAGGTTTCATGGAGTACCACTATGTATTCTGTCTGACCGAGATCCAAGATTCACCTCTATGTTTTGGAAGAGTCTTCAACATGATCTAAATACTGAACTGAACTTCAGTATGGCCTATCATCATCAAACTGATGGCCAATATGAGCGGACTATCCAAACACTTGAGTACATGATGAGAGCATGCTCAATGAACATTAAAGGAGGATGGGATCAACATCTTCCACTAGTTTAGTTCTCTTATAACAATAGTTTCCAATCAAGCATCTGAATGGCACCATATGAAGCCCTATATGGGAAAAGGTGTAGAACACCAGAATGTTGGGATGAGGTCGGTGAACGTAAGCTTCTTGGACTAGAAATGGTCAAATAAATGGTGGAGAAGGTGAAAACCATTCAGCAGCATATCAAGGTAGCCCAGAGTCGACAGAAGAGTTATGAAGATAATTGTCGATGAGACCTTGAGTTTAAAGTTGGATACATGGTTTTTCTAAGCATGTCTCCATGGAAGAAGGTCATGAGGTTTGGAAGGAAGAGGAAGTTAAGTCCAAGGTACATCGGCCCCTTCGAGATTCTTGATCATGTCGGGGTTGTGGCCTATCGACTAGCACTTCCACCTTCCATGGCCAAAGTACATGATGTCTTTCCTATATCCCGCTTAAGGAAGTACATACTGGACCCTTCACATGTACTCTCTTCTGAGGTGGTACAATTGGAAGATGATCTTTCTTATGAGGAGAAACCAGTGAAGATCATAGATCATAGATAAAAATTTCTACAAAATAAGACAATGGCCCTCGTCAAGGTGTTGTGGAGAAACCAAAAGTTTGAAGAAGCAACTTTGGAATCAGAGGATATGATGAAGTTGAGTTACCCACATTTGTTTTAGTGTGGGAAAAGGAAAATTTCGAGGGCAATATTTCTTAAGGGGGGAATATTATAAAGACCCAAAGTTTCATTAATGGAAATCCCTCTTGATCTAATTAAATGTCTCTTTATGTTTATATAAAATTCCAACTTATTTGGTTTTGTGTTAATAATTTTGACCATTTATAATATAGCTGTTGAACAGTGATCACATGATTAGTACAAATATAGGGCTTTAACACATCCAATTTTACATAGAAAAAGGAAGTGATGGCCTCCTCTAGTAGAATTGACCCATATGAAGCCCATTTATCGGAGATCGGAAAAGATGTGGCGTCCTTGAGCTTCTCTCTTGACCAAGCCCAAGCTGAGCTTCATCATATCAAGCTCGAATGTGACCGTCTACTATAAAAGTGGATGTTGATTGAAATTACCACTCGAGCGATGTTATCCGAGCCACCCCAATAGTCTATCAACATTACACACCTTACCGTTAGGTCTTTTGCGGCTGTTTTAAGAGGCTATGTAACAAATAAGTAGTACTATGTTCATATACATTATTTTTGTATATAATAATGAATATAATTTCTAGTCATTATTGATACATTGTAAATCGTTTTTAAAGTACAAATAGAGTTTTCAGTTATTATTTAATTAAGAAATCTATTTTATTAAATTAAGGGATTTTTGAATTAAATAATATTTTAATAAAATAATAATATTATTATTAGATTAATTTTATAATATATAAATTATCATGTAATTATATGAATACAATTATAATTTTTATTAAGGTTTGAAAGCCTTTTTTGTCAACACCCGTGAATTATTGATATATGTCGGTTTTTATTTTAAAAGTGAAAATTAAAATATTTAGAAAATTATTTATATAAAATAAATGTTATTTTTTGAATCAGGACATCAAAGTTATCCAACGGTGAATTTTTCATAATTTTCTAAGACAGTCAAATATTTGAGTAAAAATTAAATACCGTTTAAATATATAATGTATTGTATGACATCGTAATGACCCAATAGTGATGTAATAAAATACTATATTCTTTATGTTCGGAAAATATATGTTTTACCATTAAAATAATAAGATTTCGGGTTTGTTTGTATTACTTTTCAAAGCATTAATGGACCCCTCAAGACTTATTAAACACCTTGTCTTTTTAAATTAATTTCCATGGGAGTGTGACTCACCTCCACATACGCAACCCTAATATTTTAAAAATATAGGACCTTGGCCTTGTAAAATATTATTTTCCTCGTCCCTTTTCCAAAAACCATGGGCAAAATCATGGGTTGGTTTGTGGTTTGGATTAATTTAATATAAGGTGTCCCAAACCTAAATAATAAATAATTCCCTCACCTTTCCTATATAAACCCACCCAAGCTCCAACTTCCTCCACACTAAAAGCCCTTGTAGTTCATCCAAAATCTGAACTACTCTCTCTATAATCCTCTCAAGGTGCCCCAATCTCCCAATAATCCTCTCACAAGCCTCTCTCTAGCCATTGGAACCACACTTCCAAGTAAGGGTTTTTTCTTCCTTTCTCATTTTTGTCCAATTTTCTTTAAGTTGTTTTTACCTTTTAAGTTCAATTATAAATGTTGGGGTATCATTTCACACCTCCCTCATACTGACCTCATTATGTTTGAATGATGGGAGACCCTTTCTCTCTCATTAAATGCCTCCCACGTACACCCTTTACTATGCTGAAATTCCGAAAGGAACTTCTCTCTCCTATTTTACATTCAAGAAATACTTTTGTATCATGAATCTAAATTCCATTAAAATTGTTGGGACATGTATCTATATGACCTATTTACTTTCCATTACATGTAAAAATGATGAGGATCCCATTTCTCTCTCATCAACCTTTTTGATGAATTCTTATGTCACACTGTTACGCTGCCGAAATCGCACCGATTTTCTAAGCCAATGTCATTGTGTCGTGAATATCATGACCATTTCTCCATCAAGGGTATTCACCTCTCTGCACATTTACATATTTATTGTAAAGTTTCATGTATGAATTCCACATTCCCTTATCATGGAAAAAATTATTATGTATTATGAATCCATGTTTTATGATCATTGTGGCACACTTATGCCTGAAATGAAATGTTTAAGAAGGGTGTGCCCTTATAGCGCTCCAATGAAGTGGGTAAAGTATAGTATCATGATAAGTCATGTTCAATGAGTGTTTACTCATGCTAATTCAAGTGAGACTAGGGTTTACTATTGCTTTATGTGCAATGAGGATTTACTCATGCTTCATGTGCAATGGTGCTTGGCTCATGCTAATTCCATGTTAAGTGTTGTTGCCACATTTCCATGTAATGTTTATCATGCTTTATCATGCCTTTATGTTTATGTTTCTTTTATGCTCTATTGATATGCCTATTATCTAACATGTATTGTAATACTCATTCAATTCCATGTGTACTCCCTTACTGGGCTTTATAGCTCACCCTTTTCTAATGCATGTCCTCAGGTTATCCCATGGAATGCTAAGTACGAGGGAATGTAGTGGTCATGTAAAGGAAGTTTTCAATAAAGATGTTGTATTTCATGTTTTATGTTTTTATGTAATGATCCAAATCCCCAAAGACACTAAAAATCTCAGCCTTATTGTTGTATCAATTGATGTTTTATGTAATAAATCATGTTTATGTTGTGATAAATAGCAGGGTTGTCATAACTACTATATATCTTGTGTCTCTGCTATTTAAATTTCCACTACGTCAATTCATCTGATTAAATTTAAAAGGCATAACACAATCTCGCAAATACTTCTGAAAAGACACAATTCACCCCCTCACTTTCGTATATTTGATATAGTCCAATCCAATAATTGTTCTCAGAGGTTGAGCTTTCTGATAAATCCTTAACAGGCTAAAAGTTATTATACATAGAGAAAGATGACTGATACAATAGGAGAATGTCTATGGTCACAGAGCAATTAATGAAAGTTTATGAAAAGATTGGAAGACGAACCATACGTTATCGACAACACTATTCTGGAAACATTGTTCATACCCTACGTGGAGGAACGTAGCATAAGGATAAAATATAGCATATACTTTATGATATAAGAGAAACATTTGGAAGAGGAACCATACATTATCATCAAAATATGAAAAAGAATTATATTTCATTAAGGAACCCTACGATTGGGATATCATAAAATTATGGAAAGAGAACCGTACTTAAGTATTAAACGTTATGTTTGTTTCTCAAAAGTATGGTTCATCAACCATAATTTTTTATACAAACATACATTCTTGGAAAATTATGGATCATGTAAAAGTATGGATATTTTATCATACGTTAGAAAGATGAAGAGAAAAGTATGGATGAACAACCCTACGTTTATTATCAACCGTACGTTTGAAGAAAGTGAGATGAACATTACGTTTGTGATCAACCCTACATTGTCAACCCTATGTTTGAATAATACGTCATCAACCTTATGTTAAGAGGAAGCATACAGTACAACTCAACCATACATTTTGCGTCAGAGTATTTAAAGATGATATTTTTATGCAATGGTTAGAAAGCTGATTATTATACGGATTTCAAGACGGATTTAAAGATGATTGTAAAATAAGACTTTGAGTGATTCAAAGCCATTTTATCAATGGTTTAAAGATATAATTAAAAGGATACTTTTATGCTGAGTCATCAGGGAATCTAAGACTACTCTATAAATTCAAATGTTTTAATATTTCAAGTTAAAAGGTGATACATATGGAGCTAAATTTGACGGAGAAATACATATCGTTATTTTATATATATCTTCTTTTTCGAACAACAACTAATAATCTTATGTGATATCTCTATCATTCTAAGAAAAGGTAAGAAAAATAGAGATTATCCCGAATTCAGATCTGTTGATTCAAGAGAACGACAAAGCTCTATTTTCTAAAGAAGAAAAATCACAATAGAAGATTCATTTGTTATACAACAAACATCATTTGTGAATCTTAAACTGCTGAAATTGTGGGATATATTTCTATATCTACTACAACAAGATCGACTTAAAATGGCTCTTTTGTGATGATCATTATTTCTAAAGGTGATGATCCTTCAACTCTTAATTGCATGTTGTTGCAATTGTGAGGAACATTTGGAACGTATTTTCAGAATACAAAAATAATTCTTTTCTATTCTTGAGTGACCAGCATATTATACTAAGTTGTGTAGGATCTGTGAGTGAACTAGAAGGATTTGTTATTCCATAGATTGTATGGTTGTCAATTGGATGTAATCAGTTGTTGTAAGGTCTGTTGAAACGAGGACCAGATAGTGAAAATCACCAAGAATGTGGAGTAGAGCATTGATGTAGTGTACTAGGGGCCTTTTGTTCCCCAAACCACTCTATATCTTGTGTATCTTCTATTTAAATCTCCGCTAAGTCAATTCATCTGATTAAAGTTAAAAGGAAGAACAAAATCTCACAAATATTTATAAAAAGACACAATTCACCCCCCCCTCCTGTGTATATTTGATATAATCCAATCCAAAAATTGGTATCAGAGGTTGAGAATTCTTATAAATCATTAACAAGATGAAAGTGATTATACACAGAGCAAGATGACTGATATAAGATATGGAATGTCAATGGTCATAGATCAATGAATTCAATTATTCACAGAGAAATGAATGCAATTATATGTGGTCTAGGACATGATGAATTTAACAGAGTATCTCAATTCCCAACAACATTTGAAATGTGGAAAACTATTGATGTTACTTATGAAGGAACTAAAAATATCAAGGAAATGAAATATGCAACTGTTAAGATTTAATTAGATACTTTTATAATGGTAGAAGGTGATAGTATTACTCAAATGAATGGAAGATTGACAAAGATTTTCAATAACATAACTGCATTGGGAGATCCCATTAAACAAGATGGTCAATATTTAAAAGTACTGAGAGTCCTGCCTACAAAATGGAATGGAATCTCTACACCAAGCTGACAGTAGACACCTATCAAAGAATTAACCATGAGAGAACTGATTGGAACATTAATGATGTATGAAGCTGATATGGAAGATGAATCTACTGAGAATAATGTTCTTATCAAAAGATATGACACTACCATGAATGTATCATCACAAAGAAAAAATAGAAAGAAGAAGAAAAGTGTAAAATAGAAATCAGAAAGTTCCGATTAATCAAATTTTGATATGGAATTTGCTCAGCTAGCTTGAAGATTCACTAAATTAAATAAAAGAATAAGGGCTTCATAAAATCCTTCAAAAGGGATGACAAGGAAGTCAGATGTTATGAATGAAAGAAAATGGGGCATATCAGACCTTACTGTCCTCAGCTAAAATAATACAAGAGAAAGAAATTCTTCAAAAAAAATGATTAAGAGGATAAAGAAAAGAAGTCTATGAAAGCTACATGGAGTGTACCTGACGATGATGGTAGCAATTCAGAATCAGACTCAGAGAATGTAGAAGAAATCTGAAATCTAACCTGTGTTTCGTGGAAAAAATAAATGAGGCACAATCTTACTATTCTTTTGACTCTTGTTCTGAATCTAGTTACTCTAATGAAAAAATTGTATCCTACTGCAATATTATTGAAGAAAAATTTGATTCTCTATTTAAGAGTCATATGTATTTAAAGAACACTCATAACACTATTTCTGATGAAAGAGATACAATGCTAATACAATATAAGTAGTTAGCTGAAAAGTTTGTCTCAATTAACACTAACAATACAGATTATGAATCAAAGATAAAATCACTCCAAAATGAAGTTGAAACTTATAAAAATTTAACCCTTTATTTTACTAATGGACAAAATTCGTTAAATTAAATTCTTTGGAAACATTTCATTAAAAAGGAATGATTTGGAATTGGCAGAAAAGGTGAAAAACCCAAGTTGTACAAAAATTATTTTATTCCTAGTGAAAAAAGACTAAATTGTAATTACTATGGAATAAGGGGACATATTTCTAAATTTTTTTATTAAGAAAACCCCATATAAGTGGTATTAAGAAATATTTTATATCAAATGATTTGTTTGACTCTTGTGAAATTAGAAAATCAAAGCAAGTCTGGATTCCCAGATCCTTGCTGGCTAACACCCCTGAACCCAACAAAATATGAGTACCAAAGAAAATTGTGTAAATTCCTTTGCAGGGAGTAGGTCACAAATGAAAAAAGGACATATGTTATATGTATAGTGGTTGCTCAAGGCATATGAGTGGAAACTCATCAAATTTCTCTACACTCACTCAAAAAGATGGTGGACTTGTCACTTTTTTTTGACAATTCCAAAGGGAAAATCATTGGTATTGGAATAATTGCAGATCCAGAAGATGTCTCAATCAATAAAGTACATTATGTACAAGGATTGAAACACAGTATGATAAGTATCTCTCAACTATGTGATTGTTGACGCTCCTTTCGTCACAGAATCTAATGATCGGAAAAGGGGAATATCTGAGCATAAAGTGATTCATCCTTTGAAGAAACTTCAAAAATCGACAAAGGGATGAACAAGGAGAACATTTCCCATAGGTCGCGCAAGTTCCCTCATGGTCGCGCAAGTACACTTGCGTTCCACCTAGTGGTTGTGCAAGTACTTGCGCGACGCCATATGGTCGTGCAAGTGACTTGCGCGACCTAAGTGATAACCGCCCGGTAACCGCCCGGGGTCTTCTTTTGCCTATAAATAGACCATGTGGGCCCCCCATTCGGAAGATCTTTTTCCAGAAACTCGGATTGAAGCTCCCGACGCCCAAGTCCCTTCTCAAAGCTTCCAGAACACTTCTAAGGTAATTTCTTACCTAGAATGGAAGATCTAAAGAGAAGAAGGATGGCCTAAGTGTTGAAACTTATCAAACACTTGCGCGCCGACTTAATTCCTTCAATATAACTTGCGCGTACTTCTTCTGGAAGAACCTAAAGAGGATTGTAAAAGGTTTTCTAAAGAGTCGCTCAAGAAATTCAATGTTGGTTAAAAATCGCGCAAGTACCACTCATGTCGCGCAAGTATACTTGCGCGACCAATACTTGCGCGCCACCGCAGGACTTGCGCGCCTTTCAAGACTTGCGTGCCCCTATCTTTTTGGGTGCCCATCTTGCCCATTTTTACCCCTCTTCAGCCATTTCACCTTTCCTTTTTAAGATTCAGTCTTCAAGACACTCTTCAAAGCCATTTATGGCATGAATTCTTGATTTGACTTTCTTATCTGAAAGGAATTCTGTGAAATCTCTCTCAAAGTCTAGTGATTTAAACATCTTTATTGTCACCAAAGATTGAGAGTTCATTGATTCAACCTCATCCTTTAAGATGAGAGAATCCTAACCTGGGTCTCCTTTTCAGGAATAATCCCCAGTTATAAAACCTTTGATCTGGGCATCCTCCTCAGGAGTAAGCCCCAAACCTTAATCCCTAACCTGGGTCTCCTTTTCAGGAATAAGACTCAGTCATAACCTTGGGCTTCCTTTTCAGGAGTAAACCCTGAGTCCCCTAACCTGGGCTTCCTTCTCAGGAATAAGTCCTAGTCATAAATCTTTGGTATCCTTCTTAGGAGTAAGCCCCAAGTCTCTTAAAATTTCTCTTAACCAGTCATAATTTACCTTTTGATTTGGGTTTTCCTTTTCAGGAATAAAAACCCAATCATAAGTCCCCTCCTAACTTGGGCATCCTCCTTAGGAGTAAGCCCCAAGATTAGAGTATTCAAATCTCCATGAATCACATATAACTTTATGGACCCTGTTCATGGATTTTCTCCCTAAAAGTAAATCCTAAACCTTCATCTATCTGGGCAGTCATCCATACATAAGCCCCAAGCAAATTCCTATGATTGCATCTTTCATGGCACAATTGTCTAAATTTTACCAATACCTCTTGTTTCTCACACCGAGTATGACTCACGTGAGCTTAGAGTGTAAAAGTAATTATGACATTCATCTTTGAGCCATCAATCATAAACATCATACTCCATCACTCGAACTACGTGGGTTCTGATTCCTTTTCTAAAACAAAGGATACGTAGGTAGCCCATTTATGGGTTCGATCCCAATTTTGAGATAATCACTATCCTTCTGAATGACGATAAACATCAAGTGCCCCACTGAGTGGCTTTAAAACCAGTCTGGTCGTCATAATGACCAAGAGACTTTTATATAAATGTTTTGAAGGATACCATTGACCAAGAATCTCTAAACAGCTATAGATGATTCTCTATTGATGAAGAACCTCGAATACATATAAAAGATTCTCTAAATTTCTTGCATATTTAATCATTGATTGTTAAAACTTAAGGAAAGCTCATTTTATACTTGGTAATGTAATAAGGATTCACGAACATAACTTAAATCTATAAAGAGAGTCCCGGAGTAGACAATAATTCCCCTCAAAAAGGTGTGATGAGTCCGACCTCCCATCCTCTCGACCAATGCAAATTCCTAAGCCTCATCAGTCCATAAGCTAATGAGCGCCTGCCTTTGGAAAGTAGGTCCCAACGGATGTGGAATCATTGGATGTTTCCGGTTCTACGAATAAACCCGTTAGAAACCGATCGGAACGTTTGAATCTCCTGTCCAGGAGGTCATCCCCGGATTCCGTGCGAAACAAAAATGGTGAACCCGACGTGAATCCTTAACCAAGTTAAAGTGATGTTCTTCTTATCTGTTAGGCCCCTTGGGCCAACAAGGCAATCATTGACATATGATCATCCAAAAGATGCAGTAGCCGGATTCATCTTGATTATGTCTGTTATATGGAACAGGCACTCTTTTCTCAAGGTCTTCTGCAAAAAATGGCTTTCCTTAAATTCACCCCTGTGAATACTGCTGCTGTGAACACCTCTACTGTGAGGTCTGTGCTGTGAAAACCAATGCTGCTACTCCTGCTGGAACGTCATCCGCTCTGAGGATGACATCACCAACTCAGCGTCTTCAACGCTGTGTTTCTAATGCACTGGTTAAGGAATACCGTCACAACGGTACTATCCCAACTCTGGAGGCTGCTCGTCAAGCCCTCCAAGTTAACAATTCTACCTGGTCGTCCGGACAACGGCGACCAGCAATCAAGAAGCAGGCGGTGCTGACTACCGTCTCTAACCGTTTCGGGTCGTTATCCCCGGAACGCAGTTTCCATTCACTCCCTTACTCCGAGGAAGTGAATGAGCAGGTCCCGCAGGACCTTAATTCAAAAAGACAGGAGTCCTTCTCAAGGGCTCCCATCAACAATCGCTGCCAGACTCGTGCGGTAGTGCGCCCTCAACATGATGAGGGTACCGACTCCAGGCATTCAGCTCAGGTTCCTCGAACCCGAGCAGGCAAGATGAACCGCCAGAGACGGAATCCGGTTAACAATAGGCAGGTTGTCATCCCTGCCATCTCCGGAGAAGTCCACCAACCTAACATGGTGGCAAATAACGAGCAGGCATACACACCTGATCGTTTTAATCCCGCTGTCCAGCAGACTCGTCTGGCAGCATCAAGCTGATCCCGCCAGGCAATTCCGGCGGAGTACCATAGGCAGGGACATACACCTGCTTATACATCAGTAGTTAGTCAGCAGGCTCGTCTGACTACATATGATGGATCTCGTCAACCGCGTTTGGCGAAGTGTAATCAGCAGGCACATACACCTGCTAATACCAATCAAGCCTACCAACAGTCTCGCTTGGTAGCGCACGGAGAAGTCAGTCGGAAAGCCCCGACGACAAACAGGAGGCAGACTAAACTCTCTGCCTCCACACTTGAGTACTGTCAGGATTCACTGATAGGAAAAGGAGGACAGGAGCAGGCACATACACCTACTCCAAGCCCGGAATGGACGTATATCCCTGTTCCGGCGGCTGAAGTCACCAAACATATTTTATCAATGGTGAAAGAGCAGAAGCAAATTCCTGCTCATATTCTGGATGCTTTCCAGGATATCATAACAGCTTCAGCATCATCTCAGGGATAGACACATAAATCTATCCCTAGAAGTGGAGTGACACATCAACAATTCACTCCGGAACAGACACACACATCTTTTCCATTCCAAGAGGGTTATGGGGCATACTCCCCCATATCATACGGACAACCAAGTCAGGCACATACACCTGATTTGAGCGATGATTGTCAGCCTAACCTGACCATCTTTCCTGATCAGGCACATACACCTGCTCAGAGCAATCACTTTCGTCATCAAGTGGTTTCTAAAGCGAGTAAGAAGGCATCTAAGAAAAAGATCCGCCCAGCACAGTCAGGAGATCAAGGGCTAATCTGCAACAAGGCCTTGCTCGATGCTGGAGTTCTTGAAGCCCTCAGACATTTATCTGTCGGAATTCAAGATTCTACTCCCTCAGTTCCCAATAACGGGAACATTAATCCCGAAGGTCTTCAACAGACACTTCCTCATGAAGACTTGCTTCATGAAAATTCGGTCAATCTTGAAGTTTCTTCTTCAGATGAGAGCCACAGGAACCCTCTGTGTGGTCAGAAGACCAAGGAGCAAGAGATTTCATCTTTTGCTGTAACCCATCATGATGGTCCTCCTCATGGTGATGAACTTCGCTGCGAAAGTCCTCTCCGCAGTAGTGATTCACATTGTCTCGAAAATTCTTCAGAAGGCAATATAGTGACGAGAAAGCCCTCCTATCTCGAGGCACATGCAAACGTAAAACCAGTCATGTCTGATGATTTACTATCGGCAGGTGAAACCCTTTCTCCATTAGAAGATAGCCTGGGGTTCAGGTTATTCTCCGAACCTTCCCTGGGTCATTCATCTTCCAGCATGAATAGTGATTCCTCTACCAATCTTGTTGAATCCGATGAAGCAACAAGGAAACACCAACTCTGGTCCAAACAGGTAGAAGAATCTTCA
This sequence comes from Viscum album, assembly GCA_963277665.1. Taxonomy (NCBI): domain Eukaryota; kingdom Viridiplantae; phylum Streptophyta; class Magnoliopsida; order Santalales; family Viscaceae; genus Viscum; species Viscum album. The sequence continues at coordinate 92,028,802 of OY728125.1, forward strand.
TTTAATGATAAAGAGGAAATGCTGAACATGAGGAAAAAACTGGCAAAAGGTGAAGTACCAGTCATGTTTTGGCCTTTGGCTGATTCCCAGTATGACATTCCAAAGATGTTGACGGATGATGGGATCCATGATATTCGTCTCAACATATGGAAAACTATTTGTCAATTAAAGAAGAAGGTATTATCTTACGATGAATATGAAAATCATCTTAAGATAATAGAAGGGTTACAATGCCAGATTGATTTGGCATCTCTATCAGTCTCTCGGTATCCGAAGGCTGAAAAGCAACAGAGAACCCTTCAACGTTCATGCCTTGGCGCACTAAGAAGATTGCGTCAGTTAATTTCCAATGCTCCATCTAATGTTCATATCAGAGGATGGGGTGTTCACGGAGCACTACATTTCACAGTGCTTTCCGGTCAGCAAAGCCCGCCGAAAATGGTCTCATGCAATGTTATTGCCCATGGCCGGCCACAGTCAATGGGCTTTGTTCATAATCAAAAGTTTGCTCGAGAACAAGCTTCAACTAGTTCCTCTCAAAATCAAGTATATATAGAACAGGTTGTTGAATTGCTCCTACATCAAGCAGGCGAGAATATTGCGCAAGCCTCTCGTCTAGAGCAAACACGTCATCAAATGACAGAAGTTTCGGAAATCATCCAACGGTCTGTTGAACCAGGTGATAAAAGTGGATACAGGTTAATGCATCCAGCTAATTTCCGAACTAAGATTCGCAAGATCAAGAGAGATTTCAAAAAGATCTCAGACATAGCATGTCAAGAGACACCCCAGCTTTCCAGACTGGGGACTTCTCTAACCCAACCCTCAGAGTCAACGAATGGGATTCGAGGAGTTGAGCGGAAGCAGCAGGAACACCCCCAGTCCACCAGACTGGGGACTTTTTCAAATCCTCAATCCTTCCCTCAGAGAAAGTCATTTTTCTCTCGATTAGGGAATAAGCCTCAAGAGGAAAGAAGAGCCAAGCTATCAGGAGATTCTCTCCAAGTGACGGTTCTCCAAGAAATTCCTGAGGGATCAAGTCAACGGAATGTCATGTCTCATCATGGACATAGAAAAAGACAATATCACAGAAATGCTGATAGAAAGGATTCCATGCAATATGCATCCATTAATGTCATCAATGTCGTTGCTGCTGATTCACCAGATGAGGCTCAATCAGAGGGATCAGACGAAGAGGTTCCTGCTCAAGAAGTTGCGCACACAGACCTAAATGAAGAAGGTGTGCGCACACGTAATCAAAGGATTACCCAAAATCTGGGTATTCCTTCAAGTAACCCACTTCCCCCTCTCCGAAAAGGATCCAATAAGGGGAAAGGAAAGAATCAGGTTACTTCTCACCCTTCCTCTGAAGGAGGTCAATCTCTCTCATTAGAGCAAAGGTTTGCACAACAGGAGGAAGAAATGAAAGAATTAAGAAGGTTGAATGCAGAACTACTTCAGAATAGTCTTCTTCTTAAGAATGTTGAAGTCCGACAGCCGAAGGAATTTGTTGTAACTACTGATATGGATCAAGAATATCCTCCTTTGTCAGTACACCCACAGAGGTCTAATCCTACGGGTCAAACGCAACAACGGTTGGCAGCACTACCATCAGTTGCAGCACCAACCACCACGTCTATCCAAGCTCCATTCATTGCACCTACCCAAAACCAAGTTCAACCTGACGTTTCTCAAAAGTTAATAACTACTATTGAGTCATTAACAGCTCGGTTAGAAACTATGGAAGGGAAACGGGCGCAAGTTCAACCTGAAAAGAAAGTTTACCCTGAATGGGTAGATTCAATTTCTCCTCCATCCAATTTTGGAAACCCTATTTTCCCTACTTTCAATGGATCAGGCGACCCGGAACAACATTTGACGCATTACGTATCTTGTTGTGATCCTATGATGGGAACTCCAGAGCAGCAAGAAGCAGTGAAACTCAGATGCTTCGTGCGAACTTTACAAGGACCAGATTTTGTCTGGTATACAAGCTTGAAATCCCGGTCAGTCATCGGATGGGAGGATCTTCGTCAAAAATTCCTTCTTCAGTTTAGCTCAACTTTGCCAAAAACGACAGTTTTCGATCTTACAAACTTCAAGCAAAGGGAGAATGAAAGAGTCTCTGATTTCATTGCTCGTTGGAAGGGATTAACGTATTCCTTGAGTTTATCACTCCCTCAGGAGGAATTGTTTCCAATCTGTGTGGAAAATTTGCGTGACGAATTACGCACGCCATTGATCCATGTGAAATACACAGGAGGGTTTCGAGACCTTACTTCAATCGCTCAACAGATTGAAGATTCCCTTATACAGGCTAAGGTTAAATCTCGTGTAATTCCATCAGATCCAGGAAGAAGAATGGGTAAAGCAGAAACTGCTACAGTTATGCTTAAACAGGCACCTGTACCTATTTCTACTTCAAAACCTTCATCTTCTCGAAGGGCTCCACCTCCTGAACGCCAACAACAAAGGCTGTTTCGTCCAAATGATCAAAAAGATCAACGACGAAAACAATTTGAGGATATGAAGAGTAAAACATACTCTTTCCGAAGTGATCAAGTTCCTGGTTACTTCATTTCAGCTCTAGAGAATAATTTGGTTCAATTACCAGTGCCGAAGAGACCAAACAAGGAAGGAGATGAAGACCGTCCCAATTATTGTCCCTTTCATCAAATGTTGGGGCATCCCATCCAGGAGTGTTTTGGCTTTAAAGACCTCCTACAAAAGATGGTCGACTTGGGACAAGTCAAATTGAAGGGTTCTTCAGCTCATGTAGCGTGTATTACCGCTACAGATCCAGAGGAAGGAGGCGAGTGGCAGGAAGTCAAAAGCAAAACTGTGAAAAAATATGATGATTGGATGGTCAGAAAGACAATCAATCGGACCCATTCCATTTTGCGAACACAATTGAAGAAGCCAATTGTGTCTCCTACCAAAGCTGCAGTAAAGCCTCCATCAAAGGACAAATCCTCAAAAGGGCAGCGCAATTCAAAGAAGAAAGAGGAATCAGGAAAAGATGAGTATGCATCAAAGCCTAAATTGTCTTTGACTCTGGCAGATTTCATGCCATCTACTTCAAAGCAACGGGCACCGTCCCACCAAACGGCACAGCCTAAACAGGCTAACCAGGAAGAGTCTTTATCAGATGAAGAATTAATCTTTGGTTCTGTTAATATGATTCAATTAACAGATTCATATTCCAGTCTTGATGAGCCTGAATTCCCTGTATCAAATAAAGGAACCCGAGGAAGTTCTAGAGGTTCAGGATATAGGGGAAGACGTGGATCGTTCCGAAGCCACTACTCTAATTCTACCCCTGCTAGCACTGTATATGCAGCAGAAACTCGTGGTAGAGCCCTTCAGCGAGCTCAAAATGAACAAGCATGTTCTTCTGCCAATGGCCAACACAGCTTCGGCACGGTTATTTTGGAAGACCGATTAAAGGTTCCATCTTCTTTATCTCAGCAAGTAAATGGATCTAATCAGTCTAATTTTCCAAAACCAAAGATGTTGCCAACTTCAATACAAGATGCATCAGCTTCCAAAGCATTTGCTTCCAAGGTACTTGCTAAACCGCATATTCCTATTGGGAAACGCAGGCCTCTAGATCAAAAGTATGATATATTGAAACACTTGGCCCAAGTACCAGCCAAATTATCAATTTTGGATGCTTTGAATCTATCAAGAGATCTTAGAGAAGCGCTCATCGAAGCTTTATCAAGTCCTCAGGAATTTGAAGCTGAAATTGCTGCAGCTGAAATTTATCACATAGAGAATAATCCTGCAGAATGCCATGCAGTGATATCTTTTACTGATAAAGATGAAGATGATGTTGTGCATGGGCACATAAAACCTTTTTACCTATCTGGAAAAGTCAATGGTATAGATGTTCGAAGAGCTTTTATTGACAATGGTTCAGGAGTCAACCTCATGCCCATTCGCACACTTCGTCGATTGGGCCTCACGGAATCTGATTTATCTCCTTCTACCATGATGTTGCAAGGATATGATAAAAATGAACAAGAACCACTGGGAGAAGTTACGCTCAGAACTCAGTTTGGAGATCTTGTTTCCAATTCAGATTTCATGATTGTTGATCAAGACTCAGCTTTCAATATCTTGCTTGGAAGACCCTGGCTACATCAGCATGCAGCTATTCCGTCATCATACCATCAATGTCTCAAAAACTGTTTCGATGGTCAAGTTGGAACATTGTATGGTGATAAGGCCCCTTTCAAGACATGTGAGTCTCAATACATTGAGGCTGAATTTTATCACATGAAGGGAAGAGAAAAATCTACAATGAAGGAAATTACCAAAGTTAATGCTCCATATGGTTTGGAAAAAATTCCAATAAATCCATTTTCACATGTGAGTACAGATTATGTGTTACCTATCAGTCAAATTTACAAAATAGGCCCAAATCAAAATACTCTTATGGAAAGATCCATAATGTCAATTACGGCAATCGAGCCAGACAACGTGGGAGAAATTGGTAACTTACCAAGCAGTGATGAAAGCATAAGTGGTGACGTTTTCATTTCGTCTGCTGAAATCCAACAAGTCTATACTTCGCTAATCAGGCCAGAAGAAGTTATAGCAACACCAGAGGTGAATATTGATGTCGATTCTCAATCCATCATCTCCTCTTTGATTCCCAAAGAAGACCCTTTATCATCAATAGGGTCGGAAATGGAAGCTTCTTCTTCAAAATGTGAAAATTTTTACATCAGAAATGATCATGAGAATTTCGTTTTTTCATCTACTTTGCAAGTAGAAACGGAAGAAATAACACATGATGAAGAGGAAGGGGAAGATCTTAGAGATGCTCCTCCATCATTTGAAGAGGGTATCTCTACCACTGTGGATGAACTCAGAGAAGTAAATCTGGGTACAGAGAAAGATCCACGCCCCACTTTAATTAGTGCGGCCATGACCCTTGAAGAACAAGAGATGTATATTTCTTTTCTAAAGCAAAATAAAGATATTTTTGCTTGGAATTATACAGAGATGCATGGCCTTGATCCTGATGTTGCCACCCATCATTTGGGTTTGCCAAAAGAACATCGAGGATTCAAGCAAGCCGCGAGAAGAACACATCCAACCTATGCTTCCAAAATCGAGGCTGAAGTGGATAAGCTTATCAAATCTAAATTCGTCAGAGAAGTTCAATATCCCAAGTGGTTGGCTAATATTGTCCCTGTAAAGAAGAAGAACGGACAAATTAGGGTTTGCATCGATTTCAGAGATCTTAATCGGTATTGTCCCAAAGATGATTTTCCAGTTCCGATTACAGAACTCTTAATTGATGCAACGGCTAGCTATGATGTACTTTCTTTCATGGATGGATATTCTGGATATAATCAGATCCGAATGGCCCCAGAAGATGAGGAATATACAGCCTTCATAGCTCCTCAAGGTGTGTTTTGTTACCGGGTGATGCCCTTTGGTTTAAAGAATGCAGGTGCAACATATCAACGCGCCATGCATCGTATCTTCAAACCTTTTCTAGGGAAATTTGTTGAATGCTATGTAGATGATTTGTTGGTTAAATCCAAACAACGTTTTGATCACTTGGCTGATTTGGAAGTCATATTCCACAAGCTTCGACAACATAATTTGAAGATGAACCCCTTAAAATGTGCTTTTGGGGTAACCTCAGGAAAATTACTCGGCTTTGTTGTACGCCATCGTGGTATTGAAGTCGATCCTGAGAAGACCAAATCAATCCTTGGTATGTCACCTCCTCAAAATTTGAAAGAATTAAGAGGACTTCAAGGACACTTAGCCTATATTCGGCGTTTCATCGCCAATTTGGCAGGCAAAAGTTTACCCTTTTCCAACTTATTGAAGAAAGGAGTCACTTACCAGTGGACTGAAGAATGTCAAGAAGCATTTGATGTTCTCAAGAAATACCTCTTGAGTCCACCAGTACTCATGCCGCCTGTTGAGGGTAGGCCTCTTATCCTCTATGTGACAGCTTTAGAGTGATCATTGGGTGCCTTTCTCGCTCAAAAGAATGATGTTGGGAATGAAAATAGCCTCTACTATCTCAGTAGAACTATGCTTGAAGCAGAAACCCGGTATTCGAGTATTGAAAAGTGCTGCCTAGCATTAATCTTTGCAGTTCAGAAACTGAGACACTACCTGCAACATCACGAGGTCCAATTGGTATCTCGTAATAATCCACTCAAATTCATCCTTAGTCGTCCAATGCTTACAGGACGTCTGGCAAGGTGGGCAGTTATTCTACAGCAGTTTGACATCCAGTATGTGTCTCAAAAGGCAATTAAGGGCCAAGCTCTGGCTGATTTCCTGGCTGAACACCCTTCAGTGGAAGACACGTATTCAGATATCGAACTCCCTGATGAGGAAGTTTTTTCTATTCAAGAGAGTCCTCAAACATGGGAAATGTATTTTGATGGTGCTTCTAGAAGTCCAAAAGGGAAGAAAATGGAAAATCCTAAATTCAACAAAGTTGGTTTAGGAATTGTGCTCATTTCTCCAGATAAGGCAGTGTTACCTTATTCCTTTTTGTTGTGGGAAGGTGGTACCAATAATGAAGCTGAATACCAAGCTCTCATTGCAGGCTTGGAGTTAGCACTTCAAGCACAAGTGAATCACTTAAAGGTGAAAGGTGATTCAGACCTGGTAATCAAACAAGTCAATGGGGATTATGCCATCAGAAAAGAAGAATTAATCCCTTTGTATGATTATGTCAGAGAGTTAATGTCGGAATTACCTTCAGAACCGACATTTTCTTATGTCCCAAGATCACAAAATGATCAAGCTGATGCACTGGCTAATATAGCCACAGCTTTAGCAGATCCAAATCGGGACGAGACAACCATCTGTATTGCCGACCGTCGTGCAATTTCACCTTATGTTCAAGTCAGAACAGAGGAAATTAATGAAATTAGTCCCATTCCTGAACCGTATGGTCATACTACAGGATGGATGTCACCTATCAGAGAATACCTTCAAAATGGAACACTTCCACCTGATAGAGCCGAGAAAGAACAAATTCGGCGACGTGTGGTCAATTTTACTCTTTATGATGGTCCAAACCACCTCGAGAAAATTCTCTACAAACGTGGTTTTGATGGAGTTCTCTTCAGATGTATTGATGGTGAAGAGACAATGGCTGTCATAAAAGAAGTGCATGCAGGAGTCTGTGGTGCCCACCAGTCTGGACATAGATTGTCTGATCAAATTCGAAGGCTTGGATACTTCTGGCCTTCAATGATACAAGATTGTGTTAATTTCACAAAGAAGTGTCATTCATGCCAAGTATATGCCAACTTCATTCATCAACCTCCAGAGTTGCTTCATACAGCTAAATACTCATGGCCATTTTCCACATGGGGAATGGATGTGGTGGGACCTTACCCTTCAGCTACGGCCAAGCAGTTTAAGTACATTCTTACTGCTACTGATTTCTTTTCCAAATGGGAAGAGGCAGTACCTCTCAAAGAAGTCAGTTCTAAATGCATCGTTAGCTTCATCAAGTCTAACATCATTACTAGATTTGGTGTCCCTCATACCATATTGACAGACAACGGCACCAACTTCTGTTCTTCTGAGGTAAAGAAATTGTATCAAGAATACAACATTAAGTCCAACCATTCATCTCGATATCATGCAGCGGCTAATGGCCAGATAGAGGCCTTCAACAAGACTCTTTCAAATATACTGCAAAAGATGGTGGATAAAGATAAGAGGACATGGCCTGATAAACTCTTTCATGCTTTATGGGCTTATCGGACTACCACTCGCAATGCAACGCGGTCTACTCCATATTCATTGATATATTGAACAGAAGCAGTCTTGCCAATTGAAGTTCAATTTCCCTCACTCAGAATAGCCATTTGTGATCAGTTATCGACAGATGAGCAATCCCAAAAGCGTTTGAATGAATTGGAACAGTTATATGAGAAGAGATTGTGCACTTTGCACCACTTGGAAATCTATCAAAATCGGATAGCACGAGCTTTTAACAAAAAAGTTCGTCTTCGTTCATTCATTCAGGGAGAATTGGTATTGGTTCTTAAAGCACCAATGATACCAGGAAAGAAACCTCCCAAGCTTGAACCAAAATGGGAAGGACCTTATTCAATACATAAGGTCTACTCCAATGGAGCGTATTCTCTAATCTCAATGGATGGAGAACACATCACGACTCCAACTAATGCTAGATTTCTGAAGAAGTATTTTGTATAAACACAAAATATTGTTCCCAGAACCAAGACTCTTACATTTGGTTCATACAGCAATGGTCCAGTATGACCTTAAACTACAACTTCGTCCAACATGACGTTAAAATGTGTCACACTTCTGTCCGATATGACATTAAACTATAATACGTCCAGCATGACGATAAATTGTACGGTCCATGCATATGACCTTAAACTATTCGGACTTATGTCCCTGCAACATGACACTAAACTGTGCAGCACCAATAGTCCTAACTGCAAGACTTTAAACTGCATAGTCCCTAATTTTGTCCTACATGACAATAAACTGTATAGAAGTTCCTATATTTTGTCCGAGATGACATTAAACTATATTGTCTCCTAGCAACATGACATTAAACTGTGTGGCACTTCCAACGTCCAGCATGACGATAAACTGTAAAAAGTCCCCAGAACTGATATCCTCATATTGGTTCACCTTAGTCCTAGTTACATGACTTTAAACTGTGTAGCACCAGTTCGTCCTTGCTATATGACGTTAAACTATACAGCAATGGTCCAGTATGACCTTAAACTGCAACTTCGTCCCACACGACATTAAACTGTGAAAACATTCCATGAGAGGTCCAACATGACATTAAACTGCACCATCCCTGGTCCAGGTATATGACCTTAAACTATTTGCAAATCCCTTATGTCCAGCAAGACGTTAAACTGTGACGTCCTAACTACATGATGCTAAACTGTATAAAAGTCCCTCACGTCCGGAAAGACGTTGAACTATATAATCATCAAAAGTCCAGCATGACATTAAAACTGCACAATCCCCCTTTCGTCCAATATGACGTTAAACTGTATTCTCCCCAACGTCCTAACTACATGACGCTAAACTGTACAGAATGTCCTTGATATGTCCTACATGACATTAAAACTGTGCATCGTTAAGGTTGTTATTACCTCTTGTTTCTCACACCGAGTATGACTCACGTGAGCTTAGAGCGAACATCAACCATAACACTCCCTTTGGGCCACTAACCATGTGTAAGTCCCAACAACATTTTTAGATCATTGTCCACAAGAACAACTTGATCATTGATTCATTCTTTAATTGAACTACACGGACTTTGATCCTTGCCCTCCAGGCTGGGTATGTAGGCAACCTCCCAAGGTTCAAGCCCAAAAACAATCTCTTCACATCGGTTCACCACCATCTCATATGATGATGATTTGTGAAACCACCCCTGGAATCAATATCTTTACATTGATTCACTTTCGTCCTTGTTATATGACGTTAAACTATACAACACTTTTGTCCGGTATGACAATAAACTACAATATTCTTTGATTTCCTCATTTGAGAAGGAACCATTATTAACATTGATTCTTTTTTCAATCATGGTTTTCATTTTCAAAAGACTACGTACATACATGGTAATGCCTAAACTTTTTATCTTAGGTTAAAACCATCATTGCACTAAAGTCCCCTTTCACCCTTCACATGTACGAACCAAATTTGTACAAAGGGTAATTCAAGAACTACGTGGACTTGATTCCCATCCTTATGGGATACGTAGGAACATTCGAGTGTCCCTCGAATCCAGTCCCAAGTCTTTTGGGCCTAACCCCAAATTTCACTTTCAGTCCCTTGGCTGAAAAGTCCTCATGAAAACACACACTGTGTATTCATTATTATGGTCCGAATTCTATGACCCTAAACTAAGATTACTCATACTTTCATCCTGCACGACGTTAAACTGCATTTCAAGAACTACGTATGGCTTGATTCTCATTCTTATGAGATACGTAGTGAAGTCCAAGTTTCAATTCAGGACCCAGCCACAACATGATTATGGTTTTCATTGACCTATGTATCTCTATATACATTGGAAGATACCCATATTTATGTATTATAATCCTAACCTTAAATATTTTCAGATCTTCATAACCCTTTTCATGACTTCTAGTCACAAAAATGTCAAACTTCTGAGAATTCTTTTGCCTGACTATGCAGCACGTGCCCATAGGTGGCCTTGCATAAACAGTCCACATAAAAGACTTGTCAGCCAAGAGATGCTATTTATTTGACCATGCAGCCAATGCCCATAGGTGGCCCTGCATGTTTTCAACCCCCTAATGGGTTTGTTATATAATAGTAACTTCATTCCTGGGAAGAATGCCTCTTTTGTCCTTATTTGTCTTAAACGACAGTATGTAGGGATCCGCAAAAAATAGCCATCCTTAACGTATTTTTCCCATATCCTTTTTCATGATCTGAAAGTATTCAAGTCTATGGTTTATTCTTCTTCCCTACGTTTGGGTCAGACCTTCGTAGGAGTGATATTCATCCAGTTCTTCGATATTCTTGTTTGGAAATATTTTCTCCATATTCAAGTACCTCTTTCCATACAACAAACTCTATGCTTTAGAAAATTTGAATCTCCATAAACTTTCACTGGCTTTTAGCACTAGGAAAGTAAATTTCTGGGAGTTCTTTTGCCTGACTATGCAGCACGTTCCCATAGGTGGCCTTGCATAAACAGTCCACATAACAGACTTTTCAGCCAAAAGATGCTATTTTATTTGACTATGCATCCAATGCCCATAGGTGGCCCTGCATATTTCAACCCCCTAACGGGTTTTGTTAAATAATAGTAACTTCATTCTTGGAAACTACTTCTTCTAATGCCTTTTAGCTCTTTTTTGATATCATTACTCAGATTCAAATATTCTTAAGCCATAGTTTACATTTTTTCCCTCATACTTGAGTATGGTAAATATGTTTTCAGATAAATTGTCAAGGAATTGAATCCATTTTAATCCATTTTCGGTCAAAGCTATTTCGACCTTAAACATTAGCCTCTTTATGTCCGGCATGCATGACTTTAAACTGCCCACAAAAGACAAAGGAACTCTGAATAAAAGTCAAGTTCCAGCACACTTGCGCGCTTCCTTTTGCGCACTGAAGACTTGGAAACCACCTTTTCCTTTGGATGTCTTTGATTTCCTCAGAGTCAAATCCTCATTTCTCTCCGGATCCAACTCTGAGGGGGGACATTTGTTGACGCTCCTTTCGTCACAGAATCTAATGATCGGAAAAGGGGAATATCTGAGCATAAAGTGATTCATCCTTTGAAGAAACTTCAAAAATCGACAAAGGGATGAACAAGGAGAACATTTCCCATAGGTCGCGCAAGTTCCCTCATGGTCGCGCAAGTACACTTGCGCGCCACCTAGTGGTTGTGCAAGTACTTGCGCGACGCCATATGGTCGTGCAAGTGACTTGCGCGACCTAAGTGATAACCGCCCGGTAACCGCCCGGGGTCTTCTTTTGCCTATAAATAGACCCTTTGGGCCCCCCATTCGGAAGATCTTTTTCCAGAAACTCAGATTGAAGCTCCTGACACCCAAGTCCCTTCTCAAAGCTTCCAGAACACTTCTAAGGTAATTTCTTACCTAGAATGGAAGATCTAAAGAGAAGAAGGAAGGCCTAAGTGTTGAAACTTATCAAACACTTGCGCGCCGACTTAATTCCTTCAATATAACTTGCGCGTCCTTCTTCTGGAAGAACCTCAAGAGGATTGTAAAGGGTTTTCTAAAGAGTCGCTCAAGCAATTCAATGTTGGTTAAAAATCGCGCAAGTACCACTCATGTCACGCAAGTATACTTGCGCGACCAATACTTGCGCGCCACCGCAGGACTTGTGTGCCTTTCAAGACTTGCGCGCCCCTATCTTTTTGGGTGCCCATCTTGCCCATTTTTACCCCTCTTCAGCCATTTCACCTTTCCTTTTTAAGATTCAGTCTTCAAGACACTCCTCAAAGCAATTTATGGCATGAATTCTTGATTTGACTTTCTTATATGAAAGGAATTCTGTGAAATCTCTCTCAAAGTCTAGTGATTTAAACATCTTTATTGTCACCAAAGATTGAGAGTTCATTGATTCAACCTCATCCTTTAAGATGAGAGAATCCTAACCTGGGTCTCCTTTTCAGGAATAATCCCCAGTTATAAAACCTTTGATCTGGGCATCCTCCTCAGGAGTAAGCCCCAAACCTTAATCCCTAACCTGGGTCTCCTTTTCAGGAATAAGACTCAGTCATAACCTTGGGCTTCCTTTTCAGGAGTAAACCCCAAGTCCCCTAACCTGGGCTTCCTTCTCAGGAATAAGTCCTAGTCATAAATCTTGGGTATCCTTCTTAGGAGTAAGCCCCAAGTCTCTTAAAATTTCTCTTAACCAGTCATAATTTACCTTTTGATTTGGGTTTTCCTTTTCAGGAATAAAAACCCAATCATAAGTCCCCTCCTAACTTGGGCATCCTCCTTAGGAGTAAGCCCCAAGATTAGAGTATTCAAATCTCCATGAAGCACATATAACTTTATGGACCATGTTCATGGATTTTCTCCCTAAAAGTAAATCCTAAACCTTCATCTATCTGGGCAGTCATCCATACATAAGCCCCAAGCAAATTCCTATGATTGCATCTTTCATGGCACAATTGTCTAAATTTTACCAATACCTCTTGTTTCTCACACCGAGTATGACTCACGTGAGCTTAGAGTGTAAAAGTAATTATGACATTCATCTTTGAGCCATCAATCATAAACATCATACTCCATCACTCGAACTACGTGGGTTCTGATTCCTTTTCCAAAACAAAGGATACGTAGGTAGCCCATTTATGGGTTCGATCCCAATTTTGAGATAATCACTATCCTTCTGAATGACGATAAACTTCAAGTGCCCCACTGAGTGGCTTTAAAACCAGTCTGGTCGTCATAATGAACAAGAGACTTTTATATAAATGTTTTGAAGGATACCATTGACCAAGAATCTCTAAACAGCTATAGATGATTCTCTATTGATGAAGAACCTCGAATACATATAAAAGATTCTCTAAATTTCTTGCATATTTAATCATTGATTGTTAAAACTTAAGGAAAGCTCATTTTATACTTGGTAATGTAATAAGGATTCACGAACATAACTTAAATCTATAAAGAGAGTCCCGGAGTAGACAATAATTCCCCTCAAAAAGGTGTGATGATTCCGACCTCCCATCCTCTCGACCAATGCAAATTCCTAAGCCTCATCAGTCCATAAGCTAATGAGCGCCTGCCTTTGGAAAGTAGGTCCCAACGGATGTGGAATCATTGGATGTTTCCGGTTCTACGAATAAACCCGTTAGAAACCGATCGGAACGTTTGAATCTCCCGTCCAGGAGGTCATCCCCGGATTCCGTGCGAAACTGTGATGATGGTTATGCGGTTGATTTTTCTAACAATTTTTGTTTTGTTTTCAAAAATATGTTGCTTCAATTTAGAGCACGTAGAACTGACAATGTGTATACCCTGGATTTAAATTCCTTGTGTAAAAAAAAGTAAATTGGTTAACTACTAAAGTGAATGAATATTGGATCTAGAATAGGAGACTTGGACATTGTAATGTATATGTTTTACATAAGTTATCTAAGAAACATTTAGTTTCTGATTTTCCTAGTCTCAAATTTGAAACTGACAGATTCTGTGATGCAATTCAACTTGGAAAGCAACACAAATCAAACTTCAAATTTGTTAAAAAAATTGCTACATATAAACCTCTAGAATATATTCATATGGATTTTTTTGGACCTTCAAGAGTAGGATGCTTTGCTGGTAAATTATATGTATATGTTTAAGTTGATGACTATTCTATATTTACATGGATTTTCTTTTTAAAATTTAAATATGAAGCTTTTAATTTATTTGAATGTTTTTGTAAAGATTTTCAAAATGAAAAAGGTTTTAAAATATTTTCATTAAAAAGTGATCATGGTGGTGAATTTTAGAATCAGGAATTTAATTCATTCTGCTCAAATATGGGTATTAAACACACCTTCTCTACACCAATATCACCTCAACAAAATGGAATTTTTAAAGGAATAAATATGACTATTCAAGAAATGTTAGGATGATGCTAAATGAATATAGTCTTTCTACCTATTTTTGGGCAGAAGCTGCAAGCACAACCTACTATATAATGAATAGAGTTTTAGTTAGACCAATTTTGAAGAAGCCACCCTATGAACTTTGGAATAACAGAAACCCCAAAGTAAATTAATTAAATGTTTTTGGATGTAAGGTTTACATCTTGAACACCAAGGACAATCATGGTAAGTTCAATCCAAAATCTGATGAAGAAATTTTCTTTAGGATATTTATCTACCTCCAAAGCTTATAGAGTCTATAATAAGAAGTCAAGGATTGTTGAAGATTCAGTTCATGTGAAATTTGATGAATCTAATCCGTTTGAGAAAAGGATAGATCAAATGGATGAATCTAACTCTAAGGATAACATGAGAATTGGGAACATGAAAATTGATTCTGGAAAATATATAAAAGAAATTTAGTCCAGTTCAGAAGAACATGATACTGAAGAACCTATGAGCGTGTTACCTAGACAGACTAGAACCCTAAGTAATCATCCTTTAGAGACTATAATAGGTGACAAAGACACATGAATAAATACTCGAAGAAATATAGTGAATCTTGTATAATTCTCTGCCTTTTATCCCAATTAGAACCCATGTCTATAGAAGAAGCTTTAGATTATGAAAGCTGGATGATAGCAATGCAAGAAGAATTAAACCAGTACAAAAGAAATGAAGTCTAGGAATTAGTTGGAAGACCACAGAACTATCCAGTGATAGGAACCAAATGGGTCTTTAGAAATAAGAAAGATGATCAAGGAATAATAACTATAAATAATGATATACTTGTAGCTAAATGATATAATTAGGAAGAAGGTATAGATTATGATGAGGCCTTTTCACCTTTAGCTAGATTAGATGCCATTAGAATCCTTTTATATTATGAATCCCATAAAACCATTAATTTATTTCAAATGGATGATAATTCATAATTTTTAAATAGTTATTTAATGGAGGAAGTTTATGTTGAGCAACCTTTTGGTTTTGAAAATTCTCAAAAACCAGTTTCGGTTTTTAAACGTACTAAAGCTCTATATGGCCTTAAATACGAACCTATAGCTTGGTATGAAATATTAAGCTCTTTTATTTTGAAAAATGGTTTTACTATTACAATAGTGGATCCAAAACTTTTTAAGAAAATTGAAAATTCAAAAATTTTATTAGTTCAAATATATGTTGATGATGTAATTTTTGGATCAACTAATAAAACCCTTATCCATGAGTTTTCAGAGTTAATGAAAAAAGAATTTGAAATGAGTATTATGTGATAACTAAATTTCTTTTTAAGACTTCAAATTTATCAAAAAGATTTTGGAAATGTTTTGAATCAAAGCAAATATATTACTAATTTATTAATGAAGTTTTGTCTTGAAAACCCAAAGGCATAAACAACTCATATGTGTACAAATATAAAACATGATTTGGATAAAACTGGAAAACCAATTGACAACAAGTTATATTGTGGTATGATTGGTTTTTTGTTATATCTTACTACTATCATGCCAAATATAATGTATTAAGTATGACTTTGTGCAATATTTCAATCAAATCCTAAAGAATATCATTTAACTGCCATTAAAGGTATTTTTTGATATTTAAAAGGAACTGTTTTTCAATCTATTATTTATCCCAAAACTTATGATTTTAATTTTATTTCATATTTAGATGATGACATTGGGAGATTTAGATTAGATAGGAAATTTAATTTATGAACTTGTCTCATTTTAGGGAAATCCTTATTGTCATGGTCAAGTATGAAACAACATTCAGTTTACCTGTCAACTGCCTAGGCAGAATATGTTTCTACAGGCAGTTGTTTGGCACAAGTGTTGTGGATGAAAAACAATCTTATGGACATTGTAATAAATTTTAATAATACGCATATTTTATGAGATAATACTAGTGTCATAAATATTTCAAAAAATCCTATTAATCATTCTAGAACTAAGAATATTGATATCAGAAATCATTTTCCAAGAGATCATGTTCTTAAAAAGGATATATCATTGGAATTTTTATGTACTGAAATTCACTTAGCTGATATTTTTATATTCCAGTTCCCACTGCAAGGTTTGATTTTATTAAGGTGGAACTAGGTTTATTTAATTTTAAATAATTATTTATGTTACTATGTTGTTTCTTTATTTTAATTATGTTTAAAATAATTTGTCTATTTTTTTTCAAAAAGAATAATTTTCTTTTCCCCACGTAATTATTTTTATTTATTTTTAAATCAATGTAATGATTACTCAAAACATGGGAATCAAGGCTGTCAGAAACCCTTTCTACTTCTAAATCGTTTCATTTCTAACAAACTCTTTTCGAACATGCAAAACTGCACCACATCTCGTCAACCCTAAATTTCAACCTTCAGAAACCCTAACCTTAAAACCTTAATAGTTTCTCACAAAGATGGAAAAGACTAAGAAAGCTAATGAATCTGGCCCCAGCAATGCTAAGAGATAGAATTCAAAAGGAAGGAAATATTACAGGGTAAGGTAATTGATCTCAAATGGCTATTTCAGATGAATCTTCTATTGAAACAATCATTTTCATTTTAGAATCTCAAACAGACTTTCAACAATGAGAATATGGAATTTTTTTTATGAGGTAGAACGTTGATATTTCTTCAAATATGTATTATTTAGACTGGGAGACAATGAGGACACTATGCTGGCTAAGATAGAGGATAGGGATTTTTTGATCTCTTCAGTTGAAATTCGTCATATTTTGAACTTCCCTCATGAGGGAGTCATTCATTTTGATTTGAAAAACATAATAGATTCAGTGCATAAATCAGAGGACATTATGTCTTTTCTTTTGGGTACTACATCTATAAAGAAGATGTTCATAAAAGACTTGGAGTCTGAATAGAAAATTTTAGTAATGTTTGTGAAAACAGGGATTGCACCGACGCTGTCTGAGTTGGAGAAGATATTATATCCCGAGATGTATATAATTTATCATTTTCTCAGTGATATAAAATTCAATTTTCATAGGTACATGATGAGGTATCTGAATTACTGATGTAATAGTGAAGCCAGAATGAAATTCTTCCCTTTTGGACGATTCATTTCCAAACTATTGTTTAAGAAGGATATGGTGAGACTGGTGGATGCCAGAGTGTGTTGTCATCATAGTAATGTGTTTAATGATTGAACTTTAAGAATGAATGGATGTTTCTGGAGCACTATAAAAGGAAAACCGTTGCTAGTAGGAGCTTAGGATTAAACAGAGAGTGCTCGGGCTCATTATGCTAAGTCCAATGAGGGACAAGCTGAATCAAGAATAAGCACTACTGCAAAGAGAATAAGATTTTGACATGGAAGAAACTGAGGAAGAAAGAAGTCAGGAGGGACTTCAAACTGAGAGTAAAAGACCTGTTAATTTTAAAGTTGTTTCACCTGTACTAACCATAAGAGATTTACTCTCTTTCATCTTTGTCAAAGAAAAGGTTATTGAACAATCTGAGGAATAGGATGTGGCTGTTGTAGAATATGACCCTCAAAGAATTGAAGTTGAATGATCATAACCACAAGTTGTAGCTGATGTTGATGTTACACTTCATCAAGAAAGGGAGGTAGATCCTGGTGAGTAATTGGCCAGTATTCAAGACAATCCAGAAGATATTATCTCAGAAAATCCATTGGAAGAACAAGTTGCTGATGTTCGTGATGATCATGTTTATGATGCTAGAAAAGAAGTACTTTAAGAGTATTTTTCTATGGAAGAGTCTAGAAAATACTCTAAGGAAAAATCTCAGGACCAACCTACTCAGGAAAAGGAAAAAAGACATGTCTGATGCAAATTCACTAACTTCAGTATTGCTGCAACACACTAAAACTAAGAATGAGAATCAAGCAAAGGGTGGCTCTGAATCAGGGAATAAGGAAATTGAAGAGCAGTATAAGAAGGTGTCTCAATTGGAATTTGAAAATGATACTCTGAGGAGAGCCTTAAAAACAGAGATGTTCAAATTTCAGAGACTTAATAATAGTACTATTTCATGACAAGAAGTATAAGCTTTTAAGAAAGAGCTGTTGACAGAGGTTTCAAAGATGATATCAGAAATGGTAAAAAAGACTGATCTGTTAGAAATAAAAGGATATCTGGAGACATGATTTTCAACTGTTGGAACTGGTGCTGATGGTGGGTTAGGTACTTCCCCTAATTTTCTCAGATATTTTCAGGCTATCACAGTTTAAATGAGTAATATGAGTGACATATTTAATGATCTTCAATGAAAAAATACTTCTTTTTCAGTCATGTTAGAAAATCAGAAATTTTTGGTAGTTCAGTTGACATCCAGTGGACGAGAAATCAGTTCTATCTTAAATAAATTCACAGAGAAGCTATCATTGTTTATTGAGAAGGAATAAAAACTTCACGTGTTTTTCAAAGTCTATCTCATTGAAGACATTCAAATTACTCAAGAGGCTAGATATCTTATTATTCGGCTTGGTGATGGAATGATGCGAAGACTCAGAGAACAGTTGCCAGAAATCATGTCTGCAGTTCAGAGGAGATAGAACCAATTTCATACCCTAATCAAACCTTGATTCCTATGTTCATAATAATTGTATCTATTACATGATTTCAATTAAAATTTTTGATTCCTGTATTTATCAATTTTTGTACATTTAATGAATATCTATTTCTTTATATTTATTTTGTTTTACTGTCTTTGTTTAGATCAATCAGTAATCCATATTTCATTACTAAAAAATAGTTACGTAGAATTTACTTAAGTTCAATGCTATATTAAATGTGTTATATTCCATATTTTATCATTTGTTTTGATATCACAAAAGGGGTAGAAATTTGAATAATCACAACATTTTTTTTCATTTTTTGGGGGAGTAATTCATTTTATTGGGGGAGTAATTAAAATGGATAATTTAAAGAGAGATATTACGTTAATTCTAATAATGTATTTTTTTAAATTCAAATTTATATGTAATTAATTAATTTTTTGTAAGTTAATTTAATTAATTATTTTATGGGTTTTCTAATCATCAAAAGGTGGGATATTGTTGCAAGTGTTGTTTTAAACAATACAATATTTATTATTTAAAGGGGGAGTATGTTGAGAACAATACTCTATCTATTTATGAAAATTTTGATTCCTTACAATTATAATTAATTATTTTCTAATGACTTTATTTGTTAAGTAATTTTCATGAATTGATTATTCATTATATTTTATTTCTGGAAGAAATATTTATGTTTTTGAACAACAAGGTTTTATTTCTAAAGTATTCGCATTTAGCGTGTTCTGGAAACACTATTCATACCCTACTTATTCGGGATCTGCTTTAGCGTGTTCTGGAAACACAGTTCATACCCTACGTGGAGGAACGTAGCGTAAGAATAAAATGCAGTGTATAATTGATGAGATAAGAGAAACGTATGGAAGATGAACCATACGTTATTGGACAAATATAAAAAAGAACCCTATGTCAGGAAGGAACCCTATGATTGGGATATCTGAAAAGTATGGAAAGAGAACCTTACGTAAGTATTAAACATTACATTTGTTTCTCAAAACTATGGTTCATCAACCTTAATTTTGTAAACAACCAGAAGTTCTTGGAAATGTTTGGATCATGTAAAAGTTTGGATCTTTTATCATACTTTTGAAAGTTGAAGAGAAAAGTAAGGATGACCAACCCTACGTTAATGATCAACCTTATATTTGAAAAAAGTGACATGAACCTTACGTTGGTGATCAAACCTATGTTGTCAATCTTATGTTTGAAGACTACATCATCAACCTTACGATCAAAGGATGAAAACAGTACAACTCAACCTTATGTTTGGTGTCGGAGAATTTAAAGTCGATATTTTTATGCAACTGACAGCAAGCTGATTATTATGGAGTTTTCAATCTGGATTTAAAGCTGATTTTAAAATACAACTTTGAAAAATTCAAAGACATTTTATCAATGGTTTAAAGATCGAATGAAAAGGAGATTTTTATGCCAAGTATTCATGGAAGCTATGACTAATATGTAAATTCAAATGTTTGAATATTGGGAGTTAAAAGGCAACTCTTGTGGATCAAAATTTTCAGGAGAAGTACTTAATGTTATTTCATATATATGTGTTTTTTAAAATAGAAACTAATAATATTAGATGATCTGTATACAATTCTGAGAAAAGGGATGAAAAACAGAGACAATCAAGAATTCAGATCTGCTGATTCAAGAGAACGGCAAAGCTCTATATTTTGAAGAAGAAAATTCACAATAGAATATTCATTTCTTCTACATCGAAGATCATTTGTGAATCTGCTAATTCTGAAGTTGTGAGTTATTTTTCTATATCTACTTCAACGAGATTGACTCAGAACAACTCTTTTGTGAAGATCATTATTTCTGAAGGAATATATCCATCTACTGTTAATTATATGCTATTGCAATTGTGAAGAACATCTGGAAAGTATTTTTAGAATACAAAAATCATTATTTTCTATTATTGAGTGACTGGCTTCTCGTACTAAGATATGTAGGTTCTGTGAGTGAACCAGAAGGCTTTTTTTTGCCTTATATTGTAATGGTGTCAACTTCCTGTACTAAATTGATACAAGGTCTGTTGAAATGAGGAACAGATAGTGACAATCACAAAGCTCGTGGAGTAGAGCATTGGTGGAGTGGACTAGGGGCCTTATGTTCCCCAAACCACTATATATCTAGTGTCTCTGCTATTTAAATTTCCGCTACGTTAATTCATCTGATTAAAGTTAAAATTCAGAACACAATGTTTCAAAGATTTCTTAAAGGACACAATTCACCCCCTCTTGTGTATATTTGATATAATCCAATCCAACAATAATTTGTATGGCACACCATTCTGTGGGCTTAGTCAATAACAGTATTGGAAGATCTCTGTCAGTAGTTCCTTTTCGTGCTTCGCTCCACACTTACAAATAAAATAGTCAATGACCTATGTAATTGAAAACAACATTACAATGAGGGAGTCTTGGAATTCATTATCATATGGAAATGGCCAATCTTCTCTTTGAATTAACCCCTCCACAAAGATGAGATTTCTACTATGTTCATATAAAATCATTGAGATGTGCTATGAACACCACTCATCATGGTGAAGTATAGGAGTGGGTTCTTGGATTTATCATCTATTTCAAATAGAATGGAAGACTCAATACCGTATTCTAAGCTCAATTAATGAGTAACTCCACTGTTCCCTTGAAAAAGAGTAAGAAAATCTTAAATTGCCTTCTTCTTGCTTAATCCACTACCTAAAGCTGCTCTAGCTCCAAGGTAATCTCTGAATCATGATGACCTCCATGAACATCAATGAAACCCCCCACCTCGACATTATAAATGGACGGGACCTAGAAAAAATCAATTTTACGAATAAAGGAATAAAGTTTACTCATTTTAATATGACCAATTCAATGGCTATTTCATGGCCTCTATGGACCATGAATTACTCTGTCTTCTAGAACCAAAAATAGAAAATGAGGTGGGTCACAATGATCGGCTTAATTATTTCGTCTTTCACTTGATATTGGTGCATAATATTCAACAGGGTTTCATCCTAAAATACCTATTATAGATAATGATAGATTCTAGGATAGTAAAAGTGGGAACAAACCCATCTCAATTGGATTATGTTTCTATCATTACCCAAAAGGGAATAGGTTAGTGGAATGATGTTTTCAGAAATGTTTTATAGTAAGTTGACTTAGAAAAAAGTCAACCAAACTCATGGAATACACCATTAATGATTGAAACAACCAACCATGCTCCCATGTTCTTCCACTAAAACATAGTTGATGTCATCAGAGCCAAAAACCTCCAAAGTATATCCCTTTAAAAAGAATACTGACTTGAAAAGTTAGGATCAAGTGAATTAAGATCAAATTGTACCAAGGCCAATGATGGATATGAAGCTCTTATATTTTATGCACTCATTTTTGAAACACCAGGAACCACCCCACAAAGCAGGATGACTAGAGGCAATTAACAGGGAAGAGTCATCGTCAAAAAAAGAATTGATTTTCAAGTTATTTACTTTCAATCAATTAATGGATCCTTTTTAGGATGATTAGTTTTGATATGATCCCAAGTTCCCCACACCTAATCAGGGAATCTAAGGAAAAGGCTGTTGGAGCCAAGGATATCGGGGAAGATGTAGGTGTGGAAAAAGTCTGACCTAAAGTAACACCCATACTTGCACCATCGATGTTATATGAACTCATGGAAAACCCTTCAACAAGCCCAAAAGAAATAGGAAAATACCCTGGACCAGCAAGAATCCACTCATAACCAATCACACTGTAATATAATTTTGGAGATGAGTGTATATCAGATCACCCATGGCAATAATGAAATCCTACCTAGCCGAGTTCCTCAAGAATAAATGCACCACTATCTTATGTTCCGAGGGCCGATACATCCTCATGAAATCCAACATCTCATAAATATCTCATGAAATAACACAAACCTATTGAGAAGAACCATAATTTAGAGTAGAAGTATAAAATCCTAAAATAGTTATCCTTAGTACTAGCCAAACTATAAATCCTTGTTTCTCTTATTTTGTCAAAAGACTCTTGGGAGGTGCTCATAGAATCAGTTTTATGCCCCTGAGAGTTTGATGTTGAAGTGTCCACTGCCAATGTCTATCAAATAGAGACTGACACCATAGAATGACATGTGGTTATATAATTCTTAAATAAATATAAAGATACCATTATGAATGGAAACAACATACCCACGTACATTTTTGGCAAGATAAATGGCATTGATGTTCAAAAGTTTTTCCTTAAAAATGGATCTAGAGTTAATCTCCTTCAATTATGAACACATCACTAGCTATGATTGGATGAGAATAGCCTAACACCTCACTCCATGTAATTGTAATACTATGAAAAATTATAACAGAAGCTGTTGGGCAAAATCACGCTGAAGAAACAATTTAGTTTCCTAAAAGTCAACTCTGATATCCTGGTGGTTCAAAAACATGAAATTCAGTGTCTTCTTTGGATGGCTCTGGTTGTACCAACACATAGAAATATACTCCTCATATAATCAATAACTCAAATACTATACTATTGGACAAATAGATACATTTCATTCTGATAAGGGACAGTTTGAATCTTATACGTCACATTTTAGCGATGTATGATTCTTTCAGGGGAAAGGGAAGAAACCCTTAGTTGATGGTATTAAATGGGTCACCACCCAGAATATTCTAGAAATGATCACATATGACCCCTTTAGATAGATCGGTGAATAATACATTCTACCTATCAACTAGGTTGAGATGGTGATCCCAAGGGTAGACACACACTCAGAAATGTTCAGGATTTCAATCATGACTGTTGAATATAGCAGTTATTCAAGATCGGATGATTCCCTTTAAAATAGTGAAATATTAGATGGAAATTCATTAAAAATTCCCCTAGATCTCCATGAATCTCCTTCAAAACTCTCATAATTAGTAGGGGGCATCTTTTCATCCAAAGAGGTTGAATAAAATCCCCCATACCTTTCCCCATCCAATCAATACTATCAATGAGATCCCCTACTAATAGCCAGATCTGAGGAAGTTCGTCCATTTTAAAATTCCAAGATTTAAAATCCTCTAGAAAGTCTAGATAATTCATCCTCTGACATTTCTACCCGTTAGAGGAAGAATAATATGAAGAGAAGGAAGAAGAAGAATATGGTGAAATGGAATAAGATCTTAAAGAATCCCTCTAGCATTTGAGGAGGGCGTTTCCACCGGTATTGATGATCATATAGAATTAAATCTGTGTATTGAGGATGATTTGTAACCCACCATGATAAGAACAAAAATATATTGTAAAAAACAGAGGAATATAACTCTTTTTGAAGGCTGCATCAAGATGATTTCCCAAAAAACTATATAGAAATACTAGGCCTCAATCCAGAGGTGTCCACACAGAACCGAAGACTGCTAGAGGACCAACGGAGCTAAAAATAATGACAATAATGAAAAACCTGACACATTATTCCAAAATAAAGGCTAAAGTGGACAAGACCATCAGAGAATAGATCTTTCAGGAGGTCTAATATCAAATATTTTTGGCCAATATCATCATCGTCAAGAATAAGAATGGAAAAATTAGAGTTTTCACCGATTTTAGGGATCTCAACCCGCACTTAAAAAAATTAGATATAATGGATCTCAGTATCATACTATTGGAAAATAAAATATCTAGATTATGAGATCCATCCTTCATGGATGGATACTAAAGATAAAATCAAATCTCAATGCCCTAATAAGATGAAGATTCTATCCCCTTCAGGACCCTAGGGATTATTTTCGTATTGGGTGATGCCCTTTGGATGGTGAATGTAGGCACCACATATCAATATTCTACACATCACATATTAAAACACTATCAGATAATGTTTGTAAAATGTTATATTGATGACCTCATGGTCAAATCTCAACTAATATTTTTACTACCTATCAGATCATGAAACCATTTTCAAAAATGTATGACAACACTGTCTGAAAATAAACATCTTGATGCGTGATTTTGGCATTAGGTCAAGGAATTTTTTCTCCATCATTGTACATCATTGTCGAAATATAATCTATCCCAGGAAGAAAATGTCTATCCTTGGAATTAAACCTCCTCACAACTGCATAGTGTTGAGAGGGATTTGAGGAAATTGATACTACATTCAATGCTTTATATAAAACATTTCTGGAAAATTATTTCCCATTACTAGGTTGATGAAATAAGGGGTCACATATAAATTGACTGATGATTTTCCAGAGGAATTTGACAATCTAATGAAATATCTCTTAAACCTTCCAGTCCTAATGACACCAGTCGAAGGAAGACCAATCATCTTTTATGTGACATCCCCAAAGTGATCACTGGGATCTTTCCTTGTGAAGAAGAATGATTTAACCAGTCAAAAATAGCCTTTACAATCTCATCTGAACTATGATCGATGTTTAGACTCATTACATAAGCATCAAGAAGAGATTTTGGACATTAATATTCATTGTAAGAAAAATAAGACAATATCTTCAGCACTATGATGTCCATTTTGTACCACGTATTAACCCACTAAAGTATATTATCAGTCGTCTGATGTTGATAGGGAATTTATCACAGTGTACAGTCATCCTATAGTATTTGAAATCCATTTAATGCTTTATAGAGATGTTAAAGGATAGGAATTAGTATATTTTGTGGAGGACAACCCTTCAGTGTAAATGAATTCATTGGATGCTGAATTTCATGATGAATAGGTTTTATATGATCAAGAGTACCCCCAGATATTGGGATGTATTTTGATAGTGTATCAAAAATACTAATAGGAAAAAGTATGGGAGACCCTAACCTCAAAAAATTTGTACTGGGAGTCATGATAATAACCCCATCAAACACGGTCCTGCCTTACACTATCATGTAATCGGATGGGTGCACCACTAATGATGTAGAATATCAATTTCATATAGAAGGGATAGACTTGGTTCCTCAGGTGAAAATAAAACACTTGATGATAAAAGTTGACTCAGAACTGGTCATAAGGTTCGTTAATATTGACTATTTATTCAAATACGATGTGTTAAACCCCCTAATAAATCATGTTCAAGGACTAATGGAAGAATTACCCTTAAAATCAACATTGAACCATGTCCCCCGATCACAAAATTCTCAATCCAATGAGTCGGAAAATGTATCTATATCACTTTCTGATCAAGAGCGAGATGAAATAATTGATGTCATCGTACACTGTTAGATGGTGTCACCCTTCATTCAAACCAACATGGAAGAGATTTATGAAATTTTCCCAATCACTGAACAATATAGTCCAACAATTGGCTAGATGAGGCTAATAGTGGAATTCTTTATAAAAGGATAACTTCTATTGAAAAGAGCTAGGAGGGAGAAAATAGAAATATGATCAATTTATTTTGTTCTCTATGATGACACTAACCATATATAATAACACTATAAATGGTTCCTTGATATGTGTTCTCTCATGTGAATTGAGAGAGAAGAGATATATATATCCATGAAGGAAGTGTGTGCTAGATAATTTGTTGCACACCAGTCAGGGATCAAACTTTCCCCCCAAATCTAAATGCTTGGATGTTATTGACCCACTATGATGTTGGATTTCATCAGGTTCACCAAAATGTTCTATTCCTTCCAAGTCCATGAAAATTTCATTTACCAACCCCCAAAGTTACATCACACAAAAAAGTACTCCAGGACATTTTCCATATGGGGAATGGATTTTGTGGGGATATATCCTCCCATTACATCCAAATAGTACAAGTATATTCTTACTTCAATTCATGGTGAGGAATGATTTTATCATTGAAAAATCATACATATTATGTAGTTTTTCTGTACCTCATAAAATAATGATAAAAAACGACACCAATTTCTATTCTGCTGAGTTATATATGTTATATCAGTAGTATGGGATCAAGACCAACCATTCATCCCACTAATATGCAGTGGCCAATAGACAAACAGAGGCCTTCAATAAGACCCTATCATATATACTATATAATATTATAGATAAATAAAAATGTATTGGTTTGTTAATATCTTACATTCCTTTTGGTATTACCATACCCTGACCTACAATTCCAAACATGAGACCCCGTACTCATTAGTGTACGAGTTAGAGGTGGACTTGAACATAGAAGTTCAATTTCCCTCATTCTACGTATCCATCTTTGACCAAATATATGTAGATGAAAATCCCATAAGTGGATGGATAAATTCGAGAAACTGGATGAAAAATATTACATACCTTACAATATTTTTAAGTCTAATAAAACAAGATCATTTTAGACTTTAACAAAAATTTAAACCTTCAATATTTTCTAATTGGAGAAATGGTGTTAATTCTTTGGTCTTTGATGGTACCTAGAAAGAAGCCTCTGAAGTTGGAACCAAAATGGGAGGGACCTTACACCATATATAAGGTCTACTGAAATGGAGAATATTATTTAATTTCAATGGATGAAAGACTCACCATATCTCCCACCAATGCGAGGTTCATGAATAAATAATTAATGAATCAAAAATAAGTATTCGTAATAACATGACATTAAACTGCAGGATCAACATCTTGACCGCATAATGATAAACTATAGGGTGGATGCCCTATAACACTAAACTACATGAGAACCCACATCCTGATTTCATGATGTTATATTTCATGATAAATGTACTAGTTTCATGATATTAAACTACATAACATCTATATCCTAACTGAATGATGTAAAACTAAATGGTAGATGTCCTTGCAGCATAACATTAATCTGTAAAGCACCAATGTGTTCTCACCCAAAATGATATTTCATTTGGCATTGGACATCCACCATTCCATCATACATAACTACATAAATCATGACTCTTATCCATAGAGGATATGTAGAGATGCCCATATTTTACATCTTGGTCTAGAAACCCCAAAATAATGGTTAAAATGCCCATTTTCGTCCGTGCAAAGATCAGAACTATGCATGTATTTTTATTAATAACCACATGTGGCATGATTCCACTTCAAATAAGATACATAGTGACACCCGGATCTCTAATCATGGGTCCAGTTTAAATGAAAAAAATGCCCAAATCCTTGTGTATGGTCCTAACCGATGAAGGGATTTTTTATCAAGAACTACATGTGGCTTGATTCCAATACCACGAATAGGTAGCAACACCCTAACACTATGTCTATAGACCAAGTCAGAAAACTCTTCATATTTCTAACCTCTTTCCCTGTGTTTCTTTCAATATTATGTGGTGGGTCATAGGGCCTCTTAGGTTCTCATACAAGGTTATTTACATCTAATGTTCTATGAACCTTATATTGGAACATTTCGTCTACCTTCATCCTCATGAAATTATGTTAAATTATTCTTCCATCACCATAGACCAATGATGATAAACTACATTGAATAATAATTATTCCCTCACTTAAGAAGAAATCCCCCAATCATTGGAGATTCCCCATGCCGTGTTCAAAAAGTTTATCCACCTTGTGAATGAGATGGATCCACACAGGTATCCCCTTTATTAAGAACTATGTCAAACTTGATTCTCATCGTAATGAGATTCATAATGATGTACAAACATCATATCCTTGACCCAGATGTGGCACAAGGGAAAAATTTTGAAAATGTGTATGGGTAAGACCTGTATGGATAATTCCCATTGAGAACTACATATGACATGATTCGTATCTATACAGGATACTAGATATGCCCGAATTTTATATATTATTCCATCCACCCAAAAAATCACCTTCCATGCATATGGGCTAGACCTACATAGTGATCTACATGGAAATATGTTCATCTCGATTCTCATTGTAATGAGATACATAGTGTCACCCAGAACCTATGATCAGGACTATATTTGAAACATAAAATGTATTCCCTCCAAAGCATAGAAACAAAATTGATAAAGTATACTTCCAAATAGGACCCACCCATTAGAGAATATCAAATATAGAATCCTATTCTAGTGCATGAACAATATATGTGCAAGGAATACTATGAAGAACTAGGTATGGATTTATTCCTACACTCTAATGATATGTAGTGATTCTCAAATCTCCATGCCTGGGTCCATCCACAATAATGTATCAAAATTTCCCCTCCTAATGTATGAGTCAGATATACATGAGAGATTTTTAAAAACTGCATGTGTCTTGATTCCTTCCATCGCATGATATGTAGTGACACCGAAATCCCATTACTCATCCTAGACACAACAAAAGGCCAAAAAATCCCTCCTTTTGATATGTCATCGTTGTGTGGTGGAATAAAAAATTGTCTCTCCTTATTTCTCACACTGAGTCTAGCTCATTTGGGGTTAAGATTTCTTGTATGGGATTCCCCACACGATCAAGGTGTATTAATTAACATAGTGGTTTCCATAGTCTAGGTAGAAAACCCTAAAAAGGCACACCATATCTTCCTCCTTCACATATGGGCAAAAATGTCCTTGCCATATGACAATAAATTGCATGGTACTCAAAGTAAAATGTATTGTTTGATCCTCACTTAGACGAGATAAATAGTGATGTTTTGACCTTGTATCCTCATCCAAACTCAAGTACAAAGAAAAAGAAAAATGACCCCTTCTTATGTATATAATGAAATATCCATGCAAAAGATTTCATGTTTGGATTCCATATCAGAGATCTGTCAAGGAATCAAAATTCCCCCTCTACGTATGAATCTGATATACGTAGGAAAATTAATTATTCATATTAAATCATGATTTGGATGTTTCTTGAATTTCTAGATAAATCCCTTTCATTGATCAAAATTTATTCCCTTTGTAATTTCAGATCATCACAATCCTCCATTGGCCATCAGAAATAGAGGGCAAGTGTCTAAATGACACCTTTGTTTGCCTATTCACAGTACGTCCCAGTTGGTTTTGCATAAGTTTCCAACAAAAAGGCCTATCAACCGAAGGAAAATTTTAATTTAGCATATGATTTTCCTACCTACATATGCCTTAATGGATTCCATTCCCCATATCATTTCCCTTGATCTCAGACTCCCTAAGATTAGGGTTTAAACCTTCTTTCCCCTCTATATTTAGGTATTTTTATAACATTATAAGCTGATAGCCCTCAATTTTTTCTTTGTTTCTATGAAACATCATCCTAACTACATGATGATAAACTAATAATATTCTTAATATCCATATGACTGTAAAAGTTATGGAAAATGTTCTTAATTGCATGACATTAAATTGCATGATCAATGTCATAGTTGTATGATGTTAAATTGTGAAACACTGTAGTGATTTCAACTGAGAAACCATCACACTAGACATTGTTTTTTCATGATATATTTATTACGAACTATGTGTGGATTGATTTATATGACACTTAGATTATACATATTGGTTCAAAAGCCACAAATTAAAAAATATCCCTACCTACGTATAATTTAGATCTACACATGGAACCTTAAGAACACCATAAAGAAAATTCTCGCTTTAACAGGATACCTAAAAACACCCTATTATTACATTAAAATTCATCCACAATAAAAAGAAATACCTCCCTCTCTTATATGTTAGCTACACCCACATATGAGAGTATAACATGATTCTCAACCCAATTTATATGAGCTCATATTAAAAAGGAAAATTCCATTTTCCCCATCCATGTGTTTAATAAATGCACTGGGAAACACTTCATGAACTACATTTAGATTGTTCCATACCACGTTAGGGTATGTAGTGACACCAACATGTCCAATTATGGGTCCATCTGCAATAGAAGTTAAAGATACCCCTTCCGTGTGCACGGCCCCAAATCATGTGTGGAATCTTCTCATACCATTGTAGGGAAAATATTTCCACACATTACAGTAAAATCATAACATAAAATGATTCTTTAATATTTAAGAACTCCACTTTCACAAAACATACTCCATGATGAAGAAGTTCTGAATCACTATAGACATCCTCGGTGATTGAAGATGGACAACCAGTTTCCTAAGGAAACCTTTATTTGACTATGAACAATATGCCATGGTTAGATCTGCCTAACTCTCCCAAAAATGTAATGTCAATGAAAGCAATACTCATCTTTATTGGAGGCTTTTCCTAC
The DNA here is from genome assembly GCA_963277665.1 of Viscum album. Taxonomy (NCBI): domain Eukaryota; kingdom Viridiplantae; phylum Streptophyta; class Magnoliopsida; order Santalales; family Viscaceae; genus Viscum; species Viscum album. Next base: position 92,059,588 of record OY728125.1, read on the forward strand.
CTTTATACACCTCAATGGATTCCATACCCCATTTCATTCCATGGATTAAAAAACTACCAGTTCACAGCTTACAAACTTCCCACATCATTCTAGAAAATTATGGAATATTTGTAGATGAATTACCATGAAAGGTAAAAATCCTTTATCCCTCAACCAAATTCCATGTGAACCTAAATCATAAACCCAGAGGTCTTTACCGTAAGATGTTAAACTACCTGGCCTATATCCTAGATGCATGATATTAAACTGCACCATTCTCCGACCCTCTATTACATGAGTCAAATTCATGTAGGATTGGTTTGTCATTCAATGATTATGTCAGCAAAGATACCCTTGATATGTTTAGACATCATTCCTTCAACATGCCACCCACTATGGTATAAAAAATCAAAATAAAAATGAAAATTTCCCTAAATTGTTTGTCCTTTAGGAATGGAAGGCCGATATCTTGAGGAAACCATTATTTGGTTATGCACAATACAACCCAGTTGGCTCTGTATAAGATTATTGCAATAATGGCCATTCAAATAAAGGAAAATTCTCCCCTAGGACAGGAATTTCCTACAACCATATTCCTTAATGGCTTCAATTCCCCATATCATGTTTTGTAGTTTTAAATCACACATCAGTGTCAAGAAAAATCCCTCATGCAAGCCTAAAAATTATTGGGATAGACTCGGTTAAAAATACCTACTAGGGACCTCTCTCTATAACGTACGTCAAACGAAGTTTGACCAAAACAGTCAAAGATATTAGTCTAGTTTCCACAACTCTAAACTGACCACCAAAAGAGACATATAACTCCCCAAGTATAAAACCCACAAAGGGTACCCTAAACAAAAGTCATGTATGAACATTCTAAACCTATTCCCCACGTGGTTTAGGAAAAGTATTGACTAATAAAAAAATATATAAGAGGCACAAATCATTTTAGGCTAAAAATATTAAAAGGAAAACCTATGAAATATTATAGTCATACAAGTTAAGCCAGTACCATAGTGGAATTACGAAAAAATCAAGGATATAATGAAAAAGAATCAATCTCTATTATGTTTTACATGTAAACATGGAAATATTCAAAATTGAATCCCTCAGTCCATGAATAAATTAGCACATTATCTGATTTTCTATTAAAATCAAGAGCACTACTACATCAGAACAGCCTTCTATTTCTTCAAATCAGAACCGATTCCAATGGTGGGCATTTTTTGGGTCCTGAAAATTCTAAAAACAATATAATGTTAAGCTCAATTATTTGGAAATTAAGAAAAATAAATTACATAAGAATTTTGGAAAAAATATTCAAAGGAAGGGAGTATGCGAATAATTAATTCATACGTGGACCATCACCCTATATGGATTTCCACTTCTCATTGAAGAACACATGAACAAAAATGGTTTATTTAAATTTGTGGAGTTGGTTGCACCTTCAAATGAAAAAAAATCATTTATGAGAAGGGGAAGTGGGGTTTTCCCTCACAAATGACCCATCCCCACAAACTAAATCACCCATAGGGAGAGGCAGTAAAATCAACTACTTCAAATGAAACATAGTCATTTTCATGGTGAGGAATGGATTCCCCTGTTTGTAATGGACACCCCCTGCAAACTATGACCATTGTTGGCTCCTAGAAAAGATTATATGTGGCCTACCATGTTGACCGGTGATCCCAGTATCCGGTCCCTCCAATAATCTAAAAATAAGACCTCAATATGATTCAAAATACACAGAGACAGATGAAGGAGGAGGGAAAAAAGGATAGAATACTATGATAAGGTAAGACGAAGAAATACAAAACCTGAAGCCCCATCAAATATTCCTCATAGGAATAATTCATCAGGTAATTACATGGAGGAAAAAATAAGATGTTTGGTGGTTTTTGAACCAAAAACCATTTATAGACATGATACCACAAGGAATAAAACTAATGGTCCCTTTTCAGTTTAAAACCCTGAATAGTAAAATTCTAGACGATAAAACCCCTACCCAACATAGTAAAACACTATGGGGGTGGAACTCGACCCCGCGTAGTAATATGCTATGTGGGTGGAACCTAGTCCCACACATCATCATGTTGTGTGGTCTAACCAATGGTCCACATAGTAAAATTCTATGCGGTCTAACCCATGGCCTACATAGCACAATGTTATGTGGATGGTCCCCTTAACCACATAGAAACATGCTATGTAGAGGGAACCCCATCCCACATATGAGCCTTCTATGTGCAATAGAGAATCCTAGGGTGTCCCAAACTACAACTCCCATTGTTCTATTATTTTCTGTTAACTAACCCCACATTAGCTGCTCTATGAACTAGTCTAACCGAATTAGTCCAAGGCCCTATAGAAAACCATCAAAACTATGTGAGGGAACCATTGGTAACATCAGTGTGTTCTTTTGAGTATACATACCCATGGTAAACTCATTCATGTGTGTAATCCCCATAGTAAGGAAAAACAAATTAATGATTCAGATTTTACATTCCCACAGTAACATAGGTTTTGAACTTGGGGAGACCACGTGATCCTCCTCATTCTAGGGATTAATGGGAATCACTGGAATATCCATTTTATGTGGTGTAGAATAAACATACATCTATTTTTCTTAAAACCAATTTACGATCACTCATCATGAGTTAAGCCCCTATACTTTCTTGCGAGAGGATGAACTATTTATACTCATAACCTCATCCCGGGAGGTAGAATGATATGATCACATATGATCACTATTCGGTTACCTTAAAAAATTGGAGATGTGAACACTCAATATCCCATATCTCTCACTTTGGGATTTTTCTTCATGCATCACTAGATGGGGGTTTGTGTGATCATTAGATTTGGTACTTATTCTTGTTTTAACATTGAGAATGACTCACATGGGATTATAGATTAGTAGAGGTCATGAAATATATATGACCCCCAACTTGAAATGGGGCTTCTCAATATATGTAAGACACAACCATTAATATAACGGTTCACTTCCACACATAACCCCAACCATATTCTTTCCCAAAAAAGGGTAACTTCTACTCATAAGACCCATAGCAAATTTGATAAACAGAAATTCTCTTGAAATGGGAATATCCCATGTGTATTCCCCAATGAAGACTCCCATTAATGAGATTCCTTTAAAGTGTAAGTCACAATCTTACCGAACTATGAGAGCTTTGATTCCCAAATAATTGGGATATGTTTGAAGCCTCCTTGAGGTCCAAAACCAACTCCCATATCCAACCTAATGTTCTTTAGGCCACATCCTTGATAGATTCATATTCACCAAGGAAACTACATCTATTATATGTGCCTCGGACTACCACAGGATAATTCCCACACCATCCGTGACCAGGAAACCATTCGGATGGAAATTCTTCTCTTGTAATGCTAAACTACATGGTTGGGTTCTCGTCATACTATCTTTAATGATGATGTACATAGGTAAGATGGAAATGAACATGGTGGGTTATTATTCTGCTTATGAGGATATGTAGGAATCCAATCTTATGGGGTTGACCCTGAGATGAAAACAAATCTCATCCCCGTGGATAATGATAAAATTAAAAGTGCCCCATCATGTAACTTAAAAATAGAATCATCCAATTAGATGACTAACTAATCCCCAATTTACCTATAAAAGGGTAAAATTTATTTAGAACCTTAGAAGCATACATATCCCTATATTGATTGAGAAACTCAGATACATACATGTGATTCCAAACCCATGCGTAATCATGATGGACTATTACCATAGGGTAATCAGTAATATAAAAACATGGGAATGAATTGAGGATTCATGAACAAAACATAAATATATAAGAGTGTCCAAAAATATGCAATAGTCCCCCCCCAAAGGGTGTGATTTACAGAAATTTCCATCCTCTTAACCAATGTGATCTATTAAGTTTCATTGGATAAATCACCCAATAAACGTATGCATTTGGAAAGTAGGTTAATAAATCATGGATGTGAGATCCATTTGGAATTTTTGACTCCATGAGAGAACCTGATAGATATAATTAGAATATGATATACCCAACATCAATGAATTCACACCATTTAACCCCTATAATAAACCCACCCGGGCATAAACTGTGTTTGTCGGAAATAAAAATAATGAATATGATATGAACGACTTCACTGCAACACCACTTTCACAAGATTAAATGGATATACTACTCAGTCCCTGCCATACCATTTCATTCTTGAACTGAAGAACCATGATTCTTTACGCATGAATCATCTTCATCCAAAAAATTGGTGAATCTAGTGTGAATAACTTAACTACAAAACCTCATTACCATGATAAAAATGATATACATCTTAGTCCCTATAAGACTATTTAATTCCTAACCTGAACTACCATGATTCCCTGGGCATAAACCCTCTTTATTAGAATCATAAATTAATATAATTCATTACGTAAACTTATATAATTAGTGATGTTCACATACATTAGTCTACAACATCAGATTTTAACTCATTGTTTCCCTCAAACTCTATAAGATCATTCTCCAATTGATATCAAATCTTCTCAGACAGTTCTGTAAAATAATCCTAGTGATCTTAATTAAAATATAGAGTAGAATTAGTGCAAAAAATTCCATGAATATATTATTTATAGCTCCATGGCTCAAAATCTTATTTTAGCTATATATTTCTTGGTGAATCTATTAATGTATTAGCTCCATGTTTTATCCTATAAACTGAAATGGATACAACTCAAAAAAATAAAAAATTTATTTATTTTAATTCCATAAATTTCATTTAATCACTTCACGCATAACAATTTATCCTCATTATATGGATGTAACTTCACATTCTTAACATTATTCTTGGGAAAAATAGCTTTCTTCCAATCCATACACTAATAAACATATTGATATCACTATTTAAAAAACAATTATGAACATAAAATAAAACCATTAAGCATGGGATAATCACATAGATATGGATTATATACTATGAATAGATATATGATAAATTTTAAATATGTCTATACTAATTACATAAATTATGATATGTTCATTTGGGGACATACATGCTTGTGTTGATAATTGATCTAGTATTTTTCTTCTTTGATGTTGGCATAGTAATATTTGGTGATAAAACAAATTTCATGTGAAATTAGTATACTCATATTTAAATGCTAAAATTATTTTTTAATAGAAATATATCTTGACTACTGTACCATGGGTAGTGGGAATTTGAGTTGGAATTATCACTAACCTATAACCATATATCCATTTTGAAAAAGAGGTGCTTTGATTCTTATTTCACTATGATTACCCTTATCAAGAATATTTATTTAATATTTTTATAATACATCATATAAAATGGTTTCTTATACCTTATACATGTGATGAATTTAGTTATGTGTAAATTTAATTGTCTTTAATTTCAGTTAGTGTGACATGTTGTGGGTTGTGTAATGATCTACACATCAATATAGTATCAAAATAATTATTTTGTCGAAATAATAAGTATTTAAAACTAAGTAATTATATGAATGCATTATAGAATGTTTAAAACATGGGATTATATTTTGATATATTTATAAAAAATAATAAATAATAAATGTTTTATTTTAATCAATGTCAGCACATGTCAAGACATTAATCATATAAACTGGTAGGTCATGAAAATGTTGGGATCCTATTGATTGACTTATGTAAGGAATGAGGGAAATATGTAACCCTAAAAGATAGTTTACAAAATAAAATTATGGATTTTTGTTATATTTTATTGGATAATCCTATATATTATAGTAATAATGAAATAATTTATAGTGAATCCATAAGGTGAATTTCGATAAATAATTAGCCACTCAACTATGAAACCATCATATTTGAAATGATTGGCATAATAAACAATATAAATAGATATGTATCATGAGAAATTATAATGTGAATTCCTTTTATAATGAAATATGGATCATTATACTCTAATGGGTATAGTGTAATTAAATAGTATTATACCCATGTGACACAAGATTCTATTAAAGATTAATAACACCATCATCCATACATATGAAATCTTGATTAATTTTGGGAAAGGTGGATATTAATGTGAGAAACATTATATAATAGTATCAAAAAATATTAAATATATATATTTAAATTCTATTTATTGGTGAAATCCCATCCTTAGAATCCAAATAGTTGTTTTTTCAACAAACACATATTTATTATTATGATAACTATTATATGGATTTTTTATATGTATCAAGTCTAATGCGGGTATTCATAGGTGATAATATGAAAAAACTTATATGATAAATGGGATTCCATCATGAGGATTAATAGCTTGAGAGTGCTATATTATGGATCAGTTTGGAATGAGATGTATGTATTTTTAATGTAATTTTATGGATATAATATGTCTAAATGAACTAAACTTCTAACTCGTCTGTACAATATTATTGGTCATGATGATTATATGGAAAGGTGGGTGTCTCATTTATGTCTTGATTTGTGTATGTAATTCATTATTAAATAATTAAATTATAACCTATTATTGTTTATTATAGTGTAAAACATGGATTTATTTAACAATGTTTATAAAATATCCTAAATATATTGTGGGTAGAGGATTTGGACAAGGGATTCCCAATATTTTAAAATTTATTTATAATGTGTAAAGGTAAAAGAACAATCTAGAGGATGTAAATGTCTCTTTGAAATTATAATATAAGTATTACCAATATAAAAAACATTGAAAACTAAGGGAAAAATTAGGAAGGAGAAGAGTTACTTCCATTGAGGCATCCATTGTAACTAGAAGAAATACTACATAGAAAACCTGAAGGGGTGAAAGAAACTAAATATAAAATTTTCATCTGGGGTTTATGTTATTGATATAATTTATTTTACTTTCAAGGGTTTATGATTTTGACAATATATAAAAAAATTCTTATAAATATTTATATATTTATTTAATTTATAATTAATGGATTATTAAATTTTGTAGTATGTATTTAAATGATATATAAATAGTCACTACATCGTGGAGTTAGATGTGGTGGATTAATTAAAAGATTGGGTAAGTATATAATAAAAGATTTGAATCTAATTTTTCTCTTATATTTTCAGATATCTTAGCAAGAGAAAATTATTTGATAAAACAATGAGATTAATTTTTTCTTTATATTATTTTGATGAATCTGATTCAATTACATAGCTGAAAATAATATACGGATAAAATATTTTTTTATGCAAGAAAAAAGGGAGTTATCTAAAATACTTTTTAAAATATGAGGGGGAGAGTTCCACTACCCATTCATGCCATTATTGTAGAAAAAAGTCTTATTCTTTAGATAATTTATCTAAACAGATAGAATTCTATATAAGATAAATATGTTAAAATTATATTTCTGAACAAATATCACTAATTGAAAAAAAAAACAATTTCCTAACATAAATGGTTTTTTATATAATAAAATCATGATTTGGGGAGAATATAATATTAAATAGTCTAATGGAAGTATTCTTAGACCAAAAATTGTTTGATTGTAACAAGTAAATGATTATACCAATAAAAAATAGTTTTACACGTGGAATTATGTTATAAGAGTGTTTAGGGTGACAGAGTAAAGGAAGGAAGGAGAAAATGTTATTTTTAGTTACAAATATGATCTTAAAGAAATATTTTAATAGAAAATTCAAAGATGATGGTGATTAACATAAAAACGGTTATGTAGAGAACAAAATTCACTAAGATCAAGACATGAATATTTTGGATTACATAAGATGGAATAATTATTCATAGATTTTTACCCATGGAATAAAATTCATATCCTCGCTAAAAATAAACCAATATTGAACATGATTAATGGGACATTTTATATGGTGTTTTAGGTATTAAATAAATTCTCTAACAAAAAAATTATCATCTCAACGTATGATATTGATTTATCCATATAATATATTATTCATAGATAATTATATCCAATAAAAAAAATTAAAGGTTATCAAGGGTAGGATATCATATCTAGGTGTGAAATACTCCCATGAGACATAAAATAATGTTTCTTTTCAATGTAACCAATTAAATATACCATGTAGACTTATATAAATTATATCATAGGTATTCTTTGGCACTAGTTTTTTTTATTAAGAGTTCCCTGTTATTGAAGATTAAAAAAGATACCTCACATGTGAGGTTTTATAGGTTAATAAATTTTTGACACTTTCCATGTGGTAGATCTAATTATAGGTTGTTGTTTACAGTTGTGAGGGGTTCATAGGTTTATTTAATCAACATTGGTTTTTTCACTAGTATTATGATCCTAGAGTCTTGTTCATCGATTGAGATTAACCAAAGGAGTGTATGGTCATACAAAGATAAATGAATTGTAATGTGATTATCTTTTTCATAAAGGTTTCTAATGTGTTATTCCATTATGATATATGTCAAGTTACATGTTTATCAAAAAATATAGTCTATAATAATAAAATTGAGGAAATCATAATAATAATATAAGATTTTCATACTTTAAGAATCATGATTACTCAAGGTGTGGGAAAAAGGTATCATATGATTATGCATGCTTGTATATGATATAATTAGTATACATGGTTATTGAGACAGGTGTGTTTAATGGAGAATAATTTGGATCCCTGTATATATTGAGTAGCATAAATGATTTACAAGAGCCCTCCTATGAACACAGTTTTTGATTTTTGATTTTATATTTATTATAGAAAATATAAATTATAATGGGTTTACATATTATGTCTGACTGAATAGATATTATGCTTTATAAAATATAGAAATACAATCTTATAGTATTTAATAGTTTATCAAAAATTTGTGTTTATTGGAAATTCACAAGACATTGCATATAATTTGAAACCTTTATGAATTTTTGGACAGATTTAAGGATTTCATTATAAATATCCAATAGCTTTTCGATATATTTTCAAAATTTATTGTTTATAATACCATATAAAGTGAAATGGAATAATTTATCACAATCTCAAGTTTTAGTTGGACATTAATGGAGATATTCCCTAAATCCTTGATACATATGAGATACTTTTGAAAATATATTATCAAGATATATGTGTATGTAATTTTATATGTCATAAGTAAAACAAATTAATGGCGTATCATTTGTAATAGATATTATTTTTTTCTAATATAGATATTATGTACCAATTCCATACAAAATATCATATTGTATGATATATTTTATATCATAAAATTATTAAGGTTGTTTGATCACATCAGAAAGTTAAATAGGAATATGATTAACATTTGGATATTTTTACGTGAATGAAATCCCTAATCATTATGATTTCATATACAGAAAATAATGGGAGAATCAATGATGACTTTAGGCATTAAATTCTTTCACAAACATGACAAAGGGTTAAAAATGGACTGTAATAGAATAATTTCATGACTATTAAGTAACAATTAGGTAATTGTATGGAATGCCTGACAAGCATTACTAGGGCGTATTTAAAGAATTTGAGACAATTCATATGCCAACTAAAATGATACCTATATATTATCTCTAGGAATGGGTTCATTTCTTCAACATTAATTTCATTAATAGGTACTAGCATACCCAGGAAACTAAGAAGATCCCATAAAAACATTAGGAGTATATAAATTATTATATACACCTAGATGGATAGATTAATTTTTTCACTTCTCTATGGCCATCAAAAAACATGTGATTGATTACTAAAGGATCAATTGTATACATTCTAATTTACACAGATGTTCTTCATTTTTTTATTTATGGTTTCATACTCAATGGATGAAAACATTCATGTATTTTTTTCTTATTATATTTTCCTACATGAATACGTTTAATTTGATCCTATAAATCTTTTCAAACACATGACTTAATCTAGATAAAAAAATGATTTCCATGTTATATGCACACAGATCATGAGGGTACTTTTTCAACACTCTAAATTTTCACAGAATTTTTCCAATTAATAAAGTATACCTCATTAATTATATTTAGTTATTTTTAAATAAGAAAAAAATATATAAATTATGTTAAATCAGTAGAAACCTGAATGTATATAATGGTTAAGATAATGAATGATATCCCCTTATCTTATTTACTAAAACATTTTATTATCCTTGTTTGTTTACTATCAGGGTTCATTCAACCACTAATCCTAATAGTTTTCTGACACTTGATGTGGAAGGATAAATATACATTCCTTTAAATCCCATAGTTGTAACCATATAAAACATGTTTTAAATATTAAGTTATGTTGGAACTCAACACATGATTATTTATAGATTCTAATATCTTAATTAATATCCCCCATTATTATTCAATAAAACATTCTATTTTATAAGTCTATATTTTTTTTTTGAGTCCCATACACAATGATACAGTTCTAAAAACATATTATTTACATACTATATTTGATACCAACTGAAAATAACTTATTTTCACCATCATTATGTAAATTATAAATATCAATTTTTGAGTCCATTAGAAACCTAAGACCTTTTAGTTTAAGAGTTTTAATGGATTAGGAAAACCCATTTTAAAAAAAACCGTTTATCTCTCCTCAAATTGAAATGTTTCCAATTATTTTAATTTTTTAATATTACATAATAATTCCTAAAAATATCTCACAAAATTCTCCACACATAATAACCTTATAGACTAATAATATATCATGTCACTCATCATAACCAGGGATAATGGAAATAAATGAAAGGGAGATCTCTAATGCTTAATAAGTGAAAACAAGTGATATATCAATCATAAGAGTGTATAATACAATTATAAGGGTATTATAACATAATATTGTAGATTTTATCATCATAAAATATTCATACCCAAGAAATTCTAGATCATAAACACCCAAATCATTTCACGTCTATAAGTATGAGTAATAAGTGTGTTATGAGAGGAATAATCATTAAAGTGTAATAAAAAAGGCATGTGTAACCATAAGAATACAAAATAATATTCTTATGAACATAGTCATTTTGAACCATGTATGATAAATTTTTTTTTGTCATAGATAGAAGTGATATTTCTCATGAATCAAAATGTCTACATTTCTATTCTCAAAATTTCCATGCAGAATCTTATGAGAATAACTATTAGCAACCATAGTCTCACATCAAAATGCGATCATAGATATTTGTAATCACATCCATGTTTATCTTCATCATCTCTTTATATATTTATATCACATTACCCAATAAATTATTTTTCTATAACTAAACCATCTATCAGATAATAATAATTCATTCATATGTATTTAATTAGGTCATGAAAACATTTATCCTTTTATCATAGCTCATTAGGTGGAGAAAAGGGGTGTGATTCATACTTCATCACTCATAATCAATAACATTCCAATGAAATAATAATTACGTCATCAGTAAATCATGTCTATATTGAACTATTAATAATATCAATGTATTTAATTTAAAATATCTTTAAAAGATAACTAGAACATTTCTTGGGGTAAATACCCCTTTAATTTTAAAATCAATTATATAAAGTGTAAAAATATATGGAATATTATAGAAACGAAATTATTTGACATGAATCATGTAAAGAAGTAAAGTAATATTAAAATCAATTATTATTCTTGATGGTAGTAAAATTTGATCATGTGGTATATGATAAAATAATAAATTTTTTCACACATACAGTAAAAAGTACATCATTTGAAAAATGAAAAGATGATTATTTATAAACAATTTATAAAAAATAAAAAAATCTAAAAAAATTAATCAATAAATTGATAATATTTAAAACATTTAAACATTTTAATGAAAATATTGATATGGAATAAATTTTTATCGACCAAAGAGGAAATAGGTTCAGTTTTTCTTACAAAAATATTCTCTATCTTTTTATGTACTAAAGAGAGGGAAATTGTAATACAAAATGAAAATTATAGGGATAAACATTTATAATAAAATATTTTGGATGTAACGGATAATATCATGAAATTTTCCTTAATGAAAATTAATTATTGAATAATCCTAAGAATAATTGAGATTGTAAAATAAATCTGTTACTTCTTTGGTAATCTCCAAATAATCCTCATGAAATTCACAACCTTATATGGATTTGTAAATCAAAATAATTTTCATAAAAATTTTCTTAAATTATATTTTGGTTAATTGTAGACACCATGTAAATGTAAAAAGTGGTGAATATGTTATATGCCTCACATATACAAAAGTGAGACGTGAAACACTTACTTCATGTCCCATCTCACATCATATGATTTCAAAAATCCAGTATATTTAATACATATTAATTATATATCCAATAGCAAACTGTATTAATATATATTAATAATTTTAAATTCCATTTAATTTCATATTATCTATTAATTAATAATTATTCAGTAAAATCAATATTTTGGTGAAAACTGGTTCATTTTCTATATATGAATCAGTTTGATATTTTTGGTCCTACAACAACATTCATGATTTTACCATATAAAAAATCAAAATCATGTCATAATCCAATTATTTATTCAGTACATACAGTTTTATAATCATCCATACAATATCTTGTTGTAAAATTATTTAAGTCACTTCATGAATGAAATAGTCATTATGTATACCCAAATGATGATTCTAATTTTCAATGTCTGGAAGGAAAGAAACCTAAATAAAAATTAAAAAGTAAAACGTAATAAGAATAAAATAATTTTCATATTTCTTTATTAAATTATCCTAATTATCATTCATTTAAATAAGAAATGAAAAACAGGTCGCATCGCTTTGTGAAGGTGGTAGTCCACATGTACACATGAACGTTGTTATTGTTTTCTAAAAGATGGTATGGTAATATAGTAAATAAAAAAATATTTATAGAAAAAAAATTATTTAATAAATTCCATATATAAATATTAATTTCATCATAATATCTATTCTTTTAAGGTGATAATGAAAAAAAACACATCACATCACAGAGGTGGTTGTCCACAGGTATGCATGAGTAATGTTTTCATTTATCATATAATGTAAACGCATGTGAATAAAGGTTAATATGTAAATATAATAACATCATAATATACAAAATATATTAATTTTTTTATATTACAATGGTAAGGATATAATTAGAGGTATAAGAACAAGTTAAATGAAAATGTTTGGTTAAGAATATCCCCCCCTTCAAAAACCACCATTGTATTTCCCCTTATGATTTTTATGTTGGTATTCTGGTGAGTCAATGACTTGTATGTATTTTTTTGTAATGTGATTAAGTTATTTGGGAAATATTTTTGATTCGAAAATTCTCAAAAAAGAAATTTAGGAAGATAGGATTTGTTTTTTCTTTATATAAGAGAGGCTAGGGGAGGCCTTGAAATTACTTAATTTATAAATTAGTATCTATATTCAAGTAGAAATATATATATATATTTATAATAATGGGTGAATATATGTCTATATACTCTCATAATATAAAATTTATACATGTTTTGGAAATATTTTAACTCTTATATCTCAGTTTTCACACCTTGTAAACACTTTTCGTGATCACTAAGATATCATGGTTTTTTACACTATAGGGGTCAAGAATGTTACTATAAAAGGAAAAGTCAAATTGTACTTGAAAGTATTGATATTATTTAAAATATCCATTAAAAATGGTAGATGATAAAAAAAATTATGGATTTTATATTATTTAAAATGATATTATTTAAAATAATATACCATTGAATTCATTTTTTGGACTCTTCAAATATTATATTTAAAAAAAATAAAAATAGTAGTTTATCTTAAATATAAAATCATAACACAAAATTATACATTATATTTCTCTAAAAAAATATGGTAACAATATAATTCTAACAAAAAATAATACTTTGTCTTTTTTCAAAATCATTTAGTTTATTTTTCTACTTGTTTCTCAAGCAATGTGTTGGCGATGCGTAAGTATTTAAGGTAATTATTTCATCATTAAAACATAAAATAATTTAGCATCATGGATGTTTTTAAATAAATATTTTATATTTTTTAATGAATTTTTTTATCCATGTCAAAACATTTTACAGATATGAAAATTATCAGGTTGGCATTTTGGAAATATTACTTCCTTAAAATAGTATAAAGGTCCTTCTTAAAGATTAATATAACCAAAATTAAGAATTTTAAAATATATTAATGGGTTTATTGAACTCAAATGATAAAAAATTAAAATCAATTTTTAATGTTATTTTAAATCATTTTTAGAATAGTTTTAACCATAGTAAACCTAATACACCATATACATTAGTGATGAATTTTACCATGCTTGCTATTCATTATGACATGAAATAATATTGAAATAAATAAGTAATTTTATATTATTTTTAAATTTATATAATATATTTTATAAAATTCAATTATTATAGGTTGAAAAAATACAATTAATAAACACCTGAAAAATGTGAAAGAATATAGTTTTTCAGATAAATGCATTTTTATGTATAAAATTGGTTTCATACAAAAATTTATCTTAATGAAAATCATAATGAAATTAATTTGATTATGTCTAATAAAAATAAAATAATTAATTTTTAATACCTATTAGAAAAATCTACTTTGTAAATAATTGATATAAAAATAGTTTTCTAAAAAAATATGTTTTTAATTATTCATTAGAAATTTAATCCTTTAAGAATAATAAAAAAATCATCCTATGAAAAATTATATATGATGAAACCTAAAATGACATAATTATAATTAAATTTTATTTTTGAAATTTTTTAAAAATACTAAAATAGTCAAAAAAACCCCTTTTTTATAATGAAATATACTTTTTTGATCTCTTAGTAATAGTATTATCTTTCATATAAATTAAAAATTATATCAGTGTTTGAATTTATATTTTTTTTATTACAAAATAATATACAAATTATAGTTATATATACCTTATTAATATATATATATAGTGATTATGTTTCCAACAACCATATATATAATAGTCTTATTAAATTCCAATATATAACATTAAATGCTTCACTAAAATTTATTCATTTAATTCTCTCACTGTTTCTATTTGATTCCAAAAAAAAATTCATAGTTTCTATATTTTCAATTTGGTCACAATCTTGATGTTGAACCACACCGATAGTTATTTTATGTTTCTTGTGTGTGTGTGTGTGTATGCATTTAGTCCTCCTTTACATTCTTCATGTTGTTTCATATTGAAACCTTATAATTTATTAGTGTTTATCATTCATGGTAATATTTTACCACAATAAAAAAATCATCATATTTTATTTTGTTTTTGATATTTCATGTGTCAAAATATATCAACCTAAATATTCATTTAAAGGACAAATATATATTTAAATAGTTGGGAGTTACATTCTCCACCTCCTAGAAAAATTTCTTCCTCACAATTTGAATATGTTTCTCCTAAATTAATGTAACAAAGTAATGAAATAAATTATATATTTGGTCATAAATAATAATTGTTTGTCAAGATCATGAATCATATTATTTCCTAAAATAATTTACCCATATAAGACTCATACTTTCACATATGTTTCTATAATAATTCCTTGATAGTTGACTGTTACACTATGAATAAAACTTGATATATTTGTGTAATTATTTTAAAATAGAGATATATATTATAGTAAAATATATGTACTTTATTTATTTTCACTATATAAGAAAATTTCATCAGTTTTTATGGTTCAACCAGTTCCCACTTCTATCCCATCTCTTACTCAAGGTAATGAATATTAAAGATGAATTTTTCATGTTTCAAAACACTAAATTAAAATTTTAAATAACTATAAGATTCAATAAATGAGGTAAAATTATTCCTAGTATAAAATCACTATATTTTAAAAGGAAATATTATGTTTGACAGCATATACAATACAAAATATCAATCTTAAAGGAACAAAGATATATTATTATTTAAATGTGACCAATATAACCTAAATGTTAAAATAACTGGTATGAAAATACATAACTGGTTTATGAAACAAATCTATAGGTTATAATAAATATAAATTCATTTTTAAATTCTTATAAAATAATCAATTTATTTTTTAATGTCATTTTATTTTCAAAAAATACATTTTCATGAAAAAAGGATTTTCATTAATTTTATGGGTAAATGGTATAATTAGCCTCTATTAATTTTAGAAATTGTATTTGAAATAATTTTCATCAATATTTTAATTTATAATTATAAAATTATCCTAGGATTAATTTTTATGAACATTTTGAAAAGATTGATTTTTTAATGAATTGGGAAAATACTATATTATTTTAAATTGTTTATAAATTAAAATTATTTTAAGGATTCGTTTTAAAAAAATAGTTTTTTCCATTAGATTTATAATAATCAAATTATAGTTTTTAATTTATTTTATAATTGAATATATTATAAAAACATTATTATTTGAATGAAAATTTTACAAAAAATGGTTCGCCAATTAGTTTTCGGGTTTTGTTATTAAATTCATACACAAATGTGTTTTGAATTTTAAAAAATTAATTCTATATTGTGAATTATTTTTAAAAAAATTAATTAATATTTACATTTTATTTTTTTCCAATTTTAATGGTAATGCTAGTAATTGTTTAAACATGGTAAAGGGTAAATCATGTAATTAAGGGTTGAAATTAATATGGCATTGACTAGTAAATATCCTAACACTTTCCTAAATATTATTGAATGGGTATAACTCCTCCATAATAATTCAATGTTACAATATATTGCCTCTTTATTCCACTTTTATGATAGTAGTATCTTTATACTATTTTATTTCATGAAAAGTAAAAAATGGCACACTCTTGTTTTTTATAACTTTTTTATTTTTAAAATAATGATTACTAGGGGATATGTTTGGATATAAGTTGAATTATGAAATATAAAATATCTATCATCAACATGTTAATTTATTTATAATTTTTAATAAAAATAATTATATGAAACCATTTTATAATACAGATCGAGTTATTATTCAATTAATAGAATAATCAAATAAATTTTTTAAAAAATATTTAAATTAATATAATTTGAGATAAATAATGTGATCCATTATTTTTATAGACTAAAATGACAGGTTATGTATGATTTAAAATGTTTTTGTAATGTTAAATGTTTTCATCTTATTATTAAAATCAATGTAAGTAATTGTTCTAAAAATGAAATTAATGATATATTGTAGTAAATAATATTTTATTAAATGATTTTAAATAATTAAAAAAATTATATTCATCCATGTAACAATTATATGGTTTATAATATCATCTATAGACTTTTAATAGTCCATTTTAATTTTTCTAGAAACCATATTTACCCTTATTGCATAAAAACATTATTTTCATAGAATGTTCAAAAAACGTTATCTAAGGCTAAAATATTGATAAGGATAAAAACATTTTTAATTATTGTAACACCCTGATATTTTATGGGAAATATTTTTTATTTCTTGTTTTATATGCAACACTAAATGAATCATTCACTACACACAACACTATCTTGGCTTCTGTTACATGGAAGACCAACCCTCCCCCATAGCTTGCATTGTACGCAATACTGAGTTTCACTAAACAATGGTATATTATTATAATATAATGAACTAGCCATTTTGAATAGTGATAACAAATTTTTAATTTTATAACATTATAATTAATCTTAAACATTTTCTATAATGAAGTATGAAAACAAAATCAATTTTTCAGATAAAAGAACTATTTCTAAAAAAATGCAGTTTTACATCCTTTTGATAGCGCACCCATTTCAGATCTAATTTTTTGATAGTTTATAAGTTCAATTTTAAAAAATAAACTTTTTATTTTGAATCAGGATATAAAACTTTACATTGGATAAATTTTTTATAAATTTTTTATAACATTCACAATTTGATGAATAGTAAAAATACGCTAATGTTTTCGTAAAAATAAGATTTTTCATAAAGATAATTTATATGGATAAATGATAAATTTTATTGTTGTGAAAGTATAAATAAAATATTTTTTACTATTTAATATTATTTATGTCATTTCCATTAATTTTACATTGAATTCATAGGTAAAAACATTTCACTCTTTGACAATGTTTTAACTTTTAAGACCCATTTTCTTAATAATGGGATTAATTTTAAATTAATTACTAAAACTTTTGTGTTTCAAATTTTGAAAAATGGATTCCATATTTGGATTTAGTGGGTCCAAATTATTTTAATAAGTTAATTTTAATTTTTATGATATTATGTATAGTAACTACGGTAATTGTTTTTTATTTACTGCAGGTAAAGGTAAATCGGGTAATTAAGGGTAAACATAAGATTATAAAATTACGCTCACACCTTCGAAAATTATATTGGATGAATAAAAGTCTAGACATATCACATAAGGATCGTAATAGATTCTTTTCATGGACTTTTTACCATGAAAATGATTTAATTATTATTAAAACCAATAAAACTGGCAACATTTCACTCTCTTATATCTTATAAGTGTAATAGTTTTAATTTAGTGATAAAATTCATAACACTTTGACTATGAAAAGTCTCAAAAAATATAATATAATTATCTACATTAGGAGAATTTATTTATAATTTTTAGGGATTAAATAATTATCATTAATGCTGAGACAATAGTGATGTAGAAATAACTTTATTGATTGAAATATCCAATAAATGGTTTTAAAAATATTAAAATATCTGGAAAGCTCAGTCAGGGGTGAGCCTCTAACTATTTATTAATAAAGAAAAAATCATCAAGGAAGTATAATAAGGCAGAAAAATAACTAGATCTCGTCCAAATGATACCCATCATCACATCCATTGTAAATTTCATCCTCCACCGTAGCCGACTCCCACTCCGAGCTTTCATAATTCTTAAGAACCTTGGTGTATTTCCTTTGCAGATTCATCTTCTCCAATGCTAAAAACTCCTTCGAGGAATGCATAGCACAACTTTCCTTTGCAACATAAGATCTAGTAGACACCGACCATGGCAGAGAAGAGTATTCCTTCCTCATCCTTCGTTGTGTTGGTATCGTTATAGAACCCTCACTCTCATGCACCTTCATCCTCCCATCCTAAACAGCATCGTTATAGGAAGGAAAAACAGAGCCACTATTATTTTCCTTGTCACTATTTTAGATGTCACCCCACTTTCCAGAAATGTGTACCTCTTGGTAACCCTCATTCAGGCCCTGATCCTACTGAACTTGACTGTTGGAGTCAACCATGGAAAGACATTGTGGTTGCTCCACAATATTCTGCATTCCACCCTCTCCAATTGCATTATTAGAGAAGTCATGTTGTAACTTGCTGCCTTACTACATTTTATCATTCTTATATACATGAGAGGTATCCACATTATCCATTTCAATAAAATAGTTACTAGTGGAAACCGTGATAAGCATTGTTTCAGGAACATCCACTCGCCCTTGCATCTGTTCAGCACAAGCGCCCCTACCTCCAATTCAGAGAAAATTGAGCCCACATGCTATGCAGTCTGCACTTTCATCTGAAAATACCCATGCACTATGTTTACAGGGAAGATATATGCAGCCCGGACCATAGCATGCCGAGGTTTCTCATCATCAACTCTCCGAACATTAGAAATTATCTTCTCTTGAACACCATCAGCAGTCGGTTCCATAGGATTTTAAATGGATCAGGCTATCCCTGCACTTACTTTCGAGAGACCGAGCCCACTCCCCATTCATCCCCTCACAACACCTTCATCTCCCTTATCCTGAAAAGCTCAAACAGCTTTTACATCATCTTCAGAACAGCTGCTCAGATGGACTTGAGTTCGGCTTAAGAAATTTGGACCCCCTGCATCCTCTACTCTGTGCATGCCCAAAGAAGATCCAAGCATACCCTCACTCCCATCACCATTTTTCAGCCTAAACTCCCTTTCCCCTATAGCTGACACCACCTGACCATTGCCCAACATCTGCTCCCGGACCACTTCCCGCACATTCCCCTGAGAAACAATTTAGACATCATCATGTTGTGACATTCTTGCACCACCCTGCACATTACACTTTACTGCAAGATCCTCCCTTAGTCTGGTAAGCACCCTGGACACCCGTAGGTTCAGTTGATGACCCATGGCCTGCTTCCCCTTCTCAAATCTAGAAATAGCCCCTGCAATGGCATGACACACTGCTGAAATGTTAACAGACCGCTTCTTCTCCACCGGCCCCAACATCTGTTGCTCCTGACCTTTGTCCTCTATACCTGCACCCAATCTCATTCATCCATCCTCTCTACCTGCTTTGGAGTTCATGCAAATTTCTCCTATTTGGACTAACCGGTGACCAGGACCCCTTCCCACCATTCTTATAGCCCCCCGTCGACAAACAATGGAAGAATGCCCTAGCCGCCTACAAGAAGAACAATAATTTGTCCAACTCTCGTAGATGACACACTGCTTATACCTATACTCCTCACCAATTGTTATCCATACATAATAAAAGGGGGTTCTAGAAATTTCCATATCAACACACATCCGCAGATTAATGGGGTGACAAACCGCCTGTGTGCGACTGTCCGAGCAAAGATACCTACCTACCAGGTTGCCAAGCATTTTCAACACAGAAGTATTTTGGAACGGTAGGAAATGATTGGGGAACCTGACCCAAATCACAGCAGAAGACAGATCACAACTCATATGAAACCTAAATGACAATCGAAAAAGAATGAACCTGAAACCATCGCAACACCAGGGAGCCCTCAACCAAGCGCTGATGAGATCCTCCTTCGATGAAAATCGGATCGTGATATGATTGTTGTCCAGCAATCCCACTATCACCCTTTCATGGAGATCCCAATATTCGAAGATGAATCTATCAAAGGAGTCCACCGAAGTTCATATCTACTTGAATCGTGCAACCAAGGTGAGATCCAAGAGTGCAGAGGTATCCGTGAACTCCGAGATTGAAATCTGAAGATTCGGGAAACCATTAATGAGCTCCGGAACTTTTGAGCTCAGAACATATTTTAGGAACAGCGGAAGAAATTTAGGATTAGAGAAGGGACAGAAGGGGGACACTCTATTCAAGGCCTTCTAAGATACCTCCACTTCCGAGGGAGGAGGTACCGGTGTAGAAATTGCGGTCATCACCGAGAGAAGGACACCCTGGTTAGGGTTCTGCCGCCGTCATCACCGAGCCTCCCTGCCATTAAAAATATTAAAATAAATATTATATAAACTAACTAATGTTCTCCACAAATTTTCTAGTATATTATGACATGTTATGAATCTATTAAATATTTTTGTTCGATTAAATTCTCTTTGTGGATTTTATTTAAATGAAAATAAATGAAAACCATCAAAATTGACAATTGTTATTTTATAAAAATAACATATTATAAAATTTTCTAAAAATCACAAAAATATTTAAAAATTATAAATTCAAATTTATATGGTCTAAAATTTTATAAAGTATCCAATTATAGACAATTGACAACACATAAGTAATTATTTATAACAATTTAAAATTTAAAATATTATTACCACAAATAAAATTAAATAGATTAAATAAGGATAAATCGAGTTGATAAGGTTTAAACTAAATTCCAAACATGTCTAAATTTTATTGGATGACTATCTTACAACCCTATATTATATAATATTATAATATGTGTCATTTGGAAGTATTTATTTTGGGTTTGTGTTTTTTATAAATTAATGTTTTTGAGGTTTCCAAAGGTGCCCATCTGCTCCCTTATAAAAGGGCACCTACTCCCTCTCCTATTCCCAACATTTTGAGACATCAAGCTTAACCAAACCCCAATTTTTTATATTTTCCACTTCCCTAGAAATATACTAGAGGTCTTTATCTTCTTCACATACCATCTTTAGTTCCCTATGAGGAGGTTTAGAAGAGGCGCGTCAAAGAAGAGGTAATATCCTTTACTGATTATTTAAAATTTATTTCTTCTTCTACTTCATCTTATTTATTTGTTTAATTATAGAGTAATAACATCAGTAAGACTCATACTGATATATTATTATAATTATGAAACAACCCTATTTCACCTTCTATACATCCCACGGAAAATGAAATCACCGCGCGTGCGTACGTACAGAACACCTTCTCCACGCCGTGGTGTAATCTGTTTTCCACCACCGCATCACTTGGAAGGGTATAACAGTGTAAATAATAAATATATATGATTTTTATAACATGATACTTATTTTGAGATATTCTATCATCCAATCCAATACCATCCAATTATTATGCGAATGATATTGTCGCTCGTGCGTACGTACGGCTTACCGTCTCCACGGTGCGATGTGATTCGTTCTACATGATCTTAACTATACCATGATTATATAAATGAATTGAATAAATAAATCTGATATATATTATACTAATACCATTCTGTAAATTATGTAGCTATAACCTAAAAATAGGAATATGAATTTATTCGACAAAACACATAAAAACATAAAGCAATGAACACCCGAATAAAAAGTAGAAATGAAATATTACTAATAAGAAGATAATAATATGAACATATATGATATCATAACAATGAATATTATTTTATAATAAGTCAGTGACTTTATCTAAATCATTATACATGATATTTGGATACGTACAAATCATATCAGACATAAGGCAAGGGAAAATCTCGCAATCTCATTTTTATCCGATATTCTTTATACTTCATAATTAAATGGGGCATATTTATCTTCCACATCCATGTTTCCTCAATATGTAATATTATTTATATCCTGAAACATTTTTTTAAATAAAATATTAATTATTGATGAATTTTTAGTAAAAGATATGAAAGGAGTCATTTGTCATTTTCAGTACGAGATACTTATTGACTTTCTGGAAAAAGTACAAGAAGAATGATTATTTTTATCTTATATGGAATGAATGGATTTTTATGATGTCCTAGAACATTATTTCCATGACGATTCATTTACATGTTTTCAAGTTTATTTTCAATTAACTTATTTTAGTTTAAAATTTTATGACATGTTGAGAAAGGAAAAATGTTTTTGAAGAAGAAAGGATATTTTCTTCACGAATAGAGTTCAAGTGTTTTATCAAAATTATTTTCAATCTAAGACAATATAGGGTTCTTTTTATATCCCTAATATTACAATTATTTGATTATGTTATGATGTAATTATTCTTATCAATTCCTTTTATCGTATATGTATTATGTTATGATGGCATGATGTTTAAAAATCCCATTTTTATTACATGGGTTATGTTATGATGTATGATTTATGATTTTGTGGCACAAATAAGAATGGTTTCATTATGATATGTGTGGGACCTATATCTCCCTCCAATTCATTGGGTAATGATTCATATCTCCTGAGATAGACCAGTATGGAATGGAAAGTTAATCTTGTTCAGTGATAGATGACTGGAATGAGCAGTGAACTCTATTCAGTAATGGATGTTGTCCACTATGTTGGTCTTGAAAATGAGTCTTGACTAATATGAAATGATTTTCTATGATTATGTGTGCATGATACAATGTTTCATTTTTTATGTTATGATTATTGGGATTGCATTTCACTGCTATGATTTATCCCATGTCATGATATTATGATCTCTTTTGCAGGTTAAGATTTTCAAAATGTTATGTTCTTATGAATATGATATGATTGATATTTCCTTTGTTTACCCTTACTATGCATTTGAGCTCACCCTTTTGCATGTTTTATTTTCCCCAGGTCTGGAAGAAGGGTATTAAGTAGGATATTCCAAAAGGGACTCCATATATAATGAAATAAATAGGATACAATGTAGATGATTAATGAACTAGTAGATTATGTTTCCCTATATCTTAAGACACTATACCTATACGGTCATATCATGGTTTTTTTATATGTTGTAATAAGCATGAATAAATTCTGATGTAATAACAATGTATTTAAAGTACGAGTCATTATAGTTGG
Organism: Viscum album; assembly: GCA_963277665.1. Lineage (NCBI taxonomy): Eukaryota > Viridiplantae > Streptophyta > Magnoliopsida > Santalales > Viscaceae > Viscum > Viscum album. Next base: position 92,083,456 of record OY728125.1, read on the forward strand.
TATCAGAGGAATTGTATAGTCAGCTGTTGGAATCTAGGATGCGAAAATCTTAGTAAGAACCGATAGGATATGTGTAACCATAGAAAACGATATTAGTGTTTTAGAAATGTCCATAAATAACCTATGATAATACCTAAGGTGTGAGATTTTGTTATTGATTATGTGGTTTTCCAGTTGTAATTAGTTGTTCTCACACAATGCTTCTTGGTTTCAGTCAATGGTTGGAACCTAAAGGAACCGTGTTAATGCTGAATGAAACGGGAAATGCAATGATTATCCAACAAAGAAACCAAACGTTATGGGAGATGGAATGAAAAATATTTTATCCATGCACACACTAATTTCTAAATCTATGAATCATGCAGGCCTTCCAAACGAGCAAAGGAAGTAGCTACATTCGGTTGAATTTTTCATTAGGCAGCGTCCACCTTCATTTAGTGGGTCTTCTGATCCATTAGTGGTTGAACAATGGATCTGTAGAACTGAAAATATATTTTCAGTCCTGAAATGTTCTAAACATGATAAATTCATCATAGCAGTATATTGATTGGGAGGTGAAGCTTTTCAATGGTGGAATCTTGTCAAGAATACAAGGAAAAGGTATGAAATTGAGTCCATGGAATTGGACGACACTACTACAACCTGGGCCTTTATCAGCGCTAAAAACCGGCATTAACAGCGCTAGAAAAGCGTTGTTAATGTCGGTGTAGATAAAGGGGGGGTCCCCTTTATCAGCGCTCCGAGAAGTGCTTATATAGGGGACCTTTATCTGCGCTAACAAAAGCGCTGATAAAGGACCGCCTTTATCAGCGCTTCTCTTAGCGCTGATAAAGGTCCCCTATATCAGCGCTTCTCGGAGCCCTGATAAAGGACCCCTTTATCAACACTACTTTTAGCACTGATAAAGGTCTCCTATATCGGCTCTTGATGGAGCGCTGATAAAGGGTTCCATTATCAGCGCTCCTCCAGTGCTATTAAAGGTGTCCTTTATCAGCACTAAAAAAGCGCTGATAAAGGCCCCATCCCCTGCACCAAAAAAACAGTACCTGCACACCTGCACACCTGAATACCTGCACAAAGTAGCACATGCACACCTTCACACCATAGCACCCACACAAAATATTTTGACCGACAACGGTATATACATTTACTTAACATCATGAATTCAAAAAAACGCATTGCTATATACATTTCAAACATTGTTTTACATGGTTACATTTACAATTATTCAACAATAGTTATAAGCATTCATGTTTCATCCTTTGATATCCGTGATCCACTCTCGATGGTATTTGTTGCCGAACAAAGCATCTAAACTCGAGGAAAAAAATTCACCTATATAAGAAAACAAATATTATGTTAGTAATGCAATAATGAAAGAAATTAAAACAGTAATATGAAAGAATACAATAATATGGAAATGTGAAACTAAAATATGAAATTTTAAACTCAAAAGTTTTAATTTTCATAACAATGAAAGGGAATAATGTAAAATCAATATGTTTGGCGTATGTCATTGGTGTTGTTTTCCAAAGTCTATCTCAATTTGAAACTGATATCAGACACGTTTAGTCATACCGATCACGTCATGTGTTGTATTGAGGTGTGGTCGATTCGTACACGTCACAAATGACTCGTGGATAGTTGTCCTAAATTATCAAAACAATCCGAATGCGTTTGCTCGGTTTGACGTATGTCATTGGTGTTGTTTTCCAAAGTTTATCTCAATTTGAAACTGATATCAGACACTTTTAGCCATACCGGTCACACCAGGCGTCGGATTGAGGTGTGGTCGATTCATACACGTCACAAATGACTCGTGGATCGTTGTCCTAAAGTATCAAAACAATCCGAATGCATTTTCTCAATTTGGCGTATGTCAATGGTGTTGCTTTCCAAAGTTTATCTCAATTTGAAACTGATATCAGACACTTTTAGTCATACCGGTCACGTCGTGCGTCGGATTGAGGTTCGGTCGATTCGTACACGTCAAAAATGACTCATGTATCATTTTCCTAAAGTATCAAAACAATGAAAACGTGTTTGCTCTGTTTGTAGTATGTCATTGGTGTTGTTTTCGAAAGTTTATCTCAATTTGAAACTTATATCACACACTTTTAGCCATACCGGTCACGCCGTGCATCGGATTGAGGTGAGGTCTATTCGTACACGTCAAAAATGACTCTCGGATCATTTTGCTAAAGTATCAAAACAATCTGAATGTGTTTGCTCGGTTTGGAGTATGTCATTGTTGTTGTTTTCCAATGTTTATCTCAATTTGAAACTAATATCAGACACTTTTAGCCATACCGGTCACACCGTGCGTCAGATTGAGGTGAGGTCAATTTTTAGACGTCACAATTGACTCGCGGATCATTGTCCTAAAGTATCAAAACAATCCGAACACATTTTCTCGGTTTGGAGTATGTCATTGGTGTTGTTTTCGAAAGTTTATCTCAATTTGAAACTGATATCAGACACTTTTAGCCATACCTGTCACACCGTGCGTAGGATTGAGGTGCGGTCGATTCGTACACGTCACAAATGACTTGCAGATCGTTTTCCTAAAGTATAAAAACAATCTGAACGTGTTTGATCGGTTTGGCATATGTCATTGGTGTTGTTTTCCACAGTTTATCTCAATTTGAAACTGATATCAGACACCTTCAGCAATACCGGTCACACCGTGTGTCGGATTGAGGTGCGGTCGATTCGTACATGTCACAAATGCCTCGTGGATTGTTTTCCTAAAGTATCAAAACAATCCGAACTTGTTTGCTCAGTTTGGCGTATGTCATTGGTGTTGTTTTCCAAAGTTTAACTCAATTTGGAACTGATATCAGACACTTTTAGCCATACCGGTCACACCGTGCATAGGATTGAGGTGTGGTCGATTCGTATATGTCAAAAATGACTCGCGGATCGTTTTCCTAAAGTATCAAAACAATCCGAACACGTTTTCTCGGTTTGGTTTATGTCATTGGTGTTGTTTTCCAAAGTTTATCTCAATTTGAAACTGATATCAGACACTTTTATCCATACCGGTCACACCGTGCGTCAGATTGAGGTGCGGTCGATTCATACAAGTCAAAAATGACTCGCGGATAATTTTCCTAAAGTATCAAAATAATCCGAACATGTTTTCCTGGTTTGGCGTATGTCATTGGTGTTCTTCTCCAATGTTTATCTCAATTTGAAACTGATATCAGACACTTTTAGCCATACCGGTCACACCGTGCGCCAGATTGAGGTGCGGTCAATTCGTACACGTCACAAATGACTCGCGGATCGTTGTCCGAAAGTATCAAAACAATCCAAATGCGTTTGCTCAGTTTGGCGTATGTCATTGGTGTGGTTTTGCAATGTTTATCTCAATTTGAAACTGATATCAGACACTTTTAGCCATACCGGTCACACCGTGCGTCGGATTCAGGTTCGATAGATTCATAAACGTCACAAATGACTCGCGGATCATTGTCCTAAAGGATCAAAACAATCCGAACATGTTTTCTCGATTTGGCGTATGTCATTGTTGTTGTTTTCCAAAGTTTATCTCAATTTGAAACTGATATCAGACACTTTTAGCCATATCGGTCACACCGTGTGTCGGATTGAGCTATGGTCGATTCATACACGTCACAAATGTATCATGGATCATTATCCTAAATTATCAAAACAATCCGAACATGTTTTCTCGGTTTGGCGTATGTCATTGTTGTTGTTTTCCAAAATTTATCTCAATTTGAAACTGATATCAGACACTTTTAGCCATACCGGTCACACCGTGCGTCGGATTGATGTGCGATTGATTCGTACACGTCAAAAATGACATGTGGATCATTGTCCTAATGTATCAAAACAATCCGAATGCTTTTCTCGGTTTGGCGTATGCCATTGGTGTTGTTTTATAAAGTTTATCTCAATTTGAAACTGATATCAAACACTTTTAGCCATACCGGTCACACCGTGCATCAGATTGAGGTGCGGTCGATTCTTACATGTCAAAAATGACTCGTGGATCGTTGTCCTAAAGTATCAAAACAATCCGAACACGTTTTCTCGGTTTGGCGTATGTCATTGGTGTTGTTTTTCAAAGTTTATCTCAATTTGAAACTAATATCAGACACTTTTAGCCATACTGGTCACACCGTGCGTCGGATTGAGGTGCGGTCGATTTGTACACGTCACAAATGACTCGCTGATCGTTTTCCTAAAGTATCAAAAAAAATCATAATGTGTTTCCTCAGTTTTCTGTATGACATTACTGTTGTTTTCCAAAGTTTATCTCAATTTGAAACTGATATCAGACACTTTTATCCATACCGGTCACACCGTGCCTCAGATTGAGGTAAGGTCGATTCGTACACGTCACAAATGACTCGTGGATCGTTTTCCTAAAGTATCAAAACAATCCGAACGTGTTTGCTCGGTTTGCTGTATGTCCTTGGTGTTGTTTTCCAAAGTTTATGTCATTTTCAAACTAAGTAGTAGGAATTCACTAATCTAAGGATATGAGTCATAAGAAAAGGAGATCATAGATTCTCAATAATTGTAAAGGTAGATATAAATGACCATATAAAGATAACATAGGTATTAGGAATTCACGTTCATTGTCCTATTTTTTTACATTCTTCCATCAGGTATGATGCCCATTTGTTTCTAAAGACATTTATATCATCCTCTGAATAGGATTTTTTGCGCCAGTCATAGTAGTACTGAAAAAATATAAATACACAAAGGATTAATAATTATTTTAAATAAAGTAGTAATTATTTTAAAAAATACCTCTTCAGGGATGCTAGTTTGTCCATGAAATACCATCTCTTTCATAAATTTACAAACATAATAACCGCAGTCCTTGTCATTTGTTTGTTTCGAACACTGCAGAAACATCGAGAAAAATAAGTAATTTGTTTTGATATGTATTTGGATAGTGAAATATAATTATATATATCCAGATACTTCTCCATTTGTAGATCTTGTGGGAATTGTCGTCCTTACGCCCTGGATTCATTCCAGCCTTTAGACGATATTCATACACTGCCCTATCATAACAAAATCCTCATTAAAAGATAATATAAATTATATAACTGGATATTTAGTTCTAAAATGTTGGATCTAGTGTATTAAAAATTGAAAATCGCCATCATCTGTGGTTAGTTAGTTGGATATCCATGTAGTGAATCCAAAAAATAAATCTTTGGAGTATCCAAATTGACTGCAATTAGCATCCAATGTTCCCTAAAAACAAAAAAAGAAATAAGTACTGATAGAAATGAAAATATAATTGATATGATTAAAATTTAGAGTTTTACCCTTGCATCGTTGATATTAAGAACAGCCTGTCAGTCGTAATTCTTCTTTGAAATGTTCTGAGCAGATTTGACATCAATTCAGCCTGAAAATTAGAATCTATTTCTGTTCGTTGTGTAGAAATGGTGTGAGGACTAACGAGTCAAAATTTGTATTCATGGGAAAATCCATTCAATTGTTTTCCATATATACACCTCTGAATAATATGATATGTATTTATCCATAATTATCAATGTATATCAGCTTCTGTAAAATCAAATCATGAAAACATACCTCATTTATACATTTATAACTAAGGCGCCTAGCTAGTCGTATGTGATGATCTCAGAAACAGCGTCTGCACTAACGAAATCTATTGTTTCCTCTCCGTACATATCTTTTCACAAACAATTGTATTACTCTTTCCGTCTTTCATTTTCGTATCCACATGAGCTTGCAATGATATTAAATGTGGATATAGAACGGGTGGGGTGAACGCGCTCTCAGTAGATCGTTTTGATCGGTTGGTTGATCCAATGTTGGAGTCGCTCTTTTGTTTTAGCTTCTCCATTTTATCCTTCTGTAATAACATTCATCAGTTCAGCCATTTTCTAATTTAATGTTAAAGGTTCTGCTTGAAAAATGAACTGGAATAGAATACCTCCTGGTGGACATGTTTTTTTACAAGATTCGACGGCCATGCAACGAATGTTCCAACAGTTTTTTTCCACAATATGAATGTTGGCATCGTCATTTGGCATGGGTAGCTCAGCGCTTGGTTCATGAGCTACGTTAATAGACACTTCGACATGATCGGTTGGAAGTGGTCTGGAGTGTAGCGTGTCATTCTGCATATTGAACATCGTAGCCCTCGCAACAAGGCGATGGGTGGGAGTTGACAGATATAAATAACAGTCATTTTCACCCTGCAGAATATCATTACATGAAAGGTATCAGTGTCTATGTGATTCACATCTCACAAAAACTAATATTATAACATTGATTACCTCGGTTAAGTCATGTCTTTGAGGGGAATGGCTCGCCTCAAAGCTGGTGAGGGGTGGATCTTCTCGCGGGGGTTGTTCTTGAGTTGTTTGTTCTCTTCGCCTCTCCTCCATCAAACTCGTTAGCATCTTTCCCTGAGTTTGGATTAGTTCTTCAAGGGTATCTAATTTATCTCTCATTACATGAAATTCTTTAGTTTGTTCATCCTCTTGTTTTTTTTCTGAAAATATGTCCGGGGTGAAACCCCAAAATCCACACCTCTGACGCGGCCATACTGTTCTGGCTGTTTCAAGGCCATTGAAAGTATGTCTGCATCCGGGGTGGGTGTTGTTTATTCCATTGACTATGTAAAATAGAAAATATGAAAAAATAAGTAAGCATCATTATGTAATAGTGATTTAAAGCAAAACAAGTTTATATTATGTCATACTTACACATGTCTCCCACACTTTTTGTGTGTTTTCATCTATCAGTTTACCCTCTTTATTAACATGAGCCTCCTTCCATAGTACATGGCATGGAATGGAAGTGACTTGATATTTTTCTTCATCAATCTACATATAAACAGGAAAACATGGTTACTGTGTTGTTTTATGTCACATAAAATTATTACAGTACTTTTAAAATACATACCAATTATTTTTCAATTGAAGCGTACCCCAACCTTGCTTTACGGTAGGGGTACGCTGGTTTTGCTGCCTGTTCATTATATTCATCACTCAGCTGTTGTTTCATAAATAAATACCTATCAATCAATGTGATGAATACAAGAAACGTTACACAACGTGTAACCAAACACAATGTACCTTAAAATTCTGTTCCGAACAACGGTTGCAAAACGCATTCCACATTCCTTGGGATATCAAGTGTGCATAAAGAGGAGGCGGGAGCGGCTTGATTTTCCCTTCGGCATCTTTCAGATGATGTTTCGTTAAAATTCTGTGAAAGACTCTATAAATCCTTCCTGCCAGTCTGAAAACATATTCTTTGTGCGAAACATCTACTATAAATGCACTCTGCCAGAGATGATGAAGGGTTAGTCAATATTTCAATATTTTATTTTATTTTAATAAATTTTATAGATGATATTGTAATGTTACCGTAATCTCTTCACACGTTAATGTTTTCAACCTGCTGACAACATGGTGCCACGACTCTACGTCAATCGGCACGCGCTGTCGAGTGACGATTCCAATGTAGCTACTAAACATGGCTTTGTTGGGGTTTACATGGTGGCCTAGCTTATTCCATCCCACCTCATATTTGATACCTTTTGCTCTTTCCTTAATTATTTTTGCTAAAACTGTCAAACTACAGCGCACCTGTTTTTTCTATTTCATTGGGGTTTCATCGCCAACCATTTCCTCAGTTTCTGCATCATCATTATGTTTCTCCGAAGCGCTAGCATCGACACTGACACTAGCTGCAACAGGTTGAGAGACCAGTTGTACATCAGCAGTGGGACCAGAAGCAACAGGTTGAGAGACATATTGTCTCTCAGCAGTGGGACCAGCTGCAACAGGTTGAGAGACGTGTTATGTCTCAGGATTGGGTGCATCACCAGGTGAAGAAGTCATTATCTGCAGAACTGGTTTAAAATTTAATTTAGATCACATAAAAGCAGCAGTGAAAAGATAATAACATAATGTAACACAATCTATATTACAATAAAAATCAATTACCTGATTATTTAACTCCCTTTTTTTAAAGGATGAAGGGATTTGAACCCTCTATCAACAATCCATATCCCTTCATTGTGGTCTCCTCTGACATACAAAACGTCGTCTACATTGGGACCACTGCGAAATGATTGTGAAGTCCCAATGAAAGGGTCATCTTTTGTTGAATTTTCATCTGACCCTTCAGCTGTTTTGGTCGATAACAGAACAACTGACCAGTTTCGGTTTGTGAGATCTGGAACATAAAATACTCGCACTGCCTGTGATGCCATTATAAATGGTTCGTCTTTCTCCCCTTCCTTACTGAAATCAACTTTCACAAATCCCAAATCATCTATTTTAACAGCACTCCTGTTATCAACCCACTTTCATTGAAATATCGGAACTTGAAATTCCGTATAATCCAACTCCCATATTTTTTTGATGATGCCAAAGTATGACATATTCGCATAAATTGGATTTCTGTCCTTAGCACCGGAAACATGCATCGCTTCAGCCACAAGTGTAATCCCACTATTCTGCATGGTATTGTCTTCATCATTTTCATTAGTATAAAATGTATAACCATTACCTACATAAGCATTGTAAGATAATGCAAACACACTTGGTCCCCCCGGCTAGCCATCGAAGTCGTTCCGAAATTGACTTTGGATTTTCATCTGACTTCTTAAAAATATGATCTCGAAACTATCCTATAAACTGTCGATTATGTGTATCTTATATCCATTTTTCATCACTTTATGGATTCAAGTTCCTAAGAATTTCTTTGTGGATTTCAACATATGGGTCAACGTCGAAAATGTTATGCAAAACATAAAGGTGGACCTGCTTCCGATCTGTAATATTGATTGTGACAACCTTTCTTCCAGAAATTCCTTCACCCTCAAGTCGCCCAGTGTGACGAGATTTCGGTAAGCCAATGCTTTCCAGACCAGATAAGTATTCGGTACAGAATTCAACGTCTTCCTCAACAATATGTCGCCCTGCAATACAACCCTCTGGCCGACTTCGATTTTTGACATACCCTTTCGAAATCTTCATATAACGTTCAATGGGGTAAATAAATCTATAATGTACAGGACCACATAGTCAAATCTCTCTCACCAAGTGGACCATCAAATGAACCATCATATCAAAAAATGAAGGCGGGAAGAACATTTCTAATTTACATAATATGATGGCAATTTATTTTTCCATACCTGGTAATTTCGCCGGATCTATAACTTTGCTGCATATAGCTTTGAAGAAGAAACATGGTTTCGTTAATGTATGGCAGACATTCTTGGGAAAAATTCAACATAAAGAAATTTGAATGAGATTTTGCATCAAAACAAGACAGTCATGTGATTTCAGACCTTTTAACTTCAAGTCGCTCATTGACACAAGGTTACTGATATTTGACAAATACCCCTATGGAACCTTTACGTCATTCAAGAAGTTGCAAAACTGATATCTCTCATGCCTGGAAAGAGTGTAAGCAGCAGGAGGAAAAATGTTCGTTTTTCACCCTTCATTGGTGCCAACTCTTCTCGTATTCCCATCTCAACTATGTCCAACCTAGCCTTAATTCCATCTTTTGTTTTGACAGATGTATTTAGCAACGTGCCGATAACACGGTCAAATACATTTTTTTCTACATGCATAAAATCAATAAAATTTATTACATACAGACAATTCAAGTATTTTAATTCAAAAAAAATTGATCTCTTTTTCCAACTGATTTTCGTAAGGTTTTTCGAAGCCGGTTTACCAAAATTTGTGTCCACATTTTTAACTTTCTCAAACAATTGATCTCATGTTAGTGGAGACGGTGTTGTACGTTCTTCTGAACTTCCATCGAATGATGTCTTCCAAGAACGATACATATGTCGTCATGGTAGAAATCTGCGATGTCCTAGAAACACGGTTTTCAATGAATGTTTCAACCTAATTGATTGTGTACCTTCTTCGCAAACGGGACAACCTTGAGTTCCTTTAATGCTATATCCTGAAAAATTTCCATAAGCAGTGAAGTCATTTATCGTCCCATACAACATGACTCTAAAAGTGAAATCTTCCTTTCTGTAAGAATCATACAATGTAACACCTAAATCCCACAATAATTTAAAATCTTCGATCAATGGAGCTAAATAAACATCAATATCATTACCCGGTTTTTTTGGTCCAGATATAAGCATAGATAACATGATGTATTTTCGTTTCATGCATAACCACGGTGGTAAGTTATAATTTATCAACGTAACAGGCCATGTTCTGTGACTGTTGCTTTGAAAACCAAAAGGATTCACTCCATCTGTAGATAACGCAAGACGAAGGTTTCTCGACTCGTTTCCAAATTCAGGATACTCATGATCGATTCACTTCCACTTAGGAGAGTCTGTCGGGTGACGTAGTATCCCATCTTTAATTCTTGTATCTGCATGTCACGTTAATTGTTCTACATTCTCCTCACTTCCATATAGGAGTATAAACCTTGGAATGATTGGAATGTACCATACAACTTTAGTAGGACTAGATTAATCTTTCTTGTATCGATAAGCACCACACTTTGGGCATTCTTTAAGTGATTTGTGGTCCTTGTGAATCAGTATACAGTCATTCGGGCAGGCATGTATTATTTCAGATATCATACCCATAGAACTTAGAATTCGTTTGGCATCGTATGTTCAGCTCGGGAGCTCATTGTCTTCTGGGAGCATGTCATTCAAGAGGGAAAGTAGTTTCGTAAAACTGTCGTCACTCCACCTGTTATCTACATTCAAATTATACAGCTTCAGTACGGCTGACAATGCTGTATATTTAGTACAACCTGTATACAATGGCTTATTTGCACAACTTTTTAAATTCTCAAACAATTTTGGGCAATCACGAAGTTCATCTTCGAAGGTCCTTGTCATTTTCTCAATACGATCTTCATCATCATTCACATCTGTAATCACATCCTCCATATGGTCATCTTCATTGTTCATGTTTGTAATCATATCAAATGATCCATAAAACACAGTTTCACCCCAGTCACTACTTACATTCGTTGTTTCCCCGTGTTTATTCAACATGAATAACTTTGATCTATTCCGTGACAGATCAAGTGTACTTCCAACTCATCTGGACTAATTTTTTTTGAATAACAACAGCGTAAACACGGACAACGGATTTGAGAAGAGTCACATACATGATCTTTTGCAAACTTGATAAATTCTTTCATGCCTTATTCATACACTTTTGTCAACCAATTGGCATTCATACATTCTTTATTTATATTCATCCTATTTGAAATCCATAGGATGGGTTTATAGGTTAGAGGAGAAATGACTTCTCAAACCTTTTCTGGATAACCTAGAACTCCTTCCAAGGAAATAATGTGACCATGAAACAATACTTCTTAAACAAAATATGGGGAATTTATAATATTGTAATAAAGACAAAGCTCTCTAAAAAAACTCAAAACAACCTCCAGATTATCAGAGTAATCCTCCTATATATTTTAATACACAAATAAGTATTCTAAAAAAACGAAAATGGAGGTGTCTAGAAAGATATTAAAGATCTAGTTCATCAGTTCCATGAAATAGATAGAGCATTGGTGATCCCAAATGGAATTCATAAATACTTTAAATTTCCATATCGACTTTAAAAATATATCTTTTGAGCATCCTCTTCCCAAACCCTCAACTTTTGGTACCCTGATCTCTATAAAATTTTCAAAAACCAATAGAACCTTATATGATGGTCAAACAAATCATCAATTATAGGAAATATGTAATTATTCATTACTGTCACCTGGCTATGACTACGGTAGACTGTTAAAATTAATAGGCTATGATATGACTTCATTGAAAACATAATTGGAAAATCTCATAGTGAATTGATCATATAGATAGAACCATTTCCCTAAAGATCTTCTAGCTGATCTTTTAGATCCTCTAAATTGGCCAGAGCCTTATGATGTGATGGAATGGAAAATGGGGTCTTCCTGTGAAGCAAATAGATAGAAAACGCAAACACTCATTGGGGAGGTTATCCCATGAAGTCATTTAGAAATGGTTTTGTGTACTTTTCCATGACCACTGGAATTTCACATGAAGAACACTTCTCAACAACCCCAAGGAAAACCTTGGAAAAATGTCATGATATGAACCATAACATAGAAGCAACTTGTCATACCCTCCATGGTTATAGATCACAATCTCCATAAAAGACATGGAATCTCCTGTTAAGAGTACGTAACTGAACCCAATGGTGATAATAGTCATCTAGTGCACTAAATCCAATAAAAAAATCGAAGACGATAATGAGGTTGGAAAAGACCAGGTCCAAAACATGGAATTCTGAAATGTCCTCCATGCCAAGTACCACAACACAACTCTCAAATAATATGAAACCATGACCATTTTTCCTACCCAAAAGGGTCAGGCAATACATAAAATAATTCATAAACTCTGCCGTCAGAACCAAGTAATAAAAAAATATTGAAATTAATGACTAGGATTCACCATTTTGAAATGAAAACAATACTATAGAAGAATTAAAAAAAATTCGCCTCGAATTGTGGTTGTCCAAGATTATGATTCCTCATGAATTACCTCCACTTCATTGATATTTTCTGGATTAGACTCGTCTATGTATTATTTCCCTATTAAGAATCCCCCTTTCTTTTAGAATGTGATCCTCCACCATTTGAAGCCTCTTATTTTAACTAAGAGCCCTTAAAAAAGTGGAGCCTACACCACCCATTAATGGAACACCATTGAGACCAATATTTCAATTAAAATATGCCTCTCACATCAATACCTTGGGAAATACCTAAAAATTGGTTGGTAGACTTAGAACAATAAGAATAAATCTAATATATTTCCTCAAACCCATCTCAAAATTAATAGCCATAAGATAGTAGTTCGTGGGGAGATAAAGAGATACATGAACCAAATAAAAACACCAAAACAAAAGAATAACTAAATAAATCTAATGAAGTGGTGGGAAATCATAAAAACAACCCATAGTCAGGATCAAAACATAACCACAATCCCAAACCACCCATGGAAACTGAAGATTCAACATCATGAATAGTTGGACAAACACTTACCCATTCCAAACATAATTAATTCATGAAAATTCAATTTGAATCACCTTAAAGAGGAGGACCCAGTGGCGGAGGAGAAGGAGGTGTCGACAGCAGAGGTACTAGAGGCAGCGCGGAGGCAGCGCGGAGGCAGGGCGGAGGCAGCGGAGGCAGCGGAGGAGGAGGAGGAGGAGGAGGAGGAGGAGGAGGCCGCGGTGGAGGAGGAGGTAGCGGAGTAGGTAGAGGAGGAGGAGGGGCTGGTGGAGGAGGAGGAGGATGAGGCTTCGGACTAGGAGGAGGAGGAGGAACCGCCGGGGGAGGAGGAGGAGGACAAGGCCACGGTGGAGGAGGAGGAGGAGGCGGCGGCAGCAGCCAGAGGAGGAGGAGGCGGCGGCTGGAGGAGGAGGAGAAGGAGGAGGAGAAGGAGGTGGTGGTGGCCGCGGTGGAGGAGGAGGAGGTGGTGGCAGCAGTGGCGGCGGTAGCGGCGCAGAGGAGGGCTTCCGCGAGAGCTTGACCGGGTGCGGGGAGGAGGAAGAAGACCCGCGAGTTTTTAACAAATCCACCTGAACCTTTATCAGCGCTGATAAAGGGTGTATTTATTAGCGCTAAAATGAAAAGCACTGATAAAGAGGCAAGCCTTTATCAGCGCTAAAAAATCGCTGATAAAGGGTACACCTTTATCCGCGCTTGTTTTAGCGCTGATAAAGTGGACCTTTAGCAGCGCTTTTGTTAGCGCTGATAAAGGCAGGCGCATTCCATGCCCAGTTTTGTGGTAGTGTGAGTTCAAGAACATATTTTTCAATAAGTACATCCCTCGTATTCTATGAACGAAGATGGATAAATATTTTCATGAACTGAATCCAAAGGATGATGAATCTGTTGGTACCTATGAAACAAATTTTACAAGGCTTTCAAGGTAAGCTACTGGGATTATTATCCAAACTGAGAGTAAGATCGATCGATTCTTTAGTTTCTTAAAACCAAGTCTTTGAAGGGCATTATCCATAATAGACTTCAATAGCTATGAGGAAATTGTTCGATGTGCTCTCAAGGTTGTGATAGATATTTGAGTAACCCATTAGTTATATGGGTTTGAAAAGAATAGGAAAATGGAATTCAAATGAAAATCTAAAGGCCACACTAATAAGAAGTTGAGTTTTCCCTAGTTCTCAAAGTGTGGAAATAAACATGGATGTAATTTTCTTAAAGAGACATGTAAATGTATTAAGTGTGGAAAAGAATGTCATCAGGCAATTTAATGATGCATTGATGTAAAAAAAGATGTCTAGGGATGCGAACAAAGAAAAGGATACACAGAATGCACCTACTACACTTCAATGTTACAAGTGCAAGGAAATAGGGAATTATTCCAATCAATGCCCTAATCCAAGGGTTGTTTATGATGATCGACATCAACAAACTCTTAAGTCCAAAGAAAAAGGAATGTCACATGAAATTTCTATTGTCAATTTTGAGTACGATAACAAATTGGTGAAAGGTACACATATCATCCACTCTAAAGTAAAAAATGTTTTATTTGATTTTGGATCCACCCACTCTTTTATATCTGATTAATTTTCAAATGGTATCACCATATTACCTCAGCAATTCGATATTGAGTTAGCTGTGACAACCCCTAATGGCACAACAGTCGCATCAAAAGTTTACTGTTCTTCTCCAATTGTAGTTTGGGGAAACGTACTTCCTAAAAATCTTGTGATCCTTCCTATAGTGGAATTTTATGTGATTCATGGAATGTATTAGAATTCTTTATATGTATCTCATATCAATTTTTAAATAAGGGAAGTCACATTTCTCATTCCAGATCAATCTATTATCATGTATCGATGCAAGGATGAATATAAACTTCCTGTTTAAATTTCTTGCATCTTATTGGTCATGATTCCAATAGTTTAAGGATATTTATCTCAAATGGTTGAATAGATACTCACAATTAAGAATATTCCCGTAATACGAGAGTTTGATGATTTCCTTCCATGGAAATTGCTATGTCTTCAACCAAATCGTGAAGTTGAGTTTTCAATAGAACTCGTACAAGGTGTTATGCCTATTTAAAAGACACCATATAGAATGTACCCAATTTAGTTACAGGAATGGAAGAAGAAACTCCAAGAGAAACTTGATAAATGATTCATACGCCCTAGTGAGTCACCTTGGCGAGGACCTATTCAATTTTTTAAGAAGAAAGATGGATCCATGAGACTTTGCATTGATTATTGTGAACTTTACTAGATCACTATCAAGAAAACATATCCTCTCCCACACATTTATGACTTATTTTACCAACTACATGGAGCTCAATACTTTTTGAAGATTGATCTTCATTCACGGAATCATCAATTAAGGGTCAAAAATAAGGATATACTAAAGACAGATTTCGGTACAATTTATGGACACTATGAATTTAGAGTGATGCAATTCGGTTTTACTAATGCCCCTGCTATCTTCATGGATCTAATGAATAAAGTCTTTAGAAACTATCTTGATCAGTTTGTGGTAGTCATTATAGATGGTATTCTTGTATATTTAAAGATAAAGGAACAACATGAAGATCACATAAGAATTGTATTGAAGTTGGTGAGAAAGGAGAGGGTTTATGAAAAAATTACCAAGTTTGAATTTTGGCTGCAAAAATTTTCACTTTTGGGTCACATAATCTTAAGAGAGGGGATATTTGTGGATCCCACAAATATAGAGGTTATTGAATGATTGTCCGGACCAAAAATAGTAACTGAGATCCAAAGTTTTCTTGTTTTGGCTGTATATTATCGTTCTTTTGTGAAAGAAGGTTCATGATTATCTAATCCACTCACCAGGTTGACTAAAAAAGGAGTTAAGTTTTTTTGGATGGAGGAGTGTGAAGAGAATTTCAAAGAGTTAAAAAGAAGGTTATCCAGTGCGACTATGCTCACACTACCTTGTAGTGTAGAAAGGTTTATGATCTATAGTGATGCATCCAAGAAGGGATTGGGGTGTGTTCTCATGAAAAATGATATGATGATAGCTTATGCCTCATGACAGTTGAGAATCCATCAGAAAAATAACCCAACTCATTATTTAGAGATAGCTACGGTAATCCTTGCATTAATGATTTGGAGGCATTATCTTTATGGTGAAAGGTGTGATATTTATACTAATCATAAAAGTTTAATGTATATTTTCACATAATAGCATCTGAATATGTGCCAAAGAAGATAGTTGGAGCTGATTAAGGATTAAGACTGCTCAATTCATTACCACCATGGGAAAGCAAACAAGGTGGCAAACATATTAATTGGAAAGACAATGATAGATTATCCATGATGAGGATCACAAAAGATACGATATTAATGGATTTACAAAGTATAGATCTTGGAATTATAATGGAAGGGGAAAAATATTATCTTTCTCAAATTAATGTTCAACCATCTATAGATGTGAAGATTAAAGAGGCACAAAAAGAAGATGTAGAGTTACAAAAGAAGGTGAGAAGTGTTCCTGAATTCCACATTGATTGTGATGAAATAATAAGGTTCAGGAATAGGGTTTGTGTTCCTCCCATCCTAGAATTAAGGAAGGAAATATTGGATGAGGTTCATAGTTCTTCATTCTCTATTCAACCTGGAAGCATGACTATGTATAGGGACATGAATGAGTACTTCTTGTGGGATGGCATGAAAAGAGATGTTGCTGAATATGTCTCTTGAGGGTTGGTCGGTAAGCATGTTAATCCTGATAGACAGAAGTCTAAGGATATGTTATAACCATTACCCATACCATAATGGAAATGGAAAAACATCACTATGGACTTTGTCACTGGAAATCCTAAAACATCCAAAGGCAATAATGCTATCTGGGTTATAGTTGATCCTCTTTTGAAGTCGACACACTTCATTTGTATTAGAGATAATTTACCTCTTGATCAGCTAGCCATTATATATGTAAAGGACGTTGTAAGATTTCATGGAGTACCACTTTCCATTATATCTGATTGGGATCCGAGTTTTGCCTCAATGTTTTGGTAAATTCTTCATCATACTCTAGATATAGAGTTGATTTTCGGCACCGCTTATCATCCTCAGACAGATGGTCAGACTAAGAGGAAAATTCAAACTCTAGAAGAAATGTTGAGACCTTGGTCTATGGATTTCATAGGTGGTTGGAATCAACACCAACCTTTTACGAAAGAAGACCACTCGCATGGTTAATGGTTTATAGAGGAACCACAAATTAGAGGAAGATACATGGAAACTTGAGGATATGATGAGGGAGAGGCATCCTCATCTGTTTGTTATGATGTGACGAATTTCGAGTGCGAAATTCATTTTAAGGTGGGTAGAATGTAACACCCTAAGATTTTATGAGAAATATTTTTTTTGGTCTTATAATATATGACACACCAGAGTAATCTTTCACTACACACAACACTGGCTTGGCTTGTGTTACATGTAAGAGCAACCCTCCTTGATAGCTTGCGTTGTACGCAATACCAAATTTCACTAAATAATGATGTATTATTATAATATTATGAACTAGCCGGTATGAGTAGTATTAACTGAATTTTGAATTTTAAAACATCATAATTCATCTTACACATTTTCTAGAATGATGTATGAAAATAAATTCAAATTTTTGGATAAAAGAAGTATTTTTCAAAAAATATAGTTTTACATCCTTTTGATTGTGCAACGATTTTAAATATAATTTTTTTAATGTTTATAAGTTCAATTTTAAAGAATAAACTTATTTCATTGAATCAGGTTATAAAAAGTTTCATTGGAAAATTTTTTGATACATTTCTGATAACTGTCATATTTTGATGAATTGTAAAAATATGCTAAAGTTTTCTTAAAAGCATATTTTTTCATCAAGATAATTTATATGGTTAAATGATAAAATTTAATGGATTTAATGTTTAAATATAATATATTTTTACAATATAATTTAATTTATGTCATTACCATTAATTTTACATTGAATTCATAGGTAAAAACATTTCAATCTTTGACAATGTTTTAACATTTAAAACCTGTTTTCTTAACAATGGGATTAATTTTAAATTAATTACTACAACTTCTGTGTTTTTAATTTTCAAAAATTGATTCGATATTTGGATTTAGTTGGTCGAAATTATGTTAATAGGTCACTTTTAATATTCTTGATATTATGAATAGTAACTGAGGTAAATTTTATATTTACAAAAGTTAAGGTTAAATCAGGTAATTAATGGTAAAAATAAGATTATAGAATTATCCTAACACCTTCCAAAATTCAATTATATGAAAAAAAGTAAACCCATATCACCTAAGGGTCGTAAAAGATTCATTTCATGGACTTTTGACCATGAAAATGATATAATTATTATCAAATCCAAAGAATGTGACATCATGTCACTCTCTTATATCTAATAAGTGTAATAATTTGAATTTTGTGAAAAACATCATAAAATTTCAAATATAAATATTCTCCAGAAATATAATAAAATTATATACATCATGAGAATTTAATTAAATTTTTTAGTGATTAAATATTTTTCATTAATGATGACACAATAGTGTTGTTGAAATTATTTTATTCATTGGAATATCAAATAAATGATTTTAAAAATATTAAAGTAAATATTATTTGAACTAATTAATGTTCTCCAAAAAATATTTAGATGAATGTGACTTGTTAGTAGTTTATTGAATATTTTGGTTCGATTATATTCTCTGTGTGGAGTTTATTTAAATGAAAAAAATCAACATTGTCAAAATTGACACTATAGTTATTTTATAAAAATAACATATTATAAATTTGTTTAAAAATACCAATAACAATTATAAATTATAAATTGAAAATTATATGGTCCAAAATTTCATAATGTATCCAATTATGGACAATTCAAAACACCTATGTAATTATTTATAACAATATAAAATTTATAATATTATAACCACTGAGAACATTAAATAGATTAAATAAGGATAAATCGAGTTGATAAGGTTTAAATTTAATTTCTAACATGACTAAATTGTATTTTTTTGATGATATTAAAACCCTATCTCGTATAATATTCTAATTTGAGTTATTTTGGAAGTATTTATGTGGGGTTTTACATTTTTTAAATTAATATTTTTGATGATTCCAAAGGTGCCCCTCTCCTTCCTTATAAAAGGGCACCTCTTCCCTCTCCTCTTAAAAACATTTTGCGGCATCAAGCTCAGAAAAACCCTATCTATTTCTCTTCTCCACATTCCCTTTCAAAATACTAGAGTTCTTGGACTTATTCAAAGACCAACTTTAGTGCCCTAAGAGGAGGTTTAGAAGAGGCAGGTCAAATAAAAGGTAATATCCTTTACCGATTCTTTTGAATTTATTTCTTCTTATACTTCCTCTTCATTAATTGTTTCATTATAAATTAATAACATCAGTATCACTAATATACGAATATTTTATTATAAATATTAAAAAACCCTATTTCACCTTATATCCATCATACAGAAAATGAAATCACCGCGCGTGCGTACATACGGAATATTGTCTCCATGCCGTGGTGTAATCTGTTTTCCACAACCACCTTACTTTGATGGGTATAATGGTGTAAATAATTACTATATATGATTATTATATCATGATACTAATTCTTGGATATTATATCATCCACTCCAATACCATTCAATAATTATGGGAATGATATTGTCACTCGTCCATATGTACGACATACATTCTCCATGGTGAGATGTGATTCGTTCGACATGATCTTCATTAAATCTTTATTATATAAACAAATTAAATGAATAAATCTGATATATATTATACTAATTCCATTATTTAAATTCTGTATCTATAACCTAAAAATAGGAATAATATTTTATTCGACAAAACAGAAATAATAACACAAAGCAATGAACACCCGAATAACAAGTAGCAATGAAATATTTCTAATAAGAAGATTAGAATATGACCATATATGATATAATAACAATGAATATGATTCATGAATAATTCAATGACATTATTTAAATCATTATACATGAGGTTCAGATATGTACAAATCATATCAGACCTAAGGTAAGGGATAATCTCACAATCTCATTTTTTTCTGAGATTGTTTATACATCAGAATTTACTGGGGGCGCATTTATCATCCACATCCATGTTTCCTCAACATGTAATATCATTTATATCCTACAACATTTTTTAAATCAATTATTACTTATTGGTGAATTTTTAGTAAACGATATGAAAGGAATGTTTTGTCATTTTCAGTATGAGATACTTATTGACTTTTCGGAAAAATTATAAGAAGAATGTTTATTTTATCTTCTCCAGCATGAATGGATTTTTATGATTTTATATAACATTATTTTCATGAATCTTCCTTTACACATTTTTCAAGTTTATTTTCAATTAACTTATTTTAGTTAAAAAAATTTATGACATTTTGAGAAAAAAATGTTTGTGAAGAAGAAAGGATATGTTTCTCATGAATGGAGTTCAAGTGTTTTATCAAAATTATTTTATATCCAAGATAATATAGGGTTATATTTCTATCCCTATTATTAAATTGATTTTATTATGATATGATGGAATAATTTTTATGTAGTCCTTTTATATTATATGGATTATGTTATGATGGAAGAATGTATAAGAATCCAATTTTTATTACACGGGTTATGCTATTATGTACGATTTATGATTTTGTGGAACACATAAGAATGGTATCATTATGATATGGGTGGGTCCTATATATCCCCCCCACCCAATGCATTGGGTAAAGATTTATATCTCATGAGATAAACATGGAAGGAATGGAATGTTAATCTGGTTCAGTGATACATGACTAGAACGAGGAGTGAAGTCGGTTCAGTAATGGACTTTGTTCGCTATGTTGGTCGTGGAAATGAGTCTTGACTAATATGAAATGATTTTCTATGATTATGTGTGTATTCCAAAAAGTTTAATGTTTTAATTTATGATTATTGGGATTACATTTCACTACTATGATTTATCCCATTTCATGATATTATGATCTCTTTTTCAGGTTAAGATTTTCAAAATGTTATCTTTTTATGAATATGATATGATTGATATTTCCTTTGTTTACCCTTACTAAGAATTTGAGCTCACCCTTTTGTATTTTTTCATTTCTACAGGTCAGGTATAATGGAATTAAGTAGAATATGCTAAATTGGACATTAGATATGAAGAAATAAACAGGAGACAATGTAGATGATTTATGAACCAGTTGTTTACATTTCCCATTTTCTAAAGACACTATACCTATACAGTCCTATCATGGTTTTCTAATATGTTGTAATAAGTATGCTTCAATTCTGAAGTAATAAAAATGTATTTAAAGTATGGGTCATTATAAAAATAGTAAAAAATATTCTTTATTTTTGGTTTTTTTTGCCCATAATCATCCTATATTAAAAATATCAGTTTTTATCCATTTTTAAATGAATTATAAATTATATTAATTTAATTTTTTGAGGAATTATAACCGGTCTCCTACCCTGTTTTATAAAAGGGAACATTTTCTTTTCAATCCTTCACACATAAAAATATATTTTGATCTGATATACCCCAAAAATATCTATTCCTAATATCACATCCCTCATTCTAGAGGTCTTTTTTATCATTTTACCAAATTGTAGTGATTATTTAGTTAATCAATGGATGTTTTCCAAAGACGAGTGATATTTTTTTCTGTATGCCTTAGTTTTTTTTCATGATCCACCTACCTCAAATTTTATTCCGAAATGAGAAAATAATAGTTCAACTATCATTGATAAAATAATATTTTATTTTTTAAAAATAAAAACCAATATCCATCTCCTTCGTCTATCAAATGGAAAATAAATTCACCATTTGTGTGTACTGAGGACCACTCCCACACGAACCGATATAATTCATTTTTCAATAACGTCTCTAAATACATGTTATATTCATGGATTTAATTTATATATATATAATAGATTATATATTCATCATTCTGGAATGAAATTTGACACATATTTTCTTACCTTTCTAAAAATAAAAAATGACACATCGTTCATGAAAACATGTGTACTACCACCTCCAAAAAGTAATGTGGTTCATTTTTCATCACCACATCTCATAGATGATATGTATAAGTATATCTAATGAAAATAAATGATATATATGATACAATGATTATTTATTAATGATAAAATAATAATTACCTTATTTCCATAATGATCAATTATAAATTGAAATATTAGTCATGCGTACCTATGACCTACCCTACCCAAAACAAAATCATAGTTCATTATTCCAATCCTTATTCTATGATTCATTTCAAAATTATGATTAATGTATAAAAAATGTAATTATTTCATTATTGTTATTATGGATAATATGGAATAATGACTGATTTAACCATTATCAACCTACTTAATCCATTTCAGACATATGAGATGATTATCATAAAAAAACTTATAAAGTTAACTTAAATGATTATGTAATAGTATATATCATAGTAATAAGTGATATAAAAGGAATAATGAACTTGAAAATTTTTCTTATTCTGGAAAATATTTTACATATTTTTATAATTTAGTAAAATAAAGAATATATGATATAAATAAAACTCATGGTAAGGGGCATTCTTATATAAATCAATTTTTAATGTTTCCCTCAAAACACCATTTTTCTTTTATATTCATATTTTCTTAAAATATATTGAATAGATTTTACTTTATCTATAATTATTTTTTATATGGTTTTTTACCCATGTTGGCTTTTTAAAAATTGTTTTTAATGGAATATGTTTTTTATTCTCTAACTAATGTATATTGTGACTTTTTTGAAAAAGTATGAAAGAAAATTTTTCAACATAACTATAATGATCGTATTTTTCTTCATTCATTTATAATCTATTATTTAAAGCATCCTTTATAAATTTAGAAGGTTTTTAAAAACATTCTTTTAAAATTTCATAATTTTTTATAATGTTTTTTTTCAAATAGAAAGGATATTTTGTGAATAAATATTCAAAGTCATATTATAAAATTATATTCCATCAATTATGACCTCTATGGATGATATATAAAGTGAATAGGTTATTTTCCTTAATAAATTTCAATCAAATTTTCTTCAATGAAAACCTACTTTCAATTTTTATGGGATTTTTATTTTTGAAAAAGTTGTTTTAAATAAAAAAACATTATTTTGATAACCAAATGTGTTTTTAATATGGTTTTAAAAGTGGGTTTCAAAGGTTTTATGATGCAATTTTGAGAGAATAAATTGTTTTATATTATATATGAGAATTATATAATAAACATGTGATTCCTATACAACTTCTATAATAGGAGGACACCCATTATAGCTTATAAGGGATCCCGATAACTTATACATTAAGTGCACCCAGATACAGTTGGGTGATCCCAATAAAGATTATTTTATGGGTCCAACAAGATAGTGGTTCAATTTGTTGGCTAATGTTCTTTTTCATTAAAAAATGATATTTTAACTGAGGAGGACTATCATATAGATTTTACTGGGCTCTAGTTATTTATAACATGGGTGGTAATTATAATGCTCTATTTTTATAAGAAAATATATTCATTATATTAGTTTTAATGTATTTCATTGGGAAATAAGTGTGTCTGATTTTTATGTGGAAATGATTTATCTTTTCAAAAATAAATTACATAAAGGTATAATTTTCTTTAGTTTTTATATATTCATTATACTAATTGTTTTCTTTTTTAGGCCCCT
Organism: Viscum album; assembly: GCA_963277665.1. Taxonomy (NCBI): domain Eukaryota; kingdom Viridiplantae; phylum Streptophyta; class Magnoliopsida; order Santalales; family Viscaceae; genus Viscum; species Viscum album. The sequence goes on from OY728125.1 coordinate 92,107,222, forward strand.
TACTATGCTTTGTTTCCTCTTTAAGTGTTTTCAAAAAACATCCATAGGTATTAATGTTGGGTAGGGACATGGATTAAGTGAAGATGTTAATTATGATGATTTTTTAAGGAAAATATATATCATAATTTATTTTAAAGAGTTTGGTTTTATGTGAAAACTATATACTATGAATAAACTACTTCATTAAATGTATGTGTTTACTATATAAGAGTTCTTCCCAATTCCCTAAAATTGTACTTGTAAAACATCTATGGGAATTAATGAAATTTAATTATAGAATAAATAGACATGATTATTAAATTTTTATCTTTGGGTCCTTAAATTTAGAATCAGATCATTCTTGGGAGAACTTTATAAGTTAGTATGTTATGTAAGAATAAGTTTAAAGTCATATATAACCAAGAATAATAGTTTTTTTTGGAAAATAGAATTATCTTGAGATAACATGAATAAATAAATATTAGTGGTTATCCTCCTCATAAGATATTAAATTTTGATTTAGTTGAAATTAAAACACTAAACATTTTAGTTTTAGTAAATTGATGGATCCAATGGGTTCCAAATAATATTGGCTGTGAAGGAAAATGTGATGGATGTATGAATGAGAAACTAATCTAAATGATAATCGTAGGGCCATCACTAGTGGTTATTCATTAAATAAGGACATTCCCTAAAACAGAACATAATCTAGCTATTTAAAAAATTATTCCATTCCTTATATTCCCAAATATCATTTAGGTTTATATTTTTAAAATATTATGACATAATTCATATATATCATCCCTCAAACATATAAATTGGGTACCATTAAAACTATATCTATTTTATCCAAAACATAAATTTTTTACACAAAAATACAACATGATTTCATTGAAAAATATTAATAAAATTTTACGTGACTTTATTAATTCTCTTACACATCCTTATAACCTAATAAAATAATTTAAAAACATTTTATGATTATAAAATTATTATTATGTGATATAAAAGGAAGTAGAGAAACAATTAGTCCATGAATAATTTTAGACATATGAAATCATTTTCACAAAGACATACTTCTCACCAATATATATTTTCTTTGAGAAGTGTGAGATTTACATAAAACTCTAATGAAAATATATAAAACTATAAGTTTATCTTATGGTGTCACTTACTTATATTTTAACCCTCATGACTACCTTATGATTTGTATCCCTCATTAATACTATACAATTAAACCCTCATGGATACCTTATAGTGTAACCATTATAGGAACACTTGAAGTAACCATATAGCTGACCACCAACAAACACATGACCAATACATTATTGGGAGATATAGGTCAAACCCTTCATTATAAAAAACTTCCATGAACCATAACATAATCATAGAACATGAATAATTTCTAAAAAACATTGCTTTTTAATTTCATAAAATAGAATTTTAAAGGAGTATTGTTTAAGGATAGTCCCTTAAAAATATCATATAATTGAAGTGGTAATTACTATAATGGAAAGATTATGCAATATACTATAAATACAGATAATAAATCAAGATATAAAAGAAATTAATTACACAAATAATCCCACTAGCATATAATTAATGAAGTAGAATATTAACCCAATGAATTTAAATTGGGTTAAACATTCCCTTACCATGGGTTAGTCTTACATAAAAGTTGTTTAAACATTATGAATAATGGTAAAAATAGTGTTATTAATATTTTAATGAATCATAATTATGTTTATAACTCCTTGTATGATCATTTTATAACATCATTCCACCCATTTGTTAATAATATTTTTTTATTTCCATTGTTTCAGGTGCATGCTTCACATAGTTTCTATAGTCGGTTCGTAAATGATTTTCATTTTGAATGAATGATAAATTCCATAAGTGGAATGAAACATTATTAATATGTTTAAATAATATTAAGTGATACCATAAATCTTTTTTTAATCATATACACTAATGAATCATTAGATAAAAAATTAATGATATTCGTTTTCATCATTTTGGGGGTTCTTCGATAATCCAGAACTTTTTTCATCATATACCATTAATATTATCCATATAATGTAATTAAAAAACATAAAATAGGGAATATAATAAAATTTAAAATATTTTTCAACCATTAAAAAGTTTTTACAACCATCTTTGAAGGAAGTAATGTAAATTGAAGACACATCGTCCTCAATATTGGTAAATCGACACATCACAGACGATGTTTTCATTTTTAGAATAAGAGGATGAGAAAAGGAATAATGATGATGAAAATTTATATAAACATAATAAAAATATATAATATATATAATAATGTAGTTTTTATTTATCTTAGATAAGGAGTGGTAAAGATAGAGTAAGAAAATGAAATAATTGAAAACAAAAAACAAGAAAATGAAATAGGATTTTTACCTCTTGATCTCTTCTCATAGAGGTCCTCATTAAAGCCTTTGGTTTTGTACTTTTGATGACACCATTAGGTCTTGGACATGGGGAGGAGCCTTAGGAAGGGGATTGTGTAGAATTCAGTTAATTCTCACAGTTTGACATGTGTGACAGGAAGAGGGGGGAGGGTGGTATTTATCGTGGAGGAGAGGAGGGGTTTCTGATTATTATAATTATTAGTTTAATATTTTTTCTCATGACTATGAATATCCAGGAATCATGTAACCCAAAACCATAAATAGGGAATTAGAGTTCTGACCAAGGGTTATTACAATATCCATGATTCTAGGAATAGTGTATTGAGCATATGATGTATATATAAGATAAATTATCGTATTTCACTATTCATGAAAAATTTGAGTATTTCAGAAATATCTCAAATATTCATCCTAATAATTTTTTTATTTTTAAAATTAAAAAATGAAATCCATTTTATCAAAATAATTTTTCAGATATGAGAAAATAAATTTTTTAATAAAAACATATTTTATTCCACAAAATAACAAATTTAAAACTATAACATATTTTTAATAACCTTGAAAATGTAATCATATTCTCATAAATTATTAGAAATAAATTAATTTGTGAGGTTAATATTCATTTGGGAATAATTCTATTCTTTAGAGTAACATTACTATTCATAAGGTTAGGTTAATATTCACCAAAAAATAAGTTTGTCTTATCAGACTCCAGAAAAAAATAATGTCACAACTGTGTCCTTCCATTTTTCAAAATTCAAATCATGGAAGTGGTACAATTATATTTAATGTATTTTTTACCACTATATAATTAAAAAAGTGTCATTATGTAGATTTTATGTCTTGCATTCATTTAAATGTGTTTTTAAAACCTTTGGGTTCACATTCCCTCTATGCTCTAGAAATATAATCCTCATAATTTTATTTACTTATTAGACGAGTGAGAGTACCATTACCTCAAAGCATTTTCAGATTCCCATGTTACTTCTTCAAAAATGTGGTTTCACCAAAAAACCATTACCTGGTGGATTAACTTATTCCGCAATTCATTTTCTCTTCGAGCAAGAATCTAAATAGTTTTTTCTCCATAATAAATATTCTATTCCAATTGAATTACTTCTGGGATAAAAACATGAGATTAATCTGGGATATAAATTTTAAATGATAATACATGAAATAAATTGTGTACCTGAGAAAAACATATAGTAAAATCTATGGAGTAAGAAAACGGCCCAACATTCTCAAGGATTTCATAAGCTCCAATGAACGGTGGACTCATCTTCCCTTTCTTATCAATACTCATTACACTTTTCTATGGTGAGATTCTAAGAAAAACATGATCACCTACCTCAAAATAAATTTCTTTCCTCCTATTATCTACAAAACATTTTTTCCTATTAGGATCATTCCACATGTGTTGCTATATCATATTCACTTTCCCCTCCACTTCCTCTACTAATTCTGGTACAATCAATTTACATTTCCTAACTTCATCCCAAAAACCTAGAGTTGTTCACCACATTACATATAATTCCTATAAAGTTTTTATATTTATACTAAAATGAAAAATATTATTATATGAAAATTAGAACAATGAAATATGCTAATCTCAACTTCTCTTATAATCTACTGACCAAGCTCGAATCATATCCTCCAAAGTCTTAATTGTTCATTCTGACTGCCCATAAGATTGAGGGTGAAAAGTTGTACTAAAATTTAATTATGTTCCCAAACAACTTCTGAAGGCCTTTCAAAAAGTTAGAAGTGAACCTCTGATGATGTTCAGACACAATAGAAAGATAAAATCCTTGTAACCTAAAAATATCATTCAGGTATAGAAAAGAAATCAAATCCAAAGATATAGTATCTCAAATTTGAAGGAAGTGAGCATATTTAGTCAGTCAATCAAATATAACCCAAGTTTCATTGTTACCATAAGAAGTCATTGGTAGTACCACAACGATGTCCATAGATATATTTTCCCATTTCCACTATGGAAATAGTAAAGGCTTAAGCATCTCCTTAGGTAACTACCACTCAAATTAACTTATTGATAGGTCAAAAATTTCATGGTAAAGTCTGTAACATATCTTTTCATTCCATCCCACATGTAATACTCTCTAAGGTCTTTGGACATCTTTGTGCTGCCATGATGAACTGAAAACGAAGAACTATGAGCTTCTCCCAATAATTTTTTTTCATCTATGAATCAAAAGCCAAAAATAATCTCCTTCCAAATCATAAAACACAATCTTTATCTTTGTTAAATTTTTGAAGGATACCAATTTTAACTAATTCTACCTTTTTCTGTAACTCCCCATCTTCCATCTGTGCTTGCATAATTCTTCCTGACAAATATGACTGCACTAAAACCTAAAACAAAAAAGTGTAATTTTCTACACCAACAACTTCCAAGACAAATTTTATTAAATCATTAATCAATGTTTCCTGTTCTAGTCATAACAAATTAAATGATGCATGATGTTTTTAAATCAAGACATCTTCCACTATGTTCACTTTTCCAAAATGGTAATTGATCAAGAAATCATATTTTTTATCAATTTAAGCCATCTTTTTTATCTCATATTTTATTACTTTTGAGTAAATATATACATTAGACTTTTATTGGTCAGTATATATTTCACATTTGGATATATATAAATGATTTCTCCAAATTTTTAATGAAAAAACCATAACTGCTAATTTAAAATCATGTGTGTGATAATTTTACTCATGTAATTTTAGCTTTCTTGAAGAATAATAAATTAAATGATTATTCTACATCAAACCATTACCAATTATGTTTAATTAAGAATCACTATAGATGAATGAAACTCCATTTCTGGGCGGAAGGGTTATAACTGAATCATTCAATAATCTAATTTTCAATTCTTAAAAAATCATCACATTATTTTGTCTAGATTAATTTAACTCTATTTTGAGTTAACAAATTCAGTGGACTAGATAACCATGAAATGTTTTCAAAACCCCTCTATAAATAGCCTGCTAAACCATGAATTCTAAGAATCCCTATTAAATTTTTTTGTCTTATCCTTTCCTTATCAACTTTATTTTTAGATGGATTAACAGTTATTCAATATTTAGAAAAAATATGACCATGTAAATTAATTTTTTGAAAACACAAAATCACACTTACTTAATTTTCCATAATGTTTCTTTTCACTAAATGTTTACAAAACAATACATAAATGTTTTTCATACTCTTCTTTACTTCTATAATATACCATAATGTTATCAATAAACATAACCATAAACTTATCAAAGAACTCATGAAATATTATATTAATAAAATCTATAAATGTAACATGTGAATTAGTTAACCCAAACATCATAACAAAAAATTAAAAATGAACATAAGTAGTTCAAAAAGTTGTTTTTGGAATGTAATCCCCCTTCACCTTTAGCTGATGGTACTCGTATCTCAAGTCAATCTTTGAATAATACTGAGCTCTCTAGAGCAGATCAAACAAGTCATTAATGTGAGGAAAATGATACATATAATTAACAGTAATGTTCTTCAATGCTATATAATAAATGAAAAGACCCATAATTCCATATTTCTTTTTAAAAAAATCATGATATCTCCATGGTGAAGTGCTAGTATGAATGAATCCTTTCCCAAGAAACTCTTGAATCTGATTTTTCAATTCAAGAAGTTCCATTATAGCCATTTGATAAGGGGGATTTGAAATACACATAGCCTCATAAACTATGTAAATTTTGAATTCAACATCCTGATCGAGTCTAACACCCGATAACTCATCAGGAAAAACATCATGGTATTCATTTACCACTGGAACATCATTAATATGAATAGATCCATTGTTTTCAAAAATATGAGTAAGATAACATTAATTTTCAACTTTCAAATGTTTCTCAGCTTCCTAATATATTATCAATTATATGGGTTCTTTCTTCTATACAAATTGAAACTCTTCTTGGAAAAAACATCTTTATCTCTAAAATTAATCATATCATGTTAAAAATAATTCAATCCATACCCAGAATGGAATCAAAATATACTAAGGGAAAAACAATAATGTTGGAAGGTTATGTCCCTCCATAGATAAAATAAGAAGATTTTTTAAAAAAAAATTCTGTATCATTTCCCCATGGTGTTTTAGCAAAACGTTCTTGTCTCATATATTGAGGTAGTTTTTTAAATTTAATTGAGAATTTATGATAAATAAAAGAATGTGTAAACCTAGTATCAAATAATACATTATAAAAAATCTGAGTAAATAAAAAAGGTATATGATACCTCTTCATTTGATGGACCGAAAACTCCAGATGTAGTCACAAAGGATCTCATTATTCCTTTCTACTTAGAGTCTAGATTCATTCCCTCACTCAGATCATTATTTGGTCGGGCATTCTCATAATAACCCATCTCACCACATTTGAAACACTTTATAGTTTTATTATTATAATTGATCTTAAGATCATTTTCATTAAAATCTTGGGACATATGACTGAACTTACCACATCAAAAACACTTCATAATTTTGGTAAGACATTCAACAGGGTTCTTTTTACCATGCTTTTCAAAAAATATAATCTTGACATTCTTACCATTAGTTTTATTTGATTGACTCTTACCCATCTATTTCAATTAGGACCTCTTCTTGTGTTTGTTGTCAAAGTACAAGTGATTATTAGAAAACTGCATTTCCACCCTCTTACCACATTGGAAAAGAATATCATAACTTTTTTATTCTTGGGAGATCAATTCCCTTCTGTATTTTCCATCAATCCTTAGTAAAAGTGATTGATTTTTATATCAAGATCTCAAATATGATATGGAGCGTACCTTACTATTACGGTTAAATTTTATTCACAAAAACCTAATAAAGCATCCTTCTTATTCCTCCATTATAGTAATTGCTTCCCCATCCTATGGTTAACCACCTTAGTAAAATATTTTTTCAAGGAAAATAATTTTTAATTCATTACACTCAAAGGCTTATATATCCTCTCAATCAGATCTATTCATACCCATTGACCACCACTGATCAGCTTGAACATCAAAATGATAAATTTAAAGGCTAAACTTCTTATTATATGAAAATACCATAAAATTTATTATGTTTTCAAGGGATTTAATCCATCCTTCATCCACTAATGTGTCAGAAGATCCACTTAAAGTAGGATTGTGTTTGCTCACAAAATGTTCCACTATCATCATGTTCCTTTATTGTAGCTCTAGTTTTTCTATTTCATTGATTCAAAAGCAATTTATTTTCTACATCAACGGGGACATTACTATAAAAAGAAATTTATTTTCCAATTCCCATCATTCCTGGATATGGATTCAGAAAGATCTCACCCACTCGGTTCTTTCCAACTTTGGCTTCCTTGTTTATTCTACTGAATATCCATCTGAATAGGAATATCATAGGTGAAGAAACATTGTAATATTTAAATTCTTTAAATTTCAACATAAACATATGGTAAAAATAATTTATTGTATTATGTTAACATCATACTAACTCCAAATGTTATCTAATCCATGCTCTAATTCCAACTATAAGGATTCATCCTTATACATAAAATAATCTATTTATTTTAACTGCATTTGACTTCCTTACATTCACAAAGATATTTTTTTTTTAGAGTTTCATAAAGCTAAGAATTAATTCATATATATCAACCCACAAGTATTAAATGAAGGTACCATTAAAATAGTATCCATTTGTTCCAAACTATAAAATTTTTATCACAAAACAATAACATGATTTCTTTGAAAAAATTTCATAATATATTACATGACGTAATTATTTCTCGTATACATCCTTATAACCTATGAAAAAATTTTAAAAACATGGTATGAGTATAAGATGATTAGTATGGGATCTACAAATAGTGAATGAAATCATTAGTCCATGAATACTTTTAGATATATTAAATCATCTTCACAAAAAAATATTTCGTACCCATATATATTTACTTTTTGAAACATGATATTTCCATAAAAAATTAAATAATAAACATAAAAAAATAAGTGAATATTGTTTAATTACATACTTTTATTGTATCCCTCCCAGCTACCTTTTGATTTTTAACCCTCATGGCTAACTTAAAATGTATCCATCACAGCAGTGTAACAATTGCCGGTCCCCTTGGAGTAACCATATAGCCAACCTCCATCTGACACATAACCAATCCATTGGAAGGAGATATAGGTCCCACCACTCATCATAAACAATAACCATTAACCATAACATAATCATAAAACATGAAAAATTTCATAAAAATATTTCTTATGAATTTCATAAAATGGAATTTTCAAAGAGTATGTTTAAAGGAAATTCCCTTATAAATATCATATAATTGAAGTGAGAATGAATATAATAAAAATAGTATGGGAATACACTATAAGTACACATATTAAAGAATAATATTAAATAAATTAATTACACAAATAATCTCAATAACTCATAATTAATGAAGTACAAGGTTAACCCAAACAATGGAAATTGGGTTAAGAAATCCATGACCATGGGTTTGTCTTAATTAAAACACTTATATAATTCATTTATAATGGTTAAAGGGATGTTATTAATATTTTAAATAAGTATAGTCATGTTTACTACACCATATATGGAAATTTTATAACATCATTCTACCGATTTATTAGTAATATTTTTTTATTTTCCCACTATTCTGGGTGAGCACTTTAAATGGTTTCCATGGTTTGTTTTTAAGGGATTTTCTTTTTGAACCGAAGAAAAACACCATAAGTGGAGTGAAACATTATTAATATCTTTACATAATATTAAGTGATACCATAAATAATTTTATATCATATATGTTGAAAAATAATTAGATAAAACCTTAATGATATTCATTTAGATCATTTTGGAAATTCTTCGATAATCAAAAACTTGTTTCATAATATACCATTAATATTATGTATTTTATTTAATTTCAATAAATATTAGTGGTCAAATAGTACCCATTAAAAAAATATTTCAAACAATAAAATGGTTTTAGGATTAGATTTTTGCGAAGTAATGTAAATTGAAGACATATAATCCACAATGTTGGTAAATCTATACATCACAGGCGGTGTTTTTATTTTTAGAATAAGAGGGAGAGGATAAAAAGAATGATAATTAATTTTTCCATAGACATGAAAAAAATCCATAATATATATAATAATTTAGATTTCATGAATCTTAGATAAGGTGAGATGAAGGGAGCATAAGAAAATACAATAATTGAAAAGAAAACCCCAAAAAATGAAAGGATTTTTACCTCTTGATCTCTTCTCCTTGAGATCCTCCTCAAGACCATTGTTTTTGGCCTTTTTGTGACACCAGAATGTCCTGAAAGTTAGGAAGAGACTTTTTAAGGTTATTAGGTTGAATTTAGACAATTATAAATTATTGGTAGGTGTGAGAAGAAGAGGGGGTGAAGGTGGTATTTATAGTGTGGGAGAGAAGGGTTTTCCCATTATTTTAATCATTTCTGTAGTATTTTTTCTCAGGATAATTAATAGTCTTGATTCATGTGACCTAAAATATTAAAGAGAGAATTTTAATTCTAAACATTTCTTCATAAATCATACATGATTCTAGGAATAGTTTATATATCATAAAATTTATATATACGTAAATTACTATATTTTTCAACTCATAATTTTTTTTAGTATTTTAGAAATATACAAAATAATCACACATACCATTTTTCGATGTGTAGAATTAAAAAATGAAATCAATTTTATAAAAATAATTTTCTAAATATGGAAAAAATAATTATTTTTTAATTAAAATCCTAACTTATTCCAAAAAATAAAAATTTTAAAATTATAACTACTTTAAAAACACCTTGAAAAATTAATCAATGTAACGACCCAAAGTTTTATTAATGGAAATACCTCTTGGTCTAATTAAATGTCTCTTTATGTTTATATAAAATTCAATCTTCTTCGGTTTTATGTTATGAATTTTGACCGTTGCTAATATAGCCGTTAAACAGTGATCACATGATTAGTACAAATATAGGGCTTTAACACATCCAATTTTACTTAGACAAAAGAAGTGATGGCCTCCTCCGGTATAATTGCCCCATACGAAGCCCATTTATCAGAGCTCGGAAAAGAGGTTGCATCCTTGGGCTTCACTCTTGACCAAGCCAGAGCTGAGCTTCATCTTGTCAAGCTCGAACGTGACCGTCTACGGGAAAAGTGGAAGTTGATTGAAATTACCACTCGAGCGATGTTATCCGAGCAACCCCAAAAGTATGTCACCATCGCACACCTTACCCTTAGGTCTTATGCAGTTATTTTAAGGGTTTATGTAACAAATAAGTGGTACTATGTTCATGTACAGTATTTTTGTATATAATAATTTCTAGTCATTATTGATACATTGTAAATAGTTTTTAATGTACAAATAGAGTTTTTAGTTATTATTTAATTAGGAAATCTATTTTATTAAATTAAGGGATTTATGAATTAAATAAATTTTTAATAAAATATTATTATTATTATTAGATTAATTTTATTATAAATAAATGATCATGTAATTGTATGAATGCAATTATAATTTTTATTAAGGTTTGAAAGCCATTTTTGTCAAAACTCGTGAATTTTTAATAAATGTCGGTTTTTATTTTAAAAGTAAAAATTAAGATATTTAAAAACTTATTTAGATAAAATAAATGGTATTTTTGGAATCTGGACGTCAAAATTATCCAAAGGTGAAATTTTCATAATTTTCTAAGACAGTCAATTTTTTGAGTAAAAATTAAATATCGTTTAAATATATAATGTGTTTTATGAAATCTTAATGACCCAATAGTGATGTAATAAAATACTATAATCTCTATGTTCGGCCAATATATGTTTTACCATTAAAATAATGTGATTTTGGGTTTTTTTCTTACTTTTCAAAGCATTAATGGACCCCTCAAGACTTATTAAACACCATGTCTTTTTAAATTAATTTCCATGGGAGTGTGACTCGCCTCCACATAAGTAACCCCAATATTTTAAGATGTTCGGACCTTGTCCTTGGAAAATATTATTTTCCTCTTCCCTTTTCCAAAACCCATGGGCAAAAACCATGGGATGGTTTGTGGTTTGGATTAATTTAATATAAGGTGTAACAAACCTAAATAATAAAGAATTCCCTCACCTTTCCTATATAAACCCACCCACGATCCCACTTCCTCCTCACTCAAAGCCCTTGGTGTTCGTCCAACCTCTTCCCTACTCTCTCTAGAATCCACCCAAGGCACCCCAAGCTCCCAAGAAGCCTCTCTCTAGCCTTTGGAAGCACACTTCCAAGTAAAGGTTTTTTCTTCCATTCTCATTTTTATCTGATTTTCTTTAAGTTTTCTTGCCCTTTTAATTTCAATTATAAATGATGTGGTATGGTTTCGCACCTCCCTCATACTTGACTCGTTATTTTTGAATGATGGGATACCCTTTCTCTCTCATTAAATGCCTCTCATGTACACCTGTTACTATGCCGAAATTCCGAAAGGAACTTCTCTCTCCTCTTTTACATTCAAGCAATAATTTTGTATCATGAAACTAAATTCCATTACAATTGTTGGGACATGTATATATATGACCTCCTTACTGTCCATTACATGTAAATATGATGAGGAACCCATTTCTCCCTCATCAACCTTTTTTATGAATTCTTATGTCACGCCGTTACATTACCGAAATCGCACCGATTTTCTAAGCCAATGTCGTTGTGTAGTGAATACCATGACCATTTCTTTATCAAGGGTATTCACCTTTATGAACATTTACATATTTATTGTAAAGTTTCATTTATTAATTCCACATTCCTTTATCATGGAATAAATTATTATGTTTTATGAATCCATGTTTTATGATCCATGTGGCACACTTATGCATGAAATGAAATTTTTAAGAAGGGTGTGCCCTTATAGCGCTCCAATGCATTGGGTAAAGTATAGTATCATGATACGTCATGTGAAATGAGTGTTGACTCATGCTAATTCAAGTGCAACGAGGGTTTACTCGTTCTTTATGTGCAATGAGGATTTACTCATGCTCCATGTGCAATGGGCCTTGGCTCATGGTAATTCAATGTTAAGTGTTGTTGCCACATTTCCATGTTATGATTATCATGCTTTATCATGCCTTTATGTTCATGTTTCTTTTATGCTCTATTGATATGCTTATTGTCTAACATGTATTGTAATCCTCATGTTATTCCATGTGTACCCCCTTATTGGGCTTTATAGCTCAGCCTTTTCTTATGCATGTCCTTAAGTTATCCCATGCAATGCTAAGTATGAGGGAATATAGTGGTCATGTAAAATAAGTTTTCAATAAAGATGTTGTATTTCATGTTTTAAGTTTTTATGTAATGATCCTAGTCCCCAAAGACACTAAACCTCTCGGTCTTCTTGTTGTATCAAGTGATGTTTTATGTAATAAATCTTGTTTAAGTTGTGATAAAAAGCAAGGTTTTCATAGTTGGTATCAAAGGATAGGTTATGTTATTTTTAAGATTAGGAAACCCTAGTGAAGCCTTAGACACAAGACTATGTTTAATAATAACATCCCTAAGTTTTGGTAAGTACTATGTAGGTGGTTTATCATACAAATACATACATGTCTGGATATGAGCAGGTAGAGGCGGCTCTGGCATAGATGTATCCTAGGGGTAAAACACAAAATACCTCTTTGAGCTAGACTCGAACGGGAACTGGTGCACGACAATGGGCCTTGCTGCACTCTTGGTTACGACACTCCCAGGGGATATGTTTTGATAAATTCACAAGCTTATTTTGAACCCTTATTAAGGGAATTAAAAAAATTCCCCTAAGAATATATGTTATAAAGTTGATCATGAAAAGCCTAGATTGAAGCCTATAGACTCATGAGCTAAGGAAATAAAAGTTTATTTATGAGTCATCAACTTTTGTCTTTAGATTACACTTTATGAGTTACCCTTAACATTCCTTTTATTCCATCCAATGGCCGGTAATAGGAGGAGTCGGGCTAACAACCATTGTGAATATCAGTGTGATGATTATACTAATGATATGCCAAATCCAATGGGAGCGGGAATTGTGAAATTTTTCACGCTTCTCTCTCATCTAACTCAAGTTCTGAATAGAAACACGGGTCAAGAGGAACGTTCAACCCACCCACCCCCCCTAAGAAATAACAAGTCGCTATTGAGAGCTTCATGAGACAAAGGCCTCCTACTTTTAGTGGATCATCTGATCCCATAATCGCTGAACAATGGATCAACTCCATTGAAAAGATCTTCTCCATCCTTCAATGTTCTGAACAAGAGAAGGTTCTCCTGGAGGATTATCATATGGAGGGTGAAGCTGATCGATGGTGGACGTTTATCAAATATACGAAGCCAGAGGAGGAGATCGAGGCGTTGGAATGGAAGGATTTCTAGAATATGTTTTTCGATAAATATTTTCCACGCACCCTCCGGCTTAATATGGAAAGGGACTTCTTTTCCCTCTAGAAAAAAGATGAAGAATCTTTTGGAGTGTACGAGGAAAAAATCACAAGCCTTGCACGATACGCTTTCGGCTTTGTCGTTCCCCCTGAATGCAAGGTTGACCGCTTCTTTGGTGGGCTGAAGCCTAGCTTGCGGAAAGAATTAGTGATCTGTGGCTTCGACAGCTATGAGGAAATTGTTTGATGTGCCCTCAAGGTTGAAATGGAGATCGAGGAATCACAGGGGTATCATGGGGACAAGAAGCGTAAGGTGGACTTCAATGCAAGTGGTCCGTTGGATAAATCCAACGGTGCTAAGAAGATCCAGCACCCCACTTTCCCAAAGTGTAGAAAGAAGCACCCTGGAAATTGCCTTAAGGGGATGAGAAAATGATTTAGGTGTGGTAGAGAAGGGCACCTAGCTGTTAACTATCGGCAAGAAAGACTCGCGGCTGCGATAGAGGAGAGGAATGCTCCGTTCGAACCTCAATGCATTGCTCAATGATACAAATTCAAAGAACCAGGTCATTTTGCAAATTAGTGACCTAATTCAAGGGTTTTCGTAGGCAACCAACAACCTCCAAGACAGTAAGGAAGAGCTTTTTCCATCACTTCTGCCGAAGTGATCCTCGACAACGAAGTGGGGATAGGTACGCTAGTTATTCATTCAAGAATATAGAAAGTACTTTTTGATTCAGGTTCTACACATTCTTTTATATCTCGAATGTTTATTAGAACAATCCCAAAACCACCAAAAATCATGGAAGTGAAGATGTCGGTGAGTACGGAAAATGGAGTAATCATTGCATCCAATGAGTATAACTCCTCCCCTGTTATAAACTGTGGATTGAATTTCCCAGCGAACCTCTTCATACTCCCTCTAGTGGAATTTGATGCAATTCTTGGCATGGATTGGCTTTCTTATATAGAGCCAACATAAATTGTTGGGAGAGGGAAATCACACTCCATGTGGAGAATCGACCCCCGATTCTTTACAAGTGTCAGGAGGAAGATGAATCTCCTTTAGCTCTATCATCTCAAGCATTGATATTATTGCCCTATGAGCACGTGTATCTGGCTCAGATGATTGAGTCCATGGAAGAAACCATCCTTGATGAAATGCCTATTGTAAGGGAATTTGCTGAAGTGTTTCCTAAGGAACTGCCTGGTCTTCCTCCTAAAATAGATGTTGAGTTATCAATTGAACTTATACCTAGGGCGCTACCAATATCCATGACTCCATAAAGAATCGCTGTTGTTGAGCTTGATGTGTTGAAGAAACAACTACGAGAGAATCTGGATAAAGGGTTTATACTCCCAAGTGCTTCACCATGGGGTGCTCCAGTCCTCTTCGTCAAGAAGAAGGATGGGTCAATGCGGCTTTGAATCAATTATCGTGAACTTAACAAAATCACGATAAATAACAAGTATCCTCTCCCACGAATTTATGACTTGTTTGATTAGCTGCGTGGAGAAAAATACTTCCCCAAGGTAGATTTGCGGTCGGGATATTATCATGTAAAGGTGAAGAAGGAAGATGTCCCCAAGACTGCTTTTCATACAAGATACGGGCACTATGAATTCATAGTAATGCCTTTCGGACTCACCAATGTTCCAAAAATCTTCGTGGACTTGATGAATAGAGTCATCAATGATTACATAGACAAATTTGTGGTAGTCCTTATAGACAATATTCTAATATACTCCAAAACCAAGGAGGATCATGGGGAGCATTTAAGAACTGTACAAGAGACTTTGCAAAAGGAGAATCTCTATGAAAAGTACATCAAGTGTGAGTTCTGGTTGAAGGAGGTCTCATTATTGGGCCATATCATCACAAGTAGTGGGATATCTGTGGACCCCTCTAAAACAGATGCAATTGAGGGATGGTCGATTCCAACATCGGTAACGGATATCCGTAGCTTCTTGGGGTTAGCTGGATATTATCGACGATTTGTGAGAAACTTCTCACAATTGTCCAAACCTCTTACCAATCTAACTCGGAAGGGAGTAAAGGTTTCTTGGAGTGATGAATGTGAAGAAAGATTCAAGGAGTTGAAAAGGAGGCCTATCACTGCTCCCTTGATCACTTTACCCACAAGTGGAGAACTTTTTGTGGTATTCAGTGATGCTTCGAAGAAGGGCTTAGGTTATGTGCTGATGCAGAATGATAAAGTGATATCTTATGCCTCAAGGCAGTTGAAAATCCATGAGCTAAACTATCCAATGCATGATCTGGAGTTATCGGCTGTGATCTTTTCCTTGAAAGTCTGGCGGCATTATCTCTATGGAGAGAAATGTGAGATATATACTGACCACAAGAGCCTTAAATATATATTCACACAAAAAGAGCTTAATATGCGCTAGAGAATATGGATAGAGCACATCAAGGATTATTATTGTTCAATACATTACCACCCTAGAAGAGCGAACAAGGTGGCAGATGCCCTAAGTAGAAAGGATCTAGTGATTCTATCAATGATGAGAATTGTGAAGGATCCAATCTTCTTAGACTCGATGAATATGGACATGGGAATCATAGAGAAGGGAACATCATCAATACTTTCACAAATTAGTGCTCAACCATCTCTTTTGGAAAGGTTAAAGGATGCTCAAAAGGATGACGTTGGAATTCAAGAAAAAGTGGAAGCTATCAAAAAGGGTAAATCCTCAGAGTTTAATGTTAATGAAGAAGGAATTTTGCGGTTTGGGAAAAAAATATGTGTTCCATCAAGTCCGGAGATGAAGAAGGATCTTTTGGATGACGCACATAGTTCGAATTTCTCTATTCACCCAGGGAGCACAAAGATGTATCGATATCTCCGATAAAACATTTGGGGGGATAATATGAAGTAGGAGATCACTGAATATACATCAATGTGCCTGGTGTGTCAGCAAGTGAAGGCAGAGAGGCAGAAGTCTAAGGGGATGATGCAACCATTTCCCATACTGGAATGGAAATGGGAGAACATCACCATAGACTTTGTCACTGGACTTCTGAGGACATCCAAAGGCAACAATGTAATATGGGTTGTTGTGGATCGCCTTACAACGACTGCACACTTCATTTCTATTCGGGAGGATTTCTCTATGGATCAACTGGCACGGATATATATCAGGGAAGTGGTAAGGTTTCATGGAGTACCACTATCTATTGTGTCTGACCGAGATCCAAGATTCACCTATAAGTCTTGGAAGAGTCTTCAATATGCTCTGAATACTGAACTGAACTTCAGTACGGACTATCATCTTCAAACTGATGGCTAATCCGAGAGGACTATCCAAACACTTGAGGACATGTTGAGATCATGCTAAATGGACTTTAAAGGAGGATGGGATCAACATATTCCTCTAGTTGAGTTCTCTTATAACAATAGTTCCCACTCAAGCATCTGAATGGCACCATATGATGCCCTGTATGGGAAAAGGTGCAGAACATCGGTATGTTGGGATGCGGTCGGTGAACGTAAGCTTCTTGGACCATAAATGGTCGATGAAATGGTGGAGAAGGTGAAAACCATTCAGCAGCATATCATGGTAGCCCAGAGTCGATAGAAGAGTTATGCAGATAATCGTCGACGTGACCTTGAGATTAAAGTTGGAGACATGGTGTTTCTACACATATCGTCGTGGAAGAAGGTCATGAGGTTTGGAAGGAAAGGGAAGTTATGTACAAGGTACATCAGCCCCTTCGAGAGTCTTGATCGTGTCGGGGTTGTGGCCTATCGACTAGAACTTCCACCTTCCATTGACAAAGTACATGATTTCTTTCATGTATCCCTTTTAAGGATGTACATACCAGACCCTTCACATGTACACACTTCTGAGGTGGTACAATTGGAAGATGATCTTTCTTATGAGGAGCAACCAGTGAAGATCTTAGATCATAGAGAAAAAGTTCTAAGAAATAAGACAATTCCCCTCGTCAAGGTGTTGTGGAGAAACCACAAGTTTGAAGAAGCAACATGGGAATCAGAGGATACGATGAAGTTGAGTTACCCACATTTGTTCTTGTGTGGGAAAAGGAAAATTTTGATGGTGAAATTTCTTAAGGGGGGAATATTGTGACGACCCAAAGTTTCATTAATGGAAATCCCTCTTGATCTAATTAAATGTCTCCTTATGTTTATATAAAATGCCAACTTCTTTAGTTTTATGTTATGAATTTTTACTGTTGCTAATATAGTCGTTGAACAGTTATCACATGATTAGTACAAATATAGGGCTTTAACCCATCCAATTTTACTTAGAGAAAGGAAGTGATGGCCTCCTCTAGTAGAATTGCCCCATACCAAGCCCATTTATCGGAGCTTGGAAAAGAGGTGGCGTCCTTAGTCTTCTCTCTTGACCAAGCCCAAGCTGAGCTTCATCATGTCAAGCTCGAACGTGACCGTCTACGGGAAAAGTGGAAGTTTATTGAAATTACCACCAGAGCGATGTTATCCGAGCCACCCCAAAAGTTGGCCACCATTGGACACCTTACCCTTAGGTCTTATGCCACTATTTTAGGGGGTTATGTATCAAATAAGTAGTACTATGTTCATGTACATTATATTTGTATATAATAATTTCTAGTCATTATTGATGCATTGTAAATAGTTTTTAATGTAAAAATAGAGTATTTAGATATTATTTAATTAAGAAATATATTTTATTAAATTAAGCGATTTTTTAATTAAATAATATTTTAATAAAATATTATTATTATTATTATTAGATTAATTTTATTTTATATAAATGATCATGTAATTGTGTGAATGCAATTATAATTTTTATTAAGGTTTGAAAGCCAATTTTGTCAAAACCTGTGTATTTTTTATAAATGTCAGTTTTTATTTTAAAAGTGAAAATTAAAATATTTCGAAAATTATTTTAGATAAAATAAATGTTATTTTTTGAATCAGGATGTCAAAATTATCCAATGGTGAATTTTTCATTGTTTACTAAGACAGTCAAATTTTTGAGTAAAAATTAAATACCGTTTAAATATATAATGTGTTTTATGACATCATAATGACCCAATAGTGATGTAATAAAATTCTATAATCATTATGTTCGGAATATATATGTTTTCCCATTAAAATAATGTGATTTTGGGTTTTTTTCTTACTTTTCAAAGCATTAATGGTCCCCT
This sequence comes from Viscum album, assembly GCA_963277665.1. Lineage (NCBI taxonomy): Eukaryota > Viridiplantae > Streptophyta > Magnoliopsida > Santalales > Viscaceae > Viscum > Viscum album. The sequence goes on from OY728125.1 coordinate 92,126,237, forward strand.
CAAGACTTATTAAACACCTTGTCTTTTTAAATTAATTTCCATGGGAGTGTGACTCACCTCCACATAATAAACCCTAATATTTTAATACGTTTGGACCTTGGCCTTGTAAAATATTATTTTCCTCTTCCCTTTTCCAAAACCCATGGGCAATAACCATGTGATGGTTTGTGGTTTAGATTAATTTAATATAAGGGGTCCCAAACCTAAATAATAAAGAATTCCCTCACCTTTCCTATATAAACCCACCCAAGCTCCCACTTACTCCTCACTAAAAGCCCTTGGAGTTCATCAAACCTCTTCCCTACTCTCTCTATAATCTTCCCAAGGTGCCCAAAGCTCCCAAGAATCCTCTCACAAGCCTCTCTCCATCCTTTGGAAGCACACTTCCAAGTAAGGGTTTTTTCATCCTTTCTCATTTTTGTCCAATATCCTTTAAGTAGTTTTGCCCTTTTAATTTCAATTATAAATGTTGGGGTGTCATTTTGCACCTATCTCATACTGCCCTCTTTATTTTTGAATTATGGGAGACCATTTCTCTCTCATTAAATGCCTCTCATGTACCCCCGTTACTATGCTGAAATTCCGAAAGGAACTTCTCTCTCCTATTTTACATTCAAGAAATACTTTTGTATCATGAATCTAAATTCTATTACAATTGTTGGGAAATGTATCTATATGACCTTCTTATTTTACATTACATGTAAATATGATGAGGAACCCCTTTCTCTCTCATCAATCTTTTTTATGAATTCTTATGTCACGTCGTTACGCTGCCGAAATCGCACCGATTTTCTTGGCCAATGTCATTGTGTAGTAAATACCATTCCCATTTCTCCATCAGGGGTATTCACCTTTATGCACATTTACATATTGATTTTAAAGTTTCATGTATGAATTACGCATTCCTTTATCGTGGAATAAATGAGTATGTTTTATGAATCCATGTTTTATGATCCATGCGGCACACTTATGTATGAAATGAAATGTTTAAGAAGGGTGAACCCTTATAGCACTCCAATGCATTGGGTAAAGTAATTTATCATGATACTTCATGTGCAATGAGTGTTGACTCATGATAATTCAAGTTCAATGATGGTTTACTCATGCTTTATGTGCAATGAGAATTTTCTCATGCTCTATGTGCAATGGGCCTTGGCTCATGCTAATTCCATGTTAAGTGTTTTTTCCACATTTCCATGTTATGATTATCATTCTTTATCATTCCTTTAAGTTCATGCTTCTTTTATACTCTATTTATATGCCTATTGTCTAACATGTATTGTACTCCTCATGTTATTCCATGTGTACTCCCTTTCTGGGCTTTATAGCACACCCTTTTCTTATGCATGTCCTCAGGTTATCCCATGCAATGCTAAGTACGAGGGAATGTAGTGGTCATGTAAAGGAAGTTTTCAATAAAGATGTTGTAATTCATGTTTTAAGATTTTATGTAATGATCCTAATCTCCAAAGAAACTAAACCTCTCAGTCTTCTTGTTTTATCAAGTGATGTTTTATGTAATAAATCATGTTTAAGTTGTGATAAAAAGTAGGGTTTTCATAATCAAGGTCTTATAAATTATGATCCATTCATTCATTAGTGAGGTTACTATTTGTTTTATCTTATTACTATACATAATGGTAACATTAATATTCATAAGGGTATGTAACTATACCCCAAAAATTATGTTCTTCCTATCAGACTCCAAAAAATATATTGATCGCAAAGTGTCTATCCGTTTTTTTGAAATTCAAATTATAGAAGCAGAAAAATTATATTTAATTTCTATTTTTGAAATATAGCCTTAAAAATTGTGTAATTTTTTATAGAATTTGTGTTTCATGAATTTCAATATACATTTAAAACCTTGATGTGTCACACTTATCCATCTATTAGGATAAATTATTAATAAATTTAACTTATGTGAGTTTCCTAATGCTTAAAATATGATAGAAATCAAGCCTCATGGATATTCAAGTGATAATTATCATAGAAGTTAATATTTTTTAATGACCTATGTTTCAAAAATGTGGAATCAATAACCTCTAAAAATACAATAAAATATTTGGAGGATATTTTAAATGTGTTAAATGGGTTCATAAAGCAATAATCATCTAAGGGTAAGGGATGTGTTCTGTTAACTCAAAGAAGGGGAAAGAATTTCCTTACAAGGTATCAATGGACAGTTTTGAATGTGCATAGAATAGTAATTATGAAAATATATATCCTAAGGGGAAGGATCATGAATGGGATCAGTGAGAATATATATATATAGCCATTTGATAAATGTTTAAAGTATGTATAACCCTTAGTTTTTTCTTCTGAAAAAACAAATTTAGTAGTATATCTCTATTCATTATTGGAAATATTTTTAAAGGTAGGGATCATATTTATGGTATACATGAAAATTAATATTGATCTAATTATGGGGTGTAACCTTTTGGGATGATTAATTAAAGGTATTATATAAAAATTGTCGTTATAAAATATATTTTATATTGTCTATATTAAGGTTATTTTTTGGATTTTTCTTACAATTTATAATCTTTTTATTGATTTTATTTTTCAAAAAAACACAACATATAGGTTTAGTGATACACTTTAAAATATGTAAATTCCATTAGATTTGAAACTAGAACTGTTGGGAAGTAAGGGTGCATCACGTACTATTTACCTATATGATGTACTAGTTAGTATGAAATTATTTCTCATTATTTAATGGATCTAAAGGAGAAATGTTTTGTTCAATTTTGGAACGTATGTTTCATTATATAGATAACCATCAGACTAGAAGTTGATTTTTTTATTAATTGATTAAGGTTATATGAGAATGAGGTCACCATATTTTTAGGTCGAATTATAGGATTAAATTAAAAATAATATTATAGAGTTTATTTTATGAATAATATTTATATTAGGTTTTGGAATCATATATTATTTTAATGTGTATTTTTTATGATTAAATGTATTTTTTTGATTTGATTATCATATCTTACAGATTATATGATTAGGACATTTAATTTTTCAAATGAAAAATTAATAATGACTGATGTTTAGTTGAAGATAAATGATTAATTTATCTTGTATGACTACGTGATCAAGTGCTTTTCATTTTTAGGACTCAATGTTAGTTTTTAATATTTTGAGGAATTTTAAGAATTGTTATTTATGTAATGATCTAATTTTATCTTTTTGAATTATAGTTGATGTTTGGAAATTAATAGAGTATTTATTCATATCAAGGTTTATTAATTTTTTTAATTATCATTTATTATCCAAACCAATTTTTTTTGGTTGATAAAGAAATATAGGCGGATTATATTATTAAACTTTTATAGATTATGTGTTCCATTAGGTGTCGATTCTAGTGCTTGAGGCATAGAAAATTGTCTTAATTACTCATCATTTGGATTAAAAATATGCATTTTGTATGGAAATATATTAAAAGATAAAATAATTCTTAGATAGTACGTATATTTCATTATTTAATTAGTCTATGAAGTAAAATAATTACTCAAATTTTTGAAAATAAAATTTAAAAAAACAATAACCTTTTACTATTCTTATTATGAAATCAATTTCCTTTTAGCCCATCATAGATTTGTGGTTATTTATTGTTTCTATTATCATGACCTTGTTCTCTATCTATCTAAAAATTTTCACGGAAGTTCGGTTTTATTCCATTTCCATGTTTTCATTTGACACTTATGATTTCCTACTTGGAAGTCTACTATGTGATATTTTAGATGTCCTTCAATCATCCATTTCTCTGTTTTCAAGAAGATGTTTTATTGACCATTTTACAATGTTGGTATTTCACAATGGTGTTTTGTGAACACATACCCTAGTTAACGATCGTTAATAAAACGTTGGAGGATAAAATTTATTCAACTTGGACAATGCAATATCAAGGTATTTTGAAACAAAATATTATATAAAATATTGTAAAGGATACACGCCATCAATATTAAATTAAAAATGGAATATTATTATTATTTAAATATATCTGTTATAATATAGAGATCAAATTGAAACGTATAAATCGTAATTTAATAATTATAAAATAAATAAATGGTTTTAATCAATATAATTTAATTTGTAATTTATTATAAAACATTCACTTAATTTTTATTAAATTCATTTTCTTCTTTGCAAATATGTTTTATTTAAAAAAAATTATGTTTATCTTTATGAGTGGATCTTATAATTAATTTCTAGAAATACTTTAATATGTGTTTGAAAAAATGAATTTCGTTTTTCAAATTGATTATCTCAAAATTAACATAGGTTGAGTTTTCCATAATTGAACAAAAAAATTTCCTTTTCAATTATTAGTGAAATATAAGGAATTTTATTTAGAATAAATATTTTGTTTTTGAGTATTTATAAAATAAAATACTATTTTGGAATAGTGTTAAAATTTAATTATTTCATTTTGATTAATAATAATCCAATTATGGTTTCGAAATTATTTTTTACTGGAATTTAGTATAAAAACATGTTATACTTAAAAGGGAATCTTTGAAAAAATTGGTTTTCATTAAGATTTTATAAATTAATTTTAAATTAAATTATGACAATTAATTGTTTTTAAATTTAAAAAATTGATTCCATACTTTTAATTATGAGGTATAAATTTAATGTATTGGTCCCTTTTATTTTTTCAATATGAATATTAACCTTATTAAAATTTTTACCACATTAAAGGGTAAATTGGTTAAATATTAGTTAACATTTATATGATAAGGTTTATTAAATTACCATAAATTTTGCCTAAAATTTATTTTCTATGTATATACCTTCCATAATCATCAAAAGGTCATATATATATATCCCTTTTTTCAATTTTGATGAAGTTATGAACTTCATAATATTTTATTTCTAGAAAAGAAAAAATGTTACTTATTTTTAATAAATTTTATATGATTAAAATTAGGATAACTTGAGGAAATATTCAGATATAAATTGTATTTTTATATCTAAATTATTTATATTCATAATGGTAATTTATTTTAATTTTTTTTTGAAAAAAAATAATTAACGTCTTATATAGAACTAACAAAGTAATTGTTCAATAAATGTGTAAATCAAATAAATTAAATAAAATATATTTAATGTATTATATTTTGACCAAATTAATTCCATCAATAAATTTTATATATGTACATGACATGTTAGGGATTTGTTAAAAAATTAAAAATTCTACTTGTTTTCTTGAAGTTATCAAAATCAATGTACTAAATAGTTTTATAAATTGACATTAATGATATAGTATAAAAAATATTATATTATTAAAATATATAAAATTCGTAAAAATATTAATTTTGATACATGACTAATATGTAGTTGTTCATGTCAACCTGGTAATATTTAAGGGTTGTTTTTCATTTATAGTAAATATATTTATCCTTAATTTATATAAATCTATATTTTCATGGTTAGTTTAAACAGGGTAACTAAATGATTAAAACCAAAAGAAAATGATAACAAATAGTTAAAAAATCCATAAAATGTAATTTTATATTGTTATTTTTATCCATCTTCATAGTATATTTGAAATCAATAATTTTGGATCCATTTGAAATTTTATATTAATTTATATTAGTTTAATATTTTGATAACATCCTCTAGTGTCCTTCCCCACTCTTGTAAAAGGTCTCATCATCTTCTCAATCCTTTAAACATAAAAAGACATTTGGTTTCTCTAATACCAACCAAAAATCCTTGTTTTAATACCAACCATATTTATAGAGGTCTTGGATTATGAATAAATACAACTTTAGAGTTCTTAAGGTGCTAATCAATGAAGTTTTTCCAAATAACATGTATAATTTTTATCTGTATGTATTAGTTTTATTTCTTCTTCCACCTCCAATAGATTTTATTAAACTAAGATAAAATAATAGCACTAGTATCCTACATATACTAATATATTATTATTTTATTTTAAAAAACAATATCCATATCTAGCCGCCAACACAGGTGAATGGGATTAATTGTTCGTGTGTATGGCGGACTATCATATTGCGAACTAGAAAAAAAAATTCATCACCATCTGTTATGACCCATCTCAGTGGGGCCCGATTTGCAACTCCCCAAGCCCGCCTCCAATAGGCCAGGGGCTGGTGACTAGAACTGATTATGAATGTTACTCTCATGGGAGACATTGCCTATAAACATGTACACACAGCCACACATCTCCAAGACCACATAACTGAAAAGTAAAAACTACTGATGATGGAAAAGCATGCATACACTAAAATCCCAAACAATAGTGTATGACAGGAAAGTAAAGTACAGTAAGGTAAAACCCCTGGGCCAAATGTACAAACCCACCAAAAGCGAGTCTGCAACAAATTCCAACCAATGAAGAAAGGTACTTGGACTGCAATCTGTATCCGTAGGAACACACCTCGGCCTGCCAGATCTCACTAAGCACCGTCCGGTCCTGGTCCACCTAAAATCATGTCAAAGGCTCGCTCGTCTGCAGAAGACATGACATGTGTGGGAAAAGCCCATGTAGGGGTTAGTATACCAATACCCAGTATAACACCCAAAAAACCACAAAGGAATACAACAAAGGAAATTCCACAAAGGAAGGACACAATCAACTCTACAATGTATATGTCTATAGAACATATAACAATAATATCCAGATACACTCATACACGATCAACCATCGTGAAACCACCACTAAGATCTAGCTTGAATATTCCACTAAGAACTTAATAAGGAGAACATTCTCTTAGGCCAGAAGAGAGAGGTATGAAGTACTCTTTCCGGGAGAACACACTCTACAAGTACTTGAGAATATGATGTTCAGATGAGGATCAAAACCAATAGCTATGTGATAATTCCAACAACTCAGTCTAAACTAATCCGCTAAGAAAAGGACCAGTACCCAGGTAACTTTGGTCATGTCGATACCAAGAACTCTACCTAGGGTTCCAGAAATCAATAGATGTTCTAGATCTAAGTCTCACATAGGGGATTCCAACAACTCTATTCAGGAAGTCCTGGTGAAGGGATCATACTCCTGTACATAGGAAATGATACCGGAAACCTTCTATAGAATGACTAAGTGGACGAACCCTAAGGAATATAGTCTAAGTCAAAGAAGGAAACGGGCTCAAGCCATGTAAAATAGGTTACACTGTGTGTTGTAGGATTACAGGTCGTGTTCCTTGACTCCGGGTATTGCCCGTGTAAACGGCCCATGTCACCAATCCAAAATATGTAAAACTCAACTACACGGTGTGCAAAAGGATCACACGCCTTGTTCCCTGACTCTAGGTACGGCCCGTGCAAATGGCCCGTGTCTGAAATTGAAGTCGTGCAGGAAAGCATATAAACGGCGTGTATGTCGGAGCAAATGTTGTGTCCTGTCAACTGGGAAACACCCATGTACCCTATCTATATGCTCGTACATGGTGTTCGTCTGTGTTTCCTGACCATGTACCAATATACGGGGTATCCCGTGTATCTGGTTGGGTTTGGCCGGGGAAGTGTATACACGCTATGTCCTTCGTCGTGTACCCAACACGTGTCCGTGTACTCCCAGAGTACATGCCAAGTGACCTGTCAATGAACACATGCTGTGTAGCCCATATTACATGTTGTGTAGTCGGGAAATTTCCAAAAGCATCATCTTCTTCCCCACGACTCAGCCGATTTCCGGATCCGTGATCTATCGTCCGTTCATCCCAATACATCAGGTCTTGGTTCGTCCCATCATATGAACACTGAATCGGGTGTTTTCGAACCTTCGATCGGGTTATAAACCACGAATGATTAATCCAAAGAAAAAAGACCAAAAACTCATATATCTCGATCCGCTGTGAATCATCCTCCGAAATCGTCATCATAGCTCTGAACCATCCTCTCGAGGATGGATCTACAATCTCATATCATTTCTCCAACAAAAAAATGTGCAATTATCGATTTCCTCCAAAAACGTGTAGAATGCACATGAAGAACTCGTAGAAACTCTGGAAGGAAAGCACAACAAATCAAGAGGGGTGAACCTCGAATGATGTTCGTGTCGATCATGGTTCGTCACCGTTAGATGGTTAAACGAAACCAAAATAGCCTTCAAGAAATAAAAACCCAAAATCTCCCCAAAATCCCACACCGCAAATACAATCGATCTGCTGGCTAATATGTTCATGGATTAGTCCACGTTCATTGTAGGAATCACGAACGTGGAAGTAAACCAAAAATCAAATATCCTACCAAGATCTTCGGCGTTCATTGGTGAAGATCTAGTCACCATATCGTCGTCACTGGTGAAAACCATCAAGAACACCGTCTCCTCATTGGGGTTTCCTCCAGAGCCTCCAATGTTTTCATGATTATGAGGTCTGTAACAGTGGACCCTTTTAAAAATATCTATTTAAAAAGATAAGTGATATTTTACACAACAAGATTTTAATAAAATATTTTAATTAAATATTTTATTGCGGTTATGTCCAAAAATTCGATTTCACCACCGACATGTGCCAGCCGATGTTAGGTATCTCCTAGAGTAAACCCGCTGCTCTGAGGGCAACGATGCCCTTAGATTTCCGATCTGAGCACTTGTTCACGAGTTTTTCCACTTTTTCAGGAAAACCATACGTGCACATAATTTAATTATTTAATTAAATTCAAACATTTGTTCCGGGATCACCAGGCCTCGGAACTCCACGCCGTCTCAAAGCATGGTCGTGAAATAATTACCATATAATAAAAAAATAATACATGGAAAAATCAGGGACATTACATCACACCCACCTTAGAGCTTTGCGTCCCTAAAATTCCAAGACAATGGCTACTAAAACGATGTGGGTACTGCACTCAAATCTGAGCCTCCCACTCCCACATGCTCTCCTGGAGATTCCCATGCTGACACCAGACACGCACCAAGGGAATAGCTCACCCACGAAGGATCTTCTCATGTCGATCCTCGATCTCCACTGGGTACTCAGCAAAGGTCACTCTATCATCGATGTCACGCTATCCCTAGTCGATAACATGTGATGGATCATGCACGTACCTCCATATCTGTGACACATGGAAGATATTGGGTAACTGGTTCTTCTGAGGAGGTAGAGACAAGCAGTACACAACCTCGCCATCACTACTCAAAATCTGAAAAGGGCCGCTGAACCTTAGAGATATCTTGCCGCCTTGGCCAAATCTCTACAATCCCCATTGAGTTGAGACCCAAAGGAACACATGGTTTGCCTCCTCGAACTCCAAGGTCCTCCATCTCCTGCCAGAATAAGACTTTTTCCAACTATGTAGAGTCTTAATCCTCTCTTATATGACTTTCACCTTCTCCGTAGTAGCTCGTAGCATCTTTGGGCCCATGAGTGTTGACTCCCCTGTGTCAGTCCAACAAAGTGGTGACCTGCAAGTTTTCCCGTAAAAAGCCTCGAATGGTTCCATACCAATTTTGGAGTGATAACTGTTGTTATAAGAAAATTCCACCAGTGGTAGGTGATCCTCCTAGTTTTGACCAAAGTCAAGTACGCAAGATCATTGCATATCCTTCAGAATCTAGATGGTCTGCTCCATCTGACCATCAGTCTGAGGATGGAACACTGTGCTCAAGTGTAACTGAGTCTGAAAATCTTCCTACAGTACCTTCCACAACCGGGATATGAAACGGGCATCACAATCTGATACGATCATTGATGGAACTCCATGAAGTCGAACAATCTCCTACACGTAGAGGCATCCCATGCTCTCTACCGAACTCTGCTCCCTTATGGCTCGGAAGTGGCCTGACTTGGTGAGTCGGTCAATGATCACCTAGATGGCATCATGTCCCCTGGACATACATGGTAAACCCATCATGATGTCTACGGATATCCCATCCCACTTCTGATCTGGAACCTCAAGGGGCTAAGTCAAACCTGCTGGCACGTCGTTCTCAGCCTTTACTTGCTGACAAGTAAGGCACCGAGAAACAAACTCTGCCACACTCTTCTTCATTCCTGGCCACTAGAACTAACGTCGGAGGTCCTGGTATATCTTTTCCATTCCTGGATGCACAGCCAAAGGAGGTGTATGGAATTCCCTTAGAACCTCCTCACGCAACTTCACTGGTACTACTATTCTCCCTCTGAAAAGAAAAACATGCTCCCCACCTTTTGAATATCCATCAGCAGCATCGCCTGCGGATATCTCAGCACCTAAAGTCTCACAGCTAGCATCCATGAGTTTTGTTTCCCTGAAATTTTGTAAGAGTGGAGGGGTAACAACCATAGACTGAAGGTAAGATCCCTCATCTCTACCCACAAAGGATAACTGTAAAAAGGCCATCTTCCTCGTCGCCTCATCCAGCAACTACGAATTGGATCTCCTGCTAAGAGAATCTTCCACAATGTTCCCCTTCCCTAGAGTATTAACTATCTCAAAGTCGTAATCCTGGAGGAACTCATGCCACTTCCTCTGTCTCAAATTCATATAATTCTGAGAAAAGATATATCTGATACTATAGTGATCAATGTAGATGATAAACTGCTTGCCCATCAGGTAGTGCCGCCACATCTTCAATGCGAAGACTGCTACTGCTAATTCAAGATCATTGGTCGCGTAGTTCTACTTGTGTGGCCTCAACTGACGCGATCCATAGAAAATCATTTCTTAACTCTGCATCAGGACACAACCATGCTAGGTTCTGGATGCGTCGCGGAACACTACGTACTCGACACCCTCCTCCGGTAATCTCAAGATCGGGGTGCTCGTCAGACTCTCTCTCCAAAACTGAAAAGCCTACTAGCATCTCTCAGTCCACACGAAGGGCTTCCCCTTTCGTGTCAAATCTATCATGGGTGCTGAAATTCTGTAGAAATCAAGAATGCATCTCTGATAGTAGCCTACCAACCCAAGGATACTTTACACGTTTGTCACGCTCCGGGGTGGCTCCCATGCTAACACTACCTCTACCATGGCAGGGTCCACTGCTACAACATCTGAGGAGATAAAGTGTCCTAGAAAGTGAACCTCCTATATCCATAATTGACACTTCAAGAGTTTCCCGTACAACTGGTGCTCCCAGAGTCTGTCCAGAACTATCTTAAGGTGTCTCGCATGCTCCTCCTCATAAGTAGACTACACCGGGATATCATTGATGAAGACCACTACAAAACGGTCTAGATAGGGGTAAAAGATCTGGTTCATGAGTCCCATAAACACTGAATGGGAGTTCTTCATTCCAAAGGGCATCACCAAGTAATCATAGTGACCGTAGAGACATCTGAAAGACATCTTCGGTATATCCCCATCCCATACTCACAACTGGTGATAGCCTGATCATAGATCAACTCTCAATAACCATCGTTCCCCTCTTATCTAGTAGAAGAGGTCATCAATCCTTAGTAGTGGATACCGGTTCTTCACTGTCACTTAATTCAAGAATCAGTAATCCACACACAGCCCCAAGCTTCTGTCTTCCTTCATGAAAATAAAACTGGGGACGCCCAATGTGGAACACTGGGTCTCACGAATCCCTTCCTCTTCAAGTCTTCCAACTTCACTCTCAGCTCAAAAAGCTCTGTAGGAGCCATCCACTATGCTGATGCTAATATTGGTGTCGTCTCGGGATGCAAGTCAATGAAAAAATCTATCTCTCGACAGGGAGGTACTCTGGGGACATCGTCAGGAAAAAAGTCATCGTACTCAGCCACTACTACTGGAAACTAGAAACTCATAACATCTTCTGCGCCAAGGGCTAGGCTAGCCAACTGATGTGAAATCATTTGTTCCTTCCTACGCATGAATCCATCATGGGCTTCCTGGGTATGCTTTTCACCGACGAAGGATAACATCATTCCATCACTGTGGACACACCACACCCTTCGCCTAAAACAATCAATCTGGGGATGAACTTTGGATATCCAATCCATACCAATAATGACATTTAAGGCCTCAACGCTACCACCAAGAGGTTCCAACCAAAACTCTCACCTCCAAGGGTAAGGTCACACTGTCTACAAAGGTGCGTGATCTCTGAATATTCTCCAATTGGTGTTTCTAAGCGTAATGGTAAAGTCAACGGCTCAACTGGAATCTCAAGGTCTCAAACAAGATAAGTAGCTAGAAAAGAATTACTAGCACATGTGTGTATCATTACGACAGCCAATATATAAAAGACACATATTTTACCTCTAATCATTCTGGGAGTACCTGGGTCATAAGAATCCACTGCCTACAGTTGTCCCTGCCTCTGTCCACCAGCTCCCTGAGTATGGGGTGGACCTCCTGGGTATGGTGGTGGTAAAAGGTCAAAACACCGACCACCTCTAGCTTCTCTCCCAGCTCATCTACCACCTAAACCGCCCCGCAGATATGTCTTCTCCACACGTTGCCTCGGCCTCTGTGGTCCATCCAATGCTCCCATGTCAGTAGTACGGTGGGTCAGACAATCTCGAGCGAGATGTCCCCTGCCATCACAAGAGTAGAATCACCTCTCTCAAGGCTGGATGTATGTGCCATGTGAACCTTTTATGGTAGATCCCCTGTACTAGGATTTCCTCTAAAAACGTCTCCCCCGCCTAGGTCACTGACGTCTGCTCCCTTCTGCTGAGGTCTCTGCTCCAGCTTGCTCGCTACTGACAACTAATGGTCATCTCTACTCTGCCAAAAATCTCTCGACCACCAAAGACCTCTCGACCACCCCATCATAAGTAGGAATGCTCATATGGATGATGCTAGCTCGGATATCTCTACGCAATCCCCACTCAAAAGTCTGAGCTCTGAAGTACTGATCCCTGACGATATTCATCGAGTACTGTGAGAGGTCGGTAAACCTTGATGAATAGTAATCCACCATCATGGTTACCTGCTGGAGCTGAAGAAGCTCCTATACACGTACTGCTCTCCGGGTAACCGGTGAAAATATTTCTCTAAAGAGACGCTCAAACTCTGACCATGTAAGAGCCGCCTCGTCGTGATTCTGGATAACCAAACACCACCATCGCCCTGCTAAGCCCTGCAGATGGCTCGCTGCCAGGATCACCATCTGCTTTGCTGGTTTCCTGACCAAACGGAAGACTCTGGCCACTGCCTCAAGCCATTCCTCTACTACCTGAGGGTCAGGCTCGCCTCGAAATCTTAGGGGTATCTGTTTCTGAAACTCACGGAGTGCGCTCAGCCTGCGCTCCTGCTCTACTAGTACAGCAGGCACTAAACACTGCTCCATAGTTGGTGGAATAACTGGAACACCATGTAACACCCTGACCCCAGTTACCCAGAGTCGGTGCATTACTTCGTAACATTGGCATGATCATAAAAGATCAAGTCTCGAAAGAATGATTAGTTTAGTAGCCTTTGAAACACTAGATACATTTATAAATGATACATTACATCATAATGTGAAAACCTACAATAACATCGTCTCCATTTTCCAAAGTCATATCCCCTTCAGACTATCCCTTCAGGTCAATCAAAAAATACTTCTTCACATCCTGGAAAAAATTAAAACATTGAAAGGGGTGAGCTCAGATGCTCAGTAAAGATGACAATATAGCAGATGATTTTATAACTAAACATTAACATTTAAGTCAATGTATAACTAAAACTAAATCCTTTTTAAACTTGAACTTCAGCATAATATAGCAAAAATAAAATTAAATAACATCATTTACTTACTCACATGGATATTCTACTAGTCGAATAAGCACTTGCAATATCAATAACCACTTTCATAATGATGGAATGCATAATTCCATACTATCATAACCATGTAGCCAAGGCCTCGTTCCAAGACCACAAATAAGATTTTGTCAAGGCCCCGTGCCAAGACACTAGTTTGTCTCATGAGACCTACCGATGCATCGAGGAGCTATAGCAGGCTCCACCCATAAATTATTAAGTCCAATGCATTCCTCATATGAATAGGTTTAAAAATATCATAAATCATAACATAATCGTATCACATAAAACATTCATATAGGAAACATAACATTTCCACATTTTAATCACAAGATATCAATACAACACATTGATATAATTAAAACACTTTCAATACCATTTTCAATACCAAAATAAATTAAAATTAAAACTTTGTATTTATTTTTCATTTAATGAATATTATGGCTTATAAAGGAAGTCGAAACTCAAATAATATTCACAGCGGTGGAAAAGTCGTTGTCACCGCATACGTAAGAAAAAACATTCTTTTTTTGTTTTGTAAAAATTCTTCATATAAAAAGATTATTTTTGAATAAAAGTCAAAGTCAAAGGGGTTTATACACCGTATAGAAGAAAATTGTGTATAAAACAAAATATTCCTCAATGAATGGAGATTGAGACGAAGTCCTTACAAAGATAATTTTTTAAATAAAATAGATCCATTATGTGTATTCACTATAAGTAATCATAAATAAAGTACAAATACAAGATAGGACATTATAATATAATGATATAATTTGAAAGTAAAAGATTAACCCAAAGAATAGAAATCGGGTTAAGAATTTTCCTTACCTCTTGTCCGACTTGACTCGACCGTTCATTAACCTCTTGAATAATAAACTAGAGTTAATCTCTACCTTCTTAAGAACCTTTTTCAAGTTCATTATTCCTTTTATATCACTTATTACCATGTTATGAAAATTATGTAACTATTTAAGTTAATAACGGTCATTTTGTCGATCTTAGGTACTTGAGTCAAAAATAAACTTCTTATAATTACACTTTGTTCATGTGGTAAAATATCCATTATATCCATAATTATATTCATGATGTAGATATCATATACATCATATATATCTAGTATATAAATTCATTTATAATATTACATAACATTTAGAGGTAAGAAATGAAATGCACCGTTCATGGAGACGGTAAGCCGTACGTATGCATGAACGCTACATTAATTTCTATTTAGTATTTAATGGAATGAAGATATAATTATATAAAGGTATAATATAATTCCTGTATAATATAATGTATAATACCATTTACTACATCCTTTATACATCACACATATTTCATTAACGATTCAAATCACTTTGAGGGGGCGGTAGTCCGCACTTCCTAAAATGAAAATATCGTGTTTATCCATAATGGAAATCTTAAAGGTATGCCATAAATGAGAAATACAGAATCATAAAGAAAACATAAAAATAATATATATATATATATATATATATATATATAATATTAAAATAGTTTCATCAAAATGGCCACCATTAGAGGTGATAAAAGAATATTGAACAATCATCGTTTCGTGTGGCAGTATTTCGCCACCAACAGAAACAGTATGTTCTTTAACCATTAGACGAAGCTCTGTGTAAGTGTAAATAAAATACATATAATAACAACATAATAGTATATTTTATATACTAGGTTTGTTATAAAAGAAAGAAATAAAATGATTTTAGGGGGTCAGAGAAGAAAAATAAAACAATATAACATAAAAGAAGACATTAACTTAAAATCGGTTAACTATTTTTGATTTGATCCAAAGGTTTCCGTGGGAAGAATACTGCCCAAAGTGAGGCTTCTAAGAGTAAGAGAGGGAAGTTGAGAGAGTATTTGGGTTGATGTTGGCCAATCCAAAAGGCTTTTATGGTGTGAATAAGGTGGTAGTGGTGGGGGCCTTTTATAGGAGGAGAGGAGGGGCACTCTTGGAAGGTCATGAAATGTTATTTTATTATATAATGAGTTTCGGATTTTAAAGGTATCACAATTATATATATCGAGTATAAGGTGATAAGGGTTAAAAATATACTCATACAATTGGTTTTTGACAAGATTAAGTCTTAGATTTTACATTATCGTTTTATTTTATTTAAATTGTTAATTAATGAGGTAATTGCTGCATCATCATGGTGTCTTTAATAATTTAATTTATTTTATGTATAAAAATTATAAATAAATTATCATGATGTAGGAAATATTTTTATATTTCTAAGGAATATTTATAGTTAAAAATATGACTTGTATAACCTCATTTAAAAATTGTTTTTGTAAAACAATTCATGTTTGTGACATTTTTATTTTAACATTAAATAAAATGTTTTTAATGTCATTTTCCTACCAAAGTAGTTCCATGGGGTCCCCAAGTTGACCCATGTATTGTATGGGTCGGCCATGACTCATAAAATAGGGTTAGGACAAGTGTAAAGGTATTTTCATATTTTTATAATATCATTTTTACCTTAAATTTCACTAATTACCTATAATCGTGATTAATTGAACTTAAAAGTTACTATTCACCAAAAATTATTTTAATCCCATTGAACCACATTTTACTTCCTAATGACAACCATGTATGTCAGATTTTTAAAAATCAAATCACAGAAGTTGTAATGTTTCATTTAAACGAAAAATCAATTTTTTAACTACCACTTAGTGGTTTCACTATTCATCAAAAATTGAAGTTTTTCAGAACAATGCCAAAATTTCACCCTACGCTATAATTGATATTCCGAATTAAAAAATGATGTCTATTTTACAAAATTCCAAACTTATATGTTTCATTAATTAATTTTATAATTTTTTCCCGCTGTGACTTCAAATAGCGTGTTTTTAA
Source organism: Viscum album (assembly GCA_963277665.1). Taxonomy (NCBI): domain Eukaryota; kingdom Viridiplantae; phylum Streptophyta; class Magnoliopsida; order Santalales; family Viscaceae; genus Viscum; species Viscum album. The sequence goes on from OY728125.1 coordinate 92,142,762, forward strand.
GAAACAATATATATCAAAAGATTGACAATTGTTTTTGTCAAATTTCAAAGTGAAATTAATACTAATGAACACAATCGGATAAAATGGTAAAAATATATGCTAATTATACTTTAAAACCAATCAATAGTATAATTTATAACTATAAATTATTTTTATTAAAAAAGTTGTTTTAAGTATTTTTCACTATTCAAAAAAAAGAGAAGTTCTCAGAAAATTACAAAAAATTCAACTTAGGATAATTTCGATATTACGAATACAAAAATGAAGTCCATTTTGAAATATAAAATTTCTATAATTTTAAAAAGTGGGTATTACTCATCATAATGGCAATTTTGATTGGTCGAAGTGTGTTAGAATCTCAAACTTGCGTAGAATTAAAGTTATTGCATTATTGAAGGAGAAGTGTATCGTGGAAGCTTGGGGTGTTACATTCTCCCCTCATTCAATAAATTGCATCCTCGAAATTTGAAATTTTTCTTTGAAAATAAAAGGTTGAAAATAGAAAATACCTTTGTGGAAAACCCATATCAGAAATAGGGTTAATAAAAATATAACTTTAAAAGAAATAAATAGAAGTACAAAGGTCACCCGAGATATCCCATACTAGGATTATATGAAAATATGGATATGGAGGAAAAACAAACCATCAAGGTCTGATGGAGAGTCGTATAAAACAGGATTAGGAGAAAGTTAACTACAAGAAAATCACAAACTTGTGATTGGTTAAACGATCATTGATTACCCAATTGGAAAAGATAACCGACAACATTTTTTTTTAAGTTACCTTTCGTAAAGATGAGGAATTTATTTAGGAGATTTACTAAGAACGTAAGGAAATATACTTACTTGTCATATAGAATTTCATTCTTTAATAAATATTTACCACAAACCCATCTTTCACTCCAAAAGGTATTAGAACTCAAAAATATTCTATTTATCATAATTGTATAAGGTTCCAAATATTAACACATACCATTTAGATTAGGAAAATGTTTTTGTAATAACTAGGGACATCCTGTAGGCTAGTGGTACATAATAAAGGCCTGTCGCACTATGGTTGTGGGATCGATTCTTACAACTTTGTCCAACACGACGGGTTATCCCCCAACCTGCAGGTTGTCATTTTCCTAAAACTATAGTATTATAATATTCCAAAAATAAACTTCATAAATGTTTTAACCTTAAACAATACTATCCAAAGTTCAACTTAATCCATTCCAACCTTTATAGTTATCCAAAATACCTCCATCCAGACTTTCTCTAAAAGGTCCTAAAATTCCAAAATCAATTGTATCATTAGATTCCCCAAACAAAGTAAAGTTTCTCTTATTGTCACATACTGAAAATATGATTACCTTCATCATATTAAAACCTTATTGAAAACAACAAGTACTACAATACAATCCTTTTATATATCACATTATTCTTATAACCAGAATATAATCCTTGTTTCCAAAAGCACCAGTACATTAATTATTGCACTTCAACTGTCATAATAGCATAAGATTGTCCTTGATCCCTTGGACTTTTCTAAGGTATGTTTCCCTGACGCTTAGGACATTCATTTGTATAATGCCCCATTTCCCTAAAATTGTAGCATTCAACATTGATAGCCTCTTTCTTTCCCTTGCAATCATGAGCCTGGTGACCTTTTTATCTACATTTATAACAAACTCCCATTCCATTTAGGCAAATACCGGGGTGATTCTTCCCACAATTATCACATAATGGAAAATCTTTCTTTTCCTTTTTCCCTTTATCTGTCTCTTATTCCACCGTTCTATTCTTCTCTTGTTTTACTTTATTTTCATAAGATTTAGGGAATTCCTTTTCTGTCTTGATAGAACACGTGACTATATCTTCATACGTTGAGAAAGATTGTGATACTAGTGCTCGACGGAGAAATGGTTTTAACCCATCAAAGAAATGATCAATCTTACTTCTTGGGTTACGTATATAATCTGGATCATGCCTCGCTAACCTTGTAAAGATAGCCTCATACTTTGCGACATTCTCATACTTCTTCTGCCTCAGACTCAGAAATTGCCTTTCCATAGCTACTCTATGGTCACGAGGTAAGTATTTTTCTAAGAAAAGCTCTTTTAACTCCCTCCATCCCATATTCGATACTTCATCATCTTTTTTTTTTGAATCAATGACCACCATTGATCAGCATCTCCAGTGAGGCGGTAAACTGCCATGATAACCTTTTCCCTTTCACTACTCCCCAAGGCATGTAATATTTTCTCTAAAGAGTTTATCCATTGCTCAGCTACTAATGGATTTGTACCCCCATTAAATGTTGGTGGCTTTTTCCCCATGAAGCGGTCTAAAATTGATCCTCCACGTTGCGGATCTGGGTGCTCCATACGAGTAAGGTTATTATTCATAACCTGAGTGAGTTGTCCGAGTATGTTAATAAGTTGATCAGAACCAGTTGTATCTCCATCTCCACAATAATTATCTTGAGCAGGAGGGAAATCCATAAACGAAGAGCGTGCATTGATACGGTTTCCATTCCTCCCACTTGGAGCCATTTCTATACAATGGCATAAACTAGATTAGTTTATGAATTAAAATACATAATTCCATACCTTTAAAACACTTAATATAAATTGAACTATTTATAGATATAATCCATAATCATAAAAAAGTTTTCTTTGAGGAAGTATGAACTCATAAACCCTTCATAATGGTTTGTAAATAAAATGATAATTATCCTAAGCATATCCCCCGAGAGTGTCGTAACCAAGAGTGTAGCAAGGCCCATTGTCGTGCACCAGTTCTCGTTCGAGTCTAGCTCAAAGCGGTGTTTTCGGGTTTTACCCCTAGGTACATCTGTGCCAGAGCCGCCTCTACCTGATCGTATCCAGACAGGGATGTATTTCTCGGAAAACTCACAAACTCTCTATAATACCAAAATTCTATGATGTTCTTATATACTAATCATCAAAGTCTGTATTTGAGCTATGTTCTCTAATTAGTGTTTATCTAAATCTAGCTTCCAAGTTTAGTACTAAACTACCTCTAATACCAACTGTAACGCCCTGACCCCAGTTACCCAGAGTCGGTGCATTACTTCGTAACATTGGCATGATCACAAAAGATCATGTCTTGAATGACCGATTAGTTTAGTAGCCTTGGAAACACTAGATACAATCATAAATGTTACATTACATCATAAAGTGAAAAACTACAATAACATAGTCTCCATTTTCTACTGTCATATCTCCTTCAGACTATCCCTGCAGGTCAATCCAAAAATACTTCTTCACATCCTAGAAAAAATTAAAACATTGAAAGGGGTGAGCTTAGATGCTCAGTAAGGATAACAATATAGCGGATGATTTCATAAATAAACATTAAAATTTATGGCAATGTATAACTAATGCAAAATCCTTTTTAAACTTTAACTTCAGCATAATATGGAAAATATAAAATTAAATAATGCTATTTACTTACTCACATGGACATTCTACTAGTCGAATAATCACATGCAATATGAATAACCACTTTCTTAATGATGGAATGCATAATGTCAGACTATCATAACCACATACCCAAGGCCTCGTGCCAAGACCACAAATAAGATTTTGTCAAGCCCTCATGCCAAGACACTATTTTGTCTCATGATACCTACCGATGCATCGAGGAGCTATAGCGGGCTCCACCCGTCACTTATAAAGTCCAATGCATTCCTCATATGAATAGGTTTAAACATATCATAAATCATAACATAATCGTATCAAATAAAACATGCATATAGGAAACAAAAAATTTCAACATTTCAATCAGAAGATATCAATACAACACATTGATATAATAAAAAAACTTTCAAAACCATTTTCCATACCAAAATATGGGAAAATTAAAACATTGTATTTATTTTTCATTTAAAAAATGTTATGGCTTATAGAGGAAGCCAAAACTCAAATAATAGTCATGGCGGTGGAGAATTCATTGTCGCCACATACGTAAGAAAAAACATTACTTTTGTCGTTTAGTAAAAATGCTTCCTATAAAAAGATTCCTTTCGAATAAAAGTCAAAGTCAAAGGGGTTTATACACCATATAGAAGAAATTTGTGTATAAAACGAAATATGTCTCAATGAATGGAGATTGAGACGATGTCCTTAAAAAGATAATTTTTTAAATAAAATAGATCCATTATGTGTATTCACTATAAGTACATATAGAAAAGTACAAATACCAAATAGTACATAATAATATCATGACATAATTTGATGGTAGGAGATTAACCCAAAGAATAGAAATCAGTTTAAGAATTTTCCTTACCTCGTGTCTGACTTGACTCGACCGTACTTTAACCTCCTGAATAATAAACTAGAGTTAATCTATACCTGCTTAAGAACCTTTTTCAAGTTCATTATTCCTTTTATATCACTTATTACCATGTTATGAACATTATGTAATTATTTAAGTTAATAACGGTCTTTTGTCGATCTTAGGTACATGAGTCAAAAATAAACTTCTTATAATTACACTTTGTTCATTGGTAAAATATCCATTATATCCATAATTATATTCATGATTTAGATATCATATACAACATATATATCCATTATATACATTCATTTATAATATTACATAACATTTAGAGGTAAGAAATGAAATGCACCGTTCATAGAGACGGTAAGTCGTACGTACGCATGAACGCTACTTTCATTTATATTCTATATTTAATGGAATGAAGTTATAATTATATAAAGGTATAATATAATTCCAGTATAATATAATGTATAATACCATTTACTCCATCCTTTATACATCCCACATATGACATTAACTACTCAAATCACTTTGAGGGGGCGGTAGTCCGCACTTCCTAAAATGAAAATATCGTGTTTACCCATAATGGAAATCTTAAAGGTATGCCATAAATGAGAAATACAGAATCATAAAGAAAACATAAAAATAATATATATATATATATATATCATATATAAAAATAGTGTCATAAAAATGGCCACCATTATAGGTGTTAAAAGAATATTGAACAATCATCGTTTCGTGAGGCAGTAATTCACCACCCAGAGAAATAGTATGTTCTTTAACCATTTAATTAAGGTGTGTGTAAGTTTAAATCAAATACTTATCATAACAACATCCTAGTATATATTATATACTGGTTTTGTTATAAAGTAAATTAATAAAAAGAGCATAGGGTGTTGTAGAAGCAAAATAAAACAAAAGAACATAAAAGAAGACATTGCCTTAAAATCAGGTAACTCTTTTTGATTTGAGCTAAAGGCTTCCTTGGGAAGACTTCTGCTCAATTTGAGGCTTTTAGGAGGAAGATAGGGAAGTTGAGAGAGTATTTGGGTAGAGGTTGTCCGAGCCAAAAGGCTTTGATGGTGTGAATAAGGTGGTAGTGGTGGTGGCCTTTTATAAGAGGAGAGGAGGGGCACTCTTGGAAAGTCTTGAAATGCTACTTTATTATATAATGAGTATCGGATTTTAAATGTCCAACACTTATATATTTCAAGGATAACGTGATATGGTTTCGAAATATACTCATCCAATAGTTTTTTGACAAGTCTATGTCTTATATTTTAGATTATATTTTTATTTTATTTTAATCGTTAATTAATGAGGTAATCGATGCATCATCATGGTGTCATAAATATTTAATTTATTTAATGCCTAAAAATTATTAAAAAATTATCATGATGTAGGCAATCGTTTTAGCTTTATAATGAATATTTATAGTCAAATATATGACTTGTATAACCCCATTTAAAAATTGTTTTTTAAAACAACTCATGTTTGTGACATTTTAATTTTAACATTAAATTAAAGGTTTTTAATGTCATTTTCCTACCAAAGTGGCTCCATAGGGTCCCCAAGTTGACCCATGGTTTGTCTCGGTCGGCCATGACTCATCCAATAGGGTTAGGACAAGTTTGATGGTATTTTCATATTTTTGTAATATCATTTTTACCTTAAATTTCACTAATTACCTTTAATCGCGATTAATTAAACATAAAAGTTACTATTCACCAAAAAATTATTTTAATCCCATTGAACAACATATTACTTCTTAATGACAATCATGTTTGTCAGATTTTTGAAAATAAAATCACAGAAGTGGTAATGTTTCATTTAAATGAAAAATCAGTTTTTTAACTACCACTTAGTGGTTTCACTATTTATCAAAAATTGAAGTTTTTCAGAACACTGCCAAAATTTCACCCTAAGCTATAATTGATATTCCAAATTCAAAAATGATATCTATTTTACAAAAATCCAAACATATAAGTTGTTTTAATTAATTTTATAATTATTTTTTGCTGTCACTACAAATAGCGTGTTTTTAAGAGACAATATATATCAAAAGATTGACAATTGTTTATGTCCAATTTCAAAGTGAAATTAATTCTAATGAACACCATTGGATAAAATGGTAAAAATATATTCTTAATATAATTTAAAACCACTCAATAGTATAATTTATCACTATAATAAAGTTTGATTAAAAACGTTGTTTTAAGTATTTTTCACTTTTCATAAAAATATGGAAGTTCTTAGAAAATTACAAAAAATCATCTTAGGATAATTTCAATATTACGAATACAAAAATGAAGTCAATTTTGAAATATAAAATTTCTATAATTTTAAAAAGTGGGTATTACTATTCATAATGGCTATTTTGATTGGACGTGTTGTGTGAGAATCTCGAACTTGCATACAATGCAAGCTATTACATTATTGAAGGAGAAGCGTATCATGGAAGCTTGGGGTGTTACACACCACCCGATAGTAAAACTGGGGGATCTGGTCCCTGTATCGAAGCTTCATCACTGAGGGGGTCATCCTCATGATCGATCTGCTAGATCCTAGCGGGTGCGTGTCGCGGAGGAATCCTATAAAGAAACATGATGTATCTCAGTCAGTGAGTATTTATGGAGAGGTGAATCAAGAAAGACACGGAAACCACAACCCATTCCTATATGATGCATGTACCATTATTTTCCAGTGAAAATAGTGTTCTCGGGCTCCGAGTCGAAACGAAAGTTATTGGAGTCCTGGTGTATGGATACGTCGGCCACCCGCACCAACACTGGGGTCCGTGGCCTGATAGCCGAACTCGAAACACTTAACACTGTTGCCCCATACCAACTCACAGGCTCTCGGTCCTATGGTAAAACTGACTACCTCTAATACCACTTTGTCATGACCCATCCCAGTGGGGCCTGAGTCGCAACTCCCCAAGCCCGCCTTCAATACTCCAGGGGATGGTGACTAGCACCGAGTAGGAATGTTACTAGCATGGGAGGCATTACCTATAAACCTATACACACACACACACACACATCTCCAAGCCCACAAAGCTGAAAAGTAAAAACTATTGAAGATGGAAAAGCATGCATACAATAAAATCCCAAGCAACAGAGTACGACAGGAACATAAAGTACAATAAGGTAAAATTCATGGGCCAAATGTACAAGACCACCAAAAGTGAGTCTGCAAAAAAGTCCATCATGTGAAGAAAGGTACTAGCACAACAATCCATAGTCGTAGCAACACACCTCGGCCTGTCTGATCTCACTGAGCACCATCCGGTCCGGGTCCACCTAGAATCATGTCAAAGGCTCACTCATCTGCACAAGACACGACACGTGTGGGAAAATCCCGTGCTGGGGTGAGTATAACAATACCCAGTAGGACACCCCAGTATCTACAATGGAATACAACAAAGGAAATACCATAAAGGAATGATACACTTACCTCTACACAGTATATGTCTACAGAACATATAATAATAATATCAAGATATACTCATACACCATCGACCACTGTCAAACCACCACTAAGATCCAGATCGAAGACTCTACTAAGAATGTATCAAGGAGAACACACTCCATGGTCTGAATAGAGATGTATGAAGTACTCATTCTCAGAGAACACACTCAACAAGTACTTGAGAATACGATGTTCAGATGAGGATCACAACCAATAGCTATGGGGTGATTCCAACAACCCAGTCTTAACTAATCTTATAAACAGAGGATCAGTGCATGGGTAATGTTGGTTACGTTGATACCAAGAACTCTACCTAGGGTTCTGGAAATGAATAGAGGATCCGGCTCTAAGTCTCACAGAGGGGATTCCAACAATTCTATTCCAGAAGTCCTACTGAAGGGATCATACTCTTGTACGTATGAAATGATACTGGAAATCTTCACGAGAATGACTAAGGGGACGAACCCTAAGGAAACTAGTCATAGTCACATAAGACAACTGGCTCAAGCCACGTAAAATAGGTTACACGGCATGTAGTTGGATTACACGCCGTGTTCCATGACTCTGGGTACTACCCATGTAAACTGCCCGTGTCACCTGTCCAATGTGTGTAAAACTCAACTACACAGTGTGTAGAAGGATCACACACCGTGTTCCCTGACTCCAGGTACTTCTCATGCAAACGGCCCTTGTCTGAAATTGATGTCATGTAGGATATCATTTACCTGACATGCATGTCGGAACATACGCCGTGTCCTGTTAATTGGGAAACACCCGTGTACCCTGTCCGTATTCTCGTACACAGTGTATGTCTGTGTTGCCTGCATGTGTACCAATACACGGGGTATCCCATGTATCTGGTCGGGTCTTTCCAGGGAAGGGTATACACACCATGTCCTTGGCCGTGTACCCAACCAGTGTCCGTGAAATCCCGGAGTACACGCCAGGTGGCCCGCCGATGAACACATGAAGTGTAGCCCCAATAACAGGTCGTGTAGTCAGGAAATTTTCAGAAGCGTCATCTTCTTCCACGCACCTCGGCCGATTTCCAGATCTGCGATCTCTCGTATGTTTGTCCCAATACTTCGGGTCTTGTTTCATCCCATAATATGAACAACGAATTGGGTGTTTTCAATCCTTCGATATTGTCATAAACCTCGAACAATCCAACCGACAAAAAATTCCCAAAAACTCATATCTCTTGATCCGCTCTGAATTGACCGCTGAAATCAGCGTCGCAGCTTTGGACCATCCTCCCGAGGTTGGATCTACAATCTCAGATCATTACACCAAAAATTTAATGTCAAACGATTGATTTCCTCCAAGAATGCATAGAAAACACACAAAGAACGAGTAGAAACTAGGTAAGGAAATCAAAACAAATAGAGAGGGACTAACCTCGATCAATGGTCATGTCGATCGTGGTTGGTCACTATTAGAAGGTTAAACCAAAACCAAAACGACCTTCTAGAAATCAAATCCCCAAAATCCCCGCAAAATCCCATCCCACAAATATGATTGATCCGTGGGATAATCTATTTGTGGATTAGTCCGCGTTCGTCATACTAATCAATAACAGAGAAGGAAACCAAAAATCAAACATCCTACCTGGATCTGCAGCATTCGTTGGCAAATATCTGGATCTCCAGAGGTGTCATGGTTATGAGGTCTGTAACCTTGAACCCCTACACTAATCTCTATTTAAAAATCTAAGAGATATTTTCCACAACATGATTTAAATAAAATATTTTAATTGAATATTTTATTACAGTTACGTTCAAAAACAAGATTTCGCCACCGACCCGTGTCAGCCGATGTTAGGTCCCTCCTAGGGTAAACCCGCTGCTCCGGATGCAATGGTGCCCTCAGATATCAAATCCGAGCACCCATTCAAGAGTTATTCCATTTTTCAGGAGAACCATACACGCACATAATTTAATTATTAAATTAAATTCAAACATTTTTTCCAGGCCCACCGGGCCTCGGAAATGCACACCGTCTCAAATCCTGGTCTAAAAATAATTCCCATATAATATTAAAATAATACATGGAACGATCTGAGACATTACACCATCTATCATGGATTTTTATAATGGTGGATTTAAGTGTTATATATAATATTAATTATTGATTTATTACTATAATATGAAAATATAACACATATTTTATTACCTTATAATACACATGAAAATTATAATGTTGGTCATGTGTATGTGTGGACTCTCATCTCGATAAAGCAATGTGATTCATTTTTCATGACAACATAACATGAAAGATATATAAGTATATTTCAAGAAATAACTAAACATATATGGTGTTATAATAACTCTTTAAAGGAAAAATAATGAAAATATTTTTTCTATATGAATCATTGATAAATGGAAACGTCACTCATGAGTACGTACGGCCAACCGTCTCAATGATTTTAACATAGTTTATTTATCAACACCTAATTTTATTATTGATTTTAAAAATATTATTGTTGTATAAAAATTATAATTATATCATAATAATTATTCATGAAATTATTTAATAATGATTTATATTTTCATTATCAACCTACCAAATTATTTTTAGACATATGATCTGAATATAATCAGAATCATCAAATTTAAACTTAAATGATTAGGTAATTGTATATATCTGGGTAATAAGTGACTTAAAAGTAATAATATCCATGTAAAAATGATCCTATGTAAGCCAATAATTATCCTATTTTTATTATTCCTGAAGATATTGAATGATTGTTATTATTTTAACTCAAGGTAAGGAAATTTATTTTGAAAATCATATTTTAAGGTTTCCCTTTAAAGAATATTTTCATCTATATCCAAATTTTATATAAAAAAAAATTCAATAATGTTTCTACTAATATAAAATGATTTCATAAAGTCATTTTAACCACTTTTTATTATTAAAAAAAGTTTAAGAAGAATATTTTTATAATTTTCCAAATGATGTTCCTTGTATCATTTTGAACAAAATTGTGAAATAAATGTTTATTTACTTATATATAATGAAAGTATTTTACTGATATCATGACTAATAACTAGATTTAATATTCATTTAAATGTTTATTAGGCTAATTTCAATGAAAATTCTTTTATTTAAAATGTCACTATTATTTAAAAATATGTGTTTTTAAAATAGAAATGATATTTTCCCCGAGAAATGATCCATGTTAACTTTCAAAATCATTTTCCATTGAATATTTCCTCAATTAATATCTCTTAAAGTTGTTTTTTTTTCATAAATAATGTTATAAATGATATGTTCTTCAATGAAAATTCATATTTCCCTTTTTTTGTGTATTTTGGTATTGAAAATGGGTTTTTAAATAAAAATGGTATTTTTGTATCAAAATATTTTTTTTTTCAAATTGGTTTAAAACTGTTTAGAAAGGGACTTGTCATAAAACGGTTCAATAAAAAATTGATTTAAATGACACGTGAAAATTATATGTGAAACATTTAATCTCGATATAGTTCATATAATGGGTTAAGCCCCATTTTAGCTCACAGGTGAGCCCAATATAGCTTATAAGATCTGTGTGTCCAGACAGCACCGAGTGAGCCTAATACATATTTTAGTGTTGGTGTACCCAAATAGTTCTTTAGTGCATTAAGTAATGTACCTTGTCTTAAAAACATGTAGTACATAGATACTAATCTGGTTTATCTAATGGATTTATCTAAGATATAGTTATTTCAGACACTGATGATTTATAGAATACTCTTTGTTTCAAAAAAGGGTTTTTTATTTTTTCTATGAGTTTCAGTGTTGTACTTAGAGAAAACAATTGTTTGGGTTTTTATGTAGAAATTATTTATCTACTCAAGGATCATTGTTTTAATGGTCAATTTTTCATGGATGTCCATGTTTTTCACTGGAATAATAGTTTTCTTCTTTACATGCCCCTTACTGATTTTTTTGGTCTTTATATGTTTTTAAATGTTTTTATCATGTTTTATGGGTGATAAAAGATATGGATTAACTCTTTTTTAAAACTATGAATAATTTTTGTTAAATAATTATTATTATTTTAATGTTTTGATTTTAAGGAAAACATGATACTGAAGAGAAACATCCACTTTTAATTTATGGGTCTACTATGTATATCTTTGTTTTAATTCTATAAAAAATAAACCAAAATGATATTAGTAAGTGAAGGAAGTTTAATTATATTTTGAAGATACAAGATTTTTTTTATGTTTATAGGAGAGTCCTTAAATCTCTTATCTAAATACCGAAATGATTTGAATAAAAAAAGATAATTCCCAAAAATCAATAGACTTTCATATAAAGAAATAATATATTTAACTCCACAATTTCCACAATTACACCGAAGGATTAGTGTAGATCATTTCATAAATAAATATCCATATACACAAATTAATTAAAATAACATCAACATTAAAGAATTATTTATCAACAATTATTTTTAAATAAATTCCATCTTAAATCGACAAAATATTAATTATATTCTTCCAAAATAATCTTTTACATTAAACCAAAGGGTTACATACAAATTAACCTAACAAAGTTTCCCCCAAAATATCATTAATCACCCTTAAATATTATCACAACAATCCCAAAGGGGATGTATATTCCATAAAACCTATTATCACCCATAAAATAATAAACCCATTATGGTATCCATAATTCTTATATAATCCTCACATGAAAATATCAAAATCTCAAATGTTATCTAAACCTAGTGAAAATGGAGACATATGAAAGGTTAAGCTCAAATGGCTAGTATGGTTAAACATGTGAGATATCAATCATAAAGTAGAATTAGATTATCATAAGGGTTGTTATTACATAATCAAGTGTACGTAATAAATATAAAATATTAAAAACCATACATTTTTGGTTCATAAAATTTTAAGTCATGTAATTTCCAAAATCATGATGAATAAGGATGTCAAAATAGTAATTATCATTCAAGAGTGGTAACTTAGGCTTGTGGAATCATAATAATAGTATGTAATAATCTTTTGAACGTAGAGATTTTAATTCATGTATACTCATTATATTTTTATAATATCTATAAGAAATTATACTTACATATAAAACGTTATTATAGACATTCAGAATCTATTTCGTGTATAATATTGTGAGCATGCCTAGAAGAAATCATATTAACCCATCTAAATGTGAAAATAAATATTCTCAATAATTTACACTTGTATCTTCATCATCTCAGGATATATCTATATCAAATTACACAATGTATTAGTGTGTTATAATGTACACAACCATCTTATAATAATAATCCATTCATATATTTTAAAAAGTTTCATTGAATAATATAACATTACATCATAGCATAACCCATGGAAAAGGAAACAATATTCATCAAGATATCATCATTCATAGTCAATAATAATATTGAGATTTAATAAGTATGGTATCATTAGATCATTCCACCAATGAAGAATAATTAAAATCAAAGGATATTTTCATAAGTGAAAATTCATTTAAAATATGACATGAATATTTCTTGAGGAAAATAGGATTTTATTTTAAAAATTAAATATTTAATGTTTAAAAAATTAAGGATATAAGGAAAACATTATGTTAAGGGTTTCTTAGAAAATAATTAAGTAATAATAAATGTGAAGAGAAGTAATGACATTTGGAAAATATGTCTATGTAGTATATATTAAAACAAGTATTCTATTCACACCTTTGGTAAAAAGTACCTAATTCGGAAAATGATTAAAAGATTATTTTTAAAACAATTATAGAATTAAAAATACAAGTTTAATTTTTATTGACAAATATGTTTTGGGAATGTTAAAGAACACCTGAAAATATTTTAATTAATATATACACATTGTAGAAAATTTTCATTGACCAATAAGAAAATGGTCAGTTTTAAATAAAAACATTTTCTTTGTCATTTTTCGTGCCAATGATAGGAAAGTTGTAATATTACGTATAAATTGTGGGAATAAATTGATTATAATATTTTATATTGGATTTAAATGATATTTGTAACGCCCCGACCCCAGCTACCCAGAGTCGGTGCATTACTTCGTAACATTGGCATGATCACAAGAAAGATCAAATCTCGAAAGACCGATTGGTTTAGTAGCCTTGGAAACACTAGATATATTCATAAGTTTTACATTACATCATAAAATGAAAAACTACTACAACAACATGATGATTCCACAGTCCACACTATAGTCCCCTCATAATATCCCTGCAGGTCATTCATAACTTACATCTTCAAATCCTGGGAAAAATAAAACATAGAAAAGGGGTGAGCTCAAATGCCCAGTAAGGATAACAATATAGAGGAACATTCAAAATAAGCATAAAAATTTAAGGCAATGAATTACTAAAACAAAAGCCTTTTAAAATTGAACTTCAACATAGTATGGCAAAAGTAAAATGCAATAATGCCATTTACTTGTTCACATGGATATTCTACTAATCGAATAATCACATGCAATATCAATAACCACTTTCATAATGTTGGAATGCATAATGCCAGACTATCATAACCACTTAGTCAAGGCCTCGTGCCAAGACTACAAATAATATTTTGTCAAGGCCTTGTTCCAAGACAGTAGTTTGTCTCATGAGACCTACCGATGCATCGAGGAGCTATAGCGGGCTCCACCCGTCACTTATTAAGTCCAATGCATTCCCATATGAAAAGGTTTAAACATAACATAAACATTCGTATTAAAACTAGCATATGAAATGTCAATAATTTCACCATAAACTATGAATGGTATAAAAATAGCACATCCATAGTCAAACATATCACAAAACCTTCAATACAATATAGAAGTTTTGTATCATAATAAATCAACTTCAAATAATCTTAAAATCCATCAAAGGATGTTGACATAGATGAAATCAAAATTCTTTTTAAAGAAATATCTCCTTTTATTTTGAAATCATTTAAGATCCATATAAAATAAAACATTTTCTTTGAAAATATTCTTATAAGCTTGTAAGGAAAGCTTTGATGATTTTATAACGGCGTAAAATAACCGCACCCGTTGTATAAGTTAAAAAAAACATTCTTACCTCAATTCTGTCGAAAAGGTTAAAAAGGACCTTGTTTTGAAAACGACGGAAAGATTCCTTTATAAACCTCTTATAAAAAGTCAAACAAGGGTATAAATGACTTTAATGTTTTGAAATACATTTTTAAGAAACATGGATGTGGATGATAAAGAGATCCCAGTAGATTATTACATATAAACAACCTCGGATAATGAAGAGATTGTGAAATAACCCTTACCTTGTACTTTTCCTTGGTTGGGGTAGGTTAACCTCGTGTATAATGGTTAAATAATTGTTATTAAATTATAAAAGAATCATATACATTAATATGATATCATATATGATCTTTTAATATTGATTTGATAATAATATCTTAGTATTATCGCCGTTTCGTGTGTTAACTTACTCATTTTCTTTTATATGTTTTGTTACATAAGTCATGTTTGTTGTATCTTATTCATATCCAGAATGATATCAAGTCCTTAAAAATCATTTTTAAATCATTAAATGATAATTATACTTGAATGGATACGATGGAGAATGAATCTCATCGCGTTCGTGGAGGCGGTAGTCCGTACGTACGCACGAACGCTACTTCCATTTAATTTTTATTTTAAAAGAATCGAATCCAAATGATACATAGGTATATTACTATTCCAGTATAATATAATATTTTATATATGTTACTTAAGTTCATTAACACCATCCTTTATACGTTCCATGTGTGGTATGAACGAGTCATATCATTTTAAGGGGGCGGTAGTCCGCACTTCCTCAAATGAAATTATCGTATGTATATACAACATGAAATGAATAATGGTATGAAATAAAATGGAATTACAGAAGCTTATATATAAAATATATATCATTAATATCATATTTAATTACAGTGCCATCATAATGGCCACCATGAGAGGCGGTAAGATGTATTTGAACAATCATCGTTTCGTGAGGCGTTAGTTTTCCATCCACAGAAACATTATGTTCATCATACATTAGATGGAGTTGTGTGTATGTGTAGTTTTAATCCTTCTTATAACAACATCCTAGTATATTGAGGATACTGGTGTTGTTACAAAAGAAAGGAAATAAAAAGATTTTGGGGGTTGGAGAAGCAAAATAAATGAAAATAATTTAAGAGAAATCGTTACCTTTAATTTAGGTAACTCACTTTGTTTGGAACCAAAGGAATTCTTGAAATGCTTTCTGCCTAAGGGGAAGCTTCACGGAGGAGGAGAGGGATGTGGGGAGCTTATTTGGGCAGAGTTTGGACGAGCCAAGTGGCTTTAGAGGTGTGAGGAATGAGTAGAAGTGGTCTCCTTTTATAAGGGAGAGGAGGGGATCTTTAGGAAAGAGTGAAAGTATTACTTTATAATATAATTATATTCGGTTTATAATGGTCCAAAAATCATTGAGGTCGAAGATACGATGACTCATATTCTAAATAACATCAACCAATAAGAATTGGACAGGTTTTAGATAATATTGTAATCATTATAATCTTATTTATTTAAATGATTTATTAATGAGGTAAACATTGCATCATTATTGTGTCATTAATAAATTAACTTATATGATGTCTAAAAATTATAAATAAAATATCATTATGTAGGAAATCTTTTTATCTTTCTAATGAATATTTATAATCGAAAATCCAACATGTATAACCCTATGTAAAAATTGTTCTTCTATAAGATGTAAGCTTATGCCATTTTTATTTTTATTTTAACTTTATTAATATAATGTGTCCCTACCACATACAAGTGGCTCCAAGGGGTCCCCAAACTGACCCAAGGATGCTCATGGTCGGGTATGTGTCCACCAATAAGGTTAGGACACGTTTTAGGGTAACTTTGTATTATTATAATATTATTTGTTAACCCTTATTTACCAGATTTACCCTTTAACCATGGTAAATAAAATATTTACCGCAGTAATTATTCAAAATGTGTAAAAATAAAAGTTACCTATTTACATAATTTGGACATCCTGATTCCAAATATGGAATCCATTTTTCTAAATTCAAAACACAGAAGTGGTAGAAATTAATTTAAAATTAATTCCCGCTGTCAAAACAAAAAGCGTGTTTTTAAGAGGTAATAACTATCAAAAGATTGACACTTGTTTATGTTCGGTTTAATTGTAAAATTATGTCCAATGACCAACATTATATTAAATGGTAAAAATATATTCAAAATATACTTTAAAACCACTCAAATTCACAATTTATCACTATTAATTATTTTGATTAAAAAAGTTGTTTTTAATTAAAATTTAGAAATTTTCACTATTCATCAAAATATGAAAGTTATCTGAAATGTACCAAAATTTCACCCTAGGCTAATTTTGATATTCCGAATCTAAAAATGAAGTCCATTTTAAAATATTGAATATATATGATTTCAAAAAGTAGGTATTACTATTCACAACGGCTAGTTTAATTAGTTGTGGTGTGTGTTAGAACTCGAGGTTGCGTACAACACACGTTATCGCATTATTCGAAGGGAAACGTACCATAGAAGCTTGGGGTGTTACATTCTCCCCTCCTTCAAATAATTGCGTCCTCGCAATTTCTAGGGTATTACTGCATAAAAAGACTCGGTGGTTCTTCATCATAAGTTCCTCGGGTTCCCACGTCGCCTCTTCCATCTTATGGTTTCTCCACAAAACTTTTACCAGACGCGTCGTCCGGTTTCTCAGCACTTGTTCTCTCGTATCGAGAATCTTGATAGGCTCTTCGCAATAAGACAGATCGTGTTCCAGTTCTAATTCCTCATAGGTGAGTACATGCGTCGGATCAGGTATGTATTTCCTCAATAGAGATACGTGGAACACATCGTGAACTTTGGAGAGACTTGGCAGCATTGCCAATCGGTAAGCTACAGCCCCAATTCGTTCTAGAATTTCGAAAGGTCCGATGTACCTGGGACTCAATTTACCTTTCTTACCAAAACGTATGACTCCCTTCCACGGAGATACCTTTAGGAAAACATGATCACCGACTTGAAATTCCAAATCCTTCCTTCGATTATCGGCATAGCTCTTCTGCCTACTTTGAGCTGCTTTGATGTGATTTTGGATTACCTTCACCTTTTCCACCGTTTCCTCCACCAGTTCTGGGCCTACAAGTTTTCTTTCACCAACGTCATCCCAACAGGTTGGTGTACGACATCTCTTTCTGTATAACGCTTCAAATGGTGCCATCTGAATACTCGAATGAAAGCTATTGTTATAGGAAAATTCTACTAGTGGTAAATATTGATCCCACATACCCTGAAAATCAAGTGAGCAAGATCTCAACATGTCTTCTAAGGTCTGAATAGTCCGTTCTGATTGTCCGTCTGTCTGAGGGTGGTAAGCAGTGCTCAAATGAAGTTCAGTATCCAGGGATTTCTGAAGACTTTTCCAAAATCATGAAGTAAAATGGGGATCACGATCAGAAACAATCGATAGGGGTACTTCATGAAGTCTCACAACTTCATTAATATATAGTCTTGCTAAACGTTCCAGGGGTAGATCTTCTCTTATAGCAAGAAAATGTGCTGACTTGGTAAGACGATCAACAATAACCCAAATTGCATCATTCCTTCTAGGAGTCTTTGGTAGCCCCATGACAAAGTCCATCGTAACATTGTCCCATTTCCACTCCGGTATGGGAAGAGGTTGCATGACTCCTCCAGGCTGTTGCCTTCCAGCTTTGACTTGTTGACAAACCATAAATCTTGACACAAAATCAGCAATCTCCCTCTTCATGTTGTCCCACCAAAAATGTTCCTTCAAATCTCTATAAATTTTGGTGCTCCCAGGGTGTATAGAGAAATTGGAACTATGAGCATCATCCAGCAATTCCCTTTTTAGATCAGGTAAATCGGGAACACAAAGTCTCTTCCCGAATTTCAAAATTCCATCTTCATACACAAAGTCTCTCAATCTCCCATCATTCACAGCTTTAATATTCTTCTGAAATTCTTCATCATCGGTCTGAGAACTCTTAATCCTTTCTAGTAAAGATGGTTTGGAAACCATTTGAAAAAGCATTGATGTTTCACCTTCCCTGGTTATTCCCATGTCCATCTTCTCTAGATCCATGAAAATTGGATCCCTTTCAATTCTCATCATGTTCAGAACTCCATGGTCTTTTCTGCTCAAAGAATCTGCTACTTTGTTTGCTTTCCCCGGGTGGTAGTGTATCGTGAAATCATAATCCTTGAGTAATTCAAGCCATCTCCTTTGCCTCATGTTGAGTTCTTTTTGTGAGAAAATATACTTCAAACTCTTGTGATCAGTATAAATCTCACATTTTTCACCATAGAGGTAGTGCCTCCATATCTTCAAAGCAAAGATAACAGCTGCTAACTCAAGATCATGAGTAGGATAGTTTTTTTCATGAATTTTCAACTGTCGTGATGCATAGGCAATAACTCTATCATTCTGCATAAGGACACAACCAAGTCCTTTCTTTGATGCATCACTATAAATAACGAACCCATCATTCCCCGATGGTAGAGTCAATATAGGAGCATTGACTAATCTTCTCTTCGGTTCTTCGAAACATTCTTCACACTCTTTTGTCCAAACAAATTTAACCCCTTTACGTGTGAGCTTCGTTAATGGGTTAGCCAATCGGGCAAAATTCTGGACGAAACGTCGATAATAACCTGCCAAGCCAATAAAACTACGTACCTCAGTTATACTCGTAGGTGCTGGCCATTCTTGGATTGCCTTGGTCTTAGAAGGATCAACGGAGATTCCATCTTTAGAGACAATATGGCCAAGAAAAGAAATATCCTGAAGCCAGAATTCACACTTGCTAAACTTCCCATATAATTCATGCCTCCTCAGAGTCTTCAAGATAATGCGCAAGTGATTTTCATGATCTTCGTAGGTTTTGGAGTACACCAAGATATCATCAATAAATACCACCAAAAATTCATCGAGATACTCCTTGAAAACTCTATTCATTAGATCCATGAATACAGAGGGTGCATTAGTCAATCCAAACGGCATTACAGTAAACTCGTAATGCCCGTACCTGGTTCGAAATGCTGTTTTCGGAATGTCTTCCTTCTTCACACACAACTGATGGTATCCAGATCGATGGTCAATCTTTGAAAAGTATTGAGCTCCATGAAGTTGGTCAAATAAATCATCAATACGAGGTAGGGGATACTTGTTCTTTATCGTTATAGCATTGATCTCCCTGTAGTCGATACATAACCTCATAGATCAATCTTTCTTTTTAACAAAAAGAACAGGGGCTCCCCATGGAGAAACACTAGGGCGAATAAATCCCTTATTACTCAATTCCTCTAGTTGTTTCTTTAGTTCGACTGACTCTACAGTGGCCATTCTATAAGGGGTCTTCGATATAGGCCTTGATCCAGGAATCAAATCAATGGAAAACTCAACTTCTCGTTCTGGAGGATGTCCAGGTAAATCTTCCGGAAATACATCTACAAATTCTTTCACAACAGGTACATCCTCTATTTGAACATTCCTTTCCTCACCGATAGTTACTTCATTCTCTTCCTCCCCAATAATTGAATTAAGTTGAGCTACTGGGGGTGGATCTAAATAAGAATTAGGTGGTGACGATTCTGCTCTAAAAATAAGGTGTTCCTTATCATTATCATCAAGAATCGTAAACTCTTTCTTCTTACAATAAATCTTCGCATCATAGTCCGAAAGCCAGTCCATACCGAGGATTATATCAAACTCAATCATAGGTATGACGATGAGATCAGCAGATAAAGAAAATTTATGTGCTCTAATGGGGACTGATTCACAAAACTTTGTTGTAACGATACTTCCCTTAGGAGTTTTAACTGACAACTCCCTTATTAAATCAAATTAGAAATATCTAATTTTCTTAGCAAACTGGGAAGATATGAAACAATGCGATGATCCAGAATCAAATAATGCATTTTCTAAACTTGAGGAAACCATTAAATTACCTGCCACCACATCTTTCGGAGCTTCTACCTCAGCAGTAGTGATAGCATAAGCCTGGGCTTGATCCCTTGGCCTTTTCTGAGGTAAGTTCTCCTGACGCTTAGGACATGCATTTGCATAATGCCCCATCTCCCTGCAATTGTAGCACTGAACGTTGGTAGCTTCCTTCTTCCCCTTGCAATTATGAGCTTGGTGGCCTTTTTCACCACACTTGTAACAGACTCCCATTCCCTTCAGGCAAGCACCGGGGTGTTTCTTCCCGCACTTACCACAAGATGGATATTCAACCTTTCCCTTATTCCCCTTATTTCCATTCCCAGATTGATCAGCAGGTCTCTTCTTCTCTTGCTTTGCTTTAAAGTCATAAGAATTAGAGAATTCCTTTTCGGTCTTGATAGCACATGAGACAATGTCTTCGTACGATGAAAAGGATTGTGAGACTAATGCTCGACGGAGAAATGGTTTTAACCCATCAAAGAAACGATCAATCTTACTTCTTGAGTTGCGAATATAATCACCAGTGTACCTCGCTAACCTTGTAAAGTTAACCTCATACTTTGTGACATTCTCATCCTCCTTTTGTCTCAGACTCAGAAATTGTCTTTCCATATCTGCTCGATGGTCGCGAGGAAATTATTTCTCTAAAAACAGATCTTTGAACTCCCTCCATTCCATATTTGATACTTCATCATCTTCCTTCGTATTTTGAATCAATGACCACCATTGATCAGCATCTCCAGTGAGGCGGTAAACTGCCATGATAACTTTTTCCCTTTCACTGCTCCCCAAAGCCTGAAATATTTTCTCTAGGGAAAATATCCATTGCTCAGCTACTAAGGGATTTGTATTCCCATTGAACGTTGGTGGTTGTTGTCTCATGAATCGATCTAACATTGATCCTCCACGCTGCGGATCAGGGTGCTCCATACGGGTAAGGTTATTATTCATAACCTGAGTAAGTTGTCCCAGTATGGTGATTAGCTGATCAGCACCAGTTGCATCACCAGCCCCACTATAATTATCTTGAGCAGGAGGGCAATCCCTACATGGAGTGCGTGCATTGATACGGTTTCCATTTCTTCCACTAGGTGCCATTTCTAAACAATGGCATAAACTAGATCAGTTTATGAATCAAAATACATAATCCCATACTTATAAAACACTTAACATAAATTGAACTATTTATGGATATATTCCATAATCATAAAAATGTTTTCTTTGAGGAAGTATATACTCATAAACCCTTCATAATGATTTGTAAAGAAAATGAGAGTTATCCTAAGCATATCCCCCGGGAGTGTCGTAACCAAGAGTGCAGCAAGGCCCGTTGTCGTGCACCAGTTCCCGTTCGAGTCTAGCTCAAAGCGGTGTTTTCGGGTTTTACCCCTAGGTACATCTGTGCCAGAGCCGCCTCTACCTGCTCATATCCAGACAGGGATGTATTGCTCGGAAAACTCACAAAATCTCTACAATACCAAAATTCTAGGAAGTTCTTCTATACTAATCCTCAAAGTTCATCTTAAGTCTACGTGCTCTAATCAGAGTTTATCTAAATCTAGATTCCAAGGTTTGTACTAAACTTCCTCTGATACCAACTGTAACGCGCTGACCCCAGCTACCCAGAGTCGGTGCATTACTTCGTAACATTGGCATGATCACAAGAAAGATCAAATCTCGAAAGACCGATTGGTTTAGTAGCCTTGGAAACACTAGATATATTCATAAGTTTTACATTACATCATAAAATGAAAAACTACTACAACAACATAATGTTTCCACAGTCCACACTATAATCCCCTCATAATATCACTGCAGGTCATTCATAACTTACATCTTCACATCCTGGGAAAAATAAAACATAGAAAAGGGGTGATCTCAAATGCCCAGTAAGGATAACAATATAGCGGAACATTCAAAATAAGCATAAACATTTAAGGCAATGAATTACTAAAACAAAAGCCTTTTAAAATTGAACTTCAACATAGTATGGCAAAAGTAAAATGAAATAATGCCATTTACTTGTTCACATGGATATTCTACTAATCGAATAATCACATGCAATATCAATAACCACTTTCATAATGTTGGAATGCATAATGCCAGACTATCATAACCACTTAGTCAAGGCCTCGTGCCAAGACAACAAATAAGATTTTGTCAAGGCCTTGTGCCAAGACACTAGTTTGTCTCATGAGACCTACCGATGCATCGAGGAGCTATAGCGGGCTCCACCCGTCACTTATTAAGTCCAATGCATTCCCATATGAAAAGGTTTAAACATAACATAAACATTCGTATTAAAACTAGCATACGAAATGTCAATAATTTCACCATAAACTATGAATGGTATAAAAATAGCACATCCATAGTCAAACATATCACAAAACCTTCAATACAATATAGAAGTTTTGTATCATAATAAATCAACTTCAAATAATCTTAAAATCCATCAAAGGATGTTGACATAGATGAAATAAAAATTCTTTTTAAAGAAATATCTCCTTTTATTTTGAAATCATTTAAGATCCATATAAAATAAAACATTTTCTTTGAAAATATTCTTATAATCTTGTAAGGAAAGCTTTGAAGATTTTATAACGGCGTAAAATAACCGCACCCGCCGTATAAGTTAAAAAAAAACATTCTAACCTCAATTCTGTCGAAAAGGTTAAAAAGGACCTTCTTTTGAAAACGACGGATAGATTCCTTTATAAACCTCTTATAAAAAGTCAAACAAGGGTATAAATGACTTTAATGTTTTGAAATACATTTTTAAGAAACATGGATGTGGATGATAAAGAGATCCCAGTAGATTATTACATATAAACAACCTCGGATAATGAAGAGATTGTGAAATAACCCTTACCTTGTACTTTTCCTTGGTTGGGGTAGGTTAACCTCCTGTATAATGGTGAAATAATTGTTATTAAATTATAAAAGAATCATATACATTAATATGATATCATATATGATCTTTTAATATTGATTTGATAATAATATCTTAGTATTATCGCCGTTTCGTGTGTTAACTTACTCATTTTCTTTTATATGTTTTGTTACATAAGTCATGTTTGTTGTATCTTATTCATATCCAGAATGATATCAAGTCCTGAAACATCATTTTTAAATCATTAAATGATAATTATACTTGAATGGATACGATGGAGAATGAATCTCATCGCGTTCGTGGAGGCGGTAGTCCGTACGTACGCACGAACGCTACTTCCATTTAATTTTTATTTTAAAAGAATCGAATCCAAATGATACATAGGTATATTACTATTCCAGTATAATATAATATTTTATATATGTTACTTAAGTTCATTAACACCATCCTTTATACGTTCCATGTGTGGTATGAACGAGTCATATCATTTTAAGGGGGCGGTAGTCCGCACTTCCTCAAATGAAATTATCGTATGTATATACAACATGAAACGAATAATGGTATGAAATAAAATGGAATTACAGAAGCTTATATATAAAATATATATCATTAATATCATATTTAATTACAGTGCCATCATAATGGCCACCATGAGAGGCGGTAAGATGTATTTGAACAATCATCGTTTCGTGAGGCGTTAGTTTGCCATCCACAGAAACCTTATGTTCATCATCCATTAGATGGAGTTGTGTGTATGTGTAGTTTGAATCCTTCTTATAACAACATCCTAGTATATTGAGGATACTGGTGTTGTTACAAAATAAAGGAAATAAAAAGAGTTTGGGGGTTGGAGAAGCAAAATAAATGAAAATAATTTAAGAGAAATCGTTACCTTTAATTTAGGTAACTCACTTTGGTTGGAACCAAAGGACTTCTTGAAATGCTTTCTGCCTAAGGGGAAGCTTCAAGGAGGAGGAGAGGGATGTGGGGAGCTTAGTTGGGCAGAGTTTGGATGAGCCAAGTGGCTTGAGAGGTGTGAGGAATGAGTAGAAGTGGTCTCCTTTTATAAGGGAGAGGAGGGGCTCTTTAGGAAAGAGTGAAAGTATTACTTTATAATATAATTATATTCGGTTTATAATGGTCCAAAAATCATTGAGGTCGAAGATAAGATGACTCATATTCTAAATAACATCAACCAATAAGAATTGGACAGGTTTTAGATAATATTTTAATCATTATAATCTTATTTATTTAAATGATTTATTAATGAGGTAAACATTGCATCATTATTGTGTCATTAATAATTTAACTTATTTGATGTCTAAAAATTATAAATAAAATATCATCATGTAATAAATCTTTTTAGCTTTCTAATGAATATTTATAATCGAAAATCCAACATGTATAACCCTATGTAAAAATTGTTCTTCTAAAAGATGTAAGCTTATGCCATTTTTATTTTTATTTTAACTTTATTAATATAATGTGTCCCTACCACATACAAGTGGCTCCAAGGGGTCCCCAAATTGACCCAAGGATGATCATGGTCGGGTATGTGTCCACCAATAAGGTTAGGACACGTTTTAGGGTAACTTTGTATTATTATAATATTATTTTTTAACCCTTATTTACCGGATTTACCCTTTAACCATGGTAAATAAAATATTTACCGCAGTAATTATTCAAAATGTGTAAAAATAAAAGTTACCTATTTACATAATTTGGACATCCTGATTCCAAATATGGAATCCATTTTCCTAAATTCAAAACACAGAAGTGGTAGAAATTAATTTAAAATTAATTCCCGCTGTCAAAACAAAAAGCGTGTTTTTAAGAGGTAATAACTATCAAAAGATTGACACTTGTTTATGTTCGGTTTAATTGTAAAATTATGTCCAATGACCAACATTATGTTAAATGGTAAAAATATATTCTAAATATACTTTAAAACCACTCAAATTCACAATTTATCACTATTAATTATTTTGATTAAAAAAGTTGTTTTTAATTAAAATTTAGAAATTTTCACTATTCATCAAAATATGAAAGTTATCCGAAATGTACCAAAATTTCACCCTAGGCTAATTTTGATATTCCGAATCTAAAAATGAAGTCCATTTTAAAATATTGAATATATATGATTTCAAAAAGTAGGTATTACTATTCACAACAGCTAGTTTAATTAGTTGTGGTGTGTGTTAGAACTCGAGGTTGCATACAACACACGCTATCGCATTATTCGAAGGGAAACGTACCATAGAAGCTTGGGGTGTTACAATATTATTATATAATTTCCCTCAATGTGATATTATAATATATCGATCTAAAAACAAATGAGATTAAAATATAATTCGTTTACCGTTTTCTAAAATTGTGAATTAGAAACCTCATGAATGAGATGACCAAAAATTTATTTTTAAATCCCTATAATTATCATCATGATAATAATAATATAAATTTATGGTCAATTTATACATGAAACAAAATAGAAAAGTGGGTAATATATAAAATTTCTCACAAAAATAAAATTGAGGTGAGAAACCCTTACCTTAAGTCATGTCTGTCTTTATTCACATTCGAAACTCTTGAATAATAAATATTCATTTATTATATATCCATTATAGAAACATATTCAAACATAGAGATAGAGAGAGAAAGAGACACACACACATGAACACACACACACACACACATATATATATATATATATTACTATATGTCATAAAATTTTCATTTTCATTTAACCTTTTGTTTACAATAATTTATTAAAATCATTATTCTTGTGACAATTTTATTCTTTTCCATGCATGTTATGGTTTAAGGATCCAGTCATTACACCTTAGCCGTGATTTAACAATATAAAGCATATTAATAATTCAATAATAATAATATGTACTCTTTATAAAACATTTTAATTACCCATGTCATCTAGTGATGAAAATGAATTAAATCACATCATGGGGACGGTAGTCCATACATACAAGCAAGTGGAGTTTCCACTTTTCAATGGATGGAACTAAAGAATGAAAAATAATAATTACACCATATAGAATAATAATTATATCATTTATATCATATATGTTTTATTAAATTTATATTATAATCATTCAATGAAATCATAATTGGAAAAAATGCACATTAATCTGTGGAGGTGTGTAACACCCCAAGATTTTATAGTGTGTTATTTCTTCAAAATAATTCAATAACTTTCACTACACGCAACAACAAGTTCAATCGAACCATGACATACCAAACAAGCTGTGCAAAAGAGGTTATGAATAGTGTTAACTAAATTTTAAACATTATATAATCCTTATAATTTTAGAATCCATATTATGAGTTTCTTAGACATAATGTAAGAACAAATTCATTTTCAGTATTGCACTTTTACCAAATTTTAATAGTGAACCCTTTTTAGATATTATATTATAAACTTTTTGACTAAATGGGGACATCAAAAATTTAAAATGAAACATCCCAAGCTTCCACGGTACGCTAGCGTGTGTTATACGCAACACCGAGTTCTAACACACCGTAACCAATCAAACTAGCCGTTATGAATAGTAATACCTACTTTTTGAAATTATATATATTTTATATTTTAAAATGGACTTTATTTTTGGATTCGGAATATCAAATTTAGCCTAAGGTGAAATTTTGGTACATTTCGGATAACTATCATATTTTGATGAATAGTGAAAATTGCCAAATTTTAATTAAAAACAACTTTTTTAATCAAAATAATTAATAGTGATAAATTATGAATTTGAGTTGTTTTAAAGTATATTTAGAATATATTTTTACCATTTAATATAATTTTGGTCATTGGACATAATTTTACAATTAAACCGAACATAAACAAGTGACAATCTTTTGATAGTTATTATCTCTTAAAAACATGATTTTTGTTTTGACAGCGGGAATTAATTTTAAATTAATTTCTGCCACTTCTGTGTTTTGAATTTAGAAAAATGGATTCCATATTTGGAATCAGGATTTTCAAATTGTGTAAATAGGTAACTTTTATTTTTAGACATTTTGAATAATTACTGCGGTAAATATTTTATTTACCATGGTTAAGGGTAAATCCGGTAAATAAGGGTTAAACAATAATATTATAATAATACTAAATTACCCTAAAACGTGTCTTAACCCTATTGGGGGATACATGGTCGACCATGGGAATCTTTGGGTCGATTTTGGGACCCAATGGATCCACTTGTAAGTGATAATGACACTTTATTTTAATTAAGTTAAAATGAATACAAAAATGACACAAGCTTATATATTTTAGAAAAAAAAAATTTACATAGGGTAATATATGTTTGATTTTAGATTATAAATATTCATTAGAAAGATAAAACGATTTCATACATAATGATGCTTTATATATAATTTTTAGACATTAAATAATTTATTTTATTTATGACACAATGATGATGCAGTAATTACTATAATAGTGAAAAATTAAAATAATTGATATTATAAAAACCCAAATAAATATAATATGAAACATTTAATTAATTAAACTAATTTTCTAGGATAATATGATATATTAGGATTGATTTAATTCACTTTGTTTAAAGTAATCAATCTGTTATGAGTTTCAAAAAAATCAACTATTGAATAGTGTCAAAATTGACATAAAAGAGTTCTTAAAACAAATATTATATTATTAATTGATATTAAATTACTAAAAATCTAAGGTTCGGCCAAAAGACTTATATCATGATAGGTTCATCATTAATTGACCACTTGGGGGTAGTTTGGATGTATATAGTAAGGTTATTAACCATATTATATAAAAATACAAAGAGACATTGTAAAAGTGAAACTAATTAACTTAGAGTTAATACTTAAAGATATGGTTAATATAAGTACCCAAACCTGTCTAAATTATATTGGTTGAGTTGTTTTCGACCCATACCCAACTTAACCTTTGAATAGTCAACTTTGGAGCCATTGGAAACCGATTATGAATTTATTATACACTAATATCTCTAGCTTTTCCAAAGGTGCCCCTCACACCTCTTATAAAAGGGACTCCTCCTTCCCATTTCTTCACACCTTAAAAGCCTTTTGGTTCGGCCAAACTCTGCCCAAATACTCTCCCAACATCCCTCACTACAACCTAGAGGCCTTAGTTTGATCAGAAAGCCAACCTATGGAGCCCTTTTGATCAAATCAAAAGGAAGAACCCGAAGAAGAGGTAATGATTTCACCACCCTTCTCCAAGTTCATTTCTTCTTCCACTTCTTCTTCCTTTGCTCTTACCATTCTAAAATAATAACTCCAGTATCTCACATATACTGTGATGTTATTATAAATATGGTACAACCATATTCAGTATTCTATCCACCCTTTGAATAACATGTCACCATACGTGCGTACGTACAGCTTACTGTCTCCACGTCGTGGTGTAATTGTTATTCAATATATTATTATTTGGATGGGTATAATAATGATGTGTAACTCATGTAAATAATAAATATAACATGTTAATGATTCAGTATATATGATATACCATCCATTTATATATTATTTTAATATCAAAAGAATGATAGTGTCGCTCGTGCGTACGTACGGACTACCGTCTCCACGAACGCTATGCGATTCATTCTCCATCGTATCCATTCAAGTATAATTATCATTTGATGATTTAAAAATGATGTTTAAGGACTTGATATCATTCTGGATATGAATAAGATACAACAAACATGGCTTATGTAACAAAACATATAAAAGAAAATGAGTAAGTTAACACCCGAAACGACGATAATTCTAAGATATTATTAACAAATCAATGTTAAAAGATCATATATGATATCATATTAATATATATGATTATTGTATAATTTAATAACAATTATTTAACTATTATACAGGAGGTTAACCTACCCCAACCAAGGAAAATTACAAGGTAAGGGTTATTTCAAAATCTCTTCATTATCCGAGGTTGTTTATACGTAATAATCTACTGGGATTTCTTTATCATCCACATCCGTGTTTCATCAAAATGTATTTCATAACATTTTTACTATTTACTAGAATATGTGTTAAAGTCATTTGTAACCTTTTTGACTTTTATAAGTGGTTTATAAAGGAATCTTTCCATCGTTTTCAAAACAAGGTCCCTTTTAACCTTTTCGACAGAATTAAGGTAAGAATGTTTTTTTTAACTTATACGGCGGGTGCGGCTATTTTCCGCCGTTATAAAATCTTCAAAGCTTCCCTTACAATCATATAAGAATATTTGAAAAGAAAATGTTTTATTTTATATGGATCTTAAATGATTTCAAAATAAAAGAGATATTTCTTTAAAAAGAATTTTGATTTCATCTATGTCAACATCCTTTGATGGATTTTAAGATTATTTGAAGTTGATTTATTATGATACAAAACTTATATATTGTATTGAAGGTTTTGTGATATGTTTGACTGTGGATGTGATATTTTTATACCATTCATAGTTTATGGTGAAAGTATTGACAGGTCGTATGCTAGTTTTAATACGAATGTTTATGTTATGTTTAAACCTTTTCATATGGGAATACATTGGACTTAATATGTGACGGGTGGAGCCCGCTATAGCTCCTCGATGCATCGGTAGGTCTCATGAGACAAACTAGTGTCTTGGCACAAGGCCTTGACAAAATCTTATTTGTAGTCTTGGCACGAGGCCTTGACTATGTGGTTATGATAGTCTGGCATTATGCATTCCAACATTATAAAAGTGGTTATTGATTTTTTCATGTGATTATTCGATTAGTAGAATATCCATGTGAATAAGTAAATGGAATTATTTCATTTTATTTATGCCATACCATGTTGAAAGTTCATGTTTGAAAGGCTTTTGTTTTAGTTATACATTGCCTTAAAAGTTTATTCTTATTTATGAAAGTTTCTTCTATATTGTATCCTTACTGGGCATTTGAGCTCACCCCTTTTCTATGTTTTATTTTTCCCAGGAAGTGAAGAAGTAAGTTATGAATGACCTGCAGGGATATTATGTGGGGATATGAGTGTGGATTATGGAGACAATATGTTGTTGTAGTAGTTTTTCATTTAATGATGTAATGTAAAACTTATGAATATATCTAGTGTTTCCAAGGCAACTAAACCAATCGGTCTTTCGAGATTTGATCTTTCATGTGATCATGCCAATGTTATGTAATAATGCACCGACTCTGGGTAACTAGGGTCGGGGCGTTACAGTTGGTATCAGAGGAAGTTCAGTACAAACCTTGGAAGCTAGATTTAGATGAACTATGATTAGAGCACGTAGACCTAAGATGAACTTTGAGGATTAGTATAGAAGAACTTCCTAGAATTTTGGTATTGTAGGGATTTTGTGAGTTTTCCGAGCAATACATCCCTGTCTGGATACGAGCAGGTAGAGGCGGCTCTGGCACAGATGTACCTAGGGGTAAAACCCAAAAACACCGCTTTGAGCTAGACTCGAACGGGAACTGGTGCACGACAATAGGCCTTGCTGCACTCTTGGTTACAACACTCCCGGGGGATATGCTTAGGATAACTCTCATTTTTCTTTACAAATCATTTTGAAGGGATTATATGTATATACTTCCTCAAAGAAAACATACTTATGATTATGGATTATATCCATAAATAGTTCAATTTATGTTAAGTGTTTTATAAGTATGGGATTATGTATTTTGATTCATAAACTGATCTAGTTTATGCCATTGTTTAGAAATGGCGCCCAATAGAAGGAATGAGAACTCCAACAATGCACATGATCCAAAGAGAAAGAAGGATCATATCATTCATGGTATTAAGCCAGAATTTATAAGAGAAATAGTCTCCCATGTATTATCATCATATAAAAAAATGATATCATGTGTTGATAAGATAAATAAAGATCTTACTATGTCCTATGGCTTTGAAGGGAAGCAAGAGAAGAAAAGTATGGAAGAGAGAACGATGGATAAAGGGAAGAGGGAAAATAAGAATTTTCCCATATGTGATAACTGTGGGAAGAAACACCCTGGAACTTGTTTGAAAGGAATGGGAGTTTGTTATAAGTGTGGAGGAAAAGGGCACAAAGTACGTGACTGCAAGGGTAAGAAAATGGTTTCAAATGTACAATGCTTCATTTTCAAGGAGTTTGGACACTACGCGAACCTATGTCCCAGTCATCAAACTGTGCCGCAAATGATGCTATTGGATAATAATCAAGTTATGATACTACCACAGATGAAGAGGAATGATTAGAGTTCTTATGTTGATTATCTCATTTGAGTGTTGTATCAACAATGTACTTGTTATAATAATTATGGAGTATATAAGGATTGTACTGCATTAATTTTTTATTAAGGACTTGAGATTGTGTGGAACAAAGAAAAGTGACTCAATAGCATGTTAAATTTTTGGAAAATATATGGTTGAGAGAAAGATAAACCATAATATGGTTCTGATACCGAGGTAGTGATTTTAGAATAATACATGATTGATTTGGATAAATTATATTGGATATTCTTGACTACATTGAAGCTGATTAATGATTTGTATATTCCATCATTATTGGGGTTTAAAACATTTTTGGATTAATGAAATATATCCATCATTCTATCTGGAATAAGGGAGCATGAATGTAATCAATAAGGAATATGGTAATACATGATAAAGGTATTCATATTCTATTACGGGGTAAAAAGGATCTATATTATGTTTACCTTCCTTATAAATGTTGGACTGTGAGTTTGGACAGAAGTATTTTGGATAGTTCTAGTTTGGATTATTTTGGATTGCCATAAAAGGACAACCCGGAAGTCGGGCGGCAACCCGTCGCGTCCGGCAAGGCTGCGAGACATGAACCCGCAACCGAAGGGTGACAAGGGTGTATCACCTACCACTATCCCATGAGATGTCCTGGATTAAATAAAGTATTTTTTTTTAAGATCTGGTAGATGAATTATAAATTCGTTGATTTTGGAACCCTCTATGAATAGTATAAATAGAATTTTTTTTACGAGTGAATGATGAGTTTTTGGTAGAAATTTATTAATGGATAAAACTCTAATTATAAAGTAAGTATATCTCCTTATGATCTTAGCCAATCTCATAAATAAATTCCTCATCATTAAGAAAAGGAACTTAGAACAAAAATGTTGTCCTAGATGGTACCTTAAATCATCACTAATTTATGGCTTTGGGATTGTTGGCCTTTTCATAGCCATGTTCTCTACCACTCTCCATCAGATAACTGATGGTTAGATTTTTGTTCCATATCCATATTTTCCTACATGGAACCCTAGTATGTGTTATTTTCGGTAATCTTCATACTTTCCACTCTTTATTTAAAATAGAGGCCTCATTAATTCATTTTTCGATGTGGGATTTCAACTAAGATATTTTGAAACGTCAAAAATGTGTTATCCCAATACCCTATGTTTTGTTGAACGGATGGTATTTCAAATCATCATAGATTGATGATTTTAAGGACCTCAATTTTATACTTTTTTTTGATTGATGACCTCAATCACTACCTATAAATATTTACGTTTTTCCTCCAATTATATGTCTCTAATTGCCACCAATGTTCTCCTAATAGAGATCATAATTTGGTGGTGATCCTTTCATTTCTCTTTTCCTCATATTAAGACTAAATTTTAGTAACCCAATTTCCGATATGGGTTTTCCCACAAAGATATTTTCTATTTTCAACCTTTTATTTTCGAAGAACAATTTCAAATTGTGAGGACGCAATTTATTGAAGGAGGGGAGAATGTAACACCCCAAGATTTTATAGTGTGTTATTTCTTCAAAATAATTCAATAACATTCACTACACGCAACAACAAGTTCAATCGCACCATGACATACCAAACAAGCTATTCAAAAGAGGTTATGAATAGTGTTAACTAAATATTAAACTTTATATAATCCTTATAATTTTAGAATCCATATTATGAGTTTCTTAGACATAATGTAAGAACAAATTCATTTTCAGTATTTCACTTTTACCAAATTTTAATAGTGAACCCTTTTTAGATATTATATTTTAAACTTTTTGACTAAATGGGGACATCAAAAATTTAAAATGAAACATCCCAAGCTTCCATGGTACGCTAGCGTGTGTTGTACGCAACACCGAGTTCTAACACACCGTAACCAATCATACTAGCCGTTGTGAATAGTAATACCTACTTTTTGAAATTATATATATTTTATATTTTAAAATGGACTTTATTTTTGGATTCGGAATATCTAATTTAGCCTAAGGTGAAATTTTGTTACATTTCGGATAACTTTCATATTTTGATGAATAGTGAAAATTGCTAAATTTTAATTAAAAACAACTTTTTTAATCAAAATAATTAATAGTGATAAATTATGAATTTGATTGGTTTTAAAGTATATTTAGAATATATTTTTACCATTTAATATAATTTTGGTCATTGGACATAATTTTACAATTAAAACGAACATAAACAAGTGTCAATCTTTTGATAGTTATTGTCTCTTAAAAACATGCTTTTTGTTTTGACAGCAGGAATTAATTTTAAATTAATTTCTTCCACTTCTGTGTTTTGAATTTAGAAAAATGGATTCCATATTTGGAATCAGGATGTTCAAATTGTGTAAATAGGTAACTTTTATTTTTAGACATTTTGAATAATTATTGCGGTAAATATTTTATTTACCATGGTTAAGGGTAAATCCGGTAAATAAGGGTTAAAAAATAATATTATAATAATACTAAATTACCCTAAAACGTGTCTTAACCCTATTGGTTGATACATGGTCGACCATGGGCATCTTTGGGTCGATTTTGGGACCCCATGGATCCACTTGTAAGTGATAATGACACTTTATTTTAATTAAGTTAAAATGAATACAAAAATGACACAAGCTTATATCTTTTAGAAAAACAATTTTTACATAGTGTTATATATGTTTGATTTTAGATTATAAATATTAATTTGAAAGATAAACATATTTCCTACATAATGATATTTTATTTATAATTTTTAGACATTAAATAATTTATTTTATTTATGACACAATGATGATGCAGTAATTACTATAATAGTGAAAAATTAAAATAATTGATATTATAAATACCCAAATAAATATAATATGAAACTTTTAATGAATTAAACTAATTTTATAGGATAATATGATATATTAGGATTGATGTAATTGACTTTTTTTAAAGTAATCAATCTGTTATGAGTTTCAAAAAAATCAACTATTGAATAGTGTCAAAATTGACATAAAAGAGTTCTTAAAAAATATATTATATTATTAATTGATATTAAATTCCTAAAAATCTATGGTTTGGCCAAGAGACTTATATCATGATAGTTTCATCATTAATTGACCACTTGGGGGTCGTTTGGATGTATATAGTAAGTTTATTAACCATATTATATAAAAATACAAAGAGACATTGTAAAAGTGAAACTAATTAACTTAGAGTTAATACTTAAAGATAAGGTTAATATAAGTACCCAAACATGTCTAAATTCTATTAGTTGAGTTGTTTGCGACCCATCCCCAACTTAGCCTTTGAATAGTCAACTTTGGAGCCATTGGAAACCGATTATGAATTTATTATAAACTAATATATCTAGCTTTTCCAAAGGTGCCCCTCACCCCTCTTATAAAAGGGAACTCCTCCTTCCCATTTCTTCACACCTTCAAAGCCTTTTGGTTCGGCCAAAATCTGCCCAAATACTCTCCCAACATCCCTCAATACAACCTAGAGGCCTTAGTGTGATCATAATTCCAACCTAACGAGCCCTTTTGATCAAATCAAAAGGAAGAACCCGACGAAGAGGTAATGATTTCACCACCCTTCTCCAAGTTCATTTCTTCTTCCACTTCTTCTTCCTTTGTTCTTACCATTCTAAAATAATAACTCCAGTATCTCACATATACGGTGATGTTATTATAAATATGGTACAACCATATTCAGTATTCTATCCACCCTTTGAATAACATGTCACCATACGTGCGTACGTACGGCTTACCGTCTCCACGTCGTGGTGTAATTGTTATTCAATATATTATTATTTGGATGGGTATAATAATGATGTGTAACTCATGTAAATAATAAATATAACATGTTAATGATTCTTTATATATGATATACCATCCATTTATATATTATTTGAATATCAAAAGAATGATATTGTCGCTCGTGCGTACGTACGGACTACCGTCTCCACGAACGCGATGAGATTCATTCTCCATCGTATCCATTCAAGTATAATTATCATTTGATGATTTAAAAATGATGTTTAAGGACTTGATATCATTCTGGATAAGAATAAGATACAACAAACATGGCTTATGTAACAAAACATATAAAAGAAAATGAGTAAGTTAACACCCGAAACGACGATAATTCAAAGATATTATTAACAAATCAATGTTAAAAGATCATATATGATATCATATTAATATATATGATTCTTTTATAATTTAATAACAATTATTTCACCATTATACAGGATGTTAACCTACCCCAACCAAGGAAAAGTACAAGGTAAGGGTTATTTCACAATCTCTTCATTATCCGAGATTGTTTATACGTAATAATCTACTGGGATTTCTTTATCATCCACATCCGTGTTTCTTCAAAATGTATTTCAAAACATTTTTACTATTTACTAGAATATGAGTTAAAGTCAATTATACCCTTTTTGACTTTTATAAGTGGTTTATAAAGGAATCTTTCCATCGTTTTCAAAACAAGGTCCCTTTTAACCTTTTCGACAGAATTAAGGTAAGAATGTTTTTTTTAACTTATACGGCGGGTGCGGCTATTTTCCGCCGTTATAAAATCTTCAAAGCTTCCCTTACAAGCTTATAAGAATATTTTCAAAGAAAATGTTTTATTTTATATGGATCTTAAATGATTTCAAAATAAAATAGATATTTTTTTAAGAAGAATTTTGATTTCATCTATGTCAACATCCTTTGATGGATTTTAAGATTATTTGAAGTTGATTTATTATGATACAAAACTTATATATTGTATTGAAGGTTTTGTGATATGTTTGACTGTGGATGTGCTATTTTTATACCATTCATAGTTTATGGTGAAAGTATTGACATTTCGTATGCTAGTTTTAATACGAATGTTTATGTTATGTTTATACTTTTTCATATGGGAATGCATTGGACTTGATATGTGACGGGTGGAGCCCGCTATAGCTCCTCGATGCATCGGTAGGTCCCATGAGACAAACTAGTGTCTTGGCACAAGGCCTTGACAAAATCTTATTTGTAGTCTTGGCACGAGGCCTTGACTATGTGGTTATGATAGTCTAGAATTATGCATTCCAACATTATGAAAGTGGTTATTGATTTTTGCATGTGATTATTCGATTAGTAGAATATCCATGTGAATAAGTAAATTGCATTATTTCATTTTATTTATACCATACCATGTTGAAAGTTCATGTTTGAAAGGCTTTTGTTTTAGTTATACATTGCCTTAAAAGTTTATTCTTATTTCTGAAAGTTTCTGTTATATTGTATCCTTACTGGGCATTTGAGCTCACCCCTTTTCTATGTTTTATTTTTCCCAAGAAGTGAAGAAGTAAGTTATGAATGACCTACAGGGATATTATGTGGGGATATGAGTGTGGATTATGGAGACAATATGTTGTTGTAGTAGTTTTTCGTTTAATAATGTAATGTAAAACTTATGAATATATCTAGTGTTTCCAAGGCTACTAAACCAATCGGTCTTTCGAGATTTGATCTTTCTTGTGATGATGACAATGTTATGTAATAATGCATCGACTCTGGGTAACTAGGGTCGGGGCGTTACAGTTGGTATCAGAGGAAGTTTAGTACAAACCTTGGAAGCTATATTTAGATAAACTCTGATTAGAACACGTAGACCTAAGATGAACTTTGAGGATTAGTATATAAGAACTTCCTAGAATTTTTGGTATTGTAGGGATTTTGTGAGTTTTCCGAGCAATACATCCCTGTCTGGATACGAGCAGGTAGAGGCGGCTCTGGCACAGATGTACCTAGGGGTAAAACCCGAAAACACCGCTTTGAGCTAGACTCGAACGGGAACTGGTGCATGACAACGGGCCTTGCTACACTCTTGGTTACGACACTCCCGGGGGATATGCTTAGGATAACTCTCATTTTTCTTTACAAATCATTTTGAAGGGATTATGAGTATATACTTCCTCAAAGAAAACATTCTTATGATTATGGATTATATCCATAAATAGTTCAATTTATGTTAAATGTTTTATAAATATGGTATTATGTATTTTGATTCATAAACTGATCTAGTTTATGCCATTGTTTAGAAATGGCACCCAATAGAAGGAATGAGAACTCCAACAATGCACATGATCCAAAGAGAAAGAAGGATCATATCTTTCATGGTCTTAAACCAGAATTTATAAGAGAAATAGTCTCCCATGTATTATCATCATATAAAGAAATAATATCATGTGTTGATAAGATAAATAAAGATTTTAATAAGTCCTATGGCTTTGAATGGAAGCAAGAGAAGAAAAGGATGGAAGAGAGAACGATGGATAAAGGGAAGAGGGAAAATAATAATTTTCCCATATGTGATAACTGTGGGAAGAAACACCCTAGAACTTGTCTGAAAGGAATGGGAGTTTGTTATAAGTGTGGAGGAAAAGGGCACAAAGTACGTGACTGCAAGGGTAAGAAAATGGTTTCAAATGTACAATGCTTCATTTGCAAGGAGTTTGGACACTAAGCGAACCTATGTCCCATTCATCAGACTATGCCGCAAATGATTCTATTGGATAATAATCAAGTTATGATACTACCACAGATGAAGAGGAATGATTAGAGTTCTTATGTTGATTATGTCATTTGAGTGTTGTATCAACAATGTACTTGTTATAATAATTATG
This sequence comes from Viscum album, assembly GCA_963277665.1. Lineage (NCBI taxonomy): Eukaryota > Viridiplantae > Streptophyta > Magnoliopsida > Santalales > Viscaceae > Viscum > Viscum album. The sequence goes on from OY728125.1 coordinate 92,181,293, forward strand.
GAGTATATAAGGATTGTACTGCAGTACTTTTTTATTAAGGACTTGAGATTGTGTGGAATAAAGAAAAGTGACTCAATAGCAGGTTAAATTTTTGGAAAATATATGGTTGAGAGAAAGATAAACCATAATATGGTTCTGATACCGAGGTAGTGATTTTAGAATAATACATGATTGATTTGGATAAATTATATTGGATATTCTTGACTACCTTGAAGCTGATTAATGATTTGTATATTCCATCATTATTGGGGTTTAAAACATTTTTGGATTAATGAAGTATATCCATCATTCTATCTGGAATAAGGGAGCATGAATGTAATCAAAAAGGAATATGGAAATACATGATGAAGGTATTTATATTCTATTACGGGGTAAAAAGTATCTATATTATGTTTACCTTCCTTATAAATGTTGGACTGTGAGTTTGGACAGAAGTATTTTGGATAGTTCTAGTTTGGATTATTTTGGATTGCCATAAAAGGACAACCCGGAGGTCGGGCGGCAACCCGTCGCGTCCGGCAAGGCTGCGAGACTTGAACCCGCAACCGAAGGGCGATAAGGGTGTATCACCTACCACTATCCCATGATATGTCCTGGATTAAATAAAGTAGTTTTTTTTAAGATCTGGTAGATGAATTATAAATTCGTTGATTTTGGAACCCTCTATGAATAGTATAAATAGATTTTTTTTACGAGTGAATGATGAGTTTTTGGTAGAAATTTATTAATGGATAAAACTCTAATTATAAAGTAAGTATATCTCCTTATGATCTTAGCCAATCTCATAAATAAATTCCTCATCATTAAGAAAAGGAACTTAGAACAAAAATGTTGTCATAGATGGTACCTTAAATCATCACTAATTTATGGCTTTGGGATTGTTGGCCTTTTCATAGCCATGTTCTCTACCACTCTCCATCAGATAACTGATGGTTAGATTTTTCATCCATATCCATATTTTCCTACATGGAACCCTAGTATGTGTTATTTTCGGTAATCTTCATACTTTCCACTCTTTATTTAAAATAGAGGCCTCATTAATTCATTTTTCGATGTGGGATTTCAACTAAGATATTTTGAAACGTCAAAAATGTGTTATCCCAATACCCTATGTTTTGTTGAACCGATGGTATTTCAAATCATCATAGATTGATGATTTTAAGGACCTCAATTTTATACTTTTTTTTGATTGATGACCTCAATCACTACCTATAAATATTTACGTTTTTCCTCCAATTATATGTCTCTAATTGCCACCAATGTTCTCCTAATAGAGATCATAATTTGGTGGTGATCCTTTAATTTCTCTTTTCCTCATATTAAGACTAAATTTTAGTAACCCAATTTCCGATGTGGTTTTTCCCACAAAGATATTTTCTATTTTCAACCTTTTATTTTGGAAGAACAATTTCAAATTGCGAGGACGCAATTTATTGAAGGAGGGGAGAATGTAACACCCCAAGATTTTATAGTGTGTTATTTCTTCAAAATAATTCAATAACTTTCACTACACGCAACAACAAGTTCAATCGCACCATGACATACCAAACAAGCTGTTCAAAAGAGGTTATTAATAGTGCTAACTAAATTTTATACTTTATATAATCCTTATAATTTTAGAATCCATATTATGAGTTTCTTAGACATAATGTAAGAACAAATTCATTTTCAGTATTGCACTTTTACAAAATTTTAATAGTGAACCCTTTTTAGATATTATATTTTAAACTTTTTGACTAAATGGGGACATCAAAAATTTAAAATGAAACATACCAAGCTTCCACGGTACGCTAGCGTGTGTTGTACGCAACACCGAGTTCTAACACACCGTAACCAATAAAACTAGCTATTATGAATAGTAATACCTACTTTTTGAAATTATATATATTTTATATTTTAAAATGGACTTTATTTTTGGATTCGGAATATCGAATTTAGCCTAAGGTGAAATCTTGGTACATTTCGGATAACTTTCATATTTTGATGAATAGTGAAAATTGCTAAATTTTAATTAAAAACAACATTTTTAATCAAAATAATTAATAGTGATAAATTATGAATTTGAGTGGTTTTAAATTATATTTAGAATATATTTTTACCATTTAATATAATTTTGGTCATTGGACATAATTTTACAATTAAACCGAACATAAACAAGTGTCAATCTTTTGATAGTTATTATCTCTTAAAAACATGCTTTTTGTTTTGACAGCGGGAATTAATTTTAAATTAATTTCTGCCACTTCTGTGTTTTGAATTTAGAAAAATGGATTCCATATTTTGAATCAGGATGTTCAAATTGTGTAAATATGTAACTTTTATTTTTAGACATTTTGAATAATTACTGCGGTAAATATTTTAATTACCATGGTTAAGGGTAAATCCGGTAAATAAGGGTTAAAAAATAATATTATAATAATACTAAATTACCCTAAAACGTGTCTTAACCCTATTGGTTGATACATGGTCGACCATGGTCATCTTTGGGTCGATTTTGGGACCCCATGGATCCACTTGTAAGTGATAATGACACTTTATTTTAATTAAGTTAAAATGAATAAAAAAATGACACAAGCTTATATCTTTTAGAAAAACAATTTTTACATAGGGTTATATATGTTTGATTTTAGATTATAAATATTCATTAGAAAGATACAAATAGTTCCTACATAATTATATTTTATTTATAATTTTTAGACATTAAATAATTTATTTTATTTATGACACAATGATGATGCAGTAATTACTATAATAGTGAAAAATTAAAATAATTGATATTATAAATACCCAAATAAATATAATATGAAACTTTTAATGAATTAAACTAATTTTCTAGGATAATATGATATATTAGGATTGATTTAATTGACTTTGTTTAAAGTAATCAATCTGTTATGAGTTTCACAAAAATCAACTATTGAATAGTGTCAAAATTGACATAAAAGAGTTCTTAAAACAAATATTATATTATTAATTGATATTAAATTCCTAAAAATCTAATGTTCGGCCACGAGACTTATATCATGATAGGTTCATCATTAATGGACCAATTGGGGGTCTTTTGGATGTATATAGTAAGTTTATTAACCATATTATATAAAAATACAAAGAGACATTGTAAAAGTGAAACTAATTAACTTAGAGTTAATACTTAAAGATAAGGTTAATGTAAGTACCCAAACCTGTCTAAATTCTATTGGTTGAGTTGTTTTCGACCCATCCCAAACTTAACCTTTGAATATTCAACTTTGGAGCCATTGTAAACCGATTATGAATTTATTATAAACTAATATCTCTAGCCATTCCAAAGGTTCCCCTCACCCCTCTTATAAAAGGGCACTCTTCCTTCCCATTTATTCACACCGTAAAAGCCTTTTGGTTCGGCCAAAATCTGCCCATATACTCTCCCAACATCCTTCACTACAACCTAGAGGCCTTACTTTGATCAGAAATCCAACCTAATGAGCCCTTTTGATCAAATCAAAAGGAAGAACCCGAAGAAGAGGTAATGATTTCACCACCCTTCTCCAAGATCATTTCTTCTTCCACTTCTTCTTCCTTTGTTCTTACCATTCTAAAATAATAACTCCAGTATATCACATATACTGTGATGTTATTATAAATAAGGTACAACCATATTCAGTATTCTATCCACCCTTTGAATAACATGTCACCATACGTGCGTTCGTACGGCTTACCGTCTCCACGTCGTGGTGTAATTGTTATTCAATATATTATTATTTGTATGGGTATAATAATGATGTGTAACTCATGTAAATAATAAATATAACATGTTAATGATTCTGTATATATGATATAACATCCATTTATATATTATTTTAATATCAAAAGAATGATATTGTCGCTCGTGCGTACGTACGGACTACCGTCTCCACGAACGCGATGAGATTCATTCTCCATCGTATCCATTCAAGTATAATTATCATTTGATGATTTAAAAATGATGTTTAAGGACTTGATATCATTCTGGATATGAATAAGATACAACAAAAATGGCTTATGTAACAAAACATATAAAACAAAATGAGTAATTTAACACCCGAAACGACGATAATTCTAAGATATTATTAACAAATCAATGTTAAAAGATCATATATTATATCATATTAATATATATGATTCTTGTATAATTTAATAACAATTATTTCACCATTATACAGGAGGTTAACCTACCCCAACAAAGTAAAAGTACAAGGTAAGGGTTATTTCACAATCTCTTCATTATCCGAGGTTGTTTATACGTAATAATCTACTGGGATTTCTTTATCATCCACATCCGTGTTTCTTCAAAATGTATTTCAAAACATTTTTACTATTTACTAGAATATGAGTTAAAGTCATTTATACCATTTTTGACTTTTATAAGTGGTTTATAAAGGAATATTTCCATCATTTTCAAAACAAGGTCCCTTTTAACCTTTTCGACAGAATTAAGGTAAGAATGTTTTTTTTAACTTATACGGCGGGTGTGGCTATTTTCCGCCGTTATAAAATCTTCAAAGCTTCCCTTACAAGCTTATAAGAATATTTTCAAAGAAAATGTTTTATTTTATATGGATCTTAAATGATTTCAAAATAAAAGAGTTATTTCTTTAAAAAGAATTTTGATTTCATCAATATCAACATCCTTTGATGGATTTTAAGATTATTTGAAGCTGATTTATTATGATACAAAACTTATATATTGTATTGAAGGTTTTGTGATATGTTTGACTGTGGATGTGCTATTTTTATACCATTCATAGTTTATGGTGAAATTATTGACATTTAGTATGCTAGTTTTAATATGAATGTTTATGTTATGTTTAAACCTTTTCATATGGGAATGCATTGGACTTAATATGTGACGGGTGGAGCCCGCTATAGCTCCTCGATGGATCGGTAGGTCTCATGAGACAAACTAGTGTCTTGGCACAAAGCCTTGACAAAATCTTATTTGTAGTCTTGGCACGAGGCCTTGACTATGTGGTTATGATAGTCTGGCATTATGCATTCCAACATTATGAAAGTGGTTATTGATTTTTGCATGTGATTATTCGATTAGTAGAATATCCATGTGAATAAGTAAATAGCATTATTTCATATTATTTATGCCATACCATGTTGAAAGTTCGTGTTTGAAAGGCTTTTGTTTTAGTTATACATTGCCTTAAAAGTTTATTCTTATTTATGAAAGTTTCCGCTATATTGTATCCTTACTGGGCATTTGAGCTCACCCCTTTTCTATGTTTTATTTTTCCCAGGAAGTGAAGAAGTATGTTATGAACGACCTGCAGGGATATTATGTGGGGATATGAGTGTGGATTATGGAGACAATATGTTGTTGTAGTAGTTTTTCATTTAATGATGTAATGTAAAACTTATGAATATATCTAGTGTTTCCAATGCTACTAAACCAATCGGTCTTTCGAGATTTGATCTTTCTTGTGATCATCCCAATGTTATGTAATAATGCACTGACTCTGGGTAACTAGGGTCGGGGCGTTACAAGGTGGGAGTCCAAAAACACATGAATGACATTATCATTTTCCAAAGGATGGGAAAGAAATAAGGTATATAAAATATTATGATTATATCATAATAATTATATTACAATTATCATGGATAAATATTAAATACATCATAACAACAATCATTTTTAGGTGGTTATAAAAAATTATATATATCACTTCGTGGAGGAATTAGTCCACAAATCGCAAAAGAGATGATGTAATTTCCCATATTATTGAAAAAAATATGAATAATAGATTTTACATATTTATAATAACATATCAAAATATGGATGATACTGAGGTTATTATATTTTAATAGATAAAATATAAATAAAGCACTAGTAGAAATAGGGTCTTTTATATCATAGTTCTAATGTTTGTTTATAAAAAATTAACACTAAAAGTGAGGTGATTATATTTTAACATTGGGTTTTTATAAAAATAAAACTGTAATTAATAAAAAGAATCTTTCAAGGAATTTTTTATGAAGAACCTAAACTAGTGTTTATTAAAATTACATTATCCATTTTTTTCCTAAAAAAATTTTAAAAGTGTTATAAAAAACATAGTGAACCTAAAACCCAAATTTCTTTTCTGATAAAAACTCATCCTCTTCACCAAAGATAATACCCAATTATACCAGAAAACCACTAATGATTCTCAAAATTATCTTTCATTTCATATTATTCATCTCTTGAAAAGACTTTTCCTCTTTCTTCTACCCATCATTCTTTATAATGATCCTCAATCTATCTTTATCGACCAGTAACTTCGGTTTAAGGATTTTTTGGTTCATTATTATTACTTCATTTCTGAACTTATTTTTCTTCAATCGTGAAACCTTATCAATATTTTTAGCAACTTTTTATGATTTGATTGAAATTTGTGTTCTAATTTTCGTTATAAACCTCAGAATTTTTTAATGTTTTAATTTTTTAGGATAAACTAATTATCTATTATTTATAAATTTTATTCATCTATTCACATTTGAATATATATATATATAATTGTCAAATATAATTTTTTTGCTATAATTTTTTAATATTATTTTTCAATACTAATAAGAATTTTTTATCCCCATATTTTGTGTTTTTTAACTATTTTTATTTATCAATATAATTTTTTAATTGTTGAAATTCATTTTTCCCTCATTTTGATAAATTTATAAAAAAATTATAGATATAATGACTTTGGATTAAATTTAATTTTGTTTTAACTTGTTTTTTCTATTAATATTTTTTTTAAAATTTCATTCTTTTAAATTTTTTTCATGTTTATATAGATTATATTTATAGATGATTAATAAAATGTATTTAAATTTCTCACTGATGTTTTTTTATCATTATGTGTAAAAAAATTTTATGATCAAATAGTTATCAATAATTTATTTTTTTTTGATTTTATACATTTATGTTTAAAATATATATGTTTATATATTTTTAAAATTATTTTATTCTTCAATATTTCCACCAATTATATCTTGATCTTTCAAAATTAATGGATCGTAATTGAAAAAATTTATAAAAAATCAAATATGAATTAGAAAATTAATTTAATGATTTGATGAAATTTTTTGAAGGGAATCTTCAAGAAAAAATATTTTCTATACATGCATGATGTGTTTGAATATTATAAATTCTTTCTAGATAAATCATGGATCACTTATTTTACTATTTTTTTGGAAATAATTAAACATGATGGGTATTTCATTGGAAAATAACATAAAATTCAGCATAAAATGTTGATGAAAATACTCAACATGATAGATACGATTATATTAAAAAATTAATTCATGTTATTAGAACTGAAAACATCAAAAAATAGCAACTATTTAATGATTTCCTAGACATTATAAGAAAACAACCTTATCAGTTTCCTATAAATATATAGTGTTATCAGTAGTTCAGAGATTAGTTAACATGTAAGCATGAAATTGGGGGATAATAAAGGTTTATATAAATTTATCTAACTATTAAAAAAGTACTTATATAAGGATTTAATATTAAAAATTAAAATAATGTAATAATGAAAATATTATTCCCAATGGGATTGAGGTATACAAATATACATGCTTTGAAATGACTCGACCATAAAAATTACATATTTTAGTGATTTTAATCTGGAATTAACATTATTAAAATCATAAAATTGTTTTTGGTTTAGACTATTAGATAACTAAGAGGAAATATGATATATCAAATACATACATTACAAGGGGTCAGTCAAATATATTTATTCCACCAAAAAAAAAATTAATTAATACATGACTAATTTGAAAGCAAATCCTTACTTCTTTTAACTTCAGTACTGGATTTCTCTTAACCATCCTCGAAACCCTAATATAACAATTAAAAAAATGGGATGAGGAAAAAATCATAGAATGTGATATAAAATAAATTAAAAAATTAGTCAATAAAAACAAATAAAAACATTTTCTAAAAAACATACATTTTTACATAAAAAAGGAGTCATATTTTTTAAAATGTACTTTTTTCATACCTTTTATGAAATAAAATGCTTTCCATGAAATATAGTAATAAAATTCATGTATGATACATGTAACATAATTATTATATAACACATTGAAAAATCCTTACAAATAGGAATAACCATACGGTTTACTTCTAATACAATTATTTGGGGAGTAAAATCATTGCCCATTGTATTAGAGGGCTATCTAGCCGCACCCATTGTATAAGATATAATTGGATCACCTGTGAGATATAATGGGTCTAAAAACATTGTGAAAAATATCCAAGGATCCTATCCAAGATAAAATTCTCGGAAAACTCTTTCAAACCGGTTCGTATAACATTTTTAGATATCCAAATACTCTTTCTTAAAAATTACTTTTAAAAACATAAACTACACATATAATAAAGAATCAATTTTCATTTAATATAAACATTGAATATAATTAAGAAAATATAAAATCATTAAGGTATAATTCTGGTGATAAAAGTTTATCATGCAATATTTTTTAAAATATTTTCCTTTATACTTTTATAAAAAGAGATGAAAAAGGAACATTAAAAGAGGTTTTTTTAAACAAAGTCCCTTACAACAATTCTAATTTGTCATGTATGTAAATTATATTACAAAATAATAAACTAAGGTAAGTTATTTACTTCCTTTAGAAAAATGTTAAAGTGTACTATTCATTTCCTTTCACATTTTAGTATGTTTTCATGATTAATTATCTGTTTATGTTCATATTGGATGTTTGAAAATATTTTGTTTATATGTCCGGAAGAACATTGATATTTTGACATTGTTCAAAAAGTTCATAATTCCATCATCTAAAGAATAATAAGTAGGAAATATATTTAATATTATCTAATTAAATACACTTTTATATATTTCATCTATTCTTTATGATTATGGTAAAATAATCACTTCACTTCGTGGACATGGTAGTCTACACATATGCACGAACGATGTCATCATTTTTCATTGAGTGGAATGTTAAGAATGAAAATGATATATTTTTTTAATTTTAATAAACATTTCATGAATACCATAAATATTTTACATATATAGCATATATTCATAAAATATATCCTTATTACCTTCCTTGTAAATTGTTGGTGAAAAAAGAATCACATTGCTTCACGAGGAGGTAGTATGGATTACACACAAGCAACGTTTTCCTATCTCGTATGGGATGAAATGTAATAATGTATATTTCATATAATAACTCTATATGTATAATTATGTTAAATTATTATATAAATAATTTTTATTCTTCATTATATCGTTCCATGAGAGGTGATAAGGAAAAATGAATGACATCAGTTCGTTAGGTGGCAGTCTTCCGTACACATGAATGATGATTTTGTATCCCATTTCATGGAAGAGAGGATGAAATTAGAGGATTAAAGTAACATAATAACATATCAGTATATGGAGGATATTGTTTTTATTATTTTTTCATTAATGAATATTGTTTGACGGATGTGGAATAAGAATTAATACTACGACATGTAAATTAAAACTATACATCATCATTCGAAATCCATCTTTTTTAACCAAATTAAGACTTATAATATTTCAAAAATTCCGAACCAAATACCTCCATAATATGCATATGGATTCTATTAATGTATTTATTTATGGATTGGTTGAACCAAAATGGGGTTTTTATTTAGTAGGAATGTGAAAATGAGGTTCCATTTTATAATAGATGGGTGGGTCACTCTTGGAATTTAACAATATATTAAATCAATATTAATTAATTTTCAATTAAACAGGGCTATAAAGGGAGTTATTTAGACTATAAATTGGTTTTGGACCTATCTCCACTCATAAAAATAAAATTTTCTTTGTTTTTATAATATTTCAAACTTTATCATATGGTTTTAACCCTAATTTAACCTTTTTAACTCTTATCGTGACAACATGGATTTTTACACTCTCAGGGTTAATATTGTTACAAAAAAATGATAAATGATCCTTAAATAGACCATGATATTAATTTTAATCATTTAACCAATAACATGGATTCCTTTATTATTTTTACTAATTTTATATCATTTAATGAAATTATATTTATTATAAAATATCAATCATGTCAATTTTAACCCTATTCATTACATTATCTTTAATAATATCAAGATATAACTTATAATTTTTTAAAACAATTTTATTGTATCCCTAACATATCAATGTCATCTATGAAATTATTTTATCAAATTATTTATCTCATATTATATCAATTTTAATATTTCTAATATTTTTTGTGATATTTTTCAAAAAATTGGATATTTACTACATCAACATCGTGAAAGAATATAAGGTAATTATTTTTTTCACTAAAAATTAGAAATAAATTACCATAATGAAAAGAATAATTTATTTTTCATATGAATATTAATATTCAAACATATCCTCAATATAACACCATATTAAAAAAAACTTATTAAAAATAACACTCTAACATCTTTTCCATTTATTTGAATAAAATTTTATAATGGTTTTATTTATATAAAACTGAATTAAAATGTTCGTATAAACAAAATTTGATTTATTATGGTAGAAATATACTTATATAATTAAATTTGATTATGTTATAGGGTCATTTGAACTCTTTATAATTTAATTTTGACCCTTATTTATCGGATTTACTGTTTTCAATAGTAAAAACAATTACTAAGAATATTATTCATTTTCCTGAAAAAAGGGTCAAATTTACCAAAATTTAGATGACTAAATAAAATATGAAATTAATAATTTAAAATTTAGAATATAAACATTTAATAATTTAATATCAAACTAAATAGGACAAACATAATGAAAAATGGTTCTTTATAAAAATTACCAATTTTAAAAATGAAATGTTTTTTTAAAAATTCAAGTATAAAATTAGTTTTTAAAACATAATTGGATTTATTAAATCATATTGAACTAGGTAAAATTTAAAAATAATCCAAAATTAAAATTGACACTTTAAATACATTAAAAAATACAGTTTTCAATTAAAAACAATATTTTTCAATATTTTCTAAAAATCAATATATTTAGAAAATGATCAAAAATTCACAATAAAATTATATTTTAAATAATGAATTAATAAATGAAATTTATTTTTTAAAATTAAATTTTCATATTTTTAAAATTTAAATTTAAAAAATATATATATAAAATGAGTTTAATAAAACCATTTCTTTTTTATTTTTTATGAATTACTTAATATACTTATAAGGGATGTATCTACATATAAAATTAACAATATTAAATTTGAAAACAATTTATTCTATCAGAACATTGGTTGTTACATTCTCCCACGCCCATTATACTTTGTGTCCTTGCAATTTTATTTACCCATTAACAAGTGGGGATACCATTTCATTATTCCATTTTCAGATTCCCATATTTCTTCTTCAACAACATAGTTTCTCATAAAAATATATCCTGGTAAATATCATTATTGAAGAGTACATGGTATATATATTAATTAATCTAAATACTATTTTCCTAATAATATATATCATTTTCCAATAGAACTATCTTAGGGATCAAAACATTAAATGAATATAAATTATAAATTATAAATATAAATAATTAAAAGCATTTTCTACCTTAGATAAAATCAAAGTAAAGGAAATATGATAAGAAATTGTTCCAGATTTATATATTATTTCATGTGGTCCAATTAATCGTGGGCAATCCTTTACCCATTTACCAAAAAATTTAACACTATTCCATGGATAAATTTTAGATAAACATAATAAATTATATCAAATGAATGGTCATTACTCGAGTTATCTACATAAATATTACTCATGCCTTTAGATATCCTAGTATATTGATATATAATTTTCACCTTCTCAACGTTTTCCTCTATTAATTTTTTTCCAATTAACATCCTTTAAACTAGTTTATACAAAAATGATAGAGTTCGACACCACAATCTATATAGAGACTAAAATGGTTCCATCTGTGTACAGGAATGAAATATGTTATTATAAGTAAGCTCAACTAAGGAAATATGTTAATAAAAACATCCCTGGTTATCATATGAATAATAAAAAGTCATGTCAAATATGAAATTAATTGTTCATTCTGAATATCCTTCAGACAAAGGATGAAAAGATGTTCTTAAATTTAATTTAGTGTCTAAATACTTGTATAGAAATTTCAAAAAATTATAAGTGGACCTGGGATCACATTTATATGTAATTGATAGAGGAACTCTGTGTAACCTGACTATATCCTTTATATACTATTGAGAAATATGAATAAAAACCATGTATCATGAATGAAAATAAAATATGTAGATTTAGTCAGTTGATCAACAGTAACTGAAATTTTGTTATTACCATGAGAGTAATTTTGTAGTACCGCCAGGAAATCAATGGATATATTTTACCATTTCCACCAATGAATAGAAAATGGTTGAAATGAACCCTTCATAAATTTATAGTCTAAATTAACCTATTAAAAATTAAATTACTTCATTGTAAATTCAGCCATCCCTATTTTAATTTCATCCCACTAGTAATACTCCCATAGGTCTTTGTACGTCTTAGTGCTAATAGGATGAATAGAAAACAATAAACTATTAGCTTCATTTATCAACGTACTCTTCAACAAGAAATCACATGACATAGATAATCTCTTTCGAAATATGAGAACACATTCTCTATAAAAATTAAATTCAAGAAAATTACTCTTTTAACTAATTAATTTTTTTCTATAACTCACAATTTTCCATCTAAAAATTTATTGGGTCTTTATAACATAAATTGTTTCCTTGAAACATGAAAAAAGATATCATCCTTCATCCACAATTTCTAGGGCTAAAATCATCAAATATTTAACCAAAATGTAATTTTCTAAATATTACATGGTTAATGTATCATTATTTTTTCAAATCAAGGGATCGACTATTTTTTTCTATTCCCCGATGATAATGGATTGTGTAATAATAAACCATATTTAGTTATATCCTTATTCACATTATCATGTTCAACTTTTTATAAGTGAATATATATTTATATATTAAAATTTTATGACCAGAATATATTTAACACCTTTCTACATATATGCGACGTGTCTTAATTTTCATACTAAAAACCATAGTAGCTAATTCTAAATCATTTATATCATGTGGTTTTAATTTATTAGAATCAAAGGATATTACCTAAACATCTTTCATCAGGACACAACCAATTCCTTCTGAAGATGCGTCATTGTAGATAGAAACATCACCAAATCTTGAGGTAAATGAAAAATTGGGCCATTTACCAATATTCATGCTAGTTTCTGTAAACAATTGTCACATTATCTCTTCCATATGAATTTAAATACCTTCCAAGTTATCATAGTTATTGATATTGAAATCAATGAAATTGTTTCCACAAACTACTGATAGTAACATACGAATCCAGTAAATATATGAATCTATGTGTGATTTTTTGTTAAAATAAATTCATAAAAAAACTTTTTTTATCAGGTTAAATAGTAATTCTATATTTAGAAATCACATGTCCAAGAAAATAAATCCATTTCAACCAAAATTCACAATTAATAATTTTTTTATATAATTTATATTCTTTTACAGTTTGAAAACTAATCCTTAGGTTTGATTCATGTTCATCATTAATATCATATTATACTATAGTATATTCAATAAAAATAACCTAAAACATATACAAAAACTCATAGAAAATACTTTTCATTTTATCCTTATATATATCTGTGATATTGGAAAACCAAAAGAGCATATCTAAAAACACATAGTGCCCATATCTAGCTTAAAAAGAAGTCATCAAATTATCTTCCTCCCAAAACTTCAACTAGTGGAACCCTAACCAAAGATCTATCTTTAGAAATCATTTCACTCCCTGGATATTATAAAACAAATATTGATATGAGTAAAAGGATACATGTTCATAACAATTATTTTATTCAGTGTACTATAATAAATGAAATTCCTCATAAGACCATCCTTCTTTTTAACATAGAAAATATGAGCTCCACAAGGTGAAGTACTCTGATTAATGAAACCATTATATAGAAAATACTACAATTTCTTCTTTAGTTCCAAAATTTCATATTAAAGCATTTGTTTAAGGGGTTTTGAAATATGATTAGCATCAGGGACTAAGTCAAAAGTAATATCAACCTACCGATCAGTAGTAATAAAAATAATGTCATCAAAAAAAACATCCATATATGAATTAACTACTATTACATCACTAATATAAACATTATCAGTCTTTTAAATGATATCCTCTATTTAGATTTTGCTTTCTCTTTAAATATATTTCTCTACTTCTACGTAGGTTATTAAAGTAATAAAATCCTTCAAACAAACAAAATTTAATATGAAATCTATTAATTATAAACTGATATCCAAACCAAACACAAAATAAATTCAAATTATATTATTAGTATTTTAAAATTATTTTCATTAAATACAATTTCACTGATAGTAAGAGTGTTATCTATATCATGGTTTCTTTAATATCCCCCTTAGTGTTTTAACCAAACTTTATATCATACATTCATGATGGGATATTCCAAATATTCTTGAAAATTTTCAAGAAATGAAATAATTTATAGATACATAATCCCTCATTATATGGGAATAATTTGAATATGCAAGTTATATACGTGGCACAAATTCATTTGACATCCCCACTTCAGCCATACTAGTACTAAATGACTTTTCTATATATTTATATTTATTATTATTATGATTTCAATCTTATAAAAATAACTTCAGAAACATGATATCATAATGAACTAACTCTTTACAACTAAAACACCTCACCATGGGATGGCCATCAGTTACCCCAATATCTCATTGTTCATAATGCCTTTTCATATTTTCATATTCCATGTAACCAAGATTATCATAGTGGTAGCATTTTACTGACATCATAATACAATCTTTGTGGTGATTCCTACCACAATTACCAATGTATTGGATATTTATTTTGTTACCTCTATATATCATTGATGTATTTTTCCCAATTTTTTTCCATCTTGTCTAGTTCTTACTATTATCATCATGAGGCACATATATATCCAGAAAGTCCATAAAAACTTTTTCATCATAATGAACAAGTTTCAAAAATATTTTAAATTATCCTTTAGCGAAATCTCTACATATAAATTTTTTTTAATCCTATGAAAAATCTATTAATTTTAATATCAATATACCAAGAAAAATTGGGTATATACCTAGCCAGTCATGTTAAGTTGGATTCAAACATAGTTACATAATATTCAACCCTTTACCTTAATGACATGAATTGTTTTTCAAAAAAATTCCAAAAAACCATATGGAAATACTTTTCAATGAAATTTTCTTAATCTTATCTCATTCCATGGAATGTATATCATATTTCTCTCTATTATTATGTACTAGATTCCACAGTTTGTCAACTTAATCATCAAAATGATAAATGGATAGGGCTACCTATTGACATTTTGAACAGGTAATGACTTCAAATTTCTTCTCTAGGGAATTGATCCATCCATTACCTACAATTGGTTTAGATGATCCATAGAATGATGGAGAATTATACCTTATAAAATGATATAATATTTCCATGATCCTCTATGGTAGATCTTTATGCTCTCTATCATTTATTCTCCCACTAATTATAGTATGTGTTAGCTAATCCATCACCAAAAAAAACATCTTAGTTACAATAACATTTATTATGGGTTGTTAATTTTGAAGGATATCATTCTATTTATTCAATCCTAATATAGCCTCCATGGTTCTTTGGAAGAAAATAACATTGAATATCATAGTTTAGTCGAAGAAACAAGGTAACCATACAATTCTATATTCTTTCAACTTAATCATTGGGTAAATTAATTTAAGGGTATTATATTACCCTTATCCTGAACCCTAATGTAATTGAAACCTTCCTTTTATACCCATTATAAGGACCAGTCCATAAATATTACATAATCTCATGATTTTAGAAGAGAATTAAAATTATTACAATCCTAATGATGTTTTTGGTTTATTTTTTTAGATAATTAGAGAGAAATAAATTATAAAAAATATATACATTAAAATGGGTCGCTTATATGAATTTTCTCTCACCAAAATATCCTTTTTAAAATAAAATAAGATTTCTTTTCCTAATACATCTCCTCATATTCCATGTTTAATTTTTTTCTATTAGCCATCCATAAAAACATATGACAACATTTTAAATCATTATATGAGCACAAAATTGAACATTAAGGGACATAAAATAGAAAAATATTTTAGTCTAGTTAAAACCCATAAATACTATTTCCTAAAAATATATCATTTAACTCAAGTGGCACATTATTATTCAAAAATTTCATTATCAAAACTTTTTTTAATAAAAATATTTTTATGAAAATGCATTAACAAGAATGTAAAATTCATGTAAGTGATTCGGAACATCATCATCAATGAAACTGTTTAGAAACATTAAAAACCCCTTAAATATTGGAGTAACCATATGGATGAATTTGAATATAATTATCTAGAGAATAAAATCTATATCTAATGTGTCGGAGGGTTATTTAGGTTCCCCCATGAAATAAGCTATAATGGGCTCACATGTGAGCAATAATGGGAATTAAAACATCATAAAAATTTCAAATGGACTGTATCACAAATACAAATATTGTAAATATCCTTTAAAACAATGTGAAAAACTGTTTTGGATATCATAATATCATTTTTCATAAAAGTCACTTTTTAAAAACATTAATTGTGTATATAATAAAAAAACCAATTTCATTAGAAATAACTGCAGAATCATATAAAGAAAACACAAAATTAATGAGGCATAATGAAGGAACTAAAAGAACACATTACATATAATTTAAAAAATATTCATTTAGAATTTTTTTAAAACATATAAAAAGTGAACTTTAATAAAGTATTTTTAAAAGAAATTCCTTTACCTTGAGTAATATTTGTCACATATTCCCTTTAACATCCTAAATAATAAAATTATTTAAATATTTTCCTTATTGATAACCTTTATCATGTTAATTATTCAATTTATATCCCTTATTACTATTTCATAATAATTATTTTTATATTTATTTTCATGTTGAACATTTTGACATTATTCAGATCATATGTACATAATAACTTTGGTAATTTGACATGGTCAAAATGGTCCTAATTATATTATATCTAGAATAATATAAATTACTATGTATAATATGATTTTATTAAATACTCTATATTATAAAATCTATTTTATTATTATATAAATAGAATCACATTTCTCCATAGAGGCATTGATTCACACATATGCATGAACGGCGTTATCAATTTTTGGTGAATGGAATGCATAGAAAAAATGATATATTTTACTTTAAATATGATAAATATTTCATTAATTTATTAATAATTTCATATATATCACATATATTCCTAAATAATATCTTTATTACCTTCCATGGAATTCATTAGTGAAAAATGAATCACATCGCTTCATGAGGCAGTAGTATTCTATACACACGAGGAAATTTATCATACCTCCCATAGAATAGAAAGTAAGAATTTATATGTGATAAAAAAACTATAGAAGTATAAATATTTGAAAAATATTAAATATTTATATATATAGTTTAAATCCATCATTATATAAATCAACTAGAGGCGATAATGGAAAACGAAAGACATCGGTTCGTGAGACATTAGTCCACCATACACACGAATGATTATTTTTATCCCATTTGAAAAAATAGGTTATGTATTTAGGTGATATTGGTATCGTAGTAACATATATGTATTTTTAGCACCCTAGTGATTTTACTATTTCGGGTTTTAGAAGTAATTTAAGGATAAGGATGAATAAATAATACTAAGACATGCAGATAAAAACTATTCCTCTTCTTTTCTAATCCTTCTTTCCTTAACACCATTAGACTACAAAGGTTAAAATTAGACCTAAAAATACCTAAATAATACGTTTATCGATTCTAGGATTATATTATCATAGGATTTTTTTATCCAAAATGGTTTTTATGTGAGTAGGAAACTGAATATGATGTTCCCATTTATAAGAGAGGGAGGGGAACTCTTTCCATTTTAGAAAATATTAAATTAATATAAATTAATTTTTAATTAATATTCGATTAAAATTGTGTTATGTAGAATATATTTTGATTTTTTTCCAAAATCCACTGATATAATAAGAATTAGAAATTTTTTGACTTTATTTATACCCTTGTATTTTGGTTTTAACCCTTTTTTTAGGCCCTTTAACACTTACTATGACAATAATGATTTTTACTCATTGAGGGTCAATATCATCACTATAGGGTCCTGAAAATCCACAAAGGAAATTCTACCCAAATCCCCTAATGAATTGGGGAAAATAATCAAATAAGAGACACAAACAGGACCGGTCCGTGAACCGGTCCCATGGAAGCGCAATGTGGCCAGGCCCCGCGAGGCACCCCTTCCGCGAACCATTGTCTTTCATGAAACGGAGGTGGAGAGCCTCCGTGGTAACAAGGCAGAATGGGCGCCAGTCTGGTTCACCGTAACGAACTGCCCCAACCGCTGACCATGTCAACCGGCTCAAGCCACACCCGCTGTCGTTCGCGGAATAGAGGCAGAACCCTCCGCAGCCATGGAGCACTCCCTGTGTTCGCCTCGCGGAGGGGGGGCATTCAATACCCACCGCGAATCGCGGATTGACCAAGTCAGCTGTGAACTGGGTATTTGGTTAAGGGCCTCTTCAAAAGGTGATGTGTGGCCATAGATACATCCCTTTCCCCACTCTATAAAAGGATACCACGGGGGAAAGAAAAAGGGATCGATGAACTGGAATTCGATTCGGAAGGAGATAGGTTGAAGGAAGGCATCGAATTTTGAAAACAGTGAAATTTCCATCCACGAACTATGGTAGGTATATGAATTAACAAAGAATTGGAAAATGCATAATAACTTGGTGAACCGCGAACCTAAAATAACAAAAACAAGGAGAACTGCGAACCATACCCCCTTCACGGATGACTTCCCCGCGGACCAGGGAGTTTTTGCCACTTTTCCCACCTGTCGCACTGCGTAGAACTCTCCTATAGGGGTGAAGCCCCAACCGAAGATCCTCTGATTGGAACCGCCCTTAGCCGCCACTGCCCGTCTGGAACCCTCCACGAACCACCCTGGTTCGTGGATTGAACCCGAAGCCATGAACCACCTAGGTACGCGGGATGCAAATCAGTCCGCGGACCACCATGTTTCTTGGATGGCTTCTCCAGCTGCGTGGCACTTACCCACGCGAAGGGCGCCACCACCCATACCACTCAGTGGCTCGCCAAATACTTCGGTGTTCTCATTTCTCGAGCCATGTAAAATCCTTCTGATCCAGCCAAGTCCTCTGTGACTCCCTCATTGGCATATTCATCGTCCCCGAGCTGAGGCCTCCACCAGAGCCACCGTATCCACGTGGTGTAACTTTCAGGTGCATCAGCAACCCTTTTTGAGTTCACATACCCATGGTAAATAGGGGAAAAGGGGTTTCCCTAACCCTTAAGCAGATTCCAGAAGCATTCCTGGGTTTACATTCCCTTGGGAATGTGTAGTCTAAGCTCAGGAATCCCCTTTGTTCCCCTCAACATGCTAAAGGCTCCACGAGGTAGTAAGATACCCATCAGAAGGAAGCCCTCATGCACTGCAAAAAAGGATATGGGCACTAGAGCACACCCTTTCCCTCTCCCGCAGGGCGTTGTCACCCTGGGCATCTATCTTGGAGTACGCCCCGGCCTCATGGGCCGCTCCATGCGTAAGCCCCACTCCACCTCTCACGGACGCACCTTTCGTGATGTTATCGTCTGGCCCCTACTGCCTCTTGTTTCTCACAACGAGCATGACTCACGTGGGCTTAGAGTAAGCATCGACCATGACATCACCATGGGCCTCCTCAGAGTGTAAGCCCCAATCCATCATTCTGGGCTTCCCCAGAGCATAATCCCCAAGCCTAAGTGAACTATGGGGACTTTGATCCATGCCAAATCATGGTACATAGGATGCCTCCATTAGGTTCAAGCCCACCACTCGGTCATTTCATCACATCGAGTTTCACCCTCATCCAGCATGACGTTAAACTGTGTATACAAACTACATGGTCATTGATCCTTGCCTCCTAGGAAGGGTACGTAGGAAGCCTCCATGAGGTTCAAGCCCACCACCCATTGGACCACCTGATCTCTCCTCACGTCGGTTCCCTGACACCTATCTAAACTATGTGGACTTTGATCCCTACTTTCTATGCAGGGTATGTGGGAAGCCTCCCTGAGGATCAGGCCCAAAAACCGGTCGATCTGATCATCTCCACATCGGTTCAACGCGTCACTCCTAGTGTCTCTTCAAGTGAGTTCCAACCCTTCGGGGTAATTAATCCAAAAAGGGATGGTAAAACTCAGGCATAAATGATTCCGAACCCCTATGTCCAGTTGACCATTTCCCACCAAGGTTAAATCCGTGGATACTATGTTTGGGTATAAACCAATGATTCGCGAACATATGAATACGTCTTAAATCTATAAGAGAGTCCCGGAACAGGCAATAATTCCCCCACAAAAAGGGTGCGATGAGCCCGACTTCCCATCCTCTCTCCCAATGTGAGTTCTTAAGAGACGCTGGTCAGACCATCTGGCGAATTCCTGCCTTTGGAAAGTAGGTCCATCAATCATTGGATATGGGGCCGTTGTGAGTTTCGAGGCCAAAATCAAAAACCGACGAAACAAAAAATGGGGATCCTGACATGAATCTTCAACGAAACATGAAGGATTCAAATTAATCCCACCCTATGACCCCCGCATGCTTTAAAGGAGGGCCAAGCAAGGTCATTAATTACGCATGGGATTATGACATGCTTCTTTGACGTGTTTGATACTTGTATTTTCTAAAATGACTTGCAGGTACCACTTTTAGAACTCCCTTTAATCCAATGGTGTCGCAAAGGAACTCAAAATTTCATGTTTCCAACAACGCAAGGACAGGACTTCCTCAAAAACCGAGGACCCCGTCACCCACCCAGTTTCTTCAATGTTGGGTTTCAGATGCGCTTATCCGAGAGTACCACGTGAATGGTACTCTCCCAACGGTGGTGTCATCCATGCATTCCCTCCAATCCGTCAAGATTCACCAGTCACCTACCCAGCAGTGGCCGAAAAGGTGGATCCAGACAGCCCCTATCGCTGTCTCCAACTGTTTCGGGAGTCTATCCCTATAATGGGACAATTCATACCTCCCTTATCTTAGGGAGGTGGATGAGGTCGACGTTGAGGACTTCATCACCACCGAACAAGGGTTCCGCTGCAAGTCCCCTTCCGGAAGACGTCATCGTGTCACTCCGCGTCCTGACATCCTCACGCCGAGGAGGATGTCTCCCCGAGGATTCAGGCCCACTCTCCCCGAGCTCCGGCCCCTCGGACCACCCGATGAGGTCGACAGACGTACAATCGGGGACCGGTCATCACCCTGGTCCCTTAGGAAGATCCCTATTGCCTATCCATGGAAGCAAACCAAGAACAGACACCTAAAACTATTCGATCCTCCCATGCCCACCATCAAGACATGGCAACATCATACAAGTCGGTGTGCATCCCCATCGAGCTCCATCAAGCTCATCGCTCACGCAGAATGTCACTTACACGGTAGGCACCTCTCCCTACCCAGGGTTGTGAAGCCCACCAGTTGATGTGGTGGTGACCCATCACATGCAGGACCAGCTCATGGAAGTTTCTCCTGATGCCCGCCATCCTGATATAGTGGTGATCAACAATGCCCACCACCCAAATGTGGTGAAAAATCATAGGCAAGCACGTCTCCCCACCGAATTGATACGGTGGGAAGCCAATATATGCAAGGCCAGCTCTCTGTGGATGCATGTAAAGTCTGCTGCCCCGATACGGATGCAAATGGAGAGATAAACCGGCATATCCCGGTACAGGGGTAGATTCGTTCACCTACCCCAACACAGGATAATTGTCAGTACCCACTAACCACTGGAGGACCGGAGCAGGATATTCCGACTCTGATACCGGAATGGTCCTGCATACCTATTCCAGCCAAAGATATCTCTTTAAATAACTTGGCAATGATGGAGGAGCCGGTATCGATCCCGGATCATATCTTGTAGACTTTCCAGAATGTAATTGCATCGGTGGCAAGATCAAGGACTCGGGCCCGTGAGCCCATCTCCCCAATTGAGGCAACTCATCTAAGAGACGAGATAGTCATCTCAGAGAAGATCCACATCCCTGAATTTTCCTAGGAGGGTCACTGGATATATTCCTCAATTCAAGGTTGTAACACCCCAAGCTTCCATGGTACGCTTCTCTTTGAATAATAGAGCAGCGTGTGTTGTACGCAACCTCGAGTTCTAACACACCGTAACCAATAAAAGTAGTCGTTAGGAATAGTAATACCAACTTTTTTAGATTATATAAATTTAATATTTCAAAATGGACTTCATTTTTGGATTCGGAATATCGAAATTATCCTATGTTAAATTTTTGGTATTGTTCTGAAAAACATCACTTTTTGATGAATAGTGAAATCACTAAGTGGTAGTTAAAAAACAGTTTTTTTGTTTAAATGAAATTTTACCACCTCTATGATTTGAATTTACAAAATGTGACATACATAATTTCCATTAGGAAGTAAAATTTTGTTCGATGGGATTAAAATAATTTTTTGGTGAATAGTAACTTTTAAGTTCTATTAATCGCGATTAATCGTAATTAGTGAATTTTAAGGTAAAAATGATATTATAAAAATATGAAAATACCTTTACACTTATCCTACCATTATTGGATGAGTCGTGTCCAACCAATAAAATCCATTGGTCAACTAGGGGACCCCATGGAGCCACTTGGGTGAGAAAATGACATTAATAACTTTTTATTTAAAGGAGAAATAAAATTGTCACAAACATGTGTTGTTTTACCAAAACAATTATTACATGGGGTTATATAAGACAACTGTTTTACAATAAATATTAATTGGAAATATAAAAATATTTCCTAAATCATGGTAATTTTTTTTATAATTTTTAGACATTAAATAAATTAAATTTTGTATGACACAATGATGATGCAGCGATTACCTCATTAATTAACTATTTAAATAAAATGAAAAGATAATGTAAACTATAAGACTTAAACTTGTAACAAACCTATTGGATGAGTATATTTCGAACCCTTATCACCTTAGCCTTGAAATATATCATTGTGTTCCCTTTAAAATCCGAAAATCATTTCATAATAATGTAATATTTCATGACTTTCCAAGAGTGCCCCTCCTCTCCTCTTATAAAAGGCCCCCACCTCTACCACCTTATTCACACCATCAAAGCCATTTGTCTCATCCGTCCTCTCCCCAAATACTCTCTAAACTTCCCTCTCTTACTCCTAGAAGCCTAAATTTGGGCAGAAGTCTTCCCAAGGAAGCCTTTGGCTCAAATCAAAAAGAGTTACCGGATTTTAAGGTAATGTCTTCTCTTATGTTCTTTTGTTTTATTTTTCTTCTCCCTCCCCTTAAACTCTTTTTATTACTTTATTTTGTAACAACACCAGTATCTAAAATTTACTAGTATGTTGTTATGATAAGGATTTTATTTACACTTACACACACCTTCGCTTTATGGTTAAATAACATAATGTTTTTGTGGGTGGCGAATTACTGCCTCACGAAACGATGATTGTTCAATTTTCTATTCACACCTCTAATGGTGGCCATTAGGATGTCACTATATTTATATATGATATATATTATATTTATGTTTTCTTTATGCTTATTTATTTTTCATTTATGGCATACCTTTATTATTTCCATTATGGGTAAACGCGGTAATTTTATTTTAGGAAGTGCAGACTATCGCTCGCTTAAAGTTATTTGAATCGTTAATGCCATATGTGGGATGTATAAGGGATGGAGTAAATGATATTATATATGATATTATAATGGAATTATAATACACCTTTATATCATTATTATTTCATTCCATTAAACACGAAATATAATTGAAATTAGCGTTCATGTGTACATACAGCTTATCGTCTCCATTAACAGTGAATTTCATTTATTACATGTAAATGTTATGCAATATTATAAATGCATGTATATACTGGATATATATGATATATATGATATCTACATCATGAATATAATTCTGGATATAATGGATATTTCACCACATGAACAACTTGTAATTATAAGATGATTATTTTTGACTCAAGTACCAAAGATCGACAAAATGACCGTTGTTAACATAAATAATTAAATAATGTTCATAACATGGTAATAAGTGATATAAAAAGAATAATTAACATTAAAAAGGTTCTTAAGAAAATATAAATTAACTCTAGTTTATTATTCAGGAGATTAAAGAATGATCAAGTCAAGTCGGACACGAGGAAAGTGAACTTCTTAACCCAATTTTCATTCTTTGGGTTAATCTCCTACATTAAAATTATGTCATGATATTATTATGTCCTATCTTGTATTTGTACTTTCTTTATGTGTACATATAGTGAATACACATAATATATCTATTTTATTTAAAAAATTATCTTTTTAATGATGTCGTCTCAATCTCCTTTCATTGAGGAATATTTTGTTTTATACACAACTTTCTTTTATACTGTGTATAAAACCCTTTGACTTTTACGTTTATTCAAAAGGAATATTTTTATATGAATCATTTTACTAAACGCAAAAAAGGAATGTTTTTTTTTGTCGTACGTATGTGGTGACAAAGACTTCTCCGCTATTGTGACCATTATTTGAGTCCCGGCTTCCTCTACAATCCATAACTTTTTTTAAATAAAAAATAAATACAGAGTTTTAATTTTCTTTTATTTTTGTATTGAAAATGGTTTTGAAAGTGTTTTTTATTATATCAATGTGTTGTATTGATATCTTGTGATTGAAATGTAGAAATTTTTTGTTTCCTTTATGCATGTTTTATGTGATATGATTATGTTATGGTTTATGATATGTTTAAACCTGTTCATATGAGGAATGCATTCTACTTAATAAGTGATGGGTGAAGCTCGCTATAGCTCCTCGATGCATCGGTAGGTCTCATGAGACAATCTAGTGTATTGGAATGAGGCCTTGACAAAATCCTATTTGTAGCCTTGGCACGAGGCCTTGGCTACGTGGTTATGATATTCTGTCATTATGCATTCCATCATTATGAAAGTGGTTATTGATATTGCATGTGATTATTCGATGAGTAGAATATCCATGTGAATAGGTAAATGGAATTATTTCATTTTGCTTTTGCCATATTATGCTGAAGTTCATGTTTAAAAGGATTTTTTTTAGTTATAAATTTCCTTATATGTTAATGTTTATTTATGAAATCCTCCGCTATATTGTTATCCTTACTAATAATCTAAACTCTCCCCTTCCAATGTTTTAATTTTTCTAGGACGTGAAGAAGTATATTATGAATGACCTGCATGGATAGTATGAGTGGATATAAATACAAGATGTTGTAGTAGTTTTGTTTTACTTTATTATGTCATGTAAGACTTATGAATGTATCTACTGTTTCCAAGGCTACTAAACTAATCGGTCATTCGAGACTTGATCTTTTGTGATCATGCCAATGTTATGCAATAATGCACCGTCTCTGGGTAACTGGGGTCGGGGCAGTACAGTTGGTATCAGAGGCAGTTTAGTACTAACCTTGGAAGCTAGATTTAGATAAACTCTGATTAGAGAACATAGCCCTAAGATAGACTTTGAAGATTAGTATAGAAGAACTTCATAGAAATTTGGTGTTATATAGATTTTGTGAGTCTTCCGAGAAATACATCCATGTCAAGATACGAGAAGGTAAAGGTGGCTCTGGCACCGATTTACCTATGGGTAAAACCTGAAAACACCGCTTTGAGCTAGACATGAATGGGAACTGGTGCACGACAATTGGCCTTATTGCACTCTTGGTTACGACACTCCCAGGGGATATGATTAGGATAATTCTCATTTTCTTGACAAACCATTATGAAGGGTTTATGAGTATATAAATCCTCAAAGAAATTTTTTTTATGATTATGGATTATATCCATAAATTGTTCAATTTATGTTAAGTGTTTTACAAGTATGGAATTATGTATTTTGATTCATAAACTGATCTAGTTTATGCATTTTTTTAGAAATGTCACCTAGTGGAAGGAATGGAAACCATATCAATGCACGTACTCCATGTAGGGATTTCCCTCCTGCTCAAGATAATTATAGTGGAGCTGAAGATACAAATGGCGTTGATCAACTTATCACCATACTAGGACAACTCACTCAGGTTATGAATAATAACCTTACTCATATGGAGCACCCTGGTCCGCAATGTGGAGGATCAATGTTAGACCGCTTCATGAGGCAACAACCACCAAAATTCAATGGGAGTATTAATCCCTTAGTAGCTGAGCAATGGATAAATTGCTTAGAGAAAATATTCCATGCCTTGGGGAGTAGTGAAAGGGAAAAGTTTATCATGGCTGTTTATCGCCTCACTAGAGATGTTGATTAATGGTGGTCGATGATTCAAAATAAAAAGGAAGATGATGAAGTATCGAATATGGAATGGATGGAGTTCACAGATATTTTCTTAGAAAAATAATTTCCTCGTGACCATCGAGCAGATATGGAAAGGCAATTTCTGAGTCTGAGACAAAAGGCGGATGAGAATGTCGCAAAGTATGAGGCCAACATTACAATGTTAGCAAGACATGCTGCAGATTATATAAATAACCCAAAGAGTAAGATTAATCGTTTCAATGATGGGATAAAACCATTTCTCCGTCAAGCATTAGTATCACAATCTTTCTCAACATACGAAGATATAGTATCGTGTGCTATCAATACAGAAATGGAATTCTCTAAATCTTATGATAATAAAGTAAATAAAGAGAAGAAGAGAACGGTGGAACAAGAGACAGATAAAGGGAAAAAGGGAAAGAAGGATTTTTCATTATGCGATAATTGTGGGAAGAATCACCCCGGTACATGCCTAAAAGGAATGGGAGCTTGTTATAAATGTGCATAAAAAAGCCACCAGGCTCGTGATTGTAAGGGAAAGAAAGAGGCTATCAATGTTCAGTGCTACAATTGTAGGGAAGTGAGGCATTAAGCAAATTAATTTCCTAAGCGTCAGGGAAACTTACCTCAGCAAAGGCCAAGGATCAAGGACAATCTTATGATGTTACTACAGTTAAAGTGGAAAATTAATGTATTGGTGCTTTTGGACTCAATGATTATATTCTGGTTATACGAATAATGTGATATATATATATAAGGATTGTACTACAGTACTTGTTGTTTTCATTAAGATTTTAATATGATAAAGGTAATCATATTTTTGTAAGTGACAATAAGAGAAACTTTACTTTATTTGAGGAATCTGATGATACAATTCATTTTGGAATTAAGAGACCTTTTAGAAAAAGACTAGACAGAGGTATTTTGGATAACAATAAAGGTTGGAATGGACTAAGTTGAACTTTGGGTAGTATTGTTTAAGGTTAAAAAATTTATGAAGATTATTTTCGGAATATTATAATACTATGGATTTAGGAAAAGGATAACCTGCAGGTCGGGGGAAAACCCGTCGCGTCGGACAAAGCTGTAGGAATCAAACCCACAACCATAGTGCGAGAGGCCTTTATTAAGTACCACTATCCTACAAGAAGTCCCCGGTTATTACAAACTAGTTTTCCTAATCAAAATGGTATGTGTTAATATTTGGAACCCTATAATATTAGGATAAATATAATATTTTTGAGTTCTATTATCATTTTGAGTGAAAGATGGGTTTGTGGTGAAAATTTATTATAGAATGAAAGTCTACATGACAAGTATGTATATTTAATTACGTTCTTAGTAAATCTCCTAAATAAATTCCTCAAATTTATGAAAGGTAACTTACAACAAAAACGTTGTCGGTTAACTTTTCGTACTGGGGAATCAATGATCATTTAACCAATCACAAGTATGATATTTTCTTGTAGTTAAACTTTCTCCTAATCATCTTTTATACAACTCTCCATCAGACCTTGAGGGTTTGTTTTTCCTCCATATCCATGTTTTTATAGAATCCTAGTATTGGCTATCTTGGGTGACCTTTGTACATCTCTTTATTTCTTTTAAAGTTATATTTTTCTTAACCTTATTTCCGATGTGGGTTTTCCACAAAGGTATTTTCTATTTTCAATATTTTATATTCAAAGAAAAATTTCAAATTGCGAGGATGCAATTTATTTAAGGAGGGGAGAATTTAACACCCCAAGATTCCATGGTACGCTTCTCTTTGAATAATAGAGCAGCGTGTGTTGTACGCAACCTCGAGTTCTAACACACCGTGACCAATAAAAGTAGCCGTTATGAATAGTAATACCTACGTTTTGAAATTATATAAATTTTATATTTCAAAATGGACTTCTTTTTTGGATTCAGAATATCAAAATTAGCCTATGTTGAATTTTTGGTACTGTTCACAAAAACTTCGATTTTTGATGAATAGTGAAACCACTAAGTGGTAGTTAAAAAACTGATTTTTTGTTTAAATGAAATTTTACCACCTCTATGATTTGAATTTCAAAAATCCAACATACATCATTGTCATTAGGAAGTAAAATGTGGTTCAATGGGATTAAAATAATTTTTTGTGAATAGTAGCTTTTAAGTTATATTAATCGCGATTAAAGGTAATTAGTGAAATTTAAGGTAAAAATGATATTATAAAAATATGAAAATACCTTTCACTACCACAAAACTGGGCAAGGCATGAACAAGCCTTTATTAGTGCTAACAGAAAAGCGCTGATAAAGGGGCGGGACTTTATCAGCTCTAAAACAAGCACTGATAAATGGATTATTTATCAGCGCTTTACATATCCCTTTATCAGTGCTTTTATTAGCACTGATAAATGTAACATTTATCAGCACTTTTCTTAGTGCTGATAATATTTATTGTATACATTAAATAAAAACACATGTTATAACTAAATATATATATATATATATATATTAAATAATTATAAGATTAATACTAAATATATTTATTAAATTTATTAATTCAATATATATTTATTAGTTTTATTAATTCATTATATATTTATTATATTTATTAATTCATTATATATTTATTAGATTTATTAATTCAATATATTTAATATATATTTATTATATTTCTTTATATTTAATGTATTTGTTTTATTTATAAATATATAATGCATTCTAACATATATGTATATTTGAAATTATTGAATATATATGTGTTTTCCAATGAATTGGGATCCATCAATATCATACATGCGCATGTCTATATATGTGTGATTTTCAATGAATTGGGGTCAATGAATATATCATACATGCGTATATATATATGTGCATATTGAATCGTGTTCATTTATAAAATATAATTCATTATGTTACCCATATAATATATATATATATATTAATTAAATGTACACTTAAAATTAAATTATATTTAAAAAATAAATATATATTTTATTATATTTTCAATGATATATATATAAATATACCTTTCAAACAATTTTATATGTATAAATTGAGATATATATATTTAGAGTTAAATTAATAAATAATAATATAATGAAATTATCAAATTGATACATTTATCAGTGCTTTTATTAGTTATGTTAAACTACGTATTTATCAGTGCTAAAAAAAGCGATGATAAAGGTGGTATTTATCAGTGCTTTTCATTTTAGAGTTGATAAATACACCATTTATCAGCGGTTTTTACTAGCGCTGATAAAGGCTCACGCGGGATTGATAAAAACCCTCGGGTCCTATTCCTCCTCCCTACACCCTGTCAAGCTCTCACGGGAGCCCTCCTCTACACCGCTGCCACCACCTCCTTCTCCTCCTCCTCCGCTGTGGCCGCGGCCACCGCCTCCTCCTTCTCCTCCTCCTCCGACCGCCACCTCCTCCTCCTCCGGCGGCCGACTCCTCCTCCTCTGGCCCCCACCTCCTCCTCCTCCTATGCGCCTTCTCCTCCTCCTCCTTTTCCTCCACTGCGGCCTCTTCCTCCTCCTCCTCCTCCTCCTCCTCCTCCTCCGCCTACTCCGCTACCTCCTCTCCACCACGGGTCCTCCACCACGGCCTCCTCCTCCTCCTCCTCCTCCTCCTCCTCCTCTGCTGCCTCTAAGCTGCTTCCCCTGCCTCCGCCCTACCTCTGCCCGGCCTCCACGCTGCCTCTGGTGCCTCCGCTGTCGATTCCTCCTTCTCCTCCTCCACCGGGTCCTCCTCCTTAAGTTGATTAAAATTTAATTTTCATGAATTGATTATTTTTGCATTGTGTTGAACCCTTGAATCCTATCAAAAATTATGATTATTTGATAGCCATTATCTTTTTCCTCCTAACATTTCGATAGAATCCATTATATGAATACTTGTATGTTATAAGATTTGTTTGGATGTGAACAATTTACAATTGGTGTGGATGTAGGGTGGATGATGACAACCTTGGTAAACCTCAATGTTGACTCAAAAAAAATTGTAGGTAGGAAGTTTCTTACCCCTTGGTTTGTCCTTTACACATGATACCATGTGGATTATTTATGATGGAATATAATTACACCATTATTGATCATGATTGCATGTGGGTGTGTGTATAACAAGATACCTATATTGATCTTTTGATTTTATGAGTGTTGTTATTGTGGGTAATTGTTATGTTTGGATTGTGATCACATGATGTTATGTGTTATATTATATACTCATGATAATATTACATTACAATTTGAATGATTCACCTCGTATGTGTGTTAGCATGCATGGTGTTTATATGTTGTACATCAAAGAATTGGACCATCATGATATTAATATCCATTAGTAGGGTACTACACTTGATATGTGATGATGAAGATAGAGAACCTAAGCATAGGGTGGAGGTACAACATATCCATGGTGTCGTGTCATGGGTGTGCTTGAGGTACCCAGTATTTTCTAGGTCCCATTCACTATGAGATGCACAATTTTTTTCAATAACCACATGGATCTATCTCATACATAGAATGAGGGTAAAAAGGTCACTGATTTCATGGATACTTAGGCCTCTCTAGGTAACCTCTGTACCATATTTAACATCATAGGATCCCTCCCCCCAAGCTTGTCATTTTAGTTAAAGAAGATTCCATTGGGATAAACTAATTTATACCTCCTTTTACTGTTTTTAGCCTTGTCCCCTTCTTGAAATAAAATATATCAACATTGGATGTGTTGAAATATAGTTCATGACTGAGTTATTTAAGCTATAACCTAAGGTTTGTTGGGACCCCCACCACTACTCCCTCTTCTCCCCACCTCATCCATGCCTTCCCTCCTCCCTCATCTCCATCTCTTCTAACTAAACCTCCTCCCCTTCCTCCACCCATACTGACTTCCCTCCTAGAACCATGATTTGAACTAAGGGTAGGTTCTTTCCCCCATCCAAACACATAGCTTATGGATCGTGGCCTATTGCAGCTAAGCACTAGACCCAAACTCTAACTCCAACATCTCCTTCTCCCTCTTATTTTCCACAACCATTGGATGATTCCATCTCGTTGGGTTTTGATTTTATTTTTTCATCCCACCACTCACAAGATGTGGTTCCCCCTACCAATTCCCATCCCTATTTTCACTTTGAGGAAATGCGACACTATATGTGCTTGGACCATTTTCAATACAATTCAATATTCACCAAAAAATCCATGGATTTGGTCATAATACGCGAGGTCCTCTTCGACAAGGATGTTATGGTATCCTTCACATCAATGAAACACTCCCAAATTATTGATGTTCTTGAGGAAACATTTTTGCAACTCTTTTTTGAGTTCCTTACAACTTTCAAGATAGAATTAATCTGTATCACCTTCAAACTAGGTGGTAGGGATTGGGATTTGACACTAGGTGAGTTCAGAGTTAACATGGGGTTTATTCTTCTGACATTGCTACATCCACTACCTATGTTTCTTTGTGTCTTGATCTGAACCAGACAAATACACTAAAGAGTTGGTTGTTGATCACTCATGAGACCACGAGCATCCATGATCCTCCCACATCCAAGACCACCCAGATGAAGGGTTATTATCTGAGGATTAGTCATTGTGACTTAGCTCATGCCTGGATAGCATGGGGAGACTCCCACATAACCATCACATAGACTAAGGTGGCCATTATGGCCACTTCCATGGGTGCCCTTGTGGAAAACATATACTTCTTCTTACTTATGCATTTTGTTCCATGAGTTTCAATCAACTTTCGACACTTTTACATTTGATGCACATGTTAGGCTACCTATTGGCCATACCCATGAGGTATTTCCTTGTATGGACACACTATAGAGACCGCCTTATGAGATTGATCCACATGTTGCACTTATTATCCTACTTATTCACAAAAGGTATAGTTAGCCCTTGTCTATAGTGGTGAACCCCACTAACACACTATAAAAAACTCCCAAGAACTACCCCTCATCAGGGGTGATCGAAGAGAGGAAAAGAATGGATGAATCCCAAGAACCACCCAAGATTTGCTATTAATGAGCACACCCCCTACCATTTTTGAAGTATCTTGTTTTTTATCTAAATTATACTCATATTACTTCTCCCCTAACCTATATACTCATCCTATGGATTTCAAATAGGATGAATATAAATAAAGAATGTATGAAAGCCAATCGGTTGACAAAAGAGTATGAAGAAGGCGTGAAAGAGTTTATCAAGTTTGCAAAAGATCATGCATGTGACTCTTCTCAAATCCTTTGTAAGTGTTTACGTTGTTGTTATAAAAACAAATTAGTGCAGAGGAGTTGGAAGAACACTTGATCTGTCACAGAATAGATCAGAGTTATACATGTTGGAATAAACATAGTGAAACAACGAATGTAGGTAGTGACTGGGATGACACTGCATTTTATGGATCATCTTATATGATTACAAACATGATCAATGAAGATGACCATATGGAGGATGTGATTACAGATGTGAATGATGATGAAGATCATATTGAGGAAATGACAAGGACCGTTGAAGATGAACTTTCTGATTGCCTAAAATTGTATGAAATGTTAAAAAGTTGTGCAAAGACGCCATTGTATGCTGGTTGCACTAAATATACAACATTGTCAGCCCTACTAAAGCTGTATAATTTGAAAGCAGACAGTGGGTGGAGTGAAGACAGTTTTACGAAACTACATGCCCTCATGAATAACATGCTCTCAGAAGACAATGAGCTCCCGAGCCAAACATACGATGCCAAACGAATGCTATGCTCTATGGGTATGATCTCTGAAAGAATACACACCTGCCCGAATGACTGTATACTGTTTCTAAAGGACCACAAATTACTTAAAGAATGCCCAAAGTGTGGTGCTTCTCGATACATGAAAGATGGATCCAGTACTAAAAAAGTTGTATGGTACTTTCCAATCATTCAAAGGTTTAGACGCCTATATGGAAGTGAGGAGACTATAGAACAATTAATATGGCATGCAGATACAAGAATTAATAATGGGATACTACGTCACCCAGTAGAATCTCATCAGTGGAAGATAAATGATCATGAGTATCCTGAATTTGGAAATGAGTCGAGAAACCTTCGTCTTGCGTTATCTACAGATGGAGTGAATCCTTTTGGTTTTCTAAACAACAGTCACAGTATATGGTCGGTTATGTTGATAAATTATAACTTACCTCCGTGGTTATGCATGAAACGAAAATACATCATGTTATCTATGTTTATATCAGGACCAACACAACAGGGTAATGATATTGATGTTTATTTAGCTCCATTGATCGAAGATTTGAAATTATTGTGGGATTCAGGTGTTACATTGTATGATGCTTACAAAAATGAAGATTTCACATTGAGAGTCATGTTGTATGGGATGATAAATTACTTCCCTACTTATGGAAATTTTTCAGGATATAGCATAAAAGGAACTCAAGGTTGTCATATTTGTGAAGAAGGTACACAATCAA
Organism: Viscum album; assembly: GCA_963277665.1. Classification (NCBI taxonomy): domain Eukaryota; kingdom Viridiplantae; phylum Streptophyta; class Magnoliopsida; order Santalales; family Viscaceae; genus Viscum; species Viscum album. The sequence goes on from OY728125.1 coordinate 92,215,284, forward strand.
TTAGATTGAAACATTCATCGAAAACCGTGTTTCAAGGACATCGCAGATTTCTACCGTGAAGACATAAGTAACATTTGTAACATCCCCAAATGATAAAGTTTTAAATGACTAAATGATATGACTCATGTCAACAAGAGGCACCTTCTTTTTCAGGAGCCTACCTGTTTAGAACTCCACAGTTAAGTGTGCATGGCATGGAGTAGTGATCAGGATGGATGACCTTCTGGGAAGTTTCTCATGATGTGTGTGAGTGAGGAACAAATACACTGTAAAGGACATGTGTTGGCCTGTGGGGACTATCATTAGTCAGATGACCCGTTCAGGCATGTGGGTGGACCCTGGGGTGGGCCCCACGTGTCTGCGGGGCAACTGGTGGTACCTAGTGGTCTAGGACCCGACGACCATGTTAAGGTGGGGTGTCTGTGCTGTCACTGGGACCCGGTTGTCACACCGTTCATGGAGAACATCATTCGATGGAAGTTCAGCAGAACGTACAACACCGTCTCCACTAACATGAGATCAATTGTTTGAGAAAGTTAGAAATGTGGACACTACTTTTGGTAAACCAGCTTCGGAAAACCATACAAAAATAAGTTGGAAAAAGAGATCAGTTTTTTTTTTGAATTACAATACTGGAATTGTCTGTATGTAAGACATTTTCTTGAAGTTATGCATGTAGAAAAAAATGTATTTGAGAGTGTTATCGGCATGCTGATAAATACATCTGTAAAAACAAAAGATAGAATTAAGGCTATGTTGGACACGGTTGAGATGGGAATATGAGAAGAGTTGTCACCAGTGAAGGGTGAAAAATGAACATTTCTCCCTCCTGCTGCTTACACTCTTTCCAGGCATGAGAGATATCAGTATTGAAACTTCATGAATGATGTAAAGGTTCCAGAGGGGTATTTGTCAAATATTAGCAACCTCGTGTCAATGAGCGACTAGAAGATAAAAGGTCTGAAATCACATGACTACCATGTTTTGATGCAAAATTTGATTCCAATTATTTTACATTGCATTTTTCCCTAGAATGTACACCATACATTAACGAAACTGTGTTTCTTCTTCAAATATATATGCAGTAAAGTTATAGACCAGGAAAAATTGCCAACTATGGAAAAAGAAATTGCCGTCATATTATGTGAATTAGAAATGTTCTTCCCGCCTTCATTTTTTGATATGATGGTTCGTTTGATGGTCCAGGTGGTGAGAGAGATTTGACTATGTGGTCCTGTACATTACAGATGGATGTACCCCATTGAACGGTATATAATGATTTTGAAATGGCATGTAAAAAATCGAAGTCGGCCAGTGGGTTGTATTACAGATCGATATATTGTTGAGGAAGTCGTTGAATTTTGTACCAAATACTTGTCTGGTGTGGAAAGCATTGGCTTACCGATGTCTCGTCAAGTGGGTGGCTTGAGGGTGAAGGAATTTCTGGAAGACTGGTTGTCACAATCAATATTACAGATCGGGAGTAGACCCACATTTATGTTTTTCATAACAATTTCAACGTTGACCCATATGTTGAAATCCACAATGAAATTATTAGGAATTTGAATCCATATAGGGATGAAAAATTGATATCAGATACACATAATCGACAGTTTATAGGGTGGTTTCGAGATCATATTTTTAATACGTCAGATGAAAATCCAGAGTAAATTTCGGAATGACATCAATGGCTAGCCGGAGGACCAAGTGTGTATGAATTATCTTACAATGCTTATGTAGTTAATGGTTATACATTTTATACTAATGGACATGATAAAGATAGAACCATGTAGAATAGTGGGGTTACACTTGTGGCTGAAGCGATGCTTGTTTCCGGTGCTAAGGACAGAAATTCAATTTATGGGAATATTTCATACTTTGGCATCATCAAACAAATATTGGTATTGGATTATAAGAAATTTCAAGTTCTGATATTTCAATGAAAGTGGGTTGATAACAGGACAGCTATTAAAATAGATGATTTGGGATTCGTGAAACTTGATTTCAGTAAGAAAGGGGTGAAAGAAAAACCGTTTATAATAGAATCACAGGTAGTGCAAGTATTTTATGTTCCAGATCCAGCAAACCGAAACTGGTCAATCGTTCTGTTATCGACCAAAACAGGTGAAGGGTCAGATGAAAATTCAATGAAAGATGACCCTTTCATTGGTACTTCGCAATAATTTTGCAGTGGTCCCAATGTAGACGAAGTTTTTTATGTCAGAGGAGACCACAATAAAAGGATATGGATAGTTGATAGAGGGGTCAAATCCCTTCATCCATTAAAAAAAGAGAGGTCAATAATCAGGTTATTGATTTTTATTGTAATATAGATTGTGTTACATTATGTTATTATCTGTTCGCTGCTACTTTTATGTGATCTAAATTAAATGTTAAACCAATTTTGCAGATGATGACTTCATCACCTGCTGATGAACCCAATCCCGAGACACAACATGTCTCTCAACCTATTGCAGCTGGTCCCACTGCTGAGAGACAACAGGTCTCTGAAACTGTTGTAGCTAGTCCCAGTGCCGATGCTAGTGCTTCGGAGAAACATAATGATGATGCAGAAACTGAGGAAATGGTAGGCGATGAAACCCCAGTGACACAAAAAAAACAGGTGCGCCGTAGTTTGACAGTTTTAGCCAAAATCCATAAGGTAAAAGCAAAAGGAATCAAATATGAGGTGGGATGGAAAAAACTAGGCCAGCATGTAAACCCCGACAAATTCATTTTTAGTAGCTACATTGGAATTGTCACTCGACAACGCGTGCCGATTGATGTAGAGTCGTGGCACCATGTTTTCAGCGGGTTGAAAACATTAATGTGGGAAGATATTACGGTAAAATTATGATATCAACTGTTTAATTTATTAAAATAAAATAAAATTAAATACTGAAATATTGACTAACCCTTCATTATCTCTTGCAAAGTGCATTAATAATAGATGTTTCACACAATGAATATTTTTTAAGACTTGAAGGAAGGATTCATAGAGGCTTTCACACCATTTTAACGAAACAACATCTCAAAGATGCCGAAGGGAAAATCAAGCCGCACTCGCCTCCTCTTTATGCACACTTGATATCCCAAGGAACATGGGATGCGTTTTGAAACCGTCGTGTGAAACATAATTTTCAGGTACATTTTTTTTACACGTAGTGTAATGTTGGTTGTATTCATGACGTTGATTGACAGATTTTTATTTATGAAATAGCAACTGAGTGCTGAAAATAAAGAAAGGGCAGCAAAACCAGCGTACCCCTACCGTAAAGCAAGGCTGGGGTACGCTTCAATTGAAAAACAGTTGTTACGTATTTTAAAAGTATTGTAATAATTTTATGTGACATAAAACAACACTGTAACCATGTTTCTCTGTTTATATGAATATTGATGATGCAAAATCCCAAGTCACTTCCATTCGACGCCATGTTCTATAGAAGGAGGCTCGTGTTAATAAAGAGGGGAAACTGATAGATGAAAACACACAAAAAGTGTGCGAAACATGTGTTAGTATGACATAATATAAACTTGTTTTGCATTAAATCACTATTACATAATGATTATTACTTATTTTTCCATATTTTATATTTCATATAGTCACAGGAATCAACAACACCCACACCGGATGCAGACTTACTTTCAGCAGCCTTGAAATAGTTAGAACAGTATGGCCGCGTCAGAGGTGTGGGTTTTGGGGTGTCACCCAGGGCATAGTTTCAGAAAAAAAAGAGGATGAACAAACTAAATAATTACATGTAAAGAGAGGTAGAGTATCTACCCTTGAAGAACAATTCCAAACTCAGTGAGAGATGCTAAAGAGTTTGATGGAGGAGAAGCGAAGAGAACAAACAACTCAAGAACAACCCACGTGAGAAGATCCACCCCCACCAGCTTTGAGGGGAGCCATTCCCCTCAAATACCTGGCTTAACCGAGGTAATCAATGTTCTAATATTCATTTCTATGAATTTTGAATCACATAGACACTGATACCTTTCTTGTAATTATATTCTACAGGGTGAAAGTGACTGTGATTTATATCTGTCAACTCCCACCCATCGCCTTGTAGCGAGGGCTACATTGTTTAATATTAAGAATGTCATGCTACACTCCAGACCACTTCCAACCGGCCATGTCAAAGTGTCGGCTAACGTAGCTCATGAGCCGAGCACTGAGATACCCGTGCCAAATGGCGATGACGACATTCATACGGTGGAAAAAGGTGTTGGAACATTCGTTGCATGGACATCGATCTTGTAAAAAAAATGTCGACCAGGAGGTATTCCTTTCCAATTCATTTTTCAAGCAGAACCTTTAACATTAAATTAGAAAATGTTTGAACCAATGAATGTTATTACAGAAGGACAAAATTGAGGAGCTAAAACGAAAGAGCGGCTCCAACATTGGATCAACCAACCGATCAAAACGATCTACTGAGAGCGTGTTCACCCCACCCGTTCTATATCCACATTTAATATCATTGCAAGCTCAAGTGGATATGAAAATGAAAGACGGTAAAAGTAATACAATTGTTTGTGAAAAAGATATGTATGGAGAGGAAACATTAGATTTTGTTAGTGCAGACGTTGTTGCTAAGATCATCACAAACGACTGGCTAGGCGCCTCAGTTATAAATGTATACATGAGGTATGTTTTCATGATTTTATTTTACAGAAGCTGATATACTTTGATAATTATGGATAAATACATCTCATATTTTTCACAGGAGTATATATGAAAAACAATTGAAGTGATTTTCTCATGAATACAAATTTGGACTCGTTAGTCCTCACACCATTTCTACCCAACGAGAAAAAATAGATTCTGATTTTCAGGCTGAATTAATGTCAAATTTACTCAGAACGTTTCAAAGCAAAATTACGACTGACATAATCTTCTTAATACTAATGGTGCAGGGGTAAAACTATACATTTTAATAATATCAATTATATTTTCATTTCTATCATTACGTATTTCATTTTGTGTTTTTAGGGAACATTGGATGCTCATTGCAGTAAATTTGGATACTCCAAAGATTTATTTTCTGGATTCACTGCATGGATATCCAACTAACTGACCACACATTATCGTGATTGTAAATTTGTAATACACTAGATCCCACATTTTAGAACTAAATATCTAGTTATATAATTTATACTATCTTTTAATGAGGATTTTGTTATGATAGGGTGGTGTATGAATATTGTCTAAAGGATGGAATGAATCCAGGGCACAAGGACAACAATGCCCACAAGATCTACAAATGGAGAAGTATCTGGGTATATATAATTATATTTCACTATCCAAATACATATCAAAAAAAATTACTTATTTTTCTCGATGTTTCTGCAGTGTCTGAAATAAACAAACGACAAGGACTGCGGTTATTATGTTTGTAAATTTATGAAATAGATCGTATTTCATGAACAAACTAGCATCCCTGAAGAGGTATTTTTGAAAATAATTACTAATTCATTTAAAATAATTATTAATCTTTTGTGTGTATATATTTTTTCAGTACTACTATGACTGTCGCAAAAACTCTTATTCAGAAGATGATATAAATGTGTTTATAAATGAATGGGTAGCATACGTGATGGAAGAATGTAAACAAATAGGATAATGAAGGTGAATTAAAAATAATTATGTTATCTTTATATGGTCATTGATATCTCCCTTTACACTTATTGATCATCTATGGTCTCCCTTTATTATATTTCGTATCATTAGATTAGTGAATTCCTACTACTCGGTTTGAAATTGACATAACTTTAGAAAATAACCTTAGTGACATATGGAAATCCAAGAAAACACGTTCGGATTGTTTTGATACTTTAGGAAAACAATCCATGAGTCATTTTTTACATGTACCAATTGACCGAACCTCAATACGACACACAGTGTGACCGGTATGACTAAACATGTCTGATATCAGTTTCAAATTTAGATAAACAATAGAAAACAACACTACTGACATACAGAATACCAAGAAAACACGTTCGGATTGTTTTGATACTTTAAGAAAATGATCCATAGTCATTTATGACATGTACGAATCGACCACACCTCAATCCGATGCACGGTGTGACCGGTATGGCTAAACATGTCTGATATCAGTTTCAAATTGAGATACACTTTGGAAAATACCACTAATGACATACAAAATACCGAGGAAATGCGTTCGGATTGTTTTGATACATTAGGACAATGATCCACAAGTCATTTGTGATGTGTATGAATCGGCCACACCTCAATCCGTTGCACGGTGTGACCGGCATGACTAACAGTGTCTGATATCAGTTTGAAATTGACATAACTTTGGAAAACAACATAAGTGACATACGAAATCCCGAGCAAATGTGTTCGGATTCTTTTGATACTTTAGGACAACAATCCATTAGTCATTTGTGATATGTACGGATTTCACGTACCTCAATCCGATGCACGGTCTGACCGGTATGGCTAAAAGTGTCTGATATCAGTTTCAAATTGAGATAAACTTTAGAAAACAACACAAGTGACATACGGAAAACAGACAAAACATGTTTGGATTGTTTTGATACTTTAGTAAAACGATCCTTGAGTCATTTTTGACGTGTACGAATTGACCTCACCTCAATCTTATGCACGGTGTGACCGGTATGGCTAAACGTGTCTGATATCAGTTTCAAATTGAGATAAACTTTAGAAAACAACACTACTAACATAAAAAATACCGAGCAAATGCGTTCAGATTGTTTTGATACTTTAGGAGAACGATCCATGAGTCATTTTTTACGTGTAATAATCGAACTCACCTCAATCCAACGCACGGTGTGACTCATATGTCTAATAATGCCTGATATCAGTTTCAAATTGAGAAAAACTTTAGAAAACAACACTACTGACATATAGAATACCGAGAAAACACATTCGGATTGTTTTGATACTTTAGGACAACGATCCATTACTCATTTGTGATGTGTTCGAATCGATCACACCTCAATCCGATCCACGGTGTGACCAGTATGGCTAATAGTGTCTGATATCAGTTTCAAATTGAGATAAACTTTAGAAAACAACACTACTGACATATGGACTACTGAGAAAACGCATTCAGATTGTTTTGATACTTTAGGAAAACGATCCATTAGTCATTTGTGACGTGTAAGAATTGATCGCACCTCAATCCGATGCACGGTGTGATCAGTATAGAAAAAGGTGTCTGATATCAGTTTCATATTGACATAATCTTTGGAAAAAAACACTACTCACATACAGAATACCAAGAAAAATCATTCAGATTGTTTTGATAATTTAGGAAAACTATCCATGAATCATTTGTGATGTGTAAGAATCGACCGCACCTCAATCCAATGCACGGTGTGACCGGTATGGCTAAAAGTGTCTGATATCAGTTTCAAATTGAGATAAACTTTGGAAAACAACACTACTGACATACGGAATATTGATAAAACGTTTTTTGGATTGTTTTGATACTTTAGGAAAATGATCCATGAATCATTTTTGAGGTGTATAAATTGACCGCACCTCAATCCGACGCACGGTGTGACCGGTATGGCTAAAAGTGTCTGATATTAGTTTCAAATTGAGATAAACTTTAGATACCAACACTAATGACATATGGAATATTGAGCAAACGAGTTCGGATTGTTTTGATACTTTAGGAAAATGATCCATGAGTCTTTGTTTACGTGTATGAATTTAACTCACCTCAATCAAATGTATGGTGTGACCGGTATGGCTAATGGTGTCTGATATCAGTTTGAAAATTACATAAACTTTAGAAAACAAAACTACTGACATACGGAATACCGAGAAAACGTGTTCGGATTGTTTTGAAATTTTAGGAAAAATATCTATGAGTCATTTTTGATGTGTACGAATCAAACGCACCTCAATCCGATGCATGGTGTGACCGGTATGGCTAATAGTATCTGATATCACTTTCAAATTGAGATAAACTTTAGAAAAAAACACTACTGACATACAGAATACTGAGAAAACGCATTCAGATTGTTTTGATACTTTAGTACAATGATCCATCAGTCATTTTTGATGTGTTCTAATCGACCGCAACTCAATCCGATGCACAGTGTGACTGGTTTGGCTAAAATTGTCTGATATCAGTTTCAAATTGAGATAAACTTCAGAAAACAACACTACTGACATATGGAATACCAAGAAAATGCATTCGTATTGTTTTGATACTTTATTACAACAATCCATGAATCATTTGTGACATGTTAGAATTGACAGAACCTCAATCCGACGCACGGTGTGACCGGTATGGCTAAAAGTGTCCGATATCAGTTTCAAATTGAGATAAAATTTAGAAATCAACACTAATGACATATGGAATACTAAGAAAATGCATTCGGATTGTTTTGATACATTAGGAAAACGATCCATGAATCATTTGTGACATGTATGAATCAACCGCACCTCAATCTGATGCACAGTGTGACCGGTTTGGGTAAAAGTGTCTGATATCAGTTTGAAAATGACATAAACTTTAGAAAACAACACTACTGACATACGGAATACTGAGAAAAAATGTTCGGATAGTTTTGAAACATTTGGACAATGATCTGTGAGTCATTTTTGACGTGTAAAAATTGACCGCACCTCAATCTAATGCACGGTGTGACCGGTATGGATAAAAGTGTCTAGTATTAGTTTCAAATTGACATAATCTTTGGAAAACAACCCTACTGACATACAGAATACCGAGAAAAATCATTCGGATTGTTTTGATACTTTAGGAAAACTATCCATGAATCATTTGTGATGTGTATGAATCGACCGCACCTCAATTCAACGCACGGTGTGACCGGTGTGGCTAAAAGTTTCTGATATCAGTTTCAAATTGAGATAAACTTTGGAAAACAACACTACTGACATACGGAATATTGAGAAAACGTGTTTGGATTGTTTTGATACTTTAGTAAAATGATCCATGAATCATTTTTGAGGTGTATAAATTGACCACACCTTAATCCGACGCACGGTGTGACCGGTATGGCTAAAAGTGTCTGATATTAGTTTCAAATTGAGATAAACTTTAGATAACAACACTAATGACATATGGAATACTGAGCAAACGAGTTCTGATTGTTTCGATACTTTAGGAAAATGATCCATGAGTCTTTGTTTACGTGTAAGAATTTAACTCACCTCAATCTGATGTATGGTGTGACCGGTATGGCTAATGGTGTCTGATATCAGTTTGGAAATTACATAAACTTTAGAAGACAAAACTTCTGACATACGGAATACCGAGAAAACGCGTTCGGATTGTTTTAAAATTTTAGGAAAAATAGCTATGAGTCATTTTTGATGTGTACGAATCAACCGCACCTCAATCTGATGCATGGTGTGACCGGTATGGCTAATAGTATCTGATATCACTTTCAAATTGAGATAAACTTTAGAAAACAACACTACTGACATACAGAATACTGAGAAAACGCATTCAGATTGTTTTGATACTTTAGTACAATGATCCATCAGTCATTTTTGGCGTGTTCTAATCGACCGCAACACAATCCGATGCACAGTGTGGCCGGTATGGCTAAAATTGTTTGATATCAGTTTCAAATTGAGATAAACTTCAGAAAACAACAATACTGACATATGGAATACCGAGAAAATGCATTCGTATTGTTTTGATACTTTATTACAACAATCAATGAATCATTTGTGACATGTAAGAATTGACAGAACCTCAATCCGACGCACGGTGTGACCGGTATGGCTAAAAGTGTCTGATATCAGTTTCAAATTGAGATAAACTTTAGAAATCAACACTAATGACATATGTAATACCGAGAAAATGCATTCGGATTGTTTTGATACAAGAGGAAAACGATCCATGAATCATTTGTGAGATGTATGAATCAACCGCACCTCAATCTGATGCACGGTGTGACCGGTATGGGTAAAAGTGTCTGATATCAGTTTGAAAATGACATAAACTTTAGAAAACAACACTACTGACATACGGAATACTGAGAAAAAATGTTTGGATAGTTTTGAAACATTAGGACAATGATCCGTGAGTCATTTGTGACGTGTACGAATTGACCGCACCTCAATCTAATGCACGGTGTGACCGGTATGGATAAAAGTGTCCAGTATCAGTTTCAAATTGAGATAAACTCTGGAAAACAACACTAATGACATGCAGAATACTGAGAAAACATGTTTGGATTGTTTTGATACTTTAGGAAAACGATTTACGAATCATTTTTGACATGTACGAATTGACCGCACCTCAATCCGACATAATGTGTGACCGGTATGGATAAAAGTGAATGATATCAGTTTCAAATTGAGATAAACTTTGGAAAACAACACTACTGACATACGGAATATTGATAAAACATGTTTGGATTGTTTTGATACTTTAGGAAAATGATCCATGAATCATTTTTGAGGTGTATATATTAACCGCACCTCAATCCGACGCACGGTGTGACCGGTATGGCTAAAAGTGTCTGATATTAGTTTCAAATTGAGATAAACTTTAGATAACAACACTAATGACATATGGAATACTGAGCAAACGAGTTCGGATTGTTTTGATACTTTAGGAAAATTATCCATGAGTCTTTGTTTACGTGTAAGAATTTAACTCACCTCAATCTAATGTATGGTGTGACCGGTATGGCTAATGGTGTCTGATATCAGTTTGAAAATTACATAAACATTAGAAAACAGAACTACTGACATACGGAATACCGAGAAAACGCGTTCGTATTGTTTTGAAATTTTAGGAAAAATATCTATGAGTCATTTTTGATGTGTACGAATCAACTACACCTCAATCCGATGCATGGTGTGACGGGTATGGCTAATAGTATCTGATATAACTTTCAAATTGAGATAAACATTAGAAAACAACACTACTGACATACAGAATACTGAGAAAACGCATTCAGATTGTTTTGATACTTTAGTACAATGATCCATCAGTCATTTTTGACGTGTTCTAATCGACTGCAACTCAACCTGATGCACAATGTGACCGGTATGGCTAAAATTGTCTGATATCAGTTTCAAATTGAGATAAACATCAGAAAACAACACTACTGACATATGGAATACCGAGAAAATGCATTCGTATTGTTTTGATACTTTAGTACAACAATCCATGAATCATTTGTGACATGTAAGAATTGACAGAACATCAATCCGACGCACGGTGTGACCGGTATGGCTAAAAGTGTCTGATATCAGTTTCAAATTGAGATAAACTCTATAAATCAACACTAATGACATATGGAATACCAAGAAAATGCATTCGGATTGTTTTGATACATTAGGAAAACGATCCATGAATCATTTGTGACTTGTACGAATCAACCGCACCTCAATCTGATGCACGGTGTGACCGGTATGGGTAAAAGTGTCTGATATCAGTTTGAAAATGACATAAACTTTAGAAAACAACACTACTGACATACGGAATACTGAGAAAAAATGTTCAGATAGTTTTGAAACATTAGGACAATGTCCGCGAGTCATTTGTGACGTGTACGAATTGACCGCACCTCAATCTAATGCACGGTGTGACCGGTATGGATAAAAGTGTCTAGTATCAGTTTCAAATTGAGATAAACTCTGGAAAACAACACTACTGACATACAGAATACTGAGAAAACGTGTTTGGATTGTTTTGATACTTTAGGAAAACGATTCATGAATCATTTTTGACATGTACGAATTGACCGCACCTCAATCCGACATAAGGTGTGACCGGTATGGCTAAAAGTGTATGATATTAGTTTCAAATTGAGATAAACTTTGGAAAACAACACTACTGACATACGGAATACCAAGAAAAATCATTCGGGTTGTTTTTATACTTTAGTAAAACGATCCATGGATCATTTTTGACATGTACGAATCAACCGCACCTCAAACCGACACACGGTGTGACCGGTATGGCTAAAAGTGTCTGATATCAGTTTCAAATTGAGATAAACTTTAGAAAAAAACACTAATGACATACGGAATACCGAGAAAACACGTTCGGATTGATTTGATACTTTAGTACAATGATCCATGAATAATTTTTGACGTTTAGGAATTGACCAAACCTCAATCCAGCACATGGTTTTACAGGTATGGCTAAAAGTGTCTGATATCAGTTTGAAAATGAGATAAACTTTAGAAAACAACACTACTGACATACGGAATACCAAGAAAACGCATTCGGATTGTTTTGAAACATTAGGAAAACGATCCATGAGTCATTTTTGACGTGCACAAATTGGCCGCACCTCCATCTGATGCACAATGTGACTGGTAAAGATTTTCATTAGATAAAGAATTAGTATTTATTAAATGAGATAAATCAATAAAAACATATTAATTTTACATTATTCCCTTTCATTGTTATGAGAATGAAAACATTTGAGTTTAAAATTTCATATTTTAGTTTTACATTTCCATATTATTGTATTTTTACATATTACTGTTTTAATTTCTTTCATTATTGCATTTCTAACATAATATTTGTTTTCTTATATAGGTGAATTTGTTTCCTTGAGTTCAGATGCTTTGTTCGGTAATAAATACCGTCGAGAGCGTATCACAAATATCAAAGGATGAAACATGAATGTTTATAACTGTTGTTGAATAATTGTAATTTTAACCATGTAAAACAATGTTTGAAATGTATATAGCAATGTGTTTTTTTTGTATTCATGATGTTAAGTAAATGTATATACCGTTGTCGGTCAAAATATTGTGTGCGGGTGATATGGTGTGCAGGTGTGCATGTGCTACTTTGGGCCGGTATTATGGTGTGTAGGTGTGCAGGTTCTGTTTTGTAGGTGCAGGCGATGGTGCCTTTATCAGTGCTTTTATGAGCGCTGATAAAGGACACCTTTAACAGCGCTATAGTAGCACTGATAAAGGAACCCTTAATCAGTGCTCCGACAAGCGCCGATATAGGCGACCTTTATCAGTGATAAAAAGAGTTCCGATAAAGGGGGTCCTTTATCAGCCCTTTTTTTAGCGCTGATAAAGGTCCCCTATATCGGTGCTTCTTGGAGTGCAGATAAAGGGGACCCCCCCATCTATGCTGGCATTAACAGCGCTTTTCTAGCGCTGTTAATGCTGGTTTTTAGCGCTGATAAAGGGCCAAGTTGTAGTAGTGTTTACACTTTTTCTACCCTTATTAGATGAGTCATGTCTGACCAAGACAATCCATGGGTCAACTTGGGTACCCCATGGATCCACATGGGTAAGAAAATGACATTAATAACTTTTTATTTAAAGTAAAAATAAAATTCTCACAAACATGTGTTGTTTTACTAAAACAATTATTACATGGGGTTATATAAGTTAAATTTTTTACTATAAATATTAATTGGAAATTTAAAAATATTTCCTACATCATGGTCATTTTTTTATAATTTTTAGACATTAAATAAATTAAAATTTTTATGACATAATGATGATGCAACCGTTACCTCATTAATTAACGATTTAAATAAAATGAAAAGATAATGTAAAATCTAAGACATACACTTGTAAAAAACCTATTGGATGAGTAGATTTCAAACCCTTATCACCTTATCCTCGAAATATATCATTGTGGGTCCTTTAAAATATGAAAATCATTTCATAATAATGTAACATTTCATGACTTTCCAAGAGTGCCCCTCCTCTCCTCTTATAAAATCCCCCCACCTCTACCACCTTATTCACACCATCAAAGCCATGAGGCTCGGCCAACCTCTGCCCAAATACTCTCTAAAATTCCCTCTCTTACTCCTAGAATCCTCACATTGGGCAGAAGTCTTCCCAAGGAAGCCATTGGCTCAAATCAAAAAGAGTTACTAGATTTTAAGGTAATGTGTTCTCTTATGATCTTTTGTTTTATTTTGCTTCTCCAAACCCTTAAACTCCTTTTATTACATTCTTTTGTAACAACACCAGTATCTAAAATATACAAGGATGTTGTTATGATAAGGATTTGATTTACACTTACACACACCATCATCTAATGGTTAAAGAAGATACTATTTCTGTGGGTGGCGAATTACTGCCTCACGAAACGATGATTGTTCAATATTCTTTTAACGCCTCTCCTGGTGGCCATAATGATGTAACTATATTTATATATGATACATATTATTTTTATGTTTTCCATATACTTCTGTATTTTTCATTTATGGCATACCTTTATTATTTCCATTATGGGTAAATGCGATAATTTCATTTTCTGAGGTGCGGACTACCGCCCCCTCAAAGTGATTTGAATCGTTAATGCCATATGTGGGACGTATAAGGGTTGGAGTAAATGATATTATATATGATATTATACTGGAATTATAATACACCTTTATATAATTATGATTTCATTCAATTAAATATGAAATATAAATGAAAGTAGCATTCATGCGTACGTACGGCTTGCCGTCTCCATGACCGGTGCATTTCATTTCCTACCTATAAATGATATGTAATATTATAAAATCATGTATATACTGGATATAAATCATATATATGATATCTAAATCTTGAATATAATTCTGGATATAATGTAATTTCACCACATGAAAAACATGTAATTATAAGAAGTTTATTTTTGACTCAAGTACCAAAGATCGACAAAATGACCGTTATTAACTTAATAAATTACAAAATATTCATAACATGGTAATAAGTTATATAAAAGGAATAATGAACATGAAAAAGGTTCTTAAGAAATAGAAATTAACTCTATTTTATTATTCCAGAGATTAAATAAAGATCGAGTCAAGTCGGACATGAGGTAAGGGAACTTCTTAACCCAATTTTCGTTCTTTGGGTTAATCTACTACTTTCAAATTATGTCATGATATTATTATGTCCAATCTTGTATTTATACTTTCATTATGTGTAATTATATTTAATACACATAATAGATCTATTTTATTTAAAAAATTAACTTTGTAAGGACTTCGTCTCAATCTCCTTTCATTGAGGCATATTTTGTTTTATACACAACTTTCTTGTATACTGTGTATAAACCCCTTTTACATGTACATTTATTCAAAATGAATCTTTTTATATGAAGCGTTTTACTAAATGACAAAAAGGAATGTTTTTTTGTTGTACGTATGCGGTGAAAACGACTTCTCCCCCGCCATGACCATTATTTGAGTTTCGGCTTCCTCTACAAGCTACAACTTTTTATAAATAATAAATAAATAAAAAGTTTTAATTTTCTTTTATGTTGGTATTGAAAATGGTTTTGAAAGTGTTTTTTATTATATTAATGTGTTGTATTGATATCATCTGATTGAAATATGGAAATGTTATGTTTCCTTTATGCATGTTTTATGTGATACGATTATGTTATGGTTTATGATATGTTTAAACCAGTTCATATGAGGAATAAATTGGACTTAATAAGTGACTGGTGGAGCCCGCTATAGCTCCTCGATGCATCAGTAGGTCTCATGAGACAAACTAGTGTCTTGGCACGAGGCCTTGAAAAAATCCTCTTTGTAGTCTTGGAACGAGGCCTTGGCTACATGGTTATGATAGTCTGGCATTATTCATTCTATCATTATGAAAGTGGTTATTTATATTGCATGTGATTATTCGACTAGTAGAATATCCATGTGAATAAGTAAATGAAATTATTTCATTTTACTTTTGCCATATTATGCTGAATTTTAAGTTTAAAAGGCTTTTGTTTTATTTATACATTGACTCAAATGGTAATATTTATTTATGAAAGCTTCCACTATATTGTTATCCTTACTGAGCATCTGAGCTCACCCCTTCCAATGTTTTAATTTTTCCAGGATGCGAAGAAGTATATCATGAATGACCTGCAGGGATAATATGAGGGGATATGAAGACAAGATGTTGTTGTAGTTTTGTTTTACTTTATGATGTACTGTAAGACTTATGAATGCATCTACTATTTCCAAGGCTACTAAACTAATCGATCTTTCGATACTTGATCATTTTTGATCATTCCAATGTTACGCTATAATGCATCGACTCTGGGTAACAGGGGTCGGGGCGTTACAAAGGGAAACTGGATTGAGAAGCTTCACTCATTCCAATTGGGGGAAACCCATCCATCACGGTGGTGTGGGATCGAAATATAGATGTAGATGCTCAATATACAAGAGGGGGTGAATTGTACACTTAAAAAATCCCATAGACAAGAAAAAAAATCTAAGTTTAACAAAGTTAAACTAAGAAAATTCACAACACCTCTAATCACCAAATAATGAATTGGAACCAAATTTTACAATATGAGATTCTACCTTAAAGCGTATAGAATCTAAACTAATCAGAGTACAAGTGTATGGAAATATAAGAGAATTATACTTTCCTTACAAAACAAAAATACAACAGAAAACACAAGTAGTAAAAACTAAAAGTAATAAGGTATAAGTCTTTTAACCCAAAAATAATTGTATCCAACAAACATGGATAAAGGTCCCTTGATTTATACTTTCAATCAAGTATATCTTACCCACACCAGGGTAAGACCTTGATACGAAGATTGGAGTCTCCGTCTTTCTATCCTAGCAAGCCCTCAACTTCAAGGTAGTTAGAACATCTGTCTTCCTCAGCAAGGAATCCCTCAAACTTCAAGGTAGTCGGCACCTCTGTCTTCTTATCCCCTGAAGCCATCGAATGTAATCACCAGCATTTGGAGTCGCATGAAGCAATCTGAACGAGCGGTTCAGTACGCACAATGCAGGAAAAGCTTATCTCTCTAGAAATCACCTTAACAGTGTGTGTTCTCTAGAGAGATCAACTTCTTACTGAGCTCTTTCAAATGAGCTCCTATTTATAGGCAAATTTCCAACGGTTGGCTCCCTACTCCAATGGTCATATTTTCCTTGAATATCGGAGGGACCTGTACATGTGTCACTAAACCAACGATTAATTAGAAACAGAATGGATGACATCGTTTTATAAAAAACATGTGTAACTGAAAGAACGACATCATTTTACAATGAAACAAGTGTAAGTATAAGTAAAACTAGAATTCAGAATGTAAGTAAATAAAAATTCAGAGTGTAACCAACAATGAAATTCGGAGTCTATAATTAAAAGATGTTTGGATTCTGTTTTATAGGAATTCGGAACCTGAAGTCTATAGAAGCCCGAAGTCTGAATTTCTAACGATATTCGGAGTCTGGTTTCACCAGAGTTCAGAATATGAACTTGCAGAGCTCAAAGTCTAACTAGTACGAGTTCTGAGTCGAAATTCATAAAGGTTCGGAGTCGAACTTCATAAGAGTTTGGAGTCGAACTCATGAATGTTTGGAGTCTAACTTCATAAGTGTTTGGAATCAAACTCATGAAAGTTTGGAGTCAAACTTCATACGAGTTTAGAGTCGAACTCATGAAATTTCGAAGTCAAACTTCATAAGAGTTCAGAGTCGAACTCATGAAAGTTTGAAGTCAAAGTTCATAAGATTTTGGAGTCGAACTCATGAGAGTTCAGAGTCGAACTTCATAAGAGTTCGGAGTTGAACTCCTGGATGTTCGTATCCAGAATTCGGAGTGGAAATTCATTACAGTTCTTATTCAGAATTCAGATCCTAAAAATTGAATACTCCACTTTTTGACATTATATGATTCCGGGGTTTTGGGTATGAATCTGGTTTTTATACTTAAGAAAAAATATTGATATGTATAAGAAAATATAGATTAGGGTAAATTTCATAAAATAAGAAAATTTTCCTTATGGAGGTAAAATATCAATTTTCTTAAGTATAAGGTGTTTGTGATTTTCAAAATTAGAAGGAATGAAAAAGTCATAAGGAAAACCTTATTGACTCAACAACATCCCCCTTTTTAGGAAGCACAAACATCCTTACGAAAAACAATATAAGTACTTTGAAAATTTTCAATAGACATTGAAATTAAAACATATCTCCCTTTGTTCATGGATGAAAGTGAATACAACTAACTACCCCTTAGGCATTGAAACTCTATGGATTGTATTCTGAATTTCCAGAGTGGAGTTTTCATTATCATGTAAATGAAAAAATTCGAAATGATAAACTCTCCCTTACTTTAAAGACATTTCACTTAGAAATTTTCTTCTTTATTTTTAGTCTTTCTCCCTTTTTATGTAGTTATTTTTCCTTCTCCCCCTATGTGATTTTCAAAAAGAATATATGTGAATGGAAAATATGGTACCTGAATGATTAGTAATAACACCACAATATAGAACCAACCAATCTACATTTCATTAGAGTTGTCATAAATTTTACAAGGAAAGACAAATACAACAAAATATCGGAGTGGGTTTATTTGTCTTCCTTTTCCTTCGGGATAAGATTCTTTAATAAGGTTTTGAGTTTCTTCAAATCCCTTTGGTCTTCCTCGGCTTGCTTCTCCAAAGCTGATATCCTTTCCCCTTGAACTTTCAAAGCTTCAGCCGGAGCCTCCATGGATTCTTTATGCATCTATATTAAATCATATTTCTTTACCAATTTTTCCCTAAACTCAATCCCGAAATCTCTTTCACTTTTCCAATTCTGAGCAACTGAGTTGAGGTTCCAATTCTGGTCCCTGGCCTGTTGATTACTAGAATTTTGCTCTTAGGTTAGATTTTCATGAAGATCGTTAAACTTTTTCTACTCCATGTCAAAAGCATTTTGAACTTCATCCTGAAAATTTTCAAACTGCACTAACTCTTCATAAACTCCCTTAGAAAACTTTGTTACCTTACTGTAGGACTTTCTATGCACATCATAATCAATAAAGAAACATTTTTGTTCAGCTTCGATCTTCACACACTTATCCATTAGCATGGATAGTGACTCTGATTTTTGGTTTTGGCTTAGCTGAAGCATTTGACTTCTAGTGTCAATGGTGGGAACGATTGGAATGACGTCCACCAACCTTTTCAAAGACTCGACAACAAAATCATGACTTTGTGCTGATGACCCTGAATGAGAATCTTCTCTTGTAGATTATTCTTCTTCATCCTGCACCAACATCCTTTTAGAGGTACCACCAACTACTTTATTCCTTATAATATCTTTTATTGGTGTCTCTAATAGCACTTTCATCCCTTTATCATTCTTTGGAATGGGTTCATCATCAAGAGATACTTCCATGGATTCGAAAAATTGAATAATCTGCTCTTCATCAATTTTTTCCTTTTCTTGTCCCTCCTCTTGAAAATCATTCTCATAGAATATTTTCTCATCAATCAAAATATTTTCTTGTTGTTCTTCCTCAACCTCATCTTTCTCAGCTTCTTCTCCCTTTCCCGGAGTGTCTATTATTGTGGATTCTGCCTTCTCTTTATAATCTTTAACTTTCTTGATCAAAGTATCCAAATCTTCACTTCCCACTTCTTCTTCTTCTTCAACTTCTTCATCTACTTCTTCTCCAGCTGCTATTTCTTCTTCAACAACCATATCATTACCCTTATATTTTTCATGAGAAAAGAACATATTGGAGGGAGTCTCTGGTAATGGTTCATTACCGAAAGTTTCTGGAACCGGAATAATTTCAGAAGCTATCTCAGTATCTCTCAAAATAGATTACACCAATTTAGCTTCAGACAACTTCTTTTTCATATTAATTTCTTTTTCCTACTTTTCTAACTCATCTGCAACTCTCTCTTTTAGGGACTTAGCCTCTTCAGGGTCCAATACGAACTGTGGATCCCCTTATTTCCTCTTTTCCTTGTCTTCCCTCCACTTGGCTGCCACTTCATCTGTATATGTTTTCTGCTTCTTCGTTTTGGGGGGAGCAGACTAATTTTCCATAGACTTGGTAATTTCTTCATCAGCAACCACTTCCTTAATCTTTCTCTTCTTCCTTTCCTTTTTGGATGGTTCCGAAGTCTGTGCATCTTTCTGAGCTGCCTCAACTTCTTCCACAGATATAGGGTAAAATTATCCGGATTCATTGGAAAAACCCATCTTCATCCTCGTCAAGGTATCATCACTAACCAGGATAAGATTACAATTCCAGACATTTTATTTGCATGCAACCTTGAAGGATTCTAAGCACCGAACTATCAGCTTAGATTGTAAGGCATGGTACATAATTCTGTGAGCTCTTAGGTTCCCTTCTTTTATATTCTTGATTGTAATCAAGACATGCCTCATCAAATTTATCTTTCTTAGATTCACCAACAAATCAAAGACATAGATATCACTTTTCTTCAAATTATCCTTGTTGAGTCTTCTTGGTATGAGAAAACCTTGTACCCATAGCTATATAATCTTATTGTTCAGAGTGAGATGAGAAATCTTAGTAGTTGTATCATCCTTAAGACCAAGGAATTTTAAAGCCTTCACCTTGTTGAAACTTCCTTGCTCATCTGGAATCTTATGTGTGAAAAACTCATCTTCCCCTTCATAGGCTAAACCAACCAAGCTCACGGACTTGGTGTAAGATAACTTTTAAGTCTTCCCATAAGAATTAAATGAAAACCAGTCTCTTCCATCTTCCATCTGGAAGGAAACATACTCAGAGAACTCGATCAGCAAGTCGGCGTAAACCGGATCCTGTTTCTCTGACTTATACAAGCATACATCTTCTCATCCATTCAATCTGATATTTTTGCTTATAAGAGAATTGAACTTGTAGAAATCCAGATGCACTAACCTTTCCCTAAAGACTAACCACATATGGATTGGTTTTGAAGTAGAAATATCATCAGATGTAGCTGCAACAGACATTCGGAGTGAAGAGTTCTGGAGAATTCGGAACATCTTTGCAAAGATCGGAACTGGTCTTAAGAAGAGCAGTAGGGCTTCGCGACGCGAAAGCTTTGAAAAACCGTTGTGGGATGAGTCTTGGGGTCCCCTTTATATAGGCGATGGATGTGACCATTGTTCTTCCAAAAGCCATCTAACGGTTGATAAACTTTTTGATCTGATCTTACTGTTGAGAACATTCCTGCAAAGAATACTTGACTCCGATCTTTTTAGGTTTTAAGAAAAACATTCGGATTTATGGAAAACTAGAATCCGATTTTTTTTAAAAAAAACAGGAAAATACCAGCAAGAAAAATATGATTACGAAAACTTATCTAAGGAAAACATACATTTTAGATTGGCTAGAATGATTGTTCTTAATTGATAATATTCTTCTTGAAGAAATGAATTTAAAAACGAAAAAAAACTCATTACGAAAAAAACTCATTACGAAAGTTCATTACAAAAAATAATCTCATTACGAATGTTCCAGTACGAAAATCTCATTACGAAAATTTTGGTTACGAAAATTATCATTACAAAAAATCAACTACGAAAATTCTTATTACGAAAAATTGATACAAAAATTCTCATTACGAAAAATTTGGTTTCGGAAATTTTCATTATGATACTTGTCAGTACGAAAATATACATTCCAAAAGTTTACATTTCGAGAATTTCCATTTTGGAAATTTCCAAAAACTTGTTATGAAAAAGTTTTGTTACAAAAGAAGGAAAAAAAAATTGTCAACAAAAATTTCAGTTAAACTAGCACACAAATGTACTCCCCCTATAAAAAAGAGTCTATTACTGTAAGGAGAGTTGTTCAACAAGAAGTTAATGAAGAAGGATTACATTAGGGTTATCATTCCTAACTTATGTTTAATGTATTGAAATATATAGGTGGGTAATGATTTTGTCAAAATATCATCAAGTTGATCTTGCGTTCCGATAAACTGAAGAATGATATCTCCTTTAAGTGTGTCATCCCTAAGAATGTGATGCCTAATATCTATGTGTTTTGCACAAGGGCGATGTGTAGGGTTCTTACTGAGGGAAATGGAACTTGTGTTATCACACAAAATTTGAGTCTTAGAAAAACTCAAGCCATAGTGTGTGAGTGTGTGTTTCATCCATAACACTTGAGCACAACAACTTCCAGCTGCTACATATTCAGCTTCAGCAGTGGAAAGTGCTACAGAATTTTGATTCTTGCAGGACCAAGAAACTAATAAATCTCCTATGAAATGACAAGTCCCGGATGTACTCTTTCTATCCATTCTACATCCACCAAAGTCAGCATCCGAAAATCTTTTTAAAACAAAATCATTTCCAGAAGTATAAAATCATCCTGGATCCATGGTTCCCTTTAAGTAGTGAATAATTCTTTTTACCGCCCTTAAATGAGATTCCTTATGATTGGATTGATATCTCACACATAATCATACTGAAAACATCAAGTCTGGTCGACTAGCTATAAAATATAGTAGGCTTCCTATCATACCTTTGAAATATGTTTGATCTACTGGTTTCCCAGCTTCATCAAGGTCTAAAGAGTTTGAGGTACCGATGGGAGTACTTATACTCATAGTGTTGTCATATCCATACTTTTTAATAAGGTATTTAATGTAACACCCCAAGATTTCATAGTGTGTTATTTTTCAAAATAACTCAATAACTTGCACTACACGCAACACCGAGTTCAATCACACCATGACTTACAAAAAAAAGCCATTAAAAAGAGGTTATGAAGAGTATTATCTAAATTTTAAACTTTATATAATCCTTATAATTTTAGAATCCATATTATGAGTTTCTTAGATATAATACAAGAACAGATTCATTTTTAGTATTGCACTTTTATCAACTTTTAATAGTGAAACCTTTTTAAATACAATATTTTAAACTTTTTGACTAAATGGGGACATCAAAAAAAAATTAAAATGAAACATCCCAAGCTTCCACGGTACGCTTTCCTTTGAATAATACAGTAGCGTGTGTTGTACGCAACTTCGAGTTCAAACACACCACATCCAATCAAACAAGCCATTATGAATAGTAATACCAACTTTTTGAAATTATATATATTTTATATTTTATAATGGACTTCATTTTTGGATTCGAAATATCGAATTTAGCCTAAGGTGAAATTTTGGTACATTTCGGATAACTTTCATATTTTGATGAATAGTGAAAAATACTAAATTTTAATTAAAAACAACTTTTTTAATCAAAATAATTAATAGTGATAAATTATGAATTTAAGTGGTTTTAAAGTATATTTAGAATATATTTTTACCATTTAATATAATTTTGGTCATTGGACATAATTTTACAATTAAACCGAACATAAACAGGTGTCAATCTTTTGATAGTTATTATCTCTTAAAAACACACTTTTTGTTTTGACAGCGGGAATTAATTTTAAATTAATTTCTGCCACTTCAGTGTTTTTAATTTAGAAAAATTGATTCCATATTTGGAATCAGGATGTTCAAATTGTGTAAATAGGTAACTTTTATTATTAGACATTTTGAATAATTACTGCGGTAAAAATTTTATTTACCATGGTTAAGGGTAAATCCGGTAAATAAGGGTTAAAAAATAATATTATAATAATACTAAATTATCCTAAAACGTGTCCTACCCTTATTGGTTGATACATGTTTGACCATAGGCATCTTTGGGTCGATTTTGGGACCCCATGGTTCCACTTGTAGGTGATAGGGACACTTTATTTTAATTAAGTTAAAATGAATACAAAAATGACACAAGCATATATCTTTTAGCAAAACAATTGTTACATAAGGTTATATATTTTGGATTTTAGATTATGAATATTCATTAGAAAGATAAAAATATTTCCTACATAATGATATTTTATTTATAATTTTTATACATTAAATAAGTTAATTTATTTATGACACAATAATGATGCAGTAATTAATATAATAGTGAAAAATCAAAATAATTGATATTATAAATACCCAAATAAATAAAATATGAAACTTTTATTGAATTAGACTAATTTTCTTGGATAATATGATATATTAGAATTGATTTAATTGACCTTTTTTGAAGTAATCATTCTGTTATGAGTTTCACAAATTTCAACTATTGAATAGTGTCAAAATTGACATAAAAGAGTTCTTAAAACAAATATTATATTATTAATTGATATTAAATTCCTAAAAATCTAAGGATCGGCCAAGAGACTTATATCATGATAGGTGCATCATTAATGGACCATTTGGTGGTCTCTTGGATGTATATAGTAAGTTTATTAACCATATTATATAAAAATACAAAGAGACATTGTAAAAGTGAAACTAATTAACTTAGATTTAATACTTAATGATAAGGTTAATATAAGTACCCAAACCAGTATAAATTCTATTGGTTGAGTTGTATTCGACTCATTCCCACCTTAAAATTTAAATAATCAACTTTGGAGCCATTAGAACCCGAATAAGAATTTATTATAAATTAATATTTCTAGCTTTTCCAAAGGTGCCCCTCACCCCTCTTATAAAAGGGCACTCCTCCTTCTCATTTTGTCACACCTTCAAAGCTTTATGGTTCGGCCAAACTCTGCCCAAATACTCTCCCAACTTCATTCACTACAACCTAGAGGCCTTATTGTGACCAGAAAGCCAACCTAAGTAGTCCTTTTGATCAAATCAAAAGGAAGGAACCAAAGAAGGGGTAATGATTTCACCACCCTTTTTCCAAGTTCCTTCTTCTTCCACTTCTTCTTACTTTGTTGTTACAATTATAAAATAATAACTCCAGTATCATATATATACTGTGATGTTATTATAAATATGGTACAACCATATTCAGTATTCTACCCACCCTTTGAATAACATGTCACCATACGTGTGTACGTACGGCTTACCGTCTCCACGTCGTGGTGTAATTGTTATTCAATATATTATTATTTGGATGGGTATAATAATGATGTGTAACTCATGTAAATAATAAATATAACATGTTAGTGATTCTGTATATATGATATAACATTCATTTATATATTATTTTAATATCAAAAGAATGATATTGTCACTCGTGCGTACGTACGGACTACCGTCTCCACGAACGCGATGAGATTCATTCTCCATCATATCCATTCAAGTATAATTATCATTTTCTGATTTAAAAATTATGTTTAAGGACTTGATATCATTTTTTATATGAATAATATAAAACCTATCCATTGCAAACTTGGATTACGTAATAAAACATATAAAAGAAAATGAGTAAGTTAACACCCGAAACAACGATAATACTAAGACATTATTAACAAAGCAAAGTTAAAAGATCATATATGATATGATATTAATATATATGATTCTTGTATAATTTAATAACAATTTTTTCAATATTATATAGGAGTTTAACCTACCCCAACCAAGTAAACGTACAAGGTAAGGGATTTTCTTATCTCACATTCAATTCCGTGAGATTTCCATTTTTCGCCACTAAATTATTGAAAGTGGTGTATTGTGTACTGGAATTTGATATATATTATCATGATTATCTTCATATTAATGTTATTCTGTAAATAATTTGGTGGTTATTAACTTTTGGCCATACGACTCAGTTGATTAACGTGGTAAGGGGTTTTCATCCCACTCATTATTTCCGTGAGATTCATGCCATATTTCAACTATTATCTTTTGTGTGGTGTATGTACTTCCCATAATTGTATTCTTTGTGTGATACACTTTACCTTATGTGTATTTACATTTTCATTGTATGATACCTCTTTCAGGGGTTGTATGTTTCATAAGTTACCAAATTGATAAGGGTTTACTTCACAATCTCTTTAATATCCGAGGTTGTCTTTACGTAAGTATCTACAGGGACATATTTACTATCCATGTCCATATTTCATAAAAGAGTTTTCAAAGGGATTATTTATAAGGGAAATTTTACTAAAACATCATTTTAAATGTTTTAAATATTTATTCTTCTAAATCATCCTCATTTATGTCCACGTTTTCAAAATGGTTTGTAAGGACTTATTTATATGAAAATGAATGTTTTAAAAGTGTTAATTCCATTCAAAAGTTTCAAAGTGGTATGGGAAACTTTGATTCAAAAATGTATTTAAATGCCTTACTTTCTAAATTGTGTATCATTAAAATGATTTCATGAAAAATGGATATTTCTATCAATAATTTTTAAAAAAACATTTTCATCTTTGTCAACATCCTTTGATGGATTTTAAGATTATTTGAAGTTGATTTATTATGATTTAAAAATTCCATATTGTAATGAAGTTTTGTGATATGTTTGACTGTAGATGTGTCATTTATATAGAATTCATGGTTTATGAGTAAAGTATTGACATTTCGTATGCTAGTTACAATAAGAATGTTTATGTTATATTTCAACCTTTACTTCATATGAATGTATTGGACAAGTATGTTCCAGGTTGGGGACTGGTTAAAGTATGCCCTCCAGGTTAGGGACTGGTAAAAGTAAGCCCTCTGGTTTGGTCTCCGGTTATTAGAGGCACTCCGGGTTGGTTTTCGGTTATTAGAGGCACTCCGGGTTGGGTTCTGGTTACAGTTAGCCCCAAGGTCTTGGGACGAGGCCTTGAAAAGAAATTAAAGTTTAGCATTATGCATTCCATGATTATGAAAGTGGTTATTGATTTTTCATGTGATTATTCGATTAGTAGAATATCCATGTGAATAAGTAAATGGAATTATTTCATTTTAGTTTTGCCTTACTATGTTGAAGTTCAAGTTTAAAAGGCTTTTGTTTTAGTAATGCATTGCCTTAAATGTTTATGCTTATTTTGAATGTTCCGCTATATTGTTATCCTTACTGGGCATTTGATCTCACCCCTTTTCTATGTTTTATTTTCCCCAGGATGTGAAGAAGTAAGTTATGAATGACCTGCAGGGATATTATGAGGGGATAATAGTGTGGACTGTGGAGACATTATGTTGTTGTAGTAGTTTTTCATTTTATGATGTAATGTAAAACTTATGAATATATCTAGTGTTTCCAAGGCTACTAAACCAATCGGTCTTTCGAGATTTGATCTTTCTTGTGATCATGCCAATGTTATGTAATAATGCACCGACTCTAGGTAACTGGGGTCGGGGCGTTAGAGTTGGTATCAGAGGAAGTTTAGTACAAACCTTGGAAGCTAGATTTAGATAAACTCTGATTAGAGAACGTAGACCTAAGATGAACTTTGAGGATTAGTATAAAAGAACTTCCTAGAATTTTGGTATTGTAGAGATTTTGTGAGTTTTCCGAGAAATACATCCCTGTCTGGATACGAGCAGGTAGAGGCGGCTCTGGCACAGATGTACCTAGGGGTAAAACCCGAAAACACCGCTTTGAGCTAGACTCGAACGGGAACTGGTGCACGACAACGGGCCTTGCTGCACTCTTGGTTACGACACTCCCGGGGGATATTCTTAAGATAACTCTCATTTTCTTTACAAATCATTATGAAGGGTTTATTAGTATATACTTCCTCAAAGAAAACATTTTTATAATTATGGATTATATCCATAAACAGTTCAATTTATGTTAAGTGTTTTATAAGTATGGGATTATGTATTTTGATTCATAAACTGATATAGTGAATGCCATTATATAGAAATGGCGCCCAGTAGTAGGAATGAGAACTCCAGAAATGCACATGATCCAAAGAGAAGGAAGGATCATATCTTTCATGGTCTTAAGCTAGAATTTATAAGAGAAATAGTCTCCCATGTATTATCATCATATGAAGAAATAATATCATGTGTTGATAAGATAAGTAAAGAGTTTACTGAGTCCTATGGCTTTGAAGGGAAGCAAGAGAAGAAAAGGATGGAAGAGAGAAAGATGGATAAAGGGAAGAGGGAAAAGAAGAATTTTCCCATATGTGGTAACTGTGGAAAGAAACACCCTGGAACTTGCCTGAATGGAATGGGAGTTTGTTATAAGTGTGGAGGAAAAGGGCACAAAGTACGTGACTGCAAGGGTAAGAAAATGGTTTTAAATGTACAATGCTTCATTTGCAAGGAGTTTGGACACTACGCGAACCTATGTCCCAGTCATCAGACTATGCCGCAAATGATGTTATTGGATAATAATCATGTTATGATACTACCACAAATGAAGAGGAATGATTAGAGTTCTTATGTTGATTATGTCAATTGAGTGTTGTATCAACAATGTACTTGTTATAATAATTATGGAGTATATAAGGATTGTACTGCAGTACTATTTCATTAAGGACTTGAGATTGTGTGGAACAAAGAAAAGTGACTCAATGGCAGGATAAATTTTTGGAAAATATATGGTTGAGAGAATGATAAATCATAATATAGTTCTGATACTGAGGTAGTGATTTTGGAATAATATGTGATTCTTTTGGATAAATTATATTGAATATTCTTGAATACCTTGGAACTGATTAATGATTTTTATATTCCATCATTGTTGGGGTTTAAAACATTTTTGGATTAATGAAGTATATCCAGCATTCTATATGGAATAAGGGAGCATGAATGGAATCAATAAGGAATATGGTAATACATGATGAAGGTATTCATATGCTATTACGGGGTAAAAAGGATCTATATTATGTTTACCTTCCTTGTAAATGTTGGACTGTGGGTTTGGACAGAAGTATTTTGGATAGTTCTAGTTTGGATTATTTTGGATTTCCATAAAAGGACAACCCGGAGGTCGGGCGGCAACCCGTCGCGTCCGGCAAGGCTGCGAGACTTGAACCCGCAACCGAAGGGCGACAAGGGTCTATCACCTACCACTGGCCCACGAAATGTCCTGGATTAAATAATGTAATTTTTATTAAAAGATCTTGTAGATGAATTATAAATTCGTTTATTTTGGAACCCTATACGAATAGTGTAAATAGAATTTTTTTACATTCTATTATCTTTTAGAGTGAAAGATGAGTCTGTGGTAGAAATTTATTAATGGATAAAACACTAATTATAATGTAAGTATATCTCCTTATGATCTTAGCCAATCTCATAAATAAATTCCTCAACATTAATAAAAGGAACTTAGAACCAAAATGTTGTCCTAGATGGTACCTTAAATCATCACTAATTTATGGCTTTGGGATTTTTGGCCTTTTCATAGCCATGTTCTCTACCACTCTCCATCAGATAATTGATGGTTAGATTTCTCTTCCATGTCCATATTTTCCTACATGGAACCCTAGTATGTGTTATTTTCGGTAATCTTCATACTTTCCACTCATTGTTTTAAATAGAGGCCTCATTAATTCATTTTTCGATGTGGGATTTCAACTAAGATATTTTGAAATGTCAAAAATATGTTATCCCAATACCCTATGTGTTGTTGAACCGATGGTATTTCATATCATCATAGATTGATGAGTTTAAGGACCTCAATTTTGTACTTGTTTGTGACTGATGACCTCAATCACTACCTATAAATATTTACGTTTTCCCTCCAATTATATGTCTCTAATTGCCACCAATGTTCTCCTAATCGAGATCATAATTTGGTGGTGACCCTTTTATTTATCTTTTCCTCATATTAAGACTAAATTTTAGTAACCCAATTTCTGATGTGGGTTTTCCCACAAATATATTTTCTATTTTCAACCTTTTATTTTCGAAAAACAATTTCAAATTGCGAGGATGAAATTTATTGAAGGAGGGGAGAATGTAACACCCCAAGATTTCATAGTGTGTTATTTCTTCAAAATAACTCAATACCTTGCACTACACGCAACATTGAGTTCAATCACACCATGACTTACAAAAAAAATCCATTCAAAAGAGGTTATGAAGAGTATTATCTAAATTTTAAACTTTATATAATCCTTATAATTTTAGAATCCATATTATGAGTTTCTTAGATATAATACAAGAACAGATTCATTTTTAGTATTGCACTTTTATCAACTTTTAATAGTGGAACCTTTTTAAATACAATATTTTAAACTTTTTGACTAAATGGGGACATCAAAAAAAAATTAAAATGAAACATCCCAAGCTTCCACGGTACGCTTTCCTTTGAATAATACAGTAGTGTGTGTTGTACGCAACTTCGAGTTCAAACACACCACAACCAATCAAACTAGCCGTTATGAATAGTAATACATACCTTTTGAAATTATATATATTTTATATTTTAGAATGGACTTCATTTTTGGATTCGAAATATCGAATTTAGCCTAAGGTGAAATTTTGGTACATTTCGGATAACTTTCATATTTTGATGAATAGTGAAAATTACTAAATTTTAATTAAAAACAACTTTTTTAATCAAAATAATTAATAGTGATAAATTATGAATTTAAGTTGTTTTAAAGTATATTTAGAATATATTTTTACCATTTAATATAATTTTGGTCATTGGACATAATTTTACAATTAAACCGAACATAAACAGGTGTCAATCTTTTGATAGTTATTATCTCTTAAAAACACGCTTTTTGTTTTGACAGCGGGAATTAATTTTAAATTAATTTCTGCCAATTCTGTGTTTTTAATTTATAAAAATGGATTCCATATTTGGAATCAAGATGTTAAAATTGTGTAAATAGGTAACTTTTATTTTTAGACATTTTGAATATTTACTGCGGTAAAATTTTTATTTACCATGGTTAAGGGTAAATCCGGTAAATAAGGGTTAAAAAATAATATTATAATAATACTAAATTACCCTAAAACGTGTCCTAGACTTATTGGTTGATACATGTTTGACCATAGTCATCTTTGGGTCGATTTTGGGACCCCATGGTGCCACTTGTAGGTGATAGGGACACTTTATTTTAATTAAGTTAAAATGAATACAAAAATGACACAAGCATGTATCTTTTAGAAAAATAATTTTTACATAAGGTTATATATGTTGGATTTTAGATTATAAATATTAATTAGAAAGATAAAAATATTTCCTACATAATGATATTTTATTTATAATTTTTATACATTAAATAAGTTAATTTATTTCTGACACAATGATGATGCAGTAATTACTATAATAGTGAAAAATCAAAATAATTGATATTATAAATACCCAAATATATATAATATGAAACTTTTAATGAATTAGACTAATTTTCTAGGATAATATGATATATTATAATTGATTTAATTGACTTTTTTTGAAGTAATCAATCTGTTATGAGTTTCACAAAAATCAACTATTGAATAGTGTCAAAATTGACATAAAAGAGTTCTTAAAAAGAATATTATATTATTAATTGATATTAAATTCCTAAAAATCTAAGGTTCGGCCAAGAGACTTATATCATGATAGGTTCATCATTAATGGACCATTTGGGGGTCGCTTGGATGTATATAGTAATTTTATTAACCATATTATAAAACAATACAAAGAGACATTGTAAAAGTGAAACTAATTAACTTAGAGTTAATACTTAAAGATAAGGTTAATATAAGTACCCAAACCTGTATAACATCTATTGGTTGAGTTGTATTCGACTCATCCCCACCTTAAAATTTAAATAATAAACTTTGGAGCCATTAGAAACTGAATAAGAATTTATTATAAATTAATATTTCTAGCTTTTCCAAGGGTGCCTCTCACCCCTCTTATAAAAGGGAACTCCTCCATCTCATTTTTTCACACCTTCAAAGCCTTATGGTTCGGCCAAACTCTGCCAAAATACTCTACCAACTTCCCTCACTACAACCTAGAGGCCTTAGTTTGATCCGAAATCCAACCTAAGGTGCCCTTTTGATCAAATCAAAAGGAAGGAACCGAAGAAGAGGTAATGATTTCACCACCCTTTTTCCAAGTTCCTTCTTCTTCCACTTCTTCTTACTTTGTTGTTACAATTCTAAAATAATAACTACAGTATCATATATATACTGTGATGTTATTATAAATATGGTACAACCATATTCAGTATTCTATCCACCCTTTGAATAACATGTCACCATAGGTGCGTACGTACGGATTACCGTCTCCACGTCGTGGTGTAATTGTTATTCAATATATTATTATTTGGATGGGTATAATAATGATGTGTAACTCATGTAAATATTAAACATAACATGTTAGTGATTCTGTATATATGATATACCATTCATTTATATATTATTTTAATATCAAAAGAATGATATTGTCGCTCGTGCGTACGTACGGACTACCATCTCCACGAACGCGATGAGATTCATTCTCCATCATATCCATTCAAGTATAATTATCATTTGCTGATTTAAAAATGATGTTTAAGGACTTGATATCATTCTGGATATGTATAATATACAACCTATCCATTGAAAACTTGGATTACGTAATAAAACATATAAAAGAAAATGAGTAAGTTAACACCCGAAACAACGATAATACTAAGACATTATTAACAAAGCAAAGTTAAAAGATCATATATGATATGATATTAATATATATGATTCTTGTATAATTTAATAACAATTATTTCAATATTATACAGGAGGTTAACCTACCCCAACCAAGTAAACGTACAAGGTAAGGGATTTTCTTATCTCATATTCAATTCCGTGAGATTTCCATTTTTCGCCACTAAATTATTGAAAGTGGTGTATTGTGTACTGTCATTTCATATATATTATCATGATTATTATTATATTCATGTTATTCTTTAAATAATTTGGTGGTTATTAACTTTTGGCCATACGACTCATTTGATTAACGTGGTAAGGGTTTTTCATCTCACTCTTTATTTCCGTGAGATTCCTGCCATATTTCCACTATTATCTTTTGTGTGGTGTATGTACTGCCCATAATTGTATTCTTTATGTAATACACTTTACCTTATGTGTATTTACATTTTCATTGTATGATACCTCTTTCATGGGTTGTATGTTTCATAAGTTACCAAATTTATAAGGGTTTACTTCACAATCTCTTTAATATCCGAGGTTGTCTTTACGTAAGTATCTACAGGGACATATTTACTATCCATGTCCATATTTCATAAAAGAGTTTTCAAAGGGATTATTTCTAAGGGAACTTTTAACAAAACATCATTTTAAATGTTTTAAATATTTATTCTTCGAAATCATCCTCATTTATGTCCACGTTTTCAAAATGGTTTGTAAGGATTTATTTATATGAAAATGAATGTTTTAAAAGTGTTAATTCCATTCAAAAGTTTCAAAGTGGTATGGGACACTTTGATTCAAAAATGTATTTAAATGCCTTACTTTCTAAATTTTGTAACATTAAAATGATTTCATGAAAAAGGGATATTTCTCTCAATAATTTTTAAAAAAACATTTTCATCATTGTCAACATCCTTTGATGGATTTTAAGATTATTTGAAGTTGATTTATTATGATTTAAAAGTTCCATATTGTAATGAAGTTTTGTGATATGTTTGACTGTAGAAGTGTCATCTATATAGCATTCATGGTTTATGAGTAAAGTATTGACATTTTGTATGCTAGTTCCAATAAGAATGTTTATGTTATATTTCAACCTTTACTTCATATGAATGTGTTGGAAAAGTATGTTCCAGGTTGGGGACTGGTTAAAGTAAGCCCTCCAGGTTAGGGACTGGTAAAAGTAAGCCCTCCGGTTTGGTCTCCGGTTATTAGAGGCACTCCGGGTTGGTGTCTGGTTATTAGAGGCACTCCGGGTTGGGTTCCGTTTACAGTTAGCCCCAAGGTCTTGGGACGAGGCCTTGAAAAGAAATTAAAGTTTAGCATTATGCATTCTATGATTATGAAAGTGGTTATTGATTTTTCATGTGATTATTCGATTGGTAGAATATCCATGTGAATAAGTAAATGGAATAATTTCATTTTACTTTTGCCATACTATGTTGAAGTTCAAGTTTAAAAGGCTTTTGTTTTAGTAATGCATTGCCTTAAATGTTTATGCTTATTTTGAATGTTCTGCTATATTGTTATCCTTACTGGGCATTTGAGCTCACCCCTTTTCTATGTTTTATTTTCCCCAGGATGTGAAGAAGTAAGTTATGAATGACCTGCAGGGATATTATGAGGGGATAATAGTGTGGACTGTGGAGACATTATGTTGTTGTAGTAGTTTTTTGTTTTATGATGTAATGTAAAACTTATGAATATATCTAGTGTTTCCAAGGCTACTAAACCAATCGGTCTTTTGAGATATGATCTTTCTTTTGATCATGCCAATGTTATGTAATAATGCACCGACTCTAGGTAACTGGGGTCGGGGCGTTACAGTTGGTATCAGAGGAAGTTTAGTACAAACTTTGGAAGCTAGATTTAGATAAACTCTGATTAGAGCACGTAGACCTAAGATAAAATTTGAGGATTAGTATAAAAGAACATCATAGAATTTTGGTATTGTAGAGATTTTGTGAGTTTTCCGAGAAATACATCCCTGTCTGGATACGAGCTGGTAGAGGCGGCTCTGGCACAGATGTACCTAGGGGTAAAACCCGAAAACACCGCTTTGAGCTAGACTCGAACGGGAACTGGTGCACGACAACGGGCCTTGCTGCACTCTTGGTTACGACACTCCCGGGGGATATTATTAGGATAACTCTCATTTTCTTTACAAATCATTATGAAGGGTTTATGAGTATATACTTCCTCAAAGAAAACATTTTTATAATTATGGATTATATCCATAAATAGTTCAATTTATGTTAAGTGTTTTATAAGTATGGGATTATGTATTTTGATTCATAAATTTATCTAGTGTATGCCATTGTTTAGAAATGGCGCCCAGTAGAAGGAATGAGAACTCCAGAAATGCACATGATCCAAAGAGAAGGAAGGATCATATCTTTCATGGTCTTAAGCTAGAATTTATAAGAGAAATAGTCTCCCATGTATTATCATCATATAAAGAAATAATATCATGTGTTGATAAGATAAGTAAAGAGTTTACTGAGTCCTATGGCTTTGAAGGGAAGCAAGAGAAGAAAAGGATGGAAGAGAGAAAGATGGATAAAGGGAAGAGGGAAAAGAAGAATTTTCCCATATGTGGTAACTGTGGAAAGAAACACCCTGGAACTTGCCTGAATGGAATGGGAGTTTGTTATAAGTGTGGAGAAAAAGGGCACAAAGTACGTGACTGCAAGGATAAGAAAATGGTTTTAAATGTACAATGCTTCATTTGCAAGGAGTTTGGACACTACGCGAACCTATGTCCCAGTCATCAGACTATGCCGCAAATGATGTTATTGGATAATAATCATGTTATGATACTACCACAAATGAAGAGGAATGATTAGAGTTCTTATGTTGATTATGTCAATTGAGTGTTGTATCAACAATGTACTTGTTATAATAATTATTGGAGTATATAAGGATTGTACTGCAGTACTATTTCATTAAGGACTTGAGAATGTGTGGAACAACGAAAAGTGACTCAATGGAAGGATAAATTTTTGGAAAATATATGGTTGAGAGAATGATAAATCATAATATAGTTATGATACTGAGGTAGTGATTTTGGAATAATTTGTGATTGTTTTGGATAAATTATATTGGATATTCTTGAATACCGTGGAACTGATTAATGATTTGTATATTCCATCATTGTTGGGGTTTAAAACATTTTTGGATTAATGAAGTATATCCAGCATTCTATATGGAATAAGGGAGCATGAATGGAATCAATAAGGAATATGGTAATACATGATGAAGGTATTCATATGCTATTACGGGGTAAAAAGGATCTATGTTATGTTTACCTTCCTTATAAATGTTGGACTGTGAGTTTGGACAGAAGTATTTTGGATAGTTCTAGTTTGGATTATTTTGGATTTCCATAATAGGACAACCCGGAGGTCGGGCGGCAACCCGTCGCGTCCGGCAAGGCTGCGAGACTTGAACCCGCAACCGAAGGGCGACAAGGGTCTATCACCTACCACTGGCCCACGAAATGTCCTGGATTAAATAATGTAATTTTTATTAAAAGATCTTGTAGATGAATTATAAATTCGTTTATTTTGGAACCCTATACGAATAGTGTAAATAGAATTTTTTTACATTCTATTATCTTTTAGAGTGAAAGATGAGTTTGTGGTAGAAATTTATTAATGGATAAAACACTAATTATAATGTAAGTATATCTCCTTATGATATTAGCCAATCTCATAAATAAATTCCTCAACATTAATAAAAGGAACTTAGAACAAAAATGTTGTCCTAGATGGTACCTTAAATCATCACTAATTTATGGCTTTGGGATTTTTGGCCTTTTCATAGCCATGTTCTCTACCACTCTCCATCAGATAATTGATGGTTAGATTTCTCTTCCATATCCATATTTTCCTACATGGAACCCTAGTATGTGTTATTTTTGGTAATCTTCATACTTTCCACTCATTGTTTTAAATAGAGGCCTCATTAATTCATTTTTCGATGTGGGATTTCAACTAAGATATTTTGAAATGTCAAAAATATGTTATCCCAATACCCTATGTGTTGTTGAACCGATGGTATTTCATATCATCATAGATTGATGAGTTTAAGGACCTCAATTTTGTACTTGTTTGTGACTGATGACCTCAATCACTACCTATAAATATTTACGTTTTTCCTCCAATTATATGTCTCTAATTGCCACCAATGTTCTCCTAATCGAGATCATAATTTGGTGGTGACCCTTTTATTTATCTTTTCCTCATATTAAGACTAAATTTTAGTAACCCAATTTCTGATGTGGGTTTTCTCACAAATATATTTTCTATTTTCAACCTTTTATATTCGAAGAACAATTTCAAATTACGAGGATGCAATTTATTGAAGGAGGGGAGAATGTAACACCCCAAGATTTCATAGTGTGTTATTTCTTCAAAATAATTCAATAACTTGCACTACACGCAACACCGAGTTCAATCACACCATGACTTACAAAAAAAATCCATTCAAAAGAGGTTATGAAGAGTATTATCTAAATTTTAAACTTTATATAATCCTTATAATTTTAGAATCCATATTATGAGTTTCTTAGATATAATACAAGAACAGATTCATTTTTAGTATTGCACTTTTATCAACTTTTAATAGTGGAACCTTTTTAAATACAATATTTTAAACTTTTTGACTAAATGGGGACATCAAAAAAAATTAAAATGAAACATCCCAAGCTTCCACGGTACGCTTTCCTTTGAATAATACAGTAGCGTGTGTTGTACGCAACTTCGAGTTCAAACACACCACAACCAATCAAACTAGCCGTTATGAATAGTAATACCTACTTTTTGAAATTATATATATTTTATATTTTAGAATGGACTTCATTTTTGGATTCGAAATATCGAATTTAGCCCAAGGTGAAATTTTGGTACATTTCGGATAACTTTCATATTTTGATGAATAGTGAAAATTACTAAACTTTAATTAAAAACAACTTTTTTAATCAAAATAATTAATAGTGATAAATTATGAATTTAAGTGGTTTTAAAGTATATTTAGAATATATTTTTACCATTTAATATAATTTTGGTCATTGGACATAATTTTACAATTAAACCGAACATAAACAGGTGTCAATCTTTTGATAGTTATTATCTCTTAAAAACACGCTTTTTGTTTTGACAGCGGGAATTAATTTTAAATTAATTTCTGCCACTTCTGTGTTTTTAATTTATAAAAATGGATTCCATATTTGGAATCAGGATGTTCAAATTGTGTAAATAGTTAACTTTTATTTTTAGACATTTTGAATAATTACTGCGGTAAAAATTTTATTACCATGGTTAAGGGTAAATCCGGTAAATAAGGGTTAAAAAATAATATTATAATAATACTAAATTACCCTAAAACTTGTCCTAGACTTATTGGTTGATACATTTTGACCATAGGCATCTTTGGGTCGATTTTGGGACCCCATGGTGCCACTTGTAGGTGATAGGGACACTTTATTTTAATTATGTTAAAATGAATACAAAAATGACACAAGCATATATCTTTTAGAAAAACAATTTTTACATAAGGTTATATATGTTGGATTTTAGATTATAAATATTAATTAGAAAGATAAAAATATTTCCTACATAATGATATTTTATTTATAATTTGTATACATTAAATAAGTTAATTTATTTATGACACAATGATGATGCAGTAATTAATATAATAGTGAAAAATCAAAATAATTGATATTATAAATACCCAAATAAATATAATATGAAACTTTAAATGAATTAGACTAATTTTCTAGGATAATATGATATATTAGAATTGATTTAATTGACTTTTTTGACGTAATCAATCTGTTATGAGTTTCACAAAAATCAACTATTGAATAGTGTCAAAATTGACATAAAAGAGTTCTTAAAAAATATTATATTATTAATTGATATTAAATTCCTAAAAATCTAAGGTTCGGCCAAGAGACTTATATCATGATAGGTTCATCATTAATGGACCAGTTGGGGGTCGCTTGGATGTATATAGTAAGTTTATTAACCATATTATATAAAAATACAAAGAGACATTGTAAAAGTGAAACTAATTAACTTAGAGTGAATACTTAAATATAAGGTTAATATAAGTACCCAAACCTATATAACTTCTATTGGTTGAGTTGTATTCGACTCATACCCACCTTGAAATTTAAATAATAAACTTTGGAGCCATTATAAACTGAATAAGAATTTATTATAAATTAATATTTCTAGCTTTTCTAAGGGTGCCCCTCACCCCTCTTATAGAAGGGCACTCCTCCTTCTCATTTTGTCACACCTTCAAAGCCTTATGGTTCGACCAAACTCTGCCCGAATACTCTCCCAACTTCCCTCACTACAACCTAGAGGCCTTAGTTTGATCCGAAAGCCAACCTAAGGTGCCCTTTTGATCAAATCAAAAGGAAGGAATCGAAGAAGAGGTAATGATTTCACCACCCTTTTTCCAAGTTCCTTCTTCTTCCACTTCTTCTTACTTTGTTGTTACAATTCTAAAATAATAACTCCAGTATCATATATATACTATGATGTTATTATAAATATGGTACAACCATATTCAGTATTCTATCCACCCTTTGAATAACATGTCACCATAGGTGCGTACGTACGGCTTACCGTCTCCACGTCGTGGTGTAATTGTTATTCAATATATTATTATTTGGATGGGTATAATAATGATGTGTAACTCATGTAAATAATAAATATAACATGTTAGTGATTCTGTATATATGATATACCATTCATTTATATATTATTTTAATATCAAAAGAATGATATTGTCGCTCGTGCGTACGTACGGACTACCGTCTCCACGAACGCGATGAGATCCATTCTCCATCATATCCATTCATGTATAATTATCATTTTCTGATTTAAAAATGATGTTTAAGGACTTGATATCATTATGGATATGGATAATATACAACTTATCCATTGCAAACTTGTATTACGTAATAAAACATATAAAAGAAAATGAGTAAGTTAACACCCGAAACAACGATAATACTAAGACATTATTAACAAAGCAAAGTTAAAAGATCATATATGATATGATATTAATATATATGATTCTTGTATAATTTAATAACAATTATTTCAATATTATACAAGAGGTTAACCTACCCCAACCAAGTAAACATACATGGTAAGGGATTTTCTTATCTCACATTCAATTCCGTGAGATTTCCATTTTTCGCCACTAAATTATTGAAAGTGGTGTATTGTGTACTGGAATTTCATATATATTATCATGATTATCTTTATATTCATGTTATTCTTTAAATAATTTGGTGGTTATTAACTTTTGGCCATACGACTCAGTTGATTAACGTGGTAAGGGTTTTTCATCTCACTCTTTATTTCCGTGAGATTCATGCCATATTTCCACTATTATCTTTTGTGTGGTGTATGTACTGCCCATAATTGTATTCTTTGTGTAATACACTTTACCTTATGTGTATTTACATTTTCATTGTATGATACCTCTTTCATGGTTTGTATGTTTCATAAGTTACCAAATTGATAAGGGTTTACTTCACAATCTCTTTAATATCCGAGGTTGTCTTTACGTAAGTATCTACAGGGACATATTTACTATCCATGTCCATATTTCATAAAAGAATTTTCAAAGGGATTATTTCTAAGGGAACTTTTACCAAAACATCATTTTAAATGTTTTAAATATTTATTCTTCTAAATCATCCTCATTTATGTCCACGTTTTCAAAATGGTTTGTAAGGATTTATTTATATGAAAATGAATGTTTTAAAAGTGTTAATTCCATTCAAAAGTTTCAAAGTGGTATGGGACACTTTGATTCAAAAATGTATTTAAATGCCTTACTTTCTAAATTGTTTAACATTAAAATGATTTCATGAAAAAGGGATATTTCTCTCAATAATTTTTAAAAAAACATTTTCATCTTTGTCAACATCCTTTTATGGATTTTAAGATTATTTGAAGTTGATTTATTATGATTTAAAAGTTCCATATTGTAATGACGTTTTGTGATATGTTTGACTGTAGATGTGTCATCTATATAGCATTCATGGTTTATGAGTAAAGTATTGACATTTCATATGCTAGTTCCAATAAGAATGTTTATGTTATATTTCAATCTTTACTTCATATGAATGTGTTGGACAATTATGTTCCAGGTTGGGGACTGGTTAAAGTAAGCCCTCCAGGTTAGGGACTGGTAAAAGTAAGCCCTCTGGTTTGGTCTCCGGTTATTAGAGGCACTCCGGGTTGGTGTCCGGTTATTAGAGGCACTCCGGGTTGGGTTCCGGTTACAGTTAGCCCCAAGGTCTTGGGACGAGGCCTTGAAAAGAAATTAAAGTTTAGCATTGTGCATTCCATGATTATGAAAGTGGTTATTGATTTTGCATGTGATTATTCGATTGGTAGAATATCCATGTGAATAAGTAAATGGAATTATTTCATTTTACTTTTGCCATACTATGTTGAAGTTCAAGTTTAAAAGGCTTTTGTTTTAGTAATGCATTGCCTTAAATGTTTATGCTTATTTTGAATGTTCCGCTATATTGTTATCCTTACTGGGCATTTGAGCTCACCCCTTTTCTATGTTTTATTTTCCCCAGGATGTGAAGAAGTAAGTTATGAATGACCTGCAGGGATATTATGAGGGGATAATAGTGTGGACAGTGGAGACATTATGTTGTTGTAGTAGTTTTTCATTTTATGATGTAATGTAAAACTTATGAATATATCTAGTGTTTACAAGGCTAATAAACCAATCGGTCTTTCGAGATTTGATCTTTCTTGTGATCATGCCAATGTTATGTAATAATGCACCGACTCTAGGTAACTGGGGTCGGGGCGTTACAGTTGGTATCAGAGGAAGTTTAGTACAAACCTTGGAAGCTAGATTTAGATAAACTCTGATTAGAGCACGTAGACCTAAGATGAACATTGAGGATTAGTATAAAAGAACTTCATAGAATTTTGGTATTGTAGAGATTTTGTGAGTTTTCCGAGAAATACATCCCTGTCTGGATACGAGCAGGTAGAGGCGGCTCTGGCACAGATGTACCTAGGGGTAAAACCCGAAAACACCGCTTTGAGCTAGACTCGAACGGGAACTGGTGCACGACAACGGGCCTTGCTGCACTCTTGGTTACGACACTCCCGGGGGATATTCTTAGGATAACTCTCATTTTCTTTACAAATCATTATGAAGGGTTTATGAGTATATACTTCCTCAAAGAAAACATTTTTATAATTATGGATTATATCCATAAATAGTTCAATTTATGTTAAGTGTTTTATAAGAATGGGATTATGTATTTTCATTCATAAATTGATCTAGTGTATGCCATTGTTTAGAAATGGCGCCCAGTAGAAGGAATGAGAACTCTAGAAATGCACATGATCCAAAGAGAAGGAAGGATCATATCTTTCATGGTCTTAAGCTAGAATTTATAAGAGAAATAGTCTCCCATGTATTATCATCATATGAAGAAATAATATCATGTGTTGATGAGATAAGTAAAGAGTTTACTGAGTCCTATGGCTTTGAAGGGAAGCAAGAGAAGAAAAGGATGGAAGAGAGAAAGATGGATAAAGGGAAGAGGGAAAAGAGGAATTTTCCCATATGTGGTAACTTTGGAAAGAAACACCCTGGAACTTGCCTGAATGGAATGGGAGTTTGTTATAAGTGTAGAGGAAAAGGGCACAAAGTACGTGACTGCAAGGGTAAGAAAATGGTTTTAAATGTACAATGCTTCATTTGCAAGGAGTTTGGACACTACGCGAACCTATGTCCCAGTCATCAGACTATGCCGCAAATGATGTTATTGGATAATAATCATGTTATGATACTACCACAAATGAAGAGGAATGATTAGAGTTCTTATGTTGATTATGTCAATTGAGTGTTGTATCAACAATGTACTTTTTATAATAATTATTGGAGTATATAAGGATTGTACTGCAGTACTATTTCATTAAGGACTTGAGAATGTGTGGAACAAAGAAAAGTGACTCAATGGCAGGATAAATTTTTTGGAAAATATATGGTTGAGAGAATGATAAATCATAATATAGTTCTGATACTGAGGTAGTGATTTTGGAATAATATGTGATTGTTTTGGATAAATTATATTGGATATTCTTGAATACCTTGGAACTGATTAATGATTTGTATATTCCATCATTGTTGGGGTTTAAAACATTTTTGGATTAATGAAGTATATCCAGCATTCTATATGGAATAAGGGAGCATGAATGGAATCAATAAGAATTATGGTAATACATGATGAAGGTATTCATATGCTATTACAGGGTAAAAAGGATCTATATTATGTTTACCTTCCTTATAAATGTTGGACTGTGAGTTTGGATAGAAGTATTTTGGATAGTTCTAGTTTGGATTATTTTGGATTTCCATAAAAGGACAACCCGGAGGTCGGGCGGCAACCCGTCGCGTCCGGCAAGGCTGCGAGACTTGAACCCGCAACCGAAGGGCGACAAGGGTGTATCACCTACCACTGGCCTACGAAATGTCCTGGATTAAATAATGTAGTTTTTATTAAAAGATCTTGTAGATGAATTATAAATTCGTTTATTTTGGAACCCTATATGAATAGTGTAAATAGAATTTTTTTACATTCTATTATCTTTTAGAGTGAAAGATGAGTTTGTGGTAGAAATTTATTAATGGATAAAACACTAATTATAAAGTAAGTATATCTCCTTATGATCTTAGCCAATCTCATAAATAAATTCCTCAACATTAATATAAGAAACTTATAACAAAAATGTTGTCCTAGATGGTACCTTAAATCATCACTAATTTATGGCTTTGGGATTTTTGGCCTTTTCATAGCCATGTTCTCTACCACTCTCCATCAGATAATTGATGGTTAGATTTCTCTTCCATATCCATATTTTCCTACATAGAACCCTAGTATGTGTTATTTTCGGTAATCTTCATACTTTCCACTCTTTGTTTTAAATAGAGGCCTCATTAATTCATTTTTCGATGTGGGATTTCAACTAAGATATTTTGAAATGTCAAAAATATGTTATCCCAATACCATATGTGTTGTTGAACTGATGGTATTTCAAATCATCATAGATTGATGAGTTTAAGGACCTCAATTTTGTACTTGTTTGTGATTGATGACCTCAATCACTACCTATAAATATTTACGTTTTTCCTCCAATTATATGTCTCTAATTGCCACCAATGTTCTCCTAATCGAGATCATAATTTGGTGGTGACCCTTTTATTTCTCTTTTCCTCATATTAAGACTAAATTTTAGTAACCCAATTTTTGATGTGGGTTTTCCCACAAATATATTTTCTATTTTCAACCTTTTATTTTCAAAGAACAATTTCAAATTGCGAGGATGCAATTTATTGAAGGAGGGGAGAATGTAACACCCCAAGATTTCATAGTGTGTTATTTCTTAAAAATAATTCAATAACTTGCACTACACGCAACACCGAGTTCAATCACACAATGACTTACAAAAAAAATCCATTCAAAAGAGGTTATGAAAAGTATTATCTAAATTTTAAACTTTATATAATCCTTATAATTTTAGAATCCATATTATGAGTTTCTTAGATATAATACAAGAACAGATTCATTTTTAGTATTGCACTTTTATCAACTTTTAATAGTGAAACCTTTTTAAATACAATATTTTAAACTTTTTGACTAAATGGGGACATAAAAAAAATTAAAATGAAACATCCCAAGCTTCCACGGTACTCTTTCCTTTGAATAATACAGTAGCGTGTGTTGTACGCAACTTCGAGTTCAAACACACCACAACCAATCAAACTAGCCGTTATGAATAGTAATACCTACTTTTTGAAATTATATATATTTTATATTTTAGAATGGACTTCATTTTTGGATTCGAAATATCGAATTTAGCCTAAGGTGAAATTTTGGTACATTTCGGATAACTTTCATATTTTGATAAATAGTGAAAATTACTAAATTTTAATTAAAAACAACTTTTTTAATCAAAATAATTAATAGTGATAAATTATGAATTTAAGTGGTTTTAAAGTATATTTAGAATATATTTTTATCATTTAATATAATTTTGGTCATTGGACATAATTTTACAATTAAACCGAACATAAACAGGTGTCAATCTTTTGATAGTTATTATCTCTTAAAAACACGCTTTTTGTTTTGACAGCGGGAATTAATTTTAAATTAATTTCTGCCACTTCTGTGTTTTTAATTTAGAAAAATGGATTCCATATTTGGAATAAGGATGTTCAAATTGTGTAAATAGGTAACTTTTATTTTTAGACATTTTGAATAATTACTGCGGTAAAAATTTTATTTACCATGGTTAAGGGTAAATCCGGTAAATAAGGGTTAAAAAATAATATTATAATAATACTAAATTACCCTAAAACGAGTCCTAGCCTTATTGGTTGATACCTGTTTGACCATAGGCATCTTTGGGTCGATTGTGGGACCCCATGGTGCCACTTGTAGGTGATAGGGACACTTTATTTTAA
Organism: Viscum album; assembly: GCA_963277665.1. Lineage (NCBI taxonomy): Eukaryota > Viridiplantae > Streptophyta > Magnoliopsida > Santalales > Viscaceae > Viscum > Viscum album. The sequence goes on from OY728125.1 coordinate 92,259,896, forward strand.
TTAAGTTAAAATGAATACAAAAATGACACAAGCATATATCTTTTAGAAAAACAATTTTTACATAAGGTTATATATTTTGGATTTTAGATTATAAATATTCATTAGAAAGATAAAAATATTTCCTACATAATGATATTTTATTTATAATTTTTATACATTAAATAAGTTAATTTATTTATGACACAATGATGATGCAGTAATTAATATAATAGTGAAAAATCACAATAATTGATATTATAAATACCCAAATAAATATAATATGAAACTTTTAATGAATTAGACTAATTTTCTAGGATAATATGATATATTGTAATTGATTTAATTGACTTTTTTTGAAGTAATAAATCTGTTATGAGTTTCACAAAAATCAACTATTGAATAGTGTCAAAATTGACATAAAAGAGTTCTTAAAACAAATATTATATTATTAATTGATATTGGATTCCTAAAAATCTAAGGATCGGCCAAGAGACTTATATCATGATAGGTTCATCATTAATGGACCATTTGGGTGTCTCTTGGATGTATATAGTATGTTTATTAACCGTATTATATAAAAATACAAAGAGACATTGTAAAAGTGAAACTAATTAACTTAGAGTTAATACTTAAAGATAAAGTTAATATAAGTACCCAAACCTGTATAACTTCTATTGGTTGAGTTGTATTCGACTCATCCCCACCTTAACATTTAAATAATCAACTTTGGATCCATTAGAAACCGAATAAGAATTTATTATAAATTAGTATTTCTAGCTTTTCCAAGGGTGCCCCTCACCCCTCTTATAAAAGGGCACTCCTCCTTCTCATTTTGTCACACCTTAAAAGCCTTATGGTTCGGCCAAAATCTGCCCAAATACTCTCCCAAATTCCCTCACTACAACCTAGAGTCCTTAGTTTGATCAGAAAGCAAACCTAAGGAGCCCTTTTGATCAAATCAAAAGGAAGGAACCGAAGAAGAGGTAATGATTTCACCACCCTTTTTCCAAGTTCCTTCTTCTTCCACTTCTTCTTACTTTGTTGTTACAATTCTAAAATAATAACTCCAGTATCATATATATACTGTGATGTTATTATAAATATGGTACAACCGTATTCAGTATTCTATCCACCCTTTGAATAACATGTCACCATACGTGCGTACGTACGGCTTATCGTCTCCACGTCGTGCTGTAATTGTTATTCAATATACTATTATTTGGATGGGTATAATAATGATGTGTAACTCATGTAAATAATAAATATAACATGTTAGTGATTCTGTATATATGATATACCATTCATTTATATATTATTTTAATATCAAAAGAATGATATTGTCGCTCGTGCGTATGTACGGACTACCGTCTCCACGAACGCGATGAGATTCATTCTCCATCATATCCATTCAAGTATAATTATCATTTGCTGATTTAAAAATGATGTTTAAGGACTTGATATCATTCTGGATATGGATAATATACAACCTATCCATTGAAAACTTGGATTACGTAATAAAACATATAAAAGAAAATGAGTAAGTTAACACCCGAAACAACGATAATACAAAGACATTATTAACAAAGCAAAGTTAAAAGATCATATATGATATGATATTAATATATATGATTCTTGTATAATTTAATAACAATTATTTCAATATTATACAGGAGGTTAACCTACCCCAACCAAGTAAACGTACAAGGTAAGGGATTTTCTTATCTCACATTCAATTCCGTGAGATTTCCATTTTTCGCCACTAAATTATTGAAAGTGGTGTATTGTGTACTGGAATTTGATATATATTATCATGATTTTCTTTATATTCATGTTATTCTGTAAATAATTTGGTGGTTATTAACTTTTGGCCATACGACTCAGTTGATTAACGTGGTAAGGGGTTTTCATCTCACTCTTTATTTCCGTGAGATTCATGCAATATTTCCACTATTATCTTTTGTGTGGTGTATGTACTGACCATAATTTTATTCTTTGTGTAATACACTTTACCTTATGTGTATTTACATTTTCATTATATGATACCTCTTTCATGGGTTGTATGTTTCATAAGTTACCAAATTGATAAGGGTTTACTTCACAATCTCTTTAATATCCGAGATTGTCTTTACGTAAGTATCTACAGGGACATATTTACTATCCATGTCCATATTTCATAAAAGAGTTTTCAAAGGGATTATTTCTAAGGGAACTTTTACTAAAACATCATTTTAAATGTTTTAAATATTTATTCTTCTAAATCAGCCTCATTTATATCCACGTTTTCAAAATGGTTTGTAAGGATTTATTTATATGAAAATGAATGTTTTAAAAGTGTTAATTCCATTCAAAAGTTTCAAAGTGGTATGGGACACTTTGATTCAAAAATGTATTTAAATGCCTTACTTTCTAAATTGTGTAGCATTAAAATGATTTCATGAAAAAGGGATATTTCTCTCAATAATTTTTAAAAAAACATTTTCATCTTTGTCAACATCCTTTGATGGATTTTAAGATTATTTGAAGTTGATTTATTATGATTTAAAACATCCATATTGTAATGATGTTTTGTGATATGTTTGACTATAGATGTGTCATTTATATATCATTCATGGTTTATGAGTAAAGTATTGACATTTCGTATGCTAGTTCCAATAAGAATGTTTATGTTATATTTCAACCTTTACTTCATATGAATGTGTTGGACAAGTATGTTCCAGGTTGGGGACTGGTTAAAGTAAGCCCTCCAGGTTAGGGACTGGTAAAAGTAAGCCCTTCGGTTTGGTCTCCGGTTATTAGAGGCACTCCGGGTTGGTGTCCGGTTATTAGAGGCACTCCGGGATGGTGTCTGGTTATTAGAGGCACTCCGGGTTGGTGTCCGGTTATTAGAGGCACTCCGGGTTGGGTTCCGGTTACAGTTAGCCCCAAGGTCTTGGGACGAGGCCTTGAAAAGAAATTAAAGTTTAGCATTATGCATTCAATGATTATGAAAGTGGTTATTGATTTTGCATGTGATTATTCGATTAGTAGAATATCCATGTGAATAAGTAAATGGAATTATTTCATTTTACTTTTGCCATACTATGTTGAAGTTCAAGTTTAAAAGGCTTTTGTTTTAGTAATGAATTGCCTTAAATGTTTATGCTTATTTTGAATGTTCTGCTATATTGTTATCCTTACTGGGCATTTGAGCTCACCCCTTTTCTATGTTTTATTTTCCCCAGGATGTGAAGAAGTAAGTTATGAATGACCTGCAGGGATATTTTGAGGGGATAATAGTGTGGACTGTGGAAACATTATGTTGTTGTAGTAGTTTTTCATTTTATGATGTAATGTAAAACTTATGAATATATCTAGTGTTTCCAAGGCTACTAAACCAATCGGTCTTTCGAGATTTGATCTTTCTTGTGATCATGCCAATGTTATGTAATAATGCACTGACTCTAGGTAACTGGGGTCGGGGCGTTAAATTTAATATACTTATGTTGAGACATATAGGTTCCTTCTGGTTTTTGAGAAATTTGAAAACCAAGGAAAAAAGTTAACTCACCCATCATACTCATTTCACACTCAGATTTCATTAGAATTACAAAAGAATTAGTTAAATATTGTTGAGTTGAACCAAATAGGAGGTCATCAACATAAATTTGAACAATCAAAACATTTTTTTATCTTTCTTTATAAAAATATTTGGATCTGCATTTCCCTTAACATAGTTATTTTGAAGAAAAAATCCTTTATGTCTAGAATACTAGGCACGTGGGGCTTTTTTAAGGCCATGAAAAGCTTTGGTAAGTCTAAAAACATGATCAGGATGTTTTGTATCTTCAAAGCCAGGAAGTTTTTCAACAAAAAATTCATCTTGAACATAACCATTAAAGAAAGAACATTTCACATCCATTTGAAAAAGTTTAAAATTGAAGAATGCTGCAAAGGCAAGTAAGATACGAATAGGTTCAAGTCTAGCTACTGGATAATAGGTTTCATCATAGTCTATTCCATCTTGTTGATTATAGCCTTTAGCAACTAGTCTAGCTTTATTTCTTACAATGACTCCATTTTCATCACATTTGTTTCTGAAGACCCATTTTACTCCAACAATAGAAGTTTCCTTAGGTCTTTCAACCAAGGTCCAGACATTAATCCTTTCAAATTCATTTAGTTCATCTTTCATGGCTTTGATCCAATCATCATGACCTAAAACTTCATTAGTGCTTCTTGGTTCTAATTGGGAAAGGAATTGTAGATGTTCTGCTTCATTTCTCAAGGAACTTCTAGTCCTTATAGGTTGATTTATATCACCAATGATACTATCATAGGGATTATTCTTAAGAAACACCTGATTTGGGATTTGAAAAACTTGTTCATCAACATAGGGTAGAACGTCTTCTGGGGTAAATGTTTTAGAAATATCTTCTTGAAAAGTTTCCTTATCAGAAGGATCTTCTATCAAAGGTTGATAATTAGTTTTTGAAAACACATCCGAGGATATAGGTTGGGATGGTTTAAAAACAAAAGGATCAGATTAATCAAATTTTACATACACTGTTTCCTCAATAGTACAAGTGTTTTTATTGAAAACCTTATAAGCCTTAGAAGATGTGGAGTAGCCGATAAAAATTCCTTCATCATATTTTGGTGCAAATTTTTGTAGATTGTCTTCAGTATTCAAGATGAATACCTTGCATCCAAAAACCTTAATGTTGGAAAATCTAGGTTTTCTAACATTCCATAACTCTAAAGGAGTTTTATTAAGAAAACGTCTAATCAAAACTCGATTTACATTATAACAATAAGTACTTACAGATTCATCCCAGAAATGTCTAGCTATAGAATATTCACTCAACATTGTTCTAGTTATTTCTTGAAGAATTCTATTTCTTCTTTCAACTACACCATTTTTTGATGAGTTCTAGGTGATGAAAACTCGTGATTAATACCTTTTCTACTACAAAAGGTTTCAAAATCAGAATTTTGAAATTCTCCTCCATGATCACTATGAATAGTTTTCAGTGGATGATTTTTCTCATTTTTAACTTGGGCTCTAAAACTTTTGAAATAAGAAAAATCCTCAGACTTCTTTTCTAGAAAATAGACCCATGTAAATCTAGTGTAATCATCAACTAAAACAAACACATTGTATTTGACTCCAATACTTCCAGTTTGTGTTGGACCAAAAAGATCCATGTGCACTAACTGTAATGTATCAGTTGTTGAGACTTCACCAATTGATTTAAAACTAGATTTATGTTGTTTTCCATATTGACAAGGAATAGAAACTTTAGAAGAATCAAATCTAAGCTTTGGTAGATCCTTAACTAATTTCAACTTAGACCGTTTACATAAGTTCCTAAGGTTACAGTGACCTAATCTTCTATACCATAATCATTAATGATCTTCCATTGCACTAAGGCAAGGTAGGTCTTGGCTCCTATGGTCTTCTATGTTTATAGTGTAAAAATTCTCTTGCCTATTGGCTGAGAGAATAAATTCTTCCTTGGAATTGTGAACTAAGAATTTATCATTCCTAAAATTCACAAGGTATACTTCATCACATAACTGACTTATGCTAATGAGGTTTTGATTAAGACCCTTAACAAATAAAACATTTGAAATCAACGTTTCACCAAGAAGAACAATATTAACTATACTGACAATTTCTCCCTAAGCATTATCTCCAAAAGTTACCTTTCCTCCTTTCTTCTTCATAATATTTTCAAAATATATTTTGTTACTAGTTAGGTGATGGGAACATCCTCGATCCATGTACCATGTATTGCTGTTGTTACTTCCTTTATCTTAATGAAAACAAGAAAATAATTAGACTTTCGTAACCCAAACTTGTTTGGATCCAAGATTTCCAGATAACAAAATTTTTGGAACCCCCATCTTCTTAGAAAAATAAGATTTATGAAAACCTAGAGATTGGGTTTTATTTAAAGAAAAATTCTTTGCCCAGTGACCACCACATTGATACTTGGTACAAAATGGGGCACTTTGTGGAACAAATTAGTTGTTACTAAAAGTTGGTTTTTCATTGGTATAACCAAATCCGTATTTGTTTCTTAAAGGTCTTATTTGTGAATACATTTTATCAAAATTTTCTTTACCATGGGTAATGTTTGATAAAAACTTCTTTAAGGAGAAAATTTCGGACTTGAGTTTTATAACCAAGTTTTTGTCATAAAAATCATTATATTTAGAACTAGATAAAGGCTCGAAAACACTTTTCATAGAAATTACTTTTTCTAACTCTTTAGAATATTTTTTCATCTCAGAACTTACTTCCTCAATAATTTTTGAAATACTTTAAAAATCAGCATTTTTCATATCATGATCTTTAGAAAGATCTAATATTTCTTTTGTAAGTATAGTATTCCTATAGTTTTCCTTATCAAGTTTTTTATTGTGTTTGGAATTCTCAATCTCAAGAAGTTCAGCAAACCTAGAAACTTCTTCATAGGTAGGTGAAGTATTTTCTTCATCAGAAGAGGATTTTTCATCTGAAGAGTTATAATATTTTCTATCATTAGAATTTAAAGACACATTGGTCAATAATTCAGCATTGTATACCTTAGCCATGAATCAATGATTGTTAATAGGTAATCTTGCTATAATGCCAAGATTCTTCTGTCCTGATGATTCATAATCAGGAGATTCATCTAAAGAGTCACCACCACTGGCACTCCAGGTGTCATTATTTTTCAGAACATTATTATCTTTGGCTTTATAATAATTCTTTTTATTCCTTTCAGATTGCATTTATTTTCATTCCTTCTTTTTTAGCAAAGGGAAATCTGGTCTAATATGTCTAGCTCTCTTGCATTCATAACAAGTAACTTCTCCATTTTTCCTATCTTTACTTTACTTTTTCTTATACTATGATTGGAAATTTCTCTCACCAGCTATCTTGATCATTCTTCTAGAAAGATTTCCTAACTCATTCTGTGAGACATCAGTATCATTAAATTCTGATTGGATAACAACCTTATTAGACTTGAATCTGGTTGCTCTCTCAGGCATCTTAGCTTTCAAATGTTTTGATGTTGTTGTAAAAGAAACAGTACCATTTGCATTCTTCTCTTTGATGTTGTCAGCATATCTCTTCATTCTTGTTTCATGTTGGAGAAGATTTCCAAAACGTTCATCTAACGAAATTTGAGTAACCTTCCCGTTCTCATCAATAACTGTTCTTTTTTATTCCAACTCATTAGGTATAATATCAATTACCTTATCCACAGATCTTCATCATCTAACCCTTTCTCTCCCATAGACTGAAGACTATTCACTATAGTCATAAATCTTTGTTGAACTATACAAATTGGTTCACCATAAAGAAAATTGAAGCCATGGTATTTAGCTCTAAGAATAGCTCTCCTAGTTTCAATAACTTTAGAAGTGACAAAGTGTGTAACCTCTAACTTCTACCATAAACAATCAGCTGCTTCACAAGAAGAAATTTGGCTATATATATTTCTAGTCATTGAACATATTAACGTATTGTGTACCTTATAATTGAGTTGATATTCTTGCTTTTCATGGTTAGTGAATGTTCTTACTTTCTTATCCGGAATTTTATAATCACGAGTAAGCATAACAAAGTTATCCACTCCAGTATTTTTAACAAAAGTCTTCATATGATCTCTCCAGTACTCATAATCATTCCCATCAAACATTGGTGGTCTTGTAGGGTTTATATTATCAATAGATCCAACGTTGATTCCTGTCATCTCTAAGAAAAGCTTTGGCAACCAAACTTGTTAGTAGGAAAAGTTCGTAACCACGAAGTCCGGAATGAAAAAATTCGGAATGAACAATTCAGAATGAAAATTCAGAATGACAATTCATGATGGTAATTCAAAATGACAATTCGGAATGAAAATCCGGAATGAGAATTCGGAATGAGACTCTCTTTCTAAGCTAGGATGAAAATTAATGAAAAAGTGAAAATGAAAAACATATATGTGAGTATAAGTATTTCGGATACCTAATCTAATACCAATTTTAGGATCGAAATATAGATGTAGATGCTCAATATACAAGAGGGGGTGAATTGTACACTTAAAAAATTCCTTTGACAAGGAAAAAATCTATGTTTAACGAAGATAAACTAAGAAAATTCATAGCACCTCTAATCACCAAATATAGAATTGGAACCAAAGTTTACAATATGAGATTCTACCTAAAAGAAAATAGAATCTAAACTAATCAGAGTTCATGTGTAAGGAAAAATAAGAGAATTATACTTTCCTTACAAAACAAAAAAACAGCAGAAAACACAAGTAGTAAAAACTACAAGTAAGAAGGTATAAGTCTTTTAACCCAAAGAGAAGGGTATCCAACAACCTTGGATAATGGTCCCTTGATTTATACTTCCAAGAAAGTTTGTCTTACCCACACCAGGGTAAGCCCTCGATACGAATATCAGAGTCTCTATCTAGATATCCCCGCAAGCCCTCAACTTATAGGTAGTTGGAAACTCTGTCATCCTCAGCAAGGATGCCCTCGAACTTCAAGGTAGTCGGCACCTCTGTCTTCCTATCCCCGGAAGCCCTTGAATGTAATCACCAACTTTCAGAGTCGCACGAAGTAATCTGAACGAGTGGTTCTGTACACACAAAGCATGAAAAGCTTCTCTCCCTAGAAATCACCTTAACAGTGTGTGGTCTCAAGAGTGATCAACTTCTTATTGAGATCTTTCAAATGAGCTCTTATTTATAGGAAAATTTCCAATGGTCGGCTCCCTCCTCTAACGGTCATATTTTCCTTGAATATCGGAGGGACTTGTACACGTGTCACTAAACCAACGATTAATTAGAAATATAATGTATGACATCGTTTTATAACAATACTTGTGTAACTGAAAGCATGACATCGTTTTACAATGAAAAAATTGTAAGCATAAGTAAAACTAGAATTTGGAATGTAAGTAAATAAAAGTTTGAGGTCTAAACAAAAATGAAATTCGGAGTCTATAATAAAAAGATGTTCGGATTCTGTTTTATAGTAATTTGGAACCTGAAGTCTGTAGAAGTCTGGAGTCTGGATTTCTAAGGAAATTCGGAGTCTGGTTTCACCAGAGTTCAGAATATGAACTGGTAGAGTTCGAAGTCGAACTAGTAAGAGTTCGGAGTCGAACTTCATGAAGGTTCGGAGTCGAACTTCATAAGAGTTCATAGTCGAACTCATGAATGTTCGGAGTCTAACTTCATAAAAGTTCAGAGTTGAACTTATGAAAGTTCGGAGTTGAACTTCATAAGAGTTAGGAGTCGAACTCATGAAATTTCGAAGTCGAACATCATAAGAGTTCAGAGTGGAACTCGTGAATGTTCGGAGTCAAACTTCATAAGAGTTCGGAGTCGAACTCATAAGAGTTCGGAGTCGAACTTCATAAGATTTAGGAGTCGAACTCATGAAAGTTCATATCCAGAATTCGGAGTGGAACTTCATTAAAGTTCTTATTCAGAATTCGGATCCTAAAAACAGAATACTCCACTTTTTGACATTAAATGATTCTGGGGTTTTGGGTATGAATACAGTTTTTATACGTAAGGAAAAATATTTATATGTATAAGAAAATCTAGATTAGGGTAAATTTCATTAAAAAAGAAAATTTTCCTTATAGAGGTAAAATATCGATTTTCTTAAGTATAAGGTGTTTGTGATTTTCAAAATAAGATGGAATGGAAAAGTCATAAGGAAAACCTTATTTACTCAATAGGTGGATTCTCCAGAGAAGGCATATATCCCTGCTAAAAGTCAAGATGTTCGTTGGCGTATCCCGGCAACATCATAGGACCCAATTAGATAGGGACCCAAAGGTGAAGGCTGTTGTCAACAGCAGACGGTCTCTGATTCCCTCAAAATAGTGCCCCAATCGCACTGAAGGCAGCCGGAAAATAAAGTGTGGGTTCATGAATCCACTCTACTGGAAGCTGGGGTTCTCGACGCTATTAAGCCCACATAAAAGGCTCAGAACCCTGCCATCCCATTACCATATTATGGGTGCGGCAGTGGCAGTTTTGAAGGTCCTCCCCGCAATTCCACTACCAGCAGCTCTGAAGGTCCTCCCCAGAGCACCTGTGGGGGCCTCTCCCGTGGGCATATAACGATCGGTCACGATAGCTTCTCTCTTGATGCGAGTCATGGAAACCATCCACGTGACCAGAAGATCGAGAAGCAAGAAGGTCCTCCACTTGCTGCGGTCCACCCTGAAGGTCCTCCCCGGGGTATACGCTGCAATCACTCTCCATGCAGTGGGACCGTAGATTGTGATGATAATCCTCGCTATCATAGTCACAACTACAGAGGCCCTCCCTGTAGTGACGTCCCATCATGACAAGAAGCTCCTCCCCTTGTCATTGCCTGCCCTGAAGGTCCTCCCTAGGGGTTACGCTGCAACGGGACTCCACGTAGTCGGGCATCAAATCATGGTGGTAGTCCTCGCCACCCTGATAACGAAGGTCCACCCCATAGAGCCGTCAAGAAATGAGACGGCCCTCCCCTCATTGCAGTACATTCTAGAGGCCCTCCCTAGGATGTATCCCGCAGATATTCTCCATGCGGCAGCAGTATTGGTAGTCCTCGCCATTGCTGCAGTTGTGATGGTAGTCCTCGACACCACGAATTCCATTGCGAAGGTCCTCCCCGCAATGGCCCTAGGCAACAAGAGTGTCCTCCCCTTGTCACGGTGTGTCCTGAAGATCCTCCCCAGGATGTGCTTCAAACATCAAGCCATGATGGTCACCCTCAGCATGATGGCAGTTATTGTGAAGGACGTCCCCGTAACGATGCCACACAACCAGAAGGTCCTCCCCTTGTTGCGACACGCCTTGGAGGTCCTCCCCAGGGTGTGCATTGCAAAAGTCCTCTATCTAGTGAATCATCAAGAAGTAATGGTAGTCCTCACCATTACAGCTGCCATTGCGGAGGTCCTCCCCGCAATGACATATTATTTCGATAGGAAGGTCTTCCTCTTGCCAAATCAAGAACCGAAAGGCCCTTGTATGCCGAGGCACTCAGAAGGACGGGATCGAGCATGTCATATTCCCATCTTGTCACTAGCGACGCCCTTCTTCGATCAGGAACTGTTCCAGGGTCACGTTCATCTTCTAAACCACCTCAGAATCTCCCATAAGACAATTCGATGCCTACCGGTCCCACTTCCTCCGACTATAGTGAGAGCCTTAGTTGGGATGACCAGGTAGAGGAATCATTGGCGGAGGAGTATGCCGATATGCTGCACCTAAGGAAATGACTAGCCAGGACTGATATACCAGTTATGTTTTGTCACATGACCACCTCTCAGTACGATATACCCAGGGAGTTGTCAGAATAATGCATGCACGTCATCTGCCACAATCTATGGAAGACCCTCCGCCTGCTAAAATTGATCTTCCTGCCCTATGACAGGTATGTAGACCATGTTAAGACGATATGGGACCTCCTGCGTCACATCGACCTGGAGGCCCTTTCCTCGACACGAAACCAACACCCCGAGATGCACAAAGGGAATAGAGAGGCAGATTGCCTCCGTGCACTGCATGAACTGCACTGCCTCATTAGTGAAACTCTAACGGGAGTCCATATCAGGGGATGGGGGAACACGGAGCTCTGCATTTCAGTCCGCTCCCCGCCCAAAAGAACCCATTTAGTTTGGTGTCTTGCAACGTCATCATGACAAGATGGGAATCGAGTGGACCCCATGATCAGGAAAGGAAACACTCCCAGCAGAGTCGGGCCTTGAGTAAGTCCTAGAACCGTCAGGCCCAGCGGGAATGAGCCATTCAAAAACTCCTGAATCAGGCCATTGAGAGCATCCATCATGCCTCTCACCTAAGAGATGCCAATCAGTGATATTTTCCTACCTCCCCAAAAGGGGCTGATCTACAGATGAATTTGGAACCAGATTGGGTTCACCCCCGGATGGGGGAACGCGAGATCAGGAAGATCGTGATAGCCGCAGCCACTGCCGTAATCCAGGTTCAACCCCAGCCTGTAGGGCATGGGGTATTTTTAACAACAAATGCCCCCGTGAGACCAATAAAACCAAGAAGAGACTCAACGTCAAGGGAATGGATCCAACCCTAGCCCTGAGGGTTGTGGGCATTATTACCCCCTCAATAACAATCTCCCCCATGAGAATCGGTATTCTCTCGTCTAGGGAGGATAGTCAGAAGATGAGGTTCTAATCCTATCTCGTCATTTGAATCATAAACCCCTCCGAGAGGAAGGTGCACTGTAAGGTCGCATCAAATAACTCGTCGTGTTACCCTTCGTCAAGAAGTCTGAGGGCAATCCCAGGTCATGAAAGGGAAGGCCAACCAAATATGCAGGAGATCCACTTCCTATTTGGAAGATGATGTCACCTCCACCTTGCAATATGCATTCATTAATTCCATAGAGGCTCACCCTGCAGGAGACGGCAGTGAAAATGCAAATCCGGACGGATCGAGAGATGACGGTTCTGGCCAGGCTGTGACTCACAACGAGCCCCCATGCATGCACACCCGGAACTAGAGTAACACCTTAAATATGGCTGCCCCTTCATCTAACCTCCCTCTTCTTACCCTACGAGCTTCCAACAAGGATACGAATAAAGGAACAGTTACCCTTTACCCGTCCCCTTCTCTCAATAAAAACGAGCCACTCACGCTCGAAGAGAGGTTCGCTCGATAGGAATAAGAGATGAAAGAATTGAGGTGGCTTAATGCCTAGCTTCTACAGAGGAACCACTTTATTGAATGTGCATCCCAAGAAGATCCACATCATGTACTCCCAAAAAGTGCACCTCAAAGGCTTAGGCTTGCCCTGGCAAACGAAGCACTATCAGGGCTCCTTCCCAATGAGGCGCTTGGTTCGTCCAGCTACCTAAACGTGGATGATGAATACCAGGATTTCCCTGCACATAGGAGGAAACCGGAGCAAGTACCCTCGAACCCTCCGAGGGTATGCCGAACAAAATATGCACCCTTGGTGCCGGCCAATCTAGTTCCTCAGGCAATGCCACGGGCTATGCCTACACATGACTGGGCCCAACAGGATGTAAACCAGGGACCCACCAACACCATCGAGGCAATAAAAGCTCGATTGGAAGCAATGGAAGGTCGACGTGCTCTGATATAGCCGGAGTGGAAACCCTACCCAGATTGGGCGACCAACACACCACCTCCACCCAATTTTGGGAGCCCTGTATTCCCCATCTTCAATGGATCAGGTGATCCAGAGCAGCATTTGATGCACTATGCATCCTATTACGACCCTATGATGGGGAATCTAGAACAACAAGAATCATTGAAACTCAGATGATTTGTACAGACCATGCAAGGATCCGCCTTCATCTAGTACACAAGTCTATCGGCCTAGTCGATAAAGAGTTGGGAGGACCTCTGACAGCAGTTCATGTTCCACTTCAGCTCAACGTTGCCTAAATCAACGGTCAACAATCTCATGAATAGCAAGAAGAGGGAGAACGAGAGGGTATTATATTTCATCGCCAGGTGGAAAGGTCTTACCTATTCTCTAAACAGACCAATGCCTCAAGATGAGATGCTAACCATATGCATTGATAATCTTAGAGATGAGCTATGAACACTGCTCATACCGGTGGAGTGCACCACTGTCTTCTACCATCTCTCGTCCATTGCCCAGAGAATGGAGGACTCCCTACAGCGGACTAATTTAGTGTCCTTAATATCCTTTGAGGCTCCTGTGAAAAGAGCCCCTAGAGCTGAAGCATCCGCTGTCACACTCAAGCCAACCCCTGTGCCCGCTCCGCCGCTTAGGCATCCACCAAATCGTCAAGGGAATCCTACATATCAGCGGCCGCCCCGCCTAAACAGGACGATCGGAGAGGACTGATGCGGAACCAGTTTGAGGAACAAAGACAAAAAGTATACTCATTGCATGACAATCAAGTCTGTGGCTACATCATTGCCGCAATGAATTACAACCTGCTTCGCCTCCCGGAGCCAAGGAAACCTAAGGAACTCAGACGCAATGAGTGGCTAGATTACTGCCCCTACTATCACATGTTGGGGCACAATATCTGAGAATTATTCATCTTCAAAGACCTCCTACAGAGAATGGTTGTTGACTCTCCTTTTTTGTCACAGAGTCCAAAGGAATGTAAAGGGAAATGACTTAGAACAAAATGATTCATCCTTTGAAAAAAATATCAAAAAATCAACAAAGTGATGAACAAGGAGAAGATTTCCCATAAGATGCGCAAGTCCACTTGCGCAACGCATGATGGTCACGCAAGTGACTTGCGAACCCTAAGTGATAACCGCCCGAGGTCTTCTCCTGCCTATAAATAGACCCTGTGGGCCCCCCCCCCCACATTCGAGGAGGATTTTTTCCATGAAACTCAGATTTGAGCTCCTGGTGCCCTAGTCTCTTCTCAAAGCTTCTGAAACACTTCTATGGAAATTTCTTACCTAGAATGGAAGATCTAAAGAGGGGGAGGAAGGCCTAAGTGTTGAAACTCATCAACACTTGCGCACCTGAGTGGCCAGCCCTTAAGGGAAAAGGCCACACTTACACGCCGCCTTACTCATTCAATAGAACTTGCATGCCCCTTTTCTGGAAAAACCTCAAGAGGATTCCAAAGGATTTAATAAAGAGCCTCTCATGTATTACCCTACTGGCCAACCATCGTGCAAGTACCCCATAAGTCGCGCAGGCATACCTGCGCGACCAGGACTTGCGCGCCCACGCAGTACCTACGCGCCTGCCATGACTTGCGCGCCCCTGCTTTTTGGGTGCCCTTCTTGCCCATTTCACCCCTCTTAATCCATTCCACCTCTCCTATTCAATATTTAATATTCAAGACACTCTTCAAAGCCATTTATGGCATGATTTCTTGATTTTTGATTCCTTATCTGAAAGTAACTCTGTAGAATATCTCTCAAAACCTCGAGATTTACACATCTTTATGTCACTAAAGATTGAGATTTCAATCATTCAACCTCATCCTTTAAGATGAGAGAACTCAATTAACATGGTCCTCCTTTTCAGGAGTAAGTCCCAGTCATAATTCCTAACTTGGGAATCCTCCATAGGAGTAAGCCCCAGTTCTTAAAGTTCCCAAATCTGGGCATCCTCCTTAGGTGTAAGCCCCAGTCCCCTAATTTTGGCATCCTCCTCAGGAGTAAGCCCCAAACCTTAATTCCCTTAACCTAGGCATCCTTTTCAGGAGTAATTCCCAGTCATAATATGGGCATCCTCCATAGGAGTAAGCCCCAGTCCCCTAATTTGGGCATCCTCCTCAGGAGTAAGCCCCAAACCTTAATTCCCTTAACCTGGGCCTCCTTTTCAGAAGTAAGTCCCAGTCATAATCTGGGCATCCTCCTTAGGAGTAAGCCCCAGTCCACTAATTTGGGCATCCTCCTCAGGAGTAAGCCCCAATATTAATTTCTCTTAACCAGTACTAATTTACCTTTGATCTGGGATTCCTTTTCAGGAGTAAAACCCAATCATAAATCTTCTCCTAATTTGGGCCTCCTTTTCAGGAGTAAGCCCCAAGTTAGAGTATTCAAAATCTCCATGAAGCACATATACCTTTATGGACCCCATTCCTGGATTTCTTCCCTAAATTATATCTTAACCTTCATTTATCTGGGCAGTCATACATATATAAGCCGCACATTATTTCTTATGATTGCATCTTTCATGTCACAATTGTCTAATTTTTACCAATACCTCTTGTTTCTCCCACTGAGAATGACTCACGTGACCTTAGAGTGTAAAAGTAATTATGACATCCTCCTTTGAGACATCAATCATAAACATCATACTCCCTTACTCGAACTACGTGGGTTCTGATTCATTTTCTAAACAAAGCATACAGAGGTAGCCCATCTGCAGGTTCGATCCCAACTCTGAACTAATCCATGTCCTTTTGAAAGACAATAAACTTCAAGTGCCCCACTGAGTGGCTTTAAAACCAACATGGTCATCATAATGACCAAGAGACCTCTATATAAATGTGTCGAAGGTTACCATTGACCAAGAATCTCTAATAAATACAGATGATTCTCTATCGATGAAGAACCTCAAATACATATAAATGATTCTTTAAATTTCCTACATATTTAAACATTGATTGTCAGATCTGAAGGAAAAATCAATTTATACTTGGTAATGTAATAAAGATTCACGAACATAACTTAAATCTATAAAGAGAGTCCCGGAGTAGACAATAATTCCCCTAAAAATGGTGTGATGAGTCTGACCTCCCATCCTCTCGATCAATGCAAATTCCTAAGCCTCATTAGTCCACAAACTAATAAGCGCCTACCTTTGGAAAGTAGGTCCGAATGGATTTGGAATCATTTGATCTATCCGGTTCTACGAACAAACCCATTAGAAACCGATCGGAATGGTTTAACCTCCCCTCAAAAGGAGGTAATCCCCGGAATCCGAGGGAAACAAAAATGGTGAATCCGACGTGAATCCTTAACCAAGTTAAAATGATGTTTTACCTATTTTATTAGGCCCCTATTTAAAACTCAATGAGAGGGCCAACTAAAACAATAATTGACATATGTCCTCATCCAAAAGATGTAGTGGTTTAATTTATCTTGATTACGTCTGTTATATCAAACAGGTACTCTTTTCCATGATCTTCTGCATTTCAAGAATGGCTGCTCTCAAGTTTACACTTGTGAATACTGCTGCTGCAAATGTCACTACTGCTGCTCCTACTGGATCGTCGTCCCCTCTAAGGATGATAACACCTACTCAGCGTCTTCAACATTGGGTATCAAATGCACTAGTTAAGGAGTACCATAAACACGGTACCATCCAAACTCTGGAGGCTGCCCGAAAATCCCTCCATGTAAACAACTCACATCGGTCGTCCGGACAACGATGAACAGTGATCAAGAAGCAGGCAGTGCTGACTATCGTCTCCAACCGTTTCGGGTCATTATCCCCGGAACTCAATCACCATTCACTCCCTTATTCTTGGGAGGTGAATGAGAAGCTCCCTTAGAGCCTTAATTAAAACATGCAGGAGTCCTTCCTGAGGGCTCCCACCAACAATCACCACCGGACTCGTGCGGTAGTGCTCCCTCAACATGATGAGGGTACCGACTCCAGGCCTTCACCTCAGGTTCCTCGAAACCGAGCAAGCAAGAAGAACCACCGGAGGTGGAATCCGGTCAACAATGAGCAGGTTCTCATCTTTGCCATCTCCGGAGAAGTCCACCAACCTATCTTGGTGGAATGCAATGAGCAGGCACATACACCTGCCCGTTTTAATTCCGTTGTCCAGCAGACTCGTCTGGCAGCATCACGCCAATCCCGCCAGGCAATTCCGGTGGAGTACAATAGGCAGGAACATACACCTATTTATACATCACCAACTATTCAGCAGGCTCGTCTAACTACATATGATGGATCTCTTCAACCACGTTTGGCGAAGTGAAATCAGAAGGCACATACACCTTCTAGTATTAATCAAGCCTACCAACAGTCTCACTTGGTAGCATTCGGAGAAGTTAGTCGGAAAGCACCAACAACAAATAGGAGGTAGACTCAACTCTCTTCCCCCACACTTTAGTACTATCAGGATTCACTTACAGGAAAAGGAGGACAGGAGCAGGCCCATACAACTGCTCCAATCCCGGAATGGACGTATATTCCCGTTCCAACAGCTGAAGTAACCAAGCATATTCTATCAATGGTGAAAGAGCAGGAGAAAATCCCTGCTCATATTCTGGATGCCTGCGAGGATGTTATAACAACTTCAGCGACATCTCAGGGAAAGACACATAAATCTATTCCTACCAGTGGAGTGACACATGAAAAATTCACTCTGGAATAGACACACACATCTGTTCCAATCCAAGAGGGTTGTGGGGCATACTCCCCCATATCATACGGACAACCAAGTCAGACACATACACCTGATATGGGTTGAGATCATCAGCCAAACCTGGCCATCATTCCGGATCAGGCATATACACCTGCTCAGAGTAGCCACTTTCATCAACAAGTGGTTTCCAAGGCGAGTAAGAAGGCGTCTAAGAAAAAGACCCTCCCAGCACAGTCAGGAGATCAAGAGCCAATCCGTAACAAGGCCTTGCTCGATGCTAGAGTTCTTGAATACCTCAAACAATTATCTGTTGAAATTCAAGATTCTACTCCCTCGTTTCCCA
Source organism: Viscum album (assembly GCA_963277665.1). NCBI lineage: Eukaryota > Viridiplantae > Streptophyta > Magnoliopsida > Santalales > Viscaceae > Viscum > Viscum album. Next base: position 92,278,036 of record OY728125.1, read on the forward strand.
ATAGTGGGAACATTAATTCTGAAGGTCTTCAATAGACACTTCCTCATGAAGGATTGCTTCATGACAATTCGGTCGATCTCGAAGTTTCATCTTCAGATGAGAGCCACAGGAACCCTATGTGTGATCAGAAGACCAAGGAGCAAGAGATCTCATATTTTGTTGTAACACATTATGGTGGTCCTCCCCATGATGATGAATTTCACTGCGAAAGTCCTCTCTGCAGTAGTGATGCACATTGCAAAAAAAATGCTCCAGTGGACAATGTAGTACCGAGAAAGCCCTCTTATCTTGAGGCACTTGAAAATGCGAAACCAGTCATGTCTGAAACATCATCTCTAGCAGGTTAAATACTTTCTCAATCAGAAGATAGCCCAGGGTGTAGGTCATTCCTTGAACCACACCTATGTCATGCATCTTCTAGTTTGATCAATGATTTCTCTACCAATCCTGTTGAATCCAATGAAGCAACCAGGAAATACCATATCTGGTCAAATCAGGTAGAATAATCTTCATCAAATGATAATGAGGAAAAGCTGAACATGAGAAAACAACTGGCGAAAGGTGAAGTGCCCGTCATGTTTTGGCCTCTGGCTGACTCTCAGTATAATATTCCAGAAACGTTGACAGAAGATGAAATTTATGATATTCATCTCAACATATGGAAAACTCTTTTTCAGTTAAAAAAGAAAGTATTATCTTATGATGAATATTAAAATCATCTTAAGATAATAGAAGGGTTACAACATCAGATTGATTTGGTGTCTCTATCAGTATCTCGATATCCGAAGTATGAAAAGCAGCAAAGAGACCTTAAATGTTCATGCCTTGGTGCACTAAGAAGATTGTGTCAGTTAATTTCCAATGCCCCATATGGTATTCGTGTCAGAGGATGGGGTGTTCATGGATCACTTCATTTCACGGTGCTCTCCATTCAGTAAAGCCCGTCGAAAATGGTCTCACGCAATGTTATTTCCCATGGCCGGCCACATTCAATGGGCTTTGTTTGTAATCAAGAGCTTTCCCAAGAACAGGCTTCAACTAGTTCCTCTCAAAATCAAGAATACAGAGAACAAGTTGTTGAATTACTCTTGCATCAAGAAAACGAGAATATTAAATAGGCCTCTCGTTTGGAGAAAGCACATCATCAAGTGACATATGTGTCAGAAATCATCCAACTATCTTTTGAACTGGGTGATAAAAGCGGATACAGGTTAATGCATACAGCTAATTTCCGGACTAAGGTTTGCAGGATCAGGAAGACTTTCAAGAAAGTCTCAGACATAGAATGTCATGAACCACCCCAGCTCACCAGACTGGGGACTCTATTAAACCAACCCTTGAAATCAACAAAAAGGAGTCGGGGAGTTGAGCGTGAACAACAAGAATAGCCCCAGTCCACTGGACTGGGGTCTTTTTCAAATCATCAATCCCCTCCTCAGAGAAATTCAATCTTTTCTCGATTGGGGAAGAAACCTCAAGAGGAACGAAGAGCCAAATTATCAGTAGATTCCCTCCAAATTACGGTTCGTCAAAAAGTTCCTAAGGGATTGAATCAACAAAAGGCAATGTCTCATCAAAGACATGGAAGAAGAAAATATCACAGAAATGCTGATAGAAGGGATGCGATGAGTTATGCATCAATCAATGTCATCAATGCCGTTGTTTCTAATCAACCAGATGAGGCTCACTCAAGGGATTCAGATGAGGAGGTTCCTGCTCAAGAAGATGTACGCACCGACACAAATAAAGAAGGTGTGCGTACACGAAGTCAAAGGATTACTTAGAACCTAGGTAATCCTTCGAGTAACCCACTTCCCCCTCTCCGAAAATGATCCAACAAAGGTAAGGAAAAGAACCAAGTTACATATCCTTCCTCTGGAGAAGGTCAATCGCTCTCACTAGAGAAAAGGTTTGCACAATGGGAAGAAGAAATGAATGAATTAAGAAGGTTAAATGCAGAAATACTTCAGAGTAGTCTTCTTCTTAGGCATGCTAGAGTTAGTCAACCAATCGGAATGTTTGTTGCAACTACTGAGATGGATCAAGAATATCCTTCTCTCTCAGTACACCCTCACAGGTCTAATCCTACGGGTCAAGTGCAACAACAGTTGGCAGTGCTCCCATCAGTTGCAGCACCAATCTCCACATCTCTCCAAGCTCCAGTCATTGCACCTACCCAAGTCCATGTTCAACTGGATGTTTCTCAAAAGCTATTAACTACTATTGAGTCATTAACAGCTCAGTTAGAAACTATGGAAGGGAAACATGCGCAAGTTCAACCAGAAAAGAATCATTACCCTGAATGGGTAGATTCAATTTCTCCTCCATCCAGTTTTGGGAACCCTGTATTCCCTATTTTCAATGGATCAGGTGATCCTGAACAACATTTGACGCATTACGTGTCTTGTTGTGTTCCTATGATGGGAACTCCAGAGTAGCAAGAAGTAGTGAAACTCAGATGCTTCGTGCGAACCTTGTAAGGACCAGCTTTTTTTTGGTATAAAAGATTTCAATCCCGGTCAATTACCGGATGGGAGGATCTTCGCCAAAAATTCCTCCTTCAGTTCAGCTCATCTTTGACAAAGACAACTGTTTTCGGTCTTACAAACTGTAAGCAAAGGGAAAATGAAAGGGTCTCTGATTTCATTTCTCGATGGAAGGGATTAACATATTCCTTGAGTTTAGCACTCCCTTAAGAATAATTGTTTCCAATCTGTGTGGAAAATCTGTGTGATGAATTACGCATGCCGCTAATCCCTATGAAATACACAGGTGGGTTTTGAGACCTTACTTCAATCGCTCAGCAGATTGAAGATTCCCTTATACAGGATAAGGCTAAATCTTGTGTATTTCTATCAGCTCCAGGAAGGAGAATGGGTAAAGCAAGAACTTATATAGTTATGCTTAAAAAAGTACATGTACCTGTTTCTACCTCAAAACCTTCATCTTCTCGAAGGGCTCCACCTCTTGAGCGGCAAAAACAAAGGAATTTTCGTCCTGATGATCAAAAAGATCAAAGATGAAAACAATTTGAGGATCTGAAGAGCAAAACATACTCTTTCCAAAATGAACATGTTCCTGGTTATTTCATTTCGGCTCTGGAAAACAATTTGGTTCAATTGCCAATACCCAAGAGGCCAAACAAAAAAGGATATGAAGACCGTCCTAATTATTTCACATTTCATCAAATGTTGGGGAATCCCATCTAGGAGTGTTTTGTCTTCAAATACCTCATACAAAAGATGGTTGACTCGGGACAAGTCACATTGAAGGGCTCCTCAGCCCAGGTAGCATGTGTCACTACTACAGTTCCAGAGGAGGAAGGTGAATGGAAGGAAGTCAAAAGCAAAAATGCACAGAAGTAAGATGATTGGATGGTCAGAAAGACAATCAATCGAACTCATTCTATTTTGCGAAGACAATTAAAGAATCCAATTGTGTCTTCTTCCATGAATGTTGTTGAAAAACCCTCTTCGTCAGAGGGAAATTACTCAAAGAAACGGCCTGATTCAAAGAAAGAAAAATAATCAGAAGAATATGATTATGTGTCAAATTCTAAGTTATCTTTGACTTTGGTGGACTTCATGCCATTTACTTCAAAGCCACGGGCACCGCCCCACCAAACGGAACAGCCTAAACAGGCTAATCAGGCAGAGTCTTCATCAAATGAAGAGTTAATCTTTGGTTTTGTTAATATGATTCAATTAACAGATCCATATTCTAGTCGATGATTCGATTTCGATGAGCCTAAATTCCCTATATCAAATAGGGGAATTAGAGGAAGTTCTAGAGGCTCAGGATACAGGGGAAGACGTGGGTCTTTCAGAAGCCACTATTCCAATTCTACCCTTTCTTTTTTCTCAGGGAGAATTGGTATTAGTTCTCATAACTCCAATGATACTAGGAAAGAACCCTCCCAAGTTTGAGCCAAAATGGGAAGGACCTTATTCAATACATAGGGTCTACTCCAATGGAGCTTATTCATTAATCTCAATGGATGGAGAACTCATCACTACTCTAACAATTGCCATATTTTTTAAGAAGTATTTTGTATAAACAACAAAGTACCTCTTTTGTCCTCCCTACATGACATTAAACTGCAAAGTCCCTCTTTCATCCTTTCTATATGACGTTAAACTATACAGAAACGGTCCATACATATGACCATAAACTATTTGTATTAATTTTTTCCCACACGACGTTGAACTGTGAAAAAGTTCCCTAAATGGTCCTATATGACCTTAATCTACATTAATGGTCCAGTACGACCTTAAACTGCATCATCAACGGTCCTTGCATATGACCCTAAACTATTTGCAAATCCCTTACGTCCAGTAAGACGTTAAACTATGACGTCCTAACTACATGATGCTAAACTTTATAGAAATCCCTTACGTCCGGAAAGATGTTAAACTACATAATCATCAAAGGTCCTGTATGACCTTAGAATAAACTTTTTTCCCGCATGAAATTAAATGGCACCCTCCACGGTCCATGCATATGACCTTAAACTATTCACATTTTCGTCCAACATGACGCTAAACTGTGGGAAAAGAAAAAAATACACAATGCATCCAACAAGATGTCAAATGGTGTACTCTTTTGTCCTCCATGCATGACATTAAACTGCACAGTCCCCATTTCGTCCAACGTGATGTTAAACTATATTGTCCCCATCGTCCTAACTACATGACGCTAAACTATACAGAAAGTCTGTGATACGTCCTACATGACATTAAACTGTACTTTGTCCCTACTACATGACACTAAACTGTGCAGCAACAATAGTCCTAACTGCAATATTTTAAACTGCATAGTCCCTTTATATGTCCTACATGAAATTAAACTATGCATTGTTAAGGTTTTTGTTACCTCTTGTTTCTCACACCGAGTATGACTCACGTGAGCTTAGATCAAACCTCAACCATAACACTCTCTCTGGGCCGCTAACCATGTGTAAGTCCCAACATCATTTTTCAGGTCTTTGTCCCCAAGAACAACTTGATCATTAATTCATTCTTTAATTGAATTATGCAGACTTTGATCCTTGCCTTCCAGGCTGGGTACGTAGGTAACCTCCCATGTTTGAATCCCAAAACCAATATCTTCACATCGGTTCACATCCATCTCATTCGATGTTGATTCGTGAAACCGCCCCTTGATTCAATATCTTTACATTGGTTCACTTTCGTCCTTGTTATACGACGTTAAACTATACAACACTTTTGTCCGGTTTGACAATAAACTACAATATTATTTGATATAGTCACCTGAGAGGGAACCATTATTTATATTGATTTTTCAATTATGTTTCATTTCAAAGACTACGTGCATACATGGCAATGCCCAAACCTTTTATCTTGGGTTAAACCATCATTGTACTAAAGTCACATTTCACCCTTCACATGTACGAACCAAATTTGTACAAAGGGTATTTCTAGAACTAGATGGGCTTGATTCCCATCCTTATGGGATACGTAGGAACGTTTGAGTATCCCTCGAATCCAGCCCCAAGTCTTTGGGACTAACCCCAAATTCCACTTTCAATCCCTTGGCTGAAAAGACCCCATGAAAACACACACTGTGTATTTCTTACAATGGTCCAAGCTCTATGACCCTAAACTAAGATCACTAATCCTTTTGTCCCACATGACGTTAAACTGTAGTTTAAGAACTATGTATGTCTTGATTCTCATCCTTATGTGATACATAGTGAAGTCAAACATTTCAATTCAGGACTCAGCCAAAACATGATTATGGTTAGCATTGATCAGTGTATCTCTGAATACATTGAACACTACCCATCTTTATGTGTCATAATTCTAACCTTAAATATTCTTAAGTCCTAATAACCCTTTTCCTGACTTCTAGTCACAAAAATGTCAAACTTCTGAGAGTTCTTTTACCTGACTATGCAGCACGTACCCATAGGCGGCCTTGCATAAACAGTCTACATAATAGACTTGTTAGCCAAAAGATACTATTATTTGACTATGCAGCCAATGCCCTTAGGTGGCCCGGTATAATTCAACCCCCTAACGGGTTTTTTCAGATAGTGGTAACTTCATTCTTGGGCAGAATGCCTATTTTTTCCTTATTTGTCTTAAATGACAGTATATAGGGATTTGCAAAAATAGCCATACTTAACATATTTGTCCCATATCCTTTTTCATGATCTACAAGTATTCAAGTCTATGGTTTATATTCTCCTTCCCTACGTTTGGGTCAGAACTTCGTAGGAGTGATATTCATCCAGTTCTTTGATAATCTTGTTTGAAAATATCTTCTCCATATTCAAGTACCTCTTTCCATACAGCAAACTCTATACATTGGAAGATTTCAAGCTCCATAAACATTCACTGGCTGTTAGCACTAGGAAAGTAAATTTCTGGGGGTTATTTTTCCTGACTATGCAGCATGTTCCCATAGGCGGCCATTCATAAACAGTCTACATAACAGACTTGTTATCCAAAAGATACTATTTTATTTAACTATGCTGCCAATTCCCTTAGGCGGCCCTGCATAATTCAACCACCTTACGAGTTTGTTAAATAATGGTAACTTCATTCTTGGAAACTACTTCTTCTAATGTCTTTTAGCTCTTTTTCATATCATTCCTCAGATTCAAATATTCTTAAGTCATAGCTTACATATTTTCCCTCATACTTGAGTATGGTAATATGTTTTCAGATGAATTTTCAAGGAATTGAGTCAATTATAATCCATTTCATTCAAATCTATTTTGAACTTAAACATTATCCTTTTTATGTCCGACATGCATGACTTTAAACTGCCCACAAAAGACAACGGAACTCTGAATAAAAGTCAAGTTCCCAGTTCACTAAACAGACATTTTGTATGATTTAGGTAACATTGAGCAATTAAAAGGTTCATGTTTGTAGGGTTATATACATTAATCCTAGTAAAAATCAAACTATGCGTTCCAGGCCCTGCACGACGTGCACTTGCGCACCGCCCTCTACGCCATCAAGACTTGCGCGCCACCTTTCCTTTGGATGTATTATTTTTCCTCAGAGTCACATCCTCATTTCTTCCAGATCCAACTCTAAGCAGGGACTTTTGTTGATGCTCCTTTTTCGTCACAGATTCCAATGGAATGTAAAAGGAAATGACTTAGCACAAATTGATTCATCCTTTGAAGAAAATATCAAAAATCGACAAAGGGATGGGCAAGGAGAAGATTGCCCATAAGTCACGCAAGTTCCCTTCATAGTCGCCCAAGTCCACTTGCGCGACGCATGATGGTCACGCAAGTGACTTGTGCGCCCTATGTGATAACCGCTTGTGGTCTTCTCTCGCCTATAAATAAACCCTATGGGCCCCCTATTCGAGGAGGATTTTTTCCAGAAACTCATATTTGAGCTCCCGACGCCCTAGCCTCTTCTCAATGCTTCCGAAACACTTATAAGGTAATTTATTACCTAGAACGGAATATCTAAGGAGGGGGAGGAAGGCCTAAGTGTTGAAACTCATCAACACTTGCGCGCATGAGTGGACATCCCTTAAGGTAAAAGGCCACACTTGCGTGTGGCCTTACTCCTTCAATAGAACTTGCGCACCCCTTTTCTCGAAGAACCTCAATAAGATTACAAAGGCTTTAATCAAGAGTCGCTCAAGTATTACCCTGCTGGCTAACCATCGTGCAAGTACCCTATAAGTCGTGCAGGCATACCTGCGCAACCAGGACTTGCACGCCCACGCAGTACCTGTGCGCCTGCAAGGACTTGCGTGCCCCTACATTTTTGGGTGCCCTTCTTGCCCATTTCACCCCTCTTAAGCCATTCTGCCTCTCCTATTTAAGATTCAATCTTTAAGACACTCTATAAATCCATTTATGGCATGATTTATTGATTTTTTATTCCTTATCTGAAAGGAACTCTGTAGAATATCTCTCAAAACCTAGTGATTTACACATCTTTCTGTCACTAAATATTGAGATTTCGTTCATTCAACCTCATCCTTTAAAATGAGAGAACTCAATTAACATGGGACTCCTTTTCAAGAGTATGACCCAGTCATAATTCCTAACTTGGGAATCCTCCTTAGGAGTAAGCCCCAATTCTTAAAGTTCCCAAATTTGGGCAACCTCCATAGGAGTAAGCCTCAGTCCCATAATTTGGGAATCCTCCTCAGGAGTAAGCCCCAAACCTTAATTCCCTTAACCTGGGCCTCCTTTTCAGAAGTAAGTCCCAGTCATAATCTGGGCATCCTCCTTAGGAGCAAGCCCTAGTCCCCTAATTTGGGCATCCTCCTAAAGATTAAGCCCTAAACCTTAATTCCCTTAACCTGGGCCTCCTTTTCAGGAGTAAGTTCTAGTCATAATCTGGGCATCCTTCTAATGAGTAAGCCCTAGTCCCCTAATTTGGGCATCCTCCTCAGGAGAAATCCCCAATCTTATTTTCTCTTAACCAGTCCTAATTTACATTTGATCTGGGATTCCTTTTCAGGAGTAAAACCCAATCATAAGTCTTCTCCTAATTTGGGTCTCCTTTTCAGGAGTAATCCCCAAGTTAGAGTATTAAAAATCTCTATGAAGCACATATACCTTTATGGACCCTGTTCCAAGATTTCTTCCCTAAAGTAAATCCTAACCTTCATTTATCAGGGAAGTCATACATACATAATCCCCACATTATTTCTTATGATTGCATCTTTCATGGAACAATTGTCTAATTTTTTCCAATACCTATTGTTTCTCCCACCGAGCATGACTCACATGACCTTAGAGTGTAAAAGTAATTATGACATCCTCCTTTAAGCCATCAATCATAAACGTCATACTCCCTTACTCGAACTACGTGGGTTCTGATTCCTTTTGTAAACAAAGGATACGTAGGTAGCCCATCTGCGGGTTTGATCCCAACTCTGAAATAATCCATGCCCTTCTGAATGACAATAAACTTCAAGTGCCCCAGTGAGTGGATTTAAAACCAGAATGGTCATCATAATGACCAAGAGACTTCTATATAAATGTGTCTAAGTGTACCATTGACCAAGAATCTCTAATAAATACAGATGATTCTCTATCGATGAATAACCTCGAATACATATAAATGATTCTATAAATTTCCTACATATTTAATAATTGATTGTCAGATCTGAAGGAAAACTCATTTTATACTTGGTAATGTAATAAGGATTCACAAACATAACTTAAATCTATAAAGAGAGTCCCAGAGTAGACAACAATTCCCCTCAAAAAGGTGTGATGAGTCTGACCTTCCATCCTCTCGACCAACGCAAATTCCTAAGACACATCAGTCCACAAACTAATAGCCGCCTACCTTTGGAAAGTAGGTCCTAATGGATGTGGAATCATTGGATTTTTCCAGTTCTATGAACAAAACCGTTAGAAACCGATCGGAATGTTTGAACCTCCCATTAAAAGGAGGTCATCCCCAGAATCCGAGGGAAACAAAGGTAGATTCTGGACAAGACGAGATGGGACCACCCCCCAGCACATGTGGCTTTTATCTCTACCACCGACTCTGACAAAGAGGAGGGGTGAAAGAAAGTCACCAGCAAGTAGGGGCAGAAATTGGATAGCTGGATGACTCGGAAAACCATCAACCGATCCCAGGGCATACTCCGAGCACAACTACAGCAGATGGTGTTGCCACCAACAGCCCCTGAAGCTGCAGAGCCGGGAGCATCGACCTCACAATCCTCTACGAGCTGGTCATACGGACGAAGTCGAAGGAGGAAAGAATCACAAGTGGAGTAGTCCGCGATGGGGCCAAAGTTAGTCCCGACCCTGGAAGAATTTATGCCCTCGAATTTGGCCCCACTGGCACCGACCCACCGAACTGCACCATCAGAGAAAACTGGCCAGGTCGACCTGTCAGAGGATGAAGAGACAATTTTTGCTTCTATCAACATCATCCATCTCATGGATTCATTCCCTGACAAAGGCTATGATTACGAACCTGAGTTCCTTGCACAAGGAACCGAGAGGAGGAGCCGCAGAGGTAGGGGACACCAGGGGAGGTGCAGTCGCGGCCGAAACCAACCCTGTGGTTGGACCCCAGCCCAAACCGTCAATATTGCGGAAACCCGTGGGAGATCCCTTCAACGGACTCACTAGGAGAAGGAATGCCCCTCCACTTCCACAAGCAGCCACTCTGGCCCTGTTGTTCTGTGATACCCACCAAAGGAGGAACAAGTGTCTGGTCTCCTAGTGTGCACAAACAGATCGGCCGGACCAAGTCCTCAAAACGCGGGAACACCATCGAAATTTGTCCCCACGGCCGGTCCCTCCTCATCAAATGCTCCAGCTCCCAAAGCACTTGCTAAGACTCTCCCTCCAACAGAGAAGTGTCGACCACTGGGGAAAAAATACGACATCCTTAAGCAGCTGGCATCAGTACCAGCCAAGTTGTCAATTTTGGATGCCCTGGGTTTGACATCTGACCTTAGGGAGGTGCTTATCGAAGCTTTGATCGGCCCCCAGGAGTTTCAAGCTGAGGTAGCTGCCACTGAGATTTACCAGACAGAGACTGGCCCGACTGAATGCAATGCGGTGATTTCCTTCACCGATCCAGATGAAGATTCCATTATTCAAGGACACATCAAACCACTTTATGTGTCTGGTACACTGAATGGTATTGAGATCTGGAAATTCTTTATAGTCAATGGCTATGGAGTTAACCTCATTCTCCTACAGACACTCTGTTAGTTAGGCTACAGTGAGGATGATCTAATTCCCTCAGCCACAACTTTGTTGGGTTTCGAAAAGAGTGAGCATAAACCAATGGGACCGATTAAGCTAAAGACCCATTTTAGTGACCTGGTAGCCTACACGGAATTCCTGGTGGTCCGGAAGAGCACAACATTCAATGCCCTACGGGGAAGTCCATGTGTCCATAAGCACATGATCATTCCTTCATCCTACCACTAGTGTATCAAGTACTACGTTAGTGGACAAAGAGGGACGTTGCACGCCGACAAGGCCCCTTTCGAGCTCTCGGAGTCACATTAAATTGACGCCATGTTCTATGAGAAAAAGAAAATGAATCCATTGGTCGACGGCGTCAACTGTATCCCCGCTCCAAATGGCCTAGAAATGATTCCTGATGATCCCCTCAGGTGGCTTGGCAGAGATTATGTCCTACCCATCAACCACGTGGAAGGTATGGGTTCAAGTATGAACACACATTTCGATGTCCTTGTGACTTCAGCCCCAACGGCCGAGTGTGACAATGTGGGAACATCCACTGACCCTCAAACGGGGGACGAAAACTTGAGTAAGGGCGCCCAAGACACCTAACCTCCGAACTTCGAAGAGCTCGTGTCGGAAGCTCTCTTCTCATCCGACCAAGAAGATGAGGATTTATTAGAAGAAGAGGAGGAAGATCTCAAGGATGCACCTCCCGCATTTGAGGAAGGTATCTCCACCACTGTGGACGAACTCGTGGAAATAAACCTGGGTACGGAGGAAGACCCGAGGCCCACTCTCATTAGCGCGGCCATGTCTCCCGAGGAACACAATGTATATACCTCTTTCCTAAGGCAACACCAGGATTTCTTCACCCGGAATAACACAGAAATGCTAGGACTCGATCCCGAGATAGTGACTCATCACCTGAGTCTTCCAGAAGACCATAGGGTATATAAACAGGCTGCCAGAAGGTCACACCCCTCACATGCTGCCAAGATAGAGGCTGAAGTCGATAAGATCATTAAATAAGACTTCATCAGGGAGGTCCAGTACCCCATTTGGGTGGCCAATATCGTCCCCTTCAAGAAAAAGAATGGGAAAATCCACATCTTCATTGAATTCAAAGGCCTTAACCGGCATTGTCCGATAGATGACTTCCCGGTTCCAATCACCGAGTTGTTAATTGATGCAATAGACTGGCATGAGCCTCTATCCTTTGTGGATGGATATTACGGATATAATCAAATCATAATGTCGTGTGAAGACAAAGAAGTCACTGCCTTTAGGGCCCCTCAAGGGGTATTCTGTTATAGGGTCATGCCCTTTGGTCTCAAGAATGCTGGCACCACGTATCAGCGTGACTTGCATCGAATCTTTAAGCCGTTCCTGGGGAAATTCGTTGAATGTTACATGGATGACCTATTGGTCAAGTCCAGACAGCGTTCGGATCACCTGTCGGACCATGAAACCGTCTTCAACATGCTTCGATAGCATAGATTAAATATGAACCCCTTGAAATGCGCCATTGGGGTTACCGAAGGGAAATTCCTTAGCTTCGTTATATGCCATCGTGGCATCGAAGTCGACCCTGAGAAGATGAAGGCTAGCCTAAGCCTTCCACCTCCCCGAAATCTCATTGAGTTGAGGGGATTCCAAGGGCAGCTAGCCTATATTAAGTAGTTCATAGCCAACCTCGCAGGAAAAAGTTTTCCTTTCACCAAGTTAATGATGAAGGGGGTCACGAACCAATGGACGGATGATTGCCAAGTTTCATTCGACAACTAGAAGAAGTACCTCTTAAGACCACTCGTGCTCATGCTCCTGGTCGAAGGAAGGCCTCTCATTCTATATGTGACGGCCCTAGAATGGTTGTTAGGAGCCTTCCTCACACAGAAGAATGACCCCGGCTATAACGACCCGTACTTTACATACATTGTTAATACTTCAAAATTGAAGCACACTTATTACAACATATGACAAAACCACAAAGGACCGTATAGGTATAGTGTCTTTAGAAACTGGGAAACATAAAAATCTGGTTCATAAATCTTCTACAGTGTCTCCCATTTATTTCATCATATCTAGGGTCCCTTTTTGCATATTCTACTTAATATCCATCTTCCTGACCTGGGGAAAAGAAAACATAAAAGGGTGAGCTCAAATGCTCAGCAAGGGCAAATAAAAAAATCATATCATATCTTTTTGAAAATCAAAACCTTCAAAAGAGATCATAATATCTTAACATGGAATAAATCATAGAAGTGAAAATGAGATCCCCATAATCATAACATAAAACTTGAAACTTTGTGGCATGCACACATAATCATGGAAAATCATTTCTTGTTAGTCATGACTCATTGCCAAGACTATCTTAGTGGACAAAGTCCCTTTCTGAATCGAGTAACCCTCGTTTCAGTCCTGTTTCACTGATCCGGTATAACCTACCGTTCCGGCCCTGTCTATCTCATGAGATATAAAATCTTTACCCAATGCATTGGAGGGAGATATAGGTCCCACCCATCTTATAATGAATCCTTTCTTATGTGTGCCACATAATCATAAATCTTACATCATCACATAACCCATGTAATAAAAATGGGATTCTTAAACAACATGACATCATAAAACAATTCATATAAGATAAAGGAATTCATAAAAATAATTCCATCACAACATGATCAAATCAATTTAATAATAGGGATAAAAACAGAACCCTTTATTATCTTAGATGGAAAATAATTTTGATAAAACACTTGAACTCCATTCTTGAGGAAAATATCCTTTCTTCTTCAAAAACATTTTTCCTTTCATAACATGTCATATGACTTTAAAATAAAATAAGTTGATTAAAAATAAACTTGAAAACTTGTAAAGGAAGATTCTTGGAAATTTTTTTTTAAAATCCATTCATGCCGTATAAGTTAAAAAAAAACTTTCTTCGTACTTTTGTCAGAAAAGTCAAAAAGTACCTCGTACGACAAATGATTCCTTTCATACATATTACTAAAAACTCACCGAAGGGTAAAAATGGATTTAAACAATTGTAGGTGGATGGAAATAATATTACATATTGATGAAACATGGATGTGGATGATAAAATACACCCCAGTAAATACTTACGAATAAACAATCTCGGATAAAAATGAGATTGTGATATTTCCCTTACCTTAGGTCCGATTAGCTTTGTACGTGTCCGAAACTCCTGTATAATGGTTTAAATAATGTTATTGACTTATTCCAGAATCATACATATTGATATGATATAATATATGGTCATATTATTATCTTCTTGTTAGTAATATTTCATTGTTACTTGTTACTCGGGTCTTTATAACTTTTTGTTCTTATGCGTGTTTTGTTGAATAAATTCTTATTCTTATCTTTAGGTTATAGATAATTAATTTCCAGAATGGTATTAGTGTAGTATATACCATATTCATTCATTCAATTCATTTATATAATCATTATGAAATGAAGATCATGTAGAACGAGTCGCATCACATCGTGGAGACGGTATTCCGTACGTACGCACGAGTGATGGTATTGTTCCTATGATCGTGGAATTGTATTGGAGTATATATATATATATTATTTAAGTATCAATATTACTTAATAATAATCATATATAGTTACTCATTACACCATTATACCCATCCTTGCAAGGTGATGGTGGAAAATAGATTACACCACGGCGTGGAGACGGTATTCCGTACGTACGCACGCGCGGTGATTTCATTTTTCCGTAGGATGGATAGAAGGTGAATTAGGGTTGTTTCATATTTATAATAACATATCAGTATGTAAGTAATACTGATGTTATTACTTTATCATGAAACAACTAAAGAAGAAGAAGTTGAAGAAGAAAGAAATTGAAAAGATCGGTAATGGATATTACCTCTTCTTTGGAACGCCTCTTTGAATCCTCCACTTAAGGAACTAAGATTGGTCTTTGGAGAAGACCAGGACCTCTAGGATTATTCTAGGGAAGTGTAGAGGAGAAAATGTCAGGGGTTGGCCGAGCTTGAGTGCTCAAATTGGTGTGAGGAGGAGGGGGAGGAGGTGCCCTTTTATAAGGGAGGAGAGGGGCACCTTAGGAATATCTCAAAATATTATTTTATATTAAAGTCAAAATCGGTTTATAATGGTTCCAAAGGGTCTTATTTCGAAGCTAAAGTGGGGATGGGTCGAAATCCAATCATCCAATAAGATTTATACAAGTTTAGGGTATTATTTTAACCTTATCAATTAGGTTTAACTCTAAGTTAATTAATTTAACTTTTACCGTGTCTTTTTGTTTTCTTTCACTATATGGTTAATACACATACTATAACATGCCAAACGAACCCCAAATTTTTTATTATTAATATATATATCCTTATCTAAGTCATTGGGCAGAACCTTAGATTTTTATGAATAAAATAACAATTAATAATATAATATTTGATTTAAAAACTATTTTGTGTCAATTTTGACACTATTTGATATATGATTTTTGTGAAAGTCATAACAGAATTATATGTTCAAACCAAGTTTATTAAAGCAACATTAATATATCATAGTAACCTATAAAATTAGTGGAATTCATAAAAAGTCTCATATTACATTTATTTTGGTGTTTATAACAACAATTGTGTCAATATTTCATTAATAAGATAATTACTGCATCATCATTGTGTCATAAATAAATTAAATTATTTAATGTCTAAAAATTACAAATAAAATACCATTATGTAGGAAATCGTTTTAGCTTTCTAATGAATATTTATAGTCGAATTTATCTTATGTATAACCCCATATTAAAAATGATTTACTTATTAAACTTTGATTTTAACTATTTTAACCCTTCTTTAAATAAATTAATAATAAATGTCCTAATCTAATCCAAGTGGGCCTAAATGGTCATATTTTATTCCTAAGTTTGTTTTTGGTCGAATTACACTTGTCCAATAGAATTAGGACATGTGTTAGGGTAATATTGATATCATATTTACCCTTAGTTACCCTATTTACTATTAACCGCGGTAAAAAAAGTAAAAAGTTACTATTCACCAAAAAATTATTTTCATCTCATTGAACCACATTTTAGTCCTTGATATTAACCGTGTCTCTCGGATTTTCAAAATTCCATTCACAGAAGCGGTAAAATTAAGTTTTATGCAAAATTCAGTTTTTAACCTACCACTTAGTGGTTTCACTATTCATCAAAAATTGAAAGTTTTCAGAAAAATACCAAAATTTCACCCTAGGCTAATTTCGATATTCTGAGTCCAAAAATGAAGTCCATTTTGAAAAATAAAATTTATAAAATTTCAAAAAGTGGTTATTAATATTCATAACGACTAGTTTTAATAGCATATTGTTGTTTAGTGAAACTCGGTATTGCGTACGACGCAAGCTATCGAGGAAGGTCACGATTGCGTGTAAAGCAAGCCAAGCAAGTGTTGTGGAGAAAAAGATTCCTTTGATGGTTTATATAACATAAAAGTCTCGGGTGTTACATTCTACCCCCCTTAAAAAGAATTTCGCCCTCGAAATTCGTCACTTTGTAACAAACAGATGAGGAAACTTCTCCCTCATCATATCCTCAAGCTCCCATGTAGCTTCTTCAAGTTGGTGGTTCCTCCATAAAACTTTCACCAAGCGAGTTGCCTTTTTTCGTAGGACTTTTTCGCTACGATCCAGAATCTCTATCGGCTGTTCTTCATAAGAAAGATCTTGCTCCAGCGGTACAACTTCTGAGCTGAGTACATGTGAAGGATCTGGTATGTACTTTCTCAGGAGAGATACATGGAACACATCGTGAACTTGAGAGAGATTCGGTGGAAGCGCCAATCGGTAAGCTACCTTCCCAACACGATCCAGTATTTCGAAAGGACCGATATATCTAGGGCTCAACTTCCCCTTCTTCCCAAATCTCATAACCCTCTTCCAGGGAGATATTCGTAAGAACACTTTATCGCCCACTTCAAACTCTAGGTCTTTTCTTCGGTTGTCGGCCTAACTTTTCTGTCGACTCTGAGCTGCTCTTATGGGTTGTTGAATAGATCTGACCTTTTCTGCCATTTCATCAACGAGATCAGGTCCTAATAGCTTTCTTTCCCCAACTTCATCCCAGCAAGTTGGAGTCCTGCATTTCTTTCCATAGAGAGCTTCATAAGGAGCCATCTGAATACTGGAGTGAAAGCTATTATTATAAGAAAATTCCACCAAAGGTAGGTGTTGATCCCAACCTCCTTTTAAATCCATAGAGCAACCTCTCAACATATCTTCTAGGGTTTGAATTGTTCTCTCAGACTGACCGTCTGTCTGGGGATGATAAGCAGTGATGAAACTCAACTCTGTATCCAGAGTATGCTGAAGACTTCGCCAGAACTTCGAGGTAAATCTCGGATCTCGATCAGATATAATAGAAAGTGGTACTCCATGCAATCTTACCACTTCCTTTACATATATCCTAGCAAGCTGATCTAGAGAGAAATCCTCTCTAATAGCAATGAAGTGTGCAGACTTTGTAAGACGATCAACTATGACCCAGATAGCATTATTGCCTTTGGATGTTTTAGGAAGTCCTGTGACAAAGTCCATAGTGATGTTTTCCCATTTCCTTTCGGGTATGGGTAATGGTTGTAACATCCCCTTAGACTTCTGTCTCTCAGCTTTAACTTGTTGACAAACCAAGCATCGAGAGACATATTCAGCAACATATCTTTTCATGCCATCCCACCAGAAGTACTCTTTCAGGTCCCTATACATCTTCGTGCTTCCAGGATGAATAGAGAATGATGAACTATGAGCCTCATCCAGAAGCTCATTCTTTAATTCGGGGATGGAAGGAACACAAACCCGATTCCTGAACTTTATTATCCCATCACAATCAAGGTTGAATTCATGAACATTTCTCACCTTCTTTTGTAACTCGATATCTTCTTTCTGTGCCTCTTTAATCTTCACATGTATAGATGGTTGAACATTCATTTGAGAAAGATAAGATTTTTCCCCTTCCATTATAATTCCAAGATCCATCCTTTGTAAATCCATAAATATTGGATCTTTTGTGATCCTCATCATGGATAAACTAGCATGGTCTTGTCGACTTAATGCATCTGCCACCTTGTTTGCTTTCCCAGGGTGGTAATGGATTGAGCAGTCATAATCCTTAATCAGCTCCAACCATCTTCTTTGACGCATATTCAACTCCTTTTGTGTGAAAATATACTTTAAACTTTTATGATCAGAATAAATATCACACCTTTCACCATAAAGGTAATGCCTCCAAATCTTTAATGCAAAGATTACCGCAGCCAACTCCAAATCATGTGTTGGGTAATTTTGCTCATGGATTTTCAACTGTCGTGAGGCATAAGCTATCACCATATCATTTTGCATAAGAACTCACCCGAATCCCTTCTTGGATGCATCACTGTAGATCACAAACCTTTCTCCACTACAAGGCAGTGTGAGCACAGGTGCACTGGATAACCTTCTTTTCAACTCCTTGAAATTCTCTTCACATTCCTCTGTCCAGACAAACTTAACTCCTTTCCGAGTCAACTTGATGAGTGGATTAGATAATCGTGAAAAATCTTTTACAAAACATCGATAATATCCTACCAAACCAAGAAAACTTCGGATCTCAGTTACTGTTGTTGGTCTTGACCATCTTTCGATAACCTCTGTTTTTGCTGGATCCAATGATATCCCCTCTTTTGAGATTATGTGACCCAAAAATGCAACTTTTTGAAGCCGAAATTCACACTTGGTAAATTTGGCATAAAGCTTCTCCTTTCTCAGGGTCTTCAATATAATTCTCAAGTGATCTTCATGCTCTTCCTTGCTCTTTGAATAGACAAGAATATCGTCTATAAAGACTACCAAAAATTGATCAAGATAGTCTCTAAAGACTCTATTCATTAGATCCATGAAGATAGCAGGGGAATTAGTAAGACCAAATGGAATCACTATAAATTCATAGTGTCCATACCTGGTACGGAAAGCTGTCTTTGGTATATCCTCCCTTTTGACCCTTAATTGATGATACCCTGAACGAAGATCAATCTTGGAAAAGTATTGAGCTCCGCGTAGTTGTTCAAATAAGTCATCAATGCGTGGGAGAGGATATTTGTTCTTGATAGTGATCTTGTTAAGTTCTCGATAATCAATGCAGAGTCTCATTGATCCATCTTTCTTCTTAACAAATTGAACAGGTGCTCCCCAAGGTGACGCACAAGGGCGTATGAATCCCTTATCAAGATTCTCTTGGAGTTTCTTCTTCAATTCCTGCAACTCAATTGGCGCCATTCTATAAGGTGTCTTTGAAATAGGCAAAGCACCCTGTACGAGTTCTATTGAAAACTCAACTTCACGATTTGGTGGAAGACCTGGTAATTCCTCCGGAAAGACATCATCAAACTCCCATACAATGGGCATATTCTTAATCGTAAGTTTCTCACCAACCATTTGAGATAAATAACCTTCATTTAGTGGGATCAATACCCATAAGATGGAAGAAATTTCCACTGGAAGGTTATATTCATCCTTGCATCGATAGACGATCGTAGATTGATCTGGAATATGAAATGTGACTTCCCTTCTTTGGCAATTGATATGAGCTCCATGTAGAGAAAGCCAATCCATGCAAAGAATCACATCAAATTCCACTAAAGGAAGGATCACAAGATTTGCAGGAAGCACTTTCCCACAAACTTCGATCGGAGAAGAATTATAAACTTTTGATGCGATTGATGTGCCATTATGTGTTGTCACAGCTAACTCAACATCTAATTGTTGAGGTAATACGGTGATACCCTTAGAAAAGTCTTCAGAAATAAAAGAGTGGGTGGATCCAGAATCAAATAAAACATTTGCTACTTTAGAGTGGATGGTAAGTGTACCTTTCACCACATCGTTATCGTACTCCACATCGCTGATAGAAATTGCATGCGACTTTCCTTTGTCTTTAGCCTTAAGATTTTGTTGACGTCGACCATCATCATCAACCCTTGGATTTGGGCATTGATTGGCATAATGCCCCATCTCCTTGCACTTGAAACATTGAAGTGTAGTAGGTTCATTCTGTGTATCCCTTCCTTTGTTTGCATCATTAGACATATTCTTCCCATTATCACGGCATTCAAATGCCCGATGACCTTCCTTTCCACATTTAAAACATTTACTTGTCCCTTTAAGACAACTCCCTCCATGTTTCTTTCCACACATTGAGCATAAGGGAAAGTTCATCTTCTTTTCAGTGTGCTCTTTAGAGTTTCCTTTGAATTCCATCTTCCTCTTCTTATCATACCCATGTGACTGATGGGTTACTCCAATCTCCATCTCAACTTTGAGAGCACATCGAACGATTTCCTCGTAGCTATTGAAGTCCCTTATGGATAACACCCTTCGAAGACTTGGTTTTAAGCCACTAAAGAATCGATCGATCTTACTCTCAGGTTGGATAATAATACCAGAAGCGTACCTTGCAAGTCTTGTAAAATTTTCTTCATAGGTACCAACAGATTCATCATCCATTTGCTTCAGTTCAAGAAACTCTTTCTCCATCTTTTTTCGGAGAATACGAGGGAAGTACTTATTGAAAAATAAGTTCTTGAACTCGTCCCATTCCATAGACTCAATTTCATCCCTTTTCCTCGTATTCTTAATAAGATTCCACAATTGATCAGCATCTCCTTCCAAACGATACACTGCTAGGATGACTTTATCATATTCAGAACATTGAAGAACTGAAAATATCTTTTCAGTAGTACTAATCCATTGTTCAGAAACTAATGGATCAGTAGACCCACTGAAAGAAGGTGGACGCTGCCTCATGAAGGATTCAACAGAATGTTGCTCCCTCCTTTGCTCGTTTGGAAATCCTGCATGATTCATAGCTTGAGAAAGTTGTGTGAGCATGGCTACAAGATTTTGCATTCCAGCTCCCATATCGTTTGGTTGCTCAGGGGGACAATCATTGCATTGCCCATCGCATTCCGCATTAACACGGTTCCTTCGGGTTCCAGCCATTGACTAAAACCAAGAAGAATAGTGTGAGCAACACTAATTATAATAGGAAACCACATAATTCAAGAATAAAATTTTCTTGCTTATGGTCTTATCCTAGGTTATTCAAGGACATTTCTAAAACACTACGATTGTGTTCTATGCTTAGACTTATCCTTAGGGTTTTTACTAAGGCTTTCACATCCTAGTTTCCAAAGGTTGACTATACCTTTCCTCTGATACCAACTATAACGACCCGTACTTTACATACATTGTTAATACTTCAAAATTGAAGCACACTTATTACAACATATGACAAAACCACAAAGGACCGTATAGGTATAGTGTCTTTAGAAACTGGGAAACATAAACAACTGGTTCATAAATCTTCTACAGTGTCTCCCATTTATTTCATCATATGTAGGGTCCCTTTTTGCATATTCTACTTAATATCCATCTTCCTGACCTGGGGAAAAGAAAACATAAAAGGGTGAGCTCAAATGCTCAGCAAGGGCAAATAAAAAAATCATATCATATCTTTTTGAAAATCAAAACCTTCAAAAGAGATCATAATATCTTAACATGGAATAAATCATAGAAGTGAAAATGAGATCCCCATAATCATAACATAAAACTTGAAACTTTGTGGCATGCACACATAATCATGGAAAATCATTTCTTGTTAGTCATGACTCATTGCCAAGACTATCTTAGTGGACAAAGTCCCTTTCTGAATCGAGTAACCCTCGTTTCAGTCCTGTTTCACTGAACCGGTATAACCTACCGTTCCAGCCCTGTCTATCTCATGAGATATAAAATCTTTACCCAATGAATTGGAGGGAGATATAGGTCCCACCCATCTTATAATGAATCCTTTCTTATGTGTGCCACAGAATCATAAATCTTACATCATCACATAACCCATGTAACAAAAATGGGATTCATAAACAACATGACATCATAAAACAATTCATATAAGATAAAGGAATTCATAAAAATAATTCCATCACAACATGATCAAATCAATTTAATAATAGGGATAAAAACAGAACCCTTTATTATCTTAGATGGAAAATAATTTTGATAAAACACTTGAACTCCATTCTTGAGGAAAATATCCTTTCTTCTTCAAAAACATTTTTCCTTTCATAACATGTCATATGACTTTAAAATAAAAGAAGTTGATTAAAAATAAACTTGAAAACTTGTAAAGGACGATTCTTGGAAATTTTGTTTTAAAATCCATTCATGCCGTATAAGTTAAAAAAAACATTCTTCGTACTTTTGTCGGAAAAGTCAAAAAGTACCTCGTACGACAAAAGATTCCTTTCATACATATTACTAAAAACTCACCGAAGGGTAAAAATGGATTTAAACAATTGTAGGTGGATGGAATTAATATTACATATTGATGAAACATGGATGTGGATGATAAAATACACCCCAGTAAATACTTACGAATAAACAATCTCGGATAAAAATGAGATTGTGATATTTCCCTTACCTTAGGTCCGATTAGCTTTGTACGTGTCCGAAGCTCCTGTATAATGGTTTAAATAATGTTATTTACTTATTCCAGAATCATACATATTGATATGATATCATATATGGTCATATTATTAGCTTCTTGTTAGTAATATTTCATTGTTACTTGTTACTCGGGTCTTTATAACTTTTTGTTCTTATGCGTGTTTTGTTGAATAAATTCTTATTATTATCTTTAGGTTATAGATAATTCATTTCCAGAATGGTATTAGTGTATTATATACCATATTCATTCATTCAATTCATTTATATAATCATTATGAAATGAAGATCATGTAGAACGAGTCGCATCACATCGTGGAGACGGTATTCCGTACGTACGCACGAGTGATGGTATTGTTCCTATGATCGTGGAATTGTATTGGAGTATATATATATATTATTTCAGTATCAATATTACTTAATAATAATCATATATAGTTACAAATTACACCATTATACCCATCCTTGCAAGGTGATGGTGGAAAATAGATTACACCACGGTGTGGAGACGGTATTCCGTACGTACGCACGCGCGGTGATTTCATTTTTCCGTAGGATGGATAGAAGGTGAATTAGGGTTGTTTCATATTTATAATAACATATCAGTATGTAAGTAATACTGATGTTATTACTTTATCATGAAACAACTAAAGAAGAAGAAGTTGAAGAAGAAAGAAATTGAAAAGATCGGTAATGGATATTACCTCTTCTTTGGAACGCCTCTTTGAATCCTCCACTTAAGGAACTAAGATTGGTCTTTGAAGAAGACCCGGACCTCTAGGATTATTCTAGGGAAGTGGAGAGGAGAAAATGGCCGGGGTTGGCCGAGCTTGAGTGCTCAAATTGGTGTGAGGAGGAGGGGGAGGAGGTGCCCTTTTATAAGGGAGGAGAGGGGCACCTTAGGAATATCTCAAAATATTATTTTATATTAAAGTCAAAATCGGTTTATAATGGTTCCAATGGGTCTTATTTCGAAGCTAAAGTGGGGATGGGACGAAATCCTATCAACCAATAAGATTTAGACAAGTTTAGGGTATTATGTTAACCATATCAATTAGGTTTAACTCTAAGTTAATTAATTTAACTTTTACCGTGTCTTTTTGTTTTCTTTCATTATATGGTTAATACACTTACTATAACATGCCAAACGAACCCCAAATTGTTTATTATTAATATATATATCCTTATCTAAGTCATTTGGCCGAACCTTAGATTTTTAGGAATAAAATAACAATTAATAATATAATATTTGATTTAAAAACTATTTTGTGTCAATTTTGACACTATTTGATATATGATTTTTGTGAAAGTCATAACAGAATTATATGTTCGAACCAAGTTGATTAAATCAACATTAATATATCATAGTAACCTATAAAATTAGTGGAAGTCATAAAAAGTCTCAAATTACATTTATTTTGGTGTTTATAACATCAATTATGTCAATATTTCATTAATAAGATAATTACTGCATCATCATTGTGTCATAAATAAATTAAATTATTTAATGTCTAAAAATTACAAATAAAATACCATTATGTAGGAAATCTTTTTAGCTTTCTAATGAATATTTATAGTCGAATTTATCTTATGTATAACCCCATATTAAAAATTATTTACTTATTAAACTTTGATTTCACTATTTTAACCCTTCTTTAAATAAATTAATAATAAATGTCCTAATCTAATCCAAGTGGGCCTAAATGGTCATATTTTATTCCTAAGTTTGTTTTTGGTCGAATTACACTTGTCCAATAGAATTAGGAAATGTGTTAGGCTAATATTGATATCATATTTACCCTTAGTTACCCTATTTACTATTAACCACGGTAAAAAAAGTAAAAAGTTACTATTCACCAAAAAAATATTTTCATCTCATTGAACCACATTTTAGTCCTTGATATTAACCATGTCTCTCGGATTTTCGAAATTCCATTCACAGAAGCAGTAAAATTAAGTTTTATGCAAAATTCAGTTTTTAACCTACCACTTAGTGGTTTCACTATTCATCAAAAATTGAAAGTTTTCAGAAAAATACCAAAATTTCACCCCAGGCTAATTTCGATATTCTGAGTCCAAAAATGAAGTCCATTTTGAAAAATAAAATTTATAAAATTTCAAAAAGTGGTTATTACTATTCATAACGACTAGTTTTAATAGCATATTGTTGTTTAGTGAAACTCGGTATTGCGTACGACGCAAGCTATCGAGGAAGGTCGCGATTTCGTGTAAAGCAAGCCAAGCAAGTGTTGTGTAGAAAAAGATTCCTTTGATGGTTTATATAACATAAAAGTCTCGGGTGTTACACCGGCAATGAAAACAATCTCTATTACCTCAGTCGAACCATGATTGATACTGAAACTCGATACTCAAATATCGAGAAGAGTTGTCTGGCCTTGGTCCTCACGGTTCAAAAGCTGCGACATTATCTGCAGTATCATGAGGTCCATTTGATCTCACAGAGTAACCCACTCAAGTACATCCTCAGTCGCCCCGATGCTAACCGGACGCCTATCCCGATGGGCGGTCATCCTGCAACAGTTCGACATCTGGTTCTTGCCTTAAAAATCCATCAAGGGCCAGGCATTAGTAGACTTTCTGGAAGAGCACCCTTCAATGAGGACCACTACACTGGACACCGAACTACTTGATGAAGATATCTTCTCGGTTCAAGAGGAGTTCCCAGTGTGGGAAATGTACTTTGACAGCGCGTCCTGAAGCCCAACCGGGAATGGGATGGAGGATCCCAGATTCAACAATGTGGGTCTGGGGAAAATACTCGTGTCCCTAGAAAAGGTGGTTTTTCCGTATTTCTTCCTCATGTCAGAGGGATGTACAAACAATGGAGTGGAATATCAAGCCCTCACTACTGGCCTGGAGCTTGCACTCCAGGCCCAAGTACAACACCTTAAGGTAAAAGGCGACTCAGAGCTGGTCATCAAGCAACTCAATGGTGACTATGCTATTAAAAAGGAAGATTTGATCCCCGTGTTTGACCATACCCGAGGGCTAATGGACGAGTTCTCCATAAAATCAACATTGACTTATATTCCCCGGTCCCAGAATGCTCAGGCTGATGCATTAACCAACGCAGCCACAGCCCTAGCCGACCCAGACCGAGATGAAACGGTCATCAGCATTGCTCACCGTCGAATGGAATTTCCATTTGTTCAAGCTAAGATAGAAGAAATCCATGAAGTCAGTCCTGTCCCTGAGCCATATACTCCTACCACTGGCTGGATGATCCCCATCGTGAACTACCTTCAATGGGGAGAGCTCCCATCAGACAGGGCTGAATGAGTGAAAATATGGAGAAGGGCAATCAATTTTGTCCTATATGGATGTGCAGGTCAGCGAGAGGTCCTCTACAAATGAGGCCTTGATGGAGTGCTCCTCAAATGCATTGATGGAGAAGTAACTGCTGCTGTCATGACTGAAGTACATGCGGGAGCGTGTGGAGCACATCAACCGGGGACCGGGCTTTCCCATCAGGTTCGAAGGATTGGGTACTACTGGCCTACAGTGGCAGGAGACTGCTAGTGTTTTACCGCAAAATTCCACTCATGCCATATTTACACCAACTTCATACACCTTCCCCCGGATTTACTTCATCATACTAAGTACTCATGGATGTTTTTCGTCACGGGGATGGATGTCATGGGACCATATCCTCCCGCCACGGCCAAACTGCTGAAGTATATCCTCACGGCCACCGACTTCTTTTCCAAATAGGAAAAAGCCATACCCCTCAAGGAAGTCGGGGAAAGAAATATTTTCATCTTCGTGAAGACCAATATCATTACTAGATTTGGTGTCCCTCATACTATACTGACGGAAAACGGCACCAATTTCTACTCTGCTGAGTTGGAAAAGTTATACCACGAGTATTGTATCATGGCTAACCACTCATCTCGCTACCATGCAGCAGCCAACATACAAATAGAAGCTTTCAATAATACCCTTTCCAAAATCCTATAGAAAATGGTGGACAAAGACAAGAAGTCATGGCCGGAAAAACTCCTCCATGCATTGTGGGATTATCGAACCACAATCAGCACCGCTACTCAGTCTACCCTGCACTCATTAGTGTACGGCACATTGGCAGTCCTTCTCATTGAACTCTAACTTCCCTCACTCTGTGTTTCCATCTATGATCAATTATCCGATGATGAGTAGTCAGAAACATGGCTAGGTGAATTGGAACAGCTATACGAAAAACAGCTGCACACTCTGCACCACTTGGAAGTGTACCAGAAATGGATCGCACGAGCCTTCAACAAAAATGTTTTCTTTCATTATTTCTTGGAAGGAGAATTAGTTTGGTCCTCCGGACCCCAATGATACCCGGCATGAAGCCTCCAAAGCTGGATCCCAAGTGGGAGGGACCATATGTTGTACACAAGGTCTACTCCAACGGAGCATATACCCTGATCTCCATGGACAGACTATTTACAACCGCTCCTACGAATGCAAGATTCCTAATAAAGTATTTCTCATAGAGACCAATTATATTCACGTCCTTACCGCATGACGTTAAAATTCATGGACTACGTCCTCACCGCATGACATTAAACTGCATGGAGTTCATCCTTACCGCAAGATGATAAACTGCACGGATGAAAAAAAACGAGATGTACTCATCGTCTGAGCTGCATGACGTTAAACTTCCAAGAACCCAACGGTCCGAACTCTATGAACTTAAACTAAGACCATCACGTCCTCACCACATGATGTTCAATTTCATGGAGTTCGACCATACCGCATGATGATAAACTCCACAGATGAAGAAAAAAAAGAGATGTACTCATCGTCCGAACTGTATGTCATTAAACTGCCAAGCACCCAACGGTCCAAACTCTATGACCCTAAACTAAGAGAATTCCATCCTCACCGCATGATGTTAAATTGAACGAACAAGGTGATTTAAAAATGCCCTCTTCCCCTGTGTACGGACCAAACCTAGTCAGGGTGTATCGTCTTTCAGAGAACTACAAGAGGCTTGATTCCTGCCATCACAGGATACGTAGTGACACCTGAATTCCACACCCTGGCCCAGCCACCTCAAAAAGAAAAACAAAAATGCCCATTCCCCCATGTACAGACCAGACCTGATCGGGGTGTCTTCACGTCCTCACTGCATGACGTTAAACTACATGGAGTCCATCCTTACCGCACGATTATAAACTGCATGGATAACAAGAATTAAGATTTCCCCTCCCCATGCATATGGACCAGACCTGCACGGGGTTTACTTCGTCCTAACCACATGACATTAAACTGTATGGGCTTTTTCCTCACCGCATGACGTTAAAACTACACGGATTCTAGAGACCTATGTACGGCTTGATTCCTTCCCTCGCAGTATACATAGCGATGCCAAGATCCCTAGTCCTGGACCATCCCCCTGAATAAAAGATAAAAAAATGCCTTCTTTCCCCCGTATATGGACCAGACCTACACGGGCTGTACTCCGTCCTCACCACATGATGTTAAACTGCACGGATTATAGATAACTACGTACAGCTTGATTCCTGCCATCAGAGGATAAGTAGCGATTCCAGGACCCCTAGTCCTGGACCCGCCCACAGAATAAACAAAAATAATTCCCTTTCCCCCTGTGTGTAAACCAGTTCGAAACGGGGTGTAATTCTCATCCTTACCTCATTACGTTAAACTGCAACGAAAATTATGTTAAAAATGCCCCTTCCCCCATGTATGGACCAGACCTACACGGGGTGTATATCTTCATCCTTACCGCATGACGATTAACTACATGGACTTCATCCTCACTGCAAGACGCTAAACAGCACGGACTTCATCATGACCCCCCCAAGACACATTGCAATACGAGATGGAGATACTCCTTGCACATTTGGATACATCCTCTCTATACATCAGACACCATGACCCATATAATTATGGATCGTCATAACCACTCATGGCCATTGGAAGTGGAAAGTCATCAACACAGGGACACATTTTCATGACTATGCATACCATGCCCTCAGAGGCTCTTCATAATGATATCCCCCGGCCCGTCTACTAAAGGCAAAATTTCCTCAGGCGGTGCCCCTCCTAGCTCTGTATGCTTACCAGCCTCAGAGCCCTCATACCATTCCTCCTGACCCAGAAGTTTATGGTGATGTGGTTTACAAGTTCATTCCTCTTTTCACATCCAGGTGTTGCCAGGGTATCCCTATCTAGCTAGCCTATGTGTCTATCAGTGGTTCACATAGCGACCTGCATCAACAAACATCAAGATAGGACTCGGGTACTTTGACTTAATGGGAAATTGTTGTGAAGATGTTTCTTGTATACTCGAACACCATTATCCCCTTGTACTGAACTCTAAACTGTGAGCAATTGTGGATTTTTTTAACCATTCATGGCCATCGGAGGTGGAAAGTGATCGACCCGGGGACACCTTTGTACGACTATTCATACCATGCCCTTAGCGGCTCTGCATAATGATAGACCTTGGATCATCCATTAAAGGCAAGATTTCCTCGGGCGATGCCCTTCCTAGATCCGTACGCCTACCGGCCTCAGAGCCCCCACACCACACCTCTTGATCTGGGAAAACTGAAAGTTGCAGTTGACAACCTTTATCCCACACCTTGTTCCAAGTATATCAGAACATGTTAACTCAGTTATCCTTCGAGTGACTGCAGTAGTAGTCACCCAATGGTCCGAACTCTATGACTGATAAAATAGGAGTACCTCATCCTTACTGCATGATGATAAACTACATGGAATGAAGGCACACCCCCACACACAAAAAAAGAGAGAGAAAAGATCAGTGCATGGGGCTCTTTGAAACTCAACAAGCGACTGGGGACGGATATCCCCGACATGTCCATACATTCTCCTTCCAAATGACAGACTTCGTGGCCCGGATAATTGTGGATCCTCATAACCATTCATGGCCATCAGAATTGGAAAGTGATCGACCCGTGGACACCTTTGTACGACTATGCATACCATGCCCTCAGTGGCTCTGCATAATGATAGCCCCTGGCTCATCCATCAAAGGAAATATTTCAATAGGTGATTCTCTTTCGAGCACCGTACACTTACCGGCCTCAGAGCGCCCATATCACATTTCCTGATCCAAGAAGCCCCGAAACAATGATTTACACCAATCAAACCCCCCCCCCCCACGTCTGGAGCATGTAGAGGTATTCAATCCCAGTTACATTTTGATGAAGAGCAGCCTTTGCAAAAATACCCCTCGTCCTCATGGCAGAAGTTAAACTGCATAGTAATCTTCAAAAATGCCCCTCGTCCCCACTTTATGACGTTAAACTGCGCAGCAACCTTAAAAATGCCTCTCGTCCTTGTCGCGTGATGCTAAACTGCATGGATTATGTCCCAACCACATGATGATAAACTACACGACCATACTCGTCATGGGTTCAATGAGAAACATAGGTTTTTTTCTCCATCCTTCAGTGTACGGGTCAGACCTGCACGAACCACCGCCTCACACCAGCGTGAGAAAGAATTACTTCACCCATTCTTGGGATGTTTATTCCAGATATTTCCCCCGTATGCAGGCACCCTCTCATCATAATCCATACTATGTACTCAAAAGAAGCTAAAATCTCATAAAACACCCCTATTGGTCCCAAATATTAACTTCCTTGAAGTATCTTGGCTATCATAAGTGGATAGTTTTTGACTTAAGGACACCTTTGTATGACTATACATATCATGCCCTTAGCAGCTCTGCATATTGATCGCCCTTGGCCCTTTTACCAAGGGAAAGATTTCCTTAGGCAATGATTCTCTCCATACGCCTCTTGGCCTCTGAGCCCCCATTTTTTCCCCGGATTTGAAAACCTTCTGAGCTATATTTTACCAACCTCTTCCAAAATCCTACCTAAATGCGGCGGAATGTCTTTGATAAGATTACGGAGAACCAGGAGAATTCGTTCCACTTTAAATGATTTCCCAACTGCATGACTTTAAACTGCGCCAAGCCTCAACAATCCCTTATGCAACCTAAATGCGTAGGGAAGTGGTCTCCTGACCACGCTCCTGATTAGTACGGATGCTCCCAAAACCCTTTCAGATGTCACACTCCCCTTCTGAGCCACCCCTGGTGGTTTTTATAATTTTCCAAACCACTCATCATGGTTTCCATGAGTTGGGATTCCATGAAGTCCCCTGAACATAAGAAATGGAGACGTTTTTGACTTAAGGACACCTTTGTATTACTATGCATACCATTCCCTTAGCGGTTATGAATAATAATCGCCCCTGGACCGTCTACCAAAGGCAAGTTTTCTTTAGGCAACGCTCTTCTTACCTCTGTATGCCGACACGGCTCCCATGCCTTGAGACATACCCTCATGCCGCTCAAATTTAAACATGTCTCCCCCCAAGTGCGTCTGAATGGTATTAAGACATCTTTCAATCAGTTGAACCCCATTGGAACCCTCGCCCCACCATATTTGGTCAAAGATGTTCGACCTAAAACATCAGTAGAGATTGTTTTGACGGTGGGACTTTAAACCGCTCACAAAATAAAGAGGCACAAAGCCTGTGAGGCCGAAAACCTGAAAAGGGAGACCTATGAAAAAGCCTGGTTATACTCGTTGGGTCCACACTAAATGGGCCCAATCAAAATCGGGGCACTAAAAGAAAAAAAAGACAAAGACAAAAAGTTTGTGGGGTTTTCCTACAAAACCCTAGCAATAGTCGGACTATGCTCACTGGACCCCATGGTCTAGGAAAAAATTAGAGCTTTTATTCCCGAGTTAAAATTAATTCTAATTCAGTGAATTTTTATTTTCATAACAATTGTTCTAAGTAACCATCAAATTCCACAACAACTAGTGATTGACATGAACTATGTTTCGTTCGAACAAAAAAAGCGAGGACGTCCACAAGTCGGGGTCTCTACTTCACACAAAAAAAATAGGGGGACAGAGGGGTATGTAAAACAGGGGAAAGAAAAGTAGCTCTGATAGTTATAAAGGAGCCTGAGTCGCTCTCCCCACCAGATCATCGACCGTGTGGAGAAGGTCGTTGCAGGACTGTTCCAACACTACCTTCTCCCTGGTTTCATCCTTAGCCACTGGACGGATACGCTCCACTGATATTTGAAGGTCGTTGATCCCTTTTTTGGTAGCTTCAATATGACTAGTCATAGCCGATAACTGATCCCTCAGCATCGCGGCCCGTTCTTCGCATTCATGCAACTCAGAGGATAGGATGGTCGCCTGATCTCAAGAGATCACCTCCCGTGCTATCCGTTGATGGAGATTTTTTGTGGTTTCCTCCAACGTTATGGCCCCACAATGAGTGGTATCGAATTGAGAAAACTAACATTCATTAGTGACAGCTTCCTCACGGGCGATGACAACTTGGAAAGCAAGAGAATGGAATAACCGATAGTCAAAGCCACCTGACCCCAAACCCAGGAAGAGCTGATGAAGAGCTTCAGTTTTAGTTGTCATTTCAGCTAAAGGGGTTTTAGTGATGATTTCACATATTTGGGGCCAGGCCCACCTATGTACTTCCTGATGATCCGCCAGGGTACAAGGATCTTTGGTATCATCGCTGGATGACACGAGAACAAAGTCTGGCATGGCAGCCTGCGCAGATGTGTGCTCACTAGAAGTTGAATCTGAAGCTGGAAAGTCTGTAGCCTCTAACCCCGGTTCAGGCTTGGGGACCAAGTTGTTAAGCCTGGTATCGACTGGTGGAACCTCTGGGATGGTCTCGCTGGGATCAAAAACCATAGGGTCATCCTCATCCACGCACAAGAAAGCTGAATTTTTCTGAACTACGGCCACCGCAGTGTTGGGAGACGAAAGATCTCTGAGTCGCTTCGATCGATGAGCCATTAGTCGGTCCTCCCTTAAAACTGATGAGGAAGGTGTGGTGGATATAGAAGCCACCATTCCTCCTGATTTTGGAACCTACCGGACAACCAAACCTAGGATCCCATCAGGATATTATTTTACCCATGTCTTTGCATACTCCAAGGAAAGGCTGGCAGCCGCCCCTGTATGAGGCAGAGGAATTCTTGTGTTAGATACCTCCCGCGTCAGCATCAGCCACTACTAAAGAAGTATGAACAGATGCAGTCCTTAAGGCCGAGAAGGGGGAAGGGAAATTGGGACTTTCATGCACCCGAACTGGCTATAAAAGCGATACGGGACATACAACTAGCACAGAGAAAACTCATCGATCCGTGCAGACAGAAACCCATGTCGCAGGGATATCATGTAAGAGTGCTCGTCCAGGCTCCCCCGGCGGTTGTCAATTATAACGGTAGAAGGGGTGGGGTAGGGAGTGAAGATGAACTGGGAGAAGTCGCTCTGAAGCTTTAGGACTTCACTAGAGTTGAGGGACTTCAAGAGAACTCTGACTATATCCAGTAGGGTAGGCTGAAAGGTAGGGAGCAAGATGGCCGTGTTGTGACGATAATCATAACAGCGACAATGATCTGCCACCTAGCCGTACAAAAATTTAAATGGCCCGCTTAGATGGTAGGGTGACCCGCCCACCTACATGTGGCTTAGTAGCTCATAGATACGGGCCAAAACGGGCACGACTAAATTCACCCAGCGTCCCTCTGCTAACTCAGCCGCCATCATCATTGTGCAGGCCCGGACACCTAGGTTAACATCCCGAGAAGGAAATAACCATCCGCTCAAAAACATAGAAAATAGACCGGCCAACCGAAGCATAGGTGACACACTAGGGCGCACCTCATAACCCCATGAAAGGTAGTTTCTTGCTTCCAGAACCACCCAGTAAGAACCTTGAATGATTCAGGGATGTTGGGAAGGATGAGTCCTGGGACGCTTAATCTTTGACGTAGGACTAGTGGTGTTCAGAAATAACCCTATCCAAGTGCTATAAGGAATAAGTGAGCGGGCACGCAAGGCCGGACCCAGTGACTGCTCTGCCATGGCCAGCAGCTCCTTTTCCAATAAAGGCACCCGTTCGACGTCGTCCCATGCATTGGGAGTATGAAAGAATTTGTCATACATATTGCCAGTAATTGGCAGTCCTCCTATCTGGTAGATGTCCCATAGACTAATGCAGACTTCACCATAGACAAGGTGGAATGTATTAGTACTTGAACACCAGTGTCTAAATAGGTCGGGCAGGATTGGAGATGGTGGGTAAACAGCAAATTGGGAAGCCCACGTGGTGGAGTATAGATTGACTACTTCCAGTGATTCGGGAGACTCCCGACAATAATGATTGACCTAGAAAGCCCAGGCCCAATCATTTGAGAAGAGCCCGCCGGACCGAAGATCCCACCTAGGAACCCAGCCCGCGTCAGGATCCCTTCTAGCAAGGTTGATAATAGAAGGGTAGTCCTTAAGGAAAGCTTTCTGAGAAAATTATTGAGTGCACTGATCACTTTGGGTCCAGACAGAGACCCTCAGAATAAATGTGTTTTTCAAACCAAAATCAAGGATTATCTCCCCAGATTGGGTAAGGTTTGCCTGAATGCATTCTGACCGTACTTATAGGAAATGAGAATGGAGACCTGATAAAGTAGGGGGGATAGGGACGTCATCCTGAAGACCAAATATGTAGAGTGAGAGTCGATTTGATAATGGATAACTCAGAAGCTCAGAAGAGAGCAGGTTCTTCAATACACCGTCACCAGGAATAATGGACCGACTAGGGTCTTCTTTGATGCCCTCTGCTCTATGAATCATAGCTGAACATCTCTCTGAGCTAGTGGAGAGAGGCTCTACAGTAGGCCTTGGCGCAGAACGATGGGGAACCATATTTTCTCCCGGCATAATGAGATCCAACAATCGGTCAGCCCGGAACAAGAATCTGGACAAAAATAACCAGATATATGGATAAGGAGACTTAATAGGAAAAATCTGCAAGGAGGCTTTGAAGGATAGTTCATGATGAAATCATCCCGCAAACCAACCCTTAGCGAAATCAGTCCATGAAGCCCTGGCCCGCGGAGCATCGGCTAGGAAACTGTGAACCAAGTCACTGTGCAGAATTTCAATCCCGAGTTTATTCGGAATACTCAGATACTTTTTAAAGTTCAAGAGATTTTTAGTCCGCGGAGAATCAAAACCACGAAGTAAGTTCCTCCGCATCCCATCATCACTTACTTTTTGATTAATTAAGAGTAATGGTTCATGGTTTGGAAGTTGGTTCACGGGTGAAGGCGACCATGAAGAAGGAATGTTTCGCAGATGATTGTTGTCGGTTCGCGGATGAGGCAGTTCGTGAAGGAGAGAACACGTGGAGGCGAAGGAGCTCTCGTTTTGAGAATATTCGGAAAAGGACGAGTGAATGGATCCCCATATTTATAAGTGTGGTCCCCTACCAGGTCCACCTTTCTACCGCAAACCATCTCAGTTTCAGGACCACTTTGCATCAGAATGGCCTCCTCTTCATTCCGATCGGACCCCATTCAGATGGGGGCATTTGTAGGGTCCTAAAAAATTTGCAAAGGAAATTCGACCAAATTCCCCCAAATAATTAGGTAGAATAATAAAAGAAGAGACACAAATAGGACTTGTCTGCAAACCGGTCCCATGGAAGCACAATGTGGCCAGGCCCCGTGAGGCACCCCCTCTGCGAACCATTATTGTTTGCGAAACGGAGGGGGACATCCTCCGCGGTCGCGAGGCAGAATGGGCGCCAGTCCTGTTCACCATAACGAACCGCCCCAACTACGGACCGCATTGACCGGTTCAAGCCACACCCTCTATAATTCATGGAATAGAGGCGAAACCCTCCGCAGCCGTGGAGCACTCCCTATGTTCGCCACGCGGAGTGCGGGGGGGGGGGAAGCGTTCAATACCCACCGCGAATCACGGATTCACCAAGACAGCTGTGAACCAGGTATTTGGTTAAGGGCCTCTGAAAAAGGTGTCATGTGTCCATAGATAAATCCATTTTCCCACTCTATAAAAGGAGACCAAGGGGGATAGAAAAAGGGATCAGAGAACTGGAATCGGATTCGGAAGGAGATCGGTTGAAGGAAGGATTTGGATTTCGCAAACAGCGAAATTTCCATCTGTGAACCACAGCAGGTATATGAATTAACAAGGAATTGGAAAATGCATAATAACTTGGTGAACCATGAACCTAAAATAAAAAAAAAGGAGAACCGCGAACCATACCCCCTCCGTGGATGACTTCCCCGTAGACCAGGGAGTTTGTGCCTCTTTTCCCATCTGTCGCACCGCGTAGCACTCTCCTATGCGGGCGAAGCCCCGACTGAAGAGCCTCTGATCGGCGCCGCCCTTGGCTGCCGCTGCCCGTCTAGTACCCTCTTTGAACAACCCTGGTTCTCGGATTGAACCCGAAGCCACGAACCACCCTGGTTCGCGGGAGGCCAATCAGTCCGCATACCACCTTGGTTCACTGATGGCTTCTCCATCCGCATGGAACATCCCCACGTGAAGGGCGCCACCACCCATACCTCTCGGTGGCTCGCCAAATACTTCAGTGTTCTCATTTCCCGAGCTAGGTAAAATCATTTCGATCCATCCAAGTCCTCTGTGACTCCCTCATTGGCCTATTAATCGGCCCCAAGCCAAGGCCTCCACCAGAGCTACCGGATCCGCGTGGTGTAACTTTCAGGCGCATCAGCGCGCCATTTTGAGTTCACATACCAACGGTAAACAGGGGCAAAGGGGTTTCCCTGACCCTTGAGTAGATTCCAGAAGCATTCCTGGGTTCACATTCACATGGTAATGTGGAGTCTGAGCTCGGGAATCCCCTTTGTACCCCTCTACTTGCTAAAGGCTCTTCGAGGTAGTAAAATACCCATAAGAAGGAAGCCCTCAGGCACTGCAAGAAAGGAGATGGGCACTGGAGCACCCCCTTTCCCTCTCCTGCTGGGCATTGTCACCCAGGGAATCCATCTCGGAGTAAGCCCCGACATCATGGGCCGCTCCATGTGTAAGCTCCACTCTACCTCTCACGGACACACCTTTCACGACTTGATCGTCTGGTCCCTGCTGCCTCTTGTTTCTCACACCGAGCATGACTCATGTGGGCTTAGAGTATGCATCGACCACGAAATCACCATGGGCCTCCTCAGAGTGTAATCCCCAATCCATCATTATGGGCTGCCCCAAAGCGTAAGCCCCAAGCCTAAGCGAACTACGAGGACTTTGATCCATGCCAAAGCATGGTATGTAGGAATCCTCCATGAGGTTAAAGCCCACCACTAGGTCGTTTCTTCACACTGAGTTCCACCCTCATCCAGCATGATGTTAAACTGTGTATGCGAACTACGTGGACTTTGATCCTTGCCTCCTAGGCAGGGTACGTAGGAAGCCTCCATGAGGTTCAAGCCCACCACCCATTGGACCACTCGGTCTCTCATCACGTTGGTTCCCCGACACCTATCCGTACTACGTGGACTTTGATCCCTTCTTCCTAAGCAGCGTACATAGGAAGCCTCTCTAAGGTTCAAACCCAAAAAATGGTCAATCTGATCATCTCCACATCGGTTCACCGCGTCACTCCTAGTGCCGCCTCAAGCGAGTTCCAACCCTTCGGGGTCATTAATCCAACGCGGGATGGTAAACCTCGGGAATAAATGATTCTGAACCCCTACATCAAGTTAACAATTACCCGCCAAGGTGAAATCTATGGATACTATGTTTGGGTATAAACCAATGATTTGCGAACATATGAATTCATCTTAAATCTATAAGAGAGTCCCGGAACAGGCAATAATTCCCCCCCAAAAAGGGTGTGATGAGCCCGACTTCCCATCCTCTCGACCAATGTGAGTTCTTAAAAGTCGCTGGTCAGACCATCCGGCAAACACCTGTCTTTGGAAAGCAGGTCCATAAATCATTGGATACGGAGCCATTTGGCATTTCGAGGCCGAAAGCCAAAATCGATGAAACAATCACTATAAAATGAAAAATGATATATAAATAGACCATATGGGATATTTGAAAACATTTAATTATCATTAAGATGAAATTAGTACTTCAATTAGTTTTATATAAGTTAATAAAACAATGTTTTTTATAAAATATCAATACATTTAATATTTTGAACTATTCATTACACTCACTAAAACAATATCAAGAAAAAATCTTATAATTCAAACCAACTACTCTATTATATCCCACACATGTGAATTTCATATATAAAATTATTTTATCACAATATTTATCTGAAATTATATTTAATTTAATATTTTTAATATTATATGTTTGATTTTCCCAATAATTGATCGATTATATCATCAGTGTTTTGAAAACAAATATGTTAACTATTTAATAAATAAAAACTTATGATTAATTAAATTTATGAATATAAATATTTTATATTTAAAAATAATATTTATAGTCTGCACCATATTAAAAATATAACACTTATTAAAAAAGAGTGTGACTTCTTTTATTATTAATTATATAAAATATTATAAAGGTTATAATAATATAAAAATGAAATGCAATGGTCATGTGATCGATCCTGCAATTATTAAGAAATAACATTACTCTTCCAAAAAAATAGATCAATTTTATAGTCATTTTTTGGTCCTTATCATTTTATTTTTACCCTTAATTTTCAAATTTACCATTTATCATGGTAATTAAAAATTACATTGTTTACTATTAATATTGTCCAAAAATAAAAGGGAAATACTTAATAAATTTTGACCCAATGATTACACATATATAATAATTTTTTAAAAATTAAAAACATATAATTTTAAGAATTTATTTTAAAAGTAAACTCGATAAATGAAATGAGAAACAGTTCTTTTAATCCTCATTTTTAAATACAAAAAGTATTTATACTATAATCATGTATAAAATATATTTAGAAAACTATAATTGTATTATTTTAGATTATCATTAATCAATTAAAATTTAAAACTAATCTGAAAGATAACATAACCTTGTAAATAATTTATAACAATATACTATTTTCAATAAAAATGATCATTTTTCAATATTCACTGAAAAATCAATATTTTTAAAAAATTACCAAAAATTAATTATGAAGTTATTTTGACATGTTTAATTAAAAATATTCATTTAATTTAATTTAAATAATTTTAAAATTGAAATTTAAAATAACATCTTATAAAAATCATTTTATGAAAATCATTTCTTTTTTTTTTGAATTTGAAGAATTACATATTATATTTATAATGAGTATAAAAACCTATTTCAAGAATAATAATAAATATAAAATATATTTATTCTATCATCATATGTGGTGTTAGATTATTTTCCCAATTAATCTTATTATATTTGATGAAATATAAATGTTAATCAAAATTTCCAAAATGTGGGACATCACAGTATAAGATGTATACAAAATTAAATATTGATTCATTATCTCCTACAAAAAATAAACCTCTATTTGAATAAATTTCTTAGCATTCAATAATTCCACATTTTTAGTGTATATTTGAATATTAAAATAATAGAAAAAGTTTAAATTGGAATATAGTTGAGAACATTTCTAATAGAAACGTACGTTACCTTGTTGATTCACCATAACAGAAGAGACTTGAAAAATAATTTCATTATTTTGGAAGTATTGATGGAAATATATGAATATTATTGTGCACATGTAGAAAAAACTATACTAGACTCTGAGTATCCATCATAACTCTATGCCAATTTATGGGATACCGCCTTTTTATTACATAACTTTTCATTACATTTTACAAACACATGATATTTAATGTCTAGTGTCTTGGAAATCAGGAACATAAAACATGAAAACACAAAACATTATTCTAATAAACTTATAAGGATTCATAATAAGTTCTTACTAAGTAAAATTATTTCATCTCATAACCTGGAGACATACATCTAAGTAAAGGGTGAGCAGAAGGCCTAGTAAGGAAAACAAGGGAATCAGTTCACTTGTGAAATCAATACAACATGATAACAAACACAACGACATGAGAAATGGATGTAGTGTAATTTCATAATTAAAATAACTTGAACCCTAACATGAATATGTGGCTATAAAATTTAATTTAGACATTCATGAACATATCACCAAGGTTCATCCCCAAGGTGTCATAAAAATAACCATGGTTATTCACCAAGGTATCACAAAACTTATCTTCTCTAGAGATTAAAATATTTACCCAATGAATTAGAGTGATAATAGGTTTCCCCCTTAATATATATTTACATTTAGGTGAGTCACATATATCATAATTAGACATTTCATATATATCCCATAGAGAGTAAAAGTAATGGGGTTCACTTCAAAATCGTGACATTTTAAAAGTTCTTAAAATCATGACTGTTACGTCATTTATAGACCATATAGAGGGATTGGGGGTTATATTTATGTCAATTATAGAATAAAATAGTTCAATTGTTTTTATTTATTAATACCATTGGAAATAAAAATAGTTTTCGGTATTTACATAAATAATACTAGAGAATTTCTTGAGAAAAAGAGAGATATGTTGAGACGAAAATTCTGTAGCATAACGTCTATATAACATGGTTTTAGAAAACATTGAAAAGAGAGGGGACAAGAGTCACCCTCTCATAAAAAACTCATAATACAGTATGGGTGTATAATAAAAATAAATAATATTATGGTATGGATATTTGAATGAAATACCATATGAAAATGAAACTTGAAAGAAAAGAGAAGATGCGATTTCTTTTACGAAAATTCACCAGACTAATGGCGTCAAATAAAAATTCGTAAAATAAAATGATGAGATAAGAAAGTTTATATACTCATTTGGACATAATATGTACCTTAATAAATATATATATAAGAACATAATCCCCCATAATAAAATGGAAACTAGAAGACATAACTTAAAAGAAATCATGACTAAAAAAGAATGGTGGAAGGTTCCCTTACCTTGATGAGTATCTTCGAAAGCATGAAGGTTAAGAACTTGGGTGGCTCTATAGAACCATGAGAGGACTCCTTTGGAGGTAAAAAACTATAACACAGTTTAGGATGATTTTTTAATGAAATGAATGAGGGAATGTCTTGGTATTTTTAAGAAAAGTGAAGGAATACTTAATTAATTTCCAAGGGACACCTCATCGGCGGTGTTTGGAAAACCATGGGCTTTCCCATGGAATGTTCCCATGATATTGGTCACCTGAGACACCTCAAAGCATATATTAATATTAATAATCCTAAAATAATTATTACATCATTATTACATCGTTAATGATTTCATTAAACACCCGAAACTCAAAACTGTATTTTCACTATTCACCAAAAAACAAAACATTTTATAAAAATCTCATAAATTTACCCCAACCTAATATTGATTATGTTAATTCAAAAATGAACTCCATTTTATGAAAATTATTTTATAAATATTTTTAATTTATTTTATTAAATAAAATCATTATTTATTCAAAAAAACAACTCTAAAACTCCAACTTATTTTGTAACACATTAAAAAAGTAATCAAGGTCACATAAATTTATCGTATAACCATAAGAAAATAAAGTATCAATTTATGATTACTTATTATGAAAATAAATTTTTATTTAAATTATTAAATTAATTATAAAGTTTTCATTAAAATATTTATGACATATAGAAATATTAATACTTATATTATGACCATTTTTTCACATTTAAGATGTCTAAATTATTTTTTTACATCCATGGGAGGACTTTCTCTTTTTTGGCTGATTTACTATTAAATTATATTCATTACTATTCATAAGGGTATTTTACAATTCATAGTTTACTATTCACCAAAAATAAATTTGTCCTTATTAGATGCTAAATTTCATACTGGGCACAATTGTAGGAGACCATTTTCTAAAAATCATTTCACATTATTATTTATTTAAATTTGAGAGAAATATTTTAAAATACCCTTTTCCAAAATCATCAATAATATTCATTTGATATTTATCTGGACATTTGAAAATTACATATTTTACTATAGTAATGAATAAAAATTTTATTTATACTAAGAGATTAAAAAAATTATCTAAGGCCTCATTACATATCCCCTTATAACACCTGCAGAGGACCTAAGTGTAAGGTGTTCTATGGTGATAGAATCTTGGAGCGGCTCGGACAACATTGCCCGAGTGGTGATTTCTATCAGCTTGAACTTCTCCCTTTGGAAATTTCATTCAAGCTTCACATGTTAAAGCTCAGCTTGGGCTTGGTCTAGAGCATAGTCATGAGATGCTACCTCTTTCCCAAGCTCTAACAGATGGGCTTCGTATAGCCCGAGTCT
The DNA here is from genome assembly GCA_963277665.1 of Viscum album. Lineage (NCBI taxonomy): Eukaryota > Viridiplantae > Streptophyta > Magnoliopsida > Santalales > Viscaceae > Viscum > Viscum album. The sequence goes on from OY728125.1 coordinate 92,319,438, forward strand.
TCTGGATGAGGCTATCGACTCTTATTTATATATTTACCAAGATTACTTGTATTTATAAACAATAATTTTAACGTAAAGAGTTTAGTTTCTAACGGACATATTGACCAAAGTTCATATAACAGTCGAAACCCAACAATCTCATTTAATTATACTCACTTCATTAATTAAAGGATATAATTTTATGTAGTATAAAATGAAATAACACACAAATTTTTGAAGCAATTATTATTCAAATGTTTGGGTCGTTACATTCTTCCCCCCTTAAAAAAAATTTCCCCAAATTTTTAACTCGTACCCTAATAAGAGAAAATGTGTGGGTAATTCTGCCTCATTGACTCCTTTGGTTCCCACGTGGATTCTTCAAATTTTTGGTTCCTCCAGAACACCTTAACATGGTGGGTAATCTTGTTTCATATAACCTTGTCTCTACTATCCAAGATCTCCACTGGTTTCTCCTCATAAGAGTGGTCATGTTCCAGTTGTACCACCTATGGATTTTGTACATGTGAAGGGTTAGGTATGTATTTCCTCAAGAGGGATACATTAAATACATCATGAACTTGTTCTAGATTTTGAGGAAGTGCCAGCCTATATGCCACTACCCCCACACGATCAAGGATTTCATAGGGGCAAATGTACCTATGGATTAACATCCCTTTATTCCCAAAACTGATGACTCTCTTCCATGGTGAAATTCAAAGAAATACTTTTTCACCAACATCAAACTTGAAATCCCTTCGATGGTTGTTGGCATAGCTCTTTTGCTGACCTTGGGGAGCCTTAATGTGTTATTGGATGGCATTGACCTTTTCTGTCATCTCTTGCACAAGATCAGGCCCACGAAGCGTTCTCTCACTAGCTTCATGCCAAAAAGTAGGAGTTTTAAATCACATACCATATAGAGCTTCACTGGGATCCATTTAAATGCTTGAGTGGAAGATATATTTTTTAGATAACTCAACTAAAGGGATATGTTGATCCCACACACCTTTAAATTCCATTGAGCATGTTCTCAGTATGTCCTTGAGTGTTTGAATATTCCTTTCAGATTTTACATCAATTTAGCGGTGAGAGGTCATACTAAAATTGAATTCAGTGCTCATATCATGTTGAAGACTTCTCCAAAATTTTAATGTGAACCTTGGATCATGATCAGATATGATAGAAAGTGGAACTCCATGAATCCTTACCACTTCCTTTTGGTAAATCATGGAAAGTTTATCAAGAGATAAATCTTCATGAATACAGATAAAATCGGTAGTCTTGGTGAGATGGTCCACAATAACCCATATCATATTTTTTCCATTGGAGGTTCTCGGGAGACCAGTGATGAAGTCTACAGTGATATTGTCCCACTTCCATGTTGGTATGGGTAGTGGTTGAAATAATCTTTTAGAAAGTTTCTGCTATGCCTTCACTTGCTGACATACCAAGAACCATGAAGTGTAGTTAGAAATCTCCCTTTTCATATTATCCCACCAATAATTATCACGAAGGTCCTAATATATATTTTTCCTTCCAGGATGTATAGAGAAAGTATAGCTATGAGCTTCATCCATCATCACCTTTTTTCTTTCCAGAATAGATTGAACACATAGTCTTGTACAAACTTTTAGTAAACCTTCATGATCAATATTGAACTCTGTAAACATCCCATCCTTCATAGCCTCAAACATCTTTTTTAACAAAGAATCTTTTTTTATTATTTCATAATCTAACCTAGTAATTATTGTTGGGAAATAATTTTGGTTAGGGTTGATGATGTCCCTTCCCATATAATTCCCATGTCCAACATTATTAGTTCATTTATAAAATCATCCCTTTAAATACTTATCATGGAAAGAGAAACTGTGTCATTCCTTCTTAATGCATTATTGACATTGTTTGCTCTTCCTGGATGATAATGAATTGAACAATCATAGTCTTTATTAAGTTCAAACTATCTCCTTTGTCTCGTGTTCAATTCCTTTTGTGTGAAAATATACTTCAAACTTCGATGGTCCGTGTATGTATCAAATTTCTCCCCATAAAGATAGTGCCTCCATATATTCAGATAAAAAACGACTGTATCTGGCACTAGATCATGTGTAGGATAGTTATTCTCATGAATCATAAATTATTGAGATGTATAAGCAATGAATTTGTCATTTTTCATGAGGACTCACCCACGACATTTCAAAGATTCATTCTTAAAAATAACGAATCCTTCTCCACTTAAGGGAAGAATGAAACCATGTATAGTAACCAATCACTTATTCATCTCTTGGAAATATTCCTCACACTCTTTTGTAAATATGAACTTCACCCCTTTTCATGTTAACTTGCGTAATGGATTAGAAGGTTGTAAAATGATTTTCACAAACCTCCTATAATATCCTTCTAATCCAAAGAAACTAAGAATCTCAGTTATTGTTGAAGGTTGAGGCCACCCCTCTTCAATTTTTGTTTTTTTAGGGTCAATTGTGATTCCTTCATTGGTTATAATGTTCCCCCAAAAAGTAAATTTTTGCAACCAGAATTCAGATTTCCTAAACTTCCCAAAAAGCCTCTCCTTCCATAGAGTTTTTAAAATAACTCTTTATTAATCCTCATGCTCCTCACGACATTTGGAATATATCAAAATATCATCACTAAAAACTACCAAAAAGTTATCAAGGTAGTCCTTAAAGACTCTATTAATAAAATCCATAAAAATTGGGGGTTCATTAGTCAGTCCGAAGGGCATAACAAAAAACTCATAATTCCCATATCTTGATCACAAGGCAGTTTTTGTAATATCTTCTTTCTTCACCCTCAATTCATGATAACCAGATCGAAGATCAATCTTAAAGAAGAAGTGAACCCCAAAACGTTGGTTAAATAAGCCATCATTTCTTGTAAGAGGGTATTTGTTCTTCACTGTGATCCTATCTAGTTCTCTATAATCAATATATAGCCACATTGATACATCCTTATTCTTCAAAAAGATAATTAGTGCTCCCTAAGGAGACACATTCGTTTGGATAAAACCCTTATAGAAAAGATCTTGTATTTGTTTCTTTAACTCATCAATCTCATCATTTTACATCTTATATGGGGTCTATGATATTTGATGGGATCTAGGTATGAGTTCATTAGAGAACTCTACCTCTCTTTCTGGGGGTGTTTTAGGTAACTCCTCAGGAAATACGTCAATGTATTCTTGGATGATGGGGACATTTTATATACTTAAAATCTCATTTACTACTTATTATTCACTGATCAACTCCATAAAAAAGGTTATAGGAGGTTCTTCTAGAAAAATATCAGGTTGAGATATCTCTCCTTGGAAGATAACTGTAGGTTTACCATTCAAGACTACTGAGCTATTTTTTTCTTCTGCATTTGATCTTAGCATTATAATTTGAGAGTAAGTCCATTACTATTATAATTTTTAATTCTAGAAATGGAATGACTACTTGATTTGCAATAATATTTTCCTCACTAAAGAAAATACTAGAGTTTATAAACACTGATGATGCTTGGATAATCTCAATAGGAGTCTTGACTGATAACTCTACTTTTAGAAAATCGGGGGTTGATTCTAAATTCATTGAAAACATGGAGGAAATAAATGAATTTGTAATACCAAAATCAAACAAAGTATTTTCTAGCATTGAAATAACAACAAGAGTACCTTCCACCACATCGTTTGGAACTTCAGATTCAGTCGTAGTGATTGCAAAGGTATGACCTTGTCCCATTGGCCATTGCTGAGGCTGATGGTGATTCCCCTCCAATGCCCTCAGATTTGGACAATGATGGGAAAAGTGACCAAGTTTCCCACAAATATTTCATTGGACATCAAGTAGTTCCTTCACTATATTCCCTTTGTAATTAGTGTTGGGAAGTTATGGCTTCACCTCCCTATGAAAATTCCGTGCAATGTGGCCATCTCTACCACACTTGTATCACTTCCCGCTCTGGAATAGGTAGTTCCCCGAATGATTTCTCAAACATTTATTAAATGCGGGAAATTATATATTCTTGCATCCTCTTACCTGATCAAAGAACATCTCTAATCTTGGATCCATAAATTATTTCTTGTCATTGGATTTATGAGACCATTGCTTCTCACAAAACTCTTGTTTGACATTCATCGCACATTGTACGATCTCCTCATAGCTATCATAATCTCGATTGGCTGTATTTTTCCACAGATGAGGTCTTAGTCCACCGAAAAATCCATCAACATTACCATTTGGAACCATGGAAAAGATAGAGGTGTAACATGAAAGACTTGTGAAGTTCCTCTCATAGCATCCAATAGATTCATTCTCCTTCTGCTTCAGTATGAGAAAATCCTTCTTCTATTCTAGTTCAAATTGATCGAGGGAAATACTTGTTGAAGAATTTCCCTATAAACTATTCCCACTCCATAGCTTCAACATCCACTCTTTGAATTTTGTTTTTAATTAGTACCCACCACTAATCAGATTCTCCCTCTAAGAATATAACAGCCAAGGTAACCTTCTCTTGATCAGAATAGCGGAGCGCAGAAAATATCTTCTCGATAGAGCTGATCCACTGTTCAGCAATCAATGGGTCAGTGTATCAACTAAATAATGGTAGTCTTTCACACATAATGGATTAAACATAATTTTTTCCCTTCGTGGTGAGATCAGTCTCATAGCTTGATTCAATTTATTTCCCATAACTTGAGTCAGTTGGTTCATCATTCACATGAATGTTTCCATTTCGGCTTCTATTGTAGGGTTGTTAGTGAATGGTCCATTGCGGTCACCATTTTCACAGTTCCTCCTATTACCCTTCATTTTCAAAAATAATAAAACCTTAGTGATAATATTATTTCATTTATGAATCTGTTAACTATAATAGATCTTATTTCATAAAACATCATGATTTAAACAATAAGGTTTCTCTACAAATCATTCATAATGATTCAAAAAAAGCTTATGATTAACCAAACATATCCCTTTGGAGTGTCGTAACCAAAAGTGCATCAAGGCCCATTGAAATGTACCAGGATACCCCGAGTCAAGCCCAATACTCCTTGTCAGATATTTCACTCCGAGGTACACCTGTGCCAGTGCCGCCTCTACCTGCTCATATCCAGACATGGATTTATGTTTTTGATAAACCACTTACTTAATACTCACCTATATACCAGGAAGTATTCAAATATTTAAGCTTTTTTATAGGGTTCTTCCAAATGTTTTCATTGCCTAATTTCCATAAATATTTAAACTATCCTTTGAAACCAACCATGGCATCCTGCCTTTTTGTTACATAACTTCTCATTAAATTTTACAAACAAAGGTTCTTTAAAGTCTGGTGTCTTGGAAATCAGGAACATAAAACATGAAAACATAAAAATATTATTCTAATCAAATTGTAGGGCTTCATCATAAGTTCTTATTAAGTACAATTATTTCATATCACAACCTGGAGACATACATAAAAGGAAAGGGTGAGCAGAAGGCCCAGTAAGAAAAACAACGGAATCAGTTTACTTGTGAAATAAATAAAAACATGATAAAAACATAAATGCAATAGAAATAGAAGTATATGTATTTAATAATGTAAATAAATTAAAACATAACATGAATATGTTGCTAAAAAATTTAATTTATACATTCATGAACATATCACTGAAGTTCATCCCCAAGGTGTCATAAAAAATACCAAGGTTATTCACCAAGGTATCGTAAAACTTTTCATCTCTAGAGATTAAATTATTTACCCAATGCATTAGAACGATATCAGAGTTCACCCTTAATATGAATTTATTTTAATGTGATACACACAGATAATAATCAAACATTTCGTAAATAACCCATAGAGAGTAAAAGTAATGGGTTACACTTCAAATTCATGACGTTTTAATATTTCTTAAAATCTAGTTCGTTATGTCATTTATAACCCATAGAAAGGGAAAGAGGGTTATATACCTTTTAATTCCAAAATAAAATAGATGTATTTTATTTATTGATTAATTCCCTTTGAAATAAAAATATATTTGGGTATTTACATCAATGATGCAAGATAATTTCATGATAAAAAAAGAGTGATTTTGAAACGAAAATTTTGTAGCATAATGTCTGTATAACATGGTTTTAGAAAATGTTGAAAAGAGAGGGGACAAGATTCATCCACTCATAATGAACTCATAATACAGTATTGTTATAGAATAAAGAGAAATAAAATAATGGTATGTATATTTGAATGAAATACCATATGTAAATGAAACTAGGAGGAAAAGAGAAGATATGATTTCTTTTACGAAATTTCGGCATCCTAGCGGCATCACTTATAAGTTTAGAAAATAAATTTATGAGAGAAAAAAAGGGTCTATCATCATTTTGAAAGGAAATGAAATGTAATAAGAATATTTAATAACATACCCCCAAATTAGAAGATGGAAACCGGAAGACATATCCTAAAGGAAATCATGATTAAAAAAGAAGGGTGGAAGGTTCCCTTACCTTGAAAAGTAACTTAGAAAGCTTGACGGTTGGGACCTTGGGGGATTGAGGGAACCTTGTGAGGACTTCTTGGGAGCTAAAAAGACTATAACTTTATTGAAGAGGATTTTGGAATGAAACGAATGAGTAAATGTCTTGGTATTTATAGGAAAAGTGAGGGAATATTTAATTAATTTCCAAGGGACACCTCATCGATGGTATTTGCAAAACCATGGTCTTGCCCCTCGTATTTTACCATTTTATTGGCCACTTCGAACACCTCATATCATATATTACTATTAAAAAGTCTAACAGAATGATTACAACATTATTACATCATTATGAAATCATTAAAGATGTCATTAAACACCTGAAACGCAGAACTGTATTTTCACTATTCACATAAAAACAAAACATTTTATAAAAAGTTCAAAAATTCACCCTAACCTAATATTGAGGATCTAAATTAAAAAATGAGCCCCATTTTATGAAAATAATTTTCTATATATTTTTAATTTATGTTTTAAATAAAATCATTATTTATTCAAAAAAACAACTCTAAAACTATAACTTATTATGTAACACCTTGAAAAAGTAATCAAGGTCCCATAAAATTATAATATAACAATAAGAAAACAAAATAACAATTTATTATTATATTTTATAAAAAATAATTTTTATTTTAAATTATAAAATTATTTATAAAATTTTAATTAAAATATTTATGACATACAAAAATACCAAAACTTATATTATGACCATTTTTCACTTTTAAGAAGTCTAAATTATATTTATACATTCATGGATGAAGTTTCATTTTTTTCCTATGTACTATTAATTACAATTCATCACTATTCATAATGGTATATTACTATTCATACTTTACTATTCACCAAAAATTATGTTGATCTTATTAGACTCTAAATTTCTTACTTGTCGCAATTGTAGAAGACCATTTTCTGAAAATCAGTTCACATTATTAGTTATTTAAATTTGACTTAAATATTTTAAAAAAACCTGTTCCCAAATCATCAATAATATTCATCCCATATCTATCCTGAAATTTTAAAATCACAAATTTTACCATAATAAGAAATAATAATTTTATTTATACCAAGGTATTAAAAAAAGTTTCTAAATCATCGTTACGTAGCCCCTTATAACACCTGCATAACACCTAAGTGTACGGTGTTCTATGGTGATAGAATCTTGGGGCATCTCGGACAACATTGCCCGAGTGGTGATTTCTATCATCTTAAACATCTCCAATAGGAAATTTCATTCAAGCATCACATGTTGAAACTCATCTTGGGCTTGGTCTAGAGCAAAGCCCGGAGATGCTACCTCCTTCCCAAGCTCTGAAAGATGGGCTTCGTACGGCCCGAGTAAACTAGATGTCGTCATCGACTTTTTTTTCTATATTATCCAAGATCACTTGTATTTATAAACAATAATTTTAATGTAAATAATTTAGTTTCCAAAGTTATATTGTCCAACAGTCATATAACAGTCCAAACCCAACGGTCTCATTTAATTATACACACATTATTAATTAAAGGATATGGTTTTGTGGAGTATAAAATAAAATAACACATGGATTTAGGAAACAAATATTATTCAAAAGTTCAAGACTTTTCACTATTTTTGGTAGTTTAAAAATTTTACTCATAGATACGCATGACGAAAAAATATGTTATGATGAGCATGAGGATTTTTGGCAAAAAATTTAGGAAATGATATTTATGTGTATCTTTCACCATTAATTGATTATTCAAAACGTTTAGGGGACATAGGTTCTAAAATTTTTGATGTATAGAATAATATGTATTTTATTATTTGTCCTATAAAAAATTTCACAATAAAGGACTTTCCATCATATGGAAACATAAATAGATACAATTTTAATGGAGATACATCATGTATAATTTGTGAAGAGGAGACATTAGACTAAAAATTTCAGAATAGAAGTATGAAAATGTACATGGGACATTAAATATTGTTTTATGAATTCGGAATACTTATCACTGATTTAAAAAACTAATTTAACTGTTTACAGGAATATAATCTCCCCCATAACCATTTTCATCTCAAGAATATTACAATAATGAGAAATTTTTTGATTTCACCTTAGAAATGAATAACATTTCTAGTCATCAAATTAATATCTTGAAGAAACTATATATATTATCTGAACTAAATTAATAGATATTTTAGAGATAAAACATACAATTAATGTTATGAATGTTGAGAGAAGATTGTGTGATAGTTTGATCGAAACTTTTAAAAAGCTCTAATGAAATAAAAAATATAGATTGCAAGATAGATTGTATAGATATCCATGGAGATACATTTGGACTTTTCTCTAACTGTGAATTGAAAAAAATATTTTACTCCAACCATCTCACACATTAAAAAATAGTGAATATAAGAATTATTTTTGGTGTTTGCAGGGTATTAATTTACCTAGTTTATATTCAAAAAATGTGATGAATTTTGATTCATTGATGTATTTTAAATTAATTTGTAAAAGGTCTCTTGATTTTCATGTGTTGAAGCAAAAAAACTGCTACCACTGACACAGTGTGTTATATTGTTAACACCTATCAAAAATAAGATCATCAGGTTATGTAATTTTTTCCAATCCATTTTTGGAAAATTAGTTGGTCAATATTTGATATATGTGTCGGAGAATGAATATTTTATCATAGTTTGTCAAAAAAAAAATCCCACCAATGTTTTTTGATATTATGTATCATTTGGTGATTCATTTTGTGTGGTATATAGGAATTTGTGGTCATTCTTATTTACATTGGATGTATACATTGGAAAGATATATAAAATTTTTGAAGGGATATTTTAATGAACTATATTGACCACATGAATCAACTGATCTAAAATATGTATAAGAAGAGGTAATTGAGTTACTTACATATTTTTTTGAAGTGAATCATATTGATTTTCCAATGTCGTCAAATTTCAAAATTGATAGTGATGGTAGAGGGAATCTCGGATTAAAGCTATATAATATTTCACCTGATGAAGTGATGCTGAAATATTTTTACATTTATAACAATGAATATTAGGTTAAATAATATATATCATTACATATTACTCTATTATGGTATGATTTTTGATAATAAATGAAAATGTTTATAATTATTGAACATAAAAATGAATTTGTTTCATAGTTTAATGAGAAAGTAAAAAAATAATATGAATTATAAAAATTGAAATTTTCAGATGGGGGAACTTCTATTAATGTGATCACATAGTATAAATTTGATATTATTTTATTACACATTTTACATAAAAATCATGATGAAAAGAGTACAATTCAAAATAGTGGGGTAATGGTGGTAATTGAAGCATTGGATTTTTCAAGTGAAAAATATAAAAAAATTATACATCAAAAAATTATTTTGGAGTTCTTTCTGATAAACCTGAAATCTTTTATACTATATTTTGAGTAACAGTGTTTAAATGTAAGTAGGTTGATATTAATAATGGTGTGAAACATGATGAATGTGGATTGACGCTCATATGTTTGAAATGATTTAGTTGCATTGACGAACTATTTTTCACTGAGAAATGTGAAAATAAAATATTTTATGTTATTAACCAATCAAATGATTTGAGGTTAATAAATTTTCAATGGAAAATAAATCATTTGAGTGGAGAGGATTGTGATAATGTTATGGATTTATGTGAGGATTCTTCATTTGTTACACAATTTACTTATTATAATAATGCCTATAATGATGAAAGTTTTTATCTTTTATGAAATGATCATGTTTAAGAAATGTATGAAAACATAAATTTAATCTCTTTATTATTCAAGAAAATATTTATATTCTATTTTTCATTATCAACCAAAAAAATTTCTTTGTTATTTTTTTCCACAATTTTTTTTAATTTATAGTTTTTCTCTCTCATTGTAATGTATTTTTATTTTATTTCTAACTTGTTTTTAATTTTTAAATTTCTTTTAAGATATAAATAATTTGAAAAAAATGTTATTCATGTTTAAATTATCTTTCTATATATGTTAATATGTTTCTATTCAATCTTATAGGGTTTTCCCCATTTCTTCAGCCATTTCTTGAGTTAAATAGATTTCATGATATATTTTCATCCAAATTATTAAAGATATTTTTTAGGATAAATTAATCATATTAACATAATAATTTCATTCGTCTAATCATTTATTTTTATAAATTTTATTATAATTTATTATGTTTTTTTTTAATTTTTTTAATGTTATAAATTTATTAAAAAATATAAATTGTTTGTGGTTGTAAATTATTTATTTTAAAAATTTCCATTTATAATTTTTTGTATTTATATATTTCAATCATTATAATTTTTTTATTGTCAAAAAAGATTTTGAAAATTTTTTCATTTAGAAATTATTTTTTTAATATATAATGAACAATCAAATTATTATTTATTATAGTTATTTAATTTTAATAAAATTCAAGTACACATACATTTTTTTAAGATTGAATACCTATTTAAAAAAGACAGACCCTGAGTCATATGAACTGAGTAATGTAAATTTTTAATTAAAATATATAACTATTGTAATTATATTATTTGATGAAATTCAACTTATATTTCTTATAATTATTTATAGATATTATAATTGTTATGAGATGGTCGTACTTAAAGATGGTAGGTGTGGGAAAACACATTCAAGAAAACACACACATGCATGTGGACAGAAAAGAGTGAAAATTAATAGTAATCAGAACGAAATCACTATTGGACCAAATCCCACATAGTTTAGGACTTGCATGGGTTTATTGAGTCGTTGGAGGAAAAGTATTTTATTCCATAATTGGAGGTGTGTCTAAGATTTGGCGAGGGATACTTTATGGGAAACCCTAATGGTAAAATTCCTAAACATATTTACTTATATTTTAATGTTTTAAGGATTATACATTTATTAATATTTTATTTATTAAATTATACTTGCAAGAATATTTTTGGTTGGCCGTCATGCATGTAAGATGCAATCGTAGTGATGCTGGTTGGATGATGCATGCATGACGATGAACTGGGCCATAGGGACATTTTAATGGGACACTTATCCTTGTGCATTCATTATATGTAATGGGTCCCCGTCTAACAAAATATAAATATGAATTTCATTCATAATAAAAGAGGCTCATTCCCTTACTTTTAAAATATTATAAATGAAATTTTACTTTTAGGAGACAAAAAAATTTAAAAAGTGTTTATCATTTAAATAAAAAATGATAGAGATATTTTAAAAAATATTTATTTCAACATATATTTTTTGCACTAAAAATGATTAAAATATTTATCTTAATCATGAGATTATATATAGAGATACATGGGAGAATTTTTTCTTCAGTTGGAAGTAGAGAGATTTTATGGTATGTGTTTCTTCATTATAAAATTTATTTGTTTATGTAAATTTCATTACATAATGAATAATTTTTTTTATGTAAAATACCACCATGGAATCTCACCTAGAGATACAACCTAAAAGTTTATACCCTTATACAATGTAATCAGGAGGGTATCCTTTATAATATGAACAAATGATTTCAGAATAATATAGTGAATTAAGAGCCTAGTCAAGTAGCAGCACTGAAGAGGATCCATTGGACCATCCATCCCCTCTCACTTATCAAAAAAAATAGATAAGGTTGAGAATTTAAAAAAGGGGAAAGTATATTTGTGGTCCATTAATTGAATTAGCTAATAGGTAATTAATTATTACATTCCATTAATATTATTACTTATTTAATTTATCTAAGTAAAATTTTATTTAAATATATTACTTATGGATACCCTACAAGATAAAATGATTGAAAAAATAATTATCCTTGAGGTTAAGAAGGTTATCCAACCATTTATATAGGAATATTGGAAAACACTATTTACTTCAGAGGGTATAAGGAGGGTTTCAGGTTTTTTTTTAAAAAAAATATTAGCCATACCCCTACATTGACAATGATGGGTGAATAATATAGGGATTAAATAATTTATTTGGAGGGTGAGCTTCACCACTTGAATGAGTTAATATATGATAGAATTAAATAATTTGAATCATATATTCTTATAGAAGATATTAGACAGATGTAGGGTCTACAACCTTCATACATAGATCATCCACGTCCTTATTGAAACTTGACAATGTAATATGAGTCTTTTATTGGGGATCCCCATGTACATATAATAATATATAGAATTTTAAGTAATATATAGGATTATTTATATCATCATATTATTCATTTTATTTAGCTATGAGAAGTGGTTAGTAATATTATTAATCTAAATAATCCACTATAAATTCATACTGAGGAGGTGTCCAAAGTTTGAAAGAGTATTATCCATTTATTGCATTTTCCAACTAATATTTTTAATCAATTGACATATGAAGTATTTTTTTGATATATATTTTATATGAATTATTAAATTCTAAATTAATTTTATTATTTTTTTATACTTAACATATATATGAGTATCTACAATTGAATGAATCACTGCAAAGGAAACGAAAATATTGGGTTCCAATATCTTCACATATACAGATTGGGAAACAAAGTTATTACGTGTTTTTCCAATATTAGATAATTAATATAGTTTTTACTAGTTTTTATATATATGGCAGATATTATAAGTTAAATATTTTTAAAAATTTCATCATGGATTTGGAAAAGGGTGATCAACTTTGTGTACCTGTGGTGAGATTCTTTTCTATGTAAATAAATATAAATTATTATTTTTTCATTAAGTATAATATTTTATATTGAATTAATTTATTACATATATAATTAAGTATCTTTATATTATTTTCATCCAATATTATTCCACTAATCTTTTTGGTTTTTTCGACCTAGAATATATTTCAACAAAAGTGAAATATTTTAGCCATGATTATAAAAATTGAATAAGTATCAAGAAGATTCAAAAACATTGAGATCAAAATTTTTTTGTTTCCATTCTGTGATTGGTAAGATAAAATAAATAATTATGAACCATTATTCATTATACTATTATTAATTCTTAATATACTATATTTTATAGTACATTGGATGTTGGAAATATTTCTTCAAAAATAATGTATAGCATATGGTTATTCCCTGTATTGGGTTGTATTTCAAGAAAATTGTGTATGTTGTTAAAGAAGAAAGTATTATTTCATGTGATTGGTTCTTTAATATTAATTTTTTAATTATAAGTATGTTATTATTATAAATATTTGAAATTAAAATATTCCATGGATTATGTCTAGTATGGTTAGTTTTCCAATAGTATAACCTTAAAAATTTGATTCTTTGTAAGTTCAAGAAGAAAACTTATATATCAGTGAATAGGTGGATTTTTTTACATATATAATATTTTATAATTTTAAAATATTTTTCATAAGTCTATATTCATAAAAAAAATTATATTTTTTCAATGTTTGTACTATTTTCTATAATCCATTTTTGAGATAATTGTTATCATGACAACAATAGATTTTGAAAAAGTTTGTTCATAATAAAACATTATATTTGAAGAAAATACATTGTGATTTAAATTCATTACACTTCATTTTTTAGGTATTTTATGATTCTTATTTATATACATCTAATGGCTTGAATCATCTTCAATGTCTATATCACTATTTCAAAATCATTTAACATAAATATTTCTACACTAAAAATAAAAAAAATTGAATCGAAGAGAATTATTAATATTAAAATAGTAATTTTGAAACATTCCTAAAAGTTTCACATCCTAGTGAAAATATATATGAGATATTAAAACTGATATTTTGATATTTTGGAATTTGTATTTACATAAAATAATTTAATGTTATTTATAAAAGAAAAATGGCACCAAATTATCATATTTTGAAATATATAAAGGGTTTGTTCGTAATATACTCTTATAAAAAATTAAAAAAAATGTAATAGTGATTTTAAATCCTTTTCAAATTATTTTAAACCATATTTAATTCAATTTACCCACTACTATGGGGATAATGTTTTCAATGTAACTATTCATTATGATAAAATAAGTTGAAATTTTTTCCTAAGTTAGAATTTTGAATCAAAATATGGATTCTATTTAATAAAATTCCATTCATATATGTGGGACAAATTACTTCTAAAATATCCTAAAAAATATAATGAAAATAGTTTTCCAAAAATATCCTCTTTTTTTATTAAAATATTTTTTTACCAAAAGTTGGAATAATTCCAATTATAATGGAATCTATTGGATTATTTTTAATAAAAATAAACTAATGGAATTTCAAATACTTTTTAAAGTGTAATGATACATTTTAAATACCTGAAATGAAACGACAATTTTCTATACAACAAGTATTTTCAAATTTCATTGAAAAATTAATCTATTTAGGATATTATCAATAATTCATCCAAATATAATTTTGGTATGTTGAAACTAAAAATGAAATATTTTTCTCAAATTAAATTTCTAAAATTTATAAATTTGTTTTGTCTAAAATATAACGTAAATTAATTTTATATAAAATAACATTAGAACTTTATATTCACTTAATCTACTTCATATAAATTATTAAGTATATGAGTGTTGAAAATTTTATTTTTTTATTTTTTTTCAAAAATTTATATTTCAATTTGAAATAAATATATAAATTATATATAAATATACATAATGACTATGCATTCAACAACTATATATATAATGATCATATTACATTCTTATATATAGCCATATATACTCCACAAAAATTTATTCATTTATATCTCTTAAGTCATTTCTATTATATTCATAATTATATTCCGTATTTCTACATTTATTTTTGGGGTCCCAATCTTCATGGAGAACCATAAGGATAAAGATTTTATGTTTTTGGTATTTTTATATATACGTGAATTTACTCCACCTGTACATTTCCTCATATTGCTTCACATTACAACCATATAATGTATTATTGTTTACATTTCATTGAAATAATTTATCACAACAATAGAAGCATAGTTAATTTTAGTTTTACATTTTTTATTTCATAAGATATCAAGTAATAAATTCACTTAAATGTGAGATAAAAATTTAAATATAGGAGTGTTACATAGTTTGTTATGTATTAGGGTTCATTCAACCATAGAACATAATAGTTGAGTATAATTAGTTGAATCTTAATGTGATTAAATAAATATAGTTTTCTATAAAAATTATAAAAATGACCATCCATAGGCCTCAATCCCATTATTTGTATAAGTATTATGAAACTAAATAAAATTAGATTACATAAACATATAAATAGAAAATTAAATGAAAATGGAATAGATTAAAAATGCGAATTATAAAGTATAGTGATATATGTATCTACCATTACTAATGATAGATCTAGTGATAAATTGTTATAATAATAGATATATTGAACCTACCCTTAATTGTGAAATATTACAAAACAAGTTGTAATGATAGGTTATTCCTCTATTCAGATGGTTATAGTCCTTCAATGTTAAATTGGACTAGAGAGATGATTCACTACTAAAAAATGTGTAATCTATAGTAATAGAAATTATTAGTGTTACCGAAAAGCATGGATAAAAGATTCATTTATCATCACTTTTTTGGCACTGATAAAATGTACTATTTATAAACACTATATTTTTAGTGACCATGATGGTTTCCCTTTATTAGAGCATCTTTTCTCCCTAAGAATGGTCTAAATCAAATGGCGAGTCCCACATCGAAATACCATGAGGGAGGCTGCTGCTTTATATATCATTTCACAGCATTATAAGATAAGAAGCCTACTATGAGGATGGGCTCTCAATACACTCCACACACAGATATTGGAACCACATTGTTCCATGTCGGCCTTGGCCCACCCTCTACTTCCCACGGTCCATGGCCCACCTTCGTACACCAATTTAGGTACTATATGACACGGCCCATATATCTAACCATATACATAGCCTTACCATATCTTTTTTATACAAACCCATAAAAATAAAATTTTTAAAAATAAAAAAATTTGAAATAATTAAATAATTACCAATAAAGAATATATGTCACAAAAATAATTAAACAAATAAAATTTAGAAATAAATAAATTAAAATAATGTTTAATTGTTATTTAATTAAATAAAAATTAATTAATTTATAATATATATATATATATATATTATTTATTAATAAATTGTATATATTTAATGTAGATAAATAAAAGGAATAACATTAAATAATTAAACAAATAACAATTAACAATGAGTAAATTTTAAAAATACAAATAATTTTATTAATCAAATAAATCTTATTAAAAATGAATAAATTTAATATACATATATATTTTAAATAATAATAAATAATAAATTGTAAATATAGATATATAAAATGAATAAATTTTAATATTTATACACATAATTAAAAATGAATAAATTACAAAATTATTAAAAAAAATTAATGAAGCGATTATTAATAAAATTTAATAATTTTTCTTATATATATATACATTAATTATAAATTGAAATAAATAATATATATATATAATATAAATACATAAAATGAATTAAATGTAATAATTAAAAAAATATAAATTTCTTATTCATTTGCAATTGGTTTTATACGTTATTATTGATTAATTTATTTAATAAAGAAAAATATTCACATATATATACATATATACATATATATATATATATATATCTATATATAGAATATTTACAAAAATTTGATTTATAAAATAAAAAATATTTTCACATACAATAAATAAGTCATATATTTAGTGAAGAATTGTTTAATATAGAATATTATTATTAATTAAAAATATTGAATAATTGTATCGAGTAATGCACATTAATTAAATGTCATATGATTATTAAATTTAACACATATAAACAATTTGATGCATTTAATTCAGACATACATATACTTATTTAATTAATTTCTATATACATCGCACATAAAAAATTAAATAAGAACTGAAATCTTATATAGAAATAAATACACCTAATATTTATTTACTTTATTGAAATATTAAATTTCATTTTTTAATTTCATTGTGTAACATGATATATTTAATATATTATGATTTAATTTGGTAAATTATATTTATTTATTTTTTATATTGTTATAGTTAGGTATTATTTACTCATTTTATATATTTTTTATTTTTATGGAATTTATTCCTTTTCTATTTTTTACATATTTATATTTATTTACTATTTTTAAATAATTTCAATATGCATTCATCATCATTTCAATATATATCATTATTATTTTAATAATACTTATTTAATTAATTATTCTTATATATTTTGTCATTATTTTTAAAGCATACACAAATTTAATTGTTCATTTTAACTTATTTCTAACAAGCATGCATTTAATATTATATATTCATTAATAATGATAAAAATGTATTTATAAATAAATATTAATAATTAAATATATTTATAAATTTATATTTAGTATAATTAAAAATAATATAATTATAATTATAAAAAATTAATATTATTTTTCAAGATACTGTATTTATGAAATTATAAATAAATTATTCTAAAAATATAATAAATTTATTTATATAATTAATATATTTAGTAAATTTATATTTATATTTATATTTATATTTTGATTTATATTTTTATTTTTATTTTTATTTTTATTTTTATATTTATATTTATATTTAGGTTTAAATATTATTTATAATAAATATATTTAAACAATTATTGTATTTACAATATTTATATCTATACCTATATTTATATTTATATTTATATAATATTTATTTATAATATAAATATATATATATGATGAATCGGTCATGCGTTTAGAAGCCAAACCCATGACCCAAAATTTATTAACAAAGAAGAAAACATTCAAAGAATGAGATATATCAATAAAGGAATAAGTATCTGATATCGAATAAAATATCCAAACTTATACATCAAGTCAATCAAACCCATCAAGAACCCAAACTCTTTGGAAAATTTCTTCTAGAACCCAAACATATATTTTATCCATGCTTTTTAATTTAGCACTGATAAAAAGGATCTTTATGAGTACTTTTTTAGAAGCTCTAAGAAAAGTCTCCCTGTTCATTTTAATGGAACCCTAACTGATCTGATATCAGTCATGCCACTCTATCTTTCATGGTAGTCCACTGTTGTCTTCACTTCCCCTCAACATTCTTTTTTATGAATTAGTCCTTAATTCTAAGGTGTGTTTATTCCTTCTCATCTCCCGTTATTTTCTTGTTCAAGATACACGGTGTGTGTTAGGGTGTCATTTTCATGGATCGGTGCTCTCATGGGTTTCATGTTTAGAGTATCTAATCCTTATTGAAATCTTATTGATATAATAAGACCAAGAAATCCAAACCCTATCCTTTGATTTCAACGATCCCCTCAGAAATTGTTTTGGGCTCCATCCAAAGGAATTTTGGGACTATAATCATATCAACCTCATTTTTTCAAACCTTCTACAACAGGATAGGTGATTCAACCATTCTCTTTTACTTTGTCTAAATTATGGGATTATCATGCTGAAACTTTCATCATATGAATGGTATAAATAAACATAATAAATAAATAATTGGAATGATCAAAATAAAAAGTGGAGGTGCATCAAATGAATTTATTTATGTTTTCTATGTGACATAATGAGATAAATTATTATTATTGTTAAAATCCTGAAAATTATCTAACATATCTGAATTATTATATTTCCACTTTAACTAATTGCTAATATTACCTTCTATAAAAGGAATAATATTAAAAACTGGTAACAAAATAACTATATAAAAATTTTGATAATGGAAATGGTGTTTATGCTGCCCCTGAATGAATTATATTAAAAAATATTTTATATTTATTGTTTATTATATTATGTTTTAACTTTTTATATTATTCTCAACCACTATTATGTTTCAATAATTCTTATATTTTTGTGTGTAGTTTCGAATATTTGTTGATGGATTTGGGTGTTAGATGATGGAATATTTTTTCACAACTTTCTTTAAGAATTATGTGTATTTTGTGAGTAATATTTAGTGTCACATAGAAAAATAAAATGTTATAAAAAATATTGTTTTATTTAAAATTGTGTATTTCATGTTATATAATTAAATGAAATTTAAATTTGGCATATTTTTTATATATATTATTAAATGAACATTGAGTTTCCAATAGGAATTATGAATATTTAAAATGGGTTTCATCTTCATTGTGATTTTCTAAAATTCCGTGTTTTAATGTTGATGTTTGATTTAATATTGGATTTATGACACATAAATGTCTTATATATTTTTACTAATGATTTTCCCTCTCTATTTATCTATAATTTATGGCTTTGAACATTCATGTTCTTTTTATGACTCCTCATACTAGTTTTCATTTTATAAACAGCATATAGTTTTAAAATTAAATTTTGAAATGAAATTTATTTTTCGATGTTGTCAAATAAAAAATAGGATTTTAATTTTTCTTCCTAATAAATGCTCCAATGGATTGTATGGTAAATTAAGAAGTGAGTTTTGAATAATATAACTATTAAAATTCTTTCGACAAGAACATTATCAAATATTTAAATTGGAATATTTATTTATATCTTTCATGTATATATCTAAAGTTTTTTATCTCCATGTATAGTGATTTCCGAAATGTTACTTTTTATTAAAATTATTACATCAATTTTTTATTAAATGCTTCTTATTATAAAAAATGATCTTTTAAAAAAGAGTTGATGTTGGTTTTTTCTTGAGTAAAATTATAAATTTTCTATTTAAAGTGAGGAAAATTAAATATTATTGAATACATTATCATTTTAATATATTGACCTAGTTATTGGTTCATATATAAATTAATTTTTATCAAATAAGATATTTCAGTGAGTTTTGAATTTTTTATAAATTAAATTATTTACTAAATTTTTTTATAGATTTTTTTATTCTGAATAACATAGTTTTAAGGATTTCAAAGCAGAACATTTCTTTATTCCTTAGATTCACTCTCTCCCTCTCATTCACATTCATGTTCAATATAATATGAATTAATTTTATATCGATATGTTATAAATTATTATCTTATGGGAAATTATATATTTTGAATTCATGTTCCAATAATTTAAACTGAAAAAGATCATGAACATTTTGTATAAGAAATATAATTATTCTTCACATACAATCCATGTACACACTATTAAAATTATTTTGATCTGTTGTTTATCAATAGAAATGTTTTTAGTGTACATTCAACCTGAATTTTTTGGATTCTATTTCCATGGAAATTATTTTCATTTTGTTTTTAATAAAACTGAATATAGGTTTTGGATATTGTGTGAGATGTTAAATATACAAAAAATTTATAACTATACTGTTTTTTGAAATAGGGGTTCATTAGTGGGTTATATTAAAAAATATATTTGATGGTATTCCAGAAATACAATTTATATAATAAGATATTCTATAATTAAATATAAAATAATGACTTTAAATCCCTTGATTTATAATTTAATGTGTATCAGAAGGTGGTAAAAAAGAATAATTAAGAGAATAAATATTTATTCTTGATGTAATATTTCTCCAATAATAGTTAGTGGTTTCCAGAACATTACCAACCCATGAAATCTATACTCAGGATATTAAAGAACATCCACTTGACCCAACAAAAACCATGTGAAGGAATTGATAAAAATAAAATCCTACAACTAGTTACAATACCACCTAGAAAAGTTATAGAAGTTTTCCTATTATTACCTATGTATTTTCATGGGAAGCTATGAACATATAAAATTTAGTCCTCAATGAAAGGATTTTCAATTTTCATGGAGTAATTGAATTCTTTCATTGAATGATAAAACTGAAATTAATGTTTCACCATGAGCATCTGTATGACTATCCAGCTGATCCTTCTCATAGTTAGACCAATCAAGGAGCCCCTTATAAGGATCAGAAATATGTTTCTATTTCCACATCTATAGGATATATACTAAGATATATTGTCTGGTACATCACCGAATCCAAGCCTAGGTACATTTAAATTTACGAAGAAAACTATAATCATCATCATCTTCATCTCTTTAAAAGTTATTATTTCATTTTTTTAGGACTCATCCCCCAACTCTTCAGGGAATGAACACAGGTTTATTTAACTACTCTAAGAAATAGTCATCCAATACAGGGTACTAGTGGTCATTTTGGATGAATTTAGAGGATAACACCTACCACTAGTCGAGTAATTCTCTTCATAAATTCAATAACCTATTTCCTTTAACACATCTTGAAATTTTTTAAAATAGTTAAATATGGGTTTCATTATTATTATAATATATAAATTTTACATTTGATTATGAATATATTACATGTATTTTATTTTTTCCAAATTAATATTTTATTAACCTAACCAAAAAGATATGAATAAAAAATCAGTGATCGGTAATCATATAAAAAAAGTATGAATACACTATTAAATATTTCATCACATTTGCATTAGATAATTCATATGACCCATATAAAATAAATTTTCTTGTGTTTACACTGATGTTATTAAAGACAAATTAATCTTGAACCATTGGGAGACCATTTTATTTATCATGGAATAGATCAGAGTGATAAATGTTGGACTACAAATGGGGAAAACTAAACATGCACACTGATTAGGATGATACTGCTATTTATGAATAATTTTATATTAATACCAATATAAATAATGACGAAGATCGTATGGAATAAATGAGACAAAATATTGATATTGACCTTTTCATTTTCCAAAGATGTTTGAGAAATAAAATTTTTGTGTAAAGAAAACATTTTATAATGGTTCTGTTGAATACACATCATTATCAACCATATTGAAGTTATATAATTTGAATGATGGTTGTAGTTGGAGGAATACTAGATTTATAGAACTACTTGGTATCCTGATTTATATTCTACCTAAAGAAAATGAACTTCCTAGATGAAAATATGATGATAAATGAATTCTAAAATTAGTGGGAATGGTCTCAAAAAATACATTCTTATGTAAATTATTGTATATTTTTCTTAAGGAAAATGAATCACCCATAAAATTTCTTATTCATGAATAGCCTAAATTCCTTTTTTATTGATTTTTGATAACCCCCATTCAAGGGATGATGGGTAACCCTTAAAAGGTTTGTATATGTAGAGATTACATGACTTGAAGGTCTTATATGAAATATTTAGACTATAAATACATTGAACTGCTCCTTCCCAGTATCTGCATCATGAACTCATCTCTCCACCTTTGCAGGGCTATTCAGCTAGGCATCTTGTTCATCCATAGGCTTATCCTGATGGAAATGCCATACCCTCTCATTCTTCCACATCAGTTATCTTCTGCTCTGGTGATTACACCTACTCTGAATCCCCATATGAAGTATACCCCTTGTAGAGTATGTTTGGTCCATTAGGCATTATTTCAGGTGGACGAAAATACTTGAGGTGGCTCGAAGCACTTGGGGTTTCCCGAAAGCCTTACTGGCCCCAAGGCCTTCGCTGGCCCGAAGGCCTAGAAGGACCTAAGGACCAAACTAATGGATCTAATGATAGTTCCAATAACTACAGTACTGAATATTACCTGCTATAGTGTCAATTATGGTACTACTATAGTACCCGGAAATATCACTCCACCCGGTTTTGAAATTGGTTCTCTTGGATGCACTTGTTGAGTCCTCACCAACTAGGTTGAGGCTCTTAGGCTCATAAAATTTTTTATTTTTTGTGCAGATTGATACAAGAAATGTGGATTAATTACTTTGACCGATGTATGAAAAATTCATATCCTTCCATAGTTTATAAGGCCATATAAATCTTATGAAACCACAAGACAATTGACATGAAAAGTAGATACAAGAATTAAATATGTCAAATTATGTCATCTAGAATACTATCCAAAGTATAATAAAATTGATTATAATTGTACAAAATTGTGAAATGAGTTGAGAAACATCTATATTTCATTATCTACAGATGAAATAAATTCTTTTTGTGTATATTTTTATTCTCATAATACAAATCTAGTCGTGTTGTAAAATTATTACTTGCTTCCATGGTTATGTATGAAGTAAAAAATATATTATGTTTACTTTACATATAACAAAACTAAAAAAACATAGAAATGATATTTCGGTATTTTAGTCTCTATTGATGAAATATCAGAAATTTATGTTGGATATAGGTGTTACAGTGTATGATTCTCAAAGAAGTGATGAAATCAAATTGAGTTCTATGTTTTATGTGAAGATTAATGAGTTTCTATCATGTGAAATTTTTTCAAGATATAGTATTAAAGGAATTTTGGGGTTTCCCATTTTTGAAGAATCCAAACCCAGTGTTTGGTTGAAACATTCTTTGAAGACATCATATTTAGGTCATAAGAAATTTTTTCCTCAACAACTTAAATACAGATTTTGGATTACAACATTCTATAAGAATACTGAAAAATGTATAACATAGTCTCCCTTAATTTGGGATCAATAATTCAATAGAAAAATATATTTTTAATGTTTTTACTAAACCATTTTTTCAAGCCTTACAAAATTAGGTTTGAATAAGATTATATTTTTCATTGAATTAGCTTATTGTAATTGTTTTTACCTCATTAATTATTTGTTTTTCATTCATATTGAAAAAAATATACTTGATAGTGTTATTATCATGTTACTAAATGTTACTTGTCAAAAACATATGGAATATTTCTATGTTGGACATGATTGACATGGTGATAAGGGAGGATTTGGCACCATTGAGGGTAAATTGAAGTCATTTCTACTTCTAAGAAGCTTAAACTATGTCCAGACAAGAAAAATAACAATTTTTATTTTTTTTATTGGTGTAAAAGTTCCCCTGGGGTATTCATAAAATATTGAGAATACTGTGTAAATGAATAATTTAAACTTGTAAGGAATAAAATCACATGACTATATTTTTTTATGTAAGATTTTATGCACATTGATTTACATTGAATTCTTCCTAAAAGTCTATGACATACATTAACCAGACTCTACATATTTTTCGAACTAATATTCAGTAAATTTATAGACCTGGTGAAGTTTACAATTATTAATAATCAGGTTCGAAACATACTATATGAATTAGATATGATTTTCCATAATCAATCATTGATATAATGGCCTTCCTGACAGATCCCTTGGTTATAAAGGTTGAAAATATAGTCCTATCCATTACAAATGGATATAACACCATTGGATTGTATATGATGATTTTGGAGGGGTGTACCAAGAATCGATGTCAGCTAGAAAGATGTATTGTGGAATGATATATTGATGTAGAACTTGTTGAATTCAATAAAGTTTACTTATTATATTTTTACTACATCATTCTCTAAAAGTCTTATTATAGAAGACGTCTTATGGGATAAGGGAGTTCTAAAAGATATATTGTCGAAATTACAATCATAGATTTGGAGAATGCATACCTTAACATTTTAACTAATTTTTAATATGTTGATCCATACATTAAATCCCACAATAAATTTCATAGAGTTTTTTTAATCCATCAATGGAAGAAGGATGGATATTAAATACACATAATCAATAGTTTAACTGATATTTCAAAGATCAAATTTAAAAGTGTCTGTCTAAAAATAAAAACTCAATTACAGAATGACTTTGATGTATAGCTAGGGGACCAAATGAAAATGGTATATCATACATCATTATGGTAAAAAATGGTTGTTTGTTCGGTAAAAAATAAGACAATGACTATAGTACAATGCAAAATAACCGAGTTATGCTTGTGGAAGAAGTGGTGAAAATATCCAGTTCTAAGGATTGAAATAAAATTTATGTGAATATGTCATATTTAAGTATTATTGAACATATATATGAGTAAGATTAAACGATATTAAAATTTATAAATTTCCATTAAAAATGGGATAATGACATAAATTTAGTGAAGGTTGATGAATTGGGCTTTGTGGAGGAAAATTTCAATGTGGTAGGGGAAAAGGATGATCCATTCATAATGGATTTCCATGCAGTTAAAGTAATTTATGTCCTAAATCCAGTAAATAGTAATTGGATGATTGTCTTGCAAGATAATAAAACATCTATAGCGTCAGAGGAAATTACAATCAAGGATGACCCTTTCATTGTGAGATCACAATTAGTTCATGGAAGTCCAACTATAGACAAAATCCTGTTTGTTAGAGGGGACCACAAAGTAGGGATTTGGGTTCTCGATAGAGGAGAACAATTATTTCAACCTTAAAAAAGGAAATATATATTAATAAATAAGATAAAGTGTTTTTATTATAAAATCATATTCCTTGTAGTAGTATGTGTTCTATAATATATTACCATAATATAAATTAAATGTTTTACTACTTATGTTTAAAATTTTTCCTTCACATGATGTTTTTTACTAACCATATAGAAGAATGGGTGGTTGGTGTTGAAAATGCATAATTATTAAGGGATAAATAGAATTTTGATTAAAAAATAATATTTCATGATCATAGTGTTGAAAAACATTATCTTGGTATAGAGTAAGGGTTTACAATATTAGGTTGCATGGAATCAATGTGGCCAAACTATTGCCCCCAAAAAACTCATTTTTCATTATTTATGTTGGGGTAACAACAAGGAATAATGTTCACTTTTATATAGATTCATTGTTTTGTGTCTTCCCATAACAAAGGAAACCCTTTTGGATTATATAAATGTAACGTTACAATAATATTTCTCCATTTAACAAAAAAATATATTGATTGATATTTTGATTTAACTTTCTTTATTCAGTGCGTAGTTTATTTATTTTAGACGTTTTTCATTATAAATAATTCTTAATGGCCGTTGTAAAATACCATATAGTATTTAATAATCCTCTTACCGACTCTCATCTTAGAGACACTGAGAATAAAATAAATCCTTATACACTAGTTACTTATGAACACATTATAATGTAGAAACCAAGGAATTCTTTCATTAGCCGCTGCGATGAGAAATCATTTCCGGTGCGTCATAGTGTATAATATATTATTTTACATTATTTATTTTATCCAATTTGATTAATAGTTTCAAAATTTATGAAAAATAAGAGGATTTATTAAAATAAATAACATCCATCATAACCAATATACCCATAACCGAAAGCAAGAATGGTGTATGCTTCACTGGAGGAGAAACTTATATATATTTTATAAAAATAATAAATCTTTTGTGTGATATTGAACAAAATATATTAATTTTTTATAGGAATATTTATGGATAAAATTTTGAATCAACTCCCTTCCCACATCATGTTCTATGGAAGGAGGATCATGTAAATTAGGAAGGGAAACAAGTTGAAGAAAACACAAAATCGGTATAGAAAACATGTGTATATATGACAGAATAGAAATTAATTTTGATTTAAAATAGTATTATATAAAAATTTCTATTTATGTTAATATATTTTTATGTGGTTTATATACAATAATTTTTAGTAAATATACTAGAATAAAAAAGCAATTTTAGTCGCTTTGAAACAGCTATAACAATATGGTCGAGTTGGAGGTATAGGTTTTTGAGTGTCTCTACGAACATATATCGAGAAGAAAGGAATCCAGAAGATACATATAATATGATGAATGTATAGAAGGCACAAATAGATTCCTTTCAAGATATTGTTGTCCAGTGTGGTTTAGAAGACCAATACATGTGAAAGGATCAAAGTGAACCGATAGTGGAACAAATATCCTCACATGAACAACCTAACAACCCCACTACATTTGAGAATTCTCATTCCCCTAAATTGAATACCTTACCAAAGGTAATCCATTTTTTCAGTAATCTCTCTCCTAAATGTGAACCATACTACTTCCAATAACACTATATTAATAAAATTCAGTAGGGTGAATTTTTATGTGATTTTTATCTATCAACACCCTCACACTACCTTATTATGAGGGGTACGATGTATAATATCTCAAGAGACATTGAACAAGTGAACAGAATCCCAAAAGATATTATGTGAGTGGGTATTGAACTAGCCCATTAACTAAGTCCTAAGTTTCATATTCCACTTGATGATCCAGATATCGCATCAATCAATGGGGTTATTGAAACTTTTTTAGCACGGCTATCTAATCTTATAATTATACATACGGTATGCCCTTCACAATTTTTTTCAAGTGAAAAACCTATAACAGATAATGAAAAAATTATGAAGTGGTGTATGGTATTTAATATGGATAAAATAATTAGGAAACTAAATGTCGGATCTAGAAAATCAAGTGAATTGGCCATATAAACAAAAATACATTCCAAGAGTACCTTTTCCTTTAAAGTTCCACAATTTTATATATTATCATTACAAATTCATGAAAAAACATCATACAATGATAAAGATATGTCATACATCAAATATAAAGGTGAAATATCTAGAAATTACACTACATACATGGTTGTTCTTGAGAGAATATATGAGACTTTAATGATTAAAAAGTTAGGAATCTCAATTGTAAATACATACATAAGGTAAATTTTCAAAATACATCTATCAAAAAATTGATCTAATATCTTCATTAAAATTAAAAATTATTCATATTTTATGTAGGAATTTTTATTACTGCTATTTAAAGGAATTTTTTTTGAAGAATTATTTGGATTCATTAATATCTATATCTTTTCTATATATTAAATTTATATAGAGTTGGAAGAAACTAATAAGAAAAAATATGTGCTAAATGAGGTTTTTGAGAATAATATAACAGGCTAAACACTCTTTTTAAATTTTACCACACATGGTTAAACATTGCAATATAATCATATAAAATATATTTTCAATCATTAAACGACATGTCTATTTTTTTAGAAACCACATGATGTTGATCATGATCAATCTGTGTACCCCAAATATTTATCTCTTAGATCCGATGCATGGATATCCAACAAACCGACCACATGAGTTGTGTATTATGTATTTCTAATTCACTACAATAAAAATTATATAGATAAAATTTCAATTATATAAATCATATTATGTTTTTACAAAAAAAAATATGTTATGATATAGAACTCACTAAATATAGGCTAAGTCAGGAAATGACATGAGTAAATAAATATAATAACTCTATGGATTACATAAAATGGAAACATATTAAGGTTTATTTAGAAATATTTAACTACCAAAACATATTTCAAAAAAAATCACTGAATTTTTTTAATTTTTATTTAGTGTATGAATTTAGATAACAATAATTATTTCTGATATTATATTTTTAAATTTAAGAAATATTTCATAAACTATTGAAATAAAAATATCCCGGATTAGTTAATTTCTGATTGTAATTAATGGTTCATTAAAAATATTTCTTAAACTTTTTTTTTATTTTTCCAATCATAAAATGACTTCCAGAAACCATCGTACTCAAAAGAAGAATTAAATTTGTTTAGAGATGAGTGGTAAATGTATATGGTGTCAAAATGATTGATGACATAACATTTAGCTGATTACCTTCTATGTTTTTGATCTAGTATAGGAAATTTCAATATAATTATATTTGTGGTGTTAAGAATTTATATCAGAATGATTATATATTATGTTTAATTTTTTTCTCAAGGAGATGTATAATAGAGGAAATCAATTTATTTAGAAATAAATGATTAGAATACAATGTATAAGAATGTATACAGGCGTCCTGAAGAGGTTACATTATACTACATATTTAGATTATTTTATCATCAATTGAACTTTAACCACTTTTAAAAAAACACCATATTATTTGGCATTAACATATCCATATTCATCTGTTATATAAAAGTCTTATTCATGTGTGATTTCTTCCTTGGTGTGTTTTAGTTCCATCACATTAGTAGAATTAAAAAATAATCTTTATGCCTTTATTATTAAAGTGATATCCTATAATATTTAGAAGAATTCCCAGCAAGATACCATCAACACCTATTTTTCCAATCTTTTTAGATTTTCACCTTTAACATTGAAAATACAGGGTATTCCAAACACAATATCGATATTGTAACTTGAATATATATTTTCTAATACACTTATTAAGTATATTTATGTATTTATTTATTTGGATTGTATAAGAATATAATTTGAATATGAATTACTTCTATAATATCTTGTACCCAAAAAAAATGATATGTGATAAGGTATAAAAATATTTAATGATCCATCTACACTAAATTTTTACTCATCAATTCATACATGCTATTTTTTGGTCGATAATGCGCACTGTTAACCTGATGAATACCATTATCTATCAGGATATTCTTTATAGAGACATCACTCTCCTCGTATTCCCTTTTTCTAAAACATTTAAACATTCATATGTTTTATAAATTATTTACAAGGGACTTAAGTAAATTCTTCAATAAAACTAATAAAACACATATCTCTATCTTTTTATTTAATCATTATAACCACATAACTATTAGAGTATATAAACTAAAAATGATGAGTAGATTTAATATCTAACTTATTATGTATAGAATTTACAGTATTTTCATTTTAATAGGAGGATCACATAGAATTCAATTATTGTTTAGGTATAGTAATATCAAAAAAATTATTTTCTCTATTAGTTTTAATCGAAATATTTTGGCCTAGATGGCCAATCCTTCAATACAAAAAATGATTTTATTCTTTCATTCTTAAATGAAAATAATTTTAAGTATTAAAAATATAAAATATATTGCATATTTTCTAATTTCCACTTATAAATATGTATTAAAAATTTAATATCGTAACCAAAAAACCATAAAATTGAATGTTCAATCCATTTTTTTATCATATAAATGAGACACACAAAGATGATTGTGTTTCATTACATTAATAAATAATTTTTTTTGATTTTATTTGATGTTTCTCAATAAAAACTAATCCAACGCCTTTGATTTTGATTGACTCATAAGTCTAAAAATTCACTAATAATTACTTTCAATTTTTACAGTTAATTATGGTTTTTAAATCCATTATCACATGAGAGGAAGAACTATTATCTAAAATCCAAGGATTATCTCTTCTGATGGTTTAATTTCCACTTCTACAACTAATTTTGTTTACTTTTCTTTTATATTATTCATACAAGTATATAGAGTATTTTTATTCATATTTTTTGGACTCAAAAAATTATGAGGCAATAATTTTTATTTTGAAAATTCAATTAAAATATTAACAAAACTTCTTTGAGACTATAATACCTATTCAATTGTTTTTATCTATAATTTTCAATCTATTTATGAAAGTTCATCCATTATGGGAAGTCATTACCACTAAAACAATTCTTATAAATATTCTTAGAAAAGTTTTGGTATTATTTAATAAAATAAAATATATTTTCCATATTTGTGAAGCCAAAATTGTATAAATAGACACCATATAATGAATACATACCTATATAGAAAACATGTTTTATAGAATTTGATACTTATCTTACATCATTCATTGGGTCACCAATACTAGATACTATTTCTGAACAAAAAAATATTTTAGAAAATCTAAATTATTAATCATCATATTAGACTTATTATAAACATTTTTTATAAATAACCAATTATATAACTTTTTAAATTCACATTGGTATCCCTAGAAATTTTATAATTTATAGGATCACCATATTTATCTAAAAAACATGGCCTTCTTAATATGCTTGTTATTTTAATTATCTCCACCGTCATTATTAATAAATTTTAAACCCTGTATTTTTTATATTTTTTATATTCTTCTCACTATTATCTAAAAAAATCAATTTTATTTTCTTTAGATTGTTCACTAACTTAATGTATAAGATGTATGAAGATGAATTAGGTATTTTTGTCATCCATTTAATTCTCTACCTTCTTTTATTGGAAAAAACATTATCCCTATATTAAACCAATTTTATCCATCATGATTTTTGATGTATTATCATCTTCAATTAATCTTATAAAATAAACAACATGAGTTCTATTTTCAGAAAAAAAAAATTCTTTTTATGTATCTTCATCTTCAATTCCAAAAAAAATTATTTTAACATATATTAAATATTAAGTATTCACCTTAGAAATAAACATAATTTTTTTATCATTGTTATAAGAACTTTTAACATCCTATTAATTTTAATATTAATTAATTCCTATATATTTTTACAATAATATTATTTTTCATTTTTAGAGAAATTGATACCCCTCACCTTTGATTCTTTATACTTATTCTTTAAAGGATTTTTAGATCCTTATTCTTCTTCATCACCAATTTCATATTCATTAAATCTCATATAGTTTTTCACAAAATTTTAATCTCTCCCCCTTATAAAATTTTAGTGGATTGTTTCAAATGAACATTCACACGAATCCTCTCAGATTTATAGAAATTACAAACACCATTTTTTTTCATGTTTTAGATCCATATATAAAATTTAATTTGAATAGCCAAAATTTTCAAAAATAATTAATTTTTTCAATTTCTCATGATTGTTGTATTTAATTGAAATTTCATTTTAATCAATACTCATAATTTGTAAAATATATTCTTTTCCTATCACATTAGAAATTAATTTTTCTATGTTATCTAGATGATATGAATCCTGGATTATAACTTCTAAATGTGCTGTTTTTTGTATCAAAATTAACAATTATGACGCATAAGATATGTTCTAAAACTATAGACTTTTAACTTCTCACCAATAACTATAATCATACTTTTACTCTCATTTACCCTTATTAAGAATATATACACAATTTTATCATAATGGATTTTGAGGTATATATACACGTACCACAAAATTTGTAGCTTTATCCACTTCACTTTGGTATTAACTTCATAGATATTCTCAACCTTATCCTGGATTACATATTCAGTTTTGATTCCTTTGGTATCTATAAAATAACTCTGTGAAAGGGATGAGAAAATTGAATTACAAGCATGTCCATAATTCTACAAATATTTCTTATATTATTATATCATAGTTGTAATCATTGAATGAGGTGAAAACCCATCAATTGTAGAATCCTAGAAATCATAACTGATAGAAAACATTTCGGAAAACATCTTACCCTCCTATATATGAAAATTCTTCCCATCAAAAATTTAAATTCTCTTTTTTCCATTATATTTTTACTACAAATTTAAATTAACTTCCCATATATCCGAAAAAATATAAAATCTAATCCTTATAACTCAAAATAACAAATTACAAATGAGGGAAACTGGGTTCTAATACAACTGCAAAAGAATCCCATGAATATGTGAGATTCACTAAGGGTGAGGGTGAATTAGTTATCTAAATCATTTTTTTATTTCCTTCTTGATATAACCCTAAATACCTAAAAATAAAAATTTAGATCAATAATAAAAACACGTATACAATGGTTATAGTATATATTCAAGGTTATCCTCTCAAAATTAAATGGTTAATCCATAGAATGCTCTAGAATTCACCTTGACCATACAAACCCTAATACCAACATGTAGGTAAAATAAGAATGGATTATCATTTTAATCATATTATAACAAGCCTTCCAACTATGTTTTTGTTCTTTTTGTATTTTTACAATGAAAAAATAGTTTTTATTTAAATGATTAGAATGTATTCAAAATAAATGGACATCCTTAGAGTTATTACAGTGTTTCTTTTATTCCCTCCTCATTAACCTATTTAGTTTCTAGTGTATTCCCATCTCACAAGGTGAACTGCAGAACCTATTCTATTTCTTCATCCAAAAATATTCTCAATAATTATTTTAGATGTTATTATGTAATTTAAATTTCATTAACACCCTCTTCCATGGAAAATATAGTGATTATATCCCATAAAATCAATAAAAAATGGCATATGTGAATTTTAATTTTGAAATTCAAATTCAGACGAAAACATCCATTAACTATTTACCTAAATCGTATAATTATTTTTTATAATTCATATTCTTATAAAATATTTATTATAGGTTATAATGTTTTCATATCATATGTTTTATTGTTTCCAAATCGTGATAATAGTAACTGGTTATTTTTTTCATCCTAAATACCTTATTAAGAGTATTTACCTTTATATCCAATTTCATGAATCATAAAACACATTTTATGATTTTTAAATAATTACTAAATATAATTGGAATCAATTTGAAGAAATTATTTATTTATAGAATAAATTCTAAAATTTGTTTTTCTAGTTACCAATATTCTCATGATTTTTTCAAATTATTTTACCCATCTAAAAAATTAGCACTTTTCTGAACAATAATTACTCTTCTTAAATCCAACTTTACTCTCCATAATTAGTTACCCTTATGATGAAAATATTTTATTTTCAAGGTTACTCTTCTGAAGAAAGGTTTACTCATAAAATGTACTATTCCAAAGTACTCTTCTATAGTCAGTATTCTCTTGTTACACATATGTAGATTGATTTACTCTTCCAAAGTATATTTTCAATTTCTAAATCCATTGGAACATTTCTAATACCCATGTAAATTTTATATGATGTATCATATTAAGACAATTTTTCATAGTTTCATCAAGTCACAATCCTTTTTTAACATCTATGTACTCTTTTAAAATTAAGATTTTTCTTCTAAACTTTTAGTTGCACTTCTGAGGTAATAGTTACTCTTCAAAAATAGTACATTGATACATTTCAAATTCTAATTGTGTAATACTCCAAAATAACACCAAAAAACATTCAAACTTCTTCAAAACACCACAAGTCCTTCACCAAACACAATGGACTTAACTTTTCATGTGTCATAACATTATTTATGAAATAAAAACAAAATCCAACACATAAAGGATATATATTTGAATTATTTTTCACATATATAATTCTTTATACAATCAATAAGATCACTAAAATATTTCCCCTGATAAATAATGTGAATTGAGAGGAACCAAACACTAATATGTGGGGGTAATTGAATTCACAGGTGGGTCTAAAATAAGATATCCTATATTCACAACGAATACATGGTTAGTAGGAATCAATACATATGTTATTATAATATGAAAAAATATGATCATTGTTCTTATCATAGGTTAGTTAAACCAAAAAAATGGGATAATAAAATTTAACTATGTCCATAACATCTATGGATTAAGAGAGATGTATTTTTGTGAACTCCCACACTTAGAATCATTCATGGTTTCATAAGGGTATATTTTATAATTGGGGATCGCATGAGATATATAAATGAAATTTGTTTATGTAGTGTAGATTATTCCCAAAAAAATAATGTCTTTTGGGATGGACTACATGCCCTAAAATTTAACATCATGTAATAATAACATATATATAGGTGTGGTTTTTATAGATTTGTATCATTTATAAAGTGGGATAAACATGTGTTAGTTCTGATTGAATGAGTTGAGGTTTATATTCTGAGAGAATTTTTTTGTTTTTTAGAATTATTTTTTCGTCCTAAGATAGAGAACCAAGGTTCTGTAATGAATCCCATGATAATGGGTATCAAGTCACACATAGTTACTAGAATATCCAAGTGTACAGGTCAATTGGGAAAATTTTATTTTAATGGATAGTTCTCAAATAATAGGTTGGAATATGGGTACTATTGGTTATGTGTTATGTTTACCATGACACTAATATTCTTCGGTATTGTCAAACACGTTGAATCCCATAACAAAGATCATAGAACCAAATATATATTGAGAACTTAAAAAAGTGAAGGTGTATTTTATAATCATAGGTCCATGGATAAATAACCATATTCTAGGGACTCTTATATGGATATATATTATATATTAGTTTTATGAGTCTCTCTTAAAAGACCACTCTATAATATCTACGGTCCTTCAGAATTGAGAATTATCTTTTATTTTAATGACATGAAACAGAGGCTCAGGGTTGTTCCATCTCAATTTTGGGCTTTCAACAGGTGAGATGTATATGTGAAAGACCAAATAGTATAATGATCTAATCTAATAAGATTTAGTTCTTTCTTCATGGATGATATTTTTTTAAGTTTAACAATATTCACCAAAGACATTGGTGTCATACTGTTTCGGGTCATATAATGAGGACCTCTAAGTTGAGTCATTTGAACCAATTTTAATCATGCACAAAATAATACAACCATATCATAGTTTATATGAATTAATAAGGAATAAAGCACCAAGATAATGTATGAGGTTATTGAATTTATAGATTCTTCTAGTAGTCCAGGTGTCATTGTATATCTTATATTTTGATGAATGAAACCACATTTATTTTTTGAATAAAAATGATATTTTTTTATAAAAATTGAGTCTAATATCAGTGTATCTAAATAAATATGGAGACCATATAATTTTATTTCATTAAGTATTGAAAGAACCTTTTACTAGGAAAATGATTAATTATCCATGTTCACTACATATCTTATAAGTACAATAATCCAACAACCCATAGTTCTGATAAAGTAGGGTATGTTTACTGAGTGTAAACTAAATAATGAAGGAATCAATATGCAGAAAACTCTTATATGGATATATATTTTATATAAGTATAATAGGTCTCATAAACAGAATATCCCAAATATTATGAAAGGTCATTTATGGAGGAAATTGTGGTTGGAGTTTTATGTAATAAGACTATGACATAGATTTTAATAATTTTAAGGTCCTATGATGAGGAATCAAATATATATATATTATGTTCTTATGATTATAACCTATCCCAATTTGTTTTAAGTCATACGGAATGGACCACAACCATGTAGTTTAATATCTTATAGTGAGGATAATGTGATCCTAATGTGATGTTATGAAAAATATTTATTAATAAATCATTTCATGGTGTACATTATGATATGCTTTTCATCCATCATATATTTAGTGTGGGCTCTACTAGAGTATAAATTCTATATAGCTTATCATCCCTATGATTTCAGATCAATATTTAGAGTCTTATAATTAGGTATTTTGGGTATTCCCATAACTAGAATGAATTCCCCCTAGAGGAATTATTAGAGGAAAACTATCTTGTTGAACTCTTTCACGACTCAATTATGATGGATTTCAAAGTTATGTAATGTGTGCACCCTTTTACCATTGATTTATTCCAAAAAAACTAATTTTATCTAGGAAACCTCATCTTCATACAACTGATTATAGATTCTAATTCAGAGCGAGGGTAATTTAAACTAAATAAGTATGACTACCTATCTTCTATATACAAGTGAATACTTTTTCCCTTGTGTAGTAGTATGGGTTGTGGTTCAATTAACCCATAAATAATATATGATTTTATTAGGAAAATACTTATTTTCCTTAACCATCGTCTTTTAAGGATATTAAATA
Source organism: Viscum album (assembly GCA_963277665.1). Classification (NCBI taxonomy): domain Eukaryota; kingdom Viridiplantae; phylum Streptophyta; class Magnoliopsida; order Santalales; family Viscaceae; genus Viscum; species Viscum album. The sequence goes on from OY728125.1 coordinate 92,356,095, forward strand.
GAGATTTTTTTGAAATCATCAATCACCTTATTCATTGTCTCATAAAAGCAAGATAAATGGATGGGTTGTATATAGTATTCATGATATAGCCCTTTTAAATCAGAACCATAAATATTAGTTCTTCTATCCATCAACATTGTATAAGGGACAAAAAATTTGTAATTATAATGGTCATCATAAAATTGATTATATTCTACATTATAACATCATTAAGGGATATTTACTTGACCTAGATGGATAAGAAATTTGTTACAATAAAGATTTAATTGAACGGCCTGAATGTATTTGGTGAATATGGACTAATGGAATCAATTCCTCAAAGGGTGAAAGACTATGGATGTTTGATGGTTTGTAGTTTATTAAGTTATTGATGGTTGAAATTGGCATTATCTACTAATAATATAAATTTTCTTGGACTCCATGAAATCCTATATCATTGAGATCTTAAAGTATGCATATCTCTTAATTTTATATAAGATCCTTGATCCTGACAAGTGTGCACCATAGGTTTTAATGTGGACTTTCTATATAATGGTGATTGTCTCGTTTTAATTAATGAATCTAAGGAGAAATCCATGAAATCCTTATTTTTAGAGAATATTCTAGGAATCAAGCCATATAAGAGGATGAAATTCACTACAAACCATAAAATTTATTTCTCTATGGCCTAGTCTTATGGGAAATTTCTTTTTGTGAATTAGTATTTTAAGGTTGATATTCATTTAATTTTTGAATTAGTTGGTGGGGACATGTTCTGTACTTAACTAATAGTGGTTTTGATTTCATTAATCTCCTCAATGTCAATATTCATTAATGGTGAGAGTACACAATAATGTGCGATATGGAAGACTGAATCATCCATGTATAGATCTTCCATATATATATATATCTGTGTGTCTGTGTTGGTCAACTCAATAACTTTAGAATTCTATAAATACAAGAAGTTTAGTAGTGATTATTTGAGAGTAATTCATTCATAAACCTTCATATATAATAATTATATATGATTAGTTATTCCATATTAATAGTATATACATTATTGACCTACAGGATTACCAACTTTGAGTCATTGTTGAAGTTTTTGTTGGAAAATTGTTTTGTAGAGTAAATTACAAGCTAAATATGGGGGATTTTCATTCAACCTCATTGTTGGTATATCTTTGTTATAGTATAAAGTAATACAAAAGAACATAATTTTCCAAGGAGTTGATTAAAATACCTAAACCAATTGTGTTTAGATTCAAATTTCCAATTAAAATTTATACGAGGCTCAAAGTGGCACCATCAAAGAAAATATCCGATATTTGAAACATCCTTTAATAAAGAACACCACTTCATAGAGGATATATATATACAATAGTGGATTCACTGTGAAGGGGTAAAACATTATGAAATCCATTAATTGTTTCCCTTTAGATGCCTTTTGAGACAAGAACTACATGTCATACTACTATAGGATGACTTAGCATCAAGATAAATTCCTAATAAAGATTATAAGACTATGGACATACTTTGGAAGGTCAATATGAGAAATGAGATGGACCACATGGTGATACTGGCGGTTTTTTTAACTTAAAAACTATGAAAATTAATGAAATCGAGTATTTTATATCATATAACTTGTTATCCATATCTTTCATAGGTCTACAAATATAATAGAGGCTATTCTCCTTCCAACGTCATTTTTTTATGTTTTTATATTTCCATGTGATCACTCTATGGTTTCCATATAATAGATGGGATTTTTTTCTATATGTGGAATAAATACCGATGGATGTTGAAGATACTGATGGAGATCATTCAACACCTTATGAAAATCATCATCCCATTGATAGGTAACCCATTTATTTATTAGCTTTATAGAGGTTAAACATTCCCTAGAAATAATATCTATGAAGACTCTGATATAGATAAGTTTACCCTAGATTGCCCTCAACTCTTTGAGTATTTTTAGATGTTTTATATCATGTATTACTATATAATTATAGGTATTGAATTGGATTTCTCAATCATTAACATAAATATAAGGAATTTCACCTATGTTACCACGAAATAACATTTCATGGAGTCCATATTCAAGCTGTATTATAACCATTCACATAATAATATCTTAATATTATGGATATGATAATAGAATTGTTGAGACAGAACCAAAAGATATTCAACATAACATTATATTATCTTCCCTTGAACTGGCTTAAAGAATCATTGCATGTCACATTGATATTTGGCACCAATATTTTTCATGATAATGGGAATTATATGATAGTTATATACCCATTAGGCAACCCTAAAGGTAGTATCCAACTTAACATTAGGGTAAATGTTGATCTAGTTATATAATGAGTACCCATATAAAAATAAGAATTCTAATAATCCATTTCATCCTCAATCATAACTCTATGATTGGTATTGGGAAATTGTCTTTATTAAAATGCTTGAAAAGTATTTTAGTTCAATAAAAATCCTAGTCTTACCATTTATTTCATTGATGGGGAAAATATTATTGAAATATTCCATAATTTTACCATCTAGAATGAAATTAGAATTGAGCATCTTAATAACTACAACTTCTACCTTAGTAGCATTAGTTGGATTCAATATCCTAACAACCTATTTAAAACATTGATGGTCTATGATAGTTTCAAATGTTCGGTATTTATATTAGGATCTAATTTGGTCATTTCAATGAAGTTAAAACTGAATAAATATCGATATTTTATTTAGTAAGGATACATATTCATCTTTTTAGTTGAGGTTCATGGCCAGAATAATCATTGTAGGATCTGAATCTTCCTTTGTGCTAAGATTTAACTAACAGAGTTAATTGCTGGTGGTGGATACACATTACTTAAATATGAAAGGGGAATATCAAAAATCTTCTTCTCAGTCCTCTTCTTCAGAACTATTGAATAATGTAGATGATTTATGATAGTTTCATGATTTTAAAAATTATATAGTGGTTTCTTTATATCCAAGATATGATTTATCAAATGTACCATTATTGAGGAAATCCTAGATATTATTTATTCCTTCTTCATTTTCATTATGGGAAGATAATGCGATATGTATTAAGAATTAAAATTTGATTAAATGACATTTGTTTAAGGTAATTATTATCTCTATAAATATCACCACCTCTTTCACATGGCAATGTTCAGATAATGGAAGTGATATCATGGGGATGGTGAAACATTTACTCAATCATCATGGTCTCCACCATCTCGTGAAGATTGAGTATATCTGATCAAATATAATTGGTTATATAATGACTACTCACATTATCTAATGACTACTCTGATTAAGTGTTTTTTTCACAATAAGGTTTATTGATAACATATATTCTTCATCTAGTTCCCTCCATATAGTGATAAGATCCAATTTCAACCTCATTAGGGGAAATAATAGAGATGGAATTATCCACCGTTAGAAAATTTCCTTCTATCTTATAGAACCATACATTTATATAATAGGATTCATAGGTCTCAAATGGGGATTTGTAACCATATAGTACCCAGACATTCCAATTTATGATATATTTTAGGCTATGATGATATTATGGGGGTACTATGAAATTCATATATAACCATGGCCTTCTTATAAAAACATTGAAATATTTGACATAGAAAAAAACTAGGAAATTGATGTTATAAATGAGGTCTCCAACTTGGGCCGTTAGAGTTATCTTCAGGAGTTCCCTTTTCACCATTTTCATATCCCTATATTGCCATACCAGAGGTTGAAATTTCAAATCACTATGACCCATGATCCAAAGGATCTGGATGGGTTTGAGGATGATATTATAACCATTATTAATTAATGATCAATATATTTAAGCATCATTTATATTTCGAGATATATGCAAAAGTTTAATGTTCAAATGTATGAAAATATGAGTTTTTTGTCCATTTAATAAGATTATTGTATGAATCTTTGAAAAACGATCCTCCCTATGATATGCCTTTCTTCCAGTGAATTCAACTTTGAACACTGAAATTGGTTAAAAGGGGTTTGATTTTTTATTCTCCAATATATATTAAAAGATGAATATAATTCAGTATTGAGATATTTAATAGGGAATAAATCATCTCTTTCATCATATCATCATTCTAAACTAAGGTCTTGTGCTACATTTTATGAGGTATTTCTTTAACATGAGGTCCTAGAGTCAAAGATAATGTTTTTGACAACCCCATTCCATAAATGAAATTTGGGTTAATTTTTATTGTTTGAGGGAGAGGATGAACTATCCTGATTGAAATAAAATGATGTCTATAAAATTATATATTCACTAGTTTTTCCTCTAATATTTCAGATCTGAATGAGAACTAGATGATTCAAGATCAGATTGGGTATCCTATTTAGCTCACTATAGTACCTATCATTGGGTTAATAAGATAGAAATAGCCTCATAGAATACGGATCTAGAGAATCTGTGTCTATAGAGAATTTATCTCTATAGACTATCTTGAACATAATAAACTAAAACTCTATTATAAATGGGAATCTCAGTTTTATATATATCTTCTTCATTAGGGAAATTTTATATCATAAATATAACATTGGCCAACCTATATTGTGTCTCCTTGTATAATGAGTATTCAATTTGGTTGGTTGGTTCTTGTTTCCATATTTGGTAAGATGGTACTATTACTTCTATTAGTGGTGGTAGAAATTATATCTGATTTTAGACTATATTATGTACCTATTGGGTCTCTTACTCTTGGGTCTTTTTCAATAGATGATGGTTTCATTTAATCTCCCATTTTAATGAAAATAAATGTATTTTTATTGACTTTGTAAAGGGAGCTTGAATTAGAATTTTCTTTATTGGTAGATCCATAATAATAGAATGTTCCTAAAAAATAATAAACTATTCATCCCATTATTGAAATTTTGAAAATATTTCGTCAATATTTACACTAATTTTTCTTCTTAGTATTGGGAAATGAAAGAAACATGAATGAATGTAGCCAAGGGTTTTATACATTTTAACAACCCATATCCTATCATATCATATAATTTATCTTGAACATGAATAAATTTTGGATTTTGTGTCATATATCCTCATGGGAGGGGTAGTAATATTGGTGGATGTTTTGACTATCTTAATAAAGATTTTTAAAAATTATAAATTTGATTTAGTTATCATCCAATGTGGGAAAGAAGAATATAAGAAATTGATCACAGCAAAAAAAATATTTTAATCGTCTTTAAACATTGGATAAATCTTTAATTTTTTTCCCTTTGAGAATGGTAACTCTTGATTTTATTATTATCAAGGTGTTGGCACCACATGATATTAAAATTTATATAGGGATCGGAATTAGCATTGGAGTGTGTTTGAGAATAACGAGTGTCATTCCACTATTCTATATTTATTCCCATAAGCAATTTGTGCCAACCAATACTTGTCCTTCGAGCACCTTATTTAATCCTACCAGAACAATATGACTACAATGAATTCCCAGAATCTTTTGAGACATTTTGAAAGGATTAATGACTTATGATAGTCATCAAATATATTTAATAGTCAAATCTCTAGCATCTTCTCCTACCTAAGTTACATATTTAGGCACTAGGGAAATCCCTTAAATCCATTTATGATGTCTGGGTTCTGGTAATATTTTCACTCTATGAAATAAATATTTCAAATATCATCACCTTTTATAAAATGGAAATTAAATATTAAAGGAATTTTCATTATAGTCCATTAATCTTTATAGTTGTCCAATCTGGTAGGTTACTATAAAAGATGAATGCTTTGGACTCTATGTTATACTCAAAGAATTTGAGTTTTGTCACTTCCAATTTTTCAGGTGTAGTCATTATGATGACACAGAAATATATAATCTTTTTCAATTTATTTTTTCAGTCTCATGTTCCATTAATGGTCTTGAATTTTGGGTTTTAAAACTTAGGATGTAAAGTAATTGCATCTAGAAAGTCAATATATGGATTTCTCTTTTAATTCACTAGTGTGTGTCACCCCACCATGTACTTCATAAAAATATAAAGGGATAAAATTTAGTAATGAAGATCTGGTGGTACTATAATTAATATGAAAACTTGAGTTTTTGTAATTGGTAGAGCCATATATCTTTGTCTAAATTATACTGAAAATCAATATTCAATTTGATCTAGACTAGAGAAATAAACTTATAATGGGTATAATTGTTTCCAATGTGGAGGAAATTTATAATACACCTTGGACACAAGGTTTAGATAATCTAAGGCAGTTAGATCATATCTAGTCAACTGGTTATTGTTTCCCTTATTATTCATCTGGTTTCTTTTAATTGGAAATCTACTAGAGGGGATACATTAGCCTCAGTCAGATAGGTGTTCTCTATATTCATATTTCTTATGAGCAATTAGACAATAAACCTCATCAACTATTCTATATCATATTCAAATTGTGGAAACCATTACTTTATAGATAAATGTTTAACTCCTTAGCTAGTGAGTGGGATGAAGATGTATCCAAGAATTTCACTTTTTCTTTCACTAATGTTTTTGTAGAGCTAATAAATGCATATTTAGAGTTCTCATATCTAGAGTCTATCACTAATTTTATGTAAACAATCATTTTTTATGTTCGTTACTACATTCCATTTTTTCAAATATAGTTCCTCAAGAAATTATTTTATATTGGTTTTATATTCAACATTATTCTACGGATGACACAAATAAACTTTCCAAATTATAGTGTCTGATGAGTATCATTTTTTAGGTATTATAATAATAATGGGATTTATTGTCTTTGGATTATTAGTCAAGGGAAAAACCAAAATCTCAATTAATATCTTCCTTCATGGTGGGATATTTTTCATTATGTCCCATGTATGACTATATATTTCCTTCTTGATGGAGAATGAACTTCAGAGAATCTCTGGTGACATTAAACTTACACACCACTTGACTAGGAGATAAAACATGCCACTAAAGAATCTATGATGGTGCTCTCTATTAGTATTAGCCAAATCTATTAAAAATGGTTTCCTTATAGAAGTAGGTGTAATAATACTCCTAGAACTATAGTGTAGGGTTTTATTGGTTCCACCACCAAAATATCATAGATTAACTACAACATTGAAGATTCGAGGTAGTGGGGGTGGTAAATATGACCCTTTTCTTATGGATCAGGATTGATCCTATAATGATGTGTGGGAAATTTATACCATGTCCTTCCTAATTATCAAGGTTTATAATCAATCATGAACTGTATATATCTATTTTTTATGGTGATACCTACTTACCATTGAGGGGTACTCTGTGTTTATAATATTTTCTTACCTCAAGAGGGATTCATGTTTGTCTTTCCTCAATGCTTGATGTAAGATCCTTTAAATGTATTTATCCTATACAGAATTCCTTTTTTGATTTTTTGGAATGAAATTAAAAAATATGGATAAAATAAAATATTATATCTATGATGTGTCATGTTTTCCTTCCTAAATAATCGGTCTCCACATTGAGCAAGGTGAAGTTTAGAACCCCATATTCAGCCTGCCCTCTGATTTTTTTATTTAATGAGGCTCCCATGATTATTTGGAGGTGATAATTCTTTATTATAAGGAATTATTTATAGAGTCTAACATTACACTTTTTTATTTACGGTTCTGAGAAACTAAAAAGTTAATTTAATTGACACAATGGAAGTTATCACTCATCACCTTGACATTTTTGTCATACTTCCAAAAAGATATATTCACTTCCATGAGATAATAGAGAGTAAATAATAGTTTTTTGGATTGATAATGTATACATTAAACTTTCAAAACCTCCAAAATTTCATAACTTAAGGTGTCTATGGGAAAGTTCATGGCTAGTAAATTTACGCTAGTAATTTATTTCAACATGAACACTTCACACTCCTCTTTTTCTAAGATGAATTAGACTACTTGGCATAACCATAATGTTTCTTCTTTTACTAATTTTCTGGGTGACTGATGTAATGTGGAATGTTCTTAACTATACATGAATGTAAATGATCCATGGGATATGATGATTATTACCAACACCTTGAACTGTGTTTAATCTTGGGAAAGATGACACTTATCGGTGATTAAGCACTTACTGTAGTAAGAGTCCAATACTTGAGTGCCTCTTAATATGAGAGAGATATCATATTTAATTTTACATATGAATAAAAATCATACATAAAATATATGAAATTTCAGGGAGGTCCTCCATAAAGATAATCATGGTGTGAACCTCTATGGTTTTCTACTATTATTATCTAACTAGAAGGGGGAACTTCTTGTCTAACAAATATCTAGTTATGGGGAGGACCTTGGCAACTTTCACCATTGGAAGGACCACTATGGTTGGTTTTTCATATTCACATGGTGGAACCTTATGAATAGTAGTCTAGGGAAGATCTTTAGATTTCTAATTTGTATATCCAAGATAGGACCTTCATAGACACTTCTACTTTACCCTTTGGTTAAAGAGATGAACAAATCTTCAGTTACTATTAAAATTCATTGAAGGTCCTCAATAACTGTTTCATTAGTTGGGGATAGAATATAATCCATCTCTTTAGTTTTATGATACCCATGATAAGACCTCTTGAATCTACACATCCAGGTGACCTGAGTCAAAATCTCTATCATGGTCATATTCTTATAGCATTGGAAACATATTTAATGCATTGTAACACTCTTAAGATAGCCTCTACATATTTTCATAATATCTCAATGAAAATATTGATATTTTTTTAAATTCTAGAACAGCCAATGAATATCAAAATATATGAGGTTAAGAACTAGTTTATTTTAATCACAATCATAATATGTTGATAATCTTCCTAGTTGAGGATAGAAATGTGGGACTATTTCTTAATAGGTGCCACCAGGATATGTTAATGTGATTCATATGAATGGGTATGGTTATTATTTTTTACAAATATTATTTCTAGTTTATACTTTTAGAATCCTTTGGTGGGACAATTAATGTGATTTTATTTGTGAGTAATAATATGAAGATGGTGAAGAAATCTAGTTGTAGCAGAAAGTATATGAGCCTTCTCAATTTTGTCTAATGATATGATTCAATGAAACATAGTGGTGGATTTAAGAATATTAAACCTCTCTATAGTGATTTTCTGAATATTCCAATGATCTCATTTTCTATTGTTAAGGATATGACCATACCCAAAAGTTATTACTAGAATAACTCGATGAACTCTAGTAGAATGGGGTATATAGGCCTACCACTATTCTTCACTCCTCACTAAGATATGATAAAGACCCACGAAAATTGGAGTACAAAAATGGGTGTATATAAGAGTAGACAACAAGATATGCTAATGAAATCCATTAATATATTAATGAGTGGAAATATAGTCATATAAACTAGTGGGTTGTAGAATATGATGATAGTTACCTTTTTTTTCTCTCATGATATGTTGGATGTCCTAGGAGGTGTGATCAGGGATATGAGATTCTACTTTTTTTACCCACAGAATGTGTTGAATGGAATTATTAGTGATAATATAAATATAAAACAATTCCCTAACTTTATTTTTTTATTCCCTTTTAGAGTTTTTTATAGGAATTATTTCATGAATAAATGGGGTTACCATCTCCCTTGTGGATTCCTCTTTGAGTTCCTATAGTGTTCCAAATTCACTGTTCTTGTGGTAGTGATGACTAGAATTATCCATCCTATGATTCCCTTGGGAGGCAGTGTGGATTTGGTGACATTATAACCCCCCCCCCTCCACTCTATGATACAGTAAATGAGTCTTATCACTATGTAGGTAATGAAACCCAAAGTGTTTGGGCATGGTAGAAGAGAGTACATTATTATATATGCCCTATTATTGGTAGATCCATCGATAGGGATTACCCATCATGAGGATCATTCAATATGTTTCCAATATAGGGATATATCCATTGAAATTTTACTCCTTGATTATATCATTATTCACTAGGTTATGGATACATTTATTCAGCAGCAACAACCTAATGTGTGGTGGGGAAACCTCCCTCATTGACGTGGACGCTTGTGCTAGACACCTCTCCTAGAACGTGACAGTAACCAAGGGATCTATGTGGGAGTTTTTTGTCTATATTTATGGGCTGATTTAGTGTAATTCATGAAATAATGCTTCAATTTGGATAAAATTGGAAAATTCATGGGTTCTTAATGGTTTGGAAGGGATGAATATCTCAAAAAAATCCCTTTAAAACACAATCTCAATTAAGAGTTTGTTGTATTGATATAATTCATGGGTAAAGGATACATGTGTGGTTTACAATTATTATTTCAATGTCTTTCCCAACCAGGGATATTTTTATCATTAAATAACCTATATTCCAATGAGACAAGGTCACTAAGACATATCTATAACACTATAAAATTTGTGTTATTCTTGAGGATGGTAGGTCAGGCTTATCACACCCTTTAGAGGGAGGTTATTTCTTTCTACAAGACTCTCTAATAGATTTTTGATATATTCAGGAATAATTCCCAAATTCTATTATAGGTCTGGTTACCACCATGTATTTGAATGGCTAGGACTATGTGTCACTATGAAAATCTCTATTATCAAAATTTCTGTATTTTCTCTTATAGGTTGCAGACACTGTTTAAAACCACAAAGCATGACACTATGGAATTTTTTAGAAAATAAGGTGATGAAAGGTGTTTGGATTTTTGTATTATACAATTAAGAAAATATATTAATATAAATATCTATGGCATCAATCAAAACCCATGTAGTTTGGTGCCACTTAACCAAATGTGTCAGGCCTTTTAAGGTCAAGTGAAAAAGACCAATTCAGTGAATTTTAAAGCCACACATCTATGACTAAATAAATTTATTTTAAGGTAATATATCTAGGGCCTAAACAAATATTGGGTTTGAAATGTATATAATCATTCTAAAACTCTATGTTAATAGGAATAAAAGGTCTCATGGTTCGAGTTGCACAGATTGAGGTGATGTGATAAGACCGGTCCAAGTAGTTTAATGTCCTGAAGTAAGAATGTTTAGGAAAAATTTTACCTAGAAATAGTTTTTTTGATAATTATATACATAAAACTCATAGGAATAATTACCCTTGAAAAAATCATCGATCATAGTAAATATATCCCGTAATAGATGGTTTCATGGGGAATATGGCCCAATGAGGACATAGTTTCATATGAGATATGTTGAACCCAATTTCTTTATATTGTATATTTTTTAATTAATTTAGAGTATTGATGGATATTGATGCAAATGTTTTTAATAGTAAAATAAATTAATTTCCTGAAGTTTATTATTTAACAACACAATATTATATATTATATATTTTATTTTCATTAGAACCTAATGTGTTCGATGGCTAGAAATGCATGAAACAAAAAACCTAAATTGAACCACACAAAATTTATATATTTTCAAGTGTAATTATTATAACTCATTTTATACATGGTAATGATAATTTTCTAAGGAGAATATCTCAAAAAATAGATAAGAGAAATACATTAGGAATCACATGTCTTCCCCTAAGTAAGGCCCAATTAACATCCTCTTGCAAGTCAAGCCTGCACAGCTAGTTCCACTAAGAAAGTCTAGTCCTACCCACCCTGCATCATTACACAGATATTGACATGCACCTAGAATTTCTCAGGTTACACCTAATGTGACATACCTTTCATGAGAGACCTTTGGGAAACACTTCCTTCTCTAACTATCCTGAAATTTCCATCAAATAGGACACTTAGGCTCCTCATTTAACATAACGGGATTATTAAAAGAATCATCGAAGCTCTGATCATCCTAGCCATTAATGAAGGTCCTAAACATAATCCAGGTAGCTCTCTAAGCCTCTAAATACGAGTTAATTATGGAGGTTAGTGGGATTATAGTTCTTATGGTATGTAAAACATAAAAGTAACTATGTGAGATGGCATTCTTCCTGGTCCAAAATTACTTGGGAGAAGGCACCTTCCCAAACTCAGGGCTTCATGAGACCCTTGCAAAGAGACCAGAGGAGAACCTTGGATCACATACAGAGGCCTCTCCTATGTTTTCTTAACTAGGTTTTCCATTTTCCAAAGGTAATCTCAGTCCATCCTATTCCACCCTGTGTGAAGAACCTTTAGTCCACCCACACCCTACATGGGTGAATAACTTATAGCCCACCCTAGTCCACCCTACATGAGACCACCCTTGATCTCACCCTGACCCCACTTGTGTGAGACAAGCATCAATCTCTCTTTCATGTATTCAACGTAAGGGAACCACTTTCCCTGGATCCATCATCTGATGGATAATAGGACAATAAATCCCCCAATGCCTTCAGATATAAATGATCAGTACAATTTTCATATCATCATTTCCTCTAAATTAAACATTATCATGTTAATAGAAGTCCTGAATTTATTTTACAAAAAGGTGGTATCCTCATAGTGTTCCCAATTATACATTCATGTGGTAATAATATTCTCATCCTTAGGTAAGGTGGAGAATGGATTATCGGACCAAGAAGTGACATCTTTTGATATAAGCACAAATATAATCAAGATTTATCTATATGATTATGTAATCCCAAATACTTGGGGATCAAATAAAAATCGAGGGATATGGGAACATATAATCCCCATATCTTCCTTAGATTTTCCTTCTTCCACCAGCAGACAAAACATATTTTCTAAATTGCTAGACATTTCTCTTCATATTGTTTCTCAAAATAATCATGACACATTTGGTCTTAGAGGTTAGTGATGATCATGACATCCATGTAATCAAATACCATTCTCTATATAGATTTTCATTATGTATCTTTATTTTATCATGAAATGTTCTTCTTATTTGGTAAAATCTCATACCATGTTATCAGTACATCAAAAAGAAATATTCTCAATAAGGAAACCTAATGGTAACCAAAACCATGTCACTATACTCACTAAGGGCCATATTCTCTATATAAAAACGACCTAAAATTTTTATATTCCCAATGAGGAAACTCAATTAGTCCTCCTCCATATGTGAAATTACAATCCTTATAAACTACATGGATATTTATTCTTATCCTAATAGGATATATAGAAAACATCCCTCAGGTTAAATCCTAACAACCCAAACTCACTATAATATTCTCTAGGATATATTACATTATTTGAAATAGAACATAGAGGGACATATTTCTTCTGAACCCATTTCATCAACTTCATCAACAGGCTACATCCCCAGTGAAAGCATGCCCCCACCTGGGATGCCACATCCCTCCCAAATCCATTTCATCCCATTTTCATCAGTTCATATTACCAGTTAGGGACACTATCATAGGGCCATATACCCTACCAGAAAACTAGTTTTAGGTTCTCTTGAGTGTATGGATTGCAGAAGAAATTTTGTATTCTCCTTTTACCTAGATGTCCTTGTATAATGATGTTGAAATACCTATTTTATTCTATATCATATTACCATAAAAGTTATGATGTTCCCTGTAATGTGGCACTTAACCACAATTGATGTGTCACCCAAATTTCATAACCCTTTTATGCTCTTAAAAAATGAAATCTGTCCAGACATGGATATTTACCAACAAATTATGAATATGTTTGTCTGTTAAGATACTAATTTGATAGGGTTTTATTATTCTTTTCATTTATATCTATACAGTTTTTATAATAACTACCTTCAATAAAATGGCATATTTCTTGATGGATTGAATATACATGTCGGTTGCTGACCATGATGGGTCCTTGCCTAGACTAAGGACTACATCTCCAACCCATAATATTCAACACAGTATTATAAATGTGTTTATTCAGAAATACCACCTCAATTGTACTATCTTAACTCTAGAAGACACTCAATGATCCCTCCAGCACATGAATACCTACTAATATTTCACTTAAGGATGCATTGGTTCCCATAATAAGACAGAACCAGTTTCCATTCCAAACTATTTTAGGAGCCTATAACCAAAATTTATAAACATATTTATTCATTATTTTAAGGAGGCTGGTGAATATTTCACCAATAGCCTCATCCAAAAAACATGAGGGTCTCGACAATGGGCTCCTTCCAGTAGCCACCTCCATCAGTTCCATGTGGAAAATTGTCATCACCATGATAATGACACCACTATGTAGGATCCAACCCAATTCATTCAACCCTGAGCACCCAGGTCATCCCATCGAGGGTAGAAACCAAAAAACTAGGGATAAGTTCACATTATTATTTCATCTAAAGAATATTTCTAACAAAAAATGGTGTAATCTTATAAGTATATTGAAATAATTGTTTCTAACCCATAAATATTTCAACACAATATAGATGAAACCAAATGATCCCATTAAATTAAATGGAAGAAAAACAAATGTGTTGATGAAAATACCTACATGTTTATATACAGTCTACCTGCATGATCTATAAATACTTAGAAAAACCAGTCAAAAAATACAAGTAACAAACAGGGGCATGCTCATATCTCTATCCTCGCACATTAATATTGTAATTATATACTGATAGGAAATTGAGGATAGGATCCGGCCTACATACCTACGCCAAACATGGAATGAGAATATATCCATATTTTTCCCATTTAATTCATTCAACATATCATGAAAATGAGGAAAGGAAATATGAAAATTTCTACCCACATTCTAAAATCATTCTAGGATATAATCATAGTAGTGACAATGATTAAAGGGTGGATGTGGTATTTCATCCTCACTATTGGGGTGACACATCAGTATAATATGATGGTCACTTCAATATAAACATATATTATTGATCAAGTCCAAGATTTTTCTTTGAATATCCCATGATAAATGGAAAACCAGATGAGGATCATATCCTCATTCCAATATGCGGTCATTATACTATTCTCGTGGCCATTCTAGGAGAGGGATTTATCCCGACCAAAATTCCAGAAATCCTCAGGAAAATTATGGATACAACATAAGATCTACATAAAATTGCTCCAATATATGAATTTCATTATTCCCAACAAATGGACCAATTTGTCTACAAGAGATAATCCAACAAGAATCATCACCAATGGTGATAATAAAATGAAGTGTTGATTTATGAATCTAATATTCCCAATTATGTTTTTCCTAATGTACTTATACATTTATCTTTGGTGTCTTAATATCCTACTCATCCATTACCAGATTAGAGAGATATTAGTTTAATTTTAAAAGGTCATATGAACAATGTTTCAACAAGTAGTTAAAGAGGCCCTCCCTAAATATATTTTTAGTAAATCTTACTTCATTTCCACAATCTTATCGATCACAAGAACCCATCTTCTGATGATCTTCGTGGAAACCCTCCTCATGTTCATAAGATAAAACATCCAGAAAGACCTCCCATTATTATTTCCCTCCCTACAGAACCTCCTTGAGGTAAAAAATACTGGAATCACCTTGAATTCAGACATCAATATGTTTTATTATTAATCCACCTAATGGAATTCATGGAAACATTTCTCTCCATGGTGATACTTCATTTCTTCAGGAAGTTCCTCCACTTTCCAAACAAAGAATGATAAATCCCTTATATCATTATTCACTCAAGAAAATGAGGCCATTCTTGATTTATTCCACATCGTTGATAAGTGAAATTATTTCTCAACTGAAATAAATCCTAAGGAAATTATCATTCCTAAAACAACCCTTGGATCTATTACCTTCACATAAATTATAAGAAATACTTTCCTTCCTAGATGTTTATAATAATGTGTAAGAGAAATATCCACATTGGTAAGATCTAGTTGAGGAACTACATTCCAATAAAGTAGTGGATAATTTTGTACTTATGGGAAGGAAATTTTACAAGGATAATAAACCCATCATTTTTTGGCTTTAAACCACTGATTAGTTTGATATTCCATATGTATTATCATAAAATGCATACATGACATCCATTTGAACCTCTGGGAAACTCTTCACCTGTATAAATTAAAATTCTTTCATTACAAAGGTTGTATATACCATGTTGAGATAATAAAATATATTTATCACCAAATATACTTTACAACCCCACCTACTTTATGACACCCAAAATTTGGAAAATAGTGGAAGGATCTTAAAATCGCATACGTCAATTCATTACTCTAACAACATAAGTATATCATGGATTCCTAGCTTAGATTCCATGTTAAGGGATGGGAAAAACATGGGGATATTCATTTAACCTCAATTTATGACTTGAAAAATTAACCATAAGTGAAATCATATGATTTAATTTCTCCAAGATGGCCCTCAGATGTGATCCTCCCTTGGGAATGATGGTTTACTCGAAAAGAGTCAACCCTTGACAAGTAGAAGATGCATGGGGCCTAATAAGACTAAGTTATCAAAAGACACCTTCACCAATAATAAGAGAAAATTAAGAAATATTACTAATTTAGGGAAGCCAATTGTTGAATAGCAATGATTACCTAGAAGAATGTTTCTTCTGAGAAGACCATGTATTGAATCTAGATCATGCCCAAATGAAAATGTGAAACCTAAAGATAGATTTTTTAGAAGAATCAGCTATCGTGATATAGTTTTGAGCACTAGATAGGAAGGTTGGGGATTTTTTTAAAATGAACTATCTCTTAAAGGCCAAAACTTTTATCCTGAGAAGTTACAATATTGTGATGTGATAGACACAATCCTGAAAATATGTGTTATTTTTTACCTCAACCTCCCCCTCACCAAAATTCTTCCACTTTCTATTTAGGAGGATATCCTCAAAAATTAATCCTCACATTTCATCATATATCACGGCCCGGTTCCCCCATTGGGATTTCATATAAGGTATTTATTTGGTTGTTACCTTTGTGTAACCCTTTTCCAAGAATCTCTATAGGAATCTAGGAAATGATTTAAGATACATATTATTGATTGTAAAATAAAAGTGATTTCTTAGGGGTAGAACTACCCCTAAATATTTTTCTGCCTTCAAAATATATCATGGGGCCAATCATCCCTTCTATTATTTTATTTTCAATGTTACACCTACAATTCACTATGTGTTGGTGAATGTTATCATCACTAATCTTGTGGATTATAAAGAAGATGACGCCAACATAGAGGAGTAAGAAAATAATGATTGCATTCAAAACTTGGTCCACCTTTATATATATATATTAAAAAGGTGTGAAATCAAGGAACCAAAATCATTAAAAAAACATGGGGACAAATGTGAATGTTCCAAAACCACCATATTGATGAGCTCCCCCAATAAATAAAAGGGTGAGGGTATGATAATGTCCTAGAATATTTCATATATATTCAAATCACACTTGATATAATTGAGGTTTGCATAATATGAGATGTACATACAGGACCTGAGGAAATTAAAATTAAAACTACTAAGAGGTAATATTCCCACTAGGTATATCCATATTGTGGAGCCTCATATCAACCTCCCAATAGATAACTTTCAACTGGAAGGCCTTTTCATATCAATGAGAGTAGATCTAGAGAACGCGATCAACCCTCTGGCAAGACAACTTTTATTTAGATCTAATTGATGTAGGGTATCAAGAATTTATTCCATTTGGAAAAAATAGAACTGGACTTGGAAACCCATCAATGTTTATCCCATGTTGAGTGTTAATCATAGGTATTGGAAATATGGTGTATCAAGACCTACTAGATTCTTCCCCTAATTAATCTCTAATTCATCCAAACATACCCTATGGTATTATCAATACTATCATGTCATTAAAAGCACGATTAGAAATTTTAGAGGTATGGAATGTTCATGTACCACCACAATGAATGCCTTTACCTGAATGGGTTAATTCCACCATTCACATTCCAATCAAATAGATCCCTAAATTTATAATATTTAATGGCATAGGGAACCCAATGTATCGTTTAATGCATTTCTAGTCTCGTTGTGATCCTATGATGGGAACCCCCACACAATTACAACTGGTGAAACTCAATTTATTCATAAAAATAGTGCAATGTATATCCATTTTATGGTATAATAGTTTTTCATATTGGTCAAAAATTGGAAGGGTGATATCCCCATTGACAATTTCTATTTCAATTTATCTCAACACTACAAAATACAACAATCCTCGACCACTCAAACTACAAACAGTAAGGGAATAAGTGGGTATTTTATTTCATGTCTAGGTGGAAGGGGTTGAATTTCTCCCTAAACCGATAGTTTCCCTAAGTAACCTTTTTATTCGAACATATAGAGAATATTTGTATTGATTATTGAACATCTCTCATCCCTATGAAATATTTATACACAGATTTTTTCATGAATTTTTTTTATAATTTTTAAATAATTTGTAATTAAAAATTTCGATATTACCATTTAATTTATTAATTTACTAATATTTGGGAAATATTATATGTTAAATTTAAATAATTTAAAATGAATGAATTTATAATGAATTTTATTATTTCTATTTTGTTTAATATTATGTCTAAATTAACATTGAATTTTTTATTTTCTGAAAAAACAATTTACATGCTCAGATAACCCTTAACCAGTGGCTAGCCATCCCAGAAAAGTGATAGCTATCCACTAGGGGAGCCCACCATTAGAGAAAGGTTCATAGAGATGATCCCATGCGTAATTTGAGCAAAAGATTTTAGGGGTTATGCTGGGGTGGTGTGGCCCATTTCTACATGTTTGATGTGTAACTGGGATCCTATCCTTAGGTAGGAATTTGATTCGGTGATGGGGTGATTTCATATAAAAAATCACTATAACTAGGAAAAACTTTTATGTGGGAAAATCCATTTGCATGTACCATTAAATTTAATCAAAATGGCATCATGGTTCCTATCTTCATTCACCTCATGCTCATATAGATCCCACAGTCATCTCGAACACTCATAACAATCACTCAACTTCTTTTTTCTATCTATAAATTCTGGAAACCATTAATACCACCACTACTCTATCTAGATCTCAAACTCATCCATTAATTGTTGGGACCCCCAAGGATGACCATGGAAGTCTCTTTCGATATATATGACCATCGTGAATCCATTTTTGTAGAGGAATACACCGTACATGCCATGTGATCTCCCTTTAACCACTGTGAAGCCCAGAGGGGTTATGGATAAGAAACTTATCTACTTATACACATTTTTAATGCTCAGAAAAACCATGGAGATAATTTAAATTGGCCATGCACACCATGAAAATTACCAATCCCATTGTCCTGGACTATATTTTTAAACACACAACATCTTCATGTCTTTTCAAATATGGATTCTTGGGTCTCAAGGCGTGGCTTTTGATTTTAAAATTTAAAATCATTTATGATGATGATAGATCTGAAAAAATTGGGGTTGATGAGGTCTCTATGCTTATTAAAGGAGGAGGGTTTAGTCGACGAGGGGAGATTTATATAGAGGGAAGTAAACCACTACTAATGCTTCTGTGGTTTTCTTCCCTAATTTATTTTCATTCATTTGTTTTTGATTTTTTTTATTTTAATATAATTTTAATTTGTTTATAAATAAAATAATTCATGTATTTTTTATCAAGTGTTATCACAAACCAATTTCATCTTATTCTACTTATTCTTCTTGATCATCTTATAATTTTTTCTTTGTGTCGAATATTTTCTTTTCTTATTACAATTATATTATATTTTATGTTTATAATTCCCCCAAATTATTATTCAATTGATTTTAATGGAATATTATTTTACAAACCGTTGTGACCACTTACTCATGATAATGGGAGGATGGCTCGAGGCTTGGACATCAGGGATGATCTAATGTTCCTTAATTCTCTTCTTCAATTTAAAATGTTTTATTTATGTTTTTGGTGAGTAAGATAGATGTTTAGAGGTGTTGAGATTTTTCACCATGACATAATTCTTGAACCCATTTCTATTCTTTTTTTTTATAATTATTTTCTTTATTCCATTGAACATAATATCTTCACACGATGAATGTGATTTATTCAAATTATGAAACGACATATGATAGAGATGGGTCTTAGAATGTGTCACACTCTCAATTGGGGTTTTCCATTAGTAATGATTATAGTATGAGGTGGAATTGAATTTTCGTTAGCATTAAATATTTCACAAATACTAAATAAAATATTATTAATTCATGAGTGATATTTAACAATTGATTTATTAGAATAAATTTATTCAACAATCATAAATAATATAAGAGACTAGAATCCAATCACAAAATCCAATGTTTTTTCTCTCCTATTCTCATTTTTTTATCATTTCATGGTAATTTATAATTTTGATCATTTTATCATTTTATATAATAATAAAACCCCAAAAATATCATTGTATTAATAAAATAAGAGAAAAAAAACAAGTAGTTTATGTTAATTAGATTAAGTGAATCAACTATGAATCTCATCATGTGAGATGACCATAGTTAACCACTCTTTTTTATTATGAAGCATTTATAAATTCTCTTTTTCTTTCCACCATAACACGCATGCATCAAATATATAAGTGGGTTTTAGTATCTTTCTTTAGTTTCTCATAGATTTGAGAATTCCATCTTGCGAACTAAGGCCAAGTCCTAACTAATTCCATCAGTTCAAGGAAATATAACAGAGATAGAAGTGGTTTTCATTGTCATTCATAAGATATCCCCTATTCCATCTATAACTCTAATTATTAAATCATATAATGCAACACACACTCATATGTTTTATAATTAATTCCCTCTAAATATGTATGAGTATAACAAACCAAGTAAAAACAAGTTCAAGGAACGGAGGAGTAAAGTTTATTCATTTCGAGATGAGAAAGTCTCTACCAACATCAAAGTGACTATGGAGAACAATTTAATCAACATACCAAAGCCCAAAAATCATGATCAGGTTGGTCTCAATGATACCCCTAACTATTTTCCCTTTCACCAGATTCTAGGGAATAATATCATGGAATTATTTGTTTTTTAAGACATCATGTAAAACATGGTAGAATTTGGGAAGTAATGTTGGAAAAACCACAAGCATAAGTGGCATGTGTTTCAGCTACCTCACCATAGGATGAAGCTGAGTGGAATGAATTTTCTAGTAAAGGTTCATATAAGTTCAATTAATTGAGGATCAGGGATAAAATCAATTGAAGTCATGATATCCTCAGGATGACGTTGAATCAACCAAATGTTCCCCTTGATTCTCCTTTTGTAGCCTAACTAACCATATTTATGTCATTGTACTCCATGTACTAGTCCTTTAAGAAGATGAACATTTAAATAATAATAAAAATTATAGGAATAAAATCTTGAACAGATTCCAAAACCAACCATGGATCAATTAGAATTTTTCCCTCCATCCCAAGGGGCATGGTAACCATACCCCCAAACATTACCATAATTGTTGACCCACGAGATTGAATCCTCATCAAAATATGAAATCATATTTTTTTACTTTAATTTCATTCATTTAATTGATAACTTATCCAATGATGAGTATTAACATGAAATGTATTTCCCTACACCCTATTGGTAAACTGGAGGAATTGGTCACTTGGGGTGATGGTACATGGGAAGATGCAGATGCAGAAGAACTCAATACTTTATAAACCTCCCTACTCAGACTGGCTATACTGCTAAAGGTTATGGAAGAACCCCCTAGATGGCCAATAAGGTGTAGGAAATTTCCCTCAAATATGCTTGGGGTATCTTTGACCCGATCGTCATGGCAGATCAATAAGAGGGAGTGTAATTGTCTGATCAACATCAGTGAGAAAGAATACATGTCCATCCTAACACACCAAGGAAAAGAGAACCCTAAATTCCTGTTCCAAGGGATGATCTACCTAAATAAAGTAATTTATATCCTAAAGTTTCTATAAAAAGAGAATATTCTTACTAGGACGAGAATTCCTTTATCACAAAATTATACCATTCTATTGAAATTAGACCTGGTGTTGTCTTTATTTTCAATCCTAGACACTCATTTTATCGAAAGACCTCCAGGAATCCCTCATGACATAATTTCTGATCCCTTATGAGTTTGAATATGTGGTTTCCAAAGCTAAATTATATCATTCAAATACCAATCCTTCATAATTTCACTTAATTATTTCTTTCACGTAGCAAGAAAAAGAAGTTGTTATATAAGGGAACATCTGACACTTTTATGTATACGGACGAATAAATGATATTGATATCTGATTCGATTTCATTGATAATAGTAGATTATTCAACCTCATTCTTGTATAAAAAATCATCTATTGGGTTATATTGAGGCCAAAATTTCCCCTTATTCTCTAACAATATAGGGTTATTATAAATTAGAGAAAACCCACCTCAGAAAAATATACATCAGGGCTTAGTTTGGGTACCTCATATCTGACTCGAAATTTCTTGTTTTCAGAATGATTCAGCCTTCAATGTGCTGTTAGGAAGGACTTGTTTGCATCAACATGGATATTTACTCACATCATACTGCCAAATCCATAAGTATTGTATTAATTAGAAAATTAGGGTGTATCATAGGGATAGATCCCTATTTGAATCATTTGAATTTCATTATATTGATACCTGATTCTACTAAAATGAAGGTAAAACCCCATGAATGACAGTGTTTCTTAGGTTACTACCCCAACTGTTTAATAAATAACCTTGTTCAATCCCTTCAAATAGTTTAGTGAAGAATATATGCTTCGCATCAATCAGATAAAACATATGAGTTTATATTAAGGTATATATTCAACAAACTTCTTGATATTAGCCAAGACGATTGAGCTCAATAGCACTGAAAATGCCTTCAACCCTCCAATATGAGGTAAACAATTAGGTGATAATGACCTCATTCTATCCCATGTGCTTCAATAGATCCCACTCTCATTAGATTAATCAAATAAATCTATCATGTCACCTATATGTATTAGAGTTACTTCTTCTCCATCCCTAATATCCCCTATATAGATACAAATAATCCTCACATCTTCAATCATTTATAAGAAAGATACTTCATCTTCTTGATATCAAAATATTGAATCCTCTCTTAAATTTGAGAAATTGACTTCATCACATAATATCCCTATGAGTGTGGTGGAAGATGATAGTAAGAGGAAGAGGAAGAGGAATAGGAAGAGGAAGAGTTGGAGAAGGAGGAGGAGTAGGAGGACCTTAGGGATGCCTCTCTAGTGTTTGAGGAATGTGTCTCTACCACTATTGACAAACTCAAATAAATAAATATGATAAAAAATTAGTCCCAATGACCCATAATGATTAAAAAACAATTTCTTCTGAAGAAAAGGTTGTATATACCTTTATTCAAAAGAAACATCAAGTCATGTTTTTCTAGGATTACATATAAATATGAGGCATCAATCATGAGGTTTCCACTCACCCCTTGGCATTCCATAAAACCATTGAGATTAGATATCAGAATCTAGAAGTACACACTTGAGTGATGCCTCAAAAAATTTGGGTGATTTTGAAAAACACATCAAGTCCAATTTCATTTTATAATTCTAACATCCAATGTGTGTAGCCAATATACTTCCATTAAAGAAGAAAAATTTGAAATTCATATTTTTCATCACCCTAAAATATCTCTACCAGTGTTTCCCAACATATGATTTCCTACTTACAATTTTAGAAATAATAATTGATACTATGGATGGATTCCATCCCCTTTACTTCATGGACGAAGATAAAGGGTACAACCAAATATAGATGTCCCCTAAATATGAAGGAACTGCATCTTTTATATTACCCAAAGGGTATATTTCTATCTCTTAATGGCCCTTGGTTTGATGAATACTGCTACAATATACTAATGTTACATTAATCGTGCCTTCAAACCCTTTATATGGAGGTTTGTTGAGTATTATGTTGATTATTTGGCGGTTAAATCGTGCAAATGTTTTGACCAACATTTTGATCTTGAGACCATTTTTAATAAAATATGACAACATAGCCTAAAAATTAACCACTTCAAATGTGATTTCATATTTACCTCATAAATGATTCTCATAATCATTATATAACAACATGGCATCAAATTCATTCTATAAAATACAAAGGCTATACTAGCTATTTGACCTCCTTGATACCTCAATGAGTTGAGTTTATTACAAGTAACCCTTTTTCATATCACTACATTATATAAATCCTTATAGGTATGTGTTTCCACTCCATCATGTTGATGAAAGGGGATCACATATCAGTGGAATAACGACTATCTAGAATATTTCAATATTCAAAATAAATTTCTTTTGAGTCCACTAGTCATGATTCATCTTATTTAGGGAAAGATTATCATTTTATATTTTACATTCCTTGAATGATCACTAGTTTATTTCCTTTCTCAAAATAATGATTCATGGAACAAAAAGAAATCTATTATTTCGGTTGAACCATGCTTGATATTGAGACTTGTTATTTAGATTTTGAGAATAGGTGGTTTGAAGTAGTGTTTCTAATTTAGAAATTGATACACTTACATCATCTCTCTGATATCTACTTAGTATTTCATAGAAATACATTAAAATACATATTAATACATCCTATATTGACAGGATGTTTTTCATGGTGGGAGGTCATGTTAAAGAAGTTCAAAATTCAGTTCATGCCTTAGATGGTCTTAAAAGTACAATAATTAGTCGACATTATTTTATAACAACCTTCTGTCGAAACAACTTTAATAAATACTGAATTTTCTAATTGATATATCTTCTCAATTTTTAATGACCCCCAAAAATTAGAGAAGTATTTTTATAAAACATATTGAAGTCCAACATTGAAGATAGTGGAAGACCCCAAGCTCAATAAAGTTGGGTTGGGAGTTAGGATCATCTCCCCATCAAAGGTTGTCTCACCTTATTATTTCCTATTGTCAAAACGTTTCACAGAAAAGTTAGTAGATTATCAATACCTCATCATGATGATAGAGTTGGAACAGAAAATTCCACTAGAAAACTTGATGGTTAAATGTGATTCAGAATTGGTAATCAAGAATATTAATAGTGATTACTCCATAAAAATGGAGATTTAATCTCCATATTTGACTATGTCCAAGGACTATTGGAAGACATCTACTTTGAGATGACATTAACTCATGTCCCTGAAAACTAAAAATTACTAGGAATACACATTACAAAATTCTTCTATGGATTTAGTCAGTCTATATCAGGAAAAAACCATCATTAGCAATGTGAAACACTGGATTGTGTCTCCATTTGTTCATGTCGACATTAAAGGAATCAATGAGTTTAATTACATCCCAAAATGGTATGGTTTAGAAACTAATTAGATGAGTCATATTGTGGACTACACTTAAAATAGATTATTCCTTTCATAAAAATATGTGGAAGGGAAAAATAAAAGATTAGAAATTAACATAATTATTTATGATGGTCCAAATCACCAGACTTCCATCTATAAATGGGTCATCGACAGAGTCCTTTTCCAGTGAATTGAAAAAGAGAAGACTTTTGTTTTCATGAAAATACTACATATAGGGGCCTATAGTACTCACCGGTTAGGGTTCATGATTTATAATAAAATCCGAAGGCTTGTATACTTCTATAAATTAATCTCATAGGATTGCACATAATTCACCAGAAAGTTTAATTCCTTATTGGTTCATTACAACTTCATACATTAACCCTTAGAGTTTCTACACACTACCATATACTCCTTGGCATTTTTCTTATGAGGAATGGATGTTGTAGGGTTTTATACTCTATATACATCCCAGAAATTCAAATACATACTCACTGATACCAAATTCTTCCTCAAATGGGATAAAGAAATACCCCTCAAATAATCATTACCAAAAGCATTTTCAGCTTCATGAAATCTAATATCATTAATAGATTTGGTGTCGCTTATATGATACTGATGAAGATGAAACAAAATTTTGTTCTTTTGAGTTGTAAAACATGTATTAAGAGTACAATATCAAATACAACTAGACATCTCTCTATCATGCAGCGACAAATGGATGGATAAAGGCCTTCAAAAAGACATTATAAATCTTAATTCAAAATGTGGTGGATAAATATAAAGAGTCTTGTCCTGAAAATCCATATATTCCTTGTAGTTTCACCCGACCACAACCACAACCTCCCCCATGTACATCCCATATTGACTACTATATGGGATAAAAGCAGACCTCCCCATTTATCTCCAATTTCCCTCACCTTGTGTATGAATATGTGAATATCTATCCATGGATGATCAATCCCAAAAAAAATTGGATGAATTAGGTATAATATATGATAAAATATAGTATACCTTTCATAACATGGAAGTCCACCAAAATCAAATATCATGGTATTTTTACAAGAGATTTTGATACCCCTCATTCCTAGAAGGAGAAGTGGTACTAGTCTTCTGGGATCTAATGATACCCTTGAAAAAAATTCAAAATATTGAACCAAAGTGGGAGGGCCCTTTTCCATAGATAATTTCCACTCTAAAAGAGCTTATTACTACCAAATTTGGTTCCCTAGAACAAACTTATATGTAATTTAAGTTATCAGGTTTTCATTATTTTTATTATTAATAAACAACATATCACAATAGGATTGTTCTTCAGTGTGACTTAGAATGTGATAATGTTCTAAGAGTAGTTTTCATACTAAAAGGTCATAACAGTTCCCCACTATAATGAGAACTTACAATTTATACAAAACAATTCATGAATATATGTTCTATAGTTATATGATATCATTTGAGAGACACAAATGATATAGGATATTAGGGTTGGAGACTCATATTACTTTGAGGAACCTTCTCATGGTGTATACCCTCGGTAATATCTAGTATGATATTATGATAATGAGACATGCGTGTAAAAAATCCACATTTCTATGTGTCATTGGATAATACTATATGTCGATGTTTTTATTGATCCTCAATCTTTAATATTATTATTAATGAATATTTTGAGTCGAATACACTGATGTACTGATGAAAACCATGATGATGTTTTCTTGTGAAGAATTATGATACTTTGGGTTTGTTCCAAGTAATTTTACATTAATGAATAATGTGGGAAAGGGGTTTTCCCTTCTATTTCAATGGAAGTTAATATCTCAGGACCCTTGATAGAAATGATATATCATAATAAATCCATGTCCAAGGTGTTTTATAGGAAAGTTCTTTTCCTGAGAAATCAAAGAAAGAGACATCGAGCACTTTAATTGATGGCACCAATATAAAACCTACTTGATTAGAGATATTGTGATAAAAGGATTATATTATATAGTAAGATTCCATATTACGAAACATATCATGTTCACATTAAATTATTTCTCTATTGGTTCCTTAAAGGGTTTCTAGATGCTAACCTTGTACTTTATGCTAGTTCAACAAATGTCAGTGACAAAGAGACCTAGAGTGTCACACACTAACTGTATCCATAATCTCTGTTAAATAATATATTATTATTTTTTATATAAAAATTTGAATAAATATTATTACTACACATGGTTTAATAAATATTTTTGTTGGCTTGGTCGTATATATTTTTTCACCAGTAATTCAAAAGAATATAATGTGAGTAGAATAATTAATAAATATTTATATTTTATTTAGTGAATATAATATTTATTTATTTATTTTAAAATAATGTAGTGGTATTTATTTATTAAATAAATATTAATAATTCAAGGATAATTAAATATTTTGGGGGAATGGAAGACTAGGTTTAAATGGTTTGGTGAGAAAATAATAAATATTGAATATTATTTGATTAAATAATATTTAATTTTCATTTTCATTCTAGGAAAAAGTTAATAAATAATATTATAATTATTACATGACATGTGGTTTTCACTATGATTAAATAAATAATTAAGGGCACTTTTTAAATTATTTTATTTTAACCCTAGCGATATATAAACCTAGTTGTGTTTTTATTTCAAATGAGTCAATTCAATTGTGTCGGATTTTCAAGGATGATTTGAAAAATCCTCTCAATACCATTTGGGATTCCTTCTCTAAGAACACTCCTAATAACATATATCAATATTTCTCCACCTCCCACTCATGATTCAATAGAGATCAAAGAGAACGCCTTCGAACTCAAGGCTATCAAAGCCGGATGACACAAGTTCTAGGATCTGTCATTCCCGCACTGAGAGATTCTGGTGGTGAAGTTCAAATATTTTCGGATCAAGTGTGGATAAATTCTAGAGGGAATATTATTTGATTCCTATAATTAAATGATAGCACAACACATTTCTACTATTAGATTTATCAATGAATCAATAATTCCATCAAAGTGAAATCTTTAGTTAATTAAATTAATTATAAATAATATGTGATGATCCAATCTTGGTTATGAAATTATATCAATTTCATTTATTTTTTCATTCAATTATGAATATTATAACATTTATCATTGTATAATCTCATATTGATCATCCATCTTGGAAAAAATTGAAAATTTGGACACCATTCATCACATGCATCCGCTTCACCCAGAACATATAAGTGGTATTTTAGTAGTCACATAATTATTTATAATTACATAAAGATCATTGATGATTTAATCATTTGTGATTTAGTTTTTCAAATCCAGGTTATTTGTTATTTTAATTTGAATTGTGAGATCTTCTTATTCCCACTTTACGTCTCATAGATATAATTTAAATGATTAATTTTATTATTAAAATAAAATTGAAGAACTCATATAGATGTTCAAAGGATTCAATGTGGACAAAATAGGAGTACACACCATGTAACCAGAGTTATATGTCATGTACTTGTATTAAATTATCCGTCAGTTAATTCGTTAACTATGTAAACTATACCCATTGATTAAATATGGTATATTTTATTATTATACCGTGTGTGGAATAGGCCATCCAGGTAAATGGTCAGCCATCTTACACATCATGTAGCCCACATACACTATTTATAGTCTCTTTGAGTCACATATGTTCCATGTGTTTCAATACACATTCTACATGACTAGTGATCATGTAATTCAAATATCACACTATGTGTAGCCAATTGGACATGTATTGTACTCTAGTTTCTAAGGTATTCTTTACATGTCGTGTCCCTATGAGTGGACCTCAGATAGATGATGATAGGTGCACACACAATGTATCTGTCCTATACATGCCGTTTACTTATACAAAATTACACATATTTAAAATAAATATATTATATTATGTAATCCTTGAGACATGTTCATGAATTTGGTCATTAAGTTGATAGGACATTACCCATGATGGGTTTTAATATATATACATATAATTGATTAATTAATATCTACATAATTTTTAGATATTCATATCATGTATGAGTCATATTACAGTGGTTACTCTACATGTATTGAATCATTAAATATGACCTAAAAATCATGTAATTCATGTTATATTACACATCATGAAAGTACATAATAAGTATGTATGCCATATTGTACAAAAGTAAAACTATATATGAGTATAATACAGGATAGGTGGATTTAGACAAGTATTCACTATGTTTCCTCCAAGTTCCGTTTATGTTCACAGATAATTTTAAATGGTTTTATTTAATTTTTTTTAGATTTATAATGGATAAGAATCTCAAAGAAATTGGGATAATAATTAATACAAACTAATTGACTAATTATTGATAATAATTAATTGATTCGAGTTTTATTTATCATAAATAAGAATGATTAAGAATTGAGTGCATGTTTTGTTAAATTCATAACTCATCACGTGCATGTGGATGATCATGAGCATAGAAAATAGCTTTGTATGTGATTGGTTTCATTTAATTTATTATTAAATTAAATTTTTGGCATGTGTGACTTATCTTTTATTGTCATGTAAGTGACTACATGCCCATGGTCGCTTTTATGTAAACTTTTTTCTCCTAACATACTTGTGAGTAATAGAATATGTAATAGATAGAGCTCCCATATTAGTGGAGGTAGTTCAAGTTAGGAGATGTGCTGAAACCAATCCAAGAAGATTCATAGGTGGACAGGTGTAAAGTTGTAACATTAACTATAATCAGTTAAAGTTTCTTTTTCCCTAGGTTAATAGCTAAAATCGAACCATAGTTTAAAGTACTTAACCATCCAAATTTTGGGTGATTTTAATTATCAAGGAACTCTAACTTGAACTTATGGGTAGTCATAAATTTTTCTACATCAAGGGTTAACTACCAAAGTAGGACTTGGTGTAACTATGATGAAAAGGTTAAGGAAATATTATTTAAATATTTCAGGATTAGGGAGTCCACTCAATGGGTAAAAGAACTGTGATTTAAGATAGTTTTAATTTGGAATGCCTACCTAAAACCCTTCAAGTTTCTTGACTAATCAATGTTGGGGTAATAAGAAGAGGATTATGGATTCTTGCCATCATGATTTCCAACATATGGGATATTCTAAATCTAATAGTGGGGGATATTGATTTTTGATAAAATAGTGGGAGAATAATAATTATAATATTTATTTATTTCTCTACATTTTATCAGATAAAGTACTAAAATATATTTTCATATTATTTAGTTAAACAACAATAAAATGAAATAAAAAAAATCATTGTGATTCATAAATGAGAAGGAAAAAATTCTAACCGGAAAAAAAATTCTATGAATGGAAAAGGTTCATACATTTCATCCTTCCCCATGAAAGGAAATTATATGTGTTGGAAGAACCTACTCCTAAAGCACCTGGAAATAAGGCAAGTGATGAAAAGATATCTCTCTATGAAAAACATCTAAATAATGCTACAGATGTTCAATGTTTCATGTTATCATCCATTTCCAATGATCTTCTAAAGCAATATGAGGGCATGGATTCTTATAGCATGATGTATCACCTTCAATATTTGAATCAAGAGAAGGAGACACAAGAGTTGTATGAGATCTCCAATGATTTTTTACAACTAATCTTCGAGAGTCTGTTCCAGTTGGGCCTCATGTATTAAACTGTATTAGCTATATTTAACACCTATAAATCATAGGGATTAATTTACTAGATGAGTTTCATAGAGATCTAATGCTTTAATCACTTCCCAAGACCTAGTCCATAATTATTGTTAATTAAAATATGAGTAATAATGAGAATATTCATTTGTAATTTCTAACATTGATTCTCCAAGTAGATAAGGACATGGGGAATGATAAACCAACAGTCCATATGGTGAATAAG
This sequence comes from Viscum album, assembly GCA_963277665.1. Classification (NCBI taxonomy): domain Eukaryota; kingdom Viridiplantae; phylum Streptophyta; class Magnoliopsida; order Santalales; family Viscaceae; genus Viscum; species Viscum album. The sequence continues at coordinate 92,387,140 of OY728125.1, forward strand.
AATATAAATAACAACTCAAAGGGGCCTATGACCTATAAATAGTCTAATGTTCCTGAGAACCTCCCTTCTAAGAAAGTTATGATCAAGATGCATGTAAAGGAAACAAAGGTAGTATGTCTTCCATGTAGAAAGTCAGACCATGGGAAGAGGAACTTCACCCAGAAGCTAGGTGAAGCTAAGGGTTAGTTCATTTTCTAATGTAATATTTCTATATCTCAACATTGGGTTGCAGATACAGCTTATGGTTCTCACATATATATTCCAATGCTTGAACCAAGTAGATTCCAAAATATTTCAAAAGTAGAGTTGGATAAGAGTGCTACTAATGGTGTGAGTTCAGCTACCCTGGCCATTGTCGACTTCCACCTTTCATTAATAAAAGGAATAATTTTGGTTTTAAAATATTTTAATTATGTACATAAAGTTTATAAGAACATAATTTCTCTATCACTCCTAGATTCATATGGATTTATTTTCATGCTTGGAAATAAAAGTTATTTATTTTATAAGGAAAACATATGGTATGGTTTGAGATGTTTAAATAAAGGTCCTTATATACGAATTTATTAAAACCATGTGTTGGAAATTGATAACAAATCATGTTCACATGACTCATATAACACCCAGAATTGGAATTTCCATCTTTTTCATGTAAATAATAAGTGTTTGAAAAATCATTATCAAGATGGTTATTTTGACTCATCTCAGCTAAAACCACTTTATAGATGGCATTCGGTTTTACAATGAAAAATACTAAACCACTATTTTATGGAAAGCATGAAAGTGCCACATAGCTTCTAGGATCGGTACACTCTGATGTGTGTAAACTATTTCTAGTACAATCCAGAGGTTGATATTCTTAAATCATAACTTTTAGTGATGAGTTGATTAGATATGGATATTTCTAATTCATGAGTTACAAGTCCATGTACTTTGAGAAATTTAAGGAATTCAAAAATTAAATAGATAATCAACTTGGTAAGAAGATAATGAATCTTCGATCAGATCAAATTTGTGAATATCTTAACCAAGAGTTTATCATATTTTTGCAGCATTTTGGGATTTGATATCAACTCACTCCACCTTTCACACCCTGGTGGAATGGTGTCAGTGAAAGTAGATACCATACCTTGTTAGACATGGTATGGTTTATGATGATTCATTCTGATCTTCCATTATCCTTTTAGGGATTTTCAATACAAAATGTTGCATGCACATTAAACAAAGTACCAAATAAAGTGAAAATTTGAATTCCCATTTAATTATGTAGTAGAAAGAATCTTTTTTTGTCGCATACATGTGTATGGGGGTGCAAGGAGTTTTTTAAGGAATTATATGAAAACAAACTAGAACCCGAGAGCACAAAGTGTATCTTTATTGCGTATCCAAAGGAAACAAATAGGTACTACCTATACAATCCCTCAGACAAGAAAGTGATTGTCACCAGAAAAGTCATCTTTCTTGAGAGGGAGGACGTCCTCAAAAGGAATATTGGGAGAAATATTTACTTTGATGAATTTGATGCTAAAGATACACAAGATTTTTTACATGAATAGATTTCATAGGTCCCCATGGAAAAGATAGTTCTTGAATCGAAATTACTACATATGGGCACTTGAGATGTAAGAAAACTAGAGAGATATAGTTTTTTTGTCAGTAATGATGGTAACCCATTATTGTTTGACAATTATTAACCTATCTCCTGGAAGGAGGAAGTGGAGATATCAGAAGCTTTAAGATGGTAAGAATACATGAATTATGAAATGCATTTCATGTATCAGAACAAAGTTTGGGTTCTATTCAATGTACTAGTTTATGTAAATACCATTGGGTGAAAATGGGTATTCAATAGGAAACTAGACATAGAAGGTAAATTAAATACCTATGAATCATGTCTAGTAGCTAAAGGGTTTAAATGGTGTCATGGAATTGATTATGAGAAATCCTTTTCTCAAATTTCAATGATTAAATTGATCAGAAATCTAAATGATATAGCATATTACAATGACTATGAGATTTAGAATATAGATATATAAATGGTATTATTTAATGGGATCCGTTATGAAGATGTCTATATGACACAACCATAAGGGTTTGTGACACCATGTGATGCCAAAAATATTTTCAAGTTATAGAGATCCATTTATAGGTTGATGTAAGAATCCCTGTCATGGAACATTTGATATGATGAATCCATCAAATAATTTGGTTTCATTAAGAACAAATATGGGTTGTGTATTTATTAAAGTTTTAGTGGGAATTTAGTATTTATCCGAGTATTATGTTTTGATGACATATTACTTTTTTGAAATGACATACTAGTCTTACAGTCTATTAGGGACTGGTTAACAAGTGTTTCTCCATGTTATGCTTAGGTGAAGCATCCTAAATTATATGGATCAAATAATTTGTGATTGAACCAAGAGTCTTCAGGGACAATGTAAAAGCACATATATTGACTAGATACTAAATATATTTATAATTAAACAAACAAATTAGAGATTGGTTCTAGTGTCACATGGTTTACATCTTTCTAAGAAAATGTGTCCTCAGGCAAAATAGTAGAAAGAGAGAACGAGTAAGATATCATATGCTTCATTGATAGGATCAATCCTGTATGTCATGTTATGCACTAGTCTTTATTTTTACTTTTCAAGTTGTATGGTAGAATGATATAAAGAAAATTCAGGATAACATCATTATATTATTGTTAAGGTTATCCTTACGTATCTGAGTAGAGTTAAGGATATGTTCCTGGTGTGTGGGGGACATGAGGAGCTGGTCATTAGGGGTTATACTAAATCTAGTTTTCATATAGAATATAATTATTTGAATACATAGTCAGGATATGTTTTCTATCTCAACTGAGTATTATGTGCTGGAATATTTGAAAGAAAACAGTTATTGTTGATTCTAGAGTAGAGTCTGAGTATATATTGGATTTTAATGTATCCAGGGAAGCTATTTGGATTTGAAACATTGTATTGAATCATAAAGTTGTACCTATCAGTAAATACCCTATCCCATTGTATTTTGATTATACTTTAGTGGTGGAACTTTCAAAAGATATATGGTCACACCAATGGACCAAACACATATTCTGGATGTATCTCCTCTTAAGCGATTTTCATCAGAGGCTTGAATTTTAAGTAAGTATAGTACCCACATAAGAGAACATTGGAGATCACTAGACTAAATTCATATCTAAATATAATCTTGGGTATCATGTGATAGCTAGAAGACTAATGTTTGTAAAAATTGACTCTAGTGAAAGTGGTAGTCTACTGGAGTTTGTGCCCAACAACCTACTTCTATGTACTTAATGATAAAATGTGTTCATTATTTTGATTTTTAATAAACTACTTATCACATAATGATTGTTCTTCTTCATGAAAATGTATGTGATAATGTGAAAAGAGTACTTGTCACACTAAAATGTCATATCAGTTCCCCTCTATGATGAGAACCCAAAATTGTTATGACACAATTCTTGAATATATATTCTATAGCGAGATGATAATATTTTGGGGACACAAATGATACACCTTTTAGGGGTGGAGAATCATATGACGTTGAGGGACCTCCTCATGGTGTACTCCCTAGGTAATATCTAGTAGGATATTATGAGCATGAGATCCTCTAGTAGGAAACCCACAGTTCTTCTCGTCCGTGGTGTTCAATAGGCAATATTATTTTTCAATAAATTAATGAAATAGACATCGATCACTTTGGATGATGACAGAGGCATGAAACCAACTTGATCAGATATATGTTGATAATGGTATTATATTAAACACTTTGAATCTGTATGAGGTAACATGTTATTACGGAATTAACTTATTTCTCTATGGGTGCCTCATCATATTACTAGATGGAAACCTTGTGCTTTAAGCTACTTATCCTAAGGCCATTAAGAAAGAGGCCTAAAGGGTCACACACTATGATTATCCAAAATCTTAGATAAATAATATATTATTATTTATGATTTAACAAGTTGAATAAATATTATTCTGACACATGGTTTAACAATTATTATTGTTTTCTTGATCACATATATTATGTCATGATTTATTAATGAGAATATAATATGAGTGAAATATTTTGAAATATTTATTTTATATTTAGTGAATAGAGTATTTATTTATTTATTTGAAAATAATGCAGTGATAAATCTTTGATAAATAAATATTCATTATTTAATGCCTGATAACTATTATGGAGAAATGGAGAACTGAGTTTAAATGTTATGGTGGGAAAATAATAAATATTGGATATTATTTGGTTAATTGATATTTAATTCTAAATAAAAATTTGAGCTCATGTTGAGAAATATTTTTCTTATTATTATTTTACAAGGGGTTATATCTAGGATTTAATAAATAATTAAGGGCACTTGTGAAATTTTTTTATACCTTGCGATAAATATAGCTAGTTATTCTATTTTCTTAGGAGGGAAAATTTATTTGTGTTTATTGTGCACAACAATTTTGGAGAATCCCATCAAGGCCTTGAGAACTTCATTATCCAGGAACACTCCCATGAACGAAAAGATGTATTTCTCTAACTCCCACTCTCGAGTAAATAGATATTCTAGAGAATGATTTAGAAGCAGTTTTCAAGGTGATCAAAGGTTGACCCCACAGGATGTAGGATATTCCATTATAGAAACTAGAGATTCCAATAGTGATGTTTGGAGATTTTCAGGATTGGTATGGATCACAGTTAGAGGGATTCTATTTGATTCCTATAACACAATGGCAGTACAACGCAGACCTATTATCAGATTCATCAATGAAGAAGGAACTCTATTGAAGGTAATTCATTATTTAATTAAATTGATTATAAATAATATGTGATGATCATCTCTCGGTTTCTTTATTCTATACCTTATCTATATTCTTTTATTCAATTTCATTGAACATTAAATTTATTATTCTTTAAATCTCATATTTACTATTGATAAGGGAAAGTAAAATATTTGGGCACAGCCCATTGCATGCTTTCGTAGCACTCATAACCTAAAATTACTTGAACTATATGGATAGATATCTTGTCAGGGCCCCAACCTTTGCAATATTTCTCAATAACTAAATCATGTAATCATGATTTTTGGTCTTCGTCACATTTCTTTAAAATGAATGACTTATGGTCCAAGTCATTTGACCCAAAAACTAAAAGAAAATATATCCCAAGTTGTAGGACTTTAAATTACATAGCCTAGGGTACTACTCACAAATTGTTGAACAATGTGAAAACATCCTTTATGCATGAAATAAAACTACATGTTTCACATCCATATTGCGTGATGTAAAGTTACATAACATTTCAATTATTTCTTGAGTGGATCAAAATCCTTGGTGTTGTTCTCCCACCACATTTCCATCCTAGAACTACAAGTGGATTTATTCTCATCTATATGGGAAACTTAATAATTCCCAGACCTTATGTCCTAGGCCTAGATGAAAAGTAATGAAACCCTACCTCTTTTATATAGAAACAAATATCTATAGAGTGGACTCCAAGATGGGTCCCTTAACTTTAGGGCCCATCTATAGGGAAAAAACATTTCCTAATATATGAGTCATGTCTATATAGAGAACAATTTTTTAGAACTATGTTTGTCTTGATTAAAATCCAAAATTAATACATTTTGATTCTTGAGTCACTTAACCTAGTCCCATCCACAGTTAAGAAAAGGAGCATGTGTCCCTTTTCTCTAACATACAAACCCAGTTCATGAATAAGATCTTAATTCGGTTTACCTCATTTTGGATCCCATTTGAGAAACATAATATTCCCTTCCCTAAATGTGATCCAAATCTAGGTAGGGAACGGCACACACCTTGACCTATTCTAGTCCAAATGATTCATCTATGCTGTAAAACTTCCCCTCCACACATAATAGTCCATTTCTTGGAAAATTTAGATCTTCATAAGCTTTCCCCTACCATTTTTAATAGAATTATTGATTTTGTAGGACACATTTATTTAACTATGAATGATACTAATGAGTATAGATTTACATAATAAGTCTCCATCATGGACTTCCCACCACATGTTCCTTCATTTTCATTAGAAACATATTATATATATATATACTACCTCAAAAAATCAATCTATAAACTAAATTTCAAAAATGGTATGTGGTCACTCCTTTCATACTTGATCCAAACCACTTCTTCAAATCATAGATCCCAAAAAATCATGGATTAAACATTACTTCATCACATATGATGTGTTTCAGGACAATGCATCATTCATCTTTTCCATGTGATGCTGGACATCAAGGTTAAAATACATCTCATTCAATTTTAATATTCTATTATGACTATGAAATTCTTTATTCTCACCCCTTTGAGAAATATAACGATTATGGGATCCTACATCTAGGGAAAACAACCATGTGAAAAAAAATTCCCATTCCCTTTCTCTAATCATATCTATTTGGGTAAATAATCATTTTACACTCCTTGTTTATCACATCAACCATAACTCATGTGGGACTAGGAATTTTTTTTAGTAATTCCACACATTATAGAGACCTATCATTTCACATTAGGTTTTTCATGGTTTTAGATTAAATACCTTAAGAGGTTCACCAAATTGTTTTTTTCATGATGTTAAAATATATGGTTAACATCTCTTTTATGACATAAAATTATGCATTTCTATGGCTCTCACTCGAGTGAAAAACTATCCACATTATTGGTATCCCACCATGCCTTTTTCAAATAATTAATTGTGACTTGATTATCACTATTATGAGATGTGTAGTAATAGATAGATCCTTATTTCCTAGGACCATCAATAATATATAATAAATTCCCCCTATCTATGTATAGGCCATAACTAAAAAGAGACAAATCTATACATTTTAGTTGATTTCAGAAAAAAAAAATCTCTATCCTTCTATACCAAGGTTCCTTATGAAAAGAACTCCATGTTTAGGGAAATATGAATATTCATAAGCTTAATTTGACTATTGGTAATAGAGTTTACAATAAAAAAGGAAACCTTTTTTTGAGTATGAATGATATACCCTTGTCTAGGTTTCCATAAGTTTCCTCTGGAAGACATTTCAATCAAAGGAACCATCATCCTCAGGAGAAACCATTTCTATCTATATACTCCTCAACAACAACATAGTAGGAAACCACATTCCAAACTTCATTTGTAGTAATTCTTTACAAGATTTTTCCAAATGAATTTTTTGATCAGAAATCCCCCAGATTGTGGCTTACATCATTCCCTCTTCATGACTATGAAATGAAGGAACATTATCAGTCATATCACCGTGAGATCTAAAATCACTAATATTTTAATAAATTCTAAAATACCTTAAATTAAATCTCTCAATATAATTTTTGTAAGATGTCATTATGCGTGGTCCATGTTCTCGTTGCATGACATTAAACATTATGATGCTTCAACCCATATCTAAGAGTATCATTACCTTATGTTGTTGGCCATCCACTACATCACTCCATGTGTTATATGTGAATTGATTATCATTTGATCAACTACATAGTGAATCATGGGACCCTTATCCTAGTCCTATAAATATATCACAAAAATCTCCCCACTATTTGTTCGATTAAGATCAATACAAATACTTGGTTAGAAATAACCACATGCGGCTTTATTCTCATATAAATGATGTAAATATATCTGCCTTTAATATTCATTGTATTTATCTATCTATTAGTTAAGAGTGTTTAATACATGGGGAAACATTGGATGAATATGTATAATATACCCCAATATGTCATTTCATAATACTTCCCCAAAAGGTCTGTCAACTAGAGGAACCTTACTTATCAATAGAAACCTCTTCTATATAAGTACACCTAGAAATCATCATACTAGAAACATACATTCAAGGATTCCCTTTTTTACACCTAATGAATGTAAACACATTCTCAACCATAAATCCAAGGAATATTAATTATTCACATAAATCATTTTCAATGTTTTTTGACCTGAAAACCCCTTTCACATAGTTTAACTGGAAAGTCTTTAAACTACCATTGAAAATATAAGTAATATTCACCATTTGGAAAACCCATAAAGGGAATCATGGGTAAAACTCATGTACAATATCACTAAACATTTACTTAATAATATTTTGGAAAAAATTGAAAATGGAAGCAAATAAAAGAATAAGTCACAAGACTAGTTACGTTGAAACCCCACATAGGGAAGACTAATAAAAATCCAAGTCTCTCTCACTTAGTATCACTTATATCTATCATAGGAAAAAATTATGGTGATGAAACAAATGACACAATGTTTTTAGGGCATATTCATCAACTCTGGAAATATTCAAACTATGCTCGCAGGGACCAAATACATTGAAAAAATAGAGTGGCTTTCTATTGTTTTCATTGCAATTATGACACATTGAAATGAGGGAGTTTTTCTAAAAGAACTAGCTTCAGTGTTATATTATAATTACAGAATATAAAGGAACACATAAATAGATTTCTACGAATGAATTTATTTTCATTCATGCAAAAAAAGTCAATGGACCATCCAAAAGTTGGAGACATTTTTTCATAATTTACAAAAGGCCATCAACATAAATTTTTAATTTTTGGTGGGCCTCCTGAGACTTACCAATAGAACATCAAATCACTGCTAGTTGGGTAGTATCAGAATACCCAATAAGGAGGAGATCCCCCTATATTGTTATAATGTAAGTCTTCCCCTTAGCATGAACCTCATCAAGAAAATAATTATGTTGTAAAACCTCTCCTATAAAGGAATCCATCTCTTTTTGGTGGTGAAATATTTTATAGGATTCCACATCTACTCATTTCTTTCACTCCTAAAATTTACAAGCATGGATGAGGTCTGACATTGATAATGTATCTCAGATATCATTATTTTTTATGAGAATTATTTATTTTATAAAGAAATATTGTGGCATATACCCTTGATATCATCGACAAAAAATCTCCATCATAGTAAGGTGGACAATGCAGTAATTTAATCCAATATACCTCACCATGTAAAAAATTCTATAGATTTGATGGACTTGTGATGGTAGATCCTCAACATAAAGCCTATATACTAACTCTCAGATGTCATGCCCTATGAAATGGAAGTATACCCAAAAATCAGCTTGAGCCTTCTGGATTTCTATGGATATGGTCTCTAAGGGAGATGTGTACTCCAGAATTAGTTCACTTATAGAAGTGACTTTTTTGTCCCTCCTAGAGTTATTTCACCGTCACCTTACATGGTAATTTTAGTTAGGGTACATCCCCCCCCCCCTTCGTGTTCAACCATGGAAATGGAAGGTAATGAGGGATGAAGTAAATTAGTCAACAACATTGGGATATGTGATGGAGAAATGAAAAAAGTGGATCAAATAGGTTGGTAAAACCCACACAATGCTGAGTCAACCTATTAAATTGATTCCTCCCTATAATCCTTAACATCAATAGTATGGACCAATATCCATTTATGGGGAGAATAATCTTGATTCCTCCTAGGACCACCTATGTAATTCTCATGGTAACCTACCACATAAAGAATTTTGGCTAATACTCCTTCAATAAATAGAATTGGATAGACCTTGATATCCTGATCATGGGTTTCCTTGATGATGTTTTATATATAAAAAGATGCATAAGTCAAGATATTTGATTTAAGGGATCATAAAATTAAGAGATTGTCCTATCATATAAACTTATAAGGGGAGAACTCACATCTATCCAATTTCTTATTAAATCCATAAAACTCCTTTAAGGATAAATGAAAATCAAAATTTAGAAAAAATTATTCCACCATAAGAATTTCATTTTCAGAGAGTTTATATCGCATAGTATCCTCACAAGAAGGGATAGTTGAGACACTTGGTTTGAAACCCAATGCGGTTCCAACATCAGCTATGTCTGCCACCATCCTGATAGTTTGGGACATTTTAGGCCCAACTAAATCAAAATCAACATTAGAACCTTTATTGGATAGACTGGGATCCCTATAATCCCCTACTAGGATGTTCACAGGACTAGAGGTAGTAGTCATAAGGTCTTCAAATATATGTGACAGATATGAAATGTCATAAGGAATTGAATTCATTGGTATGTACATGGTACCATATGATGTGAATTTTCATTTTTAGGATTATCCTCCCTCTCTACAGTGACAGTAAGAAATGTGGTCTCATTCCTTGAAACATTTTCCATCGATGTGGTGGACTCACCAATTGGAATCTATACCTCAACTAAAATATCTTTATTATGATCCAGACTTAACATACATGGATATTATATAATTTTATTTGAATATTCAGAAAATTAAAAAAATACATCACTAAGGACGATAATAGTTTATTCTATTTCAGAACTTCAAAACATAATCTTATAACTTGGTGAAATACCTTTGACATCTCCCTTAAAGTTTATCCCCCTTAGTACTATTACTTAAAACCTTTCTTCCTAATCTGGGAAAAGTAAACATAAGAATGGGGTGAGCTTAAATGATCAATAAGTGTAAATAATGGAGTTATTTATAAACAATTGAGCATAATGTTATGAGAATTTCGTCTTAATGTTAAAATAAAAAACCCTTCATATCAAAGATAATAAATTTGAGAAACGACATAAGTATTGGAATTTAATAAGTCATGAATCTTAAGGGTGATAAATTATCATAAATAAATCATGAACCATAATTTCATGTCATATATTTTTCAAACCATTAAAACTACATAACACTATTTCATGTGTCATGTTTAAATACCTTGACTATAATCATGGTGGACAGGACAATTCTATTATCCTTTTTTGGATCAGGACACACATATTCACGTCATAGATCAGGACACACTTGTTTCCCATAGTGGATGAGGACATGGTTGTTTCCCATTTTGGATTAGGGCACACCTGTTTCCTATTTTGGATAAGGACACACATGTTTCCCATTTTAGATTAGGACACAACTTTTTTCATTTATATCTCATGAGATATAAATCTTTACGAAATTCATTGTAGGCATATATTGGTCCCACCCATCTCATAATGAAATCATACATACATGTGTGATAAAACATTCATCTTATCCGGACCCATAAAAAGAGATGGGTTTCATAAAAATCATATCATAACCCATGAAATGAAATTGGTATCATAAATATTTAATCATACAATAACCTCTGTAAAATATATAGGGTTAATAATCATTTTATCCTATAATAACCCATGAAAGGAAACAAGATTCAAAATCATTTATCATGGTATAACCTATTCAAGAGAAATGGGATGCATAAACATCAATCAATCAAATCATAAAACCATTCAAATAAATAATATGAATGGTTTCCCTAGATCATGTCACTAGTAAATAATTGTTAAAACCTTTTTCATAGAAAATATATATGAAAAGTTATAAAGGAATATTGAAAACATCTCAAAAACGGTTTTCCTTAAAAACATATAATATAATCTTAATAAACATTTAAAACATTTTTCATCGAAAACATATAAAAAATATTGAAAATAAATTTAAAAAAAATCCTCTAAAACATAAAAAATAATCTTGAAATCATTTCGAAATCATTTTTCCTTCAAATTATTTTAAAAAGCTTGAAAACTTTTTAAAAACCTTTATCATTCAAAACATATAAAAAAACATAAAAAATTGAAATACTATTTATTTCAAAATAATTTGAAAACATATAAATAAATATTTATAATTTTTAAAAAACCTATTAAACATAAAAAAATTGAAATTTTTTTAGAGAACATGTTTTTGAAATTATCTTAATTTTTCATCGAAGAGAGAGATAATGTCGGATGTTCCTAAAAAAACTTTTATAATTATATTATACACCAAATAGTGGTACAATGGTACCAATACATAAAGATATGGTGAATTACCATAGTATAATATAATTTATTATTTCTCTTGAGATATGGATCATAATATTTCATCAATCTAATAATAATAAAAAATAACCCTAATAAATGATGAGATTATAGCAATAAACAGTTTCTACTTTAGTAATAATAAATCATGATCCCCATGGGATAAGAAAATTAAATTAATATTATAATATCATAAAGAGAATATAATTCATTACATGACATGTCAAAGGTACTAAATAAACCTCTTATAAAAATATAGGAGCATAACACGACATGTGTCTCAAAGAAGGAAATTTGAAACAAAACTATTTTAATGATTTAGTCACTTTTCGAACATAGACCACCTGAAAGTGAGATAATAAAATGGATATGTAAATGACCATAAATTTATTTCTATTTATCATAGAATACATTCATGGGATGTATATACACAACAAAAATAAGTAATTGGTGAACATGAATTGTATCTAATGGATAATAAAAAGAGACATGAGAAAACCCTTTGTACATGAGTAACTTTTGAATAATGATCCCAATGAAAGAATGAAATAAATTAATGATTTAAATATATTTAATTATAATAAATTAATTATATAACATTTATTTTGTAATTATGTACACAACATAAAATAATTTAGCGGTGAATTGGCATTTCTCTCACCTAAATATAAATTGAGATGAAATTCATTTACCTTAAGTATTGACATTATTTTTACAGACTTAAATCTCATATATAATAAATATAACATTATTATAAATATAAATAATAAACATCTTTAAATATATCATAAAATATATTATTCGATATTGACTTTATATTATCATTTTATTAATAATTCCATGTTAAAGGAACGTTTCGGGTAATAACCACTTTTTTATGCATGTTTTGAATTGTTACTATTCATCCTCTTACTAAGATAATGATTTCATAATTTCAAAAATTTAAAAAATTATTTATATATCATATATATTTATTATATAAATAATTATTATAATCTAAAAATGATAGATATCAGAAATGTAATACACCTTTCATGGGGACGGAAGGTCATATGTACGCATGAATGTTGTTTCTGTTTTCTTGTCGTATTAAAAGAAAAGTAAATTAAATACATGTATAAATATATATAATATAATTATAGAAAAATTATTATTTATTAAATATAATATAAGTTCATTTAAATCATTCTTAATATATTTCTGGTAATGTGTAAATGAATCACATCATGTCGAAGAGGTAGTATTACACACTTCCGTAAACAGAGTTATCATATTTCCAAATAATGGAAAGCCTCAAGGTATCTATTATATAATAATACAGAAAGTTTAAGTAAAACATATATATCATATATATCATTTAAAAAAATAGTTTCCATCATAATCACCAACCATGTGAGGTGGAAAGGGAAAACTAACAACATTGTTTCATGAGGCAGTAGTTCATTGTACACAAGAACGGTATGTTCCTTACCCATTAGATAAAAGTGTGTGTAAGTGTTTTTCGAAAACATAGAATACAAAAACATAAATATATATATGATACTTATTTTATAATATCATCATATAATAATAATATTTAATTTTGTGTATAATGTAAATAAAACAAAAGATCTTGTGGAAGGGTGTTACATCTTTTTTGAGTAACTCTTTTTGTTTTGCACCGAAGGGATACTTTTGTTGGATTTATGCCCAAAGTGAGGCATGTAGGATAAAGGTGCAGATTTTTGGAGGATATATAGGTATTTTATGGCCAATAAATAGTGGATTTATAGGTTTAAATAAGTGAGGTGGGTGACTACCCTTTTATAGAGGAGGAGGAGTGGCATTCTTGTAAATATTAAAAGGTCTACACTATTGATAGGTCTCCCATATATCTATTTCCTCAAATAATTTATAAAAATAGATCCAATAGTAAAATGGTTCTAAATATTTCCATCCAACTTATTTTGTAAATTTTTCTAGTTAATTTTGGAACATAATATTAAATTTTAACTACTAAGAATTCCTGTCTTCCATAATCGCTTTAATTAATTTTAATTAATTCCACTAATATTTTTGGTCAATAAAAAAGATGAAATTAGTATAAATTATGAAGTATGATGATTCAAAATATTAAATCCTTTTTTTCAAATCCTAATCATACAGGTGGAAGAAATTAATTTAATGTTAATCCCGTAGATGGGACTATAAATAGGGTTTTTAAATTAAACATGTTAAAAATACTGCTCATTTGTTATATCTAAATTAAATTTGAAATTGTTTAAATTTTATAAATTTGTTTAATTGATATATAATTTGTATAGTTATACTAAAAAAATCCAGAACATTATTTTACTACATAAATAAATTTAATGAAAATGCAGTTTTGTACTAAAACTCAGTAGTATTCACTATTCATCAAAATGTGAAAGTTCTCAAACAAATACCAAACATTCACCCAATTAAAATTTTAATATTTATATTTAAAAAAATATTTCTATTTTTTCAAATAAAATTTATAAAACTATGAAAAAGTTATTTAAAATCGGTTATCCATTAAAAGGCCTTAAATTTACCTTTTTGAAAAATACATCTTTTTATTCATAAAACAAAATTTATTCTCATGTTATACATATAAAATATAAAGTATGAGTATCAAAATAATTTTGATTGACTATATAATATATATATTTATATATTTTAAACATTAATAAAAAAATTGTTTAATTTATTGAGATCAAATTCTGTTTGTATGTAAAGAAATATTTTTCTTTGAAAAATAATTTTTTTAAATAGTTCTTTCATTCACTTATACTAATTGAAAAACAAAGAATTAATTTTATATACATGTATAAATCATATTTTTAATTTTTTTTTTTGATATTATTAATGACTTATATTCCAATGGTTAGGTGGAAGATATAATAATATTTTAATATTAATATTAATAGTATATGGTAGTTTAGTAAAACATTGCCTTGCATGTTACACAATCTATCGAAGGGACTTGACATTGTGTATAACACAAGAAAAACATAGTTTTTTATGTACCGATGGTCAATATAATTTTTTTTGTAGAATCTTAACATGGGGTTACATATATTGAAATATAAACAAAGTTATTTCAGAAATTAAAATCTTTATTCAGTGTTGCGTGAAATGAATAATATAAAAAAGATTGAATTATTTTTAAAAACAATTATTCATAGAATCTCAAGGTGTTTTGTTATACACCCTTAAAATGAATCTAACCGTCAAAAAAAATTATTTTTCAACGGTTTCATAGTTGATTATTTGTTTCATAGAATCCCACATCGTAAAAAAATATTATTAAAGATTCAATTAACAAAATTTTAAACCATAACTGGTTTCCAAAGTAACTCATAAATATGTCTCCACTTGGGAGAACACAAGTTTGGAGTGAATATTCATCATGGAGAAAAATTGTAAATAACTATATATAGTGATAAATATAATTGATCATTATCAAGATAATGGTAAATCAAATGTTAAGGACCTCAAAACCATAGATCTGTGATGATTTATAAGACCATCGATTCAAAAGAAAAGAAGGTATTATGATAAATATTTACCAATATCCATTTCATAGGGGGATTATTTTACTATCTAAATACATGAGGAAATATACTACTAGATTTTATTCATTTTCATATGCACAATATTTCCATTTGATTGTGCCTTGATTGATTTACACTTCATCAATTACTCAAATAAATGAAGGTGAAATTGTCATTCTTAAAGCATTAGCGCATCATGAGATCATAAATATAACTATAATTTATTCAATACATCTTTTTTTATCATTATAGAAAAATGGTTAGAACATGTTATCTAATAAGAATAAATCCTCATATGGTGAGATAATACTTTAATCTAACCATCTTTTTCTCATGTTTAACGTAATCCATTCTAAAAATGCTCAACCTTGTAACCCCTCTAGAAGATTGTAAGAACCCTGATCATCATTTTAGGTATGGGTTTTCCTTTTAGGGTGTTTTTGAGAAAAATAAAATAGAATCTGGAAATTTATGGAGTGCACGTCATGTACTTTAGAGTATACGTCGTGTACCCGGTTGCTACGGGTGACCGTGTACTGGCTGTGTAACAGCAGAGTACATGGTCATGTGGTGTGACCTAGAGACCGCATAAAGTGGAATATAGTTAAGGCAAGTACACGCTGGGTACGTTTAAAGAAAATATTGTGTACTTTTCTTTTTAATTATTATGTCAGACTAGGGTCACGTCTAATCAACAGAAACCTCTTCTCATAGGTCTATCTCATCCAAGAGTGATGGATATTGACGAATCTTCTCTGAACCACCGACCCACCATCTGTTCTTCAAATCGACTGCCATAGATTGTGCTGGAATCACCATGGTGAGTTCTTTTTTCTTCTAGAGCCTCATCTCTTGATTTCTCCCCTCTCGTTAGATATTCTTGCTTGAGAATTCTAGACATTTTTTTAGATCTATGGTGTTCTAGGTTGATTCAAAGGATTGGATTCAACTATATCGATCATACAACACCGAGGGAGGTGGTTTGTGCCTTTCTATAGTTCATCTTTGAATATTATGTGAAAAAGTTCCGAATACCTTAGAACGAGGTATTTACTGTTTATGGATTTTATCCCTGTTAATGTCTTCTATGACTTGTGTGTCTAAGTAGAGGTTTTTTATTATGAACCTGGTTATTTGACATGAAATGGAAATGTTTCCAATGTTTGTTTTGAAAATTACCATTTGTTCTAGCCTTTCATATTAGGCTTCTTATGTTCCATGCCGAGTGTATTTAAGATGGAGTGATATTATCTTATTCTTTTATATGCTTGTAGTTTTTTATCAATGTAGATATTAAGGTTTACATTGGCTATTGACCATTGTTTTGCACGATTGACTTACAATGGGCTATGGGAACAGGGTGTAATTAGAATATATGGTGAATGGATGTTGAGGGATTCCCCAGAGTGTCTATTTACTTTGACATTATGAGACCATAGGGGGATGTATGTCAGTAGTCCGTCGGATTATTTTTAGATCCACGTTATAAGACCACATGGGGAATTGGATGTTGAGTTCTTCCCCAGAGTGTCTATAGATTACTGATAAAAGATCACAGGGGGAATTGACGGTGAGTTCTTACTCATAGTGTCTTTACTAAGTCTGAACCAGATGGGTTGGACTATGACTACTTCCCAAAGGTTTTCTTCTCTTTGATGGGTTGAATCAGAGGGGTTAGGCTGTGAGTAATTCCCCGAGTGTTACTTGTTTTTGTTTAGCTACTTATTTGATATATTAAAATGAATACAATTGAAACTGTGGGATTGTTTACTTTTCTGTACTTCCTTGTTTACTAATTCATTTTGCTTAATTCCTACAATATATATATTCATTGACTAGTAGGTATAGATCGTTAGGTGGTTGCCTACTAGGATTCATCTCACAACCTGTTTGGTTCATGCTTTTGGGCACAAGAAGATTATATTGTTGCAGTTATAGATATTGGAAGCCACTCATCTACTTCAGGTACTTGATTGATGTGGAGTTGGAGAGGACAAAACTAAGCTGAAGCTTGCGATACTCCTGGAGTTTTTTTTCTTTGTACTTTGGTTTAGTACTATATTCCAGTATTTTGACTTGTTTGGCTTCTTTCCTAGGAATAAGTATCCAGTATCATTTATATATATGTGTTCTAGTTGTTTGTTACTTATAGTCTTATGATGTTTACTTATTGAATGTTATTAGTGGTTCCAATATTGTTATTTGTTTCTTTCCACTGCATTACTCTGCCAATTAGGGCATAGTTTCCCCACTATCACACCCAAGGCCCTCGCTGCTAGTCACCAGCCTCTGGCGTTTGGGGAAATGCGCTTGAGGCCATGTGACCAACTGGTTACGGGGTACCTTTGGGTGGCACCCGGAACCAGGATGTTACAAATATGAATATTGAAAACATTAAAAATAAGCACACTAATCATCTTAACATTAATCCCCCATATATAATAATGTATCTATTTTTTCACATTCGAAACATGTGAATACCCTCATAATATATTCTCTTGAAATAAGGTAATAACCTGAATTTCCATAAATACTTTTCCAAATCATGTATGCTTCTTAAATTAAAATATTATAGGGTAAATTAATTAAATCCATGAAGTTGTAAAATTCATTCATGGTAACATAAAACACTTTTTCAACAATTACTTTATAAGTTCTGATGTTATTAATACTATCCAATTTACTTTATCCAAATCATTATCTCTTTATCAATATAAAATATCATCTCTTATCCTTAATATCATGTTAAGGGTTACCTTGCCTTAATGAAACCTTTCCATTTAATCAATTTTTTAGGTCATTAGTCTCATTTAACACATTCTTGAAAACACTCAAATAAAAACACCAAAAAATAATCTTTATATACTTTATGATTCATATAACATAATCATCGAATTACAAAACATATACATTTCAATCATCTGGCATTATTCTTAAACCTTTACTCAACCTTCACAAATGTGTTCCATACTACCTCTTTCTTAAGATATGAAATATTGTAACGCCACAAGCTTCTACGGTATGTTTCTCTTTGAATAATGTGATAGCGTGTGTTGTAGGCAACATCGAGTTCTAACACACCACAACCAATCAAACTAGCTGTTATGAATAGTAATACCTACTTTTTGAAATATTATAAATTTTATCTCTCAAAATGGACTTCATTTTTGGATTCGGAGTACCGAATTTAGCTTAAGGTGAAATTTTGTTACTTTTCAGATAACTTTAATATCTTGATGAATAGTGAATATTACAATATTTTAATTAAAAACAACTTTTTTAATCAAAATAATTAATAGTGATAAATTATGAATTTGAGTGTTTTTAAAGTATATTTAGAATATATTTTTACCATTTAAAACAATTTTGGTCATTGGAAATAATTTCACAATTAAACCGAACATAAACAAGTATCAATCTTTTGATAGTTATTATATCTTAAAAACACGCTTTTTGTTTTGATAGCGGGAATTAATTTTCAATTAATTTCTGCCACTTATGTGTTTTGAATATGGAAAAATGTATTCCATATTTGGAATCAAGATGTTCAAATTGTGTAAATTGGTAACTTTTATTTTTAGACATTTTGAATAATTACTTCGGTAAATATTTTATTTACCATGGTAAAAGGGTAATCCGGTAAATAAGGGTTAACAAATAATATTATAATAATACAAAATTACACTGAAACGTGTCCTAACCTTATTGGTTGATACATGTTCGACCATGGTCATCTTTGGGTCTATTTTGGGACCCCATGGGGCCACTTGTAAGTGATAGGGACACTTTATTTTAATTAAGTTAAAATGAATACAAAAATGACACAAGCATATATATTTTAGAAAAACAATTTTTACATAGGGATATATATGTTGGATTTTCGACTATAAATATTCATTATAAATATAAAAAGATTTTCTACATAATGGTAGTTTATTTATAATTTTTATACATTAAATAATGTAATTTATTTATTACACGATGATGATGCAGTAATTACCATAATAGTGAAAAATTAAAATGATTGATATTGTAGATACCCAAATTAATATAATTTCAGACTTTTTATGAGTTACACTAATTTTCTAGGTTAATATGACATGTTAGTAACGATGTAATTAACCTTGTTTGATGTAATAACTATGTTATGATTTTTAAAAAAATCAATATTTGAATAGTGTCAAAATTGACATAAAAGAGTTTTTAAAACAAATATTATATTATTAATTGATATTAAATTCCTAAAAATCTATGGTTTGGCCAAGGGACATATATAATGATAGGGGTATCATTAGTGGACCACTTGGGTGTCGGTTAGATGTATATAGTAAGTTTATTAACCATATAATATAAAAATACAAAGAGACATTTTAAAAGTCAAACTAATTAACTAAGAGTTAATACTTAAGGATAAAGTTAATATAGTAACCCAAACCTGTATAAATTCTATTTTTGGGTGGTTTTCGACCCCTACCCACCTTAAAATTTAAATAATCCACCTTATAGCTATTAGAAACTGAATATGAATTTATTATAAAATAATATTTCTATCTTTTCCAAAGGTGCTCCTCACCCCTCTTTTAAAAGGGCACTCACCCTTATCTTTAATTAAGACCTTCAGAAACTTTTGGATCAACCAAACTCTACCAAAATAATCTCTAAACTTCCCTCACTTCATCCTAGTGGCCTTCCTTTAGTCATAAATCCAGCCTAAGAGCCCTTTTGATCAAATCAAAAGGAAGAACCCGAAGAAGAGGTAATGATTTCACCACCCTTTTCCAAGTTCCTTTCTTCTTCCACATCTTTTTCCTTTGTAATTACCATTATAAAATAATAACTCCATTATCCTATATATACTGTGATGTTATTATAAATATGGTACAACCAAATTCAGTATTCTATCCATCCTTTAAATAACATGTCACCATACGTGCGTACGTACGGCTTACCGTCTCCACGTCGTGGTGTAATTGTTATTCAATAAATTATTATTTGTATGGGTATAATAATGATTTATAATTCATGTAAATAATAAATATAACATGATAATAATTATTTATATATAATATAACATTAAATTATATATTATTTTAATATCAAAAAAATGATATTGTCGCTCGTGCGTACATACGGACTACCGTCTCCACGAACGCGATGAGATTCATTCTCCATCGTATCCATTCCAGTATAATTATCATTTGATGATTTAAAAATAATTTTTAAGGACTTGATATCATTTTGGATATGAATAAGATAATACCTATCCATTATAAACATGGCTTACGTAACAAAACATATAAAAGAAAACGAGTAAGTTAACACCCGAAACAACGATAATACTAAGATATTATTAACAAATAAATGTTAAAAGATCATATATGATATCATATTAATTTATATTATTCTTTTATAATTTAATAACAATTATTTCACCATTATACATGAGGTTAACCTACCGCCAACCAAGGAAAAGTACAAGGTAAGGGTTTATTTTGCAATCTCTTCATTATCTGAGGTTGTTTATACGTAATAATCTACTGGGATCTCTTTATCATCCACATTCATGTTTCTTAAAAATGTATTTCAAAACATTTTTACTATTCACAAGAATATGGGTTAAAGTAATTTATACCCTTTTCTGACTTTTTATAAGAGGTTTATAAAGGAATATTTCCGTTATTTTCCAAACAAGGTGCTTTTTAACCTTTTCGACAGAATTAATGTAAGAATGTTTTTTTAACTTATACGGCGGGTGGGGCTATTTTCTGCCATTATAAAATTGTCGAATATTCCCTTATAAGATTATAAGAATATTTTCAGAAAAAATGTTTTATTTTATATGACTCTTAAATGATTTCAAAATAAAAAAGATATTTCTCTAAAAGGAGTTTTGATTTCATCTATGCCAACATCCTTTGATGGATTTTAAGCTTATTTGAAGCTGATTTATTATGAAACAAAAATTACATATTGTATTGAAGGTTTTGTGATATTTTTGACAATGGATATGTTATTTTTATACCCTTCATGGTTTATGGTGAAATTATTGACATTTCATATGCTAGTTTTAATACGAATGTTTATGTTATGTTTAAACCTTTTCATATGGGAATGTATTGGACTTAATATGTGACGGGTGGAGCCCGCTATAGCTCCTCGATGCATCGGTAGGTCTCATGAGAAAAACTAGTGTCTTGGAACAAGGCCTTGACAAAATCTTATTTGTAGTCTTGGCATGAGGCCTTGGCTATGTGGTTATGATAGTCTGGCATTATGCATTCCATCATTATGAAAGAGGTCATTGATATTGCATGTGATTATTCGATTAGTAGAATATCCATGTGAATAAGTAAATAGCATTATTTTATTTTATTTTTTCCATACTATGTTTAAGTGCATGTTTAAAAGGCTTTTGTTTTAGTTATACAATACCTTAAATGTTTATTCTTATTTATGAAAGTTCTGCTATATTGTTATCCTTACTGGGCATTTGAGCTAACCCCTTTTCTATGTTTTAGTTTTTTCCAGGATGTGAAGAAGTAAATTATGAATGACCTGCAAGGATATTATGAGGGGATAATAGTGTGGAATATGGAGACAATATGTTTTTGTAGTAGTTTTTCCACTTTATGATGTAATTTAAAACTTTATGAATATATCTAGTGTTTCTAAGGCTACTAAACCAATCAGCCATTCGAGATTTGATCTTTCTTGTGATCATGACAATGTTATGTTATAATGTACCGACTCTGGGTAACTGGGGTCGGGGCGTTACAGTTGGTATCAGAGGATGTTTAGTACAAACCTTGGAAGCTAGATTTAGATAAACTCTGATTAGAGCACATAGATTTAAGATGGAATCTGAGGATTATTATAGAAGAACTTCCTAGAATTTTGGTATTGTAGAGATTTTATGAGTTTTCAGAGCAATACATCTATGTCTGGATACGAGCAGGTAGAGGCGGCTCTGGCACAGATGTACCTAGCGGTAAAACCCGAAAACACCGCTTTGAGCTAGACTCGAATGGGAACTGGTGCACGACAACGGGCCTTACTACACACTTGGATACGACACTCCCGGGGGATATGCTTAGGATAACTCTCATTTTCATAAAAAATAATTATGAAGGGTTTATGAGTATATAATTCCTCAAAGAAAACATTTTATGATTATGGATTATATCCATAAATAGTTCAATTTATGTTAAGTGTTTTATAAGTATGGAATTATGTATTTTTGATTCATAAACTGATCTAGTTTATGCCATTGTTTAGAAATGGCGCCTAGTGGAAGAAATGGAAATCGTATCAATGCACGCACTCTATGTAGGGATTTCCCTCCTTCTCAAGATAATTATAGTGGAGCTGGTGATGCAACTGGTGTCGATCAGCTAATCACCATACTGGGATAACTCACTTAGGTTTTGAATAATAACCTTACCCATATAGAGCACCCTGATCTGCAGTGTGGAGGATCAATGTTAGATTGATTCATGAGGAAACAACCACCAACGTTAAATGGGAGTAAAAATAACTTAGTAGCTGAGCAATAGATAAATTTCCTAGAGAAATTCTTTCAGACATTGGGGAGTAATGAAAGGGAAAAAGTTATCATGTCAGTTTACCGCCTAACTGGAGATGCTGATCAGTGGTAGTCATTGATTCAAAACACGAAGGGAGATGATGAAGTATCAAATATGGAATGGAGGGATTTAAAAGATATATTTTTAGAAAAATACTTTCCTCGTGACCATCGAACAGATATGGAAAGGCAATTTCTGAGTCTGAGACAAAAGGAGGATGAGAATATCGCAAAGTATGAGGCTAACTTCACAAGGTTAGCAAGGTATGCGGGAGATTATATACGTAACCCAATAAGTAAGATTGATCGTTTATTTGATGGGTTAAAACCATTTCTCCATCGAGTATTATTCTCACAATCCTTCTCGTCGTACGAAGACATTGTCTCACGTGCTATCAAGAAAAAAAATAAATTCTCTAAGTCTTATGAATTTAAGGAAAAGCAAGAGAAGAAGAGATCTGCTGATCAATCTGGGAATGGAAATAAGGGGAAGAAGGGAAAGGTTGAATATCCATCCTATGGTAAATTTGGGAAGAAACACCCTGGTACATGCTTGAAGGGAATGGGTGTTTGTTACAAGTGTGGTGAAAAAGGCCACCAAACTCGTGATTGCAAAGGGAAGAATGATGCTACCAATATTTAGTGCTACAATTATAGGGAGATGGGACATTATACTAATTAATTTCCTAATCATCAGTGGAACTTACCTCAGAAAAGGCCAAGGGATCAAGGCCAAGATTTTTCTATCACTACTGCTGAGGTAGAAGCTCTAAAAGACGTGGTGGAAGGTAATTTAATGGTTTCCTCAAGTTTAGAAAATGCATTATTTGATTATAGATCATTTCATTGTTTCATATCTTCCTAGTTTGCTAATAAAATTAGATATTTCCAATTTTATTTAACAAGGGAGTTGTCAGTTAAAACTCTTAAGGGAAGTATCATTGCAACAATGTTTTGTGAATCCATCCCCATTAGAGCACATAAATGTTCTTTATCTGCTGATCTCATCGCCATACCTATGATTGAGTTTGATATAATCCTAGGTATGGATTGTCTTTCAGATTATGACGTAAAGATTTATTGTAAGAAGAAGGAGGTTACGATTTTTTATGATGATGATAAGGAACACCTTATCTTTAAAGCAGAATAGCCACCACCTAATTCTAATCTAGATCCACCCCCAGTAGCTCAACTAAATTCAATTATTAGGGAGGAAGAGAATGAAATGACTATGGGTGAGGAAAGGCATGTTCAAATAGAGGTTTTACCTGTTGTGAATGAATATGTAGATGTATTTCTGGAAGATTTACCTGGACATCCTCCAGAACGAGAAGTTGAGTTTTCCATTGATTTAATTTCTGGATCAAGGCCTATATCGAATACCCCTTATAGAATGGCCACTGTAGAATTAGTTGAACTAAAGAAACAATAGAGTAATTAAGTAATAAGGGATTTATTCACCCTAGTGTTTCTCCATGGGGAGCCCCTGTACTTTTTGTTAAAAATAAAGATGGATCTATGAGGTTATGTATCTATTATAGGGAGATCAATGCTATTACAATAAAGAACAAGTATCCCCTACCTCGCATTGATGATTTATTTGACCAACTGCATGGAGCTCAATAATTTTCAAAGATTGACCTTCGATCTGGAAACCATCAGTTGTGTGTGAATAAGGAAGACATTCCGAAGACAGCATTTCGAACACGGTATGGGCATTAATATTTTACTGCAATGCCTTTTGGATTGACTAATACTCCCTCTATATTCATGGATCTGATGAATATAGTTTTCAAGGATTATCTCGAAGAATTTGTGGTGGTATTTATTGATGATATATTGGTATACTCCAAAAGCTACGAAGATCCTGAAAATAACTTGCGCATTATCCTAAAGACTCTAAGAAGACACGAATTATATGGGAAGTTTAGCAAGTGTGAATTCTGGCTTCATGATATTTCTTTTCTTGGCCATATTTTCTCTAAATATGGAATCTCTGTTGATCCTTCCATGACCAAGGCAATCCAAGAATGGCCAGCACCTATGAGTATAATTGAGGTACACAATTTTATTGGTTTGGCAGGTTATTATCGACGTTTCGTCCAGAATTTTGACCAATTGGATAACCCATTAACGAAGATCACACGTAAAGGGGTTAAATTTGTTTGGAAAAAATATTGTGAAGAATTTTTCGAAGAACTGAAGAGAATATTAGTCAATGCTCCTATATTGACACTACCATCGGGGAATTATGGGTTCGTTATTTATAGTGATGCATTGAAGAAAGGACTTGGTTGTGTCATTATGCAGAATGATAGGGTTATTGACTATGCATCACAATAGTTGAAAATTCATGAGAAAAACTATCATACTCATGATATTGAGTTAGTAACTGTGATCTCTGCTTTGAAGATATGGAGGCACTCCCTCTATGGTGAAAATGTGCGATTTATACTGATCACAGGAGTTTGAAGTATATTTTCTCACCAAAAGAACTCAACATGAGGCAAAGGAGATGGCTTGAATTACTCAAGGATTATGATTGTACGATACACTACTACCCGGGGAAGGAAAACAAGGTGGAAGATGCTTTGAGCAGAAAAGACCATGGAGTTTTGAACTATATGAGAATTGAAAGGGATCCAATTTTTATGGATCTAGTGAATATGGACATAGGAATAACCAGGGAAGGTGAAACATCAATGATTTTTCAAATGGTTGCCAAACCATCTTTACTAGAACGGATTAAGAGTACTCAGACTGATGATGAAGAATTTCAAAAGAAGATTAAACCTATGAATTATGGGAGATTAAGAGACATTGTGTATGAAGATGGAATTTTGAAATTCGGGAAGAGACTTTGTGTTCCTGATATACCTGATCTAAAAGGGGAATTGATGGATGATGCTCATAGTTCCAATTTCTCTATACACCCTGGGAGAACCAAAATGTATAGAGATTTGAAGGAACATTTTTGGTGGGACAACATGAAGAGGGAGATTGCTGATTTTGTGTCAAGATGTATGATTTTTCAACAAGTGAAAGCTGGAAGGCCACAGCCTGGAGGATTCATGCAACCTCTTTCCATACCGGAGTGGAAATGGGACAATATTACGATGGACTTTGTCATGGGGCTACCAAAGACTCCTAGAAGGAACGTTGAAATATGGGTCATTATTGATCATCTTACCAAGTCATCACATTTTCTTGCTATAAGAGAAGATCTACCATTGGAATGTCTAGAAAGACTATATATTGATGAAGTTGTGAGACTTCATGGAGTACCCCTATCGATTATTTCAGATCGTGATCCCCATTTTACTTCAAGATTCTAGAAGAGTATTTAGAAATTCCTGGATACTGAACTTCATTTGAGTACTTCCAACCACCCTCAAATAGATGGACAATCAGAATGACCAATTCAAACCTTATAAGACATGTTGAGATCCTGCTCACTTCACATTCAGGGTATGTGGGATCAATATTTAACTCTGGTAGAATTTTCCGATAACAATAGCTTCCATTCGAGTATTCATATGGCACCATATGAAGCGTTATATAGAAAGAGATGTCGTACACAAACCTGTTGGGATGATGTTGGTGAAACAAAACTTGTAGGCCCAGAACTGGTGGAGGAAACGATGGAAAAGGTAAAGGTAATCCAAAATCACATCAAAGCAGCTCAAAGTAGGCAGAAGAGCTATGTTAATAATCAAAGGAAGGATTTGGAATTTCAAGTTGGTGATCATGTTTCCCTGAAGGTATCTCCATGGAAGGGAGTCATACATTTTGGTATGAAAGGTAAATTGAGTCTCAGGTACATCGGACCTTTCAAAATTCTAGAATGAATTGGGGTTGTATCTTACCAATTGGCAATGCCGCCAAGTCACTCCAAAGTTCACAATGTGTTCCACATATCTCTGTTGAGGAAATACATGCCTGACCCAACGCATGTACTCACCTATGAGGAATTAGAATTGGAACCCGATCTATCTTATTGTGAAGGACCAGTAAAGATTATTGATATGAGAGAAAAAGTACTGAGAAACCAGACGACATGTCTGGTAAAAGTTTTGTGGATAAACCATAAGATGGAAGAGGCAACGTGGGAACCCGAGGAACTTATGATGAAGAACCACCCGAGTCTTTTCATGCGGTAGTATTCTAGAAATTTCTAGGATGAAATTATTTTAAGGTGGGGATAATGTAACACCCCAAGCTTCTACGATACGTTTCTTTTTGAATAATGCGATAGCGTGTGTTGTACGCAACATCGAGTTCTAACATACCACAACCAATCAAACTAGTCGTTATGAATATCAATACCTACTTTTTGAAATTTTATCAATTTTATCTCTCAAAATGGACTTCATTTTTGGATTCCGAGTATTGAATTTATCTTAAGGTTAAATTTTGGTACTTTTCGGATAACTTTAATATTTCGATGAATAGTTAAAATTACTAAATTTTAATTAAAAACAATTTTTTAAATCAAAATATTTAATAGTGATAAATTATGAATTTGAGTAGTTTTAAAGTATATTTAGAATATATTTTTACCATTTAATACAATGTTGGTCATTGGACATAATTTCACAATTAAACTGAACGTAAACAAGTATCAATCTTTTGATAGTTATTATATCTTAAAAACACGCTTTTTGTTTTGACAGCGGGAATTAATTTTAAATTAATTTCTTCCACTTCTGTGTTTTGAATTTGGAAAAATGTATTCCATATTTGGAATCAAGATGTTAAAATTGTGTAAATAGGTAACTTTTATATTTAGACATTTTGAATAATTACTTCGGTAAATATTTTATTTACCATGGTTAAAGGGTAAATCCGGTAAATAAGGGTTAAAAAATAATATTATAATAATAACAAATTACCCTAAAACGTGTCCTAACATTAATGGTTGATAAAGTTTCGACCATGGGCATCTTTGGGTCGATTTTGGGACCCCATGGTTCCACTTGTAAGTGATAGGGACACTTTATTTTAATTAAGTTAAAATGATTACAAAAATGACACAAGCATATATCTTTTAGAAAAACAATTGTTACATAGGGTTATATATGTTGGAATCTCAACTATAAATATTCATTAGAAAGATAAAGCTATTTCATACATAATGGTATTTTATTTATATTTTTTAGACATTACATAATGTAATTTATATATGACACAATGGTGATGCAGTAATTACCATAATAGTGAAACATTAAAATGATTGTTATTGTAGATACCCAAATAAATATAATTTGAGACTTTTTATGAGTTACACTAATTTTCTAGGTTAATATGAAATGTTTGGAATGATTTAATTAAACTTCTTATAAGTAATCATTTTGTTATGAGTTTTACAAAAATCAATTATTGAATAGTGTCAAAATTGGCATAAATGAGTTTTTAAAACAAATATTATATTATTAATTGATATTAAATTCCTAAAAATATAAGGTTCGGAAAATAGACTTATATCATGATAGTTTTATCATTAATGGACCACTTGGGGGTTGCTTGGATGTATATAGTAAGTTTAGTAACCATATAATATAAAAATACAAAGAGACATTGTAAAAGTCAAACTAATTAACTAAGAGTTAATACTTAAATATAAGGTTAATATAGTAACCCAAACCTGTCAAAATTATATTGGATGGGTGGTTTTCGACCCATAACCACCTTAAAATTTAAATAATCCACTTTGGAGCCATTAGACACCGAATATGAATTTATTATAAAATAATATTTCTAACTTTTCCAAAGGTGCCCCTCACCCCTCTTATAAAAGGACACTCACCCTTATCTTTAATTTACACCTTAAAATCCTTTTTTCCCAGATAAACTCTGCCCAAATACTCTATACACTTCCCTAACTTCATCCTAGAGGCCTTCCTTTAGTCAGAAATCCAGCCTAAGAGCCATTTTGATCAAATCAAAAGGAAGAACCCGAAGAAGAGGTAATGATTTCACCACCCTTTTCCATGTTCCTTTCTTCTTCCACTTCTTCTTCCTTTGTTATTACCATTATAAAATAATAACTCCAGTATATTATATATAATTTGATGTTATTATAAATATGGTACAACCATATTCAGTATTCTATCCATCCTTTGAATAACATGTCACCATACGTGCGTACGTACGACTTACCGTCTCCACGTTGTGGTGTAATTGTTATTCAATAAATTATTATTTGGATGGGTATAATAATGATTTATAATTCATGTAAATAATAAATATAACATGATAATAATTCTGTATATATGATATAACATCCAATTATATATTATTTTAATATCAAAAGAATGATATTGTCCATCGTGCGTACGTACGGACTACCGTCTCCATGAACGCGATGAGATTAATTCTCCATCGTATCCATTCATGTATAATTCTCATTTTCTGATTTAAAAATAATGTTTAAGGACTTGATATCATTCTGGATATTAATAAGATACATCCTATACATTACAAACATGGCTTATGTAACAAAACATATAAAAGAAAATGAGTAAGTTAACACCCGAAACAACGATAATACTAAGATATTATTAACAAATCAATGTTAAAAGATCATATATGATATCATATAAATGTATATGATTATTTTATAATTTAATAACAATTATTTCACCATTATACAGGAGGTTAACCTACCCCCAACCAAGGAAAAGTACATGTTAAGGGTTTATTTCACAATCACTTCATTATCTGAGGTTGTTTATACGTAATAATCTACTGGGATCTCTTTATCATCCACATTCATGTTTCTTAAAAATGTACTTCAAAACAATTTTACTATTTATAAGAATATGGGTTAAAGTCATTTATACCCTTTTTTGACTTTTATAATAGGTTTATAAAGGAATCCTTCCGTCGTTTTCCAAACAAGGTGGTTTTTAACCTTTTTGATAGAATTAAGGTGAGAATGTTTTTTTAACTTATAAGGTGGGGGCGGATATTTTCCACTGTTCTTAAATCTTCTAGGATTCCCTTACAAGCTTATAATAATATTTTCAAAGAAAATGTTTTATTTTATATGACTCTTAAATGATTTAAAAATAAATAGAGATATTTCTCTAAAAGGAGTTTTGATTTCATCTATGTCAACATCCTTTAATGGATTTTAAACTTATTTGAAGCTGATTTATTATGAAACAAAACTTCCATATTGTGTTGAAGGTTTTGTGATATGTTTGACTATGGATATTTTATTTTTATACCCTTCATGGTTTATGGTGAATGTATTGACATTTCGTATGCTAGTTTTAATAAGAATGTTTATGTTATGTTTAAAACTTTTCATATGGGAATAAATTGGACTTAATATGTGACGGGTGGAGCCCGCTATAGCTCCTAGATGAATCAGTAGGTCTCATTAGACAAACTAGTGTCTTGGTATAAGGCCATGACAAAATCGTATTTGTAGTATTTGCATGAGGCCTTGGCTATGTGGTTATGATAGTCTGGCATTATGCATTCCATCATTATGAAAGTGGTTTTTATATTGCATGTGATTATTTGATTAATAGAATATCCATTTGAATAAGTAAATGACATTATTTCATTTTATTTTTGCCATACTATGTTGAAGTTCATTTTTAAAAGGCTTTTGTTTTAGTTATACACTACCTTAAATGTTTATTCTTATTTATGAAAGTTCCGCTATATTGTTTTCCTTACTGGGCAATTGAGCTCACCCATTTTCTATGTTTTATTTTTACCAGGATGTGAAGAAGTAAATTTCGAATGACCTGCAGGGATATTATGAGGGGATAATAGTGTGGACTATGGAGACAATATGTTGTTGTCGTAGTTTTTCACTTTATGATGTAATGTAAAACTTTATGAATATATCTAGTGTTTCTAGGGCTACTAAACCAATCGGTCTTTCGAGATTTGATCTTTCTTGTGATCATGCCAATGTTATGTAATAATGCACTGACTCTGGGTAACTAGGGTCAGGGCGTTACAAATATGAATCATGTATAAAGGTTCATGAACCACAATCTAGTATATCTTATTAAGATTAATGTAAATAAAACTCAAAGAACATCACATACCATTCACATGTCATTTTTTGTCTCTTTATCTTCAATAGTATATCCAATACTCATACATACATCATGATTCTCTTATTGATATTTCCACTTAAGAGGTTGATTTGTATAATTCCCATACTTTCAACATCTAAAAAATTCAAAGTTAACCTAGTTCCTTCTAGATATCTTTATTAAATATGACCATAAATAATAATGTGAGAAACACTTATCATAATACAAAACCTCATAATCATCAAAAATTACTTATAGTATTCCTAAATCATTACACCTACTATTATATCTATATCCCCTTAGGATTATCCTTAGAGACACACCAAGACATATTGTTATAAATATACTTAAGGTAGAACACTAATGTTCTATCATTATATTTTTCAATGGTTGACTAAACCTTTATTTTGATAGAAATTATAGAAACCCAGGCATAACATATATAGATATTACATCATTTTAAATAAATATTTATCAAATTGAACAAAATACATGTTATGGGGCCATAATAGTTTAGTTTCTTTGGAAACATGGAAGAATAATATTCTAACATGGAGGAATATCTTTAAAATATCCATGAATTTCTTCCCATTTAATACTCATACCTAAAACCTTTCTTCATATCCTGGTGAAAAAAATGATAAGAAAGGGTTGATATCAGATGCTCAGAAGGGAAATGAATGGAGATATGAAAAATAACATGATCATAAAGGTATGAGAGCATGATATAAATATTATAAGATAGTACCATTTATATCTAAATCATAATCCAGATTCATGGGATAAATATTGACAGATCATAAGAGATGAGTCACAGGGGTGATAAATCAACATAAATCAATAATGAACCATAAGCTCGTTTTCTTTAATTGTGTCACCATTATAACTCTTTAAAACCATTTCATGTGTCGATGTTAACTACAATTTCCATCAAGATAGTGGATCAAGACACACCTATTTCCAATTTTTTGATCAGGACACACCAATTTCTCATAATGTATCATGACACAGTTGTTTCCCATAGTGGAATATGACACACATATTTCCCATTTTGTTCAAGACACACATATTTCCCATTTTTATATCCACACACACCTATTTCTTATTTTGTATTAGGATAAAAATGTTCCCCATTTCTATCTCATGAGATATAAATCATTACCAAATGCATTGGAGGGATAAATAGGTCCCACCCATCACATAATTAAATCATACATACATGATCCATAAAAAAATCATCTTATCATAACCCATAAAAAGAGATTTATTTTATAAACATAATATTGTAACCCATGAAATGATATTAGTATCATAAAAATCTAATAATATCATAACCTATGGAAAATAGATAGGTTTTATAATCATTTATTCCAAGAATAACTCGTGTAAGGAAGCATGTTTCTTAATCATTTATTAGGGTATGAATTCTTGAAGAAAAATAGCTTTCATAAACATCAATCTATAAAAAATAAAACATTCTGAGAAATAATATGAATGTTGTTCTTGGAACATATACCTAGTAAACCATAACTATAATCAATGATTTCATCTAATATGGAGAATGTTTTTGAAATATCACTTGAAGAATCACTTTTTAAAACATATAACATTTTCAAAATGCTTTACCATTGATTTAAATAAGAAAAATATATTAAAAAATCATTTAAAAAAATTTCTTGGGGAAAATATATTTTCCTCCTTTAAAAATTTTCTTTAAAACATAAATCATTTCAAAACCATTTTCTTTTGAAATATATTTGAAAACATATAAATTAAGATTAAAAAAACCTTTAAAACCTTTCCCCTTGAATACTTATAAATTAAACTTGAAAACATTCTGAAAATAATTTTTCTGAAAACATATAAAAGAATATTGAAATATTTTTCAAAATATTTTTCCTTGAAAACATATAAATTACTATTGGTAGAATTTTGAAAACCAATTTCCTTGAAAATTTGTAATGGAATATTGAAAACATTTTGAAAATATTTTTCCTAGAAAACTTCTAAAAGAAGCTTCAAAAATTTCTGAATGAATTTTTATTTGAAAATACATTCAAAACTTATAAATAAATATTTAAATCATTTAAAATAATATTTAAACATAATTTTTTTAAAAAAACATATTTTTATAAAACATTGTATTGAAAGAGCCCATATTTCTGACTAAAGAGAGAGATAAAGATTTATTTTCCTAAAAACACGTTTTTACATATCTTATGTAACAAAGAGTGAAAAAATGGTACCAATACAAAATGATATCACGAATACCCAGAGGGTAAGATAGTTCATGGGTGTTATTGAAATTTGGATTATAATATTTTATCAATTGAATCATAATCATACAGAATCCCGATAAACATTTAGATTATAGAAATAAACTATTAACACTATGGTAACATTAAATCTTCACCCCCTTAGGAGAATAACATTAAAACAAGATTATAATATCATTAATAAAATAAAATTCTTGATATAATATGTCAATTTTAGTAAATAGACCTTATATAAATACATAGGTGAATAACATAGCATGTTTCTCATAGAAGGCAAATTGAGACCAAACTACTTTACTGATTTGGTAACCTTTTTCAAATAAACCCCATGAATTATAGACCATAAAATGGATATGTAAATAATGATAAATTCTATTATAAATTTCATATAATACATTCATTGGTATTTTATACACCACACAAAATAAATGAGTGGTGAACGTGTCTTGTATATCACAAATAAAAAAATGTGAGATGAGAAAACCCTTACTACATGTGTAATTTTGAATAATGATCACCATTAAATGAAAACATAAATGAAAATTTTTAATATCATTAAATTATTTAAACTATTGATAAAATATTTCATATGTATTTATATAAACCACATAAAATAATCGTGTGGTGAATATGAAATGTATCTTACAGAAATACAAAGTGAGATAAAATTCCATTAACGTAAGTATTGACATTATTTATACACGTTCAAACCAACTATATAATAAATATAAGGATAATATAAATCTAAAATAGATAATTATTCATATATATCATACCATATATTATTCACATATTAATTTATTTACGCATTTATTAAATTTTCCATGTTAAAGAAACGTTT
Organism: Viscum album; assembly: GCA_963277665.1. NCBI lineage: Eukaryota > Viridiplantae > Streptophyta > Magnoliopsida > Santalales > Viscaceae > Viscum > Viscum album. The sequence goes on from OY728125.1 coordinate 92,421,332, forward strand.
TGGGAAATAACTATTTTGATTATCATACGTGTATTGACTTGTTATTCTAGATCATCTTAATTAGATAGTATTTTAATTATTTAAATAATGTAAAACATTATTTATATATCATATATTTTCATTATTTAAATATTTATAATAATCAATAACTGATAGATATATGAACTGTAATACATCGTTTATGGAGATGGTAGGTCGTACGTACGTATGAATATTGTTTCTATTATCATGTCATATTGAATGAAATTTAAATGATATATATATATAATATCATTCATGCAGAATTATTATTTAACATATATCATATAATTTTACTAATCACATCCTTAATACATGCCATGTAAAGTGTGGACGAATCAGATCACTTTGAGGAGGCGGTAGTCCACACTTCCAAAAATGAAGTTATCATAATTACACTAAATGGAAAGCATGAAGTTTTGTGTTATATAAAAATAAAATATTCATCAATACATCATAAATATTGTATATATCATATATATATATATTCTATCATAATTCACAACCATTATAGGTGGTAATGGAAAAATGAACAACATCTTTTCATAATGTGGTAGTTCACCATACACAAGAACCGTAAGTTCATTACCTATAAGATAGAAGTGTGTGTAAGTGTAGGTAAAACCATAACCATAACAACATCTTAGTATTTTTAGGATATTTTGGCTATTATATAATCATTAAATAAGAAATTTTTTGGTGGTGGTGAACGAAAATAAAATTAAGTAGCTTGTGGAAGGATGTTACCTCTTCTTTGGGAAACATTTCTTGGTTTGCACCAAAGGGATTCATAGGTTGTATTTCTACCCAAAATGATTATTCTAGGATGCATTTATGGATTTTTATAGGATATATGGGTTGGTTATGGGTGATACAAATTTTCTTTAGAGTTGTAAGGAAGAGTGGGTTTGGGTTCCCTTTTATAGAGGAGGAGTGGTATTCTTGTAAATATACAAAGATAAACACTTTTGAGAGGACTCCGTTACATATAGTGCATCCAATAATTTTTCAAATTAGATAAAACAGGATAATAGGTCTCAATATTTTTATACAATGTATTTTTTACACTTGTATAGGTCATTTTATCTCTTAAGATTAATGTTTAAAAATTAAGTAATCTAGTTTTTATCTTAATCGCTATAATTAATTTTAATTGATTTCACTAATATTCTTGGTCAAAAACTACACTGAAATTATTCTAAATGATAAATTATTGTGATTGAAAATATTTATTCCATTTTTTCAAATTATAATCACATAATGGGAAAAAATAATTTAATGTTAATCCCGTAGATTGGATGACAAAAACGTGTTTTTAAAGTAACAATGTTAAAAAGTTTTCTATGTTTTTATTTTTAAATTAAATGTAAAATTGATTCAAATTTATTAAATTAATTTAAATAATATAAAATTTATCTAATTTTATTATGTAAATAAAGTGTATGAAAATGCAGTTTTGAACTAAAATTCAGTATTATTCACTATTAATCAAAATAAGAAAGATCTCAGACAAATCCCAAAAATTCACCCAAAGTAAATTTTTATATTTCACGCACAAAATGATGTTTAATTTTTCAAATAGAAATTATAAAAGTATCAAAAATTGAGTTTAAAATTTATTTTTCATTAAAAGGTTGTAAAATTGCCTTTTTAAAAAATACATCTTTTTATTCATAAAATTGGATTTATTCTTATCTTATAAATATAAAATATTGCATGGGTACCAAAACTTTATTTATATAATATATAATATATAAGTTATTTTTAAAATATTAATCAAAAGGGTTTTCATTATTTTATTGAGTTAAAATTCTTTTTTACATAGAAAAATAGTTTTCTTTGAAGAAAAGTAATTTTTTTGTTTTCAAATAGTCCTTCCATTCCCTCCTAATAATTGATAACTAAAGGATTCATTTTAAATAAATATATAAATCATATTTTTACAATTTAGTTAATAATATTCATGAATTTCATTCCAATGACTATGTGTTATCTCTAATAATATTTTAATAATATTATTATTAGTATATGTAGTCTGATAAAAATCGGCATTACATCTTATGAAAGGTATCAAAGGGACTCAGAATTGTGTGTAACACAATAAAAGAATAATTTTACATGTCCCGAAAGTTAGTCTTTTTGTTTTATATTTTTCATGACTAACTTGGTGTTGTGTATATTTCAAACCACACTTAGTGCTTTCATATGAGAAATACTATAATCAGTGTAGTGTGAAATGAAAAATTTCATAATGATTAAATTATTTCAAAAAATAATAATTCAAAAATTCTAGTGATGTTAAAATCCTCCACATTTCTTAAAGGTTCATCACTAATCCCCTTGATATGTGAGAGGTTATTAGATCCTAAAACCCACATGCATGATCAGACATTTATTCTGGAAAAATCAAGAATGAATGATGTTGTGATAACTCACCATGACTAACGATTCCCTTGGACATGGATGTTAAAATATGTCATTAAATGATGGATGAATTCTAGAACTTTCCTCATAAAATCAAATTATGGGTTATGTATTTTTAGAATACCCTCCTACCTTCGCCTCGTCTAAAATTCTGTGACTTGAGCATAGCTCTGAGGACTCAAGATTAACTCTCTCAACCCCAATAGAGGTGTCCATCAAGCCATACCTTGACAATTCTCTATCAGAGACATCACCCTCTCCCGTATAAAATTTAAATTATTATATTACTTCATCAATAACCACTTATAAAAATGGGGGAAATAAATAAATAATGTAGAAATATTAATGCATACATCACCAATATCAATTAATTCATCCCATTCACTGGTGGATTGATCACCCCCATTAGTAGCACCTCGATCCATCATATCCTCCACTTGCCTCATAGCAGGGATATGATTAACAATAAAATAAATGAGAAACTCTATCTCCATGTTATGTGTCCTCCTCCAATAGGTTTATAATCAATGTTAAGATTAGGTATGTCTTAAACTTCCCCAATCCTTTCAATCTATAGGCCAACATGGAGAAACAACCACAGGTCCTTGGTGTCTGAATGTTGGTCCTACCAAAATTTGACTGCCTTCATCTATACATAATCAATGGTTACTCTTTCTAGCAATGAAGCATACCAAACACTCCTCCATTTCACTACCTTCCAATTTCACTATATCATAATATAGGGACAAGAAACATGATCCTAGAGTTTCTATTGATGGTGGTGGTTGGACTATCTAACCTCAACCTCAACCTAAACCAATGAATCCATTTTAATACAAACTAGCAGACCATCCCAGGGATAGGTTCTCTTTTAAGATCTAGGGGCCACACAAATGTAACAATATTGATTTTAATATGCCTTAAGACTACAATTCTCCCACCCATAAGTTTTTAGGGATGAAACTCAGTGGATGATTTCAATCAACACCCCTTGATTATATGCCGAAATCCTTGATTCAGCATAACATGAGGTCATCCTAGTAGATTCACCTATTATAGGATTCTTAATGACCACATGAGTTACCATTGAATATATGAGGGCCTAGATTTGTTATGATTTCATTGGGTGCTTCTTAATCAAACATGCACAATTGGGGATACAATTGGTTTTTTAAGTACAAAAATTAATGTGAAAATTTATAAGGAGCATAGGCTTCACAAATAACCTATTCATAAATTTGTTATGATGTAATTCCATCCTATAAACAAATCATATACAATAATATTTCATCATTATATTTTCAATAATCATTGATTTTCCCAGTAGTCGAATCCCTATATGGATGTAATTTGAATTCGCTTAATAGATTCAGTCTCTTTAAAGATTAACCATACATTAATGATAAGGGTTATATGCTAGAGAAATCCTAAAAAGGTAAAAACCAACCTCAAGGAACATGTATTTCACTCGACAAAACACATGAATCAAAATTTGATACATTCCATCCCCATAGTACTTATAATTACCATGAAATTACGAAGGGGTCCTTCACCATATAAATGTGGAATATTCACAGGTGAATACTCTATATTATTAGATATTCCAACCATATATGGTTCCCCTCTACTAAATTGGCTTCCATGAAAACATTACTTCGCCACTTAGCACCTTTTAATTTGTGAACCAATAACATGTAGATGTGTAACCACATTTCTAAGAATATAGCAAGACATGTCATAGAGGGTATGTTGTAATTAAATACATACCACCATTAGCATTACTGCCCTTTTTATCTTCCACTCTCCAAGACCAATACTGAATATACTGAAACATATGTGGTCTAAAAATTAAAGGATCATTCAATTTATATTTTCATTTACATTGGGATCAAACACTATTATTCTAATCAGATCCAATCCTAATGGTATTATTTTTTCAAACTTCTTTCTTCTCATGAGAAAGAGATTTTTCAAGGGAAAATACCTTGAGAAATACCTAAGAGAAAGGCATCAGTGACCACATGTGTTCTCCTAAGTAATCATACACAATGCCCAACCAACATCGCCATGAAATTTGATCATGTGTACCCAAAATTTCTATGTATGTCTAGTTTGACCCACCCATCATCATCACATAGGTCCAGACATGGACTCTGACTTTCCCAAGTCACACCTAGCATGTCAGGGCCGGCAAAAGAGACATGTGCTAACCACCTCATTCACAAAATGTCTCAAACTTTACCATAAATAAAACCATTGCGCTACTCATTTAGCATAATGGGAAGAACAAAAGAATCCGTAAATAACTACTAACCTTTTTTAATTCGCTTGGTCCCTCAAAACCTTCCATCTACTTCCGCATTCCTCAAAAGAAGAGGGGATTTAGGAGAGTAGTAGGTTTAGAGTTCATTAGGTATGTGAAACACAAAAGGACCTATACAAGGAGGCTTTACCCCTTTTCTATAATTATTATGCAGAAGGAAACTACCAAAACATGATAATTACATAAGACCGTTCAATAGACAGCTAAAAAGAACTTTAGATCCTAGAGCGATGCCTCGACCAAGTGTTGTTACTGATGTTTTATTTCATCCAAGGGGATCCTCATTACTCCCAGGTCCACTGTGCATGAAATACTATTTTTTTTTTCTGGACCATACCATGGAAAAACACTACTAGATCACCTAGGTCAACCCTACATGATACCCCCCAATATAGCTATCAATCCACACCTACATGATACACCCTTTGATCCCTCTTTCGTGCCATCAATGGTAGGGCACTTATTTTCATGGATCCCTCATCTGAGAGGGGGAGAGCACACCACGACCTACCCTGGGGATTCTAGATATGTAGGATCTGAGCACCTCAAACATTAACATGTCCTCCAAATTATAAATCCATGAGGTAATATAAGTCTCTCATTTATCCTACCTAATATGTGGGATCCTCAAAGATTTCCCAATTATACATTCTCATGGTAATAAGGGTCCCAGACTTATGGATGGTGGCATATAGATTCTTGGGTTAGGTAGTTACATCTTTTTATTGAAGCACAAAGATAATTAGGATGTATATGTATGTATACATAATCCATAACCCTCAGGTTATGAAAAAAAAAGAGGAGATTGTCACATCTAATCCATGTAAAGAGATTGTGTGGTTTTCCAAATCTCTCGCTTCCTCTTATTTCTCACTCTGAGCATGACTCATGTGAGAATAAAGGTTAGTGACTGTTCTGAAATCTACATGATAAAATATATATCTCAATAAAGAGTCCTTTTCTAGATCATCAGATCACCGTAACATGGGCCTCCTATTTATTATAATCACCTAACATGTTATCACCACCTCAAAGGGCCATATTATAAATGAGCTAACCCAATGGGCCTCCCACTTGGTGTAAGATACAAAACCATGTCACCATTCTCTGAAAGGTCCATATTACCTATGAGTAAAACAACATCAATTGGCTATTTTCCTAATGAGGATTCCCACTTGGGCCTCCTTCATAAGTCTAAGAAACAACCTTCTAAACTACATAGGATTTGACTCCTATTAAAATGAGAAACATTGGAATCTTTTCTAATGTACAGACCCAACACACCTAAGTCAACCAAATAATCTCCGGTCTATATTACCAGTAGGCTTAAATAAAACATAAAGTGATATATTCTCTCTAGTCCCTTTCCATCACCATCCTTATTGGTCTACATCCCTAGTAAGATCATTCCCCTGCCTAGGAAGATGCATCCCTTCCAATTCCCTTTCATATCATTCTCATCGGTACATATTACCAGTGTGGGACACCATCATGGGGTCGTATACCCTACTAGAAAACCCATGTTAGTTATACATTGATGTATGTCATGTAGCATTACTTGGTTATGAACCATTCACCTTGATGTCTTTGTTGAATTATGTTAAATGTCAAGGTTTGTTTCTTATAAAATGGCCTTAAAATATATGATGTGTCCCGTTATGTGGAACCAAAAAAATGTGGGTTATGATACCATTCACTATGATTCATAGGAATCCCTTCTCATGGGCCTGATCCTAACACCAAAACAACTCCCATATTTCTAGATGATGATAAATTCCAAAGATCCCCACTATAGGGATTAAAAATAGAATCATGATAATGAAATTACTAAGAATATCTGACCCATATAAAAAATTTATTATTGATGGAGAACCTTGGATAAATATATATATCACCATTAATGGAGAACATCATATATAAATAGATAATTCAAAATCAAATACATGCTAATAATTGATTATTAATGTAAGGTTGTCCCATTAATTATTTGGGATTTAATAAATGATTAATGAATATTTATTAAATATATAAGATATTAGAGGAGTAATAAAGAATTCCCCCAAAAAAGGTTGGATAATCCTAACCTCTCATCCTCTCAACTGATGTGACTCCCTATGAATTTTTGGATCCATTTAGAAATGGCCAAATACCTTTGGAAATTTGGTTCTTGAATAATCTAGTTTTGGAGAACCATTGGGTGTTTCTGATTGCACAAGTGGAACCCATTGAAAACCACCCGTAAATGATGTGGAAATAGGTGTTTCATGTGAAGGGTCGTTCCCATGCCATAAAAAATCCAGTCAAATCTTATGTGATGTTATGAAATTAAATAGTTATCATAGAAATTTTTTGGAAATTATATATTATAAAATTAGTAAATATATTTCAAAAAAACGGTCATTATAATTGCTAAGGCATTGATAAATTAACACACACAAACCATTAAGTTATTAACTGAAAGAAAATATAGATAGTCCTATAAATAGAAAATTAGCAGCTCTGAAATAATGAAGACCAAGTGCATCAACTGGAAAAAAAGTTTTTTCCCTCACTATGAAAGGACACAAAACTAGAAAAAAAACACTAAGAGCACATCATATAGAGAAACGTTAAGAGTATAGCCACAACATTACCCACGTTACAAGAATGAAAGATGGATGTGTGGCTATCCAAACTCCAATGGAACCTTCTGCTGGAATATTAAATTATCCATAGAATGTTATCTTAGCTAGAAAAAACCTTAAAAATTATAAGTGACTCAATATCAAACTCCAGAATAGTAATATTCCCATATTTAGATAAGAGATAACCTACTAGAACAGTATGGGATTCCTCTTGAAAAGAATACCCATTACCTGATATAGGTGAGAAAGTTTCCATACCTAAACCATGAGGATATTTAACAACTCCAGATCCATGCATTGACCACATGCAACATGAACCATTAGTGTTAATATTGATCCCCTAGAGGGGAGGCTTCCACTTGACCTAAATTCCACTGATAATAAATGTTACTGATGAGAGCGAGACTCGAGAGATAAAGGGATAAGGGGGGAGGATATTTTTCCAAGTCCTTGCCTAGAATTTTGAATTCTAAAACTAAAATTTTTGTTCTATAGAGGATACCCATACTGGTCACTAGAAGTGACATATTCCACATAGAGTTTCGGAATGACCAAATGAACCAAAACCCTACAGTAAAAATTCTCACCTTGGATTTTTATTCAGAACCTGGTCTATCCACTCCATGGAACTGGCTACGGAGGAATGTGTCAGAAGAAATCATTCCAACAATTTTCCAAGTCAATTGGGCATGTTTCCCCCAAAAAACCATTTCCCACTCATTGTAAAATAATAATTGATACAAGGACTCATAATTCGGCATCCTACAACAATACCATTTAGATGCTCGACAAATATCACATTGTTGTATTTTCTCCTTAGTCGGAATGTGGTTGTTCTAGAAACACCACAATATAAAAAACTACATAAAAGGAAGATCCTTGAACCATAAAAAATATTCCTGAGGATGATGATGAGAAGGAATACATGCAGTGATGTGAAATAAATTAATATTAAATGTACCTGTAGTTGATCATATGAAAACATAGCGGTCATGGTTAGTAGTCAACACTATGTTATCAAAAATTCTCCTCTGATTGACATCTATGGTGGTATTTATGAGGAAAGGGTGAACACTAGATTCTATAAAGCTAATATTTGGAGAGGGATAGTTTGGGAATCCAATAACATACCTAGACCAATTCTGGTTCTAATTACTCACGTCTCCATTCCCAATTGTCCATCGAGAATGATGCTAAAGGACAGGGATATATGGCGGGATAAACATCTGGATAACGGTGGGCTTGAATTTGGAATGCCTGCCATCTTTACCTTAATTATTTTTCATATATTTATCCCATAATTTTTTCCCCTCAACAAAATCCCAAGCTAGTTTGGCATGGAGGCTGATCATGGTTCTTGAAATCCTCCTATGGTTAATACCTCCTTCCATAGAATGTTTAGCAAGGATAGACCAAGATTCCTAGTAGAACACACCTTCTAGATGACCCTCCCATTAGAAGGAGTTAAATGTTTTTTCTATGTTGTAAATCACCATATTTTTAACTTTAATGGTGGACAGGATATTCATAAGAACGGAATACATAACAGAATTAATCAATGTTATTCTCCCACCAAAATAAAAGAACCAATTTTCTTGATTGAGAATAGGCCCCATAGTTTTTTCAATAACCACTTCAATGTTATTAATAAGAAAATAATTAGGTGGCATAGGGTCACCCAAGTATATCATAGGTAATGATCCTTTATGTATACCAAGGCTAGATTCCAGAACATGTAACCTAATCTCAGAATATCTATTATGAACAAAGAAATTGTTTTCTCACGGTTGACAACTTGACCGCTCCAAAAACAATAAAACCAAACACTTCATTAAACCCATGAATAGAACTTATACTACCATTAAAAATAATAATAGTGTAATTCGTGATCATGAGATGAGAAATACCTCAATTCTTATGCTTTTTATGAAAGGTGAAAACCTTGTCAACCTCGATGGATTGGTTGAAGATCCTGCTAGGGGCGTCTTGTGAAATAATAAATAGGTATGGGGAAAAGGGTAACCCTACCTCATTCCTCTGATAGCTTTGAAAAATCCACACTTTTTCCCATAAATTATCCAAAAAGCCATGGAGAACAGAAATAACGATAAAGAATATCAATGACCCACATATACACTCCCATGCTTCAAACAACCTGAATGAGGAAACTCTAATAAATACTATAAAATTCTTTTATCACGGCCAGTTTTAAGGACACATTACTTAAAACGAAACTCATATTATATAATAATGTTAATTTCATTTTTGGATAAAAAATATGAATAGTGATATTACATTTAATAACCCTCATAATGGTAAATATTTTATATTAGGTGATTTTTTTTATATTTTTGTGTAATTTTTATCCGATAAATTAAATTGATATATTTTAAATAATGAATATAAAATGATTTCTAAACTCATATATAATTATATTAAAATGGATTTAACTATTAATCTATGGTAAATAATATTAAAAACACATAATGGTTAAAACATCATTTTTTACCAAAATTGGTTTTACTATATATAAAACGATCTCATTTAAAAGTGAAATTTTTATTATGTTAAATTTTATTAGATTTAATTTATATTAAATTTAGGTTCATCAAACACAAATCTTTTATGATACATTATCTATATGTTTATCAAAACATAAGTTTCTTTTGTAAAAACATGTTACCCAGGTAAAAAATATAAAAGTAAAATATATATTAGAAAATACATCCAACAAGTTTAAAACATTTGTGTAAATAATTGGTGGAGGATTTATTGACCTAATGTCACCCCAAAATTCATTATTTATTACTTATGGAACCATTTACACTTGAGTAGTTTCATTCCATTACTGAAAAATTATGGGTGATCAAAAAATTACGTTTTTCATCACTTATAAAATGAGAGAATTCCATCTACTTACTATTATATCTAAATATTATAATTTTATCCTAAAACTATATAATATTTTATTCCTATAATCCTCTCTTAATTTCATAATTATTTTTTCCCAATATGTTATCCTACATCGTTAATTTTTTAGGATACTTCAATTAAAAGTTCGTGTCCCAAAGTGTGTATTACTTAATATTTATCATTTTCTTCTAATTATTTCTCTTAAAAATATATCCAAACCATATTTATATTAGTCCATTAGTATAATTGTTATTTTAAATTTTTTTATATTAATTTAACAAACAATATTTATTCTTTTTTATCCACTTATATAAATAATAATTTTTTGTTGTGCATTGTATAAACTACCACGTCCATGAAGTAAGGTTTTACATTTTTCATCATACTTTTTCATTATCCAGACCCTTTAAAATATGAATCATCATCATAATATAATATAAATAAATATTATTAGTTTTATGTTGTAATTATATTATACACTTCCTTATCCATACTCATCCAATAAGATATCATGTGTTTACTTTTGGGGTTGGTTTAACCTTCTAATTGAACACTTCTATAAAACATTATCATCAAAGACTATATGAACCTAAAAACTAATTTAATTATAATTTAACAAAAAATTATAGATTTATTGAACTATAGATATTATATTACATATTTAACTTATTATTAAAATATCATAGTTAATTGATAAAATTACCGAAATAAGATGACACCAATTTAATTATAATACAATCATAAGAATATAATATATAATAAATAAATATAATTTGATAATAAGTTGTATATAATAAGGTAATTATATTTTAATATGTTTCCCTATAGGGTATCTAATAAAAATAACATTATTATTAAAGAAACCCATGGGTAAAATGAATCAAGAAAAATGTAAGGTTTGTTCTAACTTAGCTTTCTTCAATTAAGTTCGAAACCTTATTATTGAACTCGCTTGTTACAAGATTGATTTCATTCCATAATTTAAAATTAAAATTTTATTTAAATATTATTTTATTGTTTTCTATAATTATTATTTATAACATCATTTTCTAATGATTTTGGACTCAAATATTAATTACTTGTAAGGGTTTATTTTCACAAATTTCCATTCATTGCAACATGATAATGTTTAATATCCAGTTTTCTGTTTAATGGTTCACATAATTCTGATTTGATGTTTTCTAAAATTACCCTCTTACAATTCATTTTATCTAGTTTTCTATTTGAAATTATATATTCTAATGGATTTTGATTCAAATGATTCTAACTTTATAAGGGTTATTTGTCATTATCATCAATTCCACATTACATGTTTGATATTTCACACCATATTTTCCTTTATATAGTTTATTAATTTCCTTATTTCCTTAAATTATAATGAATATTTCATTTATTAATATTTTAGTTTCATGGAATCCCTCTCAAGTCCATTTCATTCTAGAACAACCATTACAGTAAGGGTTTTTACATCTAAATACTTCTTCATTGTGATATGATTTGTATTCACCAAATGTGATAATTGTTTGGTGTATATAATAAATGTAGACTACCTTATAAGTTCTCTAATAATATTTTCTTTAATGTTATTACCTAACATAAATATATTATTCTCTTTTTCGTTCCAAATAATCCTTTATTATGGAAATAATGTTTCTTCCAATCTTTTCCCTCTGTGAAAACACTACATTTACTTTCTTTGATTAAAGGTTTTTCATTGAGATTCCATAAATTGATTGATTGAGGAGATTAATGACATTATTATATACATTTTTATAAATATTGTGATACATTTTGGGATACATACAAATAAATAGTGTCCATTTATTTATGGGAGAGTTAATGAAAATGCATATATTTTTTATTCCAATATAAATTTTTATTTACTACTCATGAAAGGTTCTTATATATTGTTTTAATATAACAATTCTTAATCTAGATGGTTAGGATCATGTTAACCATTTTATTTACATGGAAAAAGTATGGGAATTTAATTTTTTGTTATTCCAATACATATTATAATGATGGAATGTTGATTATGAATGGTATTGATATTAATATCTTTAGAATTTAGAATGTATTGGATATAAATATATAATGGGTGGACCCAATATTTTATAGACCCTTGATTCATCAATTGGCCTCATGAGACAAAAGTATTAGGTATTTGGTGCACACCTACCTAATTCAATAATGATTTCTTGGTTGATAATGTTATGGAAATAGTAATGTCTTGGGTGCAACCTTGATGACAAGAAAAATGTCTTGGATGAGGCCTTAATGGTGATGATAAAAATACATAAAATTACGAAGCCCGTAACCATGAATTTAGTTATTATTTTTCATGTGATAATTTAAATTTTAACTATTTATTTGATTCAAGATTATATGATATATTATATGTAATTTTTTTATAATTTATTTCATTCCATATTATCCATTCCATGTTTAGGTGTAGATAGCATTTGATATATTTTTCCCCTATTGAATGTTTGAACTCACCCTTTTTATGTTTTCATTTACCTATTTTAGAAATAAAATTATTTTACAAGATAAGTCTAGCAAAGTAAAAGTGTAGAGAATTTGTTTTAATATGTTGAAGAATTTTCTAGAATTAAGTAGTTTCTTATATAGTGGAAAAATGACTATTTAATTAGAAATATGTATTATTTATTAGTTAAAAGTATTCCCTCACCATATTAAACTCTATACCAAAAAGAAACATCAAATATCATTGATTAAAAATCTTTCAATGAGATTGTATGTCTTTATGATTATAATTTGTTAACATTTCTTTATTTCAAAATTTATATGTAAAAGAATGTTTTTATGAACACCAAATCATAAGTGTGTGGTTCAAGGACATCATATATTTACTATAACGCAACATTCATTTTGAGTATGTTCCCAATTGTGGTACACTTTAGTAAAATGTTAATGAATATGTAAGATGAATAATTTTTAGATTTATATTAATTTTTTTCATTCCAATAAAAAATAAAGATTTATTTCCTTTAGATATTAAAATATTAATTTATATTAGAGGAAAAACGATTTTCGAGATTTTAAGTTCCCTAGAAGGGTGATAATGATACATTTTAAATTATGATGATTATATTGAAAATGTTGTATTGATGATGATGGTGGTGATTAAGAAGTAATGATTGTGATGATAGATTTGATGGCCATATCATCATTTCTATTAATGAGGTTGAAAATTTTGCTACATATTTGTGTTTGAATATGTATCATTCTACTATAATGTAAACATCATTGTACTGTTCTGTAACCATAATCCTTTTGTAGGGTAATTATCATTTAGTGAAACATAACTATCATTTTTCCTATGAAAAACCATATTCTCTATATTGGAATCATTTTTGGATTGAGTAAACAATTATATGTATATATAGACATGATTATTCATCTGTGTAGGAATCATTTCAGGTGGTGTTTACATGTCATAAGTGTACACAATTGTCTATGTGAAAAATCATTTTATCTGTGTATATATCATTTCATCTATGTAAGCATAAACTTTTAAGGGAAAATTGAATATATTTTAGATCAAACAATTGATTTTTTTGTAAATTTTTATTATGAAGAATTAAATGATATCTAATGATTAAACATGATATTTTATTCATGGAAATAAATATCACAATAAAATATTTTGATTCATACTATTATTTTAGATATAATATTTCGTGATGCATGGTAAAAAAAATTGATTAATAAATATAATGTTATTTGGATAATTCAAATTTCAAGATTTTGTTAATTTTTTTTGAAAGAAAAAGGATTCATGACATAAAATAAAATCATATATTGTAATTGAAGAAGTAGTTACTAGAGTATTATGTCACTTTATTCATTCATGTAAAACTATTGTATGTGGCATTTTTGAAGAGGAAACAAACTCATTATGTAACATCCTATTACTATATTCAAGTATTCCTCGACCCCTATTTTTGAAATTTATTTGGATGGGATTTGTTTCAAGTTGAATTGGGTGACATTTGAAATATTTTATTATATTTTTAGGCTTGTGCATAGTTAGCACATGGGTGGGACATAGTTTCCCAAATTGTGCGGCCTCTCAAGACAAATTGTGGAAATTAGATTGTGGGCTTTGTGTGACATGTATATGGTTTACTAAATTGTGTTCCATCTCTAAATAAATCACAAGGCCCATTTATACGGGGCATATGGATTATGCATGGTTTGTCTAAACCATACAATAGTTCTCAAGAAATTGTGTAGATAAGATTTTATGTGATATGGTTTTTATTAAAAAATACCAAACACCACTTTTATGTCCCCAAAGGACCTCCTTTGACCCAAAATAAATTCTCTTATCCTTGGAGATCCAAAGAAGTGTTATTTTTCCCTTAGACCCCCCTAGAAGCAGACATAAGCTAGGAAATTGTCGGTCCATCCTCCCACAGTTAGTTTCCTCCTCATGTTCCTAATCTCATGTTGCCTCCCTCTTCCACCATATAGTTCCATAGATACTTGTCTTGTTATTTGTATATAATACTGAAAATTTTGGAATTATAAACCTTGGGTTTACCCTTGTATCCTAGTTTCTGTGATCATTGTTCATTTTGAACAAATCGTGATTAGGTTTTTAAATTTCTAGATCTTTTGGATTCTGACGTAGATGGTTCTGTTATGATGCCCAATTTATATTAAGCCTAAATTTATTTAGTTATTTTAAATTTTATGAATTAAATTTAATTTCATGGTTTGAATTAAATGGATTTCAATTTTTTGTTGGAAAAAACCAAATCCATTGAATCGGGGGTTTTGAGAGAAATGATTTTTTTTTTTGGAATGAAATTACAAAACCCCCCAATTCCATTGAATTTGGGTGTGTTTATGGAAATATATTGAAATTTAAATTTTTTCAATTTAAATTGTGGATTCGATGGAAATTTTTTCATTTATATTTTTGAATTTAATTCAGAAATGTATTTGATAGAAAACTATGCAAAAAAACCCTAGTTCTAGTGAATTAGGTGTTTTTTATAAAATTAAAGAAGTTTGTTTGAAAATTAATTTACTTAATTTAATTTGTGAAATTTATTTGAGAAATTTGACTGGGAATTGATTTAAAGTCCATATTTATGAAAATGTATTCACAAATGGTTTTGATAGAAACCCAATTGGTTCATTGTGGATAATCAATTTTTTTTATAAAAAAACTTATTATTATTTTTAAAGGCAAAATTTACATATTTGAAATAGAGAGTATGATTTAATTGTAAGTAAATAATTCTTAAAAGAAATTGTTTGTTGTTCTTTGGTACTAGATAACATGAAATCCTTAGGTAGTTAGTGTGTCATTTGGATAACACTTTATGACATACAATGTTTAAAAACATCATATCATTACACCACATCCCTTGGGAGACATTGATGTTTCCACTTTGTCCTTAGGGTCAAAGGGACATAGGTAAATATTTTTAATTTCATTTTTTTGGGTCCCTATAGCATGTAACTATCTCACGTTATTATTCATATGACCATGTTTCTCGCTTATTTGTATTTCAATAGAATATATTCCATTTTTCTAAACTCTTTTACAGGACTTCTATTTTATATAAAATGTTTTATATAAAAAAACTTTTTGAGCCATTTGTGAAAAGTCTCTTGGTTTTAGATATATTCCATAAATTTAAATGTAAAAAAATTAAAATTATTTCAGTGAGTTGAAATGGGAAGCATGAATTGCAAAAGTATTTCAATCATTTCAATTATGAAGAATTATTTGTTTAAATATGATTTTGAAAAATTCCAAACATAATTGTTTTAAATTGAAATCATTTTATTTAGTTAATTTAATACTGTAATCATTTTATGGAATCTTTGGGTGTATTCCTATAGGGATTTTTCTCACACTCTACTTCTTCCATCATATGTTTGTAGACTATATCCTTTTAGGTTTGTGCCAGGTTAAATCACCACTTTGATGTGGTTATAGCTATAGACCCATGGAATTGATGAGTTTAGTCCTTTGGGGATTGGGTAATTTTCTTATTTTGGAACTTTTCTATAGTATGTTAGGCCATTATGCCTTTTTTTCTCCTACTTTACTCCCAATAGAGTTTCTTTTCATATGCATACTATATTTTTTTACTTCCACATTATCAGTGGAAAATCATTCCCACATTCAACCTATGTGATACCTAGTGGTATTCACCGACCCAGGGGATCAAGAACACCCTTCAGCCTATTTCAAGGTTATCCCGATTATCGGGTTACCAGGGTACCCAGGTTAGTTCATGACAAATGTTATGCCATGTAAAATGGATTTTAAAAGGAATAAAATATAATTAATTGTTCTGTAATGATTAATTAAGGATAAAAAATTTAAATTATAAAAACTTTACCATATCATACTACTTTACAAATGAATGTTCCAGAATGGTTAGAAGTCAAGAAAGTATGAATAAATTAACTCGTATTTTAAATGTATCTAAATTATCAAGGATAGAAGAGGAATGTGGCAGGAATAAAGGGTGAATATTCCAATAGTAATATTCATTATTAAATTCACTTACATACAATTATTAAATATATTTCTAGGAATCTATTATATAGATAAGAGGATCCCAAATATTGTGTATCTAGTCAAATAAAAGGAGAAAATATTTAGGGAGTTTTAATTACCGATAATATTTTTAATTGAAACAATGTTATTCATGTGGTAAATCAAAGAGAATATGATAGAGAGAATCATGATGTGTGTGTGTATATTCTATGTAAAACATAATTTTTTTTTTAAAATTTCAATACTATTATTCTATGATGGAAAATTGTTTTTTTCATTATAGTGAGAAATAATATTGTTCTATGAAATATTATTCATGAATTAATAAATAACTCTATATAAGTATCAGCTCTATTTATAAATAACCATATAATTTTGGATAAATAATTTTCATTTCATGATAATATTCATTAATTAAATTTCATAGTGTAATATTCAATATAACAAAATTATAAAAAAAACCATTCACAAAGAAAAAAATAATTTCTAACCAAAATGGGTTTTATTGAATTATATAGTTTTATATTAAATATTGATTTAAAAATTATAGAATTTTAATTTGAAAAATAATGAATATAATTTTTAAATTTTTAATTTCAAAAATATGTTAGGATAAATTTTTCATAATTTTCTATAAATATTGATTTTTCAGTTAATAGCAAAAATGCTAATTTTGATGGAAAATTGTATCTTCGTTCAAGAATTTGAAATATAAAATTTCATTTTATAAGAGTTTTAAAATTTTATCAGTTCCATTTGATTAAAAATAATCCCATTAAGGATATTTTTACAAACATTATACTTGAATTTGATATAAAAATATTTTTATACATAAAAAGATTTTTTATAAAAAAAACGTTTTTCCATCAAGTTTTGTGTGTTTAAATTTAAATTAAATTATAAAATTTATTTTCATTGAATTTTATAAAATATATTTCATATTTATAATAATCATAATAAATTTTATTTAATAATGTGTACATAATTTTTTTGTATTGTATAATAAAAATGTGTTACCATGGTTAAGGTTAAAACAAGTTTTCTGAGGGTAAAACTAATGATAGTAGGGTTAAAATAACATATATATATATATATATATATTTTATGGCCATATTTTGACCCTATATCATCTAATATTTAGAAATCTTTCATTTTGGATGTATTTGGAATGATTAATACATTAATCTATTTTAATCGTTTTAGAAATTCCAAGTGTGTCCTCCGCCAACTTATAAATGGATATCACCTCTCCTCTTTTATCGACAATTCCAAATCCTTTTGTATCAACAAATACATACCCAAATACCATAATTAAATCCCTCCATATAGCCTATAATCCCAAGTTTTATCATAAAATTGACCTAAGAAGGCTTTAAGTATAAACCTAATGAGGTAGTCCAATGAAGAAGAACAGATCTTAACTAGGGGTTTTTATTTTAGTTCTTATTCTCAATCCATTATATCATTTTTTATTTCCAAACACTTTTAAAGGGAAATTGAGAACCCTTAGATAATGATAGTTTAAAAACAATAAGATATTACATTTTGTTTGAAGAATAGTTTGATCCCATTAGAATCAAACAACCTAAACAGTATCTACGGAATAGAATTTACCTGAGTTCCAGAGTCATCCTTCAGGATTTATTCAAAAAGAATCTCCAAGATGTCCTAAGATTTCATGTATTCCTCCATTTTAATCTTTTCCTTATTAAAGCATCTAATATTTATGTGGTTATTCGTATCAATCCATTTACCATTCCCCTTTATAGTTCTCACACTAAGAAATTCTCGCATCATTTGGTTGATCCCTTACTGTGATGCCTTAATATCCAGGACTTTCTCCAATATTTCTTCATCTGATTATATAAGAAGATCCATGTTTGTTTGCACTAATGTAATATGATATTTTGAGTCAAAAAGGGAGCCTGCCTCATGATACTACCTAAAAGGATGTGCATCCTCCTCCCATCGCACATACTTAAAATGAAGAAGCCTACCCCCCTTGTTGGTCCTTGTTCATCTCATCAACATCCCCTTGAGAAGTCGTATCCTCAACCAATGGGGGGAGGATCAACAGCCTCAACGGTCACCTAACCAACCCCTGCTTGAGATTAAGACTCTTTAGAGGTGACAACCCTCACAAGCTTTCTAGTGCCTTTGCATACCTTTGAAGGTGGTATACCTTTACTTGTTGTCCTAGTTATTGGAGGACATAGTAATTTAGAGTATTATTTCCTCAGTCATGTCCTCTAGGTATGATTAATAAAGCCTTTTGATTCTATAATGGTGTTCTTTCCCTTCTTTAAAGAGGATCTAAAATAGTCCTCCACAATTCCCACATCATTGGACTCAGTAGGGGAGTCCAAAGTTTATTCCCTATACATATTAATATCCTCCCAACTCCATTAAATATTCTCCAATATTGAATAAATAATAATATATATATAATTCATAAACTAATATTTTTATTTTATTTTAATGAAATAACATATATACATCTTTTTATTCCATAAAATGGAAACTGAAACCATCTTTTGGGTGTACGGTGGACTACCACCCACAAATAGATGTATCTAGTTTTCTATCATCACCTCTCAAGGATGGATATAATGATATACTAATTTATAAATTTTATATTAATGAAATATTTATAATTATTTAAAAATAATATATCATTTATCTTCATATAATTACATAAATTCGAAAATGATAATGTCGTTCATGCATACGTGTGGATTACAACCTCTATAAAGATATGAGATTCATTTTTCATAAATTGAAATGGAAGTTATATGTAAGTTTATTTAAAGATATAATTTGATAATTATAATATATATTTCTTAATATAATAATAAAGTGATATTTACCTTTTTTATCTCATGTTATTTGAAAAATGAAGAATTTGGTCATGCATACATAGAGCCTACAATATCCACAATTTTAGCATAACTCATTTTTAATAATCATGTTTGACAGTTGATTTTAAAAGTAAAATTAATTTATAAAAAAAATTATTACATTATTTTTATTCTAGAGATGATATAATAATTAATTATTTAACCATAGTAAACATACCGAAGACATTTTTGATATATGAGCCGAATATCATCACGACACTTGACGTGAACTTAATAATTTATGAAAACATAACATGATAATAAATAAAATAAAAGTAATAATAAACATGAAAAATCATATTGATCATGTAAATAATTAAAATATTTCAATTATTCAGGAATGTAAATAAAGTACTTAATGAGTTGGAATCGAGGTAAGGGACACATTACCTTCAAACCTCATTTTAATTGTTTTATGGATTTAACATCTATATATATTTCTCTCCGATCCATTTTTTTGAAATTATTATATATATATTTTTATATAGAATAATTGAATTATTCAGAACATTTTATCTCACTTTATACATTATTTCAAAGGTTTTCAAAAGGAATATATTTATATATTTTTTAAGGAATGTTTTGTTTGAAAGTAAAAAAATGAATGTTCTATTTTAATGTATACTATGTTAAAATTTTCACTCACACCCTAACTATTATTTTATTTTATTTTAATTTATAGGAGTTTATGTTTTACTCAAATAAAAAACCCCTTCCCTTTTTTCTGGGTATTTTTAAAAAGAGACTTAAATTGAATGGATATTTTGAAATCAAGAAATTTTTTTCTTATGAGTGAAAAGAATATTTTTATAAGTATAATAAGAAATTGAAATATTTCTTGTATTATTAATATTTTATGGTTCATGGGCATTTTTTATAATGATGGGTGAGCATAATGTGGCTCATGATGATGTGTGAGTCCGATATAACTCAGGATGACGGGTGATCCCAATATAACATATAATGGTTATGGATGTCAATATAGTTCTATGATGATTTAAGTAAAGAGAAAAAGGTAACTGGTTAGGGTTATCCTAATAGAATATTGGGTCTTTCCAGCTATGTTATTACATTTGTAATATATATTATATGATTGGTATGTAAATAATATCCCAAGTTATCAACATGATTTATGTAACACCCAAAGATTTTAAAATATGAACATCATGTTAGAAAATGTTTATAAAATCAATACCCTGATTAGAAAAAACTTCTAGTGCTGGGAACCATCTGATATATTTATTTTTAAATAAATTATTTCTCTTTTATAGCTTACGATGCATGAAACACTGTATTAAAATGAATAAAAATATTATATTAAAATATTATTATTTAAAATATGTCAATAATAATCTAGTCATTAAGTTAGTGGGTATGAATAGAACTAAATAATTTATTAAAATACATTTTTTTCACATGTAGATTTTTTATATATATATTATAAATAAAAAAATCCTTTCATATAAAAGGAATTGTTTCTGAGAAATAGTTTTTTTAAAAAAAATAGCGTTTTCATTATTTTCACACAAAATTTAAAATTTATTTTAACCAATTTTAGAAAGAAATTAAAAATTTACATCATTTATTAAATCATCATATAAAAATATCTTAAGGTTATTGTTTTCATCTTACTAAAAAGATTCATTTTTTGATAAATAGTGAAAAATACTGAATTTGATTTAAAAATTCCGTTTTGTTTAACTAATTTGTAAGTATAAATTATCTTTTATTTTATTTTTAATATAACATAAGACAGTTTTTATTAGAATATGACCGATTAAGGTCATTTTAATAAATTTAATATTTAAATTTCAAAACAATACCATCCAAACTTATGTGAATTTTCCCAGTGGAAACCCTCTTTTTTGTCGCGTTTGTGGGTATAATTTTAAATTGTATTCTTCCACTTCTGTTAATTGAATTATAAAAAAAGGATTAAATTTTTTTATTTGTAATAATTTTAGTTATATAATAAGTTCAAAATAATTTTTTCCACTATGAATAGTAAAATAGGTATAAATTAATTATTGTTCTTTAGGTAACAACTTATTTACCAAAGGTTAATCTAAAAAAATAGGGGTTAGAAATGACCTAAAACTTGTCAAAAAACCATTTTATAGAAATATTTATACCTTAAAACATAAATTTATTTCTAATTAACAATTTTTAGGGATTTTTTAATGTTAGAAATGGTTTTGTAATTAATTATATTCAAAAATTACATGTGTGTCATCTCCCCCACTTATAAAAGGTCACCCCTTGCATCCCCTCTTCACACTTCCATAGTAATTTATATCAAAAAATAACTACCCAAATAACTTACTTAATCCCCTACGTAAATATTATATCCCTTTATTGGGTTAGATATCTAACCTATGAATTATTTCTGTTTAAACATAAAGAAGTTTTGTGAAAATAGGTAATGTTCTAAAACAAGCATTTTTATTTAGATTCTTATTCCACATCACAAATGTATTATTAAATAATTTTACTATAATAAAAAAATTGTATCACATATAATTATATTTTATTATGTTAAGTAAATTACCTATATCCATATCCTCCTCTATAAAATGGGAAAATTAAATCATTGATCATGTGTATCAAAAACTGTTATCTCATGAACCGATGTAACTTATTTCCAATCAACACATCTCATGATTGTATATTATGATGGATTTAATATATTTATATGATATTTATGATAATATTATACTTATATAATTATAATATCACACATACATTCTAACATTCCATCCCATCAAAAATATTATATTGTTGCTCGTGTATATATAGACTACCGCCTCACGAACTAATGTGATCCATTTTTCACTTATGCTTTAAACGAAATGTAATAAGGATAGAATTAATGAATATATGTGAAATATATGTTATTATATTTATTATTTAAAATTAACATTTCACCAAATTCCTTATCATTTCAATTGTTAAAGAAATTATAATGTTTTCCATGCGTATGTATTGTATACTCTCTCCACAAAAAGATGGGATCTATTCTCCATGTTCACATTTCAATAATGATTCTAAAATTTTATGTAATGGGAAAATAATATTTATAACCTTATTATCATTTTTTATGATTTAACTATTTAATATTCTTAAAAACTATAACTCTCATGTTAAAATATGCGTGAGAAAACAAAGCAGTTATCCATCTAAAAATAGTAATAAGGAAAGATTATTAATTAATGAGTAAAAATATATTATAAAATGATCATATATGACACTATAAATTTTAATATTGTTCTAAAATAATTGAATAATGTTTCAAAATCTCTATATTTTAGGTTTAGGTGAGTTCAACTAAATGGAAGCCTAAGGTATGGACTTTGTAATTTCCCTTCATTAAGGATATTATAATGTTATACACATAAATTTTTTAATATGGTGTATATACTGACCCATTAAAATTAAATATCATAATTCATTAATACATAAATATATTTAAATTATTGATTTTAATTATTTTATACAAGATTAATTTATATGAAAATTACATATTTTTAAATAATTTCATAGCTCAATTTCTTTTTTTTTTGGTTATTTTACTACTTCATTGTCTTTGGGATTCTAAGAACATGTGTGTGAATAAATTTGACTATATTATATTTTATTTACACTTGTTTTATGTGTATTTAAATTTTATTGATATTATTTAATCATTGATTAATTATCACTTCAATTTCAGGATTTTTGAATGGGTTTAATACACAATTTCATTTTTAGGTTGTTTGTACTTGAATTTCCTTTGAAGGAAATTACTTATTAATTGTCTAATAAACCCATTTAATTTTTTTTCATATAGTTCTTCATAAATTTTCATGTAATAATCCCATTTTTAAACTCTTTTTTACTTAAAATTAATGAGGAAAAGTTTTTCATAAAACCCATCTTTGTATCTCTCTTCGGCAGATAATCTTTTTCAATCAAAATCCATTTTTTCTAAAAATGTTACCAAAAATGTTTTCCAAATTTTAAAAAAATATTTATTAAATAATTTCTTAAAAAAATTATTTATACACTATAATGACCCATAATTTTTAAAATATATTTGTTTCTTAAAAATGTCTGTTATATTTTTTTGAACTCAACAAAACTATATCGCTATAAAAATGAAGTGAGTATAAACTGAAATTTTACCATCATGATTATAAAATTATATGAATATTGGTCAAATATAACAATTTTTTAATTTTCAATGAGTAAAAATACTCATAATATTAATTTTAATGTTATAAATATTGTTTATAAGTATAAATGACAAAGCATATTTAATACATAAAGAAGAAATGATGGCATAAACTAGTAGATTCATGCCATATGAAGCCCATTTTTTGGGGCTTGGGAGAGAGGAGAATCTTTAGGATTCACTCTTGACCAAGCCCAATCCTAGCTTCAATAATTGAAGCATGAAAAAAATCACCAAGATGGTAAGTTCAATTTAGAAGAAATTACTACTCGGGCAATGTTATTTGAGTCGCCCCGTAAATCTATCACCAGCGCACACCTTAAGCTTAAGCTTTATATTTGTCTTATAAGGGGTTATGTGTCAAGATCCTAGTTAATTAATATTTTATTACATTTTATAAATATAATGTTTTCCCATCAACTATATTTTAAGACTATTTTTTACTAATAAAATTTAGATTGAATTTGATAAATTTATTTTTTATAAATAAAATTATATTTGTAATAAACAAAATAACAGTTATAATAAAATTAGTTATTATGAAAAATGTTAATTTTATAGAAATATTATTATATTGACACACTTAGTTAAATATAAATGGTTATATAATTTTAGGTTTTTCAATTGTCAGAAATTTAACTATGCATTTATTATCCATTATTATTTTTAATAAATAAGGATTTTTAAATTTAAAAGTTAAAATTATGATATTTAAATAATTAATAAGATAAAATAAATATAATTTTTTCAATCATCACGGTGAAATTATGTTAGGGTGAATTTATGATAATATTATATACTTTATTTTTTCATGAATAGTAAAAATATAGTTCGAGTGTTTCGGTGTATTTAATGACATCATAATTATATCATAATGATTTAATGTGTAATATAAAATGATTATAAACACTTTGAGATTAAAATATAATAATATACATCCCATGAGAGCAATACCATGGGAAAATACCACAGGAAATACCATGGTTTTGTATTTACCACTACCTAGGTATTTAAGGAAATTAATAAAAAAATCATTTATTTTTTCAATAAATACCCTCAAATTTATCCATTTTATTTCACTTATATTTTATCTTCCATGAAGCCTTGATATATTTATTTCCGAAGGTGTCCTCAAGCCCCCAAGGTCCCAATCCTCGTGTTTTAGGAGTCACTATTCAAGGTAAGGGAAGTCTCAACTTCTCTTTTCCTTTAAAGTTCCTTTTTATGTCTTATGTATTTCAAATTTCCAAACTATGTTATTCTACCCATTTTTTATCCCCTTACATTATTAAGTTTCTTTTATTAATATTGGTCCCTTGTCCCCTATATTTTTAATGTTTTCTAAACCCGTGTTTCATACATGTTATTTTGTCAGATTGTCATCTCAATATTTCCCTCTTTTTTTCATGAAATTCTCTTATTTTATTTTGTGAATGCCCAAACATCATTCTTTTATAGGGGTATTCACCTATATTTCTGAATAATATATTTTATTCAGGGATTAATATACATGAATCATTTTTTTCTTTTTCATGGGTCTATAATTCATAAATATAATTATTTTAAGAGCTTTTTTAAAAACGCTATTTTTTTATATGAACATGTTTCTTTTATTATTTATGGTTTATTTATGAAATATTTTATTATGATATATATGGCTCTCATTAATTGATAAATATTAAGTTTTTTCCTTAATATCTCTCCAATTTATTGGTTAAATCATTTAATCTCTATAGATGACAAGTCTCACACTTAATTTCTGAATAACCTTGGTAATGTTTACGATACCTCATAGAAAAACTTCTGTGAAATTTTTATGAATTACTTATTTAAATTTTTTAGGGAAATTTATATGTTATGAATCACGTTATTTTATTTCTGATATTACCCTTTTTTCATTTCTCATTCCATTATGATATACCTTAATTTCCTATTGATATTCCTCATCATCAAAGTAAATTGTATCCCTTGATTCCACTTACTGGTCCTTGTACTCAACCTTTACATTGATGTATGTCCATAGGTTATGAGATAAAATAAATGTACTAAGTATGAAATTAAGATGATTCATTTCATGTTGATTAAAATAATTTCTTTTGTTTTCATATATTATATTCATTTTTTCTAAGAAACTAATCATCAAAAGATCTTCTGTTAATACCATGTTAATGAAAAGTTATATAAATAAAAGGAGGGATTACATAGTTGGTATCAAAATATGGTTTAGTTATTTTGTGAATTAGGATTTTAAAATTTTAGTAAGAAACTTAGGGAATATTTTATCATCCAATTGTTTTGGTAAAATATTAAGTATGTTATTTCTGAGGAATGATATACCTATCTAGATACGAACAAGTGGATGTGGTTCTGGAATAGATATACCTAGGGGTAAAAACTATGATAAGGTTATTCTGGACCGACTCAGTGTAACCTTGTACATTACAATAGGCCTTAATCCACACCTAGTTTCATACTCCAAGGGGATATGTTTATTTAGTTACATGATTTTTATGAACTATTATGAATGATATTTCGAAAATGTAATTTTTATTAATGAATAAAATTCTTATGTTTTGGTACATAACATTACTCTATAATTTTGAGATTATTAAATTAAATGTATTTCTCATAAAGGTGTTCTTATTTTAGAAAATATAATTAAATAGGTGGAACCATATAAATGGTGATCACAATAGACCACACACTGATAGACCCCTGATGGAAGTCATAATGGAAAACATCATGAGAATGATAAATCAAATGACGTGAGTAATGAGAGATAACTTGAATCCTGCCGAGACACCAGAATATCCTTGAAGGGGAACACTTTTTGTTGATTCCATTATGTGTTAATGACCACCTTATTTTGGTTGATCTATTTACCCATTTATTATTTAAGAATGGATAATATCTATAGAAAATATCTTTTCTATACTCTATTTTTATAACAAAAGAAATTCACCCTTGTTATATACATATTAGAGGGAGAAGCTGATAAGTGGTGTAAATTTGTTAAAACCACCAAGAAAAAAAATTATATTGATGATATGGAGTGGGAAGAGTTCAGGGGAAACTTTTTAAAAAAATATTTTCAATTTTCTATAAGAACAAAAATAGAGAAGTAATTCCAAAAGCTGAAGTTAAATGAAAATGAATATGTGGGATGCTATGAAATTAACTTCGCATGATTTTTTTATTACGCCTATAACTTTTTTATAGATTCAAATGGAAAGGTTGATAGATTTTTTGGGGGATGATGTCCCCATATATGGGAGAACCTATCCAATTAAGACACTTATATCTAGGAGAATAAAATGTGAAATAATATAAAGGTTAAACTGAACTTCAGAGATACACAATGGTCCCACATATCGAATGAAAAGAAGAGATAATGTATCCAATATTATAAAGTTAATTGGACCATGAAAGAAGAGGAAACCAAGTGAAACATTCCGAACAAAAAAACATGGGAAAAAGGATTCCTAGAACTTCCTTATTAAAAGTGGGAAATGTTACAAGTGTGGAAGCAATGGCCATAATGCATGAAATTATCGCAATGAGATGAAGCCTCAATTTTTCAACACTAACAATAAAGGAAATATGGTTCAATCCTAGCTTTAAGTAAAATGCTTCAAGTTTAGATAGCTTAATAAATTATTTAATCACTTTTCAAATTCGAAGATAATGGAGGGGAATCCCTATCAACCCAAGCATAGGCTAATTGATATAGTTGGTGATTTTTCAATCATGGAAGCTGAATTTGAAGCACTAAAAGATGTGATGGTGGGTACAATTGTTGTTATCTCAAAGATAGAAATTAATTTTTTTGAATATTTTTCTATGAATTCATTTATTTCCTCCATGTTTTCAAGGATTATAGAATCAATCCTTAAGCGTATATGAGAAGAGTTATCAATCAAGACTCATTATGGGACTATCCAAACATCAATAGTGAATAAAACTGTGGTATTCACTTGGGAGATGATAATATCGTTGCAAATCTAGTAGTCATTCCCATGATGGAATTAGACATTTTACTAGGGACATACTGGCCCTCAAGGTATAATTATAACATCAACTCCCTATGTAAGTAAATCACTAGTGTTGAATTGAAAACCTACATTTTGCTTCAAAGGAGAGATATCGCGACCTATGATTTTTCTATAAGAACTTCTCATAGCCTTATTTATTGAAATAATCAGTGAATATAGAGAATGGAATGTAATTATAACTATAGAAAATGTCTCCATTATTTAAGAATATATTGAAATATTTTCTAATGAGTTACTGAGATGTCCCCTAGAAAGGGAGGTAGAGTTTTCCATTCAAATCACTCCTAGATACAAGATGATATGTAAGACCCCATATAGAATGGAAAATATAGAATTATAGGGATTAAATAAACAACTACAAGATCTTTAAGAGAAATGGTATATCTAACCCTGTGTGTATCCTTGGGGAGAACATGTTCTCTTTTTAAAGAAGAAGGATGGATCAATGTGACTATGAATTGATTATATATAACATAACAGGATCACAGTGAAGAATAATTACCCTCTTCTATGGATTGACGATTTATTTGACCATCATTATGGGGATCAATTATTATCTAAAAATGTTCTTTAATTTGGTTATCATCAATTAAATGTGAAGAAAGAAGATATTCAAAAGTTTATCCTTTTATCAAGATATGGTCATTATGATTTTTCTATTATGCACTTAAGCATGACTAATTCTCTTACTATTTTTATTATTTGATTAATAGAGTCTTTATTGAGTACCTTGATAACTTGTTGGTGGTTTTTTATTAATGATATAATGATATATTTTAAATGTGACGAGGAGTATGAAGATCATTTAAGGGTTATATTTCAAAAATTTAAGAAGGATAGGCTATTTGGAAAGTTCATAAAATGAGGATTTTGGATAAAAAAAGTTTTCTTTTTGAGTTATATTGTAACCAATGAAGGAATCTCAGTTTCCTACTATGAAAAATGTTGTGTAGGATTGGCTGTATCCTAAAATAGTAACTAATATTTATAGTTTCCATGTTTTAGATTGATATTTTTAGATATTTTTTTAAATATTTGAATGAATTTCTAACGCCCTTACCAAATTAATTCAAAAATGGAAAAGTTCATCTTTAAAAAGGAGTGCGAAGAAAGATTCCATGAGATGAAGAAGAGGTTTAGTTATTGAACCCATGTCAACCCTACCCTCTATCAAAGAAGTATTTGTTGTATTCAGTGACACGGCTTCAAAATGTCTTGGGTGTTTCCTCATGTAAAATGATAAGGTGATTAATTATACATCTTGATAGTTAAATCCTCATTAAAATAATTATCCTACGCATGATTTGAAGTTATCTATGTTGTTTTTTTCTTTAAAGATATGGATGCGCTATCTTTATGGGGGGAAATGTGATATATACACATACCACCAATGTTTTAAATCTATTTTCGCAAAAAAATTAATTGAACATGAGATAGAGGATGTGGTTGGAACTTCTTAAAGAATATGATTGTTCAATTTATTATCATCTCAAAAGGGAAAACAAATTTTTTGAAGCATTAAGTAGGAAAGACCTTGTTGTTCAATAAATTTTTAAGATTCAAGTATATACATTGATCAATGACTTAGAAATGGTGGACATAGGAATCAATAGGGTAGGTACATCATCAATATTATCACAAATGATCTTTCAACCATAATTCCCATAGAATATCATGAAAAATCAAAGATAATATACTTTTTTACAGAATAATATAGAGGTTGAGAAGAATGGGATGTTTCCTAAGTTCAATATTGATCAAAGAAGGTGTATTGAAATTTCTTAAAAGGCTATGTGTCTGGAAATAAAGAAAGAGGCAATGGATGAATCTCATAACTCTACATTATTTATAAATCCTATACGCACTAAAATGTATAGGGACCTTTGTGATCATTATTGGTGGTATAATATGAAAAGTGAGATACTCGACTACACTATATGGTCCCTGGTATGTCAACAACTGAAGGCATAGAGACAACTACCTAAGGAAGTATTATAACAAATACCCATACTGACAAAGAAGTCAGACAATATCTCTATGGACTTTGTCATAGGTCTCCTAAAAATATCCAAAGGAAAAAATGTAATATGAGTTATAGTAAACCGTCTCACCAACACTTCCCATTTTATTTCTATTTAGGAATATTTTTTTCTTGACCAATTTTCCATGATATACGTGAAGGAATTGGTAAGGGTAAATGGGGTACCGATCTCTATCATTTCGGACTGTGATCCAAGGATCAAAAAACATTTTGCAGAGGTCTTCAACATGCCATGAGTCCTGAATTTAATTTTAAAATGTCTTATCACCCCCAAACTGATAGAGAATCTAAAATAATTATTCCAAAACATGATTAAATCATGAGAACATGATAAATGAAATTTAATGGTGGATGGGATCAACATCTCACATTATCTGAGTTATCTTATAACAATAGATTCTATTAGAGTATTAAAATGTCACCCCATGAAGTTCCTTTTGGGATGTGATGTAGAACACCTACATTTTGGGATGAAGTTTGTGAGAGAAATATTATTTTTTGGATATTGTGCAAGAGATGACAAAAAATGATCATTCCATCCAATAACACATTACGGCTACCCTAATTCAGAAGAAGTGATATGATCACAACTGTCAAATGGAATTGGAGTTTAATGTTAGGGAAAAATTCTTCCTTGGAATATCATTATGGAAGAGATTCATGTGGTTTTAGAATAAAGGGAATCTTAGACCTAGGTACATTGGCCCTATGAAATATTTGATCGTATAGGAGCAAGGTCCTATCAGCTTTCACTTCCTATGAATATAGCTCAAGTTCATGATGTATTCTAGGAAACCCTCTTGAGGAAGTACATATAGGACCCTTCACATATACTGAATCTAAAATTCATACAAATGGAATATGACCTCTCTTATGAGGAGTATCTGGTGGATACCTTATACTTTAGAGCCATTTTCTACCCAACAAGACTACCCAACTCACCAAATTGTTGTGAAGGAACCATAAATATGAATAAGCTGTATGGAAACTAGAGGAAACAATGAGGTAGAAGTACCCACAAATTTTATCAACCGATGGAATGAACTAAACTTTTGGGATGAGATTTATTAATGGGGTTAGAATGTAATGATCCAGAAATTTTGAATAATATTTGTTTTCTAAAATTGTGTGCCATATTATTTTGTACTCCAAAAAAATATATCTCATTAAAAATAAAGTGAGTATAAATTGAAATGTGGTCATATGGTTTCATACATTATATTATTATTAGTCAATTATAACCATTGGTAAATATGACCATTAGGAAGAATAATATTAATAATAATTTTAATGTTATAATTAGTTTTTATAAGTAGAAATGAAAAATAATAATTAATACATAAAGGAGAAATGATGGCCCCAACCATTAGAGTTGTGTCGTACGATGCCCATTTGTTAGAGATTGAGAGGGAAGTATCATCATTGTGCTTCCCTCTTGACCAATCCAATTTCGATCTTCAACAATTGAATCTTTAACAAAATCATCTACGAGAGAAGTTCTTGTTAGTGAAAATTACTACCTAGGAAATATTAGCCGACCCGCACCATTAATCTCTCACTATCAGACACATTACCCAGAGGTCATATGTGGATGTTATAAAGGGTTATTTTTCAAGTCCCTAGTTACTTATAGTTTAATTCTAATGTATAATTAAATTTTTTCCTATAAACCTTGTTTTATAAATAGTTCTGATTAATAAAATGTTAATGGAATTTGATAAATTGATTTTTCAGAAAAATAAATATATACTTTTAGAAAATATATAACTATTATAATAAACTAATGTCTTATGAATAAATTTTATTTTAATATAATATTATAATAAGAACACTCTTTATTAAATATAAATGACAAAATAATTTTTTTCAAGTGTTAGAAATTTCACTATGCATTTTCTATCCACTGTTATTTTTAATAAATAATAGTTTTTATATTCAAATGTTAAAATTATCATATTTGTAGAATTAATATTATAAAATAAATATATTTTTTAAAATACAAAAATTGAAATTATATTATGGTGAATTTATGATAATTTTCAAAAAATACAATATTTTTGTGAATAGTAAAAATACATTTTCAGTTTTCTTATATGTTTAATGACATCATAATTATGTCATAATGATGTAATAAGTAATATTAAATTTTGTAAGACTCTTTTGGAATAAAATATCAAATTATGTGTTCCTATTTTCTTATACCATGGTAAATACCATGGTAAAGCCCGTGGTTTTTCATTTACCACTACCTAGGTGTCCCATGAAATTAATAAACAAATCATCCTCTTTTTCTATAAATAACCACACATTTACCCTTTTCCTTTCACTCCCATTTAATCATCCATTAATATGTTGTGATTTTACCTCCCAAAAATTTCTCCCAAGGTTTCCCCAATACCTCATGGTTCCAATACTCAACTTTTAGGAGCCACTCTTCATGGTAAGGGAAATCTCAACTTCTCGTTTCCTTTTAAGTTCCCTTTTTATGTGGTATATCTTAAACATTTACAAAATATGTTCTTATATAGATTTTACTCTATCCCTTTAATATATTAATAGTTTTTTAATAATTTTATATTATTTTCTCTACTCTTATTAATGTTTTCTAAAACCATGTTTCATACGTGTTATGTTTCAAAATTTTCTTCTCAAAATTTATCTCTTTTTTCTCAAAATATTCTATTATTTTATTTTGTGAATACCCAAACCTCTTTATTTTAAATGTTTATTCACCTAGATATCCAAATTATCTATTTTATAATTTTATTGTTATACATGATTCCCACCTTCCTTTTTATTGGGTTAATAATGACATAAAGATCTTGTCATTAACCTTTTTTTTTTAACCACGATTTTTATTTGAAACCCATTTCTTTTATTCTTCATTGGTTATTTAAGAATTTTTTATTATGACTTATATGGCTCACATTAATTGATTCATATGAAAAATTTACTTTAATAGTCCTCAATTTCATTTATTAATTAATTTAATCACTATAGATAGAATGTATTATGATACCTTTGTTAATAACCTTTTTAATCTTTATAAAACCTCCATGAAAAACCTTGGTGGAATTTTTATGAATGTCTCATTTAAATTTTTTTCCAAATTTATATGTAATTAATCATGTTATTTTGTTTATTATAAGCCTCTTTTTCTATTTATCATCCCTTTATGATATACCACTAATTCTCATTCAAATTCCTTAAGATGAAAGGTAAAATGTTTCTCTTGCATTCCCTTAATAGGACTTTTTCCCGCCCTTTCCTTCTATGTATGTCCTCATGTTATGATATAGAGTAAATGTACTTAGTATGAACCAATTATGTATCCTCTCAAGTAGAATAGAAGAATAATTGTTTATGATTTTATGTATAATGTACCTTATTTTCAAGAAATTAAACACTAAAATATCCTTTCTGTATACCTTGTAAATGAAACATTATGTAAATAAGATATGGGATACCATATACATAATATTATTGAAGCAATATTCATCTCATTTCCAAAACAACACCTATTTGGATTTTACTGAAACAATGTCAGGAATTATTGTTTTAATTTTAATGACATTGACATAATTTCCAGTAGTCATGAACACTAATTTTTTTAAAGATTATTTTATAATATTACAAGGTTATTTTCAAGGAATGTTATTTTAAAAATATTTAGTGAAATTGTCATTTTAAATATATTTAAAATTGTAAATATTTTCCTCAATATTTCTTTTAATGAAATTTTATGTTATTTTTATTCATCAATTACAACAACCCTTTATGTTACTTATACACCACTGGGGTTATTTTGTATTGATACCATTTTTATTCATTTTATGGATGTTTTATGGACCAAGGAAAGTATTGACCTTTACATTATTGATTCATTTTGGTATTCATTTACGTTTCCTTAAAATTTTCATGTTATTGTGGAAATTGGACATTAAATTACCCTTAAATATTCATGTTATTTATAATAAGTATATTGAATACTTAAATTTTATATCATTACTAAAAATGTTTTTATTCATTGAAATTTAGTTTTTTTCTAGGTAAATATTATTAAATTCATATTCATTACTCAATACATGTATTTTATGATAGGGAACATTATTATTGAATTAAATTAACTATTTTATATCTGAGGAATTTTTTGGACATACAGTGATGGGTGGGGACCAAAAGTTTATATCCCCTTGTTACATTAATTGTCTCATGAGGTTGATCAATAACCTAGAATTAAATAGGTTTCTAATTATAGTTCAAACTGCCTTATTAAAGGTCTTGATGGTAGAATTATAATGATGCCTAAGATCATGATGTCTAATAATTAATCATTTATTTAATTTAAAATTTTGTTATTATTAATATCCTTGATATTTTCACAATATTATTATTTATGGATTCATATCATTCTCATATTATTTACTAAATAGAATGTTTTATCAGTTATTTAGATTTCCTAATTAATTATACCTTATCTATTCATAATATTCACTGTATTAATTAAATGGAATGTGTGTTCAGTTATTTACCATTCCATATATATTATTAATCATCTGTTCATGTTAGTAAATTTATTTTAACAACATTTGTGTCTATTTATTTACCATTCCATATTTATTATCATCTTGTTTATTTTCACACAAAAGTTATCTTTAGATATATTTCATTCTCAATTACTTTATTAAATGGAATCAATTTTCATTCAATTATATTTCTATATTGATTACACCTTATCAAATAATGATATTCAAATTATTTAAAAGTCATGTGTATTCCGTTATATACCACTACATATTGATTATGCTTATTGATTCTTAATATCTTCCACAGTAATTAACTCTTAATGGGCATCTAAGACCACCATTATTTTATTTCCATTCCTAAGAATCAATGAAGTGTAATATAAATCATATGAAAGGATATGATAAAGGGAATAATATTATTCTAAAAAAATATGTTTTCATTTGTATATTATAATATAATGAACGAATAATGTATATATACAGATTACCAATTCAACTCAAATATTTTCCCCTTAAAGATGTGATTCATCATATCTTATACCAATGTAAAAGAGTAGAGACCATCTTTAGGATACTAGACTCAATTTGTTATAGTATTTATAACTGTATGTTTAGTATAAAACATGGTCACTATATTTAATAAAATATAGATTAGGGAACCTTAGCCTATTATATAATTTTAATATAAGTATAGAATAAAATACTACTGCTTTTTTAGGTATATATTATAGGTTTTTTCTTGGAAATACATCCATTTATGGATAAAAAACTAGATGTGGTTCTAGAAGAGATTTAGCTATGGGTAATAACTCTCTAGTGATACCTGAATCATGATAATGGGTCTTCTGCTAAAACATTTTTTTGGATTTTCAAATAAGTCACTTTTTTGGTTAGTGAGAACTAAACAAGCAATGAGAACCATAGGCAGGTTGGGTTTGGTACCATGCCCATGTCTAGATCCACCCAAAATAGAAACCAGAAACAAAAAAAAGAATCACTTTAAGGAAAAGTGAGAACCATCATGTGATACAAGTCCTAAGAAAGATGGGAGGAGAACCTTGTCTATGATTAGAAATACCCAAAAAAAACACCTCAACACTCAGAACCAACAAAAGAGACCACTAGAAGTTCAAATATCACTATGACCACCTATACAATCCAAAGAATCATGGAGTCCATCGAACACAACCAAATTGAGGTTGTGCATGAGAGAGAATGATGCAATAGTAGAGGAAACCAAGGAAATACAGAACCATCCAGGTGCAGAACTCCTCGACATCTACAGTAGCTACAAACTAGTCCCAGGTTGAACAGTCGGCATCCGTGAAATCCCATGTGTGCATCCCGCACCATGGATTCCCACATAAACACTATGCGATGACCCTACACATCAGAAGAGCCAACCAAGAATCGGAGCATAATAGAACTAACACACTATATATGAACATGGAATCACTTCCATGAAAAACATCTCACACAAAAATAGGATATGGGGAAGAAGGGAGCTCAATGACATTGGCCTTGTGGTTACGGAATCAAGGAGTTGTGTGATCAGCAGCTGATAGCGCATTCAGGGTTGAGTCTCAAGGATCAACGTCGGGATTCCTGCTATCAGGGATCAGGGTCGACATCGCCAGTGGGATCCAGGATGGATCAGTAATGCGGGTTAAAACTATGGTGTCTCAAAAATAGTGACCCAGGTTTTTATATATGGATATAACATATTTTAAGATGAATATTCAAAACATTACATTAATAAATTATTGAATACCAAAATAGTTTAGTGTCTTTGGAGACTAGATACACAGTATTATAATTTCAAGAAATATATTCAACATATACCATAAAGATATTCACCTTTATTACTCTTCACAAACATAACCTACCTAAAACCTGTATTCATAACTAGGTGAAAAACATAAGATATATTGAGATAAGATTCTCAATAAGGGTAGTAAATTGAGATATAAATTATCACAAAAGAAATAAATGAGTATAAGAGTATGAGAAAAATATCTTAACATATGAAAATCATAACCTTAGTATAAACTATAGAAATCATGATCCATGGCATAATGCTTTGTGGTTTATAAGACATCAATAATAGGGAAATCAAAGAACATGATCCATGAGAGAATTGCATTGTTATTAGACATTACATTATTGAATTCGTATAGGAATAGAAAATAATTTCTATAGTAGTCAGGTATCTCTATCAAGGATATCATATTATAATGGGTTCACTCCCCAAAATATCATAGTTAACATGGTTCACTCCCAAGACCATCATAACAGACAATGTCCCTCACTGAACCAGGTGTATTCATTATTCCAATCTTGTGTATCTCATGATATATAAATAATTACACAATTAATTGGAGGAAGATATATATAACGAACCATACTTTACATACATTGTTATTACTTTAGAATTGAATCACACTTATTAAAACATATAACAAAACCAAGAAAGGACCGTATAGGTATAGTGTCTTTATAAACTAGGAAACATAAACAACTGGTTCATAAAGCATCTACTTTGCCTCCCATTTATTTCATCATATCTAGAGTCCCTTTTTGGCATATTCTACTTACTAACCTTCTTTCTGACCTGGGGAAAGAAAACATACAAAAGGGTGAGCTAAAATGCTCAGTAAGGGTAAATAAAAGAAATATCAATCACATCATATACATAAGCACATAACTTTTGGAAATCTTAACCTGCAAAAGAGATCATAATTTCATAAAATGGGATAAATCATA
Source organism: Viscum album (assembly GCA_963277665.1). NCBI lineage: Eukaryota > Viridiplantae > Streptophyta > Magnoliopsida > Santalales > Viscaceae > Viscum > Viscum album. Next base: position 92,458,676 of record OY728125.1, read on the forward strand.
GTAGTGAAATTTAGTCCCAATAATCATAACTTAAAACATGAGACTTTATAGAATACACATGTAATCATAGAGAATCATTTCTTATTAGTCAAGACTCATTTCCAAGACTATCTTACTAGACAAAGTCCATTTCTGAACCGAGTTACCCTCGTTTCAGTCCTGCTTCACTGAACCGGTATAACCTACCATTCCAGCCATGTCTATCTCATGAGATATAAAATCTTTACCCAATGCATTGGAGGGAGATATAGGTCCCACCCATCTCATAATGATACCATTCTTATGTGTTCCACAAAATCATAAATCATACATCATTGCATAACTCATGTAATAAAAATGGAAATCTTAAACATCGTGACATCATAAAAGAATTCATATAAGATAAAGGAATTCATAAAAATAATTCCATCACAACATAGTCAAATCAATGTAAAAATAGGGATAGAAACAGAACCCTTGATTATCATAGATGGAAAATAATTTTGATAAAACACTTGAACTCCATTCTTGAGGAAAATAGCATTTCTTCTGCAAAAACGCTTTTCCCTTCATTACATGTCATACAATTCTAAACTAAAAGAAGTTGATTAAAAATAAACTTGAAAACTTGTAAAGGAATCTTCTTGGAAATAATGTTTTAAAAATCCATTCATGTCGTATAAGTTAAAAAAACATTCTTCTAGTACTTTTGTCAGAAATGTCAAAAAGTACCTCGTACGAAAAATGACAAAAGATTCCTTTCACATCTTTTACTAAAAACTCACCGAAGGGTAAAATTGGATTAAAACAATTGTAGGTGGACGGAAATAATATTACATATTGAGGAAACATGGATTTGGATGATAAAATATACCCCAGTAAATACCAAAGTATAAACAATCTCGGATAAAAATTGAGATTGCGAGATTTTCCCTTACCTTAGGTCTGATATGCTTTGTATGTGTCCGAACCTCCTATATAATTATTTAAATAATGTTATTGACTTATTACAGAATCATATTTATTTTTATGATATCATATATGGTCATATTCTTAGCTTCTTAGTAGTAATATTTCATTGCTACTTGTTATTCAGGTGTTTATAACTTTTTGTTCTTATGCGTGTTTTGTCGAATAAATTCTTATTATTCTCTTTAGGTTATAGATACCTCATTTCCAGAATGGTATTAGTGTAATATATATCATATTCATTCATTCAATTCATTTATATAATCATTATTAAATGAAGATCATGTAGAACGAGTCGCATCACATCGTGGAGACGGTATTCCGTACGTACGCATGGGTGATGATATCATTCCTATGATTGTGGAATTGTATTGGAGTGTATGTATACTATTTAAGAATCAGTATCACTTTATAATAGTCATATATAGTCATTATTTACACCATTATACCCATCCAAGTAAGGTGGTGGTGGAAAATAGATTACACCACGGCGTGGAGAAAGTATTTCGTACGTACGCACATGCGGTGATTTCTTTTTCCGTAGGATGGATAGATGGTAAAATAGGGTTGTTTAATACTTATAATCACATATCCGTATATTAGTGATACTGATGTTATTACTTCATAGTGAAAGAACTAAAGAAGAAGAAGTGTAAGAAGAAATAAAGATGAAAGAATCGGTAACGGACATTACCTCTTCTTTGAAGTTCTTCTTTGAGACCTTCTTTTAGGGCACTACAATTGGTCTTTGAAGAAGACCAGGACCTATAGGATGTCTCTAGGGAAGTGGAGAGGAGAAATTTGCAGGGTTTGGCCGAGCGTGAAGCCTCAGAGTGGTGTGAGGAAGAGAAGGAGGAGGTGCCTTTTTATAAGGGAGGAGAGGGGCACCTTTAGAATAACTAAAAATATTATTTTATTATAAAGTCAAGTTCGGTTTTAAATAGCTCCAAATTGATTTATTTAGAGGATAAGGTGGGGATGGGTCGCAATCCTCTCATCTAATATAATTTATACAAGTTTAGGTTCCTATTTTAACCTTATCATTTAGATTTAACATTAAGTTAAATAATTTTACTTTTATAGTGTCTTCTTGTGTTCTTATACTATATGGTTAATAAACTTACTATAAGCAGACAAACTAACCCCAAGTTGTTTATTATTAATATATATAACCTTATCTAAGACATTTGGATGAACCTTAGATTTTTAGGAATAAAATAACAATTACTAATATAATATTTGTTTTAAAAACTATTTTATGTCAATTTTGACACTATTTAGTAATTGATTTTTGTGAAAATCATAACAGAATTATTGGTTCAAAAAAAGTTAATTAAATCAATAATAACATGTCATATTAACCTAGAAAAGTAGTGTAATTAATAAAAAGTCTCAAATTACATTTATTTTGATGTTTATAACATCAATTATGTCAATATTTCATTAATAAGATAATTACTGCATCATCTTTGTGTCATAAATAAATTAAATTATTTAATGTCTAAAAATTACAAGTAAAATACCATTATGTAGGAAATCTTTTTATATTTATAATTAATTTTTATAGTATAATTTATCTTATGTATAACCCCATATTAAAAATTATTTACTTATTAAACTTTGATTTTAACTATTTTAACCCTTCTTTAAAAAAATTAATAATAAATTTCCTAGTCTAATAAAAGTGGGCCTAAATGGTCATATTTTATTCCTAAGGTTGTTTTTGGTCGAATTACACTTGTCCAATAGAATTAGGACATGTTTTAGGGTAATAATAATATCATTTTTACACTTAATTACCCTATTTACTTTTAACCGTGGTAAATAAAAGTAAACAATTACTATTCACAAAAAATTATTTTCTTCTCATTGAACCACATTTTACTTACTAACATCAACCGTTCCTCTCAGAGTTTTGAAATTCTACTCAGAGAAGCGGTAAAATTATGTTTTATGAAAAATTCAGTTTTTTAACTACCACTTAGTGGTTTCACTATTCATCAAAAATTGAAAGTTTTCAGGAAAATACCAAAATTTCACCCTAGGCTAATTTCGATATTCCAGATCCAAAAATGAAGTCCATTTGGAAAAATAAAATTTATAAAATTTCAAAAAGTGGTTATTACTATTCATAACGGCTAGTTTTAATAATATTTTAATAGCATATCATTGTTTAGTGAAACTCGGTATTGCGTACAACGCAAGCTATCGAGGAAGGTCACGATTTCGTGTAAAGCAAGCCAAGCAAGTGTTGTGTGTAGAAAAATAATCCTTTGATGATTTATATAAACTAAAAGTATCAGGTGTTACAATATAGGTCCCACCTATCAGATAATTTAAATTATAAATATGGGTTCTACAAGATCATGAAACAATAACCAATGAAATGAAATTTATTGCATAAACATTTCATTATATTATAACCAGTGGAAAAGAGAATGGTTTAATAAACAAATTCCTCATTTAATCATATCATAACCCATAAGAAGTAGAGGGTTTCATAAGAATTTTATCACGGTACAACTAATTTAATAGAAATGATCTTCATAATCATATTTTCTTCATAAAGATAAACTATTCAGAGAAAGAATACGATTAGTTCCATTGGATTATATCCCAAGTAAATCATAAGTAACATAAAAGGATGTCAAATTAGATGGAAAATAATCTTTAAATATCACTTGGAACATTTATCAGGAGTAATAAATTTTCTTTGAAAACAAAATTTGAATCCTGAAAATTCATAAAATACATTGGATATTATTTTCTTTGAAAATAAACATGAAAACTAATAAATGAGGATTTAAAAATAATTTCAAACATTTCATGAGTAAAATATCCTTTCCATTTTGAAAACACTTTTTTAAAGATGATTTTTAAAATATATACTTTTATTTGAAAATATCGTAGAAAAATTATAATTTTTCCATGAAAATAATGATCATGAATGCGGGAAATTCCATTCATTCCATACACATTAAAACAATTATTCCATTCACATTTTTAGTAAAATCCAAATGATCAATGTTTCAAAACTGACATAAAAATCCCCTTCGAAAAAATAGAAAAAGGAAAAAAATTGTGTACTAATGCATTTAAATATAATTTTAATATTGTTAAAACATTTTCAAAATAATTTTCAGAAAACATTATTCGAGATGAAAAAAATGGTTTTCGACTGAAGATATATTTTAAGTAAATATTTCATAAATACATTATTTTGAAATATTGAGTACATAAAGAGATTGAAATCAAGTTAATGATTTTATTATCTATAAAATAACCATAAGATAATAAATGACAAGATTTTGTAAAGATATATATCATAGGATTTTATAATAGGAAGAATAATCATGCACTATCCCGATAAATAATGAGATGGTTACATAAAACACTTAATAATTTAATAAATTTGAATCCTAATCCCCATAAAATAAATAAAATTAATTAAAACTAATAATATCTTGAGAACAAATAAATTTATGATAATAAATTTCAAAGTGATTTTATATACATTTCTGATGAGAATATAGGATTATAACATAACATATGTTGTAATGAATGGAAATTGAGACAAAAAACCATTACTACTTTATTAATATTTGATCTGTAAACCCCATGGAAGAGGGATACTAAAATGGATATTCAAATTTTGATAATTTTTATTAATTAATCATGAAATACTATAATGGGTAGCATATACACCATATAAAATAAATATCTGGTAAATATGGAATATGTCTCACACAAGTAAAAAGTGAGATGGAAATCACTTACCTTAATTTTTGAATTCTTTCGTATACATCAACTATAAATATATAATAAATATATTTTTATTATAAATATTTTATATAACCATAATCATATTTATTATAACATGTATGATTTAATTATAACCTTTTATTTCATTTTTATTAACAACTCCATGTTAAATAAGTGTTTCGTGCAATAACTGCTTTGTTTTTTGTGCATGTTTTGATTTATTATTTTTTTTGTCATATTAAATTGATCATGGATCCATAATATCAATAATTGTAAATATGATATAAATATCCTTAATATTTAGTATATATTTATTTAATTTATTCCAAAAATATTAGGGATGAAAAATTAAATACAATATTCGTGTAGATGGTAGGTCGTACATACGCATGAATGTTGTTTCCATTTTCTCAATGGATTGAAAGAAATAAAATAAAATATTGTATTTCCGTTAAAGAATAAATTTTATTTAATATATATCAAAAATTTTGATTAATCCCATCCTTATTCCCATCCATATTAATTTTGAATGAATCGAATCGCTTCATGAAGTGGTACTCCGCTGTATGCACGAGCGACGTTATCGACTTCCCAAAAATTGAGAATTATGATAGTATATATGATATAATAATTCTTAAATAATAATAATATCATAAATATAACATTTAAACATTTAATCAATCATTATATTCATCCACTAGAAGTGGTTATGGAAAATGAATAACATCATGTAACGTTGTGGTAGTCCTCCATACACACAATGGATGATTTTGTATCCCATTTGATGGAATATGAGAAGGTTATAAGTCATGAAATTAACATAAACCATGTAAATTAAATTATTATATTTATTTTATTATATCATCATGATTTCATAACAATATTAGTATTTTTTGGAAGAAATAAATTAAAACGCTCAGTTAGGGGTGTTATCACTTCTTCGGACAACATCTTTTGGTTTGTGCCAAAATGATACTTAGATTGGATTTCTTCCCCAAAAAATATTCTAAGATGGTAGGAAGGAATTAATAATGTTATTTAGTTATTTATTTTCTGAACCAATGGTTTTTGAATGTGTAATGAGGATACGATATGGGGTACCCTTTTATAATTGAGGTGAGTGGCAAACTTGAAATGTTTGAAAAGAAAAAGTTATATTAATGTTTTTCACATCCCACAAGGGTCCAAAATAAACAATTATAAATTTAATGAGGGATAAGGTCTAAATATGTCATGATATTGCGTTTTGGGAAAAATAGTCAATTTAACCCTTATCAATTATGTTTAACCCATTATAAACCCATTTTTACTTTAACCAAATTATATAGTTATAACGGTTTTTACAATTCATTGTTGTAAAAAATTATGTTGACCTTATTATGTAATATAAACTATTATCATTACAAACAGTAAATCCATTTTTCTAAATTCCATTTATATAAGTGAAAATTTTTAATTTAAAATTAATCCCACATTCACAATGAGAAAGTAGGCTTTCAAGAGAAAAATGTTTAAATGGTTAAAAAATTTATTTCCATAATCAATATAAAAATGATTAAAATGAACTAAATTATATTAATTGATTTATAATTGAATTTATTAAAATTGTAAAATCATTTTAAAACAAAAATGAATATTATAAATTCATTAATCGAAAAAGATATATTGAATAAAAACCATATTGTTTCACTATTCATCAAACATTTAATATTTTCCAAAAAAATCCAAATATTAAATCTCAAATAATTTTGATATTCATCATTCAAAAATGAAGTTTATTTATCCAAAAAAAATTCCTAAATTTTCAAAAATTAATTTTAAAATAGGTGTGCGAAAGGCGGCACAAATTCTTTTTAGAAAAAAGAAACCTAAGTATAAAATGGGATTTATTCTTATATTTTGTCTAGAAAATAAAAAAGATGAATGTCAAAAATTAGATTGAATACATAATATAAAATATTAATGAAAGTAAATCAACAAAAATTATTTACTTAATTTATTGAGTAAAAATACATTTTTGTACATCAAAATATTATTTTGAAAAATATTTCCATTATTTTTAAATATTTTTTATTTTAATTTATAATCAATTGGTAAATTATGAATTCATTTTATGTGGGTTTTTAAACAATAAATTTTCATATTTAAATTAATCCTATTCATACCCACCATTATAAAGGATAGGAAATAACTATAGTTTTAAATAATAATATTTTAATAGTATGTGACATTTCATTTAAACTCATTGTTGCACGTAACACAAGATAAACTTAGTATTTCATGTAATAAAAGATTAAATTGATGTTTTCTGTAATGAAAAATATAAAAAATAATAAATTTATTTAAAAAATAAATATTTCACAAAATATATGTGTCTTACATTCTACCCCTCTAATATTAATTTCTCCCTTGAAATTATTCCCTTTAGTACTAACAAATAAGGTTGATTCTGCCTCATTACATCCAATTTTTCTCACATTGATTCCTATGGTTAGTGTTTTATCCACAAAACATTATCCAGGTAAGCTGTCTTGTTCCATATAACTTTCTCTATTCGATCCAAAATCACTACTGGTTTTTCCTCATAATAAATATCATGATCCAGTAGTATGACCTATGTGATTATTACATGTGATGGATCAGATATGCACATTCTCTGGAGAGATACATGGAAGGAATCTTGAACCAGAGAGAGAATAACTGGAAGTTCCAATGGATTGACTACCATCTTGATATGATCAAGAATTTCAAGGGGGGTGATATAACTAGGACTTGGATTCCCCTTATATTGTAAGCATACTTTCATATTTTTGATGTTCTTCGGTCTATTTCCAATTCATCGCTTACTCCAAGAAATTATGATGTTTTTTAATACCTGATACACTAACAGATCACAAGATCCATAATAGATTTACATGCCATTACTTCAATCACTGGTTATAGAAAAGTGGATAGCATTGGTAGTCAGATATGGATAAACCTCTATATGGTGAAATAATACATTAATCTCTAAAACCACATAAATATTTCAACTTAATCTATTTCATAAATGGTTAAACTTATGCACCATCCAAAAGATTAAAATCAAAAACATTATAAAGAATGTCAATAAATTTCCAAAATGAACTTATCATTATTCCTCTAAGTAATGAAGTATATCATAATTTTCACATACAAAACAAGTGATACATTCATTATATATTCTCTTGAAACATGGTAACAACCAGAATTGTGATAAACCTTATTGAAAACATACATTCTACCTCATTCCTTACATAAAACAGAGATTATTTTATATATCCCTTAAATCAAAAAATGTTGTAAACTCCATTAATGATAGAATAAATGACATCATCAACAAATCATTAACCAGTTCTCTTGGTAATCAGTACCATACAATTTAATTTATCAATATAAAACATCTCCTTATCTAAAATAAATAACATTTGATGAATATCATGAACTTATTAAGGGTTATATTTCATTAATTGTGTGTTTTTTTTAAAATATCACCTCACTATTAAATAATATTTTAGGTCAACAGTACCATTCAACATATTATTGAAAATAAATAATGAATAAATTATAGAAAAAATAATTATATATATATATATATATTATGATTCATATAACATAATTTTGGAATTCATGTACATAAACACTTCAATTATTCCACCACATCCTTAATTGAAAAACTATGATTCATCAAATTATTCCTTAATACCTCCTTCCTTTTATAGGTCATTCATATCCACTTGTTCATAAATAGAAAAACCATTACTCATACGTCCTTGATGATTCTTTTCAAGAGCTTTCCCCTTAGCACATCAATTTTCATATGGCCCATACCTTTAACATTTAACACATTCAACAGTTGATGGTACCTTAGGAAGACCATCAGTCACATCCACTTCATTATAGAACATTTCATTGTTTTCTTTTTTTAATTATAGGATTTGTGTCCTTCCTTTCCATACCCAAAACATCACTACGGGAAAAATTTGTTTTTGCGACGCGTTATTTGCGACTAGGTTTATTCATGTCGGAAACAGTCCATCGAAGAGGTTATTTGTGATGGGGGAATCAACCAGTCACAAATAATTAGTTATTTGCGACGGGACATGGGGTCCCGTCACAAAATGTTAAATGTGGTTTGTCACGGTTTGCACGCCAAACCGCGCTGAAGGGTATTTGCAAAAGGGAGGCACCTCCCATCACAAATACCGGAAGGCGGTAAAGACTACTTGCGACTAGGGAATTCCCCGGTTGCAAATACCCAGTGGCAGTAAAAACTATTTGCGACAGGATGTTGTCCCGTCACAAATAGTGTGTCGGTAAGTAACTTTTTTTACGAGACCCATCACCAATACCCTTTCAACCGCTGAGAGTAATTAATGCGGCTGAAGGTATTTGCGATCGGTATCCCATCGCAAATATTCCTGTCGCAACTAATCTAACCTATATATTCTCCCCATCAGTTTTTTGTTCCTTCCCCTCAATTCCGACTTTCGCTCTCTCTATACTTTAATTTTAGAGTAAAAAATTTTCTGAGTTATTTTTTTACAAAGTTGGGAAGCCATCTACACCTATAAGAGATCAAATTTAAAAATATTTATGTTTTATTTAATTTGGTATTTGTTTCAGTTTTTTATATTAATTTTAATTTTTGTTGACTAGTTGTAATTAAATTAGATTTAAATTTTTTTTCATCAGTATTTATTTGTAATAATAAATTGAAATTATTAGTACTAATTCTTAGTAATTTGTAGTAATTAGGAATTATTAACCCTAATTAGTAATGTATATAAATAATTAGCGGAAATTAGAAATTAGTACTTGTAATTTGCAGTGATTAATAGCAATTAACACTAATTAGTAATAATTAGGAAAAAATAGTAATAATTAAGACAAAATAGTAATAAATATTTACAATTAGTAGTAAATACTAATAATTAGTAATAAATACTTATAATTAGTAATAAATACTATTAATTAGTAATAATTAGTACTAATTAGTAATAAATAGAAATAAATATTCATAAATAGTAATAATTAGTACCAAATAGTAATAATTAGTAATAAATAGTAATAAATATTAATAATTATTAATAATTATTAATAATAACTAAACATTAGTAAAAAATAGTAATAAATGCAAATAATGACTAATAATTAGTAATAATTAGTTTTAAATACTAATAATTAGTAATAAATACTAATATATTAGTAATAAATACTAATAATTAGAAATAAATTGAAATAAATAGTAATAAATAATCATAACTAGTAATAATTAGTTATAATTAATCATAAATACTAAAAAATAGTAAAAAATAGAAATATATTGAAAAATATAAATAAAGAGAAATAAATAGTATTAAATAGTAATAATTAATTATAAATAATAAGAAATAGAAATAAATAGTAATAATTAGAAATAATTTGTAATAATTATTAATAATTATTAATAATCAATAATAATTAGTAATAATTAGAAATAATAGTAATATTTAGTAATAATTGTTTATAATTTGTAATAAATAGTAAAAAATAGTAAAAAGTGTAATTATTAGTAATATATAGTAATAATTTGTAATAAATAGTAATAAATACTATAAATAGTAATAATTAGTAATAATTAGTTACAATTAGTAATAAATAGTAACAAATAGTAATAAATAGTACTAAATAGTAATAATTAGTAATAATTTGTAATAATTAGTTATAATTAGTAATAATTAGTTATAATTATTAATAATTTGTAATAATTTGTAATAATTTGAAATAATTAGCAATAATTGGATATAATTGGTAATATTTCATGATATTTCTTAATAATTTGTAATAATTATTAATAACTAGTAATAATTGGTAATAATTAGTATTAATTAGTAATAATTTTCAATAATTTGTAATAATTAGTAATAATTATAAATAAATAGTAATAAATAGAAATAAATAGTAATAAACATTAATAATTATTAATAAATAGTAATAAATAGTAATAAATAGAAATAAATAGTAATAATTAGTAATAATTAGTAATAATTGGTAATAATTAGTAATAATTAGTAATAATTAGTAATAATTAGTAATAATTAATAATAATTTTTAATAAATAGTAACTAATAGTTAAAATTAATAATAAATAGTAATAAATAGTTAAAATTAGTAATAATTATTAATAATGTGTAATAAATAGTAATAAATAGTAATAAATAGTATTAAATAGTAAAAATAAATAGAAATAAATAGTAATAAATATTAATAAATAGTAATAATTAGTAATAATTAGAAATAATTAGTATTAATTAGTAATAATGATTAATATATAGTAATAAATACTAATAAATAGTAATAAATATCAATAATTAGTATTAATTAGTAATATTTAGTAATATTTAGTAATAATTCATAATAATTAAGAATAATTAAAAATAATTAGGAATAATAAGGAATAATTAGTAATAATTATTAATAATTTGTAATAATTTGTAATAAATAGTAATAGTTAATAATTGTTAGTAATGATTAGTAATAATTAGGAATAAATTGTAATAATTAGTAATAAATTGTAATAATTAGTAATAAATTGTAATAATTAGTAATAATTACTAAAAAATAGTAATAATTAGTAATAATTAGTAATATTTAGTAAATATTAGTAGTAAATAGTAATAAATAGTAATAAATAGTAATAAATAGTAATAATTATTATTAAATAGTAGTAAATAGTAAAAATTATTAAAATATAGCAATGAATAGTAAAAATTAGTAAAAACATTTTATAATTAGTAATAACTAGTAATAATTAATAATAATTAGGAATAATTTATAATAATTAGGAATAATTAAGAATAATTAAGAATAATTGGGAATAATTAGGAATAGTTGGGAAAAATTAGGAATAATTAAAAATAATTAGGAATAATTAGGAATAAAATCAATTGTAATAATTTATAATTAATTGTAATAACTTGGCCCAATTTCTAGTGGATTAGAGGCACTCCTTTTTCTCGATTACTCTTCTATTTTTAACTCTCATTGACTCAAAACATTATAAATAAAATTCTTTTGTCTATGCATATCCAATCTCGCATGCAAGAGTTTGGATATTCATTTGTAGGACCACATTTTTCATAATGTTTTCAAGTGGTGACAGTTTCAAGAAGATGACTCATCGATGAAAAGGGGGCTCTTTTGTCCGAAATCTCATTTACATGAATCTTTCTCACACTGAAATCACAATGAAGAATTTTCTCAAAGGTACGCTTATACATTCTCATATGCACGAGAATGGATATGTGTACCTCGAAGAAGATTATTTATTGTGATTTCAGTGGGAGAAAGTTGCAAGTAAATGATCTGTCAAAAAAAAGAGTAGTTGTCAATCCACTGGAAATTGTGTCAGCCATAATTAATGGTAATTATTAATAAGTAGATGTAATTATTTATCTTCCTTTATTGAAGATTGTTTTTCTATTTTAGAATTATTCAAAAACAGTAATGATATTAAATTTTGTAGAAAAATATGGAACAAGGAATTCGACAACAGTCATTATTAGTTGATCACGCTTGGATAAATCGGTGAAAAAATACAAAAGGTTCTGGTTTAAATCCTGTATATATTGAGGGTATTGAATCATTCTTATCTTTTTTGTCATCAAATCCAGAATTCATTACAGAATGCAGAATAATGTTTCCTTGTAAAAAATGTATTCTTAGAATATTTGAGACATTTGAAAAGGTTGGGGTACATCTCTTGCGTTTTGGATTTCAACCAGATTATTTTTTTGGTATCAACATCGTCGTTTCGTGTAGAATGGGATGTGATCAATTCCTTTGTTTGATTAAAGGGAGTCAGTATAGTTTAATCACTTCTATCGGGTTCCCTATCTCTATGGCTTGACCTATTCTCCAATGGGTTTATTCACAGATCTAGAAACCCCCAAAAGTTCTTGTATTTGATGATCCGTGTACCTACATTCCAAAGGTAGGTGTTCATTGGTGACCTGGCCAATGACACTTAAGAACTCACATTAGTCGAGAGTATGGGGAGTTGGTCTCATCGCCCCCTTTTCAAGGGAATTATTGCCCATTCAAGGACATTCTTATATATTTAAGAGGTGTTCATATGTTCATGAATCTTTGGCTTATCCCCAAGCATAATATCCACTGATTACCCTTGGGTTGAAAGCCATAGGTATATGTAGGGATCAAGACCTTTCTACATCGAATGTTTACCATCCCTCATTGGATTAGCGATTTTGGGGAAGCTTGAGTTTGTTCAGACAACACTGGCCTCAAGCCTTACAATTAGGTTCTCTAGAGTTTACTATTGTACATGGGGGATAGAGAGTAACATGAGAAATTGGATAAAACCCAGAATACGGGCTTCCTACATATACTTGTGAGAGGAATCAGAATCCACATAGTTCGGTTATGTGGGGTTTACACATGGAAGCTTCCCATTTGACGGGAACATAACTGGGTGGACCCTATTAGAATGGAAACCCTTTTGAGCTCAGGCCTTCTGGTGCGCATCCTACATATCTTGATTTGGTCAGGAATCAAAGTTCTCGTAGTTTAGAATGTGGTTGGTGAACTGATGTGAAGTGGGTCGAGACCAACGGTTGTTGGGCTTGAACCTCAGGGAGGTGTCCTACGTACCCTGCCTTGGAAAGGATAAAAGTCCATGTAGTCCGGATGGATGTGAACCGATGTGAAGGGGTTTGGTACCAATTTTGGCAGGGATTGAACCTCAAGGAGGCATCCTATATACCATGTCGTGGCAAGGATCAATGTCCATGTAGTTCAGATGGGTGTGAACCGACATAAAGGTGGTCGGAACTGATGGTTGTTGGGATTGAACCTTAGGGAGGCGTCCTACATACCCTTCCTTGGAAAGGATAAAAGTCCATGTAGTTTGGATGACTATGATAATATTGTAATCCTTACAAACCTCTAATCCCATGTGAGTCATGATCGGTGTGGTAAAGAAGAGGATGTGAAATATTAGACAACGCACAAGCCCCTTCCCCTATTGGTGGGGGAGGGAGAGCCCCCCAGTGGAAGAGGCCAGGGCAACCATGGGAGAGGGTGCGAAACAATGAACTTTCCTAGATGAAAGGATAAAGGGTATTGTCATCCAGTGGGGATGGATTGGGGATTACACCAGGAGGGATGCCCTATCGCTCTCTCCTGGAAAGGGGGAAGTGTTCACAGCTGGTGCTCCTTGAATGGAGAAGTTAATGGGATCCCTCAATCCTGCAGAGTGGAGAAGCAAAACGGGGCTCCTGGGCTTGGACTCTGCACTACCATGGGTATGTGGACTCAAGAGTTCTTTGGATGTCTTCTAAAGGGATGGGGAAATGCTGTTGTCTCCACCTACCATGTGTATATGATATTAGGAGGGTCCACTAATGTGCTCGAAGTATTCATCATGTCGGTCCGGTGGCTTTGGGAGAGGCCTTAGCTTGGTGCCGATGGATAGGCTACCGAGGGGATTCTGGAATATTGGGATAAATTTGAAGGGCCTTATCTGACTCATTGGATGGAAACACCAAAGGTCGTGGTGGACCACATGGCTATATGTGGAGTGGCGCCCTTCACATAGGTAGGTGCTACGTGCGTGGAGAGGTTGTTCATGTACCATTGTGGTACGCGGACAGAGAGGCATCCTGGATACTAGAGTGGTACGAGGATTCAGGATTGGCCCGTGTAAAGAATTGATATGCAGTGCTGGAGTACGCATGAGCGGCGGTAGGTGGGAGTAGCACCGGTCGGGGCTTCACCCACATAGGAGGTCGCGATGCATCGCGCTGGATTGAATAAGGAGCATAAACTCCCTAGTTCGCGGGAAGTTCATTTGCGTATGTGCCATTTTTCGTGGTTTAAAAATTGTAGGTTCGTGTTTTATCAATTTACTTATGCATTCTTCAGTTCTTAACAATTTTTCCACATTTTATACCTATTGTGGGTCTGAAAATATGACCTTTGCGATCCACAAAATCCTAAGCTCTTGAAAGCCTCTTCCTTCTCCAAAAGACGATCGCCAAGAATCTGATCCTAAATCAGTTGATCCCTTTCTTGTCCACCTTGATGTCCTTTTATAGAGGGGGGAATGTTTTGTATCTATGGTCATGAGGCACTGTTTAGGGAGGCCCATGATAGGAAACCCAGCCTACTGATGTCTTAGTCAACCTGTGGTTTACGAGGTATATTGAATGCATCTCGCCTGTAAACCAACTTGGTCACATGGGTGCTTTCGGCCACGTAGGGTTCTTCCTCTGTTTCACGAACGATGTTGTGCGTGGTTCGCATGTACGTATCGGTCTGGCCTCACTACACTGGTCATTTGGTTCATGCCCGTGTAGGAGTTCCGCCTCTATTTTGTGAACGATGGCATCCGCGAGTGTCGTGGTTCGCCGAACATGCTTCATTCCATTGATGATGAACCGGTACACAGACTAGTTAGGTCCTTTACCATTTCTTCTGAACATTCTTCATATTTTTTCCAAATTATTGATGAATATTTGGTAGATTCTTCCATTGATTTTTAGGGAGTATCTTTCATCCCTTCTGCAGATTTTTTAGGACCCTAAAAATTCCCCCCATTGGAATGGGGTCCGATCGGAATGAATAGAAGGCTATTCCGATGTAGAGTTGTCATGAAACTAGAGTGGTTCATGGTAGAGAGATTGAACTAGTGGGAGGACCACACCTATTTAAAGGGGTCTACACGAATTTTCCTTTACTGAATATTTGGGCTATGTGCTCTCTTGTTCCCACCTTCCATGCACCGCCTCTGCGTATGACTTCCTTCGCGAACCTCTTCGTCCGCGAACCAGTTCCACCTTCTAAGAACGGATCCTCATCCACTCTTACCTCCCTCTGAAAACTAACTTCCTAGCTACAAACTAAATATTAACAACATTAAAAAGTAAGTCACAGGGGGACACGTAGGGAAATCGCTACGCGGTTCAGTGGTTCGCGGAATAGAATTATCCTTCAAACTTTGAAATTTTCATTTCAAACTTCATTTATGTCCCGAATTATGAAAACCCTCATTGTGGATTTGTACGCAGTCTACAGGCCATCGCTCCAAAGGCCAGGATTTTGTGGACCACTCCTACAAACCACCAGTTCGCAGAATATGTGTATCACGAACAAACCCTGGGGTCGGTACAAGGGGTATTCCCTTTGTGGAGCCTTTGAAAAATATTTGGACTTTTCATGAATATTATACGTTGAACTAAACCTTGATATGGTTTCCTAATTCTAGAAGAAAACATGGTTCTTCCATGATCTACTACAGGATTGATGAGAACGAGGTCTGCCATGGAAAATAATGGTGATGATGATCTTCAAACACATGTCATTCCACGTGACTGCTTTCTGATGGTTTTCCTGACGCAGGTTCTCATAGCTTACCTATTATCCATATAGTTTCTGCTTTAGGGTTTTGGTATTCCCACTGACATACCTTTACTATTGCCTAACCCCGACCTCCCTTTCAACCATTTAGAGGAACCGCAAGGTCATGACCATGTCAACATTTCCCCGGTATGATAGATCATCACCACTCCGATTGAGGTGAACATCTTCATCCTGTGAGGCTCGGCATGGACTCAGGGTAATTGTGAGTGCCTTTATGGTGTTATGAGACTAGATATTCGAGAATACTCATCCATCATTAGTATATCCTGAGAAAATCCTAGCGGCGGATGGAGTTCTACGTGGGATTTGTGGGTTGGAGGATGCTTCACTGATGAGTGGGCCTGAGTGTTCTGGGTGCATCAAACCTGTATGGAGTGCCCTGACCAGCTGGAGGTAGTGGGCATGCACCAGGCATCCTGGATGTCTCAGTTTGAAATCTTCTCTCCTGGAGAAATCCTTCTGGAATTGCTGAGTCACTGGTGTTCGAGTACCAACACCTTTCACCTACTTCATAGAGAAGTGTGGATCGGTTTTTGGGAAATCTACCATCTTGGAGACCTTCTAATCTTCGAAGAAATGTACAATGAGTTTCTCCAAGAATTTTCCCAATGGAATGATACCAATCATGTATCTCCTTTGACAAGGAGTTTTCCAGATATGGTGGAGGGATTATTATTCCATCCTTTCAAGGCCCATTCTCTCATCCCGTTCGAAATGTGGATAGGGTTATTCTTATAGATGAATGAGCCTAGGACGAAGGCAAACTGAAGTCAAACTCACCAAGAACGTCAATCCCACCAAACACCAGGGCCATATTGTGATACCCTTGAAGTAGGGCAGTATGCCTCATGGGGGTATGAGCTTCAGCCTGTCGTTTCACCCAAGCTTAGCCTAGAAGGTTTTTTCACCATGTTATTAAGAAGATGGTTATTCCCAAATAGTGATTCATACAACAGGGTATAGTCCTACACTTTGATGATGGCATCCATGCTGGAGAAGGGTCGATCTATTAATTTGACCTTTCCTACCCTCACCCGATTTTATGAATTATTCTGGAAGATTCAGGAAGGCAGGTCTCTGCACCGTCTCAATGGACCGTTCCAATTCTTGTACAGGTGGATGGTGAAAACCTTCTCCTATTATGAGTATTGGTATACCACACAGATTCCCTATTCTTACTTTCATCTAGATCTCATCAACATTTCTTCAATTCGTCCCTAGAATCTGACAATTGTTGACGTGGTCGGGTTGTTGAACGACACTTCTTAATTCTCGATTGCACCGCATCCTACTCATCATGGATCCATAGAGGTTACAAGTACTATTTTTTGGAGGTTTTTTCATACATAATCAATCTTCATTATGGGATTCTCACTTCCCGTGTAGATAGAGTAGTAATCTGTGAACCATACCTCCCCTACCAGTTTGCCAAGAAGTTTGGATGCCTTCAACAGATTGCATTTCATCCAGTCGTTGAACTAAGGGAAGTATTTCATCTTGTAGTTCTCTGTCAATTGTGTCTTCTAATGATGCATGAGGTTGCTTCTAGAAAGATCACAATTCCTACCATGACAGGGCCCACCTTCCTATCACTGAATTATGCCCAACTATGGGTTGATTGTTACCCTGCATGTATGCTGAGAGAACCGGTTCGGTAAGTACAGAAACCCTTGACCATTTCTTGTCTCGTTCATGCCCCGATAGCAATGCCAAACATTACGTTTATCACAAGAGGTGCAATATCCCCACCTTCTAATTCTGTTCATTCAGCAACCCAGTTATATATACCTACTTCTCCCGTTCTCGTGACGAGAAGGTGCTAAATCTATTGTCAAAAGCATGTGGGAGGGATTTCATTAGTGTAACCCATTCTTGTGGGGAGTGATTCAGAAGGATCCCCATCAATGGATATCTCCCAATATCTTCATGGGAATTGTACCAACCAAGTATCACTTATCATCCCGGAGGCCGTGGTTATTCTTCCACCTCCCGCTTCAGTGGTTGGGCCATCTGAGGGAAAATAGTGTCGCCTTCACCTTGGGTAACTGGCATTAGGTCCCTCACCACCCCAATAGAAATGTTTCCTACCTATAAATATGTGTAAGCTGAGGATTATCAAGGTTATGATGATGTAGCAAGGCACCAGGTAGTGCACAAACAGGCATGGAACCAGTTGCGTTCTCTTTCCACGGAGACACCCCTGGACAATCTCGCTAATGAGGGTGAAGCTTTGCAGCGATTATTTACAAAGATGGGATCTGGTGTCTTTGATTACTAGAACCTTCAATTCCATATTTACCAAATTTCCATTTCTTGAGGAGACCTCAACTCCTGTGAGGAAAAGGTAACAAGGATTAATTTTTCCCACTACCAGGTGGAAAATTTTTGAGATATTTTAGAAACACTCGATCATATGATGGTTAAGGAAGTTAAGTTCAGTGATTTGGTGGTGGTTCTGGAGGAAGAGTTGCGGGAGTGTGAAGACCACACAACCAACTTGAGGGGACAACTTTCCACATCGCGTGCGACTTATGAAGCTGTTTAGAAAAAAAGGAGGGACCTTAAAGCTGTCTTGGTGCAGGTGAGTCCAATGGTTGAAGCTGAAATATTGGAGATATCTTCTTTGGAACAGACTATTGACGGCCCACGACAATCACTCGACACTCTTTTTGAAAGGTTGAATTGGGCCCCATTGTATCATTTTCCTAAATTACATCATGTACCCCCCCCCCCTCCCCAATTACTCTGAAGGGATTCCAAATTTGGGATGTTCCTCCATTCTTTCTGAAGTTAATGGAACCGATTTTTTCTTTTAAATACCTATTCTCTACGTCTTCCAATTAACATTACTTTAGGTATATGGTTTGTTTGAACCATGACCTTAAATCAGTAAGTTCATATCACTGAATCGAGCTCTAATTTTTTCCTGAACCAAGGGGCTTAGTAAGTGTAGTTTGACTGTTTCTAGGGTCTCATAGGAAAACCCTACAAACATTGTGTATCTTCTAATGATACCATAATTTTTCCTTAGTCCCATTTAGTGAGGATTTGGCGGGTATAGCTCGGATTTTTCCTAGCAATCTCTTTGTGGGTGTTCGACCTAACGAGATTTGTGCCTCTTGAGTTTTTATTGATCAATTTTTGCTAAGGCCATACAAGGTGTAGGCCTAGCAAGATGATACTCAGATTTTTTCCAAGACACACTTTATGGGTTTTTGTCTTGGCGAGTTTCATACCTGTTTTTTAGGAGTTTAAATTCTTGCAAACAAGACTATCATTACTTAGGTCGAACAGCTTTGACCAGATGTGGTAGGGAGAGGGCCCTGACAATATTTTTACCAATTGTGTATTCCTTAATACCTTTCAAACGTATATGGGGGTATTTTTTACTCATTTTTTAATAGCATGTGGGGAATACGACAGGGCATTGGATCCATATGGGCATACATAGGTAGAAAAACAATCGCCTAAGGAAGACTTCCCTTTGGTAGATTGGCCAGGGGTGATCAATATGCAAAGCTGGTGAGGGCATGGTATGAATAGTCATACAAAGGTGTCCTTAAGTCTATGATTGTCTATTTCAGATAGTCGGGTGACTTTATGGAAGTTCGGATCATGAAGACCACAGGGGGTATCTTAAAAGGGAAATAGTGTATGAAGGGTTTAGGGATATCCATATCAATCATGGATATGGATAGGACACCTCTCCAACACACACATGTTTGTCATGGAGGAGGTTTGATCTTGATGTAGTTTAAAATCATGCATCTCGGACATTCTTTCAAAATGGAATGGATTTCCCAAATTCATGGGAATTTAAATAGAAACAACCCACCATACTCAAAATTTATTGTATAAAGGTTTTTAAACTACAGCTTAGAGAGTTTCTGAATCTCAGGATGGATATAACGGATCATAGTCCAAGAGGAATTCTGAATGAAGCTTTGCCTAAGGAAGACTTGTCTTTGGCAGATGGGCCATGGGTGATCAATATGTAGAGCCACAGAGGGCATGGTATGTATAGTCATGAAAAGGTCTCCTTAAGTCAATGTTTTTATCCTCCCAATAGCTAGGAAACTTTAAAGAAGATTGGATTCAAGACCAACGGGGGGTTTTTATGGGAGTTTGGTTCATTTTGGATACAAAGTGTGATTCATGAGGAGGGGGTGACTAGGCACAGGAGGATAATTTTGGGATAGGATATCCTGGGAATGGGTGAAGTCATCTCTATCATGAAGTTGTGAGATGATGATCTGTGCAGATCAAAACCATGCACTGAGGAAGAGAGGGAGCCCTCATTTCCTGACAAAACCCGTGAAGAGTTCTTTAAAGACCGTGTTGTTTAATGTCAAGCAACAAGGATAGTCTCTGTGGAGTTTAACATCATTCAGTAATGAAGTGGGGAATTTTATTTTTATTTTATATATATAAATTCTCGTAATTAGGGACATTTTTGAATGTTATGGTACATGGCCTATACTGTTTATCAACATAGAGTGAGGATGTGCTCTGTGCAGTTTATCATCATGTGGTAAGGACACTACTATCAGGGTCACTCTTGATTTGAACGTAATCACGTCTAAATACACTGACATGTCCATGACGTGGGAAGGATAAAAATTGTGTAAATTGTGATTTTGGGGCCTCTTGGATCAAGATAAATGATATGAGGTCTCTGGTACCATTGAGCATACGGGGGTAGGAAGAGTGTTGTATGAGGAATACTTACCTTTGTAGATGGGCTAGGGGAAAACAATATGCAGATCCGTTGAGGGCATGGTATGCATAGTCTTACAAATGTGTCTGCATGTCAATGACCTTCCATGTCTGATGGCCTTGGAGGTTTATGAGGATTAATGATTATCCGGGTCATAGAGTCTTATGTACGGAAAGGGTATGTCGGGTCATGTTGGAGATATTATGCCGCAGTTGTATTTGAATATCAGGAAGGTTTCCTTCGCTAATTTCCCCTGCACTTGGGGTGCACTTTTACTCCATGTATTTTAACATTGTTCGGTAAGGATGATCTGCTCTTAGTTTAACCATTTTAGAATTCAGACCAGCATTGGCTGATTAAATAGTTACCTATGGGATAATCGAATAAGTATCCTCTAGTGTGCTCTGATTAGAAATGGGTGATGAAGGTGTAAACTCTAATCCTGGTGTCTCTCGAATCGGGATATTTCGTATAGGGGCTCGAAGGCCAGTAAGCATATAGAGATAGAAAATCGTTGCCATAGGAAGACTTGACTTTGATAGATGATCCAGGGGTGATCAATATGAAAAGCCTATGAGGGAATGGTATGCATATTCATGCAAAGGTTTTCTCAGATCAATGACCTTTCACTTCTGATGGCCTTGAATGATCATGAAGATCTGGGATCCCCCATGACATGGAGTCTGAAAGACGGGGAGAAATGTGTCTAAGAAGATGAGAAACAACCATATTTCAATTGTCTGTTGGGTTATAGTATCACAGCTCTGGCTCTATGTTGTGGATGCAGACCATCATAGGATCCATGGGTGGATATACAAGCTAAACAGGTAGGGTCACCCAGGAAACTTCAAGATGTGAATGGGACAACAATATATACCATTACTCTGAAAATTTCTGGACCATGAAATGTGATATAGGTGTTATGAGTCCGGTAACCTTACGGAGCTAGGAAGAGTGTCACCTGTGGAAGCCTTGCCTTTGGTAGACGGGCCCGGGGTGATCAATATGCAGAACCGCTGAGGTAATGATATGAATATTCAAGGAAAGGTGGTCGTAGGTCAATGACCTTCCACTTCCTATGGCCATGTGTGATTATGATGATCTGGAATCCTCCGGGTCATTGAGTCTGATGCATGGGAAAGATGTAACCAAAAGTGCAAGGAGTCTTCCAGTCATGGTTTACAATATATCTAGAGTGAATTATGAATTGTACCATGTAATTGACAGTCATGAGGTAAGGATGATTTCCGTGTAGTTTAGCATCATGCGGTAAGGACGAGCTCTGTGTAGTTTAGCATCATGCGGTAAGGATGATTGTCATGAAGATTAGCATAATGTAGTTTAGATGGGCTCCATGAAGTTTCAAATCATGCTATAAGGACAATTTTCATGGTGTTTACCATCAGGCAGTAAGGATGGGCTCCGTGTAGTTTAGCATCATGTGGTAAGGATGGTCTCCCTGTAGTTTACCATCATGCGTTTAGGATGGTGGTAATAATTTTTTCGGGGGGGGGGGGGGGGGGGGGGGGGCTGGGCCAAGATATAGAAATCTCGGCATTTCCACATATCCAACGAGGGTTGGAATCATGCTGTACGTATTACTCAAGGTCCTTGTAATTCAAAGGTGCTTCTTGTGCGAATCTGACTCATACACAGGAGGGGGAATTTTTTCTTGGTGGTTGGGCAAGGAAATAGTAATTCCGGCGTCACTATGTATCCTTCGAGGGCAGGAATCGAGTCGTAAGTAGTTCATTGAACGTGTCACAATAGATAACAAATGATGGGAGACCAATTTATTTTATGTTGAAGACATTGTCTCATAATGTAGTTAAATTCCTTCTCATTATGACATTTTTCTCTTAGATTGGAGTTCGTAGATCTTAGACCAGCAGTAATCGCTTCCAAACAAGGGACCATGCATGTATTTTAAAGCATAACAGACATGAATGAGGCTAGGAGCCTCCAGCATGCACCTCCAGGGGTAAAATCCGGGATAGTTTGAAGAAATGGTACCATGATTATTGGCTCTTGGTATAGGGTCATAGAGTTCAGACTGGCGCATCACAATTAATGGTCATATCATAGGGATGAAGTACGATGTAGTTTAATGTAATGTGGTAAGGAAACCCTACAATTCAGTTTATTATCATGTAGTATGTACATATTGGTCTTCGCAGTTTAATGCCCTGCAGCTTGTAAGAAAACTTATTTTATGGTTACATGAAATATTTCTTCAGAAATATTGCGTTTTTAAGAGCGGTGGTGAGATTCCCATCCAAGGATATCAGGTCATATTATCTATTGAAGTAGACCTTGTATATGATATATGGTCCCTCCTACCTTGGCTCCAACTTCGGTGGATTTTTTCCAGGCATCATCGATGTCTGGAAGACCAATACCAATTCTCCTTCAAGGAACGAATGAAGACAAACTTTTTTATTGAAGACTCATGCAATATGGTTTTTATTTACTTACAGGTGGTGCAATGTGTGAAACTGCTTCTCATCTAGTCACTCAAATTCAACAAATCTCTTTTCCTCTTGCTCATTGTTGGACTATTTATCACAAATGTAAATGTGGAGTGATGGTAATTGGAGCTCAATGGGTAAGGCCTCTTCTGTTCTGTATACTAATGCGTACATAGTGTCCTAGGTAGTGGTGTGAGTTGTGGTTCTATAATACCATAAGTCATGTAAGAGTTTCTCGGGACATGAATACTTGTCTTTGTACACCATTTTCTAGAGTATGTTAGATAGGGTCTTGTTGAAGGCCTCTATGTTTCTGTTGGCTACCACATGGTAGCGGGATGAACGGTTGGTCTTGATACCAAATTCCTAGAATAGTTTCTCTAATTCATCCGAGCAGAGTTGGTTTCATTATCTATCAGTATTTTATAAAGGAGACTAAATCTGGTGTTGATTTTGGCTTTCACGAATCTGACGATGCGTTTTTCCCTGACTTTTTTAAGGGGTGATGCTTCATACCATATGGAAAAGAAATCGATCACTGTGAGAATATATTTTAATTGTTTGAGCACGGAAGGAGGATATGGTCCCCCGAAATCCATTCCCCAAATGGATAATGGTAAAATATACTTATCTTGGTGAAGTAGCTCCAGGGGATGATGAATGAAGTTGGCATTAATTTTGTAGGAGTGGCATTTCATGGTAATGTTTGTGCAATCCTATGCCAGGGTGGGCCAATAGTATCCAAGCCTTCGAATCTGATGAGAAAGCTTGGGTCCTGATTGATGTGCTCCACACACTCGGGCATTCACTTCATTAATAACGGTTATAGTTTATTCTCTATTAATGAATATGAGGAGGACTCTGTCAAGGCCTCTCTTTTAGCGGACCTTCTGCTGGTATGTGTCTCCATATAATAAAAAAATTGGATATGCTTCTCATTATTTTATCTCTTCGAGCCCTATCCAATGAAAGTTCTCCCCTATGAAGGTAGTTCGTAATGGAGGTCATCAAGCTAGTAGTAGGATCATATGGCTCGGGAATGGGGTTGACTTCGTCAATTTCTTCTGCTTTAGATTGAAAATATGACAAGACCATTTGATAGTGAGCAATGCTGATAAGTGTTTCATCCCGGTCTGGGTCAGCTAAGGAAGTGGCCACATTGGCTAATACATCGGCCTTGGAATTCTAAGACTGGGGAACAAAGGTCAATATCGGTTCTGTGGGGAACTCTGCCATTAACCCTCAGACATGGTTGAATAGGGGGATCAACTCCTCCTTCTTAATGGCATAGTCACTATTGACTTTCTTGATGACCAGTTCTGAGTCTCCTCTTACTTTGAGGTGCTACACTTGTGCCTAGAGTGAGAGCTCTATACCTGCAATGAGGTCTTGGTATTCTCCCTCATTATTTGTGCATCCTTCTGACAAGAGTATGGAATATGGAAAAATTGTTTTCTCGGGGGATATGAGTGTGACTCCCAACCCCACCTTTTTAAACATGGGGTCTTCCATTATTCTATCTTCTGGGCTTCTGGATGCAGCATAAACTACATTTCCCACGTTTGGTAATCCTTTTTTTAATAGAAAAGACGTCTTTGTTAGGTAATTAAACATCTTATTAGACAGTCTCGGTCGAAGGATACTCTGCCAGAAAATCTGACAATTCTTGGACATTGATAGCTTTCTAAGGCACAAACTAGATGTCAAAATGTTCCAGGATGATTGCCCACTGGGATAGGTGTCTGGTCAGTATTGGATGGCTGAAGATGTACTTTAGCGGATTACTGCATGAGATCAGATAGACTTCATGATGCTACATATAATTTCATAACTTCTAGACCGCAAAGACCAAATCCAAATAGCTCTTCTCGATATTTGAATATCGGGTCTCCGCATCAATCATGGTTCAACTGAGATAATAAATGTTTTTTTCATTGCTAGTGTCATTCTTCAACTCGAGGAAGGCTCCTAGTGACCATTATAAGGACGTTACATACAGGATAAGTGGCCTTCCTTCTACCATCGGCAT
Organism: Viscum album; assembly: GCA_963277665.1. Classification (NCBI taxonomy): domain Eukaryota; kingdom Viridiplantae; phylum Streptophyta; class Magnoliopsida; order Santalales; family Viscaceae; genus Viscum; species Viscum album. The sequence continues at coordinate 92,484,039 of OY728125.1, forward strand.
GAGCACCGGTGGACTCAAGAGGTACTACTTGAGGCTGTTGAATTCCTTTTGGAAATCATCTATCCATTGGTCGGTAAATCCCTTCTTCATTATCCTGGTGAAGGGAAGACATTTTCATGCAAGGTTAGCTAGAAAATTCCTGATATAGTCCAAGTGTCCTTGGATTCCTCTTAGCTTAGTGAGGTTTTGGGGAGGTGGAAAACCAGGGATATCCGTTTTCTTCTTAGGGTCAATTTCGATGCCATGATGTCATATAATGTAGACAAGAAACTTCTCTGAGGTAACCATGAAGACACATTTCAAGGGGTTCATCATTAGGCTATGTTTCTAAAGTTTTCTAAACATGATTTCAAGGTATGACAGGTGATCTGAGTGATTTCATGATTTGACCACCAAGTCATCAACATAACATTTGACAAACTTCCCCAAGAACGGTTTAAAAATACGATGCATGTCACGTTGATATGTGGAACAAAAAAGTTTCAGACCAAAGGGCATGACATTGTAACAAAATACACTCTGGGGGGCTCTGAAGGTAGTGGATTCTTCATATTCTTAGGACATTTTGATTTTATTATATCCATAATAATCATCCATGATGGAGAGATCCTCATCTCTAATTGTTGCATTGATCAAGAATTTGGTGATCAGGATTGGGAAATCATCATTCGGGTAGTTCCAATTATGATATCTAAAATAAATTTAAACATAGATATATCCATTAATCATTTTAACATAGACTATATTTGGACAACCATATAGGATATGGGACCTTCCAAATGAAGTCTCCTTTGAAGAGCTTGTTGGCTTTAGCCTCTATCTTGGCCGCAAGTGTGGGGTGCGTCCTTCTAGCGACTTGTTTATAGCCTCGGTGATCTTCTGGTAGGCCTAGGTGGTGCATCGCCACCTCAAGATTGATTCATGACATTTATGTGTAATTACAGGCAAAAAAAATCTTGATGATTCCCCAAGAAGGATATATATACCTCTTGTTCCTTGGAAGACATGGTCACACTAATGATAATGGGTATCAGGTCTTCTTTGGTACCAAGGTTTACTTCCCGAAGTTCATCAACAGTGGTAGAGATACCCTATTCATATGTAGGACGAGAATCTCTAAGGTTCACTTCCTCTTCTACCCCCAAATCCTCCTCCTCTTTTTCTTCTCATGGGGATAGAGCTCTTGATGTGGGCTCTACAAAGCTCAGAGGCAATATGTCGCGTGGGAGTTCTATGGTGGAAGTGACCTCCTCTAACTCAATTGGTAGTGAGGGAACCACTGGAGAGGGAGAATCATGGGGGTGAAAAGTGTATTGTCCTTCTACAGCTTCAGAGAATGCGGTATGGATATAATGAGATTCCATGGATGGGGCTTAGGAACCCTTGTTCAAGCATTCTTCCTCGGATTGAGGGTTAGTTGGTGCTTCAACATTGTCCAACTTGGCTATCATGACTAAGATCATGAGAATAGATAGATATGAATCTATACTTGGATTCATGCTCTCAACATAGTCGATGGGAAACAGGTACTCTTCACCGAGCTATTTGAGGGGGGTTTTGGGAACCACTTCCAGACTGTTTGGGGCAGGGGTCCAATAAATACCTTCAATTGCAGATGTCTTCCCATTTTTCTCATGAAATCCAGCATCGATGTAATTCAACTTAGAGAGATTGAATGGGGACTTATCGGTGCGCAATGTATCACCTTGTCCATTGATGAAATATTTGATACAATGGTGGTAGGAGGAAGTAATGGCCTTATGTTGAAGTGGCCATGGCCTTCCTAATAGGGCATTGAATGCCAAGATTTTCCGAACAACTAGGAACCCTGAATGGGCCACAAGGTCGCCAAAATGGGTTCTGATATTGATTTATCCCACATGATTATGTTCCCTCTTATCATAACCAAATATAGGTATGGTCAAGGGTGTCAGGTTGTCTTCATTGTAGCCCAACCTACGTAGTGTTTGTAGTGGGAGAAGCATGACTCGAAATCCATTCCCAATGAAGACTTTCCAAATATCAACATCATTCAGCATTCCAAACACATAGAGGGGTTTCATGGGTCCTTTCATGGTAGTGTCTTCATCGTGATCGATGAAGGAAATCACTGCATTATATTCAGCCAGGATAATCTCTAATTAATATATCTTAGCGGCAGCGAATTCAGCTTAAAATTACTGGGGGCTGAGTAGGGTTCATTGTGTGCCTCCCTCAGGTCTTCTGAAAAAATCAGGGCTTCTAGGATTGATAGCTTGGCTAGTATTGAGGCCAACTAATTTAGGATATCATACTCCTTCTCCAGAGGCTGGTGCTTCTCCACTTGTGGGAGCTCTTTAATAAGAAATTGAGGGGATATAGAATGAGATAGGGAGGGACCACTCATAAGGGAAATAGTTTATGGTTCTCATGTGTTCTGTGGACTTGACCAGGTTAGTTTACTCATGCACCCTAGGTAGATATACACTTGTTCCGCCTTTAATAGGTAATGAATAACAATGGGGCTAGTGTGGCTGCTCGTGGGCGTAGGGGAATATTATATCTCCTGCTGGGTCCATTCAAGGTATCTCCCCTGAGTTTCCACAATGTTGATGGGTTGATCTGGGGCATAACCATAGGATCATTTCTTTCCATGACTGTGTCTACCCTGGTATCCTCTGCCTCTGTGATTCCACCTTCTAGTCTCCTGATCGAGTGTCAAGAACTCGGGTTCATAACCATACTCTCCGTCAGATAATGGTTCCATTAAATACATGACTTTTATATAATTTATTAGTAGTTACTCGTTCGATGATAGATTATCCTGGTTGGATGCCTTTGATGGTTCCTTCTGGTGTGTCAGTTCCTGTTGCGCCAAGCCTGAGTGCATGAAATCTCAATGTGTCAAGGCTAGATTTGGCCTTGTCACAGACTACTCTTCTTGTACATGTTTCTTCCCTCTATGATTACACCCAGATGACTAGCTTGTGGAGGTTTGTGGGGCTGAGGACGGTGAATGTGTTACATTAGGAGCTATTGGCGGCACAACGGGTTGTTGCAATTGAGCTCGGAGTATGCCATGATCTCGGTTGACCATCATCCGAGTCATCCATCCATCAAATTTATGCTACCTTTTTCAATTGACTTTCTGCCACTCCTCTCCCTCATCTGGTTTGGTGGTAGAAAAATAATCTACGTGTGTCGGGGGTGGCCCTATCTTGACCTACCCCATTCCACTGTCCTTTATAGTTTGTCATTGAAAATGAATCATTCTTGAATATTGTGTCCCAACATCTGATGGAAGGGAAAATAATCTGGTCAGTTGTTGAGGCCAACTTCTTCAGAAATTCTTGTCTCTGGTAAGTGGATAAAGTTGTAATTCATGGAAACTAAGAAATATCCACAGACTGTGTCCTCTTGGAATGAGTAAAATTTATTTCTTCATTCCTAAAATTAGTTTCACTTAGGTCCTCTTTGATCGTCTCGTCAGGGCGAGGGAAGCCACTGATACACCAGAGGTACTTGGTGATTTAGCAGAGGCCTTGGCAGTGGAGTAGGTGTGGGGTCTAGCTTAAACATGACATAAGACACTTCAGATCTACCTACTCTCTTTGTTGAAGCCTGTGAGACTATTTGGGACTTAAGGTTATTCTGATTTAGTGTGTCTTAGATTATCTGGGAAAAAGCAGAGAAATCCCAGAATCTAGTGTCATATTTCACTCGTGTGAGTGGCACTCGCAGCTCATCTCAGATGTTGTCAATGAATATAGTGATAATCTCTTCTTAGGGAAGTGTCCTATTCAGAGTGTAGGCCATAACCTTCCATCGGGTGATGAAGTATGATACCCTCTCATTCTCCCCTCGTTTGCAATTCATGAGGTTTCTAACCATCTTCTTGGGTAACGTTGAGATGAATAGGAATTGTTGTCGAAGATCCTCCCATCCTTTTATTGATTGATCTGGAAAACTTGTATACCAGACGTTGTCTGAACCTTGAATGTTTCTCACGAAGCATATGAGTTTCACTGTTTCTTTTTGGTCAATGGTTCCCATCATAGGGTCACAATGAGATGTGTAGTGTATCAAATGTTGTTCCAGGTCACCTGAGATATTGAATATAGGGAATATGGGGCTTCAAAAATTCGGTGAGGGTGGCGTGTTTCTCACCCAGTAAGGGTAAGTCTTGCACTCTTATTTTATCAGAGCCTGTCAGCCTTCCATCGCTTCAAATTGAGTTGTCAGTGCTTTGATGGTGTTGGTGAGACCCTAGTTTACATATTGTTGGGCCTGATCCCAAATGGATACAGCCTGGGGTACTACCTGATGTACTGGCTCGGCTGGTACCTTAGGCGTATATTCCATCTGTGGTACCTTTGGAGGATTTATATGTACCCGATCTAGTTGCATCCTCAGTGGGGGGAAGTCTTGGTATGCTTCTGAACCCAAGTTAAGGTAGTTGGATGGGACAGGTGCCACACTAATCAGGGTCCCTGATCTTCTTTTATTTTCTGAGGAAAACCCTTGTTATTGAGGCGCACTTACTAGAAGTGCGCAATGTGACCCATCTTGAGGAACGTATTCGATAGGACAGTTTCTATGGAGTATCTCGACATCAATACGTCTCAATTCCTTCATTTCCTCCTCCTATAGATCGAACTTATCTTCGAGTGTGAGAGGCTTGTTTGTGTTGAGAGATTGAGATAGTTTAAGGAAAAATTGTCCTTTGTTCCTCTCTCTATTGGAAACTCACTGGGGAACCGGAGGTGGATTTTCTAGAGTATCCAGGTTCAGGGAGACCCTCTGGTTCTGGGTGTGCATGCCTACTGGCTAATTTTTAATCACATCCTAAAGGGAACCATCTTCTCCCAATCCATTCGGATTTGCATCATCTCCAGCGCCACCCACGAGGTTAACATCCACGATGTTGAAAGATGCATAATATGGAGAGGAGGTGGTGTCATCTTCCATGTAGTAAGAGGACCTTTCACTCCTCATACTGGTTTTCCCACTTTTGTATCGGGATTTTCTTTGGTTTTCGTGATGAGGGGTGATGCTAATGGATCCTATGTGTGACCATACGGCACGACTCCCTCTCAAAGGGGATGATTTTTAAAAGTATGGGACTATACATGAACCTCCTGTTTTGAACACCATCACCAAAATATAGAATACAGATTCTCGTGGGGGGGGGGGGGTTGTTGTAGAGGTAAAAATGCACCAAGCCCTGGGGACTGGGTTTGGCTTCGTTCCTTGGGCATTGTGCCACTTTCCATTTTTGTCAGTCTTACTGGGTAGTTTGTTGTAAAAAATTCCCCTAGCCCGGTAGGCTAGGGTTGGTCCCGTATTGGGGTAGGTTCTACTGCTATCACTTCCTTCTAGATCTTGTGTTCTCCAATTTGAGGGTGAGCTAGACCTGGTGTCGAGTTCACCTATAGATTAATTACCTATGGGGAGGCAAGCACTGATCGCTCATTGGATTTTCTTAGGTGATAAGCCTAACGAATTTTTTCGGTATCCTGATTCAGGAGTTCATGAATGGCTCACTCATGTCGGTCTAAAAGATTTTGAGACTTACTCAAGGCATGTTTTGGTCAGATGTGCCACCTCTCCAAAATAGGGACTTCATTTATCTGTCATCTTGAAGTGATGGAATTGCAAGACCTTACGCCGAACGGGTTTTTATGGGCACGAAGTGGAGTTAAATACAGAACCCCATGTTCTCCCCATCCACAGATATCAACTCTCATCAGAGCATCATAAATAAGGTCATGCATTTATTGCCGCGCACGGAGATAGGTTGACTGAATAACCCCTTTTTTCACCTCTCTGATCACAGTTGTCATGTCAAAGTAAGGGCTTCCAGGTCAATGTGACACTGCATCTCTCCTATTTTCTTGACATGATCTACACAACCTTCATATGGTAGGAAGTTCAATTTCAACTGGCGAAGTGTTTTCCAAATATTAAAGCAGATGTCGTGTATGATTCCTTCCAAAAACTCTATAGGTATGTCGAATTGATAGGTTGTCGTGGGCCAAAACATTACTGGTATATCACCCCTAGTGAGCTGTTTCCTTAGGTTCAATACATCGGAATTCAGTTCTGCCAGAGATTCCTCTACTAGATCAACCAAGATGAGATGATCCTTAATAGTATGATCAGAGGTAGTGAGGCTAATAGTGATTAAACTGTTATGTGGGCAGCTCCGGTGTGGCTCATAGGATGAACGTGATCCCGGACCGTCTCCTAACTAAAGAAGGGTGTTTTTGATAGCTGACTGGGAATCTGAAATGCTTGATTCACTCCTTCTGAGTGCCTCATCATAGGAGGGATTTTATGTGCTTGTTTCATTAGGGGAGGACATTCTTATCGGTATGATATGTCACCACAGGGAGGACCTTCGCAGTTTGCGTTGTAGTGGTGAGGACTACCATCGCGTCTTGAATTCAGATTACCAGAAATAATTCGGTAGTGCATACCCTGGGGAGGACCTTCAAAGTGTAATATAGCGAGGGGAGGACATACTTGCTATTTAAGAGCATTATGGGGAGGACCTTCGTAATGGAGACCATCATGGTGGGGATGAACACCATGGTTTGATGTTTGGTGTGCATCCATGGGGAGGGACTTAAGGACACACTGCTATAAGGGGAGGACCTTCTTGTTGCTTAAGGCCATTGTGGGGAGGACCTTCACAATGGAGACCATCATGGTGAGGATAAACATCATGGTTTTATGTTCGGTGTGCATCGTAGGGAGGTCCTTCAAGACACACTGCTACAAGAGGGGGACCTTATGTTTTCTTAAGGTCATTTTTTAGAGGAACTTCACAATGGTGACCATGGTGGAGATGACTATAATCATAGCTTTCACATGGATAATATCTATGGGGCACACCCTAGGGAGGGACTTTAGAATGTACCGCAATGAGGGGAGGGACTTCTTGTTTCCTGATGTCTCTATGGGGAGTAACTCCACACTTATAGTGGTCGGACTACCACCATAATCTAATGCATGGTTGCGTGAAATATCGTTGCAACGTAACCACTGCGGAGGACATACAGGGAAGTCCAAGAAAAGGGGAGGACATTCCTTTCATGATGAAACATCAGTACAGGGAGGATATTTTTAGTTGTGACTATGATGGAGTGGACTACCATCATAATCCGAGGTCCCAATGCACGGAGAGTGTTTGCAGCGTATGCCCTGGGAAGGACCATCATGACAGACCGCAAAATGTGCAGGAACTTCTTGTTTCTCGATCCTCTGGTCATGCAGAGGGCTTCCGTGACTCACCTGAAAAAGGTAAATCTCATGATCGATCATTTTATTCCCATGAATGAGGCCATCATGGTTGCTCTGGGGATGACCATTAGACCAACTATTAGAGACATTGTGGGGAGGACCTTTACAACTTCTACTGATGATCCCATAGTATAGAAATCAGTTGGAAGGGTTCCATGTTTTTTAGGAATTTTTGGCGGGGTTGAGAACCCCATTTTCTAATAGAGTGGAGTCATGGACCCACTCTTTATTTTCTGGCTGTGATCATCGTGTTCCTGGCACACTCTTGCAGGAAGCATGGACCGTCTCCTATTGATAACAGTCATTACCTCTGGGTCCCTATCTAATTGGGTCATATGATGTTTTTGGGATACACCGAAGAACATATTGGGTTTTACAAGGGATATATGCCTTCCCTAGAGCATCCACCATGTTGGACGGGTGCCCCCCAGTTGGAATGAGTGAGTATGATCGATCTGGTTTCCATTATATTGTGGGATATAGACAATTACCCTCTTGGGTAGAAGAGGGGATGCAGATATTCTCCGAGGTAGCTATCTCATCTCTTACATAAGTCAAATCAATTGGGGAGATGACATCATAGTCCTGAGTCCTTTCTATTGTCATCAATGAAATTACACACTGGAAAGTTTGTACGATATTGATATGGGATCCATACCATCTCCTCCATCATTTATAGGATTTGTAGAGAGACATCCTAGCTGGAATAGGTATGAGTGCCCATTGCCCAGTTAGAGTAGGAATGTTCTGCTCTGGTCCTCCAGCGGTCAGTGGACACTAACGTTTCTCCTGTCTCGGGGCAGGTGAACAAGTCGGCCCCTATGATGGGATTTTCCAACATACTTCTCTATTTGTCGCCACATCGGGATGGAGGACATTACTTGAATCTATAGGGAGTTTTACTTTCATATGTTGGTGTCCCACTGTATCGAGTTGGTGGTCTCTATCAGCAGGGAGACATCCCGCCTATTGACTTCCACCATATCAGGATGGCGGGTGTCATGAGAATCTGGGAGGAGCTGGTCCTATAGGCACTGGATTGCCACCAGGTCTGGTTGGTGGGATTCATGATCCCAAGTTGGGAGAGGTGCCTACCGAGTATGTGCCATCTGGTATGGGTGATGGGATATACGTGGCTTGACAGGGATGTGTGCCTACTCGTAGGCTGCCACCATGTTGGGATGGTGGGATTTGGAAGAACGGACCAGTGCATAGGAATTCCCACTATATGCCTCTGTGTCTTAGTAGTGGGGTTATTCTTAAGGGACCACGGTGATTACATATTCCTAGTTGTATGTTCACCTCCCTAGGAAGGTGGTCCGAGGGGCCGGAGCTTAGAGAGAATGGGTGTAGATCCTTGGGGTGGTATCCTCTTCAGGGTGAGGATACGAGGTCGTGGCATAGTTGCGATGATGTCTTCCCGTGGGGGCCTTAGAGAATAACCCCTTTCCGGTAGGGATGAAGTTATCAGCATCGACCTCATACACCTTGCTAAGATAAGGGATGTATTCATTGTCTCGTCCCAGGGACAGGCTCCTGAAACCGTTCAAGATGGCTATAAGGGCCACCTGGATCTTCTCCCTTGGTCGTTGTTGGGCAAGCGACCAATGGGAATTATCCGACTAGAGGGTGTACATAGCCACCTCCACAGAAGGGATAGTATCATTCAGGTGGTACTCTTATATCAATGCATCTGAGACTCAGCATTGAAGACACTGGGTGGGCAACGAAGTCTTCTACCGATTGGGAGGCCCTGTCTCTATGTTGATCATCATGCATGTCTTTGAACTCCTTTGTGATGACATTGTATTGAAGGAAGCTCTAATATGTCCCTATTAAAACATTTGGAAAGTACAAACAACAAAACCCATCAATGTAGCATCTTATAATCCCATGCATAATTAATGACCTTTCTTGTCCATCCTTTTGAGCATTAAAGGGGGCGTGAAGTGGGATTATTTTACCACCTCAGTTGAAGGCTCACGGTTGGGTACATTTTTGTTTCAGTTGGAGAATGAACAAGTTGGACTGTCGAATGTTAATCATCCATTTATTTTTATGGATAATTTCAGATTAGGGTAAATCTGTCATGCTGGTTAAAGATTCACATTAGGTTCACCATTTCTATTTCATGGTGAATGGGACATGATGGGTTCTCATGTCTAATTAAAGGGAATCATTATAGTTTAATCACTTCTATCGAGTTCCCTCTCTTTGTGGCTTCACCTCTTCTCCAACGAGTTTATTCGCATAGCCAGATATTCCAAACGGTTCTTGTATCAAATGATGAATGGAACCTGATTTCCAAAGGTAGGATCTCATTGTGTGATATGGCAAACGAAACTTAAGAACTCACATTGGTTGATAGGATGGGAAATCAGGCTCATCACACCCTTATGGGGGGAATTATTTCCTATTCTGGGACTCTCTTATAGATTTAAGACATGTTCATATGTTATCGAATCTTTAGATTATCCCCAAGAATAGTATCCAAGAATTACCCATGGGTTGAAAGTCACAGGTATATCCAGGGAACCCAAACTATCTATATCTGAGGTTTACCATCCCTCATTGGATAAAAGATTCTAGAGAATTTTGAGTTTGTTTAAATATCACTGGTCTCAAGCCTTACAGTTAGGCGCTCTAGAGGTTATTGTCATCCAGTGGGGACAGAGAGTGACTTGAGCATCTAGATTGATCCTAGAATACGATCTTCCTACATATCCTTGTGAGAGGAATCAGAATCCACGTAGTTCGGTTATGTGGGGAATACACACATAATCTTCCCATTTTACAGGAACATAATTGGGTGGACACTATTATAATGGGCACCCTTTTGAGCTTGGGCATTCTGGAAGGCATCCTATGTATCTTGACTTCTTTAGGAATCAGAGTTCTTTTAGTTCATAATGAGTTTGGTGAATCGACATGAAGGGGGCCGGGACCAATGGTTGTTGGGCTTAACCTCAGGGAGGTGTCCTACGTACCCTTCCTTGGCAATGATCAAAGTCCGCATAGTTCGACTGGTTGTGAACAGATGTTAAGGGGGTAAGAATCGATGGTTGTTGCGATTGAACCTCAGGGAGGCATCCTACATACCCTACCATGGAAAGGATCAAAGTCCACATTGTTCAGATGCTTGTGAACCGACATTAAGGGGTCAGAACTAATGGTTGTCGGGATTGAACCTCAGGGATAAGTCTTACGTACCCTAACTTGGAAAGGATCAAATTCCATGTAGTTCTGATGGTTGTGATAATTTTTTAATCCTTACAAACCTCTAAGCCCACATGATTCATGATTGGTGTGAGAAACAAGAGGATGTGAAACATTAGACAATGCACACACCTCCTCCCCTGTTGGTGGGGGGACGGAGAGCCGATGAAGAAAGAGGTCGGGGCGACCATGGTCGAGGGCGCGGAACAATGAGCCTTGCCATCAGGCGAGGATGGCATGGGGCTTACTCTAGGAGGGATTCCCTATAACTCTCTCCAGGGGAGGGGATAAGTGTTCACCGCTAGCGATCCTGGAATGGAAAATCGAGTGTGATCCCTCAATCCTGAAGAGTGGAGAGGCAGAAAGGGGCTCCCAGACTCGGACTCTACACTATCGTGGGTATGTAAGCTCAGGAGTGCTCTTGATGTCTACTCAAGGGATGTGGTAACCCCTTTGTCTCCGCTTACCATGGGTATGTGAACTCAGAAGGGCATGCTAATACGCCTGAAGGTTTCAGCCTGCTAATCTGGTGGATAAGGGGGAGGCCTTGGCTTGGTGCCGATGGATAGGATAACAAGGGTATTTTGGAAGATTGGGATGAATTGGAAGGTCCTTATCTGACTCGGGGGATAGAAACATCGGGGGCCTTATTCGACCACATGGCCATATGAGGAGTGGTGCCCTTCGTATAGGCAGGTGCAACATGGGTGGAGATTTAATTCCCAAACCAATGTGGTACACAGACTAAGGGGCATCTCACACATCGGAGTGATATGTGGATTTAAGTTTTGTCCATGTACCAAATTGATTCGCGGTTCTGGAGTCTTCTCGAGTAGCGGCAGCTGGGAGTAGCACCGGTCAGGGCCTCACCAGTGTAGGAGGGTTCTATGCGGTATATTGGATCGAAAAAGGGGCAGAGGCTCCCTATTTCATGGTATGTGCGTCCACATAGGGGCCATGGTTCACAGATTACCAATTTTAGGTTCGCATTTTATCAATTTACTTATGTGTTCTTCAGTTCTTAACAATTATTCCCTAGTTTAAAAATGTTGCTGCTTCGCGAATTGGAACATAATGGTCTGCGAAATCCTAAGCTCTTACTTCTCCAAAATCTGGTCCCCAAGAATTTGAACCTCAATATTCCAATCCCTTTATTCTCCCCCTTGATTTCCTTCTATAGAGGGGGGGGGGGGAAGGGATGTATTTATGGTCATGACACATCTTTTGCAGAGGCCCATGATAGGAAACACGGCCTATGGATGACTTATTCAACCCAAGGTTCTTGGGGTATATTGAATGCACCTCAGCCGCGAAACAACTTGGTCACGGGGGTGCTTCACGGCCATGCAGGGTTCCGCCTCCATTTCGCAAACGATGCTATGTGCAGTCCTCATATACGTATTGGTTCGATCATACGTTTCTAGTTGTTTGGTCCGTGCCCGCATAGGAGCTCCACCTCCATTTTAGGAACGATAGCATCCGCGGGTGGCACGGTTCTCCGAACCGGCCACGTACCATTGATGATGAACTGGTACGCAGACAGGTTAGGTCCTTTACCTTTTCTTAAGAAAATTCTTCATATTTTCCCCAAATTATTGATGAAGATTATGTAGATTCTTCCACTGATTTTAAGGGAGTAACTTCCTTCCCTTCTGTGGATTTTTTAAGACTCTACAATGGTGAACACAGTTTTAGAGAAGATACTAATAATTTGACTCCAGATCCATCATGATTTTAAAATTTAGTAAATGATGTTGTAGGTTGATGTGGCCTTAAAAACACATGTTTTTTCACAACATTTTAACTAATATTTAATGATTTTATTGGCTATTCATGTGTTTTATACTAAAATTTTACACTTTTGTATTTTTAAAAATAAAATTATCAAATTAATCTATTTTTATAATTAGTCATTTATTTTACGCTTTAAAATACATAATTTATATCTTACTTTAATTTTAGACTAATAATTTCTCATTAGTTTGGTATATTTGTTTACATATTTAATGATTTAACATTTATTAATCAATTAATTAGTTTTATTTCACACATAAATAATTTACTCTTAATCTAACGCTGCATGCATTGAAAACAAATTAATTTAATGTAACACAATCTAATTTTTTTTTATTTTAACAACTTGATAATTATTAATTTAATTTCATAACTTTTTTACTCTTGTTTAATTTCATTAACTTAATTAATTAACATAAATTTATTAATAAAATAATAGTTATCTGATTACTTTAATAAATATGAAATAGTAATCTTTTATTAATAATTAAACTCTGCTTAATGATTTTTTTATTTTAATATTAAATTTTAAAAATTTATTTGTTTCTTTATCTAATTTTTAGTAATGTTCTGATTTTAGTTAAGGTTAAATATTTTCATTATTTTATTAATGTTTATGAATTAATTAAACATTCAATTGTATTAATTAACTATTAGTTTTTTTTAATTATCATGTTCATATTTTATTTGAGTCTTAATTTATTTAATCTGTCTATTTTACAGGTTCACAGTTTCACCCCTATCATAGTGCCATCATGCACTGTGTCCATTTCATGGTGGCACTGTAACCTCCTGATACTGTCTCACTGAAAAATAATGCACTGTTTCTTACTTTTACAGTCTCACCATAACCCAACTGGTGGTGTCACCATCAATCCCTTTTCACTGTCTCATAGCACCTGCCACCATTTTTGGTATCACGGTTCCTTTCTCATGGACTCACAGTCACTGCTTCCCTTAACAATGTAACACCACCTTTACTATCTCATCGTTTTGCTCACACTACCACCACGACTGCACACACCGGTTGTTTCCACTATAACCCATGACGGTGGTGCTGCTTCCATCCCCAATTTCTCATACCAGTACCACAATCCATGGGTTGACCTGTTATCCGATCTCCACTGCGCAGAGGAGAAGTAACTCATCATTGTGTAAGGTAGTCTCACTCACGAATCAATGTAGACCTGCTACATTAGAACCCTGAACATCAGAAGTTGTACGCCACATAAGACTTCAACCTGAACATAAACCAGCCCGCACCTCCGATCGGGATGCAATTTAACTTCTACCTTCAACTTCATCACACCAACATTTTTCTCAATGTTTTTTAGAAGTGTCCTTTGAGATCAGAAGAACAGACACAGACTCAACATGAAATTAACTGCGAAAACATTTCACCAACTAGATATCCAATTTAAAATAACCAATTGAACTCTAAACTCTAACCCTTCACCAGATCTGGAAATGAAACTGAATCTTCATTGGTTGATGTTGAGGTGCTCCACCTACCGATTTGTCTAGGATGGCTTCACCTTGCTGAGGCTGATTCAAGGATGAGGAGGTGGAACTGAGGTTAAATAAGGGAGGACCCAAATCATTTATGTTCTTCCATTTGAGGATTCGAGAACGGCCATCATCATGGATTGTTGCGCCGAATGGATGAGGGTAGTCAGTCAGAGTCGTCACTTGATTGTTTTGGGAGGAGGAGCTGAAGATGATGTCGAGCCGCTATGGACCAGGGGAGGAGTTCGTCGCAACTTTCGAAGGAAGAAGAAACCCTCCCCTGTTGTGTGCCGATTAGGGGGGGGGGGATAGATAAGTTATTTAAAAAAATTAACAAATAAACAAATATATTAATTATAAAAAATAGTAATAAAAAATGATTAAAATAAATTAATGATTAATAATAAATTATCTAAAATATTAAACTAATTAAATTAAATAATTAAATTAATTGTAAATTAAAAATAATAATAGTTAAATTATTGTAGTTAATTTAATTTAAGAATATAATTAATTATTTCAACTAAATTTTAATAGTACTAACACTAATTTAATAATTTAATTAATAATAATGTATTAAATACATTATAATTTTACTTATTATAAGATTTAATAATAAATTTATCATAATAATAATATTTACTAATAATTATCGATTATGATATTTATTAATTAACTTTAGTTAATTTTCAAAAGTATTACAATTTTGGTCTTTAAAAAATAAAATATTTTTTAACTTTATTCGTTTTTTAATTATTTTATTTTGTTTTTAATTTTGCAGGTTCATTCAAGAGATTTGTATACATCCAGATTCACACGACAAACTTAGAGGGATTTAGTTGCGTGGGAAAAAATAGAGCGACGTGCCCGTCGCGAAAAAACATAGGTGTGCAGTGAATCAGAGAAAGATGAGTTCAAGTCGGTGAAAATTGAGTTGTGACATGTAGTGGATGGCAGAGGCTATTGAAATACAGATGCATCTGAATTTGAGGGGGACTCTTATTCAATCCAAAAACACACCAGATTCGAGGCGGAAGGGAATTCATTCGATTGACCACATCAATCAAGAGTAGAGTAGAGAACCTGGAGGAAAACCTTGGAGTACTTCTCGGAGAGCCATTCTCTGTAGATCTGAGGGCCAGGAGCAGCAGAAATTCGAGCTAGCAGAGGGAGTTTTCTTCCTATTTTTTTTAATTCTCTTCTTTTGTAATATAATGATATTAGTCTATGTATTTGAGACAATATAATTCTAAATACATACAGTTCGGAGGGAAAATCGAATCTACTGGTTATCATCCTTTTCTCTTATCACTATCATTTTTCTTGTGATCAGAATTGATCAGTGAGATCATTTCTGATTTCATTCAAATGCAATGTGTCATCGGCACTTAATCTTGGAATTCCACATTCATTCGGTGAGTTAGATTGTGGATTAATTTTCATAAAAATTTTAATTGAAAGAATGACTTTAGAACATACGACGTGTTTTTTTGTAATATTTTTCTAACAAGAACTCTAAAGTTGATTAATCTAGGAGTTGAAAAATCCAGGATATTTCTGATTGAGTGATTTATCTCATGGAGAGGGAAATAAATCACTCCTTTTCATTGGTATTTGTTGTAATCGCTATTGTGAGAAGGAATGTTTTCAAAAACCATTAGAGTTGATATTTTCCCTGGACAAATTTCACTAGTTTGATCACTTGTTAGCATATTATTTCTCTGTTACTTACAGTTTTTATAATGTTTCTTGTTCAATATAATTTAGAACAAAAACACAATAATATTGTTACATTTTATTTGTGCCTTAAAATAAAAAAAATAAAAAAAATAAAAAAATAGAAACTCAACCCCACTGCTGACAATAGTGGGGTCTTTTTGTAAGATTTTATAAGAAAAATTTTCAGATTTCCTTCTCTGTGGGTTCAACCCAACTTGCCACATATACTATAGTTAGTAAGAATATAAATATTAAACTTTGACCAGATTAAATGATGGTTTAGGTCACAAATTTGGTGTCATTTCCGGGGAAGGCACGTGTTGAGTGTTCTAAATTTTAGAAAATTTAAAAATTTAAAAAAACATTAAAAAATTACATTAAATAAAATGAACAATATGAGTCTAGTCCTGACAACCTTGCTATGATTGACCTAGTTTATTCTAAATTGGATGCCAGTGTGGAACTAATTAACAATTGGTTAACAAAAACCCATGAAATTCAAATTAGATATTCTCAAGAGAAAGATCAAAGAACAAAATGATTGGAAAAGAAGTTCTTGGAATTACAACAAAAGGTTAAAGAACAAGAAGAATTTGAAGATAATAAAAAAAATTATAAAATATTTGAAAATCAAATTGAAGAGGAAATTGATAGTGAAACTACACAAGAAACTATTCTCTTTGAAAAATATGATTCTGTTGAACTAAATCTAGAAATAACCAACTCATGGAGTCAAGAGAATAACATTGAAGACTCTAAAAAGAGCATTAATGCCGTTGAGTTGAACAATTTTTAAGATGAGTTAAAACAGGTTGAAAAAGATTTCCCCGTTATTTTCATCATCCCTTATTTTGAGAAAAATCATTTTTTTAAAAGTTTTGTGAATGAATTCACTTGGGTTAAAGTCAAACTTAAAACTGAATACTTGAATGTTATAAAATCTTCACCCAATTTTTCTAACCTTATGAACACTGAGTCTGAACATGATATTGGGTAAAATATGGAAGAGAACATTAACTAGATAACATGGAATATAGAATCTTTGAACATGAACTGAACACTTCTCTTTCATGTTTTGAAACTCCAAACCCATCTATTTTTGAAATGATGGTGGGTGATTTAGAGGATAAGGGACTGATGTTTTAAGAATAATTAAAAGAAGATATTTCATCTCCCTATTCTCAAATAGATTGTTTTTTGAAACTGAGTATACTGAAATTGAAAATAGTGATGTTATATATGGGGTTAAATGTTTAAATTTGAACAATATGGAAATAGAATTTATTGATGCTGAATTAAAAATTACCCCCCCCCCCTCCTGATTTGAATTTTTCGGAACACACTACATAACTTGTTTTGGGAATTGAGTCTTTTTCATTTTAACATGAAAAAGAGGTTGACCACTCACATGAATTAGAAAGAATTGATTTGATAGAGGCAGTAGATGTTCTGTGTGACTTAACAGATGAAAATCTTTTGCAAGAGATTTACAATATTGTTAGACCTGAATCTATTTGTTATAAAATAAATTCTCTTCCCTAAATATCACTTACTTCCTCAACTGTGAAGGGTGTTGAGCCTTTTCATGATACTGACAGTAGTCCATACGGGGAATCACACTTGTGTTCCATTTTCCATGATTCATTTCATCACTTAATTGAATTCTCTCTTGAGCCTGCTAATCATAATTCACCCATGAACACCTTTGAAGTTTAATACTTTAATGATGAAGCTGAGAGAGATGGACATGAAAATAATGACACACCATTTTAAGAACCTAGTTATATGTTCTCCCTTCATGTGTATTCAATTCTTGAAATGTCTGAACTTATTCGAGAAGTGGACAACACTATTCCCACAATTGTTAAAGGGTGATACTTAGGTGTTATTTTAGGCTATGAGAATTCAGTTATTGATGTGTTGAGTATTGTTTCCCAAAAATATCATCTTTCTATTAAAAATAATTGGGCCAAACGCATGTGGTTGTTCTTAATAAAGAAACCACATCCACCAAGTGATTACGGTTAGTTGCTAGGTGAGTCTGGCCAAAGATTTCAAAACATAGCACTGCATGGGAGGAAACCCGTGGTTGTTTTTGTCTTTACCTTGTTTCATTTTTACCCTTTAATAATGTGTTACTTCTATGCTCTTCTTCTGGGAAGTCCTTGTTAGTGTTTGTTCTAAGTATCCGGTTCTATTTAAGAGTTATTAGGAAGCTTCTGCTGTGTAATTTAATGGAGTGGAATTCCCATGTTGAATGACTAATAAAAAACTAGTCAGGGAAGTATCTTATTGTTAAATTTATATTTCATAATATTCTCCTATTAATTTTAAAAAAAATTGTTGCATTTTTTTCATGAAAAGATTATGCTACATATTTTCTGAAAAACTGCTTCATATCTTGCATATACTAGAAAATATTTACTGCATGTCACTAAGTTGAAGTAAAAATTCTGCATACACCTCTTGCTGAAAATTCAAATTGATTGATAAATATTGAAATAATCTCTCACTGTATGAAATTAAGTTTGTGGGGTACATGTTTTATGGATGTTTTGTATTTTTGTTGAATGTTCTTTGCTAAAGGGTGTTAGGAATGCTTGACTTATGTGTTATTGAGCATCTAATTGAATAATATTTTCTAAAATTCCTTACTCGTGACTATCTCTGCACCCATAAGTTACATGCTTGGTTTGAACTTTAATGGAAACTTGGTGTCAATAAACTTAAATGATAATGCACTTAATTTCTTATGAACCTGATGATAAGTTATTCTTTGTGGCAAGCAACATTTTTTAGCTTCATTGACACCCTTTATAGATGTCATCTTTTTACTAAATTGAAAATTTATTTTGAAATTTCATTGTTTAATTGTTCTTCTCCCATTTGGAAGTCTACTTTGGAGGAAAAGATGGGTTTTAAGTGTGGGGGAGGGGGTCAATTCTTAACTGAGCTAAACGCTTCTCAATTGTAAGTCCATTAATTCCGAATGTAACTTAATTCCTTTTGTTAAAAATGGGTAAATTTTTTCAAAATTGTTGCTTAATTTTAGGCTATTCAATATTATTAAAATGGTTCTAGCCTTGAACAGTGCTTTTATTGGTATTTAAAAATTGTTTTGAATATGAAATTAGTGATAATGACTGATTTATGTGTGGTCTTGCTTAGTGATTTAATGGAAATTTGGTTTGGAGTCTATTTTTAGAGTGATTTGGGTTACATTTTAATGGAATTATGATCATAACTCTTGAAATTGGAAATTTTATTTTGATCATAGCTGACTCATTTTCACTTTTATTTATTAAATTAATTACCTTAACAAGCCAATATAAATGATTTTTGATACAAATATATGGAAACTGGAGTCATTTGGGCATCTGGGATCCCATGGTGAGTCTCTGAGACCCTAGATGCTAGGTGAGTTTCTTTTTACTATAAGCCCTCTAAACACCTTAAATAAGTGCAGATGCATAGTGCTCATCACAATGATACATGTCTTGGGAAAAATTAAATAAAGTGTTTAGGGTCAAAAATGAGTTAATTAAGGTGAGGGGAATGATGAATGCCAAATGAAGAAGGGGAAATTAGTTTTTTTGGGATTCATTTAGTTTGTTTCATTATGGTGATTCAAAAAAAATATTTATTTTTGGACCTTAATATTGAGTCAATGTACAAAGTTCCTTTGGTTATGTTCTTAATTACACAGAAATTTAACCTCTTGTCATTCTTGGAATTAGAACCTGATCCTGGATTTAAATGAGCCACTAGGAAAGTTCAGGAATGAGGAATGGCACTTTAATTTCTGGTTGATTAATTTCTCTCTTGACTACCTTTGAGTATTTGTTCTAAGAAAGATTCATATGATCAATTTATTTTCTAAAATAATATTGATGTGTTTTTTGAAGTCGTCAACTAAAAGTTCTAGACATGTTACAATTGGAGTGATTCAATAAAAATATTTGATTCTATTTCTCAATGATTATAATAAATGATATTGTTTGAGGAAAACAATGCTTAAGTGTGGGGGAATTTGTTGTGGCCATAAAAACACATGTTTTGCCACATCATTTTAACTAATTTTTAATGATATAATTGGTTATTCTTCTTCTTTATAATAAATTTTTACACTTTTGAATTTTATAAATAAACTTATCATATTAATCAAATTTTATAATTGATCGTGTATTTTAAGCTTTAAAGTATTTAATTTATATCTTACTTTAATTTTAGACAAAGGCATTCTATTTAGTTTGGTATATTTGTCTGTGTATTTAATGATTTAACATTTATTAATCAATTAATTAATTAGATTTCGCACATAAATTAATTACTCTTAATATAACATTGCATGTATTAAAGAGTAATTAATTTAATATAAAATAGTCTAAATTTTTTCCGTCTTTTAACAACTCATTAATTATAAATTTAATTTTTTAAATGTTTTACTCTTGTTTAATTTCATTAACTTAATTAATTAACATAAATTTATTAATAAAATAATAGTTATCTGATTAATTTAATTAATTTGAAATATTAATATATTATTAATAATTAAACTCTGTTTTAAAATTGTTTTAATTTAATATTAACTTTTAATAATTTAATTCTTTATTTATTTAATTTTTAGTAATGTTCTGATTTTAGTTAGGTTTAGACGTTTTTATTATTTTATTAAATTTTATGACTTAATTAAACTTTCAATTGTTTTAATTATGTTTTAGTTTTTATTAATTATCGTGTTCATATTTTATTTGAGTCTTAATTTATTTACTCTTTCTATTTTACAAGTTCACGGTCTCACCCCTGTCACGGTGCCATCATGCGCCATGTCCATTTCATGGGGGCACCATAACCTCCTCATATTATCTCACTAGAAAATCACGCACTGTTTATTACTTTTACTGTCTCACTGTAACCCAAATAACGGTGTCACTATCAATCCCTTGTCACTATCGCATAGCCCCTGCCACCGGTTTTGGCATCATGGTTCCTTTCTCGTGGACTTATAGCCACTACTTCCCTTGACACCGTAACACCACCTTTACTATCTCACCGTGATGCTCACCCCACCACTGCCACTGCACACATTAGTCCTTTCCTCTGTAACCCATCATAGTGGCGCCACTTCCATCCCCCATTTCTCATACCAGTTCCACAATTCCTATGTCGACCTACTATCTGATCTTCGCTGTGTAGAGGATAAGTAACCCATCATCATGTAAGGTAGGCTCACTCCAAAATCAAATTAGACCTACTACATTAGAACCCCGAACATCAGAAGTTGTGCACCATAGAAGACTTTAACCTGAACATAAACCAGTATGTGCCACCGATCGGGATGAAACCTTTTACCTTCAACCTCATCAGACCGACATTGCTCTCAATATTTTTTATAAGTATTGTTTGAGATCAGAAGAACAGACATGGACTCAACCAGAAATTAAGTGAGACAACATTTCATGAACCGGATTTCCAATTTCAAAGAACCTTTTGAACTCGAAACTCTAACCCTTCACCTGACCTAGAAACGAAACCGAATCATCATTGGTTGAATTTAAGGTGCTCCGCCTGCCGATTTTTTCAGGATGGCATCACCTTGTTGTGGCCGATTCGAGGATGAGAAGGAACAATCAATGTCGAAGAAGGGAGGAATCGAATCATCTATGTCTCTCAATTTGAGGATTCGATAAGGGCTATCACCATGGCTTGTTACGTCGAAGGGAGGAGGGTAGTTGTTCAGAGACGTTACTTGATTGTTTTTGGAGGAGGATCTGAAGATGGCATCGAGCCGCCATGGAGAAGAGGAGGAGTCCACCGCAACTTTCAGAGGAAGAAAAAACCCTTCCCTACTGTGCGCCGATTTGGGGGGGAGAGAGATATGTTAATTAAAAAATTAAAATAACAAATAAAACAATAAATCTAATTATAAATAATAATAATAATGTTTAAAATAAAATAGTGATTTATAATAAATTAACTAAAATATTAAACTAATTAAATTAAATAATTAAACAAAATTGTAACTTAATAATTATAATAATTAAATTAATTTAGTTAATTTAATTTAAGAATATAATTTAGTTCTTATGGTAGTCAGTATTCATGTTGTCTTATCTTTATAACTCTGTACAATTTAGCTCCATTGATGTTGATTAATGAGCCCTATATCTTTTTGACATTATTAATCCCAGGACATTAGAAAAAAAATATTGATGTTTATTTGAAACCATTGATTAATGAGTTAAATTCATTGTGTAGTAATGGTGATATTATATATGATGTTTATATTAAATGCTACATTGATATGGACAATTAGTGACTTCCCGACATATGGCATGTTATCTTGCTGGAGTATACATGGCCCGAAATCATGTCCTTACTGTATAAAAGAAAACAATGAATTTATGATTGTCGATAGAAAAAAAACCTTACTATCACTACTTGAAAATATTTCTACTACCACAAACCTATAGCAATAGTTTTATAGCCTGTAGCCATAGTTTTAAAACCATGTATATTGGTCTATTTTCTGTGGCCTATGGACATGGTTATATGGCCTATATCCATAGTTTGCAAAACCGTGGCTATATGCCATTTTTTCGAAGACCTATAGTGATGGTTTTCTAAAACCATGGCTATAAGGTCCCCGCACTTCCGTGGGGAAAAACATTGCCTCCAAATTTTGGTGGGAAGGCATACAGCCATGGTGTTTTGGCTATTTCCATGGTTTTTATTAATATATATATAGGTCCACTAGGTTAGATACCCTGAGAGGGGGGGATCAGGGTTTGACAGATTAATATAACTTCCCCTATTGATCTTGTTTCATTGTTCAACAAAACTCTCTTCTATCCCTTTTGTATCAAAGAACAAATAGAATCTAAATCATGCACAAGACACATAATTTTTTACTTGGTTTACCCCCACTAGGCTATGTCCAAGGATGATACACCGGTGATGTGCCGATGTACCAAATCCACTAAAAGCACACTACTGTTGACAAATTTCAGAGCGAACTCACTGTCCCTTTGGGTTTACAACCACTCATGATATGAAACCTCATAGCTCTCTCAACTGAAGTGTGATCACTGTTTCTTCAGAATACCCAGTCACAGTTTAAAGACATTTAGTTCCTTTCATTATCAAAAATAAATGTTTTTTCCTCTGTATGTAGATGCTCTGTTGAACTTATAATTTTATCCACTAATGAATACATATTTACCAAAAATTCACTAGGGAATCATTAAACTTTCGTGCAGCCCTAGAATAACCAATGTGCTTCTTTTTACTTGGCATGCATCTCCAAAACTGGTGCACAAGTGTCACCAAACCACATGCATGACACCCCTTTCTTCAACTCTCAACTTGGGATACTCACAACCTTTTACTCCCAAACCAATATTGGTGCGCAACTGTCAATTGGCGCGCAACTTCTGAGTATCTTTATAAATGGGCGACCAAACCACCACTTTAGTGACCGGACCACCTGCGCGGATGGATCTCTAATTTCCACTAAGTGTTTAACTCCCTTGAAAATGATGAGTTTTATCCCTCTATTTATAGGAATTTTGGGTACCTTGAGTGTTGGCACGCAAGTCTCCTCTTGGCATGAAAGTGCAGCCGCCCAAGTCTCTATCACCCTAGTCACTTGCGTGACTAAACCAGAAATTAGGTGGCCCTCTTTCCTTTTCCATATTTTGATGTTTTGATGTTGAAAAACATATAAAACACATGTTTCCAAGATTCCAAGACACCGGCGTGCAAGTCCCCTTTCAAAAAACACTTTTCTTTATATGTCAATATGGAGGCCCCAAAATTTGTCAAACACTGGAAAATGATGCCACCTTGTATTTGCTCTTTTTGTACCACCTCTAGATCATACATTCCTTTTTCGAGGTTCTTCAATAAATCATGTATTGTTAACAACATCCCTTCAACTCAACATGTCACCATGAACACCCCATTTGTCAAACAATTTGTACATCGTGGTCTGCTTTTTCAACAAACAAAACATAGAGGTCCCCTTTGTCAACAAACACAATATAGAGGTCCACTTTTTTAACAAACACCATCACCTAAAAATGATTCAATGATACATTGAGGAATTGTTTCCAAGAATATATATATATATATATATCATAATATATATATATATATGAAGAATTTGGTGGTGTAGTGGTAAGAATTGCATGTTGGAAAATAGAAGGTGTAGGGATCGAAACTCAGCGGGAAAATTTTTTATTTAGGTTATTGCCATGGTTTTCCAAGGCTATATCCACTGAAAAACTGGTGGCTATAGGTCAACCACCATGGTGGTGAATTTTGAGGCATATTTCAATGGTTTTTAAAACCTTGGAAATAAGAAGCTACTACCACCATCAAAACTATGGAAATAGGTCAGAACCTACTGGAATAGCGATAACAACCACTGTTTTGGGGTCTATTACCAATGTTTAGAACCGTGGCAGTATTCTTTTTTTCTTGTTGTGTATTTTGACATTCATCACAGATTTCTTCCAACCAATCATCCTTTACGGAGGAACAAATATCATTTCAGAAAAGGCATAATTAAAAGGGATGAACCTCTAAAAACGATCTCTGGTACAGAGGTAAAATAAGTTGTATTTTCATTACCTCCCATCACATTTGGGCCAATAGTAAACCAATATAAAATTCATGTCTTTGGGAAAGAAAATAATTGGATAAAATGAAGCATTTTTTGGGATCTACCATATTGGTCTGATTTGTTGGTCTGCCACATGTTGGATGTCATGCACATTGAGATGAACTATTTTGATCATTTATTTCATACAATTTTGGATACATTAGGTAAGACCAAAGATAATGTAAAGTCACGATTAGATCTTTCCCAAATTTGCAGGCGACCAGAACTTAAACTGTTTCAAAATTTTAGATCACAGAGGTTAATGAAGCCAAAATCATCCTATACACTCTCCAAAGAGAGTAGCTTAATATTTTTTCAGTGGAGTGAAGATTTTTGACTTCCAGATGGATATGATTCCAATTTGGGATGATATGTTAAAAATGGTCATATTACTGGATTAAAATTTCATGATTTTCATGTAATAATGGAAAGACTTATGCTGACTGGATTCAATGGATTATTGAATTCTATGATTTTGGATTTGATAATAGACATATCATATTTTTTTCGGCACATTTGTGCACCAAAAACAGACTACGATGCACTAAGAAAACTAGAAGAAGATTTGTTTTAATTATATGTAAATTGGAAAAAATATTCCCATGGGATTTATTTGACTCAATAGAAAATCTAATATGAAATTTTCCACATGAAGCAAAATATGGAGGTCCGATACATTTTAGATGTATGTACCCATTCAAGAGATGCATGCAAAAATTAAAGAAAAAAGTACATAACAAAGCATCAGTTGAAGGCTCAATTGTTGAATCTTATTTTCATGAAGAAATTTCTTTTTTCTAATCTCATTATTTTGAATCCGAATATACCTCAAAACTCAACCGCATGGGATGGAACTATGGTAATTTTGATGATGAAATGGACTATCTATTATCAATTTTTAATCAGCCAAATCTTCGCTTCGGTGGAGTTCATGAACAATGGATTTCTGATAATGAACATCATAGAGCTCATACATATGTTCTGCTCAACTATGATGAAATGACTTCATTTGTACTATGAGTGCTTCTATCACTTATTCTATAATTTATGTTACAATATGTATACTTATTTTTTTGTAGGTTATATGATAATCATATTAAAAAACATCCCCCATAAATTACAGCAAATGCTCTTGAAGAACACCGACAAAAAAACAATAGTTTCAATAAATTGTAACATTAATTATTGATAGTTTAATATATTAGTTCTATTTATTATTGATTATATTGATAATTATTTTAAAAAAAATTAGGTGTCTCAACATGATGATAAAATTGATAAGATATTGTGTATAATGAGTAACTCACCATAAAAAATGGTCAAATCTTATAATGAATATGTGGTGAATGGTTTTTGATTTCATACATGTGTATATGGGGAATCCAAAAAACAATGAATAGTAGAGTTTTCTTTAGAGGAAAACATCATAGAGAAACTGAAGTTGACTTTTATGGCATGCTGGATGAAATTATTGAATTGTGTTGTCTAGGGAAAAATTACATAACGATGTTTAAATGTTGATGGTTGGATACTAAGGGAATCTTGGTTGTTCATCCAATTCATGGAATCTTCGATATTAAATATAAATGTCTTCTTGATGTAAATGAACCATTTTTTCTAGATTAACAGGCACATAAAATATATTACACAAAGTACTATGCTACTTTAAGGGACCTGAGTGATTGGTGGATCATAGTAAAACTAAAATCTTGGGAAAATTAGTTTACTCAAACTGAATGTGGTTTCAATGAAGTGAAAGGAATTGAAATTCTTGAAGAGACTACTCAAAATCCATCTTTTTTTCAAAGAGACATGAATAACGATGATGAAGCGCCACAATTAAGGGTTGATTGTGACAATGATGGTAATGATTTTACAAATGTATTTGAAATGAAAAGAGAAGATGAAACTGAAAATAATATCGATATTGATGATGTCGAGGATGAATATGAAGACATTCACATCATCAGATATGAAGATAATGATGAAGGTGAACATTGACATAGTAAAATGTTGGTTAAAATCATAACTAATATATATCTATATGTAATATTTATCTTCAACTATATGCTAACAATAATCATTTTGTGATTTAGATGGACTGTGATCTAATTTGTGAGTTTTAGGAGGCTGTGCTACCTTTGGATAAAGAGAATTTTGGATCATATGACCCTATACTTACTGATGGTTTAGGGGGTATGCAGAGGGGGTGTGGTCTTACACAATTGATGATTCCTAATCCTATCCTTGAGTGACGTCCACGTCTTGTATTCGATCCACACACATTGAGGTATTGTAACTTGTTTATTTTAGTTAGATTTCGAAAATTTATATATATAATAAATGTTTGATTATTTATTATTTTTTCACAATTTTTATCATGTAGCTGTTGGACAGGGGAGCGCTATCTTTGACAATTAGTTTTCTCAGCAATGGATCACAAGGGAACATATTTCTATTGATGTACAGCTTGGCATGTTCAATCATTGGCTAGTATATAAATAAATAATATTTATTTTGAAATTTATTTGATTAGTAACTTTTTCTTATAAATTATTTGTAGGGTTTATGGTATCCATTGATGATAGCATGTGTGATGCTATCCACATGGCTTGAGAGGTGTCTATGTGGTAACATTTCCATTAGTTTTTACACAATTTGGGAAGGATAACCATTAAGAAAACAAGACTGATAGTATTTGGTGAGTCATGTAGAGCCTACCGACCAGTGTACTTTCCATCTCACATTTTGGGTGGATTATATTCACACTGGTTGAGTGGTGGATTACAGAGGAGATCTTCATTGGGCCGTCAGAAATGGGTTTGACAAGAGGTGACACATTGAGATGGTAGCCATACTTTCAGTATGCATAGAGAGCATATGGTAAGTATCTTTTTTAAATATTTTATACAACATTAAATATAGATAGTTTATTTTATATTAATATAGGCTGTCGAGTAGCCCGATATTACGAAGTACGACATTTATTAGAGGATATACAGTGATCCAGACACTGGAGGGATTAGAGGTGATCACCAGTGTGAGATTGTGGTCATTATTATTTCCTTTTTAGTTTGAAAATTAACTACATATAATATTTTCACTATTTTAATTTGAAATTAGAACTGAAGTAGTAATATGAGGCCATGACCTCTCAGACACAGGCTGAGAGTCATGCTGAGATGGCTGATCAGACTAGTGGCCACTATTTCGAGGAGGCGTCATGGATGCAGGCGACCCAGTATGCCATCAAGATGTGTGGAGTAGTTGGTATCGACTCTCATTTGACTCCTGAAACTTATTATGGTACTGTTGGGATGTCGGCGTCTAGCTTGAGAGGAGCTTGTGGAGAAGAACCATCTTCTAGATCATAGTATCAGGAGTAGTTGCGAGCTCAGAATAAGCTTATAGAGAGTTTGCAGAAGCTGCAGGAAGAGATGCATCAGCAGAAGCTGCTACAGTAGTAGCAATACAAAGAGAATATGCGTCTATGGATGCAGTAGTAGTAACAATAGCACGAGGAAGAGATGTGTCGATGGCATCAGCAACAACACAAGTAGATGGAGTACATACACCATCGGACTCATAGTTTAGGGATTGATTTTCCTCCATAATACCCTCCAGCTCCTCAACCTCCTCCAGAACACTATCCCCCCCAGATATTTTTGTGTTATGTTAAAGATAGTTGAGTATAAAATTTTTTGTAATATGAACTATTTACAGTTTTTGACTTTTATATTGGTGTGAATATTGCATAATTTCATTTATTTATTTATTATTTTTTATTATTTTTAATATTTCATAATATACATTTAGTAATATAATAATTATAATATTTATGACTTTTATATATTTTGTGAATATTGAAATTTTTTAATATTTTTTATTTTTTAATTATTATAATAATAATATTATTATTTTTTCATTAGTCATTATTTTATTACATATATATATATAGTGTTTAGTATTTGTGACGGGACCTTTTGCAACAGGACCCTATCACAAATAGTTTATATATATATTTTAAAAGGTATTTTTGATGGTAAAAAGACTCATCACAAATATTTTTTTGTGATGGGCTTGTCGAAAATGGTTTAGGAATATATAACATATATAAAAAAGGAGAACTATTTGCAAAGGGATGATAGGCCCATAGTAACAAGTATATATATATAATGTATATAATAGGAGATCTATTTGTGACTATACTTTTTACTGTTGAAAATGGTATTTTTTCGATGGGCCTGTCAGAAAAAATACTATTTTTTATGCTTTTTTATACAACTGGCTATTTGTGATGGGACCCCAACAAAAAATCGCATTTGCGACGAGATACCGTCACAAATAGACCATCACAAATAACTCAAATTTCTATACTATTTAATCCCTCGGTGACATTCCATTAATTTATTCATCTCACATTCTTGACATATAATAAAATGAATCTTTTTTCCTCCATGGTCTCCACCACCCAATCTCTCATCTAACTATACCTTTCTCTTCTCTAGTGAGTTTGAGAGTTAGTTAATGTGCACGTTGTTAATCAGGTTCCATGATAAGTGATTAGGCATAAACCAAATATCCTTCACTCAAGTCATCATCACATTTTGATGAACATCAAAATATTTTCTATCACATTCAATGATAGTGGACTTACTTCTAGTCCCCTCCATGCTCTAAAACCAAAAAAATATTGTTTCAGATACTAACCATATTAGGGAACCAAATAATCATAAAAACATTCTTATAGAATATTTAAATCACGGAACATTTATTTTAATCTATAACACCTTATGATTATCCAAGGTTATTCACAATCATCATCTATTTAAATCCGTAAAGATTGTTTGTAATGAGTATGCGAATTTATAAAGCAAATCCCTAGAGAGTGTCAATCCAAGTGTGAAAAAAAGGCAATTTTCATGCACCAGGTGATGATCGATTCCATCTCAATATTTCCTTTTTTTTATTTATTACCCAAAGGTTCCATTGTTCTAGATCTGCATCCACTTATAGTATCCAAACATGTATTTAATTTATGGGAAACCACTTTCTCAATCCATTACCAAAATTCCAAGACATTTTTCATAAAATTGTCACTTCCTTATAATCATTCCTAAACATGTACTTAGGTATCTCACTAAATCATTCTATTCTTAGTTTCCAAAGGATAACTAAAAATTTCATATAATACCAACTATAGTGACCCAAAATATTCATACATGGATATTACAAATTTCATATGAATATTCAATAAATTAAAAAAACACACACCTAAGGACCATAATTGTTTAGTGTATTAGGATACAAGGTATATAATATTATAATTTGTTGAATGATCTTAATTATCTCCCACAAATATCTTCCCCTTTAGTAATATTAAAAAACATACCCTACTTAAAACCATTTTTTAAAAACTGGGTAACGGAAAGATAATATAGTGTGATCTTATATGCTCAGGGAGGGTAATAAAGTGAAATATTGCTCGTCACATAACATAAAATGAGAATAAGGGTATGATAACATTGGAATAACTTATGAAAACTATACCAAGTATATTAATGATCCAAATCCTGAGTCATAGCATAAATATTAATAGTTTAGAAGACACGAACCATATAGAAATCAAATAACAAGATCCATGAGAGAATAATGTTTGCATAAGACAGAGAATTATAACATACATATAAGTATATAAAATTATTTCTGTAGTAGTCATGTCTCACTTCTAAGGTAATCATAGTGAAAGGAGTTGATTACTCAAACCATTATAGTAGTCTAGGTTCACTCTCAAGACTATCATAGTGCACAAAGTCACATACTGAGCCAGTTTCACTCCCTATTACATCCCTTTCTATCTCAGGAGATATAAGTTTTTTCTAATGAATTGGAAAGAGATATAGGTCTCACCCATCACATAATGAAAATAATATGTATTTTCTTCCAAAGATGCTAAAACATTCATCATATCATAACCCATGAAATGAAATGGGACACATAAACATTTAATCTTATCATAACATGTGGAAAAGTGAAAGGTTTCATAATAATTTCATCATTTTGTCATATCATAACCCATTAAAAGAAGTGGGATTCATAAGAATTTTATATTTGTATAACCCATGGAGGAGAATTAGGTTTTATAAATATTTATTCATCATAAACATAAACCATTCATAGAAATAATGAGAATGGTATCCTTGGATTATAACCCTAAAAAAGCATAAGTAACATCAAAGGATTTCATCATAGATAGAAAATGGTATTGAAAGATCAGTTAATCAATTTTTTAAGAAAACTATATTATCTTTGAAAATTAATAATTAAAAATAAAAATTCATTAAATTCCTTGGAAATAATTTTCTTTGAAAACAAACATAAATACTTATAAAGAAGGATTTAAAAACCATTTAAACAATTTCTTGAGGAAAATATCATTTCCACTTTGAAAAAGCATTTTAAAATGTAAAACATTTTTTCAATATTTTTCTTCAAAAATAATCTTGAAAACATATAAATTAATCTTAAAATAAAATAAATTTCATGATATTTATAAATTTCATTCATGTCATACATGTTGAAAAAAATATTTCTTTTACATTTTTAGTAGAAACGAGACTGGAATTTTTTAAAAATGGTATGAATATTAAATTTATAACTATTTTAACAAAGTAAAATATTAGTAATTTTTTTTAATAAATCATTTTATGAATGTTAAAACATTTTTAGAAAATATTTTTTTGTAATAAAAAGGGATTTCAACCTAAGGGAGAAATAAAGATAATTTTTTATTAAAAACATTAATTTAAACTCTTGAGTATGATAAGAGTGCAAAATAAATAGAAAATGTATTGTAATGAAAAAAATATAGAAGAAAAAATACATTAGTTTCATGATATATAGATTATAATATCTCATAATTCAAAGAATAATGAGTATCAATCTTGATAAACAAATATATTGTAACACAAAACCCTTACCAATTTTGTAACATTGAATCATAGGAGCAATGTAATAATAAAATAAATTGAAAATAATAATATCATGAGAATAAAAAATTCATGATTTTAAATATCTAATGTCTTGGATATATATCTCATAAAAGATTATAGGATCAAAACATAACATATGTCTCAAAGAATAATAATCGGGTGAAAAATCCCTTAGCGCCTTAGTAACAATTCAACTGTAAACCCCATGATTGGAAAATAATAAAATGGATATATTAAGAAAAAATATCTTATTTATAATAATTATAATATAAATTCATGGTAATTATATACACCACATAAAATTAATAGGTGGGTAATGTGGCACGTGTTTTACAAAAGTAAAAAATGAGGCTGAAATCCCTTACTATAAGTCCCAACATCCATAATACACATTAAAAACTCATATATAATAAATATATGTTTATTATAAATATATTATATAACCATAAAACTATTTATAATACCATATATGTTTTCTTTATGACCTTTTAGTACCTATTTTCAAAAAATTCTTTGTTTAAGAGTTGTTTTAGGAAATAACTGCTTTGCATTCCATGTATGTTTTGATTTGTTATTTTTTTTGTAAATAGTAAATTTTTCATGGTTGTATAATCTATAGAATTATAAAAATTATATAAATATAATATATTCCACAAATATTTAAAAGATTATTTGATAAAATTTAGTGATAGAAAATGGAATACACTGTTGATAGAGATGGTAGGTCGTACGTACGCATGAATGTTGTTTCCATTTTCACTAAAGATTTAAAGAAATAATGGTAATTAATATATTAATATTATTAAATGATTTTTATTTCAAATATATCACATATTTTCATTAAAATAATCCTTATTAACTTTCATGTAAATCATTAATGAAACACACTATTTTACAATGTGGTAGTCTGCCATATACATGACTAACATTATCGTGTTCCCAAATAATGGAAAATATAATGGTATATTTTATATAATTATTATTTAATTACTCTAATATCATAATATTAATACCTAAATTGCTAATACATAATTATATACTATTGTGAGTGGTGGTGAGGGAAAATGAATAACATGAGTTTGCGAGGTTATAGTTCGTCATACAGACGAATAATTATTTCATAACCCATTTGATGGAAGAGTACACAATTGAAGTTTATTAACTTAAGATAAAAAAAGTATAATTATATATAATATATATATGTTATTATATCATCATGGTTTAATAATAATTTAATGATTTAGAATAAGAAATAAGATATAATGTTCGGTTAGGGGTGGATCTTCTTCTTCAGAGAACATCTTTTGGTTTGCCAAAAAGGATTATTAGGATTGATTTATTAAATAAATATTATTCAATGATGGTAGGATAAAATAAATTATGTGATTTTGATAGTTATTTTTCAAACCAATGGGTTTTGAATATGGGAATATGATAGGATAGAGGGTGTTTTTTTATAAGTGATATGAGTGACACACTTGTAATTCCTTAAGAGAAAAATGTGTACAAACATTTTTCAACATTAAAAAGGCTAAAAAATGTAACACTATATATAATAGAATATAAAAGGTTTAAATATTTCTATAATTTTTTTTGGTTCATTTCTAACCTTATATATTTAGTTTACCCCTAGTAAAACCATTTTTACCTTAACTGTGAAAAGTAACTATTACTATTTTTAATAAAAATTAACAGAAAACATTAATTTGACCATAATAGATAATTCAAATGACTCTAATTAAAAATATTGGATCTATTTTTCTAAAACAAAATAGAAGTGGAATTTTTAATTTAAAACTAATCAAGCAGATGCGATGAGAAAGAGAGTTTTCAAAGATAAACATTTTCAAATGTTTTAAATGTTTTTAGATCAAAATTGAATCAAGAAATTATTATATTGAATTGAATTGGATTTATTGATGTAAAAATTAATAAATTTTACTTTTAAACTCATTTTAAAATAAAATGTAACCTTTCAAATTATGTAAATTAATATTTTTCAATAAAAACCATTATTTTTTAGGATTCAGTGAACAATATATTTTTTCATAAAAATGACAAGAAATTTACTATAGGACTATTTTCATATGATAATATCCAAAAAATTAAATTTATCAAAAAAATTATTCAAGTGGTGAAATTATTTTTAAAATTGGCTTCAAAAGGCAAAAAAAAATACTTTTTAGAAAAATAAATTTTTAACTATAAAATTTTATTTATTGATATAACTTGTTTAAAAAAACACATAAGATTAATGTTAAAATTTTTATTAAATATATAATGAATAAATTTTATTATAATAATTTACCAAATGTTATTTGTTAAAATAATTTGATTTAAAATGCATTTGTGTGTATAAAAATAGTTTTTTAGAAAAAATATTTATTTTATTGTCAAATAGTTTTTATTTTAATTTATAATTAATTGGTCATAAAAGAATTAATTTTACATGCATGTGTATATCATATATTTTAATAATTTATTTAATCCTTTTCATACCTTCCCTTCCAACAACAAGGAAATAAATTTTATTTTATATAATTGTATTTTAAAAGTATGTGACAGTTCGTTTGAACTAATTGTTGCATATAATGAAAGATAAACTCATTGTTTCATGTAACATAGGATAAACTTGATGTTTCATGTGATGAAAAATATTAAATTTATTAAATTTATTTTATAAGCATATTTTACAAAATCTCATATTGGAATGGAAAAATGTTTATGTGTGGAAAAAGAAGGGTATAAAGCAATGACTTATTGTGGAAAATAAATAGTATTATGGGAGGGAAAAATTTCATCCTAGTGATAAAATTATTGTTTTTTGTATTAAATTTGGTGAACCTATGAATTATCTGAGTCAATTTTCTCTTCTAAAGGCTAAACCGTAGACCACGTTTAGACTTTTGTTGAAATAGAACAGATGAAGTGTTAATGTATTGTAATTAAAGAATTATATTATAGAAGTATTTTTACCAGTGATATTTTATTAATAACTATCATGAAATATCTAACTATTATGTAAAATTTTAGAATCATTTATTTGTTCATTAACTTAATACTTATGGATACTTTCATTGTTTTATGATTTTAATATTTATTATAATTTCAATGTCTTAATCACCCATGTTTAGGTTTTATGTGATTGGTGTCTACTAAGATTAAGGATATATTGGGAGATATTAATGGATATAATACCCATTGTATTAGTATATGTTTTAGTGATAATGTTATTTAAATAATAATCTCTTTACTAATTTTGGAATAAGTTTACAGGTATTTATAACCTTCTGAGTTTATCTTATCATTTATGTTGAGGAAATTATTGGTTATTACACTTTGGTAATGTAATAGACTTATTTTTATATGGTTTTAGAAAAATTACAACCCCCATGATGGGTGAAAACTCAACACATCCATCAAGGATGCTCGTCTTAACCCTATAAACGATGGGCAGATGGGGATTAATGCCTACCACTAGCCACTTTTATGTTCTAGTTATTATGTTATTATTTTTATTTAAATGATTTTTGGATTAAAAATTAATTACGAACCAGTGGTGTTACTATTCATATTTATTTATTAATGTATTATATTGAACAACTTTTTCTAACCAAGTTGGTTTTGGAGAATAGTAAGATACATATGGAAAGACTTTTCACTCTTTTATGTATCTTATGATCTGTTAAAAGTGAAAATTAGTGCTTTTGACATAAAAAAATAATCCTTGGGTATTAATTTATTAGAGTAATTGATGAATTGGAAATTGATTTATACACACAAAAGGATGAAATTATTATTATGAAATATAAATATAAAAATTATATATATTTTTTTCTATTCTTGGATTATAAAATAATTCCTCAACATTATGAAAAGGGTCATAAAAAACATTTATCCGATTAAATTTATATATGAATAGTCAAATGATATTTAAAACCTTCATAGATTTATGGTTCTGAGATCCTTAACATTATATTTATCATTCTCATTCTTGTGATCAGTGAACTTTATCACCATCTATAATTACATAAGTTTTTATTCAATGCCTATATCTTCATTTTACACAAATTTTATCACTTATGGAAACCTATTTATGTGTTATTCTAGATGAACATTGAATTTACATTTCTATTTAATTCATATTTTGTTTTATTACTAATTTTATTATTTGTTGTTTCAATAATGTTTTTTCCAAATTTAAAACTCATGATTTCTGAGATCGAGTTTAAATTATAAGGATGTAATTTATTTAAGGTGGAGATAATGTAACACCAAGATATTTTAAAAGAGGAACATGATGTTTGATAACATTTATATCATAAAAACCCAAAAATATAAAATAATATAACACCTTGAGTATTTATGATACATTTATTTTTTAATAAAGTTGTTCTCTTTGATATATGTGATTCAAGCAATATCGGGTTTAAACAAAACATAATACACTATTAATGTATTATAGTTTAAAAATTTACCATTATAAACTAGATATTAAAATGGTGGGTATGAATAACAATAACTTATTTACAGAAATATATGTTTTACACATGTTCGTTGATTATTTATAGATTATAAATAAAAATAAAAATCATTTCAATGAAAAATAAACGATTTCTAAAAGACTATATTTTTTATAAACAACAAATTATCCATGCATTTCACACATAATTTAAAATTAATTTTTACCATTTTTTGGAAATTGTTTTATAAAATTAACTCCATTTCTGTAATTAAAATAAAAACAAGTACCTTAGTGTTAAATCCAGGTATTGTTTCTAAAAGGATTCATTTTTTGATGAACATGAAAGATACTTATTTTTATTGAATGTAATATTTTTCTATAAATAATTTTTAAGGTTAAATTATTATTTTAAATTAGTTTTAAAGTAAAATTAGTTCGATTTTGTCAAAATTTTACTAATATAGGTAATTAAAATGAATTTCATATTGATTTTTGATATTAAAACCTTCAATACTAATGATAATTTTCCCTTTATAAGCCCATTTTTATGTCACAACTATGGGTATAATTTTTAATTGGTTTCAAGAACATATGTGAATTTAATTTATCAAAAAATGATTAATTTATTTGAATCATAATAATTTATTCTATATAACATATTCAACTTATTTTTTTTAACCAATATGAATGGTAAATATGTAAAAATTAATTATTGTGACTAAGTTAAAAACTCATTTACCACGATGTTAAAATAATAAGATATGGGTTAAAAATGGAATAAAACTATTCAAAAACTAATTTTATGGGAAAATATAATCCGTATAACATACAAGTTCCAAGAAATATCCATTTTATGGTTTTTTAAAGATAAAAAATGGGGGTAATTGAATATTTTTATAAATTCCATGTGTCCTCTATCCCCCACATATAAAAGGCCACCCAATATCTTCCACTCTGGACACTTAGAAATCCATTTATTTCAACCAATATATGAAAATATCTCTTCTTTAGTCCCCTTTCTATATCTTTTATCCATCGCTTTGATCATAAATCTAACCTAGTAAAGATTTTTGTGCATACCAAATGATGTTTTCTGAAGAAGCTGTAACATTCTAAATTGAGAATTTTTATTTTATTTCTTATTCCACCACACTTAAATCATTTTAAATCATGATAGTATTATAACATTAATATCTAACATATACATATATGTTATTATATTTAACTATTAGCCTATATCCATCTCCAATTCCATTAAAATGGGAAACGAAATCGCTGATCTTGTGTTCACCAGACTACCGCCTCACGAACCAATGTAACTCGTTTTCCATCACCATACCATACAATTTTATATAATTACATGTTTAATGTATTTATATTATATTTATTATATTAATATAATTATTAAAATATAATATTACATATAACTTCTTACTTTCCATGTTTTTTAAAATACGATAATGTTGTTCTTGTATATGGAAGACCACCACCTCACAAAGAGATGTGGTATGTTTTTTTCTAAAAAATTATACTGAATGTAATAAAGAAACATTTAATTAATATATGTGATATATATGAGATTATATTGATTCTAAAATTTTATATAATGGAAAATTAGTATTTATAACGCTGATATCAGTCTAGAGATAATGTAACTGTATAATATTCTCAGAAATCATAACATTTACATTAAAATGTGAATGAGAAATCAAGGCATTTATCCCTCAAAAAAATAGTAATAATAAAATTTTATTAATAAACGGGTGGTAATATGTAAATAAAGGATCATATATGATATTAAAATATTGATATGGTTCTGGTATAAGTTAATAAAATGTTTAAAATAACTATATAGTTTGTTAGAAGCATGTCCAACTGAAATTAATCATTAATTAAGGGACTTTAACTCACTTTTCCTTCAAGAAAGCATATTGTGATGTTATGCACATAATTTATTTTATATGTTATATATACTACAAATTTTTTAGATAATATTACGATTAATTAATTATTCATTTCAATCTAAGTTTCAATTTGAATTATTTCATCCAAGTGGAATTTACTTTAAATTTTCCAAGTGGTAAATAATGTCATAACTCGATTTATTTTCATTGGGTTATAATTCTTCTTGATTTCCATTGAAGTTCAAATATTACGTGTGTAAATAATTTTGAAAATTTTATGTTGTGTTTCTACTAGTTTTATGATTATTTACATTTTGATAAAAGTAATTTATTCATTTATTAATTCTCACTTCAATGTTATGATATTCATAATGGTTTATTTCACAAAATCAGTTTAATTGGGATTATTTATAAATGAATTTAAATTAATGATAATTAAATGATAATTTTATAATAATCACCCATATTTTTTTTATATTGTGTATATTCATTATTTTTTGACGTAAAATTTCCATTTTCCCACTCATTGGTACTTAAAATGAGTGGTAAAATGTGTTTGAAAAATCTAAATTCATTTATCTCTTCGATCAAAAATCCTTCGTAATAAAAAATAATGTTTTTTTAAAATGTTTTCAAAAATGTTTTTAACCATTTAAAAATTATTTATCCAATATCTGTTAACCCATTTTGACTTTCTAAAATAATATGTCTATGAAATCATCGTACAATTTTCAAAACAAGTCTCATTTTGATTTTACCAAAAGAGTGAAAGAAATGTTTGTTTTTATGTGTGTGGAATAAACAAAATATCCAAACATCATGGACACTCAATGTTTTAAATATTATATTATAATAATTGAAGGTTATTTGTAAATAAAATTATTACTGTTTTTTTTTACTTTTTTGTAAAACATTTTCGATGTGAAAAAGAAATTTTCATCAATAATGTTTGTAATGATATTTTTAAGGTATTTATATTCTTAAATGATAAAAAAACCATTAGTAAACTTATAATCCACTAGGTATATGTTATATTCAGACCATAACTATTCATTCTATGAATGGTTTATGATAATTTTGACCATGTAAATTATTAACATTCACTTTCTTGATTTATTTTTATATTCATTAATTTCTCTTGAAATATTGACATTCTTACGATCATTGGGCATTAAATTTACCATAAATATAAATATTATTAATTAGAGAAATGTTTATTTCTTACAAAGTATAACATTACAACATATGGTGTTCTAAATTGATTGTTATTTTTTTATCGGGTGAAATATTGATAAATCCATATTCTTCACTGAAAATGGATATTTGATGATAAGGATCATTATTAATGAATTAAATCAATAATTTGATATATGAGAAATTATTTGGACATGTAGTGAAGGGTTGGGCCCAAAATAATTATCTTCAATGCATCGATAGTCTCGTGAGGCTAATCATCCTGATAATATTAAATGGGATCAATAAGTAGTTTTAAACTGTCTTGGGAAAGGTTTGAGAGTATATGTATCAAGACAATTGAGATCATTATGTCCAATAATTAAGACTTTCATTCATTAAGAATTTAGTTAATTTTATTATCCATTATATTTTCTCAAAGATAATATCATTGGATGCATTTCATTTTTATATTATTGACTATATTTCATATGTGTTCAGTTATTTTCCTAGCCATGTTGATTAAGACTTATGTATTCATAATTTACAATTTATTGACTGAACAGAATGTGTGTTTAGTTATTTAAATTTACATATTAATTTTTCCTTATATATTAATGATATTCAACTTATTTAAATTATATCGGTGTTCAATTATTTACCTCTCTATATTTATTAACATCCATGATATGTTTTCATTGATATTATCTCTTGATGCATTTCATTCTCATATTATTGATTTAATGGCATGTGTTATCATGTATTTACCTTTCAATATTTATTATTCCATATCTAATCATGATATTCAAATTATTTAAAAGGAATGTGTGTTCCTTTATTTAACTTTCCATTTTGATTATTCTTATTTATTGATGATATATTCCACTGTACCTACCTATTTCCTGGGTATCTAAGAAAAAATTTATTTTCTTTTCTTTCCCAGGAATCCAGGAAGATTACTATGAATGATATGAAAGTATGGTATACAGTGAATAATGATATTCTCAAAAAAATAATGTTTCCTTTTTTATATTCAAATATAATTTAAGACTCAATTATGTATCTAGTTTACAAAGGCAACTAAACTATTAAGTAGGTCAGGAGGTGATTCCTTGTATCTTATTCCAATATAATAAGCTTGAAACTAGTTTTGAGTTACTGGATTATTTGTGGTTACAATTCATAAAATAGTAGTTTTAGTATAATCCTTGGGGACTATATTTTAGAAAACATGGGTTATGGAATATAACCCTATGAAAGACTTTGAAGATAAGTATAGAAGGACAACCTAAATTTTTAGAATGGAAGAGATTATATAATTTTTGTAACAAATATATTTGTGTATAGATACTAAAAATGGATGTGGCTCTGGAACAGATATACTAAGGGGTAATAACTCTTAAAAGGGCATGTCGGGAATTATTCGAGTGTTACCTGGTATATGAAAATGGGCCTTACTGTGTACCTATTTGACCCCCTAGGGGTTATTAATTAGAGAATTATATTTTTCTTTACCAATAATTTTGAAATATTTCAATAGATGTTAAAAATTAAGGACATAGGATAAATATATTTTTTTATAAAGGAATGAGAATGCATTTCATGTGTGAAAAATAAGAGAATAAAGAAATTAATTTCCAAGAAAAAATCAAGAGTATGTTGGAAGGAAATAAATATCATCCTAAGGATCCATTTATAGTTTTTTATCTGAAATGTATAGAACCTATGAATTATCTGAGCGAATTCCATCTTATAATGGTTAACCCCTAGATCAAGGAAGGACTTCTATTGAAATGAAACTGATTAAGTATTTATGTATTGTGATTCAAGAATTATATTTTTCAATTATTTTTACTCATGATATATTTTTTATAAGAATCAGGAAACTTATAAGGATTATATAAAATTTTATATTCACATATTTATTCATTAACATAGGATATATGGATATTATCCAGGGATTAAGAGTTCAAAATTAATCATAAGTTCAAAGTCTTAAATACACATTTTTAGGTTTTATGTGATCGTATTCTACTAAGATTCATGATAGTTTAGGAGATATTTATAAAAATATTACCAAATTGGTTAGTTTGTGTTTTAGTGGAAAAGTTATTAAAGGAAGAATGACCTTTATATTTTGAGAATTAGTTTACAGGTATTGGAAACTTTTAGGGTTTATCTTTTATTTCATGTTGAGGTAATTATGGTTTATTTAACTTTGGAAATATTATAGGAATTATATTAAAATGGTTTTAGAAAATGGGAAACCTGTATATCGGGTGACAACGCATCTCATCTAGTATGGTCAGGGGCTTTAACCGAAAACTGAAGGTTGTAAGGTTTTAACTTCTAC
This sequence comes from Viscum album, assembly GCA_963277665.1. NCBI lineage: Eukaryota > Viridiplantae > Streptophyta > Magnoliopsida > Santalales > Viscaceae > Viscum > Viscum album. The sequence goes on from OY728125.1 coordinate 92,525,110, forward strand.
CACTTGTTTATGTGATGTTCAGGTTAATATATCATTGTTTATATTTAAATGATTAGAAGAATAAATATTAATGATGAACTAGTAGTGTTACTGTTTAGGTTTATAGATTAATTTACTATTTTTGATTACTTTTTTAACCATAATGGTTTTGAAAAAAAAAATGTTTGATACAAAAGGAAACACAAGTCACTATTTTATGGATTTTACAATCTGTAAGAAGTGAATTTTAGTGCATTCTAAATAAAGAATATTTTTTATTAGTAATTTCTTGGAGTAAGTGATGAATTAAAAATTGATCAAGGCATAATAAAAGGATGATATTGTGATTATAAAATATAAATATGTAAAGTAATTATATTTCCTTATATTCATAGACAATGAAATAATTCCTCAATAGTAGGAAATAAATCATGAAAAAAATGTACTCTTATTCCTGTCATATTTGATGAAACAAATAGTATTTTAAATTATCCAGGATTTATGGTTTTTATGTCCTTAACTTTCTAGTGATCATTCAATTTATTATTATCAATTACCTCTATAACTCTATATATTTATTTACTCTTTTCCTCCACGTCCATATCATCACTTATAGACAATGTTCTCTTACTTTGAAACCTAGTTATGTGTTATTCGAGATGAACTTCATATTTATCTTTCTCCCATATTAAGAGGGCGTCTTATTAAAGATTTTATGATGTATTTTTTGCAACAATGGTAAATTTCAAAATTTTGTTATTAAGATCAAGTTTAAATTGTGACGGGGTAATTTATTTAAGGTGGGGAGAATATAAAACCATGTGTAACACCCTGAGCTTCCACGATACGCTTCTCATTCAATAATGCAATAGCTTGCATTGTACGCAACTTCGAGTTCTAAAACACCGCGACTAATCAAAGTAGCTGTTATGAATAGTAATAACCACTTTTTAAATTTATAGAAATTTGATATTTCAAAATGTACTTCATTTTTTTATTCATAATATCGAAATTATCCAAAGTTGAATTTTTTGTAATTTTCTGAGAACTTCCAATTTTTTATGAATAGTGAAAACTACTTAAAAACAAATTTTTTAATAAAAATAATTAATAGTGACAAATTATACTATTGAGTGGTTTTAAAGTATAATTAGAATATATTTTTACCATTTTATCCAATGGTGGTCATTAGAATTAATTTAACATTGAAATTGGACATAAACAATTGCCAATCTTTTGATATAAATTGTTTCTTAAAAACACGCTATTTGTTGTGACAGCTGGAATTAATTATAAAATTAATTAATTCAACTTATATGTTTGGAATTTTGTAAAATAGATATCATTTTTGAATTCAGAATATCAATTATAGCTTGGGGTGAAATTTTGGCATTGTTCTGAAAAACTTCAATTTATGATGAATAGTGAAACCACTAAGTGGTAGTTAAATAACTGATTTTTCGTTTAAATGAAATATTACCACTTTTATGATTTGATTTTCAAAAATATGACATACATGGTTTTCATTAAGAAGTAAAATGTGGTTCAATGAGATTAAAATAATTTTTGGTGAATAGTAACTTTTAAGTTCTTAATCGCGATTAGAGGTAATTAGTGTAGTTTAAGGTAAAAATATTGTTTTAATAATATGAGATGAGCTTGACACATGTTCTACCCTCATTGGATGTGCCATGGCCGACCAAGACAATCCATGGGTCAACTTGGGGACCCCATGGAGCCACTTTAGTTGGAAAATGACATAAATACCTTTTATTTAATGTAAAGTAAAATATGACACAAACTTGAAATGTTTTACTAAAAAAAATTTTACATGGGGTTATACAAGTCATATTTTTGACTATAAATAGTCATTTGAAATCTAAAAAGATTTCCTACATCATAGTATTTATTTTATAATTTTTAGACATTAAATAAATTAAATTATTTATGACATCACTATGATGCAGCGATGACCTCATTATTTAACGATTTTAATAAAATGAAAAGATAATGTACAATACAAGGCTTAAACTTGTCCAAATACTATTGGATGGGTAGCTTTGGAACCCTTATCACCTTAGTCACGAATTATATAAGTGTGGGACCTTTAGAATCCGAAAAGCATTGTATAATAATGTAACCTTTCCTTACTTTCCAAGAGTGCCCCTCCTCGCCACTTATAAAAGGCCCCCACCTCTACCACCTCATTCACACTTTCAAGCCATTTGGCTCGGCCAAAATCTGCCCAAATACTCTCTCAACTTCCCCCTATTACTCCTGGAAGTCTCACTTTGGGCAGAACGCTTCCCAAGGAAGCCTTTGGATCAAATCAAAAAGAGTTACCCGATTTTGAGGTAATGTCTTCTCTAATGTTGTTTTGTTTAATTTTTCTTCTCCAACCCCCTAAACTCTTTTTATTCATTTCTTTTGTAACAAAACCAGTATCCTCAATATACTAGGATGTTGTTATAAGAAGGATTCGAGCTATACTTACACACACCTACATCTAATTGTTAAAGAACATACGGTTTCTGTGGATGGAGAATTTCTGCCTCACGAAACGATGATTGTTCAACACTCATATAACACCTTCAAAGGTGGACATTAAGATGTAACTATATTTATATATGATATATAATATGTTTATGTTTTACTTATTCTTCTTTATTTTTCATTTATGGCATAATTTATGATTTCCATTATGGGTAAACGCGATAATTTCATTTTAGGAAGTGCGGACTACCGCCCCCTCAATGTGATTTGAATCGTTAATGCCATATGTGGGATGTATAAAGGATGGAGTAAATTGTATTATACACTATATTATACTGGAATTATATTATACCTTTATATAATTATGATTTCATTCCATTAAATACGAAATAGAAATGAAAGTAGCGTTCATGCGTACGTACGGCTTACCGTCTCCATGAACAATGCATTTCATTTCTTACCTCTAAATGTTATGTAATATTATGAATAAATGTATATACTGGATATATATGATATATATGATATCTACATCATGAATATAATTCTAGATATAATGGATATTTCACCACATGAACAACTTGTAATTATAAGAAGTTTATTGTTGACTCAAGTACCTAAGATCGACAAAACGACCGTTATTAACTTAAATAATTACATAATGTTAATAACATTGTAATAAGTGATATAAACGGAATAATGAACTTGAAAAAATTTCTTAAGAAGGTAGATATTAGCTCTAGTTTATTATTCAGGAGATAAAAGAACGGTCGAGTGAATTCGGACACGAGGTAAGGGAACTTCTTAACCCAATTTCTATTCTTTGGGTTAATCTCCTACTTTCAAATTATGTCATGATATTATTATGTCCTATCATTTATTTTTACATTATTTTGGTGTACTTATAGTGAATACACATAATAGACCTACTTTATAAAAAAAATGATCTTTTAAGGACTTCGTCTCAATCCCCTTTCATTGAGGCATATTTGGTTTTATACACAACTTTCTTTTATACGGTGTATAAACCCCTTTGACTTTTACGTTTATTCAAAAGATATCTTTTTTATACGAAGCGTTTTGCTAAATGACAAAAGGGAATGTTTTTCTTTCCGTAATTATGCGGCGACAACGACTTCTCCACCACCGTGACCATTATTTGAGTTTCGGCTTCCTCTACAAGCCATCATTTTCTTTAATTAAAAATAAATACAAAGTTTTAACTTTCTTTTATTTTGGTATTGAAAATGGGTTTGAAAGAGTTTTTATTATATCAATGTGTTTTATTGATATCTTGTGATTGAAATGTGGAAATTTTATGTTTCCTTTATGCATGTTTTATGTGATACGATTATGTTATGGTTTATGATATCTTTAAACCTATTCATATGAGGAATGTATTGGACTTAATAAGTGACGGGTGGAGCCCGCTATAGCTCCTCGATGCATCGGTAGGTCTCATGAGACAACTAGATGTGGAATTGGCCGAGGCCCTTTCCCAATTTGATTTATGGTTTTGGCCGAGGCCTTAATCATTTTAGACGTCTTGGTTGAGGCCTCGACAAAATGTTTCTGAATGTCTGGAATTATACATTCCCTCATTATGAAAGTGGTTATTGATATTGCATGTGATTATTCAACAAGTAGAATATCCATGTGAAGAATTTAATGGAATTATCTCATTTTACTTTTGCCATATTATGTTTATGTTCAAGTTTAAAAGGCTTTTGTTTTAGTTATACATTGCCTTAAATTTTTATGTTTATTTATGAAAGCTTCCGCAATATTGTTATCCTTACTAAGCATCTGAGCTCACCCCTTTAAATGTTTTAATATTCTCCAGAATGTGAAGAAATATTTTATGAATGACCTGCAGGGATAGCCAGAAGAGGATATCAGTTTGGACTATGAATACTTTGTTATTAGTTTTTCACTTTATGATGTAATGTAACATTTATGAATGTATCTAGTGTTTCCAAAGCTACTAAACTAATCGGTCTTTCGAGACTTGATCTTTTGTGATCATGCCAATGTTAAGAAGTAATGCACTGACTCTGGGAAGCTGGGGTTGGGGCGTTACAGTTGGTATCAGAGGCAGTTTAGTACTATCCTTTGAAGCTAGATTTAGATAAACTCTGATTCGAGCACATAGCCCGAAGATAGACTTTGAGGATTAGTATAGAATAACTTCCTAGAATTTTGGTATTGTAGAGATGTGGTGAGTTTTCCGAGCAATACATCCCTATCTGGATATGAGCAGGTAGAGGCGGCTCTGGCACAGATGTACCTAGGGGTAAACCCCGAAAACACCACTTTGAGCTAGACTCGAACGGGAACTGGTGCACAACAACGGGCCTTGCTGCACTATTGGTTACGACGCTCCTGGGGGATATGCTTTGGATAATTCTCATTTTCTTTATAAACCACTATGAAGGGTTATGAGTATATACTTCCTCAAAGAAAAATTTTTTATGGATTATATCCATAAATAGTTCAATTTATGTTAAGTATATTACAAGTATGGAATTATGTATTTTGATTCATAAACTAATATAGTTTATGCCATTGTTTAGAAATGGCGCCTAGTGGATGGAATGGAAACCGTATCAATGCACGCACTCCATGTAGGGATTTCCCTCCTGCTCAAGATAATTATTGTGGATCTGGAGATACAACTGGTGCTGATCAACTTATTACCATACTAGGACAACTCACTCAGGTTATGAATAATAATCTTATTCATATGGAGCACCCTGATCCGCAACGTGGAGGATCAATGTTAGACCGCTTCATGAGGAAACAACCACCAACATTTAATGGGGGTACAAATCCATTAGTATCTGGGCAATGGATAAACACCTTAGAGAAGATATTCCACACCTTGGGGAGTAGTGAAAGGGAAAAGGTTCTCATGGCAGTTTACCGCCTCACTGGAGATGCTGATCAATGGTGGTCATTGATTGAAAACACAAAGGAAGATGATGACATATCGAATATGGAATGGAGGGAGTTAAAAGATTTTTTCTTAGAAAAATAATTTCCTCATGACCATAGAGCAGATATGGAAAGGAAACTTCTGAGTCTGAAACAAAAGGAGGATGAAAATGTCGCAAAGTATGAGGCCAACTTTACAAGGTTAGCGAGGCATGCTGCAGATTATATACGTAACCCAAGAAGTAAGATTGATCGTTTCTTTGATGGGTTGAAACCATTTCTCCATCGAGATTTAGTATCACAATACTTCTCATCGTATGAAGATATTGTCTCGTTTGCTATCAAGACAGAAAAAGAATTCTCTAAATCTTATGACAATAAAGTAAAGCAAGAGAAGAAGAGAACGGTGGAACAATATATAGATAAAGGGAAAAAGGGAAATAAAGATTTTCCAATATGTGATAATTGTGGGAAGAATCACCCTAGTACTTGCCTAAAAGGAATGGGAGTTTGTTATAAATGTGGAGAAAAAGGTCACCAGGCGCGTGATTGCAAGGGAAAGAAAGAGGCTATCAATGTTGAATGCTACAATTGTAGGGAAATGGGGCATTATGAAAATGAATGTCCTAAGCATCAGGGAAACTTACCTCAGAAAAGGCCAAGGGATCAAGGACAATCTTATGTTGTTACTACAGTTGAAGCAGAATAACTAATGTATTGGTGCTTTTGGACTCATGGACTATATTCTGGTTATTAGAATAATGTGATATATATAAGGATTGTACTGCAGTACTTGTTGTTTCATTAAGGTTTTAATATGATGAAGGTAATTATATTTTTAGTATGTGACAATAAGAGAAACTTTACTTTGTTTGGGGAATCTGATATATTGATTTTGGAATTAAGAGACCTTTTAGAGAAAGTTTGGACAGAGGTATTTTGGATAACTATAAAGGTTGGGATGGATTAAGTTGATCTTTGGATAGTATTGTTTAAGGTAAAAACATTTCTGAAGATTATTTTTGGAATATTATAATACTATAGTTTTAGGAAAAGGACAACCTGCAGGGTGGGGCATAACCCGTCGCGTCGGACAAGCTGCAGGAATTGAACCCACAATCATAGTGCGACAGGCCTTTATTTCCTACCACTAGCCTACAGGAAGTCCCTGGTTATTACAAAATAATTTTAATAATCTAAATGGTATGTGTTAACATTTGGAACCTTGTACAATTATGATAAGTATAATATTTTTGAATTCTATTATCTTTTTGAGTGAAAGATGAGTTGAAGGTTGAAACTCTAATTGTCAAGCATAAATATATATATACCTATCTCTTATTCAATGGATGAATTAATTCTTAAACTTTAGTAAAGGGATATTAAAACAAAAATATGTGTTATCCTAATACCTTATGTCTTGTTGAAGTGATGATATTTTAAATCAACATAGATTGAAGGCTTTGAGGCCCTCAGTTTGACAGTTGATTATGATTGATGACCTGAATCACTCCCTACAAATATTTATGTTTTCCTCCAATTATATGTCTCTAATTGCCACCAATGTTCTCCTAATCGAGATCATAATTGGGTGGTGACTTTTTCATTTCCCTTTCCCTCTTATTAAGGCTAAATTTTATTAATCTTATTTCCGATGTGGGTTTTCCTCAAAGGTATTTTCTCTTTTCAACCTTTTATTTTCAAAAAAAAATTTCAAATTGCGAGGACGCAATTTATTGAATGAGGGGAGAATGTAACACCCCGAGCTTCCACGATACGCTTCTCATTCAATAATGCAATAGCTTGCATTGTACGCAACTTCGAGTTCTAAAACACCGCGACTAATCAAAGTAGCCGTTATGAATAGTAATAACCACTTTACAAATTTATAGAAATTTTATATTTCAAAATGGACTTTATTTTTGTATTCATAATATCGAAATTATCCAAAGTTGAATTTTTTGTAATTTTCTGAGAACTTCCAATTTTTTATGAATAGTGAAAATTACTTAAAAACAACTTTTTTAATCAAAATAATTAATATTAACAAATTATACTATTGAGTGGTTTTAAAGTATAATTAGAATATATTTTTACCATTTTATCCAATGGTGGTCATTATAATTAATTTAACATTGAAATTGGAAATAAACAATTGCCAGTCTTTTGATATAAATTGTTTCTTAAAAACACGCTATTTGTTGTGACAGCGGGAATTAATTATAAAATTAATTAATGCAACTTATATGTTTTTAATTTTGTAAAATAGACATCATTTTTGAATTCGGAATATCAATTATAGCTTAGGGTGAAATTTTGGCATTGTTCTGAAAAAATTCAATTTTTGATGAATAGTGAAACCACTAAGTGTTAGTTAAATAACTGGTTTTTCATTTAAATGAAATATTACCACTTCTGTGATTTGATTTTCAAAAATCCAACATTCATGGATGTCATTAATAAGTAAAATGTGGTTCAATGAGATTAAAATAATTTTTGGTGAATAGTAACTTTTAAGTTCTTAATCGCGATTAGAGGTAATTAGTGTAGTTTAAGGTAAAAATAATGTTTTAATAATATGAGATGAGCTTGACAAATGTCCTACCCTCATTTTATGTGCGATGGCCGACTAATACAATCCATGGGTCAACTTGGGGACCCCATGGAGCCACGTTAGTTGGAAAATGACATAAATACCTTTTATTTAATGTTAAAGTAAAAAATGACACAAACATGAAATGTTTTACTAAAACAATTTTTACATGGGGTTATACAAGTAAATTTTTTGACTATAAATAGTAATTTTAAATCTAAAAAGATTTCATACATCATAGTAGTTTTTTTATTATTTTTAGACATTAAATAAATTAAATTATTTATGACATCACTATGATGCAGCGATGACCTCATTATTTAACGATTTTAATAAAATGAAAAGATAATGTACAATCCAAGGCTTACACTTTTCCAAAGACTATTGGATGGGTAGATTTAGAACCCTTATCACCTTAGTCACTAATTATATATGTGTGGGACCTTTAGAATCCGAAAAGCATTGTATAATAATGTAAACATTCCTTAATTTCCAAGAGTGCCCCTCCTCTCCACTTATAAAAGGCCCCCACATCTACCACCTCATTCACACATTCAAGCCATTTGGCTCGGCCAACCTCTGCCCAAATACTCTATAAACTTCCCCCTATTACTCCTAGAAATCTCACTTTGGGCAGAACGCTTCCCAAGGAAGCCTTTGGCTCAAATCAAAAAGAGTTACCCGATTTTGAGGTAATGTCTTCTCTAATATTGTTTTGTTTTATTTTTCTTCTCCAACCCCATAAAATCTTTTTATTCATTTCTTTTGTAACAACACCAGTATCCTAAATATACTAGGATGTTGTTATAAAAAGGATTCGAGCTACACTTACACACACCTATATCTAATTGTTAAATAATATACGGTTTCTGTGGATGGGGAATTTCTGCCTAATGAAACGATGATTGTTCAACACTCATATAACACCTTAAAAGGTGGACATTAAGATGTCACTATATTTATATATGATATATAATATGTTTATGTTTTACTTATTCTTCTGTATTTCTCATTTATGGCATACTTTATGATTTCCATTATGGGTAAACGCGATAATTTCATTTTAGGAAGTGTGGACTACTGCCCCCTCAAAGTGATTTGAATCGTTAATGCCATATGTGGGATGTATAAAGGATGGAGTAAATGGTATTATACACTATATTATACTGGAATTATATTATACCTTTATATAATTATGATTTCATTTCATTAAATACGAAATAGAAATGAAAGTAGCGTTCAAGCGTACGTACGGCTTACCGTCTCCATGAACGGTGCATTTCATTTCTTACATCTAAATGTTACGTAATATTATGAATGAATGTATATACTGGATATATATGATATATATGATATCTAAATCATGAATATAATTCTAGATATAATGGATATTTCACCACATGAACAACGTGTAATTATAAGAAGTTTATTGTTGACTCAAGTACCTAAGATCGACAAAACGACCGTTATTAACTTAAATAATTACATAATGTTCATAACATTGTAATAAGTGATATAAACGGAATAATGACCTTGAAAAAGTTTCCTAAGAAGGTAGATATTAACTCAAGTTTATTATTAAGGAGATAAAATAACGGTCGAGTGAATTCGGACACGAGGTAAGGGAACTTCTTAACCCAATTTCTATTCTTTGGGTTAATCTCCTACTTTCAAATTATGTCATGATATTATTATGTCCTATCTTGTATTTTTACATTATTTTTGTGTACTTATAGTGAATACACATAATATACCTACTTTATAAAAAAATGATCTTTTTAAGGACTTCGTCTCAATCCCCTTTCATTAAGGCATATTTGGTTTTATACACAACTTTCTTTTATACAGTGTATAAACCCCTTTGACTTTTACGTTTATTCAAAAGGAATAATTTTTATACGAAGCGTTTTTCTAAACGACAAAAGGGAATGTTTTTCTTTCCGTACTTATACGGCGACAACGACTTCTCCGCCGCCGTGACCATTATTTGAGTTTCGGCTTCCTCTACAAGCCATCATTTTTTTAATGAAAAATAAATACAAAGTTTTAACTTTCTTTTATTTTGGTATTGAAAATGGTTTTGAAAGAGTTTTTATCATATCAATGCGTTGTATTGATATCTTGTGATTGAAATGTGGAAATGTTATGTTTCCTTTATGCATGTTTTATGTGATACGATTATGTTATGGTTTATGATATGTTTAAACCTATTCATATGAGGAATGTATTGGACTTAATAAGTGACGGGTGGAGCCCGCTATAGCTCCTCGATGCATCGGTAGGTCTCATGAGACAACTAAACGTGGAATTGGCCGAGGCCCTTTCCCAATTTCATTTATGGTTTTGGCCGAGGCCTTAATCATTTTATACTTCTTGGATGAGGCCTTGAAAAAATGTTTCAGAATGTCTGGCATTATACATTCCCTCATTATGAAAGTGGTTATTGATATTGCATGTGATTATTCGACCAGTAGAATATCCATGTGAAGTAGTGAATGGAATTATCTCATTTTAATTTTGCCATATTATGTTGATGTTCAAGTTTAAAAGGATTTTGTTTTAGTTATACATTGCCTTAAATTTTTTTGTTTATTTATGAAAGCTTCCGCAATATCGTTATCCTTACTGAGCATCTGAGCTCACCCCTTTCAATGTTTTAATATTCTCCAGGATGTGAAGAAGTATTTTCTGAATGACCTGCAGGGATAGTTAGAAGAGGATATGAGGGTGGAATATGAAGACTTTGTTATTAGTTTTTCACTTTATGATGTAATGTAACATTTATGAATGTATCTAGTGTTTCCAAGGCTACTAAACTAATCAGTCTTTCGAGACATGATCTTTTGTGATCATGCCAATGTTACGAAGTAATGCACCGACTCTGGGAAGCTGGGGTTGGGGCGTTACACCATGAGATATTAAAATATTAACACCATATTTGATAATTTGGATAACCTGAAAATATAATATTATAATATAATTTGACACCTAATTAATTTATTATATATTTATTTTTAAATAAATTCATTCTCTTTGATATTTTTCAAATAATGTAGCATCGGATTTAAAAGAAAAACAATACTCCATTAAAATGTTATTATTTAGAACATGACCATTATAACAAATGAATTAAGTTTGTGGGTATGAATATGAATAACTAATTTATGAAATATATGATTTATAGATATTTATGGGTCATCTATTGATTGTAAATACAAATAAAAAACATTTTAATGAAAAGAAATTGTTTTTTTGAAGACAATTATTTTTTCTAAAAAAAATTTTACTCATGCTTTCCACATATAAATTAATATTAATTTTAAAAAAATTTAAAATATATATTATAAAAAATTAAATTCATTTTTAAAATCATCATATCAAAAATACCTTAGGGTTAATTTTTTGGATTTTTTAAAAAGATACATTTCTAGATGAATAGTAAAAATACATATTTTTATTGAAAGCTTCCTTTTCATTTAAATAATTTACAGAGTAAAATTATATTTTAAATCATTTTTAAAGTTAAATTTGTTCAAATATATTTAAATTTAACATATTTAAGCCATTTTAATGAATTTTATATCGATGTTTGATATTAAATCCTTATATAATTAAGATAATATTTTCTTTGGAAGCCCACTTATTCATCGGGTCTTCGGGTATAATTTTATGTTGGATTCTTCCACCAATCTAAATTGAGTTTGTAAAAATGAGTTACATATTTGGAATAAAAATTATTTAAATTATATAATAATTTAAAATTATTTTTTACCCTTATAAATTATAAAAGCATTAAAAATTAAATATGGTGATTAAGGTACAAACTGATTTACCGAGGGTTGAACTAAGAAGATAAGGGTTAAAATAACCTAAAACTTCTCAAAACCAAGTTTTATGGTCATATATTAACATTATAACCAATAAGGATCTATAATTAATATTTTTTAGATATTTTCATTGAACAAACATCGGTGTAATTGAATCCGTTATTAAATTCTATAATTTTCCTCTCCACTACTTATAAAAGGCCACCCCTCTCTTCCCCTATTCAGACTTTAAAATACATTTAGTTCAGTTGAGACCTACCAAAATACCTTCCTTAATCAAATCCAAAAATCTTATATCCATTTTTTGATTATAAATCCAAAATATTAATTCTTTTGGTGCAATCCTAAAGATTTTTTCCAAATAATATGAAATGTTCTAAAATGGGCATTTTTATTTTGAATTTTCTTCCACCTTCCTAAAATATCATTCATTACTTATAGTATAAAAACATAATTATATAATATATTATGATTTATTAATATTTTAATGAAACTACTTATTACCCTCTCCTCCTCCATTAAATGGGAAATGAAATCAGCAATTATGTGCGTGGAAGATTACCGCCTCAAAAAGTGATGTAACTCATTTTCCACCAATACATATAATGATTGTATATAATGATGGTTGGAATATATAAATATATATATATATATATATATTATTATACTTATGTAATTATTATAATACATATGAATTTTTACTTTCCATGCAAATTAAAATACGATAATGTCGCTCGTGTGTACGGAGGACTAAAGCCTCGCGAAGGGATATGATTCATTTTTCAATTACGATTTACATGGAATGTAATATTGATAAATTTAATTAATATATTAGATATATATTACATGATATTGATTCTTTAAAATTTATATATCAACTAATTTGTTGTCCTTTCATCATTTTTAAAACTATAACATCACTCATGTATACATACAACCTACTGTTTCCACAAAGCAATGTGATCAATTCTACATGTTCTCATGTAAATAATGATTCTAAAATTGAATATAATGTAAAATATATAATTATAACAATAATATCATTATTAAGATGATGGAATTATATAATATTCTAAAAAAATAAACTTTCATGTTAAAACGTGTATGAGAAAACATGGCAGTTATCCCTCGAAACAATAGTAATAATGAATAATTAGTAATGAACAGATGATAAGATGTTATTAAGGATCCCATATGATGTTTTAAATGTTAATATAGTTTTGGTATAATTTTTTAAGCTATCTATAATCACTATTAATATGGTTAGAACATGTTCAACTAAAAGGAAGCAAGGGGTAATGGACTTCATCTCAATTTCTCTTCATTGAGGAATATTTAATGTTATTCACTTATTTCTATTATATGATGTATATTCTAACCTTATGAAATGTTATGTCATAATTAATTAATATTTTATTGTACTTGATGTTTTAATTTTATTTATTTCATCCCAGGGTAAATTGACTAGAAAATTACCAATTGGTAAATAAATTCATTACTCAATTTATTCTCTTTGGGATATATAACTTCTACATTATCTTTGATGCTATAGGACTATGTGTGTAAATAATTTTTATTGTATTATTTTTTCCAAAATTATTTATTTATATTTATAATTGATTCACAGAATTTATTAATTGACTAATTCTTGTTTCAATGTTAAGATATTTGTAAGTGTTTATTGCACAGTCCCATTTGAACTGGGAATATTTAACCATAAACTTCCTTTGAAGGACATTGCTCTCTATTTTCCTAATAAACCAATATAATTTTATTATAATCTTGTTTTTCATGACTTTTTCAAGTAATAGTATCATTTTATTACTCTTTCCTAAGTAAAATAAAGGTGAAAATGTTTTTAATAAAATCCAACATCATTTCGTTCTTCGGTCAAAATAAATTTTTAATCAAAATCCATGGTTTCTAAAACTATTTTAAAATATATTTTTAACCTTTTAAAAATTATTTATTCAAGTAATTTTTAATTGGTTTTACTTTTTATAAAAAAATTGAATGTAATATTTTATGGTTTTAATAAAAATCCTTGTTTGGATTTTACTGAGAAAGTTTGAGGAATCATTATTTTAAAGTGTATGGATAGAATTTAATTTATAGCCTCCATTAGCACTAAATGTTTTAATTATTATTTTATAAGAATAAAATACTATTTTAGAAGAAAAATGTTTCTAAAATAATTTTTAAAAGATTCATTTTAAAAATATTTTCAAAGTGAAAAGAATATTTTCCTCAATAATGTTGTTAAATATATATTTTATAGTATTTATATTCATCAAAAACAATTATCTTTTATTTTACTTATACTCCACCAGGTGTATTTTGTATTGATAACATCCTTCTTATTTCAATGGATAGTTTAATATAATTTTTAACAAGTAAAGTGTTGACATTCACTTTCTTCATTCATCTTTTTGTCACTAACAATCCCTTGAAATATTCACTTTCTTATCATAGTTGAACATTAAATTTACTAGAAATATATTATTATTTAGCAAGGGTATTTTTATTTCTTAAACCGTATATCACTCCATCATGCAGTACTCTGTAATCATATTTATTTGTTTATATTTGGAAATATTGATAAATATTCATTCTTCACTCAATATATACATTTGATTATAAGTCACATTGTTCGGGAATTAAATCTATTATTCAATATATGAGTACTGATTATCACATGAAGGGACTAGTGGTCCCCAAAATTTTATATACCCATGATACATCAGTAGTTTCATGAGACTATTCAGTAAGATAACATTATATGGGTTTCTAAATATAGTTTTATTCTTTATTTTAAAAGGCCTTGAAATTAGAGGTATCATGATCTCTAAGATCATGATGTCCAATAATTAAGAATTTCCTTCCTTTAGAATTCAACTATTATTATTATACTTAATATTAACACACTGATATCATCTTGAAATGAATATCATTCTCATATTATTTATTAAATCGCAAGTGTGATCAATTATTTACCATCCCATGTTGATTATTCCTTATCTATTCATAATAGTAAATTTAATGATTAAATGGAATGTGTGTTTAACTATTTAATTTTCCATATTGATTTTTTCTTATCTATTGATGATATTAATGTTATTTAAATGGTATTTTTATGTTTTAATTTACCATTCCATATCTGGATGCATTTCATACTTAGTTTATTGTTTAAATGGCATGTTTGTATAGATATTTACATTATACTATTGATATGAATTATATAATCCTGATAGCCAAATTAATTAATTAGAATGTGTGTTTGTTTAGTTTATTTTCTATGTTTATTATTCTTATTGATTCATGATATGTTTTTTGTTCTTAATTACTACTAATCATCTGATCTCATCCATTTCTTATTATCTTCCCCAGGAAACAAGGAAGTGTAAAATTAATGATATGCACTAATAATCTAGAGGGAATAATTATATTCTAAAAAACATGTTTTAATTTATATATTCCAATTTAATGAAATACTTAAGTATGTATCCAGATTACTAAGGCTACTAAACTATTTGGCCCCTTCAGGATATGATTCAGTGTATCTTATTCCAATGTAATAAAGTACACATCAGCTCCATTTTACTAGAGTTGTGTTTATTATAATTTATCTTTGATAGCTATGGTTTTTCACAGAAATCATATGATTTCCCATGATAATATAATGATATTGTGTTTATAGGAAAAAAATATTCTAATTCTTAAGAGTGAAATGTATAGATTTCTGGAAAAGATTATGATCTTTTTATCAATTTAAAGAAACCATTATGAGTTTTTTTATCTCCTTTAATGTTTCTTGTGAATTTTTTTAGAAACTATTTTGGAAGTGAAGTTGATTTCTTGGGGTAAGAAAGGTTTTATATTGCGAACAATGTTTATTTTCAGAAAGGAATATTTTTATTAGTATTAAAAGACTAATGAGTTTCTTTATTTCTTATTGTATATACCATTTTGATATTCATTTTCTCATCCCATGTTTTATAATTTTTCCACGTGGTTTTAAGGATGAGTAGGGAAACATATTAGGTCAAGATGGAAATTTTAAATACATTTAATGAAAAGAAAAAATTATATATCTTAAAAGTTTTTTATTTTGGGGGAAATGGATACTGGGTGGAATTTCAAATATTTGTGATGTAATATTTATTTATTTAAGAGTGATAGTTTATTCTCTCTAACTATAATCATAAAAGTTCTCAGAGAATGTTTTAAAATTAATTCCTATCTAAATGATCAATTTTATGTATTTCTATAATTTCATTTCCTTATACTATATCCATTATATACATCATTAGAGTTTAAGAGAAATTTGTGTTCTAGTTATATCCTCTTATTAATATAAGTATATGAATAAAAAAGGCAATGAAAACAAAATGGAAATGCTATATTTTATTTTTTTCATAGGGAGAAGAATAATCATATAGCTAATGAAAGAGATATGGATGTGGAAGGTGAAATAAATTTTTTTCTTCAATGAATATGGAAAAGGGTTCATGTGCATCACTTTATTTTCAACAAACAAGAATAGTTTCTTCCATTTTTCACTATAAGTTATAAAATTAGAAGAAGACCAATTAAGACATCAAAACTTGTCACAGTTCTTAATTGGCCATAGACTATACTATTGTTACCCAAACTATTATTATTATAAGGTGTGGGATATAACTGTTTGTTTGATACACCAAATAGCTATCAAGATTCTTCCAAATGTGAGTTTCAAGGATCAAAATATCTCACATTTAGCTCACAGAGTGAATTTAGTGGGTCATATGAACATAGAGGTATCTATATAACACCATGTACAAGACATATCACATTGATAATTGATCATTTTATATCATTGTGCTTCTTTTTTTATGTGTGTTTGAATGTGTTTCTTGAAATAATAATGAGAGGAATAAAAAACAAGTTAACCATTCATCGTAAAAAGAGATATATGTAAAAATTAAAAGGTAAAAGAGTATAAATTTAATTGAAAAGACACCAAAACTAATCGATCCTCTTAATATATATTGAATATATAACTAACAGATCACCAAAATTGCTATCAAATCTTGGTTTATCTATGATTGGATTATTTATTTTTTATGGATATATATTTTGAATATTTTTATTTATTTCTAAATTTATAATGAAATATATATCTAACATTATTCAAAAATACAGTTAATTTCGTAACCATATTGAGAAATCCTATTCTAATCTGATTTCCAAAAATATAAAATCCTATAGAAAGACTTAATTGAATAGGAAAAAGAAACATAAAAATATATTAAAGAATTATACAGCATTATCTATAGAAGAATAAGATTCAAGCCCTCTACGAAAGGAATAAAGTTATAGGATTTAGGGATAAGAAAAAGTGGTTAAAACTACAAACAATAAAGTGTACATTCTATTCATTACCTCAATTGATTCAATAAAATTATGTGATTATGTGGAATTTGAAATTGTTTGTTTCAATTATCCTCAAGAATATCCAATCATATGAAAAATATGCTCTTTATTACACATTAATTCATTATTTATTACATAAAAGTACACATAATACAACCCAAAATATCAATAAGTATGGTGTACTTGGGAATTTGGTACATTACACAACAACATAAAATCGGAAATACATCCTCTTTATTGAAAATTTCATTAACTTATTCATACATAAAACTACATTAGATAACCTATGTAAAAACATAAGAAAGAAGAGATCTATAAAGCTCAGTAAAGGAATATAAATGACATAACATGAAGAAATTTATAAATATTAGATAATATGTATATTAATGTTGCATAAAATAGTTGATAAGAAAAAACTAGAACAATAAGACATGATATATAATTATAACATACAGGTAACATGGGAAATGTGGCAACAAAAAAACATTACATCATTAACATAGGTCATAGATGACCGCCCAGACATCATAATGGAAAACTTTCCTTGATGTATTATATTCTCTCTCTAATCCCATTCATGACATCTTATGTGACTAAATCATTACCCTATGCATTAGACTGCTATATAATTTTGGTCTCACCTATCACATTAATTTCATTATCATGCTTAGGTGTGAAACATAGATCATAAAAAAATAGAATCATTTATTATTAAATTTTATTCCATGTTAAAGGAGTTTAGAATACAAATAAGTAAGTTCCAAATTAATGATTTATATCTGTATAAAGGTGAACACCCTTTATTAGAAATTGTTATGGCAATCACTGCACAATTATTTTGGCATAGAAAATTGTGGTTAAATTTCGACAACATAGTGACGTAATTTAATGTATCATAAAATGGGTTGATGATAGATAAAGGGGTATATGATCATTTGGAAATAAAATTTAAATTAATAAGGACATGTAAAAATATTTCCTTATATTAGAAATTATAAATATAAGGCATAAGATAATGAAGAAACTTGAATAAAGACGAGAAGGAGAGGATCCCTTACCTTAAGAGTGTGAACCCAAATGCTTGGGAGGAGCTTCTAGAGAGATTGGTGGAAACTTATAATGACTATAGAGATGGTAGGGTAGTGTAATAACGTTCTTAATGGATTCCTGGTTATGAAAAATGGGATATTGGGTCAGTTTATATAGGAAAAGAGAGGGGAGTTCTCTATTATTTCAAAAACATAGGTTTTGGACTGTATATAATAAAATAACCAAAAAAACCTTCCCATGGGTTTTCCCATGGTTTAAACAAAATTTGATGGGTTTAAATTATTTAATAAGCCAAAGGGATGAAATTACTGTAATAATACCCTTGAATATGTGGAAGTGAGTCATAATTTTAAAGAAATTATTTTAAGACCATAAAATATATTACATATTTTGGAGTATTCATAATGTCTCTATAAAATTAATCAAATAAGAATAAAAAAATTATTTAAATTTTAAAGCATATATTTGGGATTATAAACCATTTATATTATTTATTACATAACTTTTTTATCACTATGATTTCATAATACACACCATATATTTATATCGTATTTCAATTTTACCCAAAAAAATTGATTGTCTAAGAAAATTAGGAAAACTTCACCGTTGGATAATTTTGAGATTCTGATTCCAAAAATACTATTCATCTTATATAAGTACTTTTCTAAATATTTGGATATTTTCTTTTAAAAATAATAATAGATATTTAGTGTGAAATGCTTAGTTTTTTTACCATAAGAGATTTTGAATCCTTATAAAAATTACATTTGAATTCATAAAAATTATATAATAATTTATATTTAATAAATATTATTTAATAAAAATATTTAAATAAAATATTATTTATTTCATAAATCCATTAATTCACCAATATAAATTCCTTAATTGAATTTGTTTATTTCCTAAAAATACATTTTTTCTTTTAATGTATAAAAATCAAAATAATTTATAAAGTAACAATAATAAGATGAAAATATATTCATTACTAAATAATATATATATATATATTCATATTATTAGGGTCTTGATAAATATCCATTTAATACCCCAAATAACTTTCTAAGAGTGAGGTTTCCAATGGTGATACTTCCATGGTGTGGTTCGGCATACATGGTTTAGGTCATGATGTTGATGAGCTTGGACTTCTCTCGTAAAAAAATTCACATGTTCTGAAGTTATTAGATCTCATATTGGGATTGGTTAAGGTAAAACCCCATAAATTTAATCTCCCTTATAAACTCTTATAAATGGGATTCATATGGTATAATTCTACTTGTTGAGGCCATAACTTCCTTTGGTTCTGTCAATTAGATGTGTTAAACCTATATATTTAAACTAGCCTTATGATCAATGTTCAATGGATATATTACCAACAATAGTGAAGCTTAAAAAAAAATTTAAATATGATTGGATATAATAATACCAATGAAGCTCGGGTATTTTTTTTACAATGATACATAACAAAATATTTAAATAAATCACTAGCAGAATTTTATTTATAATATTTCATGAAGTTACAATCTTCCCCCATTTATAAATTTCTCCCTCAACATTTTCATTTCCCATACTAAAAAAATTGAGGGTAATTTTGTTTCATCACCTCATCCAATTCTTGCATTTCTTCTTCAAACTTTTGGTTTCTCCATAGAACATTTACTAGGTGCATTGTCTTATTCTGTAGAAAATTTTCCCTATGATATAATATCTTCACTGGCTTCCCCACATATGAGAGATCATTCTCTAATGGAACCACCTCTACATTGAGTACATGTGATGGTTATGGTATGTACTTCCTTGAGATGGATTAATGGAATACATCATGTACGTGAGATAGGTTATATGGGAGGGTCAATCGATAGGCCACTTATCCAATGATATCAGTGATCGCAAAGGGACTAATGTATCCTTGAATATGTTTTCCTTCTTCCAAAATCTCATGACCTCCATCCATGGGGATATTCATAAAAACACTATGTCTCTAACATCAAACTCTTAGTCTCATCGATGACTGTTTCCATAGATCTTCTACTAAATCTGAGAAGCCTTGATTTAGAACTGAATGGTCTTAACCTTTTCCAATATTTCCTCAACCAATATAAGACCTAGGAGTTTCCATTCCCCAAATTTGTCCAAACATGAAGGTGTTCTAAAACTCTTCACATAAAGAGATTCATAGGGATCCCTTTGGATTCTTGAGTAGAAAATGTTATTGTACAATATCTAGAAAATATTAATATTTTAATCCCATACTCCTTTAAAGTTAATTAAGCAGGCTCTAAACATGTCCTTGAGTGACTGGATAGTCTGCTCAGATTAGCCATCAGTTTTAGTGTTCCAATCCATGATGAACTTCAACTCAGTATTCAGATCATGTTGGATACTCTTTGGGAACATGAAGGTAAAACTTATATCTTAATAAGATACAATCGATAATAGTGTTTCAAGAAGTGTCAACACTTGTCTAATGTATATTCTTACAGGATTATTGAGTGATAATTCCTCTATAATTGTGATAAAGTGTGAAGTATTTGTAATATTATCCACCACAACCCATACAACATTATTTCCCCTTGATGTATTGTAAAGACAAGTGAAAAATTCAATGGTGATTTTTCCCATTTACATGTCGGTATAGGTAATGGTTGCATCACCCCCTTGTATTTTTTCCTCTTTAACATCACTTGATAACATATAAGACATCTTGATGTATATTCTAGGATCTGATTCTTCATATTTTCCCACCAATAGTTCTCTCAGAGATCTCTATACATATTTTTTTCGGATGGATGGAGATAATATAACTATGTCCATATTTCAAAAACTCATTTAAATCATGATTTGATGGTACATATAGTCTTGACCCAAATATCAAAACACCTTATTTATTAACATTGAACTCTGACTATTTCCCTTTTTATAGATTCCACTTTCATTTTAATTCCCACATCATCTATTTGATAATCCTTTATCTTTTCCCAAAGAGATGGTTCAGCAATCATTTGTGACACTATTAATCACATTCCTTCATTTATGATTTCCATTTTTATCCTATTCATGTCTAGGAAGATGAAATCCTTCTAAATTCTAATCAAGGATAGAATTTTTAGATCATTAATCCTTAAAGAATCTTCCACATTATTCTCTTATTCCGGATGATAGTGGATTGAATATTCATAATCCTTGATTAGCTCTAACAATCGTCATTGGTTCATATTCAACTCTTTCTTTTTCAATATTTACTTCAGTCTCTTTTCATGATTATATATTTCCCATGTCTACCCAAATAGAAAATGAATCCATATTTTCAATGTTAATGTCAATTATTTGGTGGTTCTATTTTTTGAAATTTCATTTTTCTTGATGCATAGTCTATCACTTTTACATTTTGCATTAATAAACATCTTAATAACTTTTTAAAATCATCATTAAATAATAATAAAAGTTCTCCACTTATGGTTATTATATGTAAAGGTTAATTGATATGTATATTTTTTAAATCCTTCAATATCTCTTCACATTCATCAATGAAAACAAAACTTGAATCTCTTCCAAGTTAACTTGGTTACAGGTTTTGAAAAAGATGATCAATTACTCATAAATCGATGATAATTCCTAGATAACCCAATGAAACAATTGATTTCTCTCATATATGCTCACATAGACCATCTTCAATTGTTTTTATACTTTAAGGGTCCACAAATATATAGTTACTTGTGATAATATTCCCCAATAGTGATACATCCTTCAACTAGAACTCTCATTTTTTTATTTAGTGTAGAGATTCTCCTATTATATGTTTTTTAAAATAGTGAATAGATGCTCATAATTTTCCTATTTTCATTTATAGTATTATAGAATATCATCTATAAGGACTACCATAAATTTTTTTGGGTAATCTATAAAAAATCTATTAATCAAATCCATGAATATTTCTGGAGCATCAATGAGTCCAAAAAGAATCAATATGAACTCATAGTACCCATATATTGTTCGAAAACAGTCTTGGGGAAATCCTTTTTCTTCACCCTAACATGGTAACACCATGACCACCACCTTGGAGAATTATGTGCTCCATGTATCTAATCAAACAAGTCATCAATCTATGGAAGAGGATACTTGTTCTTTATCGTGATCGTTTTTAGCTCCCAATAGTCAATGAAAAGGTTCATTGACCCATCATTCTTTATGGTGAATAGGACTCATGCACCCCGTGGTGAAGCACATAGATATGTGGACTCTTTATCCAGATTATAATATATTTGTTTCTTCATCACATCAAGTTCACAATTTCTATTCTATACAATGTCTTGTATAATGATAATTCCCTAGGAAAAATCTAGATTTAAAATTCAATATCTCAAGTACGAGGAAGACCATAAAATTATTCTGGAAACACTTCAGTGTATTCCCTCACAATAGACTTTTATTCAAGGATGATCATTTCCTTAGACTAAATCATTTGAGATGGATATGCTTGCTCATGGGGAAATAATATCCATGCTTTAGATATTAGTGCTAAAGAATCTTCAGTCATCTTCTTACAGTATTATAAAATAATAAGATGATTAATGATATTGAGATTGTTTTCCTTCTCATAGAAAATTATGTTCTCCTAATATAGGGAAAGCCAATACATTCCCATAATTGTATAAAATTCCACCAAAGGGGGTTTCATAAGGTTTTTTGGTATGTTTATCCCACAAATGTTTATAGAGAAGGAGTTACATACTTGGGATGCAGTAATATCCCTATTTTTTGTTTTCACCAACAGATATACTTCCATGATTTTTGGTACTATTTGAATAGTTCTACTAAACATTTTTTATATGAATAAATGTGTGAAACCATTAACAAAAAGTACATCCTCTATTATTTAATGAATAACTAGTGTACTTGTCACAACATCATTTTTAGGATCCATCTATATAGTTATGATAGCATAAGATCGCCCTTGCTGCTTGGGAGGTTTTTGTTTTTCTCTGAAAACTATTGTCTTAGTGGATTGGTTTGAAAAGTCTCATGGTTCCTTATAGTTGAATGAATGAAAAATGCACTATGGATTGACTGGAGAATTCTTTTACTAAATCACATTAGTGGGTTACTCCCATCAGTAATCTCTAGCTAGGTTTCCTTTGTTTCTGCACTAAAATAATATCCCCATTCACCATAGGTAATTTCCAAGGCACTTGTTCACACACTTTGGAGAAGTGGGGTGTTTCTATTTCTTAATATCATTGGATTTATCCATCATACCACTATAATTAAACTCCACTTTCCACTTTGTATCCTCATGATACCCTTGAGATTATCCAATTTCCATCTCAAATTTGAGGGCACATCATACTATTTTCTCATAGCTATAAATGACTTGGATCATATGGTATTTTCATTGATAAGGCTTTATCCACCAAAAAGATTAATTCTACCTTACACTAGTGGGTAACAAAAAATCTATAGGAATATCATGAATGTCTTGTGTAGTTTTCCTCATACGCCCCAATAAATTCATCATCTTTTTTCTTGAGGTAAAAGAAAACCATTTCCATTTTAAGTCAGAGAGTGAGAGGAAAATATTTATAAAAAAATCTAGAATTAATTCCATCCCATTTTCTTGATCTCCACCATAGTCTTAAAATTCTTGATCAATGTCCACTGTTGATCAGTTTCTCCCTTCACACGATAAATAGTCAGTAGAACATTCTAATACTCATAACATTGAATGATACAGAAGATAGTGTAAATGTATTTCATCTATTTTTCAATTATTAAGGGATAAAATGATCCATTGAAAGTCAGGTTCCTTTTTTATATAAATCAATCAATTACATCTTTTTATTTCATAGGGGGATTTGGGTACTCCTCCTGGTATGGGTTTCTATTTAGAACCTGAGTCAAATGAGAGATTATTGTCCTAAAGATCATGATTCCAATCCTTATTGGGTTTAGAATCTCCGAGGATGTCATAAAATTTCCCTTCATATTGGTTTTTACCTAATACCTTATATTTCAATCTATTATAAATAATAAATTGAAAATTAATTATAGTTATCTTAAACTATTAATAAAATGGGAATCCAATGACAATAAAAGTAAAACTTATAAATTAAATGTATTTCTTAAACAGGTGAATTTATAGGCATAAAAATATGTTACACATGATCTATTTACTAAAAGAGAATCTTATTAGAAGTTTTTGTTTCTTTAATAATGGTTTTTATTGAGATTTGGAATTTACCAAATCATTTCCACTAGGAGGGTCAAACTAGGTGGGTAGAAAGGCCCATTTTCATGAACCATTTCCCGGTCAAGTGTAGCTCAATGCGGTGTTTTGGGATTTACACTTATTTACATCTATTCTTGAGCCACATACACTTGTAGTATCTAGAGAGTTGTGTATTTTTATGATAAGAAAATTACTAAGTACATTACCAATCTTTATGTATTTTTTTCTTATACTTAGTTTTATCCCTGTGGGTTTTACTAAAGTTCTTTTAATCTGAATCACATAAATAACTAAACTATTACTATGATTCCAACATTGAAAACTATACTCTTTATTACACATTAATTAATGATTTATTACATAAAATTACACATAATACAACCCAAAATATAGATAATTATAGTGTCTTTGGGAATTAGGTACATTTTCGTTGTCCCCAATATGATATAGTATTTTTTATAATCAAAAATATTCTCAATCTATAGATCCTATTAATTCTTATATCAAGTAATAAACAAACTGGATCATCTCATTGAATATATCTAAGTAAATAAATTATGTCATACTATAAAATATATTTCAATAAATCAATAAAATTTTAATATTCATGTTCCAATTTGATTACTAGTCTGTATATATTCATGCATTTATTAATTTTACTTAATCTGGTATTGTTCTGTGTGAGACAGAGTCATTATAAAAATTTTAGAGTCCTTGGAACCGATAGTTTAGAAGGATGCATAGATGAACGAAACACTAATGATCGATTTACCTATGGACAACACGCCAATGACCGACTCATTGATGGAAGAAACATCAATGATCGACTCACCGATGAAGGAAAACCCGATGATTGACTCACCGATGGATGACACACTGATGATCGACTCACCGATGGAGGACACGCCGATGAATGACACAATGATGATCAACTCACTTATGGATGACAAACTGATGATTGATTCCCTGTTGGAAGAAACACCGATAGTACAAAATTATTCATTGTTGACTACTAACTAATGCCCTGATAGACCAAGGCAATTGAGTCACTGATTCTAATTCACAGATGTTGATAGACCGATGATGACAAACTGATGCAATTGTGTCACCGATGCTGAGTCACCAATACTGATATACTGATTAAGATAGACCGATGAAATTGATTCCCTGATACTTATGATTCACTGATAGTCAAAAAAATTGTATTTAAATTTCATTATTCAAATTTATATCTAACAGTCATATTTAGACAAATTAATATTTCTGATATTATTTAATGTTGTATGTAGGACTGTTCATAGTCAGTATAAGGTACATGCATGTGGGAAGATCTCCATGCCTGTTGGACCTCAAAGTATAAATGAATTTCACATCGGGTCTTTTAAATACAGACAGGGATATATTCTGCAAAAAGAGAGAGAGAGAAAGAACTAAAAACACGTTTTACTCTCATTCCTTCTTCCAACTCCCAAGAACTAAAATCATAAACATACTGGGAGATCAACAGGAGAAGAAAAGGCTATTGAGAAGCACTAAACATACTATCAGCAAGGATCTTAACTTTTCAATCTGGAAGGCTACGATACTCTGTTTGTGAAGTGATTTTCCAAAACAGTACTCAAACCTCATTTTTCCTATATCAGCTGAGTCCATAGCTTCACTAAATACCACACAAATACTTCTAAACTCTTTTATACATTCATATTCTTATTGTGTTCTCTTGTTTACATCTCCAAGCAGTGTGTGCATATGTCTCTCTCACACACACTCCCTATTGTGCTTAATTGAAGGATACTTGATATCCTTAAACTCACTAATAATATTATTGTATCCCACTTAGAATAGTGGAAGAGTTTAAGGGTGACTTATTTGTTGTTTTTCCCATGAATGACTGTTTTAGAGGTCAAGTGTGACCTGGAAAACATTAGGTGCTATTGTGCACCCCGATCTAGATTATGGATCATACTATTTATTAAATTAAACTTATTTATGAAAGGTGATCACCAAGTGGAAAGGACAAAAACATTCCCTGAGACTGAACATTTTGTTTATCTATTGTGCCTTTTCCTTTCAGTTTTAATTTGTGTTTATTGTATTTTACATAAATCTGAATTCAACTTTTCTAGTTATTTTAGAAAGTTTTTATATTAGTTTTAAATGAGTATATTAATTTCAAAAGTTATACCAATCCTCATATTAGTATATCTGAGAACAAATCAATCTTTTGAGAAATTAATTCAACATTCAGGACTTTTAAAATTCACTACAAACTGGAATTGATTATATTTTGATTGTGGGATACTTTCAAAGAAAAACTTTTAAAAGTAATTTTTATAGTTACTCAATTTACCCCCCTCTTGATTAATCTACTCTGACCAACAGTTGGTACAAGAGGTATTATAAATTTGGTTAGTTTTAAATGTTTTTAAACAGTTATTTTAGTTGTCTTTCGAAGATCTTAAATTTTCTATTATTTCTAAATTTTTGTCTCTTTGAAATTCTTTTGCAATTTATATCATGGATAATATATTATAATGAGATGCTACTAATAGACCATTGTTTCTTAATGGATCTAATTAGGCTTATTGGAAGCTTAAAATGAAAATATATCTACAAAGTATGGGATTTGAAATATGGACTCTTATTGAAAGTAAATATGAAATTTCTGAAACTGGTTGAAACACCGGGGATGAACCTACCAAACTACCAATAAAAATAATTTTAAAGTAATGAATGATATGTAATGTGCACATGAATATGAAGAGTTTAATCATATTACTTCTTGTAAAATTGCACAAGATATTTGGGACACTTTTTCTGTTTCTCATGAGGGAACATCTAATGTTAAACAAATGAGATTAAATATTTATACTACTAAATATTACAACTTCATAGTGAAGCCTGATGAATATACTTCTGATATATATCTCATGTTCAATGAAATTTTGAATACCATGATTTATTTAGGATGATAAGTTACAACCAAAGATAATATTATGAGGATTTTGTGATTCTTACCAGATAGATGGAAATGGGAATCTATGTCCATTAGAGAATCATGTGATACTGATAAGATTCCAAAAAAAATATTGATTGGAAAATTAATGATGTATGAAGAGGAATTGAAAGTAAATCAAGAAGAGGATGAGCCAAGACAAAATTATGTAGCCTTCAAGACTAATGCCTCTAAAATTAAGGACAAGGATAATGTTCAAGTTGCTGTATAAATATTCAGTAGTGAATAATTAGCTTCAGACAGGGATGAAGAAATGGACCAGTTAGACGGAAGATTCAAGAAAATTTATAATAAAAACTAATTTTATCATAAATCCAAATTACAAAGGGATGTGTGATAAAAATTTAAATTAGATAATGGATTGTAAGAGACATGATAAATCAAAAGTGATAATTTTCAATGAATATAAAAGGTATGGACATGTCAAGGCTGAATTTCCGAAGTTGAAAAACAAAAAGAAGTGTGATAATAAGGATAAAAAGTATAAGAAAGGAATGAAGGGCACCTAGAGTGCCTCTGAGGATAGCTTCAATGAATCCTATTCTTCTCATGATGAGAAAGATAACATGGATAACATGTGTTTTATGACAAATAAAACTGAGGTAACCTTAGATTCTCTTAAATATAATTCTTATTATTCTGAATATGAAAGTGAGTCCGAGAATGTGACAAATGATGAATTATTTTAATATTGCAACATGCTAGAAGAAACAAGGAATTAGTTAGTGTAAATCTTTAAAGAAACAATTTGCTCTTATTGTAACTATTAAATCTTAAATTACAACTAAAAAAATAGGAAAATTATCAACTGCTCAAGGAAAACAATGAGTTAAAAATATCTAATGAGAAATTGAAGAAGGACATAGAAAAGTTTACCAATGGTAAAAATATCCTTACCCAAATACTTGGTAAACAAATTGTTCCTAAGTATACTTATGGGATAGTATATCAACTAGGTCAAAGGAATTTATCCAAAACACATTTCATTACCAAATTGGGAAAATCTTCTTCTTTCTTCAAAAACCAGAATTTTACTGCAAGTTCCAGGTCTAAAAATTCTTTTACTGCCTCCAGTTATTCTTGACCAAACATAGTTTATTTTTCAAACACTCTATACTCTACATAAAGGAACCCCAAAAGACAATTTTTTGTTCCTAAATATTTTATCACTAATATATATGGACCCAGAAAATATGGGTACCAAAATAATATCTTGGATGAACTGTTTTATAGGTAAACTGCGTAAAGAGGTCCTATAGAAATATTTGGTACTTGGATAGTGGGTGTTCAAGACACATGACAAGGGACCATTACAGCATCAAAATTCTTATCAAAATATATGGAGGACATGTCACATTTGGAGATAATGGTAAGGGAAAAATCATTGGCTATTTCCAGATTGGTAACCCTAACTCTATTTCAATTTCTAAATTACTTTTTTTTAATAGAATAATGTATAATCGGCCTAACATATCTTAATTGTGTAATGATTTATTTAATGTAAAATTGAAAAATGATTCATTACATTATTTTATTCCAAGAATAACTTAGTATTTACTTCTCTTGTAAATGATAATGTATATGCTATAATTTAAGACATGTTTGCATCATAGAATGTTTCTTCTCTAATTGCCTTTCACAAAAATTATTGGATCTAGAATACAAGACCAGTAAATTTCATCATACACTCTCTTAATAAGTTAACTAGAAAATTTTTAGTTAAAGACCTACCCAAATTAGAGTTTCTAGACAATAAGGTGTGAAATACTTATCCAAAAGGAAAGAAATATAAAATATATTTCAAACCAAAAAAAGAAGTTACTACTTCTCAACCTCTTGAGTAGGTTCACATGGATTTGTTTGGACCATCTATAGCTTCAAGTCTCAATGGCAAGCACTATGTTTATGTTCTTGTATATTATTTCTATAGGTATACCTGGACCTTTTTCTTAGCTCACAAAAGTAAATATTGTTCTCCATTTACCAAGTATTATAGGACATTAAAAAAGCTTAGTAGACTTAATATTAAATTATTAAGGAGTGATAATGGTCGTGAGTTTGAAAATAATGATTTTGAATCTTTTTCTCACAAAATGGTTATAATAATAACTTCTCTACCCCTAGGACACCTCAAAAAAATGGTGTAGTGGAGAGAAGAAATATAACCCTTCAGGGAATTTCCCAAAATATGCTTAATGAATATGACCTACTGATTTATTTTTTGGCCGAAACTATTAATACAGCTTGTTTCATAATAAATAGAGTCTTAATTAGACCCATCATTAATAAAACTCCTTATGAGTTGTGGAATAATAGGAAACCTAATGTGAGTTATTTTAAAGTGTTTAGATGTAATGTTTTTAGTCTGAACACTAATGAAAATTTAGATAAATTTTCC
The DNA here is from genome assembly GCA_963277665.1 of Viscum album. NCBI lineage: Eukaryota > Viridiplantae > Streptophyta > Magnoliopsida > Santalales > Viscaceae > Viscum > Viscum album. Next base: position 92,555,032 of record OY728125.1, read on the forward strand.
CCCAAAAGTAATGAAGGAATATTTCATTGATATTCTATATCAAGAAAAGACTATAGAGTCTTTAATAAGAAAACCAAATGTGTGGAGGAATATCTACATGTCATGTTTGATGAAACAAATCCAAATGATCCTAAGTCCTCACTAGAAAATATTGAAGAGGATATTTCCAATCTAGACATTGAAGCTAAAACCTCAAATCATCTTGTGAACGAATCTGTGAAAACTTCAGATTATAGAAACTATCCAGAATCTAGACATAATGAACAAGTTAAAAATAGTGAACATGAAATAACTAGTCCTAACTTTACTAGACCAATTATGATACTTAAAAACCATACCTTTGATATTTTTTTGGATATTTATATAAAATAACATAAACTAGAGCTTCTTTGAGAAACTAGGTTGAACATCAAGCATTATTTTCACAATATGAACCTAAAAATATCAATTATGAAGTCATTGATGAATTTTGGGTAATGTCTATAAAATAATAACTTAACCAATTTGAAAGAAATAAAATTTGGAAACTTTTTAATAGACCAAATGATACGTTGACCATAAAAACAAAAATGATTTTTTAGGAATAAAGTGGATGAAGCTAGAAATATATTTAGAAACAAATCTAGGTTGGTTACCGAAGGATATAATCAAGAAGAATGAATTGATTACGAAGAGTCCTTTGCACCAGTTTCTAATCTTAAATCCATTATAATATTACATGCCTATGTCGCACCCTTAGATTTTAAACATTACCAAATGGATATCTAATGTGCATTCTTAAATGGTTATATAATTGAGGATGTTTTTGTTGAATAACCCCAATCTTTACAAATCCTCATTTTCCAAATCAAGTTTTCAAATTATCTAAATATTTATATGGTTTAAAACAAACACCAAGAGCTTGGTATGAAAGATTAAGAAATTTCATTATTTCTAAATGTTTTACAAAAGGATTTGTCGATTCTACTTTGTTTATATAAATAATTTCAAAAAAAGTTTTAATTGATCAAATATATTTAAATGATATTATATTTGGATCTTTAACAAATTATTTATGTAATGATTTATAAAAAATGATTCATAGTGATTTTGAAATGAGTTGGATGGGTTAACTTAAATATTTTTTTGGATTTAAAATATTTCAAAATAAAAAAGGTATTATTATAAATCAAGGTAAGTATACTAAATATATTTTGAGAAGATATGGATTCAATAGAATTAAGAGTAGTGAAACCCCTATGATTTAAACATGTTAGTTAGAAATTGATAAAAATAGAAAATCTATTGATCAAACTGCTTATAGATGAATGACTGGGAGTTTATTGTACTTAACTACTAGTAGTCCAGATATTATGTTTAGTGTGTGTATGTGTGCAAGATTTCAAGAAAACCCAAAAGAGTCACATTTAATGTTGTTAAAAGAGTTTTCAAATACCTCAAGTATACAACTAATTTTGGATTGTTTTATCCTAGTGGAAAGCCATTTGATTTAATGAGTTATTCTAATTCTGACTTTGGTGGATGTTTTTTAGATAGAATGATCCTATAGAAAGTGTCACTTTCTGGGAAAGTCTATAATACCATGGTGTAGTAAAAATCTAAATTATGTTTCATTATCAACTTCTGAAGTAGAGTACATTTTTGCTGGTAGTTGTTATTCCCACATTTTGTGGATAAAATACACTTTATAAGACTATGGATTTCAATTTCGGCATATACCAATAATCTGTGACAATACAAGTGCTATTAAAATTTCTAAAAATAAAATTTCTCATTCTAGAACAAATCATATTGATATAATACATCACTTTTTGAGATATCATTATCAAAAATCTGATATAACTCTTGAGTTTATTGTGGCTAATCATAAACCAATTGATTTTTTCACTAAAGCCTTAAACTCGGAGAGAATGAACTGTATTAGACATGAACTACGAATGGTAAATCTATAAAGTTTTATTCAACTTCTTTTGTCTTATAAAATTTCTATTTTATGTGAAAATGATTGGGTGAAACTAATCAGGTGAAACTGATTAGGTGAAATCGATCTTTGAAATCAATCTATGAATCTGATCTCTGAAACCAATCTATAAAACCGATACGGTGAAACCGATCTATGAAACCGATCACTTGAAACCGATTTTATAACACCTATTGTGTGGAACTGATGCCTTTAGGGACCCCTTTTGTAATTCTATCAATTTTAAATAAAACAACACAGTTTTCGGTTTTTTTTAAAAAAAATCAATTTTATTTTTTTATGATTTACAATCCTTAAATGATAAAATGAATTCAATCCACTTGGACCATTAACCTTCATCTCTACCTTTTAACCTTCTTCTCTTAGACACTCTACTTATCTACCCATGACCTTTCGACTCCCCTCAATTCTAAACCCTCGAAATTATAAGAAAAAAGGGCATGATAGAGGAGTCGAGTGAATATCCATCAACTAAGAATTAGAAGGGTGAGTCTAGTGGTACTCAAAGCCAGGTTTGGGAATCCGAGTTATTGTATATGAGAAAGAAGTATTTGTAGAATGGATTTTTTTCAAGCATGTCACTTTTTATAGTGGTTCTAGATTCTCAAGGTTGGATAAGTTTGTTCTTAAACAATGAGAGTCCATTTTACCCCTATCTTCTGCGTGAGTTTTATATAAACTTGAAGATATCCCTAGATAGTGCATAATAAGTTTAAGTGAAGTCTATATTGAAGGGAAAAGATATAACTTTTTCATCAATGGAATGGTTTGAATGCTTGCAAATTCTACATGAATGTGTCTATGTTGATTATCAAGGTAACATTCCTCCTTCCTATAATTTGGTTTTCTTATGAGGATGCTCTAAAGGAGATGCCTGTAATTGGATAATCAAGGAGAGATACTTCCAGTGAGTTGGATGGAGAGGTAATATTACTCTTTATGTTTTTTCAAAATCAGATTTTCCCAAGGAAGGGAGACTTCTTTTCTCTAAATTATCTGGATATATTTATGATTTACCAATTAAAAATTGGATAAAGGTGAATCTTTGTAGGAACCTAATGGTACATTTTTCTGATATGGTAAAACCCTCCAAGAAAGAAACATGTTTGTACTATCCATGGATGATCTTTGCAATGCTAAATAAGTTGGGATGTGTGGAAGGTAGATGAGAAATTATTAGTTCCTACAGTGGTTTCTTCCATTATAAAGATATTTTCAAGAGAATGAAGATTTTTTGGAACCCTTGGAAGATATTCGAGGTAGGATATGAGGATATACTATATGAAGATTATGATCTGATTGACCATCCGACCAAACCAAAATATCTTGTTGATCTAGTCTTAAAACTAGGAGAGGAATATATATATTTAGATGAGGAATATGAGGATAATTTTCCAAGGTAATAAGGATCTTCTATTTATGACAAGAGTGATCTTAATATTGCAGAGATCCCAAAAGACATGTCTTATGGACCTGCTAGTTCACCATTGGATTTACCCTCAAGGAAACCCTTGTTATGTGATGAGGATGAGGACGAGACATAAGTCACTTGTGTGGAACGCTATTTATGTAAGTTAGATGATGAGTATGATGATGATGATGATGATGATGATGATGATGATGATGATGATGAGTGAAATTATGATCATGTTAGTGATTCTTTGAATGTGGGTCAACAACTGGTTGAATGATCTAGTGAGGACTCTATACATGGAGTTGCGGATAGAGCTGATGGACAGGATGGTGATGATCCTATTGAATTGGAGGTTTTTGATCATGGAGATGCCAGTAATGAGAATTGACCTAACCATACTGATATTGAAAATCAATAAATCATTCAGTAGTTGAATGAAATTATGGTTGGTGGCCATGAGGAAGAGGCAGAGCATCAAGTTGCACAGATGCCTCAGATGGAGGAAGTTCCTGGAGAAGCTAAAGTGGCTGATGTATATGCAGTACATCAAGTTCGACTGATTCTGATGCATAGAAATATTAATTTGGATGGATATCAGGATGAAGAAGATGATGAAGCTGAAATTCTACTTGTGCCTCAAGGAAGAAGAGTCATGATTGAAATAGTAGATCCCAGAGACTAGACATGTACTAGTGAATGAAACAAAAATCTTGGACTCATTCTTTTTGGGATAAATTTTTATTTTAATGAGGATAGTGTACCTCCTCCCCCTCCTTCACATGTTTAAGCTTAAGCAGAACCTATTACACCTACTCACCAGTTTCACCTCCAGCTGTTGATCCAATATCATAGCAACTTCCTAGTGACAATGTCACTGAATCTGATTTAGAGCAATTCAAATCTGATATCTGTGAGTCAGTGAGAGACTCATTTGGAGCCAAAAGTGAATCCTCTACTTCCATGATCATTTTATATGCTCATGCTGAAAAAATTACAAGGATTCTGATTGAGGAGATTCAACCTAATCTCATTACCGTAGCCGAAACCATCATTAAACAGAATACATTATTGAGAGAAGAATTAAAGAAGAAGAGAAATGAGGTAAATTATACAATAACATATTCAATACCTCTTTTATTGGTGTGATGTAAGTTCTTAGAAACTCAGTTACACATATACTAAGTATATATTTGAAGAAATTGAAAGAGGATCTTAGAAAGAAGACCATTAGTCCATCTATTCCTAGATTTGGGAGAGTTGTTGTTTCAAATTTAGAGTCTCTCAAGCATGTGATGAGAGAAGAACTCAAAAATCTTCACAGACATTCGAACGAAGAAACTCTTCCCAATGTACATAGAAATAATGACCCTATTTACAATATGGTAAGGCAATGTAGAAATGAACCCTCTGCAACTCAGAAGGATATTAGAGAGAAAGTGGATAAGTATTTTTCCAAGATCTATACCATGTTTGATCTCATCAATAACTTCAAATTTCTTTCCTAAAATCTTAGGATTCCCCTAGTTACAAAAGCCATTAAGAATCAAGTGGCACAATTGAATAAGTTTACACTACTACTAAATAATTTATTGGAAAATAAGGATGATTTAGTGAAGGTTATGCAATATGGAGGTGAAATCAACCATGGCTTCATCAAACTTCTCAATCCATAATTTCATGTTCAAGCTAAAGGCATAGTACTTCCACCTACTATTTTTCAATTGTAGTACCTCTCAACCTCTTGTTCAAGAGACAGTCTCTCATGTTCTTTCTCAGATTCGACCAGTAATTACATAGCAACCTCGGAGGGTTGTGTTGTCAGAACGGAGACCCATCCTTGCATATAATGTCCCTATAGTTGTTGCCTTTCTTGGTATTATCATCAGACCACCTCTTCCTAAAACCAAACAACCACCATATTATCATACTCCAGATCCTTCAAATAAATGAAAATCACCTTAAAATCAAAACCCATAAGTGTGGATTGTGTATTTGATAGGGATTTGTACCTTTTCGTTTTTTCTCTTCTTGTTGTACTCTCTTAAATATTAATGAAAATTCTGTTTGTCTTCATTGTGTTTCTCATTATCTTTCTATTATATATCTTTTTATTTCTTTTTCTCATAAACCATTTGCTAATCCCAAAAGTGGGAGAAAGGTATAGGTATCATAGGTATAGGAATATATTATTAATCTCAGGGGGAGAGACTCTGGCATTTGGCACATGGAATCTACTCAACATCATATATAAACATATATTTCCTCTGATCCAATAATTGAGGAGGTGATTTGTTATAAAACTCAAATAAGAGAACTCCTTAGTTATATTGAATATTCACATTAATTTATGTATGCTAAGTCAAGTAATTATTATTCTTTAAAATCATATGTATTCCATAATTTGTGATTATTGAAAATTGGGAGATTGTTGGACCCCCTATGATATAGTGGTTTTCATCATCACAAATCATATCAATATATAGATCCTATTAATTCTATTATCAAGTAATAAATAAACATGATCTTTTAATTGAATATATATAAGAAAATAAATTATATCATATTGTACAATACATTCTAATTAATCAATAAACATTGTATATTCATGTTTCAATATGTTTACCAGTGTGTATATATTCATGAATATATGAATTTCACTTAATTTGGTAGTGTTCTGTGTATGACATACAGTTTATAAATTTTTTAGAGTCTCTGGCACATGTAGTTTAGAAGGACTCAACAATGGACAAAACACAGATGATCGAATCACCAATGGGCGACACACAGATGATCGACTCATCGATGGACGACACACCGATAATCAACAAACTGATAGAGGACACACCAATGATCAACACACCGATTTACAACACACCAATGATCGACACTCTAATGATCGAGACACCGATCGACAACACACCGATAGCACAAAATGAGTCACCGATGATGACTCATCGATCCCATGATAGACCAATGAAATTGATTCACCAATGCTGACAGACTGATGATGACCGACTGATGCAATTGAGTCATTGATGCTGAGTCATCGATGATGATAGATCTATAATGACAGACCGATGCAAATGAGTCACTGATACTTAGGATTCACCAATAGTCATAAAAACTATCTTTAAATTTATTTATTCAAATTTATATCTAACAGTCTTATTTATAAAAATTAATGTTTCTGACATTATTTAATGTTTTTTGTAGGACTATTCGTAGATGGTATGAGGTACATGCACGTGGGAAGATCTTCATCCCTATTGTACCCCGAAGCATAAATGAATTTCACACTGGGTATTTTAAATACAGACGAGGATATATGCTAAAAATGAGGATTGGTTTTATTAGGATTGGTTTCTTTTTTATCATGATATATCAGTTCATACATGTCATTATAACCATGTATATCTATTGAGTTATGAATTTTTACCAAATTAATTTGAGGGAGATAGTGGTCCCACCCATTTCATGATTAAACCATTATTTCTTGTACCACAAAAACATAAAAACATTCACCATAGCATAACCCATGAAATAAAATGGGCTTCTTAAACATCATCTCATCTTAATTAATATAAAACAAATGAATTTATTAAATAAAATTTCATCATAAAAAAATAAAAACATATTAATTATATCTATAGAAATATAAACCTATTTATAGAGTGTCATCATAGATGGAAAATAATTTTCAGAAAATAGTTGAAATTAATTCCTGAGAAAAATATCCTTTCATCTTCAAAAAAAAATTCCTTCCTCAAAATTCCACGCAATTTTAGAAGAAATGATTTTATGTTAAAATAATATTTTAATAATGTATTGGAAGCATCAATTAAATAAGGCACTATGAAATTGTAAAAATCCATTCATGTTGTAAAAGTTAAAAAACATTCTTCTTGTACTTTTTCAAGAAAAATTCAAAAAGTACCTCATACCAAAAATGACAAAAAAAAATCCATTCATACCATTTGGTAAAAATTTACCAATGGGTGAAATTGACTTTAAAAAATTATATAAGGATATAAAGAATATTTTAAAATACATAGTTATGAAACATGTATGTGGATGAAAAATATACCATAGTAAATACTTACTAATAAATTGTCTCGGATACAATCGTGATTTTGAAAGTTATCCCTTACCTTAGGTATGATATGATTCGTATGTATCTAAACCTCGAGTATAATGATTTAAATAATGTTACTTATTTACGATGGAATCAAAATATTTTTTATCATAACATTTATGATCATATTTTTATTCATTTATTAGAAATATTTCATTGTTAATCATTATTCGGGAATAAACTGGTTTATGTTCTTATGCCTGATTTATAGGATAAGTTCTTATTCATATTTTTAGGTTATAGTTATATCATTTAAAGAATGGTATTATTATAATATATATCAATTTTATTAATTCAATCCATTTATATAATCATGATTTAATGAAGATTATCTAGAATGAATCACATCGCACCGTAGATATGGTAAACCTTACGTATGCATGAGTGACGATATTGTTCCAATAGTTATTGAATGGTATTGATTTGAATGGTGTATAGTATCTCACAATAAAAATAATTTTATATCAATCATATTAATATTTATTAATTCAATCATTATACCCATCCATGTAAGGTGGTGGTGAAAACAGATTACACCATGGCGTGGAGACGGTAAGTCGTACGTACGCACACGTGGTGATTTCATTTTTCATAGGATGGGTAGAAGGTGGAATATGGTTGTTTAATGTTTATAATAATGTGTAAGTATATTATTGATACTAATTCTATTACTTTATAATGAAAAAACTAATTAACAAGAAGTAGAATAAGAAAGAAGTTTGAAATAATCTATAGAAGAAATTACCTCTTATTTGACGTGCTTCCTCAAACTCTCTTCTTAGAGCACTGGAGTTTATCTTTTAAGATGAACAAAATATCTAGAATGAAAATAAATAATTTGAGAAGGAAGTATTTCAGTGTTACACCGAGAATGAAGGCTCAAATGGAAGTCAAGAGGCGAGTGAGGAGGTTCTCCTTTATAATTGAGGTGAGGGGTACTTTTGGAAACTCCATATTTAATAATTTATAATAAAATGAAACCCTACTAAAAAACCTAAAATATGTCCTAATTTAGAATATAATATGAGAAAGGGTTGTAATATCCTCAAGCTATAAATTTTGGACAAGTTATTTTTTCCATTTAAACCATAACTTTTTAATTGAAACTTAGTTATTCTATTTAATTTTAATTGAGGTAATAAAATTATAAACATTTAATGGATATAAATATTTACACATATAGTGTTAATTGAACACAAATGGATATTTAATGACATTATAGATATTATAATTTTCACTTTATAATTTTTAAATATTTTTATGTTTTTTAAATAATTTAATAAAAAATTTATTTCTATAAAATATCAATAGTTTCAATTTTTACACTATTTATTTATTTGACTATAAAAAAATTAAACACAAGAGATAAATTAAAAAAAATTGAATACACTATTAACATGTCATAGTAACCTATAAAATTATTGGAGTGAAATAATTAGTTAATATGATTTTTTTTAATATTACTAAAACCATTTCTTTTGATATTTCAATTAATAAAATAATTTTTACATCACAATATTATCTTCATTAATGATACTTATTTAACATATAAAAATTATAAATAACTTCATATAATGTAGGTGATTATTTTATATTTCTATATACAATCTTTAGTCTATATTTTCTCCTACTTATCCATGTATTATAATTAATATACTTATATAAAATTAGATTGTGACATTTTGTCACATTCATTAGTTTTTATTTAATTCATGACATATTCATAGGTAATTAGCCATAAATGGATTTCATTTCAAAAAAAAGATGATACGGGTCGAACTTAATCAACCAAAAGGATTTTTATAGGAGTTGACGTATTTTTATATTATTATTTTTACCCTAAATTACCTGATTTACCTTTAACCGGGGTAATAAAAATAATTACCAAAGCTACTTTTCATAATGCCCAAATATAAAAGTATCGAAATAAAATAATTTGGACCTAATAATTCCAAATATAGAATCCATTTTTCAAAATTCCAAACATAGAAGTTTCAGTAATTAATTTAAAATTATTCACTTTGTTGAAATGAGAAAACGAGTTTTAAAAGGTAAAACATTGCAAAATATTGAAATATTTTTATCTGTGAATTCATTATAAAATTAATGATAATGACATTAATTATATTTTACAATAAAAATATATTATATTTATACTTTAAACCATTTAATATTATAATTTAACCATATAAATTATCTAGAGGAAAAAAGTTGTTTTTAAGGAAAATTTAGTGTATTTTTGTTATTCATCAAAACATGAATTTTATCAAATGAATATTAAAAACATTATCCAAAGTAAATTTTTATATCCTGCTTTAAAATAAAATATTTATTTTGTTATATAGCAAATATTAATTGGTCAGTATCTTAATTTAAAATAAGTTTTCATTACAAGGTGTAAAATTAACCTTTAAAAAATAAGTTTTTATACATCAAATTGGGTTTTATTCAAACCCTATGAAACAAATATCCAATGAATGAATATCAAATATCTTTTATTAAGTATATAACACATATATATCTCGTTAATTTCATTACAAAAAATTAATTCTCTGAAAATAAAAATATCTAATTGATTTATATTTTTTATAAATAATTCATTGCAAATGATTTTGTAATGCATTTTTATAAGTTAGTTATACTTATTCCCACTAACCTAATGGCTGTATATAATGGTAATTTTATTATAAGGGCATATCATGGTTATTTTAAACTCAAGATTGCGTGCAAAGCAAGAAACTGACGAATAAAAACTATTTAAAGAAAATATTTCATAAACACATCTGGGTGGTACATTCTACCCCCCTTAAACTGAATTTCTCCCTTGAAATTCATAACATAGAAAAAAACAGATAGGGATACCTCTCCCTCGTCATATCTCCAAGTTCCCATGTAGCTTCATCAAATTTGGGGTTCCTCAATAAAATTTAACCAAGCGAGTGGTTTTGCTTCGTAGAACTTTTTTGATATGATCCAGAATCTCTATTTGTTATTCTTTATAAGAAATATCTTACTATAGAGGTACGACTTCTGAGCATAGTACATTTGAAGGACCGGGTATGTATTTTCTCTAGAGAGATACGTGGAACACATCATGAACTTGGGATAGATTCAGTGGAACTGAAAACCGAGAAGCTACCTTGCCAACACGATCCATAATTTCAAAACGACCAATATACCTTGGGATAAACTTTTCTTTATTTCCAAATCTCATTACTCGCTTCCAGGGAGATATGTATAAGAACACATTATCATCGACTTCAAACTATAGGTCTTTTCTTTGATTGTCATCATAACTTTTTGGTCAAATCTGAGCTGATCTTATGTATTGTTGAATAGATCTAGCCTTTTCTACCAATTCATCAACAAGATTTGGTTATAATATCTATCTTTCCCTAACTTCATCCCAACAGTTAGAGTTCTTAACTTATTTCTATAGAGGGATTCATAAGGAGCCATTTTAATACTAGAGTGAAAGCTATTATTGTCAGAAAATCCCACCAATGGTAGGTGTTGTTCCCATCCACCTTTGAAATCCATAGAGCAAGACCTCAACATGTCTTCTAAAGTTTGAATTTTCTTCTTAGACTGACTGACTATATGAGGATGATAAGCAGTGCTAAAACATAACTCTGTATCCAGAGTATGCTAAAGACTTCTCCATAACTTCTTGGTAAACCGCGTATCCCAATAGAATATAATAGAAAGTGGTACTCCATGAAATTTTAAGACTTCCTTTACATATATACTGGGAAGATGATTAAGATAGAAATCCACTCTAATAGAAATGAATTGTTCCGAATTTGTAAGGTCATCAACAATAACCTAGATAGAATTATTTCCTTTGGATGTTTTGGGAAGTTTGATGAAATAGACCATAGTGTTGTTTTCCCATTTCCATTATGGTATGGGAAATAGTTGTAACATCCCCTTATACTTCTTTCTCTTAGACTTAACTTTCTAACAAACCAAGCAACGAGATACATATTCAGCGACATATCTTTCCATGACATCCCACCATAAGTACTCTTTCAGGTCCTTGTACATATTTTTGTTTCCTGGGTAAATATAGAATGAGGATCTCTGAGCCGCATCCACTAGCCACTTTAATTTTAATATGGGATGAATACAAACCTGGTTCCTGAAAAATATTATTTCATCATGATCAAGGTTTAATTTAGCAACATTTCTCTCCTTCTTTTGTAACTCTATATCTTCCTTTGGTGCCTCTTTAACCTTCACTTGTATAGATGGTTTAATATTAATTTTATAAATATAATATTTCACCCCTTCCATTGAAATTTCAAGATCCATCCTTTTCAAATCCATAAATATTGGATCTTTTGTGATCCTCATCATGGATAAGATAGCATGGTCTTTTCGACACATAGCATCTACCACCTTGTTCACTTTCCCAAGGTGGTAATGTATTAAGGTTTAGTAATATATAATCAACTACAACCATCTTCATTGGAGAATATTCATATCCTATTTTTGGGGAAATATACATTCAACATTAATGATGCGTATAAATATCATACCTTTCACCATAAAGATAATTCCTCTATATCTTTAATGAAAATGTACCGTAACTAACACCAAACATTGATTTGGATAATTTTTATCATGAATTTTAAACTTCTATAAGGCATAAGATATCACCATATCATTTTCATGAAAACTATTACTAGACACTTCTTTGATTGATCACTCTAGATCACACCCATTTCTCCACTACAAGTCATTGTGAGCACAGGTGCACTGGCTAACATTTTTTTACTCATTGAAATTCTCTTCACGTTCCACTATCCAAACAAATTTAACTCATTTCTAATTGGACATGGTGAGTGGATTATATGATCATTAAAAACAATCACAAAACATTAATAATATCCATCCATCCCCTAAAAACATTGGATCTCAGTTACCAATGTTGGTCTCAACCATCTTTCAATTACCTATTTTTTGCTGGATCCATAGATATCCCCTATATTGAGATTATGTGACCCAAAAATGAAACATTATGAAGCCAAAATTCACACTTGGTATATTTAGCATAAAGATTCTTCTTTCTCAGGGTCTTTAGTACAATTCTGAAGTGATCTTCATGTTCTTATTTTCTCTTTGAATAGACAACAATGTCCTCTATAAAGACCACCACAAACTAATAAAGATAGACTCTAAAGACTCTATTCATTATATCCATGAATATAGTCGGGGAATTAGTAGGGAAAAAAGGTATCACTCTAAAATCATAGTGTCCATACCTTTTATGAAATGTCTTCTTTGGTATATCCTCATTTTTTACCCTTAATTAATGATATCCTGAATGAAGATCGGTCTTGGAAAAGTATTGAGCTCTACATGGTTTGTCAAATAAGTCATCAATGCGGGGAAGAGGATATTTGTTCTTGATAGTGATCTTGTTAAGTTCTAGATAATTAATGTTGAGTCTCCTTATTCCATCTTTCTTCTTAATAAATAGAATAGGTACTCCCCAAGGTGACGCACTAGGGAGTATGAATCCTTCAACAATATTCACTTGGAGTTTCTTCTTCAATTCATATAACTCAATTGGATCCATTCTATAAGGTGTCTTAAAAATAGGGATTGAACCTGGTATGAGTTCTATTGAAAAATCAACTTCACAATTTTGTGGAAGACCTAGAAATTACACTTGAATGACATCATCAAACTTCTATTCAATGGGAATATTCTTAATCATGAGTTTATCCCCAACCATTTGAGATAAATAACATTCATTTATTGGAATCAAGACAGATAATATGGAAGAAATTTATACTATAATTTTATATTTATCCTTTCATCGATATATGATCGTATATTGATCTAGAATATTAAATGTTAATTCCCTTTTCTTAGAAATTGATATGGGATCTATTTAGAGAATGTAAATACATTCCAAGAATGACATCAAATTCTACTATAGGAAGGATCACAATATTCACAGTAATCACTTTACCACAAACTTAAATCAGAGGAGAATTATAAACTTTTGATGCGACTATTGTGCCATGAAACGTTTTTGTAGCTAACTCAACATCTAATTGTTGAGATAATATGAAGATACCCTTAGAAAATTATTCAAAAATAATATATTGGGTGGATTCATAATCAAATAAAACATTTTATACTCCAGAGTGGGTGGTAAGTGTACCATTCACCACTTCATTATCCTACTCCACATCACTGACAGTGATTGCATGTGAATTTATTTTATCTTTGGACTTATTATTTTTTTATGTTGATCATCATTAATAACCCTTGGATTAGGGAACTGATTGGAATAATTCCCCATTTCCTTGAACCTATAACATTGAAGTGTAGGAGGTTCATTCTATGTAGCCATTTCGGTTTTCACATCATTTGACATGTTTTCCCCCCACTTCATCATTCAACTACCCGATGACCTTTTTTCAACACGTAAAACATTAACTAGTCTCTTTAAGAAAATTACAGCCATGTTTATTTCCACACTTTGAGCATAAGGGAAAACTCATCTTCTTTTCAGTGTGGTCATTATATTTTCTTTTGAATTCCATTTTTTTCTTCTTTTCAAAACCATATGACTGATGGATTACTCCAATATCCATCTCAACCTTTTGGGTACATCGAACAATTTTCTCCTTGCTACTAAAGTCCATTATGGATAATTCCCTTCGGAGACTTGGTTCTAAGACACTAAAGAATCGATCAATTTTACACTTAGGTTGGATAGTAATTCTAGAAGCGTAGCTTGAAAGTATTGTATAATTTTCTTTTTAGGTACCAACAGATTCTTCATTTTTTGGATTAAGTTAAAGTATCTCTTCCTCTATATTCGTTTGAAGAATATGAAGAAATTACTTATTGAAAAATATGTTCTTCATCTCATCCCACTCTATGGAGTCAATTTCTTCTATTTGCCTCGTATTCTTGAAAAGATTCCACTATTTATCTACTTCTACATCCAAATGATATAAAAATAACCTGAATTTATCATGTTATGAACATTCTAGAACTAAAAATATATTTTTAGTGGTACTGATCCATTGTTCAGCCACTAATGGATCAGAAGATCTGCTGAATGAAGGTGAATGTTGTCTTATGAAGGACTAAACAGAATGTTTCTCCCTCCTTTTCATGTTTTGAAGTCCTGCATGATTCATATCTTGAGGAATTTGTGTGATCCTTACTACAATATTTTTCATTCTAGATCCAATAACATTTGGTTTCTCATGGGGACAATTGTTTCATGGCCTCTCGCATTCAACATTAACGTGGTTCCTTCAATATCCATAAATTGATTAAAACCAAGAAGCATAGTATGAGTAACACTAATAATAACAAGAAAATTACATAATCAAGAATAAAATTTAAATTTATGAAACCTTAGGTTTTTTCCTAAGTTATTCATGAACATCTCTAAAACACTATGATAATATTGTAACCAATACTAAGACATATACTTAGGGTTCTTACTAAGATTATCTCATCCTTGTATCTAAAGGTTAACTATAACTTTGATCTGATACTAACTATAATGGCCCATAATTTACATATAGAGATTAATTAAAAATTGAAGAATATTTATTACATAACATAAAAAAACCATTCTAGTACCAAATTGGTTTAGTGTCTTTAGAAACTAGGAAACATGAACAAATTGTTCAAAAAACATCTACATCGTATCCCACTTATTTCTTCAAAACTAGACTCCTTCTTGAAATATTTTAATTAATACCCTTCTTCATGACCTGGGGAAAATAAAAATATTAAAGGGTGATCTCAAATGATCAGTAATGGTAAACAAGGGAAATATCAATCAAAACATAATCATAAGAACATAACATTTGGAAGTCTTATCCTTTATATAAAAGATCTGAATATCATGTCATTAGATAAATCATTAAAGTGAAACGTAATCCCAATAATCATAACATAAGACATGAAATTTCGTGACATATGAAGATAAGCATATAAAATCATTTCATATTAGTCTAGGAACATTTCCAAGAACATCATAGTAGAGAAAGTCTATTACTGAACTATGTTCACTCCTCATTCCAGCCCTATATTACTGAACAAGATTTACTTGTCATGATATTCATGTTTATATCATGAGATATGAATGTTTACCCAATTAATTGGAGGGAGATATAGGTCCCACCAATCTCATAATGAAACCATTCTTACATGTGCCACAAAATCATAAAATCATTCACCATAGCATAACCCATGAAACAAAATGGGTTTCTTAAACATCATTCAATCATAATTGATATAAAAAAATGGATTTCATAAATAAAATTCCACCCTAAACAGAATAAATTAACATTAATAATAGGTATATAAATATAACCCTATTTACGTAGATTTTTTCTATATGGAAAAGAATTTTTGAGAAAACACATGGAATTAATTTCTAAGGAAAATATCCATTTTTTTACAAAAATGTTTTCCTTCATCAAAATGCCACACAATATTTGAAAAAATAAATTTTGTCAAAATAACTTTGTAATGTTGTAGGGGAATATTCAATGAAATAAGGCATTATTAAAGTGTAAAAATTCATTCATTCCATACAAGTGAAAAAAACATTCTTCTCCTACTTTTTCCAGAAAAGTCAAAAATTACCTCGTTCCAAAAATGAAAAAACATTCCATTCATACCATTTATTAAAAATATACCAATGGGTAAAATTGAATTTTAACAATTATAGAAGGTTATATTGAATACTTTTAAATACGTTTTTTAAACAATGATATGGATTATAAATATACTCCAGTAAATACTTACAAATAAACAATCTTAGATAAAAAAGAACATTTGAAAAGTTTTCTCTTACTTTAGGTTTGATATGCTTCGTATGTATCTAAAACTCCTGTATAATGATTTAAATAATGTTAATAATTTATTTCATAAAGATAATTATTTTTATTATAACATTTATAAAAATATTTTCATCCATTTGTTTTAATATTTCATTGTTACTTGTTATTCAAGTATTAACTGTTTTATGTTTTTATGCATGTTTTGTCAGATAAGTTCTTATTACTATTTTTAGGTTACAGTTATATCATTTAAAAAATGGTATTATTTTAATATATATCATATATTTTCATTAAATTCATTTAAATAGTCATTATTTAAGGAAGATTATGTAGAATAAATCACATCGCACTGTGGAGATGGTAAGCCATACGTACGTATGAGCGACGTTATCGTTTACATAATTGTTGAAAGGTATTGAAGTGAATGGTTTATATTATCTCATAATAAAAGTTATGTTATATCAATCATATATATATTTATCAATTCCATAATAATACCCATCCATGTAGGGTGGTGGTGAAAAACATATTACACCATGGTGTGGAGACGGTAAGTCGTACGTGCACATGCGTGGTGATTTCATTTTAATAGGATGGGTAGAAGGTGGAATATGGTTATTTCATGTTTATAATAACATATCAGTATATTAGTTATAAATATGTTATTACAATATAATTAAATAACTAATGAAGAGGAATTAGAAGAAGCAATAAGATGCAAAGAATTGGTAGAAGAGATTACCTCTTCCTTGACGTGTTACCTCTACGTCTCTTCTTAGAGAACTAGAGTTGGCCTTTTAAGATGGCCAGAACCTATATAATGAAGATAATGAAGTTTAGAAGGAAATATTTTTGGGGTTTGAAGAGATTTAGGGCTCAAATGAAGTTAATAGGTGGGGGTGGAGGGTCCCTTTTATAATTAAGGTGAGGGGCACTTTTGGAAACTCCATAAATAAAAATTTATAATAAAATAAAACCCTTCCTGAAAACCTCAAAAATGTCCTAATTTAAAATATGATATGATATAAGGTTGTAATATCATAAATAAATAAATTTTGGACAAGTTAGGTTTTCAATTTAAACCATATCATTTTTTTGACACTTATTTATTCTATTTAACTTAAATTATTGTAACAAAATTCTAAATATTTTATAGTTATAAATATTTACTTATATTGTGTTAATTGACCATAAATGGATATTTTATGAAATTTTACATCTTATAATTATCAATTTGTAATTTTTAAAAAAATTTATTATTTTTAAGTAATTTAATAAAATGTTTATTTATAAAATATCAATAGTGTCCATTTTGACACTATTCATTTATTTAACCTTTAAAAAAAATCCACCTAGGAGATAAATTCGAAATAAATATTCATTAAACTATTCACATGTAATATTCAACAAGAAAAATTGTGGATCCCATAAATTGGTAATATAATATTTATTTTAATATTGTTAAACCATTTATTTGATTTTTCTATTAATAAAATAATTTCTACATCACAATTGTGTCATTATTAATGGTAATTATTTAATCTCTAAAAATTATAAATAAATTGTTATGACGTAGGTAATTATTTTATATTTCCATAGACTATCTGTAGTTGATATTATCTCCAAGTTATCCATATATTAAAATTACTATAGGTATATAAAATGATATTGTTATATTTGGTCACATTAATTAGATTTTATTACATTCATGTCATATTCATAGGTAAGTGGACATAAAGTTATTACATTTCAAATAATATATGATAACGGTATAATATATTCATACAGTAGGATTTTTATAGGTGTTAATGTAATTTATAATATTATTTTTATCCTTAATTACCCAATTTACCTTTAACCATGGTAATAAAAATATTTACCAAAGTTACTATTCATAATGCCCAAAAATAAAATTATCCTATAAAAATAATTTGGACCAACTGATTACAAATATAAAATCCATTTTTTAAAATTCAAAACACATATGTTTTATTAATTAATTTAGAATTATTCCAGTTGTTGAAATGAGAAAACTGGTTTTAATAGTTAAAATAGAACAAAAGATAGAAATGTTTTTACCTATGAATTCAATGTAAAATTAATGATAATGACATAAGTTATATTGAATAATAAAAATAAATTATATTTATACATTAAAACCATTTAATATTATAAGTTAACCATATAAATTATCTCGATGAAAATAGTTCTTTTCACTTAAAATATAGTGTATTTTTACTATTCATGAAAACATGAAAGTTATCAAAAAAATATCACAAATATATCCAAAGTAAATTTTTATATCTAAATTTTAAATAAAATATTTATGTTTTCATATAAAACTGTTAATGTTTCAAAATCGTAATTTAAAATTGGTTCTCTATTTAAAGGTGCAAAATTGACCTTTTAAAAAATATGTTTTTATATATCAAAAATGGTTTTATTCATACTGTATGACTAAAATATCCATTGGATGAATATTAAAAATATTTTATTAAGTATACAAAACATATATATATATCATTAATTTAATTACCAAGAGTAATTCACTCAAAATACAAGTATATAATTGAATTATTTTATTCATAAATAATTGATAGCCGATGAATTCATAATGCATTTTCATAAGTTAGTTATAATTATTACTGCTAACCTAACAGCTAGGATGTAACCCTAATTTTATAATAAGTGAATCTCATGGTTCGTTTGAACTCACGATTTCATGTAAATTAAGCTACTGAAGAAAAACAATTATTTGAAAAAATCTTTCATAAAAATATTCTAGTGTTACAAAAATGTTGTGGGATAAATTGTTACTATAAAATATAAAGATGAATAATTATAATTTGAATGAATCAAGGAGTATGATGAAAATTTTAAGGCTATTAAAAATATGGAATAATTTTTCCACATGAATTTTCTTTAACAATATATTAAAATGGAAAATCTAGTGACCACACAAAAGTCTCCAAAATTGATGGAAAAGGGAATTTATTCCATATATTGTTACAAGTAGAAAATTAGTGTTAAAATACAATTATTATTTTGAAAAAGGATAATAAAATCATATGAAGATCTCTCTTAAGAATCCACAAGAATAATGGTATCATTTATTGTAAATTCTAATTTTTTATGAAATACTTTTACATAAATAATACAGGTTTTAATATAAAATATATATAAATATGGATAAAAAATTAATATATTCATTAAAACATGTATAGGGTTGATAAAAGAAGTAGTATGGGTGATAGTTCTCCAAAATTGTCCCAACCAATGGTTAAAAATCCCAAAAAAAACAAAAAACTCACAATGCTTGAAATTCTAGACAAAATAGATTGGATAATATAAGATCAAGGTCATGGGTCACTGCTGGAACGGTAATAGGTTTAGGTATTGTGATTTTTTTTCTTTTTACAATCCATATATTTCAATAGCATTATGGAAGGATATTTCTAGGGGGTAAATATCATGAGGAAGAATCATAAAAAGATTAATAAAAACTATCGAACTCAAATAGATTTGTATTGATTGATAATATCTATTATGTTTTTAATAGTTGTGGTCATAGAAATAGTACATTTTCATCTCAACATATATCTAAATAAAATTTTAAAAGAATACAATTAAATATTTAATGAAGGAATAATCAGTATTAGGAAATAATATTAAGAAAACTTTAATTCATTTTACTCCCAGTAATACATCAAAGAAGATAGGTGATAGATCCTTGGGTAACAAATACAATGAGTTTAAAAATATTGATTAATTTAAATATAATTACATTAAAATATAACTCATAAGAAGCTATGTGGAAACTATGAAAAAGATATTAGTATACGAAAATACTATTTAGTTATTTTTCCATTCAATCTGAAAATAGAAATAAAAATTAAAGGGTTATAAGAAAAATCTAATGCTAAAGGGAACAAAGATATTCCACATAAAAATATCATATTTCAATATTGTTTTTTGATAAATAATAGCCCACATGGTAAAGAAATATTTTGTGGAAGTTGAAAAGGATATATAAATATGGAAAAGGATTATTTAAATATTTTACTTTCATAATAATAATCCTTAATAGGGATAAATACTAAACTAGGTTTGAAGGATAATGAAAATAAAACTGTCCCACAGAAAGATTATAAGGATTTGAAGAGTTTTTTTCTCTTAAAGCATAATAAAAAAATTATATTTTTAAAAATTAATATTGTAATTAATAGAGCAACTTGCTTGAGGAAACCATCTCAACTTTGATGCTAACATTAAAGAGAAATGGGATCATCCTAATTCCTTTTACTATGGGTGATTTATTTGTAATTATAATGTACGGAATTAAAGGTGAATCCTAGTCTCTGTAAGAGAACCTGAGAATAAGTGAAATATATCATTATTGGGAAACAAATGTGATGAATTAACCATCTATGATTTATCTATGAAGTGTTATTCTTGAGAAATATGATATATGGTCATATTTAATGAGTTTATAGTAATTGTTTTAAACAATAGTCATAGTTATTTGATAAATATTTCATTCTAGATTGATCTGACATAGGGTGTTCTAAATAGTTTGTATTGAATATGATCATCCTTAGTAACTATAAAAAAGTTATTAAATCTAGATAGTTACAAAAATAAATATGTTTCAGTGTGTGTTCTACATGAAACATCACTCAATTCATCTATAATATATCTACCATGATAAATATTGTTTGGATTATATCCTTGAGGGTAATACAAGTGAGAAGGTAAGAAAAATCTACAAAAAATATAAGTTTAAAATTCTATGATTATTTTATAGTATAATTATTTCATTGAAATATATGTGGTTTTTTAATCACCCATACTTGGATACCAAAAATTATATTTAGAAATAAATGTAGATATATTGATATATTCAATGACATAATAGTGGAATTATATAAAGAACATTCATATATGTTTCTAGAAAATAAATACTGAATATTTTTAATTGAATGTTGTGATATATGTGTTGAATTGAGTACAATAATTTAGGATGAAAGTATATTAGAATAATTTTCTCAAGTAGTATAAAATATTTCAAAATCTAAAAGGTTGTATATCTTCTAATAAAGATAACAACTTTGTCATTTCAATTGGTATAAAGAAATTTCCGTAATGGAAAACATGGTTTTCTAAATCAGTCCATCTTTATTTCTACAGCGAACATATCTCATGTAGTCTTAGAGTGGAATGGTTGATGGAATATTTCATTTTTATTAAATGATACATATTCCAAAATTAATTTTATATTATTTATAATGAGTGGAAGATAAAGTAAAATAAAATATTTTTTGATAGGGGACAGAAAAAATGAGTGAAACTAGTACATATTGACATACCATTTTAATATGTTATTGATATAAAATACAAATGGGGTTATAGATCCTATTTTTTGCGTTGTATTTTTTTTAATGAATTTAAATTCATGATATAACACTATGACAATAATTGAAAATAATTATAATGAATAAAATAACAACTTATATGTTTGTTAAGTTGAACCCAATCTTGTTGTTGTTGAAGTTTCGAAGATGTATGTTGTATTTATTAAATTTCATGTCACATATTGGATGAATTGTTCATGCATTACTATCATAAATAATTTAAGAATAAAATTATTTTCCTAATGTATAATCAACGCTGACCCGAGTCGTCTCATCTGGGGATCTTCACAATTGTTCACCAACATAATCTAATTCACCTAACCAACTTCTTTTTGGTTGTTTGTATTATTTTACAAATACAATGATAGATTTGGGTTTTGATAATTTTCTATAAAATTGAAAGGACATTAGATGTGAAAATTTAAACTAAAATATCAGGAAATTCATAACAGAATGATTTGGGAAATAAAGAACATGGTCCAAAGTTTGGTTTTGGGTTCAATAATTATTCTCCTTTTTTTGAAATTAAGTTGGATAATCCAATAATATAATATAATGTTGAATCACTATAATTTTATTTAGTGTTGTGAAATATTTAATACCTTAAGCAATCAAAATTCCACCTCCACCTGTAATAAAGATTGATGGAACACCTCAGTCGATAATATGACATCTTCCTGAACCTGGCTCCATTGTATGGCATTTCATCCTTTGAATAGATCAACTCCATCATGTGAAGAGTTAATCAATGGAAGAGAGGGAAAATAAATAAAATAAAATAATGGAAATATATTTCAGTTTCATTTAATGGGGGAAAATTGTCTCACATATGAATTACAATCATATCTAACTTAAGAAAAAACAAATATTAATAACGAATTCAAGAACACCTAACCTCCCATGAGAAAAGCCTCGGGTCGGCCTCCCATTATTAGAAGTAAGAGGTCACAATGGTGGTCAGGAGAGAAGAGAAATATATGAATAATAAGAAAAATATAATAAAATAATAAAGATGAGGGTAGAAGAGAAAAAACACATGAATCACAAAATCAAAATTAGAGAAAAGAAAGAAGAGAGAGAGAGAAGAATTATAAAATACAGTAAAATAATAAAATAAAATAAAATAAATCAAAATAATAAAATAGTTAGTAATGAAATTAAAATAAGAATAAGAGGATAAAAATTTTATGATGATGTGTGGAGAACATGGGTTAAAAAAACATGCATGGATTAATTATTTAATGTAGTAAATTAAATTTACATTATATTATAAACTAAATATATATATAAGGTCATAGACCCACATTTATCCCATGGGTTTCAAACTCCTATCACAGTTTGTATCATGGAATCTTTTTATAGAGGCAATAAGAAGCCATATCCTCCTCTAGGTGGTGGCCTCTTCACTTCAGGAGCTCCCTGAGATCCCAAAGTATGAATATTTTTTGTAACGACTCAAACATTTATCAATGGAATTCCCTAACAATAATTATTCCTTATAGTATAATACCATTATTAAGGACAATGAAATATTATGATACTAAATACTATGTGATCATTAAACATAATTTGGTCACTTCTATGTTTTGAATTTCAAAAATCTGACAAACACAGTTGTGATCAGAAAGATGTCTGGAGTCCGATAGGAAAAATTTTATTTTTGGTGAATTTTTACCTACCCTTATGAATATTAATCTACCATTATGAATAGTAATATGACCCTTATTAATATTAAATCATCCAAAATAATAGTAACCTTACCCATTAATAATTTAATAAAATTTAGGCATCTTATATATGACAGTTTGACCATAGTAAAAGTATTGGTATTTATGTAAGTCATAAATAATTAATTATAGTTAATTAATTAATTTAAAAGAACATATATTTTCCTAAAATGTTTTCTTAAATTATAAAATATATGTCTTATAGTTTTAGGATAATTTTATAAGGCATTGGTAATTTTTCAAAGCATTATAAAATAAGTTTTAATTTTAGAAACTGTATTTTTCAAGTAAAGTTTTATTTTAATTAAAAATTAAATTAATCATATTTGAAAAAATATTTTTGAAAAATGGACTTCATCTTAGGATTCTACATGTCAAAAAAAGGTTGGGGTGATTTTTTGGGATTTTTCTAATGTATTTGAATTTTTGATTAATAGTGAAATACCAAAATTTACAAAATAAGCTAAATAATCTAATTATAGAGTCATGCAAGATATTCTGATGATGTAAGACCAATTGTTTCAGGTTCACATGACAAAATTACTATTATTGGTCATGTAATACTAACTATTCCATGTATAGTGGTGAAATAATAAATTAATAAATTTTATATTGAGAAATCCCCTCTCCCCTCCACTATAAATACTACCCTTCACACCCTCATTTTCCACACAAATCTCAAGCTTCATTCCTTGTCTAAACTCTGTTTGAAACTCTTCCCAATCCCCTCCCCCATGTCTAAGTGCTTATGGTCTCATCAAAATACCAAGCCTATCTTACTTAAGGTGGATCTCAAGGGGAGGATTCAAGAGGTAATTCCTCTCTCTCTCTCTCTTTCCTTTAAATTCCTTTCAATCTCTTGTTAATTTCTTAATCTCTCCACACCTATCATCATCCACATGGTATTTTAACTCCATTATTATAAATATTCTGTAATTTTATAATACTATCAGTATATTATATCATCCAACCCCCTTATCCTCTTCTTTTTATTTTATAAAAGATAACGTTGTTCGTGAAGTGTTAATTTATCACCATCAAGAATGACATGTTTTCAATTTCCTTTAGAGATTTTATATCATTTCAAGAAACCATTTTTATGGTTGAACCATATTATATTATATTTATTATATCTTATTTAATGTTCTAGAACTAATTTGGGTACATATTACTAAATTATTAAACCAAACAAGTTCATGGTGGTCAAAAACCGCCCAAATTAACCTAAACAATCATCATTGAATTCTTATCTAATGATTCAACCACATGGTATATAATATAATTCATTATCATATCATTAAAAATTATTTAATATTATTAATAACATGAAATATCAGTTCTGTATTTTTATCCATGTTCTACATGAAATTCCATTTATGAATACATGTGAACCGCTCAAGAAAACCATAAAAAATGAACATTCCTGAACAATGTTTTTTAAACTCTATAGCTCATCCAAAAGACCATAAAATAACTTAATGAAACCATAATAAACCATATTCATGTACAAAAGGTTATGTAATTGTAAATTAATGAATCTAATGTGGTTATATAGGACATTAAAGTGAAGAAATCATTCAGATAAAAGGTGAGGGGGAAATCTCGAACCCAACTTTCTTTCTTCGAGTTCTCCATCTTTCACTACATATTTTCTATGGTCACTCCATAAAAATAATTTTTTAATAATTATATTACCTTTTCAGAGATATAAATGTTTTCTAAGGAAGTTTATGTCAAAAAATTCTTTCCAAAAGAAATATTCTTTCAAACACACACCTTTTACTTCTCACTCAAGGTTGATGGTTATCGTATCAAGTATGTTATTCCCACTCAATTTTAGGAACCCAAATATTATTAATGTGTTCTTATGAGATGAAACCCATTCCATTCCATTGTTTCATTGTGTTAATTTTTTATATATGTTCATTGTGTCATGAATGATAAATGATAATGTTATGATTTGATGGGTGCACCCAGAACAATATAGCACAATATGAATGATTCAATGTGATGACTATGCCCGGAATTATGCAGCGCTCCAATGCATTGGGTAAAGTGATGAATCTCATGATTTAATGTGAAATTATGTGTGAAAAATATTCTATCTATGTTCACAAGTATGTGTGGTAGTTAACCACTAAGACATTATGTTTCATTTGTATACATTGCCACATTTCAAGTCTCTTATTAATGCCTCCTCTCGTGTTCATGATCCTTTGTCTATGTTATAGTAATGCTCACCCATTGTTATATTCTTCTTATCTATCCTCTAACTAGGATTTTATCTCACCCCTTTTTAGTTATATCCTCATGTGACTACATATAATATGGAGAGATCAAGTGCCAATAAGAAGCTAGAGAAGAAGGAATTAAATAAATGTTTATTCTTGATGTTGTAATTGTTATGTAATGTCATTGTTTGACCAATACAATAAACCTTGGGATCCTCTATGTGTAATACTGTTATGTTGTTTTTATTAAAAATTATGTAATTATAATTTAAGAAAATACTGGTTCTCTATAGTTGGTATCAGAGGCTAGGTTTAGTTAATTTGGGAATTTGGATTAGTGAACCCCAGATAAAACCTATATCATGAGACTAAGTAAAAATATGCACACAAGAATATTTACATTGGGATAAAATATGTTATTCTTTTAGTAAAAATCATAAAAAGTAATATTTTATTCATGAGTTGGTTATTTATGTTGTTTTCGTACATTTTATATTTTTGAAAATGGTGGGAACTAGGAGAAACCAGGCCAACAACTCGTGTGATGGCCAATGTAACGATTTATTGAACGACATCCCCAATGCTTTGGGAGGTGGAGTTAAAACCATTAGGGTGATTATTACAAAACTATCTTAGTTATTGAATAATAAACAAGATAATGGGGAATTTCTTCCTTAACCTAAGTGGGAGAAACTAGCTGTCGAGTGTTTTGTGGGGAAATGACCACTGGCGTTTAGTGGATCTTCTGATCCACTAGTTGTGGAGCAATGTGTCAACTACATGGAGAATATATTTTATGTGATTTGCAGTTCTGAGATGGAGAACATTACACTAGTTATTTATCGTCTAGATGGAGAGGTCGATCAATGGTGGGATTTCATTAAGAACACCATGCCAAGGGAAGAAATTGAACTGATGGAATGGGAAGACATTAAGATCATGTTTCTTAATAAGTATTTCACACAAACTCTTTGTACATAGATGGATAGAGAATTCATAGAGCTCATGAAAATGGAAGGAGAATTTTTAAAAACCTATGAAGTTAATTTCACAAGGCATGAAATGTATGCTTCGGGCTTTTTTATAAACAATGATAGAAAATTGATAAATTCTTTTGTAGATTAAAACCACACCTTCAAAAGGATCTTGTAATTTGAGAATTTTGGAGTTATGAAGAAGTTGTTCGATGTGATCTCAATGTGGATATGGAGTTTTAAGAATGGTCCCATGGTTATGGGGATAATAAATGAAAGATAGAGTTTTAATCTAGTGGATCTAATGATAAAGGTGGGAAGAAAACTCAACGACCCAGATGCCAAAAATGTAGGAAGTTTCACCTTGAGAACTACCAAAAAGTGATGGGGAAGTTCTTAAAGTGTTGGAAAGAAGAAAAACAAGCTCAAGAGTGTCGAAAAGACAATAAAAAGGAAGTTGAATGTGGTGGAAGAAAGAATAGAACCACCCATGGTTCAATGGTACAACTGTAGAGAGATACGGAACAATAAAATACAGTGCACTAAATCTCAAGTTCTCAAGGGTAATCAGTGTCATTATCCACCAAATCCAAAGGAACAAGGGAAGACTTATACCATCACTACTGTGGAAGTGGAGCATGAAAATTAAGTCAACCAAGGTACACTTACTATTCACTCAAGAATGGAGAAAGTCTTATTTGATTCTAGTTCTACTCATTATTTTATATCATTCTAGTTTGCTAGAACTATAGAATCAAAGCCCTGAAACCTTGAAGTAGGGATATCTATAAAAACACCAAGTTCTGTAATCATTTCAACCCAAGTGTTTTAATCTTCTTCAATTGGCATATGTGGGAAGATTATTCTAGAAAATCTCATAATACTTCCCTTGGTGGAATTTGATTCTATAATTGGAATGGATTGTCTCTCGTTATATAGAGCATGTATCAAATGTTGGGAAAATGAAATATTTTTTCATATTCCTAACCATCCCATGCTACTCTATAAATGAAAGGAAGATCGTGAATCTCATTTGAAAAATCCTTCAATGGTGTGGGTGTTGATTCCCTCTGAATAAGCATACCTCTACCTAAAGTTTGAGTCAAAGGATAGTACCAACCTTCTAGGAATTCCCATTGTGAGTGAATATGGTGAAGTAGTTCTTGATGAGTTACCCGTAATACCCCCAAATCGTGAGGTAGAGTTCTCAATAGAACTCATTCCCAGAGCTACTACTATCTCAAAGTGTACCTATAGGATGGATCCTCTCAAACTAGATGAGTTAAAGAAAAAGCTGCAAGAGCATCTGGACAAAGGGTTCATATTCCCTAGTGCATCACCTTAGGGTGCGCCAGTGCTCTTTATGAAAAAGTAGGATGAAACAATGTGACTATGTATCAATTATCAGGAACTCAACAAGATCACCATAAAGAACAAGTATCATCTTCCAAGGATTTAAGACTTGTTTGATCAGTACAGAAAATCTCAATACTTCTCAAAGGTGGATCTTGATTCTTGATATCATCAACTAAAGGTTAAAAGGGAATATATTTATAAGGTTGTCTTCCATATAAGGTATGGGCACTATGAGTTTCTAGTGATTCCCGTAGGACTTACTAATTCCCCTTCAATCTTTAGGTATTTGATGAATCGAGTCATTAGGCATTACCTTAATAAATTTTTGGTAATTTTTTTTTGATTATATTATCATCTACTCCAAGATCAAGGAGGAACATGAAGAATATATATTACTTGTGTTGGCGATATTGAGAAAGAAGAACATGTATGCCAAGTTTAGTAAGTGTGACTTTTGGATGAAGCAAGTTACGTTCTTGGGACATGTGATCACAAGTGAGGGAATTTATATGGACCCTGTAAAAACAAAAGAGATTGAGGAATGGCTTAGACCCTCTAGTGTCATAGAAATCAATAGTTTTCTTGGATTAGAGGGGTACTACCGACATTTTGTGAGAACTTTCTCACGATTTTCAAGCTCACTAACTACGTTAACAAGGAAATGGGTAAATTATGTCTTGGCGGAAGAATGTGAGGGAAGCATCAAGGATCTAAAGAGAAGGCTGATCAATGAACCTGTCCTCACCCTACCTAAAAGTAGAGAAAGTGTTGTGATACACAGTGGTCCTTCTAAGAATGGATTGGGTTGCGTACTCATGAAAAATGACAATGTGATTACCTACACCTCACATCAGTTGATGATCCCAGAGCAGAACTACCTGACGCATGATATAGTTCTGGAAGCCATGATTTTTGCCTTGAAATTTTGGTGGCACTAGCTTTATGGTGAGAAGTGTGACATATAAACCGACTACAATAGCCTAAAGTATATATTCACACAAAAGGAGATCAGCATGCGTTAAAGGAGATGGTAATATCTAATCATGGATTATGATTTATCTATTCACTATCATCCTGTAAAGGGGATCAAGGTACACAATTATCTAAGTAGGAAAGAACCAGCTACTCTATCCATGTTATAGATTGAGAAAGACCATATCTTCTTGGATAGGCAAAGGATGGATTTGGAAATCATATTGGTAGGGGATACATCCTACGTTTCCCAAATGATTGTGCAACCATCAATCCAAGAGATGATTAAGGAAGCACAAAGGGATGATGTGGATATACAAAATAGGGTGAATGCAATAAAGGAAGGGAATTTTCAAGAGTTCCATATAGACTATGATGTTGTGATTCGGTTTGGAATGAAACATTGTGTGCCTTTATCACCTAGGATAAAGAAAGTGTTGTTGGACAATGCACATAGCTCACCATTATCTATTCGTCTTGGGAGTACCAAGATGTACCGTGTTCTCTGAGAAAACTTCTGGTGGGGTAACATGAAGAAGGAGATTAAAGAATATATATCAAGGTGCAAGGTATGTCAGCAAGTTAAAGAAGAGTGAAAAAATTCTAAAGGGATGATGCATCCATTGCCTATACCCATATAGAAATGGGAGAATGTCTCTATGGACTTTGTCAGGGGTCTCCCAAAGACTTCGATGGGAAATAATGTGATATTGGTTATGGTTGACTGACTCACCAAGACTATCTATTTTATCTCTATTTGGGAAGACCTCTCGCATGAACGAAATGAAAAGATATATGTGAAGAAAGTGGTGAGACTACATGGTGTTCCAGTCTCAATAGTCTCTGATCTTGATCCAAGGCTCAACTCTAAATTCTAGAGGAGTCTTCAACATGCTTTGAGTACTGAATTAAATTTCATCACGACCTATCACCCCCAAACTGATGGCCAATATGAAAGGACTATTCAAATGCTTGAAGATATTATAAGAGCATATTCTATATAATTCAAAGGTGGATGGTATCAACAACTCCCATTGGTTGAGTCCTCATACAATAATAGCTTCCACTCAAGTATTAAAATGGCTCTGTATTAAGCATTGTATGGAAAGAAATGTAGAACTCCAACCTGTTGGGATGAAGTTAGAGAATGAAAGCTACTTGGACTCGATCTTGTGCAATAAATGACAAAGAAGGTTAAATTCATCTATAAACAAATCAAATATGCTTAGAGTCGGAAAAAAAGGTATGCTGAAAACCGTCTAAGGGGATTTGAGTTTGACATTGGAGATAAAGTATTCCATCGAATATCATCATGGAAGAGAGTCACGTGATTTAGAAAGAAAGGGATGTTAATCCCAAGGTATATTCTCACCTTTGACATCCTTAACTTCATAAGAGTCATGGCCTATCAGATTTCACTTCCACCAAATATTACTCAATTTCACGATGTGTTTCACGTATCACTCTTGAGGAAGTACATACCAGATCCAACACATGTATTGAACTCAAAGGTGGTACAGTTGTAAGATGATCTCTCCTATAAAGAGTAGTGAGTAGAGATTATGGACCGAAGATATAAGGTTCTACACAACAACAAAACCCACCTTTTCAAAGTGTTATGGAGGAACCATAAGTTTAAGGAAGCATCTTTGTAATCAGAAGAGGTGATGAAGGAGAAGTACCCTCACCTGTTTGTGTAAAGTGAAATTTTGAGGGAGAAATTTCATTAGGGTGAAAGAATGTAACGACCGAAAGATTTATGAATGGAAATCCCTTCTAATAATTATGCCTTATATTATAATACCATCAGTAATAACAATAAAATATTATAATACTAATTACTATGTGATCATTAAACATAATTTTTTCTACTTTAATGTTTTGAATTACAAAAATCTAACATACACTATTGTGATCAGTAAGATGTTTGGAGTCTGATATGAAAAACATAATTTTTGGTGAATAGTTACCTACCCTTATGAATAGTAACCTACCCTTATGAGTATTAATATGACCCTTATGAGTTTTTATTCATCTATAATAAGATTAACCTTACCCATGAATAATTAAATAAAATTTATTCATCTTATAAGTGACAATTTAACCATAGTAAAAGTATTTGTATTTTTGTATGTCATAAATAATTAATTATTATTAATTATTTAATTTAAAATAAAATTTGTTTTCTTAAAATGTGTTCATAAATTAAAAAATCTATTCCTTATTGTTTTATGATAATTTTAAAATACCTTGCTTAATTTTTGAAAGCATTATAAAATCAGTTCTAATTTTAAAACCTGTATTTTTTACGTAAATTATGATTTTAATAAAAAAAATTAAATTAATCATATTCAGAAAATTATATTTGAATAATGGACATCATTTTCTGATTCTACATGTTAAAAAAAATTGGGGTGAATTCTTCGGATTTTTCTGAAATATTTGAGTTTTTGATTAGTAGTGGAATCCAATAATTTACAAAATAAGCTAAATAAGCTAATTATAGAGTCATGCATGATGTTCTGCTGATGTAACCCCAATTGGTTCGGGTTCACATGATAAATTTATAATTATTGGTCATGGAAGACTCGTTATTCCTTTTCCTATGGGGAAATAATAAATTAATGAATTTTATATTGAGAAATCCCCTCTCCCCTCCACTATAAATACCACCCTTCACACCCTTATTTCTTCACACCTCTCAAGCTTCAAACCTTGTCTAAAATCAGCAAAAAAATATTCCCTAGAACCTCCCCCACGTCCAAGATCTTATGGTTCTGTCAAAAGACCAATAATATCTTTCTTAAAGAGGATCTCTAGAGGAGAATTCGGGGGGTAATTCATATCTCTCTCTCTTTCCTTCAAATTCCATTCAATTTGAAGTTCATTTCTTAATCTCTCCCCACGTATATTCATAAACATTGTATGTTAACTCTCGTATTATAAATATAATGGAATTTTATGATAATAATGGGATATTATATCATATGACCCCTTTCTCCTCTTCTTTTTTTTTATAAAAAAAATGTTGTTCATGAGGTGTTAATTTATCACCTTCAAGAACGACATGTTTTCAATTTTCTTTATAGATTTCAGATCTGGTCATGAAACCATTATTATGGTTGAAACATTATATTATATTTATAATATCATATTTCATGTTCTATAACAAACATAGGTACATATTAGTAAATTATTAAACAAAACAAATTCGTTGTGGTCAAAAAAACGCCCAAATTAACCAAAACAATCATCATTTAATTCTTATCTAATGATTCATCCACATGGTATATAAAATAATTCATTATAAGATAATTTAGCCTTCTATAATATGATTAATAACATGAAATATCAGTTCATTATGTTTACCCATGTTCTACACAAACATTCATTTATGAATATTTGTGAATCGCTTAAGAAAACCATAAAAACAAACATTCCCGAAAAATGTTTTTTAAACTCTATAACTCATCGAATAGACCATAAAATAATTTAATGAAACCATAATGAATCATAATCATGTACACAAGGTTTTTATTTGTCAAATAATGTATATAATTTTATTATACAAGACATTAAACTGTGGAAAGTGGTCAGATATAAGATAAGGGGAAATCTCAACCCCAAGTTTCTTTCTTTGCGTTCTCCCTCATTCACCACATTTTTGGTATGGTCACTCCTTAAAAATAATTTAATCATCTTTATATTACCTTTTATTGTATATAAAAGTTTTCTAATGATGTTTATTTCAATCAAATGTCATCCAAAATAACTCTTCTTTCAAAAACACACCCTTTACTTCTCACTCAAGGTTGATGGTTATCGAATCAAGTATGTTATTCCCTCTTAATTTTGGGAACCCAAAGTTCTTGAATGTGTTCTTATGAGATGAGACCCATTAATTTATATGGGTTATTTTTTATCATATTTGATATATTTTCATTGTGTCAAGCATGATAAATGATAATGTTATGATGTGATGGGTGCGCCAGAAATTATATAGCGCAATATAAATGTTTCAATGTGATTGGTGCGCCCTAAATTATAAAATGGTCCAATTCATTAGGTAAAGTGATTAATATCATGATTTAATGTGAAATTATGTTTGAAAAAGATTTTATCTATGTTCACAAGTATGTGTGGTAGTTAACCACTAAGACATGAGGTTTAATTTTTATGCATTGCCACATTTCAAGTCTCTTATTAATGATTCCTCTCATGTTCACGATCCTTTGCCTATTTTATGGTTTTTCTCACACATTGTTATATTGTTCTTATCTATCCTCTTATTGGGATTTTAGCTCACCCATTTTGAGTTTTATCCTTCAGTAACTTCACATACTAAGGTGACGTCAAGTGCCAATATGAAGCTTGAGAAGAAGGAGATAAATAAATGTCTATTCTTGATGTTGTAATTGTTATGTATGGTCATAGTTTTCCTAAGACACTAAACCTTTTGATCCTTTGTGTGTAACACTATTATTTATTGTCTTTAAAATTATGTAACAATAATTTAGGAAAAGGCCAAGTTTCTATATTGTTTCTTTAATTTAGATATTTTCTACATATCTTGTGTGTTTTCCGAATTGTAGTGATGACTATTTTTAGTGGGGCTTCAGGCATGGGTTTACATGGTACTTGGTGGTCAGATGATTTGGAATCACCTTAGAGTATGTGACATCACCTCAGTGCATAGAATATTTAGAAATGGAGAGAATTGGATCTCATCCTTTATCAACAATCACAGTTATTGGATGAGGACTTGACATTGCCTATTGGTGGATGGTTGAGGCCTTTGAAGGAATCCCTGGTGGTCACAACACTCAACAGTGATGATTGGATCAAGATCAAACATCTAGATGTGGCATAAATTGATTTTCTAAGTGGGAATAGGTGATAATGTGTGACTTTAATTAAATATAGAGGTAGAGGATGGACGGTGTTTATAACCGAGTTGGGGTAAGCAGGATTTTAAAAGTGATGAAAAGTAACTAGTAAATTTTTTTCCCACATTGGAATGAATGGTGGAGGTGTCTCTAGTTTATAATGATTTTTTTGGATTTTGATGACCATAATTCCTCATTGAGGTGATCTCCCAAAAAAATCACACACACAAACATGATTCTATATCCTCTCATAATGGTCATGTTCTGCTTTCTTCTATGAGAAGGATCACCCATGGACCTACCTGGTGGGCCTACACTTAGGGGTGGGATAATAGGTTGCGGTGGCTATTTTTGAGGTTTTTTCATGGTTGTCCCCTTGTTTTTGGAAAAGTAAAAAACTAAAATCTTTCAAATAAAAAAATCATACAAATAACAAAGTCTGATTAAAAGAATAATCAATGAAATACCCAAATTCAATCACTTAACTAAATTATTTGTTTTCTTTCATTTTAATTCCATATTAATATTCTATTACATTTACTTGAAACATTAAAAGTAATGTTTATTATTCATTAAATTTTTTTTTAAAATATTTGAAATACATTAAATATATTCATGAAAATTTAGTGTGTCAAATTCCCTCACACTTAAACCATGCTTGTCTTATAGAAGAAAATATAAAAGTTCAAACTCATAGGGTACCAATGGTACCATTATTATAATTTCAAAGCAATAAAATAAAAAAAAATTATCAAGGTTATATAAAATTTTCAAAAATTCATATAAAATAGCAATTTAATTTCTCAATTTTCAAATAAATAATCAACTCAAGTGTTTTACCTTTTCTAATTTGAA
The DNA here is from genome assembly GCA_963277665.1 of Viscum album. Taxonomy (NCBI): domain Eukaryota; kingdom Viridiplantae; phylum Streptophyta; class Magnoliopsida; order Santalales; family Viscaceae; genus Viscum; species Viscum album. The sequence goes on from OY728125.1 coordinate 92,589,805, forward strand.
AATGATTTTTCATATATGTTCATTCATTAAATTTTCTCAATTTATAAATATTAAGCATTCCAAATCATGATTTAACACGCCTTGGAATCTTTTCACTCGTCAATCATGATAAAGTTTAAGTATATTTTTGTTCATATAATGAGAACACTCTCCATAACCATAAAATTATAAAGGAACTATTTTCTCCACTTTGTAAAGACAAAAACACATAAATTAATGAAGGGTTTTAAAATAAGGTTCTAATGAATCTCGGTCTTAATATTTGTAGGAATTGATGTTTAAATATTAAGGCTCAATGGGAAGGTTTATATATAAAGTAAAATGCATGATATAAAAAGATAAATTCTTCTCCCCTACAAAATAACAACTCATTTTCCCCTAAAACTCAACATAAAAGTCACGATCAAAATAAATCTTAATGAATTATTTATCAAACCTATTGAATTTTTTCTCTCCTTCTATACTCTTTTTTAAAAAAATGTACTTTTTTTATTTTAAAATTTATACTTATAATATACCTCACACCCACCACCTAACCACATGTGATAAAAATCATCGGTCCTGTGATGGTGATTTTTGAATATTCTATGTCATCACCCATGTATATTTTTCATTTTTTTAAAGGACAAAAAAATAAAATTATAGTGATTGAATCAAAAAAACATTAAATACCCACAAATATCACCCCCACACTTTTTAATTACACTTACTTTCATCCCTTTTACCTTTCCTTTCTCAACCCTTACGATTCAACTTTCAAATTTCATGAAAAATACTAAAAGAAGGGTATGAATGGATAAAAATGGCTTGAAATAGATCATTACTATCTAGGGAATTCATGGTTTCTATGGAATAAACAATGATTGAAGTAATGTTGGTATCAAGGATAAGGTATTTTCAAAAGATTCATGAATCACTTTAATTGTTTTTTTACAATTAGTAGCTTTGAAAAGTTTCAATGAATGTTTTAGGAGGTGGCATGTCCCAATATCACTTAGTAAATATGCTCAAGATAAAATAGGAATTAATTAGTCTAGAAATAATCTTGGTAATAGAATGATGATATTATAAAATAACTAAAGCGATGACTAATAATAATAAATAAATTCACATAAATTTTACAAATTCAAAGTATTAAAATTGATAGGGAAATTTCATTTACCTGAATCAATAAATTCCCTCAAATCATTGGTCCTTATATTAATATCCAAGATACAATTTAATAATACAATTATCTATTTTATTCATTAATGTTCATTATAATTTAATTCTATAAAATGTAATCATAGGATTAGTAAGAAACTCTTATCTCCAAAATATGTTAGATAAAGAATAAATTCAATCATGGGAATGATATTCTATTTTAAATGCTCCAAATAAGTCTAAGAGGAAAATATTTACTGTTTTAAATATGAATAATAAAATATAACTCCTTTACCATGAATATTACTCCCATATCCTCATTGACTATTTGGGATATTTTTTGTTCCATTATGTTCCTAAGAAAGTAATTTAACAATTGCAGAATAAGTATCATGCAATTAAAGTTCAAAATGATGAGAGGGAGTTTTTTCATGTTTTAATAATCCTAAGAATGAAATTTAAATCTAATTTTGTAGAAATAAAATATAAGGATAATTCTTAGTAGGATCCCCCATGTGGTCCCTATATTTTTACTTACTATAGAGGGAATTACCAACTGTTATCCATTTTCTAATGGAGGGTGAATATTCATGGAAATGAACCACCACATGTGGCCTTTCCCAGATAAACATCTTCTTTGTTGTTGAGGAGTGACCCATGGAAATATTATACATGATCATACAACTTTAAAATTAATTAAAAGATTTATGGAAGGGGTATCATGAAGAATAAATCAACCTCCTTCTTGGTTGCTACTTGTGAAACCTCCTCTCATTTTTTCATTGTTAACTCAATAATGTATGAATGAATTGAATGATCGAAGGGGACGTAAATAGGTATTTTTATATAAATAATTTTAAAATTTGAATTATTAAAAATAAATTTATCCCTTTCAATATAAAAAGACTCTAAATTGTTTTATTTATTCTTATTTTCTTTTAATTATTCATGGGATTCCCTAAATTAATGTTCAATAAAATCAAGAAGCTCCATATTTTCTTCAGTAGAGGCATGTCTAGTTACATCATTTTTTTATAACTAGTGGAAATGATTTTATGAATCTGAAAATTCAATGAAGTGAGAATTAATACTCAATTAAAATTGAATAAAATCAAATGAAATAGAGTTTGATATAATATCATCTCCCTTAGATGGTCTATCTATAATATATTCTTCAATGGTGACTTCTTATGGGAGTTTTATTGTAGAATGTAGAGGTAGGTAGTCAATCTTCTCTATATTATCTTCAAATTACACCACTCGGGTAGTATCTTCCCATTACATGTGTAGTAAAACATAGAAACCTATTGTATATTCTACATTTTAGGAACTAAGAAGATAAAATTGTACCTCATACTTATTCCATAAGTCATCCATATCTTATTGATCTCCCACACGTAGCTTAATAGGAAAATATACTACATTATGAATCTAATCAATCTCATCATAGTTATCTTGGATCTGTCCATCCAAAATATTGGGTTGTGAGACTCCTTAAGTTCGGCCTCAACTCCATGGATCTCCTCATAAAAATTAGCGAAGACTAAGGGGGGCTCTTCTTATTCCTTATTCACTTGATAAAATTTAGGAAATTGATGGGAGAACCCAATTATTTCTTAGTACATGGATTGGAAAACATATTTCATTATGTCCTCCCTTAGTTCAGAAATAAATTCCTTTAATGACTCCTCCCCAATATTTTATTTCAACAATAAACTCAATTGTCTTGAAATAATGGATGAAACTAGTTTCATTGACAATAGTGAATCATTAATTAGTCTCCTTACACATAGTGAATATCATTATAAATAATGGGAGAGAACGATGGACACTCTACTGGTGTATTAGCCATTTCTTAATAATATTATGGGAAGTAATCCCAAAAATCAGTTATTTATTTGGACAATCATTCAATTAATGGTTTTTCAACGATCTATTTATGCTCTTAGATGAGGTCCTTGAATTTATCATCTCTGATTATTTGTATTTGGACTCACGTGATCTTTCTTTAAAAAAGAGAAACAACATATTCTATAAATCATTTTGATTATACTACTAGTTATTGAATATTTGAGTTTCCTCTCAAGGTATAAAAATATCCAGTTTAATAAATCATTGACAAAATAATTTTTATGGTTTTTTTAATTAATGAAAACTATCAATTGTGTGAAAATAAAAAAAAATAAAACACTCATTATCATTCTAGAAATAGTTCTAATTTTGATACATGCCTATCATAAGGTGTGGAAAAAAAAATTTATTCTCTTAATGTAGCTTAGAGGCAGACCAAGTTCATCTCACTTGAGGAACATAACAATCTTTTCAATCATTAATTTCCAGTCCCTATAATCTTTTGTTCTTTATTATTTTTTAAAATAATGGAATTTTAAGGTTTTTTGTTTTGGAAAATAAATGAAATATAGAATTATAACCTAGAAAACATATAAAAATAGAATGAAATTAGGGAAGAATGGTCTTGGTCCTAGATTTTGTCACACAAGTTCATTCAATATTTATTTATTTTTAAATTCTATTTGATAATTAATTTTAAGAAAAATAATTTAAAAATTTATTTTCTTTTATTTATTTATTGTGTAATCTTAGCTTTCCTTCGGCACACCAAACCCTATATCCTCCAGTAGTAAAATAGTATAATAACCCAATCCACAATGAAATTATGATAATTATTGGCTCCCCTGTATGTCATTTTATTCTATCAGGCAACCTAAATCCACTATATGAATAGTTTCCCTAAGATAATATAGGGAAAAAGAATGAGTCGATAAAAAGGATTAGAGTTGGAAATAATGTCATGGTTGATGATAGAAACATTTTTGAAACACTCTCACATCTACCTCAAATAGAATAAAAATATGGTAAATTGAACTTCAATAATTTATAATGTCATGAAACCTTCCCCAAGGCCAATCCGCATGTTAGTCACTTTCTATTACGATGTGAAAATAGATCATGAAGAATAGATGTAGGAGTGATAAAAAAATATTACGTTTGGAAGATAAAGGGGGATGAAAGAAGGTGGAATATCTTTAATTAAAAGTTAAATGAATTCAATACATGGGAAAATAAAACAAAAATGTAATGAAAAGAAATAAATCCTAAAGTAGAAGCATCCCATGCAGAACAGTGCATCAGAGGATCCATGGGAGATGATCCTAAATCCTTCATTCTACCTTCTAATTTATATCCATCTATCCACCCTGAGTGTAATAAACGAAATCATTAATGGGTCAAAAATATGTCATGATGGGTCCTGAGGTCATAAAATATACCTCCTCAATTAATTTCATCAGATCCGTCTATTTTTTGTCATGTAAAAGAGTTTCACATCATGTAATTTGTGTACATGATATGTAATATGTGGGGTAGTGAACCTGCCATGACATTATTAATAGATGGATTCACGACATGTCTTCCTTCCATTAACACAATGTGAAGGCCACATAAATGATGTGTAATGTGGTTTTCCAACTGGTTTCACTCCGTTTCAGCTTGGTTCTTCATTTCTGAGCTTCATAATTGGTTCTTAACATTTTCGTAAACTTTTTGTAGAATCCATTATAAATTCATCAACTTTTAGCTTCCAAAATCTAGTTTCATTCTGCACCACTTTACCATATAGTGTGAAGTGTCTGTGGATCACTATATTCATCTTTTTTTACTTTTTTATAAAATACCATATCCTTCCGAAAAACATAAAAATAATTAAATACCAACAAGAATAATAAATTAAATTTTAAAAAACTTATGTTTTCTATCAAAACATTCTTGAAAAATATGACTTTTTCAATTATGTATGATGATTTTTATGTTGTTTGTCATTTTATGAAAAAATAAGGATTTATTTCTTTGGATATTAGAATATGTGTGTGTATTTGTGAAAGAGTAATTTTGGAGATTTTAATTTCCTTGGAAGTGTTATAATGATAAATTCTATATTTTGGGGATGATATAGATGATTACGTACTAATTGTTATTATATATATGATAGTTATATCCATATTTCTATGAAGAAGGCCTAGTTTTTTAAATTATTTTAGTTCTCATAATAATAATTATAGTGTTGTGTAACCATAATATTTCTCTTCTATAACCATCATCTTAATACTATAGAGGCATCATTTTGTGTCATATTAACCATCATTATACCCTATAAAACCATCATCTTCTCAATATAGGCATCAAGTGTGGACTAAGTTAACATTATTTGGTCTTTGTTGGCATTTTAATAGTCCAAAACATTATATGCATTTCCTTTGAAATAAAACAAGAATTATTTTATAGCTTTCTTTATATGCAACCCTGAGTCTATATGAACCACTATATATAAAATGTTATAATCTAGCGATTAAATTGATTTTTATGAATAGTAAAAACTACTATAAGAAAATTTTTATAAAGGTTTTAAACAAGGAATTTTTTTTATTAATTCACAATAAATTTGTACTAACTTTTATCTAATGTTAATTTACACATAAAATATGGTTTTTATCAAAAACAATTCTAGTGAAAATTATGATTATTTTATACAATTTTTATGAATTTTATTTAATTTAATTATTATAAATTTTATAATTCTCATTTAAATATTATCTTAATGTTAATTTTCATGTTTTTTCTAAAAAACATATATTTCATCAAAGAGTGAAAAATACTTATTTTTGTAAAGAATTTCATTACTTTTAAAGTACATTTACTATTATGTTCTGAATTTTAACTTACATTAAACTAAATATAATTTAATTATAACTAATATATAAGTAATTACATAGTAATAATTTTTATAATTTATTTTCATATAAACTAATTTTTTGTCATAAAAACTAGTTTTTTCTAAAACTCGTTTTATGCAGAAATGTGTTTTTATCATAATAAATTAATTTAGTCACTATTTATTAATGGATTTATAGAAATATATCGATTTAATAATGAATATAAAATTTTAAATTTTTTTATGGTTTTTACTTAGTAATTAATTTATATAAATTGTGTTTAAGGCTTAAAAATCTTTTTTTGAAAACGGGTTTGCATTTTGGTTATTTGCATTTTTTTTTAAATTAAATTGTTCCACATATTAAAATTGTATCAAATAATGTTGAATCCATATTTTTAATCATAATAATTAATATAATGTAATAGGGTCGACTTAATTGTTTGACATAGCGAATAGTAAAAATAGTAAAATTTTGTTACAATGATCTAAGTTAAAATAGGTTTACCAGGTAGTCTTAAATCATGGTGTAAGTTTATAATATCAACCTAAAACCATAATAATATTTTTTTAAATGTATTTAAACCATATCATATATTTCATTCAAATGCCTACTAATTTGGATCCACTTTTGGATGAATGTGACAGTAAATAATTGAAATCTAGTAAGAAATTCTATTTGTGTCCCTCCCCGCACTTATAAAAGGGAACCTCACTCCTCTCTTATCCACACTATATATGAATTAAATATCATAAAATAAATAATAAAAACCATTTCTATAATCCTTAAATTAATACTAGATCCTTTGGTATTCTTCTAATACCAATACTCTAATTTTTAAGTTGTAAGTCAAAGGAGATCTCTGAAAAAAAAAGTTATAGATCTTAACTGGGATCTTTTGATTTAATTTTCTATTATAATTCCAATAAAAATGTTTTATAAATAAAAAAATATATTAATTAAATATAATAAACATAAAAATATGTTATTATGATTATGTAACAACTGTTTTCTACCCCTTATCCATCAAATGGGAAATAAAAGTATTCCTCATGCGTACGTGTGGACTACCACCTCCACGTAGCAATATGGTTTATTTCACATCACCATAATTCAAGGATGGTTATTATGATAGATTAAATATTTTTATAATATATTTATGTTATAATTATTATTCATTAATTATAATATCTTATCAACCTTCTTACTTTATGATTCATTGGATAATGACAACTTCACTCATGTGTACATGTGGACTAAATCTCTACAAAGCATTGTGGTTTGTTTTTAATTTCCATTTTACTTGGATGGTAATAAGGATATACTTATTGAATATTTTTTATGTTTAGGATATAATAATGATTCTATAAAGGTTAATTAAAATTTAAATGTCCTTCTTTATATTCATTGAATAGTGGAAAACATCACTCATGTGTACCTGCAAACTACCACCTCATGTAGTGATTTAATTAACCTTTCATCACCACATTATATGTATAGATATAAATATATATATACTGAATTTATACATATGATATTTATATCATTATTAACATTATATACATTAATTTACCATTATCAAATTCAAAAGACCATAATTGCTGAAGGAAAACATAAATGAAAAATAAAGAAATTAAAACCCAAAATGATGATGAAAATCAAAGATTATAAATGAATAGGTGAATGTTTTTATAAGTTGAAAATGTATGGTATTATAGTTATGATAATTTTTCTGGTGTATATTTTTAAAAAAATATAAGTTATTATACCTAATTTTATAGTGCTTGTGAATTAAGACTGACTTGAGGTCAGGGTATTATGTTACAATCTCATCATTACCGAGCTAATTTTTTATTAAATTTTCTGATGATGAAAATATATGATATATCTCTCCCAAGTATTACTTATTTGTTTATCCTGTGATTTTTTCTTAATATTTTATTTTTTTTCTTTCTTTTTCTCTTATTAATTACTCAAGATACTAAAAGTAATGTTTTTAAGGAAAATCATAAAAAATTCCCTTTGGTCGAGAATATTTTATTGAAGGTCCATATTTTCATTTAAATGTTTTAATTAATGTATTTAATATTCTATAAATATTATTTAATATCTTTTTTAACTATATTTAACGTTCACTACCAATGTTTAAATGTAATTTTCTTATTTCTTTCCAAACATGGTACTTTTGACATTTTAACAAAAATTGTGAAAGGAATTTTTTAACAAACACCACATGAATGGATTTCCTAACCTTAAAGAATATTCATTTCTTTAGAGATTCTTTTATATGTTTCCTTGGTTATTTTCAAGTAAAATATTATCATAAATATTTTTGGAATATTTTATATTTTATGTAATCGTTTTCAAAATAAAAAAATGTATTTCCCTAAAAATATGTTATAGTGATATTTTAAAGGAATTCCCATATATAGAACACCCTTTCATTTTTATTATGATTTAATAGTGATATGATCTAATGTTAACCTATTTATGTTTTCTCAAAGTTATTTATGTTTATGATTATGAAATTTGTATGAAACACAAATCATTTACATGAGTTATGTTACGATGATATAATGAATGTTTATGATCTAATAGAACACATATGTATAGTTTTTATTATATTATGGGGGTTCAGTTATAAAATAATGAATTTTGTTTATCTTATAAACCAAGTACTAGTGGGTTTGTTATATCCCACCAATTAATTTTTTAAATATGGATATCTCATGTGATAATAATGACTAGAATGGGTTGGGAACCTAGTTAACTAAGGGGCATTGTATAATAAGATAATTTTGGGATTGAACCATAACTAAGGAAATTATGGAATTGGGTGTGAACCGAATCCAATATGATAGTATTGGAAGTGAGCCTTGACTATGGAAATGATTTCCTATGATTAGTTTGTTTCCAAAAACTTATGTTTTATTCTTATGATATGTTTGTATGAATCAAGATTGATTATTTAGGATTCCAAAATCTCATTAATTATGTCTTTTGATTAATCATAATAAATTCAATGTTTCATGATTATGATATATGAATTTATAGGTACCATTTTATAATGTTTATCTCATGTTCTCAAATCCTCATTCTTATCTTATACTCAATTATGATATTTTATTTATATATATATATTATATTTATACTTATTGAGAATCTGAGATCACCCTTTCTTATTTTTCCCTTCCCCGAATTATGAAAACAGGTTTAATTATGTTATGTCTAATGAGGTTTCTAAACAGGTATAACTAAATGTGAAATTATATAGATATTTTATTTACCATGTATATATGTATCCATGTTTCCAAATACATTATACCTTTATGGTCCTCAAGAATTTGATTTTATTAAATATATTGAGAATTCATCTAAAAAGATATGATATTTATGTATAAAAATTATGGTTCACTATTGTATGTATTAGAGGAAAGCTTTAACAACTTTTTGAAACTTAGATGAGGAAAATCTAGTGAGAAAACTTAGGATAATACTGATTACATTATATAATAAAAAGTTATTTTAGAGAAATGAGTTTGGTTTCCTTAGGAAAATAAATCCCTATCTGTATAATAATGTACATGTGGTTTCAAAAGATATAAATCATGGGGTGATAACCAATAAAATAGTTAGTCAAATATATCTCATCCATTATTCTAGTGCATGGTGAATGTTCCATTACTGTGAACATAGTCTGAAAATCTCAAGGGATATTCATATGTTAATTCACATTTTTATTAAGATCTGATAAAAGTATTCAAATAGATAATGACCATGGATAACCCATGTTTAACCTAAGGTTTCATAGATCTAAATAAATGTATCATGATTTAGAAATGTTATAAATGATTTTCAATATTATATGATTTATCTCTCTGATTAATGATGTTTGTCACCTTAACTATTTTGGTTTTAGGAAGGTATTGAAGATAGAATAATAAGGTTGAAGTGGGAACAAGTAAGCTCACATATTGAAGTACCCTATTTGAACATAGTTATATGAATCCATGTATATTATGAAATGTCTCAAAGAATGTTAATTTATATCCTCAATTATTAGATTTTGAGTTATTAGTAAAAAATTTTAGTGGTATGATTATCGCATCTCAATTATATGACTATTCAATATTCGATGATTATGTGAATATTCTCCCATATAAATATAATTATTATTCCTATAGTTTTATTTGATGTGGTTTTGGGAACCAATTAGATCTATTTATATAAATCTCATATCAATTATATATAAATTAAAGTAACATTTCATATTTCGAACCAACTTATGATTACATATCAGTGTGGGGGGTAAAAATAAACATATAACCAGAATTATTTATGGATATTTATTACTATTCAATTTAAGTATTTATCTAACATGGGTTAGGACAAACTCAGCATGGATGATATTCCTATTGTATTGGAGTTTATTTTTGTCTTTCTAGAATATTTTTCTATCCATCATCTAAATAATGAGGTTGGATTTTTAATAGAAATAATAAATACTTCTAAACCTATTTCAAATATAATAGAATGGACCCAATTGAGTAGTTGTAATTTGATAATAAACATCAATATAATCTTTATTATGGATTCATTTGACTAAATTTTTCACCATGGGGTGCACCTATAATTTGTTTCAGAAGAAAAATGTATCAATATGGAAATGCATTAATTATAGAGAACTTAACAAAATCACAATCAATAGTAAGTATCCTCTACCCCGAATTAATGACCTTTTTATCAATTATGGGGATCTAGATATTTTTCCAAGATTGATCATTGATATGGATACTATTAGTTAAGGGTTAATAGTGAATATATAAAAAATATATCTTTTCATACAATGTATTGAAATTGAGAATTTATAGTGATTCCATTTGGCCATACTAATTCCCCTTATATCGTCATGTATATACTAAATAAAGTCTTTATTGATTAATTTATTAATCTTTTGGTAGTATTTATTGGATTAAATTATTATATATTATAAGAGTAAGGAAGAGAATTAAGGTCTCTTTAGAATTTTATTTAAGACCCTAAGGATGTATAAGTCTTACGAAAAAATTTCCAAGTGTGAATTTTAACTATAAAACATTTCATTTTTGGACAAATAATTTCATTCAAGGGTATATCGATGGATCCTTCAATAATTAATGTTATTAAACATTAGCCCAGACCAACCAGTATTAATATGGTCTATAGTTTTCTTAGATTGGTTGGATATTATCGACAATTTTTGAAGGATTTATCAAGAATATATAACACATTAAATAAGTTAATCAGGATAGTAGTTTAGTACATTTTGACTAATGAATGTGAAGAAAATATCAATAAATGTAAGAGAATGTTGGTTGGTACAACTTCACTCACACTACCCAGTATTGGATAATTGTTTTATATTAATAGTTATGAATTAGAAAAAGGGTTGTGATGAGTTTTTATAAAGATTAATCTAGTTATATCTTATGACTCATTCAAATTTATGTTTAGAGATCTAGATTAAAGGGGTTTGGATTTATGAACAATAATGTTTTCATTAAATATCTCGAGGCATTATCTTCATGGAGAATGGTTTGACATATATATGGATCAAAATATCATAAAGTATAAATTCACCTAGAAATATTTTAAGTTGAACCAAACAATATGATTGGAGTTTATTAAAGATCGTGACTTCTCAATAAACTACCACATCGGGAAAGATAACAAGGAGGCTGATTATTTGATTCAAAATAATCATTCAAGATTTTCTATGATGAAGATAAAAAAAGATCAAATTTTTTTAAATTTCAATGAATGTTCCTTGAAATATTGAAGTAGGGGGAAATATTATCTTTATCGAAGGAGTGTTCAACCACATATCCATATATATATATATATATATATTAAATGTGAACAAAAGATTGATGTGGTTCTGAAAAAGAAGGTGAGAAATTTTCATGAGTTCATACATGATTTTGATAGAAATATAGGGTTTAGGAATCAGGTATGTGCCCCCATCAATATTAGACATGAAGAAGGAATCATTGTGAAAATATCATAAGTCTTCATTATCTATTAATCCTTGAGGTATGAAGATATATAAATATATAAAGGAGTAATTTTTCTGGGAAAACATGAAGAGATATATTGTAGAGTATGTATCTAGGTTCATGGTTTGTTAGTAAGTTATGTCTAAGATATAAAAGTATTAGAAGGTGTTATAATCATTACCCATACTAGAATAGAAAAGGGAAAATGTCACCATGGATTTCATTTTTATACTCCCCAAAACATCTAAATTCTATAATGTTTTTTGGGAGGTATTCTATAACATTATAAAGTAGGTTCACTTCAGTTAAATAAAATAAGATTTTATACTAATCGGTTTTATAATATAAACAATAAGTAACTAGTAAGGTTACATAGGGTACCTCATTCTATAGTATTTGATTCAAGATCTAATGTTTACCTCAAATTTATGGAGAAGTATTTAGAATTCTCTTGATATAGAGTTGTGTTTCAGTACTGCATGTCACAGTCAAACAAATTTCCATTCTGAGATGACCATTTAGACCCTGAAGGAGATATTAATAACCTATTCTATATATTACATTGGTTATTGGGATCAACGCCTTCTTCTAGTCAAGTTTTCTTATAGATATTTATTTGAATAAATAATTTAGATGGTTATATATTATGATCTATATGGAAATAATTGTAGAAATATGACAGATAAGGATACTGATAAAGAAAAAATGTTATTGATACCATAGCTAGTTGAGGAATGGAAGCTAATATTAAATCTATTCTTAAGTATAACAAGCTAGCTTAAATTTGATATAATAGTTGAACTAGAAATTATTGGCATGATCTAGAATTAAAAATTGGTGAAAGGTATTTCCTATGATTATATCTATGGAAGAATATTATGAGATTCAGAATTGTAGGAACCATGAAATGTGTTCCATGCACTTCTACCCAAAATGTCCTCAACTGGGCATGAATATTTCATGGTGGGAATCATTATTTTTCATAGGGTTTAGTGATATTAGTGAATGCACTAGACTAAATGGTCGGGACCGCAGACCGACACTGATCCCAAGCAGGGGTGCTAGGGCGCAACCCCCATGATATGCACCAATTATTTTGGCTAAGTTCCCAAAGAGGTTCCCAATATACCTGCACACAAACACTTACTCACCACTATGTTAGAGCTTAATGAACCAATAATGTTCGCTATGTCCTTGAATCGACACCCCTGTTAGGCCAAATCACCACTGGCACGCAAGTATACTTTGGTGCCACCCATCTGGTGTGTAGCCACTTGCACACCACAATTTGATCATGCAACATACTTGCACGACCAATATCCTTTCACCCATGGTCCTATTTTTTCCTATAAATAGACCCTTGGGGCCTTTATTTGTATAGAAAAAATTCCCTAAAGCCTAATTGTTTCTCGGGTCCACCGAGTGCTTCTCCCAAGTCTTCACAAACATTCAAGGTAGTTCTTCAACAACTAATGTGGAGGAAATGAAGGAGGACCATAGGACATAAGTCCTTTTACTGTTTGAAATCCATAAGACTTTTTCACCTAAAGAGACCAACCTCCCTAAATTAGAAACAGTTGTGCGCCACCTATTCCTATCACAAGAACTTGAGTTCCCCACTTCTAGTAATAGTTGTGAATACTCTTTTAGTCTTGAGTCTGGTCTTGCCCAAGTATTAACATCTAGGTCGTTCTTCACACAAGTGAACATCAGGTCGCCCAGGCCTACATCCATGCCATTACTTGTGCATCGGTACCTACTTGGGCACCCCTCTTTAGTTAACCTAACCTCTTCAGTATAAAATCCATTAACCCCTCTACAAATCCATTCATGGAAAGGCTTATTCTTTATTTTCTCCCATATATTAAAGGGATTATATTGAGACCTCCACCAAAACCTCATAACTTATCAATCCTTTGGGAAAGTCACATCAGCTTGTCTCATATTTGAGTTTGTATATCAGCATTCAGAGGTTTCCCACATTGGTTTCACAATGGTGTTAGGATTCATGGAGATTTTGTGGGTTTGTATATACATTTTCACATGGACTATTCTCCCAGGAACAGTGTTGGGAAGTTCTTGATTTATAGGATTAGGGTTTTGGTTTTGTCCTCCCCTTTTTGTCTATATGACCTGGTACTTCAGTTCTCTAGTAGGGAAGGTAAGGTTCACACTTTCTTTTCCATGTAATCAAAGTATAAATCTCCCTCCCCTACCGAGATCCATAATGGTAGCCATCCAGGTGTAATCCCTTATCCTTTTAAGTATAAGGTTGTAGCCTTTCTCCTCTCTACTTTCTTCACCTTCAATCCTTCCTTAAATTGGAACCTTGTCAAATGTAAAGTGAATAAGGGGAAGGCTCATCTCCTCACCCTCTTCCTCGGTCACCTCACCCTCATCCACCAACGTTGTCGTAGGCGTGCCCTCTTCCACCAGCAGAGGAGGAAAAGTGTGGGTTCCTTTGTTGAACTATTTACATCCTCTTGTTTCTCACACCAAGCATGAATCACATGGGATTATAAATTTGTCATGATCAAAATATTTTCATAATCCAAGTTGAACTATGAGAACTCTGATTTCAGTTCAAACTAGGATATGTTGGATGCCTACTTGAAGGTCTGAGCATAAAACGGTTCCCTTCCAAAAGGGTTTACACAATCATGTCCCCTTAAATGTTCATCTATCATGCATAATCCCTAACATGATGAATGAACTATAAGAAATATTATTCCAATCATAATTGGGATACATAAGAAGCCTTCTAAGGGCCCGAGATCACTAGATATGTTCTTCAAGAATACAACCTTAGTTCCCTTAATATGGATATCCATCTTTGAAATAAGCCCCAAATAAACTCCTAAACCATCAAGAAATCTTTTTCGTAATGTAATCCCAAAATTATTTCTCTGAAAGGACTATACTCTCCTATGAGACTTATCTAGTTATGTTGGCTTTGATTCCTATCCACATGGGATATGTAGGAAGCCTCCTTGAGGTTCAAACCCAACACTTCTAATAAACCCTATTCTTCCTGGGCCATATTCCCAACAGGGTCTAATATTACTTGGAGAACCATATCCTTTCCATGTTTCTTGGGCTTCTTTGACATAATCCCCACACCAAACTCTGACTAAGAACTTTTCTCATAGATGTCTTTACCACATGACATTAAACTATATGGATATGTCTTTATCACATGACCTTAAAAGGTATGATGTGTCCCATTAATCTATACCAAACTATGAGTGTAGATACCCAAAGCTTGACGTAAATGGACAATACATTACTTTTGTGGAAAACATAATACATAACAAAAACAAAAACTCAAGGATCGTAATAGTTTAGTGTCTTTTGAAACTCGGAATGTAATCTTCTAATCTTGGTGAAAGATCTCAACATCTCCCATAAAGATCTTAACCTTTTGTTTTTCTTACCTAAAACCATTCTTGAAATCCTGGGGAAAAGAAAACATATAAAGGGTGATCTCAAATGCTCAGTAAGGGTAAGCATGGAGAAAATAAAACAAACCATATATAGTTGAACATAAAAACATGAACATAATGTTTAAACATAAAAATCTTGAGAAAAGACATAAATCTTGGAAGTACATAAGACATGTATCATAATGGGACATCAATCCTGATAAAATAGCATGAGAATTAATCATGTAATTGTGGAAACCATTCAGAACTTGTTATGATTTCCATAGTAGCCAAGGCATTGCTTCCAAGACCATCTTAGTGGACAAAGTCCCTTTCTGAATTGAGTTCACTCCTCTTTCCAGTCCTGTATCACTGAACCAGATCAACTTACCGTTCATTCCTTGTCTATATCATGAGATATGAAACTTTACCCAATGTATTGGAGGTAGATATAGGTCCCACCCATCCCATAATGAAACCATTCTTATGTGTGCCACAAAATCAAAAATCATACATCATTGCATAACCCATGTAATCAAAATGGGATTCTTAAACATCATGACATCATAAAACAATTCATATAAGATAAAGGAATTAATAAAAATAATTACATCACAACATAATCAAATAAATGTAATAATAGGGATAGAAACAGAACCCTATATTATCTTATATGGAAAATAATTTTGATAAAACACTTGAACTCCATTCTTGAGGAAAATATCCTTTCTACTTCAAAAACATTTTATCTTTCTTATCATGTCATACAATTATAAACTAAATTAAGTTGATTAAAAATAAACTTGAAAAAATATAAAGTAATCTTCATGGAAATAATGGTCTATGAAATCATAAAAATTCATTCCTGCCGTATAAGTTAAAAAAAGACATTCTTATCTTAATTTGTCGAAAAGGTTAAAAAGGTCCTTGTTTGAAAAATGAGGTAAAGATTCCTTTATAAACATATTATAAAAAGTAAAACGAGGGTATGAATGACTTTAACCCATATTCTATAAAATATTAAGAATTATTTGAAACACATTTTTAAGAAACATGGATGTGGATGATAAAGAGGTCCCTGTAGATAATTACGTATAAAAAACCTCGGATAGTGAGGATATTGTGATAAAAACCCTTACAAAGATCTTTTTGTAAATAAAATAGATCACTTATGTGTATTCACTATAAGGTCACATAAAGAAATAATAAATACATGATATGATATAAAAATTCATTTCTCACATAATCAAAGAATGACATAAACAGAAAGAGAAGATCAACCCAAAGAATAGAAATTGGGTTAAGAAGTTCACATACCTTGTGTTCGACTTGACTCGATCATTCTTTAATCTTCTGAATAATAAAAAGAAGTTAATTTCTACTTTCTTACGAACCGTTTTTAAGTTTATTATTCTTTTTATATCACTTATTACCATGTTATAAACATTATGTAACCATTTAAGTTAATAACGTTCATTTTGTAGATATTTGGTACTTGAGTCAAAAATGGACTTCTTATAATTACATGTTGTTCATGTGGTCAAAGGTTCATTATATTCATGATTTATATATCATATATATCATATATATCTAGCATATAAATTTATTTATAATAGTACATAACATATGGAGGAAATAAATGAAATGCACCGTTCATGGACATGGTAAGTCGTACGTACGAATGAACGCTACTTTCATTTCTATTTATTATTTTAATGGAATTAAAAAATAATGATACATAGGTATATTATATTTCCAGTATAATATCATAAATAATATCATTAAATCTATCGTTTATACATCCCACATAAGGCATTAACTAATCACATCACTTTGAGGGGGTGGTAGTCCGCACTTCCTCAATTGAGATTATCGTATTTACCCACAATGGAAACCATAAAGGCTTGATATAATTGGGAATTAAAGAAGAATAAGTAAATCATAAACATAATATATATCATATATAAATATAGTTCCATCATAATGTCCACCATGAGAGGCGGTAGGAGAAAATCGAACAATCATCGTTTCGTGAGGCATTAGTTTGCCATCCACAGAAACATTATGTTCTTCATCCATTAGATGGAGGTTTGTGAAACTTTAGTTCGAATAATTCTCATAAAAACATCCTATTATATTTAGTATACTGGTTTTGTTACAAAATAAAGGATTAAAAATAATTTAGGGGTTGGAGAAGTAGAATAAAAGAAAACAATTTAAGAGGAACAATTACCTTTAATTTGGGTAACATCCTTTGGTTTGAACCAAAAGGACTTCTTGAAGTGACTTCATCCAATGGTAATGATTCTATGAGAAGAAGCGAGATATAGGGAGATTATTTGGGCAGAAATTGGACAACCAAAAAGGCTTTAGAGGTGTGTGAAATTTCATATAAGTGGTCTCCTTTTATAAGGGAGAGGAGGGGGTCTTTAGGAAAGTGTGAAAACATTATTTTATTATAAACTTATATTCGGTTTCAAGAGGTCCAAAACACAATAATGTTGAATCTAAGATGTCTCATATTCGAAATAAAATCATCCAACCATAATTGGACAGGTTTTGGACAATATGTTAATCATTATAATCTTATTTATTTTAATCATTTATTAATGGGGTAAATACTGCATCATTATTATGTCATAAATAATTTAATTTATATGATGTATAAAAATTATAAACAAATACCATGATGTAGGAAATCTTTTTAGCTTTCCAATGAATATTTATAGATTAAAATAGGACTTATATTACACCATATAAAAATTAATTACTATAAGAGTTTTGTTAATGTCAATTTTGTATTCACATTAAATAAATTAATCAAAATTGTCATTTTCACTCCCAAGAGGCTCAATGGGGTCCTGAAATCGACCCAAAGATGCACATGGTCGTTAATGAAACAACCAATAAGTTTTGGACAAGTGTTAAGGTAATTTGGAATTATTATAATATTCTTTTTACCTTGAATTACCCTATTTGCCTTTAACAGCGGTAAATAAAATTCAAAAGTTACTATTCATCAAAAATTATTTTCATCTTAATGAACCACATTTTACTTCTTGATAACAACCATGAATGTCGGATTTTTTAAATTCAATTCACAGAAGTGGTAAAATTTCATTTAAATGAAAAAGTCAGTTTTTTTAACTACCACTAAGTTGTTTCACTATTCATCAAAAATTGAAGTTTTTCAGAAAAATACCAAAAATTCAGCCTAAGAATTATTTTATATTCCAAATTCAAAATTGATGTCTATTTTTCCAAATTAAAAACATATAAGTGTCATTAATTACTTTTAAAATTAATTCCTGTTATCAAAACAAATATCGTGTTTTTAAGAAACAAGAACTATCAAAAGATTGATACTTGTTTATGTCCAATTTCAAAGTGAAATTAATTACAATGACCAACATTGGATTAAATGGTAAAAATATATTCTAATTAAATTTTATAACCAATTAAAAAGTAAATCTAACCATATAAATTATTAAGATGAAAAAAGTTGTTTTTAATTAAAATATCGTGTGTTTTTACTATTCATTAAATTATGAATGTTATTAGAATAATATGAAACATTTATCCAAAGTAAATTTTTGTATCTTGATTCCAAAGAATAATTTTATTTTGTCACATTGAACTTATATACATGTCAAAAACAAGATTTAAAGTGGGTACGCAATCAAAAGGAGGGAAAAATTCAATTTTTTAAAAATACATATTTTACATGAAAAAATTATTTTGTTCTCATACCACATTCTAGAAAATGTGTAAGATGAATAATAATGTTATAAAATTCAAAATGTAGTTAATACTATTCATAACGGCTAGTCCATAATAACAATATATTGTTGTTTAGTGAATCCCAGTACTGCGTACTACACACGCTATCGAGGAAGGTCGTGATTGTGTGTAATGCAAGCCAAGTCAGGGTTGTATATTATGAAAGACTCCGTAGTTTTTTATAACAGAATCTAACCATATCTCATTTATACATTGAATATATATATATATACACTCAATGTTGCGTAGAATGAAAACTATCGAACGAACTTGAAATTTTGTGTAACACAATCCAAGAATAGTGTTGTGTATACGGTGTTGTGTATAGAACAAGATAATTTTGGTGTCACGTACAACACAAGACATAAATGAAACTAAAAGGAATAATTATCATAAAATCTCAGGTTGTTACATTGTACCCCCCTTAAAATGAATTTCACCCTTGATATTCGTCATGGTTATAAATGGTTTACTACTTGAAAGTTTCTTCCATATAAACCCACATCGTAAAAAGGAATACCAAAACTTATATTTTAAAAACTAAAGTATAAAATGTAATGGTTACCCAAATTAACTAATCACTGGGTTCCCACATAGGAGGACATAGGTGAAAATATGGATATGGAAGAAAAATCTAACCATCATGTTCTGATGAAGAGTGGTAGAGGACATGGCTATGAAAAAGCCAACAATCACAAAGCCATAAATTTGTGATG
Source organism: Viscum album (assembly GCA_963277665.1). Lineage (NCBI taxonomy): Eukaryota > Viridiplantae > Streptophyta > Magnoliopsida > Santalales > Viscaceae > Viscum > Viscum album. The sequence goes on from OY728125.1 coordinate 92,609,631, forward strand.
ATCTAAGGTACCATCTGATTCATCGGATATAAGGGCACTAGGAAAAAAAATTTGGTTTTCAAGATGATTTGCCTATAGTTGAAGAATTTGAATTAGAAGAAATACATACTTTATTTCGGTAGAATCTCACCATTGTTCGTGCCTTGACCAATTTCCACTTCATCTCTTAAAGAAACCAAGTTGAATTTTTCATTCATTAAGTGTTAGCAGATCATGTGATAGAATGATGGGTCATTCCATCTGTCCCAAACAAAAGGTTAGAAAAATTTATTAAAATATACATAAGTCCATCTATGGTGAGGTTAAACGTATATGATTCCAAAAATGGACTTATACTTCATCTATCATACCTCTTAATAAAACTACTTTCTTCTAACCAGGGACTTTCTGTAGGCCAGTCGTATGCGATAAAGGCATGTCGCGCTTCATTTGTGAGTTTGATTCCCGCAACCTTGTCTAACGCGACGGGTTGTCGCTCGTCCTGCAGGTTTTCCCTTTTTCTAAAACTACATTATAATAACATTCCTTCAATAAGATAGAAAAAAATACTATCTTGTGTCTAACTTAATTCATTCCAATCTGGAGGCTTATCCAAAATACTTCAGTCCAAGCTCATAGTAAAAAAGAAAACAATTACTAGAAATGTCATCTACCGAGCAGTGAATACCATCATTTATCCCCCATATATCATATGATATATCTTATTGGTCACATTCCAAACTTGTGAATACCTTAATCATGTATTATCTTGCAATATGAATTACCATAGAACCTTAGTTGAAAACATTAATGCTGTCAAAAATTGTCTCTTTCCACATTCCAAAATCCCAAAAATTCTTTATACTCAAATCGTGATATCACTTTGTCCTTATATTAGTCATGAGCTCATGAATACTATCAAACATATTATTGTCTATTTATCCCTTCATTATGCTCAAATCATCTGCTTTCCAGAAATATTTCAATCACTTTTCATGGTTACTGGTACCATATAACTATCAAAAACCACAATAAACCATTATATAGATATTTCAATGTTCCACAATACTATAAATGAGATTCCACAACATTATTTTGGAATCCCTTTATATAAACACATAATCATTCCACCACATCATTTTCATAATAAAAATTTCTGATAGTGATCACATGTGACTTCCCTTTGTCCTTTTCCTTAAGAGGTTTCTCATGTTGATCATCATTAACCGTTGGATTAGGGCATTGATTAGCATAATTCCCCATTTCCTTGGACTTGAAGTATTGAAGTGTTGGTGGTGCGTTCTCTACAGTCTTTTCTTTATTCACATCATTATCAATGCTTTTTTATATTACTTTGACACTCAGCTGCTCGATGACCTTCTTTTCCACACTTAAAACATTTTTTATTCCCTTTAAAACAATCTCCGCCATTCTTATTTCCACACTTTGAGCATAAAGAAACATTTATCTTCTTTTCACCATTATTCTGAGATTTCTCCTTAAACTCCATCTTTCGTTTCTTTTCAAAACCATGAGATGGATATGTAACACCAACTTCCATTTCTACCATGATAGTGCAATGCACAATTTCTTTCATATCTACTGAAGTCTCTTATATCTATTTCCCTTCGAAGACTTGGTTTTAAGCCACTAAAAAATCGATTAACTTTACTTTCAGGTCGGATGATAAAATCAGATGCATACCTTGCAAGTCTTGTAAAATTCGCTTCGTATATACCAATAGATTCCTCATCCTTCTTCTTAAGCTCAAGGAACTCCTTTTCCATCTTTGTTCGAAGAATACGAGGGAGGTACTTACTAAAAAACAAGTTCTTGAACTCGTCCCATTACATGGATTCAATTTCATCTTGGGGACTTGTATTCTTAATTAGAGTCCACCACTGGTCTGCTTCACCTTCTAAATGGTAAACAGCTAGAATGACTTTATCATGTTCCTAACAACGAAGTATGGAAAATATCTTTTCAATGGTACTGGTCCATTGTTCAGCAACAAGTGGATCAGAAGGCCCATTGAAAGAAGGTGGACATTGCATCATGAAGGACTCAATAGAATATTGTTCCCTTCTCTGATAATTTGAAATCCAGAATGATTCATATCTTTTGTAAGTATAGAAATAAGATTTTTCACTCCATCTCCCATCAAATTTGGCTATTCAAGAGGACAATCATTGCATTGTCTGGTACATTGATCAACACGGTTCCTTCAGGTTCCATCCATTATCTAAAACCCAAAAAGAATAGTTCAAGAGGAAAAACTTATTCTAGGAAAACAACATAATAAATGGGGGGTAACTTTAATATCTAACATCTTAGGTTAAATTATACGATCATTACCGTACTTCTAGTACTATAACCTATACTTATACTTAACCTTAGGGACATCCCTAGACATACCATAGAAATATATCTAGGTATCTCACTAAAGTTTTCTCATCCTAGTATCCAAAGGTTAACTAAACCTTTCCTCTGATACCAACTTTAGAGACCCAAATCATGACGTATATGGGCAATACATTACTTTTGAGGCAAAATTAATACATAAAAAAAACCAAAACTCAAGGATTGTAATAGTTTTGTGTCTTTGGAAACTCAGAACGTAATGTTATAATCGTGGTGAAGGGTCTTCAACATCTCCCATAAAGATCTTCCCCTTTTGGTTATCTTACCTAAAACCTTTCTTGAAATCCTGGGGAAAATAAAACATATAAACGGTGAGCTCAAATGATCAGTTAGGGTAAGCATGGAGAAAGTAAAACAAACCATATACAATTGAACTTAAAAACATGAACATGATGTTTAAACATCAAAATCTTGAGAAAAGACATAAATATTGGAAGTACGTAAGACATGTATCATAATGGAACATAAATCCTGATAAAATAACATGGGAATAAATCATGTAATTGTGGAAACCATTCAGAACTTGTTATGATTTCAATAGTAGCCAAGGCATTGCTGCCAAGACCATCTTAGTGGACAAAGTCCCTTTCTGAATCGAGTTCACTCCTCGTTCTAGTCCTGTATCACTGAACCAGATTAACTTATCGTTCCATCCATGTTTATCTCCTAAGATATAAATCTTTAAACAATTCATTGGAGGGAGATATAGTTCCCACCCATATCATAATGAAATCATTCTTATGTGTGCCACAAAATCATAAATCATACATCATTGCATAACCCATGTAATAAAAATGGGATTCTTAAACATCATGAAATCATAAAACAATTCATATAAGATAAAGTAATTCATAAAAATAATTCCATCAAAACATAATCAAATCAATTTTATAATAGGTATAGAAACAGAACCCTATATTATCTTAGATGGAAAATAATTTTGATAAAACACTTGAACTCCATTCATGAGGCAAATATCCTTTCTACTTCAAAAACATTTTATCTTTCTTATCATCTCATACAATTTTAAAATAAAATAAGTTAATTAAAAATAAACTTAAAAACTTCTAAAGTAAGCTTCATGGAAATAATGTTCTATGAAATCATAAAAATCCATTCATGTCGTATAAGTTGAAAAAAAAAGACATTCTTATCTTAATTTGTCGAAAAGGTTAAAAAGGTCCTTGTTTGGAAAACAAGGTAAAGATTCTGTATGAACTTCTTATAAAAAGTCAAACATGGGTATAAATGACTTTAACCCATATTCTCTAAAATAGTAAGAATGTTTTGAAATACACTTTTAAGAAACATGGATGTGGATGATAAAGAGGTCTCAGTAGATAATTACGTATAAACAACCTCAAATAATGAGGAGATTGTGATATAAACCCTTACATAGATATTATTGTAAATAAAATAGAGAAATTATGTGTATTAACTATAAGGTCACATAAAGAAAGCATAAATACATTATATGATATAAAAACTCATTTCTCACATAATCAAATAATGACATAAACAGAAAGAGAAGATCGACCCAAAGAACGGAAAATGGGTTAAGAAGTTCCCCTACCTTGTGTCCGACTTGACTCGGTCATCCTTTAATCTCCTGAATAATAAACCAAACTTAATTTCTACTTGATTAAGAACCTTTATCAAGTTTATTATTCCTTTTATATCACTTATTACCATGTTATAAACATTATGAAACCATTTAAGATAATAACGTTCATTTTGTCGATATTTGGTACTTGAGTCAAAAATGGACTTCTTATAATTACATGTTGTTCATGTGGTCAAAGTTTTATTATATCCAGAATGATATTCATGATTTATATATCATATATATCATATATAGCCAGCATATACATGTATTTATAATAGTACACAACATATGGAGGTAAGAAATGTAATGCACCGTTCATGGAGATGGTAAGTCATACGTACGCATGAACGCAACTTTCATTTCTATTTCTTATTTTAATGGAATTAAAACATAATGATACAAAGTTATATTATAATTCCAGTATAATATCATAAATAATATCATTAATTCTATCCTTTATAAATCTCATATAAGCAATTAACGAATCACATCACTTTGAGGGGGCGGTAGTCCGCACATCCTCAAATGAGATTATCGTATTTACCCACTCTGGAAACCATAAAGGATTGATATAATTGGGAAGTAAAGAAGCATAAGGAAATCATAAACATAATATATATCATATATAAATATATTTCCATAATAATTGACACCATGAGAGGCGGTAGGATAAAATCGAACAATCATCGTTTCGTGAGGCGTTAGTTTGTCATCCATAGAAACATTATGTTCTTCATCCATTAGATGGAGGTGTGTGTAAGTGTAGTTAGAATCCTTCACATAACAAAATCCTAGTATATTGAGTATAATGTTTTTGTTACAAAATAAAGGATTGAGAAGATTTTAGGGGTTGGAGAAGTAGAATAAAAGAAAACAATTTAAGAGAAACAGTTACCTTTAATTTGGGTAACTTCCTTTGGTTTGAACCAAAATGACTTTTTGAAGTGCCTTATGCCTATGGTAATGATTAAAGGAGGAGGATCAGTATGTAGGGAGATTATTAGGGTAGATTTTTGACGATCCAAAAGGTTTGATAGGTGTGTGGAATTGCATAGAAGTTGTCTTCTTTTATAAGGGAGAGGAGGGGCACTTTAGGAAACTATGAAAACATTATTTTATTATAAACTTATCTTCAATTTCAAGAGGTTACAAACACATTAATGTCGAAGATAGGATGAATCATAATCGAAATAAAATCATTCAATAGGAATTGGACAGGTTTTGGATAATATTTTAATCCTTATAATCTTATTTATTAAAATCATTTATTAATGAGGTAAATACTGCATCATTATTGTGTCATAAATAATTTAATTTATATGATGTCTAAAATTTTTAAAACAAATACCATGATGTAGGAAATCTTTTTATCTTTCCAATTAATATTTATAGTTGAATATAGAAATTATATTATACCATATAAAATTAAACTACTAAAAGATTTTTGTTAATGTCAATTCTATATTCACATTAAATAAATTAATCTAAATTGTCATTTTCACTCCCAAGTGGCTCAATGGGGTCCCAAAATCGACCCAAAGATGGACATGGTCATTAATGACTCAACCAATAAGTTTTGTACAAGTGTTAAGGTAATTTTGAATTATTATAATATTTTTTTTACCTTGAATTACCCTATTTACCTTTAACCGCGGTAAATAAAATTCAAAAGTTACTATTCACCCAAAATTATTTTCATCTTAATGAACCAAATTTTACTTCTTGATAACAACCATATATGTCAGATTTTTGAAATTCAATTCACAGAAGTGGTAAAATTTCATTTAAATGAAAAATTTAGTTTCTTTAACTAGCACTAAGTTGTTTCACTATTCATCAAAATTGAAGTTTTTCAGAAAAATACCAAAAATTCAGCCTAAGCATTATTTGATATTCCGAATTAAAAATAGATGTCTATTTTTTCAAATTCAAAACATAGAAATTTCATTAATTAATTTTAAAATAAATTCCTGTTTTCAAAACAAATAGTGTGTTTCTAAGAAACAATAACTATCAAAATGTTTATACTTCTTTATGTCCAATTTCAAAATGAAATTAATTCCAATGACCAAAATTAGATTAAATGGTAAAAATATATTCTAATTACACTTTAAAACCAATTAAAAAGATAATATAACCATATAAATTATTGCAATGAAAAAATGTTTTTTTTAATTAAAATATAGCATGTTTTTACTATTCATTAAAATATGAAAGTTATCATGATAATATGAAACATTTATCCAAAGTAAATTTTTATATATTGATTCCAAAGAAGAATTTTATTTTGTAAAATTGAACTTATTGACATGTCAAAAAAATATTTAAAGTGGGTGCGCCATCAAAAGGCGGGAAAACTACAATTTTTGAAAAATACTTGTTTTACACAAAAAAATTATTTTGTTCTCATACCATATTCTAGAAAATGTGTAAGATGAATAATAATGTTATAAAATTAAAAATTTAGTTAATACTATTCATAACGGCTAGTCCATAATAACAATATATCGTTGTTTAGTGAAACATGGTATTGCGTACTACACACGCTATCAAGGAAGGTCGTGATTGCGTGTAATGCAAGCCAAGTCAGGGTTGCATGTTGGGAAAGACTCCTTCGTTGTTTAGTATAACATAATCCAGCCATATTTCATTTATACATTGAATATATATATATATATACTCAATGTTGTGTAGAATAACTACAATCGAACGAACTTAAAATTGTGTGTAACACAATCCAAGAATAGTGTTGCGTATATGGTGTTGCGTATAGAACAAGCTAATTTTAGTGTCATGTACAACACCGGACATAAGTGAAATTAAAAGGAATAATTCTCATAAAATATCTGGTTGTTACAATAAGGATTCTGATTCCTTTAACAAGGACACGTAGGTAGCCCATTTTATGGGTACGATCCCATTATCAAAACAAACCTTCATCTCCCTAGATGAAAATAAATTCCAGAGTGCTGCACTAAGTGGTTTTAAACCCCGTATCATCACAAAAATGATTAAAAGAATCTATAAATAGTATATGAGAGGATACCATTTATGGATAACCTTGAATACGTTCAGATATATCCATTAATGAAGAACCTCAAATACATACGGATGATTCTAAATTAAACACATGTTAATAAGTGATTGAAACTTAAAAGGGAAACCTATCTTATACTTGGTGAATTATTCATGATTCATGAAAATATATTAAATTTATAATGAGAGTCCTAGGGTAAACAATAATTCCCTCCAAAAGGGTGTGATGAGTCTGACCTCCCATCCTCTCGACCAATTCTTGTTCTTAAGTATCGTAAAGTTTATACTTAATGAATGCCAACCTTTGGAAAGTGTGTCCCTTTTGGATAAAGAACTGTTGAATATTTATGGGTCCATGAATAAATCCAATGTAAACCTCCTGGAAGTAGTGATTCTTAAACCAGAAAACACATTTCAAGGAACTGTGAAACAAAAATGGTGAAACCAACGTAAATCCCTATCAAATTTAGAAATGATACTCATGTGTCATGACCCAATAAATTGTTAAAGTAATGTCAAACAAATGAATCAATCACGCATGTATCCAAATAAAATATAATTCTTTAATTGAGTTCATTGTTGTCTTCAATGTTTCAAGAACTCCATTCATTTTAAATGGATTCCTTCAAGTTTTCACCTATGAATGTCTCGACCACTGCTCAAGCTAAATACTCATCCATAGGAAGGAAGTAATCACCCACTCAGTGTCTTCAATGCTAGGTCTCTAATGTGCTGGTATGTATATATTATCAGCATGGTACTATCCCAAACTTTGATGATGCCTGACATGCTCTCCAAGTTAATAACAACCCTTAATCGTCTGGTCAGCAATGACCGATGGTCAAGAAGAAGAAGGTTCCAACCACCGACTTCTACAGTTCTGGGTCCTTATCCCCTGAACACAACAACCAGCCCCTCTTGTACTATAGGTAGGTGGATAAATAGGTCACTCAGGGCCTCAATTCAAAGATGCAGGGGTCCTTCCTGATGACTCCCAACAACAATCACCACCTGCAGAATCAATTTGTAGTGAACCCCCAACATGATGGGGGTGTTTCCTTTGAACGTTTGGCTCAGGTCCATTATACCCAGGCATGAAAGATGAACTGTCAGGGTCAACTTCTAGCCAATAGGGATCATATTATTACCTTTTCTTTATCTGGAAAATTCCATCAACCTAAATTGATGGGAAACAACGAGAGGCCATATACACTCATACATCCTTATTCTGGTACCCAACAGACTTGTTTGGAAGAGACCCCCCAATCCCACCACGAAAATTTAGTAAAGTACCATAAGCAGGCACATACACCTATTTATAAATTATCTTTCAGTCAGCAGGCTCATCTGACTTCATTTAAGGAATTCCTCTAATCAAATGTTGTGGAAACTGGTAAACAAAAACCTACACCTACTTACACTCAACAATTTTTCTAGCAGCATCGTTTTACAGTATTTAAAGAATTTCTTCAACCATGTTAGATGGAAAATAGACTGCATGTACATACACAAACCATCATTTATCAATCCTACCAACAGTCTTATTTGGAATCCCCCAGAAAAGTCAGTTGGAAATCTCCAAGGACAAATATGGGGCAGACTCAACTCTTTACCCCCATAGATGAGTACTTTCAGTACCCATTGACAAGAAAAGGATGATAGGAGTAGGCACATACACCTAATCCCAATACATAATGGATTTATATTCTTGTTCTAGCCTCTGATGTCACCAAAAACATCTTTGAAATGGTGAAAGGGAAAACACAAATTCCTGCCCATATTATAGAAGAATGCCAACATATCATAACAAAAAATTCAGCAGTACCAGGAGAACAAACACATAAATTTTTCCCCATGCCCGGGATAACACATCAACATTCCATACCAGAGCAGATACATACCTTTGTTCTAGTCCAGGAGGGCTATGGGGCATACTCCCCCATGTCATATGGACAAAAGGATCAGGAACATTCAACCTTTCCAATTGAAGGTAGTCATCCCATTCTGATGACCACTCCAAGGTAGGCATATACACCTACCATGATAACAACTTTTCCCAGCAAGTTCACCAACTAATTTTAAAGGAGCATCCAAGAAGAAGTCTCACCAAACACAGTTGGAAAATCAAGAGCTAATCTGCGATCTGGGTCCTCTTAATGATATAGTTCTTCAATACCTCGAACATTTATCTATTTTAGCTCAAGATCTTAACCTATCATTACTAAATTATGGGAGTAGTAACATTAATTTTGAAGTTCCTTATCAGACACTTCATCATGAAGCCTTGATTCTTGAAACTTTGGTCAATCCAGATAGCTTATCTCCAGATGAGAGTCACAAAAACCCTTAGTACGTCCAAAAGACCAAGGAGCAAGATGATTTATCCATTTCTGTAATCCACCATGGTGGTCCACCCCATGATGGAATTTTCTGAGAATTTTATCTCCATAGTAGTGTTTCACATTGTTAAGATAATTCTATAATTCACAATATAGTAATTAGAAAGCCCTCTTATCTGAAGTCACATTACAACACAATTCACATCTTATCTGATACCTTGTCATCAAAAGGTGAAATAATTTCTCAAAAAGAAGATGTCTTAAGGGAATAGTCATTCTTCAAACCTCCCTCGTGTCATTTTTCTTCTAATACAGTAGAGTAGAAAGTGACTAATTTTATTTTTTTAATAAAACAATAGAGAAGCGTCCATTTTTGATAGACCAAGTAGAGAAAACTATAGTGAAAGATGATGAAGATTTGTTAAATATGATATAAAAATGTGGGATAGGATAACTACCAGTCATGTTATGGCCTTTGGATAATTCTCAATACAACATTTTGGAATTGATGGACAAATATTTCATTCATATTGCCTACATCAACTTATATAAAACTCATAATCATTTGAAAACAAAAGTATTACCATATGAGGAATATCGAAATCATGTAAAGGTAATATAATGGTTGCAAAACCAAATTGACTTGATATCTCTCTCATTTTTCAGACATGAAAAGGTTGAAAAGCATTAGAGAACTCTTCAGTGTGAATGTCTCAATGCTCTAAAGAGGTTATGCCAGTTAATTTCTAATACCCCATCTGGTGTTCATATTAGAGGATGGGGTAAACCTAGAGAATTTCATTTCACTACACTCCAAAATCAGAAATCTCTTCCAAAAGTGGTCTAATGTAAGGTTATTTTCCATAGCTAGCTAAAATGAAAAGATTTTGAATGTAATAAATTATACGCTCAAGAATAAGCCTCATATAGCTCTCATTAGATCCAGTCCCAAATAAAGAAAGCTGCTGAGATACTTTTTCACCAAGCATCTTAGAATCTTCTGTAGGCCTCCCACATAAAGGTTTCCAGTTTTCAGATGGTGAAAATGTCTTAAATTGTTCATCGATCTTTTGAAACAGGTGATTTGAGTGGTTTTTGGACAATGCACTCAGCTAATATCCAAACCAAAATTGACAAAGTAAGAAGAAAAGCTGCAAGAATATCAGATTTAAAAGTTCAATATCCACCCCAACCTGTAGGTTTGGGGGCTTGTTTAATTCAAAATTTGAATTCAATAAACAAATTTTGAATGGTTAAAGAAGAATAATATAAACATCCCCAGCCTTCAGGGTTGGGTTTTTTTACATATGCTATCCCCTCTTCAACGGAAGCCAGTTTCCTCCCGATTAGGGAAGAATCCACAAAGAGAGCACACAACTGAACTATCCAAGGATTCCCTTCAAGTAACTATGCATCAAATAGTTCCCAAAAATTCATCATATAGGGAAGAAGAGTCTCATGGAAGATACAGAAGGATATTATCTTACAAAGATAGTGAAAAAATTCCATCAATGAGTTATGCGTCACTAAATGTAATTAACACTATTCTAGAAGATACTCCAAAAAATGAGTCTATATTAAGTGAATCAGAAGAAAAATTTCTTATCCATAATAAGGTACACGCTGAAACAAATGAAGGAGGTCTGTGTGCCTGAAATTAGAGGCCTACCCAGAATCTTGGTATGCCCTCAAATAATCAACTCCCACCCCTTCAAAATGTATCTAACAAGGGGAAAGGTAAAAGTCAGATCACGTCTCACTTTTACACTAGAGAAGGTCAATCTGTTTCACTTGAAGAACGTTTTTCGCAGTAAAAAGAGGAGATTAAAGAGTTGAAAAGACTAAATATAGATTTACTTCGAAGCAACATTTCTACTAGACATACTCCCCAAGAAGATCCTTAACTTACAAATCATGTAGGATATCTCCTCAGCAAAGAGTATTTGTGGTAACTATAGATGTGGATAATGAATTCCATCCATTGGGTACACAGTCAGGGAAAGATCAAACACATCCTTATAGGCATGTCCCTGTGGGTTATCCAAGACAAATACCAACACCACTACTAGTAGTTTTTATGGTCGTTTCACTAGTCCAAGCTCCAGATACTTTACCTGTATAGGTCCCACCTCATCCAAATATTCCCAAAATGATTATAAACACAATTGAGGCATTAAAAAATCGATTAGAATCTATTGATGAATGGTGAGCGCTAGTTCATCCATAAAAGAGAGCTTACCCTAAATGGGTTGATCTGATCCCTCCCCCACCAAATTTTTTGAATACTATATTCCCGATATTTAATGGTTTGGGAGATCCAAAACAACACATAAAACATTTTATTTCTCATTGTGATCCCATGATAGTGAATCCTTAAAAACAAGAAGCAGTAAAGATTAGGTGGTTTGTGCAGTCACTATAGGGACCAGCTTTTTTCTTCTATACAATTTTACAATCTTGATGAATTACTCGATGGGATGATCTATGTCATGAATTTCTTCTTCAATTCTGCTCAATCCTACCGAAGACAATAGTTTTTTATCTTAAAAATTGTAAACAAAGATAAAATGAAAGAGTTTCAGATTTCATTGCTTGATGGAAAGGATTTACATATTCCTTAAATCTGGAAATTCTTCAAGAATATTTGCTTCCAATTTGTGTAGAAAATATGTATGATGAGTTACGAACAACACTGATCCCTATAAAATACGAATAAGGGTTTCGATACATTTCATAAATTCTCCAGTAGGTGGTGGATTCCATTACTAAAACTAAAGCTAAATCTAATGTAATTCTATCAGATCTGGGAAAGAGAATAGGGAAAGAAGAGGCTGCTACAGTCACACAAAAGAAATCACGTGTACCTGCTTCCACATCAAAAACATCATTATATAGAAGGGAGCTTCCTCACAAGCATCAACGACAGGGACTACCTCATCAAGATGATCAAAGATATCAAAGGCGGAAATATTTTGAGGAGTTAATGAAAAAAATTTATTCTTTTTTGGAATGAACAGGTTCTCGGTTACTTCATCTCAACATTGGAAAAATATTCGGTTCAGTTTCCAAGGTTGAAGAAACAAAAGAAAGAAATATATGAATATCTTATGAACTATTGTTCCTTTCACTAGATTTTAGGTCATCCAATTGAGGAGTGGTTTTTTTCAAAGACCTCCTGCAAAAAATGGTAGAATTGGGACAAGTGAAACTGAAAAGTTCATCAGCCCAAGTAGCATGTGTCACTGCTACTGATCCAGAGGAAGAAGGTGAATGACATGAAGTGAAAAGTAAAAATGTACAAAAATATGATGATTAGATGATCACAAAAATTATTAACTGAACTCATTCCATTATGAGAAAAATTTCAATCAACCAATTGTGTCTTCTACTACTCCAACCATAGAAAAACAACCTTCTTCCAAAGATCAGTTCTCCAAAGGTTAATCCTCAAAAAACCAACATGATTCGAATGACAGTGATCAGTAAAAATAGGATGAGCTCGTGTGAAGGCCAATGTTATGTTTGACTCTACAATATTTCATTCCATCTGTTTCAAAATCATAGGCACCACCCCACAAAATGGAACAACCAGAACTGATATTTCAAGAAGAATCTTTTTCATATGAAGAAATGATCTATGGTTCCATAAACGTTATCCACTTAATGAATCCCTATGTCAATGGTGGTTTTTTATTATAATATTCAGTTCCCTATACCTAAATGGGGAAATAGAGGAAGAAACTGTGTCCTAGGAAATAGGGGAAGATATGGGTATTTTAGAAGCCACTATTTTAACTCTACCCCTACTCGAATCGTATATGCAGAAGAAACTTGTGAGAGAGCCCTTCAGCAGACTCAACAAGAACAAAAAGATTCTTCCACGCACGATAGGTTCGGTCTTGACTTGATTATTTTAGAGACAATATTAGAGTTTACATCATCTTTATCTTAGCAAGTAGATATTCATAGTCAGTCTAATCTACCAAATCCGTGAGTATTTCCATTTTATGCTCCGATACAAGGTACATCTACATCAGGAGTGTCAAATTCCAAGGCACCTGAAAAACTGCATCTGCATTCTGAGAAACGCAGACCTATAAACCACAAGTATGATGTTTTCAAATTTATGCCCCATGTTCTAGCCAAGTTTCCAATTTTTCAAGCGTTCAATCTGTCAAAAGATCTTTGAGAAGCACTTATTGAGTTTTTTTCAAGTCCTTGAGAGTTTTAAACTGAATTTGTTGCTTATGAGGTTTATCGTATAGGGAATCATCCTATATAATGTAATTCAGTTATATTTTTTATGAATGAAGATGAAGATAATGTTGTACATGGACATATCAAACCCTTATATATATCCAAGGGTAAATGACATAGACATCCTATGAGCCTTTAATTATAATGGCTCAGGAGTTAACCTCATTCATATTCCTACTCTTCATCGATTGAGCCTCACTAAATCATACTTATCTCCTTCCACTTTAATGTTGAAAGGTTATGATAATAATGAGCAAGATCCTCTAGGAGAGATTATAATGAGAACTCAATTTGGGGATATTGTGTCTAATTCATATTTTATGGTTTTCCTTCAAGACACAGCCTTTAACATTATGGTTAGTAAGCCTTGGCTACATCAACATGCATCCATTCCTTCTTCATACCAACAATGTCTCAAATACTATTTCAATGGTCAAATTGAAAAATTGTATAGTGGAAATGCTCTGTTCAAAACATGTGAATCTCAATACATTGATGTAGAATTTTTTCACACAAAGGGAATGAGGTCTGTGATTAATGAGGTAACCAGAATAAATACTCCAAATGGTCTGGAAAATATCTGAGATAACCCATTCAATCAATTGAGTATAGATTATGTGTTTCCTATCAATCAATTTTGAAGGAAAAACCCATATCTGAATAGTCATCCGGTGAATTTCATAATTTCAATGGTAGTAATAGATCCTGACATCATGGAATAAATTTTTTATTCACCACAAATTGGTGAAATCTTAAATGGATATGTCTACATTTCATCCATATAAATTCATAAAGTCTCTTCTCCAATAAGACTAGAAGAAGTTGTAGAAATACAAGAGGAATATAGGGATGTTTATTCCCAACCCATCATATCCTCTTCAATGCTCCAGGAAGACTCTTAATCACAAGTAGGGTCCGAAATGGTGGCCTCTCATTCAGGATGTCTAAATATTGACTCTGACCCAAGCATTGAATGTTTTTCTTCATCATATAATATTAATGTGGTAACAGAAGAAGTGAAACATAAGGAATGAGAAGAGGAAGATCTCATCAATTCTCCTCCAATAATTGAGGAATGTGTCTCTACCACTATATATGAGCTTAGAAAAATAAATCTGGGTTCAAAAGAAGATCCATGCCCCAATCTAATTAGTGTGTCCACGACTTCAGAAGATAAAGAGATGTATACCTCATTTCTAAAGCAATATAGAGATATATTTTATTAGAATTATACAGAAATACCTTGTCTTAATTCTGATGTAGCCACTCATCACATGTGTGCTCCATGTGAACAATAAGGATTTTAGTAGGCAGCAAGAAGAACAAACTCAACTCAAGCCTATGAAATTGAAGCTAATGTTGATAAGTTTATTGGGGATAAATTTTTCATGGAGGTTCAATATCCAACATGGCTAGCCAACATTGTCCCAATGAAAAATAATAATGGGAAAAATAGAGTTTTCATTGATTTCTGATATCTTAACCAGAATTTTAGTCAAGCTGACATTCCATTTCTGATCAAAGAGAATTTAATTAATTAAATAGTTGTTTATGAAGCTGTTTTCTTCATGGATGGATACTTTGGGTATAGTAAAATCTGAAAGGCCCATAGGATGAAGAGTATACAGCCTTCCGAGCCCCTCATGGTGTGTTTTTCTATCAGGTAATGCCCTTTGGCTTAAATAATGTAGGTGCAACGTGTCAACGTTCCATGCACCATATCGTCAAACCCTTCTTAGGAAAATTTTTCTAATGTTACGTGGATGATTTGGTGGATAAATCTAGAAAATTTTCCAATCAATTGGCTAATCTGGAGAACATATTCATGAAACATCAGCAACACAATTTGAAGATTAACCCCTTCAAATGTGCTTTCAGGGTAACCTCGAGAAAGTTCCTTGGCTTCTTTGTACGCAAATGTGGAATTGATATTGGTCCTGAGAAAGGAAAAGAAATACTTGGCATGTAACCTCCTTGAAATTTGAAATATTTAAGAAGAATCTAAGGAAACTTGGCCTATATTCGGCACCTTATCACAAATTTTCAAGGCAAGTGTTTTCCCTTCACTAGATTAATAATGAATGGAGTAACCTATAAATTGAATGAATACTCCCTAGAGGAATTTTATACCCTCATGAAATATATCTTGAGTCCACCGGTATTAATTCCACCTGTTGAAGGAAGAACACTTATTTTCTATGTGACAGATTTGGAGAAATCATTGATTGCCTTATTTTTCCAAAAGTAAAATGATGGGAATGAAAATATCCTTTAATATATCCTTCAAACTATTCTTGATATAGAAACTTGGTATTCAAGTATTGAGAATTGCTACCTAGAATTAATCTTCATAGTTTAGAAATTGAGACACTACATGCAACATCATGAGGTCTAATTAGTGTCTTGAAATAACCACCTCAAATATATCCTCAACTGTCCTATGATTAAAGGGAATTATTCATTGTGGGAAGTTATTTTGAAATAGTTTGATATTTAGTTTGTGCCTTAAAAGGAAATAAAATATAAATCTTTGGAAGATTTCCTTACTGAACACCCAATTGTGAAAGATACATCATTGAATACTAAACTTCCTGATGAAGAGGACTTATTTATTCAAGATAATTCCCAAACATGGTAAATGAACTTTGATGGTGCCTCCAGAAGCCCAACAGGAAAGATAATGGAAAACCCTAAACTCAATAAAGTTGGGTTAGGAATTGTACTTATCTACCCAGAAAAGGAAGGGTTACCTTATTCTTTCCAATTATCAAAATGTGGTAACAATAGTGAAGCAGAGTATCAAGCTCTCATAGCAGACCTGGAATTGGCACTTCAGGTACAAGTGAACCACTTGAAATTGAAAGGTGATTTAGAGTTGGTAATCAAACAAATAAATGGATATTATTCTATCAAAAAATAAGAGTTAATCCCTTTTGTGATTACATCAGAGAGTTAATTGCTGAATTTCCCTCAGATCCGACATTTTCTTATGTCATGTGATCACAAAATGCCCAAGATGATGCACTAGCTAATGCGGCCACAGCCCTGGAAGATCCCGGTCGAGATGAGGCAATCATTAGTATTTCTCATATTCAAGTGGTATCATCTTTAATTCAATTTAGAATAGAGTAAATTAATGAAATTATCCCTATTTCTGAGACATATGGTCATACCATGGGATGGATGGGGCCCATTCTTGAATACATTAAAAATGGAGTACTTCCACAAGATAGAGATGAAAAAGAACAGATCCAAAAATGAGTGGACAATTTTACTCTTTATGATAGTATAGATCACCAGAAGATCCTCTAAAAATGAGTCTTTGATGGAATCCTCTTTAGGTGTATTGGCAGAGAACAAACTGCAGTTTTCATGAAAAAGTACATGTAGGAGATTGTGGTTCTCACCAATATGGGCATAGCCTTTCTGATCAAATCTGAAGTCTTGGATACTTATGGCCTTCAATGATGCATGATTTCATATATTTCACCCAAAAATGTTATACATGCCAATTTCATGCCAAATTTATTCATCAACCCCCAAAGTTTTTACATACAACTAAATACTCCTTTCCATTTTACACATGGTCAATGGATATAGTAGGACCTTATCCTCTATCTACGGCTAAGCAGCTCAAGTATATTCTTAAGGATAATGAATTCTTCTTCGAATGGGATGAGGCAATACCCATAAAAAATTTAGATTCAAAAGCATTGTTAGTTTTTTCAAAACTGACATCATCACCATATTGGGTGTCCCTTATACTATATTGATGAACAATGGCACCAATTTCTATTATATTGAGGTAAAGAAGTTATATCATGAGAAAAATATCAAATCCAAACATTCATCTCACAATAATACAATGGAAAATGGAAAAATAGAGGCCTTCAATAAGACCCTATCGAATATAATATAGAAGATAGTGGATAAAGATAAGAAATCATATCCTAATAAACTTGTTCATGCTTTATTGGTTTATCGGACTACTACATGTACTTCCACTCAGGAAACCCATTATTCATTAGTGTACAAAATAGAAGCTATTTTTCCAATTGAACTTCAATTGGTTTCACTCCGAGTTGAAATATGTGATCAGTTTTATATACATGAAAAGTCACATAAATGATTTGATTGGATGGAACGATTAGACTAAAAGAGATTGCATACTTTGAATCATTTAAAATTATATCAGAAAAGTATAATGCAAGCCATTAACAAGAAATTTCTCCTCCGTTCATTTATTTAAGGAGAATTGGTATTGGTCTTAAGGAGTCCAATGATATTAGGAAAGAAACCTCTAAATCTTGAGCCAAAGTGGGAAGGACCATATTCCATACATATGGTATACTCAAATAGAACTTATGCCTTAATCTCAATGTATGGATATCTTATTACAACTCCAACTAATGTGAGATTCTTGGAGAAATAATTTTTTTGTAACTGCACACAATCTCCTCACTACATGACTCTAAACTACACAGCACAGAGTCTTAGTTAAAAGACATTAAATCGTATAACAACCCTAAGAATCCATGTTGCAAGAAGATAAAATGCATAAAATCTTTTTCCTTATTGCACGATGTTAAGCTTCATGACATAATATGTCCTCGTACATGACAATAAAATGTACGGTTAATGTCTTCTCTATTTGACATTAATAGATTCCATATTCAAGCATCATTGACATCATTACTAATTCATAGTGAAAAATGAGTTCTATTCCTCCCTATGTTTGAGTCAGATCTTCATAGGGGCATCATTTCAAGAACTATGTGTGGCTTGATTCACATTCATATGAGATACGTAGAGATGCATAGATCTCCATTATTGGGCCCAGCCGCAAGTATCCAAAATTTCTATTTCCCTTTTTCTCCTATTTTATATGAACTATATTTATACAGAGTTATCTTTTAAGATACATGACTTGATTTTCATACCATCTTGTTTCTTAAATTTAAATCATTCTTCTAGAATTTTTTTAATCCTTTTTCTCCCACATTAAACTCAATTGGTGTGAGAAATGATTGTTCAAGAACTACATTTGGCCTGATTATCATCCATATGAGATATATAGAGGTGCCTAGATCTCTAATATTGTGCCCATCCATGATAAAAAAAACCCTTTATATCCTATGTAAGAGTAAAACCTGCTTAGGTAATGTTTAAAGAACTATGTATGTCTTGATTCTCATCCATATGAGATACGTAGTGACACCTGGGATTAAATCCCTAGTCCAGCCACAATATACCCTTTTTTATGCCATAATTAGTATAAAGTCCTTGCTGTATGACTTTAAACTGCACATCACAAAGTCCTCACTGCCTTACTCTATTTAGCACAACACAAAGTCCTCACTGCATGACTCTAAACTGCACAGTACAAAGTCTTAGATGCACACTATTAAAATGAAAAGAACCCAAATAACTAAGTATGGATTGATTCTCATCCATATGAGATATATAGTTAAAGCTAGGTCAAAACTCCATGTCCAGGTCATAGGATACTTTTTTTCTCCTGGGTTCTCTCCTTAGAGAGCCCACCAAGTCAACAATAATGTCCCAATTTTACATATGAGTTAAATCTATGTAAGGGACTCCAATATCATGGACAATATTGATTCAAATATTTCTCTTGTGCATTGATCACTACCCCCTTTTCATATTTCAGACACTTAATCTTGAATATTTTCAGTTATTTATAATCTTTATTACGGTTTTTTGGTGACAGAGTTTCTAATGTCTGAGAACTCGTTTTCTTGACAATGCAGTACATGCCCTTAGGTGTCCTTGCATAAGTGGCCTACATAATGGGTATTTCAGTCATAAGATACCACTATTTTTATATGGATTATATGCTCTAGTTGTCCATACATAATATAGCCCCCATAACCGGTTTTTCAAATAATGGTAATTTCGTTATTGTTTAATGTGTCCTTTCCCCTTAAAACTTTAATAAAAAAATACAAGAATCTGTATTTTAAATCATTCATTCAATTATATTTTTACCATTACCTTTCTCTCAATATAGAATTCTTCAAGAACATGGTTTACACTCTTCCATCTCATTGAGTTCAAATGAATATGAAATAACCTTAGATCAATTGACCACATATCATATATTTATTCCATGTTTTTGTCCTAGTCATACAACCTAAAACTACAGACACCATAATTTCTACATTTGGGTCAGACCTTCATTGAAATATTATTCCTCCTATTCAATAGAAATCATGATTGGAAATAATCTCTTTATATTCAATTACCTTTATTCATTAACCAAACTCTATGCTTTGGAAAATCTGAATCTCCTTAAACCTTCTTCGGCTTTTAGCAATATAATGTCAAACTTTTGAGATCATGTTTCCTTGAAAATTAAGAACATAAAATTAGGTGGCCTTGCCTAAGTTGCCTCTATAATAGGAATAATAGTCACAGGATGCCACTATTTAGCTGTGCAGCATATGCCCAAGCCGAGCTTGGATAATATAACCCCCATAATGGGTTCATCAAATAATGGAAACTTCATTAATAAAAAATAATTAATCTAATGCCTCTTATCCCTATTTCCATATCATTATTAGGATCTAGATATTCAAAAATCACATATTACAATTCTTCCCTTCCATGATTTAATATGGTAGTATGTTTCCAAACAAATTACCAAGAAATTGTGAGAGAATCAAACCTTTGGTCAAAGATGAGGACTTTAAATTAAATCTACCCAATGTCCTCATTTTATGACTTAAAACTGCACAGTACAATGTCCCCACTGCATGAATTAAAACAAAACAGTACAATTTTCTCCCAACATGACTTAAAACTGTGTATCTTGATATCAGAAATTACCATTTCTGACAAATTTTAACCATTATTCAAACAACAAATTTGTGTAAAATTCATTTTCCAATTCATGACATATGTCGGCATAGATAACCCTTTGTTCTTAAAATATCATTACTTGGAAAAATGACCCACTGTGGTCTTGAGTAACCAAAATATTATATTCTCTTGTATATCAATAGTATAATGTTAAATTCCTAAGAGCACCTTTTCTTGAATATGAAATACATGCCCAGAGGCCTTGGATAACATTTCCCTACATAACTGGCTTGTAAGTCATTAAATTTCACTATTTGGCTATGCAGTATATGCCCTAGAAGGCCCTACATAACACAACCCCATAATGGGTTTGTCAAATAATGGTAACTTTGTTCTTTCAAGAGACTTCCTTTATGTTTATACAAGTTTTAGATTTGGTGACCTTAAAAATCATGACTCAATATTCCCCTTGGAAATATGTAAATAATATTAGAGTAATTATTATCCATTGCGTCTTTTTTTGGATGTAATTTAAAAATTTGTTTTCAAAGATGTTTGAACTTAAAAACTATCCCTTTATAGTCAAACATGCAAGACTCTAAACTAGCAACAACAAGAGACATGGTATTCACCATATTGGGAACCGGCAAAGGGAACTCTGAACAAAAGTTGATTCCTATCTCACTAAATATAGATTTTTTATGGTTTAGGTAATATTGAGCAGTAAAAATTGAAAAGAGACAAATTTTTTAGTTATGTCTTTATAACCTTAGTAAAAATCATACTATGCTCACTAGGCCACATGGCTTAGTAAAAAATTAGAGCATCCTTCCAAACTTTTTGTAGCTCAAAATACAAAAAAATGATGTTAAAATATGTCAAAGTGACCTAATCTTATCATAGAACAAGATTATTTTCATTCCGAATGAATAAAATTCTAAGGGTGGGGGGATTTTGTAGACACCATAAAATGTGTTCCATACACTTCTATGCAAAATTTCCTCAACCAGGATCAAAAATTTTATAGTGGGACTCATCAATTTTCATGAGGGTTAGGGATAGTAGCGAAGGCAGCGGCCCAAAGGGCCGGGACCGCATCCCGATACTGATCTAAAGCTGGGGTGGAGGGGCATAGTCTCTACGATATGGACCAATTATTTTGTCTAAGTCCCCAATGAGGCACCCAAGATACCTATGTGCAAACACCTATGCACCACCATGATGGAGCTGAATGAAGCAATAATTTTGGCTATGTCAGGATGGTGGTTCCCCCGTTAGGCTGAATCACTGGCGGCACATAAGTATACATGGGCGCCACCAATCCGAAAAACATACACTTGCGCAACCAATCTTTTTTCACCCAGGGTCCTATTTTTTCCTATAAATAGACCCATGGGGCCTTCAATTGTACGGACTAATTTCCTTGAAGCCTAATAGATACTCTGGTCTCCCAAGTCATAAAAAACTTTAGAAGCATTTATTTAACACCTAAAGGTGAGTAATTAAAGGAGGATCATAGGAATTAAATCCTTTTAGTGTTTGAAATCCATAACAATTGCACGCCTGAAGCACCCAACCTCCCTAAATCAGAATCACTTGTGTTCCACCTATTCCTCTAATGGGAACTTGAGCACCCCACTTCTGGGAATACCTATTAATACTTTTGAAGGATTGAGTCTAGTATCGTCCGAGTATTAATATCAAGGTTGTTTGTTACTAAATTGAGCATCAGGTCTCCCTAGCCTAATTTCACACCCATACTTGTGTTCTAGTACCTACTTGGGTGCGCCTCTTTGATTCACCTACTCTTTTTAGTCTATAAGCCATTAATTCCACTTAAATTTCATTCATTTAAAGGATTATTCTTCATTTTCTCCCTTGTCTTAAAGGGATTTTGTTGAGACCACCTCCAAAACCTCCTGACTTATCCATCCTTTGGGAAAGGCACATCAACATGTCTCATATTTGGGTTTGTATATCTGCACTCCTAGGTTTCCCACATTTTTTCAAATTGGGGTTAGGATTCATGGAGTGTATGTGGGTTTGTATATTAATAGTCACATGGACCTTTCTCCTAGGAATAGTTTTGTGAAGTTCCCAGTTTGGAGGATTAGGTTTTGGGTTATCCCCCCCCCCCAAATCATCTCTAAGACCCAGAACCTTAGGTCTCTGGTAGAGAAGGTAAGGTTCACACTTTATTTTCTATTCAAGAAAAGGAGATTTCTCCCTCCCCTACTGAGATCCATGAGGGCATCCATACTAGTGTAAGACCCTAACCTTTCAATTATGAGGTTTCAGTATTTCTCCTCTCTATTTCATTCACCTTCTCTCCTTCATTAATTTGGATCCTTGTCCAATGTAAAGTGAATAGAGGGAAGGCTCGTCTCCTCACCCTTTTCCCCAGTCGCCTCATCCTCAGCCACCGTCGTCTCCATAGGAACACCCTCTTCCACCAATGGGTGAGGAAAAGTGTGGGTTCCTTTGTTGAATTTTTGACATCTTCTTGTTTATCACATTAAGCATGACTCAGGTGGGGTTATAGATTTTTCATGATCACAAAATTTTTATAATCCCACCGGAACTATGAGAAATCTAATTCATGTTCAGACCAGGATAGGTAAGAGGCCTTCTTGAATGCCGGAGTACAAAAGGGTTCCCTTACAAAAATTTTTACAAAATCATGTCCACTCCAATGGGAAGAACTCATTCATAATCCCAAACACTATGAATTAAATACAAGAACTATGATTCCCATAAGAATTTCGGTACGTAGGAAGCCTTATCAGGGCCCAAGATCACTGGATATCCTTTTTAGGAATATAACCTTTATTCCCTTAATCTGGGAATCCTATTTAAGAATAATCCCCAAATTAAACTTCCAAATCCCCAAGGCATCATTTTTAATAAGTAATCCCAAAATAATTTCTCTCAAAAACTATACTCTCTTATGAGACTTTAAAAACTACGTGGGCTTTGATTTCCATCCACATGGGATACGTAAGAAGCCTCCTTGAAGTACAAGTCCTATATTTCAAATCAACCATGTTCTTCCTGGGTCATATTCCCAACAGGGTCTAATCATATATGGAAACCCATATCCTTTCCAAGTTCCTGGGGTTGCTTGGGCATAAGTCCCACATCAAACATTAACTAAGCACATTTTTCATAGAGGTCCTTATCACATGACCTTAAAAGGTAGGATGTGTCCCATTATATGCCGCCAAACTACGACGTTCGGATTCCTATCATAAGGATACATATGTAGCCCATTTTATGGATACGATCCTAATATCAAAACAAAAATTCATCTCCCTGGACAAAAATAAATTACATGGTGCCTCATAGAGTAGCTTAAAACCCATTATCATTATAATGATGAATAAAAGAATCTCTAAATAATATACGAGAGGATACCATTGATGGACAACCTCGAATACATATAGATATATCTATTAATGAAGAACCTAGAATACATATAGATGATTATAAATTTCACACATGTTAATATGTGATTGAATATTCCAAGGGAAACCTTTTTTATAATTGGTAAATTAATAAGTATTCATGAAAATATATTAAATTTATAAAGAGAGTCATAGAGTCGAAAATAATTCCCCCCAAAGGGGTGTGATGAGTCTAACCCCCCATCCTCTCGACCAATGCATGTTCTCAAGTATCATAAAGTTAAATATTAATTACCTTTTACCTTTGGAAATCATATCCCTTTAGGATAAATAATTGTTAGATGTTTTCAGTTCTATGACTAAATCCAATGGAAACTACCTGAAAGAAATAATTATTAAACTAGAACACACGTTTCAAGGAACTTCGAAACAAGGATGAAGGGAAATTTTAAACCTATGTATTTTCTTCCCTTAAATATTCTTTATCATGTGGGAACTATAGCTTATCTCTTATCACTCACAACAAACCTCTCTTAAGTTAATGATGTGCTCGATGTGTCTCTCCTGAGTAAGTATATACTTGATCCTTCAAATTTACTGAACTCGTATATTTTAATACTATAAAAAGATATTATATACAAATAATAATGAGTAAAAATATTCTACCATAGATATAAAGTTCTAAGGAACCAAAATACTCACCTGGTTAAAGTACATTTGAGGAATCAAAAGGTCGAGGAAGCAACATTGAATCCTGAGGATGTGTTGAAACAGAGATATCATAATTATTTATACTAGAGTGATGGGTGTTTTAGGATGTAATTAATTATATTGTGTTAAAATGTAACAAATCATGATTTTATACATATTTCCTCCAATATATAACTTTAATTATTTGATATCTTTCTTTATACGCAACCTTGAGTCTTTATAAGCTGAGATATAATAAATTATTATAACCTATCAATTATATTATAATGTATGAATTGTAATTGATTATTTATGAAAAATACATACAAATATTTTTAATAATGAAAATTAATTTATGAATTCATATTAAATAGTTATTCAATTTTCAATAATGGTTTTTAAGCTTCAAAAATATTTTTTCTAGAAATGTTTTTATCAAATATTTTCAAATGAAATTTAAAATTAATTTTTATAATTTTTATAAAAATTTGAGGAAAAAAATATAATTTTTTAATCAACTTTTAAATATTATATTATGTTAAATTTTAAGGTTTTTTCTAAAAATATTTATTTTTCACTGAATAGTTAAATATACCGAATACTGAAATAAATGTCATTTATTTTCAAGTAAATTTCCAATTATATTTTTAATATTATATTAAATTAAAATAAGTATAATTAAATTATAAATAATATAACTAATTACATAGTAATCATTATTATACATGATTTTGGTATGGGTTAATATTTTAACTTAAAAATAAAATTTTCTATAAAACCATTTTATTTGCGCAGTGTGTTTTTATCTTAATAAATTAATTTAGAATATACATATCAATGTTTTTAATAAAATTTATAGATTATATAATCAATATAATATTAAAAAATTTATTTTATGGTTTTTATAGCCTAAGTAATTGAAGTAAATTATGTTTTACACTTAAAAATCATTTTTCGAATAGAGGTTTTCATTGTGGTTTACACTCTTAATTAAAATTAAATTTTACCAATTATATTGATTTAATCAGGTAAGATTCATTAATTATTTAAAATAATTATAAGTAAAATAATATAATAGTATAATCTTAATTTTTCTTTCTTATTGAATAGAAAAAATAGTAAAATTTTCTTACCACAATTAAGGCTAAAACTTGTTTACCAGTGGTTAACAATCTATTGTATAATTGATAATATTGTTCGTGTATACGAAATATGACTGCATTACGAAGTGATGTGATTTGTTTTGATTGTAGAATAATGTGGATTGTATATGTAAGTGTATTTAAAGAAATAGAATGATATTTATGAGATAATTAAATAATAATAATAATAGGATATCACTTACCTTCATTTAATCATTATTTTTGAAAAAGGAAATGTTACTCTTGTGTGCATAAAACTTACCATCTCTATGATTATATCGTAGTTCATTTTTTCATAACAATCCTTCATGATTTGTTTTCAGAGAATGATGTATTTATAAAATGATACTTATGTAATTATTATTATTTTGGAAATTAAAAATTGATAATATATTTTACATTAGTCAACATAAAACAAATTTATGACATATGATCCAAAAATCATCAAAACATCTTACTTGAACCTAAAGGATTATATAATTGAACATAGCATGAAAATAAATAAAATTAAAGGATTAATAAAAATTAAAAAATTTCTTACCCATGTAAATAATTAATATATGTTTGTTATTTAGGATGACAGGGAACACACATAATGATTCTAGATCAAGGTAAGGGTTTTATCTCAAAACATTATTCTTTGAGAAACATGTACATTTATGTGGATAATTTTTTTCAAAAGATTTTTACACTATCCATTTTAATGTTATATCTTGGATCATTTATAAGTCATGTTATTTTAGGTCTAAATTCAACTTTTCATTCATCATTGATTATGATTCAATATCAAAGTGGTAAGAATTTATGTTTCAATATCATTTTTTTAGATTTTTTATGCATGAAATTACATTGTTTGAAATTAATTGACTTTTTTCTAATAAAATCGTATTATTTTATTCTCCTATAGTTATTAATGATATTTTCCTATAATATTACCATTTTCCTCTATTTGGTACTGAAATGTTTTTAAAAACTGTTTTTAAGAAAATATGTGTTTAATTCTAATTTCCCACAGAAACACTTTTTCATATCAATGTTTTATAAAAATTTTTCCAAAATATATTTTACTATTCTACAATGATTGTTAGAATTCATTTTTACCAATTTTTCACATAAAAACAATTTAAAACAAATATTCCTATCAATTCCCAAATATAAAACTTCTTTAATATTATTAACAAATATAAAATAAATGATTATTTTAATGTGTACAACATGAATGGCAATTCCCACCATAATGAAATATATTTTCCATGAATATTACATTATGTTTAAAAGGATATTTTCAAAAAATTGATTTTGATAATATTTTCTGAATTTTTCATTTTAATTATCATTTTCAAAGTAGGAAGGTTATATATCTCAGGATTTTCTTAAATATCTTTAATGGAATTTATATTCATTAATAACATTAAACATTAATGTTATAGAATTATTTTAAATTTACTATATATTTCTCTCAAATATATATATACCTAATTCTCCCTTGCTTTGATAGGGTAATAACTTCATTATTATCACTTATCAAATTCTTTCATTATTAAATTTTATTTGATTATGATTTGAATAAAGATTATACATATTAGGTTATTTCAAAGGGTAATTTTTATGTTATATATTATTATTTATTTCTTTTATTTGGAACACATATATCCTGAAAATATTATTATGTCTCTATCCAAATAGCACCCCAATGCATTGGGTAAAGTTGCAATCTTATGAGACATCATGTATGGTATTATAGAGTAAACCTATAAAATTATAATTTTTTGAATATATATCACCGTTATATTATCCTAACATCCAATAAATTTCAATTTCATTCCAATTTCAGAATAAATTTAACTAAAATCAATGAAATCTTTTATGAAATTCCATGTGTGTCACTCTCCTAACATATGAAAGGGAACCTCCCCTCCAAAATTAATGAAACTACTTTTTCTTTATAACTCTTCCAATAAAAACCCAAAATAATTTTTAAAATTATTCTCATAATCCGAGATCTTCACTTATTCTTGTAATACCAATACTTTAAGTTTTAAGGAATAAGCCACGGGAAGTCTCTTAAAGAAGAGGTTTAAATCTTAACTAAGCTCTTTCGAATTTATTTCTTCTTATACTTCCTATAAAAACATTTATACAAAAAAATTATTAATAAATGGTAACAAATATTAATATATTTTATTATGATAATGAAACAACCATATTCTATCCATTATCCATAAAATTGGAAATAAAAGTATTGCTCATGCGTACGTGTGGATTACTACCTCCACGAAGTGATACGAATCATATACCATTGCCATAATTCATAGATGGTTTTTATAATGGATTAAATAATTATATGTGATATTTATGCAATAATTATTTATCTAGAATTAAAATATATTATCTAAATTTTTATCTTATGATCCATTGGAAAACAATAACGTCGCTCATGCATAAGTGTGGACAACCAACTCCACAAAGCAATGAGATCCCTTTTTTGTTTCTGTTTTAATTAACTGGTAATAATGATAGTTTTAATGATTATATAAGATAATAATGATATAATAGATAATATTTAATGATTAATTATCCGTCAACATTAATTACTTCCATCCATCAAAATGTGATCAAAGTCACTCGTGCGTATATACTGACTACAGTCTCCACATAGTTATGCAGTTTATTTTTAATCACGAATTTATATGAATAGATATAAATATGTTTATTTAAAATTTATATGATATATATATATATATATCATGTTTAGAATGATATATATGTATAAAACAGGATCTAAGTGCATGGACCATAACTATTACATCAAAACATATTTGAAAAATAATGTAGTTAAAACCTAAAATCATTATGATAATAAAATATTGTTAATGAAGGATTAATGATATGTTATAAGTAAATAATGTATAGAATTATAAGTATTTATTTCATTTTTAAATATTAATAATAAATTTATATTTATTATACATGATTTTAGAGTTCTTACAAAGGAAAATATACTTAAGTTAACGGTTTTATATTGCAACTCCTCTTTACCGAGATTGTTTATGATTAAATTTTCTGATAAATAAATTATATAATATACCTCACCCATGTATTATGAATATTATTATCCATAATTTAGTTCTATGGGTATTCATGTTTTCCTTTCAGTTTCCTCTCTTTCAGTACTTAATATATAGAAATAATATTTTTAAGAAAAACAAACATTATTTTTCCCTTCAACCGAGAATCACTTCTGCAATGTCCTCATTTTCATCTAAATATTTTCATAAATATTTTTACTATTCTATGAAGATTTATATATTAATTTTTAACTATATTTTAATTTCTTTAAAATTATTTATAATTATTTTTAATATCATTTTCCAAATGTGGTACTTTTGACATTTTACCCAAAATGTGATGGTATTGTTTTTGGTAATGTACACCACATAAAATATTTTCCTTATAATAAAATAGCCTTAAACATTACATAATATCAAGTTAATTAAAGAATTCACATTGAGGATATTTTTAGGATTGTATCTTTATATATTTTTTTCTTAAATAATACATATTAAATTTAATATTACAATATAGACACTTTAACTCACTATCCATGTTTTTATAAAACAAAAACTTTTATAAATAAACATGGTTTAATTTCATGTTTAAACGTCAAAAGTTTTGTATTGATTCTATCCTTGCCTTTATCCTCCCTTAAATCCTATAAAAACATTTTTAATGAGCATAAATGCTTAGTAATGGATACAGAAAGAAGTAAAACTATTTGTCTTGTGAAAACATACCATGAATACTTTACCATAAATAAATATTCTCACCTTTAAGAAGAAGTAAGTACTCTTCACTAAATGTAAGATAATTAATTACTATTTTTTTATCAAAATATTACCATAAAACCCATAAAAATAACATATAACATATAAAGGTCACTTGTGACAAAATCTTACTTAAATGGAATAACTATACAGTTGAATTCCACACATATCACTCTTACAGATGGAATAGTCGTACGACTAGCTTCCATACCCACTACATTGGAGGTAATAATGTAACCACTCATCCTTGGTTAATCATAGAACCACCCATATTTGGTTTGTTACATAACAAATCATATTTTGTTTATCATGAACCCACACTTCAAATGTCTAAGTACCATTATAAAATCATAAGGAAAAAAATATTTCAATTATGAACATTTCACTCATAAAATTTCATTTGCAATCACAAGAAATCATTTCAAATTATTGAAATAATCGATATACTTTCAAAACTATTTTCAATACCAAAACACCAAAAAAGGGCTTAAGAGTTTCATTTTCCTTTTAAAAAACATTAAGTCTTATAGAGGAATCCAAATATCAAATAATGGTTATAGCGACCCAGAAGTCATTGTCGTTGCATACGTTAAAAACATTATTATTATATTTTACCAATAAATTAAAAATATTCATATAAAAACATCTATTTTTGTTAAATTTTAATATATAGAAACAAATTATCATGCATAATCCTTTTATGTCCATATAAATAAATATGTGATTTAATAACATCAAGAAAATATTTTATAAATAAATGTTTAATCATTAAAGGTGTCATGTAACACTTTGAACATTTAAATGTTAATCTCCATGAATTAATACATTTATCTAAACAATAATTAACATTATTATAGATAAATTATGGTTATGAAATGTTATAGTGGTTATATATACATCTAATAAAAGAACAAAGGTGTGTACTATCAAGAAATTCTTCAATGAAAGAAGATTGAGACATAGTCCCTCACCTCAATTACGATTCCTCAAAATGTGTTCTCTATCATCCTAAATAATAAACTAGGATAATTTAAAATTTATTTATAACCCTTTTCATGTTTATTATTACTCATATATCACTTATTACCATGTTATAAAAATTACACAATTATTTAAGATCATATTAGATGTTTTGTCGATATTTTGTTCTTGAGTCGAAAATGAACTTGGAATAATGTCAATAAGACATGTGGTCATAATTCCATAATCTACATAATATAAAACAAGATATAAATATCTTATATATTCATTGTATAAGTATTTATTATAACCTCTTATTACAAATTAAAAACACCATTCATGGAGATGGTAGGTCGTACGTACACATGAATGCTATTTTTTCTTTTTCCTGTCGTTTAGAAAGAACAAACATTAAATGAAATGTATGTAAACATCTATACATATATAACATTATTATATTAGAATTAATATTTCCTTTATATAATATATATTTACTAAACCAATTTTTAATACATTCCATGAGTTATTTGAAGGAATCACATCATTTTGAGGAGGTGGTAGTCCACACATTCCCAATTGATGATATTACATAACCATTATTTGAAAAGAATGAAGATATGTTTAATATAAAATTTACAAAATATTAAATAGGTTATAAAATACATTTTATATTATTATTTGACCAGAATAGTGGTTTTAAGACAATCCATGCAGCATTAAAGTAAAGAGAACAAAAACATTATTCACAGATACTATTAACTGAAATAACTTCGACAACAATTTAGTTTCATTAAATAAGAGTATATGGGAGACAAAATGGATATTAAATATTCCATTAGAAACATAAAAATATAGTATGTACATGATTTTGGGGTTATCATTCATTTATGGGTGAATTATGTAAGGAGAAAGTAGAAAAATAAAAGAAATTAAGAGAGGTACTTTGAGAAAATTACCTCTTGAATATCCCATATTTAAAAGATCATTAATGGCCTTAGATTTGGTCTTTTGGTGAGACTGATAGAACATCGACGTGGTTATAGTGAGTATAAGAGGTTAAAGGAAATATTGGATGATATACAATGCTTTGTGATTCAAAATGATGAGGTCAGGTTTATTATTTATACTTGAAGATACGTGAGTTAAAGTGATAAATTTATTGATTATTTTATATTAAAAGTTATCCATATAAATGTGGAATTAAATTCAATGACTTTATCATGTAATTAATGTTTTATTGTGTGGTTAGGGTCTAGAAACACCTCAAACACCCTTTAAATGTTATAGTTTTTAGGTATGTTAAGCTCTTAACTTTTTATTTTAACCCTTGTCAAAATTTTACTTTTTCTACGGTAAATAATATTTTTACGAAGGTAAAATTTTTATATCTAAAAATGAAATCAACCTTACAACATAATTTGTACCTTAATATTAAAAATAGAGAATCAATTTTAAAAAAATTAATTCATATAATTTTAAAAATTATATTTTAAATTAATTCCATATACAAAACTAAATATAGGGTTTTTAAAGTGAAACGTTCAAAAGTTTGAAATGATTTTATATCTAAATTCAATTTGAAATTAATTCCAATAAAATTTTTGATTAAATGATAAAAAATAATCTAACTATATTTTAAATCTTATTAAAATTATTTTCTAACAATAAAAATTATATATAAAAAACAATTTGGAATTGAAACACATTATGTTTCACTATTCATTAAAATAGTAATTTTATCCTAAAAATACCAAAAAAATAAACAAAACTAAATTTTTATATCCTGATTCCAAATAAGAAGGTAATTTTTCAAAAAAATATCTAATAAAAGTTTCAATAACTATATTTAAAATGGGTTCACCATCAAAAGGTAGTAAAACTATTTATTTTAGAAAAAACAATGTTTTTAACCATAAATATATATTTCTCATATAAATATTTAAACATATTGTCTATTTTAAAATATATATAATTAATAAATATTAACAGATATGAAAATTTCCTATTCTATATGTACCTGGGATATTACATCCTTCCCCCATTTTGGAAATTGTTTCCTCACTATTTTTATTCACTTATAAAATAAGTGGTGGTATTTCTCCCTCATAGCATTTTCATATTCCCGTGTTTCCTCTTCAATCATATAGTTTTTTCCCAAAACCTTAAACTGATGAATACTTTATTTCACAACAAATTATCTATGCGGTCAACAATATTGACGGAATATTCCTCATAAGAATTATTCTTTTCAAACATAACTACTGATAGAGTCAAAATATGAGATGGGTCTAGAATATACTTTCTTAACGTTGGAACATGGAAAAAATTGTGTACCTAGGATAGATTTGAAGGTAAATCCAACAGATAGAAATCTTATCCAAATTTATCCAGGATTTAATAGTGTCCAATGAACCATGGACTCAACTTCCCTTTCTTACTGTAATACGTCTCATTTTTTCATAGTGAAAGTTTAATAAAAACAAATTCATATTTCTCTAAATCAACTGAACTTTCTCTACCATTTCCTCTACCTAGTTTGGCCCCATAAACATACTTTCACTAACTTCATCCCAAAAATCTGGAGCTCAACACTACTTTCCATACAATTCCTCAAATTTTTCCATCTTTATACTATAATGAAACTGTTATTATAATAAAACTCAACCAAATAAATACATTGACCCAAAATTCCATTGTAATACATTGAACAAAAATGTAGAATATCCTTCAATATATGAATTGTTCATTCTGACTACCCATCTTTTTGAGGATGAAAAGAGTTACTAAAATTTAATTTAGTTCTCAATGACATCTGAAGGCCTTACAAATGTTTGAATTAAACCTGGGATCACAATCATATACAATAGATAGGGAAACCACAAGTAACATGACTATCTCATAAATATAATAACAAGAAATTTGATCTAGATACAGAGTTTCTAAAATCAGAATAAAATGATAATGTTTATTCAGTCGATAAACAATAACCCCAAACACGTTATTACCTTGAGATTTCTATGTTGAAACCTTTATGAAATCAATGGTTATATTTTATCATTTCCACTTTATCACTAGAAACGAATTAAGCATCCCTTTTGGTAACTTACACTCTTTATTAACCTATTGAAAAGTCTTACATCTCATGGTAAAATTCATAATATCTCTTTTCATTCCATCCAACTAAAAATACTCTAGATTATTTCTATACATTTTTGTGCTACCCAGGTAAACTAAAATGTATAAGTATGAGCATCACATATCAAATATTTCTTTAAATGTGAATTATAAGGCACAAATAATCTATTCTGAATTCTCAAAACACTATCTTTATTGATGCTAAATTCAGGTAACTTAACCTTCTGAACCAATTCTACTTTTCTCTGAAAATCAATTTCTTCCTTATGCACTTTCATAATTATATATTATAGAGTCGATTTCACTAACAACTGGAACAAAATAGAGGAATTTCTTTGACCAAAAAATTACATAAAAAAATAATCAAATAATTAACCAAAGGATATCTATTCAAATGTAGAATGGTAAATATAGCATTATGTTTTTAACTCAATGAATTTTCCACTTTATTTTATTTTCCTGAATGGTAATGAATCATACAATCATAATCCTTGATTAACTCCAGCCACATCCTATGTCTCAAGTTCAATAATTTCTGAGTGAATATGTACTTCAGCCTTTTTTGATAACTATATTTTTCACACTTTACACCATGAAAATGATGCCTCCCAATTTTTTTATTGAAAAAAAAAACAAATCCTAATTACAAATCATGTGTTGGATAATTTAACTCATTAGGTTTTAACTAATTTGAATCATAATCAATTACCATATCATTCTAATTAAGACACAACCATGAGTTTTAAAAAAAGAATCATTGTAGATAAAAAATTCACCAAGCCTGGAAGGCAGGTCCAAAACTCGAGTATTTACGAATCTTATTTTCAGTTCCTGAAAACAAAAATCACATTCATTTTTATAGATGAACTTAACTCCCATATGTGTTAACATATATATTGGGATAGATAATTGAGAAAACCATTCAAAAAACGTTTTGTAATAACCTACTAATCCAAGAAAACTTTGAGTCTTTGTGATATTGGTAGGTCGTGGACACGCTTCAACAACATTTGTTTTTTAAGGGTCAATAGTTATTTCATGTTTCGAAATAGCATGTGTAAGGAATGAAATTTTTTCCAACCAAAATTCACTCTTATTAAACTTTCCATGTAATATATTTTCTTTTATGGTTAGAAAAACAATCCGTAAGTGACTCTCATGTTCTTTCAGGCTTTTAGAATATACGAAATTATTATCTATAAGCACAACCATAAACGTTTCCAAAAACAGAAGAAATTCTCCCTTCATGATATTCATAAATATAGTAGGAGAATTGTATAACCCAAAGGGAATAAATACAATGTCATAATTCCCTTATCTCATTCAGAACAGTGTCTTTGGAATGTCATCCTCTTTCATCTTCAATTGATGGTACCCAGACTTTAAATCAATCTTTGAAAAATACTAAACTCCATGGAGATGATCAAACAAATCATAAATATTTAGAAAAGGATACTTATTCTTAACATTGATTTTATCTAAGGGCCTATAATCAATAAAAAGTCTCATGGAACCATCCATCTTTTTCAAAAATGAAATAGGATCACCCCATGGTGAAGTGCTGGGTTGACTGAAACATTTATAATGTAATTATTTAAACTATTTTTTCAATTCCCTCAGTTCTACTTGATCCATTTGATAATTTGTTTTAGAAAAAGACATATAATTAGGCACTAAATCAATAGTAAATCCAACCTCCTGATCATAAACAATACTAGGAAATTCATTAGAAAAAACAATTATAAATTTATTCACTACTAGAATGTCACTAATCAAAACTGTTTCTTAAATTTCAATAACATGAGCTAGATAAATTTGATTTCCATATTTAATCAATATCTTGGATTATTGGTATGATTTCACAGGTATTAAATCATTTAATAAAACATTCTTGGCTTTATAACTAATTTAATCATGATAATCTTAAATCCAATCCATACCAAAAATGATATCAAATTCCACTGTGGAAAGTTCAAAAGGATTTGTAGGAAATCCCATCCCACTAATGATAATAGAAATATTCTTATAAATATTGGTTTATTAATACTTCCCCATAAAGTTTTTACAAAAAATTCTCGATTACACTCATGAAGAGAAATTTCCAATATACCTAAAAAGATCTCATAAATGAATTAATGTGAAGATCCATAGTCAAATAGAGTATTGAAATATTTTGAAAAAAACCCATAACATACTTGTTACCACTTGATGGTCCTACATCAACCATAGTTGTAAAACATGACTTTTCCATTCCCTTATTCATTCGATCATACTGGTTTCAACTCTGGGAAATCAATTTTGGATACACAATGGAATAATTACCTAAAACATTATAACTAAAACATCTTACCACTATATTTTTTTTACTTTCCAAGTCATCTCCTTTTCATTCACCAAGAATATGACCAGCCTTACCAAATCAGAAGAACTACCCAGATATTGATAGTAATTCTCTATGATTATTTTTACCATGCTTATCACAAGATGTAAATATAACTTTCTTACATCCCAACTTCTTTGATAAATGTTTTCCCATTTTCTGCCAACTGGATCACTTCTTTTTCTTACTCTCATGGAACACCTGATCATCAGAAAACTCTATTTCTTATTTCTCATCACATCAAGAAAGTATCTCATATATTTTAAACTCATGAAAATCTAATTCTCTTCTATATTTTGTCTTCAATCCGGAAAAAATAAATTTATCTTACTATCAATATCTCAGATAACATTTGTGACACACCTTGACAAATGGGGGAAATTTTCTCCATATGAAACCATGTAATCTTGTTGATTTTATATCAATTCCAAGAATTTTTTTTCTATCCTAAGTTGAACACCCTTAGGAAAATATTTGTCAAGGAATATATTATTAAATTCATCCCATTTCAAGGCATAAATATCTTCACTTCCTCTGATATTTTTAACCATTGATCACCACTGATTAGTCTTACCTTCAAAATAATAAACAGTGAGACCAACATTTGGATTGACGAAACACTCCGTTACATAAAATATATTTTCTATTGGATGAATCCACCTTTAGCTTGAACATGGTAAGATGATCCTCTAAATTATAGGGGATGTTGCTTCATGAAATGTTCCAATACCAACATATTACTTTACGGTTGATCTAGTTGCTCTCATGCATGGAAACAACTGCTATTTATCGCCTGATTCAACTGATCCATCACTAAAAAACTATTCATTTATAATTATGACCATCTCAGGATGTTTACATGGGAGGTTATTTTCATATATATGCCTTCCCACCCCTGCTTCCTTGTTTCCTCTATGAAAAACCATTCCGAACAGACATATATTTAACAAAGCAACACAGTAATCTTGAAATGTTATGCCATTTAAATTTTACCATAAGGTAAACTCTTCCAATGTAATGTTATTAATAATACTTTAACCTATAAATTTATGTATTCTAACCACTGATACCAACTATATGTCCTAATATTAAATATTACATAATCTTGAGTTATGTGAAGAATTAACATTAAAGATCTTTTTAGATTTACAGATATAGAGAATTAGTCCATAAATCATATATAATGACTTAAATATAAAAAATTATATAATTTTACTAACCATCTATTTTTTATAAAACAAACCATTTTAAAAAGAATCATGGTTTGGTTTCATATTTAAAGAGCACAAATTTTCCCTTAATTCAATATTTGTCTTTATCCCCCCTTAAATCCTGTGAAAAATATTTTTATAACATGGGATGAGAATAAATCTGCATTAAGGGATACACAAAGAAGTAAAACTATTATTCCTAAGAAAACATCAAAACCGTGAATACATTATCATAAATAAAT
Organism: Viscum album; assembly: GCA_963277665.1. Taxonomy (NCBI): domain Eukaryota; kingdom Viridiplantae; phylum Streptophyta; class Magnoliopsida; order Santalales; family Viscaceae; genus Viscum; species Viscum album. The sequence continues at coordinate 92,647,079 of OY728125.1, forward strand.
ACTTTTCACCTTTAATAAGTAGTAAATACTCTTCATTGAAAATAATCTCATTTCTTAACCTTTTTTAATTAAATGATTACCATAAAACCCATAAAAATCACATATAACATATAAAGGAATATTTTTGAATAATCTTACTTAAATGGAATCACCATATGGTCTACTTACACACATATCACTCTTATAACTGGAATATCTATATGACCTACTTCTATAACCAATGCATTTGAGGTTATAATGTAACCACCCTTCCTTGGATTATCACAGAACCAACCATATTTGTTTTACCACATAACCACCCATATTAGTTGTATCACATAACCACCCATCAAATTCCCAATTACCATTATATTATCAAAACACATAAAATAGTTCAATTATCAACATTTCACTCATAAAATTTCATTTACAATCAATAGAAAGCATCTTAAGATATTGAAATAGTCAGTCTTCTTTCAAACCCATTTTTAATAACAAAAAACCCAAAAAGGTAAAAATAGATTTCCTTTCCTTTTAAAAACATTAAATCTTATATAGGAATCCAAAAATAAAATAATGGTTACGGTGACGGAGAATTCGTTGTCGTTGCGTACGTTACAAAACATTCCCTTTTTCATTTTTTAAAGAAGGGAAAATGATTCATATAAAAAGATTCCTTTTAAAAACATTAAAATATAAACATAAAATTTCATTTATAATCCTTATATATCTATATAAATAAATATGTGAATTAATATCATGAGTAAAAAATTTGATAATTAAATCTTTAAACATTTAAGGTTTCACATACCACTTTGAACATTTAAATATTATTCTCCATGAATTAGTATATTTACCAAAACATTAATTAACATTATTATAGATACAATATGGATATGAAATCTTATGTTGGATTTATATACACATAATAAAATAATAAAGGTGCATAATATCAAGAAATGCCTCACTGAAAGAAGATTGAGATGATGTCCCTTATCTCTAGTCTGATTCGTCACATGTGTTCTTTATCTTCATGAATTATAATATTAGGTTAATTTATATATTCATTATAATTTTTTTAATGTTTTTTATTAATTTTATATCACTTGTTACCATGTTATAAAAATTACGCAATTATTTGAGTTCATATTAGACGTTTTCTCGATATTCAGTTATTGATTCTAAAATGAACATAGTATGGTGTCAATAGTCCATGTGTTCATTAGTCTATCATATAAAGAATATAAAATATGATATAAATATATTATATATTCATTATATAATTATTTATAATAATATTTTATGATAAACTAAAAACACTGTTTATGGAGATGGTAGTTCGTACGTACGCATGAACGCTATTTTTTTATTTTCTGGTCGTATTGAAAGAAAGAATATTAAATTAATGGTATGTAAGTATGTATGCATATATAATATCATTAAATTATAATTAATATCTCCTTTATATGGTATATTTTTACTGAAATAATTATTAATTCATTCCATTTTATGAGTTAACTAATCACATCATTTTGAGGAGGCGGTAGTCCACACGTCCCCAAACGAAGTTATCATATAACCACAATTTAGAAAGCATGAAGGTATGTTTAACATAACAATTAAAGAATATTAAATAGGTAATTAAATATATATTAATATATTATTTTATCATAATAATGGTTTTAAAACCATCAATGAAGGTGGTAAACGAAAAAAAAGAATAAAAACATTTTTCAAGAAGGTGATTAACCAGCATAACTTGGACAACAATTTCATTTCTTCGAATAAGAGGATATGAGAGATGAAATGGATGTGAGATATTACATTATAAAAATAAAAATATAGTATGTAAAGTATTCTTTATTTATAATGCATTTATGGATAAAGTAGGTGGGTATAAATTATAAAAAGAAAATAAATTAAGAGATGTACTTTGAGAAAATAACATCTTGAATATCCCCTCCTTGAAAGATCCTTGAGTACCTTGGATTTAGTATTCTTGTGAGACTATCATCAACTAGATGTGGAGAGAGAGATAAGGATAGGTTTGGTCAGAAATTTAGGAGCTATAAAACTTTGTGGGTTGAAATTGGGAGGTGAGGCTTTTTATTTATACTTGAGGATAGGTGGGTTCAAGTGATTAAGTTATTGATTATTTTATTTTAAAAGATAACCTATAGAGTTGAAATTAAATTACATAAATTTTTTATCTAAATAATTTTTTATAGGATTTTTATGGTCTATAAGAACCTAAAATACCCTTTAAAAGATGTATTTTTTTGGAATGATATGTTTTTTCTTTTAATTTTAACCCTTGCCAAAATTTTACTTTTACTATGGTAAATAAATTTTTCACCATGGTAACTTTTTTATATCTAAAAATGAAATTGAACTTGCATATTAATATAGAACTTATGATTCCAAATATGGAATCCATTTTACCTAATTAAATTCATAGAATTAAGAAAATTATATTTAAATTTAATTCTTAAGACAAAACTGAAAAGTGGATTTTAAAAGTTATATGTTCAAGAGTTTAAAATTGTATTATGTCTAATTTCAATTTTAAATTAATTAAAATTACCAACTTTGGATTAAATGATAAAAACTATATCTAAATATACTTTAAAACCTATTAAAATTATCTTCTAACAGTATAAATTAATTAGGAGAAAAAATTAGTTTTGATTTAAAATGCAGTATTTCTCACTTTTCATTAAAATACTAATTTTATCAGAAAAATTAAATTTTAATTCGAAAGTAAATTTTGATATCCCACTTTAAAATAATAAAATTATTTTATCAAAAATATTTTATATAATCTACAAAAAATATATTTGAAATGTGCTCTCCATCAAAAGGTGTTCAAACTATTTCTTAGAAAAATAAGGTTTTAACAATAAATCTAGATTTATCGTACACATTATTGAACATATTGTTTGTTTTAAATTATATATAATTAATAAAATATTAATAGATATGAAAATATATTATTTTATAAGTACATGGGATGTTACATTCCCCACTATCATGAATACTTATTTCTTTAAATATTTCTTTAGAATTATCCTTTTTTATATTGAAAGAAATATTTTTTCCATGCTATATTATGAAATCTTAAATTTTAATTAACCGATTTTAAAGTGAAAATGGTATCTTCCCCAAGAAATATTTAATTTATATTTTAATGGTATTTTCACATGTAACAACATCATTTTATGTTTATTATGATTTTATAGGAATATGATCCAATGTTTGCATCTTCTTTCTTTCTCTATATGGTTTATGATTATGAGTATGAAGTTTTTATGAACCCTATATCCTTACTACGGGATATGATTTGATGATTTTATTAACATGTTATGATCTTGTGTCACAAATATGTATTGATTTCATTATGTGATATGTGGTTCCGTTATAAACCAAGGATAGGTGGTTATGTTATAAATCGAGGTCATATGTGTCAATTATAGTCCACTAATGTAATAGGTAAATATGTATATATCAGGAAATTATATCATCTAGAATAGGTAGTAAAACCATTTTAGTAAGGTAAATTATCCCATTAGATAGTATTTGAAGTGAACCTTAACTAATTGAATGATGTAACGGGATGTGAACCCAATCCACTATAATAATCTTAATAGTGATCCTTGACTAATGAAATGATTTTCAATGCATATGTGTATTCTAAAAACTTATTTCTTATTCTTATGATTTTTTTCATGACTCATGATTGATTATTGACAATTAAGAACTCTTTTGTCTAATGTTATTTGATTGATAAAATTTTATTCCATGTTTCATGATTATGATATATGAATTGATGGGTATGATTTTCTAATGTTTATATAATTTTTTAATACCGTTATTCATATATTATTCTCACTTACGATCATTTGTTGATATCTATTATATTTATACATATATAGTAGTTGAGCTCAACCTTTATTGTATTTCCATTCCCCGGGTTATAGTGAATGTTTTTAAGTATTTTACGTCTATGAAGAGTTCCAATTATGAAGAAAAAATTTGGAAATGTTATTGATTTTTAATATAAGAGTTTTTTACATATCCAAGTTTCCAAATACATTCAGCCTATAGGGTCTCCAAGTATTTATTATTTTGAAATTCATTGAGGATTCATCTAAAATTATATAATATTAAGATACAAAAATTATTGGTCAGTATATAATCATTCCTTGTTTGTGTTAGCATCATTTTATGAACTATGTAAACATCATCAGTGTGCATGATAGCATATATAAACATAATATGATCATTAAATACATCATTTGATTTATGTAAGCATCAACACATAAGTGAAAATTTTAATAAGATGCAACTAACAAATATACTTTTTATAATTTTATATTCAGAAGAATTTAATCATATGTAATGAAGAAAAGTGATATGTTATACTTGGAAAAAATATCAAATTTAATTTTTCTCATTTAAACTATTATTTGAGATTTAGTATTAGATGATGCCTGGTTATATTTTTCAAATAATAAATATTAAGTTCTTAGATTAATCCATTGTGCAAGATGATTTTAATCATTGATGAAAGTTGAATGTTTCATGGAATAAAATAAAATCACGTTCCATGATTAAAGGATAATTTATTGGAGAATTTAACATTAATGTTCATTATTTATAGTTATTACATGTATTTAAACATTAAATTTTGATAAGAAAACAAACCTAGTCAATTTAAGGTAAGCTGTATCATAAATGGAAATAAATTCCATGATTTTCTCTCTCAAGATTCATAATAGATGATGTATATTTAATAGTACATGTAATTTTCATGATCATTTTACTTCATTAATGAAGTTCTCATGATTGGCACACTATTATGCGTTCATGTATTTATAAACTAAAAGTTTAAATTTATGTTAATTATCATGGATAGAAAAGGAATTTAGAGAGAGTAAAGGGAGTATATAACAATAATCATATTCATTATTACATATTGTTTCATACAGTTATGGAAGAATATTTAAAGGATATTTTATTTAGATTAGTAGATCTATAATTTTGTTGATCTTTTCAATGTAAAAGAAAAAATATTTTCAGATTCCGAATTACTAAAAATCATGCTAATTCAAACAATGTAATTCACATAGTACATTGAATAAAAGTCAAATCAGAGATTCTTGACATTTCTTCTTTAATATATATATATATATATATCAGATCAAGGGTAGATATTAGATGTCAATGTTGGGCACTACTATTCGAGGGGACAAAATAATTCAAGCGATATGGACCTGATAATGTCCTTTGAAGACATATTTTTGACGTATCGATGAACAATGAAGAATAATAAACTCAATATCCATCATATAACTATTTAAATTCCCATTGAAATGAATATTATGATGTATTCTTATCATGATCTTTACTTGAATAAGAAATGAATAATATATAAGAAAATGAAGTAAAGGTTTTACATTCCAATTTTTCATGGGTGGAAGAAGAATCTTACAACCAATGGAAAAAAATAGAAGAAGATAGAGTAGAAAATACTTTTATATTATCAAGAAGAAGAATATTTTGTGCGCATCGCTACTTAAATAAAAAAAAATTAGTGTGTGTTTTATTCTATTGTGAAATTAAGAGAAGGAGAAGAACTTTAATAATACATATTCTATAACAATATATAAACATGTTATCACATGATTAATCAAAAAATAATAATTTATTATATCCTAATAATAGTACAAAAAAGTTTATAAAAAAATATAAAGTAAATAAATATATAATAGTATCTAAAACTAATACTATAAATCATGTAACAATGTGTGGAAACACAATAATCTAGTACTATAGTGGATTATACACAAAAAATAATAATATTAAGTCTATGAGATAAATTTAGAAGAAAACATTAAACATTGAAATTGAAATGGGGTAGGAACCTAGAGAATAATATAAATGGATTTAGATATTTTCATGTAAATATAAGGACGAATATGACTATCCTACATCCTGAAAATTTGTTAATATTAGAATTGGTCAATTTGGTTATTAGTCATTAGGAAAATGGGTTTTATAATTATTAAGAACTGAACATTATGAATAATATGAATTAAGGGTAATGATGAATTTTAATTATTAATTAAGAGAGGAAGTTTGGTTTTTACAAGTAAGGATATCCCTGATGATGTTTATTTATCAAAGCTTGGAAAGTAGGTATCACCATTGCGGTTTTCCCGTGACCAAGCCCAAGAAGAACTCCAATAAGTGAAGTGGGAGAGGATCCATGTTTGAACCAATTTTGTTTTACTAAAAATTTAGTATGGTTTGTGTTTTTTGAAAATAAAAACATGAGAGATCAAGTTGTTTGCAAGGAATGGGGTCTTACAGTTCAAGATAGAAACAGTATTGAAGGTGGTTTCATTTCCCAATATCCTCCAAATTTTTGGGCATCAAAATATGTAGTTTATTTTTTGGAAAAATAATATTTTCTATGTAGTAATACATAGTTCTCAGACTACGAAGGATGATTTTTGGAACACATAGGAGGTAAGTATAATAGCGAGGAAAAATGTAAATGGCAGGACTTTTTCATAGTGGTGCTATGCGGACCGTGAAGCATGGTACATATACTGAGTAAGGGAAATGATTTGTTGGATCCTAGAGGTTTTTGGGGAGAAACTATTTAGTAGGAGGTGTGTTTTTTGTGGATAAGAGATGGGGATACTCTCATTAAAGAAATTAGTCTTCGTAATGGATGATTGGTGGTATGCATACTGTGAAGGGGAAACAGTTTTTTGGAGTAGTACATAGTGGAGGTTGTACCACATCAAATGTTTGTGTAAAATTGATTAGAAATATTTTTTGATCTAATATCCTATATGATTATTACTAATCTGTTCATTACTCAGATATATTTTTATTCGAAATCTAAGAGGAATGTGGTAAAGTCCGGAGTCGTTCACGGGAAGACAACTCCATGAAGGAAGAGGTTCATGAAGGAGGATTGCATGAAAGGAGAAGAGTTCTATATAGATTTTTTGAGGAAGGATTTTTGTGGGGAAATGAAGCATTAAAAATTAAGGATTAGTGATGGCAGTCCACCGAAGTGGTAAAATTCTATAAAAGGAAACTGGTATGCGGAATAACTAAAGATCTACAAAGAAGAAAATGGTAGGAGGAAGAGAGATGGTCCACGGAGGAATAATCCATTCATGAAGAAAGGATGGTCCGTGGAGGAGAGGTTTTCCATAGAAATTATGGTTGTACATAGAGGAATTGGTGTTCTATTAAGAAATCACACCATGCAGTGCATCATAGTTTTCGGAGGAAGCAGTCTAATTTAATGAGGAACAGTTCACGAACTAATAGTGCGCGGAATAGTGGACTATATCTATGGATAAAAATGTGACCTCAAAAAAGAATATATGCGTAATTGATAATTTTTTCTTTAATGAAAATTAATATACCTAAAATTCTAAAAACTGTATGTGGTTATCTCACAAGGAAGTGAGCTAGGGGGAGACATCAGAAGTGTTATATGGGATGTAGTGAGCTATCCCTAAAATATTTTAAAGGTAGTGTTCATATAATAGAGTTTATATTTATAATCTCTTGTAATACACAACTATTAAATATTAGTGGAATTATGTATGACCAACACACTACTAGAGTATGCTTCTTGGACTATCCCTTAGTGGTGAACCATGTAAAATTGATGTGTTACCTCTTTGCATGTGATTGTTTGTTTAATAGTCATTCTCATCAGACAAGTATAACAGGTTCCTACCATCATGGGAAAAAAATCAATAACATTAGAAGAAATATTTTACACCATAATTCATCCCTCCCCTCTTAGAGTGTTCTATGGTCTTTCAGGTGATATCATTAGCAACTGGTTTCTAGTGTTAAATATGTCTTTCTTTTCTGTCATGGAGAATATAGTTAATCTCATGGGAGTTCCCCATTTTGATTGAGGTAAATTTTAGATATGTAAGAATAGGATGAGGTATCATCTATGATCTCTTGGATGAGAAATCCTTTTTTCCTCTATAGAAGGAATACATGTCACTGATTCAATGGGGATATCTAGGACTCATAAAAACATTAAAATTCATGATGCATAGGCTAAAGAAAAAAATACCCTCACTGTATCTATATATGATCAAATCAATGTGAAGGTGATGAGCATCCCCATAGCCAAGTCTATGTGGTAAAGAATGAAAAATATATATGAATAAGATAAAAAAGTGAAGGAGTCCAAACTTCAAGTGTTTCACATTAGGTTGATGATATGAAGATTTATCTTGATAAAAATTCAAATACCTTTTTCAATCAAATTACTGATGTCATAGGAGAAATTTGGAGGTTTGGTGAACTGATTAAACACATTAACATTGTAATGAAAGTATTGAGAATATGTCCCCCTATTTATAATCCAAAATTTTTATCTCTTGAGGAAATGGATCTTTCAAAACATCCATTGGATGATCTTCTAAGCAGTCTTGTAGCATATGAAATGAGAGTAAAACCATAGGATGTAAAAAGTCGTGTTAACAAGGATATTGAATTTAAAAGCATGGAAAAACATGATATATCAAGATATAGTATTATTGAAGGTAATGAGGAAGATAAACTTCATTCACTCTTTTCCAAGAAATTCAAGAGATGAAAAAAGGGATATTGGAAGAAAAGATACCATTGGTTTGTTTTCATTGTGGTGGAGTTGGGAAAATTTCCTCTTTGTGCTCAAGGATGTTTGATGATAAAGAAAGTGAAGCAGGAAAATCAAAAAATACTAAGAAAAATGTTTTCTCAAAATAGAGACTTCAAAAATGGAATGAAATTATAGAGAAATGGTTTTTTATATATAGAAGAAGATAATGAAAATGAATATTTTGAGGAAGAAGCACCATAATTTATATCTAGAACCCAAGAATCTATGATGACTATAGTTGAACATTCAAATCCATTAAAAGATAAATCTATAGATAATAATTTTATTTCTAGTACTGATCTCAAGATAAAACTGGAATACTCTCTTAGTGGGCTTAAAAATCAATGGAACAGAATAAAATATTTGGGAACAATTGTGTGACAGTCGTCAGAATATGTTGATTGATTAGAATCTAAAATTAATAATCTAGAATAAATATTAAAATAAAATTAAACAACCCTTGAAAGATAAGATATATTTGAACTTAAGATTAGAATTGAAGAATAGGAAAAATTCATCAAAGGCCATATATATAGACTAGAGGATAAGACTAATACTATTGAGGGAAATAAATAAGTTGTTGTTACTCTTAGAAGTAAACTTGAAAGTGAATTAAACTCGAAAGAAAAAAATAAGAAAATATATTATGAATTATTATCATATATTGAGCTAATGGAGAGAGAAAAGTGTAGTTCTAAAGGTGTAAGGAATGTGTTGAATGATCAATGTTCTACACTCATGGGAAAAAGTTGAATTTTATGTGATACTGAAACATAAAATGATATAAATAAAATAGGAAAAGATAAAGGCAAGTTAAAATTTGGAAATATCACAAAGTCATCTAAAGTCTTAACAAATAGGTGCTCAAATCAAACTGAAAGGAGAACTACAAAAATGTTCCTAGGTATCCAAAAATGATTAGTATTCAAACTCTTTTTCTAAGGAAGAGGACATGAGGATGAATATAACTGAGAAGATGTTTCCACTTATGAAATTAAAATTTTTTGGCTATCTGGGTCACACCATGTCATACTGTGAAGAGGCAAGGAGCTATTTGAATGGAGAATATCTAGGAAGTCAAAAGAGGAGAATGAATTCTTATCCTATATATCATATAATAAATTGGTTTTATAGATATTGATTTCACTTCTCTAACTTTGTTCATAAATTGTTTCACTACTGGTAGATGAATGGTGGAAATGATACCAACAGAAATCAGAGACAAATTAATACTTTCTAACCAAACAGTGTTGCTCTTACAAATATTTTTCTCCTCTGGAAGAATAATACGAGCATAATTATCCAATACACTTGGAAAAGATATTGAAAATACTATATTTATTTTCTAATAAATCAAATATTTCATGGAATAAAAAACAAAATTCTTAGAAATCCAATCTTGCATAATTTGCTCTCAAAGCTACAAAGAATAGTATCACATGGATTTTTTATAGTAGATGCTCAACCCATTTGATGAAAAATACAGAACTATTAAAAAATTATAAGAAAATGGTTGATGGAAAATTAAGGTATGGTCATGATGGTTCATTGAAGATCAAATGTAGTGGAAGTATTTAACTGGAAAATGGATAACTAAAGAAAACTGACGTTCTCTATATAGACGGTTTTCTTCACAATCTCCTACGTTTGAGTCAACTATGTGACTCATGACTGATGGTGACATTTAATGAAAATGGGTGCATTATCAAAGGAAATAAATTGAATATTCTTATGAAAGGATGTAGAAAATATGACAATTTATATCGGGTTGGTATTAAATTGATCATTTTTAACATGACAGTTAAAGAAGAAAACAACTTATTACACTGAAGTTCAGGTCACATCAATAAACATGACATGGAGAAGATATCTATACTAGAGATATTCATGTATATCCCCAATCTAAATTTTGAATGGTAAAAGACTTGTGAATCTTTCATATGAGGGAATTTTTTATACAGTTCACATCATCCAAAGAAGAAAAGGGCGTCAAATATTTTTGATCTCTTCCATACATATGTATGTGGTCTGATAAATGTTCCTCAAACATATAGATAAAGGTACTTTTTTATATTCAATGACTATTATAGTATAATTGATTATGTTATGGTTATACAGAGGAAATATAATTTTCTTGATTTCATGAAAATGTATTGATGAATAGACAAGAATGATACTGGACAAACAATTAAATTTATGTGTTCTGATAATGGAGGGGAATACACATCCATTGAGTTTGAAATTTACCTATAGAAACATAGAATACAAAATGAGGTGGAAGCTATGAGAATACCACAAAAAAATGGAGTTTGTTGAGTATATGAATTGATAGGTGAAAAATATGTCCAGAACTATACTGATTAAGATTCATATCTCTCACCATTACTAGAAGGAGGTAGTTCAGGTTGCAGTGTATACAAAAAAATCGAATAGGTATTTATATGGGAGAAACCAAAACACCATATGAGTTATGGCATGGAAGGAAGTCCTCTTTGAAATATTTTCCTGTTTTCAGTATTAAATGTTTCATTTGAATCAAAGAAGGAAATCAAGGGATGTATGGGTATGCTGTAGATAGAGGTATATTCCTCAGATATTAAATTAAAAGAAAAGACTACAAATGATTCAATAACCATCTTGAAAGAGTTGTGGAAAGAAATGATGTTAAGATCATTGAAGATAAAACCACAAATACCTTGAGGGGATCTTATGTTGATGCTATTAAAGATATAGAAGATAGTATACATGGAATAGATTCAAATTCATAAGTTGATGAAGGAGTGTAAAACATTTAGAAGTCAAAACACGGTGTTTATCAGAAGAAGAGTCATAAGAGGAAACCATAGATAAAAAAAATTCTTACGAATCTAATAGTAGAAATCAAAGATAATAAATTTATTAATCTAACATCATTAGAGATTGGACAATTCCCACACAGATAGAAGAATGTGGAATAATTTACAATATTCATTCTCGTCAATTGTGAAACCAACCTCATTTTAAAAAGATTCAATAAATGAATCATGGTTGAAATCCATGAATCAAGATTTAGATCATATTGACAAGATCTAGACATCAGATATTTTTAAGATACTCAAAATTTAATATATGATTTATACAAAGTGAATTTTAAAGAATAAATTTGATGATCATGGTAATGTGATCAGAAATAAAGAACAATTGGTGTGTAAAAGATATTCATATATTAAAGTTGTTGATGTCAAAGAAACCTTTTCTTTGGTATCTAGACTGGAGTCAATCAGACTCTTTCCTTCCATGGAAATTGAAAGAGGATACAAAGTGTATCAAACGGATTTGAAAATAGATTTCTTGAATTGTGTTCTTGTATAAGAAGTCTACATTGAACAACCAGTGAGTTTTTTGCTTGGTAATGATGAAATGATGTTTTGAAGATTAAATAAGTTCTTATATTCTCTAAAATGGGCACCACATCCATGGTACTCTCGACTAGATTCTTGACTAAAGAATCTTTAATTTAAAATAGGAGGAGTGCATCACAATGTCTATGAGAATAATTCTAAGGAAGATCAGTTCATGAAACTGGTGTATGTAAATGATATTATATTCGGTGGAAGTAGGCATGGATCCGGGGATGAATTTTCCAATCACATGAAGTCATAATTTGAAATGTCTATGATTGGTGAACTCACATATTTCTTAGGGCTGCAAGTGAATTAGAGGAAATAATAAACATTTATTTCTCTGGAAAAGTATGCAAGAGAGTTTCTGAATAAATTCAATATGCATGACTCCATACTAATGTCGACTCTAATTGTGGTTAGGAAAAAACATGAAAATCATATGTATATGACTTCTGTAGTTCCCACAATGAACATGATAATCATTGGATGTTTATTCTACCTGATAGATACATGGGTGGATATTACTTTTTCAATAGGTTTTACTACCTATTTTCAAATTAATCTAATGGTAGAACATATAGAAGTAGTGAAAATAATCATGAGGTACCTTCAAGGTACTCGCAATTATGGATTATATTTTCTTACATAAAAAGATAATGAACTATCTACATTTTCTGATGTTGAGTGGGCTAGAGATTGGGTGGATATAATTCCAAAAGTGGTGGACAATTATTTATTAGAAAGAAATTTGTGGGCCGGTTGAGTAATAAATAAGAAATAAATTCACTTAGTACTATTGAAGCTATGCATATCTCTACTACAAAGGCTTGAACTCAACTATTGTGGTTGAAGTAATATATTTATAATATTGGTGATGAGGTGGAACATATGATGGTCAATAACTATGATAACAAGTGTTAAATTGATCTTACTAACATTTATGTTTTGTATTCATGTATGGAACACATTGAAATCAGTATTACATTATCAAGTAAAAAAGTTGAACAAGGCATGATTAAAATGGACCATGTTGGAAATGATGATCAAGTGACTAATATACTGACCAAACCATTTTATGTACATGTGTTTGAAAATCATCTACTGAATATAAGTGTTCTACCATTTCCTAGTGCATTAAGAGGTTATTTTTAGTCCTCTCTCCCTAGTTGTGTATACTATTTTAATCTATTTGTGGAAGTAGTGCAGGTTTATAAGGGATATATGATCCTGGGGGAGTGGGATTTGAGCTCTAAACATTCAATAATAGGTTCATTGGTTTTATTTAAAATTGTAGAAAATTAATGAGTTCATGTTTTCAATGTTATGATATAGTATGATAATTGGGAAATGGAGACTAGATAATTTCATGATTTCCATCTTGTTTTCTATAACAAAACATTTCTCACATAGACTTAGAGTGTTGGATGAGTTGTCTCTCACATATCAGGTTTAGATTATGGTTGGTGCTTCCTTGAATTTATCAATAGATTTCCAACAAACCCAAAAGTTTATTTTTTTGAAACCATGGTTTTTCTTTTATATAAATAGATTGTGTTTGTACTTTTTGATTATCCTCACATAGAATATAAGGGTGTTTTCAAGGAAAGGTATATTATAGTTCAAGATGACAACAATATTGATGGTGGTGTTATTTCTGAGTATTCACCAAATTCATAGGCCTAAAAATATGGAGTTTGTTTTGGGAAAAGGAATATTTTATTCATAGGATTTCATAGTTCATAGAACACTAAGGATAGTTCACGGAATACATAGGGGGTAACTAGTATAGCAAGGACAAATGGAAATGGAAGGACTTCTGCATGGCGGTGCTATACGGACCGTGAAGCATGGTATGCATACCATGTAGGAAAAATGGTTCATGGGAGCCTTGTGGTTAATGGTAGTAAAATAGTTTGTATGTGGCATTTCATTTTTGGATAATTTGTGGGTATTTTTTCATGGAAGAGATTGGCCGCTATTAAATAAGAGTGGTAGTATGTGGACCACGTACGAAAAATAGTTTACTGAAGGAGCATTACGTGGTGAGGGTTATACCGCATCACATATTTATGTAAAATGTATTAGAAATATTTTTTTCATCTATTTTTTTATATATGGGGAACTAATCATTTCATTACTCTGATATATTTTAATTAGAAATTTTAAAGGAATTTAGGGAAGTTCGTAGTGGTTCATGTGAAGACAACTCTGCGAATGAATATGTTTGCGATGGATGATTCAATGAAAGGTGAAGAGTTATGTGGATATTGTTTTTGGAAGGATTTTTGGGGGTAAATATAGCCCTAAAAGGAATAAGGATCTACAGACGTAGCCGACCAAATTGGTAATAGACTGTATAAGGAAAACAGTCAGTAGAAGAAATAGAGGTTTTTGTAGGATAAAACGGTTTGAGGAAGAGAGAAGGTTTGTGGAGGAAGAATCCATCAATGAATCAGGGATATCCCAAGGAGAAGAGGCACTCCATATAAGTAAAGGTAGTTCACAAAAGAAGAGGAGGTCTATGAAGAACTCACACCACATGGTGGAATGCAGTTCATGGAGGAAGCAGACCAGTTCACGGAAGAACAGTTCACAAACTAATTTTGTGTAGAAGAGTGGATTACATTTGTAAATAAAAATGGTAATTCCATAAATCATATATGTTTTTTGAATAATAATTATTTAAAGGAAATTAAGCTACCTATAAGACCATAAACTATGAGTGGATATCACCTAATGTAGTGAACAAGGTGAGTCATTGGAAGTGTTCTAAGGGACATAGTGAGTGATCCCTAAATTATTATAAAGGCATTATGACTAGAATAGAGTGAATGGGTCTAAACTATTTTACTCTATAACTAGTAAAGATTTGTGTATTTAGTTATGAATAAAACACTATCATCATATGATCCTTAGACTATCCCTTAGTGGTAGACCAAGTAAAATTGATGTGTTTCCTCTTTGCATGTGATTGTTTTTTTACTAGTCATTCCCATCAAATAGGTTTAAAAGTTTCTGACCAATTTGGGAACAAGATCTGTCATATTACAAGATAAATTTGACACCCTGATTTAACCCTCCCCTCTCAAGGTGTTTCAGGGTCCTTTAAACCATATATCGGAGAAGTTCATGTTAGTATAGATCACAACCTAATAAATGTTATCCAAAAACCCCATGAAACTACTATTGTTTCACACCTCTTCCTTAGGGAATATTTGATGTGATTAGATGTTATGTGTCTAGGTGTTTAACTATGTAATAATAGAAATTCATTATGAAATATAATATATGTTTAATCTTATGCATTATTTCAATGAATGTATTAACCAATAATAAAAGTTCAAATTTATGTAATGAATTTTATCGAATGGATTGAACATTTGGAATTAGGAAGTTAAAATTATATAAGCAGTGAAATTTGGTAATTTTTAATTAAAATTGTGAAATATTGTCAAAATGGAAGAATATAGTAAATATGTTTTATATGAAATCATGTTTTTTTATAAATGACTGATTTTTTTCAATAAAGTTATATTTCAATATTCTTGGAACTAAAATCTATTGTGGTGTGCTAAGTTTAGAATTGGATCATAGTGGTTAGAGTGGGATCTAACAAAATCTGGAATAAAATATAATTAATAAATTATTCTATGAAATTCCACTCAATACACCTATAAATACCCGCCCCCTAATCTCATTCTTATACACTAAATTCGATGTTACCTCTTCATTTTACTCTCTATGAGTCAATCCCATATCAATTTCTTCATTCTTAAAGAGTTTGGTTTGATTTAATGTCAGTTTCCAATCTAATAATATCAAGAGAGGTAGCGGTTCCCACTTTTATATATTCATTACCTATTTGATTTTTTTATTTGAAATATATTTTATATTTTCTTTTTATATGATAACATGATATGTATTCATGTTATTATCACCCAGTTTAATTATTACCATGGATATATTACCAAAACCTCTTAAAATATACCATTTTTTGTAATTCATTTCCTTGCCAACGTAAGGGTTTATTTTCTCTCAATTTACAATTCCTACATACATTACCATTTTCATGCCCTTTTTAATGAAACATTTAGTATCCCAATATTGGGATGATGCAGTTCTGTGTTTCAATATCAACATATCTAACCCAGTTGAACATTCCTTTCACTCACATTATGTCTGATTCAAAAGTCGTTACTAGTCCTAACCTCCGCAATGCCATAAATATCCTATACTTCCGTTGAGAAAAAAATCTATCCTTTTCCAAAAAAAATAAAACCATATATGGATAAAAAAAATATGTTGTTTTGGAATATATTCATCCAGGAATAATAAACCTGAAGATAATTAGTCAGGTATATCACGGTCATCATCATCGTTCACAGGGAGTGTGCCCTTACTACGCACCTGTAACACCTCAAGATTTTTTGAAATGTTTTTTTTCAAATAAATTTAACCTTTTAAATATTTTGATTAACATACAACCATGATTTTAATTTTCATTAAACAACCCCTAATTTTATCCTCAATTACATGCAACAATGAGTTTAAATGAAACATCACATACTATTAAATTGTTGTTATTTAATATAATAGATCTCGCCTAGAAAGTGGAATACAAAGTATGAATAGGATTAAATATATTTTAAAATATATTTTTTAAACATGTATATTTAATGATGTCCTTGGTGACCAATTAGTTTTAAATTAAAATAATAACCATTTGAAAATAAAGGGAATCTTTTTCTGAAAAACTATTTTTATGCATTCAAAAAGGTCCTATTTCAATAAAATAAATACAATTTTATGAGTAATTTTAATTGAATTTATATATTATATATTAAATAAAATAATTAAAAAAAATTCTTATGTGTTCTTTAGGTAATAAGTAAGAATAAATCCAATTTTATGCTTAAAAATGCATTTTTCCAAAAATATGCTTATTTTTCTTTTGTGCACTTATTTTAAAAGTAATTGTTTATAATTTTTTAAAAATTACTTGAAAAAATTAAATTAAAATTTAAAATTGTATTTCAAAATATTATTTTGTCCAATGTTTTATAGTGTTCTAAGAAGATAAAATTTCTATTAATAGGGAAAAATGCTGGTTTTTATAAAGAATTATAATTTTATTAAATCATTTAAAAACATAAAAATTTAATATTGTTTTGAAAGTGAAATTAGTTCAATTATAAAAATATTAATCCAATTTAGTTCATTTGAATCATTTTCTTATTGAATTTTAAAATTAGATATTTCACTAAATATGAAACTTTTCTCTTTCAAAACCTACTTTCACATCACACCATCGGGTTTAAGTTTAAATTAAAATTTTCCATTTTCTATTATAAATTTGGAAAAATGGATTCCATATTTTTATCCTTAATAATTTATATTATCTAATAACTTCAGATTAATTTTTTACAATAAAAAACATTATAAACAATAGAATTTAGTTATCACGATGAAGGTAAAAATGGGTTTACGGTTGGATTAACTAAAACTATAAGGCTTTAAAATGACCTAAAACTTGTAAAAACCCAATTTTATGGCCATATATAGACATTATATATTATAGGTTTTAAAAATTCCCATTTTTTCCTTTTTTAATGTCAAAAATGTGGTTACACCTTTTACTTGTAAAAAATTACAAATGTTTCATTCACCTCAATTATAAAAAGCTTCCCACTATCTGATCCTCATCACACATCAAAAAGAATTTTTTTTTAGCCAAAAAATTATTAATTAATTACATCCTATAACCCTATAATCCTTTTTTGTTTTAGAAATCTATCCTAAGAAATGTTTCTATGCAAACTAAAAGATGTTTTCTTAAGAATAGGTAATGTCTTAAACTGACAGTTTTATGTTATTTCTTTCTCCACCTCATTAAATTATAATTAAAACATCATTATATAATAACCTCAGTATATTCCATATATATATATGTTATTGTTAAAATTTTATAACATTAATAATTATCCTCTACCGTCAAATGGGTTACGACTTCATTATTTATGTGTTTGGCGGACAACAGCCTCTCGAAGTGATGTTATTCATTTTCCATCATTGCCTCACACAGATAGATATAATTGTGTATTTATTATTTATATAAGATATTTTTATATTATTGTTAATTTTTATATCACATGTTCTTTCTTATCTTACATTTCATGGGATTGCGATTACGTCGTTCGTGTGTGCGGTGGACTATCGCCTCGCGAAGCGATCTGATTTGTTTACGCTTTACATAGAAGGTAAAAATGTTGATTTTAATAAAAATATGTGATATATATGATATAGAAAACTATACTTTAATGGTAATATATTCTTTACCTTATGTTTTCCTCTTCTTTGTGAAAATTGAAACAACATTAATGTGTATGTACGGTCTATCATATATTTAAATGGTGTCATTCATTTACTATCTTTACCTTTTATTGATCAATATAAAACCATATATAATAAATATATATTATATTTTTCTCATGTTTAAAATTTTTAATATTATGGAACCATTATCGAAGTAATTGGAAAAAAAATAAAAAATTAAAACATACATGAACAACAATGTAGTTTTTTCTCAAAACGTGACTTTAACATTGAGTTATTAATAAACAAATAAAAAATTACATAAGTAAATATTATTATTTATGATATATATATATATATTTATTTATTTATTTAAATATTTTAAATATATTAAAAATATTTTTATAATTATTACAAAATAATATCAAATGTGTACAATGGATGTTGAGACTTAGGGTAAGGGATTTATGTCTCACTTTTCACTTATTTGTGACACGGACATATTCACCACCTGTTTCTTTTATGTGGTGTATATATTTTCCATAAATGTATTTTATGGTGCCTAATAAATAATATATTTGTATTTATACATTTATTTTAGGATATCTCTTCCATGGGGTTTATGGTTCAAAATTTACCAATGTGGTGAGGGGTTTTTGTCCCAAACTGCCTACTTTGGGACATAAGTTATGTTATGAACATATATTCTTGTATGAGGTTTTTAAACAACAAATTTGAAATTTAATATCATGAATATCAATATTTTCATTACATTAAATATTCATTTTATTTTATTCATTAATATGTCCTACGATCCAAAAGACACCAAAGTGGTAAAATGTTGATGGTACAATCTCATTATTTGTCTCGATTGTTAATGATTATGATTTTTTGGTGAAATCATATAATATATCACCCAAGAAACTACTAAATTTTATTATTATATGGTTATGTCATTATAATACATGTTTTACCTTCATTTTCCTCTATTTATGTTCCCAATAATTCAAAAGAATGTTTTTATGAAATAATAAATGTTTTCTCTCTTGGTCGAAAACCTTTTTTTCAAAACCATGTTTAATTAAAATTATTTAAATTTTTTTTATAAATTTATAAAAATTATTTATCGAAGAAATTTTCATTCATTAGAGAGTTTTTAAAAAAAATTAAAATGAATATCTATTTCATTTTCCAAAAAAATGATCATTTTTCTTTTACAAAAAATGTGAATGGAATATTAGTTTTCACATGTACATCATGAATATAATATCTTGATGTAATTAACCTTATTTATATTGAATATTATTTTATAATTTTTCATGTTAAGTTTAAAATAAAATTACTTTAATATTTTTTTTATTTTAAAATGCATTTTTTAAAGTGTAACCCATATTTTCCTTAAGAAATGTTTTAAATGATGTTTATATTATCCATTATAAGTTTTAAAATTTAAATACAAATAAAAATATATTCAAAATATTTTAAAAAAATGGTTTAAAAAATTATTTTCAAATAAAATTTATTTTCCTTAATAAAAGTTCTAATAGATCTTTCAAAACATTCTTCTATCTAAGATGTAATCATTTGATGTTACTTATGCTTTAATGGTGATATTATCCAAGGATACCATTATTATTAATTATCTTAATGGTTTATATCTATGATGAAAATGTGTTTATGAAATCTATTTCACATGCAAGGGTAATACCCTGATAAAATTATTATGAAACCTGGTTCTTTTTTCATAGGTTGTGCTTCGATGAAATTTTGAGATTACTTTAAAATTTGTATCTTTTATATGGGTAATGTTATGGTGATTTGATTATGAAAACCATTTATTTTCATGGGTTCTCATATGATGAATGTTTTATGATCTTGTGTAAAACATATGAATTATTTTTATTATGTAATGGTGGTTATGTTATAACAAATGATGGTGGTTATTTTATAACCATGTATGGTTAAGACCTATATCTGGTTCAAATTAATTGAGTAGATATTGACATCTTATGAAATAAATTTGGTTATAATGGGGATTGAACCCTATTTAATAACGGTCTTTTTTCACTATGATAGTCTTAGGAGTTGTCCTTGAATAATACAATGGTTTTAGTAGTGAACCCATTCCACTATGATAGGTTTGGAAATGAAGATTTACTACTATGGAAATGACTTCCTATACTTTTTTGAATGAAATAATTTCATGTATTATGTAAATGTTATTATCGCATGGTTCATGTTCATTAATTTCATTATGATTCATGTCATATGAACTTACATGATTTATTCCATGACTCGGGATTATGATCTTTGATATGCATGGAATGGTTATAAAATCTTATACTCATGTTCGCATACCTTTATTCTTATGTTAAGCTTACACATCTCCCTTGTTTACCCTTACTAGGAATATGAGATCACACTTTCTTATATTTAATTTTCCCAGGTTATAGTGAAAGGTTTTAAGTATAGTATTTCTAAGAAGATTTATATTTTGGAATATTATTATGGGAGATATTGAATATCATTCAAGAAATAAGAATGTTTTGTGTATAGTATCCAAAGGCACTATTCATTTACAATCCTCAGAAATTGGTTTCTATAATGTAATGAATATTCATCTAAAAAGATATAATATATATGTATGAGAATCATAGGTCTCTACTATTGGTATCATGGGATTGGTATAGTTAACCTTTGGAGAATAGGATTAGAAAAACATAAGTGAGTTTCCTAGGGATATGCCTATGTTTATTTCTTGGGATATGCCTAGAGATATCTCTAAGTGTGATTATAAGTAAAATTCTATCTATATGAATATATATTGAAATGTTGGTGAATGATTTAACATCGGTTTCCATGATATTAAATCTCAGTATTGATACTAAACGTTTATGTGACTCTTTCTCAGATTTACTAAGGGGAAATAAATCTAAAAAGAATGCATTGAGATTGACATGATCATCACATATTGCATGATAATGGGATTTTCTGCACACCCAGTTCGACACCAAAATGGGATATGCTTTCAAAATATAGAAACACTTTACAAACCATCATGAAGGATTTAAATAATTCCCATGCATGACCAAGATTAATCCTAAGGATTCATAGATTAAAAATACTGTGTCTTTATTCAGACAACTTATAAACAATTTTTTAGTATTATCATTTTTTCCTCTATGATTATTGATTTTCATGATATTATTTTTAGTTTTATTCAATGTTTGTAACTAAACAGAACCTTGTAAATATAAATGGTTAAATAAAATGAAATGATTTTCCTCGTAAGAAAAAAAATGTTATGGGAGTTAGAATGAAAAATATTATTTCTATTCTCACACAAATTTCTCAAAATATGAATCATGGTGATCCTAAAAATGATAAAAGGATGGAATAAAATTCCATTGATTACTTCATGAGAAAATATCCACCAAATTTTAGTGGTTCTACTAATCCACTATTTTCTAATAATGTATTTGTACCAATGAAAATATATTTTCTATTATTCAGTGTTTGGAGCATGAAAAATTAATTTTTTCTGTTATTCATTTGTAAGGACAATCAGGTCAGTGGTAGACTCTAATTAAGAACATAAGGGGATAATGAGAAATTTAATCTATGAAATGGTAATAGTTTAAGGGTGTACTTCTCAGTATGTAAATCCATAATATTTTATGTAAAAAGATGGATAACAAATTCTTTTGTCTTAATAAAAATGATGATGAATCTATTGGTAACTATAATGTTAATTTAATAAAAATTTCATGGAATGCCTCGTGTTTACTCATAATTAATGAAATAATTATTGATTCATTATTTGGTGGCTAAAAAATTCCTAAAAAGTCCCTTTATATAGATAATTAGGTTTTTATGAATAATTCATTTTATTTTCACTGAAGGTAGGAATGGGTATTTGATATGACCACCATTCTTATGGTTTTGATAAGAAAACGAAGATTAAACCTAGTGAAATCTAAAATTGTGGAAAGAAATTCTAGCCATATGCATGATAGAAATGTGGTAAGAAGGTTCATGTGAATTAATTCAATGGAATTTGGAGTCATTTTAAATGTGTAAAGGAAGTTCATAAATCACCTGAATATCAAAAAGTGATTAATGGGATGGTTAATGAAATAGAGTAAAAGAGGACACCAACTAATTCACCACCTAAACTCTAGTGTCTCCGGTGAAAGTTGTTTTTTAATTATACATATAAATTATCAAATACAAGGGCTAATGTGGAAGATAATCCTCAAAACCCACTAAAGACAGAGGAAAAAATGAAATATTATGTGATCCCTATAGATTAATAGAATCATAATAATTATCACACACTTATCATCCTCTACTTATTTTGGAATTTCATGTTTTATTTTGTATGAATTATTCCTTTGAAAATATTATTGTTCTCCTTTGGTGAAATTTCTTGGGATTATTTCCCTCTCCATTGATTCTATAAAAATGTAATCACATTTGATATTCTATAGGTACAAGGATGAACCCAAGATTCAAATTAATTTTTTTATAAAATATAAGAGCATATATAAGGAAGAAATGGGGAATTAAATTTTAATATTTTATATGTCTCCATGTAAGATTAACATAATATTTAATGATAACAACATGGGATTATAAATTTAATGTTGATCATAAGTGCAAATTTTCTGACACCCATTTTGAGTTTTAACATCATATAATTTTGTCAAGATTAATGATATTTAAGAGATATTTATTGAAATACAACCCATTGGATTGGTATATGTTTTAGTGAAAAGTTTATTGAAGTGGGAATTTTATTACACTTTGTGGACATATAATAAAATTTTCTATTAACCTTTAGGTTTAATCTTATTTTTATGTTCAGATAATTATGGGTTGTATTTGATCACTTTATGAAGTCATCACACTTCATTGCTTTCAGAAATTACTTCTATTGAATCCTATTTCTCGAATATACATTAAGGATGGGGTAGGTTTTCATAGAGTACCATGTTTAATTGTATAAGACTGATATTTGGAGGTTACCAAGAGGTTTTAGATAACTCTTCAGAAAGATGTTGATACAAAGTTGTGTTTTAGTATGAGTGACATCCTCATTTAGATTTTCATTCAAAGAGAACAAGAAAAGACCTAGACGATATTCTATGATCGTTTTACATGGATTTAAAATGTTTTTGGGATCAAAAAATTCCTCCATTTTAGTTATATTAAAATAATAACATTCAATTGAGCTTGTAGAAAGATACTTATAAAGCCCTTTATGAAAAAAAGTGTAGAAATCTAATATACTACAATGAAGTAGCCAAAATAAATTTATTAGGACCTGAAAAAGTTGATGAGATTAAAGATAAGGTTTTATTAATTAAAAAACATATTTTGATGTCACATTTTTTATAGAAATTTTATGTTGATAATAATTTATGCGATCTAGAATTTAAACTTAATAAGAATGTATTTTTCTTAGTTCATCCTGTGAAGAATAAAGGGAAAACTAAACCCTGGTTATATCAGTCCCACTGAAATACTTGATTGCACAGGGACAATAGTTTATCATTTGTTTCTTCCAACAAAACACTCTAAGGTTTATGATGTATTCTATAAACCTATCCTGATGAAGTACATATTAGATCCTTCACATGTGCTGAACTCTAGGTTGTAGAGACTCGAAGCTTGACGTATATAGATATTACATTACTTTTGTGTAATACATAATACATAACAAAAATAGACACACAAGGACTGTAATAGTTTAGTGTCTTTGGAAACATGGAATATAAACTTCTAATCATGTTGAAAGATCTTCAACATCTCCCATAACGATCCTCCCCTTTTTGTTTCCTTTCCTAAAACCTTTCTTTTAATCCTGGGGGAAAAGAAAACATAAAAAGGGTGAGCTCAAATGCTTAGTAAGGGTAATCATGGAGAAAATAAAACAAACCATATTCATTTGAACTTAAAAACATGAAGATAATATTTAAACAACAAAATCTTGAGCAATGACATAAAACATGGCATAACGTAAGGCATAGATCATAATGGATCATCAATCATGATAAACTAGCATAGGAATAAAGCATGTAATTGTGGAATCCATTACGCACATGTAATGGTTTCCATAGTAGCCAAGGCATTACTGCAATGACCATCTTAGTGGACAAAGTCCCTTTCTGAATCGAGTTCACTCCTCGTTTCAGTCCTGTAACACTGAACCAGATTAACTTACCATTCAAGCCATGTCTATCTCATGAGATATAAATCTTTACCCAACACATTGGAGGGGTATATAGGTCCCACCCATCTCATAATGAAATCATTCTTACTTGGGCCACAACATAAACATATATCATTCATCATAACCCAAAGAATAAAATGGGTTTCATAAACATCATCACATCATAACATAATCCATATAAAACAAATGGATATCATTTTATCATATGAAAATTGAAACCATGTAAATCATAGATACATTATACTTGAAAAATACACATATGAAATAATGACATCTTAGATGAAAAATGGTTTTGATAAAACACTTGAAATGAATTCTTGAGGAAAATATCCTTTCTTCTTCAAAATCATTTTCTTTTCAAAAAATGTCATGAAATCTTAAAAGGAAATGATTTTGTTGAAAATAATCATAAAATGTTGTAGGGGAAGCTTCGTGAAAATGAGGAATTATGAAACCGTAAAAATCCGTTCACGCCGTATAAGTAATAAATAACAATTTCCTCGTACTTTTGTCAGAAAAGTCAAAAAGTACCTCGTATGGTAAACAAAAGAAAGATTCCTTCCATACGATGTGGTAAAAGTAAGAAAAGGGTAAAATGTCTTAAACATACATGGAATTAAAGTAAATATTTTATGAAAACATTTTGAGATCATATGGACATGGATAATAAAAATAACCCCCAGTAAATACTTACGTATAAGCAATCTCGAATAGAAAACAATTGAGATTGCAACATTATCCCTTACCTTTGGTCCGATATGCTTCGTACGTATCCGAAACTCCTGTATAATGACTTAAATAATGTCATTGACTTATTATAGAATCATATTCATTGTTATGATATCATATATGGTTCACTTGTGACTTTATATTACCCGTTCTTTTGTAAATTCCATGTTAAAGAGAGTTTTGGGTAAAATCGTTTCATTGTCGTCCATGTTTTGACTTGTAATTATTCATATGGTTACTTAGATCCCGATACATTAATTTCAGAATATAAAACAAGATTTATATATAATATATGTTCAGAATTTACATATATATAATAGATCGATAAATGGAAAGAAATTCACCGTTCATGGAGACGGTAGGTCGTACGTACGCATGAACGTTGTTTTCGTTTCCTCATTGAATTGAATGGAATTAATTGGATGAAATACATATATATATATACATAAATACAGTATAATTATTATTTCATATATTTCATGGTTACTTATTATATATACTTTATAATCATTTATGACTGCTTAATCATTGAGAATGAATCTCATCGCGTCGTGGAGACGGTATTCCGTACGTACGCATGAGCGATGATATCGTTCCCATGATCGTGGAATTTTATTGGAGTGTATGTATACTATTACCGAATCAATAATAATTTACAATAATCATATATAGTTATTTATTTTCACCATTATACCCATCCAAGTAAGGTGGCGGTGGAAAATAGATTACACCACGACGTGGAGACGGTATTCCGTACGTACGCACGCACGGAGATTTCATTTTCCATAGGATGGATAGATGGTGAAATAGGGTTGTTTCATACTTATAATAACATATAATTATATGAGTGATACTGATTTTATTACTTCATAATGAAACAACTAAAAAGATGAAGTGGAAGAAGAAATAAAGTTGAAAGAATCAGTAACGGACATTACCTCTTCTTTGAAGCGCCTATTTGAGACCACCTTTTAGGGCACTAAAATTCGTCTTTGAAGAAGACCGGGACCTCTAGAATATTTCTAGGGAAGTGTAGAAGAGAATTTGGTAGGGTTTGGCCGAGATTTAAGGCTAAAATGGTGTGAGGAAGAGAGGGAGGAGGTGCCCTTTTATAAAGGAGGAGACGGGCACCTTTGGAATAACTAAACATATTATTTTATTATAAAGCCATATTCAGTTTTAAATAGCTCCAAATTAATTTATTTTGAAGCTAAGGTGGGGATGGGTCGCATTCATCTCATCCGATATAATTTGGACAAGTTTAGTTTAATATTTTAACCTTATCATTTAGATTTAACTTTAAGTTAGATAATTTTACTTTCATCGTGTCTTTTTGTGTTCTTACACTATAAGGTTAATAAACTTACTCTAACAAGCCGAAAGAACCCCAAGTTGTATATTATTAACATATATAACCTTATGTAAGTCTTTTGGCCGAACCTTATATTTTTAGGAATAAAATAACAATTAATAATATAATATTTGTTTTAAAAACTATTTTATGTCATTTTTTGACACTATTTAGTAATTGATTTTTTTGAAAATCATAACAGAATGATTAGTTCGAAAAAAGTTATTTAAATCAATTCTAACATGTCATATTAACATAGAAAATTAGTTTAATTCATAAAAAGTCTCAAATTAAATTTATTTGGGTATTTATAACATCAATTATGTCAATATTTCATTAATAAGATAATTATTGCATCATCTTTGTGTCATGAATAAATTAAATTATTTAATGTCTAAAAATTAAAAATAAAATACCATTATGTAAGAACTCTTTTTATATTTCTAATTAATATTTATAGTCGAATTTATCCTACGTATAACCCTATATTAAAAATTATTTACTTATTAAACTTTGATTTTAACTATTTTAACCCTTCTTTAGATAAATTAATAATAAATGCCTTAATTTAATCCAAGTGGAACTAAATGGTCATATGTTATTCCTCAGGTTGTTTTTGGTCAAATTACACTTATCCAATAGAATTAGGACATGTGTTAGGATAATAATAATATCCTTTTTACCCTTAATTACCCTATTTACTTTTAACCGTGGTAAAAAAAAGTAAATAGTTACTATTCACCAAAAATTATTTTCTTCTCATTTAACCACATTTTAGTCCTTGATATTAACCGTGTATCTCAAATTTTCTAAATTCCACTCACAGAAGTGGAAAAATTAAGTTTTATGAAAAATTCATTTTTTTAACTACCACTAAGTGGTTTCACTATTCATCAAAAAATGAAAGTTTCCAGAAAAATACCAAAAATTAGGCATAAGATATATTTGATATTATGAACTCAAAAATGATTTCTATTTTACCAAATTCAAAACATATCATTTGCGTTAATAAATTTAGAAATTAATTCCCATCGTCAAAACAAATAGGGTGTTCTTAAGAGATAATAACTATCAAAAGATTGACATTTGTTTATGTCTGGTTTAAATGTGAAATTACATCCAATGACCAATATTATATTAAATTGTAAAAATATATTCTAAATATACTTTAAAACCACTAAAATTAATAATTTATCACTATTAATTATTTCGATTAAAAAGGTTGTTTTTAATTAAAATTCAGTAATTTTCACTATTCATCAAAAAATGAAAGTTATCCAAAAAGTACCAAAATTTCACCCTAAGCTAATTTCGATATTCCGAATCCAAAAATGAAGTCAATTTTGAAAGATAAAATTTATAAAATTTCAAAAAGTAGGTATAACTATTCATAACGGCTAGTTCATAATAATATTATAATAATATCTCATTTAGTGAAACTCGGTATTGTGTACTACACACGCTATCGAGGAAGGTCGTGATTGCGTGTAATGCAAGGAAATTAAAGGATGTGTGTTGTGCAAGATCCTTTTGGTGTAGCGTACAACATAAGACATTATTGAAATTAAAAAGAATATTTTTCATAAAATCTCGGGGTGTTACATTCTACCCCCCTTAAAATGAATTTTTCCCTCGAAATTCATCGGGGTTATAAATGGTTTACTACTCGAAAGTTTCTTTAATAGAAACCCACATAGTAAAAAGGAATACCAAAACTTGTATTTAAAAACTAAAGTATGAAATGTAACGGTTACCCAAATTAACTCATCGCTGGGTTTCCATGTAGGAGAACATAGGTGAAAATATGGATATGGAAGAAAAATCTAACCATCAAGTTATGATGGAGAGTGGTAGAGAACATGGCTATAAAAAATCAAACAATCACAAAGCCATAAATTTGTGACGATCTAAGGTACCATCTAATTCATCAGATATAAGAGCACTAGGACAACATTTTTTGTTTTCAACATCATTTCCCTAAAGTTGATGAAATTGGAATTAGAAGATATACTTTCAAGATTTTTTTATAGTCTCACCGTTGGTTGTTATTTGGAAAATTTCCACTTCATCTCTTAAATAAATGAAGTTGAATTTGTCATTCGTGATGTGTTAGCAGATCATGTGATAGAATGATGGGTCATTCCATCTGTCTCAAACAAAAGGTTAGAAATAGAAACCTAAAATTGTCTTAATTCTATTGGATGAGAGGATTTACACCCATCCCCATCTTAGCTTCAAAATAACTCAATTTAGAGCTATTAATAACCTAATATGACTTTATAATAAAATAATATTTTTAGTTATTCCAAAGGTGCCCCTCTCCTCCCTTATAAAAGGTCACCTCCTCCCTCTCTTCCTCACACCACTTTGAGCCTTCAAGCTCAGCCGAAACCTGAAAAATTATCTTTTCCACTTCCCTAGATACATCATAGAGGTCCTGGGCTTCTTTAAAGACCAATTGTGGTGCCCTAATAGGAGGTCTCAAAGAGTCGCTTCAAAGAAGAGGTAATGTCCGTTACCGATTCTTTCAACGTTATTTCTTCTTCCACTTCTTCTTCTTTAGTTGTTTTATTATGAAGTAATAACATCAGTATAACTCATATACTAATATGTTATTATAAGTATGAAACAACCCTATTTCACCATCTATCCATCCTATGGAAAACGAAATCACCACGCGTGCGTACGTACGGAATACCCTCTCCACGCCGTGGTGAAATCTGTTTTCCCACCAACACCTTACATGTATGGGTATAATGGTGTAAAGAATAACTATATATGGTTATTATAACATCATACTGATTCTGATATATTATACCATCCACTACAATTCTATTCAATAATCATGGGAACGATATCATCGCTCGTTCGTACGTACGGAATACCGTCTCCACGACGCGATGAGATTCATTCTCAATGATTAACCATTCATAAATGATTATAAAGTATATATAATAATTAATCATGAAATATATGAAATAATAATTCTACTGGATTTATGTATATATATATGTATGTCATCTATTTAGTTTCATTCAATACAATAAGGAAACGAAGACAGCGTTCATGCATACGGATGGCCTACTGTCTCCATGAATGGTGTATTTGATTCCTTTTATCGATCTATAATATATATATGTATAAGATTAATATATATTATATATAAATCATGTTTTACATTATGAAATTATGTAAATCAGGATATAAGTATTAATATCAGGAACAACACGTTGAAACACATACGATAAATGAAATGATTTTACCCAAAATGCTGCTTTAACATGGAATTTACAAAAGAACGGGTAATATAAAGACATAAGTGAAACATATATGATATCATAACAATGAATATGATTCTATAATAAGTCAATGACATTATTTAAATCATTATACACGAGGTTCGGATACGTACGAAGCATATCGGACCTAAGGTAAGGGATAACTTTTCCAATCTCGTTCTTATCTGAGATTGTTTATTCGTAAGTATTTACTTGGGTTATTGTTCTCATCCATGTCCATGTTTCCTAAAAATGGTTTCATGTATGTTTAATGTCCTTTTTAATCATTTTTGACTCTTAATACATGGTATGTATGGAATCTTTCTTTTACGAGGTACTTTTTGACTTTCTGACAAAAGTACGAGAAGAATGTTTTTTTAACTTATATGGCACGAATGGATTTTTACGGTTTTATAAAGCCTTATTTTCATGAAACTTCCTCCAAAATATTTAATGACTATTTTCAACAAAATCCTTTTCTTTTAAAATTTCATGACATTTTGTGAAACGAAAATGATTTTGAAGAAGAAAGGATATTTTCCTCAAGAATTCATTTCAAGTGTTTTTATCAAAACTATTTTCCATCTAAAATGACATTATTTAATATGTTTATGTTTCAAGTATAATGTCTCCATTATTTACATGGTTTTATTATTCTTATGATGAAAATATATCCATTTTTTTATATGGATTATGTTATGATGGCTTGATATTTAAGAATCTCATTCTATTACATGGGTTATGTTATGATGTATGATTTAGGATTTTGTGGCACACGAAAGAATGATTTCATTATGAGATGGGTGGGACCTATATCTCCCTCCAATGAATTGGGTAAATATTTATATCTCATGAGATAGACATGGCTGGAACGGTAAGTTAATCTAGTTCAGTGTTACAGGACTGAAACGAGGAGTGAACTCGATTCAGAAAGGGACTTTGTCCACTAAGATGGTCTTGGAAGCAATGCCTTGGCTACTATGGAAATCGTAACATGTTCTTAATGGTTTCCACAATTACATGTTTTATTCCCATTCTATTTTATTATGATTGATGTTCCCTTATGATATATGCCTTATGTACTTCCAAGATTCATGTCTTTGCTCAAGATTTTGATGTTTAGATTTTATGTTCAAGTTTTTACATTCAAATGTTTATGGATTGTTTTATGTTCTCTATGTTTACCCTTACTGGGAATTTGAGATCACCCCTTTTATGTTTTATTTTCCCCAGGATATAAATAAAGGTTTTAGGTAAGAAAAAAAAAAGGGAAGATCTTTATGGGAGATGTTGAAGATCTTTCACCATGATTGGAAGATTATATTCCGAGTTTCCAAAGACACTAAACTATTACGATCCTTGTGTGTCAGTTTTTGTTATGTAATAAGTATTCCGCAAAAGTAATGTAATGTCCATGTACATCAAGCTTCGGGTCTCTATAGTTGGTATTAGAGGAATGGTTTATTTAACCTTTGGAAACTAGGATGCGAAAACTTTAGTGAGATCCCAAGAGATATTCATAAGGTATGTCTAGGGATGTCCCTAAGGTTAAGTATACGTATAGGTTATAGTCCTAGAATTGCACTAACGATCATAGAATTAAACCTAAGATGTTAGATATTGAAGTTAATTCCCCTTTACTATGCTGTTTTCCCTAGCATGGTATTTTCCTCTCACATTATTATTTTTGGGTTTTAGACGATGGTTGGAACCTGAAGGAACCGTGTTGATCAATGTAATGGATAATGCAATGATTGTCCTCTTGACCGAACCAATGTCATGGGTGATGGATTGCAAAATCTTATTTATATACTTACACAAGCTATGAATCATTTTGGACTTCCAAATGAGAAGAGAAAGGAGAAACATTATGTTGAATCCTTCATGAGGCAGCGTCCACCTTCATTCAGCGGGTCTTCTGATCCCTTAGTGGATGAACAATGGATCAGTACTATTGAAAAGATATTTTAAGTTCTACAATGTTCTAAGCATGATAAATTCATCTTAGAATTATATCATTTTTAAGGTGATGTTGATCAATGGTGGAATCGTATCAAGAATATGAGGCAAAGAGATGAAATTGAGTCCATGGAATGGGATGAGTTAAAGAACTTGTTTTTCATTAAGTACTTCCCTCGTATTCTTCGAACAAAGATTGAAAAGGAGTTTCTTGAGCTTAAGAAGAAGGATGATGAATTTTTTGGTATATACGAAGAGAATTTTACAAGACTTTCAAGGTTTGCATCTGGCATTATCATCCAAACTGAAAGTAAAGTTGATAAATTTTTCATTGGCTTAAAACCAAGTCTTCGAAGGGCATTAGCTATAAGATACTTCAGTAGCTATGAAGAAATTGTGCGTTGTGATATCAAGGTAGAACTAGAAATTGGTGTAACATATCCATCTCATGGTTTTTACAAGAAATGAAAGGTGGAGTTCAAGGAGAAATCTCAGAATAATGGTGAAAAGAAGATGAATGTTTCCTTATGCTCAAAGTGGGGAAAGAAGCATGGTGGAGATTGTCTTAAAGGGACTATAAAATGTTAAGTGTAGAAAAAAAGGTCATGGAGCATCTGAGTGTCGAAGTAATGGAAAAAAGGTTTCTAATGATGTGCATAAATAAAAGACTATAGAGAACGCCCCACCAACACTTCAATGCTTCAAGTGCAAGGAAATCTGGCATTATGCTAATAAATGCCCTAATCCACGGGTTAATGATGATCAATGTGAGCAACCTCTTAAGGAAAAGGATAAAGGGAAGTCTCATGCAATTACTATTTATGATGTTGAGTATGAAAATGATTTTGTGTAATGATTAAGTGTTTATGTAATGGGATTTCAAAATAGTATCATGGAATCTAATTTATGGTATTGTGTAATTTTGGAATATCTATGTATTGGTTTTCAATCATTATATGGTACTGGTAACCATGGAAAGTGATTGAGATATTTTTTGGAAAAAATATGATATGCGCATAATGAAGGGATAAGGAGAAAATGAAATGTTTAACAGTATTCATGAGCTCGTGACTGATATAAGGAAATAGTTATATCATGGTTTGAGTATAAGGAATTTTGGGGTTTTGGGATGTGGAAAGAGTTAACTTTTGACAGCACTCATGTTTTCACTAAGATTCTATGGGTATTCATTTCTCAAGAGAATACATGATTAAGGCCTTAAAATGTTTGGAATGTGACCAACAACACATATCTCATGATATATGGGGATCAATGATGGTATTAACATGCTTGTTATATAAACTCTTTGGTAATCGTTTTCACTATAATATGAGATTGGACAGCAGTATTTTGGATAAGCCTAAAGATTGGAATGGATTATGTTCGACATAAGTTAGTATTGCTTAAGGATATAAGTTTATTTTGATATTATTGATGGGATGTTATAGTAATGTAGTTTTAGAAAAAGTACATCCTACAGGATGGGCGACAGCCCATCGCGTCGGACATGGCTGTGGGAATCGAACCCACAACCGAAGTGTGACAGGCCTTTATCGCCAACCACTGGCCTACAGGAAGTCCCTGGTTAGAAGAAACTAGTTTTATTATATTAAAAAGTATGATATCTGAAGTATAAGTCCATATATGATTAATCTCACTATATATTGACTTATGTATATTTGATAACTTTTGCTAACCTTTTGTTTCAGACAGATGGCATGACCCATCATTATATCACATGATCTGTTAGCACTTCACGAATAACAAATTCTACTTAATTTCTTTAAGAGATGAAGTGGAAATTGTTCAAAGCACGAACAACAGTGAGATTGTACCAAAATCAAGAAAGTATTTCTTCTAATTCAAAATTTTCAACTTTAGGGAAATGATATTGAAAACCAAAAATGTTGTCCTAGTGCTCTTATATCCAACGAATTAGATGGTACCTTAGATCATCACAAATCTATGGCTTTGTGATTGTTGGATTTTTCATAGCCAAGTTCTCTACCACTCTCCATCAGAACATGATGGTTAGGTTTCTCTTCCATATCCATATTTTCACTTATATTCTCCTATGTGGAAACCCAGTTATTAGTTAATTTGGGTAACCGTTATGTTTCATACTTTAGTTTTTAAAGATTGGTTTTGGAATTCCTTTCTATCATGTGGGTTTCTATTAAAGAAGCTTTCGAGTAGTAAACCATTTAGAACGCACCACCAACACTTCAATGCTTCAAGTGCAAGGAAATGGGGAATTATGCTAAAAAATTCCATAATCCACGTGTTAATGATGATCAACGTGAGAAACCTCTTAAGGCAAAGGATAAAGGGAAGTCTCATGCAATAACTATTTGTGATGTTGAGTATGAAAATGATGTTGTGTAATGATTAAGTGTTTATGTAATGGGATTTTAAAAGAGTATCATGGAATCTCATTTATGGTATTGTGGAACTTTGGAATATCTATGTATTAGTTTTCAATAATTATGTGGTACCGGTAACCATGGAAAGTGATTGAGATATTTTTCGAAAAAAGATGATATGCGTATAATGAAGGGATGAGGAGAAAATGAAATGTTTGACAGTATTCATGAGCTCATGACTTATATAAGGAAATAGTTATATCATGGTTTGAGTATATAGAATTTTGGGGTTTTGGTATGTGGAAAGAGTTAACTTTTGACAACACTCATGTTTTCAATATGATTCAAGGGGTATTCATTTTTCAAGAGAATACATGATTAAGGCCTTCGAATGTTTGGAATATGACCAACAAGACATATCTCATGGTATGTGGGGATCAACGACGGTATTAACACGCTTGTTTTATGAACTCTTTGGTAATAGTTTTCACTATAATATGAGATTGGACAGTAGTATTTTGGATAAACCTAAAGATTGGAATGGATTATGTTGGACATAAGTTAGTATTGCTTAAGGATAGAATTTTTTTTCGATATTATTGATGGGATGTTATAGTAATGTAGTTTTAAAAAAAAGGACAACCTGCAGGATGGGCGACAGCCCATCGCGTCGGACATGGTTGTGGGAATCGAACCCACAACCGAAGTACGACAGGCCTTTATCGCCTACCACTGGCCTACAGGAAGTCCCTGGTTATCAAAAAATAGTTTTATTATATTAAAAAGTATGATATAGGAAGTATAAGTCCATATATGATTAATCTCACTATAGATGGACTTATGTATATTTGATAACTTTTGCTAACCTTTTGTTTGAGACAGATGGAATGACCCATAATTATATCACATGATCTATTATCACTTCACGAATAACAAATTCAACTTCATTTATTTAAGATATGAAGTGAAAATTGTTCAAATCACGAACAACTGTGAGATTGTACCAAAATCAAGCAAATATTTCTTTTAATTCAAAATTTTCAACTTTAGGGAAATGATATTGAAAAAAAAAATGATGTCCTAGTGCACTTATATCTGATGAATCAGATGGTACCTTAGATCATCACAAATTTATGGCTTTGTGATTGTTGGATTTTTCATATCCATGTTCTCTACCACTCTTCATCAGAACATGATGGTTAGGTTTCTCTTCCATATCCATATTTTCACCTATGTTCTCCTATGTGGAAACCCGGTGATTAGTTAATTTGGGTAACCGTTATGTTTCATAATTTAGTTTTTAAAGACTGGTTTTGGTATTCCTTTTTACGATGTGGGTTTCTATTAAAGAAACTTTCGAGTAGTAAACCATTTATAACCCCGACGAATTTCGAGGGAAAAATTCATTTTAAGGGGGGTAGAATGTTACACCCTGAGATTTTATGAAAAATATTATTTTTAATTTTATTGATGTTACAACAAAGGAGTCTTGCACAACAGTCAACCCTAACTTGGCTGCATTACACGTAGTCGCGACCTTCCTCGATAGTGTGTGTTGTACGCAATACCGAGTTTCACTAAACAACGATATGCTATTAAAATATTATTAAAACTAGCCATTATGAATAGTAATAACCACTTTTTGAAATTTTTTAAATTTCATCTTTCAAAATGGAATTCATTTTTGGATTCGGAATATAAAAATTAGCCTGGGGTGAAATTTTGGTATTTTTCTGAAAACGTTCAATCTTTGATGAATAGTGAAAACAATGGGTTACTATTTAAAAAACCAACTATTTATTTAAATAATTATTTATACTATTTAAATTTATTTTATATCAAAATTGACACATAATACATATATAAGTTAAATGTAATTCATTAGAGTCGTTTTATAATAATTTTAGATATATAAAAAGTTTATTGAACTTTTGATCGTCTTTTACCCACCTCCTAGGAGAATTTCCAAATTCACAAAAACATAATTTTACCGCTTCTGTGAGTGGAATTTCAAAAATTTGAGAGACACGGTTGATGTCAGTAAGTAAAATGTGGTTCAATGAGATGAAAATAATTTTTGGTGAATAGTAACTTTTAACTTTTTTTTACCACGGTTAAAAGTAAATAAGGTGGTTAAGGGTAAAAATGATATTATTATTACCCTAAAACATGTCCTAATTCTATTGGATAAGTCTAATTCAACCAAAACAACATTAGGAAAAAAAATATTACCATTTAGGCCCGCTTGGATTAGATTAGTACATTTATTATAAATTTATTTAAAGAAGGGTTAAAATAGTTAAAATCAATGTTTAATAAGTAAATAATTTTTAATATAGTTTTATAAAAAAGATAAATTCGACTATAAATATTCATTAGAAATATAAACAGATTTACTACAAAATGGTATTTTATTTGTAATTTTTAGACTTTAAATAATTTAATTTATTTATGACACAATGATGATGAAGTAATTATATTATTAATGAAATATTGACATAATTGATGTTATAAATACCCAAATAAATGTAATTTGAGACTTTTTATGAATTAAAATAATTTTCTATGTTAATATTGCATGTCATTATTTATTTAATTAACTTTTTTCGAACTAATCGTTCTGTTATGATTTTCACAAAAAACAATTACTAAATAGTGTCAAAATTGACATAAAATAGTTTTTAAAACAAATATTATATTATTAATTGTAATTTTATTCTTAAAAATCTAAGTTCCAGCCAAATGACTTAGATAAGGTTATATATATTAATAATAAACAACTTGGGGTTTGTTTGGCTTGTTATAGTATGTTTATTAACCTTATAGTGTAAGAAAACAAGAAGACATGGTAAAAGAAAAATTATTTAACTTAAAGTTAAATCTAAATGATAAGGTTAAAATAGAACCCTAAACTTGTCTAAATTCTATTGTATGAGAGGATTTCGACCCATCCCCACCTTGGCTTCTAAATAACTCAATTTGGGGCTATTTAAAACCAAAAAAGACTTTATAATAAAATAATATGTTTTGTTATTCCGAAGGTGCTCCTATCTTTCCTTATGAAAGGGCACCTCCTCCCTCTCTTCCTCACACCACTTTTAGCCTTCAAGCTCGGCCAAAACCTACCAAATTCTGTTCTACAGTTCCCTAGAAATATTCTAGAGGTCCTGGTCTTCTTCAAAGACCAATTTTGGTTCCCTAAGAGGAGGTCTCAAAGAGGCACTTCAAAGAAGAGGTAATGTCCGTTACCGATTCTTTCAACTTTATTTCTTATTCCACTTCTTCTTCTTTAGTTATTTCATTTTGAAGTAATAACTTCAGTATAACTAATATACTGATATGTTATTATAAGTATGCAACAACCCTATTTCACCATCTATCCATCCTACGGAAAACGAAATCACCACGCGTGCGTACGTATGGAATACCGTCTCTATATCGTGGTGAAATCTATTTTTCCACAAACACATTACATGGATGGGTATAATGGTGTAAAGAACAACTATATATGGTTATTATAACATCATACTGATTCTGATATATTATACCATCCACTAAAATTCTATTCAATAATCATGGGAACGATATCATCACTCGTGCGTACGTACGGAATACCGTCTCCACGACGCGATGAGATTCATTCTCAATGATTAACCATTCATAAATGATTATAAATTATATATAATAAGTAATCATGAAATATATGAAATAATAATTCTACTGGATTTATTTATATATGTATGTATGTCATCTATTTAGTTTCATTCAATTCAATAAGGAAACGAAAACAGCGTTCATGCGTACGTATGGCCTACCATCTCCATGAACGGTTTATTTCATTCCTTTTATCAATATATAATATATATATATATATGTATATGATGAATATATATTATACATAAATAATTTTTTACATTCTGGAATTATGTAAATCAGGATATATGTATTAATATCAAGAACGATAAGTCGAAAAACATACGATAAATGAAATGATTTTACCCAAAACGTTGCTTTAACATGGAATTTACAAAAGAATAGGTAATATAAAGACGTAAGTGAAACATATATAATATCATAACAATGAATATGATTCTGTAATAAGTCAATGAAATTATTTAAATCATTATACAGGAGTTTCAGATACGTACGAAGCATATCGGACCTAAGGTAAGGGATAACTTTTCCAATCTCGTTCTTATCTGAGATTGTTTATTCGTAAGTATTTACTGGGGTTATTGTTATCATCCATGTCCATGTTTCCTAAAAATGGTTTCATGTATGTTTAATGTCCTTTTTACCCATTTTTGACTTTTAATACATGGTATGTATGGAATATTTCTTTTACGAGGTACTTTTTGACTTTTCGACAAAAGTA
This sequence comes from Viscum album, assembly GCA_963277665.1. Taxonomy (NCBI): domain Eukaryota; kingdom Viridiplantae; phylum Streptophyta; class Magnoliopsida; order Santalales; family Viscaceae; genus Viscum; species Viscum album. The sequence continues at coordinate 92,685,741 of OY728125.1, forward strand.
CGAGAAGAATGTTTTTTTAACTTATATGGCACGAACGGATTTTTACGGTTTTATAAAGCCTTATTTTCATGAAGATTCATCCAAAATATTTAATGACTATTTTCAAGAAAATCCTTTTCTTTAAAAATTGCATGACATTTTGTGAAAAGAAAATGATTTTGAAGAAGAAAATATATTTTCCTCAAGAATTCATTTCAAGTGTTTTTATCAAAACTATTTTCCATCTAAAATGACATTATTTAATATGTTTATGTTTCATATATAATGTCTCTGTTATTTATATGGTTTTATTATTCTTATGATGAAAAGATTTCCATTTTTTATATGGATTATGTTATGATGGCATGATGTTTAAGAATCTCATTCTATTACATGGGTTATGCTATGATGTATGATTTATGATTTTGTGGCATAAAAAAGAATGATTTCATTATGAGACAGGTGGGATCTATATCTACCTCCAATTCATTGGGTAAATATTTATATCTCATGAGATATACATGGCTGGAACGGTAAGTTAATCCGGTTCATTGTTACAAGACTGAAACGAGGAGTGAACTCGATTCAGAAAGGGACTTTGTCCACTAAGATGGTCTTGGAAGCAATGTCTTGGCTACTATGGAAATCATAACATGTGCTTAATGGTTGACACAATTACGTGTTTTATTCCCATGCTATTTTATCATGATTGATGTTCCCTTATGATATATGCCTTACGTACTTCCAAGATTCATGTCCTTGCTCAAGATTTTGATGTTTATAATTTATGTTCAAGTTTTTGCATTCAAATGATTATGGATTGTTTTATGTTCTCTATGTTTACACTTACTGAGCATTTGAGCTCACCCGCTTTAGGTTTTCTTTTCCCCAGGATATAAAGAAAGGTTTTAGGTAAGAAAAAAAATGGGGAAGATCTTCATGGGAGATGTTGAAGATCATTCACCATGATTAGAATATTATATTATGAGTTTCCAAAGAAACTAAACTATTACGGTCCTTGTGTGTCTTTTTTTGTAATGTACTAAGTATTCTGCAAAATTAATGTAATTTCCATGTACTTCAAGCTTCGGGTCTCTACAGTTGGTATCAGAGTAAAGTTTTAGTTAACCTTTGGAAACTAGGATGCGAAAACTTTAGTGTGAGCCCTAGAGATATTCATAAGGTATGTCTAGGGATGTCCCTAAGGTTATGTATACGTATAGGTTATAGTCCTATAATTGCGCTAACGATCTCAGAATTAAGCCTAAGATGTTAGATATTGAAGGTAATTCCCCTTTACTATGTTGTTTTCCCTAGCATGGTATTTTCCTCTCACACTATTATTTTTGGGATTTAGATGATGGTTGGAACCCGAAGGAACCATGTTGATCAATGTAATGGAAAATGCAATGATTATCCTTCTGACCAACCCAATGTCATGGGTGATGGATTGCACAATCTTATTTCTATACTTACACAAGCTATGAATCATTCTGGACTTCAAAATGAGAAGAGAAAGGAGCAACAACTTGTTGAATCCTTTATGAGGCAGCGTCCACCTTCATTCAACGGCTTTTCTGATCCCTTAGTGGCTGAACAATGGATCAGTACTACTGAAAAGATATTTTAAGTTCTACAATGTTCTGAGCATGATAAAGTCATCTTAGCAGTATATCGTTTGGAAGGTGATGTTGATCAATGGTGGAATCTTATCAAGAATATGAGGAAAAGAGATGAAATTGAGTCCATGGAATGGGATGAGTTCAAGAACTTGTTTTTCAGTAACTACTTCCCTCATATTCTTCGAACAAAGATGGAAAATGATTTTCTTGGGATTAAGATGAAGGATGATGAATCTGTTGGTATATACGAAGCGAATTTTACAAGACTTGCAAGGTATTCATCTGGCATTATCATCCAACCTAAAAGTAAAGTTGATCGCTTTTTCGTTGGCTTAAAACCAAGTCTTCGAAGGGCATTAGCTATAATAGACTTCAGTAGCTATGAAGAAATTGTGCGTTGTGCTATCAAGGTAGAACTCAAAATTGGTTTAACATATCCATCTCATGGTTTTGACAAGAAATGAAAGATGGAGTTCACGGAGAAATATCAGAATAATGGTGAAAAGAAGATGAATGTTTCCTTATACTCAAAGTGGGGAAAGAAGCATGGTGGAGATTGTCTTAAAGGGACTAGAAAATTTTAAGTGTGGAAAAGAAGTTCATGGAGCAGCTGAGTGTCAAAGTAATGGAAAAAAGGGTTTCTAATGATGTGAATAAAGAAAATACTGCAGAGAACGCACCACCAACACTTCAATGCTTCAACTGTAAGGAAATGGGGCATTATTCTAATAAATGCCATAATCCACGGGTTAATGATGATCAACGTGAGAAACCTCTTAAGGAAAAGAATAAAGGGAAGTCTCATGCAATAACTATTTGTGATGTTGAGTATGAAAATGATGTTTTGTAATGATTAAGTGGTTATGTAATGGGATTTCAAAATAGTATCATGGAATCTCATTTATGGTATTGTGGAATTTTGGAATATCTATGTATTGGTTTTCAATAATTATATGGTACCAGTAACCATGGAAAGTGATTGAGATATTTTTGGAAAAAAGATGATATGCGCATAATGAAGGGATAAGGAGAAAATGAAATTTTTGACAGTATTCATGAGCTCATGACTGATATAAGGAAATAGTTATATCAAGGTTTGAGTATATAGAATTTTGGGGTTTTGGTATGTGGAAAGAGTTAACTTTTGACAGCTCTCATGTTTTCACTAAGATTCAATGGGTATTCATTTTTCAAGAGAATACATGATTAAGTCCTTCGAATGTTTGGAATGTGACCAACAAGACATATCTCATGATATATGGGGATCAACGATGGTATTAACATGCTTGTTATATGAACTCTTTGGTAATCATTTTCACTATAATATGAGATTGGACAGCATTATTTTGGAGAAGCCTAAAGATTGGAATGGATTATGTTGGTCATAAGTTAGTATTGCTTAAGGATAGAAGTTTTTTTCGATATTATTGATGGGATGTTATAGTAATGTAGTTTTAGAAAAAGGAAAACCTGCAGGATGGGCGACAGCCCATCGCGTCGGACATGGATGTGGGAATCGAACCCACAACCGAAGTGAGACAGGCCTTTATCGCCTACCACTGGCCTACAAGAAGTCCCTGGTTAGCATAAACTAGTTTTATTATATTAAAAAGTATGATATATGAAGTATAAGTCCATATATTATTAATATCACTATAGATGGACTTATGTATATTTGATAACTTTTTCTAACCTTTTGTTTGAGATAGATGGAATGACCCATCATTATATCACAAGATCTGTTAGCACTTCACGAATAACAAATTAAACTTTATTTATTTAAGAGATGAATTGGAAATTTTTCAAATCACGAATAACAGTGAGATTGTACCAAAATCAAGCAAGTATTTCTTCTAATTCTAAATTTTCAACTTTAGGGAAATGATATTGAAAACCAAAAATGCTGTCCTAGTGCTCTTATATCCGACGAATTAGATGGTACCTTAGATCACCCCAAATCTATGGCTTTGTAATTGTTGTATTTTTCATATCCATGTTCTCTGCCACTCTCCATCATAACATGATGGTTAGGTTTCTCTTACATATCCATATTTTCACCTATGTTCTCTTATGTGGAAACACAGTGATTAGTTAATTTGGGTAACCGTTATGTTTCATAATTTAGTTTTTAATGATTGGTTTTGGTATTCCATTTTACGATGTTCTTTTCTATTAAAGAAACTTTCGAGTAGTAAACCATTAATAACCCCGATGAATTTCAAGGGTGAAATTCATTTTAAGGGGGGTAGAATGTAACACCCCGAGATTTTATGAAAAATATTCTTTTTAATTTTATTGATGTCTTGTTTTGTACGCTACAAAAAATGAGTCTTGCACAACATGAAACCCTAACTTGGCTGCATTACACGCAATCGCGACCTTCCTCGATAGTGTGTGTTGTACGCAATACCGAGTTTCACTAAACAATGATATACTGTTAAAATATTATTAAAACTAGCTGTTATGATTATTAATAACCACTATTTGAAATTTTTTAAATTTCATCTTTCAAAATGTACTTCATTTTTGGATTCGGAATATCGAAATTAGCCTAGGGTGAAATTTTGGTATTTTTCTGAAAACTTTCAATTTTTGATGAATAGTGACAACACTGGGTTACTATTTAAAAACCGACTTTTTATTTAAATAATTATTTATTGTATTTAAATTTATTTTAGGTAAAAATTTACACATAATACCTATATAAGTTCAATGTAATTCATTAGAGTCATTTTATAATAATTTTAGATATATAAAAATTTAATTGAACTTTTGACCTTCTTTTACCCACCTCCTATGAGAATTTCCAAATTCACATAAAACATAATTTTACCGCTTCTATGAGTGTAATTTCAAAAATACGAGAGACACGGTTGATGTCAGTAAGAAAAATGTGGTTTAATGAGATGAAAATAATTTTTGGTGAATAATAACTTTTTAATTTTTTTTACCACGGTTAAAAGTAAATAAGGTAATTAAGGGTAAAAATGATATTATTACTACCCTAACACATGTCCTAATTCTATTTGATAAGTGTAATTCGACCAAAAACAACCTTAGGAATAAAATATTACCATTTAGGCCCACATGGATTAGATTAGTACATTTATTATTAATTTATTTAAAGAAGGGTTAAAATAGTTAAAATCAAAGTTTAATAAGTAACTCATTTTTAATATAGGGTTATACAAAAGATAAATTAGACTATAAATATTCATTAGAAATATAAAACGATTTCATACATAATGGTATTTTATTTTTAATTTTTAGACATTAAATAATTTAATTTATTTATGACACAATGATGATGTAGTAATTATATTATTAATAAAAGATTGACATAATTGATGTCATAAATACCCAAATAAATGTAATTTGAGACTTTTTATGAATTAAAATAATTTTTTATGTTAATATGACATGTTATTATTGATTTAATTAACATTTTTCGAACTAATATTTCTGTTATGAGTTTCACAAAAATCAATTACCAAATAGTTTCAAAATTGACATAAAATAGTTTTTAAAACAAATATTATATTATTAATTGTTATTTTATTCCTAAAAATCTAAGGATCAGCCAAATGACTTAGATAAGGTTATATATAATAATAATAAACAACTTGGGGTTCTTTTGGATTGTTATAGTAAGTTTATTAACCTTATAGTGTAAGAAAACAAGAAGACACGGTAAATCAAAAATTATTTAACTTAAAGTTAAATCTAAATGATAAGGTTAAAATAGAACCCTAAACTTGTATAAATTCTATTGTATTAGAGGATTTAGACCCATACCCACCTTATATTCGAAATAACTCAATTTGGAGCTATTAAAAACCGAATATTGCTTTATAATAAAATAATATTTTTAGTTATTCCAAAGGTGCCCCTCTCCTCCCTTATAAAAGGGCACCTCCTCCCTCTCTTCCTCACACCACTTTGAGCCTTTAAGCTCGGCCAACCCCTACCGGATTATCTTCTCCACTTCCCTAGAAACATCCTAGAGGTCCTGGTATTCTTCAAAGACCAATTATGGTGCCCTAAGAGGAGGTCTCAAAGAGGTGCTTCAAAGAAGAGGTAATGTCCATTACCGATTCTTTCAACTTTATTTCTTCTTCCACTTCTTCTTATTTAGTTGTTTCATTATGAAGTAATAACATAAGTATAACTCATATACTGGTATGTTATTATAAGTAAGAAACAACCCTATTTCCCCGTCTATCCATCCTACGGAAAATTAAATCACCACGCGTGCGTACGTACAGAATACCATCTCTACGTCGTGGTGAAATCTGTTTTTCCACCAACACCTTACATGGATGGGTATAATGGTGTAAATAATAACCATATATGGTTATTATAACATCATACTGATTCTGATATATTATACTATCCACTACAATTCTATTCAATAATCATGGGAACGATATCATCGCTCGTGCGTACGTACGGAATATCGTCTCCACGACACGATGAGATTCATTCTCAATGATTAACCATTCATAAATGATTATAAAGTATGAATAATAAGTAATCATGAATTATATGAAATAATAATGCTACTGTATTTATGTATATATATATGTATTTCATCTATTTAGTTTCATTCAATTCAATAAGGAAACGAAAACAGCGTTCATGCGTACGTACGGCCTACCATCTCCATGAACGGTGTATTTCATTCCTTTTATCGATCTATAATATATATATGTATATGATGAATATATATTATATATAAATCATGTTTTACATTCTGGAATTATTTAAATCAGGATATAAGTATTATTATCAAGAACGACAAGTCGAAACACATACGATAAATGAAATGATTTTACCAAAAACGCTGCTTTAACATGGAATTTACAAAAGAATGGGTAATATAAAGTCATAATTGAAACATATATGATATCATAATAATGAATATGATTCTTTAATAAGTCAATGACATTATTTAAATCATTATACAGGAGGTTCGGATACGTACGAAGCATATCGGACCTAAGGTAAGGGATAACTTTTCCCATCTCGTTCTTATCCGAGATTGTTTATTCGTAAGTATTTATTGGGGTTATTGTTCTCATCCATGTACATTTTTCCTAAAAATGGTTTCATGTATGTTTAATGTCCTTTTTACCCATTTTTGACTTTTAATACATGGTAGAGAACATGGCTATGAAAAAGCCAACAATCACAAAGCCATAGATTTGTGATGATCTAAGGTACCATCTGATTTGTCGGATATAAGAGCACTTAAAAAACATTTTTGGTTTTCAATATCATTTCCCTAAAGTTGAAAATTTTGAATTAGAAGAAATAGTTGCTTGATTTTGGTACAATCTCACTGTTGTTCGTGCTTTGAACAATTTCCACTTCATCTCTTAAAGAAATGAAGTTGAATTTTTTATTCGTGAAGTGCTAACAGATCATGTGATATAATGATGTTTCATTCCATTCATGCCGTATATGTAAAAAAATTACAATTTCTTTGTACTTTTGTCGGAAAAGTCAAAAAGTACCTCGTATGGTAAACAACAGAAATATTCCTTCCATACGATGTGGTAAAAGTAAGAAAAGGGTAAAAATTTCTTAAACATACATGGAAGTGAAGTAAACATTTTATGAAACATTTTTAGAGAATATGGACATGGATAATAAACATAACCCCCAGTAAATACTTACGTATAAGCAATCTCAGATAGAAAACAATTGAGATTGCAACATTATCCCTTACCTTAGGTGTGATATGCTTCATACCTATCCGAAACTCCTGTATAATGATTTAAATAATATCATTGACTTATTACAGAATCATATTCATTGTTATGATATCATATATGGTTCACTTGTGACTTTATATTACCCATTCTTTTGTAAATTCCATGTTAAAGAGAGTTTTGGGTAAAATCGTTTTATTTGTCATCCGTGTTTTGACTTGTAATTTTTCATATGATTACTTAGATCACGATTAAATAATTCCAGAATATAAAACATGATTTATATATAATATATATTCATAATATACATATATATAATAGATCGATAAATGGAATGAAATACACCGTTCATGGAGACGGTAGGCCGTACGGATGCATGAACGTTGTTTTCGTTTCCTCATTGAATTGAATGGAATTAATTGGATGACATACATATATATATATACATAAATCCAATATCATTATTATGCCATATATTTCATGATTACTTATTATATATACTTTATAATCATTTATGAATGGTTAATCATTGAGAATGAATCTCATCGCGTCATGGAGACGGTATTCCGTACATACGCACGAGCGATGATATCGTTCCCATGATCGTGGAATTTTATTAGAGTGTATGTATACTATTAAAGAATAAATAATACTTTACAATAATCATATATAGTTATTTATTTTCACCATTATACCCATCCAAGTAAGGTGGTGGTGGAAAATAGATTAGACCACGGCGTGGAGACGGTATTTCGTACGTACGCACGCGCGGTGATTTCATTTTCCGTAGGATGGATAGATGGTGAAATAGGTTTGTTTCATAATTATAATAACATATATTTATATTAGTGATACTGATTTTATTACTTCATAATGAAACAACTAAAGAAGAATAAGTGGAAGAAGAAATAAAGTTGAAAGAATCGGTAATGGACATTACCTCTTCTTTGAAGCGCCTCTTTGAGACCTCCTTTTAGGGCACTAAAACTGGTCTTTGAAGAATACCATGACCTCTATGATGTATCTAGGGAAGTGGAGAAGATAATTTGTCAGGGGTTTTCCTAGCTTGAAGACTCAAAGTGGTGTGAAGAAGAGAGGGAGGAGGTGCCCTTTTATAATGGAGGAGAGGGGCACCTTTGGAATAACTAAAAATATTATTTTATTATAAAGCTATATTCGGTTTTATTTAGCTCAATATTGATTTATTTAGAAGCTAAGGTGGGTATGGTTCAAAATAAGCTCATCAAATAGAATTTGGACGAGTTTAGTTTACTATTGTAACCTTATCATTTAGATTTAACTTTAAGTTAGATAATTTTACTTTTACCGTGTCTTTTTGTGTTCTTACACTATAAGGTTAGTAAACATACTATAACAAGCCAAAAGAACCCCATGTTGTTTATTATTAATATATATAACCTTATATAAGTCTTTTTTTCGAACCATAGATTTTTAAGAATAAAATAACAATTAATAATATAATATTTTTTAAAAAAACTATTTTATGTCAATTTTGACACTATTTAGTAATTGATTATTGTGAAAGTCATAACAGAATGATTAGTTCAAAAAATGTCAATTAAATAAATACTAACATATCATATTTACCTATAAAATTATTTTAATTCATAAAAAGTCTCAAATTACATTTATTTGGGTATTTATAACATCAATTATGTCAATATTTCATTAATAAGATAATTATTGCATCATCATTGTGTCATAAATAAATTAACTTATTTAATGTCTAAAAATTACAAATAAAATACCATTATATAGGAAACATTTTTATCTTTCTAATTAATATTTATAGTCGAATTTATCTTATGTATAACCCTATATTAAAATTTATTTACTTATTAAACATTGATTTTAACTATTTTAACCCTTCTTTAAATAAATTAATAATAAATGTCCTAATCTAATCCAAGTGTGCCTAAATGGTCATATTTTATTTCTAAGGTTGTTTTTGGTCGAATTACACTTATCCAATAGAATTAGGACATGTGTTAGGGTAATAATAATATCATTTTTACCCTTAATTACCCTATTTACTTTTAACTGTGGTAAAAAAAAGTAAATAGTTACTATTCACCAAAAATTATTTTCATCTCATTGAACCACATTTTAGTCCTTGATATTTACCGTGTCTCTCGGATTTTCGAAATTCCACTCACAGAAGCGGTAAAATTAAATTTTAGGAAAAAATCATTTTTTTAACTATCACTTAGTGGATTCACTATTCATAAAAAAATGAAAGTTTCCAAAAAAATACTAAAAATTAGGCCTAAGCTATATTTGATTTTATGAACTCAAAAATGATGTCTATTTTACAAAATTCAAAACATATCAGTTGCATTAATTAATTTAAAAATTAATTCCCGTCGTCAAAACAAATATTGTGTTCTTAAGGGATAATAACTATCAAAAGATTCACACATGTTTATGTCTGGTTTAAATGTGAAATTACATCCAATGACCAAAATTTTATTAAATTATAAAAATATATTCTAAATATACTTTAAAACCACTAAAATTAATAATTTATCACTATTAATTATTTTGATTAAAAATGTTCTTTTTAATTAAAATTTAGTAATTTTCACTATTCATCAGAAAATGAAAGTTCTTTGAAATGTACCAAAATTTCACCCAAAGCTAATTTCGATATTACGAATCCAAAAATGAAGTCCATTTTACAGGATAAAATTTATAAAATTTCAAAAAGTCGGTATTATTATTCATAACGGCTAGTTCATAATAATATTATAATAATATCTCGTTTAGTGAAACTCAGTATTGCGTACTACACACGCTATCGAGGAAGGTCATGATTGCGTGTAATGAAAGGCAAGTCAAGGATGAATTTTGTGCAAGCTCCTTTTGGTGTAGCGTACAACACAATACATTAATTAAATTAAAAAGAATATTTTTCATAAAATCTCGGGGTGTTACATGGGTTATATCGTTAGAGCATGATTTTTCTTAAAAAGAAAAAAAATAGTAGAGATTATGAATCATGAAGAGAAGGTGTTATGGAATAAGACCACTCACCAAGTACAATTTTTGTTACAAAACCACCACCTTGAAGAAGATAAGTTGGAACGTGAAGATGTAATGAGGTAGACCTATCCTAAGTTGTTGTAATCAAAGTGTTAAATTTCAAGGTCAATATTTATTTTAAGGGAGGTAGAATATATAACATTAATATTTTGTGAATTTTTTTTTCAAATATATTTAATATTTTCAATATATTTCCTTACATGAAACGTCTATTTGAGATTACGTTACATGAAACACTAAGTTTAGACAATGTTACATGCAACATTGAGTTTAAATTAAATGTGACATACTGTTAAATTTTTTTTAATATGATAGTTATCACCAAGCCATTTTAATGGAGGGTATGAAAAGGATTAACTAAATTATGAAAATATATGTTTCACACATTAATATATAATGAATTACTTAGGGTCTAGTTAAATTTATAGGAAAATAAAAATCAGTTTAAAATATCGAGAATATTTTCTGAAAAACTATTTTTATTCAAAGAAACATGTTTTACCTTAATAAAATAATTAACTTTTTATGAATTATTTTATTTAATTTTATATATTATATATTAAATCAAATTAATAACCATTATCTTATTGTTTTTCTAGATAAGAGACAATAATAAATCTAAATTTACACTTCAAAAATAAATTTTTTTCTTAATAAACAATTATCACCCTTTGCGTACAAATATTAATATTAATTATTTCCACTTTAAAAAAAATAATATGAAATTAAATTTCCAAATAATATTTTATCAACTATCTTAGGATTAATTGTTGAAAGTTTTCTAAGAAGGTAAATCAATTAGTGAATAGTAAAAAATAATGGTTTTTATTAAGAATTGTCATTTCTATTAAAGAATTTAAACAAATTAAAAAAGTTAGAATGGTTTTAAAAGTAAAATTTCTTCAATTATAAATATATTAATATAATCTATTTTATTGGAATAAATTTCATAGTGAATTTTGATATTATAACCTTTACTACTTATGAAAATTTTATCTCTGAAACCATGCTTTCTCATTGCATCTACTAGTTTAATTTTAAATTATTATTTTTCCACTTTTATGAGTTAAATTTATAAAAATAGATTTAATATTCAGAATCATAATAATTTTTATTTTTTAATAAATTCATATTAATTTTTAACAATAGTTAATTATAAAAATAGTAAAAATTATTTACCGCGGTTTAGGAAAACAATTGGTTTACCGTAGGGTAAAACTAAAGAGATAATGGTTATAAATTGTCCAAAATATTTCCAAACCCCATTTTATGGACATATTCAAACACTATATCTAATATTCTGTATAATGGACCATTTTCAATCCTTGTGACATGTAGAAAATGTGGGTACACATTTTCCTTTTTCAAAAATTACAAGTGTGCCACTAACCTCACTTATAAAAGGACACCCTCTCTTCTATCATATTCACAATTAAAAAACATTATTCATAAAAGTCCTACTAAAATCATATCATTACATTCCTCCTCTCATCCTAGTAGTGTTATTTTATTTAGAAAGAAATCTTTTAAATCCTTTTGGTGAAAACCAAAATAAGTTGTCTAAAGAAGATATATCATCCCTAACCAAGCATTTTATTTAATTTATTCCTCCACCATAATAAATTATTATTAAACTATTATTATATAATAAACTCAGTATATTATGAATACTTATTTTTTATTATGTTAATTTCATTTCCTAAATCCTTCTCTTAGTTCATCAAATGGGTTACGAAATCATCATTTGTGTGTGTGAGGGACTACCGCCTCATGAACTAATGTTGTTAATTTTCTATTAGCACTTTTAAAATATGTATATAATAATATTTATGATATTATTATGATTCTAGAATCATTATATCACACATTCATTATAACCTTATATTCTGTGGGAATGTGATAAGGTCATTCATGTGTACGGTGGACTACCACTTCACGAAGCAATTTAATTTTTTCACCCTCTAAATAGAAGGTAAAAATGATTATTTTAATGAAAATATGTTGTATATACTAAATAAAAATTATAATGTAATGTTAATATATTATTTACCTTTCTTTTTTTCTTTCCATTAGGAAAATAGAAACAGTGCTCATGCATACATATGGCTTATTTTATATATGAATGGTGTACTTCCATTTCTTTCTATAACATTTATGAATCGATCTAAATACATATATAATTAATTCATGATATTTATACCCTATATAAAATTATATATATTATGGAACCATGATCAAATTAAGAGGATAAAAAATAAATAATCAAAACATATATGGACGACAAAATAGTTATTGACAAAAATGTGACTCTAACATGGAATTGTTAATTAATAGATAATAAAAGGTTTTAAATAAATAATATATGATATGATATATATTCTTGTGTGTGTGTGTTTTGTTCTGTATTATATCTATAACAAAATTATATTTATTATAGATTATTTTTGAAGTTGCGCGAAGGACGTTGAGACTTATTATAAGAGATTTTTGTCTTACTTTTTACTTCTGCAAGACCCATGCCATATTCACAACATATTTATTTTATGTGGTGTATATAATTCTATTGAATATATTTTATGACAATTTACCTAAAAATATTTGGAATTAAATATCTATTTTTTTATCAATCCTCCATGGGGTTATAGTTCAAAATTTACCAAAGAAGATAGTGATTTTTGTTTCAAATTGATGGCTTTCAGACATATGTTATGTTATGAAATTATATTCTTCTATGAGGTGTCTATAATACCCCATTAATAAGTTATATCATGATTTTAATACTTTCATGATACTCAATATTTATGTTGTTATTCTTTAATAGGGCCTAGGATTTAAAAGATACCACAGTGGTAAAACATTTGTGTTACAATCTCATTGTTTATCGAGATTGTTTATGATTTTTATTTAAATGATTAAAATGTTACATATTGTTACTATTTTTAGGAATTAATGAACCCCTATTTTGGTCATGATTTTTTTGGGTTACATTTCATAGAGCTTATGGTGAATCTTTGGAAAAATTTAATAGTTTCTCAGCTGGTGCACGGTTTGCTAACAGTTTTTCCAAATCGTGTTCCCATTCAGTTAAAACCATGAAAACTTTAAAAGTTGTTTTTTTCAAGGCCAGTACATGGTTTGATGAACTTTATTCCCACCAAGGAGAAACCATTAACCTGGACAAAAGGGGCTCACATATAGGGAGTTCGGTTTGTCTAAACCATGTGGCCCTTTCCAAGAAACTTTGTCTATGAGATATTTTAATATGGAATTTTATTTTAAATTTATCTAAACTCTCCTTTTAGGTGCAAAGTGGACCTGTATAACCCTGTAATGTTTTACGCTTGTAGTTTAGGTATCAAAAGGTGATTTTTTCCATTTACAACCTCCTAGAAGTAGATAAATTCATGGATAATGATGTTCAATACCTACCTATTAAGTTTACTCTTCTCGTTCTATTTCCCCCACTATCTCGTCATTCCTCTATGTGCTTTTATAGATTTCTATGTTGTTTGAGAATATTATATCCTATATTTTAGATATTGAATCTATGTTTGATTATCTAATCTTTCTTTCCTACATTCTTTGTTGGAGTTTCCCATTTACGGGTTAGCATTTTGAGAGCCCATGACAGAGAGGTTGGTGGTTCTGTTTTGATTAAAAAATAGTAATAACCCTAAATTGCTTGATCTAGTTCAATTGTTTTAATAAAATTCAATTTCTTGAAATATCTTTCAATTTTTTTTATTAAAAACGCAATTATATTGAATTGGAGAATTTTTATTCGATTTCATATGAAATTTGGAAAACTCCCCAATTCCATTGAATTGGGGTGTGTTTGTGAAATTGCTGGAAAATTGTGGAATATAAATTGTTGAATTTAAAATTTTAAATTGATTTTGTGGAATTTTTTTCATATTGGAATCTGGTAAAAATGGATTAAAATGGTTTTTATTGAAACCCTTGGGTTTTATTGTGGAAAAATGCATGATTTGATTAAAAATGTGTTGGTTTTTAAATTGAAATTGGAATATTATAAATGAATAATGGGTTGAATTTTATATTAATAAGTTTTCAAATAAATTTCCCATAATTTATTTTCATTATAGAATATGAAATCCTAGGTAGTTAGTGAGTTATTTGGATATCACTCTTTTTAACACTTTATAACTGAAACAAAACTGAATGCAGCAAGCCACAACCTCAATGGGATGGTGATGGGTCCTATTTGACCAAAGAATAAGGGATGTGTGTATACATATATTTTCATGATTAACCATCAATTGTGTGATGATCCTATATCTTGGATGTATTGTACCTTTTGGCATATGACTGTGTAGATCACTTTCTTGTATTTGAAATATATTCCATTATTTGTTATGAACTGTTTTACATGCCTTCAAAATTTATATTATTTTTTTTATATACGACGTTATTTAATCCATTTGTTTAAATTATTTCTATCATTTGAAATGTAAAGTATGATTTCTTTAAATATTATTTACACTTTCCAGCACTATTTATTTAAAATAGATGGTTTTATTTTTTTAATAAAATGTCACATCTTATTATGGAATAAATTGTGAGACCCTACTGGGATTTTAGCTCAAACCCTACCTATTCCTTGGATTGTTTTTAAATTATATTATTCTAGGTTCAAGAAAAGATATAGCGCCCCTTGGAGGTGGTACTAGCCATTTATCCCTGGGATTGGAGAGTTGTATCAGATGGCACTTGGGATTATAACCTATTTATTTGTTACTTTGTTGTAGTAATTAGGTTTATTTACCTATTTCACTTCTTATATTATTATTTTTGTGGAGTTTTTCTTGTATGCATATTGACTTGTTTATCCTGATTCTGCAATGTTTGTGGAAAATTTTTTCCCACTTTCATTTTGTATGATTCCATGTTTTGGTATCCAACCCATGGGCATATAGAACAATCTTCAAGCTATGTCAGGATTGGATCGATTATTGGGTTACTAGGGTACCTGGGTTGGTTCATGAGAAAGTGGTATCAGAGCTCTAGGATGAGATTTTTGTCTTCATGTCAGTATGAAATAAAAAATATTATCAGTAATTATGAGGTAGTTGTGATTGAGTTCCTAGCCATCACTCACCTAAAAGAGCCTTATGTCACGAGGTGTGGTTAGGGAAAGACGTATTGAAGATTAGTTCTAGTATTTTTCCAACTTTTGATTTGGGTAAATTGATGTACAAAAATTTTATGTCTATCAATTGGGATTAAATTCCCTTATTTTTTAGTTTGGGTTTCTTTCTAATGTCTTCTAATTTGTCTATTAATGTTATGTAGCATCAGTCCTCTGATAATAAATGAAAATAATATCTTGGAGGAAGCTGCTGATGAACCTTAATAAGATAATACTCTCATAGACCCGAGTCATGTTGAGGTGATTGTGCGTACTATCCAAGACGTGGGATAGGCACTACCACCATTTATAGTTCAGGCTCCAAATGTGGAACCTTAGTGGGATTTTTTCCATAATCATGATCAAGAGTTTCTTCACAAGAAAACACTAGTATTCAAAGGATCCAATAATATATAGTAGGATGAGGAATGGCTGATCAGAATGAAAATTGTTTTTGAGTTTTTTGGAGACACTTGATGAAATTAAGGTGAAGTATACCACCTTTATAATGGGTGATCAAGCAGGATATGGGAGGGACCTAATGGTGATGGTGAAGAAGAAAGAGTTCTTAGAGTGGAATGAATTAAATTTTTTTTCACTGATCAGTTCTCTATAGATCCGATGGTGTTAGCAAAGTATTCTGAGTTTTTCAAACTCGAGTAGGATGGCAGGACCATGATAGAATATGAAAACTATTTTAATAAGCTTGTGTTATTTTCACCTAATCTGGTATCAAATGAGAAGAAGAATAATCAATAGTTTGAGTTGGGACTTTGACAAAGATATTCTTTATCATCATTTCATGTTGAATCAAACCTCTTATAGTGATGTGCTAGATAGATTTCTGGTGGTTGGAATAGACCTTAGAGGAAAGTCAGAGTTGTTGAGAGTTTCATTCAATCCTAATGATATTGGGAATTAATCTATGGTAAAGAGTAATAATGATGATTCTTGTGGTGTCTCTTGATAGTAGGGTCATTCAGGACCTCCTTAAGTGCTTCAAAAGGACCTTTGAGTTGTTACTGGTGTGGAAAGACTTGGAATTCAAAGTAGTTTTTCACTGAGGAACCCAAGATTTGTGGATCCTATGGATTCTCAGGTAACTTTTACAAGTTCTTCCATGAATTTTCTACTCCAATTAGTGTTATAGTATCATCACCTCCTGTTAAAAATGTAGTGAAATTAGATGCTTAAAATGAAAAAAGATTCTAGGAATATGAATCTAGAATGAAGCTTCTTCAAAAATTGAAGAGACTCTCGATGTAGAATATGTGGTTCTAGCAATTGTGAGAGGTATCATAACTATATATTATTCATTAGTGACTTCTTTATTTTATATTGATGCATCTCACTTGTTTATTTCAACCCATGTTTTTAATCTTATAAATATATCTATTGAGATTTAATCTTATCTGGTGGATATTACTACACCATTGGAATGAAGATAGATTAGGGTATCTATAGTACCATGTGTGTCTTCTCCCTATTATATGTATGGATTTCTTAGAGTTTTTTGTTTCTCTACATGAAAATGCATTACATCGTATTCCCAATGGATTGGTTCATTCCCAATAAATTCTGATTTGATATTTATCTTCAACAAGTCTCCTTTAATGCACCTGATGGTGTGTTCCATGTCTTTCAAGGAGAATGGGGCCCAAGGTTGAGTAGATTCAGACCCTATTATTCAAAGTTGTGTAAATAAATATATGTGTTTTATTTTTATCTAGATAAAGAATCATTGAGTGGTGATCTCCCTCTAGTTGTTTTCAAGTTTCCCAACATTTTCCATTCTGGCTTATCTAGTTTTCCACTTGTAAGGGAGGTACATTTTTCTATTGAATTAGTGTCAGATAGTCAACAGGTATCCATTCCATCTTACCACATTGAACCAGCAAAAATTTAAGATTTTAAGACTCAATTGGATGAAATTCTAGAGGAAGGCTGTATATGCCTGAGTGTGTCACCTTAGGCATCACTGTTTCTCTGAGCTATGAATGTTGATGGTTCACTTAGAGTTTGTGTTGATTTCTAAAAACTAAATAGAGTTGTGGTAAATAACAAGTATAAATTACCATGAATTGATGATATTTTTGACTAGTTGAATAGGGAGATGTGGTTCTCGAAGGCTTATCTTCACTCTAGTTATCATCAATTGAGGATAAAAGAATCTAATATTAATAAAACTGCCTTTCAAAGGTGGTGAGGACATTATGAGTACCTTGTATGTCCATTTGGTCTAACCAATATTCCAGCAGTTTTCATGGATTTAATGAAAAATATTTTTCGATGATTATCTTTATACCTTCATGGTGGTCTTTGGGGATGACATCCTTATCTACTCTATGTCTGAGGAGGATTATGTGCATCATCTGAGATCAACTTTGGAATTGTTGAGGAATCACTGACTTTATGAAGAGAGCCCAAAATATGATTTCTAGATTCATGTATTGAAGTTCTTGGGACACATTGTATCATAACATGGTGTATCAATTGATCCTGAGAAGGTGAAAGCTGTTATACAATGGGAACAATCACGAAATGTTTTCAAGATTTGGAGCTTCTTGGGTTTTGCTAGGTATTATCGCCAGTTCGAAAATAAATTATCAAATTTTTATACTCTGATGACTTCTCTAACTTATAAGGGAGTAAATTTTCTTGCGATTAAATATATAAAAAATATTTAATTGATATGAAACATATTTATACTTTTATATCGATGTTGACTCTTCTAGGGATCGGGTAGGGCTATGTGGTCTTCTATGTTGCATGGGGTTTAGGATTGGGTTGCGTTCTTATGTAAGGTGATCCTGTCTTTGTATATATATCTCACAATCATAGGACACATGAGAATAATTACCAGACCCATGACCTTGAACTCGTAGTTTTGATACATTATCTTAAGATTTGGAAGCATTGCCTTTTTGGGAAAATGTTTACTATGTTTTCAGACCATAAGATCTTGAGTTATATCTTCCCTATAAATATTTAAATCTTTTCTAGATGTGTTGGGTGGAATAACTAAAACCTTTCAACATTGACATTGAATATACCCTAGGGAAAGGAAATTTCATTGGAAATTCCTTGATCAATAAGATTTTGAACCAAGATATGAAGAAATCCTAAATACAGTGGAACATGATGGAACTTTTTCATGGTAACATATTGAAGTTTGGGAATCAGGGGATGAGGTTTATTTGGCCAGTGTTTAGTTCTTATATACTTTTCTTGAGATTATTATTGAAGAAAAAAAACTAGATGACGTCTTACATAGAATTACAAACTCTCTTTATGGTGGGGATTCCATTATAGAGTGGTCATTCTCTAAATATGGAATTTTATGTAATATAATTTTTCTACACCGTTTTTAATTTAAAAATATGTTATAGGGGATTTTCATAATTCTAGGTGGGATATTAACCTAGGAACCATGAATATGTTCTATGAAATGTGGTGGAAATTCTAGTGACCATGTATGAGACAAAGCATTTTTTTAATTTGTCTCTTGTTCTTATACAAGCCAACAGGTCAAGTCTGAGCACCAGAAGCCTCCGAGATTGACTCATCCACTTCCAATCCAAGCATGGATGTGGGATGAGATATCTATTGATTGTGTGGTTGGGTTTACATGTACCCAAATAAAGAATAATTTGATATGATTTGTGATTGATCGAATAACTTTATGCCCATTCATGATATAAAAAAGATTTGTAGAGTTGGGAAATCATTATATCAAAGCGATTGTTCATTTTCATGGAGATACATCTACTATAGTTTCTGATATATATCCTTTATTCACTAATAACTTTTGTAGAGGCCATCAAGAGGTACTGGTATCATTGGTTTGTTTGAGTACGACATACCATCCACAATCGGATGGCCAAATAGAAAGAGCTATATAGATTCTTGAGGATATGCTCCACAACAACATTATCAAATTTGGTGGAGCTTGGGATGACTATATGGGGTTGTTTAAGTTTTCTTATAAAAATAGTTTCTAGTCTGCCATCAGAATGGATAATTTTGAAGACTTGTGTGGTTATTCATGTAGATATCTGTTGTGTTGGTCGGATATCGGTGAAAGTTCTTTGGTTGGACCAATCTTCTTTCAGGATACAACAACATAGATTCAGTTGATTCATCAGATAATGATGATGGTATAGAGTCAATATAAGTCTTATTCCAATTTTTTTAACATATCATTGGAATTATCAGTTTGTGATCAGCTTTTCTTTAAAGTTTAACTATGTTTGGGTCATAAATGGGTTGGGAGGAAAGAGAAACTTTCTCCTTGTTTTGTGGTACCTTTTGAGGTTTTTTAGTCTGTGGGGAAAAGGGACTTATCATTTGTCACTCCCAATATATATTACATTGATACATAATGTTTTCCATGTATCTCAGCTCTAAAAGTATCTATCGAATCCATCTCATGTTCTGTGTTAAAGTGAAATTGAGGTTGAACCTGATTTATCTATGACTGAGAATTGAGTTGGGATGGTTGATTCTAAAATCAAGGTGCTTCGGGGGAGGAATATACCATTGGTTTGTGTTCTATAGAAGCATAGTTCAGGTAATCTTTAGATGTGGTAGAGGTAGGAACTAATGAGGGAGCAGGGTCCTCATATATTTTACATGGAAACTTCTTAGTATGATTTTAGGGGGTAGAATGTTTCTATGGATGGGAGGTTATTACATCCTGTTACTATTTTTAGTTATTCCTAAATGCCTGTTTTCATCATGATTTTCATGGGTTAAGTTTGAGGTATATTCGGGTGAAAATTTGAAAAAATTTGAAATTGTTTGGGCTAGTGCATTGTTGGTGAACATTTTTTCCAAATTGTACCCACTTTCAATGGAATTTGTGCAAACCCAAATAATGGGGTTTTACATGGATAGAGAAAGGTTTTACAAACCATGATCCTACCAAAGAGAAACTACTCACCTTGAAAAAATTGGGCACACATCTAGGGAACACGGTTTGTCTAAATCATGCAGTTCTACCCAATAAACCATGTGTACAAGATTGTTTAATCCAAAATTCTATTTTAAATTTCTTGAAACCCTCCTTCTAGGTTCTCAAAATACCTGTATGACCCCATAACGTTTTCATCTTCTACGGGAGCTCCCAAGAGGTTATTTTTCCCCAATAAACACTATAAAAAGTGGATAGAATCTTGGTGAATGGGGTTCTATCTTTGTTTGGTAGGTTTCCTCTTCCTGGTCTCTTTCCCATGATTTCCCTTCTTTCCTCCCTAGGGTTTTATATATTTTTGTTTTATTGGATAATAAAATATCCAATGTTTTAGATATTTAATATGGGGTTTATTTTCATGTTTTTTTGTTGAAGTTATTTATTAGAGTTATCCTTTTAGGGTTTGGTGTTTTCAGATCCTATGATACTGAGGTTGGAGGTTTCATTTTGATTGGCTTGTTTGATTAACCTGAAATTTCATAAAAAATTTTCTATTGGTTGAAATTGAATTCATATGTTTTGATTGGAAACTAAATTCTATTGAATTTGTCGATTTGGATTCTCTTTGGTAAGAAATACGGAAAACACATCAATTATGCTGAATTAGGGTATGTTTCTGAAATTGATAGAAATATATGGAATTTAAATTGTTGAAATTAAATTTTAAAATTGATTTGATGGAATTATTTTCAAATTTTAATTTGGGAAAAGTGGCTTATATTGGTTTTGATTCAAACCCTTGGGTTTTATCATGGAAATGGAATGATTTTCTTAAAAACATGTCTATTGGTTTTTAAATGTAAATTGGAATATTTGAAACATAAAATAGGATGAATTGTATTTTAATAATTCTTAAAATAAATTTTTCATATTTTTTTGTATTATAGAACATTAAATCCTACAAAGTTAGTGAGTTATTGGGATAACACTTTTTTGATGATTTATAACTGAAATAAAATCTAGTGTAGTGGGTCAAATCCATGTTGGGATGGTGATGAGTCTTCTTTAACTAGGGTTTAAGGAACATTTGTATATATATATTTTCATGATTCACCTTTGAGTGTGTGTGGATCCAGTAGCCTCGAACTATCATACATTTTGGCACTTTCCCATGTTACTCACTGGCCTATATTTTAAATATATGCTATTGTTTGTTATGAAGTGTTTTACATGAATTTGGAGTTTATATAAACTATTTTATGTAAAAAAATTATTAATCTAATAGTTTAAAGTATTTCCATCATTTTAAATGTAAACAATGAATGTTTTAAATATTCCTTTCAAATGTGAAACCTTTTTACTTAAAATTTAATTATTTATTTGGTTAATTAAATTTGGAATCTTATTACAGAATTCTTAGTGAGACCCTACAAGGCTTTTATCTCACACCCTACATGTGCCTTCATGTGATTGTAGATTATCATCTTCCGAGATCGAGAAAGGGTAAGGATCCACTTGAATCTGGAAGTAGATATTGATACTTGTGTATAGAGTGTTTTGTTCATTCGAACTTAGGATTTTATCTTATTTTTCGGGACCTTTACTATTGTACTTTGGGTTGTTTACCTATTTTACTTATGTTATAGTTCTCCTAGAATAGTTTTTCCTGTATTCATACAAACTTGTTTATATTAATTCTATAATGTTTGTGGAAAATTATTTCCCACTTATTTTGTATGCTACAAAGTTCTTATCGCCAAACAGTGGGGATTAAGAACTCCCTTTAGGATATGTCAGGATTGACTAAGTTATCAGATTACTAGGGTACCAGGGCTAGTTCAGGATATTAAATATAATGATATATCTATAAAGAAACTCATGAATTTTCTTATCCTCTAGATTTGTATTAAGAATAAATTTTTTACCTTTACTTTTCTTTCTTTATTTAGTCTAGAGTTCAAAAACATTTAAGAAAATTTGCCTTTATTTCTCTCTTTAGTCAAAAATCATCTTTCTTCCAAAATCATTTTTTAAAATGTTTTCAAAAATGATTTTTAAATTCTAAAAACTATTTATTATAGTCTTTTTTACCCATGTTTGACTTTTTACAAAAAAATGAAATGAATCTCTATGTAATTTTCTAAAACAAGGCCCATTTGTATTTTAAAAAAAATATGAAAGGAATATTATTTTAATGTGTATGGAATGAATAAAATTTCCCAACATCATAAACGTTATTTATTTTTAATATTAATTTATAATTTTTCAAGGATATTTCAAATTAAAATAATTTTTAAAATATTTTATGTTTTAAATAGAATTTTTAATGTGGAAAGGATATTTTCTTCAAGAAATGTTTTAAATGTTTTTTATATATCCCTTCATAATATTTCTTTTTTATTTTCAAATAAAATGAATTCCCAAATATTTTAACAATATTTATGTTTAAAATTTTATTTTTAAAGAGAACTAATTTTCCCCAAGAAATGTTATATGTGGTATTTCAAAATCATTTTCTATATAATATGACATCCTTTCATGTCACTAATGCAAAAATAAGGATATGATCCAAGTATAATATTCTTATTCTTTCTCTGGATGGTTTATGTTTTTGATAAAAATATGATTATTAAACCCATTTGACTTCCATTGTTTATATGATTATAAAATTATTATGAAACCTGTTTATTTTCCCATGGGTTGTGATTTAATGGAATGATGAATTAACTTTGACACGTGTTTCCTTTCAATAGTCTATGTTATGATGAAATGTTTATGAGCCCCATTTCTTTTCATTGGTTTTAATATGATGAATTTTTTATGATCTTGTGGAACATATATGTATTATTTTTATTATGTTCCAATGGTTTTATTATTACCATGGAATGTGGTTACATCATAACCAGGGATGGTGGTTTTTTTATAATATAGAATGGTGTGGTATATATATCCCTCCAATACATCGAGTAGTGATTAATATCTCATGATATAAACATGAATGGGATGGGGAATGAATCCAATTATGTATAGGACGTTGTTTACTATGATAGTCTTTGGAGTGAACAATCACAACTATGGTGGTTTGGGGAGTGAACTCATTCCACTATGATGGTTTTAGAAATGATCATTTACTACAATGTAAATGATAATCTATTCTTATGTGTATGCCACAATTCCATGTATTTTTTAAATGTTTTACCTCAGGGATCATGATCTTTGATTTACTTATGATTTTGTTCTTATTAATATCCATGATTTATCTATGACTCAAGATTATGGTCTTTGATTTATTTGGTATGGTTTTTTAAATATTATTCTCATGTTGTCATAGCCTTATATTCATGTTATGCTTATATATCTCCCTTCTTACCCTTACTAAGAATCTAATCACATCATTTCTTATGATTCCTTTCCATAGGTTATTTTGAATGGTTTTTATTAGGTTATGTCTAAGAAGAGTGTTATTTGAGAAGATTCTTATGGGAGATGTTGAAGATATTTTCAGCAATAAGAAAATTGTGTGTCTAGTATCCAAAAAAACTATATATTTATGATCATCGAGAGTATTTTTGTATAATTTAATGAATATTCATCTAAAATATGTAATATCTATGTATAAGAAGTTTGGGTCTCTACATCACCTAGTTTAACACTTTTAGGGATATGCAATGTATAATTATCATAATATTTGTAAACCAAAACATAGTAACTATATCACGGTGTAAAATGTATGTGTTTCTCTGTTATCCCACTATTCTAATGAGAATTTTCTAAAAAAATTGAAAATAATTAATCTTGATAAGTACCTGTTAACTGAAACATCAAATAAATCTGTTGTTCTGAGTTTCTTTTCAAAACTAGGAATCCCTAATTATTCATTATAAGTGTTAAGGTAATTCACTTTGACGTAGTTATTAACTCATTGACTGGGGAAATTTTAATCAACTATATAATTTATTATTCCATACAGGAAGATCAGTTATGATAAGTTTCATTGGGATAATGTTCGATGTATTTCTAATTTTTTTCATCATTGAACATTATGCCATGTATAGCCTATAATGTTTTGGAATTTGATGGAATGAATTGGAATATTATATTATGGGTGGGTATCAAAATTATATATATCATAATTTCATTTGTAGATCACATAAGAAAACTATAATTAGGAAATAGGAGCATACTTACCCTTTAGGTATAATTTCTGGGAACAAGGCCTCGATGATATGTTCATGATGCTTGATATTATGAAATTTTATATTTTAGGTTATTTATGTTCCATGTGATTGTGAATTTATATTTTATTAATGAATTAAACATATTTATTCATTTTTATGGAATAAATATTACTCATGTTGATTTCTATTCCATATTTATCCTTTATAACTTTTGTTTTACATTTTTCCCTTACTAAGAATTTAGTCTCACCACATTTACTATATTCCCCAACTCCCAAGGTAATGAGGTGGAATATAGTGACTGAACAGGGATATCATTATTGAATAAATATTTATAATTTTACTTTGTAAAATTAAAATTTAATGTATTTATTCTCTTTAGGACTTCTAAAAAGTGATCCACGTAATGTAAAATATTATAATCTATTTTACATGTAGTAAATAACCCACCAGATCTAGGAAACCAATGATGGGAGTTTTACAAGAACACTTAACAACACAAAAAAAAATATTTTCAGAGTTCTTAATTAGTAGTGAAATCTTATATTTGTTCCTAAACTATTATCATTATATGGTTTTAGACACACTTATGTGGGGATGCATAAAATCACTATCAGGAGATGTAAAAAAGGTAAGTCTCAAGGAAAACCCATGACTGCATGTAACTAAAATTTTGGTACTAGTGGGTTATGTGAATGTCGAGGAATCTATCTCACACAAAATCATTGGGATTCTTGTGTGTGTACTTGTTCAGGTCTTTTTATTGAAATATAAAATATATAATTATAAATATGATAATAATTTTCCATAATATGGAAAGAGGAAAAATGTAAAAGTGATAACATTATAACTTGGATTGAAAAGTCACAAATACTAATTCACCTTTTCCATTATTGAATATATCTCTGACTAGTCTCCTCAGAATATGAACTAATTACGTTTTTGTATCACATTTTATATAGACTCATGAGAAAAAATGTAAGATTATGCATGGGATTCTTGAATATCTATTTGTTTTATTAGGGATTCATATTGATTACATAACTAAAATGGTAATTATTAGGGATTACACATGGTAGGAATCCCACATATTAATATGATTTCTATAGATTTATGATTATATAAGGATGTTCAACTATACTAATAGAGAATATGTTTTCATGAGAAATATTTTAGGTAATATGCATGGGATTGTTAGTCTATTCTACTAGTAAGATGTAATAATATATGTGGGGATTATATACAAGATTCTAATATATGCCTAAATCAATCAGTGACTCATGAGAAGTCAGTAATTTGAGGCTTAAACCTTGTAGTAGGCCCTTTATCTCTCACAATCTTGGAAAAAGGATTCTTCTAGCCACTTGGTATAATTGAATATTGTATATGGGTCATCTAATATTACATACGTGATTAATGGGAGGGATCACTGATGTAAATATGATGAGAACCCTCATTATGATTAGAATCCCCTTAATGGATCAATTATTGAAGGAGGAAAATATGTAGAGTTCCATTATCAATGGAATAAAAGATTGATGGGATGAATACTAGTTTGTGTGGATCATTCATGTATTTTAGGAGGTCGTAAAAGAGCCCTTTGTGTGTAGGAACCTAAGTAGAAAACATGAGTGAAGTCATTCTCTTCCTTGGGGAAAGGGGGATTTTAATCCCTATTATAGGGATTATATTGAGGTCACTCTATAGTTTAGGCCCTTGGATAGTGTTCTACCTAGTATAATGTATAATGAATAAGGTTCTCTAGTTTTGGGTATGGTGGAGTGGTCACACTATTATAGGTTTGGGCAAAGCGATCACCCTAATCTAGGGTAGGGTGGAGGGATCTCCCTAGTATATATCATTTAGTTGTGGTAACACTTTTATAGGGTAGGGATAAAATGAATCCCTAGTGGTGGGATTGAGTAATGTGTCTTCTTAATGAGAAGGAATGGTGGAGGATTCACCTTAGTAAAGGGTGGACTGAAATGTTCACCCTAATATGTTGGTGGGAGGAATATGGAGCCCAGTTTTAGAGGAAAAGGAAAATTATCTCCCTATTGGATAATTAGGGTGAAGTGTTTGCCTAGTTTGACCTCTGTGGGTGATTGGGGGAATAGTTCCCATGTGTGACATCTTGTATAGAACTATTACAACTTTGGAATCCAAAAATGGTTTTTAATGTCTCAAGGGACAGAATGGGTACACTAAGAGAGGAAGGACAAATCATTTTAGCTCTCTTTTTTATAATTTACTACTTTGAAATAAACATATCTCGTATGTTATAATAGGAACCTCTCAAGTAGATTAAAATCATCATTAACCTAATGATATGAATTTAAGGAATACTAAAAAACAAAATAGTTTTTTGCAAGGTTCAATTACAATGTATAAGCTTACTCTTTATCTAACCTTTTGTAATCCCCTACTATAGATTTTTCTATAATATTTAGTAATAAAAACATATGGTAGAGTAATTTATTGTCTTTATCACATGCTTCCCAACGCATACACTACCACCAAATGATATACAATCTCTAAATTGTTGCAATGATACTCAAAAACACCAAATGAGAGAGGTATTTTTTTATGATATTTTGATTTAACAATAGGTGTGTGATCATATCATTTGAGAAAGCATAATATTATCTAACTAATATAACACACCTTCTTAAAGAATATTTCCTTAAACATCTATCCAGTGAATAAACAATAAAGATCAAAGTTTTCTCAAATAATTATAAGGAAAACCCTTTGTAGATCATCATATTCCCCTTCTATATGATTCATTATTATAATCTTAGATAAAATAATATTTTTTATATTAATTATACCTATGACAGAGGAACTTATTATTTTTACACCTTCTTTTCATAGTCTTTCACATTCCTTTTATTGTCATTAATGATATTAAATATTTTTTCATCACCTCTACATAAAATTTCCAACAGCATTTATATTCTCAAATCCCTCTAACCAATAAAATTTAATTTCTCCATTCATTTTCAAGATCCATAAATAAATAAAGTGATGGGAATTTCAAGCCTCTATTGAAAAGGAAGAGTCATTAAATTCTCATTTTTCCCCAAAATTGTTTATAGATCTATCACCAACTCTCCCTTTTGGTTATACATTCCATCTGTAATATTCCTAAACTACCCTCTTAGTTATATTCTTCCCAAAAAGTATATTCAAATTTCTACAACTCATATAAATTACACTAAATCTCATTTGAATCATATTACACTTCTCTATGTAAAAGTGCCTGGAAAGTCTAAACTAACATGGATCAACTTCTATTTCAAACTGAGTTTCAATATTATTTAAACTATTAAAAGATATAAAACATTATTCACAAAAAATATTTTATATATTTTGGGAATAGAGTAATTTTGAAGAATCACCCCAATTTATATCTACATTATTATGTATAATAGACTCAATTTACTTTTTATTTCATATAATATAGTTGGTATCTTAATTAATTGTATTTTTAATGTTATTATGATCATTTAATTATAATAATTCTTAAATAAAATTTTTAATGGGAAGTATTCATCACTAATGAACAACTCATTCATCACCTTGTTAAATTTAATCTATAAAATATAATTATGGAAAGAGATATTTTCGGTCAGAAACATTTTCAAATTTCAAAAAACATTAAAGTCTTACATTTTTAGCATATTACATTAAGTAAGACATTTAAAGTCATATGGTTTTCATTACATTTTCAATTTTTGAGAAAAATTGTATTTTATAATACTTTTAAAGTCCTGTGAAAAATTTAAGGCATATGTTCAGCTGTACAATTATAGACAATGTTCCTAAAAGTATTAATAAATCCACTAAAGTATTATAATAATGCATTAATTATTACCAAAATAAATCTATTATCATAAAAAAATTATTTTGTTAAATTATGGAGCATAAAAATTCAAATATAAAATACATAGACATTTTTATCTTTGAACACAAGAAATCCAAACTTCTTAAGATAAGAAAATAAAAATTTTCAATTTATTATCATCCCTTCATGAACCTTTTCAAATACATTAAAACATATAAAAACACTTCATTATCAAACTTAGAATCTTCCAATTTTTCTTTCATGTTATGTTTATAATAAATATAACCTTCATTAATTCTAAGGGGAACCTCAATCCCCCCCCCCTTGGTTTTTTATTAAACCTTTCCTTCACTCTTTCTCAGTTTGATCATGTTTGTCACTAATCTCAAGGAACTATCTTAATGGTCATTAAATCATAAACTACCAAAAATAATATACAACTTTACACCACACCACAAAATAATGTAATTATTATGAGGGATTTTTATCCCTTGGTAAAAATAATAATTTTTCCAAGTTATTCAAATGACGATCTCTTTCAATTCATTGTAAAAACTCAAACATTTTTAAATAAACATAATAATGTATAACAAATTACTTCCCACTCACATTTTATAATCTTATCCCCCTTTGACAATAATGAATTAAATATATGTAAAATATTTCTCTCCCCCTTTCATTACACAATCCAAATACTCATAGGGGAAACCTTCCACACATTTTTAAGTGATAGGGGAAGGTTAAAATTGAAGGTTCATCCATAACTAAAAGAACCACTCCTTTGTAAATGATTTATTAAAAATATGTGAAAATAATTACTTGGTTCCAAAAAATTAAATTATCATGTCTCCATAAAACAAATTTTCATTGAGTAAGTGATATGTAATATCAATTCTCATTGATCTATATTGTTCAAATAGATTATTAGATTGAAGAATAACACTGTTGTTATCATAATAATTTAATAGTGGATTATAAATCATAAATATAAAGTCATGTAGTTGAAACTACATGCATATTAGTTTATTACATTCATGTGGAGTTGTTATGTACTTGTCTTCAAATTTTTCTCAATTAGGATAAACTTTTTTAAGATGATTTATGATAGGTAACTTTCACCAAGAAAAAAATTTCAACTTACGTGGAATTCTTGTCAACAAAATCATTATCCTAATAACTATTTGCAACACCAGGAATGATAAATTATATTTTGCATATGTACATTAGGCCAAAGAACATTATAATTTTGTTATTTATCAAAAATCCTCTAATATTATAACATGTGTAATTCCTTTTGATCACTTTAAATACAATTATTCAATTTCATTTAAAAAATGTATGTTTTAGAGGCTCTTAGGTAGATAGTTTTTTCTTTAATCCCTTTAATTGACACTAGTTCCAGCCCCATTATTGGTAAACTTAGTTCCAACAACTATAGGAGTATAAATTCCCTTATATTACACCATTTCAAACCTCCTAAATAATACTCTGGAATAATTTTGTTTAGATAGAAAAATTTCATCATCCCCTTGATTTATTTTTAATCATAGAAAATATTATATCTCATCCAATATAAAAATCTTTAAATTCCATTTCATTTCCTCAAAAACACCTCACAATGATTCATTATTCACCTAAAAAAATTATTCTATCAGCATTTTATATGACAATGATATTACTTATAGAGATATTCTCAAAATATTTATTACAATAAAATTTCCCTTTTGAGAAATTCATTATTATCAAGAATCTATCCAGCTATTCATATTAGTATATAAGAGCCTATTTTAATCCATAAAATTCTTTTTTAATCCATCGTTTTATGTCCGTATATTTATCAAGCAGAAATCCCTCATGTTGTTCCACGAAGACACCTTCTTCTAGTTCAAAATTAAGAAAAGAATATTTACCATCCCTTTTATAAATATTATAATATTTGTGAGCTACCACTAGAAAAAAACATCTCAATGGTATAATTTTTAACCCCTAGTGAAAAGGTATCATCAATTTTAACTCCTTACATATGAGTATTCCCCTTTCAAACTAGTATTTCATTATTCTTTATGAGGCTACCTTTATTATTAAAATTATTTCTTAGAACCCCATTAGTTTTGATGATGCCTTTGTTCTCTTGTATTGATACCAACTTTTATGTGGGTTTTCTTTTCTATTTGATAAAGTTATTTGTTCACTATACCATTCTATTATTTATGGTCAATTTCCTCGTAAATTGTTTAATATTCTACTTATAAAATAAGAATATTTTTTCTTTCCAATTCTAACCTTAATATTCTTCTAGTTTATAATGGTTTATATTATTATCAAGTAATATTATCATATTCAATATATTTCTTTATAATTTGATAAATTTTCCAAAGATCCATAATTATTTTTTCCTTATTTTTCACAAATGGGTCAATGTAAACCACATCCTTCTTATTTATACCCAACACCAAAACCCTTTTTTCTTGAATCTTTACATGTACAGTACAAGTAGATTCAACATCATCCTCAATAAATTCATATTTTATATGCTCATTTTCAATAATATTTACACATGAGAACTATACCTACTTATTTGTTTATTTATCAAGTATTTATTCCCACTCCCATTGGAAAGGAAACCTAAAAAGGTTCATTATTCCACTATTTCTTTAAAATTTTCCAATTTTTTTTAAAAATACTTATGTAACAAGGGATTCTAAATAGTTTTATGTATTTGATAGTTGTATATTTTTTGTGACAGATCTCATATATATTCTTTTGTGTCATAAGTATAAAGTGGAATAAATTATGAATGTTCATAATAGTGCACATGTACTCTCTCCAAAATAAATAAAAAAATATTGTTTTCAACTAATATAGTTTTCTCTGAGTCTATAATGCTTTTATTTTTACTCTCAGCAACACCATTTGGTTGTTGAGTGTATGGTGTGTGATATTTATTTTTTATTCCATTATTATCTAGATAAATCTAAAATAATTGGATATGTACTCCTTCTATTATTAGGAAATACTTTATTAATAAAGACACAAATTACTTTCTACACTTGTCTTCTGAAAATTTTAAATATCTTAAGAGCCACTAATTTATGTTAAATAAATTGAAAAATGATCATGTATCTATGACCATCACTAAATATAATTAAATAAAGATCATTATTAGTATACTTCTCCCTCCAAAGGAACATATTAATATAAATATATATGTTCCAATGATTTAGAAAATTGAATATCCAATTTTTTGTGGGCCCCTTTAACTGCTTCACTTTCAGGCATGTCTCAGAAATAGATTACTTAACTACTTTAATATTTTTAATGTCTCTTTCAAACTCATTATTGGATGTCTTGAATATGTTTTTCTATCAAATATAGAAAATTCTTATATTCTATAAATCATTTTCATCATTGATCCACATATTACATTAATTGGATGGGTTTCCAATATGATACAAGTTCTGACTTTTTCCTTCACCTCTTGTGATGAATCTTCCACCTTTTAAAAAATTGATAATGTATTATTATTATTTTAAATAAAACCAAATTTCTTTCATCACACAATTGGGTAATAGTTAGATAATTTTTTTTAATCCTTCTATAAATAAAACAATTTTGGATTTGAGTCACTTTTATAAATCTCAGTAGTTTCAACAACATTGATTATCTAAGATCTATTATTTTAGAATGTAACAAATAATCCTTCATGATCCTATATATATTTCATGTTTTTGGTCAATACTAATGTGTGAATAACACCCGCTATCATATATCCATGGATTTCCCCACTTTCTTACCTTCAATGCTACATCTACTAAATTTTATTTAACTTGTTGACATTTCTTCACAACTTATTTCATAGTTTATTTATAGGGTAAGATCTAAGTAATTTTTTCAAGATCATCTAAGTGTAATCTAATGGTCTCACACATCTTCCATGAACATCCTTCAATAGTGAAAACCATTTCTGAGTAGTAAGACTTCTAAATAGTTTTTCAAAAACCTCTTCTCTAAATACATATTCTTTTTTAATTCAGAGCTACTCCCCCAGATTCATTCATTATTAAAGGTATATACATGTTATAAATACATTTATAATAATTTTTCCTTAAAAAAAACTACACAAATAATAACCACTGAATATAATTCCTCTATTAAACCAATAATTTTGTCTATAAATTTTTTTCAAGATTTTTAACATTTCTATAAAGATTTTTCCTAATTTTTATTGTCCATAATGGTGGTTGTTTTTAATTTAATTTCTCTTTAATAAATAAATATATATATATATATAAGAGTTTCTCATCATCTTTATAGCCCAAAACAAGTAATAATTTTTGAAAAAGGGCCTTCACTATTATGAAAAATAAGATCTAAATTTTTAGTATATTTAGGTATTCATTTAACCTGAGATTATGTAATTTAAATATTAAATAGTTTAAGTGATTGATCCCGGGATTTAATTGATTTTTTGAAGTATTATTTTAGTTGTTTTACCTTTTTTTCTATGGTAAGAAATTAGTATTTCATCAATTATAATTCTTCTTATTTTAATTTTATATTCACTAAAGGATTATTCTATATCTTTTCATAATCAGTATCCTTCATTTAACACCTTTATATTTTATTATATATTTCTCTATAATAATTTAATTTCATTTACATCTTTTATTACATGCAACACCAAGTTTAAACAAACCATGATATACTTTTGAATTACTATTATTCAATATGGTATTTATCATATAGATATTAGATAAGAGGGTATTATTAAGAATAACTAAATTATAAAAATGTTTTTTTTACACTTGTATAAAATGAATTCATTTTTGTAAATTGGTTATAAATTAATATAAAATAATTTGAATATAAAATTTAATTTTTTATAGACAAATAGTTTTTATGTGTGAATAGTGTTTTTATCTTAATAAATTTATTTATTTACTATTTATTATTTAATTTAATAAAATTTCTAGACTATATATTCCACACACATGAAATATAATTCATTTTTTATTTTTCAATTTCTTATAATAATTATAAATTCAGTTTAATGCCAAAACAAATATTTTGAAAAAAATTGTTTGTTGCATTATGTTCACTTATTTTAAAAATAATATATACCAATTATAGATATTGAATTTGATAAAATGGATCTTGTATATAGAATCATAATAATTGAAATTATATAATAATTTCAACTTACTATTTTCTCATAATGAATGTTGACGGAGGTAAATCTTTATTATTATGGTAAAGGTTAAAATGGGTTAATGAGAGGTCAACCTAAAGTGATCAAGGAGAAACAAAATTAAAACTAGTTTAAATCACATTTTATTTGAGTAATCCATCAAATATTTTAATCTTTTCAAAAAATCCAATTGTTCCCTCTCTCTCCCTTAAAAAAGGACACCACCTCTCCTATCATTCTAAAACATAAATATCCTCTTATATTGGACAATACCTACCCAAATACATTCTAAACATCCGTACCCACATCATATTGGTCCTAATTGGATCATAATACCATCCGTTCATGGCCTATGGTGTAAACTATTGGAGATTTCTCAATGAAGAGGTATAACACTTAACTGAGTAGATTAATTTTTATTTCATCATCAAACTTCATTAAAAATATTGTATCTATAATAAAATTATTAATAAATTATCATAAATATTATAAGATTTTATCATGATGGTTTCAAAACCATTTTCTAACTCCATTTTTTCAAATGAGAAAGAAAAGTATTGCCCATGCATAAGTCTGGAAAACTGCCTCCATGTAGTTACATGATTTATTTTCCATCACCATCATTAATGGTTTTTTATTAGGATGAATTTAATGTTTATAAATTATATTTATGACATAACTATGATTTTTTATTTATAATATCTCATATACCTTCTTATATTACAATATTTTGTAAAAACACAATGTCGCTCAAGCGTAAGCATGGACTGCCACCTCCCTGAAGTGAGGTGATTTATTTTTCATTCATATTATAGATTGATATTAATATGGATATAAGTAATGAATATATGAGATATTTATGATATAATAATTTTTATTTAAAGTTCAATTATTATTTATCTTTCTTTTGTTCTATCCATCATTAAGTGGAATCATCACTCAAGCATACATAAAGACTATCTTCTCAATGATGTGACATAATTCATTTTTTGTCGCTCTAATATATTAATGATTATAAAATTTTTTATGATCAATAAATATAATATTTATATCATTATTAATATATTTTATATGTTTAAACCATGTAAAAGGTTCAAGTTTCGAAACCATCATACCAACACAAGAATCTAAAAGGACCAGTTTTCACTTGAATGTTTATTTTAATGAAGAAATTATTAATTAAAGGATAATTTGAAATTATAAAGGAATATTAAATAGTAGGTTATGTATTAATGAAGTTATTTAATATATTCATAATAAATATATATTTATTATATAGGATATTTAAATATGTATGAATTAACATGAGACTTGAGGTCAGGGGTTAATGTCACAATCTCCATTCAATTAGGGATTATCTATGCTAAATTTCCTTTGAGGGAAAATATATAGATCATATATTTGAAACCCCATATATTTTATGCTCCTAGATTTTTTACTATAGTTTTTTTCATTAGAAATATTTTTATCTCTTTGTTACTTAAAATGATCGAGAATTTTTTTTAATTAAAGATGAAGTTGTTTCCTCTTTAGATAATGAACGTTTTCTTCCATGTCACTACTCATAAATATTAATTTATAAAAAATTTACCTATAATTTAAATATTTAAAAAATTTCATATTCATCACCTTATACTTTATTTAAAAATATTTTAAAGGGAATCTTTTAAATTAAAAGTGTTCAGAATAAGTGATTTTTGACTTTTTACACAGGTGTTCTCTTTTAATATATATGATATAAATATATTTTAATAACATCATGAATAATATATTATATGATTATTAGGTTTAAATTTTCCATGTTTAGTTTCAAGTAAAATCATTTTCTCAATATTTTGGCACTTTTCAGTTAAACAGTTTTTGGAAGAACTATATATTTTACTAATGTTTTGAGAAAAAAATGTTTGACTGTTATTTTAAATGAGTTTTTCGCCTATGTAAATATCCTTTAAGAATTTTTATTCTTCACTAGGGATGTGATATTACGATAAAATTCACTTTATTTATCTTAATGTACTATTATTTTTATGATTTTAGGATGATTCATTGAAACTCACTTCTTTCACATGGGTTAACTGAGTTATATTGAAATCCATGTTAATCCCATTTCTTTACCACATGATATGCTAATATGAAATGATAAAATATCAATGAATCTTGTTTCATATCCATGTGTTATAATATAATGATATTATTAATTTTTTATGATCTTTTTTCATATATATATATATATATAGTTTTTATTATGTGATGGGTGAGTTTAGAATTGTATATCCCACCAATTCATTAGGTAAAGATGCATAACTCATGAGATAAATACATTTTATTTGGACCTGATTTCATGTTCACAACATTATGAATTGACTAGGTTTCATGTCCATAAGTTTATGTGTGGAACTATTTTCATGTCAATAAGTTTATGAGAGGACCTTTTCTCATGTCTGTAACTTAATGAGTGAGAATTTTACTAGTTATACATGTTAAAAATTTTATAATCATATTCTTATGCCATATTATTATTTTTATTATATGATCTCATGGATTATCAATGATTATTTATGATTCCATGCACTTATGAATTTTTCATTTGTTATGACAAATCTCTATTCCATGACTCATGATTAAAAATATTTAATTAATTGGGTATGATTTTATTATATTATGATCATGAAATCAAACCCTTATTCTCATATATAATCATTGATTGATATCTCCTTTTTGTAAACATACTGATCAACAGATCTCACCCTTTATTATGATTCCATTTTTTCTCAATTATAAAGAAAAGATTTAATTTGGTTATATCTGAGAGAAGTACTATGATAAGATAACTATTTGGGAGATGTATGAGATCTATTATGAAATATGATGCTTATATATCTATTATGAAAATAAAATAAACCTTTATAGTTTTGGGTCATGTATAATTGTACTATATATTGAATATTAATATAAAATTATTTCATATTTATACATGTTATGCATGGGTCACCATAGTTTCTAATAGAGAAGTGTTTTGTTATTTTTGTAGATTAGGTTTAGAGAACTTTTTTTAAAACATTGTGGATAAGTATAATTATAGGATAACATCTTGAAGATTTGTAAAAGTATATATTGTGTTATTTTAATAACAAATACATCCATGTCTGGGTAATGTCAAGTGGATAAAACTTTTACAAAGATGAAACAAGGAGTAAATACTCAAAAAGGGGTGTATTGGTTATTAACTAATCACCACGAGTGCACAATGAGTGGGCTTAATATTAGATACCGTGGATGATACTCATGGGGGATATTATTTAGTAAATTCAAAATTATATGTATGAACCATTAATATGAATTCAAATAGATAATGTCTATTCATGACCATGGTTAAACCTAAATCCTCATTGGTTGATAAAAAGGTTTCATAATTTAGGACATCAAAGAAATGATTTCTATAAATATATGATTCTTCACGCTAATGATTATATCTTGATTCTTAAATTATGTTTTGGTTTTATTAAAATATTGGAACCATATAAAATCATGTAAAAATGAATTTTATGTCCAATACAACGACTATACATAGGATAAACCTAATGGATTGGGTTTCGGGATACAATATCTTGTGACTATGATCACTCGACACTCTCAAATTATGAGTAGTAACATAGATCATTTTTTCCCTTGAATGCACCAGGGATATAGAAATATTCCATTAAATATTTTATACAAAAACACCCACCCTCCATATATAGTTCTTTTGATCCATTAGTTAACTATAATTGGATTAATGGGATAGAAAATAAATTTTCCTTTTATCAGTGATAAGACCATGAGAATGTTTTCTTAGCAGTCTATCACTTAGAAGTAATATATAATCAATGGTGGACTCTTATAAAGAATATGAGGTAGTCTGAATAAATATACTCAATGCAATAAGAGTATTTTAAAATTGTATTCCTTAACATGTACTTTACCTGAACTCTTCATGCTAAAATGGAGAGTTAATTTCTAGATTGGAAGTATAAGGGTGATGAATCCATCAGTACTAATAAATAAAATACTGGAAAACTTGTGAGGTACACTTATAGCTCTATCATTGACCCATATATAAATATTGATGGATTATATAGTGTTATAAAAAAATATTCAAAAGTAATTATCCATAATAGGACTTTTAAGGTATAGATAATTGTTCTATGTTAACTCATTTTGGAAATGAAAGATGGAATCCCTCATTATTCTAAAGATAACTCTTTAGAAAATATTGTATATACCAATATTTTTAATCACTAGTATAGGCTAGAAAACCGTTGGTATAGACTTACTAACGATTATCTAAACTATTTCTTTTTTTCTCATGGGTATAGGCATATACCAATGGTTTCATACATACCATTTGTATAGGACACATTAATGTACAATATATAAATGGTTTATTTAAACCATTTTTATAAACTTATTCCAACGGTTTCCAAAATTTTTATATAATCTATCTTCCTTTAAATAATAACAATGGTTGAAAAACAGTTGGTCAAAGTTATCCAAACATTATAACTAGTAGAATCGCCACTCTATATCAAACCACTAGAAACTACAACTATAACCTTCTAAAAACACTTCACTATCACCTGTAAAAGAAAACAAAACAAAAATTTCAAAAACCATACCATACAATATATATATCAAGAAACTAATTAATGAATTAAATTAGTGAAAACACACATTTAAAACAACACATATATGCATTCACTTTATAGCATCAAAAACATGTGTCATAATTATCAGAAAAAAATGTAAATGATCAATCTCTCACTCAACATTACTAATATGAATTTGAGTTAAAAATAGAAATTACATAATGATGTAATATCTAAAATTCATTCTTGGAATGCTCCATATTTCGATGAAAGCATTAAAAATATTGAAGAAAACATTAATAGTCATAGGGAGAATGAAAATAGATACAACCATGATGAAATTTCTTAAATTGAAAGATAGATTTGTGCTAACCATCATAAGTATAATATTTTTCAATGAGCTCATACCATCTGTATTAGAGAAATCAAATTGGCATGCCTCTAAAGAATAAATAAAGAATAATGTAAGATTAATTTACATGTTTAAAAAGTAATTCCTATCAAACTAATCATGATATCATTATTAAATATTCCAAATTTCAACATCACCAACACTAAACATGTGAATGTTGGTGAAATCCAAATCCATTTATTAATTAGGGAAAAACTTTGGGTGTTAAATTAATAAACTATCCATTTTAAAATGGTATTTCCCAATGTCTCTTCCATGTTCCCATTAAAGGGACATTGGGTACTCAGTGGTCCTAACATAACCACCTATTCTCATATAACTGCACCAGGTTCCACATATGCATTCCAATTGTAACAAACTAGGTAATGATATAATAAATAATTTTAATATATATTAGTATTCTTGAATTATTAAGTCATATTCTTATAGTAATTTATTTAAATGTTAAATTTTCAAGTTTTTGAATTTTAATTTGAAAAAGAAATAGTTTTAAATTATTCATGTCAAAACTATCATAGGATAAATTTTTTATAATCTTTTGAAAAGTTCTATTTTTCAATTAATAGTGAAAATACTTATTCCTTTTAAATTTTTATTTTCATTTCACGCATTTAAAAATGAAAATTTTATTATATATTAGTTTTAAAATTCGATTTTTTATTTTTTGATTTAAAATAATAAAAATATTTTATTTAAAATATATGTTATACTTGAAATTAGAATAAAAACATTTTATGTTTAAAAAGGGTATTTTTACACACAAAAAAAATTTATTGCGTTTTCCTGATTTAATTTTAAATTAAATGATGAAAATTATCTAAATTCAATTTTGAAAAATGGATTTTATATTTATAATCATTAGATTCAAATTTAGAAAATTGGTCACTTTTATTTTTAAAAAATATGAATAGTGGCCTTAGTAATTCTTATTACCACATTAAAGGGTAAATATGGTAATTAAGGTTAGAAATAAAATGATAAGAGCTATAAAATGACCCAAAAACATGAAAGAATTTTATTTTTTGAGTAATATTCATAAATATTTATTAATATTTTATTTTTATGACCATTTATAGCCACTTGGATTAAATTATGACCTTTATAATATCATATATAAAGTAAATTCTAACATGTCACACTCTTCTTTTTAATAAGTACAATTTTCTTAAAATGGTGTTATCGAGAATATATGTTCAACTATAAAAAGTATTTTTAAATATAATATATCTATATTCAACATGATAATTTCTTTTAAATTTTTAGTAAAGAAATTATTACCTTAAATTCCTATAAAACATTGATGTAGTAATTATTTAATTAATATAAAAAATAAAATAAATGATATTATAAATATTATAATAAATGAAATTTGAGATAATTAATGTAATATAATAATTTTATATTTTAATTTAACATTTTAGAGGTTTATTAAAATATTTTTTTCAAATTTATCTTGTTATATTGATATTATTAAAAGTCAATGTAATGAATAGTTTCCAAATTGACATTTATTTTTTTCAAATAAATAATATTTTATTAAATGTTATAAAATTCAAAGAAATAATAAATTAGTCCAAATGTTTAGGTTATGTTTTAAAATAAAAATCATGATCCAATTATGGGTGTTTTGATATTTTTTAGTAATAACTTTGACCCACAAGGATTAAAAAAATGTTGTCCCGGTAAAAGTTAATGTGCTTAAATAAAGGATAAAATTAAAAGATAATGGAAAAAAAGTGACCTAAACTTACCTAAAAATTATTTTGTTATATTATTGATAATAATAATCATATTATCTTCCAAATAAATAAATTTGGATCTATTTTGAAATAAAATTTATTTTTAATCCATTTAACATCTTTATAAATTCCAAGAGTGCCCTTTCCCTCTACTATAAAAGGGAACATTTTCTTACCATTTAAAACTGCATAAAAATCCATTTGGTTTATAAAATATCTAATATAATACCTTATTATAATACTTTCACTCATTATAGAGTAATTATTTTATTCAAAAAACCCACCTTAAAGGTCTTACAATGTTAATCAAAGGAGATTGTCTAAAGACGAGGTAACATTTTTAATCAAGTGTTTCTATTTTATTTATTATTCAACATCCA
This sequence comes from Viscum album, assembly GCA_963277665.1. NCBI lineage: Eukaryota > Viridiplantae > Streptophyta > Magnoliopsida > Santalales > Viscaceae > Viscum > Viscum album. Next base: position 92,726,549 of record OY728125.1, read on the forward strand.
TAAAATATTTTTCAATAATGATAAAATAATAAAATTAGTATCATCAATATAGTAATATTTTATTGTTTTTATATCAAACATATTTCTATCTCCATTTCCATCAAATGGGAAAAGTATTCATCGTTCTTGTCAACGGTGGACTACAACCTAGTGAACTGATGTAATTAATTTTTCATAATCTCTCTTGAAAAGTTATAATCATGAAATTAATTCTTATATATTATATTCATTACTTATTTATCATTATAAAAAGATAATTTATCATGTACATTCAACCCATTCCATGTACTGAAAAATTATAATGTGATTCGTTCGTACGAGTGAACGATCACCTCCACGAAGCGATGTGATTGATTTTTCAACATTGTTTAACATGGATGATATATATGATATTTTAATAATTCTAGTAATAGAAAATAATAATTTCCCTTTTCTCAAATGTTCACTAAAAAATGAAAATGTTACTCATGCGTACGAACGGCCTACCATCTCTATGATTATAACATAATTCATTTTTCACAACCATGATTAATGGTGTGATTTAAAAGTTTAATTTATATATAAAAATGAAAATTATTTCATGAATTTTATTCTATATATTATGGAATAATTATCACTATGACCATCATCAACCAAAAAAATACATTTTATACTTATGAACCAAATATCATCAAAATGTCTGATGAGTACTTAAATAATTAATTGATTATATGTAACCTGGTAATAAGTTATATTAAAGTTATAATAAACATTAAAAGGTTCTTCATTAAGTATATATTAACCTAATTCTATTATTGAAGAAGATAAATATTGTACATGATGTGTCAGAATCTTGGTAAGGGGCTCTCTTTTAAAAAGAATATATACTCTTTTAATGATTTTTTATTTCAAATGGTGTAGAATCCCCAACACAAAGGCCACTACACCAATTCCCTGAGTCAGGTCTCCACATGACCTCATGCATGCCTCCCCATACACCAAAGGATTCCTACTATTAATGAGGGTATAATAGATCAGGTGGGTAGATTATGCCCTCTTTATAAAAGTTATCCATAGCAGAAAAATAAGAAATAAGGAAGCAATAAACATTAAAAAATAAACATTCATTTTCAAAATTTCCAAAAATTTGGAACAATACCAAAAACAAATAGTAAATATGATATGTAATTCCATAGAGTGTTAGGTGTAAGGAAAACTCATAATAAATACAAACTGGAAATCCCAAAAATGGGTCATGAAACAAAGTTTGGTCTCCTCATCCATGCACATTCCATTACCAATAAATCCTCTGGTATAGAGCCATTTCCCATGTACTAACATTCAACCATGAACTCTCCTCGAGTATCCAATGGCTGCTCGAGTAGGCTTTCAGTACAACTCAGTAGGCCACCACCAACGACATCTACAAAATATCTGGTCTAAATAGATAGTGTATGGAACTACCAAATAAACAACAAGATAAACAAATATCAACCAATTTTGTTAGTTAAAAAGTTAACTTAAACCATTTTCATCATTTAATCCATGGTTGAGGCATTTTAATCAATTACACAATGGTATATTCCATTCAACTATTATATATAAGGGGAAAAGTATAGTTTCCCTAGCTCACTAGGGTAAACATTTCAGAAACAATTTCATCACACATACCTTGGAGCCTCAGTCTAGGTAGTCTCATCTAATACAACCATTAGAAGCATATTTCCTTAGTATTACTCCCCAACCCAAGCATTCTAGGGGTTTAGTTTAGAGCCTTAGTCCAACCCAACCCATAGTCATAAATCATCATGTCAATACTCCACATACCACCAATCCATGTGCAAATGCTTCCCAAATAAAAACACAATTATCACTCATAACCATATCTTTTTTGACACATAAACCATCTTTTTCCTTATCCCACTCACAAATTCTCATTTAAATTCATTAACCCATATAACTCATTTATCATTTACATTCCTTATCCAATTAACCAAATTTATCCTTTTAAATCAATAACTCATTTAACCCATTAACATTATACCAGACCCCTTATTTCATGTCAACAAATACCAAAATTACCATTATTGCATTTTGATAATTCAAGTTAACATGTCAAGACATTTATCAAGGGATCTAATTCATTAAAAATCTATCATATTCTTATAATTATAATTTTCCAAGTTCGGGATGAGGGAACAACCCAGGGGTTTCCCAATAACTAGTCTAATAAACCTTTATGCATTCCATAGGGATGATTTGGGGTTTCATTTATCATTTATCAAACTAATTTACCAAATCATAATAAAGGAATAAAATTTATAAAAAAATCACCATAGCACAACCACATACACATAAACCGAAAAAAAAGACTATGGGATATAACTTGTAGGCCACCTACCTCGATTCTGAAAAACAAATTCTCAGTTAACCATAGCCTCTGATATATTTACAAACTCCCTTTGAAGCCCTAAACTATGGTCCACTAAAAAATAGGTTTTTAGGTATTTGTAAGAAGTTCAACAACTACATAATCCCTAATACAAAAAAAAGAGAGGGTAGTGTAGTATTAGAGTCACCAAAGAATTTTTTTCACAAAAAAAGTGCTCAGAATGGACTATAAATGAAGGGGATTGATCCTTGGGAATTCTTGGGCAGTTTCGTTCACCACTAGGGTTTTTGAAGAAATAATGGAGGAAAATACTAAGTTAGAAAACTTATGTACTAAGATGGAAATGGTAAAATCACACATTTTATGGGTGCACGGTTTTTCTAAATCGTTTTCCAAACCATGCACCAACTGTTCTCCACCCTATGTCCATGCGGGGTCTAGGCCACATAGTTATCTGGGAATCTCACATGGTTTGAAAATCCATATTATGACCATGAGATATGTCTCTATCCAAGACCACATGGTTTCTCTTTCTCACTCTCATGGTATCTTTATACTCTATTCCCCTCTTCTAAGTATGCATGGTGAGGGAGTATGGTTATTAATAACCATGCACCAATAGTGAGATGTGCACTGGAGATCCCCGCTCTCCTTTCTTTCTGGTCCTCAACTCTGGAAACACCCCCCAAGGCTTCTTATACACTCAGATAACATTCCTTTAACCAAAATAAAGACACTTAAACCAATAAATAAACAAGAACATACATCAATGGAAGTCTGGGATCTTAAAACCTCCCCACCTTATAAAAGATCATCCTTGAGTCGTACTCCCAAGTATCACTAGGCTTCCATGGAAAAGATATCAGGCCACTATTCCCTTATATATGTCTCCCTCTCCCAAGTTTCTAAATGAATCTTACAATGATTCCATAACACTTTAACCAACATAACAATATTTCCTTTTAAGAATTTCTCACTATGATCCACAATAAAAAATGAATAATCCTTAAAGGATGCATCAACCTCAATATTAAAATCATCTAAATCATTCACGTGATGCAGTTCAGGGTAATACGTTCAAAGCTATGACATGTGAAAAACATTTTGCATACCAATATTATACTGGGGGAGAATACAATTAGTACACAACTATTCCGATCCTCTCCACAATCTCAAATAGCCCCATGTAGTTGGGTACCAACTTACCCTATTTCTAAAACTGATAGTGAACCAACCTTGGATACACCTGAAGAAAGACACAATCACCAACCATAAACTCAAGAGGTCTAAAAAACTAATCTAGATATGAATATTTTCTACTCTGATCCATATCCATATATTTACAAATTAACTATACCTATTTTAATGTCTCCTATATGAGACTCGGCCCCAAAAACTATAATTATCCATCCTCCATCCAACACAACGATGATCTACATAGCCTCCTATGGAGCACCTCAAGTGATGTTATTTGAATCTTCACTTGGTAACTATTGTTATAGTAGAACTCAATATGTTCCATTTTATTACCCTAATATCCACCAAAATAAATGACAAGTGCCCTCAGCATATCCTCTAGCACCTAAAATGTATGCTCTGATTAACCGTCCAACTGTGGGTGGAAGGCCCTACTCAAAAACTCCTGGGTACCAAGAACCTTCTATAAACCCTTACATAACCATTATGTAAAACATGGATCATGATCTTAAACTATAATTTATGACAACCTATAAAACTATACAATTTCTTAGACATATAAATCTCTCAACAAGTCCATAGTGAAGGTCTCTCAGATCGATAAGAAAATTTCCACCTTGGTCAACTAATCTACAACTACCCATATCACATCATTCTTCCAAGGTGTCCTTGGAAGACCCACCAAAATTCCATATTCACATCATCTCATTTCTTTTCCATAATGGGAAAATGATAAAAAATAAATCTTGATCACTAATTCTTGGACTTCACCAGCTGATAGTATTAGAATCACGTCACAAAACTTATGAAATATTTCTTCATCCCTAACCCCCAATACTATCTATGAAGATCATGATACATTTTGGTAAAACCCAGATTCACTAGCCCCTTTGATGCATGAAAATTTCGCATCAAATATTCCCATATACATGTAGGAATAAAAACATGGTCACAAACATAAACAATATCATAATCACCAATCAGCCAACCAGAATGTGGATCCCCAACTTCAAGACTTTCCCTTAGGCCCAAACACTATGGATCCTCATACTTTCTCTCCTTGATCTGGCTCAGAAGTATGCATTAAACTATTAAGGATGCAAGGGTTGTCTGTTCTTTCCCATAATTTTGATTTAGATGAATCTCAATAAATAACTCCACCATCCTTTACTCAGAAATGAATTCATGAATTTCCTAGTTTTGAGTGTTATAGCTCCAAGAATCTCCCACACTTTTTCATTTTTCCAAAATGCATACTAGTTAAAAATCAAATAATTGTATGTACTCAACCCATATCCACTGATGATGATTCAAATCACCCTAATATAATATGTACTTAAGGATATTATGATCGATAAACATAGTAAGTCATTCTCCCAACAAATAATACTGCCAACAATTCAAGGCATAAACCACCATGGTTAGTTCATGATCATACGTTGGGTGATTATATTCATGAGGAATCAACTTCCTTAAACCACAACCCAATATTCCATCATCAATACTACCACAATCCAAACATCAAATGGATCAAAAAACAAGGTATAATCCTTAACTGTTTCAAGTAAGATCGTAATCAGTGTGGTAGTTAGCTATTCTTTAAGTCATGGAAAGTGTTCTCATGTGATTTGGACCATTCAAACATGATTACCATATTGGTCAATCCCGATAATGGTACTTCCAAATGGAAAAATTCTTTGATGAAACTTTGGAAATATCCCACCAAACCCATAAGACTTCAGACATCAAAAACATTCTTAGGATGCTCCCAAGATACTATAGATTTCACTTGCTCTGAGTCCACAGGCACACCTTCCTCAAGGATTATATGACCCAATAAATGTAGCCTACCAATCTAGAAATGACATTTGTATAGCTTAGTATATTTATTTTTCTCACATAGGGTTCTCATAATGATGAACAAATGTTTGGAATGGTTTTCATTAGTCTTGGAGTACACCATGATTTCGTCAACAAATAAAACTACAAACTGATCCAGGTGTGGGTTAAGGATTCAGTTCACTTGGTTTACAAACACTGCTAGAACATTGGTAAACTCTAACTGCATGACAATAAACTCATACAACTCATACCTTCTTCTGAAGGAAGTTTATGGTATGTCAGAAGATCTCACCCTTAGATGATGATATACCAGTCTCAAATCAATTTTGAAGAACACTAAATCACCTCTGAGCTGGTCAAATGGATCATAAATTGGAGTAAGTGGATATTGAGTCTTAATAGTCACTTAATTTAGCTTCCTAGAATCAAAACCCAACCATAAAAATTCATTATCCTTCCTGAAAAATAGAACTGGTAATCCCCATGATGATATGCTTAGACAATTTCCCATCCTCATGCATAAGATAACCCACATGGGCTATGATTTCACTCAACTGCTGATAGGCTTTCCCTATGAGGCCTACCCAGATATCTCATTCTCAACGGTGACCATAGGTATTCCGATTCAAGGACATGAACGTTACCCTATGGTAGTAACAATCAATATAGTTCACTGACAACACTATCCAATACATTCCTAGTATCAGGTTGAAACCTAAAATCCCAAGTAAGAATATGTCCCACCCACCAACCTCAAGATCACACCCCATACATTGTCCAATATTTTCTTCTTATAATCCTAGTTGTGTATTAATTTACATAACCCCACGTATATGTTCCACTGTAATCCTAATAAACTAAAAAAATATTAATTTATGTGAGGCACCGGTATCAAATAAAGACATAGAAAGTGTGAAAGAATTAATAATTGTACCTCAAATTTTCGATTGGATTACCTCTCCACCTCCAAATACAGGCTTAAATACATGAATCTAAAATTTACATCAACCCTAGTCTCTGGTTGTACTTCCTAGTGCTACACCACCATGCTGATATGGAATATGCCATCTCATAATACCACCTATTCTACCCCAACAGGTATAGCGAGTTGAGCTCTCATTTCATGCCTGATATGGGGTAACTGACCCCTTTCCTACACTCTGCATTGGCTTTGGTACTCCATCATCACCCAACTATCAAGGGTTCCTACAAAATATGTACACATTCACCATCATTTTGTATTCTCATCACTCAACTCGTGGTCGGGTTCACTTACCACGCATGTGCCCCAACCTACTACACTAATACAAGAAAACTCAATCATTATCCGTAAGAAGCTAGTTCTCTTTTCTAACCACTCTGTCCACCACCTCCATAGTAAAAATTAATGAAGCGGTGCTTCTTACCATCAGAAGTCACATCACTAGATTTCATAACTAAAACTACATGTCCACGACCATAAGCTTCCTTCAAGTTACTTTCTAAAATAAGATCCTGATCCATCAACTTAGCAAACCTCTATAAATGGAAGATATTCACTTGTGATTTAATCTAATGTCTAATTCCATCCTAGAAACACATCATCGTTATTGCATCGTCCCTTGCCCACACTGGGAAAAAGTGTTTTAGGTCGGTGAAAAAGCAATCATAACCATCAATTTCATAGTCCCCTATGTCAAACTCATAAACCCTACATCCTTCCACTACCTCAAGGTCTGTAGATAAAAAGTTTATAGAAACATTTCCTATAAACCCATCCACAGCATACCCTCTACCTGCTCTTTATGCACCAAGATGCCACACCAATTATTTTCTTGTCCTCATAGCATGCAAGCAACCACCTTGAATCTCTTCTCAGTGGGATTATTTAAGTGAATGTGAATTATCTTGACATACTCTATGCAGAACTCGGTGGCCTCATGTCCACCATATCCAAAACAATTCTAAGGGTTTTACAGCTAAAACTCCCTAGTCATCTCAAACATACTCAAAATGACCTGCCCTGGGTCCCATTCCATCATTAGTATAAAATGTGAAAATTTATCATGGAACTACTCCTCTCATATGTTACCCTAGATCACTGGGGCCTCTTACTCCACTTCTGGAGGATCATTCTCAATGGCATCCTCTTTTTCACCTCACCGGAACACATCATTATTCTAGGATTTCCCTATAATGGAAAACACACATCTCAAAACATATAACATAAAACTTCCACAATTTATGAAAGATAACACGCTCCAATATCCATAAACAATAAATTTTTCATACACATTCCCCCATGTACATAATCTCATCTCTATCACTACCCTTAGCCATCCCTACCATGGGTTATGGTCAACATGGGGTAAAACAACTATCATAGTCACGAGACATTCATTAAACACCCTTATTAACTATTTAACCATCACACTGTAAATATTTCTCACTTAGTCACCTTACCATCTTTAATAATTTTTAAAACTAAAATTTTTACCCATTTATAACTTTTCATTAAGCTTTATTCAATAACAATTCCTTCAAAATCATTCCATTTACACATTTGAATAATATTTATTAGACACCACTTCCTTAAATATCTTTTTAAGAAAATAAATTCATTCTACCCTTCAGGTCCCACACATCTTATCCATATGTTCCTATTATTATTCATGCCACATGTATCCTTAGGTTCTTATAACAACACATATAATGAAACCCATTACACCATAGGAAATTGGATTTCCCCCAATACATGGGTTAGCTACTACAAAGAACGATATCATTTACCCATCATCACACATATTAATATCCCATATACCATCCCCAAATAATAAAACCACATAAAATAACTACTCTAATACCACTTTGTAACATCTCTAACCTGAGGGTCATGAAACTGGAACCCTGATTCGGGTCACCACATGACCTCAGACACACATCCCTATATGCCAGAGGATTCTAACTAGAAGATAGGTTCTAATAAATCATGTTGGGAGATTATACCCTCTCTATCAGAGTAATTCATAATAGATAAATATGAAATAAAGGAATAAATACACAATAAACATGCATTACATAAATTTTTTAAAACTAGGTACAAGCCCATAACCAAATAGTAAATATGTTATGTCATGTCATGTCATACAATGGAAGGTGTAAGGAATCCCCAAAATAAATAAATACTAGAAATCCCCAAAATAATTTCAAACACCACGTATGGTCCCCTCTTCCAAGCACATCCAATGCCCAATCAACCCTCCAGTATTTGACCCTTTCCATTATCCTGACCTATAACCATGAAGTCTTCTTGGGTACCTAAAACTGACCCATGTAGGGTGTGAGTACTACTTAGTAGGCTACCACAAATAGAATCTACAAAACATACAGTCTATATAGAGATTGTATGAAATTACGAATTAAAAAAGAAGATAAAAAAGGTCAACTGGTACCATTAGTTAATAATTTCACATAATACATTTTCATCATTTAATCCATGGGTGAGGCATTATCATCAATTAGACTCCGTTCTATTTCAGTCAACTACTATACAAAGGGGTTAGTGAAGTTTCCTTATCTCACTAGGGTAAAAATTTCACAAAAAAAAGTCCTCGCACTTAGCTTGGAGCCTCTGTCCAGGTAGTCTCATCCAGTGCAAACATTATGGGTATAAATCCCCAGTCCTACTCTCTAACCCATGTATTCTAACGATGGTGTTTATAGCATCATTCTAGCCAGACCTGTGGACATTGAACCTCAAATAAATACCCCACATACCATAATGCCATGTGCACATGCTTCTCAAATCAATACACATTTATCAAATATAACTATAACCATTTAACACATAAACCATCATTATTTAGTATCCATTTTACAAATTCTCATTTACATTCCTTAACCCAAATAACTCATTTATCATTTAAATTCCTTAGATAATCGACCAAATTTATCCTTACAATCTATAACTCATTTAACCCATTAAAATTATACTAACAACCCATTATTCTATGTTAACAACTAACAAAATTATCATTATTTCCTTTGTATAATTCATACTAACACATAAACACATTAATTATGGTCTCTACGTTGTCACAAATAAATTTTATTCTTATCATTATGATTTTCCATGTTTGGGATGAGGTAACACCCCATGGGTGTCTCTATAACTAGTATAATCTACCTCAATGCATCCCACGGGGATCATAGGGGGTTTAATTTATCATTTATCCAACCGATTTACCAAATCATAACAAAGGCATAAAATGCAAAAAAAAAGGAACCATATAAAAACCACATACACATAAAAAAAACATCAAGACTATGCAATATAACTTTGAGATCACCTACCTAGATTCTGAATATGAACACTCACTTAACCCTAGACTTTGATCCAAATCAGAACACCCTTTGAAGGCCCAACCTAGATTCCATAATAAAAAGATGGTTTTATGGTTTTAGAAGAAGAATAAATACTACACAAGCCCTAATCCATAAAAGATAAAGAATATGAGTGTTAGGCTCACCTAAAGCTTCAATTCACAAAAAAAAACTCCAAACAGCCATCAAATGAAGGAGAACGATCCTTAGGAATTATTGGGTAGTTTGGTTTATCACTAGGGCTATTTACTGAATAATGAAGGAAAATACAATGTTAGAACACTTAATTACTTATAGGGAAAAGGAAAAAATCAAACTTTTAAATGGGTTCCTGGTCTGACTGCTTGGTTAGAAAAACCATGCACCACCCTCTATCCAATAAGGTCCATGATGCATGGTTACCTGGGAATTCTATATGGTTTGACAAACTATGTGATTACCATGGGGAATGGATATGTCTAAACCCACATAGTTTCTCCTTCACCCTTTCATAGTTTCTTCAAATCGTTCACCCCTCCTCTAGGAATGCATGGTTAGGGTGCACAGTTACCACCAACCATGCATCATGTAACACCCCGAGCTTCCACGATACGCTTCTCATTCAATAATACAGTAGTGTGTGTTGTACGCAACTTCGAATTCTAACACACCGCGACTAATCAAAGTAGCCTTTATGAATAGTAATAACCACTTTTTAAATTTATAGAAATTTTATATTTCAAAATGGACTTCATTTTTGTATTCGTAATATCGAAATTAGCCTATGTTGAATTTTTTTGTAACTTTCTGAGAACTTCCAATTTTTTATGAATAGTGAAAAATACTTAAAACAACTTTTTTAATAAAAATAATTTATTGTGATAAATTATACTATTTAGTGGTTTTAAAGTATAATTAGAATATATTTTTACCATTATATCCAATGGTGGTCATTAGAATTAGTTTCACTTTGAAATTGCACATAAACAATTGTCAATCTTTTGATATATATTGTTTCTAAAAACACGCTATATGTTGTGATAGCGGGAATTAATTATAAACTTAATTAATGAAACATATATGTTTGGAATTTTGTAAAATAGACATCATTTTTGAATTCAGAATATCAATTATATCTTAGGGTGAAATTTTGGCATTGTTCTGAAAAACTTCAATTTTTGATGAATAGTGAAACCACTAAGTGGTACTTATAAAAACTGATTTTTCGTTTAAATGAAATTTTACCACTTCTGTGTTTTGAATTTAAAAAATCCGACATACATGGTTTTCATTAAGAATTAAAATATGGTTCAATGAGATTAAAATAATTTGTTGGTGAATAGTAACTTTTAAGTTCTTAATCGCGATTAGAGGTAATTAGTGTAGTTTAAGGTAAAAATAATGTTTTAATAATATGAGATGAGCTTGAAACATGTCCTACCCTCATTGGATGTGCCATGGCCAACCAAGAAAATCCATGGGTAAACTTGGGGAGCCCATGGATCCACTTTAGTTGGAAAATGACATAAATACCTTTTATTTAATGTTAAAGTAAAAAAATGACCCAAACATGAAATGTTTTACTAAAACCATTTTTTCATGGGGTTATACAAGTTATATTTTTTACTATAAATAGTAATTGGAAAGAGAAAACGATTTACTACATCATAGTATTTTTTTTATAATTTTTAGACATTAAATAAATTAAATTATTTATGACATCATGATGATGCAGCGATGACCTCATTATTTAACGATTTTAATAAAATGAAATGATAATGGAAAATACAAGGCTTAAACTTGTCCAAAGACTATTGTATGGGTACATTTAGAACCCTTATCACCTTATACTATAATTATATAAGTTTGGGACCTTTAGAATCCGAAAATCATTGTATAATAATGTACAATTTCCTTACTTTCCCAGAGTGCCCCTCCTCTCCTCTTATAAAAGGCTTCCACCTCTACCACCTTACTCACACTTTCAAAGCCTTTTGGATCGTCCAAAATCTGCCCAAATACTCTCCTAACTTCCCTCCCTTACTCTAAAAAGCCTCCCTTTGGGTATAATTCGTCCCAAGGAAGCCTTTGTCTTAAATCAAAAGAGTTACTCGATTTTAAGTTAATGTCTTCTCTTATGTTATTTTCTATTATTTTTCTTCTCCAACCCCATAAACTATTTTTATTCAATACTTTTGTAACAACAAAAGTATCCTAAATATACTAGGAGGTTGTTATAAGAAGGATTCGAGATACACTTACACACACATACATCTAATGGTTAAAGAACATATTGTTTATGTGGATGGTGAATTTCTGCCTCACGAAATGATGATTGTTCAACACTCATATAACACCTTCAAAGGTGGCCATTAAGATGTCACTATATTTATATATGATATATAATATTTTTATGTTTTCCTTATGCTTCTGTATTTCTCATTTATGGAACACTTTATGATTTCCATTATGGGTAAACGTGATAATTTCATTTTAGGAAGTGCGGACTACCACCCCCTCAAAGTGATTTGAATCGTTAATACTATATGTGGGATGTATAAAGGATGGAGTAAATGATATTATATATGATTTTATACTGTAATTATAATATACCTTTATATCATTATGATTTCATTAAATACTAAATAGAAATGAAAGTTGCGTTCATTCGTACGTACGGCTTACCGTCTCCATGAACGGTGCATTTCATTTCTTACCTCTAAACGTTATGGAATATTATAAATGCATGTATATACTGGATATATATGAGATATATGATATCTATATCATGAATATAATTCTGTATATAATGGATATATCACCACATGAACAACTTCTAATTATAAGAATTTTATTTTTGACTCAAGTACCTAAGATCGACAAAATGACTGTTATAAACTTAAATAATTACATAATGTTCATAACATGGTAATAATGGATATAAAAGGAATAATGAACATGAAAAAGGTTCTTAAGTAAATAGAAATTAACTCTAGTTTATTATTCAGTAGGTTAAAGAATGGTCGAGTCAGGACAGGACGCAATGTTAGGGAATTTCTTAACCCAATTTCCATTCTTTGGGTTAATCTCCTATTTTCAAATTATGTCATGATATTATTATGTGCTATGTTGTATTTGAACTTTGTTTATGTGTACTTATAGTGAATACACATGATAGATGTACTTTATTTAAAAAATGATCTTTTTATGGACTTCGTCTCAATCTCCTTTCATTGAGGCATATTTGGTTTTATACACAACTTTCTTTTATACGGTGTATAAACCCCTTTGACTTTTACGATTATTCAAAAGGAATATTTTTTTATATGAAGCGTTTTAATAAACGACAAAAAGGAAATCTTTTTCTTTCCGTACTTATGCGGCGACAATGACTTCTCTGCCGCCGTGACCATTATTTGAGTTTCGGTTTCCTCTACAAGCCATCACTTTTTTTTAATGAAAAATAAATACAAAGTTTTAACTTTATTTTATTTTGGTATTGAAAATGGTTTTGAAAGAATTTTATTATATCAATGTTGTGTATTGATATCTTGTGATTGAAATGTGGAAATGTTATGTTTCCTTTATGCATGTTTTATGTGATACGATTATGTTATGGTTTATGATATGTTTAAACCTATTCATATGAGGAATGCATTGGACTTAATAAGTGACGGGTGGATCCCGCTATAGCTCCTCGATGCATCGGGAGGTCTCATGAGACAAACTAGTGTCTTGACACGAGGCCTTGACAAAATCTTATTTGTGGTCTTGGAACGAGGCCTTGACTATGTGGTTATGATAGTCTCGCATTATGCATTCCATCATTATGAAAGTGGTTAATGATATTTCATGTGATTATTCGACTAGTAGAATATCCATGTGAGTAAGTAAATGGCATTATTTCATTTTAATTTTTCTGTATTATGCTAAAGTTCAAGTTTAAAAGGCTTTTGTTTTAGTTATACATTGCCTTAAATATTAATGTTTATTTATGAAAGCTTCCGCTATGTTGTTATCCTTACTGAGCATCTGAGCTCACCCCTTTCAATGTTTTAATTTTTCCAGGATGTGAAGAAGTATATTATGAATGACCTGCAGGGATAATATAAGGGGATATGAAGAGAAGATATTGTAGATTTTCACTTTATGATGTAATGAAAGACTTATGAATGTATCTAGTGTTTCCAAGGCTACTAAACTAATCGGTCTTTCGAGACTTGATCTTTTGTGATCATGCCAATGTTACGAAGTAATGCACTGACTCTGGGTAGCTGGGGTTGGGGCATTACAGTTCGTATCATAGGCAGTTTAGTACTAACCTTGGAATCTAGATTTAGATAAACTCTGATTGGAGCACATAGCCCAAAGATAGACTTTGAGGATTAGTATAGAAGAACTTCCTTGAATTTTGGTATTGTAGAGATGTTGTGTGTTTTCCGAAAAATACATCCCTTTCTGGATACGAGCAGGTAGAGGCGGCTCTGGCACAGATGTACCTAGGGGTAAAACCCAAAAACATCGCTTTGAACTAGACTCGAACAGGAACAGGTGCACGACAACGGGCCTTGCTGCACTCTTGGTTACGACACTCTCGGGGGATATGCTTAGGATAATTCTCATTTTATTTACAAACCACTATGAGGGGTTATGAGTATATACTTCCTCAAAGAAAACTTTTTTTATGATTATGGATTATATCCATAAATATTTCAATTAGTGTTAAGTGTTTTACAAGTATGGAATTATGTATTTTGATTCATAAACTAATATAGTTTATGCCATTGTTTAGAAATTGCGCCTAGTGGAAGGAATGGAAACCGTATCACTGCACACACTCCGTGTAGGGATTTCCCTCCTGCTCAAGATAATTATTGTGGAGCTGGAGATACAACTGGTGCTGATCAACTTATTACCATACTGGGACAACTTACTCAGGTTATGAATAATAACCTTACTCGTATGGAGCACCCTGATCCGCAACGTGGAGGATCAATGTTAGACCACTTCATGAGGAAACAACCACCAACATTTAATGGGGGTACAAATCCATTAGTAGCTGAGAAATGGATAAACTCCTTAGAGAAAATATTCCATGCCTTGGGGATTAGTGAAAGGGAGAAGGTTTTCATGGCAGTCTACCACCTCACTAGAGATGTCGATCAGTGGTGGTCGCTGATTCAAAACACAAAGGAAGATGATGACGTATCAAATATGGAATAGAGGGAGTTCAAAGAGCTTTTCTTAGAAAAATAATTTCCTCGTGACCATAGAGCAGATATGGAAAGGCAATTCCTGAGTCTGAGACAAAAGGATGATGAGAATGTCGCAAAGTATGAGGCCAACTTTACAAGGTTAGCGAGGTATGATGCAGATTATATACGTAACCCAAGAGGTAATATTGGTTGTTTCTTTGATGGGTTAAAACCATTTCTCCGTCGAGCTTTAGTATCACAATCTTTTTCAATATACGAAGATATTGTCTCATGTGCTATCAAGACAGAAAAGGAATTCTCCAAGTCTTATGACAACAAAGTAAAGCAAGAGAAGAAGAGAACGGTGGAACAAGAGACAGATAAAGGGAAAAGGGGAAAGAAGGATTTTCCATTATGTGATAATTGTGGGAAGAATCACCCTGGTACTTGCCTAAAAAGAATGGGAGTTTGTTACAAATGTGGAGAAAAAGGTAAACAGGCTCGTGATTGTAAGGGAAAAAAGAGGCTATCAATGTTGAATGCTACAATTGTAGAGAAATGGGGCATTATGAAAATGAATGTCCTAAGAGTCTGGGAAACATACCTCAGAAAAGGCCAGGGGATCAAGGACAGTCTTATGTTGTTACTACAGTTGAAGCGGAATAATTAATGTATTGGTGCTTTTAGACTCAAGGATTATATTCTGGTTATAAGGATAATGTGATTATACTGCAGTACTTGTTGTTTTCATTAAGGATTTAATATGATCAAGGTAATCATATTTTTAGTATGTGACAATAAGATAAACATTACTTTGTTTGGGGAATCTGAAGTTATAATTGATTTTGGAAATTAAAGACCTTTTATAAAAAGTCTGGACAGAGGTATTTTGGATAACTTTGGATAGTATTGTTTAAGGTTAAAACATTTATGAAGATTATTTTTGGAATATTATAATACTATAGTTTTAGGAAAAGGACAACCTGTAGGGTGGGGCATAACCCGTCGCGTCGGACAAAGCTGTAGGAATCGAACCCACAACCATAGTGCGACAGGCCTTTATTACCTACCACTAGCCTACAGGAAGTCCCTGGTTATTACAAAATAGTTCTACTATTCTAAATGGTATGTTTTAATATTTGGAACCTTATACGATTAGGATAAATATAATATTTTTGAGTTCTATTATCTTTTTTAGTGAAAAATGAGTTTGTGGTAGAAATTAGTTGAAGGTTGAAACTCTACTTGTCAAGAATAAATATATATACCTATCTCTTATTCTATGAATAAATTAATTCTTAAACTTTAGTTAAGGGATATTAAAACAAAAAATGTGTTATCCTAATACCTTATGTCTTGTTGAACTGATAATATTTTAAATCATCAATGATTGAAGGCTTGAGGCCCTCAATTTTACAATTGTTTGTGATTGATGACCTCAATCACTCCCTACAAATATTTACGTTTTTCCTCCAATTATATGTCTCTAATTGCCACCAATGTTCTCCTTATTGAGATCATAATTTGGTGGTGACTTTCTTATTTCCATTTCCCTCTTATTAAGGCTAAATTTTATTAACCTTATTTCCGATGTGGGTTTTCCACAACGGTATTTTCTATTTTCAACCTTTTATTTTCAAAGAAAAATTTCAAATTGCTAGGACGCAATTTATTGAAGGAGGGAAGAATGTAACACCCCGAGCTTCCACGATACGCTTCTCATTCAATAATACAGTAGCGTGTGTTGTACGCAACTTCGAATTCTAACACACTGTGACTAATCAATGTAGTCGTTATGAATAGTAATAACCACTTTTTAAATTTATAGAAATTTTATATTTCAAAATGGACATCATTTTTGTATTCGTAATATCGAAATTAGCCTATGTTGAATTTTTTGTAACTTTCTGAGAACTTCCAATTTTTTATGAATAGTGAAAAATACTTAAAACAACTTTTTTAATAAAAAAATTTATTGTGATAAATTATAATATTTAGTGGTTTTAAAGTTTAATTATAATATATTTTTACCATTATATCCAATGGTGGTCATTAGAGTTAATTTCACTTTGAAATTGGACATAAACAATTGTCAATCTTTTGATATATATTGTTTCTAAAAAACACGCTATTTGTTGTGACAGCGGGAATTAATTATAAAATTAATTAATGCAATATATATGTTTGGAATTTTTTAAAAAAGACATCATTTTTGAATTCAGAATATCAATTACAGCTTAGGGTGAAATTTTGGCATTGTTCTGAAAAACTTCAATTTTTGATGAATAGTGAAACCACTAAGTGGTCCTTATAAAGACTGATTTTTCGTTTAAATAAAACTTTACCACTTCTGTGTTTTGAATTTCAAAAATCCGACATACATGGTTTTCATTAAGAAGTAAAATGTGGTTCAATGAGATTAAAATAATTTTTTGGTGAATAGTAACTTTTAAGTTCTTAATCGCGATTAGAGGTAATTAGTGTAGTTTAAGGTAAAAATAATGTTTTAATAATATGAGATGAGCTTGACACATGTCCTACCCTCATTGGATGTTCCATGTCCGACCAAGACAATCCATGGTTCAACTTGGGGACCCCATGGAGCCACTTTAGTTGGAAAATGACATAAATACCTTTTATTTAATGTTAAAGTAAAAAATGACACAAACATGAAAAGTTTTACTAAAACAATTTTTACATGGGGTTATACAAGTCATATTTTTTACTATAAATAGTAATTGGAAAGATAAAAAGATTTGCTACATCATAGTATTTGTTTTATAATTTTTATAAATTAAATAAATTAAATTATTTATGACATCATGATGATGCAGCGATGACCTCATTATTTAACGATTTTAATAAAATGAAAAGATAATGTAAACTACAAGGCTTACACTTGTCCAAAGACTATTGGATGGGTATATTTCGAACCCTTATCACCTTAGCCTCAAATTATATAAGTGTGGGACCTTTAGAATCTGAAAAGCATTGTATAATAATGTAAACTTTCCTTACCTTCCAAGAGTGCCCCTCCTCTCCTCTTATAAAAGGTCCCCACCTCTACCACCTTACTCACACTTTCAAAGCCTTTTGGCTCGGCCAAAATCTTCCCAAATACTCTCCAAACTTACCTACCTTACTCCTAGAATCCTAACTTTGGGCATAATTCTTCCCAAGTTAGCCTTTGGCTCAAATCAGAAGAGTTACCCGATTTTAAGGTAATGTCTTCTCTTATGTTATTTTGTTTTATTTTGCTTCTCCAACCCCATAAACTCTTTTTATTCATTTATTTTATAACAACACCAGTATCCTCAATATACTAAGATGTTTTTATAAGAAGTATTCGAGATACACTTACACACACCTACATCTAATGGTTAAAGAACATACTATTTCTGTGGATGGTGAATTTCTGCCTCACGAAACGATGATTGTTCAACACTCATATAACACCTTAAAAGGTGGCCATTAAGATGTCACTATATTTATATATGATATATAATATTTTTATGTTTTCCTTATGCTTCTGTATTTCTCATTTATGGCATACTTTATGATTTCCATTATGGGTAAACGCGATAATTTCATTTTAGGAAGTGCGGACTACCGCCCCCTCAAAGTGATTTGAATCGTTAATACCATATGTGGGATGTATAGAGGATGGAGTAAATGATATTATATATGATGTTATACTGGAATTATAATATACCTTTATATCATTATGATTTCATTAAATATGAAATATAAATGAAAGTAGCGTTCATGCGTACGTACGGCTTACAGTCTCCATGAACGGTGCATTTCATTTCTTACCTCTAAACGTTATGGAATGTTATAAATGCATGTATATACTGGATATATATGAGATATATTATATCTATATCATGAATATAATTCTGGATATAATGGATATATCACCACATGAACAACTTGTAATTATAAGAATTTTATTTTTGACTCAAGTACCTAAGATCGACAAAATGACCGTTATAAACTTAAATAATTACATAATGTTAATAACATGGAAATAAGGGATATAAAAGGAAGAATGAACATGAAAACGGTTCTTAAGTAAATAGAAATTAACTCTAGTTTATTATTCATGAGGTTAAAGAACGGTCGAGTCAGGACAGGACGCAAGGTAAGGGAATTTCTTAACCCAATTTCCATTCTTTGGGTTAATCTCCTATTTTCAAATTATGTCATGATATTATTATATGATATCTTGTATTTGTACTTTATTTATGTGTACTTATAGTGAATACTCATGATAGATGTACTTTATTTAAAAAAATGATCTTTTTAAGGACTTCGTCTCAGTCTCCTTTCATTGAGGCATATTTGGTTTTATACACAACTTTCTTTTATACGGTGTATAAACCCCTTTGACTTTTACGTTTATTCAAAAGAAGTCTTTTTTTATACGAAGTGTATTACTAAATGACAAAAAGGGAATGTTTTTCTTTCCGTACTTATTCGGCGACAACGACTTCTCCGCCGCTGTGACCATTATTTGAGTTCCGGCTTCCTCTACAAGCCATCACTTTTTTTAATTAAAAATAAATACAAAGTTTTAACTTTATTTTATTTTGGTATTGAAAATGGTTTTGAAAGCGTTTTATTATATCATTGTGTTGTATTGATATCTTGTGATTGAAATGTGGAAATGTTATGTTTCCTTTATTCATGTTTTATGTGATATGATTATGTTATGGTTTATGATATGTTTAAACCTATTCATATGAGGAATGCATTGGACTTAATAAGTGTCGGGTGGAGCCCGCTATAGCTCCTCGATGCATCAGTATGTCTCATGAGACAAACTAGTGTCTTGGCACGAGGCCTTGACAAAATCATATTTGTGGTCTTGGCACGAGGCCTTGACTACGTGGTTATGATAGTCTGGCATTATGCATTCCATCATTTTGAAAGTGGTTAATGATATTTCCTGTGATTATTCGACTAGTAGAATATCCTTTTGAGTAAGTAAATGGAATTATTTCATTTTACTTTTTCCATATTATGCTAAAGTTCAAGTTTAAAAGGATTTTGTTTTAGTTATACATTGCCTTAAATGTTAATGTTTATTTATGAAAGCTTCTGCTGTGTTGTTATCCTTACTGAGCATCTGAGCTCACCCCTTTAAATATTTTAATTTTTCCAGGATGTGAAGAAGTATATAATGAATGACCTGCAGGGATAATATAAGGGGATATGAAGAGAAGATGTTGTAGATTTTCACTTTATGATGTAATGAAAGACTTATGAATGTATCTTGTGTTTCCAAGGATACTAAACTAATCGGTCTTTCGAGACTTGATCTTTTGTGATCATGCCAATGTTACGAAGTAATGCACCGACTCTGGGTAGCTGGGGTCGGGGCGTTACACATCAACTATGCAGCATGCACTAGATAGCCATGCTCTCCTTTCTTTCATGTGCAGAACCCTCAAAACACCCCAAGACTCCTTATACACTCAGAAAACATTTTTTTACTAAAATGAAGATAATTAAACCAAAATATAAACAACAACATACCTCAAAAAAATTAGGATCTTATAAATGGAATATTATTTTAACTTATATGGCATGGGTGGATTTCTCAGATTTCATGATGCACTAATGTTTGGAATCTTCTTTTACAAAATTACATGGTTATTTTCAAGGAAATGTTTTTCCTTTTTATGGGTATTATTCTTTTAAAATCAGTTAATTTCATCAAGGAATTTTTTTTATGGCGGCATAATTGATTTTTTATGATTATTTTATGGTTATTTGTAATTTATTATGATGATGGGTGGTTTTACAATAAACCAAAGATGGTCAGGTTCATAAAATCCCTCCAATGAATTGTGTTTGTTTATATTTTATGTTGATCGTGATAGTTATTCCAAGTGTAACTGTAATGGACACATTCAAGTATAACAGAGAGGGTTGTTTCATATTATCCACGAGGGTTACATCATATGGTAGCAACGAGGGTTAAATCATAAGTAAGTATGATAAGAAAATGATTCCCTAATTTAAATATATGTTTTATTATTCTTGATATGTTTTTCTACATAAATATGATGTTCTCACATGGTAAGTTATTGAGTTGATATTCAAAAGATTTAAAATGTTACTTAGATTTGTGAAAAAAATCATGAATTTATCATTTTTTCAAGAAACACAATATGGATTTTATTTTGAATTCAATATTTCTTTTGAAATATTTTATAGAATGCTTTGGGCAGAAAAGGGAAAATCTTGGGTATGATAATATTTATTTGGATCCTAATGTATATTTTTAAAAAGGAAGACATTTATAAGTATTTATATAATAATGATTTATTTATTTATTTTTATGTCCCTTACATTAATTTTTGTCTCATTAAAAAATATTTTTCACAAGTTTAAAGGAGATTAAGAATAAGGATGAGGTCATAAAGAAAATTGTAAACATTTATCATGAAAATAAAACATGTTTTATTTAAAAGGGGATTCATTTTGGGAAAAAAATGAATACTGAGTATAAGTGTCCACTTGTTATGTGGGGTTTTATTATGTAAGACATTTTCATAATTATCTAAAACTGTAAACCAAAATGATCATTAGGACTGTAAGAATGTGAATTCTAGTTCAAAGAAGCTTAAAATGTAATTATTAAGGTTAGGTTCTTAAAGTTGGTAAAATAACATGATTTAGTTAAATTTACATGTCAGGATAATGTTTATAGAGTAAACTAAAATTATTTTACTTTATAATATATCATTTAAATATTACCAAGTTTCATTATCTAAACTATGTTTTTTTAGGATGGTTCTCTGCACAGGAAATCAGGAAGCTGAAGTTGGAAGGTGCTAAGAGGGCAATATCCTTCCAAATCAGAATCCTAAAATAGTTGGAATGAAAACTGAATAGTTTTTTGTTGTTATGGATCAGTTGAAGTGGGATATAAATTATGGTCAAATTATGGAATTCCAACTTTTTATTATATTAACTTTTTATTATATTATAAAAATCATAGAATCTTTTAAATTTTTGTTTCTTGGAAACAAGGTAAATAAAACATGAAAACATAAACCATTATTATATTATACTTGAAATGATTCTTCAAAGTTTCATTCTATGTAAAATTACTAGATCTCATAACCTACGAGCATATATAAAAGGAAAGGGTGAGCATAAGGCCTAGTAAGGGAAGGAAAGGGAAACAATTTACATGTGATCATGGGAATTATCGATAAGAACTTGAGAAATATCATAAAATAATGAGAAAAGAAAAAATATACATACAATACCAAAAATAACATGATTAATAACAAGGAAATTTGGATATAATAGTTAATTGATTCATTTTTAATAATCTCACCAAGTTTTATCACCTAGGTGTCATAAACATTAGTAGGTTTATTCACCAAGGTATTATAAAACATGCCATCTCAAGAGAGTAAATTATTTACCCAGTGAATCAGATATCTATTAGAGAGAACCCTTAATATGTATTAATTAATTCCATCCACATATTTCATAATAAAAAATTTCATAAATAACCATTGGAGAATGAAATAAATGGGTTTTATATCAAAATCATCATATTTTAAAAAGTTCTTAAAGACAAGATCTAAATGTCATTATTATTCTACAAAAAATGCAGGCGGGTTTCAAGTATGTTAATACCAGAATAAAATATATAATTTTTACATAAAGATAAAAACCTATATATTATAAAGTGTTTATGGTATTAATATAATAAATTAAGATAATTTCTTGAGAAAATGAGAAAAATTGAGTAGAAAATGATATAGAATAACGAGTATAAAACGTGGTTTTAGAAAATAATAAAAAGAGAGGCGAAAAGGGTCTCAAATTTATAAAATACTCCTAATATAGTAAATATGTATTATAAAATAGATATAAGGGCATAGTATTGAAATTTTAGGTACATACCACATAAAAAGGGGACTTGAAAGGAAAAGAGAAGTTGAGATTTCCCTTACCTTGAAGAGTGTTCCTAAAACATGAGGATCGGTACCTTAGGGTCTTGAGGACACCTTCTGAGGACTAATAGGGGTAAAAAAATCATATATTCGTGGTATATGAAATGGAAGTGAAAGAAAATGGATAAATGGGTGGGTATTTATAACAAAAGGGGACGATTTTTATATTAATTTCCTTAAATGCCTAGGTAGTGGTAAATAAAAAACCATGGGATTTCATATGGAATATTAACATTTTATTGGAAAATTGGGATGAAAATAATGATATTATAATCCACAATAGTTGGCCATAATTTTATATTAATTATTATATAATTATGATGTCATTTAACATACTGAAAAACTCTAACTGTATTTTTACTATTCACAAAAAATATATCTTACAAAATTATCATAAATTCAACCTAACCTAATTTTGACATGATTATTTAAAAAATGATATTTATTTAATCATAATAACTGTATAAATATGATAAATTTTACTTTTAAATATAAAAAAATGTATTTATGAAAAATAATAGTGGATTGAAAATGTATGTTGAAATTGCATAGTAAAATTTATGACACTTCAAAAAGGTAAATTTATTTTACCATTTATGTTTAAATAAAAGTTTTTTAATCATACTATTTCATTAAAATAATTATTATTATTAATAATTTATTTTATTATATTAATTTTCGCTTTTCTAAAAAGCACAATTTCTGTTCGAAAAATCAATTTATCTAAGTAATCATATATTTTATTAAGAAAATCTATTCTTAAAATAGAAATGATGGAATAAAAAAATTATTTCTAAAAAGGTATTATACATTAATTAACTTGTGAATTGACACATATCCCCATATAACACCTACATCTGGCCTAAAGGTGATGTGTGAGATGTTAATAGATTCCTGGGGAAGATCAGCTAACATTGCTCGAGTGGTAATTCCAATGAAGGTTAAATTCTCTTATATGTGATTTTTTTTAGATTCACTAGTTGAATATCATCTTGGTATTAGTCATGAGTGAAGCCTAGTGATGATACCTCCCTCCCAAGTTCTGGAAAATGATTTTTGTACCACATGACTCTACTGGTTGAGGCTATTGTTTCTCCTTTTTTCATTAATTATTGTTTTTCATTTATACTTATAAATACTAATTATAACTTTAAAATGATTATATATCTTCAAATAGTAATATTGAACAATGGCCATAATTGTAAAAAAGTTGAGACATGATGTTCACATTTCAATACATACTCACTTAATTATCAAATAGATATATTTTTATTGAGTACAAAATAATATAACACGAATTTTTATGAAACCATTATCATTCAAAAAGTCCGGGTTGTTACATTCTTCCCCACTTAAGAAATTTCGTCCCTAAAATTTCAACTGATTCCCACGGTTGAGAAAAGGTCTATGTAATTATGCCTCATTTTTTACTCTAGTTCACATGTTTCTTCTTCATATTTAGGTCTAAAAACATATTTCTTAAATATGTTATTATTTAAAAAAATTATATTTTCTATAAATCCTTCATAATGGTTCATAAAAATCATGTGAATAACCAAACATATCCCCTAGGAGTGTAAAACTAGGTGCAAATTAAGGCTTCTTGTCATATAATAGACTGAAATGAGTCATTCTAGGTTCACCTTGTTAGAGTCGTTACCCCTAGGTACATTTTTACCAGAACCATGTCCCCTTGTTCATATCAAGATTGGGATTTCATAATTTGGAAAACACATATTTAATAATTCAATAGAATATATGTAAGGACCCGACCTTTAACCTTATATAATATTGAATTAAATGAATAATTCACATTGAGGGTCTTTTCAGGTTTAGTGTTTCAGAGAATTAGGACATAACTATTACATCTCAAAATATTACAAAGTAGGCACTCCTACACAGTTTCCATTTTTTTTACAAAACATGTACTCTTGAAAAAAAGAGTCATTTATAGTTCCATGTTTAAGACAGAATGACTTTTCCTTGATCCCATCCTTCACCCTATTCCACATTATATCCTGTGAAAAACATTTCAAAAACATGGGATGAGCATAAAAAGCTCAGTAAGGGATACACAAAGAAGGGTAACTATTCGTTTTTCAAAACAACAAGTAAACCATGAATACTTTAACATAAGTAATACTTTTCACCTTTATGAAGAAGTAAATACTCTTCACTGAATAAAAGATCATTACTTACCCTTTTTGAAACCAAAAGATTACCATAAAACCCATATAAAGAACACATAACATAATAAAGGTAACTTGGGACATAATCACCATACTGTCGACTTCCACACATATCATTAAATGGAATAGCCATATGGCCGACTTCCATACCCAATGCATTGGAGGTTATAATGTAACCACCCATCCTGGTATTCACGGCACCACCCATCATTTGGTTTATCATGTAACCACCCGTCAAATGTCCAAATACCAATTTAAAATCATAACACATACAAAAAAACAAAGGAAAGAAAACATATCCACATTTCAATCACAATATATCACCTAAATACATTGACATAACAAATCCATTTTCAAAACCATTTTCAATACCAAAAATACATTAAATAGTATATGGTATTTATTTTCTTTTAAAAAGCATATGGCTTGTTGAGGAAGCCAAAGATCAAATAATACTCGTGGCGGCGGAAAAGGTCGTTGTCACCACGTACGTTAAAAGGAACATTATTTTTGTCATTTAGTAAAACGCATCATATAAAAATATCCCTTTTGAATAAAAGTAAAAGTAAAAAATGGGTTTATACACCGTATAAAAGAAAGTTGTGTATAAATGAAAATATGCCTCAATGAAAGGAGATTGAGATGAAGTCCCTTACCTTGTGTCCGACTTGACCCGTTAGTTCTTTAATATCCTGAATAATAAACTAAAGTTAATTTATACTTTCTTAAGAACCTTTTTCAAGTTTATTATTCCTTTTATATCACTTATTACCATGTTATAAACATTATTAAATCATTTAAGTTAATAACGTTCATTTTGTCGATATTTGGTACTTGAGTTAAAAATGAACACCTTATATTTACAAGTTGTCCATGTGGTCAAAGGTTCATTATATCCAGAATGATATTCATGATTTCGATATCATATATATCATATATATCCAGTATATACCTGTTTTTATAATAGTACATAACATTTAGAGGTAAGAAATGAAATGCATTGTTCATGGAGACGGTAAGTCGTACGTACGCATGAACACTACTTTCATTTCTATTTCTTATTTTAATGGAAATAAAAAATAATGATACATAGTTATATTAACATTCAAGTATAATATCATATATAATATCATTAACTCCGTCCTTTATACATCCCACATAAGGCATTAACGAATCACATCACTTTGAGGGGGCGGTAGTCCGCACTTCCTCAAAGGAGATTATCATATTTATTCACTATGGAAGCCATAAATGCATGATATAAATGGAAAATACAGAAGCATAAAGAAAATATAAAAATAATATATATCATATATAAATACAATTCCATCATAATTTCCACCATGAGATGCGGTAGGAGATAATCTAACAATCATCATTTCGTGAGGCGTTAGTTTTCCATCCACAGAAACATTATGTTAATCACCCATTAGATGGAGGTGTGTGTAAGTGTAGTTGGAAGCCTTCCTATAAAAACATTATAGTATATTGAGGATATTGTTGTTGTTAAAAAATAAAGGAATAAAAAGAGTTTAGGGGTTGGAGAAGTAAAATAAAAGAAAACAATTTAAGAGAAACGGTTACCTTTAATTTGGGTAACTCCCTTTGGTTTGAACCAAAAGACTTCTTGAAGAGCTTTCTGCATAAGGTAAGGCTTCTAGGGGGAGGGTTGGGATGTAGGGAGATTAATTGGGCAGAGTTTAGAAAGCCAAATGGATTTATAGGTGTGAGGAATTGGTTAGATGTTGTCTCCTTTTATAAGGGGGAGGAGGGGCTCTTTAGGAAAGTGTGAAAATATTATCTTATAATATAATGATATTCGGTTTATAATGGTCCAAAAATCATTATCATCGATGATAAGATGAGTCATGGTCGAAATAAAATCATCCAATCAGAATTGGACATGTT
Organism: Viscum album; assembly: GCA_963277665.1. Lineage (NCBI taxonomy): Eukaryota > Viridiplantae > Streptophyta > Magnoliopsida > Santalales > Viscaceae > Viscum > Viscum album. The sequence goes on from OY728125.1 coordinate 92,753,577, forward strand.
TTGGATAATATTTTAATCATTATAATCTTATTTATTTAAATGATTTATTAATGAGGTAAATACTGCATCATTATTATGTCAAAAATAATTTAATTTATTTGCTCTCTAAAAATTATAAAAAAATACTATGATGTGGGAAATATTCTTAGATTTCCAAAGAATATTTATAGTCTAAAATAGGACTTATATAATACCATATAAAAATTAATTACTAAAATAGTTTTGTTAATGTCAATTTTGCCTTCACATTAAATTAATTAATCTAAATTGTCATTATCACTCCCAAGTGGATCAATGGGGTCCCAAAATTGACACGAAGATACCCATGGTCATTAATGACTCAACAAATAATGTTTGGAAAAGTGTTAAGGTAATTTTGAATTATTATAATATTCTTTTAACCTTGAATTACCCTATTTTCCTTTAACCGCGGTAAATAAAATTCAAAAGTTACTATTCACCAAAAATTATTTTCATCTTAATGAACCACATTTTACTTCCTGATAAAAACCATGTATGTCAGATTTTTGAAATTCAATTCACAGAAGTGGTAAATTTTCATTTAAATGAATGAGTTTGTTTTTTAACTACCACTATGTGGTTTCATTATTCATCAAAATTTTATGTTTTTCAGAAAAATACCAAAAACTCAGCCTAAGCTATATTTGATATTCCGAATTCAAAAATGATGTTTACTTTTCTAAATTCAAAACATATAAGTGGAATTAATTCATTTTAAAATTAATTCCTGTTATCAAAACAAATAGCGTGTTTTTAAGAAACAATAACTATCAAAAGATTGACATTTGTTTATGTCCAATTTCAAATTGAAATTAGTTCCAATGACCAATATTGTATTAAATGGTAAAAATATATTTTAGTTTCCCCTTGAAATCAATTAAAAAGAAAATCTAACCATATAAATATAATATATTAAAAGGCACTTTTGAATTAAAATACAATATTTTTCACTATTCATTAAAAAATGAACTTTATCTGAAAAAATACGAAAAATTTACACAAAGTACATTTTTATGTCCCCATTATAAAGAAGGATTTTATTTGGTCATATAGAATGATTTAAAGTAACCAAAACTATATTTAAAGATTGTTCTCCATTAAAAGGTGATAAATCGGCCTTTTAATGTAAATTACGCTTAAAATTAGATTCATTCACATTTTAAGCCTCTAACTTTTTATTGGATAATGTAAATACATTTAACAAACATGTATAATCATATTGTAGTTAGTTCTGTTCATTCCTTCCAATACAACGGCTAGGAGTTAACTACCATTTAAAATAATAATATTATTTTATTAGTGTGCAACGTAAGATTTCAAAGAAACCCGCTGTTGCGTATTGGGTACGCTATCGAACATAGCAACCGCTTTAAATTAAAATTAATATTTAATTTAAAAATATTGATAAATATAAAATAAGTCTTATTCTTTATTTACCTGGGATGTTACATCCTTCCCCCCTTTTGGAAATTGTGTCCTCACAATTTTTATTCACTTATCAAAATAAGTGGGGGTATTTAACCCTTATAGCATTTTCAGATTCCCATGTTGCCTCTTCAACCATATGGTTTTTCCACAAAACATTTACCTGGTGAATTACCTTATTCTGCAACACTTTCTCACTTCAGTCAAGAATAAGGACTGGTTGTTCTTCATAAGAGATCTTATCTTCAAACTGAACTACCTCTGGGCTTAAAACATGAGATGGATCTGGAATATACTTTCTCAACATCGAAACATTAAAAACATTATGTACCTAGGATAAACTTGGAGGTAAACCCACTCTATACGCAACTGATCCAACTTTCTAGAGAATTTTATAAGGTCCAATGAACCTCGGACTCAACTTTCACTTCTTACTAAAACGCATCGCACTTTTCCATGGAGAAACTTTGAGAAAGACATGATCGCCTACCTCAAAGGAAAGATCCTTCCTCTGGTTATCTGCATAACTTTTCTGTCTGATCTGAGCTGTTCTCATGTGCTTCTGAATCAACTGAACTTTCTCTGCCATCTCTTCTACCAATTATGGTCCCATCAGCTTCCTTTCACCTACTTCATCCCAAAAAGCTGGAGTTTGACAATGATTTCAATATAATGCATTAAATGGAGCCATCTATATACTGGAATGAAAACTGTTATTATAAGAAAATTCACCCAAAGAAATATGTTGGTCTCAACTTCCCTGATAATCCATCGAGAAAGAACGTAGCATATCCTCCAATGTCTGAATTGTTCGTTTTGATTGCCCATATAATTGAGGATGAAAAGCTGTAATAAAATTTAATTCAGTACCAAATGACTTTTGAAGACCTTTCCAAAAGTTAGAAGTAAACATGGGATCACGATCAGATATAATGCGGAGGGAAACACCATGTAATCTGACTATATCTTTAACATAAAACCGAGAAAGTTGATCTAGATACAAAGTATCTTGAATACAAAGGAAATCAGTATATTCAGTCAATTGATCAACTATAACCTAGATTGCATTATTACCTCGGGATTTCTTTGGTAATCCCACAATGAAGTCCATGGATATATTTTCTCATTTCCACTATGGAACTAGTAGAGGCTGAATCATTACTTTCGTTAACTGTCGCTCTGCTTTAACCTGCTTGCAAGTCAAACACTTCATAGTAAAATTAGTAATATCTCTTTTTATTCCATCCCACCAGTAATACTCACGAATATCTTTGTACATCTTTGTACTTCCAGAATGAACTGAAAATGAAGAACTATGAGCTTCACATAACAACTCAATCTTCAACTATGAATCACAAGGTACACATAATCTCTTTCCAAATCTAAAAATACAATAATTATAAATGTTAAAATCTGGCAACTTACCCTTCTGAACCAACAGAACCTTTTTCTTCAACTCACTGTCTTACTTCTACAATTGCTTAATTCTGTCTGATAAAGATGATTTCACTGACACCTGAAACAAAATATAAGAATTTCCTGCAACAAAAACTCCAATTCTAAAGTTCATCAAATCAAAAACCAAAGGATCTTGTTCCAAACATAGCATGGCTAATGAGACATTACTTTTTCGACTCAAAGAATCAGCCACTTTATTTTCTTTCCCTGGATGATAAAGGATCATGCAATCATAATAAATGATTAATTAAAAACATCTCTTATGTCTCATGTTCACTTATTTTTGAGTGAATATATAATTTAAACTTTTTTAGTCAGTATATATTTTACATTTTACTCCATATAAATGATGCCTCCAAATTTTTAAAGCAAAAACAACAGTAGCTAATTCTAAATCATGTGTAGGGTAATTTAACTCATGAGGTTTCAACTGACATGAAGCATAAGAAATTTCCTGATCATTTTTCATTAGGACACATCCCAGTCCTTTCAACGAAGCATCATTGTAGATAACAAACTCACCATTTCTGGATGGCAGTGTCAAAACTGGAGCATTCACCAATCTTCTTTTCAATTCCTAAAAACAATCATCATATTCTTATGTCCAAATGAAATTAACACCTTTTTGAGTTAACTTATTCATTGGACTAGACAACCTTGCAAAATGTTCAACAAACCTCCGGTAATAACCTACCAAACCAAGAAAACTATGAATATCAGTTATATTTGTGGGTCTTGGTCATTCTTCAACAACTTTTGTTTTAGCGGGATCAACAGTTGTGCCAATTTTGGATACAATGTGACCAAGGAAAGAAATTTTTTGTAACCAAAACTCACACTTGTTGAATTTCCCAAATAGTTTCTTTTCTATTAAGGTTTGCAAGACAATCCTTAAATGAAATTTATGTTCCTCCTTACTTTTGGAATAAACCAAAATATTATCAATAAACACAACCACCATTTATAACCTGGTTCAACTGACCCATCACTACATTAAACTGCTCAATTCTGATTCTGATGATCTCTGGTTGCTGATTTGGAAGGTCATTTTCCTTTGTATGCCTTCCCAGAAAAGTTTCTCTGTTTCCTTTATGAAAAATCATTCTTAACACAGAAATATCTTAGACAAAGCAACATGGTAATCTGTAAATTCAATATCATTTCAATATTAACATAAATTAATATATGGATATTAATTTAACGATACCCTAACTCCTAAAGTTATCTAAACTGACCTCTGATACCAACTGTAAGAACTCGGCCTTTAACCTTACATAATATTGAATTAAACAAATAATTCACATTGAGGATATTTTCAGGTTTAGAGTTTTAGAGAATTAGGACATAAATATTACATCTCAAAAGATTACAATGTAGACACTCCTACACAGTTTCCATTTTTTTTTACAAAACATGAACTCTTGAAAAGAAGAGTCATGTCTAGTTCCATGTTTAAGACAGAATGACTTTTCCTTGATCTCATCCTTGACCCTATTCCACATTATGTCTTGTGAAAAACATTTCAAAAACTTGGGATGAGCATAAAAAGCTCAGTAAGGGATACACAAAGAAGGAAAACTGTTAGTTTTACAAAACAAAAAGTAAACCATCAATACTTTAACATAAGTAATAATTTTCACCTTTATCAAGTAGTAAATACTCTTCACTGAATAAAATATCATTAATTACCCTTTTTTAACCAAAATATTACCATAAAACCCATATAAAGAACACATAACATAATAAAGGTAACATGGGACATAATCATACTTAAATGGAATAACCATACGGCCAACTTCCACACATATCACTAAATGGAATAGCCATACAGCCGACTTCCATACCCAATTCATTGGAGTTTATAACGTAACCACCCGTCCTGGTATTCATGGCACCACCCTTCATTTGGTTTATCACATAACCACCCGTCAAATGTCAAAGTACAAATATGAAATCATAACCCATACAACAAATATAAAGGAAAGAAACCATTTCCAAATTTCAATAACAATATATAACTTAAATATATTGACATAAAAAATCCATTTTCCTAACCATTTTCAATACCAAAAATACATAAAAGATTATAGAGTATTTATTTTCTTTTAAAACGGAAAGGCTTGTTGAGGAAGCCAAATATCAAATAATACTAATGACGGCGGAAAAGGTCGTTGTCACCATGTATGTTAAAAGGAACATTATTTTTGTCATTTAGAAAAATGATTCGTAGAAAAAGATTCCTTTTGTATAAAAGTAAAAGTAAAAAGGGTTTTATACACTGTATAAAAGAAAGTTGTGTATAAATGAAAATATGCCTCAATGAAAGGAGATTGAGACGAAGTCCCTTACCTCGTGTCCGACTTGACCCGTTCGTTATTTAATATCATGAATAATAAACTAAATTTAATTTATACATCCTTAGGAACCTTTTTAAAGTTTATTATTCCTTTTATATCACTTATTACCATGTTATAAACATTATGAAATAATTTAAGTTAATAACGTTCATTTTGTCGATATTTGGTACTTGAGTTAAAAATGAACCCCTTATATTTACAAGTTGTCCATGTGGTCAAAGTTTCATTATATCTAGAATGATATTAATGAATTTGATATCATATATATCATATATATCCTGTATATACATGTCTTTATAATAGTATATAACATTTAGAGGTAAGAAATGAAATGCACCGTTCATGGAGACGGTAAGTCGTACGTACGCATGAACGCTACTTTCATTTCTATTTCTTATTTTAATGGAAATAAAACATAATGATACATAGGTATATTATAATTACAGTATAATATCACATATAACATCATTAAATCCATCCTTTATACATCCCACATATGGCATTAACGAATCACATCACTTTAAGGGGGCGATAGTCCGCACTTCCTCAAATGAGATTATCATATTTACCCACTATGGAAACCATAAAGGCATGCTATAAATAGAAAATACAGAAGCATAAATAAAACATAAAATTAATATATATCTTATATAAATACAGTTCCATCATAATGTTCACCATGATAGGCGGTATGAGATAATCGAACAATCATCGTTTTGTGAGGAGTTAGTTTCCCATCCACAGAAACATTATGTTATTCACCCATTAGATGTGTGTAAGTGTAGTTATAACCCTTATCATAACAAAATCCTAGTATATTTAGGATACTGGTTTTGTTACAAAAGAAAGGAATAAAAAGAGTTTAGGGTTTGGAGAAGTAAAATAAAATAAAACAATTTAAGAGAAATCATTACTTTTAATTTGGGTAACTCCCTTTGGTTTGAACCAAAAGACTTCTTGAAGAGCTTTCTTCCTAAGGTAAGGCTTCTATGTGGAGGATAAGGATGTAGGGAGCTTAATTGGGCAGAGGCTGAATGATCCAAATGGCTTTAGAGGTGTGAGGAATTGGTTAGAAGTTGTTTCCTTTTATAGGGGGGAGGGGCTCTTTAGGAATGTGTGAAAATATTATTTTATAATATAATGATATTTGATTTCTAATGGTCCAAAAATCATTATACTCGAAGCTAAGATGAGTCATGGTCGAAATAAAATCATCCAATCAGAATTGGACATGTTTTGGATAATATTTTAGTCATTATAATCTTTTTTATTTAAATGATTTATTAATGAGGTAAATACTGCATCATTATTATGTCATAAATAATTTAATTAATTTGTTGTTGAAAATTTTTAAAAAACTACCATGATGTGGGAAATATTCTTATATTTCCAAATAATATTTATATTAAAAACTAGGACTTATATGACACCATATATAAATTAATTACTAAAAGATTTTTTTTAATGTCAATTTTGTCTTCACATTAAATTAATTAATCTAAATTGTCATCATCACTCCCTAGTAGCTCAATGGGGTCCCAAAATCGACCCAAATATGACCATGGTCGTTAATTACTCAACCAATAAGTTTCAGACAAGTGTTAACGTAATTGTTAATTATTATAATATTCTTTTATCCTTGAATTACCCTATTTACCTTTAACCGCAGTAAATAAAAGTCAAAGGTTACTATTCACCAAAAATTATTTTTATCTTAATAAACTACATTTTACTTTTTGATAACAATCATGTATGTAGGCTTTTTGAAATTCAATTTACAGAAGTGGTAAAATTTAATTTAAATGAAAAATTCGTTTTTTTTAACTACCACTAAGTGGTTTCACTGTTCATCAAAAATTTAAGTTTTTCAGAAAAATACCAAAAATTTAGCCTAAGTTATATTTGATTTTCTGAATTAAAAAATGATATTTATTTTTTCAAATTCAAAACATATAAGTGGAACTAATTAATTTTAAAATTAATTCCCGTTATCAAAACAAATAGCGTGTTTTTAAGACACAATAACTATCAAAATATTGACATTTGTTTATATCCAATTTCAAAGTGAAATTCGTTCCAATGACCATCATTGAATTAAAGGGTAAAAATATATTTTATTTTCACTTTAAAATAAATTAATTTAAAATCTATCCATATAAATATATTAGATTAAAAGGTACTTTTGAATTAAAATACAATATCTTTCACTATTCATTAAAAAATGAACTTTATCAGAAAAATACCAAAAAATCACACAAAGTATATTTTTATGTCCCCATTCTAAAGAAAGATTTTATTTGGTCGTATAGAATGTATTAAAGTAACTAAAACTATATTTAAAGATGGTTCGCCATTAAAAGGTGATAAATCGGCCTTTTAATGTAAATTGCGCTTAAAATTAGATTCATTCACATTTTAAGCCTCTAAATTTTTATTGGATAACGTAAATACATTTAAAAAACATGTATAATCATATTATAGTTAGTTTCATTCATTCCCGCCTATAAAATGGCTAGGAGTTAACTACCATTTAAAATAATATTATTATATTATTAGTGTGCAACGTAAGATTTCAAAGAAACATGTTATTGCGTATCGGGTATGCTTTCGAACATAGAAACCCCTTTAAAGTATAATTAATATTTAATTTACAAATATTAATAAATATGAAATATGTCTCATTCTTTATTTACCTAGGATGTTACAATATCAGGATGTTTTCCTATTTTAAAACATTTCTATAGGGTTCTTCCTAATTTTTTCAAATTATAATTTCCCAAAATAACTAAACCTTCCTTTGATACAAAATATGGTATACCGTTTTATATTATATAAAATTTTCATTACATTGTACAAAATAGAGGATCTTTTAATGTTTAGATTCTTGGAAATAGGGTTCATAAAACATGAAAACATTAAAAAAATTATTCTAATCCACTTAAAAGAATTCTTAAAAAGTTACTCCTAAGTAAAATTATTGAATCTAATAACCTGTGGACATACATAAATGGAAATGGTGAGCATAAGACCTATTAAGTGAAATCAAAGGAAACAGTTTACACGTGATCATGACAATTATTAATAAGAACTTGAGAAACATAATTAAGCCATGAGAAAAGTAAAAATATACATATCATAGAAAAGATAAAATCAATAATAACATATAAATGTGGCTAAAAAATTAATTTATTCATTTATAAGTATATCACCAAGGTTTATCACTGAGGTGTCATAAAACATTACCAAGGTTATTCACCAAGGTATCGCAAAACATGTCATCTCTATAGATTAAATTATTTACCAAATGAATTGGAGAACTATTAGGGTTCACCCTTAATATTATTTATTTAATTGAATCAACATAAATCAGTAAAAATCATTTCATAAATAACCTATGAGAAATAAAATAAATGGGATTCATATCAACGTCATGGCATTTAAGAATGTGTTTAGAGATAAGATCTTTAATTCATTATTAACACATGGAAAAGGAAGGTGGGTTTCATGTATATTAATACAAGAATAAAATATATCATTTTGAAATCTAGTTGAATAACCCTAGAAAATAAATAGGTTTGGATATTTGAAAAATAAATTAAGAGAATTTCTTGAGAAAAAGAAAGAAATCTTGAGAAGACATTTCGACAGCATAATGGAAATGAAACATGGTTTTAAAAAGCATGTCACGACCCATCCTTGGGGCCCGTGCCGTGACTACCCCAAGCCTACCTTCCATAGGCCATTGGCTGGCGACTAGCACCAAGGCGTAAGTCCCGGTAAAAAGGGAAGGCATTTCCTTTGTAAAGTAAACAACACTAAAGAGAAAGAAAGCTGTAGAAGTAAACACTAAGTAAAAATTGGGTACAACAGTAAGTGCGGAAAAGTAAGCGGGCTAGTATACAAACCCAAACTGAAAGTAAGTACAAATGGAAAGGGAAAACAGCAACTGAAAAGTAAAGTCGCAGCGTCGAGCCGTCCACTGGAAGTCCCACTTGAATGGTGAGTACAGATAGCCTCCGCAGCTCCTCGGGTACAGCCGTCCACTCCGAGTACGTCCCGCCCTATTGTCCACCTCTGGGTACCGACCTGCTCCGCAAGCCTCAACCGCGATCAGCATTGTCAATTGTCTGCAACCAACACAACATAGTGCGGGCATAGCCCGTGCCGGGGTGAGTATAAGCTACTTATTAGGGACCCCGAGACCCCCGAAGGTCTCCCAGAATCCAAAAAGGATAATCCACAAAAGAAAGATACAATCACAAAGTAACATTCGACACTGCTTAGGTATATGCCCATACATATACCTAAGTCATCAATTCCAGTTCGCTCCAACCTCCGAGCCCAAGTAAAACCAAGTCCACACAGGAAATAAAAACGTAAATCCACACAGGAGAGCACAACACAATCCACATAGGAAAGAAAAACATGGTTCATCTCACACATGTATACTTCTTCATATGACGATAGAGATGATCAGATATTTCCACTGATTCATCTATGCCATCGGACCCACAAAGGATCGACAGGTACTAACCCCCGCAATGACCCAAAAAGAATCTAACCCACACAGGATCAATTGGTAACTAACCCCCGCAATGACCCACAAAAGATCTGACCCACACAGGATCGAGAGGTAACTAACCCCTGCAATGACCCACAAAGGATCTGACCCACACAGGATCGATAGGTAACTAACCCCCGCAAAGACCCACACAGGATCTATCGGCGCTGGCCCACACAGGACCGTTGAGCACTGACCCACACAGGATCGGACCCACACAGGATCTGTAGCACTGAACCACGTAGGATCGCTGAGTGTTGTAGTCATCGTCGTCGAATCCACTGAGGATCTCTATACAGTCATCGTCGTCGTCGCAGTCGCAGCCAGCTCTTGGGTTCCCGCACACAGCAAGTTTGTTCGGGAGAGTCCACTCCACGAGCCGAGAGGCTGATACATCAACTGACACATAGTCCGAATTGATATATCCAAATGTTCTGTATCATCAACGGGAACTCGATGTCACAGACGACGCGTCAATCGGACGCCCGGTCTGAGAGTTATTGGTGTTTTCCACCCAGGGGCCCGGTTGGTTTTTAAGTCAAAACCAACCCGACTGTACTTCAGCTGTGTCCAAACCTCATGCGGAGTAATCCAAAAGATCCTTCTCACTTATAGAAATCCAACAAAGTCGACGGCACGTCAATCGGACGTTCGGAACTCAAGTTATAAGTGTTTCCGCTCCGAGGGCCCGGTTTGTTTCGTGTACGAACCAACCCGGACGAACCCAAAGTTCTCTGAAACCTTGAGTGCGATAAACCTAAACGACCTACTCTATCCAAGGATCACATTGCAACTGACGGTGCGTCGATCGGAGGCTCGTAGCTCATGTTATGGGCAACAGACCAAATAAGGTTCGGTATTAGGTGGTTCGGGCCCGGTACGACCCGGCCCGATACCCCCAGGGTCGGCCCGAACTGGGTCGACCCGTCCCGGGTCTGGGTCCGGCCTTCTTGGGTGCGGCCCGGCCCAGGCGCGACGTGGTCAGGCGAACCGGCCAGGCAGCTGGCCCGGCACGCGGGGCGCGCTGGCCAGGGGCTCGGCTGAACGGCCGAGCCGTTTCGGTGTGGGGGGCGAGCTGCCCCCGCATGGAGAAACTGCGGCCCCTTTATGGGGCCGCTCAGCTAGTTGGCTGAGGGTTACGACCCCCGATGCTTTCCTCGAACCGGTCGGCCCGCACCGGCCGGCCGGCTGCTGCCGCCACAGGACCGGCAAGGTCCGGTCCCCTTGCTCCCACACCGGTGGCCCGGTGCCCACCGCCGGTTCCGCTTCTTTTCCATGGCCCGGAATCGGCCACGGCCTGGTTCGTCCGACGTGTCGCGACGGCGCCGCGCCCCTCCGCCGTGGCCCCGCTTCGGCTGCAGTGCTTTAGAGGTCCTCCGGCGCGGTGCGACAACGCTGCATCCTTTGTTCATCTTCTACGGTGTTGCGCGACGGCGCCACGGATTTATTGTTTCCAACGGCACGGTGCGACGGTGCCGCGCTTTTCCTCTCTCCCTTTTTACAAATTCCGCGCGGTTCTTTGGTATCGCGTCTCCTTGCTTTCCGCATCAATATCAACCAACAAAAAAAGGGGAGGAGTGTCGGTCGTGTTCGTGCGGCCCGACCTCCTCCTGCTAATGCGATAACAGGTGATTCAATTGAAAGGGGGATAACGACGGAAGTAATCACAAAAAAAAATGCATAAAACCCCTACCTCAACACTGTCGTAAAACAAGCGTTCGTCGCGGAATTAACCATCGCAGAAGAAGAGGATCTCCGCGGAAGTAGAGGATCACCTCGGAAGTAGAGGATCATCGTTGGCATTAGGTGATCTCCGAGGAAGGCGTCTCTCACCGTCGTCTGCCGTCGGAGGTTGGCGTTCTTCATTGGCGGTGGTGCATTCTTCGCGTTCTTCATCGAAGAACAAAGAATATTCTTTTTTTTCTAAAGGTTTAACACAACACAAACCCCAAAAATAATAAAATAAGTCCTCCCCTTATTTTATTATCAACATAAGAATTTGAAATTCAAAAGATAAGAAATGAACAATTAATTCAATGAATTAATTGTAACGATTTAACCGCCCAATTTAATGAGGCGTTTCTTAACCAGAATAAATGTAAGGTTTGACTTTCATTAAAAGGGGGGTTGTAGGTGCGTTACTTAGAAGGGAAGAAACGGCGGGGCTCGTACGTGCCCCACCTCACAAATATCCTACCAAGTGGGTAGGATATTGTGGGTCCCACCTTATCTGCTTAACTTAGGTTAAGCCGCTTTAAGTGAAATAAAATAAAATTGTCGCACCCCTTTTTATTTTATTTCATAACTTAACCCCAAAAATTAAAAACCACACCCAAGCAAACGCAACTCCAGAAAAGTCGTTTCTAAGAAAATACCGGCACTTCGATTCCATTGGTGCCCTCGGAATTCGATTCATTGCATCGGTTCAAAAGTTAGAAAAACCTGCTCGTTCGTTCACTGAACGTACCCGAGCTAAATTTTGGAAAATGATTCCGGGCACACCGGGCCTCAGAATCAGGTGCCATCAGAAACTATGTTCTTTTAAAATTCCAAAGAAAATTAAGAAAAAAATTTACTTGAATTTTACAGGTCTTTACATCACTCCCACCCCAGGGATTTACGTCCCCGTAAAGATACATCAAAAATAGGGGAACAAATGTTGGTATTGAGTATGCATCTGAGCCTCTCACTCCCAAGTTCTCACCTGGAGGTTCCCGTCCTGTCGATCCTCGATCTCCACCGGGACCTCCGCAAAAGTCACCCCATCATCAACGTTCAGCTCCCCAGGGTCAATGATATGCGTCGGGTCGTGCACATATCTCCTCAGCTGAGATACGTGGAAGACGTCATGCACCCAGTGCAACTGAGGTGGTAGATCCAGGCGATAAGCCACCTCACCAATCCTGCTGAGGTCCTGGAATTGTCTGATGAAGCATGGAGACATCTTGTCGCATCGGCCAAATCTCTGTAATCCACATCGAGGTGAGACCCACAAGAAGATGTGGTCACCATATCGAACTCCAGTGGCCTCCGCCTCCTTTCATCATAGGTCTTCTGCCGGCTCTGAGCTGTCCTCATCCGCTCCTAGATGATCTGGACCTTCTCCATCGTGGCCTGGACCATCTCTGGTCCCACAAGTGCTGACTCCCCAGGGTCTGTCCAGCACAAAGGAGATCTGCAAGGTCGTCCGTACAATGCCTCGTATGGTGACATCCCGATGGTGGAGTGGTAGCTGTTGGTGTACGCGAACTCCACCAAGGGTAGGTGGTCCTACCAGCTGCGACCAAATTCAAGGACACATGCGCGGAGCATGTCCTCGAGAGTCTGAATGGTCCTCTCCATCTGACCATCTGTCTGAGGGTGAAAGGCGGTGCTCAGATGTAGCTGCGTCCTAAATACCTCTTGCAACCCCTTCCAAAGCTGGGAAGTTATGCAAGCATCTTGATCGGAGACGATTGATAATGGCACACCGTGAAGTCGTACAATCTCCTAAATGTAGAGATGTCCCAAGATCTCAACTGATCTCTGCACTCTGATGGGTAAGAAGTGAGCCGACTTGGTGAGTCGGTCGACAATCACCCAAATGGAGTCGTGACCTATGGAAGTGCATGGAAGTCCAGTCACGAAGTCCATAGATATCCCGTCCCACTTCCACTCCGGGACCTCCTAGGGTTGTACCAAGCGAGATGGTACCTGATGCTCTGCCTTCACCTGCTGGCAGGTGAGGCATCGAGAAACGAACTCTACCACAGCCTTCTTCATGCCCGGCCACCAGTGCTGTCGTTTTAGATCCAAGTACATCTTCGCCACTCCAGGATGTACCACAAAAGGGGAACTGTGAATCTCTCTCAGTACCTCCTCTTGTAAAGCAACTGGTACCAAGGTACGTCCTCTGAAAAGGATGTCGTGCTCTCCTCCTAAGGAGAAACCATCAGGTTCCTGTCTCGAGGATATCTGCGTATGCTGCGTCTCACAGTCAGCGTCCCCACGCTGTGCCTCTCTGACCCGCTGCAGTAGTGGAGGAGTGACTGTGAGTGACTGAAGGAAGGCTTCTCCATCTCTATCCACAAAGGATATCAGCAAAGCGGCTAGCTGCTCTGTCGCCTCCCCAAGTAGCTGAATGCCCGTCCTCCTGCTGAGAGCATCGGCTACCACATTCCCCTTCCCAGGAGTATAGACTATCTCAAAGTCATAGTCCTAGAGGAACTTGAGCCATCGTCGCTGTCTCAGGTTTAGGTCCTTCTGAGATAATATTTACCTGAGACTCTGATGGTCATAAAAGACTGTAAAGCGCTTTCCCATCAGATAGTGTCGCCAAGTCTTTAGAGCGAAGACCACTGATTCTAATTCCAGGTCATGGGTAGTGTAGTTCGGATCATGTGACCTCAACTGACGTGATCCATAGGCGATCATTGCCCGCTCCTGTATCAGGACACATCCGAGTCTGGTCCCTGATGCATCGCAGTAGACTACGTACCCTACTCCCTCCTCCAGCAACCTCAAGATAGGTGTGTTGGTCAATCTCTGTCTCAGCTCCAGGAAGCTCTGCTGACATCTGTCTGACCACACAAAGGGTTTTCCCTTCTTTGTAAGAGATGAGAGTGGTTCCGTGACTCTAGATAATTCTGCCACAAATCTCCGATAGTATCCAGCTAGTCCCAAGAAACTTCGTACCTCTGTCACGCTCCTGGGTGGATCCCAAGCTAGCACTGCCTCGATCATCACAGGATCCACCGCAACTCCTGCCTCAGAGATGATGTGTCCCAAGAAGTGGACCACATGTATCCAGAACTGACACTTCGAGAGATTTCCATAAAGCTGGTGCTCTCGGAGTGTGTCTAGTACAACCCGCAAGTGGTAGGCGTGCTCCTCCTCAGTCGTCGAGTATATCAAAATGTCATCGATGAAGACTATGAAAAATCGATCGAGGTATGGCTGCAATATCCTTTTCATGAGTCCCATGAACACTGCGGGAGCATTGGCTATGCCAAAGGGCATAACCAAGAACTCATAGTGGCCATAACGACATCTGAAGGCCGTCTTCTGCATGTCCTTGTCCCGAACTCTGAGCTGATGATAGCCTGACCTGAGGTCTATCTTTGAGAACCACCGTGCTCCCTTGAGTTGATCGAAGTGGTCATCAATCCTCAGTAGCGGATACCTGTTCCTCACTATCACCTGGTTTAGGAGATGATAGTCGACACAATGTCGCAATCTCCCGTCCGCCTTCTTGGCGAACAATATCGGGGAAGCCCAGGGTGAAACACTAGGTCGGATGAATCCCTTGTCCTGAAAGTCATCCAACTGTACCCGTAGCTCTCGAAGCTCAGCGGGAGACATCCGATATGCTGGGGTGGACATCAGGGCTGTCCCGAGGTATAGATCAATATAAAAGTATACCTATCTACAAGGAGGTAGTCCTGGAACGTCGTCGGGGAAAACGTCCGCATACGGATCCACCACTGCAGGAAAACCAGGACTCTGCACGTCAACAGCTCCTAGGATGAGGCTAGCTAACTGATGAGTGATGGTCTGTCCTCTCCTCTGTGAGAGTCCATCCTGTGTTGCGAAGGCTCCCTTCTTGCCGGTGAAGGTGAACCTGCTCACGTCAGTGCACACGCATCGCACCTTGCGCCTAATATAGTCAATGTGAGCATGGACTGTAGATAACAAATCCATGCCCAAGATGACGTCGTAAGGCCTCAGCGCCGCTACAAGAAGATCCCAGCCGAAGCTCTCGCCTCCTAGAGTAGGCTCACACTGTCGGCACCAGTGCGTAATCGTAGAGTCTGCTCCCGTAGGAGTCTCTAGCCATAAGGATGGATCCAATAGCTCTGTCGGAATCTTTGAGCTCCGAACAAGGGAAGCGGCTATGAAAGAATGACTCACTCCTGTGTCTACAAGAACTGCAACAAGGGTGGAATAGACACAGATAGTACCTCGAATCATCTCGGGCGCGTCGTGGTCATAGGCCTCCGCTGCCTGGAGCTGTGCCTGTCTCTGACCGCCAGCTCCCTGTGGTCGGGGTGGACCAGTGGTTGTGGTGGTAGAGCCTCAAAGCGTCTCCCACCACCTGCTGCTCGGCCAGCTCCTCTACCTTTTCCACCTTCTCCCTACAGACCGCCACAGTCGACCCTCTGCCTCTGCCTCGGTGGTCCCTCAACCGTCTGCTGCTCCTCGGCACGGCGGGTCGGGCAGTCACGAGCCATGTGGCACTGCTCGCCGCATGTGTAGAATTGTCTGCCTCTCGAAAGACTGGCTCCGCGTTGTGTGCTCCGCACTGCTGAGCCATTGTCCTGAGGTCATCTGCCTGAGGGTCTGGTCTGCCTAGACCCATGAGTCATCCGTCGACTGCCTGCTGCAGAAGACTCTACTACCTGCCACCCTGCGGTAGGTCTCGCTGCTGATGTAGAATCAACAAGAAAGCTCTCGATCAAAAGGGCTTGCTTCAGTACTCCTTCCTGAGTCAGAATGCTGAGGGAGATCAGCGATGCCATGATCTCATGTCTCAATACCTTCTCAAAGGTTCGGGCCCGAAATAATGTGTCTCGTACCATGTCTGTCGAGTAGCGCGAGAGATCGGTAAATCTCACCGAGTACTGGGCGACCGTCATGCGGCCCTGCCGCAGCTGAAGAAGCTCCTATATGCGCACCGCAGGGAGGGTGGCTGGGACGAACTCTGAGCAGAAGAGGCTCTCAAAGTCCGTCCAGATAATAGATGCCTCATCGTGCACCTGGAGCATCAAGCTCCACCATCTGCCCGCTGCCGCGTGTAGTAGGCTCGCTGCAAGGATCACCATGAGGTCTGCTGGTGTCCTCACTAACCTGAAAACTCGTACCACTACCTCCAGCCAATCCTCGTCTACCTGCGGGTCCGTCTCCCCGTAAAACCTAGGTGGTTGCTGGCACAGAAACTCTTGCAGTGCACTAAGGCGATGTGCATCGTCAGCGGCTAGGGCTGGAAGCATCGGTGGCTCGGCGGGTAGAGGTACCTCCGGTGCCTCACCTATCAAAGGGCCTTGTACCGAGGCTTCATCGCTTGGTGGGTTGTCGTCATGCACAACTCTCGGAACCCTAGTTGGCTACCATAATGGGGCCATCCTAAAAAGAGACAGGTGCGCCACGGTCAGAATAATATACCTGTTGAGCTGACACAAAGTAATCATAAAGAAATCTTGAAACACATATGCAATCAATGTTTTCGTGTACTAAGTCTGAAATCAGAAGTCAGGGTCCTGGTGTACGAATACGTCAGCCGTCGCACCAACACTGGACTCCCTGGACTGATAACCACACTCAGTACTCTTAACACTATTGCTTCATATAGAAAAGATTAGAATCATGAGTTCTGTGGTAGAACCAAATTCCTCTGATACCAATTTGTCATGACCCGTCCTCGGGGCCCGTGCCGTGACTACCCCAAGCCCGCCTTCCATAGGCCAGGGGCTGGCGACTAGCACTAAGGCGTAAATCCCGGTAAAAAGGGAAGGCATTTCCTTTGTAAAGTAAACAACACCAAAGAGCAAGCAAGCTGTAGAAGTAAACACTAGGTAAAAACTGGGTACAACAGTAAGTGCGGAAAAGTAAGTGGGCCAGTATACAAACCCGAACTGAAAGTAAAGTACGACTGGAAAGGGAAAACAGCAACTGAAAAGTAAAGCCGCAGCGTCGAGCCGTCCACTAGAAGTCCCACCTAAAGGGTGAGTACAGATAGCCTCCACAGCTCCTTGGGTCCTGCCGTCCACTCTGAGTAAGTCCTGCCCAGTTTTCCACCTCTGAGTACCGACCTGCTCCGCAAGCCTCAACCACGATCAGCGTTGTCCATTATCTGCAACCAACACAACGTAGTGCGGGCATAACCCGTGTAGGGGTGATTATAAGCTACTCAATAGGGAACATTAGACCCCTGAAGGTCTCCTAGAATCCACAAAGGATAATCCATAAAGGAAAGATACAATCACGAAGTAACATTCGACACTACTTAGGTATATGCCCATACATATACCTAAGTCATCAATTCCAGTTCGCTCCAACCTCCGAGCCCAAGTACAACCCAGTCCACACAGGAAATCAAAACGTAAATCCACACAGGAGATCACAACACAATCCACATAGGAAATAAAAACAGGATTCATCTCACACAGGTATACTTCTTCGTATGACGATAGAGATGATCAGATATTTCCATTGATTCATCTATGCCATCGGACCCACAAAGGATCGATAGGTACTAACCCCCGCAATGACCCACAAAGGATCTGACCCACATAGGATCGATCGGTAACTAACCACTGAAATGACCCACAAAGGATCTGACCCACACAGGATTGATAGGTAACTAACCCCCGCATTGACCCACAAAGGATCTGACCCACACAGGATCGATAGGTAACTAACCCCCGCAAAGACCCACACAGGATCTGTCGGCCCTGGCCCACACAGGATCGCACCCACAGAGGATCTTTAGCACTAAACCATGTAGGATCACTGAGTGTTGTAGTCTTCGCCATCGAATCCACTGAGGATCTCTGTAGATTCGTCGTCGTCGTCGCAGTCGCAGCCAGCTCTAGGGTTTCCGCACACAGCAAGTTCGTTCGGGAGGGTCTTCTCCACGAGCCGAGAGACTGATACATCAACTGACACATAGTCCGAATTGATGTATCCAAAAGTTCCGTATTGTCAACGGGAACTTGACGTCACAGACGGAGCGTCAATCGGATGCCCGGTCTGAGAGTTATTGGTGTTTTCGTCCCAGGGGCCCAGTTGGTTTTTAAGTCAAAACCAACCCGACCGTACTCCAGCAACGTCCAAACCTCGGGCGGAGTAAGCCAAAATATCTGTCTCACTTAGAGGAATCCAACAAAGTCGACGGAACGTCAATCGGACGTCCGGAACTCAAGTTATAAGCGTTTCCGCTCCGAGGGCCCTATTGGTTTCATGTACGAACCAACCCGGCCGAACCGAAAGTTCTATGAAACCTTGAGTGCGATATACCGAAAAGACCATATCGATCCAAAGATTGCATCTCAACTGACGGTGCGTCGATCGGAGGCTCGTAGCTCATGTTATGGACAACTGACCAAATAAGGTTCGGTATTAGGGGGTTCGGGCCCGGTCCGACCCAGCCCGATACCCCCAGGGTCAGCCCGAACCGGGTCGACCCGTCCCGGGTCCGGGTCCGGAATGCATGGGTGCGGCCTGGCCCAGCCCGGCCTGGGTGCGGCGCGGTCAGGCGGACCGGCCAAGCAGCTGGCCCGGCGGGCGGGCCGCGCTGGCCAGGGGCTCGGCCGAACGGTCGAGCCGTTTCGGTGCGGGGGGCGCGCTGCCCCCGCGTAGAGAAACTGCGGCCTATTTATGGGGCCGCTCAGCTGGCCGACCGAGGGTTACGACCCTCGGTGCTTTCCTCGAACCGGCCTGCCCGCACTGGCCAGCCGGCTGCTGCCGCCACAGGACCGGCAAGGGCTGGTCCCCTTGCTCTGATGTCGGTGGCCCGGTGTCGGCCGCCGGTTCCGCTGCTCTGCCGCGGCCCGAAACCGGCCGCAGCCTAGTTTGTCTGGTGCGGCGCGACGGCGCCGCGCCCCTCCGTCGCGGCCCCGCCCCGGACGCAGTGCTTTAGAGGTCCTCCGGCGCAGCGCCGCGTCCTTTATTCATCTTCTACAGTGCGGCGCAACGGCACCGCGGATTTATTGTTTCCAATGGCGCGGTGCGACGGCGCCGCGCTTCTCCGCTCTCCCTTTTTACAAATTCTGCACAGTGCTTTGGTACCGCATCTCCTTGCTCGCCACATCAATATCAACAACCAAAAAAGGGGAGGAGTGTCGGTCATGTTCGTGCGGTCCAACCTCCTCCCGTTAATGCGATATCAGGCGGTTTAATTGAAAGGGGGATAACGACGGAAGTAATCACAAAAAAAGAAACGCATAAAACCCCTACCTCAATGTTGTCGTCAAACAAGCGTTCATCGCAGAATTAACCGTCATGGAAGAAGAGGATCATCGTGGAAGTAGATGATCGTCGTTGGCGTTAGGTGAGCTCCGAGGAAGGTGTCTCTCGTCGTCGTCTGCCGTCGGAGGTTGGAGTTCTTCGTTGGCGGTGGTGCGTTCTTCGCGTTCTTCATCGAAGAACAAGGAATATTCTTTTTTCCAATGGTTTAACACAACACGAACCCCAATAATAATAAAATAAGTCCTCCCCTTATTTTATTATCAACATAAGAATTTGAAATTCAAAACATAAGAAACGACCAATTAATTCAATGAATTAATTGTAATGATTTAACCGCCCAATTTAATGAGGCTTTCCATAACCAGAATAAACGTAAGGTTTGACTTTCATTAAAAGGGGGGGTTGTAGGTGCGTTACATAGAAGGGAAGAAAAGGCAAGGCTCGTGAAGGCCCCACCTCACAAATATCCTACCAAGTGGGTAGGATATTGTGGGTCCTACCTTATCCTCTTAACTTAGGTTAAGCCGCTTTAAGTGAAATAAAATAAAATTATCGCACCCCTTTTTATTTTATTTCATAACTTAACCCCAAAAATTAAAAACCACACCCAAGAAAACGCAACTCCAGAAAAGGCATTTCTAAAAAAATACCGGCGCTGCAATTCCATTGGTGCCCTCGAAATTCGATTCCGAGCACCGGTTCAAAAGTTAGAAAACTCTGCTCATTCATTCACTGAATGTACCCAAGATATATTTCCGAAAATGTTTCCGAGCACACCGGGCCTCGGAATCAGGTGCCGTCAGAAACTACGTTCTTCTAAAATTCCCAAGAAATTTAAGAAAAAAATTCCTTCAATTTTACAGGTCTTTACAAAGCGTTTAAAAGTGCGGGGACAAGGGTATACCATTCATAAAAGACACTTAATATTGTAAATGGATAGGATAAAATTGACATAGGGATATAGTTTGTAAATTTTAATGACATATCATATAAAAATATAACATGAAAGGAAAATGGAAGTTGAGATTTCCCTTACCTTGAAGAGTGTTCCTATAACTTGAGGATCATGACCTTGGGGAATATAGGACACCTTGGGAGGAATATTTGGGAGGTGAAAAAATCATATATTTGGGGTGTAATAATTTTAAGTGAAATTAAATGGAGTAATGGATGGGTATTATAGAAAAAGAGGATGATTTGTTTATTAATTTCCCTAAACACCAAGGTAGTGGTAAATGAAAAACTACGGGCTTTCTCATGGTAATTTCACAAGGTATTTGACAATTGGTACACCTATTATGATATTGTAATCCACAAGATCTGATAAGAATTATATATTAATTTTTACATCATTATGATGTCATTAAACATACCGAAAAACTCAAACTGTATTTTTACTATGCACGAAAAAATAATGTATTTTAGAAAATTATCATAAATTCAACCTAACCTAATTTTGAAATTATGATTTCATTAAGGAAATTTATTTTTTCATAATAATTAACTAAATATAATATTTTTAACTTTTAAATATAAAAATCCCAATTTATTAAAAATAATAGTGGATTGAAAATGCATAATGAAATTACATAGTGAAATTTCTAACACTTGATAAAAAAAATATTTTATCATTGATATTAAAATAGGAGTGGTTTAATAAAAATATTTCATTAAAAAAATCATTATTCATAATACTTTATTTCATTATAATAATTATATATTTTCTTAAAATTAAAATTTTAGTTCAAAAAATCAATTTATCATATTCAGCATATTTTTTATTAAAAGAATAATTCTTAAAAAGGAAATGATTGAATCCAAAATTTATTTTTATAGGAGGATTACACTTTAAGAAAATATATCCATGAAATATAACCCCTTTTAAAACCTACATATGACCTAAGGGTGAGGTGTGCGATGGTGATAGATTCATGGGGCATCTCAGCTAACATCGCCCGAGTGGTAATTTCTACTAACTTGAACTTCTCCTATATGTTATTCTGTTCAAGATTCACCTTTTTAAACTCATATTAGGATTTATCAAGAGCGAATCCCAATTAAACTGCTTCCCTTCTATGTTCTAACAAATTGGTGCTTCACATAATGAAACTACCGATTGAGGCCATTTTTTCTCTTTTTTTCATTAATTATCATTTGTTATTTCAACTTATAAATAATAATAATAACTTTTAGATGATTATATAGTTTCTATAGTCATATTAAACATTGATCATAATTGACCAATGGTAGAAATCCAATGTGCACATTTCAATTTATACTCAATTAATTATTAAATATATATAGTTTTTTTAAGTGAAAAATAATATAACACATATTTTCATGAAAAAATTATCATTCAAAAAGTATTGTTCATTACACTATTCCCCTATAAAAAATTTCATTCCTGTAATTTCAACTTGTTCCCTCGATCAAGAAAGGGTTTGTGTAATTATTCCTCATTGATTCCTCTGGTTCACACGTTGTTTTTTCATATTTATGTCTTAATAAATTATGCTAAAATATGTTACTCTTCAACAAAAATTACATTTTCTATAAATGATTTATAAAGGTTCATAAAAATCTTGTGATTAACCAAAAAGTTCACGAGGAGTGTCAAAACAGGTGCATAGTAAGGCTTGTTATCATGTACTAGGTTACACCAATTCAGGACTGATTCACCTTATCAAATTTTTTACCCCTAGTTACATCTGTTCTAGAACCACATCCACTTGTTTATATCCAGATATGGATTTCTTTCCTTAGAAACCACTTATTTAATACTTCACTAGAATACCATGAAGTTTTACTATATTTAAAATTTTCTTAAGAGTTCTTCTTAATTTTTTAAAATCATCATTTCTATAAATAACTACACCATAATTTGATAGAAACTATGGAATTTGGCCTTTTACATATATAAACATTTCATTATATTGTACAAAATATAGGATCTTTTAATGTTTAGTTTCTTGGAAACAAGGAACATAAAACATGAAAACATAAAACATTATTCTAATACACTTTAAAGGCTTCTTCAATGGTTCATCCTATGTAAAATTACTACATCTTATAACCTGGGGATATACATCAATGGAAAGGGTGAGCATAAGGCCTAGTAAGGGAAACTAAGGGAAACAGTTTACATGAGATTATGAGAATAAACGATAAGAACTTGAGGAGTATCCTAAAGGAAAAAGAAAATGAGATACTGATATATCCTAGTATAAATATCTTTAATAATAACCGATAAATATTGATACAAAATTTAATTGTGTCATTCATAATCAGATCACTAAGGTATGTCATTGAGGTGTCATAAAAATTACCAAGTTTATTCACATAGGTATCATAAACATGTCATCTCTAGAGATTAAATTATTTACCCAATGCATTAGGGAGTTATTAGAGAGATCCCTCCATTTTTATTGCATACTTTTATCCATATATATCATGAAAAAACATTTCATAAATAACCCATATAGAATAAAATAAATTGGTTTCATATAAAAAACATGGCGTACAAAAAAAGTGCTTAAATACAAGATCTTGATGTCATTATTAACCCGTGAAAAAGGAAGGTGGGTTTCATGTATGTTAATAATAGAATAAAATATATATTTTTAAAATATTAGTGAATAAATATAAAAGAGAAATATTTTTTGGTATTAATAAAATAAATTAAGATAATTTTCTGATAAAAAGTTAGAAAGTTTGAGAAGAACATTCGGCAGCATGACGAGTATGAAACATGGTTTTATAAAAAATTTAAAAAAGAGGGGAAAAGGGTACCCCATATATAAAAGAATTTTAATATAGTAAAAATATATTATTAAAAGGAAAAAAATAGTATCAAAATTTAAAATACATACCTTATAAAAATGGAACTTGTAAGGAAAAGAGAAGTTGAGATTTCCTTAACCATGAAGAGTGTTCCAAAAACAAGAGGATTGGGGCCTTGGGGGATTAAAAACACTTTGGGATGACTAATTGGGATGTAAAACTGTCATATATTCCTGTATGAGGAATTTTAACTGAAATGAAATGAGGAATTGGGTGGGTATTTAGAGAAAAAGAGGAGGATGTGTTTATTAATTTCCTTGGACACCTAGGTAGTAGTGAATGAAAAACAATGGGATAGCCCAAGGTATCTTCCTAAGGTATTGGAAACATGGGAAACCTATTATGATATTTTAATCCATAATAATATACCACCATTTTATATTACTTATTGCATCATTATAATGTCATTAAAAGTACCAAAAAACTCAAACTGTATTTTTACTATTCATGAAAAAATAAAGTATTTTAGAAAATTATCATAAATACAAAGTAACCTAATTTTGACATGATAATTTCAAAAATGATATTTATTTTATCATAATAAAAATATTTATGTGATAATATTAACCTTTAAATATAAAAATCCAAATTTATTACAAATAATAGTCGATTGAAAATGCATAGTGAAATTGCATAGTAAAATTTATGAAACATGAAAAATAAATTATTTTACAATTTCTATTTAAATAAAAGTTTTTTAATAATACTATTTTTTAAAGTAATAATTATTCATAACACATTAGTTTATTATATCAATTATATCTTTTCTGAAAAGTACAATTTTTATCTGAAAAATCAATTTATCAAATTCACCATATTTTTTATCTAGAAAAACTATTCTTAAAATGGAAATGATTCAATGAAAATTTTATTTATATAAAGGGATTGAATTTAAGTAACTAAGATCTTGAGACATAACACCTTATAACACCTGCATATGTCCTAAGGGTGAGGTGTGTGATTGTGATCGATTCATGTGGCAAATTGGCTAACATCGCCTAAGTGGTAATTTCCACTAACTTGAACTTATCCCATATGTGATTTAATTCAATATTCAATTATTGAAGGTTTTCATGGGCTTGGTCAATAGTGATGCCTAGTGATGCTACCTCCCTCACATGTTCTGAAAAATGGGCTTCGTATAGTACAACTCTACTGGTTGAGTCCATTGTTTCTCATTTCTGCATTAATTATCATTTTTCATTTCTAATTATAAAAATATAATTATAATTCTAAAATGATTATATAGTTTCTAACGGTCATATTTTCCAATAGTCATAATTGACCAACAATCGGAACCTAGTGTTCAATTTTAAATTTATACTCACTTCATAATTAAATAGATATAGTTTTTTGAGTAAAAAATAATATAACATACATTTTTAGGAAACAATTTTCATTCAAAAATTTTGGGTCATTACAGGCACCATGAAAGAGATAAACTAGATATACCACAAAAGAAAAATTGTGATAGTGAAACATTTTATGATGAAATACCCTTTTTCATTTAGTGGATCTTCAAACCTTGTGGTGTCTGGGGGGAAAATTAAATCCCTAGAAAATATATTCAATGCCATGGGGTGTTCAGATCATCAAAAGGTTAGTCATTCAATTTATAATTTTGATCATGAAGTTGACCATTAATGGTCAACAGTAAAGAATATTTGGGATAGATAAGATATTGGTTCCTTAAAATGGGTTAAATTTAAGCATATTTTCCTTCATAAATATTTTTCAAAGGGTATTTGACTCAGGATGGAAATGAAATTCCTGGAATTAAAACAAATGTAAAAATAATTAGTAGCACCATATGAATAAAATTCCACTCTATTTTCCAAGTATGGTCAAAATTTTATTTGGTATGTTGATAGTAAAATCAATTTTTTTACTCAGTATTGAATCCATGATATTGAAGGGTAATTTCTTCCCATGAAATCAAGTATTATGAGAAACATCTTTGATGTTTGGAGAGGTTAGAAATAGAGTTTTTTGATGATCATGTATACTTTGAAAACAAGCAGAAGAAAAGGTCCATATGGAAGGAAATGGGTAAGAATCTATCAAAGAATACCAAAGGTATGAAAATAATGTTACCATTTTAAATAAAGTGGGTTAAAATGAACTCTAGGGAATGCCTTTCCAAATATGAGAAGTGATTCTGATGTGGAAAGACTAGATATATGGCCCATTATTACATTGAAAAAGTTCTTTTGGTGTAGTTAGTTCGGTTTTGATAAGAAAATAGTAAAGTTTTTTAAATGTGCTGATATGAGTAATTATTCACATACTTACCTAAATAAGGACTCATATGATTAAAAGAATCTATATTATAAGTAGAAAGGTGTAGTTAATTCCATTATAATAACTTCAGTTGATATTGGTCTATCCAATGAAGTTATATCAGGTATATTGTTTATTTATTCATTTTATTATAATGTGTTGTTTAATTTTGTTTCTACACATGTTTTTATTTCTGATATATTTTCTGGTAAATTATAAAGTATACCTTAAGAAATAAATACATAACTTATGGTAAAACACATTGGGGGAATATTAAGGAAAAAATAAATTATGTGAATCTTCCTGTCATAGTCTTTGTAAAGGATTTACCTAAAAGCTTTATTGACTTCCCTCTAGTGGAGTTTGATGTTATTATGGGTATGGATTGTCTTTTGGTTTACTAGGCTAAGATATATTGTAGAGCTAAAGAAGTCCCTTTTTTGAAATATTTTCAGTTTGTATACAAGAATTAACCCATACCATTGATAACATATCGGGAAGGTAAGAAACAATTAAAATATGTAAATGAAAGTTATCTTCCACTATTTGTTTAAAATACTATAAATTTTTAGATTAATGATGTATTGGTGATAAATTAGCACCTGTATGTCATTCCCAATGAGTTTCCTAGAGTTAAACCTTATCAGAAAGTTGAATTAACTATTGGATTAGTTCTAAATGTAAAGCCAATTTTAAAACACCCTTATCGAATGGATTATGAAGAAATTTTGTAACACACTCCAAATACATTTTTATTATTTTACCAAGAGACACTTTAATGTAAAGCAATAACCAAACAACCACATTTCACCATACAGAAAACACACAAAAATTCAAAATATTCAAAATAAAAAATTTCAAATTTCAAATCCAAACTACATTATCACCATTACCGATCCACATACCAACTATATCACATGCCCACCATCAGTGGAACATTAATTAGTTCAATAAATCTATCATCACACCAAATCATAATCCCGATATTTGTTGGTGATACCCACCAGAGACAACATCATCACCATTGAGACTCAAATTATCGTCGTCATCATCAAGTCAAAGTCACCATGACACTGAGACAATTCACATCGTAATGGTCCAAGAACTTCTACATGAAGCACACTCTGAGGTATCAGCCACCTCAAAACCAAACCAACAAATGCTGGAAACGTCCAAAATGCACACCAAAACCCACAAAAACTGCCATGAATTATCCCTCACCTATGTTGGGAGATCAATATCTATGCAAAACCAGTGCGCCGCTTGAGGATCCCTTGCTGCAGATATAAACCGCACCCCAGATGAACACTTAGAAATAGTCAACATCTAAAAGTACAAAGAGAAAAAAGAACTATAAATTTAGCATAAACCTTTAAACATTAAAACACAAACCCCTTCAAAGAAGTAATAAAAAATGGGAATACCAAAGGTTGAAAGAATCCCTAAAGTAACTTGGATAGGAAAAGATAGAGAATGTTAGGAATGAAACCCTGAAGAAAAACTCCACATCCGTCGAACCAGATAGCCCAAAACCCTTGTGTATTAATCACTCCAAATTTTACATGGAGAGGAGAAGTGGAATGCTAGGTCTGAGCAAGGTTGAGGAAGTTGATGAGGAATAACATGGAGGAGAACTGAAAGGAATTAGGGATGAAACCCGTGAGAAATAAAAAACCATGAAAGAGGGAGGGGGTAATGGGGGTTAAAACCCTAAAGATAAGTGATGATTACTCCTTTTAAATCCACAGCCACTAATTAGCATTTCATACAATATATTGGCATTATGAGTGTATAGTTATTCCCTTTGATTTAGAAATTTTACCATCTATATTTATGGATCATATGAATAGTTTCATCCATGAATATTTGGATAATTTTTTGCTTTTTTTTATTGATGATATTTTTGGATTATTAAAAAATTTATGAGGATCATGAAATATATATAAGGATTTATATACAACCCCTCAAAGAAAAGAATTTATAGGGAAAATTTATCATATGTGATTTTTGGTTTCAAAAGAATTATTTCCTTGTGCACATTATAAATAAATATGGATTAAAAATTGATCTCACCAAAAACAATTGGTTGATGAATGGCCAATACATAAAAATATTACTAATATTCATAGTTTTCTTTAATTGGCAGGATATTACTGGAGGTTTGTTAAAAATGTTGCATTGTTATCTAGCACACTAAATATGTTAACAATAAAATGAGTTAAATTTATCTAAACAAAAGAATTTGATGATGGTTTTTTAGAATTAAAAGGAATATTGATGAATGCTCCATTTTTGGACCTACCCTGGAGGAATGGGGATTTTTGCATCTATAATGAGGATTCATTGAAGGTACTTATTTCTGTTCTGATTTTAAGTGATCAGGTGATTGTTTAATCTTCACAGTAACTAAAAAATCATGAGTTAAATTATCCTACACATGATTTGGATTTTGATTTTGTGGTTTTTTATTTAAAAATTTGGAGTCATCATTTATATATATCCAAGTGTAAAATATATAATAATAATAACAGTTATATGTATATATTTACCCAGAAGTAGTTGAACATGAGACAAAGAAAATGGATGGAACTACTAAAAGATTATGATTTCATGATTCATTATAATATTAGGAAGGAAAACAAAGTTGTTGATTCTATGAGTTAGAAAAATAATTCTACATTAACCATATTACATTTGGACCATGAATATTTGGTTATAGACTAGATAATTGTTTTCCTATAAGTTGTGGATGTAGGAACTTCTTCTATTCTATTTCATGTTTTAGTGAAATCGCCTCTATTAAAAATAACTAAGCATGATCAGAAGGAAGGCCATGAGCTATATAAATGGGTAAAATGGTTTATAAGGTTAATTTTTCTAAATTTAATATTGATAAAGAATATTTTTGTGATTTAGAAATATTTTATGTGTGAATTGTGATTTCTAGTTGAAGATGGAATTGTTAGACGATGCTCAAAGTTCCCCATTCTTCTTTTATCCTAGTCTCACTAATATATGCAGAGACCTTCAAGAGTATTACTAGTGGGATGGAATGAATAGAAACATTATCATGAAATTATTGACTTGTTAATAGGTTAAAGAAAATATAAATTACCAAAGTGGGTGCTTCATCCTTTTCTAGTGACAAATTAGAAATGGAAATATATATCCATGGATTTTGTGTTGGGATTTCCAAAGACTTTTCAAGGTAACTATGTAATTTGGATTATTATTGACCAAATTACTAAATATGAACATTTCCTTCCTATATTAGATACTATTTATTTAGATTATATTTCTCCACTTTATATTAAAGATCTAATTATATTATATGGATTCCCAATCTCCATTGTATATGATCGTCATCCCATATTCACCTTTAATTTATAGAAATGACTATAGAAGTCTTTGGGGAATGAATTAAATTTTATCACTACTTTTCATCCTCAATATAATGGAAAATTAAAGAAAATAATTTAGACATTGGAATATATAATTTGATCTTGTTTAATGTATTACCATGGAAGTTAGGATCAAAATCTTTCTTTGGTTGAATTTATTTATAATAACAGTTTTCATTCCATTATTTAGATGGTTTATTTTGAGGAATTATATAGAAATTAGTGTCATACCCCTGCATTTTGGGATGATTTCGGAGAAATGGATTTTATGGGACTAGGGTTAGTATGTAAAATAGTTGGGAAGTAGAAGATGATCCAACAATATACAAAGACAGCTCAGAGTATGAATAAAGGTTATGTGAATAACAGGAGGAAAGACATGTCATTCAAGGTAGGTGATCATGTTTTTCATAAAATATATCCATGTAAAAGTTTCATTAATTTTTTTAAGAATATAAATCTAAGTCCATGTCCCATTGGACATTACGAAATCCTATATAAAGATGGATCACTTGCCTACTAAGTGGCGTTTCCTCTGAATTTATCCTAGGGTCGTAATTTATCTCATGTTTCAATGTTTATAAAGTATATGATAGATTCATATCTTGTTTTATTCTCTATATAATTTCAATTTTAATAGAATCTTTCTTGTGAGGAAAATCCTATTCATATTCTTGATCATAGAGAGAAAGTATTTTGGAATAAGGTAATTCTCCAAATTAAGGGATTATGGAGAAACCACATGGTTGAGGAAGGAACATGGGAATAAGAAAATTCTAGGAGGAAATTGTATTCTCACTTGTTTAGAAAGTGAATAAAATTATAAGTATTAAATTTCCAAAAGGTGGTACTATGCAAGAACCTAGGTAATGCTAGAATAAATCATTTTAATATTTATTAGTATTCTTGAATTATGAAGTCAAATTATTATAATAATTTATTTAAAAGTTTAATTTTCAAGTTGTATAATATTAATTTGAAAAAATAAATTTAATAATTAATTTAATCAGGTCAAAATTATTTTAGGATGAATTTTTTAGATTTTTTTGAAAATTTTAACTTTTCAATGAATAGTGAAAAAATACATATTTTTATTGAAAATTATATTTTCTTTTAAAGTATTTAAAAATTATAATTATATTATTAATTATTTTAAAATTTTAATTATTTATTTTTTATTTAAAATAATCCTATTATGGTTTTTGAAATGTATTTTATAATTTAATTTAGTATAAAAACATTTTATGTTTAAAAAGGGCATTTTTTTCTGAAAAATTGTTTTTCATTTAGTTATGCCGATTTAAATTAAAATTAATTTCTAAATATTTGTTGTTTCAATTTATAAAAAATTGATTCCATATACTTAATAATAATTTTAAAATTTAGTAAAAATGTCACTTTTATTTTTGGACAATATTAATAGTAACCTTAATAATTATTATTACCACGGTAAAGGGTAAATTGAGTAATTAAGGGTAAAAATAAAATGATAAGGACTATAAAATGACTCTGAAACTTTATAAAAATTTATGGGATGAGTAATATTCTTCCATAATCATTCAATTTTCAGTTATATGACCATTTATGGCCACATGAATTGGATTATGACATTTATAATATTTTATTTAAAGAAAATTCAAACATGTCACACTCTTGTTTTTAATAGGAATAATATTTCTAATATATTGTTATCCATAATATATGTATTATTAAAAATATTATCATAAAATATAGTTTATCTATATTAAACATGGTAATTTATTTTTAATTTTTAGTGAATAAATAATTAACTTGAATTCTTACACGACACAGATACAATAATTATTTAATTAATGAAAAAACAAATAAATGATATTAAATATATTATAATATGAGATAATTAAAGTAATAAAATAATTTTATAAATTAATTTGACATGTTACTGATTTTTTAAAATAATATTTTTGAATTTATCCTGTTTTATTGATATTTTTAAAAGTCAATGAAAGGAATAGTGTCAAAATTAATATCAATGATATTTAAAAATAAATAATATTTTATTAAATGGTATAAAATTTAAAAAAAAATTAAATTTTTCCCAATTATTAGGATAAGGTTTAACATATCAATCGTGATCTAATTATTGGTATTTTGAAATTTTATAGTCATAATTTTGACCCTTAAGGATTAAAAATCAATATTACATGGTAAGAGTTAAAAGGGTTAAATAAAGGTTAAAACAAAATAATAACGGTAAGAAAGTGACTACATTTGCCTAAAAATATTTGTATGAGAGTATTTAAAATCATATTCATCTTATATTTAAAATAAATAACTTTGGAGACATTTTGAATTAAAAATTAATTTATGTTAATTTAATATCCTGAGAAATTCCAAGAGTGCCCCTGCCCTCTCCTTTAAAAGGGAACCTCTTCTTATCATTTCAAAACACTTAAAACCCTTTTTTTAATATATACACAAATACATTCTTATAATCCCAAATATCATTATACATTCCTTATTTTAGGTAGAAAACCAACCTTAGAGGTTATAATGTGTTAATAAAAGGTTATTGTCTGAAGAAGAAGTATATTTATTAATCAAGTGTTTCTGTTTATTTATTTTTACACTTCATTAAAATCTTCTCCAAACATGATAAATTAAAAAACTGGTATCCTAAATATAAATATATGTTATTATGTGTATATAATAAACTATATCCATCTCCACTTCCATCAAATGTGAAAAGAATTCATCATTCATGTGTACGACGAACTACCATCTCACGAACCGATGTAATTCTTTTTACAGACCCATCCCTCAAGATTGGTTAAAATGATGGAATTAATGTTTATATATGATATTAATGAAATATTTATCACTATGAAAATATAATTTATCACATACCTCTTTACCATTCCATGTACTGAAAAATGAGAACGGCATTCATGCATACGTGTGAACTATCACCTCCACCAAGAGATGTGATTCATTTTCATCATCATACCACATGGGTGATATATATAATTATATTAAAAAACATAATATGATATGTATTATATTATAATAATTTTTTAATGATAAAATAGTACTTACCTTTTTTCATAATGATCATTGAAAAATGAAATCATTACTCATGCATATGTACGGGCTATCGTATCCATGATTACAACATAGTGCATTTTTCAAAACCATAATTAATAGTATGATTTAAAAGTATCATTGATGCATAAAAATTATAATTATTCCATTATTATTATACTATATATTATGGAATAATTAACTCTTTGACCATAGTCAACTGACCAAATCCATTTTCGACTTATAAACCAAATAGCATCAAAACATCAAACGATAACTTAAATAATTAAGTAATTTTATATTACATGATAATAAGTTATATTAAAATAATAATAAACATTAAAATTTTCTTAAGAATGTATAAATTAACCAACTTTTATAATTCATGAAGATAATGATTGTATTTGACGATTTAGACTCAGGGTAAGGGACTTTCTTTTAAAAAATATTTATTCTTTTAATTATTATTTTTCTTTCAAAAGAGATTTTTTTAACTTATACTGCATGAGAAGATTTTCCCAATTTCATGAAAACTTATTTATTTAAAGATTCCTTTACAATATTACCTGGTTATTTTTAAACAAATTTTTTTCCTTTGTATATGCATAGTATTCTTTTAAAATATGTTATTTTCCATAAGGAATGTTTTTATGAAGCAAGAATTCAGGTTTTATGATTATGTTATGGTTCTTAAGAATTTTTTATGATGATGTGTGGTTTTTTATAAACCAGATATTGGTGTTTTAGTAATATATATATATAATTAATTGGGTATTATTAGGTTGTAAGTTGACTATGATGGTTATTCCAATTGTAATCATGATGGTTACATTCAAGTATAATTGTTAGGGTTATTTCGTAGTAGTCATGAGGGTTACATCATATGGGATCCATGAAAGTTACATCATAAGTACGTATGAAAATAAAATTATTCCCCAAGCCAGCTATATGATTTATTAATCTTGTTATGGTTTTTATATAAATATTATGTTTTCACAAGGTAAGTTATTGATTTTATGTTCAAAGTAATGTAAATTTCACTTAGCTTTGTGAAATTTGTTGATGATTCTATCATGTTTTCAAAGAAAAATGTATTGAATTTATTTTTACATTATGATTTCTTATGAAAATTTTTATAGAATTTTTTTTAGAAAATGTGATATCTTGTATATGGGAAAATTTATTTTTAGCCTAATGTTATTTTTTTAAATCATAAATTTTTATAAGTATTTATGGATGAAATATTTATTTATTTATTTTTATATAGATTACTGATATTTTTTTATAATCCCAAGTCATAAAAACATTTCACATAGTTTAAGGGAGATTAAAAATAAGGATGAGGTGAAGAATAAAATTGTAAATATTTGTCATGAAAAAAAACATGTTTTATTTTACAAGGGGTTTCTTTTGTGAAAAATGGATACTGAGTATAAGTATCCAATTTTAATTTATTAGTTTATAATATAACGTTTTTTTCCTAATTCTCTAAAAAACTAAACCTAAAAGATCTTTATGATTGTAATAATGTAAATTATAGTTCAAAGACACTAAAAATGTAATTATTAAGTTTGAGATCTTGGAATAAAGTCAAATCCAAAACATATAAAAATTAAATAAAAAACTTGTTTATACATGAATGATGTTTTTATTTGAATATGTAATCATAAATTCTATTTTTTTTATGCCACTTGAGTAAAAAAATTATACCTATCTGTGAAAATAACAACAATATAGAAACATTAATATTTTCTAAATTTCAATTACAGTTTAAATTATTATCGTATATGATAATTCACCTCGAGTATATATATTCATTTCAAATGTATATAGATCCATGATATGTTTCTCGGTAAGTATTTTAAGGTTTTATCCAATTGGGGTAATGGTCATTGCACCATGGAGTGTTTTCCAATAATATTCATGGATTCTACCATTTTTCGGGGGGTTTCAGTCATTGTGGTTATATTACACCATTTTCCAAGTTCATGGATTTTTATCATTGAATTTTAGGGTAATTATTACTCTATGATCCTTAGATATTCAATATTTGAGGAATTTCCCAATCGTTAGAACTGTGAAGTTCCTTGGTTATATTGAATTTAAATAGTTTTATTACTTAATATTTTGGTTGGATTTCACCATGAATTTTGGATAAAGCCATTATTTATTTATGACCATGACCATCACACATTTATATTGGGTTTTTTATATTTAAATGTAAATATATGTTTTCTATTTCTATTATCTTCAATTTTTAAAACTCTATTCAGATGACAGGAATTATTTGGATCATCTTGGGTTCCATTTATCCATTGTTTGGTAAATGTTGATCCTTGTCTTGGGATTTTTGAGACTTTGTAATCTAAGATGTGTTTTCTTCCTTTTATTAATACCTTCTTGATTATCATATTATTAATTTTTATGAAAATGGTGTTACATTACTTATCTGATTTCATGGTGGTGGTTGTAATGGATTTTTTATGAGGTTAGTTCTTGTGGTATATCCTTTTGATATTTTGGGTTCTAGAACATTATTTATCCATAAATTTTTAATATATGCATTAAATATTTAGTTAAGGTAAGTAATGGTATCTTTATGTTACTATTGAAATCATAGACTAATTTTGGATTCTATTTCAATGGATGATTTGATGGAATTATCCATGAAAGATAATGAACCAGACATTAATAAATTGATTGAGAGACTGTGATTGAACATATTGTTCTTGTTTTCATTTTTATTTCCAACCTTTCATTTTTTTATTAAGTGTTTTGAGAAAAAGTTTTTTATCTGTTTTATTAGTTTTGATGTGTTTTATATTTTTTGTTGTCTTGATCATGTTTATAGCTTGTTAATGAAATAATTAAGTTAACTTAAGAGGAAATATTTAAATTTAAAATCTTTTATGTATAAATTTATCTAAAAGTTTAATTATTTAATGAGGGATCATGTTTAATTGGATTGAATATTAGTGTTTATTACTATAAATTTCATACTTATATAATAATTATTATATATTGGTGTTTTCAGGTTTCTAGTTTTTTATAATTAACGGATGATTTTTTTTGGGTTTATGTGTTTGCTTTCTAGGTACAGAATTAATTAAATTAAAATGTAGTTGGTTAAATTTAAAATGGGAATGGGATAAACTGAATGAATAAAAATTGGTGGGTATTTTTTATAGCAATTTAAATATAAGTGGAATGAAGGGGTTAATGTATAACTATAAATAGATTAATGGTGAAATGTTTGGTACTTTGAACATGATAAAGATGAATAAAATTTGAAGTTAAATATAATTTTTTCCCTATTTTATGATGATGGATAGGGATAGTATACAATGTAGTAATAAAAATAGTTAATGTAGTATAAGTGGTACCTGTTAGAGATGGGTATTTATTATCACTTGGTCATTATGGTTTGTTAAAGTGTGCATGGACTATATAACCTTAGGAATTGGGTTGTGTGATATATTATATACCTTTATTTTTTTTATTATTTCATGCACACCATCACCAGAGTTATGGAACCTTACTAATTTTCACATGGTTTTTATTTCTGGTGGTCTCCCTAACTTCCAAGTTGTATAAGAAATGAATGCTTGATTACTCTCTCTTCTCAGCTCTCTCTTTTGGAAAATTAAATCATGTAATTGATCAAAGTTTATATATATTTGGGTTATAACGGACCAAGATCTTTTTGGTAAAATAATTTTTCACCATCCCCCATTCTATTTCAAAATTCAAAACATAATTTATTCTCTTTGAAAAATCGTTTTTTTTTCATGGTAGGAAATAGTATAAAATTATATTTTATAATGAACACAACTTTATTTTAAAATATCTCTGAAATTAATATTTCCATTCCAAATGAATTTTAATTAGTTGATTTTCATCACATGATAAATCATAAGGTTTAAAATTAGTTTTCTTTACTAGAAATAACTAACTGCATCATCAAAATTACTCACACTTGATAATACAAGTTTCATTTATTCATGAATAAAAAGGGTAGACTACCATGTTTACAAATATATTTTTTAAAAAAAAAATCATCTGTAAATTACTAAATAGAGTATAACAATGTTCTCTCTAGAAAGATATAAATGAGGGTAATATCTTCAAAGCTCAGTGATATATTAAAATCTAAAATTAAGTAAAATGATCAAAAGATAATACTAATATGAAACTAGTATCATGATCTGTAAAATAATATTAAATAGAAACAAATAATTGATATGAATTTTAATAAAAAACAAACTCAATACAGGGGAATTATCAGCAAACAATTTTCTATTTTCAAATAACTACTATTATGTCTATATAAAAATTAAGTTTCTCTTGGAATCTAAAGTTGAAAAGAAATATAGATTCTCTAAATTTATAACTATTTAAAAACTAGTATCAAGGAACTATAATATAAAAAAAATACTATATATAAAAAAAATACTATATATATAACCAAGATATTAAATTCAATTATATCATTGGGTTTCTTGAAATATTTTTCCAGAAATATGTTTTTATTAAAGGATTACTGAGACTCTTCAAAATTATTTTTAATCTCCATGAAGAGTCATCAAACAATCACTAACTAGCCAAGATAATTTCCAAAAAACAATACCAACTAGTAATAATAATTTAGTTGATTTGAAAATAACAACATAATTATATATTTTTACATAAAATTAGTTTATTTTGGTTCACATGTGCATTATTGGTCAACTTGTCAATTTATAAAGCAAGTGGAAAATTTTTTGATTGTTTGAATGATTTATTTTTTCACACTCCACTTCCCATTTTAAAGATGAAAATATAATACTATGACTGAAAAAAACTACCCAAGAGATTCAAATTAGGTTCCATGTATTAAAAATGCAAATCTAGTAATTGTAGTGGCCAACCCATCATTAAAGAATTCCCCTATAGGGATTTATCTAAGAAAATAATCCACTTAAAAACTAAAATTAACTAAATAGTATTAGGGAATGTATAAAAGAAGATAAATAAGGATATTTAACAAGAAACAAATTAACAAAATATCTTTCAATATGAGTATGGATACCCCTTGTCCTTTTTTAAATAGCACACAAATAAAAAGATTCTCCAAAATTAAAATATAAGTCACTTAAAAATTAAACCCATCCTTGAAACTTATACCACCCCATAGACAGAGGGAACATTATAAAAATATACAAATACACCCATCACCACATCACTTATATATTTCCCATTCCAAAAAAACATCAACCATGACAAACACATCATAATTAAAATTATAAAAATAGTAACATGTATCCAAGGAAACTATAATAAAAGTAAGGATAACCAGAACAAAAAAAATAATAATTAAATTACTAAAATCTATGACTACCAATATTACCCCTTGTTCAATGAATATTTAATATTACTTTTACAAAAAAAATCTTTGTCAGTGTTATATACATAAAAAAATGGTTCTTGGTAGAAGTTATAAAAGATTTGGAACTCAAAAATTTTATGTTTAAGAAAAATTGAATGGAAATGAAAACCAATGTTAGATCATTATGGCTGGGAATAAAATGGAATCCATACATAGAGTTTTGGACTGGAGTCACAAGTGAAGAGGTGGAGGTCGTACTATTACATTTGGGTGGAACACTATACCAATGGGTTTTTAAAACTATTCATATAGAATATATATATATATAGATATATATATATATCAATGATTTCAAAAAAATCATTAGTATATGTTTTAAATATAGCAATGGTTATCAATAACTACTGGTATATATTTCATATAGACCACTCTATACCAAATTTTTCCATAACTAAATGCATATCCCTCACATTAACTGGTTATATCAATGGTTATAGAAACCCATTGGTATAGATATACCTATACCAATAGTTTCTTAAAAACATTAAATAGAATAAAATGTTAGATTAATTCAACAATACATCAAGGTAGCTTGGGGTTGATAGAAAATTTATCCTGATAATCGTCTGTGAGCACTAAATTTTGATATTGCTGACAAGTTATTCCTATGAATATATCCTCAGAAAAATGTAAATAGATTTTAAAATAATGGAAATATAATCCCCATATATATCATCCCTTTTGAAACACTTGACCATATTTGTACACATTATTATTTCTTGGTTATTCCACTGAATCTCTCTCAAATTCACCATGTATTCCTTATATTTCTCTTAAAGAAATACATAACTAATCCTTCACCTGTATAAAACATAGAGGGTGTGCCATTGGATTGTGGTATCTATTATTTATAACAAACAGTGGAGATTATATATCAAAGATATATTTTTTTCGAACAATATCACTCATATTGTAAGAACCAAAGATTTTATATGTATTCCCTTTGAAATAAACTTGATGTATTTGATTTATTACTTTACACGCTACCATAAGTCTAAGAGGAAATTTAATATTATAAACCTTTTTAACATATTCATTAGATTAGTGAGTATGAATAGTATTATCCACAATATGAAATATATATATATATATATCTGTGTGTGTGTGTGTTTTGGAAAATTTAAATTTATTGATTAATTCTAAATAAATAACAATTAATTTTTTAATGAAATTATTTAATTTTAAAAAGGCATATTTTTTGAAGAACATTTTTTTATGTGATATTATTTTTATCTAAAAAAATTATTTATCAATATTATAAAAATATTTCATGGAATCATACTGATAATATATATGAATAACTGAATAATCATTCATACAATAGTTATATTTTGGTTCGGAATGAGGATAAAATAATTTGATGGTAAAATAGTTATATTTTATAAAATTGTTTTTATTGAGGAAAGTGTTTTAATCATAAAAAATAAAAAATAATTGAATAATGGTTGTAATTAAATTTATATATTATATGTTCAATAAAATATTTTAGGTTTATTTTATAGTTTTTACTTTGAAAAAAATGAATGTAACATCAGTTTTTTTACTAAAAAATTCATTTTTATAAAATGGGTTTTCATTAAATTTCATGTGATTATTTTAAAATTATTAAAATACAAATATATGAATATAATTTGATTAAATTGACTCAATATTTATAATAATAATTTACAAATTTTTTAATGATACCACATTTATTTTTGGTTTTAATGAGTACTAAAAACAAATTACAATGATTAAGGTAAAATCATGTTTTCTAGGGGATAAACTAAGAGATAAGTGTAATATTTTGACATAAAACTATATAATTTTTATTTTCAAGAGTAATTTATAACTTATAGTGTCATAAATTAGAATAATTTCCCATTTGGAATCATTTTTCTTGTTAAATATATTAATATATTTCAATCTTTTGTCAAATTACAATTGTGTCCTCTCCCTCACTTACACAAGGACACCACCTCTCCTCTCTTATCCACATATTAAGAGCCAATTAACATGGAAAATACCCACCAACATAATTTAATAAAATCCATACCCATTTACTATATGTATTTTTTTCATAATACCATTCTTTTAAGGATTAATGTTTTTTTTGTATGAAGTTTCTCAATGACAATGTATTACCCTTAGCTATGTAATTTCAATTTAATTTATTATTATGCCTCATATAAATATATATAATACAATATAAAATAATAAATTTATTTCAATAATTATACAAAAAATAATTATTATGGTGTCACAAACTATTTCCACCCATTTACCATCAACTAAGAAATGAAAGTATTGCGCGTGCATATTTATGGATTAGAACCTCTATGTAGAGATATGACTCATTTCCGATAACCACCATTAATGGATATTTATAATTAAGGATTCATTAAATATATATTATTTATATGATATAATTATGATTTTTTTAATGATAAAATATTATTTATATTTTTTTTATTCTTTTCAATAGAAAATGAAAATAACATTCATGTATATGTACAGACTACCATCTCTATGAATGCTCTAATTAATTTTTCTATATATTGATTTAATGTATGTTTATGAATAAGTATATAATAAATATATATGATATTTAAATCATGATAAAAACTTCCTAGATTATTTATCCATGATCAAGGTTTAAGGACCTGAACAGCCAAACTGAAACTCTTACAAAAATGAAACATTTGTCACCTAGAATATGGAATTTAGTAAATAATATTTAATGAATGGGTGATAATATGTTCTAATTTAGCCATATATGGTATTATATGTTTTACTATGGTCATTTTATAGAAAAATAATTAATTTAAATTTTTTAAATAGACGGTTAGAGTGTTTACAAGGAAAGTTTAACCTGAGGTAAGTTACAATCTCATTTTTAACAGGATTGTTTATGGTTAAATTTTAAATGACAAAATTATCTTATATATCAAAAAAATATTATTTTTTTATCCTATTGTAATTTCAAGATATTTATCATTTTTATTTCATTTTTCTCTCCATAAGTAGTAAAAATACTTATATAATATGTTTAATGATAGCTGGACTTTTTTTATCTTCATTCAGGAATATGTTTTTTCCATGTCCATATTTTCTTTTAAATGTTTAAATTTTTTTACCATTATTTGTTGATTGATTAATTAAAATTTTAATGATATTTTAATCTCTATAAAAAATTGAAATTAATTTTTATATCATTTTCCGAACGAGGTAATTTTTACCAAAGGTGTGAACAAAATCTTTATTTTCACCTATGCCACACAAATAAATTTTCCTGCCATCATGAAAACAAATTGTTGGTACCGAATATGAAATCAATGTAATTTAAAATACTACTACTGAACATGATCTTAAAGCGTAGATAGTTTTGAAAGATTTTATTTGACTAGTCGTGGAGCCCAAACAGAGTTATAGATCAGAAGTTATGGTCGTTCGAAGTCAGGATGCTAAAAATGGCCATCGAAGACAATTTTGGGGAAAAGTTTGGTTATTAACACAAGAATTGAAATCTTTCAGGCAAGAATGGATGTTTTTCATGAAAGAATGTAATATTTCATGAAACGTGTCATGCAAACCTTTTAAATCCCAATGAGATGTCATCTTCCGACCAGGCCACCCAAAAAACATCTAAGAAAGGTGCGTGCAAGTTTTGAGATGTGCGTGTAAGATTACAATCCACACGCAATATTCTTAAGCACCCAATGTGACTTCAAACGACCCTTTATGCACACACCCACAGTAAGGTTCCTGTAAGATCACTTCCACGCCTATAATCTTACATGAAACTGCTCCCAGGTTCGCCTATCAATACAAGTGCACCCCCTCCCCTCGAGGGAGGTCTTATGAGGTCAGCCACTGCTTTGATGCGCGTAATACAACCTATTCTATACCCTCATAGAAGAATTGAAACCTCCATATGAGATATTTTATGATAAGTCCCATATGGGACCTCTTTTGCAAGGGCCCACAGTGGTTTGATCCCCACCCAACCTCTTTTCTACCTAAGTCATGTGCACACAAGATTCCATTCTTGCGACAAAAAATACCAATCATGCACGCAGGACTTTAATCTTGCGTGCAATAGTACAAAGGTGTCGAATCTTACACGTGCCTATACTGCACAGTCCAATCTTGCGCACATCCCATCCTACGTATAGCCCATCCTACATGCAATAATATAAAGTCCTGCACCAGCTAACCCCCATGGAAAATAGAGAGTCGCACCTTGAACTTTTCAGGTCGAGATGTCAGTATTTTCCATTGTGCCCTTATGTATAGCAACCTTCCACCTATATAATACCATGATTTGAGATACTCATACAAACACCATGAAACACCTTGAGTCGAAATTCTCCTCTTGTCTAGTTTCCCATGTCGTGATTTGAGATTGTCATCATCAATTCCCCAATTACCTTGAGTCAAACCGTTCCTCAAGTAACTCATCCAAACCCTATCACCTGACTCCTATGCCAGGATCCACTAAAAAGGGCCACTCATTTATAAGTCCCAACACCATCCATTTCTAGGAACCTTATGCCTAATATTCTTATCTAATGACTTTAAACTGTATGAATCCCTCTGTGAATAATGTGGGATGCCTCTAGATCCAAAAAATAGATTCCTAGTGCGCCAAGCATAAGATTCTGATAGTCTTATTTACATGACTTTAAACTATAGTACTACCTATATGAAAAAAATAGGATGCCTCTTTCTCCAAACAAGATATGCCTTATGTTTCAAGAATAAGATGCCAATAGACTTATCTATATGATTATAAACTGTTGTATTCCCTATATGAAAAACATAGGATTCCTCTTGCTCCAAACAAGAGATTCCTTATGCACCAAGAAAATATATCAATAGTCCTATTTACATGACTATAAACAATAGTACACCATATGTTCCAAACATAGGATGCCTCTTGCTCTAAAAGATAGATTCATTATGCGCCAAGAATAAGATGATAACAATCCTCTCTACATGACTATAAATTGTAGTATTCTATATCATTCAATAATAGGATGCCTCTTATTCAAAATAAGAGATTCCCTTACGTGCTGATCATAAGATGCCTCCTTCCATGATTATAGTGGAATAATTTAAAGAGTGTTGGAAACTGCTTGAACATTCTATCACTCCCCATCATGCTTAATTTGTCCTACATTTGGATCTTCATCCTCTTTAATGTATGAAGGGACCCTCTAACGGCCTGGTCCCATGCCACATCATCTCACCTACCATTATGGGCCGACTTTCCTGAAGACATTGGATGAAACTTTGAGTCAGGTACTATGTTTCGAACATAGTCAGTGGTCAAACCTCATTTATTTGTCCCCATTTCAGGCTAACGCAGTATGGATGCTCTGTTTTGAACACGGTTAATAGTTATACTACATCGTCACGCCAACCTCACCATGTTCTAAATGTCGGGCATGTGATTCACACATGTCATCTCCCAATTTTTGGACTGATTTCAACGCCCTTGGCATTACCCCACTTTTGTACTAGTGTATAGGTGTAGATCCTAATTATATGCCTCAATACACTAGTGAGTTGGGATGCCCTCATGGACAGACATGATGATGTCATTATGGGAATCTCCCTTGTATAAGCCCCATTCACCATTGCTACTTCATAGCAGCACCCGGACAGCTTCCTTATGTAAGCCCCATTCAACATTGTCGCTCCATAGTGGCTCCCGGGTAACTTCCTTGAGTAATCCACATTCACCATTGTCGCTCCATAGCGTCTCTCGGGAAGATTCCTTGAGTAAGTCCCATTCACCCTTACCGCTCCATAGTAGCACCCGAGAGGCTTCCATGCGTAAGCCCCATCCACCATTTTCACTCCTTAGCGGCACCCATGTAGCATCTATGTATACCCCATCAACCATTATCGCTCCTTAGCGGCACACAGGCAGCTTCCATGCGTAAGCCCCATCAACCATTTCCAATACTTAGATACATGCTAACGGTTATTTCTTCATTGCATAGTCATGCTAACATGGGCCCCTCAATGGATCACTCCAAGACACCCCCTCTCCATGGCATTGATGTTGCCTTCTC
Organism: Viscum album; assembly: GCA_963277665.1. Classification (NCBI taxonomy): domain Eukaryota; kingdom Viridiplantae; phylum Streptophyta; class Magnoliopsida; order Santalales; family Viscaceae; genus Viscum; species Viscum album. Next base: position 92,797,412 of record OY728125.1, read on the forward strand.
TTCCCCAAGGGTGGATAGGTATTAGTTATGTAATTCTTAGGGGTATGGAGTGAACCCACCTCGTCCGAGCTTTAGGATGTTAAACTGCCTAGCACCATCGTCCTCAAAACATGACATTAAACTGTGACCTCACCTCACACACTCTACACCGGGAACCCAGTCTTGGACATTCTCTATGCTCACTCATCTCCACAAGAGTGAGATCTTCCTCACATGTAATGAGATCCTCTTTTTTGAAGCAGCGGTTGTCCATAGGGAAGGGAAACCATCTTAGTGTAAGCCCATAGATTTCTTATAGGAGGTAGTACCCTTACACCTCCTTTATTCTTCTATTCCAAAGACCAGAGGAGATATGGGAAGTGGGACCTTCATTATACCATCCCTCTCCCATTGGGATTTTCCGCCACCTCAGCCTCCATTCTAGAGTAAGTCATAATATCCATCTCCGTGGGATGCTAACCACGCGTAAGACCTTATTTTCTCTTTGGTCTTCTAACCACGCATAAGCCCTGGTTTTCTCTTTGGGTTGTGAACCATGCATAAGACACTGTTTTCTTTTGGGGCCACTAACCGCATTTAATCCCCACTCCACTTCGCACTGATGCACATTTCCTAACGTGATCATCATGTCTTTGATGCCTCATGTTTCTCACACCGAACATGACTCATGTGGGCCTAGAGTAAGCATCAACCATGACATCCTCTTTGGGCCACCCTAGAGTGTAATCCCCAAACACCATTCCAAAATACGTGGACTTTGATCCTTTCCAGGGTAAGGTACATAGGTATCCTCCCTGAGGTTCAAGCCCAACACCTACTTGACCCGACCCCCTTAACGTCGGTTCACTCTCATTCTGAATGGCGTTAAACTACATCAACCATCCCAAATTACAAGGACTTTTTCTCCTATTCAAGGTATGTAGGAAGCCTCCATGAGGTTCAACCCAATCCAGCGGTAAGCTGTTGTGATCCCCAATCGATGGTAACTCGTTGCCAACCCCATCTAGCGGTAAGCCATTATGTCCCCCAATCGATGGTAAGTCGTTGTTCCCCGACCAATGGTAATCTATTGTGGAGCTCCAATCAGGGGTAATCCAATGTAGTCCCCTTTTCTAGGACCCATATCTGTAGTCTGTCCCAAGGAATCAGATCAACTCGGGATGCTAACCACGTGTAAGCCCCAAGCATCATCTTCAGGTCATTGTCCTCTATGTACTCCCCAATTCTATACCCCCATCCTGAAATACATGGACTTTGATTCACTTCCATGGGGATATGTAGGAATCCTCCCTAAGGTTCAATCCCATTGTTCATGTCCCATCGTGGTCTCTCCCTTGAGCCTATTTGTTTCAAGAAGGGTCACATCCATATGGGTCGCTTCCTCAAGGGTCACATCGCCCCGCCGAACTACATAGACTTTGATTCCCTGCCATGGGGATACATAGGAAGTCTCTTTGAGGCTCAATCCCAACACAACCACCACCTTCACGAAAGTTCTATCTCATTCCCCATCCACTCTCAACAATCCATATCCATCCTGATTCTTACCCGAGCTGAAACATCTCAGTGAGATCATGTAATCCACCTCTTCACTTCCCCTAGCTGTAATCAGGTACCTAACCATGTGTTATCCCCAACATCAGTGTTCCCTATAGGGGTTTCACCCACCTGATCCACTCCCTTCAGTGTTCTGATCAGTCTGATCCATCTCTGCTAGACGTTAAACTCGCAGCATACCCTGTGTTAAACATGGGAAGCTGAGAAAAACCTCAGAGACATGCTTACTACATATACTTCGCTGCATTTGACGTTGGATGCCTTGGGCTTCTGTACCATTGATAAGCCCCATAATAAGGGAAAGAAACCCAAACGCATCAGGGTTTCAGTGTCCAAACATGCCAGAAATTTCCAACATGACTGCTCCCCCGACCTAAGGTTGCTACCCTAACCGAACCCCTTGGAATGTCCTAATAGAAGCAGTGTAATTAACCAGCATCCAGGAAGATTTTCCAGTGGGAAGAGTTTCACGAACAACTTATTAATCTTTGAGGTAGACCTGGAATAGGTAATGAGTTCTGAGAAGGAATCCGTGGAAGGAGGGACCGAATCATCCCTTTTTGATCAAGGAGCAAATGTCCCTGAACAGGCAATGGATGTTGCCCACCTTTGGAAAGCGGGAATGCAGGGAAACAGTCACTGTGTCCTCCTCCGAAATAGATGGATGTGTGTGCCCTAATGAAAGTATCAGAAACACAATTTTATTTGACATATCTATTAATTTTTCCATCTTTATTTTAAATTAAAAAATTCTTATAATATTTTGGATTTTTTTGTTTTTAAATAGTAATTACAAAATGAGATGTGTTACGGCCCGACCCAAGTCGGGGCTCGAGCCAGAACTACCCCAATCCCGACTTCATAGGCCAGGGGTGACGAAAAGAACTGAAGGAACACTAAAAACGGGGTATCCTTTTCATAAAAACCTTTACGTGGACACAAATAACTTATTGAAAATGTTCATAGGGAAAGAAATAAAATAAGTAATACTATTATAAATATACAAAATATGCATAGACCAAGAAATAGAGTGAAGTGTGGTAGTGTATACTGAAAAAAAGGGGGTAAATACACGCCCAAACTAGAAATATGTCCCAACCTGATAAAAATGGAAATGATTAAATGAATGAGAGAGCCCAACTCATTTAATACGTGCTACAACCATAGTATACAGTCCAAGAACCTTGTATCCCTAAGATCCTCTACAGTCAGGGATGACCTTTCTACAACCTAAAAAAGACATGACATGTGTTAGGAGAAGCCCGTATAGGGGTGAGTATACACATACCCGGTATAAAATCCTGAAATGGGTGAAGGGGGGAAATAAGAGATAGAACTAAAGAGGGAAGAAATAGATAGAACAAGATACATTAATAGAGTACTGTGTAACATGATAAGAGGGTAAAAGTGAACTCATCCAAACACAAGGAACTCAAAACAGTGAGAAGAAGAACTTCTCATTGAGTCTTCACTACTTATAATAGGATATTAGACTCATACAACCATGAGAAGATAAACAGAGAAAGAACGTGGCATACCCCATGCGTCTTCACCTCTCCTGGAAAGAGAGTTTCTATACCAAAAGAGTGGGTATTAGAGTATGATATATATATATATATATATATTTAGTCAAAGAAGCCCAAATGAGAGAGTAATGTGATCTCCATTTCACAGATCATCCTAAAAATATGAGTAGACAATAGTTCCAAAATTGATTCCATCAATGATGCACAACATCTCATGCGTCTGTCTAGGGCACACAAGTCTAAGGGACTCAATCACCACACCTTGATACTATTTGTTTTGTGTGGAACTGACCCACCCACATACCCACATGGTTTTATGTCACGTCACAGGGATGCGTATTTGTGGATAAAGCATCCATCATTCTCGTGAGTCTAAATGTATGTCAATCCATGTCTCATCAATGTGATTCATTGTTGAGGGGTTTCTAGTTTTAGTAAATGATTTTATTCCATGGTACGTCATGAGTGTCCTACTTTGGTAGTCATCGAGTTATGCCACTAGCCAGCCTGGCTGGAGGGTACTACTTAGGAAGGTCATGGAGGAACCCCACTACCCAATTCTACTAAATGTTAACCCAGTGAGTCTTTAGGGAAAACCCACTACCCATCCCGGCTGGAGGGTTATGCTGGGAATATTTCATCAGGGAATGAAACTACCTAGCCCTGATGGAGGGTAATCCTATAATTTCAAGGAACTCTACTGCCCATTCCTACTAGAGGTTAACTCAAAAAAATCATCAGGGAATTCAACTGTCTATCCTAGCTAGAGGGTAAGACCAGAACTGCCATCGGGGAATGCCATTACCCAGCCCAATTTGTGGGTAATCTTGATACTACTCTGGTGAATTTTTATGATTGCTTCTATCATCGGGTGTATCCTCAGTGTGTTCCAAACCCATAATATTTCACATCAGATCTCAAAATCTACATTCAAGGATACCATAAAATTCTACACATAAAAACACTCAATATAGGAATATCTCTGGCCAAAAACTGAGTTCAAATGAAGTAGATACTGACATTCAAAGATCGCTCAGAAGAGATCAAGTAGTGCACAGTATGTGAGGGAACCCAAATGGCATGTGGTCCCTATTTACTATTTTTCTGTGTCTTTGCTCAGTACACGGGTGTTGTCCATGTAGCGATATATGCCATGTCAGGGGACTACATGGCATGTCCTAGCTATCTGGGGACTGGTCTGGGTCTTCTGGTTGGGTCTATGTATTCAGACCCCGTGTCCTTCTACTATAGTATACAGCATGTAGTCCCACATGGAATATTGTATGTGTGTCCAACATGTGTTTGTGTACTTCTACACGGACTCCCCATCTGTGTGACCCATAACATGAATTGTCCAATAGGGGGAGGGTTATAGAGCATGTAAATGAGTGTTACAAGTTGTGTTTCCCTCAAGTTCTCAAAAACCCTAGCACTACCACTGAGAGGGCTACACACCATGTGTTCTTCATCCTACACGGTGTGTATTCGGGATTTTTCTAGAATCTCAAAATTTCTCCTATTCTTAAGTCAGGCTTTGGATATAGTCAAACCACTTCATATCCCACCACGATTCCTTCTAAAATATTTGGATCTAGCTTTGAATCATGCTTGTTAGCCATCATTTGTTAGGAATCATCCACCAGAACATTTGGGGGTTCTATTATGCATTCTTCTTGTCACCACTTCTTTGAATCTTGATGATTCATCCTCAAATATTTGTATTTACCATCTATTAATAATGATGATTCTATATCTATGTTCCACTCAAATAATCATCATACTTTCATAATTTCTCTATAAATTTGGGCACCTGATCAGGCTTAGGTTTCCCAAAAACTATCAAACTAAAATCCATGGGTCTTCCATGGTGAATAACTTGAATAATTAAAGGATAAAAGCACCAAAACAAGGTTTTAAACAATGTAATCCAAGAATTCTTGGATGAAGAAAAAGATTTGGGAACTGAGGTTAGATGAATAAAAAAATTAAATTTCAATACCTTGTCACATGAAAATGTTCAATGAGTGAAAATCCAAGAAAAAGGATTTATATTCTCAAAAAGTTTAATCTATGGGTGTAAAACACCAAAATAAAATTCCTATCACTTATTTGGATCATTTTTTTTGGATAATGTGTTCTTAAATGGGGGAGGATGATATATTGCATTTGTTTCACTTAGATCCCCTTGATGCAAAGCTTTTTTCATTCATTGAACGAAAACTCTTGAGGATGGAAGAAGCTCTCACTGGTGGAAATTCAGGAATTTTTAGTTCAAACCTACACAAATCCTCCATGAAATAAATTTATAAGAATTTTTAGGTTAAAATAGATTTTAAGTGATTAATTAATTAATTAGATAATTAATCCACTTATGCACACCGCTAAAGATAGAGGTGTCTGAATGTCCTATGCCGACTCATTTTATGTCGTGCCTAAGGTAAAAATTGCATTCTCAAACCAACCATGGTCTTATATTTCAAATCCAATAAATCATCTTAGTGATATAATATTTTTTTAACTAACTACATTCAAAATATTTTATATTTTTATAAAATTAATTCCTAGTAAACTAGTCCTTAGAATCACATGTCGTCTTAGTTCCTTACTCTGTAAATATATTTAGAAATATTTCAAAGTCTTACAAGGAAAAACCTGGGTCTCTACATCATTCCATCCTTCAATATTTTCTTCCCAAAAAAACTAAGAAAACAACTTGGGATACTAATCCCACATCTTGATCCCTGACCCCAAGAAACTCTTCTGCATGTTTCTATGCTACCAAAACACACAAACCATAGGGCTATTCTGTAAAAGTGGATTCATCCTCGATGTCCAACTCGCCACATTCAATGATGTGCGTAGGGTCGTGCACGTATTTTCCTGGTTGTGACACTTGTAATACATCATGCACCCACTCCAACTGTGGGGGTAGTTTGAGGTGGAAGGCAACCTTGTCAACCCACTTCACTATCTCGAACAGCACAATGAACCTCAGGTATTTCTTGCCTCCTCATCCAAGCCTCTGCATTCCACAACGTTGGGAGACTCTCGATAAGATGTGTTCTCCTTGCATGAACACCAAGGTCCTATGATGGTGATCTGTATAAGATTTTTGTCTACTCTGGGCTGTCTTTATCAATTCACGGATGACCTGAACTTTCTCTGTTGTCACCTGCACCAACTTTGGGCCCATGAGAGATGACTCTCCAATCTCTGTCCGGGACAATGGTGACCTATAGGGTCTCCCATATAGAACCATAAAAGTTTTAATGCTAATGTAATATTGGTATCTTTGTTTAATGAAAACTCTACCAAAGGCAGGCGATGCTCCCTGCTCCAGCTGAAAACCAACATGAAAGCCCTCAATGTATCCTCTAGCACTTTGACAGTGTCCTTGGTATGCTCACCAGTCTAGCGGTGAAAGGTTGTAGTCATCCACTACTGGGTCCTTAATTTTTATAATAAGCCTCTCTATAATCATAACGTACACTAGACATAACAATCAGATACAATAATCATGGTTACCCCATGAAGGTGGATGATCGCTCGTACTTACAACTTCCCCAAACTCTCCATTGAAATCAATTCCCCAATAGCAAGAAATTTCAATGACATCATGAGTTGGTCAAAAATCACTTAGATGGTGTCATGGACCTTCACTGTATGTAGAATACATGTAACAAATTCCATGGATATGCCCTCCTATTTCCACTTTGAGATCTCAAGAGGCTGCAAACAGAACCACTGGAACATGGTTCTCAGCTTTCACCTACAGATAGGTGAGGCACCGTGAGACGAAATTAGCTACACCTAATCTCATACCAGACCACCAAAACTATAGTTGAATATCTCTATACATATTCCCCACATCGGGATATAAATATATATATATGAGGGAAATAGTGAAACTCTCACATCAATTCCTCCTGCATCGTGACTACAACCACTATTCACCCCTCTAATAAGATTTTGTGATTCCCTCCTTTAGAATACCCATATGGTGCATTGCCTATGGATATCTGATCATACAGAACCTCTATGTTGATGTCTCTCAATTGAGACTCTCTCACATGCTCGAGGAATGAAGGAGTAAACAACATCTACTAATGAAAATTTGTATCCTCATTCTCCGTCAAGGCTAGCTACAAGGATGTTAACTGCTATAAAGCTTCCTGCACCAAGAAAACCAAAGAATTCCTACTAATGGAATATTTTACCATGTTTCCCTTTCCTAGAGTATAGACTATTTTGAACTAATATTCCTGTAGGAACTCTAACCAATACCCATATCTTAGGTTTAGGTATCTCTTAGTAAAGAAGTACATGAGACTCTATTGGTATGAGTATACCACAAAGTGCTCACCCAAAGGTTGGTGTCTCCACATCCTCATGTCAAATAATACTACATCCATATCTTAGTCTTGAGTCAAATAGTAGTGATCATGGGGTCTTTAATACCTCATACCGTATGTTATTACCTCTTATCATTGCATCATCACACAACTGATCCCTACCCCTAAGGCATCGCAATACACTACGAACTCATTGCCTTACTATGGTATTCTACAAACTAGAGTGCTCGTCACCCTCTACATCAACTCCTTGAAGCCCTTATGGCACTACCTAGACCAGGTGAACAATTGTATCATATGTGTATTCATGTTCAAAGGGGCTATGATTCTAGATAAGTATATCACAAACATCTTGTAGTACCTTCCAAACAAACAAAGCTCCACGCCTCTAACACATTCTTGGGTGGCCCCTAAGCAAGAACTACTTTAATATTCACCATTTCAATTACTAAAAAATGTTCAAAACTAAAGGACTCGATCAACACACCTTGATATTACCCTCTTTTGGCGGCACTAACTCACCTGTATGGTTTTAAGTCTCATCATAAGGATGTATCTCATTGGGGAAATCATCCCTATTTCTATTATGTCCAAAGGTACATCAAACCACACTTCATCACTCTTTCGCACATTTCAGGGGTCACCTGTTTTAGAAAATGATTGCGTTCCTTGGTACATTAAGAGTTTCCTACTTTATTAGTCACCATGAAATTCCTCCATCCAGCCCAGCTACAGGGTACCACTCGAGAAGGTCATCGGGGAAATCCACTTCCCAATACTACTAGAGGGTATGCCTAGTGATTTATCAGGGAAACTCCACTACCCATCCCGGCTAGATAGTTACACCTGGAAGATGTCATAAGGGAACGCCACTGCCCATCCCTACTGAAGGGTAATCCTAGAACATCGAGGAACTCCATCGCCCATACCTACTGGAGAGTAACTTGGAAAAATCATTGTGGAATGCCACTACCCAGCCCCGCTAGAGGCAAATCTCGGAACAACCATCTGGGAAATCTACTGCCTAACCCAGTTGGAGTTTATGCCCGATACTGCTTAGGTGAATCTGTATGATTGCTTCTGTCATCAGGTGTGGCCTCAATGTGTTCCAAACTTAGAGAATATCATATCATATCTCAAAATACACTTTCAAGAGAACTATTGTGTTCTACATGAAAAAATCAGTATAGTCATCTCAAGGGCCAAAATCTGAGATCAAATGAAAAAGAAACAGATGTTAAAATATTCCTCAGAATAGCGCAGGTAGTACACAGTGTGTGAGGGGGCCCATAGAGTGTGTGGTACCTCTTTACTTCATGTCTGTGTCTCTAGTCAGTACACATTTCCCATCTATGTAGGGGTATACGCAATGTAGGTGGATGTCATGACGTTTCCCACCTATCCAGAGATTGGTCTGTGTCTATTGGTTGTGTCTGTGTACTTGGACCTCGTATATTTGTACTTTGGTACATGACATGTAGGCCCACATGGAATATTGTCTTTGTGGATAACCCGTGTTTTTGTATGTCTACACAGACTACCCATTCATGTGACCCATCACACAGATTGTCCAACCGGGGAAGTGGTACACAGTGTGTAAGGATTGTGACACATCATGCCACCCTCATGTTCTTTAAAACCCTACCGCTTCCATTAATAGGGACACACACCGTGTGTTCTTCATCCAACGTAGTGTGTAGTCAGTATTTTTCCAGAATCCACAAATTTCTTCCAATATTCAACCATGATTTGGATCTGGTCAAACTACTACAAATCCCACTATAGTTCCTTCCAAAATATTAGGATCTAGTTTCAAATCAATATTTTTGATTTTTGTTCACTCATAATCATCCACCAGAATGTTTGGGGGTTTCATTCTTAATTCTTTAAACCATTTTGTCTTCAATCCTTGAGGATTAGACCTCAATGTTTCATATTTTCCATCCATTAATCATGAAGATTATAAATCTATGCTCTGCTCAAAGAACCATCATTGTTTCATCATTCCACTACAAATCTGAGAACCCCATCAAGATCAGGTTTCCTAGAATCTATGGAACCAAGATCCTTGGGGATTCCACAGTCAATAACATGAAGAATTGACTGAGAAAATTACCAAAACAAGGTTTTAAACATCTCTGGCCAAGAATTCTTGGTCGAAAAAAAATATTGGGGAACCAGGGTTAGATGAACAAAAATAAATAAATTAAATTTCAATGCTCTGACACATAAAAAGGTTTCAGGGATAGAAAATCCTGGAAAAAATATGGATCTACTCAATACTTTTAATCTAAGGGAGTAAAACACCAAAAGATGAGTCATACCTCTTATTTTTACTGTTCATTATTGAAGAACTCATTCACCAATGGGGGAGGATGATATGATGCCCTGATTTCAATTCAATCTGCCTTGATCCAAAGGTTTTTTATTCTTCAAGGGAAAACTTTAGAGGAAGGATGAATCTCTCACCAGTAGAAATTCAGGAATTGTGAGGCCAACCCTGGACAAATCCTACATGAAATGTATTTTCAGATATTTTTAGGTTGAAATGAATTTTAAGTGATTAATTAATTAATCAATTAATAAATCCACTTAATCACACATCCAATGATATAGGTTTCTGAATGTCCCTCACCAACTTATTTTTCGTTGTGCCTAGGCTAAATACCATGTTTGGAACCAAATTGTGATGTTGGATTTCTGATCTGATCAACCGTTTGAGTGGTATATTGTTTTATTTAAATAAAAGCATGTAATATTTGATATTTTATAAAATTAATTTTGGTCACATCATGTCTTGGAATCACAATCCATCTCAGAACCTAGCTTTGGAAATATATTTAAAAACATTTTAAAGTCTTACAAGGAAAAAACTAGGTCGCTATAAGAAGGGTATTTTCCTCAAGAAATTTTCCAATAATCTATTGAAGGAATTTTCCATCTATTATAACATCCATTTATGTTATTCTTCATTAGGGATAAGATTATATAGTATTTTCTTTATTCATTCTATGTATGGTTTATTATTATGGTGATATAACATTTATGAAACCCTATTTCATTTCCATGGTTTATATTATGATGAATGATTAGTGCCTTCATGAAATTATTAAATACATATGAATTAATTGTGATATTGTGATAAGTGGGTCCATTATAGACCTCCAATGAACTTGTTAAATATCAATGCTTTATTAGATCATAGGTTATGTTGGATGTTATCCCAATCCCAAAAGATGTTATAGGGGAGGTTATCCCAAGCCCCAAAAATGGGGTATATAGAAGGTTATCTCGAGCCCAAAGAAGGTACATGAGTGGTTATCCCAAGAATAACATATGATGAATGTATTTTTGGGTATCCTTGACTTAATATAAGATTATTATTATTATCCCATTCTTTATGATACTATTTTATTACATGATATTATTCTAATATTATCATACCCTAAGGATATTTTTATTTTTAAATGATCATTGATATCTCCCTTGTTAATCTTTATTGAGAAACTAAGATCACTATTTATAATATTTTCCTTTCCCAAAGATATGTAGAATGGTTTTATGTATGATATGTCTATGAATAGTTCTAATTGTGGAGAACATGCTAGGAGATGGTGTAGATATCTTATGTACAAGTTGTTTATGTATCAATGTTTCTAAATACGCTAAACCTTTATGGTTGTGGTGTAGATCATAATGGTATGTGTCAATTATTAATCCAAAATTATGTAATATTTATTTATATAAATTTGGGTCACCACATTTGGAATTAGGGTAAGTTTTATTTATTTTTGGAAAATAGGATGAGGTAAATTTAGGGAAAACCCTTAGGGTAATCCTTTATATAGGATACCATCATAAGTTATGTTTAAGAAAAGAGTCTTGTTTTACTATAAATAAAATACATTTCTAGATACTAGCTTGTGGATTTAGCTATGGAACAGATGTACCTAGGTGTAGCAACTCTGAATGTGGTGGATTGGTTATTAACTCGATCATCATGAGTGCATGATGAGTAGACTTATGACTGCACACCTACCTAGAAACACATAAGGGATATTCTTGGGTTAATTCAAATATTATTTTAAACCATTAAAAAGGATTATATTAGATGATGAACATGTATGAATAAGGTTAAAGATAAGGTTTCATTGATTTAAAAGATTTTATCATGATTGAGACATCTTATAACAGATTTTCATGATTATATTGTTTCTCATTATGATTATTGTTGTCCACATCATGTTTTTTAGTCAATTTATAGAAACCAAAGGAACCAATTGTCCTCCTAAAAAATGAATTTTATTCGATATAGAATTAAAAATATCACCACTATGCTTATGAAACTTTCTTAAGACATAAATGATACTCAGATTACATATGACCAAATGAGGGAACAATATTCTATTGAGTTATTTATGGGGAAACATCCAAATTATTTTTTTATTTATAATAATCCACTAATTATTGAAAAATAGATTAGTGTTAATGAAAATATATATCCCACTTTCTAGTGTTCATATCAATAAAGCATTATTTTTACTATTTATCATTTGGAAGGTAAATCAGATCAATAGTGAACTATTAATGAGAACATGAGGTGATAGGAATAAATTTAATCTATTGAGTGGGATGAGTATAAAAAGTTATTTTTTAATAATAATATTCCTCATATTATTCATAAAAAAAATGGTAATGAATTCCTTGAGAAAAAATATAAGGATGAGGAATCCATTAATACTTTTGAGGAAATTTTTATGAGAATTTTGAGGTATATATTCATCTAGTTTTATCATCCAACCAAAAAATGATTGATCATTTATTCAGTGGATTAAAACAAGTTCTCCATAAGGAGTTTTCCATAAAAGACTTTATTAGATATGAATAAATTATTTGATATACTATAATGGTATAAATGGACATTATATTCAACCATCAATATCATGGTCTTGATAAGAAAATAAATATTAAACTCCAAGGAATTTATAATAAATAAAACCATGGAGGGAAGTGGATGAGTTTTCCTAAACTGCTAAAAATTTGGGTTTATCCAATGTGATTTTTTATCAAAATTAGATAAATGCACTAATGAATTTCATATTTATCAACACTAGAAAAATCACTGATAAATAATACCTTCTATTAGTGCTACAAAAATCAATGATAAAGGGTACCTTTTATCATATTTTTTAGCAGTAATAAAAAGTTACCCTTTATTATCTCTTTTTCTAGTGTTGATAATGGTGGCCTTTATCAGCACTTTTTTCTAACTTGGAAGGCCAACTTTATCAATAATAGAATAAATCATTGATAAATGTGGATTTTTATCAGTTCTTTTGGATAGTGATGATAAATTGCACCCTTTATCAGTGTTTTTTTATAACACTGATAGAATGGGCCGTTATTAGTGCCTAAAAGGAACTAATAAAGGTAACATTTATCAGCTCTAGCAAAAAGACTAGATAAAGGGTGCCTTTTATCAATGATAAAATTAAATAATTGATAAAAGGTACTCTTTATCAATACTTTTATTTTACCACACCTAAAAGGTACACTATATCGGTGATTTAAAATTAACATTGATAAAAGGTATATTTCATTAAAAAAATTAAATATCATTAAAAAAATGTATCAAAATATAAATATATTAATATTTATATAAATATAGTACATTTTAATAGATATTATATATTTTATTAATTATGATTTATAGAAGACTAAATATGTATTTACACATTATATATGAGATATATAGTAAAAATGGATTATAAAATAATTAAAAAAATAATATTAATTAATAATTTTATAGTTATTATAGAGTAATGTTCATTTAATTACAACTAGATGACATAAAAATCCAATAAATTATTGAATGATCAAATATAATTTGAAAATATGACTTGAACTTCAAACAGACATGATTTTTTGATTAGGTGTCCATTTGGACACTTCCAAATATAAAATCAAATACATCATAGAGATATAGGTCTTGTTGGTTATGGAATACCCCTATCACTATTTTATTGAGGTCACTATTTTTTTAGGTCAAAAAAGGCTCGAAATGCCTTATAAATTGAGTTTTAAATCAAGATACCATAATTTTTTAATATTTGATGGAATTTTACTTTGTTTAAGACGGTCATATTGTTCTTTTTTATTATATAACGAGTTCATTATTAGGTCTTACATTTATTCATATATTATGGTTTGGAAATATTTTAACTTTTCATATTTTGGTACTATTTATAATTAAATGTATGCATTTTTTTATGTATACATGTAACTAATCAAGTGTAAAAAAATATTTAAACAAATTTACGTAAAAACTTTTTTAAAATATATAAACCATATTGAAATAAATATTTATCATTCATTTTAATTAAAATAAAAAAAAAATCATTTTATTTACCATATAAAAATAGATTTAATATATATATATACATATACAAGTAATGTTTATATATAAATATGTTTATGTCAATGTATATATATATATATATGTATATGTATGTATATTCTAATATATGTAAATAAATACATATATGTTAAAATTTGTGTGTGTACGTGTGAAATATAAATGTGTACATGTGTGTTTAAATATGTGTGTGTGTGAGTCAATATTGTATGAATATGTCATTTATCAATGTATTTTTATAAATATATCATTATCATTAAATATATTATATAAACTTATTTATAGTAAATATTTATAAATACATTATAACAAAATTTAAATATAAATATTATATTATGTTCTAATATATATAAATATATATGTAAATATATAGTCATATAAATATATATTTGTAATGAATTAAATTTATATCAAAATATATAATATATAGACATATTTTAAAAATGTATTTAAAAATAATTATATAAATCACATGGAATTAATTATTATCCATTTTATTTAAAATAATATCTAACCTTTCTTATATTATAAAAATATATGAATATATATATATATATATTCTTATACAAATGTATATATAATGTTTATATATATCCATATGTATATGTATTAATAAATGGATATATAATTATATTTATTCAAATATATTTAAATCAAGATTTTTTTAAAGGTTGGGGCTGAAGCCTCATTTTATTATTTAAAGCAAACACCTCTTTAGACTGGGCAAAGGGAGACCCATTACATAACCCGAAGGTCCAAGGCCAAGTGTCCTGAATACATGGCTTGAAAGCCCTTTTTTTCCAAAGAGCCCCTCTGTTAATATTATTGCTACAGTACCTGGGATGCTACAGTACCTACTACAGTAGCGCCGCTTCTAGGAAGTATAAAAGCATTGAAAAGGGGGAATTCTGAGTGTTGAGAAAAGGTGGGGGTGGGGGAGCATGAATTCTAGAGGGGGTAGTTGTTTAAAATCTCTAACAAAGGTGGGGTACAAGTGATGAAGAATGTGGGAGGTGAGTGCCCTAACAAATAAAAATTTATTAGCACAAGAAAAAATTGTTAAAAAGGTACCATTTATCATCCCTTTTTTAGCGCAATAAAGGTACCATTTATCATCGATTTTCATTATCACTTAAAAAGGTTGAATTTACCATTTCTTTTTTATCATTGATAAATGTGGCCTTTAAAAGTGCAAAAAAACACAGATAGATTCCACCTTTATTAACGAAAAAAAGAACTAATAAAGGATGTCTTTTAAGGGTTCATGGATCATCAGTTCTTTTTTAGCCCTGATAAATCTAATTTATATCACTTTTAGAAGAATGATATATAGTAGTGATTTATTCCATAAGTGTGGAAAGAATAAAGGGTGAAATTTTCATAATGGGACTAGTAATTTCTTTAAGTGTATAAAGGAAGGTCATTTGGAAATCAAATATTTAACTGATATGAATAAGTTTACTCATGAAGTGAATAAAGATAAATTTCCACAAAATCCATAACCCACTCTCTATTGTTTAAAATGTAAGGTATATGGGTATTATTCTAAATAGTGCATGAATCTAAGGGGTAATGACAATTATTGATTTCAGAAACCTCTTAAGCCTCGAGATAAAGTGAAATCTCATATAATCTCTATTTCCAATGTTGGTTATGATAATGATGTGGTGAAAGGTACACTTACCATAAACTCTAGAATTTATAATTCCTAATTTCATTATAGATCTACCCATACTGTTATATCTAAATAGTTTTCGAAGGGTATAACATTACCACCTAAATAATTAGATGTTGAATTAGTAATGAAGACTTCTAATGGTATGATGATTGTATCTCAAGTCCATGATTCTTCTCCAATTGAAGCTTTTGGTGGTATACTTCCTTTAAATATTTTTATTCTTCCTCAAGTTTAATTTTAGTTTATTTTGGGAATGGATTAGATTTCATTAAATAAATCTCATATCAATTTATGAGTAAGGAAAGGCTTATTTGATATTCTAAACCAACCTATCATCGCATATTAGTGTGAGGATAAATATGAACTTATAATGTAAATTACATCCATCATATGGGTCTTGATTCTTATTAAAAAGGGTAATTTATATCATATGGTTTGGTTTAAACTTAATATCAAAGATATGTCTATTGTAAAATAGTTTTTCTTATGTATTTCTATATGGGTTGTGTGGTATTTCCCTAAATTTTGATGTTCAGTTTTCAATAGAACTCATAACTGGTGAGACACCTATTTTAAATAGTCCTTATAGAATTTCCCTGATTAAGTTATAGGAATCAAAGAAGCCAATTTTGGAGAATCTTTATAAGGAATTCATTTAGCCATATTTTTCACCATGGGGTTCACTTTTTCTTTTGGTTAAGAATAAAAATGGATATATGACACTCTATATTTATTATTGGGAACTTAACATGATCATTATCAAGAATAAATATCATTTTCCCCATACTGATGATTTTTCCAATCAATTATGAGGAGATAAAAAAATCTAATATTGATCATCAATCTAGACACTATAAATTGATGTAACACCCTGAGCTTCCACGATACGCTTCTCATTCAATAATGCAATAGCTTGCATTGTATGCAACTTCGAGTTCTAAAACACCGCGACTAATCAAAGTAGCCGTTATGAATAGTAATAACCACTTTTTAAAATTATAGAAATTTTATATTTCAAAATGGACTTCATTTTTGGATTCGGAATATCGAAATTAGCCTATGTTGAATTTTTGGTATTTTTCTGAGAACTTCTAATTTTTTATGAATAGTGAAAAATACTTAAAACAACTTTTTAATCAAAATAATTTATTGTGATAAATTATACTATTTAGTGGTTTTAAGGTATAATTAGAATATATTTTTACCATTTTATCCAATGGTGGTCATTAGAATTAATTTAACATTGAAATTGGACATAAACAATTGCCAATCTTTTGATATAAATTGTTTCTTAAAAACACGCTATTTGTCGTAACAGCGGGAATTAATTATAAAATTAATTAATGCAACTTATATGTTTGGAATTTTTTAAAATAGACATCATTTTTGAATTCGGAATATCAATTATAGCTTAGGGTGAAATTTTGGCCTTGTTCTGAAAAACTTCAATTTTTGATGAATAGTGAAACCACTAAGTGGTAGTTAAATAACTGATTTTTCGTTTAAATGAAATATTACCACTTCTGTGATTTGATTTTCAAAAATCCAACATACATGGTTGTCATTAAGAAGTAAAATTTGGTTCAATGAGATTAAAATAATTTTTTGATGAATAGTAACTTTTAAGTTCTTAATCGCGATTAGAGGTAATTAGTGTAGTTTAAGGTAAAAACAATGTTTTAATAATATGATATGAGGTTGAAACTTGTCCTACTCCTATTGGATGAGTCATGGCCGACCAAGACAACCCATGGGTCAACTTGGGGACCCCATGGATCCACTTTAGTTGGAAACTGACATTAATATATATTTATTTAATGTTAAAATTAAATTGACACAAACATGAGTTATTTTACTAAAACAGTTTTTAAGTGGGGTTACACAAGTCCTAATTTTGACTATAAATATTCATTAGAAATCTAAAAAGATTTCCTACATCATAGTATTTTTTTTATAATTTTTAGAGATTAAATAAATTAAATTATTTATGACATCATTATGATGCAGCGATGACCTCATTATTTAACGATTTAAATAAAATGAGAAGATACTGCAAAATCCAAGGCTTACACTTGTCCAAAGCCTATTGGATGAGGAGATTTCGAAACCTTATCACCTTATCCTCGAATTATATAATTGTGGGACCTTTAGAATCCTAAAAGCATTGTGAAATAATGTAACATTTTAATCTTTCCAAAAGTGCCCCTCCTCTCCACTTATAAAAGGCCCCCACCTCTCCCACCTTATTCACACCTTCAAGACATTTGGCTCGGCCAACCTCTGCCCAAATACTCTCCCAACTTTCCCCTATTACTCCTAGAAGCCTCACTTTGGGCATAACTCTTCCCAAGGAAGCCTTTGGCTCAAATCAAAAAGAGTTACCCGATTTTGAGGTAATGTCTTCTCTAATGTTGTTTTGTTTTATTTTTCTTCTCCAACCCCCTAAACTCTTTTTATTCATTTCTTTTTTAACAAAACAAGTATCCTAAATATACTAGGATGTTGTTATAATAAGGATTCTAGCTAAACTTACACACACCTACATCTAATGGTTAAAGAACATACGGTTTCTGTGGATGGCGAATTTCTGCCTCACGAAACGATGATTGTTCAACACTCATATAACACCTTCAAAGGTGGCCATTAAGATTTCACTATATTTATATATGATATAAAATATGTTTATGTTTTACTTATTCTTCTGTATTTCTCATTTATGGCATACTTTATGATTTCCATTATGGGTAAAACGCGATAATTTCATTTTAGGAAGTGCGGACTACCGCCCCCTCAAAGTGATTTGAATCGTTAATGCCATATGTGGGATGTATAAAGGATGGAGTAAATGGTATTATACACTATATTATACTGGAATTATATTATACATTTATATCATTATGATTTCGTTCCATTAAATATGAAATTGAAATGAAAGTAGCGTTCATGCGTATGTACGGCTTACCGTCTCCATGAACGGTGCATTTCATTTCTTACCTCTAAATGTTACGTAATATTATAAATGAATGTATATACTGGATATATAAGATATATATGACATCTAAATCATGAATATAATTCTGGATATAATGGATATTTCACCACATGAACAACTTGTAATTATAAGAAGTTTATTTTTGACTCAAGTACCAAAGATCGACAAAACGACCGTTATTAACTTAAATAATTAAATAATGTTCATAACATGGTAATAAGTGATATAAATGGAATAATGAACATGAAAAAGTTTATTAAGTAAATATAAATTAACTCTAGTTTATTATTCAGGAGGTTAAAGAACGGTCGAGTCAGGACAAGACGCAAGGTAAGGGAATTTCTTAACCCAATTTCCATTCTTTGGGTTACTCTCTTACTTTAAAATTTTGTCATGATATTATTATGTCATATCTTGTACTTATACTTTCTTTATGTGTACATATATTGAATACACATAATAGATCTATTTTATTTAAAAAATGATATTTGTAAGGGAATTTCTTAACCCAACTTCCATTATTTGGGTTAATATCCTACTTTCAAATTATGTCATGATATTGTTATGTATTATCTTGTATTTGTACTTTCTTTATGTGTAATTATAGTTAATACACATAATAGATCTATTTTATTTATAAATTATCTTTGTAAGGGAACTTCTTAACCCAACTTCCATTATTCGGGTTAATCTCCAACTTTCAAATTATGTCATGATATTATTATTTCTTATTTTGTATTCTTTATGTGTACCTATAGTGAATACACATAATAGATCTATTTTATTTTAAAAATGATCTTTTTAAGGACTTCGTCTCAATCCCCTTTCATTGAGGCATATTTGGTTTTATACAAAACTTTCTTTTATACGGTGTATAAACCCCTTTGACTTTTACGTTTACTCAAAAGGAATCTTTTTATACGAAGCGTTTTGCTAAACGACAAAAGAGAATGTTTTTATTTCCATACTTATGCGGCGACAACGACTTCTCCGCCGCCGTGACCATTATTTGAGTTTCAGCTTCCTCTACAAGCCATCATTTTTTTAATGAAAAATAAATACAAAGTTTTAACTTTCTTTTATTTTGGTATTGAAAATGGTTTTGAAAGCGTTTTTATTATATTAATGTGTTGTATTGATATCTTGTGATTGAAATGTGGAAATGTTATGTTTCCTTTATGCATGTTTTATGTGATACGATTATGTTATGGTTTATGATATGTTTAAAACCATTCATATGAGGAATGCATTGGACTTAGTAAGTGATGGGTGGAGCCCGCTATAGCTCCTCGATGCATCGGTAGGTCTCATGAGACAACTAGACGTGGAATTGGCCGAGGCCCTTTCCCAATTTGATTTATGGTTTTGGCCGAGGCCTTAATCATTTTAGACGTCTTGGCCGAGGCCTTGACAAAATGTTTCAGAATGTCCGGCATTATACATTCCCTCATTATGAAAGTGGTTATTGATATTTCATGTGATTATTCGACCAGTAGAATATCCATGTGAAGAAGTGAATGGCATTATCTCATTTTACTTTTTCCATATTATGTTGATGTTCAAGTTTAAAAGGCTTTTGTTTTAGTTATACATTGCCTTAAATTTTTATGTTTATTTATGAAAGCTTCCGCAATATTGTTATCCTTACTGAGCATCTGAGCTCACCCCTTTCAATGTTTTAATATTTTCCAGGATGTGAAGAAGTATTTTATGAATGACCTGCAGGGATTGTGAGAAGAGGATATGAGTGTGGACTATGGAGACTTTGTTATTGCAGTTTTTCACTTTATGATGTAATGTAACGTTTACGAATGTATCTAGTGTTTCCAAGGCTACTAAACTAATCGGTCTTTCGAGACTTGATCTTTTGTGATCATGCCAATGTTACGAAGTAATGCACCGACTCTGGGTAGCTGGGGTCGGGGCGTTACAATTGAGGTTCAAAATTGAATACATGCACAAGACAACCTTTTATTTGAGGTATGGACACTATAAGTTTAGATTGATTCCATTTACTGTTACTAATTCCCCTACTCACTTCATGAATTTTATTAATTGAGTCTTTAAATATTACCTTGATCAGTTTATGGTAGTCTTTATAGACCATATTCATTTATATTCCAATAATAAATAAGTTCATAAAGATCACTATTGGATTGTAGTAAAACCCCTATAAAGGATAAGTTGTATGAAAAAAAATCCATGTGTATATTTTGGGGATATAAAGTCTCGTTTTTAGTTTTAATAATATCAAGTTAGGGTATATTGGTGGATCCATCATAAAATTAATTTATTGAATGTTGGACCAGACCAACCACTGTGACTGAGATCAGAAGTTTTTCTTTAATTTATAGATATTTTCAATGATTTGTGATAATTTTCTCATATAAATCTAATTCACTCACTAGTTATACTTGTAATTGTTTCAAGTTCCTTTGGATAGATTAATTTTATGAAAATTTCAAGGATTTGAAAGGTAGGTTATTTAGTGAACCTTTACACACACTCTCATGTAGTGGATGAGTTTTTGGGATCTATATTGATGTATCAAAGAAGGGTATATGATTTATTCTTATAATGAATGATTTTGTGAGATTTTATGCCTCCTATAAATTAAAGGTTCGTGAGAAAAATTACCAAACTAACTATTTGGAGTTAGTAGTGGGAATCATTACATTAAATATATATAGGCATTATCTTTATAGGTAAGGGTGTGATATATACACTAATCATAAAATTTTAAAGTATACATTCACGATAAAAATTTTGAATAAGTTCTAGAGAATATGGTTGGAGTTATTTTATTATTATGACTTCTAAATACATTACCACTTAGAAAAGTGAACAAGGTGGTTGATGGTTTGACTCGAATGAATCATACTAGCTTATCTATGTTTATAATTATAAAAGATCTAATATTTTTTTATTTTCAAAGGATGGTCCTTGAAATATTGAAGTAAGGGGAGAAATCATATCTTCCTCATATGAGTGTTCAACCATATATCTATGTAATGGTTAGAGTGGTTCAAAAGGAAGTTATAGAGCTAAAAAAGAAGGTGATAAATGTTCCTGAATTTAACATTGATTGTAATGGGGTGATAATATTCAAGAACTCATTCTATGTCATGTCAATACTATAATTGAAAAGAAACATATGGAAGAATATCATAGCCTATCATTCTCTATTCATCCAAGAAGTATGAAGATTAAAAGATATCTAAAAGTGTATTTTTAGGGGGTAAAATGAATATATATATATATAGTAGTGTATGTATCTAAGTGGTTATAATTTCGCCATGTTAAGTTTAAAATATAGAATTATAAGGGTTTGTTACATCTATCACCCATACCAAAATGGTAATGGTAAAACATCACCATACATTTCATCATCAGACACCCCAAAACACCTAAATTTAAAAATGTTATTTTGGCTATAGTATATCACCTTTGGAAGTTAGAAAAATTCACCTACATAAGAAAATATTTCTATCTTGATTAAATTTATATAATATACATTAAGTAACTCGTATGTTTTCTTGGAATTCCACGTCCTATTATATTTGATCATGATATGAGGTTAAATTTGATGCTCTAATCATGTTTCCCGAATTCTCTAGATATAGAGTTTTTCTTCAGTACTTCCTATCATCCTCAGATAAATAGAAAATATGAGATAACTATTAAAACCCAAGATGATATTTTAATATCACATTCATTATATTTGAAAGTTCATTTGTATCAACACCTTCTTCTTGTTGAATCTATTATAAAAATAGCTTCCACTTGAGAATTTTGATGAATCCTTATAAATAAATCAACAGAAGAAAGTGAATAAATCTATAATGATGAGATGAGGTTATAGAAAGAAATATATTGGGACCTGAGATAGATAATAAAATTATATATAATGTTAGATCCACTTAGATGAACATCAAGGCAGCTCGGAATTGATAGAAGTATTATGTCAAAAATTGTCGGAGAGATCTAGAAGTGAGAATTTATTCCTATGAATTTCTCCATGGAATAAGGTTATGAAATTAAAAAATAAGGGAATATTTGTCACAAGATATATCATTCCAAAAATATTCTATATTGATTATAGACTATATCTTATCACTTAGTGCTTCCACTGAACCTCTATCAAGTTCTTGATGTGTTCAATATTTCTCTTCAGACAAAGTACATACCTTATACTTAACATATACTAAAAATAAAGGTTGTAACACTAAATAATGATCCTTAATATGAAGAAAAACTATTATAAATCATGTATTATAGAGATAAATTTCTACAGAACAATCCTAATCACCCAGTTAACGTTAACTGGAGAAATCTAACATTTGAGGAAACTATATAGGAATGCATGGAGGAGATGGAGGAAAGATATCCTCATTTCTTTATATTGGAGTGAAGGATAATTGATAGTGAAATTAACTTTTTAAGGGGATAAAATTTAACCACCATTTTTTTATGTATTTTATTTAAAATAAAACTGAATTATTTGATAAATTACTTTGCATGCAACCCCGAGTCTCAACAAATCCTTGATGTAGTTAACCTGTATCACCTAGTCATTGGATTGGTCGGTATTAATAGGATTTAAAACATTATAATATATATATATATATATATAAATGTTTTCCTAAATTTAAATATATTTATTAATGCCTTATAAATATTAATTAAAATTTTATGTAAATTATTTAAGGATTAAAATAACTATTTTTTGAGAAATGTTTTTTCTACATGTTATGTTTTTTAACTGATAAAAAGCATATTGATAACTATTGAAAAATATTTTAGGTAAAAATATTTATAATTTAGATGAATAAATTAAAAAACATTCACATATTAGTTATTTAATGATTAAGATTGAAGATAAAATCATTTAAATGTAAAAAGAGTTCTTTTTTAGAAAAATTGTTTTTATACGATAAAAGTATTTTTATCATGATAAATAAATCATCATTGACTAGTGGATTTAATAAAATGTATAGGTTATATAATAAATAAAATATTTTAATAATCATTTTATAGTTTTTCTGGTAAATTAATTAAATTAAATTTAAGTATATGTTGAAAAATTCATTTTTTCTAAAAATGGTTTTTTGTTGAAGTTGATACGATTATTTTAAAATTAATTTTTGGCACTATAATAATTGAATTTTATAAAAATGATTCCATATTTATTATGATAATTTAAAATTTTATAATGATTCCACTTTCATTTTTCTCATGATGAATAGTAAAAAATTAAAAATTTGTTACCACGTTTATCATTAAATTGTGTTTACCAAGGTGTTAAACTTAGATATAAGGGTACTATTTTCACATAAACTAGTATAATTATTAATTTATTAAGATATTTAATCCCTATATTATCCTTATCCTGAATCCCTATCCTTTTTAAAGAATTTTTATTTAGGAATACAATAATATATTTTAATCATTCGAAATATTCCAAGTGTGTCATCTCCGTCATTTATAAAAATACACCACCTGTCCTCTCGTATAAAGAAGTCAAGACCCTTTTATCATGGAAAATTATTATAAAATCATTTACGAAAATCCCTAACCATGTCATATAGGTCCTTTTTTGATATAATTATCTTCTTTAATGGCTTATGGTGTAAGCCGTATGAGGCTTCTCAATGAAGAGGTATAACCCTTAATTGAGTAACTTCAATTTTATTTATTCTTCTACCTCATATAAACATGTGTTTTGCGTTATTAAATAATAAATCCAATATATTAAATATAATTAATTGTTATTATTATGTTGTTAAAATTTATTCCACCTCTTTACCATCATTTTTGAAATTAAAGTATCACTCATGCGTACATGTAGACTACAGACTCCACTTAGAGATATGAATCATTTTCCTTCACAGACATATATCGATGTTCATAATGATGGATTTACTAAATATATAATATAATTATGATTATATAATGATAAATATTATTTATCATTCTATCCAACTTTTTTTTAGAAGTCGTAAACAGTTTTTATGCTTATATATGGACTACAATATCCATGAACAATGTAATTCATTTAAATATATCTTCCTTTTATGGATGTTTCTAAATTTGTATATAATGAATATATGTTATATTAATATAATGATTAAATTTTTTTATATGATTGAAAAATGATAAAAGTACAATGATTGGAATTTCTAAATCGAAACTTTCATGAAAAATGAAACAGTTATCAAATAGAATAATGATTTTAATAAAAAATTATTAATTAATTTTTGTTAAGATTTTATAATTAAATAATGTATTGTATTATAATTTTGAATATGGTTTTTCTATAGAAGTATAAAAATTTAAATTTATTATACATGCAATTATAATTCTTATGAAATAATTCAAACTTGAGGTAAGGTCATTACGTTAAAATATAACTTTTACATAGATTGTTTATGATTATATTTCCGATGATGAAATTTTATGATTTGTATCTTCAAAATATTATTTATTTTCTTATCCTCTAGTTATTTATTGGGATTTCATTTTTTTTCTTTCATTTTCATCTCCCAATGTACTCCAAATTATGAAATAATTCTTTTAAGAAAAATCGACCTTCTTTTTCTCTTTAGTAGGGAATATTTTTCTTCAATGTCCATATTTTATTTAAATTATTTTGAATAATTTTTATAATATTATCCAATTATTTATTGTATACATATTAACCCATTTTTTACAATATATAATAAGGTTTAAAATAAATGTTCTTGTCATTTTTCAAATGAGGTACTTTTTATCAAAGATGTGAACAAAATATTTCTTTTAACATATACTGCACGAACGACTTTTACCACCATCATAAATATTTCTTACATTGAAGATTACTTTACAAGTTTACATTTTTCTTTTAAAATAAAATATTTTCATTATTATTTTTAAAAAATTTAGGTTTTAAATACATGATTTCAAAATGAAATGTTTATTTTCCTCAATAATGTTCTCTTAATCTGTTAAATTAATTTTTAATCTATGATTACATCCTTCGATGTTACATATTCTTTTTTGAGAATATAATTCCATGATACCAATATTTTCCTTTTTATAAATTTTATATGGTTGGGAAAATGAAATATTTATAAATCATATTTTCTTTTTCACTAGATAAGTTGTGGTGAATGATAAAAATTTTCATGATCATATTTCATGAATATGAATAAATTAGGATTATGTAATGGGTTCATCCATTATAGACCCATAATTAATTAGGTAAATATTAATTTTTTTTAGAAAAAAGGGTATATGAGATGTTATTTAAATCCCAAATATAGGGTGCACATGAAGTTATCACAAGCCCAAAAATGGGGTACACTGGAGTTTATCCCTAGCCCGAAGTAGGTACATGGGTGGTTATCCAAAACCTAATAGGTGATAAATATATTGTTGGGTATCCTTGAGATAATATTCTATGATTATGAATATTCCACACTTTATTCAACAATTTTATGATATGATATTATGCCATTTTTAATATCTAATGGATGATGATTTTTGATTCCATTATAATTCATGTATTATTAACTACCACTCCAAGAATAAGTGCAAGAACACTCCCTATAGATAAGAAATACAAGCTCACTCCAAAACTGATGACATGTTAACTATCAAATAAAAGATGGAACGAAATAAAAAGAATGTAAAATAGTTAAACTATGGAGACAAGAATATGAATTTCTTTCATATATTGCATAAGGAGAAGAGGTTTAAATCATAAAACAATGAAATCAGGATAAATGGATGCCTTCAAACCTCTAAAAATGAAATATCCAAGGTAGTGGTGGATTATTTTAATGGGCTTTACTCTAATTATGGGAAGGAAAACAGCCAAAAAATTATTTATAACATAACCCCATTCATTTAGGAACACCAAAATTGATATCTCATCATTTCTCCTTGTAAATTAGAACTCAAAACAACTCTTTTCTCTCTCAATGTATAGAGTGTTTCTATCTTAGATGGATTCGTAAATAAATTAATCGTGTTTTATTACGATATTATTCAAGATTATATGAAAATTAAATTAAATTAATTCTTCATCTATTCTTCTTTACCCAAAGGAATCAACTCAAATTTAATTACCTTGATACCCAAGAAAGATAATGTAATTGATATCAAGGGTTTCGAGCCAATTTCCCATGAGAACACTATCCATA
Source organism: Viscum album (assembly GCA_963277665.1). Classification (NCBI taxonomy): domain Eukaryota; kingdom Viridiplantae; phylum Streptophyta; class Magnoliopsida; order Santalales; family Viscaceae; genus Viscum; species Viscum album. The sequence continues at coordinate 92,824,115 of OY728125.1, forward strand.
AAATTATCATTAAGGTCATTATAAATATTTTGGGAGGAAAAATTAAGGAATATATGACCCTGAATAAATTTTTAATTGTTTCCAATATAAGAATTCAAAAAAAATATTCACAAAATCAAAAAGTGTAAATCTAATGAGGATGAAAATTAAGGGAACTTCCCACTCAAAATTATCATATCATAGGATTTTCATACAAAGAAATGGATATTTTTCTTTTCTTTCCCCTGAATGTATGGGTAATAAAATGATTTTATCATATAATCCAGCACCATCCTTAGTTATTCAATGCTAACCATTATTTTTAACGGTTCCCCTAGAGGTTTTCTCAAATGCACTATGGGTGTTAGACAAGGAGACCCTCTCTTCGGGATTATTTTTTCCATTGATGAAGACTATATGAGTAGATGTATCAATGAACTTTCACATATTTTAATTTATAATAAAATAAAATTTGGTAGGGGTGATTTCATTCCATCACACCTCTTGTATTTTGATGATATTGTACTTCTTCAAAAGGATACAATAAAAAACATATCTTATATCAAGTCCATTTTTCACATTATGTGGAAGTGGTTGGGAAAACCATCAGTTATATAAATAATTTTATTATGTTTAGTGATGGTATACCTAGTAGAAGGAAATTTAGGGTTATTATATTCCTTTGATTGAAAAGGGAATCCCATTTATTAAATTACCGTGGTGTCCCTTTGTTTTAGGGAAAGGTGAGGTGCTAATACCTTGGAATAATATACCCTGGAATCAAAAATCAACTAGAAAGATGGATAGGGAAATACATTTCACAAGATAGAAGGGTGTGTTTAGTCAATTCAGTGATCACATATAAATTTTTTTATTCTTTCTCTATTTATAGGTGTCCAAAAGGCCTCATTAATGGGATTCAATGCATGGTTATGAATTTCATATTGAGTAGGTTGGTGCATGAAAATAAAATGGTAATTGTTTCATGGAAGGAATGTATCAAATCAATTAAAATGGGGGGACATGGAATCAAAGATCTCAGGATATTAAATGGAAGCCTTATTGGGATATTTACATGGAGTCTTATAACCACTATTGACCCTTAAATTTATTTTTTATCAAATACGATCAAAATGAAGCTATAAGATGGGTATTTTCATTACTTGAGATCATTTGGTTGGTTTTAATTAGGAACTCCTTTAGTAGAATAATGCATAATACAATGTTTTTAGTTAATATTAAGTCAAAACTCAACTATTTAAAAACATTATGGATGGAAAACCCTCTAAAATACACAATGAACATCCCTCTAGACATGTTACAAATGACTATTTCTTATCTCCTGGCACATAATAGTGGAATTGATGATTTTCTTCACCTATAATCTGGCTTGGAAATCCATAACTATATCAATATGGACATAGACACTCTAGTATCGAGGCTCAATAGGAATGTATAGATTAATACCAAAGAGAAATATAGTATGGAATGTGAGGGATCCATTATGCCACCATCATGGCTACTAAAATTCTAGGTACACTTCATACAACCTTCAATATTTCTACTTCTAAGGAAAATCCTGAAAAATATATTACCCACACATGATCAGCTGAAGAGGGATGGATAACAGATTGTTCTACCACATCATCTATTCTTTAGTGTTGAGGAAAATGTAAAACACCTTTTCATGAACAATATATTTTTATAGGAACTCTAGAGGTATGTAGGTAATCTGATAATCATTTAAATGCTCACAACCAAAGAGATAGATGATCTCATGATGTCCATTGGTAAAAATAGGAAGCGTGAAAAAATTCAAAACCTTCTATTGGAAGCTATGGAAACTATAATTTCTTCTATTTTGATTACACGAAATGCACTATTGTTCAACAATCATCAACCCTCCATACATGCAGGTGTACTTTTCATGCATAGAGAGGTTCACATTTCTTATGATCTTAATGTGGGAGCTATGATTAATAGTATCAATGAACAAAACATCCTGAGGATGATGGGTGTCCGGAGTAGGACCAAAAAACCTATGGTCATTAAATCCATCCATTGGATTCCTCTGATCCCCTCATGGACGAAGGTTAATCTTTATGGTGAATCCTCTAGAATACTAGGACCCTTGGGGTGTGGAGGTGTCTTCCACACCTACCATGGATTTGTTAAAGGGTTTTTTCACCACTATATTAGAAATGGAATTTACTATAAATATGAATTATGGGATATGATATACTCCATCAATCCTGATTTCCATCATAATTGGTTATACATATAGATTGAATCTGACTCTAAAAGAGTAGTTAAGGGATTTAAGGAAAGAACCAGGAATGTTCCATCGAAAATTACACCCCACTAGAATTAATTTAACAACAAATACAATCACCTCAGCATGATTTCTTCACATTCCTATAGATAATACAATCATGCATCATATGTATTTTCTAAAATATAGATGAAGTAAATAGATACAATGTGATCCTTTATAACTCTCTAGCATTGTGCACCAATGGTTGATTCAAGAACCCTAATCAGGAAATGGACTTCTCTAATGTTAGTATCAAAAGGAGTTTATCAAGAAGAACCCCTACTCAAGAAATGTGGCACACATTACAAGAATTATCCTTGAGTAAGTCTCAAAAATGTCAATCCTAAAGGGATAAAGCCATCAAAAAACTCCTAAATTAGGAAATTGAGAAATTTCAGCAAGATTATCAATTACGGGAATCCTATCTTGAAGAAATACTAATTTCATCTGAAGTAAGTACTTTGTGTGTATATTTGGCATCATATCTAACTCACACTCAGATAGGGATGTGCGAGATCAAGAGAGAGGTAAAATAAATAGAGGTTTCCACAATAAAGGATCAAACCTAGCCCACTGATCTAGAATCCATTTATGAAAAAAAATCCCCTATAAGACTAAAAACTTTAGGATAGGGAAAATCAACATGATAACGGGAGAATCCCCAACCCACTGTGTTGGGATATTTTTACCTCAACCACTCCCTCAACAAAAATCAATATTTTAACATTTAAGGACAATGAAAAGCGGTTAGTTCTCTCATTTTATCCCATCTCACAATCCATTTACCCTAGAAGGGAGTCATACAACTAGGTTGCGTATAGGTTCCCTCTAGGTTACTTTTTTCAAAGAAGCCCAAAGAGGATCCCGAAAAGAAAGAGAGATGTATCAAAAAATGCAAAGAACCCTCTTATCATTCATTAGCTGACATGATGCCCAAAATGCATTATGCAATGATGAATGTTGTGGATTTAAATCCTAAAAACAACACTAGAAATAATGTGAGTGTAGAAAAGAAAGGAGAGGATGGTTTCACCTAGAATACATTCCACACTGATAATGAAGGCATCCTCACCCAAAACCATAGAATCACTCTAATGCTGGATGCTCCCTCGATCAATCCCTCACTTACTCCTCAATGAATCTCTACTAGAGAAAATAATAAAAGCAAGGTTGTTTATGACCTACCTCCTTCTCTCAATGAGGAGGATCTCACTATGCTCGAAGAAATATTCACTCCGTATGAGGAATAAATGAAGTATTTGAGATGAATAAACACAGAGTTTCTCCAAGGTGTAATTTTTACAAAATAATCTCCCAATAAAGATCATAAATATACACTTACAATAGTTTTACCTAAGCCACAAAGATTTATACCACAAATTGAAAAAATTCTAGGAAATACTCTTAATATATTGCATGTACCATCAGTCTACCTAGACCCGATTGTGGATGGATATCAGGATTTTACTCTATTAAAAATTTAATTGGAACTGGTTAGGAAAATCCTCAAAAGATGTCTTTTTTTGGGTATCCAAGTCAAATATTAGTCAAACTAGAATTCCAAATCCTACTAATTTTTTCATTTCTCCAAGCCCAGGTTCAAAAGAATACTAATCAAGGTCTTATTGACACTATAGATTCATTTGAAGCTTGATTGGAATTCATAGAAGAGTGGTGTGCATCGTTGTAGCCAGAATGGAAACCTTACCCCGACTGGGTGAGTGACACCCTACCCCCTCCCAACATCAGGAGTCCTATGTATCTAGTATTCAATGGATTAGATGACCTAAAAAACATCATAACCACTATGCATCCCATTTTTCTCCCATGATGGGAACTATATGGAAACAAGAAGGAGTCAAACTCATATGCTTCATGTGAACCTTGCAAGGGCCATCCTTCATGGGGTACACCAGTTTTCCAGATCGATCAATCATAGGATGGGAAGACCTCCACTAGCAGTTCCTCTTCCAGTTCAGCTCAACACTATAGAATAAAAAATTCAGTGATCTCTAGAATTGTAAATTAAGAGATAATGAGGGAGTCTCATATTTAATTTCTAGATGGAAATGGTTGACTTGTTCTCTTAACTAACCACTCCATGAGGAGTTTATTCTCACCTTTTATATTGATAACCTCCATGATGAGCTATGAACATTTCTCATTCTAGTGAAATATACAAATGGGTTCTGGGATTTCTCTATCATTTCCCAAATAATTGAAGACTCCATATAGCAGACAATGCTCAATTACTGGGTAACCCCATTAGTACTACGGAAAAGATAAATAAAGGACAAAGTAGAATCTATTACACTTAATCCTACCTTTTCATCGGCTCTAGCTCCAAAACCTTCACCATACCATGAAGGACCCGTCGGGTGTTAACAAAAAACACCTCCTTGAAAGGATGATTGGAGGGGACCTAAGTGAAATCAGTTCAAAGAATGATGGAATAAGGTTTATTCATTCTGATATGATCAAGTTTTTGGATATTTTATAGCCGATATGGACTACCATTTACTCAGGCTATCGGAGCTAAAAAGGTTCAACCAGGTGGGTCTTGAAAACTGGCCATATTATTGAAGCTTCAACTAATTACTAAGATACACCATTTACAAATGCTTTGTATTCAGATACCTAATATAAAAAATGATTTATTCTAGGCATGTAAAGCTGGGAAATCTACTAGCACAAGTGATGTATGTTACCACTACTACCCCTGATGTAGGAGGCCAGTGTAAAGAAGCTGTTTGGAGGAGGGTAAAAAAATTATAGTTGAATGACTCAAAATAAAATCAACCAATGTCATGGTATTCTCCAAGAATAGTTGATACAACCAACTATGCCCCCGGTTTCTCCTACCAAAATGCAACTAATGTCCTCATCCCTACAATCCTCCAAATTTTGACTATACAAAAACCAGTTTTACCATAAAGTTAGTGAGAATGTACAATAAGACAAAACTGAATCATGTCCAAAGTCATATTTAAAACTCCCATATTTTATACCCTCATATCTGAAATCAAAGGAACTGCCCTATCAAACAAAACTTCTAAAAATGGTATTCTAGGAAAATGCCTCATTAGATGAGGAGTTGACCTTTAGTTCAATTAATGTTATTCACTTAATGGATCCCATCTCTGATGATGAGTATGGATATGAACATGAATTCTCCACACATTATTGAGGATCTAGAGAGAGAGGCCACAAGAACTAAGGATACAGAGGAAGATGCAACAATAGGAGAAACATGACTTCTAATTTCACCCCTACTCAGGCTGTTAATGTTGAAGAAACTCAGGGAAGATCCCTTCTATAGACCCAAAAGGAATAGTACAATCCCCCTTCACCTTCCTGAAGCCACTCTAACCCAATCATTCTAGAATATCCATTTGAAGAGGAATGAGCGTTTAATCGCCCTTGGAATGCAGGAAACTTGCCCGACCCAACCCACAATGAACCAGAGCACCTCCAGCTCCTATCTTAGGGGCTGATCCATCCATATCAAATACTCAATCCCCTAAAGTTCTTATTAAAGAGAATATCCATACTTAGAATCATCATCATTTATACTAGAATTGTGAAATCTACAAATATTTAGCCTTGGTAACATCCAAGATATCAATCATTGATTCCATGAGCTTGTCCAAAGACATTAGTGAAGCACTCATAGAGGATTTACTAATCCCCTAGGAGGTTGAAGCTGAAGTATCCACTACCGAGGTCTATCAGATATAGGTCGATCCTACAGAATGTCAGGCAGTTATCTCCTTCACTGATTAGGATGAAGATGTCATTATACAAGAACACATCTGACCATTGTATGTGTTAAAAAGGATAAATGGTATCAGTTTACGAAAATTACTAATTGGAAATGGATATCGAGTTAATATCATTCTAGTGTAAACACTTTATTGGCTGGGATGCAATGAGGATAACCTAGTACCTTCTTCCATAATATTGATGGGCTATAAAAAAAGTAAGCAAAATGCATTGGGCCAAATCAAGTTCAATGCTCAATTTAGAGATCTCATGGTTGACTAAGAATTTTTTGTGGTTCAGAAGAACTAATAATTAAATGTAATTCTAGGAAGTCCCTGGATGCATAAATATGTCGAAATCAACTCATTGTACCATCAATGCATCAAATACTTCATTAATGGAAAAAAATAGCATGTTGAATGTCGATAAGGCCCCATTTGAATCCTAAAATTCAGTGAAGAGTATGTTTTTTCTATCAACTAGATTGAGAATATGGGTCCATGTTCAGATGAAAATCTAGGGGACTTCATGATTTCTATCAGAACTGCTAATTCCAACAGTGTTGAAAGGTTTGCTAACTCCCAAGGCAATGGTGGAAGCTCCAGTAAAAATGCCCTCATCCAATCCTCAAATCCCTAAGAAATCCCTACCCCACCAATTGAGGAATAATTGGTTTTATTATCACCCAAAGAGGAAAAATACACTCCTCCATTATCCACTCCATCCTCTATATAGTTTCAAGGAGACACCCCATGGTCACCTAGGTAAGAGGAAGTCACTTCATCTTCTGAATACCAAGATATTGACTCATCTCCTAACCCCGGAAAACTCATCTAAGACTTGTTTCCCCATCGAAATAAGAGGAAGAATACAAAGATGATGAAGAAGAGGAGGAGGAGGATGTTAGGGATTCTGCTCCAGTATTTGAGGATGGAATCTATACCACCATTGAAAAACTCAGGGAGATAATTCTGGGTATAGAGGAAGATCCATGTACCACCTTGATTAGTGCATCCATGTCTTCCAAAGAGTAAGAGATATATGACACCTTTCTAAGGAATAATTGAGAAGTATTCATATAAACTAAATATAAATTCAATTACCCAATATTTAGGTGTCCACTCACCACTTGGGTCTACTATAGGACCATTTGGGCTATAAATAAGCATCCATCAGGATGCACATGACACGTGCTTCCAAAATAGACGTAGAAGTTGACATGCTCATTAGAACCAGCTTTATTTGAGAGGTTTAATATCAAAAATTGATAGCCAATAAAGTCCCCATAAAAAAAGAAAAGGGAGAAATTAGATTCTTCATTGATTTCATAGATCTCAACCATCACTACCCAAAATATTATTTCCCATTCCTGATTACAAAACTATTGATCGATGGAACGGTCGAATATCAGGATATCTCCTCCATGGATGGCTACTCAGGATATAATAAAATCTGAATGTACTAAGAGGATGAAGAATACACCACCTTAAGGGCCCTAAGGGAGTATTTTTTATCAAGTAATACCCTTGATCTTGAATAATTCTATCTCTATATACCAATGTGCCATTCATCGTATCTTCAAACCCTTCCTTGGAAATTTTGTGGAATGTAATGTTGATGACCTGGTGGTTAAAACTCGACAATGGTGATAACATCTTGTATATCTTGAAACTATCTTTGAAAAACTATGATAACAAAGCCTAAAAATGAACCCATTGAAATGTGATTTTGGTGTTACCTCATGAAAGTTTCTCATCTTCATCGTACACCATCATGTCATCAAAGTCGACCTAGGGAATACAAAGTCTATCCTTGGCATGTCACCTCCTCAAAACCTCACTAAGTTGAGAGGAATTAAATGAAATTTGTCCTATATTAAATGATTCATATCCAAACATAGTGTAAAATGTTTTCCCTTAAACAATTTTATGAAAATTGGGGTTACATACCAGTGGATAAAAGATTTCCCAAAAGCATTCAATAGACTGAATAAATATCTATTTTTCCCACCAGGGCTGACGCTGTCTGTCAAAGGAAGACCACTTATTTGGTAGGTGATAGACTTGTAGAAATTAATATGTATATTCCTTACACAAAAAAATGACTTCATAATCCAAAATATCCTTTATTACCTCAGTCAAACCATGATCAATGATGAGACTCAGTATTCATATATATAGAAGAGTTGTCTAGAACTATTCTTTGTAGTCCAAAATCTAAGGCACTAACTACAGCATCATGAGGTCCATTTGATTTATCATAAAACCACACTCAACTACATTCTCATCCTTCCAATATTGAAAAACTTTCTATCATTTTGGTTGATCATTATTCAAAAGTTTTACATTCATTTCATGCCTCAGAAATAAATTAAAGGTCATACACTAGCAGATTTTATGTGAGAACACTCCTCAATAGAAAAAACCACATTAGATTCTGAACTACCTGATGAAGAGGTCTTCTCTATTCAAGATATCCCCCAATTATGGAGGTATATTTAAATGATGCATCTATAATCCCAACATAAAAGAGGATGGAAGACCCCAGGCTCAAAAAAGTGGGGCTAGGATTCACACTTATATCTCCAACAAAGGAAGTCCTACCATAATTCTTCTTGATTTTAGAGGGGTGCATGAATAATGAATCATAATTTTAGTCTCTAATTGTAGGGATATATACTGAACTCTTGGTAAAATTAAAACACTTTATGATCAAAGGCAATTTAGAACAAGTCATCAAGCAGGTTAATAGTGATTATTTTGTAAAAAATGAATAATTGATCCCTTTTTAAATCACATCCAAGGACTATATGATGAATTCCCTTCAGAGATGAAATTGAATCATGTCCCGTGATCTCAAAATTTCCAAATTGATGTATTATAAAATTAATCCATAACTCTAGCTGACCTAGAGTATGATGAAACAATCATCACTATTGCACACCACCAGATGGTCTCAGTGTTCATTCAGGACAACATAGTATAAATAAATGAGATTAGCTATATCCTTTAACTATATGGTCCTATCATCAGCTGGATGACACCAATTTTGGACTACCTTAAAAATAGAGAACTAACACCACACATATTTGATACAAAAAATATGAAGATGAGTAATTAACATTTTTCTCTATGAAGGAATAAACCATCAAAAGGAACTTTATAAAAGGGCCCTTGATGGGGTCCTACTCGGGTGAATCGATGGAGAAGAGATCTTTGTTTTCATGAAGGAAGTTCACACTAGAACATATGGTTCCCACCAGTCAAGAATCAAGCTTTCTCATCAAATTCGAAGGCTTGGAAACTATTGGACCAATGTAATGCAGGACTACACTAAATTTACCAAAAATTTCCATTCCTGTTATGTTAATTCCAACTTCATCCACCAACCCCCAAAATTACTTCACACAAACAAGTACACCTGGCCATTTTTCATATGGGTAATAGACTTCATGGGACTACATCCTGCCACTACGGCCAATCAGTTCAATTATATTCTCATGGAAATGAACTTCTTTTCCAAGTGAACATAATTCATTCCCCATAAAGTGGTCAAGGAAATGGAATATTGATAGCTTCTTGAGATTAAAAATTATCACCTTATTTGGTTTCCCTTACACAATATTGTAGGACAATGGCACCAATTATTATTCTACTGGATTATAGGAGAAATATTTGGAGTATCAAATCAAGTCCAACTGTTCAACCTTCTACCATGTAGCATCCAATGGAAATATAGAGGCCTTCAATAAGACCCTATCAAATAAAATTTAGAAGATGGTGGATAAGGATAAAAAGTATTTCCCAGATAAGCTCCCACATGCCTTGTGGGATTACCAAACCATAACTCACACTACAACATAGGTAACCCCATACTCATTAATATATTGGACAGAGGTGGTCCTTCCCATCAAGGTCTAATTTCTCTCACACTACTTGGTCATCTATGGTCAATTATCCACAGCTGAGAAAACCCAAAAAATTTTGGATGAATTGGAGTGACTCGATGAGGATAGATTGCATACCTTGCACCATTTGGAGGTTCACCAAAACTGCATTGCACGAAACTTTAACCAAAAGTTTTACCTATGATCTTTCCTCAAATGAGAGATGTTTTTAGTCGTTATAACTCTAATGAATCTAAAAAACAAACCTCTAATGTTGGATCCAAAATGGGAGGGTCCCTATTCTATACATAAATCCTACTCCAATAGAGCTTAGTCTTTCATTTCAATGGACAGATAGCTTACTAAGGATCTGATCAACAAAATATTCCAAACTAATTATTTTGTGTAAAAGATATGATATATCTTCCTGAACACACGATTATAAATTGTATGTCGATATCATCATGATTGTATGATGTTGAATTTCATGACACATCATCTAAATAAAAATATGTTCAACTACATGGTACATCATCTTGATTGCATGATGATAAACTACATGATGCTATCATCTTGATCATATGAAATTATACTATATGATACATCCTCATGACCACATGATAATGAAATGTGTGTCACCATCATCCTGGCCGTAGGTATATAATCTTTATGGTATATCATCTTAGCTACATGATGTTAAACTATATAGAATCAGTGGCCCTGCATGAATGACCTTAAAAGGAACATACTGGTGTCCTGGTTATTCAATGATAAAATTCAGGCCACCTACATCCTATTCATAGGACTTTAAATTACATACCCCTAATTTTCCCCACTGTACAACATTAAACTTTGTATCTATACCCCAGGAACATGACATTAAAATCATGTTCTTAGTTCAAGCATAAAAACTTTAAACAGTGTGAAAGATTTATCAAGAAATTTTGGTGTGGAATTGGGCCTCTTAAGACCTCTTTAACCTTAGGTTGTTTACTCCATCACTCCATGTATAACTATTTTGGGGAAGCCTCTGTTTCATGGTCTAAATTCAATGAAATTAAAATATAAACCTAAGTCCAATAATCATGACTTAAAATTGTATAAAAACCTCCCAAGGAATGAATTTGTGGTGTGTAGACCTTCTTCGTACTTATTTACAACAATTTTTTTGTGCCACCACATCACACATGGTCCTTTTAGAATGCTTTTCCCTTTTTCTGAACTCTATGAATTTAAACTAGGAGTTTACATCCTCACTGCATGACATTAAACTACATGAGAATCATTTTTTCAATTGACGATTCACTTAACATGAGATAGATTTTTGGGGGGGAAGTAAATTCCCTCTCCCTACATATAGTACAAACCTACGCAGGGATCATTTAATCAAGAACTATGTATGGCTTGATTCCTACAATCAAAAGATATGTAGAGACACCTGGATTCTACATTCTATTCCATCTATCCAAAGAGTAAAAATACCCCCTCACTCTATATGGGCCAGACTTATGTAGGGACCTAATCATAAAGAACTATGTGTGGATTGATTCTCATTCTATGGGATATGTAGTAATTCCAAGATCACATCCTAAGTATAGTTGTAACATGACCCATCTTTCACAAAGGGTCACCCTCATCCTTTCAGCATGATGATAAACTACATGAGGTCTGAGAACTATGTGTGGCTTGATTCCTCCCCATAAAGGATATGTAGTTACATCCACATCTCCAATCCCAGGTCCAACCTAAACAATGAAAAAAAATCCCTCCATATGTATGATAATGATGTACATAGCGAGCCCCTTTTCAAGAACTACATTCAGGTTGATTTTTGTCCACATAGGATATATAGAGATGCCTAGATTCTATTTCTTAGTCCATCCAACATATATTTCAAATACATATATCAATAGTTTATCACCTCTTGGTGGTGGATAAACCTTTTACACCCCTTGTTTCTCAAACTAAGCATAGCTCATGTGGGATTATGAGTTTTCGAATGGGAATCCCCACATGATCAAGGAATATCAATATACACCAATGTTTTCATGGTCCTAGTAGAAATTCCTTAAAAGGAACAACATTTGTCCTTACCACATGATTTTAAACTGCATCGTACCTCAAGAACTACATATTTCTTGATTCTCATTCTAATAAGATATATAGGGATAATCGGGTCTCTAATCCTAGGTCCATCCATAACCAAAAAAAATTTGTCCACGTCTCCTATATATGAGAAAATATATATGTTCGATATCTCAATTTTAGGATCCTCGGTCAGAGATATATCATGGAAATAGAAATTAAATCCTCTACGTATGAGTTATATCTATGTAGGGAATTTTAAAATCTATGGAAAATTGCAGTTTGAATGTTTCTCACATACCCAGACGCATTTTTTCATTCATCACACTTTTTACCCTAGGAAATTTCAGGTCCCCATAAACCTCCCTAGCCATTGGAAATGGTGGGGCAGTTTCCTGAGGAGACATTCTTTTGACTATGCATAATACACCCCAGTTGGATCTGCATAATTTTCCCACAAAAAAGGCATGTCAACCAAAGGATAATTTTTCATTAGGAGATGATTTCTCTATCTTTGTATGACCCAATGAAATCTATGACCCATCTCATTTATCCTGATCTTAGAATCCCTAGAATCATGTTATACACTTTATTCTCCCTCATGTCTAAGGCAGGTCGCAGTATCCCAGCCCGATGAGCCTCTCATTACTCATCATTTCCATGAAAATGGTCCTAGCCATATGACCAAAAATTTCAAGACCTCATTCCATCCTGGTCACATGATGTTAAACTACATGAATTTTTTCCTAATCATAATACACTAAACTTCATAATTTCCATAACTACATATACCTTGATTCCTACCATCATAGGATATGCAGTGATACCTAAACATCCAATCCTGGGTCTAGCTGCAACAAAATTAAAAAATTCCCTTTACTTGTGCATGGGTTAGACCCGCACAGAAAACCCAATAAGAACTACATACAACCTGATTCTTACATTCATATGATATGTAGTGATACTCAGATCCTATATCCAAGTACAGACACAATAAAATGGAAATTTCCCACACTCTTATACATGAACTAGCTCCGCATAAGAGAGTCTAATATGAGCCTCACACCAATTTTTTAAGATCATATTTAAAAGAAACTTACATTACCTCCATACAAGAGTTCAATAGATGTATGGGTAACCCTTCTAAGAACTATGTTCGTCTTGACTCTTATCATCAAAATATACGTAGTGACACCTGGATCCTCAATACAAAGTCCAATAATGAGGTAAAAAGGCCTCACCATTTTTTCTTTCTATGCATGGGTCAAATCGGCATAAGAGGTTTTCATCCCCATAACTATGCTTATCTTGATTCTCGTTCTAACAAGATACATAGAAATTCTCGAGCCTCAAATCCTGGGTCCAATCACAACAAAAAAAATGAGTCATTTCCCTGTGCATGGGTTAGACCTACATGGGGGGGATATTATCATACCTATGTAAGGAAAACATTTCTACACATTCTCTGAAAATCTCGAAATAAAATTGCCCTTTCATATTCAGAAATTGTTATTTCATAAACCAAAATTTGTATTTAGAAAGTTTTGAATCCCCATAAATGTCTCCAACCATTGTAAATGGAGGGTCAGTGTCCTAGGGATACCTTTGTTTGACTGTAAACAATGCGCCTTAGTTTTCTCTGCATAATTTTCCCACAAAAATGGAATGTAAATAAAAGGAAAATTCATCCCCATGAGAGTATTTTATGACCTCCATATTCCCTAATTACACTTTCATCCCATATCATTCCTCATATTCAGAAACCTCTTGGTTACATCTTACAACCTTCCCCCTTCATTTCCAAAGATGATAGAACATTCTTGGAAAGATTACTATAAAGAGAGAAAATCATTTATTCTATGGTCAAAGATAAGTGACCTTAAACCACAGCCCTTGAATGTCCTCACCATAAGACATTAAACTGCAGGGCCCTTGTCCTAGTTTCACAATGTTAAAACTTCACCATACTCCAACCCTCCTTTACACAAGAAAATTTCTTGTATGAGTGGTTTTCCATTTATGTCTTGTATTGATATATAGTGTATTATTGTTTTCATACATCATTCCCTCAAAAATCTACCCACTATGGTCTTTAGAAATCCCAACTCTCAAAAATTACCTGGATATCAAAAATTGAGGGCCTGTGTCCTAGGGAAACCTTTATTTGACTATACACAATATGACTCAATTGGATCTGTATAAGTTTCCCACAAAAAAATCAACCAAAGGAAAATTTATCCCCATGAGAGAATTTTCCTATCTCCCTACACCCCAAAAACATTGTGATGGAATCCATTATTGATATTACTCCTCGTATACATTCCCCATATCATGTCTCATATTCAATAATCATGAAACCAGGGTCAAGAAAAATCCCGCATTCATGTCTGAAAATTATTGGGACATTCTTATCCAATGAGCCCTATTGGGACCCTCTCCCTATAATTCATGGTCAAATTTGTTCAACCTAAAACATCAGTAACATTAATCTAGTTTCAGAACTCTAAAATTCCCTAAGAAAAGAGACACAAAACTTGCCACATAAAAAACTTTCAAAGGGGAACCCTGGTTAAAAGTTGATTAAAATATCACAAAACCTATTTTATGGATGGTCTAAGAAAAATCATTCAAACAATAAAAGAGACAAAAAACATGTTAGGTCGAAAAACAGAAAATGGAAGCCTATGAAAAATTCAAGTTATGATAACTAATCCCACTCCAAAGTGGACTTAGGAAAAAATTGTGGTGATAATAGAAAACACACAATGTTTATGGATTTTTCCATGTGACCATAGAAATAATATAAACTCTACTTGTTGATTCCCTCAACTCAGGTAAAAATTAGAGAATTACATGATCATGTCTATTTTATTATTCCTAATGGTGGTTGAAATCAATATTAAGTGAAGAAATTATTACAGTCATCTATGATATATTATTTTTAAAAACACATTGAAAATGTTAACTCATAGACATTGGGGGAATAGGTAAAAATATGATTTGGAAGATAAAAATATTTACATTTATGTATTGACTAAGAGTGGAGGAGAATCTATGGCCTAGAGTCTCTCTACATGTGTAGGTAATTGGGATTATAGGGCCTACTCAAGAGATTCACAAATTCGGAGCAGTGTCTAGACCAAATCTTATATGGCTTAGCAAAGCTCAAATAAGGTTTCAGTCTCAGTATCTATATCGGCTCGCAATGCCTCTACCTTCTTGGTCTCTTTCAATCCTACCTTTTCCTCCTCCACGACCAATAGTTTCCATTTTTTGATAGTTTCTTTAGCACAATACAATCTTTTTTTAAGTCATTCAACTTCATAACTAAGCTAATCCACCTATTGTGGAATCCACTTTGATGAGGTTCTCTACTCTATAATCTCTCATTGTTGCCTTGCAACTATCCCAGCATGTTCGATGAATTTATTAAGAAGGATATACATGTCCATAGAAAGATGTGCTTGGGTATCTTAATTTAAAAGAAAGGAATGGATCATTCTAGGTTTCTCTTAGGAAGAAATAATTTAATTCACTATGTCATTGAGAGTATGATAGTAAAACCCCCCATACCCAAGAAAAGAAAACATGTGGCATAATTTGGTCAATTTTATCAGCTTATGTTCAAAGGGGGTCTGAGAAATTACCTTCTATATATTCATCTATGTTTTCCAACAAGCAGTGTGAAGGTTATCTAGATCCACCTGGTCTACCTTAGAATCACTCTTGGATGGTAAGATATATTCAAAAATGATTGGCATCAGAGATGGTATTGATTCAACAACCTTATCATAGCTTGATCCCAAACTTCCTTTGTAGTATCATCAGGTGGAATGATCGGAGCTTCGACTGAAACCACCAAAAATTATGGTTGTATTTATGGAATCAAAATATTGAAATAGTTAACATTAAAACCATAAAAGGAAATGGAATTGTTGGAAGATTATAGAACTAACCACCACTTGTCGAGACATCGACATCCCAATCCAACATTGTTTCATTATCACCTAGATGAATGGATGCTTCATCATCAGTCTCTGAGTGTACCTTGGGTTCTTTTAGAGATTCTCGTTGGATAGGATCATGCTCATCGAGGTCATTGGTATCCAAAGGATCACTCATAGAAATTATACCCATAGGAAAAATCATAAACATACTAGGGGTGATAGCCGGTTTGGATTCTCTTTGAGCCAGAAACACGCCCTCTTCCTTTCCCATGCTCCCAAGAGGGGCAGAATCAATATGCTCAGCTGGAACATTGACCCCTAAAGACACCCCATCTATAGGGTAAGAATCCACATGATTAGGAATGGTCAATATCTTGGGGATTGGGATATCCCTGATATATTAAGAAATTTAGGGCTCCCTATTTAGTTCAGCTATTGCTGGTAAAGTCATCACATTCATCTCTACCAGAGTGAAATCAATATGATCATCTGAGGATTTAGCCTCTGAATACACTTCCACTACTGGGATAGATGTCATTTGATCTTGAATAGATGCCACCCCTAGGGCTCACCCCCCCCCCCCCCAACGGCCTCAACTAGACTCGGTTCCCTATCATGTTTAGTTATCACCACTAGTGTTATCATCTATTTCTCTAAAGAAGAAGAGGCTATAGGACCCTAGGAAACTATTTCTTGATTACTAACCATAGATGCACCAATTCATGTGTAATATGATTATTCATAAAATGAAGACACATAACACAACAACTAAATAAGGAAATGGAATAGTCACATGTGATCATTGCATTTATGTGTATCGTCATTTTTTATGCTTGTTGATGCCTCATGGTGTTCCACAGGGAAAATACCGATGAAATAATAGGGGGTGAGTCTGGGTGGAAATTCTTTGTAAGGATTTGTAAGGACCGCATATATATGTTTTATCACCCCAAGGGAGCCCTCTCTAGTGACTCCCATGTCTGAAGGGACATTCTACCCAGTTTCGGTTCCCCTTAGGGTGTATTATTGGGAAGAATTAGATTCTTGAATCCCCTCAAGTTTATATAACTATAAGGAATATGGTTTTAAGGTCATGATGTTAAGAAGAGAATGATTCGGTACAAGTTTCCTCGTCATCACTATCATCAATCTATGTCTTTATTATCTCTATGTCCTATACCCAACCAGACCAATAAGGTTAGACCTTGAAATAGTGAAGGTAGGTATCCATTTTTTCTAGATATATGGCCAACTCATGTGGATATTTTTTATCTAAAATCCACATGGTATAAGTGGTTTATCCAAATCTTGTAATCTTAATGGGACCTTCTAGAAGTGTCTCACAGATATCTTCAGCAGACGTGTGTTCCCTTACGGTATCCCATGCTTTCCAAGCCTCTGGAAATAATGTAGAAATAGATATGGTAAATGATGTAGGATAAAATTGGGGAAGAAAGGAAGGTTCCATTAGGAACAATTTCTTTCTGGGCACCTCATCTACCTTGAAACCCTCAGGGGCTAGGTTTTTATGATACCTCAGATGGGAACAAGGAATATCCCCCACTCCAGTTGTAATAGGAGGTTCGACTTCATCAATACCCTTATAGGCATGACTATCATCATCATTATCGTCCTCATTAACCTCATACCATGACATGGTAATCACTCTATAAGAATATATATTTCTATTAATTCTAGAATGGATTAATTCATCAAGCTCTTGAATATAAACATCCACCCTTTCAATATTTTTATCATAAGATATGTCGGTAGGTGTTGACATATAGTTAGACCTGGTTAATATTAACTCCCTATCTTGTAAAAGGTGCCACAATGTGTGAGAGGAATGAGTTACCCACAAAGAGTCTCATTACTTCCAGTCCATTGGAAAGGAAGTGTTAGGAGGGATGGATGCTTGACCCGAGGAGGTAGTGCCTTCAGCATGGGGGTTTGAATCCCATTCTTTGAAAACCTTCATTGGGGATTCAAAAACAAGGGATTTACTTGGTTTCATCCTAGTCCTAGAATTCCCAACTATTTTTTTCTTACCTCTAACCTTAGACCCTTTTGTGATTTGAAAATATGGATTAGTCTTGCAAATTGGTCTTTGGGGTAAGATCGATTCCAAACAAAATAATATGATTTGGTAAGTGAGGGCTTGAAACTCACTAAAGGTGTAAGCCCAATTGGTATAGTGTATCCTCTCAATTGAACATAATCCAAAGCTTTTGGGCTATAATTAAGTACCTATCTTGATGAGAACTATTGAAAGTCATAGGACATCACATCTGGAAATAGATGAATTGATGCACAAATCTTTAGGGCACGTACCCCTCATAGATAATCTCTCCATTAATTATGGAAACCAATATCCCTTATCTCAAAGAGATAATATATCCCCACCTGATGAAGTTATCAGATCTTTCATTTACCAATGTCCTAGAAGGGGAAGGTAAGTATCATAGGTGAAGTGATCATGAAAGTTGAGTTGATCCATCACTCCCCGGTCACTCTAGTCCAATGGAATTACCCTGCTTATTCATTGGAGGTATGGTCGGATGGTATCATTCATGATTTATTGGGGTTTAAAGTATATATATCCTTCAATATGGGATGTTACCAAACCCCCAAATTACTTGGAAGGGACCCATCGTTTGGTATGGTGTCCTCCCCTCATTGATCCTTACCAACAAATGGTAAATTTTCACTTGAACTAGGAAGGAGATATTAATACACCTACCAGTGGCCAACTGATCTTCCATGATGAAAGTGGTTACTCTGACCCTGGTACCATAATCATGCTTCATAAGTACCCATCCACACAAAAACATGGTAATAAAATCTTCCATTCAGAACAGTTGATCAACATTAGGAGTAAGCTTCCATCCCCACTCATTGAACTAACCCTCCTAAACAATGGGTCAATAGTATCCCATAAACCTTTAGGTTTAAATGGTCGGGAAAGTCCTTGGACTCCATGCATAATTCTCGTGGACACTTCATGTCGAAAAGTCATTAATCCAATCAAAAAATGGTAATTTATGCTTCGATCGAGGCTCACCATTTAGAATATCCTTCATCTAGTCAATGAGATTCTTGGAAAGTGGGGAAGTCCTCTTAGTGTTGTCTTAGGCCAAAGGGATGGCAGAACCTCGTCATAAATATCACCTTTGATGGGCACGCTTCTGATTAATCAGCCATACCAGAGACTAATTTTTACCTTCCCATGTACTGAGTGGATGGTCATGGTGTCAGGAATCCACCTATTAAATATATTCATAACAAATTTATGGATTTTGTGTGAGTAGTCCTGAGATACCGAGAATGCTTCATAAATACCCATCACCTTTAGCTCAGTCCTTAATTCCACATAAGTTTAGAGGACCCAAAAATTCCAACCACAATCTAGGTTGAATGATCTCCCAGGGTGAATTTCCCATTTTGATGACCACCCCGGCTACATGTTTGTTGTAGCCTTCCACGCAGTATTGTGGTAGTAGTGAATTTTTGCATCTATTTCCAACAAAGTTTCCTCCAGTGAAAGATGGGTGTAGTTATTAGGAGACTCAATAGCGTGAGTTTTCCAGATGAATTCCCCCTATCTGAAATGTTGGATAAAAAAATATTTTTGTTTTCAAATATCTAGTTCATGGGTTGATTTTTTGGGCACGGTGCTAAAATTGCAACATCAAATAGTACCCTGAATCCATAAAAGGAAAGACTATCTAAGAAAAGATACACCCTTTGACTAGAACTAAGAATTACTACTAGGATATGATGAAGTGGGTTAATGGTCAATGTATTTTCAACAGAATCAACCATAGCCTTCCTCATTTTATTAATAGATAAAAGAGTGGTAGATGCAATAGTAGAACCATCCTATTAAGTGTCTATTATATTTCCTACATCCAAATCCTGAAGTAAATAAATAAATTTTTCTATAAAATTGAAAATTTATGTGGTCCAAAAAACCATCAATTCAAGAAACATCAACCCTGTGAACCTTCAGCTTGTGAAAATACTCGCTTGTAAAACAGTTCATGAAATACTCTCCCACGAGCCATCATTTCACAAAGTTCACCAAGGCATTATCCCAAAAATTGTTGGTCAGTGGAGTTATAGTCCATGTAATGTTTCATCCATGAATTATCTATTCGTTATGATGAATACCAATAATTATTTTTCACAATTTAGATTTTCAGTTCGTGGGTGAAGGATCGCAATTCGCCAAAAATTTGGCTGTAAAGGAGATAGATCATGGAAGTAGAAGTGATCTAGAGAGTTTTTGAGATTATTGAGTTCACCATGAGAATTAATAAATGAAAAATGAGTTGGGACTTATATTTATAGTAACATTCCCATTATATGGATCCACTTGCATGCTAAAACTGGTTCAAAATATAACTTCTTTCTATATCAGAATAGCATCTTCTTCATCTCAATCAGAATCCATTCTTATGGGGGAATTTGTTGGGTCTATAAAATTCAGAAAATAATAAAAAGATAATTCAATCAATTTTTAAATGGATAATAAAAAATCATAAGAAGTGTTACAGGAAACATTTTGAAAATGGAGAATCTGTGAAGGACAGACTGATTATGCAAAGTGAAAATCACTCGGCAGACTGTTGCTCTGCATGGTTTTTCGTCGCTTCGTGAATCACTCGTGAACAAAAATTGTTCTCATAATGAGGTGGAATTTTTGGTGATTTAAAATGAAACAAATTAGTTTTCAGGTCTCTTTGAGGATTTTCTCCCATAAACAACCATGCCCCATGAATTAAATACTTCAAGATTTGAGGTGACATTGATGGCACCCACAAACAAAATGAAGTATTTTGTGGGGCTAGACGGTGATTTCTGCCCCTATAAATGAAGAACCCCACAATCTAAATAGTTTGTGGGATGAGGTAGTACTTATAGACTCTAAAAACAAAATAAAGTCATTTTAGGAATTGGATGGTGATTTCTTCCCCTGTAAATGACTTCCCCCTTCAGAAACGATCACTCTCTGCTAACTAAGTTGTTCGAATATTGAGGCACCCTCTATGGGATCCCCCAAAATAAGGCCTACATCCCACCATGGATAACCATACATGCCAATATCTGGTCCCCTCATTATACTATAAATAGACCTTGAGGGGGGCCTAAAAGAGATGGAACAGAGGATGACATATCGAATCGAAGAGAGATGAAGGTGACGTGTGAAGAGGCATCATAAAAACTGGATCCTTTTTGTTAATTCCTAGCAGGTAAAAATATACTGCATAGTATTAAGAAGGAAATAATAAGTTATCCAGCCTTTAGTGAAGTGAAAAACTTTCCTATAAACTATTATTTGTGGCGTAAAATAAATTCCCCCTTTACAAACAAGCAGCCCTCATAGAAAAATTCTATGTGGGAAGAACCCTTCCCCATACAAAAAAATGAAACATGGGTGAAACTCATCCCCACATAGAAACATTCTATACAGATGGAACCTATCCCCGAATAGAAACATGTTATTCGGGTGGAACCTAGTTCTGTGTAGCACAACATCACATGGATATTAACCTCACCCACATAGAAACATACTATGTGGAGGGAACCCCATCCTTCCTAATAACCTACTACATGGAATGGGGAATCATGGGGAGTTCTACTCTCTGACTCCCATCACTTCCATTTATCGTATCATTGGTTCTCATTTTATCCCCTCTGTAAACTAGTCTAATAGTATTAGGAAAAGGCCCCTTTCAAAATCCACATGACATGTATGATAAGATAATTGGGCACGTTAATGTTTTCTTTTCCAGTTTACATACCCATGGTATGTTGAGTCATGTGTTTAACAACCAAAATATGATGGTCCCTCGGAATTCCCTTGGGTTTACATTCTCATGGTAACACAGTTTCTAACATTTGGGTGCTCACATGAACCTCCCCATATCGATTGGGAATAGAGAGGATCAATATTTCCTTTCCCTTTGATAGGGAATGAGGTCCTTCGCCCCGAAACCAATTTTAGGGAAGCCTTCTTAAAGTAACCCCCTATCCTTTCTGGAGATAGGAGGCACTTTTTCTCCTCTTCACCTTAGTCTAAGACATATCTAGATGGATCACTTGATGTGACTATCCTATCTATATAAATAAACGAAGATACATACATATTAAACATCCTCTCCATCTTCCTTTGGGCTCTAACAACATCCATAAACGAATAGAGTGGAATCGTGTGACCATCAAGTCTAATGCTTCCTCTTGTTTTTCACACCGAGCATGACTTTCATGGGGTTATATTTTAATGAATATCTTGACATATGAACAATCCTAGACATCAAATAGGTCATCCCTATAGATATATTCCCCAACTTCAATTCAAATTGGCCTCCTACATGGTGTAATTCATGAAACTGTGCCTCGGCCTTTAAAGGTCCATATTCCCAAATATGTAGCACCATATGGGCCTCCAATTTGGTATATGTCCTAACCAAATCCAATTCCATGGTACTTCTCCATAGATATAATTCTCAGCTTCAATTAAAATGGTTCTCCTATATAGTGTAATCCTTAATCATATTCAAACTCCAATGTGCAGCTTCCATGCATAGGCCCCAATCATTTCAGCAAAAATGGGCCTCCTCTATAGGTGTAATCCCCAAACATACTGAACTATGTGGTCTTATAATCCCAACTAATTATGATATGTAAGAAACCTCCCTGGGGTCCAGACACAACACTTTAATCCACCCTAATGTTCTTTGGGACACATCCCTAGTAGGTTTATATATACCTAAGAGACCATATCTATTTTCAGTCTATTGGGATACCTCAGTGTAAGACCCCCACCATCTTGGATCAGACACCTTTTTCCTGGATTTCCTTCTTGTATGATGTTAAACTGAATGGTTCATTCCTCATTGCATAACCCTAAAAGGTGATGTTCCCTATTCAGTGTTATCAAACTATGTGGGCTCTGATTCTTCTTATGAGAATATGTTGGAATCCCATCTTATGGGTTCAATCCCGACATCAAAACAACTTTTTCCACCTGGATAATTATACTCTAGATCACCCCACTACGTGGCTTAAAACTAGTTTCATCCTAGTAAAATAACCAAAGAATATATGATCCTTATATGAAAAGGGGACTATTGATGGGGAACCTTGGATATATACAATTATCTCTATTGATGGAGAACCTTGGATATAGACAGATAATTCTGAATTGATGCATATTCTTGATTAATCGTTACTTTAGGGTGACCCATGTATTCATTCTTATGGATGTCCAAAGGATTCTTGAACATATCTTAAATCTATAAGAGTCCTCAAATAGGCAATAGTTCCCCAAAAAAATCATGATGAGCCTAACGTCCCATACTCTTAACCAATGTGAGTTATTAAGTTTTTTTCCCAAGTTCACCAATGAACACCTCCCTTTGGAAAGTAGGTCCATGAGTCTTCATGGATACGTGAGTCAGTGGGAATTTTGGGCTCCAGGAACCAAACATGTTAGAGACCATTCGAAGGTGTTGTACCCAACATATATGATTTCACACAATTCAACACATTTCAATCAACTGCTCAGGCATAAAAAATTAGAAATTGGATGGTAAACCAAATGTAAATAACTTAACTTCGACACATTCTCATACTATTTCGAGGGAAAAAAATTGTCATACATGGATTTGGTTAAAACTCTTGAAAATAGAAAATATCCACTTTTGGGACTATGAACTCTAGGATGATTGAGGTGTTAGACCAATAACCCCAATGTGGGATTGAGGGGACTCATGATAAATTATAAGGATCTACTATGATATAGTGGCCTTGTTCATTCAACATATAGTAGCATGTTTATGGTGTGGCACATGTTCCTATGAGTAGTGTTGTTTGACATATTTCCTCTTTGGGATCTACTATGAGTGGTATAAAATAATAATATATTTGATAGTTCCTAAAATATTTTATATTTTGTTTTTTGGATTAAAATGTATACAAGGGGTTTGGTTGATTTATTATGATTGTAATTATTGGCTGATGTAAGGTATTTATTTTTGAGAAGTTTGGTCTTTGAGTGAGGAATTTTTAAAAAATATATCCCATACAGTAGAATGATGTGTCTATAAAATGGTTTTATAAGTTCATTTTACCTGATTTGGATTATAGAGTGGGTTATTTTCAAATTAAATGAATTTTCTATTTTTGATAGTAAATGTGCTGAAAAACTGTTTGAAAATGGGTTTCAAATGAATTTTTAAAATGGAGATGGTTTTTGAAAAATAAAAACTAGCTATGAAGGGGATTTTGAGATTCCAGTTTTTGTGGAAAACCCTTAGATAAAAATGGGTGTTTTGAATGACTCAATTTGGTTTGGGGTTTATCAAATATTTTGTGTTAAATTGAATAAGTAACTAGTAAAATTGTAAACCAGGCTGGTTAGATTTTAGTATTTTGGATGGGATCTATATTGATGTTTAAATTGTTTTATTTAATAATGTTCCTTGAATTTTTTGGAAAAATACATGTGACGTTTTAGTATGTGGACTACTTTTTTGTGATATTGGGAAAAAGAAAGTGGTTCCTACAAAGAATAGGTTTTCTTATTTTCCAATGCTTGGTTGAGGGTGGCCCAAGTGTTTGAATTGTGTAACCAAAGGGTATACCATGGTAGTATTCATATAGCTATATGTTTAGGATATAGAGATAGTTGGTTGGTGGTAGGATCGAGTATCCAAGAATTGTTTTATATGGATCAGTGTATAGACCACTTGGTTTTCTGTTTTGGTATGTGATTCATATGGTGGGTTGAACCATTACTCGTAATTAGCTATTATGTGTTGAGTCTTATAGAAGGTATCACCATAAGCCTATAAAATAATAATTTTCCAACACATCATTAACTTTTGATTAATGGGTGTGGCTTTTCACCATCTGGGTGTTTTAATATTATTTATGAGTATGATGTTTGGGGAATTATATTTTGGATTATAGAGTGTTTATGGATATCTCGATATGAAATTATATTGATGGAATAATAGTGATCATGGTTTGGTTGGTGAGACCCCAATGATAATGGTGAAATAAGGCTTCAATTGGGATGGTAAGTTTTTCCTCTAAAATTAGTGGTAACACTAAATATGGATGATAGATCTAAGGTATTGTTTATTCAACTTTGATCTTTGATAGGGAAGAGTGACACTTAGGTGATAGTGATCTTGTCGAGTATTGTGATTGAGGAGTAGTGCACGGGAAACCTTATAGTGGGGAGTAAAATAGTGAATCTCGGAAGGTATGACCCTAATTTCAACATAATTTTTATTAATGTAAAGTATTTTGTTTATGTTATGTTAGGAATGTGTAAGGATTAGTTCTTTATATTTGTCTTAGTTATGAGATGGGTGGTCATGTCTAATTATAACATTCAATAATGGACATAACCTGGGTTTTAGAGACCAAATATATTGGATTACCAATTTGATGATAACAATACTCCAATTTTGGAGAGAATTAATTATAGCATGGATATGTTAACCTTGTCTTAGAACGGTCATGGTTCTAGAATATTGGTTAGTCGACAGATCTGATTTTCATAGTTCCTTCTTTAATACAAAATTTTGGATTCTGATGTAGTATTGGATATATTTTATGTTTCAAATATTGAATTAGGGTGTAATTTTGTGTAATTTGATAGTGGATAAGATTATAGATGTGTTAGTACTCATGGGCTAAGTATGACAATGATTTTGTTTGATTGAGGATTCAATACTGAAATTACACTGAGTGTCAAGTTATAATTTTATGTGGGAATTTGGATACTTCTATGGTTATGGGATCTTGATTGGGATATGTAAATATATTTTAAAAATTGAGGTTGCATGTTTTTAAGGATGATTGGAAAAAAGAAGGATTTACTAGTGTTATTCTGTGTGATTAGACGTAGTGAGGTGGAAACCAAATCGAGAATATTTTTTAGTATGTGGACCATATGTTTTAAGGATCAACCAATGTTTTTATTGATAATTATAGTGTGCCCGGTTTCATTGTGTCCATTATTTATTGAAATCCATTCTGATTATTAATCAACGGTGTAGGGTGATATCAAAATCTAATTTTCCAAGTGGTAGCTGAGAAACATTCTTGGGTTAATATCAGGGTTGAAAATCCTTATGGTGGGATGTTTTTTAGGACTCAGAAATTTAAGGGTCATTATTTTCAAAGGAAATTTTAATTTTGTGTCCTTATAAAGTAAATGTTTAGATAATTGGGTTTTATAATGGTATTTTCAGTGGTGTAAGATATTTCAAAGGTTTTTATGATGTTTTTATATCCCAAAGAGGTGTCTCGGTTTCACTAGGATAAAATTATGCTACTCATAGTAGGATGATTTTTTTCTTGGGCTATAATTTTGATAATTTGTAGTCTATATATATTTTTATATGTTCCTAGAATTATAGAAATTTTGGTTGCAGTGTATTAGGGTATAACTATCATACGTCATAATCTATGACTAATCTAGGGTTGTATTTTTTTAAGTCAAAATTTCATAAGTCCCTATATATTTGAATTCTTGTGTTAAGAAATTAATATTTTGTATAGGTAGGCACATGCATAAGAGTCCAAGAGTTAAGAATAATTTGTTGTCGCATTTATTCTTAAGATTATTCAAAGATAAGATTCATCTTTTGATAGTTTGGATTAATTGATAAAGTCTCTATTTAGGAGGGTTGATGCATAAAGTTAACCTAAGTGATACATAAGAGTCATTTTGATGTTACTTTTAGTATGTAATTGTATATATAGCAAAGAAAATACATAATGGTCTTCATGAATAATAGTTTACACATATATATGGGTACCCTCAAATGTAAGAGTCCACTTAATGTTTAGAAAATCTTCTAGCATAGTGAAGGATGAACCAAGTGATATGTAAGGGTCATAACCATTTTATGTTAGATTCATATTGCTTAGAAATCAGTTAACTGTTAGATACCCCTGTGATATGTAATATTAACCCTATAAAACATAATATTTTTTTAGAGTTACTAGTTCATAATTTTTCAAATTATTGGAGTCTCCCTTTTATATATAAAGGTCATTCTAGGCTGGAAAATTGTAAAGTTATAGACATAAGGGTTATATGTAAGGTTCATTTCCCTGATATGTAAGGTTCGTTTTAGGGGAAATAGTGATATGTAAGGTTCATTTCCATAGTATGAAACATTCATATATGTGAAAAAAGAGTGATATATTAGGGTAATTTCGATAGAAAAGTTTTAAATTTAAGGGATAAGTGATTTATACATAAGGGACCCAAACATAGCGAATTTTGAAGGACATCATGTCATGTTCTTCTGGGGGGACATGTAAGGGTCCTACGGGATTCTATTTAATGGTCACCCCATATTTAGTGGTGTTAGTGTTTGGAAAACATTTATTAGGATCAATATTTTAGTATTATTCTAAAATATAAATAAAATTGCTAAATGAAATTAAAATCATAAACTTATGACATTTATAATTAGAATACATTGAGCATTCTAAGGTCAACATCTCTATTGTGTTCTCTTTTCCCCTTGGGATATCTTCTCTAATTGATTTATGATATTCATGTTATTGTTTATAGGAAATACCTTCAAATAAGACTAACTACACATGGGTGTTTTCCCATTAATTCTCCCATTATTTTCTTATTTTTTACTTCATATGTAAAAAATAATGGGATTTATATATTATCAAATTTAATCAAATTGAATTTTTATTAACTATGGTTTCTCAATATGTACATTTATGTTTACTCTTAATGATATTGGTGGCCTTTACATTTTTAAGTCTCTATGTCATTTAGTTCTTTGATTTTCATATGTTTTCATTGCTATTATTATTATCATGATTTTATATTTTGGGAAATCTCACCCCATAAATTAGGATGGGATAAAGTTAACCTAATGGTCAACAAGGATTTCATGTCTTTCTAAATGGTTTTTTGGTGGTTATTTAGTTAAATGAGTAAATATTTCCCTATTTATTTATTATTTTTTGGCATGATTAAGATTCTTAGAGTAAATGGATTCTCCTTTTCAAACATATATTTAAAATTTTGTTTTGTTATAAAATGCATTTCTATGATAAACAATGGAAAATTGGATTTCCATTCTAAATAGGGATTTAAAAAGAGGTTTTGGATAGAAAATTGGTTCCATATGAAAATGGTTTAAAATTAAATTTTAAGATGAATTAGATGATTTTAGTGATTATTTTGAAATGGTCTTTCAAAATAAATTTGGGGTTTTCTAAAGAATGGCTTCATAGGTATTTTGGAAAGTTCCTAGAATAAAAAAAATTATCATTTCATTCCTTTTTATAAATGGTATATAAAGATAATTTGACTTTGTTTTTAAGGAAAATATGGAAAGTCTTGATTCGATATTGGTTTGGTATGTTTAACCTCGTGTGAGAAATGCCATATTTTCTAAAGATTGTACTCTTATTGTGATTCTTGATTATGATTTCCTAGTATAATATTCTTATTAAATAATTGTTCATTATTTTCTAGCAATTATTTACCATATTATGACATTTTATGTGGGTGTATAGAACATTGTACGTGTAAGTTCATGAGTTTCCTCAGTGGTGTTTTTATTTTTGTATCAAAATTATAGGATTGGTCTGAATTGATATAATTCAACCCTTAGATATTAGAGATGGAAAATATTATATGGGTAAGATAAAACCATTCCTAATACCATTAATATAGTTAAGGCCATCTACTTAGGTATATAAGTCCTAAATATAGATATTTATGAATGGTTTAGTCATAAATGACCTAGCAGTATAGAATATGGGTCTTGATTGTAAATCCTCCAATTGTAAGGGATATTGGTGAATGGGTTTGGTCTATGTGATTAATTTTTATGGTTGGTAAGGGAGATTACAAGGACATCCCTATAGTGATTTTATCATATAAAGTGTTGTTAGGATAGTTTTTCCTTGTAACACTACTTGATTTTCAATTCTTTCTATGTGTTAAGTAGTGTTCATATGTACAACCTTGAGAGAGAAGTTTTGGTCGAGGATGTGATGTGATTATCCATGGGACCCACCTATTAATGATGAGGTTCAACTTATTCCTTGGGGACCACATACTAAAGTTGTGGTTTAGATTATGGGTTAGGTTGGATATCTTGAATACCACCTTTTATCACTTCTAATAATGTTGGATATGTGATTATATGGAGGATTATACTAGTGAAGTCATGATTTGGTATATACCATACGACATACCCAATTTGGATAGAGGTTTGATTTGTGTCATAGGTTTCCTATTTTTAATCAATATAATAATCTCTTTATGCTTAGGTTTAGGATTTATGAATATTCATGGGACTCAACTAGTGATTGTGTAATTAAGCTTTTTCTATGGTACTTACCATTAGAGGGATGATTCAGCCTATGTAAGAGATTTTTCATTGAGATTCCCTCCTCTAATTTCTTTTTGTATATTGAACAATAAATATGAGAAATTTTCTAGGGACCTTTACTTGATTTTATGGTTTGACATGTATGAATGTTTTTATATTGATATTCCATCCTTAGATTTCCTATTGGACATGATGTGTTATTTATATGAATGTACTATATTTTATGTTTCCTTCCTTGATGAGTTGCATATATTTTTTGTAATAACTACTGTGATTATTTTCACAATGGAATGTAATGTTATGTGACTACAAGAAACATATCACCATCATTAATCAAATCCTATATCTTCAAGTGTCATGGTGTCATGGTTAACACATAATTATGTAAAGCCTTGACCCTAGATACCCAGATTCGGTTCATTATTACATAACATTGGCATGATCACAAGAGATCACGTCTCGAAAGGCTGATTAGTTTAGAATCCTTGGAAGTACTAGATACATACATAAGTTTTACATTACGTCTTAAAAAAACAACATTGTGTCCCCTTTGAACATACACATTTCCTTTGGCCTATCCCTGAAGGTTAATCATAATATACATCTTCAAATCCTGGGAAAAAATCATATGAAAGGGGTGAGCTCAGATGCTCAGAATGGATAATGATGTAGCAGAAACTATCATAAATAACCATAAACATTTAAGGCAATGTATAAGACTAAAACAAAAGCCTTTTAAACATAAACTTCAACATAATATGAAAAAGGTAAATCAAAAAATTCCATTTACTTATTCACATGGATATTCTACTTGTCGAATAATCACATGTAATATCAAAAGCTAATTTCATAATGACGGAATTCATAATGCTGAATATCATAACCACATAGTTAAGGCCTTGTGCCAAGACTACAAGTAAGATTTTTTCACAGCCTTTTTCCAAGACACTAGTTTATCTCATGATATCTACTGATGTATCGAGAAGCTATAGTGGGCTCCACCCGTTACTTACTAAGTCCAATTCATTCCTTATATGAAAAGGTTGAAACATAACATAAACATTCGTATTAAAACTAGCATATGAAATGTTATTAATTTAATCATAAACCATGAATGGTATAAAAATAACACATCCATAGTAAAACATATCACAAAACCTTCAATACAATATAAAATATTGAATCATAATAAATCAACTTCAAACAAGTGTAAAATCCATCAAAGGATGTTGATAGATGTTGACATTGATGAAATCAAAACTATTTGAGAGAAATATATCTTTCTATTTTGAAATCATTTAACATTCACATAATTATAAAAGAAAACATTTATTTTAAAAATATTATCATAAGCCTGTAAGGGAAGCTTTGAAGTTGTTATAATGGAGGAAAATTTCCGCACCCACCATATAAGTTGAAAAAACATTCTTACTTTAACTTTTCAAAGAATCCATAAAGTACCTTGTTTGGAAAACGACAGAAAGATTCCTTTCAAAATATTTTATAAAAATTAAAAGAAGTTTATAAATTACTTTAACCCATATTCTATTAAATAGTACAAATGTTTTGAAATACATTATTAAGAAACATTGATGGGGATGATAAATAATTCTCAGTAAATACTTACATATAAACAACCTCAGATAATAAAGAGATTGTAAAATTAACCCTTACCTTGTACTTTACCTTAGTCAAGGATACATTAAACTCTTATATAATAGTTAAATAATTGTTATTAAATTATAAAATAACCACATATATAAATATGATATCATGTATGATCTTCTAATATTGCTTTGTTAATAATATTTCAGTGGTATCATTGTTTCGGGTGTTAATTGGTTCATTTTCCTTTATATTTTTTGTTATGTAAGTAATTTTTGTTATGAATAAGATGTATTTGATTCATATACATAATGATATTATGTTCTTAAACATTATTTTAATCATAAAATGAAAATTATTCTTGAATGGTTACGATGAGGAATGAATCTCGTCACGTTTGTAGAGACCGTAATCTGTACGTACGCACGAGCGACAATGTCATTATATTGATGGTGAAATTGTAATTAATTGGATGGTATATTACATATACATAATCACTAGAATTTTATATTTATTATTTACATCAATTATACTCAATATTATACCCATCCAAATAATGAAGTGTTGAATAAAAAACTACACCTTGACTTGGAGACAGTAAGTCGTATGTACGCATGTGTGGTGACTTATTCATTCATATGATGGATAGAATAATGAATAAGGTTGTAACTTATTTATAATAACATCACAGTATATATAAGGTACTAGATTTATTATTTTATTATGGAGACAAAAAATAGAGAGGATGTGGAAAAAGAAAATAACTTTGAAAGAGGTGATGAAGTAATTACCTCTTCTTTGGGTTCTTCCTTTTGATTTGAACAAAATGGATCCTTAGGTTGGATTTATGATAAAAGTAAGGCCTATAGGTTGATTTTCATGTAGTTGGGAGGATATTTGTGTAGGTTTTGGCCAATAAAAAAGGATTTTGAGGTGTGAAATTAAGGGAACTGTAAGTACCCTTTTATAAGATAGGTTAAGGTTACTTTTGGAAAAGCTTGAAATATTATTTTATTATAAATTAATTTTCGGTTTCTAATGGATAAAAAAGGATTTATTTAGTGGATAAGGTGATTCTGGGTCGAAAACCCCTCAACCAATAGTTTTAGACAGGTTTATGTCACCATATTAACCTTATATTCTACATTTAACTCTTAGTTTAATAGTTTAACTTTTACCGTGTATTTTTGTATTATTATAATAAATGGTTGATAAACTTACTATAAAAAGCCAATCGAACACCAAGTGGTTAATTATTGATATATCAAAACTTATCTAAGTCCTTTGGATGAACCTTATATTTTTAGTAATATTATATCATTTAATAAAATACTATTTGTTTTAAAAACTCATTTATGTCAATTTTGACACTATTTGGTATTTGGTTTTTGTGAAACTCATATCAACTTTATCACTTCGAAATAAAAATATTTTATCAACACTAACATGTAATATTTACCTATAAAATAATTTTAATGCCTAAAAAGTCTCAATGTACATTTATTTTAATATTTAATATAAAAATTATTTTAATCTTTCAACAATAAGGTAATTACTACATCATTATTGTGTCATAAATAAATTTAATTATTTAATGTATACAAATTATAAATAAAATACCATTATGTAGGAAATATTTTTAGATTTATAATGAATATTTATATTCCAATTTATCTTATGTATAACATTGTATTAAAAAAATAGTTATTAAAAATAGAATTTAACAATTTTAACTCTTCTTTAAATGAAATAATAATAAATGTCCTAATCTAATACAAGTGGATCAAATAGGGTCATATATTATTCCTAAGGTTGATTTTGGTCTAAAAACACTTATCCAATATAATTAGGACATGTGTTAGGGTAATTATAATATCATTTTTACCTTTAATTGCCCTATTTACTTTTAATCGGGGTAATAAAAATTCCACAGTTACTATTCACCAAAAATTATTTTCATCCTATTAAACCAAATTTTAATTACTGATTTCAACCATGTCTCTTGAATTTTTTATATTCAACTTACAGAATTAGTAAATTTATGTTTTATGCAAATTTTCAAATGTGCCTAGAATGTGGGTAAAAGATGTTAAAAGGTTCAATAAAATTGTATACATCTAATATTATTATAAAATGACTCGAATGAGTTACATTGAACTAATATAGGTATTATTTATTTATTTTGACATTAAAATAAATTTAAATAAAAATACTTATTATTTAAATAAAATTCAGTTTTAAATAATAACGCAGTGTTTTTAAATATTCATCAAAAATTGAAAGTTTTCAGAAAAATACCAAAAATTCACCCTAAGCTAATTTTCATATTCCAAATCCAAAAATGATGTCCATTTTGAAAAATAAAATTTATAAAATTTCAAAATATGGTATTACTATTCATAACTACTTTCTAAACGGCTAGTTTGATTGGTTGTGGTGTGCTAGAACTTGAAGTTGCGTACAACACAAGCTATTGTATTATTAAAAGAGAAGTGTATCGTGGAAGCTTGGGGTGTTAAATTCTTCCCTCCTTCAAATAATTTCTTCCTTGAAATTTAAAGAATATTACTTTATAAAAATATTTGGGTGGTTCTAAATCATAAGTTCCTCGGGTTCCCACGTTGCCTCTTCCATCTTATGGTTTCTCCATATAACTTTTACCAGAAGAGTCATCTAGTTTCTCAACACTTATTCTCTGGTATCAAGGATCTTGACAGGATCTTCACAATAAGATATATTGGTTTCTAGTTTTATTTCTTCATAGGCGAGTACATGCATTGGGTCAGGCATATATTTTCTTAATAGTGATACGTGGAACACATCGTGAACTTTGGAGAGACTTGGTGGAATTTCCAAATGGTAAGCTACAACTCCAATTCGTTCTAGAATTTCGAGATGTCCGATGTACCTGGGACATAATTTACCCTTCTTACCGAATCATATAACACCCTTTCATTGATATACCTTCAAGAAAACATGATCTCCTACTTGAAATTCCAAATCCTTCCTTCGGTTATAGGTATAGATCTTTTGCCTACTATGAGCTGCTTTGATGTGGGTTTGGATAATCTTCACATTTTCTATTGTTTCCTTAACAAGTTCAGGGCCTGAGAGTTTTCTTTCACCAAAATCATCCCAACAATTTGGTGTGAGACATCTCTTTCCATATAATTCTCATATGGTGTCATCTGAATACTTGAATGGAAGATATTGTTATAGTAAAATTCTACCATAGGTAAATATTAATCCCACATACCTTGAAGGTCAAGTGAGCAAGATCTCAATATGTCTTCTAAGGTTTGAATATTTTGTTCTGATTTTCCATTAGTTTGAGGGTGGTAGGAAATGGTCAAATGAAGTTCAGTGTCTAGGTCTTTCGGAAGACCTTTCCAGAATCTTGATGTGAAACTTGGATCACGATCAGAAACAATAGATAAGGGTACTCCATGAAGTCTTACCACTACATTAATATATATTCCTGTTAAACGTTGAAGTGGTAAATCTTCTCTTATATAAAGAGAATGTGATTACTTGGTAAGATGATCAATAATGACCCATATTGCATCAGTCATTCTAGGATTATTTGGTAGCCCCATGACATATTCCATTGTAATATCATACCATTTCCACTCAGGTATGGGAAGAGGTAGCATGACTCCTCTGGGATGTTGTCTTCCAGCCTTAACCTATTAAAAAACCATACATCTTGACACATAATAATTAATATCCCTCTTCTTGTTGTCCCACCAAAAATGTTCCTTCAAATATCTATATATCTTAGTTCTACCAAAGTTTATAGAGAAATTGGATCTATGAACATCATCCAACAATTCCCTTTTTAGATCTGGTATTTCAAGAACACAAAGTATCTTCCCAAATTTCAAGATTCTATCTTCATATATGAATTCAATCAATATCCCATCATTCACAGTTTTAATTTTCTTTTGAAACTCCTCATCATCGGTCTAAGAACTGTTTAGCCTTTCTAGTAAAGATTGTTTTAAAACCATTCGAAAAAGTATTGATGTTTCACCTTCCATGATTATTCCCATATCCATCTTTAATATATCCATGAATATAGGATCCCTTTAAACTATCATATTGTTCTAAACTCAATGATCCTTTCTTCTCAAATCATATGCCACCTTATTTGCCTTCCCCGGATGGTAGTGTATAGTGAAATCATAATCCTTGAGAAGTTCAAGCCATCGTATTTTCCACATGTTGAGTTATTTCTGTGAGAAAATATACTTCAAACTCTTGTGATCAGTATATATCTCATATTTTCACTATAGAGATATTTTCTTAATATCTTCAAAGAAAATATTATAGCTGGTAACTCAATACCATGATTAGGATAGTTTTGGTCATGAATTTTTAGTAGTCATGATGTATAGGAAATAACTCTATAATTCTGCATAAGGACACAACCAAGTCCTTTATTTAAAGCATTACTATAAATAACAAACCCATCATTCCTTGATGGTAGATTCAAGATAGGATCATTGACTAATATTCTCATTAGTTCTTTAAAACATTCTTCACACTCTTTTTCCAATCAAATTTAACCCCTTTACATGTGAGATTGGTTAATGGGTTAGAAAATCGGGAAAAATTATGGACGAAATGTCGATAATGGCCTATTAAACAAATAAAACTATGTACCTTGGTTATACTCGTCATTTCTAGCCATTCTTGTGTTGCTCTTCTGTTAGAAGAATCAAAAGATATTCCATCCTTAATGAAAATATGGCCAAGAAAAAAAATCTATTGAATCCATAATTCACACTTGTTAAACTTCCCATAAAATTCATTTCTTCTAAGAGTATTTAGAATAGTGTGCAAGTGATTTTCATAATCTTCATAACATCTAGATTATACCAAGATATCATCAATAAATACCACTTCAAAGTCATCAAGATATTCCTAGAAAAATCTATTTAGTAGATCCATGAAGACAGAGGGTGCATTAGTCAGTCCAAAAGGAATTACTATAAAATAATAATTCCCAAACCTGGTATGAAATGATGTCTTTGTAATTTATTCCTTATTCACACAAAACTGATGATATCTAGATTGAAGTTCAATCTTTGAAAAATATTGAGCTCCATGAATTTGATCAAATAAATAATCAATGTGATGTAGGGGTTACTTATTCTTTATTGTTCTAGCATTGATCCCCATGTAGTCAATGCACAACCTCATAGATCCATCTTTCTTATTAACAAAAAGAATAGGTGATCCCCATATAGAAACAATAGGAAGAATAAATCATTTATTATTCAATTGCTCTAGTTTTTTCTTTAGTTCCAATAATTCCACAGTGTCCATTCTATAAGGGGTCTTCGATATGGGCCTTAAACCAGGAATTAAATCAATAGAAAAATCAATTTCACATTATGGAGGATGTCTATGTAAATTATTTGGTAGCACATCCACATATTCTTGCACAATAGTTATGTCCTCTATTTAAACATTCCTTTCCTCACCCATAATTATTTCACTCTCTTTCTCCCCAATTATTGAATTTAGTAGAGCTACTGGGGGTGCATCTAGATGAGAATCAGATAGTGATATTTATGCTCTAAATATAAGGTATTCTTTATCATCATCAAAAAAATTAACCTCTTTCTTCTTAAAATATATTTTCACATCATGGTCTAAAAGCCAATATATAACAAGGATTATATCAAATTCAATCATGGGTATGATGATGAGATCACCAGATAAATAATGTTTATATTCCATAATGGTAACTTATTCACAAAACTTTTTTGCAATGATAATTCCCTTAGGAGTTTTTACTAAAAAATACCTTGTCAAATAAAATTGGAAATATATAATTTTCCTGTAGAACTGGGAAGATATGAAAGAATATGATGATCCAGAATCAAATAAAGCATTGCATAAATATGAGGAAACGATTAATGTACCTTCCACCACATCATTCAGAACGCCAACCTCTACAGTTGTCGTCGCATAATCTTGGAATTTCTCCCATGGCCTTTTCTGAGGTAATTTTCCTTGACACTTAGGAAATTAATTTTCACAATTCCCCATTTCTTTATAGCTGAATAATTCAACATTGATAGCCTGTTTATTCCCTTTGTAATCATGGGCTTGGTGGCCTTTTTCTTCATGCTTGTAACAGAATGTCATTCCCTTCAGGCATGTACTAGGGTGTTTCTTCCCATATTTACTACAGAATGGAAATTCAACTTTTCCCTTCTTCCCCTTATTTCCATTTCTAGAGTTTTCATCAAATGTCTTCTTCTCTTGGTTTTCTTTAAGGTTTTAAGGCTTAGAGAATTTCTGTTCTGTCTTGATAGAACATGAGAAAATATCTCTCTATGATGAGAAGGATTGTGAGACTAATTCTTGATGAAGAAATGGTTTTAACCCATCAAATAATCGATCAGTCTTACTCATTGGGTTATGTATATAATCTACAGCATGACTTGTTATCCCTGTAAAGTTAGCCTCATACTTTGAGACTTTTGCATCCTCCTTTTCCTTAGACTATGAAATTGACTTTCCATATCCACTCGATGGTCACGAAAAAAGTATTTTTCTAAGAAAATATCTTCAAACTCCCTCCATTCTATATTTTATACTTCGTCATCCTCCTTTGTTTTTTGAATTAATTACCACCATTTATCTGCATCTCCTGTGAGGCGATAAACTACTGAAAAACATTTTTCCCATTCGCTACTCCCCAAAGCATGAAATATTTTCTCTAACTTATCCATTTCTCATCTACAAATGGATTTGTAGTCCCATTGAATGTTAGTGATTTTTGCCTCATGTATCAATCTATCATTGATCCTCCGCATTGTAGATCAGGGTGCTCCATGTGGGTAAGGTTATTATTCATTACCTGAGAGAGTTGTCCCAGTATGGTTATAAGATGTTCAGCACCAGTTGCATCACCAGCTCCACTATAATTATCTTGAGTAGGAGGGAAATCCCTACATAGATTACATGCATTGATACAGTGTGTATTCCTTCCACTAGGTTCCATTTATAAACAATGGAATATACTAGATTAGTTTATGAATCGAAATACATAATTCCAAACTAGTAAAATACCTAACATAAATTGAACAGTTTATACATATAATTCATAATCATAAAAAAATGTTTTCATTGAGGTATAATTTACTCATAAATCCTTCATAATGGCTTGTAAATAAAATCCGAATTATCCTAAGAATATCCCCTAGGAATTTCATAACCAAGAGTGTAGCAAGGCCAGTTTTCGTGCACCGGTTCCCATTTGAGTCTAGCTCAAAGTGGTGTTTCTAGGTTTTACCCTTAGGTACATCTGTGCCAGAGCCACCTCTACCTGCTAGTATCTAGAAAAAGATGTATTTCTTGGAAAATCCACATAATATCTACATTACCAAAATTCTAGTAAGTTATTCCATACTAATCCTCAAAGTCAATCTTAGGGTAATGTTTTTCTAAATCTAGTTTCCATGGTTTGTACTAAACTTCCTATGATACCAATTGTAATGCCCCAACCCTAGTTACCCAGAGTCGGTTCATTCCTATATAACTTTGGCATGATCATAAGTGATCATGTCTCGAAATACCAAATAGTTTAGTAACCTTGGATGTACTAGATACATACATAATTTTTACATTACATCATAAAAAAACAACATTTTTCCCCTTTGAACACACTCATATCCTTTGGCTTATCCCTGTGGGTTAATCATAATATACTTCTTCATATCCTAGGAAAAATAAAACATAAGAAAGGGGTGATCTCAGATGCTTAGTAAGGATAACAATATAATAGAAACTATCATAAATAAGCATAAACATTTAAGGCAATGTATACGACTAAAACACAAGCCTTTTAAACTTAAACTTAAGAATAATATAACAAAGATAAATCAAATAATTTCATTTACATATCCACATGGATATTATACTAGTTTAATAATCACATATAATTTCAATATCTAAACTCATAATGCTAGAATGCATAATTTTGGACATCATAACCTCATATTCAAGGCCTTATTCCAAGCCTACAAATAAGATTATGTCAAGTCCTTGTTCCAAGACACTAGTTTGTCTCATGATACCTATCGATGCATCGAGGAGCTATAGTGGGCTCCACCTGTCACTTACTATGTCCAATGTGTTCCTTATATTAAAAGGTTGAAACATAACATAAATAGTCATATTAAAACTAGTATAATGAATGTTAATACTTTAACCATAAACCATGAATGGTATAAAAATAACACATCCATGGTCAAACATACCACAAAACATTCAATATGATATGAAAGATTGTATCATAATAAATCAACTTCAAACAAGTGTAAAATCTATCAAAGTATGTTGACATATATGAAATCAAAACTATTTGAGAGAAATATCTCTTTCTATTTTGAAATCATTTAAAAGTCACGTAATTATAAAAGAAACATCTATTCTGAAAATATTCTTATAAGCTTGTAAGGGAAGCTTTGAATGTGTTATAACTGTGTAAAATAGTCGTACCCTCCAAATAAGTTAAAAAACTTTATTACCTAAATTTTTCAAAAAGGTCATAAAGTACTTTATTTGAAAAATGATAGAAAGATTCCTTTAAAAACATTTTACAAAAATTTGAACAAGGGTATAAATGACTTTAACTCATATAATAGTAAATAGAAAAATTGTTTTCAAATATATTTTTAAGAAACATGGATGTGGATGATAAAGAATACCTAGTAGATTTTTACTGTTGATGTAGAATTTTTGGATAGGGCAAGGATTGGAATGATAAAAAACAACAAAGGGATTTGGAAGGGAAGGAGAAGATTCTATGACCTGAGAGGTTGGTGCGCGTAAGATTCAGGGGATGCGTGGAAAAGTCCCTCTGGCGTGCAAAATTTTACATGCCTAATGCGATGTCAAATGAAGGCTTCCTTGGAAACCCACCAGTAACTACCAAATTCACTGCCGTGCAAGAGCCCGGGGTTACACCCAACACTCCTCCTGTAATGGAAAATCTTGTACATCCACTGTGACCTCAAAGGGATCCTTTTGCGGTGGGATGATCAAAAATTAGTTAAGGCCCAAGAATGAAGGTACTAGGTAGCGCATAAACCCTTGCACTCCCAATGTGACATCAAAGGCAGTCTTCTGTAGTGACCCCCTATAAATCACCAAAGTCGCTAGCGTGAAAAACTTAGGGAGGCGCGCAAACATTCCTCCAGCACACAAACCCATATGTGCCCAATGTGATGTCAAATAGTCATTTTCGTGTAGTGCCACTTGTGCACTTCCTCTGATAATTTCAGTTTTAAAATGAAGTGTACCCTCTGCCCTTTGGGGATGGAGATAGAAAATGAAGCTATGTCTTCTGTACGAAAGACACCACTTTCGTGACCATCCGAAAAACATTATGGCCTCAATGTATTGGATCTTGTACGACAGGTCCCCCAACGGTCCTCCTTCAGGTGCACCCTCTTGGTCATGATCCTCTGCTATTTCCTTTTATCCTAATCCGTTTATGGGAACAATATCCCTCTTGATTTCAAGTTCCCACTTTATCAAACCTATTTTTCATGCACCCTTCCGATTTGCGAGCACCCTTCCAGTTTGTGCGCATCCTTCTGGTTTGCGCACAGCCATTCCATATTGCACGTAACCTCTCATCTTCTGTGTGGACCTCCTTGTGTGCTCCTTGTGACATCATTAACTTAAAGTACCATACTCGAGCTCCTCTTATGTGCAACACTCATGTGTCATTCACCCTTCTCCCATATGACCCTCTAGGTGTGTATGAAGTGATTTCAAATTCCCTTAGGTGGTGCTTCCCATGGCGTTTCTCAGGCTTATGCTTATCCTCATAGACACGCTAATAGCTATTTCTTATTCTCATAGCCATGCTAACGTGGGAACCTTAGTGTATCACTCCAAAACACCCCCTCCCATGGCATTTCTGGTGGCTTCCCTTCACCAAGGGTTAAAGTGCGTCGGTTATGTAAGTCCTAGGGGTGCGGAGTAAACCCGCCTCGTCCAAGATGTAGGACATTAAACTGCCAATTTCCATCATCCTTAGCACATGATGTTAAAATGTTTCTTCACCCTATGACTTCTACATGGGGATCCACATCTCAGAAATTCTCTAGGCCTTCTCGTATCTATAGAAGTGAGATCTTCCTCACATAGAATGATATCTTCTTCACCGGAGCGGTGCTTGTCTGCGAGGAAGGGAAACTGCCTTGGTGTAATCCCCTATCCTTTCTTGTAGGAGGTACTACCTTTACTCCTCCTTTATTCTTCTGT
Source organism: Viscum album (assembly GCA_963277665.1). NCBI lineage: Eukaryota > Viridiplantae > Streptophyta > Magnoliopsida > Santalales > Viscaceae > Viscum > Viscum album. The sequence continues at coordinate 92,865,392 of OY728125.1, forward strand.
GCAAAGAACTGGAGGGTGGGGATCGGCACCACAACCCTCCTATCTTCTGTTCCAAATCAATCTTCTACTAGGCCTTGCCGCCACCCGGGCCTCCATCCTGGAATAAGTCCCAATCTTCATCTCCCTGGGCTGCTAACCATGTGTAAGCCCCTGTTTTCTCTTTGGGCTATGAATCACGCGTAAGCCCCTAATTATTGGTTGGATAACCAAGTGTAAGCCCCACACCACTTCCCACGGACGCACCTTTTGCGATGTGATCATCAAGTCTTTACTACCTCTTTTTTCTCACACCGAGCATGACTCACGTGGGCTTAGAGTAAGCATTGACCATGGAATCCTTTTCAGGCCGCCTTAGAATGTAAGCTCCAACACCACCCAAACTATGTGGACTTCGATACTTTCCAAGGTAAGGTAAGTAAGAAGCCTCCCTGAGGTTCAATTTCAACACTCATTGGTCCCGACCACTTCATGTCGATTCACCAACACCTTTCCCGAACTATGTGGGATTTGATCCTTGCCTCCTAGGAAAGGTACATAAGAAGACTCCCTGAGGTTTAACCCTAACCAGTGGTAAGTCATCGTGTTCCTAGACCAATGATAAGCTATTGTGTTCCCCGAGCATCAGTAATCCATTGTGTTCTCAGACCATCGGTAAGCCATTATGTTCCCCAACCTGCGGTAAGTCGTTGTGTTCCCCGACCCGTGATAAGTCATTATGTTTCCCGACCAGTAGTAAACCATTGTTTACCCAAATAGATGGTAATCCATTTCATAACCCAATAGAAAGTAAGTTGTTTTGATTTCCATATAGCAGTAAACCATTGTTTTCCCTTTTGTTGGGACCCATATCTCTGGTACGTCCTAGTGGCGTCATACCGACCATGGGTTACTAATAATGCGTAAGCCCTAGCATATCGTCAGTTCACTATCCTATATGCACACCCTGATCCTATACCCTATCCTGAACTACATGGAATTTGATTCCCTTCCACGGGGATATGTAGGAAGTCTCTTCGAGGCTCAAGCCCAACACTACTGTCACCTTCATGATGGTTCTATCTCATTCCCCCACCAATTCATTTAAATATCCATCATCCATCCAGATTCTTACCCAAGAAGCTGCATCCTGGTGAGATCATGCCAATTCATCTCTTCACTACTCTTAATAGCACTCTGGTAATTAACCATGTTTTGTCCCTAGCATAAGTGTTCCCTCCAGGGGTTCCACCCATCTGATCCACTCCAGTAAGTGTTCTGATCAGTCGGATCCATCTCCGCTAGACATTAAACTCGCGGCATTCCCTATGTAAAACATGGGAAGCTAAAAAAACCTTAGAGACATGGCTATGGCATATAATTCCCTACCTTTGACATGGGATTCATCGAGCTTCCATGCCCTCAAGAAGTCCTATAATAAGGGGAAGAAACTCAGACGTACTAGTGTTATAGTGTCCAAACATGCCAGCGATGTCCATCTTGACTACTCCCCCGACAGAAGGATGGTTCCTTGATCGGACCCCTTGGAATGTCCTGACATAATCAGTGTAATTAACTGGCGTCTATGAAGACATGGCACTGGGAAGAGTTTCATGAACAACATCTTAATCTATAAGGGAGAACCGGACAAGGTAACGAGTTCTGAGGAGGAATCCACGGAAGGAGGAACTGACATCCCATCATCCTATTTCGATCAAGGAGTAAACATCCCTGAACAGGCGATGGATGCGGCCTACCTTTAGATAGTGGGAATGCGGGGAAATAGTCAGCGCGTTATCGTCCTTTAGAAAATATGGATGCACGCTCCCCGGAAAAAGCATCGAAAATATAAATGGTAAACCCAACGTGAAATTATTCTCCTCAATGTGGATATTAGTAGCATTTGATACATCATTTGACTAGCATGTAACCGGATCTAGTTATCTGGTGTCAGGTTCCACCAAGAAAATAGTGGTCCTGTCATAAAACTCACCAATATTTGGGCAGATGAACGTTGAACATAATGGTCCGCGACATTGTTAGTGTGGATCCTTCTTATAAGCCATGGAAGATGGAATGGCACTGGGGAACTGGACGTCGATTTCCTTGTTTCAGCACTAATGGTTTAATCTCCCTACCTTCCAGGACCCAACCTTCCATAATAGAAAACTAATCACCACCCATCCACATATGCATGGGAAAGGGAAATGTCAATTTGGAAACCCCACATGGATCCACCACTTCTACGATAGTCTCCATGTCCACAGCTTCTAGGTGCACATTCCCCATCTCCCCATCTAAATTTGTTCAGCAAAGGGTTATAAACGACATCGTCTGCCGATACGAGGAGGAGGGGATCATCTGAACCAGGGATATGGCCCGGCAGGACCTAGAGGCATTTGTGCCTCATCACCACTGCCACCCCCAAGGGCCACATAGGGATCCAATGCTCCCCACTCCAACACACAACCATTTCATGAGCCTTTACCTAGAACTCTTTGATGACTCCCTCCCCTACGATGATGAGGAGGGGGTGTCTGGGCTAGCTCATGTGGGATCTCATTCCATGGGATCCCAAGGAGGGCCCCCACTAGCCCGCGCCAATGCTACCACCTGGCCCCATAGGCCGAGGAATAGGTAAGCTATGTAGTTGCACTGCTGGCTCTAGTCCAGCTGACCCAATGGCAGTGTCGACCAAAGGCCAAGGAGGATGCCCGCCAAGGGGCTTCAATGTCAATGACTGCTGTGGATCATGCCACCACTGACGTATACCATCATCCCCTTATCTATGATGAACAGGGGAACTCATATACCTGACCCAGATTAAGGCCCCAACCGCCCCATGGGTAGGCTGAGTCGACTCTCCTTGCTACCGGTGTAGGTAGCACCCTCTGCGAGCCGACCCGCGGCAACGACACCCAGTACGGAATTCCTGCCCGTACCTCCACCATTGAGAACACGGGTCCCCCTACTTCCAGATCATTGTGGAGGTACGCCCCAAGCCACCTTCAATCTAAACGAGGTTTCTCCCCACAGTAGTGACACTCAATACGGAAACCTCTTTTGTGCTCATGATGTTGGTTATGCAGTCATTCTTAATTCCACGGGCCTCCAATGTAGAGATGTCACACATCTGATCAATATACAGTGTGGGGTCTCCCCCATTCCCTTACGATGGTCGGTGAAGGTCCTCTTCACCCCATAAATCAGAGAAGATATGGTCAAACCCACTTCATTGGTACCCAGCACAGAGGTCGTACCCAGGTTTGGATTGACCAGTATGAGGACCCTCCTTGTGCTGACGCTGCTAGGGGAAATAAGAATGGAGGTCATACCCATGCTTCTACCCACTCTAGAACTTCTTTTAGAGATCCTCTTCGTGTGTCATCCAGTGGACACAGAGGTCCTCCTTGTGTTCTTTTTGACATCTATATAGGTGTTCCTCACACCCTAGCTCATTCTGGGGAAGTCCTTTCCACCCCAACACCAGCTCGGCCAAAATAACTCCTTGAGACATAAATATTCCTTGTCCTGAAGAGCCATCCCGGGGCAGGAAGGCAGGTCTTCACCACCACAAAAAGATTACCAAGAAGATTCAGACCATGATTAACCCCGTATACTTCTCAGATTCTGAGGTGTAATACGATTCAGCAATGTAAGCCTCACCTAGATCCTCTGTGTTAAGGGATGTGGTAGGAACAAGGCACATCAACCTCATACTTTTGGAATGTGAGGTCCATCGGATCCCTACCTCCCTCCATAGATAAATTGAGGAGGATGAAAATTTGGCGTCTCCCTAGGGTCTGATCGTGCAATCGCCACCATCACCACAAGGAGCATTCTCTACCTCGACCAGATATCATAGAGAGTTATTCTTGGGGGTTTGGGGAATGAGCAACAGCATGGTCCACTGCCAGCAGTCGTAGTCCCTACGCCAGAAACTATGGTCACCAGCCCATCTTATCATGATGTGGTGGTAAAGTCGTTGCACTCTTCAGAGGATATCTCGAGATGTAGTGGTTTGTCAGCCCACTCAAAGTATTCTCTACCATCCAGCCTACCATCTCAGTGGAATAATTTATTATCACTATCAGTTCCCCAGCCACCTTTGGTTGACGAGTGGGTAAATGAAGGGACAGATCCCGAGTCTGAGATGAAGAGCTTGTGGACATTCTTACGGCAGACCATTTCTCAAAGTTGTTTTGTCAATTCATGGCATCGAACATCAGTGCACTGGAATCGCTCACCCAGGAGGAAGTTGGATTCTTTTTCCAGTCTCTCTGGTTGATGCATTTCCATCTTCATCATCGACGAGTGGACTACCCCAAATTCCAATCAAATTTCGAAGACATCAGCAAACAATGTCGTCAGGTTGATCTGTCCACACTCCCCATGGACCAATTCCATGAGTCAATAGGTCATCATAGGACCCTCCAACAAAGATGAATCCAGAGATTTAATGTTCTCCACAAGATTATCAAGGAGGACTCTCCCCACGTACAGATCTGTGGATGGGGGTAGTATACGGCCCTCCACTTTAGTACCATCTGGAGATAGCCCAAATTTCTAGGAAATATCAAGGATATTCCTCTAGGAAGAGTCACTGTTAACATGGATGATTTATCATAGGAAGTTATAGAATCAAAACTCCTTGGGGAAAACATACCCCCCATGAAAGTGCCCCATATTTTGGACCCATCAGGAAGGCTCACTCACCAGTATATAAATATACTGGTATTTTCGTACCCACTAAGGCATTGGTCCTCAGCCGAAATCTCAACAAGGTTAAGGGGCACCTCAGAGTGGCCAAACCCTCTGACCTGTCTGGCTCAGTACAAAAAACAGAGGATGATCTCAGGAAATCCACATTGTGTCAACAGCTTTCTGAGCACAGGAAGATGGTTGATGGCCTCCTTGTTGTGGGTTCTGTGGAGTGACGGCCATACTACAATGATCCTCATTTAGGTAAGTAGGGGCTGGCACAAATTCCCCTCGGTGAATTGTCTTTAGGTGATCCTGACCATCCTTCCCATGCAAATAAGGTTGAGGCAAAAACTTAGGGAAAGAGGGCATGGTATGTGTCGCCAAATCCACTTGAACAATTTGATAACCCCCAGGACCCAACTCAGGTTCCCCCAATTACTTCGTAGGTCATACTTTCAGCCACTCCATGAGCCTCTGGGCCTACTTATCATGTTGAATAACTCACCAATGCACTGGTGGTCAAGGATCCCCATCAAGACAAGAACCCCTCCAAGATGATCCCATGGTGGCACTCATTTCCCGCCTCGAGGAATTGGAGACAGGACAAGTAGAAATACCTCCTAATGGTAATCCATATCTAGTGTGGGTGGATGATATGCCATCACCCCCATGTTTTATAAATCCCACCTTACCTTCCTTTAATTGCATGGGTGACCCACTAAAGCATCTGAACTATTTCATTTCAAGGTACGGACCCATGTTGGGAACTCCAGCATAACAAGAGGCCTCCAAACTCAGATGCTTTATATGGACATTAGAAGGGATTGCATTTTTCTGGTACAACCATCTACCCATCGGATTTGTATCCAGCTAGAAATATCTTCTTAGGCAATTTCTTTACAAGTTCAGTTCCATCACTCAGAAGACGAGTATTTCAGACCTCTTCAAGTGCATGTAGAGGACTGATGAGCACATCGTGGACTTTTTCACCCAGTGGAAAGGGATCACATACTCCCTAGACATTCCATTGACTTAGGAGTAACTACTGATGATGTGTTTGGGGAATGTCAAGATAGAAATGGTCCCCTCTGTGATCACCCATAATTACCCCGAGGGATTCCAAGACTTCTTTGATATGTCCAGCACCTAGAGGAAGCCTTATAGTGGGCCAAATAAGCATGCCTGTTGCCTCCTACGATTCCCGCAAGAAGGGCCACTAAGGATGAGCCCACTGCGGTGGCACATATAGAGGCCCCCGAGCAACTGGAGTTGTTACCAATGGAGTCACATCCACATCCTCGTAGAGGCCCTCCACCTCAGGCATAGACTCCGGCCCAGTAGTGCCCACCTCATAACTAGAAGGTGCCCCCGCGTAATGCGCCTCCACTACACAGGCGAGATAACCATGATCCACCTCCTTGATAGGCTCCTCTGGCCCCTCGTCAAGGTCAGGCTCCCAGGGCCCCTTTCCCAGATAAGAGAAACCGGACATAATCATTTAGAAAGGCTCAGGTCCCTGGTTATTTCTTCAGTTCCCTAGAATAGGGAATGGTACGTTTGCTAGAATGCAAAAGACTAGAAGAGCCAAATCTCACTGATCGCCCCAACTATTTCCCCTATAACCAAATCCTGGGAAACACCCTTAAATAGTGATATGTGTTTAAGGACTAGATTCAAGAATAGGTTGAAAAAAACATAGTCAAGTTGGTCCCAGCTCCAACACATGTGGCATGTGTATTCGTGAATCCCGGTTGCAGCAGTGATAGTAAAGGGGAGTGGCATCAGGTTTCTAACTGCGGGTCCCAGAAGTTCGATAACAGGATAGCTCATAAGGCAGTCACTCAGGCCCATGGTATTATCCGTGCATGCCTGAATCAACTCGAACCTTCAGAAGACATCGTGTCACTTGTAGCTAGTACCTCTACATCAAGGGCTCATCCATTCTCTTCCCAAAAGAACAAGAATCAGCGGCGCAAGGGAAAAAAATTCCCCCCACCAATACTGTCATCATCACGTAACCTCGGTGAATTTATTCCCCCAGATATGGAAATTCCTCCCAGAATTCATCCATTAGTGGATGAATCATCAAGTGATAGTCAAGGGTACGGCTCGGTTAACACTATAGATCTAGAAAAACCCTACATGATTTCTGATGGCAAGGAGCTCCAGATAGATCATCCCAATGTTCCCAGTCGTCATCAGCATCAATAGAGCCACAGAAATATGGTTCTTCAAAGTGACTCGGTCAGTATTTCCAGCCATGATGTGAATTCCACCGAAACAAGATAGTAGGCCCAACGCAGAGCTCAGCACGTGCAGCCTTCTCATCTGGTGCCATCAGATCTGCCTTCACCACCGATTGTGTTGCTGATCTGGAAGAGCCATATCGACCGTGTCATGATCAGCCACGCTCTTCTACAAACCAGTCTCATCCATCTGGCCCTCATCTAGTAGTCACTCCATAGGCTTTGACTAGTGAGTAGTGGGATATTCCTAGCACCAGTCAGTCGTTGGTCCAGCCAGTAGAGCCCTCCATACCTCCTGTTACAGAGTCACCTCTTGTAAGAAAATGATCATGCCTGGCATAGAAGTATGATTTTCTAAAACATCTTACCAACATTCCATCAAGGCTCTTCATCCTTGAGGACCTTCACCTATTCTCAGATATGTGTTAATCCCTTGACGAAGCATTAAGAAGCCCCCTCCAATTTGAGATTGAGGTAGAAGCTATAGAATCCTTCCATGATGAGGCAATCAAGCATGCTGAATTCCAGACCATTATCTCATTCTTAGGAGAAGATTAAATCTCTCTCACACTGGGGAACATATTCCCACTGTACATTAACATCCATTTTAATGGAGTAGAGGTTCATCGCTATCTTGTCAACATAGGATCCTGAATCAACCTAATCCCGACTCGGACACTGTGAAAACTAGGGTTGTACGAGGATGATCTGAGTCCCTCTGACCTAAAAATTCAAGGTTATGATAGGATAGAACAGACACCAGGTAGCAAGATCCACCTAAAGACCCATTTTGGTGGACTAGTTTCCAGCACCGAGTTCATGGTTATTTTTCAAGACACTACATACAATGCATTTATGGGTAGGTCGTTGATTTACCAGTATATGGCGGTTCCTTCATCGTATCACCAGTGCCTCAAGTACTCCCTTAATGGTCGAGTGGGTGTACTTTAAGGTGAAGCATCTCCCTTTGCCTCTTGTGAAGCCTGTTATCTAGATACAAACTATTACAAGAGCAAGGAAAAGTAGATTCAGGCTAACGAGGATGAGCATGCTACAGCTGCGATCGACCCATGGACAGATTTCGATGATGCCTACATATTTCCAATCCACTGATCGGAGGATACAGCCCCGGACATGGGACAATGCTTTGTTTTTTCTAGAATGATGGGGGAGAACATTACCAAGTATAAGCAATGCCGGAATATCACCTCATACTTCTACATGAATCAGGCTCGATGATCCCAGAGCTCCCTACCCCCCCATAAGGTATCGCGATGTCCACCCCATGGTGACAACAATATGTCATACTTTCGTGTTTTTTCGAGCTGGGATAAATAGGCTAAAGTTGACATTCCACTATTTCTTTGATATCATCAAGCTTGGACCCTTGGTCCAAAGACTAGATGGGATCGGATCAATAGCCTTCATCACTATGGTTTTGGCAGTACAGAAGTCCCCCGATGTAGTGTCCACTACCATTCAGGCTTGTACCAGCCTCCCATTGGGATCTTTTGACTCAGAGGAAACTCCTCCCACCGAGGATCCCTCATCCATAAGTAAAGAATATAATTTATAGGATATTCCCCTCTCCTTTTAAGAGGGTGTCTCTGCCATGGTCGATGAATAGGTACAGGTGAACCTCGGTAGAGAGGCGGACCTGAAACCCACATTGATTAGTGCCGCCATGCCCCTTGAGGAGAAAAAATAGTACGTGGACTTTCCTAAACAACATCATGATGTATTTTTTGGAGTTCTGATGATATTCCAAGACTATATCCTCAAGTATTCATCCACCGTCTCGGTCTCCTGGCAATTCATCGCAGGTTCAAACGGCCTCCTAGAAAGATGCACCCTTCTCACGGGGCCATGTTCAAATCCAAAGTTGATAAGCTCATCAAAGCCAAATTCATTAAAGAGGTCTAGTACCCCAAATGGATATCCAACATTGTTCCATTTAGGAAGAAGAATGGACAAATCAGAGTCTGCATCGACTTCTGGGATCTCAATCATCATTTCCTGAAGGATTATTTTCCCCTTCCTGTGATGGAATTGTTGATTGATGCTACTGCTAGGTTCTTGGCCCTCTATTTTATAGATGGTTACTCCGTGTATAAACAGATCAGAATGTCTCTCGAGGATGAGGATTCTACAGCCTTTAGGGTACCACAAGGTACTTTCTGTTACCAAGTCATTCCCTTTGGTCTAAAGAATGCAGGTGCCACCTATCAGTAGGATTTTTCATCACATATTTAAGTCGATCCTCAGGACACTGGTGGAATGCTATGTGGACTATTTGGTGGTAAAATCTCTCCAAATTTAGGACCATCTCAAATAACTTGAGAAAGTTTTTATCTTACTCTGTTCTCACCATCTGAAGATGAATCCACTGAAGTATGCCTTTGGGGTCACCTCTAGAAATTTTCTTGGCTTCGTTTCCAGATACAGGGGCATCAAGATCAACCTAAAGAAGATCAACGCCATTATACAGATGTCTCCCACAAGAAACCTATGGAAGATTTGAGGTTTCCAAGGCCACTAATCCTTCATATGCCGATTCATCTTGAATCTGGATGGCAAGTGTAATCCCTTTTTCCAACTCATGAAGAAAGGCAATGCCTACGACTGGGACGAAGAATCTCAGACTGCTTTTGAGAAAATTAAGCAGTATCTCCTCCAGCCTCTGGTCTTAATGCCACCTATCTCTGAAACACTATTGGACCTTTATGTGACCACCCTAGAATGATCTCTTGACGCCCTTATCACCCAAAATAAAAATGAGGGAATAGAGAATAGTCTCTATTATATCAGCTGCATGCTCCTCAATACGGAGACCAAATACTCCCCTATTGAGAAGATCTGCCTCACACTGGTATTTGCAGTATAGAAATTATGACATTACTTGCAACACTATGAGGTAAAATTGGTGTCCCGGTTGGATCCACTGAAGTATATCCTGAACCACCCCATGCTGACAGGACATCTAGCTCGGTGGGCAGTAATCCTTTAGTAGTTGGACATCATGTTTGTCCCTCATAAGCTTATTAAGTGGAAAGCATTGGAAAATTCTCTCACCGCTCATCCAACTCTCACAAACCATTCTCTGGACCTTGAAATTCTTGATGAGGTAATCCTCTCAGTAGACCAAGTCATTCTATTCTAGAAAATACACTTTAATGGTGCCTCCTAGAGCCCCACCAGCAAAAGGCTCAATGACCCCAGGCTCAACAAAGTAGGCCTGGGTTTCATCTTCATCACTCCAGCGCAAGCCATTCTACCATATTCATTTCTGTTGTTAGAAGGTTGCCCCAACAATGAGGTGTAATACCAGTCACTCATTACTGGCATCAATCTAACCCTTGATATTGATGTTCCCCACTTGTATGTAAAGGGGGACTCTAAACTAGTGATCAAGCAAATCAATGGTGACTATGTCGTCAGAAACCCAGAACATATGCCATTGTTGGAATGCACCCTAAAGCTGATGGCCCAGTTCACATCTCATCCGGAAGTTACCCATGTCCCTCAATCCCAAAACGGTCGAGCTGATGCCCTGGCCAGCCTAGCTACATAACTTGCAGAGCCTGAACAGGATGATTTGATTATCCATGTGTCACACCATAGAGTCATCATTCTCATCACTCCAGATGACGATGACAGCCCACAAGTAATCCACATTACCACCAGCACCTCCACATCAGGGACTCCAAGTCCCGTGGATGTAGTGATTGAGGTAACTCCTAACTAGAGAACCTCATTTTTTGAATACCTTCAGAATGGTAATCTCATAGTAGATCAAGCCAAGCACGAATGAATCTGATGTTGTGCATTACAGTTTACCCTCCAGAGTGATCCCAATCTTCAGTATATCCTCTACAAGTGCGGGTTTGATGGGATCCTACTCTATTGCATTCAAGTAGCTGATATTCCTCAATTCATGCAGGAGGTTCACGCTAGATCCTATGGGGCTCATCAAATTGAGTCAAAACTATCTCACCAGATCCGAAGGCTGGAATATTTTTGTCCCTCCATGATCCGTGACTGCATTGAGTTTTCCAAGAAGTTCCATGCATTCCAAATTCATGCCTACTTTGTGCATCAGTTTCCAGAGCCTCTCCACACTACCAAGTACTCCTGGGACTTTGTAGTCTAGGGACTCGATGTCATGGGACCATATCCACCAGCAACGGCTCGCCAGTGCCAATTCATCCTGACTTCTATGAATTTATTTTCTAGGTGGGAAGAACCAGTTCTGCTCAAGGAGGTCAATTCCCATTCTATCATTGACTTTGTGAGCTCCAATACCATCTACCAGTTTAGAGTCTCTCATGTTGTTCTTACTGATAATGGCACCATCTTCTGGATGAAATGGTTGAAGAAATTGTACACCAAGTACAATATTCATTCTAACCATACCTCTTGCTACCACATGCTAGAAAATTCGAAGATCGAGGTGTTCAAAAATACCCTCTCTAACATTTTGAGGAAAATGGTTGGTTAGAAAAAAAAAAGTTGGCCAGACAAGCTCCCCAACCCCTCTGGGCTTATCGGAAGATGACTCATAATTCGACATAGGTGACCCCATACTCCCTGGTGTATGGAACAGAGGTCATCATTCCCATTGAGATTCAATTTCCTTCATTATGAATGGATATCTATGATCAGCAAGAACCAGATAAATTATTTGTGATCCATCTGGATAAATTGAAAGCACTTGACGAGAACATGCTTCATTCCCTACACAATCTGGAAAGGCAACAGAACAAGGTAGTTAGATATTTCAACAAAACATTCTGCCTCTTCACGTTCTTGCAAGGTGACTTGGTTTTGGCCTTAAGAACACCAATGATACCTGGACAAAAACCACCCAAGTTAGAGCCCAAGTGGTAAGGACCTTGCGTTATTCACAAGGTTTATCCCAATAGCACATAGTCCCTTGTTACCATGGGTGGTGAGCATATAACTCCTCCCACCAATGCCAAGTTCCTAAAACAACACTTTGCCTAAGAAAATGAGGTCCTACATGACCTTAAACTGTCAGGTCCTATATGAACTTAAACTGTTATGTCCTACATGACATTAAACTGTATGTCATCACACAGGATGTTAAATTGTATCTGGTCCCACATGAACTTAAAATATTATTTCTCGTATGACATTAAAATGTATGTCATCTTGCAAGATTGTAAACTGAAATAACTACATGTTTCTTGATTCCCATCCTCATGGGATATGTAGGAACACACAAACACTTCATCTTGAGTCCAGCCCCCAGTTTCCTCCTTGACTATCCCTTCTGGGTATAGTTCTCTTAGAGGATCCCTTATGGTGTCGTGTAGGCTTCTTTAGCCCCATCATGTCAGGATTACGATGATTTAACCATGTGATCCCATCCTCATTATTTTATTCCCCCAAGTCCTCACCACACAATGCTAAAATTCATGGCCTTCAAAAACTATGTATGGCTTCATCCCCATTTATATGGGATACATAGAAATGCCCAGACATTTTTTTGTTGGCCTAGCCCAAACTTCAAAGTCTCCCCTAGGGTCATAAAACATGGTGTGGTGCCTGTTCTTCTATCCTTTACGTCGGATTCATCATGACTATACCATATTTTCCCTTCCCTGTAGATCTCCAACTCTTTTTCCAACCTACTTGATGTTAAATTGCACGGTCACATTTATGATCTACACACTCCCTTTACTTGGGACTCCATCAACTTTCACATCTAAAAGTCCCCCGAATGATATAGATAGTTAGACTAAGGGCTCTCCTATCATTTCATGCCAATGCCCTGGAGGATCTTGAATGACAAGTTGATATAAGTCCCACATTGAAAATATGGTCAGCGGTCGGTGCTCATTTGTTATTCCCATTTCAGGTCACATGATATGGATGTTGTGTTTCGAACCTGGTCAACAGCTATCCTTTTTCATTTTCACCACTACTATATGTCCCAAATATTGAGTGTAGTGGTATATTCTGCCCCACTATCTCTTCAAGATTTGGTCTTCCTCATGCCAGAGTGTGAGTCCAGCTGTTGTACCCCTATATGTTGGGGAGAGCCTGGTCCTACTACTTGTTTCTCACACTGAATATTGTTCACGTGGGCTTAGGAGATGTGGTAAGGCAATACCTGCGTGAGGGGTCATATGGCTACAGTTGGCTGGGACTCCTAGCCTCGGGTCCCTCGACCCTTTCGGCCCCCTGGTCCAAGATCTCATCTAGGATTTTGTGGGGTGGTATGGACTCACTTCCTCATTAATGTCGGGTTATTTTTTCTATTCCATACATATCCCCTTGAGACATCCCTCCACCTATCATATTTTCCACAAGCACAGGCCCCTCTATGCATCGCGCACCCCATTATTTGGGTTTCCATCATCTTTCATATCCAAAAGGATCCCCAAATGGCATGGATGCTCAGCCCAAGGGCTCTCCTACCATTTTAGGCTAACATCCTTGAGGATTTTGAACTAAAAATTGACATAAGTCATGTGTTACGAATGCGGTCAATGGTCGACCCACAATTTTCTGCCCCTAAACCCTGGTCACACAAATACGGATACTATGTCGCAAACATGGTCAACAGTTATCCTCTATCATTGTTTCTGTTTTTTGGTTTTCCACATGCGCGATGATTTTCCCTCTCTACTCAAGTGTCTCATGCATATGACATTAAACCAGGAATCTATGATCTGAGCCCTACGACCTTAAACTAAGAGCACCATCATCATCACCGTAAGGTGTTATACTGTGAACTGGTTGAGGCTTATTATTTCAAGTCCCTCAACCTTTTTGGCCCCCTGGCCCAAGTGTTCATTTGGGATTATATGATGTGGTATGATCTTATGCCCTCACTCACCTTAGTCTACTCGCTATGTTGTACACATCTCTCGTTGGGGTACCTTTCCCCTATTTTTTTCCTAGTTGCATGACATTAAACTACATGGCATCCTTCCTCAGAACTATGTGTGTCTTGATTCCTATCCATATGGGATACATAGGACTGCCCAAACATCTTGTGTTTGGGTTTAGCCTTATCTATTAGAAACCTCCTTATCATTCTGGCCTCTTGGCCTGAGTCCTTCCAAGAGAGGGGTATGCGGTGTGGTATGGGCTTATGTCCCCATTCTCATTGGCATTTTAATAACCACGCCACATACCTCTCTCTCTTGGGCTCCCTTTTCTCCCTTCCCAAAACACTCATATTTTCAAGTCAGATGCTCTTAATTTGGGCCCATCTACCCTCTTCGGTGATTCACCAATGTGACCAGGAGTACTTTGGATCCGAACCTAGGGTTTTTTGATTCTAACTGGCCATTATTTCACCCATTTTCCGGGCTTCTTGTTCCCCTTAATTTGGGATTTTATCATCTTTCACATATAAAGGGACCCCCAAATGGCATGGATGCTTGGACTAAGGGCTCTCCTACCATTACGGGCCAATGTCCTCAATGGTTTCAAGCAACAAATTGATACAAGTCTTGTGTTACAAATATGGTCAGCGGTTGACACTCGTTTATTTTTCCCAATTTAGGTCACACAATATGGATAATGTGTTTCAAACACAGTTAGCGGTTATTCTCTATCATCATGCCAACCCCATAAAGCCTTAAGTGTCAGTTGCATGATTCATATCATTCTCTACCAAATCATGTCCAAGTGGAATTTTGACACTCTTGGTACTATCCCTCAGTGCGCATTTGCATGTTAGGAGGACAAATCTGTGGTAAGGCATCATTCGGGGATCCAAACCGATTTCCCCTTTACGTGTATCCCATGTGTTGCAAAGACCTCTTCCACCCATGTTTCCCACACCGATTTTGACTCACGAGGGATTAGGGATTGGATCGAGGTTTGTACTCACTTGGAAGAGTTTCGCTTCTCCATGGTCTGAGATCTAAGACCTCAATATAAGATCCCCTTATACGTCCACCACTTAGAAAAATGTATAGCTTGATTCCCATGATCATGGTATACGTAGGAATGCCCAGACATCTCTTCTTTGGGTCCAACTCAAGTTCCACTAATTATATCTTTTGTTTAACCTTTTAGGATTCGATTCTTATAGAATTTCACGGTGTGGCATGTGTGGTCCTATGTCCTCATTCACATCGAGTTTTCAATAGCCACACCATGTACACCCCTTCTAGGAGCTAGTCCCTCCCACCTCATGTCCTTCATGACATTAAACTATATGTCGTCCCACATGACATTAAATTCCATATGGTCCTACATGACCTTAAACGGTTACATCCCGCAAGACATTAAACTGCACTCTCAAAACTATGTATGGCTTGATTCCCATCCTCATGGGATACATAGGAACACCTATACATTTCATCCACAGCTACAGCCACATATTTTCTGACCTCTGTTGGACACTCGGCCTGAGGTTTCTTCTTCAGAATCGCGCATGGTGTGATGAGGACCTCATCCTCATTCATGTCTGGTATGATTTATCACATCATGCATATTCCCCCTATGGTCTCACGTGACTTTAAACTATTGTTTCTTTATTTAACGACATTAAAATGCATGTTTCGTCCTACAAAATGACCTTAAATTGTGACATTTTTGTCCTAGCCACACGAAAAAATATGGCATTGCATCGTGGTGTCCTCACTCGAGGGGACTTCATGTTGGGTATTAGTTATACACCATACCATTTTTCAATGACTATATATGGCTTGATTCCTGTAGTGATACCAGTATTCATTGTACTAGGTTTATTTCTTCAAAAAAAACACATCTATCCTAAAGGACAAACAAGATCTATCAAATAATTCTTCTTTTGGTGTGAGGGCCAGACCCGCACAACCTATCCCTGACATTGTTACCCTTCTATGATATCTCTAGAACTATGTATGGATTGATTCTCATTCTCATGGGGTATGTAGGAATTCCTGGGAACTTTTCCTTGAGCCCATCCTAACTTTAACTTTTTTTCCTTTAACCTATAAGTTTCCCAGGGAGCACATTGTGGTGAAACGGACTCCCATTGTCCTCGTTTATGTAGAGTTTAATAATTACCTCACCACATGCCTCCCTCCCTCAATTCCATATATGGTCCAAGCTCTATGGTCATAAACTAATACCACTTCGCATCCTTGCTGCAAGATGTTAAACTGCACGACATCTTCCAGAACTACGTATGGCTTGATTCCCATCCCCATGGGATATGTAGGAATGCCCAGGAATATTGTCTTTGGGTCCATCCCCAGAAATATTAAACCCTTTCACCTCTTTTTCGGCCCCTTAGCCCGAACTCTTTGGGGAACATGTGGTGTGGCGAGTACCTCTTGGGTTCTCATTCACGTTGGGGTTTTCAATAGCTGCACCATGTTCCTCCCTTGTCTTTTTCCAATCTGGTCCGAGTTCTATGACCCTAAACTAAGATCTCCCTATGGGAACTATGCGTCAGGTTCGGCTACTTCTTCGTCCTGTGCACAGTCCATTAAATCAAGTACCCCCTTAATGGTCCACCCTACAACCGTAAGTTGGAAGCAAGTGACCCCAAGACCCTTTTCCTTGGAAAGGGACTTGACTCCATCTATCTGATGCCTCTTATTGTTGTGTTAAGATTAATTTTGACAAATATCTTGAAGTGTCAAATTTTCACAGGGGCATTCCCTCGTTCTATGTCCAAGATTCATGAGCTTGTTATTTGGATCCTCATCCTCTTCCACATCTAAATGGACCCCTTTACAGCCCATTCCCATGCCACATTTTCTTACCTACCATCTTTTTTCAAGGTCCCTGAAGACCTCATACGACATTTGCGATAGGTCCCATGTCTCAAACATGGTCAGCGGTCGCCCCCCATTTGTTTGTCCCCATTCCAGGCTAATGTGATATGGATGTTGTGTTTCGAACACGGTCAATAGTCATCCCCTATCATCACGCCACAATCATTATGGTCCAAATCTAGAGCATCATGATTCACATTTTTCCACTCCCTTATGTTCAAGTGGAATTCCATCATACTCTATTTTACCCCTTCACACATCTAGGTGTGTTAAGTAGGAAGGTTGGTATTATTGGGTGGTCATTCACATAGAATCCCATTTCCCCTAATGTGTTCCTCCATGTACTACAAAAGACCCATAACTACTCCTTATTTCTCATATCGGGCATGACTCACTTGGACTTAGTGGTTTTGGTAGGATGTGTACCGGTATAGCCGATCTATACATGCCTTTCATCCCTCATGGTGTTAAACTGCATTCGCAGAACAATGTGTGGCTTGATTCCCATTCGCATGGGATATGTAGGAATGCCCAAATAACCTATCTTGGGCCTAGAATGGTTTTCACCTTCAGCCCCTTGACCTAAGGATTTTCTTGGAAATGTCTGGTGTTTTATGGACTCTTATGGTCCCCATTCACATCGGGGTATATACCGCAACACACATTCCTTTTCCGGGTAGCCATGAACTTGACGCATGAATTTAAACTACTTCCCATGCCCTAAACAAGTTCAGGATACCCCATGATAATTATGGGATGCGTCGACTTCTTCACTAGAGAGGATTCCCCCTACCAGCATTGGTCTCTAACCATGTTGTTCTCAAGAACTATGTTTGTCTTGATTCTCATCTTTATGATATATGTACTGACACCCAGACATTTTGCCTCGGGCCCAGCCTCAGGGTCATCAACCCTTTTAGCCCCTTGGCCCTAATCATGGTCCAAACAGTATGACCTTAAAATTTTGAGCACCATCCACACTATACGATGAAAAACTAAAAGTCTATAGTCAATGAGGCATGCCAGGTCCTCACTAGTGAGGTCCTGTTTGGCAGAAATTTTGATCTCTAATCAGACCGATGCACTAGCCTAATGTGTTTCCACCATAGTAGTGTAATTTCAAGAGTGTTGGACTCCAGATGATCAACCAATCACTCCACTCTCCATGCTTTTCATAACCTTTATTTGGATCCTCATTTCCTTTCATGTCTAAAAGAACCCCCTAACAATAAGGATGCTCAGCCTATGGATCGCCTACTGTCCTAGGTCAGGGTTCTGGAAGACTAATGGATGACACTTTGAGACAGGCCCCATTTTTCAAACATGGTCAGCAGTCGGCCCTTGTTTGTTATCCCCGTATCAGGATAAATAAATATGGATGATTTGTTTCGAACACAGTTAATAGTTACCCTTTATCTTCATGCCACCTTCACAGCATTACAAACCCTGGGTATCATGATTCACACTCCCCCCTATATTTGTATTGATTCTAATACCCCTAGTGTTACCCTACTCATGCACTAGAGTACATTAGGAAGGTGATAATTTGACTATTATGAGAGATTTATTCTCCATTCAGGCCTCCCCCTTTCTTCTCAGAAGCCCGAATGGGTCGTTTATACCCTGGATTTCTGAATTTTTCATGGCATTCCCATAATCAAATGATCTGACGATGCAAACATCCATTTTTTATCATATTATGAACAACCCACATGAGCTCAAGGATGGATTGATAATTATTTCCTGATTGTGGTTGGAATGCAATAAACTGAACAATAAAGTGAATAATTTGTTCATGCATGTAGTTCAGAACAAGAAGCAGCAAAGAAAAATAATTTTATGAGTTCGGCCAAAATAGGTACCTTAAGGATCGATGTTTTGGATGGATTGTTCCAATATTTCCACCTTCTAACTTGTGGCCTACAGCATAGCTTACTGCCTCCTGAGATCTTTCTCTTCATCAAAAGTTATGGAGCATAACTCATTATCCCTGGCTTATTCTCATGATTGTTCATTTTAGAGCTCAGTAAATTGGTGATTTTCTCGAACTATCAGCTCTTGAGAATCTTCCAACTGGGAACTCAATTGCTCGATGAGCTTGGAGTGGTTTTCAATGAATGCCTCCCTTTATTTTGCATTCTCTTCAAGGATTCAGACCTCCTGCTCCACCTTCAGGAAATCCTGAGTATTCTATTACTCTTTCTAGCACCAGGCAACATAAAAACATTGGTTATTTTCCTGTATCTTATTCACCATGTAATCACGGATCATTACGTGAAGATGGAGAGCATCTACCCCTCCAGTGCAGAGAAAGCGTAGCAAGGTACAGAGAGACCCCATATGGCTTAGGTATTCTGCCTGTGGCAGGCTGAGAAAGAATTTGATGCACTTACATGCCTTGCTTCATGTAATATGGCTCTCCCCAATAGCATCCTAGTCAGAATCGTCTATCTCCTCAGGGTCTGCAAGCCTGTATTCAGGGAAAGAAGCCAAGAGTTCAGTGGAAGGGTCCTCTTTGGGAATTCCTTCTTCTTCAGAAACATCACCCTCGTTGGGCTAGAACACCACCCTAGTAGCATTTCCACCCAATATTTAAACCTCTATCTCATCAAGTATTGGGGAAGGGCCACCTCGAATGGATACTTCTGCAAGAGCTGATGTGGTCATCGGTAGGGCTCCTGAAGATGTTCCTAACCTGATGATCTGTCGAGCCTCCAACCTTGAAATCACTGCATTGGGGATCAGTTTCTTGGTTAACCGAATCTCCCAAAAAATAATAGAGACAATGAAGATAAAGGCTTACGGGAGCCAATTGGGATAGTGTCCAGTGCATGTTTCATAGTGGGAATCGCCACCACAGGGGATCCTTTGGCACTTGTTAACTCAATCACTAGTATCATCTACTCCCAGACCATGGGGATAGCAGGAAGCTCAGAGGCTACTATTTCATATCTTCCTTTAGGATCATCATCATTTGTCCCAGCCATAACCGGTTCCCCACCTTGTTCGGTCTTGAGGATAGGTTCATGAGAATTTTCCCTTACGTCTGTGTCTTCATCCACTGTGGGGAAGGCTTCCTTGGCATCCTCTCCCATTTGTTCCTAAACAAGATATAGTTCGGTTAACAAAATGGAATTGTGAGAAGATAAAGGCTAGTGTATTTAAGCATTGAACTCACCTTAAGATGCTCATCCAGTTCTATGTCAGAGCCTATGATTTCACCACTCTCTTGAGAGCTTCGCTGGTGAGCAAGAGCTTCTGAGGGTCCCTCACTACCAATACCTTAAACTTGGTCCTCCTCTTCTTCTACTTCTTCATCTCCACCTTCTTCCCCTTCGTCCTCCTCTTTCTCTCCTTCATCTTCTTCTTCTTCCTCCCCTATACTTTCATCCTTGGATGGAAGTTTCTCTGGGTCATATTCCTTTCCAAGCATCACTTTCACCAAGAGATATGGTTCTTCATACCACCCCCACTGGCATGCGTACATATCCATAACTATTAGGTATGCATGTCGGTGATGAAAGAGTACCATATCCATCATCTGGATGCGCCCTATGTCTGGAAAATCGAGCCTGGTGCGTAAAAACCTCCTCTAAAATTATTAAGTGGACAAATACTATTATAGTGTTCTCCAAGAATACCACAAAGAAGAAAAGATAGCATCGGAAGTCAGCTTCAGGAGGTACCTGAGTTGCTTTCTTGAAAGTTCCCTTGCTGGCCCATGAGGCCGCACACAGGACCACCGTTCCCTGGAAGGTCGAGGCATGTTCTCATCTTTTTATGCTCCTACCGATGATGTACTAGCCTATTCCATGCTAGCCACTCATACCATTCATTGTCTCACCTCTCACGTGGCACCTCATCTACCTCACTTCTCTTTGGCCTCTGCTCTAGCTGCCTTGATTTGCTGGATGCGTTTCCAAATAATCACCTCGGGATATGTTTTTGTCTAGTGTTCGGCATACTCTGTTGACAAGAATGCACTGACTTTGGTGGGGGAAGAGTGATGATTTTTCCCAAGCCTTCCTTCGAAAACATAAGCCAAAGTTGGTAGAGAATAAAAGGATTCAATTTTTTCCGAACCTCTGTATATACATTCTATGACATCTGTTGCATGCACCCGAACTACCTGGAAAACCTTGTCGGCATGTAAAGTTCGCAAAATATTTTACCGTCAATCTGAGATACTAGTACACCACCCTAGATGCTTTGAAGGTATTCCCTTCACTCCAATGGTCCCCGCCCATTATCTACCATTTTAGCAACCGAGGTCTAGACTGGGTGGAATTTGAAATGGGTATGGCTACCAATCATGAGTTTGATCCCTTATTCTCTGAGCATCAGTGGGTGGATTCTGGTAATGTACAAGAGGGATGGCCGCATATTGTTACAAGGAGTGAATGGAATTTGGGAAGTCATACACACCATAGTGGGCTACGACCTAGCCATGAAGAATCTGGAACGGTCCACATGTCCTCTTGGGCGTACTTCCCCTCGAGATACAGCCCAGAATACTGTACAATGTAGACAACACCAGCACGCCCAAGTTAACCTTGTTCTTCACCGCCATAATCTCGGCCATCACTAGCATACCAAGGCAGACCCCCATCCTTGTGTCTCTTACTAGAAACAGCCAACCGCTCAAGAATTATACAAGAAACACAGCATATCATGCATTTGGGTCCCAACGTTCATTTATGCTAAAGCCCCACAATTGGTACTCTCCTGCCTCGAGGACCCTCCAGTATGATCTCACTTTTCCCCTCTCGGGTGTGTTTGGGCATTACTTCCCTCAGCCTAGCATCTTTATAGTTGTGTCATGTGTTAGGAAAAGACTAAGCTATCCTGAATAAGATATGTCCTTTGGAATATATTTTATTTTCAACTCCTCTTTAGCTAGCTCCAGCAAGTTCCATGACAAGATGGGGGTGCACGTCCTATCCCCCCAGACATTCCTCATTGGGAGGAACTCGTCATTTTGGTACCCCTCCAAGGGGATTCCTCCAATTTAGTGGATGTCCCAAAGACTGATTCCCACCTCCCCATGGTGGTGGTGGAAGGTGTTGGTGTTGGGTGACCAATGACTAAAAAATTTTGGTACCCGGTCCTGTTATCGATAGAAGTGGAATTGGTACATCCAAACAGCTTCGAAGAGAATGATAGATCGCAGCTCTAGCCCAAACTCTTCACATGTTTGGTGTACCTAGTATTATAATCCCCATTAACTGGTGATGTTTTAACCGGATCTAAAATCCCATTCCTGCCAACCCTTCGTCTCGTCAGAAATACTGCTTCTGAAAGTACTTTCATAAAGAGTCTGAGATTCCTTGGGTACCGGATTGCTCCCCACAACAGTCCTGGTCTTCAGATTTAGGACATAGATGGTTGTGTTCCATGATTCCCTAGTTGATGGACGTTTTTTGTAATATTGAACAATGGGAGACTATCCTTGAAGGTCACCCATGACCGCGGTGTATCCATCTCGAAGTCGGGCATCAGCACCTCCTCCAAAAGGCCGAAGTTCCATAACTATAGGCTATCACTCAGAACATAATATTTTTGAGCTTGCGTAAGTATTCCATAAAGCATCTGATTATCAAACACAACCCACCTCACATGAAGAATTTGAGGGTTTGTGATCATCTGAGTCCTCATTGCAACTGCAGTGGCCTCCCTCTCGACATTAGTCTATTGTGCAGCCATTTTTTAAATCCTAAGGGATGGGTGTGAAATATCGGTGAATCGGCACACAAAATAGACATTGGTGCAAAAGGGAGTCAATCTACATGAAAAAGGGAAGGTAGGGCACAAAACCCAGAGTCAGCTGTGAAAACTTGTGCACTGATCGAGACCGTTTTTGTGCATGAGATAAAAGCACATATCATACAGAAAAAGTCAAAGTAGTGAACTATGTGTGGGCCCTCAGCCTATTTATAGGTGCGAACACATCTTCTGTGAGTACGAAATAGGTTTGATCCCCCAAATCCCATTCTTACATGTACTGAAAGAGCACTTCCCCACTTTTCAGTGTGACCCTTAGAATCCGACCTTCAGGCCCCCCTTTAGCTCTAATTTTGAGGGTGGTCATTTGTTGATGTTGAAATTAAGATAGGGCCAAGATTGAGGTGATAAAGAACAACAAAGGGATTTAGAAGGGAAGAAGTTCAGGGGATGCGTGCAAAATCCCCTCCAGCACAAAAAATATTATGCACCCAATGAGACGTCAAAGGTAGGCTTCCACAGCAGCCCACCAGAAACCATCAAAGGCACTAGCGCGTAAGAGCCCAGGGTTGCACACAACACCCCTCCTGGTGTGCAAAATCATGTGCACCCAATGCGACGTCAAAGGGACCATTTCACGTCGGCATGCTCGAAAATCAGTTAAGGCCCAAGTGCGAAGGTACCCAGCGGTGCACAAACCCTTGGACTCTCAATGCGATGCCAAAGGAAGGCTTCTATGGTGACCCCCCAGAAACTACCAAAGGCGTTGACACGGAAAATTCTTGGAGGTGCACAAACATTGATCTGGCGTGAAAACCCATGTGCACCAAATGCGATTTCAAACGATCATTTTCACATTGAACCCATTTCAAGCTGCCTCCAATGGTTTTTGTTATAAAATGATGCATACCCCCCTCCCTTCAAGGATGGTGACAGAAGATGAAGTGACACTTTACTGCATGAATGACACCACTTCCGCGACTGCGCAAAAAAGACTATGGTCTCAAGGTATTGGATCTTGCACGATAGGTCCCTGAAGGGTCCTCCTTTGGGTGGGCCCTTTTGGGCATGATCCTCATCCTTTTCCTTTTACTGTAATTCATTTTCATTGAAAATATCCCTCTTGGGTTCAAGTTCCCCCTATATCGAACCTATTTTGTGTACACCCTTTCGGTTTGCGCAAACCCTTCCGGTTTGTACGCATCCTTACAGTTTGAAAGCAGCCATTGTATCTTGTGTGCAACCTCTCATCTTTCATTTGGCCCTCCTTGTGTGCTCCATGTGTCTCCCTTAACTTAAGGCACCATGCCCGAGCCCCTCTTATGCGCAACATTCCTGTGTCTCACACCTTTCTCTAGTATGACCCTCTGGAATTGTATGATGAGATTTCAAAGTCCCTTGGGTGGTGCTTTCCATGGCATTGCTCAGCCTTATTCTTCTTCACATAGGCACGCTAATGGCTATTTCTTCTTCATATAGCTACACTAATGTGGGCACCTCAGTGGATCACTCTACAACACCCCCTCTCCACAACATTGTTGGTGCATTCCCTTCGAGAAGGTTTAAATTGTGCCGATTATGTAAGTCCTAGGTGTGTGGAGTGAACCCATCTCGTCCGAGATACAGGATGTTAAACTGCCAAGTGCCATCTTCCTCAGCACATGACGTTAAAATGTGGCTTCACCCCGTGCCTTCTATATGGGGAACCCCATATGATAAATTCTCTATGCCCTCTCATCACCATGGGAGTGATATCTTCCTTTCATGGAATGAGACCCTCTTCACCAAAGCGGCGCCTATTTGTGGGGAAGGGAAACCATTATGGTGTAATCCCCTAGCCTTTCTTGCACAAGGTATTACCCTTACTCCTCCTTTATTATTTCATTCCAAGGACCATAGGGGGGGTTGGGCACCGAAACCCTCCTCTCTTCAGTGCCAAATCCATCTTTTGTTGGTCCTTTCCGCCACCCAGACCTCCATCCTAGAGTAAGTCCATATCTCCATCTCCCTGGTCTTCAGCCACGTGTAAGCCCTTGCTTACTCTTTTTTCTATGAACCACACGTAAGCCCCTGTTTCCTTTTTGGGTAGCTAACCATCTGTAATCCCCACACCACTTCCCACAGATGCACCTTTTGCGATGTGACCTTCAAGCCTTTTCTAACTCTTGTTTCTCACACTGAGCATGACTCATGTGGGCTTAGAGTAAGCATTGACCATGGAATCTTCTTCGAGCCGCCTTAGCGTGTAAGCCCCAACACCACAAAAACTATGTGGACTTTTATCCTTGCTAAGGCAAGGTATGTAGAAAGCCTCCATGAGGTTCAAGCCAATCACCCATTGGTCCCGACCACTTCACGCTGATTCACCAACACCTTTCCTAAACTACGTGGGATTTGATCCTTACCTCTATGCATGGTACGTTAGAAGCCTCCCTAAGGTCCAACCCCAACTAGTGGTAAGCCATTGTGTTCCCAAACCTGTGGTAAGTTGTTTTGTTCACCATCCAGTGGTAAGTCGTTGTGTTCCCCGACCAGCGGTAAGTTGTTGTGTTCCCCGACCAGTGGTAAGTTGTTGTGTTCCCCGAACCGCAGTAAGCCTTTGTGTTACCCGACCAACGGTAAACCATTGTGTAACCAAATTGATGGTAATACATTGAATTCTATAATCAACGTTAAGTAGTTGCAATCCCCATACATTGGTAAGACGTTGTTATCCCTTTCAATGGGACCCATATCTCTGGTCTGTCCCAGTGGCATCAGACTAACCTCGGGCAACAAACCACACATAATCCCCAGTATATCATCAGGTTATTGTCCTATGAGCACACCCTGATCCTATACCCCATATCAAACTATGTGGACTTTGATTATCTACCACTGGGATACATATGAAGTCACTTCGAGGCTCAATCCCAACATTACCATCACCTTCATGATGGTTCCATCTCATTCCCCCGCCACTTCATTGAACTCTCCATTATCCATCCTGATTCTTACCCAAACCGCCACATCTCGGTGAGATCATGCCAATTCACCTCTTCAATACTCTTAGCAAAACTCTGGTAAATAACCATGTGTTATCTCTAGAATCAGTGTTTCCTTCAGGGGCTGCACCCATCTGATTCACTCCAGTCAGTGTTATGATCAGTCTGATCTGTCTCTGCTAGACATTAAACTCGTGGAATACCTTGTGTCAAACATGGGAAGCGGAGGAAAACCATAGAGACATTACTATGTCATATAATTCCCCACATTTGACATGAGATTCCTCAGGATTCTGTGCTCTTGAGAATCCCTTTAATAAGGGGAAGAAACCCAGACGCGCCAGTGTTCCAGCATCTAGACACACCAATGATATCCAACGTAACTACTCCCCCGACCAAAGGTTGTTGCCTTGACCAAACCCCTTAGAATGTCTTGATAGAAGCAGTGTAATTAACCGGTATCCAAGAATACATGGAACTAAGAAGAGTTTCACAAACAACGTATTAATCTATGAGGGAGACTCGAACTAGGTAACATGTTCCACGGTGGAATCCATAAAAGGCGGAACTGATATCCCATCATCCCATTTCGATCAAGGAGCAAACATCCCTAAACATGCAACTGATTCCACCCACCTTCAGAAAGTGGGAATGCAGGGTAACATTCAGCACATCCTCTTTCTCTAGAAAAGATAGATGTATGCTCCCCGGTGAATGTGTTGGAAACACTTACATATAAACAACCTTAGATAATAATGAAATTGTAAAATTAAACCTTACCATGTACTTTTCCTTAGTCGTGGGTAAGTTAACCTTCTCTATAATAGTTAAATCATTATTACTAAATTATAAAATAACAACAGACATAAATATTATATCATATATGATATTCTAATATTTCTTTGTTAATAATATTTCAGTAGTATCATTTTTTTGGGTGTTAATTGATTTGTTTTCCTTTATATGTTTTTTTACATAAGTCATGTTTGTTATGGATAGTATGTATTTGATTCATATCCAGAATGATATTAAGTTCTTAAAAATTATTTTTAATCATAAAATGAAAATTATTCTTGAATGGTTACGATGGGGATGAATCTCATTGTGCTCGTGGAGACGGTAATCCGTACGCACGCACGAGTGACAATTTCATTCTATTGATGGTCAAATCGTATGTAATTGGATGGTATATTACATATACAGAATCATTAACATGTTATATTTATTATTTACATCAATTATACTCATTATTATACCCATAAAAATATGGAAGTGTTGAATAACAAACTATACCACGACATGGAGATGGTAAGTCGTACATACGCACGTATGGTGACTTTTTCATTCATAGGATGGATAGAATAATGAATATTGTTATACCATATTTATAATAACATAAATATATATAGAAGGTACTGGAGTTATTATTTTATTATGGAAACAACAAAGAAAGAGGAAGTGGAAGAAGAAAATAACTTTGAAAGAGGTGATGAAGTAATTACCTCTTCTTTGGGTTCTTCCTTTTGATTTGAACAAAAGGGCTCCATAGGTTGGCATTATGATCAAATTAAGGCCTCTAGGTTGAAGTGAGGGTAGTTGGGAGGATATTTTATGTGGGTTTGGATGAACCAAAAGTCTTTGGAGGTGTGAAATTTAGAGAAGTGGAAGTAACCTTTTATAAGAGCGGTTAGGGTCACTTTAGGAAAATCTTGAAATATTATTTTATTATAAAACTTTTTTTGATTTATAATGGGTCAAAAAGGATTTATTTAGAGGATAAGGTGGGTTTGGGTCTAAAAACTCTCAACCAATATTTTTAGACTATTTTAGTTCACCATATTAAACTTATCTTCTAGATTTAACTCTTAGTTAAATAGTTTAACTTTTACCATGTATTCATGTATTATTATAATAAATGGTTAATAGAATTACTATAAAAAGCCAAGAGAACCCAAAGAGGTTATTTATTAAAATATATAACCTTATATAAGTCTTTTTGCTAAGCCTTATATTTTTAAGAATATTATATTATTTAATAAAATAGTATTTGTTTTCAAGACTCATTTATGTCAATTTTGACACTATTTGGTTTTTGGTTTTTGTGAAAGTAATAAAAACTTTATCACTTCAAAATAAATTATTTAATCAACCATTAAATGTCATATTAGCCTATAAAATTCGTGTAATTCATAAAAGGTCTCAATTTAAAATTATTTTAATATTTGAAATAACAATTATTTTAATCTTTCATCAATAAGGTAATTACTACATCATTATTGTGTCATAAATAAATTTAACTATTTAATGTCTAAAAATTATAAATAAAATAACATTATGTAGGAAATAGTTTTATATTTATAATCAATATTTATATCTGAATTTATCTTATGTATAACACCATATTAAAAAAATAGTTATTAAAATCTGAATTTAACACTTTTAACTCTTCTTTAAATAAAATAATATTAAATGTCCTAATCTAATCCAAGTGGATCAAATAAGATCATGTTTTATTCCTAATGTTTCTTTTTTTCAAAAAAAAAGACTTATCATATAGAATTAGGACATGTTTTAGGGTAATTATAATATCATTTTTACCTTTAATTGCCCTATTTACTTTTAACTGTGGTAAATAAAATTCAAAAGTTATTATTCACCAAAAACTTATTTTCATCCTATTGAACCACTTTTTACTTAATGATGTCAATCGTGTCTCTTGGATTTTTAAAATTCAATTCACATAAGTGCTAAAATTGTGTTTTATGCAAATTTGAAAATGTGCCTAGAAGGTGGGTAAAAGACGTTAAAAAGTTCAATAAAATATTATACATTTAATCTTATTATAAAATGACTCCAATAGATTACATTGAAAAAATATAGGAATTATGTATCTAGTTTTACATTAATATAAATTGAAATAAATATAATTATTATTTAAATAAAATTCAGTTTTTAACAATAAAGTAGTGTTTTTCACTATTCATCAAAAATTGAAAGTTTTTAGAAAAATACCAAAAATTTACCCTAAGATAATTTTGATATTAAAAATCCAAAAATGAAGTCCATTTTCAAAAATAAAATTTATAAAACTTCAAAAAGTGAGTATTACTATTCATAGTTGTTTTTTAAGTGGCTAGTTTGATTGGTCGTCGTGTGCTAGAACTCGATGTTGCATACAGCACGAGCTATTGTATTATTCAAAGAGAAGAATACCATGGAATAGTTGGCTGTTAAAAATTACCTCATACTTATTCTTGTATATTCATATCTATTATTTTTATGGGAATATATGTTTTACGAGCACAAGTTGTATTCTTGTGTTTATTTTATGAAAATTCATTTGATCATAACTATATTTAGTTTGATGAGGTGTTTAGGATTCCTAATGGGTCATTAGACTTACCCTCTAATTGTATGCATGACATGAGTTTTGATTTTCATGGGTAGAAATTCATGTTTTGTCTCACAAAAAGGTGCCTCGTGGAGTTATAAATGTTATTCTAGTCTTGAAGATTGTGGAGGTTTATTATTCAGTGGGATTATTGTGTGATTTGGATCAAAGGTCTGTATAGTTTACTTTTTAGTTATTTTTTATTGTTTGTATTGGATAGTGTGCCAACATGTATATTTATATGGTGATGGATATTATATATTATATCTAATGTTTCTCATCTGTTTTATTTAATGCAGCATGTAGTTGTTACTTCTTTATTATTTTTTCTATGGAGACCCTCTTTGTCATATGTTTATTGTATGTGTATTTTTTACTTTTCCACCACATGAATGAGTCATGAATAATTATTTTTAAACATGGGAATGACCCTAGGTATTTATATTTTTAGGGAATAATTGTCTTATAACTATATAGGCCCTCATTTCTATTTAAAAAAATCTAGTGTATGGGGAAGGGATCTTGAGGTCATGTGGTGTCCCCTGCTCAAGTGACTTATAAACAACAGAGGCTAGGAAATTATAAGAATGATTCTCACCCTATCAAGGATTAACCTATTCATAGATTAAGATAAACCATTCTATTTTGAATTTATAAAATGATATGGAATTTAAAGACATCTTTAGAGTTATATAATTCAATGAATTAATTACACAAGTACCCCACCTCATTATCAATTCTACAGGTTTTTAATTTCTTTCCTATATACTTATCAACATTGTCTTTCAATGTCTTAAAATTTTAAGCATATAATACTTATATTTCCATATATAAATCCAATAATTCATTTTCAATCATAAATTAAGGTTATAAAGTAATTCCCACCACCATGGGAGGAAATCCTATATTAACCCCATAGATCTAAATGTAGATATTCATGTGGGTTCCTAGATATATACAATGAAATTTTTAAACTCACACACCTAGATTTTCAAAAAACACGATCCTTGTAAAATGGGAGGTTTTTCAAGGTTATTTTAGTTAACAAACCCTACTTAATCAATTCATTTAGGCTATTAGAACATACATTTACAATACATTTATATTATATCATAGTGTTGTAAAATGATAAGACGTGTGTGGAATTAAACTAATTAAAATATGTTTTACCATGTAATACTTTTATACCATTAATGATATTTCCTTTCATAATGGAATTTTATTCCCATTAAATCCTTAGATTTATAGAGATAAACTAAAAAGTGTGACCCTTATAGTTACTGGATCCTAGGTAAATGTGGTTTTTTTAACTTTAGTACCCACCCAACCTAATTTAAAGTTTTCACTAATCCATCATGAAATTCTAAAGAAACAGAACATTTTATCATGATGTGAAAATTAAAATTATTAACTAAATACACATCACCATACTCCTCCTTTATAAATTTAGATAAGTGTTCTCTATTGGAACACTTATTAAAAGAGTACCCCAATTCAAGGAACTATTCTTAAGGCATGGTACTAAGACACAAATTAATTCCATTTGTAGTATCAAAATATTCATCTCCTTAAATTTTGTGTCCATTATTTTCTATTAAATTTTTTTTATTAATAGTAAAATTTATTTTAATGAACCCTAAAATGGTACACTAATAAAATTTCACCACACTATTTCTATACTTAGACCAGCTTCTCATAGACATACTATTGGATTTGGTTCCCCAGAAAAAACTAAATTTTTCTTTCTATTATTAAAATATTCAATAACCTTAACATTAATAATTATCTTATCACATGATGACTATTCTTTTATGATAAATTAATATGATAATTTCCTTATAATATATTTTTCAATGAAAGGTTATAGTTATTCACTATTTTAATTATAAACTTTTAATGTTATGAAAATATTCTTAAACATTTGTCATATGGTTTAGATGAAATATTTCTGATGGAATAAATAATATGTTTGACTATTAGGTGTTGAGTCCTCAAAATAAATCAAAACTTCTTTTGATTTTGTTTTAACTTGATAATCTAAAAGAGATATATTTATGAGGATTGCACAACTAATTTTAATTCAACACATTTTATGTGTCATTGGATATTCCTATCAATATATTTTTTTCTTTTTTTCCTTAGACTTGAGATTATTATTAATGTATATCATAAATCTCATACTATGATTTACTAATGAAAACCATGATAACATATTCTCACGATGTTCTAATATGCATTGGCTGCATCATAAGTGATTTCACATTTATTGAATGGTTAAAGAAAATATTTTTATATTACAAGTAAATGGAAGAAGATATCTCTAGACCATTGGTTGAAAAGAAACACTCTGCTTCAATTCATTGCTATGGTAGTCCATTGATGAGTTTATTTTAGGGATTCATTGAAACATAAATCAATATTATGAGATTATAATTGAAAAATTATGCATCCTTGTTGATGAGATATCAATGAAAATATATTGTATTACATATAAACCATTAATTTGTGGTTGTTGTCTTGTTACATTAACTTCATTCTATATGGGGACCATGTCTTACTATTAAATTATAATAGTTTTCTTTAGGGAATAATTCATAATGCTAAAATGAAATAGGAATAGATGGTCACACACAAATTGTGTCCATAATCTTAGTTACATTCTATTTGAATTTCTTATAAAGAATAAATATTTTACTCTACTTAAGGAATAATATTTATTTAAGTTATGTTCATCGCATGAATTCAATAACAAAGAATTCAAGTTTAGAATATATGTGGGATAAATATTAAATAAATATTTTTTGTATGATATAAAATATTTAATATTTATTTATCACTTATTTATTATTCAGAAAGTAAGAAATAATTTTTTACTTATTAAATAAATTTTTATTCGCAATTTTACTCTTTATAATGTTTATTTATTTATTTAACTTATAATATATAAAGTATTTATTTATTAAAATAGATATTTATAATTCAGGTTTTGATAAATTCTATTGAAAATTTATGGGCCAAGTTAAGGTTCTAGAGAAAATGATATATTTTATTTAATATAATTGAAAGACATAATAAATTATCTATTTAAGAAATGATATTTAAATATTAATCGATTAGTTCAAGTCATAAAATATAATATTATTATTATTATAATTATCAGATATTCGGAATATATTGGAGATAATATTTTATAAAGTTCTTCAATTCCATTATCAAATATTTAACCCTAACTATATATTCCATTTATATGATTTTATAAGGCAAAGAGAACTATTGTAAACAATATTTCATCTCATAACAATTATCTACAAACAATGAAAACATAATAGAGCTTCAATTTTAATATCTTTTAATTTGTTTTTCAAGGAAAAAACCTTAATATTTTTTCTTTTTGAAATAAGTTATAACATTTTTTTAAAGTATATTTTGGTAAATTTTGTGAAAATGGATCACTTTTATGATTTTGATTGTTCTAAAACAATTTAATAATTATTTGATCAAAAAATTCAATTAATTAGGATTATATGATTTTTTTATAAAAAGCCAATTTTGAGCTTAGAATTATAAATTTTGGCTAAGTATATCATTTCATAATATATTTCATTCTACCTTATAAAGATAGTTTTTCTCATTGTATGAATTTTTCACTTTTCAAAATGTTCGCCCCCATGTGATATTTTTTTAGCCTTGTAAGACATTTTTTTAGGTTCATAAAACATTTCCTAAAGTTTTATATGAAATATTTCCAAACCTTATGATGATTTACATTTCCAAAATCAAATATAATATAAATTCTTCTCTGTTTGTATGATTTTTTAGTCAATTTATGAAATTTCTACTAGAATATAATATTTTAAAGCACTAATATGTTCATTACCCTAGCCAAAAAATGTGGTCTTTTTTATTTTTCACACACATATGACATTTAAATGATCCTTATGATATTTTGTGATCATTGTGGGAAATTTTTAATCTTGTAGGATATTTCTCATATTGTAAGACATTTTTTCTGAACCACTATAAATTATTTATTGATCGTATCTCATTTGATATTTTTCTTTTTACATTTTCAAGAAAATTTGGTGTGGACTATATTGAGTTCAAAATCACCACACATCTTCACCATTGGTTATTTAGTAGAAATTTATACTAAGATGAAAACCTATTAAAAAATAAATGTTCTAAATACCCTATAAGTAGACACTATACTACGGTAAACCATCCATAGACTTAGTGAATGAGTTCTTACAGTGTTCTCAAAAGTTAACATGATCCCATTTTAGAATAAGATCAATAATCAAAGTAATCTGAATGATTCAATAGAAAATAAATTAATTTCATGTTCATAAGAAAAAACTGCTTCCAGCACCTCTAGGTAAAGAATTGGTTGTTGTTATTGTTTCCATTTAGAGTCATTTGTGAAAGATTTCTTTTATATAAATGGATTTTCCCACAGAGTGAATGAAATACAAAAATATTTTAAAAGAATTTGCCTTCATAGTGGATTGTAAGGAGGAAAACCCAAAAATTCAAGAAAGGTTATCACAAGAGGGAGGTCAAACACACATGGTGAGAGGTGTTTTATGTTTTTGTAGGATTCGCGTAGAGATAATATAGCTAAGGGGAGAAGAAGGTGGTGGGTTCTAATTTAGATAAAATTAGATAAACTGGGTAGTGGAGATCCAAGGAAAATCCCTTCCGAGTCATTCACATTACTAAAATTATTTTTGTTCAGAATTATTCTACATTTTCAATTTATTAAATTAATGTTATTGTACTCACCGTTTATATTTATCTATTAAATAATTTCTCTAAAGCTTTATGAGTTCATATAGATTCAATTTCGTAGAGGTGTTTGAGATATTTAATCACTTTCATTTAGGATAAACACTCATCCTATGGTCTTAGAATGACATTTAGGTATATTTAGATGTTAACTTGGAGGTATTTGGCTGAGAATTGAGGGAACCAATTAGATAATCCAACTAGTCATGGAATAAGATAATGTTCAAATGATCAACACCAATCTACTACTATTGTCTTTAAAATTTTATTTCACACTCCATTTCAATAAAAATTCACTATTGGTTTCAAATAAATCCATTACTATTTTATTAATATAATTTTTTTAGATTTTTTAAAATTAAATAAAAATCTTTAAGATATAAAATTTAGACATATTTATAAAAATAGAAAACAATGATATATTTTGTTAACTTATCTTGTAACCGCATCAAGGGAAAACATAGGGATTGTTCTATTGCATTATTTTGGGGTTAAATTTATTATTAATGTTTTATGAAAAAACCTCATCTTCATTTAGTTTCATTGTCATGAGGTTGCCTATATTGAATAATTTTTTTGTATGCCTAGAAATTATAACCCACATTTGTTACCCTTGTATTCTAAAATTGATCAAACTTATCCCTATATGACTAGATACATTTAATTTTTAATTATTTCTAGTTGTAAATCTACCACTAACATAATAACAAGAAACCCTTTATAAACTAAAATAACTTCTATTTATAATAAAAATTCAAAATAATTGGATTCATCTTATGATGGAAATCCAAAAAACCATATAGAATACCCTAGTGGACCAACTAACTTTGAAATTAAATCTGGATTCATTCAACAACTTCTAGAATTAAATTTATTTACCATTTATAATACACATTTATATGTCAACAAGAGTATTTATTAAATAAATAATATATCATTTAAGATGTATATTCAATACTTATCACAATAATACATGCTTAAGGATTATAATGGTTCATTGTATTTGGATACTACAGACATAAGTAATATGTTTTCATGAAATATCTTCAATATCTCCCACAAAATTATTCACATATAGTACCCTTCAAGGATTATCATGATTAATGCCAATATTTATAGCCTAGGGAAAGTTCAAACAAAAGAAAATGTGTTCCTATATTCTTATTAGGTGTAAACATGGGAGATATGAATTGATGATAATATAAAAGTATAAAATAAGAATAATGGTATAAGGGAATGATCATAACTTATAAAAAAGATACAAAATATATCAAGATCATAAATCATGATTCATGAAATTATACTTTCAACCTAACATAAGATGTGTGTATCATGGATAAAAAATCATAATCAATGGATAATATCATGAGCATAAAACATCAAAATGTGGAATAATAACAAACTAATGAAATCATAGAATTGTGAATATATATAAGCCCCAATATGTCCACACGTCATGTTAAGGACATGAAATCAGGTCCCAAAATGAAATTATGGAAATTTTATAATTTAAATAGGTATACACTTAATGTTCTAAACCTAAAATCTGGTTCAGACATAACAATATCTTCTTATTAGATATATATATATATTTATTCCCAATGAATTAAGGGCATATAACAAACAGAATAATTTATAAATGTTATCCATACATATTCTTTCCAAAAGGTCATAAAAACATAAATAAATTCATCATATCATGAGACATGGAAAAGAAATGGGATTTATAAGTATTTCAACATCACATAATCACAATTCATATAAATAAATAAAAATTATGTTATTATTTTATTATATTAACATTGGATTATAAGAAATATCAAATGATGTTTATATAGATAAAAAATACATTTAAAACATCATTGGAACTATTCTTTGAAATCATGAGAGAAATATCATTTTCCTTTGATAACAATTCTGAGAATATTGAGAAAACAATTCAGTGAAAATAACCATGTAAAACTATAAAAGATATTTTAAAAAAAATAATAGTTATGATCATATGAAAATAAATTCATACAATACAAGTAAAAAAGAAAAATTATTTTCATAAGTTATAAAAAATTAAAAATTTAGTTATACTAAAAACATTTGAAAAGCTTCCTTTTAATAATTTTTAAATAAATTAAAAGGTAAAAAATAACCTTAATCAAATAATTAATTATATATACAAACATCCATAAAATATATTTGAATAACATAAATATTGAGGAGAATTATTTTCAACATGAGAAGAATAATTAAGGACATTTTTATTAAAAAAACTATATCACTTCTATTAATGAAGATATGAAATGTAAGGGAAAAAATAAAGCATTATAAATAACTAGAGAAAAATAAAATAGATTAGTTTTAAAATATTAGTATCATATAATTTTCCTCAATGGAACGTGATTATAGAAATTACTAAAAAGAAATGAAATTGTAAAATAAATACTTAACTCAAGTCACATCTTGCTTTCTATTCATTAAAACCACATATATAATAAATATATATTTATTATATATCTAATCAATAAATATATTAATATATATATATTTATTTAAGTTGTTGACTATTCTATTTCTCATTCTTGTTTTAGTTTTACGATTATAGTAATTTAAACATGGTCATGATTTAATAATTTCTATAATCTTAGTCATTTCAGAAATATAATATCTGTTAATTATATAATAATTTTGAACCATCCAAGTAATACATTGTTGAAAAAATAAATTGTATCACATTGTAGAGATGGTAGTTTATATGTGTGCACTAGTGATATTTTCAAATTTCAGTGTATGAAAGAAAATAAATATAAATAATAATCTTCATTTACAATTTTAGTCATAATTAATGGTATCTTTAGAAAACATTTATTGACTCATTAAAGGTTAAAAATGGTTAAAATTAAGCTTAAACTAGTTTAATTTTAATATATTTCATTTTTTATTTTTTCTAATAATTACATTGAAATCATTTATAAATATATATTATTTTAATTTATTTAGATAAAAACACATTGTGCACATAAAAATATTTTTTTGAAAAATGTATCTTTTTACCGTCAAAAGACATTATCTTAATTTCTAACCAATTGATAATCAATATATAAGTTATTTCTCATTTATTCGTATAAATTATCAATATATAACATTAAAATAATTAAATATTAGTGAAAATGTGTTTTTTCAAGTTATAAATACATAATATGTATATAAATACAATTCATCGAAAAATGGGTGTTTTTTCATTAAATGATTTTAAAAAAATTGAGTGCTAATTTTATAAGAATAAATAAATATATTTGTAACTAAATATAATCTAAAAACCTTATGATTAATGTTAATTTGAATTATTTGTATAGAATACAAGAGTTCATGAAAAATCCAGTGGCTTAATTATCACGGAAGACTTGATATATACAAAAATTACATTTGAAAACATAAGATACAACATGAATATATTGTGGGAACATTATTAGACCTTCCATAATATCCCTAAAATTTATGCATACATCTTCTCTATGTTCCTAGTGGAAAAATAAGGGTGATCTCAAATTCTCATTAAGGATTAGCATATAATATAAACCATCATAACATAAACATGGAATATGTGATATGGAAGGAATAAATAAATAACAGGAATCCATAATAAACTAAAAGTGAGAGAATTATATATACATTAAAATAAATTAAATAATGGATCAAAAGAATCATTTCTATCATACTCATGGCATGAATAATTTGGGAAACAAAAACATATTGTTAAGGCCCTATTCCAAGACACACTATACTGATATGGGAAGAAGTATACACAAAACCTAGTTTGTTTTATCTCATGAGACTTATTAATAAATCAAGATGATATAAAATTCTAGGTTACACACGTCACTTAATTAAGTCTAATGAATTCACAATAGGGGTAAACAATACATATCATACCATTACCTAAAGAAATTATGGCTGAATAAAATCATTTCCATCCATATAATGAGATATAAAGGAAAACAATCCTTCCCCATTCAATAGAATAGTGTGGATTTCTAGGATAACATCTCTTAATCAACTTAGAAGCTATGGGGTATTTACAAAGTAATAATAATTATCCTTTTCAATTAAATATATTGGTGAGGGAACTTTCAATGTGTTGGGTTATCCATGGAAGATATTAATTGGATTCAATAGTTTTAATTGGGAGGAGACCAAGGAAATGGTAGGTAAAATCCATTATTATGATTCATAAAGAGTACGTGAATATTCCAAAGCATATCCCCTAGGTGTTTCTAGCCAGGTATGTAGTATTAGCCACACCTAGTGTGCATCAGGGTGATGATTGAGTGAATGATCCACTAACCCTTCTTGAGTTTATTACTCCCTCGTTTATCTATTCCACAACCACATCCACATTATAGTATCTGAACATTTATTTATTTTCTATAAAACTACACACACTTTTACTTTACAGTAACTTGGTATTTTTTTCTACCAAATAAAATATTTAGTTTTACAATGGTTTTGGAAACTAATAAATCAAAATAATATTACATAGGGATATAAATATAACCCTTTAAATACCCTA
The DNA here is from genome assembly GCA_963277665.1 of Viscum album. NCBI lineage: Eukaryota > Viridiplantae > Streptophyta > Magnoliopsida > Santalales > Viscaceae > Viscum > Viscum album. The sequence goes on from OY728125.1 coordinate 92,903,512, forward strand.
CTTTTTATGAATAATTATATAAAAATTATTTTTGTCAATATATGCACCATAGAAAAAGGTAAAAGGTGGTGAATATAGAAAAAACCACTTATATTTTATATACAAATTTGATAAAAAGACTCTTGAAAGTGAGGTATTATAATTGGTCTTAAAATATCATTAATATATTCATTTAATTATATGAAATTAAAAATAGGAAGTATATTCACAATATAATGAAAATTAGGAATATAATACCAAACATGTCTATATGAGATGAATTTGAGACAAAAAACCCTTGATAATTCACATAAATTCCATGAATATAATTTGACCTCCTATATCACAAAAATATATTTCATAATCAATTAACTAATAACCTTATTCATATCTATTTTCATTTTTACTCTTCATAAATAGTCATTATCAATAATAATTTTACCTATTTCTCGCATCATGTGTTTATAGTTTTGAATTTTTGTACTAGTTTCATAATATCACTATCTGTATTCATTTATATTACAATTTTCATCATTACAAGGTCATTAAAAATTATGGATGTTTAATAATTATTTATTATTCTTCAAATTCCTTTTATGAGTTTTTTATTATTTATCCTTGAAGAGGATATCAATAACATACTTGTTTCAGTGATTATTGACAATTGAATATTGTTTTCTTAATTGATGAATTAAATATTGATATAAACTATAATAAAAAATAAATAATTATTTTCAAATTTATATTATATTATACAATTTATTATTTTCACATTGTATTTTGTGATATAAATTCATAGTATTGTTCAAGTTGGTGGTTCAACCGACTCAAACGTGAATATTCCATGATTTAATGAATGATTATGATGTGGTTTTTTTTACTATCATTATAACATAATCATAATGATCTTATCTAGTATATATTAGTTTTAAATATTCAGAATTATAATTCATATATAAAAATATGTATTTAATATTAAAATATCACAAAATTTGAATAAAATATCTTGCTCTTAGAATGATTGTTTTAAAACGATTGAATTAATAATGACCATTTGTTGGTCTTTTCATTATTATGTTCTCCAATGTTTTATATAAAAAAACCTTAATAATACAATAAAATCAAATTTACTCATTTAATCTATTCTAGGAACCATAAATTATGGGTGGTGATGAAAAATGAATTTTTTTTACTCATGGCAGTTGTAGTCTGCACGCACGCACAAATGAAATTTTATTTTTTCTTAATAGATGGAATAGATGAATAGAATATGATAATAAAATTAATATAGTAACATTAAAATAGGATAATTATAATAATTTCATTATATTACTATTTATAGATTAAATTTAAAATAAGATAATTAAAAAGAAAAATCCAAGTAATTGATAATACTCATGTTAGGGACTTGAATTTTCCTTGGAATTCTCTTTGGAAATAAAGGTCTTCTTATAACTTGTAGTGAACAGAAAATTTTGAAAATGAGAGAGGATTATATAAGGATAAAATTATAATATTATTAACAATAAATTCTAAGAATAAATGATCCTTGAATTTTTGGGAGTGTTCCCCTTTTATAAGTGAAGGAAAGGGTAGTTTGGGGAGTAAAACCTACATTTTCAGTGATCTAAAGTTACTAGTCAACAGTAAATGGAAAACAATTGACCAAAGAGGTGGAAAATTTTATTTTTTGTCAAAACACACCACCAAAAATATTTTTTAAGACCACCTTTAATTTTTAGGTCTTTTCCTTTAACTTTTTTACTTTTCTATTAATTTACTTTCACCTTGGTATTTAATTTTTAAGCTTAGTAATTAATTTTAATAAATAAATTTAAAATTGAACTTTTACCTAATTTTATGATTATTATCTAAAATTATAAAATAATATTATCAAATAAAATTTTTAATGTTATGAAATGTTAATTTTAAAATAAACACACTTAATTATGTAAAAATAGTTTTTTGAAGAATAATGTTTTTAATCATTATATTTAAATATAACATAAAATTATCTTGTATGATGATTTTAATGAAATTAAAAATAAAATATCACCTTGGAAATACTTTATTCAAAGAATAGACCAAAAACCGATTTTATTCAAGTAACATTTTTATCGGTTTTAAAAATGTTGGAAATGGGATTTATAAGTTAAAAAATATTTTAAAATGCATAAATTTATGTATTAAAATACTATTTTATTTATTAAAAGTTCTTGTATGTTATAGTTTCTTATTACATAATTTAAACTTCATAACAGTCATGGTTTTAACAGAAATGGTATTTTCACTATTCACCTAAAAATCAATCCTTTTGGGGGGGAATCAAAAAAAATTATCTTAATTAAATATATTTATAATGAATTAAAAAATGATTCATATTTTTTAAAAATAAAATTCTAACATTTTAAATATAAAAATTAAATATAAACATGTATAAAGGCTCTTTAGAGTGTGCATTTTTTATTGTTCAGGATATGGTGTTTAACCACAATATTAGGGTCTCATGTGTTAAATTATATCTACCTTAACTAAATTAGTCCCTGAAATTGTGGTATATATAATCTTTTGGGTAAATGTGTATATTTTTTCACATAGGTAGTCCAATTTCCAAGGTTACCTCTTCAATTTTTTGATTTCTCTAAAGTATAGTCACCATTTGATTTATCATATTTCACAACACTCATTATTTTGTGTCAAGAATATGGATAGGATCATTATTATAAGACAACTCATGATCATAATATATTCCCTCTTATTTGAGAAGATACATTATATCTTGCATGTATTTCATTAATAATGAAACATGGAGAATATGAGTAATTTAAAAAGGTTGGGTGGCATAAACAATCGGTAAGCTATAACACTAATTCTATTAAGTATTTTAAAGGGATCAATATATATAATTCTTAACTTCCACTTTTTACCAAATCTTACAACTCCCTAACATGGTTAAACATTTAAGAATACATCATCTCCAAATTGAATATCCATTTATTTCCTTTTGTTTTCAACATAAATCTTCTATATTTTCTGGGATGCTTTAATAGGTTCCTAAATAGTCCATACATTAACAATACTATCATCTATAATCTCTAGGAAAACTATATTTATTTATTAAATTTCATCACAATATGTTGGATTATGAAACCTATTCTCACACAGTACTTTGTATGGTTCCATCTGGATGCACTAATAGAAGTAATAATTGTATAAAAATTCAACTTAAGGTAGATACTAATCCCACGTACCTTGAAAATCAAGAGAACGTGATCTTAGAATGTATTGAAATGTATGTATAGTATTTTAAAAATACCCATTAGTTTTCAAATGATAGGCGCTGCTTAAATGTATCCTAGTTTTGAGATCCCTTTCAGGATTCTTCTTAAATTTTGGTATGAATCTAGGGTTACGATCAGATTCAATTAAAAGAGGTGTCCCATGAATCCTTATGTTTTCATTGATATAGACCTGGGAATGGTTATCTAAGGTTGAAATTCTCTTAATGATAATAAATGAAAAAAGAAGTAATATGATCAATGATGACCCATATAGAATTATTATTCCTTGGAGTCTTTTAGAGTCCATTAACAAAGTCCATGAAAATATTTCCCCACATTCATATAGGTATTAATAACTCCCTTAGTATGTTTTCTTTAAGGATTTACCTACTAGAATACTAAAAATCCGGATAAATAATATTTAATTTCTAACTTCGTACCATTCCACCATCAATGTACTCTTAAATCCCTATACATATTTGTGTTACCAAGTTGTATAGATAAATTTGATCTATCTTCTTCTAGGAGTTCCCTTTTTAACTTTGGTACAAATGTAACATATAATCTCTTCAAAAACATCAAAAATTTATCTTTATAGAGAAATTATTCCAATTTACCATCATTCACTTCTTTAATAATCCTTTATAAGTTCTTTTCATACCACTAGTACATCTCTATATTTTATAGTAGTGATGGTTTAGCAATTTTTTAAAAAAAGAATTATTTCTCATGTTGCCTAAAATTTACCATATCTATAATTATTAGATCTCTATATATAGGATCCTTATAAGTCTTCACCCTATTCATAACTCCATGGTCTCTCCTACTCAATACATCATACACCTTTTTTCCTTCCCATGGTGGTAGTGTATTAAGAAATCATATTCTCTGAGTAGTTCCAACCCTCTTCTTTGCCTCTTGTTATTCTTCTTCTAAGATAATATGTACTTGATGCTCTTATGTTTCATATATATATATCACATCCTTCACCATAGAGGTAGTGTATATATATTTTAAAATAAATGATTAAACAATAAATCTAAATTTCATGAGTTGTATTGTTCATTTCATTAATTATCAATTACTTCAATGCATAAGAAATCACCATATCATCCTATATAAGGATACAATGAAATCCTTTATTTGATGCATCACAATATATTAAAAATCATTCCTTAATTGATGATATAGTTAATAAAGATGTATAAATTAGACTTCTATTCAGCTCAATAAAACTTTTATCACATTCCATTGACCAACTGATTTTTACCCCTTTACAGGTAGACTTGGTTAAAGGGTTTCCCAACTGAAAAAATCTTGAACAAACCTATGATAGAAACTTATTAAATCCAAGAAACATTATATCTTGGTTATATTGTTTGGTTTTCATTATTATTTGACTAAATGTTTCTTTAAAATTTCAGTAGTTATTATATCTTTGGAGAAAATATGTAGAGACCCGAAGCTTGACGTACATGGACATCACATTACTTTTGTGGAATACTTAGTACATAACAAAAACACACACACAAGGATCGTAATAGTTTAGTGTCTTTGGAAACTCGGAATATAATCTTCTAATCGTGATGAAATATCTTCAACATCTCCCATAAAGATCTTCCTTTTTTTACCTAAAACCTTTCTTTATATCCTGGGGAAAAGAAAACATGAAAGGGTGAGCTCAAATGCTCAGTAAGGGTAAACAAAAGAAATATCAATAACATCATTTTCATAAGAACATAACATTTTGGAAATCTTAACCTGCAAAAGAGAGCATAATTTCATAACATGGGATAAATCATAGTAGTGAAATGAAATCCCAATAATCATAACTTAAAACATGAAACTTTGTGGCATACACACATAATCATAGAGAATCATATCTTATTAGTCAAGACTCATTGCCAAGACTATCTTAGTGGACAAAGTCCATTTCTGAACTGAGTCACCCTCGTTTCAGTCCTGTTTCACTGAACCGGTATAACCTACCATTCCAGACATGTCTATCTCATGAGATATAAAATCTTTACCCAATGCATTAGAGGGAGATATAGGTCCCACCCATCTCATAATGATACCATTCTTATGTGTGTCACAAAATCATAAATCATACTTCATTGCATAACCCATGTAGTAAAAATGGGAATCTTAAACATCGTGACATCATAAAACAACTCATATAAGATAAAGGAATTCATAAAAATAATTCCATCACAACATAATAAAATCAGTGTAATGATAGGTATAGAAAGATAACCCTTTATTATCTTTGATGGAAAATAATTTTGATAAAACACTTGAACTCCATTCTTGAGGAAAATATCCTTTCTACTTCAAAAACATTTTTCCTTTATTAAAATGTCATAAAATTTTAAACTAAAAGAATTTGATTAAAAATAAACATGAAAACTTGTAAAGGAAGCTTCTTGGAAATAATGTTTTAAAAATCCATTCATGTCGTATAAGTTAAAAAAACATTCTTCGTACTTTTGTTGGAAAAGTCAAAAAGTACCTCGTACGAAAAACGACAAAAGATTCCTTTCATATCCTTTACTAAAAACTCACTGAAGGGTAAAATTGGATTTAAAAAATTGTAGGTGGATGGAAATAATATTACATATTGAGGAAACATGGATGTGGATGATAAAATACACCCCAGTACATACTAAAGTATAAACAATCTCGGATAAAAATGAGATTGTGATATTTCCCTTACCTTAGGTCCGATTTGCATCGTATGTGTCCGAACCTCCTGTATAATGATTTAAATAATGTTATTGACTTATTAAAGAATCATACTTATTCATATGATATCATATATGGTTCACTTATGGCTTTATATTACCCGTTCTTTTGTAAATTCCATGTTAAAGAGCATTTTGGGTAAAATCATTTCATTTGTCGTCCGTGTTTTGACTTGTAATTATTCATATGATTACTTAGATCATGATTACTTAATTCCAGAATATAAAACATGATTTATATATAATATATATTCATAATATACATATATATAATAGATCAGTAAATGGAAAGAAATACACAGTTCATGGAGACGGTAGACTGTTCGTACGCATGAACGTTGTTTTCTTTTCCTAATTGAGTTGAATGGAATTAAGTAGATGACATACATATATATACACATAAATCCAGTATCAATATTATTTCATATATTTCATTATTACTTATTATATATACTTTATAATCATTCATGAATGGTTAATGTGGAGAATTAATCTCATCGCGTTGTGGAGACGGTAGTCCGTACGTACGCATGAGCGATGATATCATTCTCATGATCATGGAATTGTATTGGAGTGTATTTATACTATATCAGAATCAATATCACTTTAATATAATCATATATAGTTATTATTTACATCATTATACCCATCCAAGTAAGGTGGTGGTGGAAAATAGATATCACCACGGCGTGGATACGGTATTTCGTACGTACGCACGCGCGGTGATTTCGTTTTCCGTAGGATGGATAGATGGTGAAATAGGGTTGTTTCATACTTATAATAACATATCATTATATGAGTTATACTGATGTTATTACTTCTTAATGAAACAACCTAAGAAGAATAAGTGGAAGAAGAAATAAAGTTGAAAGAATCGGTAACGGAAATTACCTCTTCTTTGAAGCGCCTCTTTGAGATCTCCCTTTAGGGCGCTAAAATTGTTCTTTGAGGAAGACCAGAACCTCTAGGATATTTCTAGGGAAGTGGAGAAGAGAATTTGGCAGGGGTTGGCCGAGCTTGAGGGCTCAAAGTTGTGTGAGGAAGAGAGGGAGGAGGTGCCCTTTTATAAGGGAGGAGAGGGGCACCTTTGAAATAACTAAAACTATTATTTTATTATAAAGTCAAATTCGGTTTTAAATAGCTCCAAATTGATTTATTTAGAAGCTAAGGTGGGGATGGGTCGAAATCCTCTCATACAATAGAATTTAGACAAGTTTAGGTTCTTATATTAACCTTATCTTTTAGTTTTAACTCTTAGTTAATTAGATTGACCTTTACCATGTCACTTTGTATTTTTATATTATATAGTTAATAAACTTACCATATACATCCAAGCGACCCTCAAGTTGTGTTTTATTAATATATATAACCTTATATAAGTCATTTGGATGAACCTTAGATTTTTAGGAATAAAATAACAATTAATAATATAATATTTGTTTTAAAAACTATTTTATGTCAATTTAGACACTATTCAATAGTTGATTTTTTTGAAACTCATAACAGAATGATTACTTCGACCAAAGTAAATTAAATTAATCCTAACATGTCATATTAACCTATAAAATTAGTTTAATTCATAAAAAGTCTCTAATTATACTTATTTAGGTATTTATAATATCAATTATTCTAATTTTTCACTATTATGGTAATTACTGCATAAAAAATATCATTATGTAGGAAATCATTTTAGCTTTCTAATGAATATTTATAGTATAATTTATCTTATTTATAACCTTATATTAAAAATGATTTAGTTATTAAACTTTGATTTTAACTATTTTAACCCTTCTTTAAATAAATTAATAATAAATGTCCTAATCTAATCTAAGTGGGCCTAAATGGTCATATTTTATTCCTAAGGTTGTTTTTGGTCGAATTACACTTGTCCAATAGAATTAGGACATTTGTTAGGGTAATAATAATATCATTTTTACCCTTAATTACCCTATTTACTTTTAATCGTGGTAAAAAAAGTAAAAAGTTACTATTCACCAAAAAAATTATTTTCATCTCATTGAACCAAATTTTACTTACTAACATCAACCGTGTCTCTCAGATTTTTGAAATTCCACTCACAGAAGCGGTAAAATTAAGTTTTATGAAAAATTCATTTTTTTACTACCACTTAGTGGTTTCACTATTCATCAAAAAATGAAAGTTTCCAGAAAAATACCAAAAATTAGGCCTAAACTATATTTGATATTATGAACTCAAAAATGATGTCTATTTTACCAAATTCAAAAAATATCAGTTACATTAACTAATTTAAAAAATTAATTCTCGTCGTCAAAACAAATGGCGTGTTTTTAAGAGATAATAACTATCAAAAGATTGATACTTGTTTATAACTGGTTTAAATGTGAAATTGCATCCAATGACCAACATTGTATTAAATTGTAAAAATATATTCTAAATATACTTTAAAACCACTCAAATTAATAATTTATCACTATTAATTATTTCGATTAAAAAGGTTGTTTTTAATTAAAATTTAGTAATTTTCACTATTCATCAGAATATGAAAGTTATTCGTAAAGTACCAAAATTTCACCTTAGGCTAAATTCGATACTCCGAATCCAAAAATGAAGTCCATTTTGGGATCTAAAATTTCTAAAATTTTAAAAGGTTGTTATTACTATTCATAACGGCTAGTTTTAATAATATTTTAATAGCATATCGTTGTTTAGTGAAACTCGGTATTGCGTACTACACACGCTATCGAGGAAGGTCGTGATTGTGTGTAATGCAAGGCAAGTCAAGGATGCGTGTTGAGCAAGCCCCTTTTGGTGTAGCGCACAACACAAGACATTAATGAAATTAAAAAGAATATTTTTTTATAAAATCTCGGGCTGTTACAAAATACATTCAAGAAAATAAACTTTATTGAGAAAAACTTTACACTTAATATATTTCCCATATAATTACTTTTTATGAGGGTGTTCGCAATTTTTTTTAGATAACAATCATTATCTTAATAAATCATTGATTATATCATGATATTTTCAATGAATAACACCAAAACAATTATCAATATAATCCTTAAATACTATATTAATCATATCTATAAATAAAAAAAGGTTCATTAGTCAATTCGAAAGGCATTAACATAAACTCATAATATCCATACCATATTAAAAATACAGTCTTCGGTGTATCATCCTTATTTACCCTTAGATGATCATAACAATAGATAATATCAATAATTAAAATGTTGTTGTCTCATTTAAGTGGAATGAATAATTTATCAATGCATATAAAAGGATACTTATTCATTATCATAATATCAATTATCCTTCTATAATCAATTTATAGTCTCATAAACTCGTCTTTCTTATTAATGAATAAAATAGGGGATCCCTATGGTGAAACAATGTGGAATATAAATCCCATATTACAGAACTCTTATTGTTGTTACTTCAACTCCACTAACTCTACTAGTGACATTGTATAAGAAGTTTTATATATATGTCTTTCATTGTGATTGAGTTCAATGGAGAACTCAACATCACACTCTAGTGGATGACCATGTAAATCTTCAAGAAAAAAATCAATTATTTTTTATACCATGGGTACATAATCTATTCTTAGGATATCTCACTTACTCATAGATCACACTTGTTATACCCCTATTTCTAGAATTTCATTAAGGATATTTATTAAGGGAGGATCCGTAAATTATTTAGATGATAAATTTTCTACTCGCAAGACAAACTATTCCACCTCACCTTCATAAACCATAATCCCCTTCTCTTGGAAAAAGATTTTATATTAAACATTAAAATATAGTCTATACCAAGGATCATATTAAAATAAAAAATAGTTATAATAACTTTGATTGTAAATATACTATATTCATACATTTTAATTGGAAGTTCCTAACACATCATTTTTACAATATTATTTACACTCGGTGTCTTAATTAATAACTTCTTTAATGTGGTGATAATGAAATATTTGATGTTTTTGGAAAACTTGGAAGATATAAAATTATCAAAACATAAAAAAATCATATAAAACATTAAAAAACATTAAGGGTATGATAATATTAAATTCCATCACATCATTAGTTACATTAACTTCAGTTGTTGTAATTATATAATATTATCCTTTCTCCCTTGGCATTTTCTTAGATAAGTTTCCTTGATTTTTGGGGAATTGGTTCATAAAATCCTTATCACATCTTGATTGTTCTTTTGTATGACAATGCATGTGATAATTTCTTAAGGACAGCTGTTTCATTAATGGGTCATAGCAGATCCATGCTATGATGAGAACCCGGAAGTGCCATAAGATTGTTCTTGAATATATGTTTTATGGCCGGTTAATGTTATTTGAGGGACACAAATAATACAGGCTATTAGGGGTGAGGGCTCATAAAACTTTGAGGAACCTTCTCATGGTGTGTGCCCTTGGTAGTATCCAGGATGATATTATGAGAATGAGACCCTCCAGTAGGAAATACACATTTCGTAGTGTCATTGGATGTTCCTATCTGCGAACGTTTGTATTGGTCCTTAGAATTTAAGATTATTATTAATGGGTATTACAACTCACGTACTTAGATGTATTGTCGAAAACTGTGACAACACACTATTCACAACAAGGTAGGATATGTTGGGTGCGTCATGAGTAATACTGCATTAATAGATAATGCGAGAAAGGATTTGTCCCTTCTGTTCCATAACAGAAGTATAGATCTCAGGACCTTTTATGGAATTGATATAGCCTAAATAAATCCATGTCCATGTTAAGGTATGGGTGAGTTCAATTCCGGAAAGTCAAAGAAAGAATAATCGAGCACATGGGTTGATGACACTAGCATGCAACCTGCATGATTCGAGATATTGAGACAAAGGGATTATATTACATAGTAAGCGTTCGTATGAGGTGGCATGTCAATGTGGTGTCAACTTATTTCTCTTAGGTTCGTTAACCCGTTGCTAGATAGCAATCTTAGACTTTAGGCAAGCTCGCCTAATTCCAATGAGAAAGAGGCCCAGAGGGTCACACACTAAGTGTGTCCATGTATCTCAGTTAAATATTAATTTAATAAGTTAAAAAAATATTATTCATGAATGTGGTTTAATAATTATTTAAGGATGCCTGATTTCATTTATTTCGACACTAATTATTTGATAGAATATATTGTGGGAAAAATAATACATTTATTAGTGAGTAATGGAGCTACATTTATTTAATAAATAAATATCCATTACATAAGTACAAATAAACTTGGTGGAGGAAAAAAAGGAAAGTGGAAAATAAAAGTACACGTCGTGTATATTAATATACACGTTGTGTAGTTTTATGGAAAATGAGTACATGTCGTGTATTAATGATTACACGCCGTGTAGTATTTCCAGTCGGGATTTTGAGGATATAATATTGTTTTATTAAATGATATTTATTATAATCAGCGTGGGTGCATGTCAAGGAATTAATAATTCGACATGGGGGTTTTCAATAAGAGTTAATGAAATAAATAAAATGCATAACACATTTATTTATTGTCATTACTCTATAACCTCAAAAATGATTACAAATATCCTCACAACCCCAACACTTTTTCTCAATAATTTTGCAAAACAATTCTGGATAATTCTTTCAAGGATGAAAGAAATCATTCCTCCAAGAACGCTCTCAAGACCGAGAGACCAAGGCGATCGAAGGTAGACATTGCAAGTGAAGGTTATTCTGCTCTAGCACCCAGAGATCCCTTTGGCGACGTCCGGAGATACGTGGCACACGTGTGGATCACCGCTAGAGGAATCTTACACTTGGATTCTACGACGCAACGATGGATCACAGGATCGTGACCGGAGACATCAACGAAGAAAGAATTCCACCAGGGTAATTCTTGTGAATTAATTAAATTAATTATAACCAATATATGATGATCCTATCTCCATGGTTCTGGAATTCCCTCTTAAGTTTTTCGTTCTTCCTTCCATTCTGAAGATTCAGTGTTTTACATCGTGACGGATCTCAGATTTAACATTGTTTAAACGTTAAACTTAAAGTTGGGAAAAACCACCAGCGCACTTCTGCTGCGCCCAGAACCTACAAGTGGTATCAAAGCAGTCATATCGTTGATTATAATTATTTAGTTTTCCATTGGTGATCTTTGCATTAAATAATTTAGTTGTTTTAATTCAAGTTAGTCGTTCTTTAAATTTGAATCTTGGGATCTATTCCTCCTCTGTCATTTCTCATTCACCATACAGAAATGACCTTTTCTTTTAATATTTGATTAAAATAAAATAGAGGAACTCATCTGGAGGAGCCAAACATTTATGGTCGTACAACACCAGAATACATGGTGTGTATTTGGAAGTACACACCATGTAGTCTAGGTTCATGCATTGGACTGGTCTGCCAAATTAGGCCATGTATTGATCCTATCTAAGTCATTTATGACACCGTGTGTTGACCAGGAACAAGTGGCACATGGTTTCTGGATTACACGTCATGTGGTCAACCAGAACATAGCGTGTAGTCCCTTCGGGTTAGGGTTAGACCGTGTACCCCGTACACGGTTTTCATGGCTAGAAACCGTGTAACACGGAAACTACATGGCGTGTGTCCCACTGAACATGCCATGTAATCCGAAAATTTTTGAAGTAAATTAACATGCCATGTCCCCGGCCATGTGCTTCAGATGGACGGTGAAGAAAAGTACACGCCGTGTAGTCAGAACTACACACCGTGTACTCACCCAAATTACGCTGATTTATTAAGATTTATTATTATATTATACAAACCCTTGAGACATGTACCATAGTGCAGGCATGAATTTGAGGCACAACAAGTGATAGGTGTTTTATATATATGTGTTTAATTTAACATCTGCGCAATAAATGGGAATTCACTGGGTTGCCTCCAAGGTACAAGTTACATATAAGGATAATTTTAAATGAATTTATTTGTTTAAAATTATGATGGATGAGAATCTCAAGGAAATTCAGAAAAGGATTTAAGATAAAAAGATTGATTAATTAAAGATAATTAATTGATTCGAGCATGATTTATCTTAAGAAAGAATGATTAATGAATTGAATGCTAGTTTTATTTATGCATAAATATCGTTGCATGTATGGATGATCATGAGCTAGACCGAAACCTTTGTATGTGAATGGTTTCTTTTAATTTATTTATTTAAATTAAATTGTTTGGCCTGCGATCCATCTCCTCATTAATATATAGGTCTTGCGCACCCAAGGATTATTTTATGTAAAAACTCTTTTTTACCCCTCACTTGCATGTGAGATAAATGCATATGTAATGGATGGATCTCCCAAGCTAGTGGAGGCAGCTCAAGTCAGGATCCAAGGTGAAACCAATCCAAGGAGATACAAAGGTGGACATGTGGAAAGCTGTAAACACGAGACCACAAGGTTCAAGGTGTTTCTCCCTAGGTCTTGGGTTAGTTTATCAACTGCTAGATAAACTAACCAATAGAAAAGCTCATGATCATACCATTTATTTTATTTCTGTCAGTTGCATGGTTTATTTATTGTAGGTGTTTTGTCACGATCACACAATTAATGAATTAAAAACGCATGCAAGATAGAACTAAAATAAAAACTGGCTTATGCATAAAAATTTTCTTAGACATGGTTAATCACATAAGTATATCCCACTTAAGCATGTAATCAAAGATAATAAATTGGAAATTTACGTATAAGGATAAAATCTCTCAAAGAAATATTAAGTCGGTATATCCTTCTTAATCTTGGTTAGAATCGAATCATAGTTAAAAGTGTTTGACCAACCCTAGTTGGGGTGATTTCAATTATTGTGGAATTCTAATTCAAGGTTTTGGGTTGACTTAACTTGGTTCTCATCAAGGATTGACTGCCACAGCAATACTTGGTGTGGTCAAGAGGAAAAGGTTGAGGAAATCCAAAATAAAAGGATTTCAGGATTGGGGAGTCCACTCAACGGATCAAGGAGCTGCAAGTTAAATGCAGTTGGAATTTGGAATGCCTACCTAAAAACCCTTCAAGTTGCTTAACCAACCCTAGTTGGGGTAATGCGAAGGGAAATATGGATCCTTGCCACTAGAATATTCAGGCAATAGAATATTTCAATGTCAATGGTGAGGGATATTGGATTTAGATAAAATAGTGGGAGACTAATAAGTATTTATTTATTTATTTTTCTCAGTTTTGTAATAAATTAATAAATCTTTGATCATATTAATATGTAGATACGCAAGAAAATGACTTCAAACATATCATTTCGAACCATACTTGAGAAGGAAAACCTTCTCACAGGCACAAATTTCTAAGAGTGGCAGAGGTGTTTACGCGTCATCCTTCACCACGAAAGGAAATTGTATGTGCTGGAAGAGCCTATTCCAGTTGCGCTTGGGAAAGAGGCCAGTGATGAGGAATTATCTCTCTATATGAAACACATGGATGATGCCACAGATGTCCTGTGTTTCATGCTATCGGCTATGTCCAATGAGCTCTTGAAGCAACACGAAAACATGGACGCGTATAGCATGATGTCTCACCTTAAGGATCTCTACCAAGAGAAGGCAAGACAGGAGAGGTATGAGATCTCCAATGCTTTGTTTACAACTAATCTTGGAGTGTCTATTCCAGCTGGGCCTCATGTAGTCAAGATTATTGGCAACATTGAATGCCTGGACATCTTAGGGATTAAATTTCTGGATGAGTTGCGTACAGATCTCATCCTATCATCACTGCCCAAGACCTTATCTAGCTTTATAGTCAACTACAACATGAGCAACAATGAGAAGAGTCTATCGGAACTTATGACCTTGATTTTATACGTAGATAAATACATGGGTTGTGACAAACCCGCAGTCCTTATGGTGAATAGGAAAAGGAAGGACAAGGCAAAGGGGACAAAGACTTATAAACGGTCTGAAGCCCCTGAGCACCATCCCTCCAAGAAGGGGAAGATCTAGAGGCAGGGCAAGGAATGGTAGGTGGTGTGTTTTGCATGTGGTAAGCAAGGCCACTGGAAAAGGAACTGCACCCAGAAGCGTGGGGATGATAAAGGTGTGTTCGTTATCGAGTGTAATCTTTCTATTTCAACACATTGGGTATTAGATACCGCTTGTGGGTCTCGCATCTATATTCAAATACAGGAACCAAGTAGATTTAGAAATATTTCCAGAGGAGAGGTGGATCTTTGAGCTGCCAATGGCATAAGGCTGGTTGCATTGGCTATTGGAGATTACCACCTCTCACTATTGACTGGGATGGTTTTGGTTTTACATAACTGTTATTATGTTCCTAGTGTTACCAAGAACATAATTTATGTATCTTGTTTGGATATAGATGGATGTTTTTTCAAGTTTTGAAATAAGGGTTGTTTCTTTTATAAGAACAATGTATGTTATGGTATGGCACATTTAAATAATGGTTTGTATGTATTAAATTACGAAAACCAAGTGTTGGAAATCGATAACGAAACAAACTCACATGACTCATACATCACCCATTTGTGGCATCACCGTATCGGTCATGTGAACGAGAAGCACTTGACAAAGCTCTGCCAAGATGTCTATTTAGACTCTACTAATCTAAAACCACTTGATAGATGTCATGCTTGTTTACAAGGAAAAATGACCAAGATGCCTTTTGGTGGACAGGGTTAAAGGGCCACAGAGCTTCTAGGATTGGTAAATATGGATGTGTGTAGACCATTTCTTATAGAATCTAGAGGTGGATATTTTTACTTCATTACTTTTACTGATGATTTGAGTAGATATGGCTATGTCTACTTAATGAGGTATAAGTCAAAGGCCTTAGAGAAATTTAAGGAATTAAAGAATGAAGTAGAGAATCATCTTGGTAAGAAGATAAAGAAACTTCCATCAGATCGAGGTGGAGAATATATGAACCAAGAGTTCATCGATCTTCTACGAATGTATAGGATTCTATCTCTTCTCACTCATCCTTATACACCACAATGGAATGGTGTTAGTGAAAGGAGGAACCGCACCTTGTTGGACATGGTGAGGTCGATGATGAGTCATGCAGATCTTTCATTATCCTTTTGGGGATATGCATTACAAACTACATCATACACATTAAATCGAGTACCAACTAAGGCAGAAAATGGAATTCCATCAGAGTTATGGAATGGAAGGAAACCCACTTTATCACACACACGTGTATGGGAATGTGAGGCATTTGTTAAGGCCTTCTGAGGAAACAAACTAGTACCCTGGGGCATGAGGTGTATCTTTATAGGATATCCTAAGGAAACAAATGGATATTACCTATATAACCCTTCAGACAAGAAAGTGATTGTTGCCAGACAAGTTGCCTTTCTTGAGAGGGAGCACATCCTCAAGAAGGATAGTGGGAGAAAGATTGACTTCGATGAAGTTGATGCTCAAGATACACATGATTTTATATAGGAACAAGTTCCACAGGTCCCCATGGAAGATGTTCTAGAAACACAAGTACTACGTAGGATCTCAAGAGAGGTAAGGGAACCAGAGAGATTTGGTTTCCTAGTCACCGAGGATGGTGAATCATTATTGTTGGACAATGATGAACCTCTCTCCTAAAAGGAAGCAGTAGAAAGCTCATAAGTTGCAAGATGGATAGAAGCTATGAATTCTGAGATGGATTCCATGTATCAAAACCAAGTTTGGGTTCTGGTCGATGATCCAGTTGATGTAAAGCCTGTTTAATGCAAATGGGTATCCAAGATAAATATGGAGATGGAAGGTCAAGTTAGCACCTATAAAGTAAGGATAGTGGCTAAAGGGTTTAGAAAGCGTCAAGGAATTAACTATGATGAAACCTTCTTGCCAGTTTCCATGTTTAAATCCATAAGAATCATACTTGCCATAGCATGTTACCATGACTACAAGGTTTGGAATATGGATGTCAAAACAGCATTCCTTAATGGAAACCTTCAGGAATAAGTCTATATGATACAACCAGAAGGTTTTGTGACACCACGTAAATCTAAACGGGTTTTCAAGTTGCAAAAATCCATTTATAGATTAAATAAAGCATCCAGGTCACGAAAAATTTGATTTGATGAATCCATAAAACAATTTGGGTTCATTAAGAATGAATGTGAGCCATGTGTTTATAAGAGGTTTAATGGGAATGCAATCGTTATCCTAGTAGTATATGTTGATGACATATTGCTTATTGGAAATGACATACCAGTCTATTAGTCAGTTAAGGACTGGTTGAAGAAGTGTTTCTCCATGGAGGACTTGGGTGAATCAGCCTACATTCTAGGGATAAAGATCATTCATGATAGATCTAAGAGGCTGCTTGGACTAATTCAGGATACATACATTGACCAGATACTAAAGAGATTTAGTATGGAACAATCCAAGAGGGGATTAGTTCCATTGTCACATGGCCTACATCTTTCTAAGAAAATGTGTCCTCAGACACAATAAGAGAAAGATATAATGAGTAATATTTCATACGCTTTTGCTATAGGATTCATCATGTATGCCATGTTATGTACCAGGCTTGATGTTGCCTATGCACTGAGCATGGTAGGCAGATATCAAGAAGATCCAGGAGAAAAACATTGGACTACTATTAAGACTATCCTTAAGTATCTGAGAATAACTAAGGATATGTTCCTGGTGTATGGAGGTGATGAAGAGATTGTCATCAGAGGGTATGATGATTCTGGTTTTTAGACAGATCAGAATGATTTGAAGTCACAATCTGGATATGTTTCCTGTCTCAATGGAGGAGCTGTGAGCTGGAAGAGTTCAAAGCAGCCAGTTGTCGTCAATTCTACAGCGGAGTCCAAATATATAGCGTCTTCTGATGCAGCCAAAGAAGCCTTCTGGATTCGAAACTTTTTCCAGGAGATTGATGTGGTTCCTAGCAGTAAAGATCCCATTACATTGTATTGTGATAATACTACAGCGGTGGATCTTGCGAAAGAACCAAGGTCACATCAACAGACAAAGCATATATTCCAAAAGTATCACCTCTTGATGGATTTCTATCAAAGGGGTGAAGTTGCAGTGAGCAGAGTGTCCACGGAAGAGAACGTGGCAGACCCCATGACTAAAGGCCTATCTCAGCAGAAGCATGAATATCATGTGAGAACTAGAGGGCTAAAGGTTGTTAGCAGTTGGCTCTAGTCCAAGTGAGAGTCTATTAGAGTTGGTGTCCTAGAACCAATTACTTTGTACTTTATTCATTAATAAAAGCCTTATCACATCTTGATTGTTCTTTTGCGTGACAATGTATGTGATAATGTCCTAATGACAGCAGTTTCATTAATGGGTCATAGAGGATCCCTGCTATGATGAGAACCCGAAAGTGCCAAAACACTGTTCTTGAATATATGTTCTTTGACCAAATGATGTTATTTGAGGGACACAAATAATACAGGCCATTAGGGGTAAGGACTCATAAAACTTTGAGGCACCTTCTCATGGTGTGCGCCCTTGGTAGTATCCAGGAGGATATTATGAGAACGAGACCTGCCAGTAGGAAATCCACATTTAATAGTGTAATTGGATGTTCCTATCTGCGGATGTGTGTATTGGTCCTTAGACTTTAAGATTATTATTAATGGGTATTTCAACTCATTCACTTAGATGTATTGATGAAAACTGTGACGACACATTGTTCGCAGAGATGTAGGATACGTTGGGTGCGTCACAAGTAATACTGCATTAATAAATAATCCGAGAAAGGATTTATCCCTTCTGTTCCATAACAGAAGTAGATATATCAGGCCCTTTGATGGAATTGATATAGCCTAAATAAATCCATGGCCATGGTAAGGTATGGGCGAGTTCAATTCCGGAAATTCAAGGAATGAATAATCGGGCACATGGGTTGATGGCACTAGCATGCAACCCGCTTGATTCGAGATATCGAGACAAAGGGATTATATTACACAGCAAGTGTTTGTATGAGGTGACATGTCAATGTGGCATCAAATTCTTTATCTTGGGTTCCTTGACCCGTTTCTAGACAGTAATCTTGGACTTTAGGCAAACCCCCATAATGCCAACGAGAAAGAGGCCTAGAGGGTCACACACTAAGTGTGTCCATGTATCTCAGTTAAATATTAATTTAATAAGTTAAATAAATATTATTCCTAACTGTGGATTAATAATTATTTAAGGATGCCTGATTTTATTTATTTTGAAACTAGTTATTTGAGAGAATATATTGTGGGAAAAATAATAAATTTATTAGTGAGTAATGCAGTTACATTTATTTAATAAATAAATAGCCATTACTCAAGGACGAATAAATGTGGTAGAGGAAATAAAGGAAAGTGGAAAATAAAATTGCATGCCATGTATATTAAATATACATGCCATGTATATTAAATATACATGCCATGTATATTAAATATACATGCCATGTAGTTTTATGGAAAATGAGTACACGTCGTGTATTAATGATTACATGTCATGCAGTTTTTCCAGTCAGGATTTTGGGGATATAATATTATTTTATTAAATGATATTTATTAATATCAGCGTGGGTGTATATAAAGGAATTAATAATTCTACATGAGGTTTTTCAATAAGAGTTAATGAAATAAATAAAACCTGTAACGCGTTTATTTCTTGTCATAACTCTATAACCTCAAACCCGATTATAAATATCCTCACAACCCCAACACTTTTTCTCAATCGTTGTGCACAAAAATTATGGAGAATTATTTCAAGGCTGAAATAAATCCTTCCTCCAAGAAATCTATCAAGACTGAAAGACCAAGGTGATCGAAGGCGGACATCACAAGTGAAGGTTCTTCCGCGCTAGCACCCGGAGATCCCTTCGGCGATGTCCGGAGATACTTGGCACACGTGTGGATCACCGCTAGAGGAATTCTACACTTGGATTCTATGACGCAATGACGGATCACAGGATCATGATTGGAGACATCAACGAAGAAAGAATTTCACCAAGGTAATTCTTGTGAATTAATTAAATTAATTATAACCAACATATGATGATCCTATCTCTGTGGTTTTGGGATTCCCTCTTATGTTTTTCATTCTTTTTTACATTCTGAAGATTCCACGTTTTACATCGTGACAGATCTTGGATTGAATTTTGTTTAAACATTAAAATTAAAGTTGTGAAAACCCACCAACGCGCTTTCGCTGCGACCGGAACCTACAAGTAACAGGATCATGTTCCCCTTTTATAATCCCTAGGGTGTTTCCTCCCTTAGTTACCACGTGCGTGAAATCTCATCCTTTCTTTATTACCCTTTTCTACACTTTTCTTCCCATGGTTATCATCCAAACACTTATTTGTAAAATTTACCATGAATATATAAATCCTAGATAAATAATTTTATATCTTACTGGTGGTAGATACTATATCCTCATACATTAAATAGTTTTGGGAGTCCAACTTCCTTCGAAGGCTCGACTTTAACCCATCAAAGTAATGATCAATATTAATTTATTATATATGTAAATAGTCTATAGTAAACATATTTATCCTTATAAGGTTACCTTTATACTAAAAAAAAGTATTCATCCTTTTTTCTAATATTTAGGAACTGCCTTTCCATTTCATCTCTTTTCTCAAAAGGAAAGTAATTTTCATGGAATACCTCTTTAAAATACCTTTATTCCATGTTATTTATATCATCTTACTCTTTAGGTTTTTGAGTTATTTACCCCCATTAGTCATATCTCTCTCTAGATTATATACCTTCATGATGAATTTCTTTTACTCAATACTCCCTAGAGTGATAAAGATATTCTCTAGAGACTTTATCTTTTGCTCAACTACCAAGGTATAAGTAGTTCCACATAATTATAAAGTTTTTTATCACATGAGGTGGTCCACCATAGTTACACCGTGTTGGGAATTAGAATGTTTCTCTTTGTGAGTGATATTATTTTTTATAAAATGGGTGAACTTCCTTAATATTGTTTTGATCTGATTATCCAAAACTCTCTCTTCATTGACTTGTTTAGATGGAACATCCCACAATTGAATTATGGTGTCAATATGGTTCTCATTCCTCATGTTAGTCTCTATATTTCTATAATGGAACAAACATAATTATCTCAGGATATTGAATTATGAAATACAATTATAATTATATTTTCTAGGGTGTTCCGTAGAAATCGTGAGGGTTTTCACAATACATAGGAAATTTTACTCGGTTTATTTAAATATAGTATCCAAGGTTTTCTAATAAACTTTTTTATGATACTATATATAATAAACCTGACTCCAAAAACCCAAACCCAATTGTTATAATACATTATTGGTACATAATACAAGATTTACCATAGGATCTAATAGTTTAATAATCCTATAATAATTGATATATATATATATATAAATTTTAAAAATAAGATACTACATGAACATAATGCGTGAAAATTATTATCTCTTCCATAATATCTCTATAATTTATACAAATTTCTCCACTAGGTTTCCTAGGGAAAGGAAAATAAATAAGGTTGAGATCAGATGATTAGTAAAGAGTATCATATAATGAGAACTATCATAACATAAAAATGGAATAATTTATATGGTAGGAATAAACAAACAACATGAAGCCATAATAAACTAAAATTAAGGGCATGTTATATCCATTATAGTAAATAAAAACATGGATGAAAACAATTTGTGATATCATACTAATATAATGCATTATTCAGAACATAAAAATATGTTTTCAATTCCTTGTTCTATGACACTATAATAATATAGAAAGTGGTATACACTCAAAAGTGAGTTGTTTTGTCTAATGGGAAATGTTAACGCATCAAGTGAATATATAATTCTAAGCCTCACCCATCACCTGGTTAAGTCGAATACATTCTTTATTAGAGTCAAAAAGACCTTCTATATCATTCCTTAAAAACCTCTAACTTAATAAAATCATGGTTATCCATATAATATGAAATAAAAAAAAATACTTCCTCATTCAATAGAATAATTCTTATTTCTATAAGAACATCCATTAATAAACATAGAATATGTGGTGTATTTTCAAAGTAACAGGAAGTACCCATATCAAAGAAATATAGTGGAAATTTAATGTTCAATGTGTTGGGTTATCCATGGAAGATATTAATTTGGTTCAATAGTTTGGACTATTAGACAACCAAATAAAATGTAGGTAAAATCCTTCATCATGGTTCATAAATAGAATTTTAATTTTCAAAGCATATCTCTTGAGAGTTTCTAGCCTGGTATACAGTCTTTGGCACACTTGGTGTGTATTAGTGTTGTGATTGAGTCAATTCTCAGCTGGATTTTTTAGGTAGATTATCCATTGATGTATATATTCCATATCCAGATCCATTTTCCAGGGTCTAGTGAAGAATGTATTTTCTAGAAAAATACACACACTTTTACTTTACTAAAACATAGGATGTTTTTCCAACATCAAAAATATTTATTTTTAAAATAGTTTGGGTAACTCAATAATCAAAAGAATATTAGTTAGTATTAGAAATTTAGACTTGAAAATACCTTAAATTTCATGACTTATATACTAAAAATTATTTTAGGATCATAAAAGTATGTTGAAACACTACAAGTGGGGGTGGTGAATTGTAGTGTATAAAAAATACTATCTTTCATAACCTCTTTATGTAGGTTGATTGGATGAATACTCTACCTGATTTATATTCTCAAAGTAAATAAAAGTTTACAAAAACTTAAAATTTACTTAAATAATGCACAGTTTAAAAAATATAAAATATGTAATATGAATCTTTATAAAGTTATTTAAAAAGGCTTATATGGACTTTATAAAATAATAACCATACTTTTACCTTCAGTGTTACTGAATCAAAAAACCTTGACTTTGGGTATCTATGGTTTTCACCAAACCATAAATATTTATCTACCTTAAGAAAGGAAGCCCTCGATAATATGATCATACAAACTCTATTTACCTAGCCTTGGTGAACCTCAATCAACAAGATTAGAAATAATTTATCTTCTTATCCTTGGAAGACCTCAATAACACTATATCAGACAACTAAAAATTGTAAAATTCATATCTTAAGGAATTTAAAATCCTCAAACAGATTCCTTAAACAGTAACTCTCGAAATATTACAATACAGTACACAAGTATCAAGATGTTACAAAATCTTCAAATTAACTTTAGATCCTCAGTGATGAAAAAACTCGTATTTTTTTAATGTTGTATCTATTTATAAGAAAAACACCCAATGTTTATATTATATATTCTCTAAAGGTGGTTGTAATAGACTCGTATAAACTATTCTTTACTTGAATGGTTCAACATATCATTATTTAATAGTCAATTTGGTATAACCAGTATAATAATTAAAAATTTAGTCTAGTAGAATGAACTGTTATCATCCCATGGAATAAAATTCTACATTATATTTATTTAAAAGGTTTTATCCAGAGATCATGTTTCCCTCCGCTTGATGAATGTTTATCTGATGGACTCGGTAGAACTTTGTCTACGAGACTTGATTTTACATTTTCAGTTGGAATTTATAAATCTTCATTTGATGTAATTTTATCTGTCCAATGTACATGAATAAAGTCTTTACTATTATATAATAGTATAAGTTCTTTTTTATATAAAATTACTCATTTGATCAGTTAATAAAATTCCATCTCATGAAATATTTTTTCTACATCCGATAAAAATAAATATCTAATAAAAACATTTTAAACACTTGAAAAGTAAAAGGTTCGTTAAATAATGTATTTAAGTAAATGTGTTGTGATTTAAAAAACTGAGGTTAGAAAGTGTTGAAATAAAACATTCAACTTAATAAGTCTTTTATGTCAATTTATGAACCACACAATAGGAAATAGTTGGTGAATATAACATGACTCCAAAATAATGAAAATTGATATGGAAAACCCCCACTTATGGATTGGGTAGAAATTCAATCAAAACATCATGGAAGATATGTCTTAAAATAATATTTAAATTCCATGAATAAAGTAATTTAATGATATAAAATATCATATTGGTATTATAGACCCCACATAATGAAAATTAGGTTCATAATACCAAACATATCCCAAAGAGATGGATTTTAAAGGGAAACATATCCTAACTTCCAAGAACCTAATTTAACCTAATATATCACAAACATATCGATATTTATTATTTAATTTATAACCTTACTCATATACATTTTATTTTATACTTTTCATAAATGGTTATTCTTTATATAAATTCTACCAATTTTTCACATCAGGTGTTTATCATTTTGATTATTTATACTAGTTTCATAATAACAGTGTCTAATGAATGAGTCATTCCTAAGGTACCACTCTCTCAAGGAAACCTAGTCAAGACCTCTCTGTGGAAACGGCGGTTGCGTCTGCATCGGCTCCTCCCCCTCTAATGGGGGGTAGGGATCCTCTTCACTCAGTAAAGGGATGTCTTCCCCCTTCACCCCCTTCAAAAAACCTAATTTACTTCCACTTTTTCTTCAAGTTCCTCTTGAACCAAAAGTTTCAGAACTACTCGATGGACACCCTAATCTCTAGTTATCATCCATAGAGTTCTCAGAAACTTCATATCTTCTGAATAACACCTTAATTGATAGGTTTTTCCAGCTATGACCATCGGTGTACGCGTTCGATAGACACTTCTTCGGAACTTGGGATTTGCAGGACAAGGCAAAAGTGGGTCTGTTGGATAGTCGACATATTATGATACGCTTATCCTTGGAGGATAATCTCGTCAAGTTGTGGTCAAGTGCATCTTGTAACTTCAACGGTTTTAGTTTTTTTCTATTTCGATGGACCTTTGATTGGAATATGAAGCATGATCCCTCAGCTATGGATACTTGGGAAAGTTTTCCAAATCTACCCCTTCCATTTCAAAATCCTTCTATTATACGTATACTAGGGAATTTTCTCGGTAGGTACATGTGTTCAGATATCCGAACAGAAGATCTATGTCACCCTATAAATCCACGAGTCTGTGTAGAAGTGGATGATTCAAGGGCTCCATTTGAGTATGTTTAGATCACTATAGGTGAGGAATACCGCTGCAAACAAAGGGTGGTCTATGAAAATTAGACTGATATCTGTTCTGGATGCAATCAATTTGGTCACTCGCTGGATGTCTATCGTAGGGGGTCTCAGTGCACTCTGGGGAGGAGAAATCATCGCAGAAAGGAACATGGTGGACAGAGAAAGGGTGATATGTTGAAGCAGAAGTCTACTATGGAGGAAGGAAATTTTTGTGGGGGAGCCCCTTCTGGCAGTTTGCAACTAGAGGAGGCCACACTCAACAGTTTAGCTACCTGTGAGGGGACACTTATGGTAGCGTCTAGTCGGCCTTATCGTTCTAGGTCTCCTATGAAGAAAACTTTGGTGCCTCAAACCAATCCATCGGTTGTTGATGTGTTTAACAGGTTGAGACTGGACTTGGACCAACCTTTAACTAAGCTTGGTGTGGAGGAGTGTAGTCTGGTTTAGCAGGACTTGGTTGGTGTGGAAACCCATGATTTTGGAAGTCAATAGGTTGTGCTGTGGTTGGAGGACATGGGGGATAATAAGCTGGCCAATCCATTTGGGCCGATCAGTGGTGTTTTGCAGTAGGGGTTGTAGGGGCCTACTTTGGAGGAGGATTGTCGATCTGGTGAGGGGAAGGTAGGGGGTCCTGCCTCTAGATCGCAAATCTCAATTACCCTAAATAACAGATACAAGAGGCTTTTCGATGCAGACTTGAGTGCTTCCCTCTCATCGGAGGCAGTTCGAGGATGTGAGCATGAGTGCAAGGGAGATGAGCACAGCCATTCAACAGATGAAACACCATGTCAGAAGACAAGGAGGAGGAAGGGGAGGAAGGACTATTCTTCACTACCTCCTACTCTGAAGACTCGATTGGCAAAGGGGGTTAATGAAAAGAGTAAAACTATGGAGTATTTGATCCATCTGAGGCTACGGGAGCAGAATTGTCAGTCCTTGTTTCTACTTTTAAGCTCTAAAGAAGAAGGGATAAAACAGGTCCTATTGCTCAATTCTAATGAGGAGGAGGCTGTTAGAATTATGGTGAGGTCTCTTGAGGTGTCCCTTAATGGAGAGAAATATTCTTGGATTGATAAACAAGACTCAATTTTGGTAGGGGGATTCAATCATGGAAAGATTAGCATTGAGGAGTACATTTAGACTAGGGACTAACTAGTGTCTGTTTTTGAGAAACGGATTTTGGAAGAAGCTGACTTTAAACTATTTTCCTTAACATGGAAACTATTTAGGGAAGCAAACTCAGGTAATATTAAATTTATTGTTAGTGACTTAGTTTAAGATGGTGATTTTTGTTGGCTGGTGTGAGTGAATGGGTTGTGTGAGATAGGGTTGCTTCGGGTCCCTTTTTCTTATCTTTTTAGTTTAGTTTATGCTTGTTTACAGCACGCTACTTGGACTAAGTCTGGAAGGGGATTAGAGCACTAGTTCTTCATTGATGCAGGTCTCTTGGAATTAGATGCTTGAGAGGGTATGGTTTCTCCATCGGTTTCGTGCCCGTGCTTCTGTATAGGACTGCTTGCTGAGAGGTCATGTGTCAGTGAAGGCTTGTTTTTGGTATAATTGATGGGATGGGGAGGTCTGGTATTTTTCTTTGGTTGTATGTGGTTTCTCACTTTCCTTTTAAAAAGTTTTTTATAATAAACAAATTAATTTTCAGTCAATCATAATAATATGTTCTATATTCATCATAACTATAAATTTAATCACTAATAGATCATTAAATTTACATTTAGGTGTGTTTTCTGATTATTTATCATGTTTTATATTCCTTTTATGAGTGTTTTAGACATTATACTTGAAGATTAAATTGATAATAACCATGTTTCTGTGATTCTTGATGATCGAAGGGTGTTTTTATAATTGATGAATTAAATATTGATATAACATATCTAGAATAAAAAATAATTATTTACACATTTTATTTATATTATAAAATTAATTATTCTCTCATATTAATTTATGATATAATTTCATAGTACAGTTCAAGTGGGTGGTTAAACGGGCCCTAAAATAAATATACCCTGATTTCGTGAATGATTATGAGGGTTTTGTTGTAATGTAATTATAACATAAGAATAATGATCTTATTTAGTTTTATTAGTTTGAAATATTCATAATTATTAAGTAATTACAATAATAAGTAATAAATATTAAAATATTACATAATTTTAATAAAATAGGTTTGTCATAGAATGATTATTTTCAACGATTTAATTAACAATGATAGTTTATTAATTATATCATTAATATGTTCTTTAATTTTTCATATTGGAACCTTAATGATATCATAAAATCATAATTTAAAATTAAATCCATTATATTAACCATAAATTATGGGAGGGGATGAAAAAGCTAATTCAGTTTCTCATGGTGATGGTAGTCTACATGTAGGCACGAATAACGATTTAATTTTCCTTAATAGAAGGGGAAAATAAATATAAAATAATAATACTCATAATATAGTAAAATTATAGTATATAAATTATAATAATATAATTATATTAGTTTGTGTAAGATAAATTTTAATGAATATAATTAAGAATAAAATCTAAGTAGTTGAAAATACTCACATCACATCAGGGACTTGAATTTTCCATGGAATTATCCTCAGAAATGAAGGGTGTATGCTAACTAATGGTGACCATGAGATTTTTAAAGTTATATATGGTTCTAAGATTGGAATATTTTCATAGTTATAATAATAAATTTTAATGATTTGTGAATTTTGAAGTTTTGTTGGTGTTACCCTTTTCTAAGTGAAGTGAAGGGTAGTTTTGGGAGTAACTTTTATATTTTCAATAATGTAAAGTAACTATTC
Source organism: Viscum album (assembly GCA_963277665.1). Lineage (NCBI taxonomy): Eukaryota > Viridiplantae > Streptophyta > Magnoliopsida > Santalales > Viscaceae > Viscum > Viscum album. The sequence continues at coordinate 92,931,311 of OY728125.1, forward strand.
ATTAGTTAGTGGTGAAAAAATGAAAAAAAGGGAAAGTGATTTTGTGTTTAAAATCACCTAAACCCCCCTTTTGAGATAACATAGAGTGTTTTATGGCATATAATGTTTTGTTTTTAACATTTACCCTTATTTACTTTTACATTGGTAATTAATTTTTATCCTTATTAGTTAGTTTTAATGAAAAAATAATAACATTTAACCTTTCACATAATTTTATTCTTATGATTTAAAATTTAAAAATTATTTTATCAAATATAATTTTTAAATATTTTAAATATTAATTATAAAATAAATACACTTAATCGTGTAAAAACAGTTTTAAAAAATAACATTTTTATGATTTCAATTTATATATAAGATAAACTTATATGGGATACAAATTTTAATGACATAAATTGATTTATTATAAAAATATAGTAGTTTTTCAAGGAAATCTTAAACCAAATATCACTATGAAAATAATCTGTTCAATGAAATTACTGAAAATAGATTTTATGAATGTACAATTTTAATTAGTTCTAAAAATGTTATAAATATGATTTATAAGTTAAAAGAATATTTTAAAATAAATAATTTTATTATATAAACAAATATTTCATTAATTAATATTTTTTTAGTTTTAGTTTATTCTTACATCATAGCGATGTAATAAGTGATTTAGTTTTAATAAAAATGGTATTTTCACTATTCTCCAAAAAAACAGACTTTTTGGAAGAAAACCAAAATTTTAATAATAATATAATATCATCATAATGAATATAAATTTAATTTCTATTTTGTTAAAATAAAAATCAAACATTAATAAATTGAACTTTTAACCACGCTCATGAATAAATCTCTTTAGAGTGTGCATTGTGTGATAGTCTAGGATATAGTGTTTACCTACTACAGCAAGGTCTCAAGTATTACAATATTTATGTCAATTAATTCTGTTATACTTATATTTAAGAATATTTTTATCGCTATTTATACTTGCTAATATAATAAATGATTCATAAAGGTCATAATATAACATGGTCTATTCAATTGTAGTGTTGTGTTTAGTGAAATATATCGAACACTTAAAATTAATTTAAATGAGAAATATATATACTAAAATATTGGAGTTTTATATTTTAACCCCTTAAAATGAATTTAACCCTTGATACTTTGTTACCCAAATGAAAATAAAATAGGATACTACTGCCTCATTACATCCATGGGTTCCAACATATCTTCTTAAAATTTATGATTCCTCTAGAGAAATTTAACCAGGTGAGTAGTCTTGTTCCATAGGACATTATCCCTATGATCCAAGATTTATACCGGTTGATCTTTATAAAAAATATTATAATTCCTTGGTACATCCTTCAATTTCAGTACATGTGAATGACCAGGTATGTACTTTATCAAAAGAGATATATGGAACACATCATAAACTTATGATCGATTCTATGGAGGTGATATATGATAAATAACATCATGATATGATCAAGAATCTCATACAAAACAATATATTGATGGATCAGCTTCTCTATATTTGTAAATATCATAATCCAACTCCTTATAGATATCTATTAGAACACCTTTTCAAAAAAAATTTACTCCAAATCCTATCGATGATTTTCTGCATAACTATTCTGTTTACTCTAATGTTCTTTGATATGATACTCAATGGATGAAGATTTATCGTCCATTTTCTCAACTAGTTAAGATAAAAATAGATTTAATTTCCCAAAATCATCCCAACATGTTGGATTCCTATTCTTGTTTCCATGGATTTATTCATAAGGTACATCTAAATTCTTGAGTGAAATCTATTTTTATAAGAAAATTCAACCATATAAAGGCATTAGTACCAACCACCATTTAAATACATAGAGAAATATATATTTATATCTTCTAGGGTTTTAATGGTTCTATAAAATAGAACATCTTTCATAGGATTATATATAGTACTAAAATTCAACTCTCAATTCAATTCTTGATGGATAATTCTATTAAAAATTGAAGTAAAACTTGGATCCATATCTAAAATAATATAATGTGGTACTCCATAAAAAACTCTGCATAAATTTATATCCTAGAGATCTGATCAAGATAGAAATATTCTCTGATAGTAGTGAGATGTGATGATTTCATAAGGTTATTGACTACATCCCAAATAGCATTGTTCCCTTTAGTTTTCTTGGAGAGTATGATGATGAAATCCATGGTGATACTTTCCCATTTCTATTCTGGTATGGTTAATGGTTTTAACATCCCCTTAAGCTTCTAAAATTAAGCCTTAAATTGTATTCATGCCAAGAATTGAGATATATACTCTACAATATCCCTTTTCATGTTGTCCCAATAGAAATTCTCTTTGAGATATCTATACATATTCATGATTATTGGATGAATAAAAAATGATAAACTATGAACTTATTTCAATATCTACATCATTAATTCTAGTATTAATGGGAAATATACTTAGTTATTATACCTTATCATTCCATCACAATCACGGTTGAACCCAGGAACATTATTCACCTTCTTCTATAGTTATACACCTTTCTTATAGGACTCTTTGATCTTCTCAATAATAGATAGTTTAACATTCATCTAAGAAAGATATGATCATTCCCCTTTTCATATAATTTCAAGGTCTATCCTATAAAAATCTATACATATGGGGTATCATTAAATCCTCATCATGTACAAACTAACATCATCCTTCTGACTCAGAGAATTAGACACCTTGTTCTTCTTCCCAGGGTGGTAGTGTATTAAATAGTCATAATCATTAATCCATTAAAAACATCTCCTCTAATACATATTTAACTATTTATATATGAATATATAGTTTACTATTTTTGATCTGTATATTTAGCACACCATTCACTATAAAGATAATGACTCCACATTTGTAATAAATAAATTATTGCCGCCAGCTTCATATCAGGATCCGAGTAATTGTGCTAATGATTTTTGAATTAATATGAGTCATAAGTTATTACTATTTCATTAAATAAGAGAAAAAAATATCATTCTATTATTTTATGCATCATTATAGACCACTAAACCTTCTCTATTATAGGTTAATGTGAGCAAAGATTTTTTGACTAACCTTCTCTTCAACTATTTCAAAAAAATAACATTCATTTTTTCATAGGAACTTGTCTCCCTTCCAAGTCATCTTGGTTAGTGTATTTCATATCCATGGTAAATTTCTCAAAAATTGTCACTAGTATCCAACCAAAACGAGAAAACTATAGATTTTAGTCACTTTGGTTCATATGTTCCATTGCTAAACAATTTCTATATTTGAAGGATCCACTAAGATCTCCTAGCTTAGTATTACATGACCCAAGAATGAAACTTTTTGTATCCAAAATTCACACTTGGTAAATTTGGAATATAACTTATCCTTCCTTAGGGTCTATAAAAAATACAAAAAATATATTCATGTTCTTCCTTGCTTCATGAATATATAATAATAAAATATATAAATTATACCAAAAACTGATTCAGGTAATATCTAAAGAATATATTAATTAGATACATGAATATAGAAGGGGTATTGGTAATTCCAAATTGTATAACTATAAAATCATAATGACTATATCTCATATGAAAGGATGTCCTGGGTATATCTTCCTTATAAATCCACAATTAATAGTAACCAAAATTAATTCCAATCATCAAAAATCATTGAGATTTATGTATTTGGAGGAATAATTCATCAATATGGGGTGTAATATACTTATTCATGATATTAATCTGGTTAAGTTCTCTATAATCAATGCAAAGATACATTGTCCCAACTTTCTTATTATCGACAAGAATAGCTGCACCCCATAGTGACATAATTGGGTGTATGAATCCCTTTTATATATTCACTTATAGTTTTTTATACAATTCATGTAACTCAATTGGTAAAATTATACTAGGAGACATGGAAATATGATTATCACCAAGTATGATTTATATTGAAAAATTAATTTAAAGATCAATGAAATACTATTAAACTCTTTAAGAATTACATCATCATATTCAGGTATAATATGTATTTCTTCAATATTGATTTTCTCACTAAACATTTGTGAAAAATATACCTCATAAATAGAGAGTAATACCCATATAATGGAAGTCATATACCTTATAAGTTCATATTCATCATAACACTGAGAGAAAATAATAGGTTGATCTAAAATATTAGACATGAAATCACTTCCTCAGTAATTGATAGGGTCTCTATATAATGAAAGAAAATACAATACTAAAATCACATAAAAATAAACTATATGGATAATTTCAATATCTATAGGAATAGAATTCCTACAAACTTATATCGGATGTGAGTTATGGAATTTATATTCAATCATCATACTAATTACATTTATCACTAATAATTCAATATCTAACCATTGACATGGTGGTGTGATGCTCTTATAAAATCCTTTAGACATAAAAGAGTAGGTAGAACCGAAATCATATAAAACATTTTCAATTTTAGATTAGATGATGATTTTATATTTCACCACTTAATTCTTATATCCTACTTTAGTAGTTATGATTGCAAAAGACTTTCCTTTGTCGTTCGACTTCATAGGTTTTTTATCCTTATACTCCTCGTTAGCCCTTAGATTGGGGAATTGATTTTCAAAATGACTAAACTATTTGGATCCAAATAATTAAAGTGTGTTTGATTTGTTATTTTAAACCTTATTACATTCAATTGAATTTATAGGCCTCCTCTTATCCTCTTGATAATATAAATCTTGAGGAATAATCCTTCAACACTTGAAACAACACTTTCATCCATTCAGGATATCACTTGTGTGCTTCTTCCAACATTTTTGTAATGTTGGTGGTTAAACCTTCTTAACTTCATGTGACATGCCATTGGATTTACCATGATACTATATGTGGAATGTTTTCACCAAAACTATTATATTGAGTGTTTCCAACTTCTATTTCTACCTTGAGTGCGCATCTGATAATTTCTTTATATCCTCTAAAGTCTCTTATGTATAATTCCTTCATATGAATTGTTTTTAAGTCACTAAATAATAGATAAATCTTTCTGGATGGATGGATGATAAAACTAAAAAAATACCATAAAAGTTTTGTTAGGTACACATAATAGGTATCGATGGATTGTTCTTCCTTTAAATTAAATTCTATAAATTCCTTATCAATTTTAGTATTAAGAGAGTGGGAAATTACTTATTGAGAAATTACCACTTAATCTCCTCCCATTCATTGGAGTTTATTTCTTCCTTATGCCTTGTGTTCTTGAATAGAGTCTACAATTGATCTACTTAACCTTCCAAATGATACACATCCATAATAATTTTCTCAAGATTTGATCAATAGATAATAGAAAATATTTTTTCCATATCATTGATCCTTTTCTTAGAAACTTTTTGATCAAAATACCCCTAAAAGAAGGGTGGTAGTTTTCATATAAAATGTGAAATGGTGAATTTTTCCTTTCATTGACTATTTGGAAGTTCAACTTGATTATTTTTACAATTAATATATTGACAGAGTTGGGTGATAATAGATATAATATTTTTCATTCTAACTCACATTCCATTTAGAAACTCAATAGGAAAATCATTACATTGTACACAACATTAATTTTTAACATGATTCCTTCTAGTTCCAGTCATTAATTAAAATAAAAACAAATAGTGTAGGAATTAAGATAAAAAATCAGAGTGATAGCTCATATAATCATTAAAAATAGTCCTAATATGTCATAAAAAATGACAAGACCTTATCAATTGATAACAATTTTAGCTTCACCCTATATCTCTTTCAGTTCATTATAGGTTGTATTAAGTTTTATCCTCATATTATTCATAGGATAATCTCCAAAAAAACTAAACCCTTCTTTGATTCCAACTATAGATACCCAATAATTTATTACATAAAAAATATATCATTTTATATCAATATTCAATACTTCTCACAAAAATACATACCTGGGGAAAATAAATGTGTAGTTTCTTTCGATACTAGATACATAATCACATTGTTTTCATGAAATATATACAACATCGCCCATTAGATTCTATAAATATAGTTCCCTTCTAGGCTTATCATACTTAATCCATTTATTTATAACCTAGAGAAAGTGTAAATAATAATGAGGTGATAAATGGTGCTTAGTAAGTGTAAATATAAGAGACGTAAATCGATGATCATATGAAAGCATAAGATAAACATGAAAACATAATATAATGATCATAACTTATGAAAATATATCCAAACTATCAATATCATAAAATATGAGTCATGTAATAAGGATATTATCCTAACATAAAATGATTATATAATGAAAAATCCAAAATCAAGATCCATGTATCATAATAAGAGAATATAACATAAAAATATGTAATAATCATAAACATTGGAAATAATATCATTTTGAACATGTATAAACACTAATAGGTCCACGCATCATGTTAAGGATATGAAATTGGGTCCCTGTATATAATTATTGACATGTCATAATATGAATAGGTCGATGATTAATATTGTGAACTTGATATAATTTTTATGTATAACATAGTTATCTGGTCAGATATAATGGTTTACTTAATGCATTGGATGGATATAAAAGACCCAACCATCTCATAATGATAATCCATACAATTTCTTCCCAAAATGTTTTTCATATCCTAAACATTTCAAGTGATGTATTGGGATCATTTATAGGTACTCTTTTACCCTTTTTTGTATATATTGGGTTGTTTTTTCTTTTTGGGTGTTTTAAATGCAAATTAAGAAATTTAGAAGGAAAAGGGGCAGTGTACAGTTAGTGCACAGTTTTCCCAAACTATGTGTCTACCCCAAGAAAATTGTGAAACCCTAGATATAGGGAAATGGCATGGTTTTCACATGGTTTTTCATACTATGAACCCTCTTAGTTGAAACCATCCACCCCTAAGAATATGTACAGGTTTAGGGCGCATGGTTTGGAAAATCATGCAACCCTACTTAAGAAATAATGAGTGCATTTTTAATCCATGAATTTTTATTTTAAAATTTGTGAACCCCCCAGTATACCTAAGAGTTCCTCTCTCATTTTTTTCGCTTTTGGGGATGATTTCAAGGCTTTTGTAATATTGTTCATGAAAATCAGATAACTGATTGATGGATCTACACCTCCTTGTAATTAATCTCCTCCCATTTAGATTCCTCTCTCATCAGTATCTCTTTCTAGATGAATAAGAATGTTTCATTAATCTTCAGTGTTATTTTAAATCTATATTTTAATGTTTGTTTTTCTATTTGATCATTGATCTAGGTTTTGTTTATATATCTCATTCTTTTTTTATAATTGATCATTCCACTTCAAAATTGGGGATTTAAAGCTTGGTGAAGATGTTTCAACATTCTTAAGGTAGGTGGTATATTTATCAATTCTCGCTATCTTGGTTGATTTTATATGTATGTAATTGTTCAATTGAAATTTCCATGATGGGAAATTACATTTTAAATTGAATTGATTAATTGAATTACATCTGATAATGAAATGGGTTGACTTTGGGAAATTTAATTTGAATAAAATTATATTGCAAAAAATGAGGGATAATGGGAAAAGTAATTTTTTAAATTAATGGGTTCACAAAATTAGTGGCAACCAATGGGGTGTTCCGACATGATTAAAGTAATGAATTATGGGTTATGGTTGACTGATAAATTGGGAATTTTGAAAATGGTTGTTGAATGAATTGTGAAATATCTAGTCATATATGGGGTGTTTCTTTATAACTGAATGGAGTTATGTTATAGGTATTGTTGATCCAAATATCCATAGGGTTCTAGAATTCCACTCTAGTCCCCCATTATGTTTATGTATATATGTGTGAACAATGTGTTGCGAGACATAGACTGCTGCTCCAAATACCAATGGGGTGCCAGACTGCTGCTATAGTCCACCAATGTTTGATTTTGTACTTTAAATGAAATGATAAACGATATCCTATGAAATTTTGATATGTGATATCCTATTAGAGGATGGTTCAAACTCTGAAATGGTCCAAAGTAGGTATTGATTGTTTGAGGGTCATCATGAACCTGAGTAATTGTGTGGTTAATTAAATAATAATGACTTGTGAAATTTGTTTACTTATCTTTTGTAATTTATTCTTTATAAGACAATATACATTATCATTAACTAGATATTGTTTTAGACACAATTGGTGGTGGCCTACTAAGTTTTATTGACACCCTACTCAGGATACCGGATCAGTACCCAAATATATTTCATGTTTGTAGAACAGGACAAGGGAAAGATCCTTGTGATAAATAGTTGAGTTGGGATGGAGCATGGATGATGGAATCCAACTTGGTTTTAAGATCCACTTGGGTGTTTAAGTGGGTATTTATTTTATTTTTCTTGTAGAAACTTATCACTTTTTATGACATGATATATCTACTTATTTAGTTGGATATTGTCTTCCTTTTTTTGTTTATCATGTGATACTAGTATTTTTTGGTTATAGATATTATTCTAGTTATTGGTTATTATAATTTTTTATTTTTTATTTATTTCTGTTATTGTGACACTTTTTAAAATATGGTATATTCTCCTCACGTTTATATACTATACCCTCACTACTATTCGGTATCCTCTTTCAGGCGAGGAGGGGTGCTTAAGGTCATGTGACCAACCAGCTCAAGGCATCAATGTCTGGCACCCATATAAGGCCTTGACCTTAAACATTATATAATATTGAGATAAGTCAATAGTTTTAATTTAATTCACATAAAGAATATTTTCAAGTTTAGAGATTTTATAGAATTAGGTCATATCTATTACATAACAAATTAAATATTAAAAATAGATACTTCTACTCACTATCCATTTTTTCATAAAAAAACTTTTTTAAAAAATAAATATGGTTTCATATCATTTCTAAAAAATATATCTTTTCTATGATACCATCATAGACTATATTCCTCTTTATGTACTATGAAAAACAATTCAAAACTTGGGATGAGCATAAAAAGAACATTAAGGGATACCCAAATAAAAAAACTGTTAGTCTTGGGAAAACATGTAAACCATTAATACTTTATCATAAAGTAATAATTTTCACCTTTAAGTAGTAAATACAGTTCAGCAAATATAAGTTCATTTATTTCCTTTTTTAATCAAACTATTACTATAAAATGCATAGAAAACACACTTAACATATAATGGTAACTTGGGACATAAACATACTTAAATGGAATAACCATACAGTCGACTTCCACACATATCACTAAATGGAATAGCCATACGACTGACTTCTATTACCAATTTATTGGAGGTTATAACGTAACCACCCATCTTTGGTTTATCACAGAACCACCCATTTTTGGTTTATCACATAACCACCCATCTTTGGTTTATCACATAACCACCTGTTGAATTTCAAAGTACCATTATATAATCACAACACATAAAAGATTGAAATTATTAATATTTCACTCATAAAAATTGAAATCACAAGGAATCATTACAAGATATTGATATAATAAAACCATTCTTAAAAATATTTTCAATACAAAAAAATACCTCAAAATAGAATATGGTATTTATTTTTCTTTTAAAAACATTTTTTCTTGTAGGGGAATCCAAATAACAAAATGGTCACGATGGTGGAGAAGTCGTTTTCACCGCATATATTAAATACATTCCTTTTATCATTTAGTGAATCAAATAATATAAAAATATTACCTTTTGAAAACTATTTAATGAAATTAAAATTTAAAGGGTTGATTATATATCTTATAAAATAAGGAGTGGTATATTATCAAAATATGACTCAATGAAAGGAGATTGAGACGAAGTCCCTTGCCTTGAGTCTGAATTATCTCGTATGTTATTTATTTTCCTAAATAAAAAACATAGGTTAATTTCCACTTTCTTGAGAACCTTTCTCAATTTTATTATTCCTTTTATATTACTTATTACCATGTTATAAAAATTACATAATTATTTAAGTTCATATCAGATTTTTTGTCGATATTTGGTACTTGAGTAAAAAATGAACTGGTTTTGAGGTAAATTGTCCAAGGGGTAAAAAATTAAATCATATATAGAATATTATTCATGTTTTAAATATCATATATATCCATTATATATGTATTTATAATAATCCATAATATTTGGATATAATAAATGAAATGCACCGTTCATGGAGACGGTAGTCTGTACGTACGCATGAACGCTACTTTCATTTCTTTGTATAATAATTAAATGATGTATAATATAATACCAGTATTATATTAATCTCATATATGTATAATAGGTTTAATAAAATCATCCTTTATATGTTTCATGTATAGAGGGAATGAGTCATATCACTTTGAGGGGGTGGTAGTCCACACGTCCTCAAACAAAATTATCATATTTACACAACATGGAAAGCATAAAGGTATGTTTTAAATAAAAATTACAGAAGAATATAGAAAATAAAAAATATAATATATATCATATATAAAAATATTTTCCATTATAATGTCCACCATGATAGGTGGTAGGGAAAAATTGAATGATCATCCTTTCGTGAGGAAGTATTTCGTCGTACACAGAAATAGTATGTTCATTACCCACTAAATGGTGGTGTGTATAAGTGTAAATTGAAAAATTATCATAAAAATTATAAGTATATTTAGGTGACTATTTTTTTTAATTTAATCATATAATAATAAGAGTTTAGGGATTTTAGAAAGGAAATGAAACTAAAAAGCATGAGAGAAGGTGTTGCCTCTTAATCGGGTTACTTCTTTGGGTTTATACCAAAAGGCTTCCTTGGGAGGCTTTCTTCCCTAAGGGAGGCTTCTAGGATGAGTTGAGGAATTCTAAGAATAGTTTTGGGTAGGAATTGGCTGAACTAAATAGTTCTTTAAGTGTGAGTATTAGATAAGAGAGGGTACTATTTTATATGAGAGGGAAGGGGCACCCATGGAAACTCTTAAATTATTAAATTAATATAAATAAATTTTTTAATTCAAATGAATAAAACTTGAGATATGTCTAAGATAAGATGAGGATAGTTATAAAAACTCTCATCCAATAATTTTTATATATTTATTGATTTTATTTTAAACCTTATCTTCTCAGTTTACCCTTAATTATTTTCTTTTAATTTTAATTGGCATAACAATATTTTAATCATTAAGAGGATATTAATTTTACTTATATTGGGTCAATTTCCCATAATTGGATACTTAATGAACTTTTAGACATTATAATAGTCACTTTTTGATTTTAAAATATTTTTTATGAATTTTAAATAATTTAATAAATTACTATTTTAATATAACATCAATTATGTCAATTTTTACACCATTCATTTTATTCAATTTAAATAAATCTAAACAAATAGATAACTTCAAAAAACCATTTAATAGTTTTATAAAATTTAATATTCAACTATAAAATTTTTTATGCTAAAAATTATGATAAATAATATTTATTTTAATATTTATAATATCATTTATTTTATTCCTTCATTAATAATTAATCACTACATCATCATTGTGTCATAATTAAATTTAATTATTTAAAGTCTCAAAATTATAAATAAATTATCATGATGTAGGAAATATTTTTAGCTTTATAATTACAATTTATAGTTTATGATATCTATAGTGACCCTAACCGTTGACATATAACATTACATGATTTGAAGCATAATTATACATTAGAAAACAAGGCAATGATCGTGACGCCTAGTGTCTTTGAAGACTAGGTACATAAAATTGAAAACATGAGACTAAAAAAACTTCTTTATTTAATCTTCATAAAGATATACTAACTTACTTTGAGCCTTTACATCAACAAAGGTTACCCAGGGGATCACATGAACAAAGGGATGTGCTAAAATCCCAGTAAAGGAAAAATCATAGTAATAAAACCTTAACACATGGGTTAGAAGGCATTGCATAATGAAAATAAAAGGCATAAAACACATATAATCATAAAAAAACATGGGATTGTATAAACATGAATTCATATTAATGTGTTAGAAACATAAATCATTACTTTATCATGATTCAAGGATCGTTGCACATAGAGAGGATCACAAGTCAATGTTAACCACCAAGACCGTTGCACATGGTTTCACGAGTCAAGGATAACCCCCAAGACCATTGCACATAACGTCTCATGAGACTAAACTTTACCCAATACATTGAATATCTATCTAGTAACACCCATATTAACATTTTCATTAATATTATTTCCACATATAGAATCATACATAATTAATCATAAACATAAGTGCACCCAAGGAGAGAAATGGGTATCATAGTCATGTCATAAAACATAATGAATGGGTGTATCATAAAATTGTCCATGAAGGAAAGGTAATAGAACAGACATGGAAATTAATAAGGTAATATATACATATATATCATAATAAGTTATGTTCAATATAAGTGACAACATGTAAAAGGATTATTTAAGACTTTTTATCGATAAAACATTTTAGAGTGATTTTAAGGAAAACAGTAACAAGAATTTAAAATATAAAAGAGAATAATATTTTGTAAAAAACCATAATTAATACAATAATAATTTAATAAGAAAAAAAATTAGTTTTATAAAAACAATGGCAGCTTAAAAAATATGGTAGAGTGCACTGGAAATTTGGTACGAATTTAGGAAGTTCCGTAAAACGGGTTTTCTTATCAAAAAGTATTGGGGAGGTAATCAATTAAAAACATGTATATCCCCGAAAGAGAATGAGGGATTAATCTTGAAACATTATTTTGGAAATATAAAAAATAATTATAAGATTCAAAAAATAATAATATATTATTTCATTGGGGTAAAAATAGATTAAGAACAACCCGAAGGAAAAAATGGAGGTTTGGTTAGAATCCCTTACTGAATATCGTCATGGTATCAGGCATACTCAGGTGGTCTAAATGAGAGAGAAATGGGTTTAAATTTTTTTATAAATCATGATGAAAGTATGAGGGTGGTGAGAATTCATACTCCATCATTAGAAACTACACCTAAAAGGACATAACAGAGAGGATATTCTTGAATAAATGTGAGAAAGAGGTGATCCCTTACCTTAAGTATGATGGTTTTCTTTGATTGATCTTAATAACCCGAATAATCTAATTAGGGTCATTAATTAATAATTACAAAACCTATATTACATGTAAATTATTTATTATAACATTTTTGAGTTCATTCATAATATTCTTTATTGCTTATGAGGTTCAATTTCACTGTTCGGTTCTATTTTCTTCCTGGATTTTAATGATCAGTTCACTTATATTCATGTTCAGACACACAGGTATGATGAGAGTGGTTTTCTAGAATTGAAGTTACATGAAATTAGTTAAAATCCATAATATTACATGGTTATAAAATAAATTTTGTTATTTGGAATGAAGGTGAATAATTATATAAAACATTAATGATAAACACTTGGATTAATTTGTCGACTGTTGCTCATTATTAACTTGTTTTGTATTATTATTTTACATCATGTATGAAAAAAGATTACAGAACAATACATAAGATAAAATAATTATTTAATAGTTTTTTTAAATCATATAAATTGTTTCATGACCATAATTTAATATGGTAAAATAAATTGATAACTCTCCATCCTTGAATGTGATAAATTAACACATCTCGAACGATGTTTTCATTTCTTTTGTAAAAAAGAAGGGGAAAGGATAGATGAAAATGAATTATACCATTATAAAAACAAAAAACCATTAAATTTATGGTATTTTAGTTTTAATACCATTTTAATGAGGATAGTTTAAGAAACAAAAGAGAACAAAGGAACATGAAAAGAAAAAATGAAAGAAAACAAAAGAGGAGTTTACCTCTTGATTTAATCTTCCTTGAGAGCCTCTTAAGGGAAAAAATTAGTATTTTGAGGAGACCATGGGATGATGGAAGTGGGGGAGGATCTTGGGGATATATATAGATAGAATTTAGGGAATAAAAAAGGCTTGAGAGGAGTTAAGAGAAGAGGGGAGTGTGGGTTGTTTTTATAGTGGAGGGGAGGAGGGTTTTTTTAATATTTTAATCATTATATTATTATATTTCCATAATTCAAGAAATAGTAATAATTATTGTGACCAAAAATATTAATATGTGCATGTGAGTTCAACCAATATCTATTTACATCATCCATGACTCAAGCATGATGTAGAAATTTGGGTTTTAGAATTTATTGTGAATTATCGTATTTTACTATTCATCAAAAATTAAAGTATTTTAGAAAAATCCAAAAAATTAACTGTAACCATTTTTTTATGTGTAGTATAAAAAAATTAAATTCATTTTTTAAAAAATAATTTTATAAATATGATTAATTTAATTTTTTATTAAAATCATAATTTACTTGAAAAAAACAAATTATAAAACTATAACTGATTTTATAATGTTTTCAAAAATTACATAAGGTCTTATAAAATCATATTAAAAACAAAAGACATAAAATCAATAATTTATGAATACATTTTATGAAAATAAATTTTATTTTTTAATTCATAAATTATTCATAAATGTTTAATTAAATATTTACAACTTATAAAAATAAAAACACTCTCATATTGTCACCTATAATATAGATAAATTTTATTTATAATCTCATGGGTGAGGTTAATATCCTTTTATAAAATTTACTATTCATAAGGTTCGTATTACTATTCATAAGGGTAAAATTATTATTCATAATGGTTGGTTACTATTCACTAAAAATTAAGTTTGTCTTATCAGACTCCAAACATCTTAATGATCACAACCGTGTATATCAGATTTTTTAAATTCAAAATATAGAAGTGATAATATTATTTTTAAAGGCCACATAGTACTTAGTAATTCATTGTGTTTTGATTCCATGTGACTATATGACATAATTATAATAATGTAATTTCCATTGATAAAACATTGGTATGTTACATTATTCCCTCCTTATGAAATTTCACCCTTAAAATTTCATTTTACATTCTAATCCAAAAACAGGTGCGGGTAATTTTCCTTCATTGCCTCCTCCAATTCCCATGTTACCTCTTCATACTAATGGTTTCTCTATAGTAATTTGACCAGGTGAGTAGTCTTGTTACATATAACATTATCTCTATGAGCCAATATCTTCATTGGATTCTCTTTGTAAGATAGATCATTCTCTAACTATACCACCTCTAAAGAGATTACATGTGAAGGGTCTGGTATGTACTTTTTTAAGATGGATACATGGAAGAATCGTGTACTTTTGATATGGTAGGTGGAAGATCTATTCGATAGGCCATATCCCCAACATGATCAAGAATCATTAAGGGTTCGATGTACCTAGGACATATCTTTCCTTTCTTCCAAAACCACATGACCTTATTCAATAGCGATATGTGTAGAAATACCATGTCTCCAACTTTGAACTCAAGGTATCTTTAGTGATTGTCTTCATAACTCTTTTGTAGACTTTGGGTTGACTTGATGTGCTGCTGAATGGTTTTTACCTTCTTCACCTTTTCTTCAACTATTTTAGTCATAATAGCTTATGCTCACCATCTTCATCCCAACACGTTGGTGTTCTACACCTTTTCCCATAAAGGGCTTAGTATGCTGCCATTCGAAATACTTGAGTGGAAAATATTATTGTAGTAGAATTCAACCAGTGGAAGATGTTGGTCCCATTCTCCTTTGAAGTCCATATAACATATTCTCAACATATCTTCCACTATCTGAACTGTTCACTCAGATTGGCCAGACATTTCCAGAAATTTGAGGTGAATCTCAGATCTCTGTCGGATACAATGGACAGGGATACTCCAGTAGCCTTACCACTTCTTTGATATATATCCATACAATTTGATCTAATGATAATTCCTCTCAAATAACGATAAAGTGATTTTTCTTTGTAAGATGATCCACAATGAATCATATAGCATTATTTCTTCTATATGTCCTTAGAAGTCTAGTGACAAAGTCCATGGTGATGTTCTCCCACTTCCATGTTGGTATGGTTAGTGGTTGCATCATTACCTTAGACTTCTATCTTTCAGCCTTAACTTTTTGACATACCAGGCACTTGATGTATACTCAGAAATATCCTTCTTAATATTGTCCCACCAAAAGTTCTCTCAGAGATCTCGGTATATATTTGTGCTCCTTTGGTTAATAGATAAGGTTGATCTATGTGTGTCATTAAAAATCTCCTTATTTATTTGTGGATCAAATGGTACACATAATCATGACCCAAATATTACTACTCCTTCCTCATCAATCTTAAACTCATGGGATTTCCCATTTTTAATGGATTCCACCATTTTCTAAATTTCCACATCTTTTCTTTGATCATCCTTTATTTTATCCATGAGGGATGGTTGAGCAATCAGTTATGAAAGGATTGATGATGTTCCTCCCTTAATGATTCTCATGTCCATCCTCTAAAAATCTAAGAAGATTGGATCATTTTCAATTTTCATCATTGATAAAGATGTAAGATCCTTTCTACATAGATCCTCTTCCACCTTATTTTCTTTATCAGGATGGTAGTGGATTCATCAATCATAATCCTTGATGAGCTATAACTATATTCACTAGAAAATATTAAGATATTTTTTTGGGAATATATATTTTACACTCTTGTGATCAGTATATATCTCATACTTCTCCCCATGGAGATAATGCTTCTAGATTTTCAATGCAAAGATCACAACCTCCAACTCCAGACCATGCGTAGGATAGTTTTGCTCATGGGTTTCCAGCTGCCTTAAGATGTAAGAAATCACTTTATCATTTTGCATCAGTACGCATGCTAATCCCTTATTTGAATCATCACTATACACCATAAATAGTTCTCCACTTGTTGGGAGTGTGAGTATTCACGCAATGATAATCCTCTTTTTCAACTCATTAAAGAAATCTTCACATTCTTGAGTCCATAAAAACTTCACTCCTTTCCATGTTAGCTTGGTCATTGGGTTTCAAAATCCTGAAACGTTCTTCAAAAATCATTGATAATGCCTAGCTATAACCAAAAAGATATGGATCTCTATTACAAATGTTAGCCTAGGCCACTCTTCAATTGCCTTTGTCTTTAAAAGATCCACATATATCCCTTTGCTAGTGATTCCATGTCCCAATAATGATACTCCCTCCATCCAGAACTCACATTTACTATACTTTTCATACACATTCTCCCTTCTCAAAGTCTTTAACATAGTATTCAGATACTCCTCATGTTCATCCATTATCTTGGAGTATATCAGAATATCATCGAAAAAGAATACCAAAATTTTGATGAGGTAATCTCTAAAGTCTCTATTCATTAAATCCATGAAAATTTCTAGAGAATTAGTGAGTTCTAAGGGCATTAATATGAACTCATGGTGTCTATACCTCATTCAATAAACAATTTTGGAAATATCTTCCTTCCTCACATTTAATTAGTGATATCCTGATTCAAGGTCCACCTTTGAGAAATAACTGGCCCCATGAAGTTGATCGAACAATTCATCTATCTGTGTTATGTGATACATGTTCTTTATCATGATTTTATTGATCTCATGATAATCATTATAAAGGCGCATTGATCCATATTTATTCTTGATGAAAAGGACTGGCGCACCCCATGGTGAAGCACTCAGGTGTATAAAACTCTTCTTTATATTCTTTTGTAACTACTTATTCAGCTCTTCTAGCTCTATAGTGGCCATTCTATAAGGTGTATTTGATATAGGAAAAGATCCAAGAATAAGTTCAATTGAGAACTCAACCTCTTAGTCATGAGGAAAACCAGGAAACACTTTGGTAAATACATTGTTGTAATCCTTCATGATGGGCATGTATTCAAGCATGATTCTCTCCTATGTCTCAATCATTTGAAATGGACATGCTTTCTCATAAGGAACTAATATCCACACTTGAGACAATGTTTATAAAGGATATTCATTTTCCTCTTTACACTTGTAAAGAATTTTAGGATGCTTTGGGTGTGAATAGTGATATCCCTTTCCTAATAGTTGATGTTGTATTTGTATAAAGATATCCAATCAATTCCCAAGATAGCATTGAAATCCAATAAATTAAGTATGATGATATTTTTTGGTAGTTCTAGTCCAAAAACGTTAAGCAAGGAGAAGTTATAAACCATGGATGCAATAATTTCCTCATTCATTGTTCTCAAAGATAACTGATCCTATAAATTTTGAGGTGGTGTTTGAATAGTTTTACTAAACATGCAAGATATAAAATAATGTGAAGAACTAGAATCAAATAGTATGTTCACTATCCTTGAATGAATAACTAGTGTACCTATCACCACATCATTTTCTGGCTCTGCCTCAGTAGTAGTGATAGCATAAGCTATTCCTTGTTTCCTTGGAGGTTGTTTTTGATTTCCTCCAACAACCCTTGACTTAGGGAAATTGTTCACCTAATGTGCATGATCCTTGTAGTTGTAACACTTCACTACAGGCTGAGTATTGATCTGAACCTTCCTTTATTCTTCCACATTAGTTGGATTTTTCATATCTCTTCAGCATTTTTTATCCATATGTCCCAACATTCCACATTTGAAGCAATTCCTAGTTCCCTTTAGATAGTTCCCAGGATTCTTATTCCCACAATTTTTACACATGGGATGATCGGGCTTCTTTCCTTCATAGAATTTATTTGCGGAACCACCCACATTAGATTTTATTTTCTTCTTTTGTCTTCAGGATCACTATACCACTAAGAGTCTCTAATAACCATTTAAACCTTAAGGTCACAACGAACAATCTCTTCATAGCTTTCTATGTCTTGAATTTCCAACACTTTTCATAGACTCGTCTTTATTAAGATAAATAATAGATCCACCTTGATTTTGAGGATCATCACAAAGCCAGAGGCATACCTTTAAATCCTTGTAAAGTTTGCTTCATACGCCCCTATTGATTCATCTTTATTATTCTTGAGTCTGAGGAACTCTCTTTCCATCTTGAGATGGAGGGTTCGGGGAAAATATTTATTGAAAAACATTCTCCTGAATTCCTCCCAAACCATGGAATCAATTTCCTCATGGGGTTTCATATTATTGATCAGTGTCCACCACTGATCAACTTCCCCATCAAAACTATAGACCACCAGAACAACTTTCTCTTCTTCTAAGTAATAGAGGACAAAGAATTTATTTTCAATGGAGTTAATACACTGTTCTGTTATTCAATGGAGTTAATACACTGTTCTGTTAGGAGGGGATCATAATACTCAGTTAACATGGGAGGCCTTTTTTCATGAAGTATTCAATGGAAAATTTCTCTTTCCTTGGAGGATAAGAATGTTCCATATGATTCAAGTTATTATTCATAGCATGGTCCAGCTGATCAAGTACTATTATGAAGTTTTGAGAACCTATTCCCATCATATCAGGCATATCCTTAGGGAAATATTTACATTCCCTATCACATTTATTTCTGGAACTTGTTCTTATACTTCCCTCCATTAACTAAGTAAAATAACGTACATTTAGAGGGCATGGATTCTTAGCTATTGAAAATAAAAAATGAAACATTGAATATAAAAGGATAAACTTGTAAAGTAGAAGTATATCCTAACTTGTGATTCCCTATGTTTTAATCTAGTTTATCCTTGATCTATTTCATAACTTATATTCTTATGGGATTTCTTCATTCCCTTAATAATGGTTTGTACCAAGCCTGTGAATTTACCAATGCATATCCCCCGGGAGTGTCAAACCAAGAGTACAGCATGGACTATTTTCATTCACCAGTTCCTATTCGAGTCTAGCTCAAAAAGGTTTTTTAAGGTTTTACCCCTAGATACATCTGTGCCTAAGCCACCTCTAACTTTTTTTATCCATACTAGAATTTATTTTCTTGATAAACCAATTACTCTATACTTACAAAAATTTAGGTGTGTTTACTTATACTTAGTCCCATCCTTAAGGTTCTTAATATAGTGCTCTATTACTTTCTCTAGAAATAACTATACCATCCTATGATACCAATTATAGAGACCCTAACCTTTTACACATAACATTTCATGATTTTAAGCATAATTATACATCAAAAAACACTCCAATTATCGTGAATTCTAGTGTCTTTGAAGACTTGGTACATAAAATTGAAAACATGGGATTAAAAAACTTCTTTATTTAATCTTCATAAAGAGCTCCTAACTTCCTTTGAGCCTATAAATCTAAAAAAGGGTACTCTGGGGATCACATGAATGAAGGAATGAGCTAAAATCCTAGCAAGGGAAAAATCATAGTAATAAAACTTCAACACAAGGGTTAGAAGTCATGTAATAATGAAAATAAAAGGCATAGAATACATGGAATCATAACACATAAACATGGGATCATATAAACATGAATTACTGGTAATGTGGAATAAACATAAATCATGAAATTAGTATGAGTGAATGCTTTTTTCACATAGATCATCACTAGTCAAGGTTAACCACCAAGACCATTGCACAAGGTAGCACGAGTCAAGGCTAACCACTAAGACAGTTACACATAACATATCTTGAGACTCATCTTTACCTAATGCATTGGATCACTATCTGGGCACACCCATATTAAAATGTTCATATATATGACTTCCACACATAGAATCATATATAATTAATCATAAACATAAGGTCACCCATGGAAATAAATGGGTATCATAATCATGTCATAAATCATAATGAATGGGTGTATCATAAAAGTGTCCATGAAAGAATGAAAATAGAACATAAATACAAATTAATAAGGTAATATAGACATATATCATAATAAGTAATATACAATAGAAGTGAGAACATGTGAAAATATTATTTAATAATGTTTAGTATTAAAACATTTTAGAGCGATGTTAAGGAAACACTAAAAATCATTTAAAATAAAAAAGAGAAAAAACTTTTGTAAAAAATTAAAATTGATCCAAGAAGGTTTTCAAAATAAAAATAGTAGTTTTATAAAAACTATGGTAGCTTAAAACATATAGTATAGTGCACTTTAAATTGGGTACAAATTTAGTAAGTTCTATAAAATGGGTTTGCTAATTGAAAAGTATTGAGGAGAGAATATTTTAGAAACATGTATATCCCATAAAGAGAATGAGGTATGGATCTTGAAACATGATTTTGGACATATAAAAAATTAGAAGATTCAAATAAATAGAATACAAGATTTCATTTGGGTAAAAATATATTAAGAACAACCCAAATGAATAATGGAGGTTCAGGTATAATCTCTTACAGAATATCGGCATGGTATCGAGTGTACTCAGGTGGTATAAATGAGAGAGAAAGAGGTTTATCTTAGTTTATAAATCATGAGGGAAGTATTGGGTAGGTGTGAAATTATACCCCATAATTAATAACTACACCTAAAAGGATATAACATAGAGGAGTTTCTTGAATAAATTTGAGAAAGATAGGATTCCTTACCTTAATTCTAATGGTGTTCTTCACTTGATCTTAATGACCCGAATAATAAAATTAGGTTCATTAATTAATAAATAAATAACCTATTTTACATGTAAATTTTTTACTATACACTTTTTGAGTTCATTCATAACCTTTTTTATTGGTTATGAGGTTCAATTTCATTGTTCGGGTCCGTTTTCTTCCTTGGTTTCAATGATCAGTTCACTTATATTCATGTTTAGACACACATGTATGATGAGAGTGTTTGTCCAGAATTTAAGTTATATGTAATCAGTGAACATCCATAAGATTGCGTGGTTATTAAATTCATTGTTTTATTTATATTTAAGGTGAATCATTATATAAAACATTAATGATAAATGCTTGGATTAATTTGGAAATTTTTGACCATTATTAACTTGTTTTGTATTATTATTTTACATCATGTGTAAAAAATATTCGAGAATAACACATAAGATAAAAATACATATGTAATAGTATTTTTCAACCATATAAATGGTTTCATGACCTGAATTGAATATGGTAAAATAAATTGATAACCTGTCGTCCTTGAATGTGATAAATTAACACATCTCGGAAAGTGTTTTCATTTCCTTAATAAAAAGTGATGGGGAAGTAGAGATGACAATTAATTATAAAAATAGCATAAAAAATTCTAGTACATGTATGTTACTAGAGTTTTCATACCATTTGGATGAGTAGAAGTTAGGAAAGAAAATAGAATAAAGTAACATGAAAAGAAAAAATGAAAGAAAAGAAAAGAGGAGTTTACCTCTTGATTTAAGCTTCCTTGAGAACCTTTTAAGGGGAGAATATTTAGTCTTTTGAGAAGACCAATGGATGATGGAGGTGTGGGAGGATCTTGGGGAGATATTTGGGAATAATTTAGTGATGTCTTAAGGCTTTATAGGAGTGAAGAGAAGAGGGGAGTGTGGGTGGTTTTTATGGTGGAGGGGAGGAGGGTTTTCTTAATATTTTAATCATTTGTATATTATTTTTCTATAAGAAAAGAAATAGTAATGATTATTGTGACCAAAAACAGTAATATGTGCATTTTAGTTTGAAATAATGGTCATTTGCATCATCCATGACTCAAGCATGATGCAGAAATTTTGGTTTTATCATTTATTGTGAATTATCTAGAAAGATCCCAAAAAAATCACCCTAACCATTTTTCAATGTGTAGAATCAAAAAATAAAATTAATTTTCCAAAAAAAAATATTAATTTAATTAATTTAATTTTTGATTAAAATCATAATTTACTTGGAAAATACAAATCTTTAAACTATAACTAATTTTATAATGTTTTCAAAAATTACATGAGGTCTTATAGAATTATCTTAAAACCAGAAGACATAAAAACAATAATCTATGAATAAATTTTATGAAAATACATTTTATTTTTTAATTCAGAAATTATTCATAAATTTTAAATTAAATATTTATGACTTATAAAAATACCAACACTATCATATTGTCACTTATAAGATTGATAAATTTTATTTATACTCTCATGGGCAAGGTTACTATCCTTTTGGATGATTTACAATTCATAAGGGTCATATTACTATTCATAAGGTTAAAATTACTATTCATAAGGGTCATTTAATATTCACTAAAAATTAATTGTGTCTTATCAGACTCTAAACATCTTACTGATTGCTACCGTGTATGTCAGATTTTCGAAATTCAAATCACAGAAGTGACAATATTATGTTTAAAGGCCACATAGTACTTAGTAGTTCATTTTTTTATGATTTCATGTGATTATATGACATAATTATAATATGGTAATTTCCATTGATAAAACATTGGGTAGTTATAATATCACTTATATAATCCCATATTAAAATTATTTTACTAAGAATATGTATATTTATAACATATTTTCCATTACATTAAATTAAAATTTATAAGTTTCATAATCACAGAAAAGTGGCTTCTAAAGGAAAACTTTTACTACTAAGTGTTTTATTGGTCGTACATATCTTATCTAATATAATTAAGACATGTTTTAGGGTAGTTATATATTATTACAATATTATTTTTACCCTTATTTATTTTATTTACCCTTTAATCGTGGTAAATAAAAAAATACTACAGTTACTATTCATCATGTCCAAAACTAAAAGAGACCTATTAACATAATTTATAATTTATGATTCTAAATATAAAATCCATTTTTCCAAAATCAAAAAACAAAATTTGTGGTAATTAATTTAAATTTAATTCTCATTTTCAAAAACAGAAAATGGTTTTTGAAAAGTAAAAAACCATCAAAAGATTGAAATGTGTTTATATCAAATTTCAATGTAAAATTACCTCCAATGACCAATATTGGATTAAATTATAAAAAAATAATATAAATATAATTTAAAACAAATTCAAAAGATAAACTAACAATAAAAATAAATTAGATGAAAGGGAATTTTTAAATTAAAATGCATTATTTTTCACTATTCATTAAAATGTGAATTTTATCAGAAAAAATACCAAAATTTTAACCAAAGTAAATTTTTATTTCAAAATTTTAAATAATAATCTTATTTTATCAAATAGAACATATAAAAGTGACGAAAATTAGATTTAAAAATGGTTTTTCATCAAAAGGCGAAAAAATAACCTTTTAAAAAATATTAGAGTATTTTATGCTTAAAATTGGATTTATTCTCATTTTAAGCCTCTAAAATTAATTGGATGAAAGTAAAAACATTTAATAAAAACATTTAAAAATAATATATTTAGTTATTTTCATTCCCAAAAATACAACAGCTAGTCATTAACTACCATTTAAAATAATAATATTAATATTGTATTATTTCTCGGTATAAGTGTGCAATGTAAAATTTTGGAGAAACTCATCGTTGTGTGTCGGGTACTCTATCTCATATAGTGTTACCTTAAAAACAAATTTAATATATAATTCATAAATATTAATAGATATAAAAATGTATTATTCTATAATTAACTCGGATTTTACATTCTCCCCCCCCCCCTTGTAAATTGCGTCCTCGCAATTTTAATTTTGGGTCTGTAACTAGGGTATGACTTTTTAAAATACCTTTATTTTAATAACATATCAGAAAAGGGGTTAATAAAACTAAAACTTTAAAAGATATAAATAGAAGTACAAAGGTCACCCAAGATAACACATACTAAGATTCCATGTAAGAAAACATGGATATGGAAGAAAAAATAAGTGTCAAGTTCTGATGGTGAGTGATAGAAAACATGATCTGGAAAATGTTAACATTTAGAAAACCAAAAACTTGTGATGGGTTAAGCTGTATTTGATTTACTAGTAGGATAATTAAAAATTAAACATTTTTTGTTTTAATATCTTTTTCATAAATTTGAGGAACTTATTTACAAGCTTGACTAATAACATAAGGAAACATACTTGACATATAAAGTTTCATCCATTAATAAATTTCCACCACAAACTCATGTTTTTCTCCAAACGATGAGCATTTAAGATGAATTTTTTAGACCTAAAGCACAATAATCATATTCTAGAAAATCACATAATCCAAAAAATGTTAATTATAAATTTCTCTTATCTCTAGACATTAACCAAAACCAAAATTTTTAGTATAAGAGAACTTAATTCCCAAAAACAATAAACCATTTTATGAAGAAAAAAAACTTTTGATATCTAAAATTCAACATTGATACCCAAAGTTAAACATAGAAAATTCAATAAATAACTACCTTAAAATTCCTTAAAATAAATCCAAACTAATATTGAAACCCAAAATTCAGAAGGATTTGATCACATAGTCTTCCAGGATAATTTTTAACATTTATCTCCAAATAACACAAATCACTATTAATGTATTATACAAAAATGTAATTAACCTAATCACATATCCTCAATTATAGGTTAATAATTTACATAAATAACCTAATTCCCCATAAGTCCACAATTAGAGATCGTAGATTATTCCCAAATGTAATTCAACCCTTACTCCGCAAATAAAATATAATAGTATTCTATTTACCATATTCATATAAGGTTTCCAAAATAGTGAATGTCTTCCAAAATAACTTTTATCACTTAATCCCCAAATCATTTTCCAACGCCAAGGATGTCTATTTGATAAAACACAATTTCCAAAAATCAGTTTTTTCTTAATCCATAAACTCATTTAACTAAAAGTAAAATCCATGCTGACTAAGGAACGCATTTAGGCTAGTGGTATGTGATGAAGCCTTATCATACTTTGGTTGTGGGTTTGATCACCATGACATTGTATAAAGCGACGGGTTGTCACCCATCCTGTAGGTCGTCCTTTCTCTAAAACTATATAATTCATATGTCATTCTCAAAATGAGATAAAATCTTCAAAATATAACCATAACCTATTTTAATCTTAACCTTTATCTCATGCCCTTCATTATTCATCCCAAAATTTAATATCCCATAATTTCATCAAAATCAAAGATTATATAAAGGTTATCCATTACTCTATATTTATCTCCACAAAATAAAAGATAATTCTTCCTCAAATAACATTTTCATATAACAAACTTCAGTGTTACACATACTAGAAAAAATTCTTCCAAAGTAATTCCATTATTAAAAGAGAATCAATACTTTTAAACATTCATCATCCAAGAATCTACTATAACTATTGAATCTTTTAAATGTAGACTTTTTAATCATTCATAATTCTTCGTGATCCTTTAACCATGATTTTCCATATTATTCCATAATAATTATTTCTTATAAACAAAAACATGAAACATGTCATAAGATTAAATAATTTCAAAACATTAGACAAGAAATAATCTATACCTTTCATAGGTCATTTTCAGTTTCCTCGTCTTCAATTGGAATGGCATTAGGTATTTCTAAACATATATTTTTATGGTCCTATTGATCCCATTCCATAACCTTTTTCATATGAAACCTATTTTTATAATGACCATACTCCCCACATTTGAAACATTCAATTGATAAATCAGAAATAACTTATTTCCCTTTCTTGGAGTTAACTGAATGCTTCCTTTTTCCTTGGGAGGTTATTGCTTTATGACCCTCATTTCCACATCGGTAACATCTTCTCATCACTTAAAAACATTTTTCTAGGTGTTTATTTAAACATCACTGACACATATGTCATTGAATATACATAACATTATGATTATTATTACCAGAACTTCCATAGGGATTCGTTTCTCTCATATATGATGCATCAAAAAAATCACCAAGGATAAAGTGGTTAATCATTACTCTAGATTGTTAGTTTAGAATAACCATGGGGGTTCTTATTACATCTCCCATTTCATTAGGTTTCTTATTCAGAGAACCACCACATTTTCCTTCACATCCATTGTTACTTTGGTACCTACTAGGTCCTTCAATTAACTAAAACAAAAAAAGGTTAGTGAGAGTATATCAATAAAATCATCATATATTATCATATGAGGAGGATAAAAACTAAGATATACTTATTCATGTTATCTCTAACTCATTCATTTTATTCAAAATAACTATGACTCTTTCTAATATTCTATGAATTATGGATATATACATCTTGTCACCTATGTTTAAATAACACCCTAACCTCTAAAGTTATCTAAAACGGCCTTAGATACCAACTATAATTCCTTGGCCTTAAACATTACATGATCTGGAGATAAGTCAATAATTTTAATTTAATTCACTTCGAGAATCTTTTTAGGTATAGAGATTTTAGACAATTTGGTCAAAACTCAAACGTAACAACTTAAATATTATAAGTAGACACTTCTACTCACTATCCATTTCTTCATAAAAAACATTTAAAAAAATAAATATGGTTTCATTTCATTTTTAAACAGCATAAATTTTCTTTGATCCCATCCTTGAAACTATTACTCTTTAATTCCTATGAAAAACATTTCAAAACTTGGGATGATCATAAAAATCTCAGTAAGAGATACACAAAGAATGAAAACAGTTAGTCTTGGGAAAACATGGAAAACGTAAATAATTTATCATAAAGTAATAATTTTCACCTTTAAGAAGTATTCAACACACTTCACAGAATATAAGATCATTTCTTACCTTTTTGTAATCAAAATATTTCTATAAAACCCATATAAATCACACATAACATATAAAGGTAACATGGGACATAAACATACTTAAATTTAATAACCATGGTCAACTTACACATATATCACTAAATGGAATAGCCATACGGACAACTTCTGTACCCAATGAATTGAAGGTTATAATGTAACCACCCATCCTTGGTTTATAATGGAACCACATGTCTTTGATTTATCACATAATCACCCATATTTGGTTTATCACATAACCACCCATCAAATTTCCAAGTACCATTATATAATCATAGCACATAAAATGTTGTAATTATCAACATTTCACTCATAAAATTTATAGTAACAAGGAATCATTACATGATATTGATATAATAAAACAATTCCTAAAACCATTTTCAATACCAAAATACCTAGGTAATAGGGTATTTATTTTTCTTTTAAAAACATTTTTCCTTGTAGAGGAAGCCAAATACCAAAATGGTCACAGTGGTGGAGAAGTTGTTATCATCGCAGTTGTTAAAAACATTCCTTTTTTTATTTAGTTAAATGCTTCATATAAATTTATTACCTTTTTAAAACCATTTAATGAAATTAATATTCAAAGGTTTGATTGTACATATTATAAAATAAGGAGGTGTATATTATTAAAATATGCCTCAATGAAAATAGATTGGGACGAAGTCCTTTACCTTGGGTCCAAATTGTCTCGTACATTCATTATTTTCCTAAATAATAAACTTAGGTTAATTTATACTTTCTTGAGAACCTTTTAAAAGTTTAATATTCATTTTATATCACTTATTACTATGTTATAAAAATTACATAATTATTTAAGTTCATATTGGACGTCTTATCGATATTTGGTATTGAGTCAAAAATGAACTTGTTTTGATGTAAATTATCCAAGTGGTCAAAAATTACATAATCTTCATAATAGTATTCATGATTTAAATATTATATATATCCATTATATATGTATTTATAATAATCCATAATATTCATAGACAAGAAATGAAATGTGTTGTTCATGGAGATGGTAGGTCGTACGTACGCATGAACGCTACTTTCATTTCTTTTTATAATAATTAAATGATGTATAATATAATATCAATATTATATTAATGTCATATATGTATCATATTTCTAATAAAACTATCTTTTATAAATTCTATGTTTATCAGGAATGAGTCATATCGCTTTGAGGGGGCGGTAGTCCACACTTCCTCGAATGAATTTATCATATTTACATAACATGGAAAGCATAAAAATATGTTATAAATAAAAATTACAGAAGTATGGATACAATATAAATATAATATGTAAAAATATGTAAAAATATTTTTCATTATAATTTCCACCATGAGAGGTGGTAGTGGAAAATTGAACAATCATTATTTCGTGATGCGGTAGTTCACTGTACAAAGAAACAGTATGTTCATTACCGATTAAATGGATGTTTTTTAAGTGTAGATCTAAAACATAGAATAAAAAATTACTAGTATATTTAGGATAATATTTTTTATGTAATAATATAATAATAAGAGTTTATGTAGTGCAAAAAGTAAATTAATCTAAAAACATGAGAGAAGATGTTACCTCTTAATCGAATAACTTATTTTGATTTATACCAAAAGGCTTACACGGGAGGATTTATGTCCTAAGAGAGGATACTAGGATGAAGATAAAGATTATAGGAAGAGGTATTGGTAGGGATTGGCTGAACCAAATGTTTATTTCAGTGTAAGTATTAGAGGAGATAGGGTACCTTTTTATAGGAGAGGGAAGGGGCGCCCTTGGAATCTCTTAAATTATTATATTAATATAAAATAATTTTTTAATTAAAATGGCTCCAACATGAGATATGTAGAATATAATATGATTATATTTATAAATCCTCTCATAAAATAATTTTTAGACTTGTATTTATTTTATTTTAAACCTTATCTTTTTTATTTACCCTTAATTATTCTTTTTTAATTTTAATTGTGGTAACAATATTTTAATTATTAATAGGCTATTAATTTTATATATATGTGGTAAATTTCTCATAATTGTATACTTAATGAACTTTTAGACCTTATAATAGTCAATTTGTGATTTTAAAATATTTTTTATGAGTTTTAAATAATTTAATAAATTTCTATTTTTATAAAACATCAATTATGACAATTTTTACACTATTCATTTTATTGAATTTAAATAAAATCTAAAAAGAGGGATAACTTCAAAAAAACATTAATATTCTTTTAACATGTCATATTCACCTATATAATTCATGTATTGAAATAATGAGAAATAATATTTATTTTAATATTTATAATATCATTTATTTCATTCCTTCAATAATAAATCAATCACTGTATCATCATTGTGTCATAATTAAATTTCATTATTTAATATCCTAAAATTATAAATAAAATATCATGATATTATAAATATTTTTTTATTTCTAATTACAATTTATAGTCTATGATATCTGTTATATAAACCCATATTAAAATCATTTTAGTAAGAAAATATATATTTATGACATCTTTTCTTTTACTTTAAATTAAAATTTAAGAGTGTCATAATCACACCCAAGTGGATTCCAATGCCCAAATTTTCATCCCAAGGGTTTTATTGGTCAGAAATATCTCATAAAATAGTATTATGACAAGTTAAAGGGTAGTTTTATATTATTATAATATTATTTTTACCCTTATTCACTTGATTTACCCTTTAATCGTGGTGAATAACAATAATTACTAGTCACTATTCATCATGTCCAAAAATAAAATGGAACTATTTAATAAATTTGGACCTTCTTATTCTAAATATGGAATTAATTTTTTCAAATTCAAAATGTTTAAGTTTTATTAAATAATTTAAAATTAATTCTCATTGTCAAAACGAGAAAACGAGTTTTTTAAAAGTAAAGACCATCAAAAGATTGACATGTGTTTATATCAAATATTAATGTGAAATTATCTCTGATGACCAAAATTAGATTAACTTATAAAAAATAATATAAATATACTTTAAAACCAACTCAAAAGATGATCTAAAAATATAAATAAATTAGGTGAAAATGCAGTTTTGAATTAAAATGTAGTATCTTTCACTATTAATTAAAATAAAACTTTTATCTGAAAAAATACCAAAATTTCAATAAAAGTAAATTTTTATGTCCCACTTCTGAATAATAAGTTTATTTTTTCAAATAGAAAATATAAAAGTGACAAAAATTATATTTAAAAAAGGTTCTCTATCAAAAGGTCGTAAAATTACCTTTTAAAAAATATTAGTGTATTTTATGCTTAAAATTGGATTTATTCTCATTTTAAGCCTCTAAAATTTAATTCATGAAACTAAAAACATGTAATAAACATGACTAAACCTAATATAGTTAGTTATATTCCTTCCCACTAATACAAAGTCTAGGCATTAACTACCATTTAAAATAATAATAATAATATTGTGTTATTTTTCGGTATAACTTATTCTTGTGTTCAATGTAAGATTCCGGAGAAACCCATTATTGCGTGTTAGGTACACTATTGCACATAGTGTTCTATTTAAACTAAAATTAATATCTAATTCATAAATATCAATAGATATGAAAATGTATTATTCTATAATTACCTAGGATGTTACAACCCAGTTCTGGATGTTACAAAATTGGTTTTAAAAAAGTTTTTTTTTCTTTTGTATAACTACATGGGAAATATGTACATTAGACTAGCATGAGTCATGCCTTGGTCAAAATTTCATTCATGGGAGTAGTTAACCCATTTATGGTTGTAAAACCAATTACTCATGGTGGGATTGATGTTCTTGATGTGTTTTGTTAAAGTTGAATGTTATTTCACCTTGAGTGATGCACTTGTTGTGTGACGTTATTGATTCTGAGATTTTATGTGTTTTTATTTTTGGCCTAGTATGGAATGAGAGTTTAGTAAACATGAATTATTCTGAGAACTCGTGCATCATTTTAGTCATGCACATAAAACTATGATTTGGGTAAATTGTTATAAATGAGATTTCTTTTCTTGCTTCTGTAATTTAAATAAAAAAGTGCCTAATATGAAATTGAAAATTTTGAATGATGAAAAATGTGATTATTTGAAATGCATAAATGGGTGTCTAATGAGGAACTTGAATTTTGAACATATTTTACCCAATGTGAACCATGACCTAGATAAGATATGGTTGAGAGTAGTGATAGTGTCTCAGTTTTGACCGTATGGTAGAAAAAGGGGGTGAATTTCTATGGATTTTTGTGGATCCCACTTGTTAATAGTGTTAATGTTGTTTAATGTGACATAATACATGTGCTTTTAATTATAGAGATAAGCATCCATGGTGGCACTTTTTGATAATACGAAAGGAGGAAATAGCTGGAAAGGTCCTTCTAATAGTGGAACCTGAGCCACTAATAGTGTCAAGTGAATGATTCAGATAGCAGTTCCTTGGGAACTTTTCTCCCTTCATAAAGTTGATGAAAAGATACTCAGGGTAGGTTGTGAAGAGTATATATGACTTGACAAGGGAGTTCCATTTGTATCACCCTTCAAAATTCATCGGAGAGGGTAGAACTGAGGTAGATAAGTTCTATATTGAGTATATCCAGTCAATTATTGACAACTTAGAGACTCTTATTGAGAAGAGAATCAAACTGACTGCTTACATGTTACGTGGTCAAGCAAAGTGATAGGGGAAATCCAGACTCAGATTTTATATCTGAAGAATATGGAATGGAAGGATGTTCAAAAAAAATTCTTGTATCACTTTTACCCTAAGACACTTAGGTATGAGAGAGCAGCAGATTTCATGAGTTTGGGCCAAGGAGAGTATTTTTGTGATAGAATATGCAAGATACTTTACTGATTTTTAGTGATTTGTTCCAAAATATGTAGGAGATGTGGATACTATCGTGAAATGGTTTTAGTATGAGATTAAAAGTGATATTAATTCCCAAGTTAATATCTTTACGCTGAATAAGTTTTTAGAAGTGGTGAATCAAGAACTCATATCTGAGGAGAACCTAAAGGAGGCTTCTAGTGGAGGATAGGTGGCTACTTCTAGAAAACCTAGAGGTACATCTTCTTGAGAGTAGGAAGTGCCTCTTTGAAAGTTTAATCTTGGTAGATAGTAAATAGGGTGTCAAGGGAGATGGATTAGTTACTCAGAGAAGTAACCATATATACGTCCACCAGTGTGGTAGGTCGGGACATGTTCATAGCTAGTGTCCCCTACCACCAGTGGAGTTCCGAGATTACGGCGAGATGGGTCACTTGTAGAGGTATTATAGAAACCCTAGATCTATGGGTAGTGAAGGAGGATCTAGACAGAGTTAGAATACTGGGAGGGGGTTATCTACCCCATGTCAGTCTGGAAGTTGGAGTTCTACTAGCTGTGGTGGATGAGGTAGTGGATGTGGTACTTCTGGGAAATACCACCCATATCAATAGATTGGTATAGTTTAGGGAGATAAAACTATAGTAAAAGGAATAGGGGAATGTATTTTCATGTTGTTTAGACTACACTTTTGGATAGTGAGGCTAGACAATCAAAAATTATAGGTACTATTCTTGTAGATTATAAAATTTCAAGTGACTTATTTGATATGGGCGCCCCTTATTATTTTATATATGCACAACTTTTGGATGGTTTGAGTCTGACAGTGGAGTTATTTGGTGGGGTTTTCATGATTGATACATCGTTAGGGGTATGTTCGAGATACATCTACTTATGCAAGGGTTGTTCTCTCAAGGTTGAATAGTATCATTTGAGTTGTTATATTTACATACTTGATATGATAGGCTTTGAATTTATTTTTAGTATGGATTGGTTAGTATCGTATCAATCCCACATAGATTGTTACCATAGGTGGGTGACCTTTACATCTCATAAGGGTGACAACTATGTTCATCGTGGAGAGTTGGATTACAGGGTGGGATGTGCAGGGCCAATTCATCTACAATTGGGGGAACTCACCTCTAAGGATTCAAGTCTTTTATTGGATGATGTGGGTGTAAAGTAAGATGTATTTCCACCTATAGTTGATAGGTTTCAGGATGTGTTTTCTAAGGACTTCTCAAGGATTCCACCTCAGAGGGATGTGGAATTTATAATTGAGCTCATTCCCATTGTTGAACTAGTTTCTATTCCACCGTATAGAATGGAACCAATGGATCTTCAATAGATCAAGACTTATCTATAAGATTTTATGTATAAGGGATTCATCCATCCGAGTACGTCACCTTGCAGTTCTCCAGTCATGTTTGATAAGAAGTTACATGATACATTAAACTTTTGTTTTGATTACTGGAAGTTGAACTAGATTTATATGAATAACTGGTATCATCTTCCATGTATCAATGATTTTTTTGACTAGTTGATGGTATCTTGTGTTTTCTTCAAAAATTTACTTGAGTTTTGGGTATTATCAGTGGCAAGTTTTATCTTCTGATATACCACAAACGGATTTTAGAAGTATGTATGGAATATATTAGTTAGTCATGGTGCCATTTGGGTTCAATAACGCTCTGACTATGTTTACAGTCTTGATTAACCAAATCTTGCACCTGTACCTGGATCAGTTTTGGGTTATTTTTTTGGATGAAATCGTAGTGTAATCTAAGACTCATGATGATCATTCCCAACATGTTGACTTCATCCTGAGTACACTGAGGGAGCATCAATTATATTACATGATATCTAATTTTTAAATTTTGATTGATCATGTACATTACTTGGGTCACATAATCTAAGATGAAGGTGTTTTAGTGGACCTAGAGAAGGTGTACGTAGTTGTTTCTTGGGAGCATCCCAAGAATTTTTTTGATACAATTTTCTAGGATTGGCAGGTTATTATAAGTGGTTCATCCAGGACTTTTACATCTTGGAAGCACCTCTTCTAGGCTTGATCAAGAAGGTAGTAATGTTTTTATGGTATGGAGAATACGACAATGCTTTCCAGTGGTTGAAGAATTTGTTGACTACCGCACCAATATTGATCCTATCTAAGCTAGGGGAGGAGTATACGGTTTATTTTAGGCATCTTGGATTGGGTTTGGTGCAATGATGATTTAGGGAGATCGTTTTATGGTTTATGGGTCACGTTAGTTGAGGCCATGTGAATGGAGATACCATATGCATGACCTCAAGTTAGATATAGTGTTTATGCCATGAAGTGTGGGTGGAATTATGTGTTGGTTGAAATGTTTACTGTGTATACCAATCATAATAGCTTAAATTAAATCTTCTTGTAGTGAGATTTGAATATCTAGTAGAAGATATGGGTTGAGTATATATAGTCATTTGATTTTGAGCTAGCATATACACTCGGTAAGGGAAACAATTTTATTAATGCTTTGAGAGTGGATACATAGAACCAAGTGGTTCAAGAGTCTAGTTCTGAGTGTAAAATTATGTCCTTGTTATCTAAGATTAATATTGTGGTTCCAAAACAGCCAAGATCATATGACTCTCTAATCTGTATCAGTGGAGTCTACACTTTTGAGTCAGATCATGGAAATGAAATATGAGGATCTATAGTGTCTGTCCTTGAGGGAGATACATAAAGGTAAGGAGTCACCTTCAGATTAGACTATATATAAGGATGAGATCATCTATGTTTAGGGATGTGTTGTTGGACCTACGTGTATGTGACAGGATCTGATGTGTGAATTTCATTCGTCGAAGAGGGCAGCCTATCTAGGTTTGACCAAAATGTATTGTAACCTGCATCAACAGTATTGGTGGTCAGACATGAAAAAGGTGATTCTATGTTTCATGATACGATGCTACACCTATATACAGGTGAAGGTCAAGAATCAAAGATCTGGTGGGTTACTAAAGTCGTTTCCCATTCCGAACTAGAAGTGGGACAACATTACCATGGACTTCATGGTGTGTCTCTTAAGGATTCATCAAAAGAATGGTTCTATTTGAGAGATAATGGACCTATAGAAAAAATTTGCACATTTCTTCCTAATATGGGAGACTTTCTCAGTGGATCTATTTGGATACATGTGCGTTCAAGAGATAGTCTATCAACACGGGGTTCCACAGAGTATAGTTTCACACTAGGACTCACATTTTACTTCGTGCTTTTAGTAGGGCTTAAAAGATTTTCTTGGTACATAGGTATGTACGAGTATGTATTTCTACCCATAGATATATTGGGAGTTGGAACATACTATACATATATTGGAGGATATTCTATGAGTGTGTGTCTTAGAGTTTAGTGGGTCTTTGTAGTAGCACTTATCACTCATTGAGTTCACCTATAAAAATAGTTATTGGGAAAAATTCAGAATGGAACCATAAGAGGCTCTTTATGGAAGCCCATGTAGATCACCACTATGATGGATGGAGGGAGGTGATTCAAATATGTTGGGACTAAGTCTTATGTAAGATACATCAGAGTAGGTACAGCTAATTCTAAAATTTATGGAGATGACTCGTTGTAGGAATAATTTTCATGTTGATCGACGTCGGTGACCCCTTGAGTTTATATTTAGATATTGTGTGTTCCTTTAGGTGTCACTTAAATTCAATCACCATAGGATTCAAAGGTAAGGAAATTTGGCACTCGGTTCTATTGCAACTTTTGATATTGTGTAAATAATTGGGTCAGTGGCATATCAATTGGATCTTCTACAAGAGGTAAAGTTCTATAAATTATTTTTTCATGTCTCACAACTTCAATAGTATCACTCCAACCCTTTTCATGTGATTGATTTAGATGATTTTGAGCTTGAGGCTGATGTGTCCTATGAGGAGAATTTGATTCATGTTATGCATCATAGTGAGAAAGTGTTGTAGGGAAAGACCACACTGATAGTTCATATATTTTGGAAACATACTATGTTTAGGAGGAGGCAAGGGAGAGATAAGCATATATATGGGCTCAGTGGCCTGATATTTTTACCTTAGAATCTTAGAGATGGTCAGGATTATAACTCGGGGATGATAAATTATAAGTTTGGGAGATTGTAAGATGCCAAACTTTTCTATAGATTTCTAGGGTTCATTTATAAGTACTATTTTTCCCTTTTTTTGTATATATTGGTTGGGTTTTTGTTTCAGGGTGTTTCAGGTGAAAATTGATAAATTTAGAAGGAAAAGGGGTAGTGTGCAGTTGGAGTATGGTTTTCACAAACAGTGTGCCTACCCCCAGAAAACCATGAAACCCTAGACAAAGGAGGGTTTTGTTGTTGTCACATGGTTTTCTAAATTTTTCACCCTCTTTGTAGAAACCATGAACCCCTAATAATAGGAATATGGTTAGGGTGTGCGATTTAGAAAATTGTACACCCCTTCCCAAGAAACTATGCACGTGGTTTTTAATTCCATGAATTTTTATTTTAAAATTTCAAAACCCCCTAGATTTAATGCTCATTTTCCACCTATTAACCTAATAGGTATTCTCTCATTTTTTTAGGTTTAGAATAATTTTTCAATGCTTTATAAACTCCATTCTTGGAGAATCAAAGATCTAATTGACGGATCCTAACCTCTCCTGGTAATTCATCCCCTCCCATTTGGATTCTTATCTCTCCCATATCTTTTTTTGGATAAATAGGAATGTTTTATTATTTATTGGTATTACTTTAAATTTAGGTTTTAATGTTTTTTGTTCTATTTGATATTGGATCTTGGTTTTGGTTCTAGATCTTATTCTTCATTGGGAAATTGATCGTTCTGCTTCAGAATTATGGATTTATGACTTGGTGAATATGCATCACTAATCTTGAGTAAGGTGATATATTTATTAATTCACCTAGTCTTTATTGATTTTTTTGTTTATGTAATTATTCAATTGAAATTTTCACGATGGTCAATTTCATTCTAAATTGAATTAATTCATTTAATTTCGATGTGATAATAAAATGGGTTGACTTTGGGTAATTGAATTTGGATGAAATTTTGTTGTGTAAATAAGGGATAGTGGGATAAACAATTTTCTCAATTAATGGGTTTAAAAAATTTATGGCAACCCATTAGGTGTGTGGACATGATTAAATTAATAATTATAAGTTATTCTTGATTGAAAAATTTGGAATTTTGAACATGGTTTATAATTGAATTGTGAAATTTCTAGCCATCCATGGGGTGTGTTGTTATGATTGAAAATAGTTGTGGGACAGGGACTACAGCTCTGAATACCTATAGGCTTCTATACTGTCTCTCTAGGAATCCATTATGTTTATATATATATGTGATCACGGAGTTATGGGACAAGGAAAGCTCCTCTAAATACTCATGGGGTACCATACTGCCTCTCTAGGGCCCCATTATTTGATTTTTAACTTTAAATGAAATGATAAATGATAAACCATGATACTTTGATATGTGATATCCTTCTTGAGTATGGTTCAGACTCTAGCAAGGGCCGAATAAGGTATTGATAGTTTGGGTGTCATCATGAACTCAGGTAATTATGTGGTTAATTAAATAATAATGAATTGTGAAAACTATTTAATTATATTTTTTACTTTATTTTTTATATGACTTCATACACTTTTATTAACTAGATATTGTTTTAGATGCCTTTATTGGTGCCCTAATGTGTTATACTCACACACTACTCGGGCAGCCTGGTCGGTACCCAAATAGGTTTCATGTTTACAGGACATGAAAAAGGGATATAAACCTATGATAGATGGTTGAGTTGAGATAGATCATGAATTGGGGAACTTGACTTAGGGTCGGGACTCTCTTGGGAGTTTAAGTGCATCTTTATTTTGGTTTTTCATGTACACACTTGACACTTATTACGGAATGAAACATCTACTACTTTAATAGGATATTGTCTTCCTATTTTGGTTTATCATGTGATACTGGTATGTTTGGGTTCTGGATCTTATTTTTGTTATTAGGTATTATTATTTTCTTATTGATTATTTATTTACACTATTTTTACACTTTAATAAAGAGGGTCTAGTATCCTTATGTTGATATATTATACCCTTGATGCTAGTCAGCAGCCTCTGGTGTATGGGGAGGTGTGCTTGAGATCATGTGTCCAACTAGATCAGGGCACTGGTATTTGGAACCTGAGTCAGGACTTTAAAAGTTAATAAAAAAATTAATCAATTAATCAAAACATAACCCATTTAAAAGAAGAAAATAGACATGGAACAAAAATATTCTTAACCCAAAAAGATCAATAAATGTTTTCATTTCTTAAAATAATTTTCTAGAATATTTTTGGTAAAAAAGGGAGGAAATGTAAGGAAGATATGAAATCTACAAAAATAAACATATTATAATAAAATATATCAGATTTAAAATATAATGAACCTATAATTTCAAAAAATGTTACTTTAACCTAGGCAATCTTGAAAGGAAATGATATTATAAAGTAAAATCTTACCTTAGGTCCCATATTTCTTCATATGCATTAGAAAATAAAGTATAATAAATTTATATTATTATTCATTTATTTCAAAACCATATTAATATATATATTAATATATATCATTCTATTATAATTTATAATTACCCTTTCATTAATAATTGTTTATTAAAATGATCATCCGAGGTGTTAATTATTCTTTTTCACATGAATGTTTCAATTTGATGATTTGGATCTTTAAACCATGGCCATGATTTTGTCATGTAATAAATATCATATATATGAAATGTATAAAAATTTATAAATATCCATCTATGGCGGTGATGAAAATTAATTACATCACATCGTGGAGACTATAGTTTGTACGTACGCATGAGCGATTTTTTCACTTTTCAATGGTTGGAACAAAAGAAAGGTACATAATTATTCACCTTTATAGATTTTTAATTATATAATAATTATCATATATATTTATTAAATACACCCTAATTACCACTTATGTAAAGTTTAAATGGAAAAAAAATCACATCGCTTCATGGAGGTGGTAGTCCACACATACACACAAGCAACATTATCAATTTTCAAGGAATGCAAGGGTGAGAATATAGAAAATATACTATATTTATAGTGTAAAAATTATGTTATAAATATCATATATATATATATCCATTATATTATTATATAAAACCATTCAATAGATATGCTAATTAAAATAAAACACGTCACTTTGTGGGGGTGTTAGTCCACACATACGCATGAGTGATGTTTCCATTTCCTTTAAGATGGAAATTTTAATAAACATTAGTTTTTTAATATACATAATAAAATTTAAGTATATGAAAGATATTTTTTTTATTATATCAGCATGGTTATATAATATTTAGTGGATTTGGAGGTGGAAATAAACACGGAAACACTCAGTGAAGAGTTATACTTGTTTATTGGAAAACATTGTTTGAATTACATCTTAAGCCTTAAAAGGTTGGATATATGGTTATACAAAGGATTCTAGGAAATTGGGAGATCATTTTTGAAGGTATTGGGGTAGGTTTTATCTAAAATATATGGTTCTAGAGGTGTAAATAAGAGATTATAGTAGGTATCCTTTTATAAATGAGGTGGTTGGAAATCATGTAAATATTCAATGTTTTAAAATATTATAAATTCATTTACATGTGAAGGTTACACCAAGTGGGAAAATATTAAAATATAAGATATTTTAAGTTATAAATACCTACACCTAATAACATTTATACACAATCACATTTAATTTTAAAACTTATCTCAAAATTTAACCCCCTCATTATCCCTTTTTAATATTTACCAAGGTAACAAATTTTTACCAACAGTAATTTTCATTATTGATAAAAATGAAATTGTTCTTATAAATAAGTATGGATATTATTATTTAAACTATGGAAAACATTTTTTAAAAATTAAATTTATATAATTTTATGATATAAATTCTAAAATAAACCAATAAAACATGGTGAAAACAATTTTTAGAAAAATGAAATGTTTAAGCATAAAATGAATTTATTATAATTATTTGCCTAGTAACCACCACTAGTTGAATGTTAATTTATTTAATTTATTTTCTTATATACATATTTCATTAAAATCAATCATAAACATGTATTATTTAAATTTATTTTTATAAAAACACATTGTGCACATAAAAAACGTGTTCTGAAAAATGTATTTTTTTACCTTAAAATGATTTAATCTCTATTTAGAACCAATTGATAATCAATATATGAATTATTATTAATTTATTTCTATAAATAATCATTAATGTTCATTAAAATAATTTTCTATTATTGATTCATAATTTATTGTTAGATAAAAATACATAATCTGTCATTAAATATAATTCTTTGAAAAATAGGTCTTTTATCTTTAAATGATTTTATTAAAAAGTATTGTTTTTATCCTAAGAATAAATAAATACATTTATAGTAAGTAAAACAATTATAATTATATTTAATATTATCTTTATCCATATTCATACCTTCTGATCCATGTTTGTGGTTATAAAGGTCATAATATACTTTGGTTTATTCATGTTCAGTGTTCCATGAAAACTAAGTTATCGAGCACTTCAAATTTATTTCAAAGTAAAATATATATATATTAATATTTATGGGTACAATAAACACATACAAGAGTTATGTTATCATTTTTTTAACATGAAACCATAAGGATTTAATTAAGATCAAATAAAATTGAGATATTTTCATTTTTCTATAGTAGGAGTCGCCAAATAAAAGGTTTTCTATTCACACTAAACATTAATTAGAAATTGTAAATATTTGATAATGTTTTTTTGACATGGATTCCCCTACTTATTGAACTAATTCCATAAGTAGATAATTTTGTGGGATAACACAAATTCAATAAGAAACTATGCATGAATATTGGAAATGATTCAAGATACATTATTTCAGCTTCCCACACTATAAAATCAATGAAATATTTTGATTCAATATTTCTCCAAGGGAATTTTTATTATATATACCAGTGTTATTTTTATTGATATAGGATGATATTTAGTATAAAAACCCTAGCTACTTTTAAAAATGTCGTAAAATGGTCAAAAATTTATAATAATATGCCTACTTATTGTTCAATATTCTCAAGAAAATCCTACTTTCACTTTTGAAAATTTATTTATTATAAGTCAACTTAGTTTTATTATAATTATTTTTAGATAAATGATGTTTTCATATCCATACCAAACTCAACCCCTACCTAAAATAATGATTATATTCTAATTACACTATATAATTTTCTCTTATAATTAAAATTTTAATGATCAATGTGGATGAATAAAAAAACATATAAATTGAAATGTTTTTTCCCAAGAAGATGCTTTCAATCATCCAAACAAATACATTTTCAAACTAACTGAAATTTCAACCAAATCTATAATAATTAACTCAATAGTATTTTTTTATATCCTACAAAACCATAAACATTTTTCCAAGGTCATTCAAGTAATTATTAATCTTTATAGTTGATTGATTAAGACAATTCATAGTATATAATAAATTTCCAACCAACCCAATCCACTCAAAAATAAAGAATATCCTTGAAGAAAGTATGAGGGAATGATAAGAAAAGTTATGGTAAAAATAATAAAATCTAATAAAACAAAACATCATGATAAATAATTTAATGGATCAAATGGGATAATTGATTAGAGATATTCATAGCATAGGAAATCATATTAGTGAATATTTTCCTTTACAAACACAAGTGAATCCCAAAGATAAAGGAAAGGAAAATGTGAGTCCCATGAAACTTAAATTTATAACTAAGCTAGAAAACCCCCAAATTGAAATGTCTAAATCTAAACTTATATAAGATATTTAAAGACCTATTTCACTTTTTTTGGAACATATTAAATAATGAAACTTTTTTGTTTAACCTACTGAAAATTCAAAATCTATTTTTAAAGATAAATCAGTTTAACAAGAGGGATATTTTCCTAAAATAACTAAGAATGATTGGTGAAAGATGATATGGCATTATATTTTTCAAATAATTCTTAAAATTTCCAAGATGCACCCAAAAAAACCACTTATATATCCTTTAATAAATCTGTATGTGAAGTAAATTTATGAGAAAGAGATGTACAAAGAAGTTTTATAAACTTTGAGGATACTTCAAATCAATATACCTTTATTGATACAGATAAAAAAATTTAAAAAATTAATTTTTTTAAAATAATTTCATTATCATAAAATAAAATTGAAAGGAGGAGAAAAGGTAAATTTATAGAGGGATGATTCATCCATGATTAAATAAGATTTACCTATCAAATTTAAATATCTAGTAACTTTTACCATTCTTTCCACCATAGAGGAATATGAATTCATAGATTCCATGTTAGATCCATGAGATTACATAAATATTATGCCTCATTTTATTTATTCCGCTTTATATATTAGATATAAAAAATCTATATGAATATTCATCCAACATGTCAATCGATGTACCCCAAAACGTTCTAGAGTTATAAAATATGTTTTGGTTTTGTAAAACTACATAATTTTCTCTATATATTTTTAAGTTCTACATATAGAAGATGATATATTTAGACAACATGAACCTTGAATTCTTGGGGGATATTTTCTAAAAACTAATAAATCCATCATAAATGTTCATAAAGAAACATATTCACTTGAATTTAAAGGAGAGATAGTTTGAATTAATATTTCAAAATCCATGAAACAACCAACAAAATATCATTTATCTACCTAAGTAAACATGAATAATTTGTTTTCAACTATCTTGTTTCCTGATTTCCCATGTACTGAATCACCAACTAATATTTCTAAAATTATATACATGTTTAGTGTTGAAATTATTTTGAAAAATAAAGAAATTATAGCATGTGAATAAAATTATAATGATGAAACTGTTGTTTTTAAAACCACTAATTATGAAAACTTTTCATATAATTATTACGAAATTAGTGAAATTTGGGAAAATATTGATTCTTTTTGTTTTTTAGAACACATTGAAAAGTATTAATGTCATATCAAGGAAGAATTTGATGAACATATTGAAACTGATGTATGTGAAGTTGCTGGATTTGTTGAATTTCCTTCTGTTTTCAATGAATCAGAAAAAATAATCAAACCATTTGTAACTACATTTTATTTTTTCTATAAAAAATAAATTTTTTCATATAAAGATAATTATTACTATTTGTAAATTGATAAAAATGTTTCTAGAAATTCAAATAATATATATACTTTCTAATTTAGTAGTTCTCTTGAAAATCACACATGTAATAGACTCCTAGGAAGCCCATTTTCCCTAAATTTGATCTAAAATATGATTTATTTGAGAAGGAATTAGGAGATGAAATTGATGATTTAGTGTCATGTAAATCATCTTCTACTAATGAAATTTACCAAACTAAGTGAAAGTTAAAAACATTACCTAGAAATATTAA
This sequence comes from Viscum album, assembly GCA_963277665.1. Classification (NCBI taxonomy): domain Eukaryota; kingdom Viridiplantae; phylum Streptophyta; class Magnoliopsida; order Santalales; family Viscaceae; genus Viscum; species Viscum album. The sequence goes on from OY728125.1 coordinate 92,975,076, forward strand.
ATATATATAAATATGTTAAAATATGAAAGTTTCTAACATAATTTCCCAATATATGTCAAAAGGAAAAGAAAATAAACAATTATAATTCCTTATAACACCCAATAAATCCATATGATGGACCTTATCATATATAATTGGAATCATCCCTTCAGTTTTTTTGCAGTGAAAATTTTTAGAGGATAATTCCAAACCTATGATTTAATTTCAAATGAGATTAATCCTAACACATTTAGAGGTTATAAAAATGTAAATCACCACATTTTCTGATGATATAATGATTTTAAAACCTCTGATATCTAATGATTGAGAACCTTACAAGTTAAACTTAAATAGAGTGTCTTTATAATCTCAAACAATAAAGTTAGTGAGATTTTTCTTATTTTGATTCCAAAATAAATGATGAATGTTCATTTATTATAGAAAATTAAATTTCATGACAAGGAAAGATAATCTTCACCTATAATTTCTTAACCAAGTTATTAAAATATTAGATTTATAGACTTTTTATTTCTTTATTGATGGATTTTCTAGTATTTTTAAATTTATATATCACTTGAATATCAAGGTAAAACAACATTCACATATCCTTTTGGTATATTTTTCAATATAATAATACCCTTTGGTTTGTGTAATGTCCCATTAACCATTAAAACTATATGAAGATTATTTTTTCAATATTTAGAGAATTTTTATAGATTTTTTAATATATAACTTTACTATGTATGGGTAATTTTTTAATGATGTTTAAAAAATTTGGTTGTTTCCCTTGAAACATTCATTAATAAAGTCTTTGATATCAATCATATAAAATGATAATTTATGCTAGATAAAGGAATTTTGTTCAGCTGTATTATGTATCAAGTTATAAATCATGTTTATAAATCTAAGGTTGAGTTAATTTCTTCACTTACCTAATCAAAAATAGTAAGATATATGAGACCTTCTTAGGAGATGTAAGATTTTATTAGAGCTTCATAAAAGACATTATAAATATTTCTTTTCCTTTTTATAGATTAATTAAAAAATAATCACAATTTTTCTTCAATTAGAGTTGTAAAAAATCCTTTGGATAGTTAAAAAAATCTTGTAATTCCACCCATTGTTCAACCAAGAAAATAAGGCTTTCCTTTTAAATTAATTATTGATGCCTCTGATTTTTCACATGGGCAGTTTTGATGCAAAAAATTAAAATGAAATCTCATGTGATTTATTATGAATCTAAAACTTTAGATCAAGATTAATCCAACTAAAAAACAAATATTATGGTGTTATAAACAATATTATTTTCCTTGGACAAGTTTTGATGTTACTCGTTGTGCTCTAAAGTGATCGCTTTCATTGACCATTCCACAATATGATTTTTAATGAAGAAACATGATGAAAAACTAATAATTTTTGGATGGATCTTATTTTTAAATTAATTTGATTCTTAAATTGATTATAATAAAGGAATTAAAACTATTATGGTTGACTAATTGATCTTATTTACTAGGTATTAAAATGAAAAAATTCAAATTTTTCCAGGAATTAAATAAATCTATACTAATGAGGAATTATATTCTATAATAAGTTTGAGACCATTGTTTGTTGATCTTACCAATTATTTTTATATTAATTAAATACCACCATTTTTTCCTAAATAATGAAATTTTAAGCTTGTGAGTGATTCAAATAAATACCTTTAGGATGGTCTTTATTTTTAGAATCTTAGTAGTATCCAAATAAGTAATATATGTACTAAACATTTTAGAATTCAATTAGTATTTAATGTTTGACATTGAGTTATTGAGGTAACTTTGTATCTCAAATTATGTATAGGAAAATTATTTATTCTATTTTATATAATCCAACCATTTTTAAGTATTCTTTTGAATTCTGAAAAACTTATAAAACTTACCAATTTAAAGTTAATTCTTCCAATAGAAATGAGATATCAAAACAACCCCTTCTATTTTGTGTTATATTTGATGTATTGCATATGGATTTTGAAGGAAACTTCCCCAATTATTTTTGGTGCCTATATATTTATTTATGTTGATTATGTGTTGAAGTGGGTGGAGTCTATTCCCACTATAACTGATGATGTCCAAAAACATTATATGTTTTTGAATGTAAATTTGTTTTCTATATTTGATTTACCTGTATTTTTAATCGTTGATCAAGTTATACACTTTTTAAATATAATTATATAATATATTTTAAATAAATATAATTTTCATCATAGGGTTTCACCCTATCGCCCATAGAAAAATGTAATGGATAAATAATTAAATAGAAAAAACAAATAGATTTTGGAAAACACATTACACAAAAATAGAAAATATTGGAGTTTGAGATTAGATGATGAAATTTTTCAAAATAGTATCAACTTCAAAAGCCTAATAGGAATTTTCCCTTTTGGAATTTTAAATAGAAATTCTCGTCACCTGCCTATCAAGATTTAGCATAACGAATTTTATTCCATTAAAACATGTAACATTAATTTATTTTCTACTGAAATGGAAATAATTTACATGAGTTATAAAAAATAAAAAATAATATATTTACAAAAAAAACCAAAACTTTTTAAGATTATATAATCCTTATCAATAGATTTAATGAGGTAGACAGATTGATGTTGTTTGAATCTAGAATTAAGTTGTTACCAAGTAAATTTCATTTAAAAGGTTCTAAAACTTTCATTACTACTTGCATTTCTTTATTACTATTATGCATATTAAAGTGATAGGTAAATAAATTCCATTTAAAATCAATGTCTAGATAATTAATCTATTTAGAGATAATTTTCATGAACTTCCATGGGAGGGGTATTGCATTCAAAAAGATTATTAAAACTAAACACCAGGTAATGATTTTTATTTGAAATTTTATTTGTTTTTTACCAAATTATTTGATTTTCATTTATCATATAAAATGTTTCACAATGAAGATATTTAATTAAATAATAATATTGGGAGGAACATCCACTGGTAAATTAGGATTTTTTTTCATTTTCTTTTTCATTTTAGGTTTTATACTTTCTTTGAAATTTTTAGTGTTTTTATTTTATTTTTGTTTCTTTATCTTTCAAGTTTTTTATATTTTATAAAACTTATCAGCTAATAATCCCAACCATTTCTAACTTCTAAAACTAATTCTAATGAATTAACTAATTTTATCTGCGAAATAGAAATTAAATGAATTTTGAAATAACTTTTATCTAGATTAAATGTTTTAGGTAATTCATGAAAAAAACCCCATATTTTTAAGCGTATTCCACATCTTATAGTATAATTTTAAAATCACTTACCTATGAGTATTTTGAACATGGTTGAACCAAAATCTTCTTGTTATAACTAAAATTTGATTTATTTCTTTCATAACCTGAGAGTTTTAGGTACTTCTAATGAAAATGATTGTGGAAATTTAATTTATTTTAAAATAAAATTTTCTATGAAACCTATTTATTCTAGAATTCCCTTTACAATTTATCCATATAATCCCTTAGATAGTGTGGGACAAACTATTAAACAACCACATTACAATCCTATAATCCCTATCCAATATGCTCTAGAAGTGAAAATTCATGATTTAGTTGAACTTAAGTGTGGGGGATATGTTTTTGTATGGTTTGATACATTATTTAGGCTAGTTTTAGGATAAGATTAAAGGATTAAAATATATCTCAGAGAAGTTTGGAAATGCTACTACATAAGACTATTTGGAGATGAATTCTCAAAAAATAATGATTAAAACAAATCTTTTTGTGTTGAAGCTACTGTAATAGTAAAGAAAAATAATTTTTTTAGTGTTAAAAATAAATAAAATCTATATTAAGAAGGAATGGGGGAAACACTAATTTTTTAAAAATTCAAAGAATCCTCACTCCATTCAAAAATCTATTATGGATATATTTTTTATATCATAAATAGAATAAAATATGTGAAGTCAGTTGCATGGATTAATTATTACTTCTATAATTATAAAGTTGTGGAATATCTTAGAATATTTTCAATATGTTGGGGATAATTTTATACTATGGGGGAAAGGATATGACCATTATTTAGTGTAAAATAAATCATGCAATTCTTACTACCTATAGATCCAAAACACTCCTTATTACACATAATAATTTTTTCCATCTAAGCCTACTGACCTTAAGACTTTAAAAATCCTTTATAAGTACTCATAATTAAAACTAGTCCTTTATTCAATTGGGTGGATATTTAAGAATTGATCAAACTTGTGGTGACCTAATATTATGTTTGGATGAGAAATGATTTTATCAAAATCAAAATTTATCTGATGAGATAAAACTAATGTAAGGTAATTATATTGTGTGCATGGGAGGATAAATGAAGTCAAAATGGAATTAATGAACAAATGGAGATTTTGGAATGATGGTTATTAAGGATTCATCCTAATTTTGAGTTCATTATTATTAAAATAGTATATATTAGGGGAATATGTTTTGAAATTAATTTGTTATTATTTTTTATCTTTACTTTCCTAGGATTTCAATTCTTCAGTTTGAGGGAATTTATAAATCTTTCACTTTATTAATTTTTCATGTGTATTTCAAGGAATAAAACCCATAATTTTTCATTTTTTAATGAAATTACATCATTTTTGGTTTTCAAAGATATTTTGGTTTTTTTTTGGAAATTAGATTTATTTTGTAAGTCTAATTTATTTTAATCATTTATTTAATTATTTCATCATTCCATGATTTTTATTATTATCATATAAATTATATGGAAAATGTCATTTTTGAGTTTGGAATTGAAAATCTTGGCTAAGTATGGCATCTCAAAATATATTTCATTATAACTTATAATGATAGTTCTTATGGTCATATAATGTTTTAATTTTCTAGAATTTTTTGACCAATAAGATATTTTTGATCCTCATAGGGAATTTTTATTACTGCATAAGACATATCCCAAAGTCACATAATATTTTTTCCAACTCGTACACTAATTTCCAATACCAAAAGCAAGTCTTATATGACTTTTTATCTACTCATATGTCTTTTTGAGTATTCATAGAAGAATTCTAGCCATGTAAGATATTTTAATGCACTATATCTGAATTCCCTTTTCCAAAACTCTATCCTTGTATAATTGTTTCAAACTTATACGACATTTTTAGGCCCCATAAGATATTTTTTGAGCCATATATGACATTTTTAATATCCTATGATATTTATTATTTTGTAAGAAATGTTTTGTGAACCTGTATAATTTTATGGTTGAGCTTCTCTTATATTATATTTTCCTTCCTTAAATTTCAAGAAAATATAATGTATGAAATTTTGAGTTCAAGAAGGTAACACATCTTAACCATATGTTTTTCAGTATGAGTTTCAACCGAGATGAACACATGTGAAAATTTTCATGTTCAAAATGGTCATCCAAAGGACACTATGTTGTGGTTAAGATTCTGTAGACTTCATGAATGAGTTATTTAAATGTTTTTAGTCAATCATGTAATTCCATTTAATAATTAGATAAATAGTTAAAGGCTCGTGAATGATTCAAATGAAAATAAATTCTTGTAATTAATATTAGAAATAACTTCTACCAATGTATTCATGTAAATAATTAGTTTTTTCCTCCAACTAGAGTCAATCATTAAAGAGTTATTGCATTAACATGGTGTTTCCTGGGGATTTATTGAAGTACAAAAAGGGTTTGAAAATATTTTCTCTCCTTCATGGGAATATAAATAGTATGAAACTACTTATGAAAGGGAGGTTTTCATAAAAGGGAGGTGAAACATGTATGGTATGTGGTGTTGTATGTTGCTAGATGATTCACACAAAGCTTTTATAGATAAGGGTAGAAGACTGATATGGGAGATAATTTATCAATTATTTGATAAACTCCCAAGAAGTAGTTAGAAGTGGAGATCCAAGGACAATATATATCATCCATATACCCATGCTCCCAGATCTAGTACTGAAACACTATATTTAAATAACTAATTTGATACCAACGTTGAATCTTAATGATGTGTCTATCTTAATTTCATGACTTTATATGAAATATTACATTACATTACATTCAAAAGTTATTTTAGGTTTAGATTTTTAATGAATTAGGACCAAACATTAACCAGTAGAAGCCATGTTTTCTCAACTAATGAACATTTTTTACACTATATAATAAATCTCACAATATATATCCAGCTTACATAATCTCCCCCAAGATAAACACTTAAGATACTCTTCTATAAATTTCATACTTTACTTATATTTATATCTTGGGGAAATAAAAATATAAGAAAGGGTTATCTCATATTCTAGGTAAGGGTGATCATAAGAAATAATAATCAAATACAATTAGTGATCATAAGATATGCATATTGATATAATCAAGATACATATGAAAAATATACCAAAAAATCAAATATAATAAATCATGTCATATGGATTCTCATAACATAATAAATGGATCAAAAGAGTGTGTAACATGGGTTAATAAACATGTGATGTGATAGAATTAAATATACATGAGGAGAAGCATAAAACTATTACATCTTTCAATTATGGAACAAACATTAACATAGAGAGAAATTTAATTCATGAGTCACACTATCTATGTCTATTTTTAATATAAAATTAATTGTACCCTCAAATAATTTTCTCATGTGGTATAAATCTTTCACCCATGTATATTAGGGCGATACAGTACCCTACCTTTCATTCGTCTATACTTCTGAGTGACACTTTAAAAATAATTCACATATCAAATCATAAATAACCCATGTAAATAAAATTGTTTTCATAAATATTTAAAATTAAAATCATTCACTTTTTATAGAATAAAGAACCCATGGAAAGAAAATGGGTTTCATTCAATGCATCATAAAGAAACCATGGAAAAAAAATGAGTTTCATATCTATTTAAAATGGATTCACATAGTGAAATCATCCATAATTCCATCAATAATCATAACATGATAAAACCATGGAAAATAAATGGGTATCCAAATATATTCAACAATTGTCTAGGTAAATAACCTTCAATCATGATAAAAAGAATATGGTATTTACATCGTATATATAAAGTGTATATGGTTAAGTCAATAATTTCTCTAATCAATCAGTTTATAGAATCTATTTGAACACCCTTCAATCAAAGTAATCAAAAATATGGTATTCATATATAAAATAAAATAGTGGAAAATTATGGTTATACACCAAATACAATTAGTCAAGACAAATTAAGTAATATATTACCCCTCTAAAAGAGAAGGACATAACATAATACATCCTGAAAAAAAAATAGATGATATCATTTAGAGAATATCCTTTATCAATAATAATATATGAAAAAGAATAATGAATTTGATTAAAAACATCATTTTTAGGAATTTTAGAAAAATTACATTGGAAATAAGAAATATCCTTGATCTTTTAAAAAAATTAAATAAAAGTTTTATAAAACTAGGAGAAGATGTTTTTCTTTTAGAAACCATGAATACATAGAGGAATGATTTCGTATAAAATATATAATGTGGAATAATTATGTATTTAAATGGAATATAAACATAAAAATATAATTAGGAAACTTTTTAAACATTATAATAAAAAAGATGATGTTATAGCTCACTTTCAAGAGTTATTTTAAAAAATATGAAGTTAAAAAATTTAAAAACATTTACTTTACAAAAGAAAACATAAATAATATATCCTTAAAAAATATAAAGTTTATTAAAATAAATTTGGGGTTTAATACAAAAAAAATTATTTTTATAGGATTCAAAACCTTCTTAATATTTATAAATATCTTTATTAAAACCCCATTTCGTAAAACGAGTAACAAAAATTCCTTTTAAAAGAGAAGAAGGAAAATGTAGGGGATATATGAGATGACACATAATTAGGATTCTAATTATGCAGGATAATATTTTATGGAAAGGAAAATATGGACAAGGATGAGAAACTAACATTAAAAACGATGGGAATTATTCTCTATATTGATATACTTTTTGGTAATGAAATTATTAGCAAGGTAAAAAATATAAATTAAATGGTCATTTTATGCTATAGAGGAATATAATGTACCATGAATTATACTATTAAGGTGTAATAAATCAATCTTGGAAGAAAATAGTTTAAGAGGATTCATTATAACCTAATGGAGGGAGTCAAGATAACAAAAACCCTTTCAACTTGGGTATCTTTTTAATCAAAATCCATTTGAAATAGAACATGAAATGGACCTTCAAAACCCCATGAATATGATAAAATAAATTCATTTGTGATTTATCACACTATATTAAATATATCATGATGAACATTAAGAAATATGTTTGAAGGGATTGAATTTTTGATAAAGAACACTAGGATCCTTTAGTTGGGAGACCAGTGTCCCATAGAAATTCACTGAGGTGATGAGTGACCCAAGACCCATAAGCTAGGTAAACAATCACCCAAGCCCTTCCCATATGAAACTAGTCAATCAGGGCCCTTCACCATTGTAACCAGTCACGCAGGACCATTTACTTGGGTAATTAGTTATTGGGCACCCATCAATTGGGTGACCATTCACCTGAGGCCCATCACTTGAGCAACGAGTCACTGGGGGCCCTTCACTTGGGTGACTAGACACCCAGGACCCTTCATGTGGGGTAGACTTCTACCAAGTTTCCTTTCATTCTAATCCTTTATCCATCCCTCTACTATGTAAAACTATAAGGATTTATAACCCCTTCACCTGGGAGACCAGGTACCCAGGGCCCTCCACTCAAGCAACCAATCACCCAAGGCCTTTGACCTGAGTAACTAGTTAACCATGGGCCTTAAATAGGGAGAGAATTCACCCTAGGATCCTTTGGTATTCTTATAAAACATTCTATTTACAATTGAGTGGGTTGAAAAGGATAGAAATTTAATACTCACATTTTTAATGGATTTCATAATATAGGGTGATTAATAATCCTTGGTGTGTAATACTTAGTTTCATGTTATTTTATTATAATTTATTATTATGAATGAATAAAATATTATTAGTTTAATTACTATATTTTATGAAGTATTTCCTAATCAAATAAAATTCCTTGAATATATAAAAACAAAAAATTATTATTATAAACATATAGATTATCGAAATAATATGCTTTATAAAAACATAGGGTATTTCATTCTCCCAACTTAAATAAATTACATCCAAGAAATTTTAATTATTACCTTATAATGGAAATATATAAGGGTTTATTATAGATATATGTTACTTGAGATTTAATTTTTATATTGATATAAACCTTACAAACTTGGGAAATATATCCTCTTCCTTAGAATAGTAATTTCCCTAATATTGATTTTTTTTCTCCAATTGTTTGAGGCAATAGTCTGTCATCATTCAATAACAAGACTCACATTGTAAAATTTCCTTACGAATGTTTTGAATAGTAAAACTTTCTTAGATTTTTATAATTTGATATAAAATATTATCTTCTAATTATAAATATTTTTTCCTCTAAGCAGAGAGAACTAATCCATTTCCAAAGTCAGATTAAATTTAAAAAGGATAAAAATATTTTCATAATTCACTTTCCCATAAACCTAAGAATGGTATTTAATCATTGTACAACTTGAAGATTTTATAAATAACTCAATATCTATTTATCTAGGTTATTATTTTATGTTCTTATAAAACACTCTAGGTAAAATTAGTGGGTTGAAACAAGATGGAAATGTAATACTCATGGTTCTTGATCATATGATCATTGTTCCTTTCTCCATGTCATTTTTGGAACTCACTTAATTAATTTTGGATTACTTTATATTTATATTATTATATTTTCCTCATAATATATTGATTCTAATCATACTTTTTATCCTTTAGATAAGTTCATTGACAAAGATAATAACCAATATGTACACACTTATGGCATTAGGCCGTTAGTGGTTCTTTTGGATTCATGTTTTCCACTCTCATCATGCTCATTAACTTTTCATTTCCTATGGAGGTTTAATGATATATTACCCCCTATTCAAGATATAAAGCATCTTACAATCCCCTTTTGTAAATTTCAATGGTGAATCATCCCATATATTTTATATATAGGAAATTAAACATATTTTCCTTCATCATCTTCACCCCATTATATTTTATATTACCCCATCCTTGTTTTCATTAGTGTGTTTGGGACTTTGACAAAGTTTACATTGTTATTATAGGGAGCATTACTTTGATGAGCCACCTAATCAGGGATTGTGCTTATGAGAAACTAAAATATACTCATAAATACTTCTCTCATGAGATATAATCTTTTAAAAAATACATTTTAGGGTGATATAAGACCCCACTCATCATTTATCCATACTTATTAGTGACATATAAAAATTATTCACTTATAACATCATAAAGGACCCATGGTAATAAAATGGTTTTCATAAAACTTTCAAATGAAAACCATTCAATTTTTATAGTATAAAGAACCTATAGAAAGTAAATGGGTGTCACTCAACACATTATAAGGAACATAAGGAAATAAAATTGGTTTTATATACTTTTAAAATGGATTCACAAAAGGAAAACATTAATAATTCTGTTAATAATAAAAACATCATAAACCCATGGAAAAAATGGGTATCTAATGACATCAAGTAACATTCTAGGTAAATACCATTAAATCCAAATAACAAATAATATGGTATTTACACCATATAGATAAAGGGTGCACGGTTATGTTAATAATTACACCAAAATAATCAATTCATGACATCTAAGTTAACACCCTTAAATCAAATGAATCAAAAATAGGGTATTCAAAAAGAAAAGTCATTGAGACAAAATTTAATGTAATATATAATGGATGATTAGGCTATAAAAAGGAATAGATGGATCATTTGTCTAAAAGAGAAAGAAATTATATAGGTTATTTAGAGAAATATGGTGGATGGTTATATTATAAGAATATCCTTGATCAATAAAATGTATTTCAAAGGATATGTATTTAGATGAAACCCATTTTTATGAGCATAAGGAAAAATCACTTTTAAAATAAGCAACATTGAGGATATTTTTGAAAAAAAATAGATTTAAATATTTGATAAATAAATAATAATAATAATATTTTATTTCATAAAACTATTAAATAATAGAAATTATGTATCATATAAAATGAAAAAATGGTGGAAATAGGTGTTTGTGCCAAAAAACATTAAAAATAGAATGGTTTTACACTTTGATAATAACAACCCAAACATCAAATGTTAAAAATATATTTAGAACTTTTTAAAGAATATAAATTTGTTTAAAATTACCTCAATCAATATTTAGGTGTAGATAAGGAAATTTTATAAATTATTCAATGAATTACTACATGGAAAACGGAGGTTCTTAACTGAAAATAATATGTGAGTTCATTTTCACATAGAAGAAACACTTCAAGTAAAATATGAGTTAAGGGGATAATAAGTATCAACTTAACATATAAAAAAACCATGAATATAAAATGAAAATTATGATAGGTTTTATAAATAATACAAATTCAATATATATATTATCTTTAAAAAATAATCTTCATTCAAAAATAAGATGGGCAATGAAACCATTACGGTTTGAGTAACATTTTGATCAAAACAACTTTCCAGTTGGGTATCCTTTAAATTGATGTCCATTTAAAGAAATTACATGATATTTCTATTCAAAATTCATAAATATGGTAATATAAATTCATTAGGTATTAATCATACCATATTTAAGTTATCGTTATACACATTAAGAAATATGTCTCCAAAAATTATATTTGAGACAAAGAACCTCTTACAGCTTAAGAAACATTCTAATAAAACCCCATTGAAAGAAATAAATATTTATTTAAAAGTAAAAAATATCATGAATAAATATAATTAATAATATTATATGTCCAATTTTAATTATAAACACCATTTAAATTAAATTAGGTGCATAAAAGTAAATGTGTCTTAAAGAATGATGTTTTGAGACAAAAATATTACATTATTCCAGTTTCATTCTGTACATTTGTCTAAATTCCAAAATAATTGAATAAATTTTATTATATACCTTATATAGAAAATTATTATTATATATTTAATTTAATATAGAATATTTATTATAGTATTTTATTTATTTATTATATGCATTTTACTGATTTTTGCATAAAAATTGAATTAGTGTCGCTTATTTTGGTAGTTTTAGTGAACAAAGATGATGTTATAATAATAAGTTAGATACACAATATAAACACTATAGAACCAAAAGAAAATCATTAATTACATATTGACTTATAATAATATCATTATTTATGTTCCCATAGTCATCCATGAAAGAGTTTTATAGCATTACTCAAGTAGGTGGTAAAATGAACCCAAATATGAACATGCTATATCTCGATGGGTGAGTATGGTTAAGGAATTTTATAATTTAATTATAAAATAATGATAATTAAATTATTAATAATTTTTAAGTTGTTGAATCATCTTTTTTCATGACCCCCTCCTTACAGGGTGTACCCCTCATGGGCCGGCAATGTGAGAAGGGAGATAGTGACCCCTGAGTCCCACCTCCTATAGGCCCGAGGTTTGCGACTAGCATTGAGGGTATAGTTAACACAAAAATGGGATTCATTACTCTCTAAGAGAACACGTGCGAAAGAGAGAGATAAGACAAACACCAACCGAATCCAACTCAGACTGCTATATAAAATAAATCCCAAGTACACATATGTAATGTCATGCAAAACTACTACAACTGAAAGGAAAAACTATAAGTACCAAAGGAAATTAAAAACAACAAAAACCATGAAGCTTGAACAGCTCCTGCAACCCCACACTAGTAGTGACCATCCTAATCTCTAACCTACTCCAATTGACCTGAAATAACAATTTATATATAAATAGGGTGAGTATAATAGTATACTCGGTAGGATCCTCTCCAGAGCCTCTCGTGAAAAAAGTATAGAAAGCATGCTAAAGAACAGTGTACAAAAATTGAAACTAACTCATCACATAAACAAGTATGCAAATTTCTTAGTCTCGCCATGTCTAATCTCACCAGGTATCACATACAAGATTATATAATATAATAAATAATATCATGGGTACCCCACTACCACTTCTGCACTAGTTTTCCATTTTTCCCCAACGTCGTACGTCCTAAGAATCTCTCTCAAAAAAAGGATTTCCTGAAGAAAACTGGGTGTAGCACCACAACATGCACCTCATGCAACGAAACCACCACATCCACATAAGAAAAGTAACCAAGTAGTTTTCAGGATCCACCACATCTCTCACAACGTGTATCATACATCATGTATTAAACCTCAAGCCATTATAGCCCATACACCGAGTAAGGATCCTCAATCCATCATATCCTATACACATTACACCTATAGTAGTCCATAAGAAACTATATCCAAAATATATGTGTGTGAATAACCACAATCCATTACAATCCTCTACACACATATATGGGGAAAACTAACTATTGGGACTACTAGTACAAGTAACTACCAAGAGAAGAGAGTAGGACCAAGACTCAACTACAGCTAACATCTCTCAGACTCCCAACTACCACTGCTAAGACTAAGTATCATATAAGAACACAACCATTTAAAGAGCTACATTAGATTACCTTATCCCCTTTTATGAGTTTCACTTTACATTAATTAATTCTTTACACATTAATTAATCATTAACAATTACACATTATATTTCATTAGCATCAAACTCAAAGTCCACTGTTCCTTTAAATTGCAACCTCAGCATTGCATCCGAACAAGCTCCATCCTCATGGGTTAACATCATTTATTCAATCATCTATTAACAGTATTGTTACTTTCCCATATTCCCAGGCATTTTAGATAAACATTCTACATTACTAAACACTATGGGGATCAATATGGTGGGTAGTTGAAATACCCGTCAAGTCTTTTCCACCTATAGCAAGAGTATAGACCCATCCTACCTTGAAAAGATAAACACGAAAAGCATGTGGCATACCCCATGCGTCTTCTCCCCTTTTGGAAGGAGGGTAAGCAAGAACAACTGCCTTGAGTAGTGGTAAAGGTAAAGTAGATATACAACCAACAAGATTCATTGATCATCTAAACATTCACATCCAACACGTTTCATCATCTCTGTTGTCCTCCCTCACATCCACATGGATAAACTTATGCATCTCACCACTCTAGGCGTCAACTGTTGCAACGACCAATGGGCCTCCCTGCCCCCACATATTACAACATCCATCCAGGATCACATCACAACAAAAGTAGTGGGAAAACAAAAAACATATCAACTAGGCTCTTGGCCCTTAAACAAGGCATCCAACCTTCAAACATAATGAGCACTCAAGGCTATAAAGCATAAGGAACTTGGACTTACAAGTAAGAGGGTAACTCTGAACCCTACTAGGTATTATCTTTTTATCAAAAAAACTGGTTATTTAATCCATCTAGAATTAATCAAATTATTATTTACAGGTTCTAACTATGGGAAACCTGAACAGTAAGGTAACAAAAATAATTAAACATGCTTAATGAATTAATTTGATTATCATCAAATTATAAAAACAACAAGTGGATTCATTTACATACCTTTTTATCTTTATCCAAAAAATTATCAATTGATTCTGTATTTTAGTTCTTTAACAATTTCATCAAGAACGACATGCTAAAAAGAAATTAATAGATATAACACTATCTTGAAAAATAAGGGGAAATAACATACAATCGATGCCAATTTATTTATCTGGTTCAAATATTTATTATATAAATTCCATTTTGATCCTCTGGGTTAAAACATGATAACTCTACAGTTGCATGTAAAATAATAGAGAGACCACGAATCCCCTACCTCAAAAGGTTTCTAATACTCTTTGAATGAGAATAGACCAACAAAACAGATCACGATCACATCTCTTGGCGGACTGCATCCACCCAAGGATGCAGAGACACCACCACACCGGCCAACACCCAAGAAAAGTACATTAGGAACATGGAGATAGCATGCCATAATAGGGAAAAGAGAAACATAAGGAGATGAACCCAAAATAACGATAAAATATCATACCTTATATCGAAGATTGATCGATATTGCTTGGTTGCACCAAAATAGGGGGTGGACTTAAAGTAAGAATAACATTAAGGGAAACCAATCCAAGGAGGAATATTTAATCACATGACTCCTATGAGAAGGAAATAAATGTTTGAGTGTCTTTTACCAGGAAACAAGAAGGTAGAACAAGGACGGAATATATCTAATCCCTTTAGAAGATTTAATGGAGCGGAAATTTAATATATGCTAGATTTTACATTAAAATTGGATCACATTAAAACACATGGTTTGACCAAGTAAAGGCATCCTGAGCCTCAAGGAAATTAATATAGGAGTTATGGGTTTTGAATCAGCCTTAAATCCCTTAAAACAAGGCTTTTAATGTGTTTTTTGTCCAAGAAAATGTTAAATCGACGAAACTGGAAAAATCTAGAAATTTGGAAAAGGAAATATGAAATAGTTCTGGAAACACTTTTCATGAGATAGTTTCTATGAGACAGTACCTGTGCGATAGTATCTGTGAGACAACATCTATGAGACTGTATCTGTGAGACAGTATCTATGATGTAGTATCTATGAGACAATATGTGTAAGACATTATTTATGACATAGTATCTTTGAGATAGTATATGTTAGACAGTATCAGTGAGAAATTATTTATGAGATAGTATTTGTGAGATAGTATCTATGAGACAGTATCTGTGAGACAGTATCTGTGAGATAGTTTCATTAAACTGTCTGAAAATTTAGAAAACTGTTGGGTATAAGTCACATTGACCTCCCAAAACACCTCAAACAACATATTTCAGCAAAGTAATGGACCAGAGAGGTCCGGGACATTACATATTTTATTTTATTTGGGTAAATAATTTAAATCATGATTAAAAAAACAATGTTACTTCATGGTGGTGATAGTCCGCACAATGCACGATTAACATTTTTATTTCTTGAAGAATGATAAGAAATTAATATAAATGATAATTTAAAATTTTTGAATCATATTTATATATTATTTAATCATAAAACACATCATTAAAACCAATTATTAGAGGAGGTATGAAAAATAAAAGACATCACTTTGTGGAGGTGGTAGTCTGCACAACACAGTTATGATGTTTTTGTTTTTCTTAGTAGATGGATATGAATAAATAATAGTTACTAAATTAATATAATATAATATAATTCTTATAATTATACTTATGTCATTATATTTTTATGGATATATGATATTTTTAATTAGAATATTAAGGAAAAAAGTTTTTAAGAAGGTAATACTTACTTTGGAGAGTTGATCTTCTCTTAGATATATTCATAGAAACAAATGCTTTAAGATAAATTTTAAAGATGTGGTATTATTAATGAAAACATTAAATCTAGTAGATTTAATTTGGTTATATGTTCAAGTGAAATTTTAATGATATATGAAACCATGGAGGTGTAGAAGTGATGCCCTTTTATAATCGAAGAGAAAGGGGCACTTTTGGGAATACCCTTTACACTTCCATGACATCGATACACTATTCCTTCATCAATGACACCATAATTTAGTAGTAATGAATTTTTTGGTGTTATTGGTTCAATAAATAATCAACATATACTTTAAATATGTGTGATAATCATGTTTTAGGTCTTTTACCATAGGTTTTTACATTTTAACCATTTGATTTCTACCTTGGTATCTAGTTTTTAATTAACTGATTTATATTTTATTTAAAAAGGTTATGTTGGCCCTATTTCCAAATTTTTATTATTTTAACCTAAATTTAATCAAAATTTATTCTAAATCAATTTATAAAATAGATAATATAAACATTTATATAAAAATATATAATATTTTAAAAAACAATTTTTGTAGAAAAATGAATTTTAAGCATTATATGTTAATAATATTATTTAGTAAATATTTAATGTTTAATGGAAATTTATATAATTATTTATATGATTATACATAATAATATATTCCTAGTTTAATTAAATAAATTTAATTGATTTAATAAAAAATACACATTATTTAAGAAAATAATTCTTTAAAAAAATGTTTCACCATTATCGTTATTATTAACATTAGTCATACTAATATTATATTTATACCTAAAAATAAATTTGAATTGTTAAATATTATTTAAATTTTGAACTAAAATAGGAAATTCATTTTTTTATTTATTTTATTAAATTTATAAAGTCTAATTTTTAATATAAGCACATAAAAACGGGTTTTAATGTGAAATATTACTTGAGTTTTAAAACATATTACACATTTATTTTATAAATTAAATATAGTAATTTATAAATGAATTTTTGTACTTATTTAATATATATTTTTAATATAAAAAGGGTTTATTAAACTTTTAAGTCATTCTTATTTTATAAAAGTGATAGGTTTTATCAAAATCTATATTTTTACTATTTACCTAAAAATCAATTTTTTCATAAAAATATAAAAGGATCAAACTAAGATAATTTTGATATAATGAATTAAAAAAAATGATTTTATTTTATAAAATTAAAATTCAAAAATTTTATAGATTTCTATTTTAAATGAAATATATAAATTATAAATAAAACAACTTTTATTAAAAAATAACGCTTTTAAACATTATGTGTTCTTAATATTATTTCATAATGATTTATAATTTAAGTTATATTAATATATTAGTTAATACGTAATTATACTTCAAAAGTTTAAAAAAAATATTATGAAAATCAAAATAATACTTAATAAAAAATTCCTTTGAAAATAAATATTACTTTAATACTAAATATGCTTTACCAAATATAATCAATTAGTTACTTATATTCTAAATTTTAATTTTACTACTCCATTTATATTTAAATATTTATTTGAGTTTTATGTGTACATGAATTAATATTTTAATATAAATAATAATATTTATACATACCATGTAAATATATTATATATTTATAATATTTTAGTATCATAATTTTATTTTATTATGAGTGTATTTTTAACAATACACAACTTTAGTATAGCTATTTGATATATATCCAGTGACCATATATTCAATGACCATATTTGAAATAACTATATTTTCAATGGCTGTATTTTATTCCACTATATAATCTCACAAAAGTTATTCCATTCAAACTTCTCATTTCCATATTTTTCGTCTTAGATCAGACAATATACATTCTCCATTCACGATGTTCTTCCTCATTATAGGATTTCATTGGCAATTAATGATCCTAAAAGGTGAATATTATCCAAGAGTTCTCATACTGTTGAATATTTATTATTTTCTATTTATTTCCCCATTTTGATATATGTGCTTTTAATTAATGTACTAGTCCATAGCGATTAATAATCCATGATGTATAATACTTAGTTCCATGTTCTTTTGTTGTAATTTATTATTATTAATGAATAAAATATTTTTCGCTAAATTCCTATCATTTATGACTTATTTATAATATATTACAATTCCTTTAACATATAGAAAAAAAGTTTGAATTATAAACATATAGATTATGGAAAGAATCTGCTTTCAAAAGACTTAGGGAATTATATGTCAAACCCTTGAAGGATATGGTTTAAAATAAAAAAATAAATACATTGATTAATGATATGATCTTGATACAAAGTAATAACGGGGAATTAGATATGTCATTCCCAATAAAACATGGAAAGTGATAAGAAATATATCTCAAGGGGTGAAAATATGAGGCAAGAAACCCTTACAACATTGGTATATTTTGGTAATAATATATTTATTATAGCAGAATAATGATATAATTTATATAATTTTAAGGTGGTGAATCTAAATTGAATAGGGATCAATAAATAATAAAGAAATCGTATGAAAAACGAGATGCATTACTTTGTGGTGGCGGTAGTCCTCACAACGCACAGTTAACATTATAATTTCTTAAAGAATGAGAGGGAAAGAATGTGGGTTATAGTTTTTCTCTTCATAATCATAATTATATAATTTATTTCAAAATTATTTTTTAATATCACCCTTATAATCATCAATGGGATGCAGTGGTAAAAAATCGTAAGTCATCACTTCATAGAGGTAGTAGTCTGCACAACCCACGAATAACAGTTTCATTTTTATTAATGTAAAATGAGGAAGGTTGTTAATAGTTATTCCCTTAGAATAATAAAATTATTTATATAAAATATAAAAATTTCATTATAATGGAATTAGGAAATTATATTTGTAAAGTAAGAAATAAAAATAAATAAGTTAGGGAAAAGGTGTACTCTCATTGATGATGAGATGTATCATGGAAGAATCCTTGGAAATTAAGGTCCTAAGATAATATCTTGTGAATATTATCTCAATGAAAATGAAATGGATTATAAGTAAATAGAAAAATTTATAGTTTTAAGGGAAAACTGGATTTTTAGGATGGTCTTGAAGGGGTAGTGGGAGGGCACTATTATAATTGGTGAAATTGAATTTTTTGTAAATATTTCAACAAAATATAAAGATAAAAGATGTTTCACATGTCAAGAAGACTCAAAAATGGATAATAATTGAGTGGGGATGATATAATATCAATCAAAACTCAAACATTTATTTTCAAACATAGTTTAAGTCCTTTACCCTTAGAATTTTCACTTTTACCAATTTTGGTTGTACCATGGTAAGCAATTTAAACCTAAGTAATTTAATTTTAATAGATAAAAATAAAATGGCCATTTTTATATAACTAGGAACTAATAATTCTAAATATGAAATAAATTTTATTAGATAAAATTTCTATGTGCAAGAAAATAGAATTTCAACAATAGCATGTGTTATCTACAAAAAAGCATTTTTAGAAAAAGTGTATTTTTAAGATTAAAAAATATATATGGGTAAAAATTATCAATGTATTTTATTTTCATTATATAAATTGGTTTATTAAAAAACAAATAAAATTTATGTGTCTTTAAATTCAATTCAAATTGAAATTTTTCAAAAATATTATTTAATTAAATTAAAAGACCAAAAATAGTATTTACTGAAAAATATCTCTTCTTCCCTTGAAATATTAATCAAAGGTTTTATAAATTCATAATATTAATTTCAAAAATATATATTTTTAATCCTTAAATAATTATATGATGAATTAAATGGTTTTATATAATTTCAGGCCTTTCTTATAAAGTTATAAAATTGATAGTTTCTGTAAATACTATATTTTTTACTATTCGCCTATAATCAATTATTTTAGAAAAATCTCAAGAAACATATGAATTAAAATTGATCTTATAAATACATAAATTGATATTATTTTTCAAATTAAATTTCTATAATATTCAACATTAAATTTTAAATAAAATCATAAATATTTTTAAAAACTATTTTTTAAAGGAAAATAACATTGTAAATCATTAACAATTATTAATATTATTTCCTATAAATTACTAATAAAATTATTTCTATTAGATTATATATATATATTAAAAATATAATATATTTATTTTCTTAAATATGGCACATAAAATTCTTTTAAAAAACATTTATTAAGAATGTTAATGTTATCAATGCATTGGTAAATAAGAATCCTTTTTCATTAAAAGAAAAAATTAAAAATGTGTAACATACATATGATAAATAAATTATTTAAAAATCCTACCATCTCAATTTATATTATCATATCCTTTAAAAATATTCTCATAAGATATATGTAAAATATTTTACTTAGTGGCAATCGATGGTGGTGGTTCCGCTAGCGTAAATCTTGTGCAAATTTCTATGACTTTGAAATTATCTCATATATTATTTCACTCATACTATAAATATTCAAGTTTAGCTTGGTCCTAATCTAAATAAACCCATAGTGGAGCTACATCATTTCCAAACTCTTAAACTAATCTTCATAAGGGATATTTCTACTATGTGATGCCTTTTTTCTCCTTTTTCTTTGTACATTTCATAATATGGTGACTTGATCTTTTACCCACTAATTTAACATAAATATTATAGTTGTTAAATTTTATTTTAACATATAAACATTTTGTTTTTGTTTTAGTTTTTTTTCATAATAGACTATTAACATAATATTTATTTTAGGATAATACTAGTAGAATTTTGTGTCGTTTTGAAATCCCTTCCAAGTCTTTTACATTTCAATGTATATTCTTTTATTTTTATAGATACTCTATTTTTTTATGAAGAATGTTTTTTTCACAATTGATTTTTCTTCTCAATAGTACTAAATGGATGTTCAATTTAATAAAGTAAAGTGATTATTCTCAATATTTAAACTTCTTTGGAAAATTCTTGACTTTGGGAATTGTGATCCATAAGTAAACACATTCATATTGTTCTTATATTTTATAACAATGATCTATAAGTCATTTGTGATGTGTAGGAATAATCTTCACCTCAATCTGATACATGATGTGGCCGGTATGACTCAAAGTGTTATTTTTTAGTTAAAATGTTCATCCCATACTTAAAACCTAGAAAACACACTCATATTATCTTGATACTTTTTTATTGTTATCCTTATGTCATTATTGATGTGTAAGAATCAACTTCATGTTAATATGACACGTGGTTTGACCGGTATGACTCGAAGTGTTTTTTTCTATTCAAAATTGATATTTCAGTTCAAAACACACACCACATACTCAAAACTAAGCAAACAAATTTTTATTTTTTTGATAATTTAGTAAAATGATCCATACATTATTTTTGACATGTAGGAATCAACCAAACCTCAATCTGATATATGGTGTGATCGGTATGACTCAAAGAGCGTGTTTTCAGTTTAAAAATGAAATTTTACTTAAAAACATGTGTCACTCACTGAAAACCTAGAAAACATTCTCATATTGTCTTGATACTTTAGGTAAATTATCCTTAAATCATTTTTGAGGTATAGGAATTTGACATACATCAATTAGACACATCGTGTGACTGGTGTGACTTGAAGTGTGTGCTTTTATTAAATTTTAGTTTAAAACAAAAATCACATACTCAAAATCGATAAAACACATTAAGATTGTTTTGATACTTTAGCACAACAGTCCATAAGTCATTTTTGATGTGTATAAATCATACGTACCTCAATTTGATATATGGTGTGACCAATATGACTTGAATTGTGTGTTTTTATTTAAAATTGACATATTAGTTTTAAACAAATTCCACATACTCAAAACCATGAAAACATATTCATATTGTTTTCATACTTCATAAATGTGATACATAAGTAATTTATGATGTGTAGGGATCAGTTTCACCTCAATCGGATACATGGTATTATCATTTTAAAAATGAAATTTTAGATAAAAATGTATGTCACTCATTGAAAACCTAGAAAACACACTCATATTATCTTAATAATTTAGGAATATAATCTTTATGTCATTTTTGATTTGTAGGAATCAACTGCATGTCAATCAGAAATACAGTTTGACCGATATGATTCAAAGTGTGATTTTTTATTTAAAATTGACATTTTAGTTCAAAACACATGACACATAAAAAAAACCAAGAAAACACATTCATATTTTTTTAATACTTTAAGAAAACGATCCATTAGTCATTTTTGATATAAAAGAATCGGCTACACCACAATTTGGTACATGGTGTGACCGGTATGACTCAAAGTGCATGTTTTCAGTTTAAAAATTACATTTTAGTTAAAAATGTCTATCACCCACTAAAAACCTAGAAAATAAACTATGATTTTCTTGATATTTTAGGATAATTATCCTTAAGAATTTTTTATGTATAGAATAAGTTGCGCATCGATTCGACACACATTGTGACCGATATGACTCAAAGTGTGTGTGTTTATTTAAAATTGATAATTTAGCTTAAAACACACACCACATACTCAAAACTTATAAAACACATTAAGATTGTTTTGATACTTTATTTCAATGATCTATAAGTCATTTTTGATATGTAGGAATCATGTGCACCTCAATCTGATATACAATGTGACTGGTATGACTCGAAGTGTGTGTTTTTATTTAAAAGTGACATATTAGTTCAAAACACACACCACGTACTCAAAATTAAGAAAACACATTCATATTGTTTTAATACTTTATTAAAATGATCCATAATTCAATTATGATGTGTAGGGATTAGTCGCACCTTAATCTGATAAATGATGTGACTTGTATAACTCAAAGTGTGTTTTTAGTTCAAAAATGACATCTAATTTAAAAACATGTGTCACTCATTTAAAACCTTGTAGACACACCCATATTGTCTTGATACTTTCATATAATTATCCTTAAGTCATTTTTTATGTTTATAAATCAACCGCAGGTCAATCTGAAACACAGTGTGACCAGTATGACTTAAATTGTAGGTTTTTATTTAAAATTGACATTTTATTTCAAAACACATGACACATACCAAAATCAAATCAAACTCATTAATATTGTTTTGATACTTTAGTAAAATTATTCACAAGTTATTTTTGATATGTAGGAATCAACCGTACCTCAATTTGATACACGGTGTGATCGATATAACTCAACATGTGTGTTTTTAGTTTAAAATGGAATTTTAGTTAAAAATTTGTGTCACACACTAAAAACCTAAAAAACATGATCATATTGTCTTGATACTTTAGTACAATGATCTTTATGTCATTTTTGAAGTATAGGAATCAGACGTGCATCAATCTGACACATGGTGTGACCGGTAAGACTCGAAGTATTTTTTTTATTTAAAATTGACATTTTAGTTTAAAAGAATCATCACATACTCAAAACAATGAAAATTTTTAAAATTGTTTTGATACTTTAGAAAAGTAATCCATAATTCATTTGTAACATATAGGAATCATATGCACCTCATTTTGATATATAGTGTGCTGGGTATGACTCAAAGTGTGTGTTTTAATTTAAAATTGACATATTATTTCAAAACACATACCACATGACAAAAACCAAGAAAACTCATTAATATTATTTTGATACTTTATTAAAATAATCCATAAGTTATTTGTGACATGTAGGAATCAACTTCACCTCAATCTGATATACGGTGTGATCGATATGACTCAAAGTGCATGTTTTCGGTTTAAAAATGACATTTTTGTTAAAAACGTATGTACTCACTGAAAACCTAGAAAACATGCTCGGATTGTCTTGATACTTTAAGAAAATGATCATTAAGTCATTTTTTAGGTGTAGGAATTAGACGTGCACCAATTAGACACACGGTGTGATTGGTGTGACTCGAAGTGTGCGTTTTTATTTAAAATTGACATTTTAATTTAAACCACATGTCACATACTCAAAACTTGTAAAATGATCTAAGATTGTTTTGATACTCTATCAAAATGATACATAAGTCATTTGTGATGTGTAGGAATCTCATGTGCCTTAATCTGATATACGTTGTGATCGGTTTGACTCAAAGTGTGTGTTTTTATTTAAAACCGACATATTAGTTCAAAACACGCGCCATATACTCAAAAACCAAGAAAAAACATTCATATTGTTTTGATAAATTGTGAAAATGATCCATAAGTCACTTATAATATGTAGGGATTAGTCACACCTCAATCGAAAACATGGTATTACTGATATGACTCAAAGTGTGTGTTTTCTAATTAAAAATGACATTTTAGTTAAAAATATGTGTCACTCATTGAAAACCTAAAAAACATAATCAAATTGGATAATTTCATACACTGATCCTTAAGTCATTTTTTATGAGTATGAATCAATTGCATGTCAATCTGAAACACAGTGTGACTGGTATGACTCAATGTGTGGGTTTTTATTTAAAATTGACATTTTAGTTCAAAACAAATTCCACATACCAAAAACCAAGACAACACATTCATATTGTTTTTTATACTTTTGTACAGTGATTCATAAGTCAGTTGTGACATGTATGAATTAGCTGCACCTCAATATGATACACAGTGTGACCGATATGACTCAATGTGCGTGTTTTTAGATGAAAAATGACATTTTAGTTCTAAATGTGTGTCACTCACTAAAAACCTAGCAAATACGATGGGATTATCTTGATAATTTTTGAGAATTATTCTTAAGACATTTTTGACATGTAGGAATCAATCGCACGTCCATCTGACATACGGCGCGGCCGGTGTGACATGAAGTGTGTATTTGTTTTTTTAAATGGTCATTTTAGTTCGAAACACGCGTCACATACTCAAAATCGAGCAAACACATTTATATTGTTTTGATAGTTTAGGATAATGATCCTTAAACCATTTATAATGTGTAAGAATCAGCAACACCTCAATATGATACACGATGTTACTGGTATGACTCAAAGTGATTGTTTTCAGTTTAAAAATGAAATTCTAGTTCAAAACACATGTTATATACTCAAAATCGAGTAAACGTGGTCATATTTATTTTGATACTTTAAGAAAATGATCTATAAGTCATTTTTGGCATGTTGAAACTGACCGCAGCTCAATTTGATGCATGGTGTGCCTGGTATGACTCGAAAAGCATGTTTTTAGTTTAAAATTGACATTTTTGTTCAAAACACACGTCATATATTCAAAATCGAGCAAACCCATTCAGATTATTTTGATACTTTAGGACAACGATTCGTAAATCATTTGTGATGTGTTGGAATCAAATGCACCTCAATCTAATACACAGTGTGCTCGGTATGACTTGAAGTATATGTTTGTTCTTTAAAATTGACACTTTAGTTCAAAACACGCGTTGCATACTCAAAACTAAGCAAACACATCCATGTTGTTTTGATACATTAATACAATGATACATAAGTCCACTACCCCAAAAATATGTTTTTGCAGTGCTATCCTTTAATAGTGTCAAAAAAAGTACTGATAAAGGGTACTTTTTTTTACCAAAGGCACAATCATTAAAAAAAAGATTAGTAGAAGTACAATCACTTAACCATGAAGGAAAGTGGTCCAGACAGAGTTGGTCATTGTCAGGAGGGCCAGAGGCCGCCACCCGATGGGCCGCCTTGTTTCCTTCCCTTTTTGATAAAGGAGAAGGTGAAAATTGTGAAGCTTTGACGGAGAGAATGGATTTTACTGATGAGTGAGTCAAAAGGTTAAAAGTCACGGTCATTGAGGTTGATAGCCTTAATAATGGTGAGACAGTCTGATTCCAGGTGGATTTTTTTTCCATTCACGATCTTTAGCGAACATCATCCCAGCAAGGATGGCGGCAGCTTCAGTAACCACGGGTTCCCAAAGAACGTGGTGTGATTCATGTTTGGCTGCGATGGTCCGTCCAAGATGATCCCGGGCCATGAGACCAAGACTGACAGGTTTATCCTTGGGAAGAGATGCATCCATATTAATCGTGAGACTCCCTTCCGGTGGAGGATGCCAATGGGAAGAAGGGGACGGGGTATCAAAAGGCTTTTGTTGTCCAGTGTGATGTTACCATCCCTCAATGCATGATAATGCCCATTCAATCTGGAAACTGGGGGGCTTGATGATGTGGTTGAAAATGGCATCGTTGCGTCGTAGCCAAATGATCCAGGCCAAAATGCAAATTGAGCCCGCTTTGGCTGGTGAAAAAGAAGAGCACCATCACGTCAGAAGAGAGGGGAGGTCCGAGACCGCGTCCAGTGCGAGATTCGTACAAGAGCCCCATTTGTGCCAGACCTCCTTTTCCCTCGAGCACCAGCGCTAAGTACCACTTTATCAGCACTTTTTTTAGCAATGATAAAGGTACCAACTTTATCAATTCTTTTTTTAGCGTTGTTAAAGGGACCCCTTTTATCAACTCTTTTTTTAGTAGTGTTGATAAAGAGGGGTCTTTATCATCGCTTTTTTTACTAGCGCTGATAAAGGGTATATTTCAAAAAAAATCATCAAAAATAATATATTTATATATAAATAATAAATATATTTTTATTGATATAAATATAATATATATTTTTTAAATTTGTTTTAGATAAGTATAAATAAACATTTACACTAAATATATATGATATTTAGTGAAAATGGCTTATAAAATATTTAAAAAAACATTATTAATTAATAATTTGTTAATTATAATTGAGTAATAATCATTTAATATCAATTTAAAAACACAAAAAATTAAAAAAAAATAAAAGATCTAAAATAAGTTGAAAATGCAACTCAAACTTTAAATGGTTATAACTTTTGATCCGGGTGTTCGTTTGAGCTCTACCACATATCAAATTGAAGCATGTAATGAGTTTTGCGCCCTTAGTGACACAAGTAAAGCTTTGTCACATTTTTCAATGCCAAAAAAGGCTCAAAAGGCCTCCAAAACCGAGTTTTTAGTCGAGGTATCTTGATTTTTTTAACATTCGATGGATTTTCAGCCTCGTTGAAGGGGGTCTTTTTGCCATTTTTCAGTGGGGACTATATTTATTCCTAGGTCTTACAATCATATTGATATTATGGATTTGAAATTTTATTGGTTTTCACAATGTACTGTTATTTATAATCAAATATATAACAATGTATACATATTTTTTATATATTCACACATAAAAATTTAATTTTATAAATAAATAATTAAACATATTTATGTATAAAATATGTTTCTCAAAATATAAGCTTTATCTAAATAAAAATAATATATTTTTTATTTAAAATACAAGTATATGAATATTTATATACCTATATAGTGTGTGTGTGTGTGTGTGTGTGTGTATTAGTATGTGTATTAACAAACTGATATATATTATTTATATGTTCTAACATACAAATATACATATTATTATATAATATGTGTAAATATATATAAATATGTATAATTATACTTACAGATACACATATATAATATGTATACATGTGTATGTATGTTGTATATATATATATATTTATTTATTTATAAACACAAAAAAACATTTTATATAAATGTATTTAAAACTAATCTTATAAATATATATTAATATATGAATATTAAATATAACTATATATATATATATATATATATATTAATATACGAATATATATATATATATATATATTGATATCATTAAGTAGAGAAGAAAATAAGATGAGTGAGTGGTAAAGGTGCAAGTGCGCAAGGGAGAGGTCTCGCGTTCGAATCCAAGCGGAGTTAGGGGCACGTGAGTGGGTGGGATTAGCACTGTTAAAGGGTGGGGGTGTGTGTGTCTAGCGCTGTTAAAGAGGTGGTGAGTGCGCGCGTGTGGGGGCTCAATTTTAATGAGTATTTATTTATTTTTTTGACTTTTATGAACGCTAAAAAAACGCTGATAAATGACCCTTTTATCAGCGTTTTTTTAGCGCTCATAAAAGTGGGCCTCTTTTAATAGTGGCTCGACTGTCAGCGTTTTTTAGCGTTGATAAATACTTTTTAAGAGTTGATAAAACTCTGTTTTGTACTAATTGTCATTTGTGATGCGTAGAAATCAGTCGTACCTTAATTTGATACACATTGAGGCTGGTATGACTCAAAAATTGTGGTTTCAATTTTGAAATGACATTTTATTAATGTATTGTTTCATATTTTTGGTTAATTCATTTCTTTATAGTATTACTAACATGGAAAAAAATCTTATATAAATTCATTCTTTTGCTTGAGGTGGAGTGCTTCCTTCAGAAACTGATAGCTTGATTGGGTTGTTTTGAGAGAGGGTTGGGGGCTAAAGACAATGGAACATTGATGTTTCTGAATGTTTGTGGTAAAATGTACTTACTAATGTAATTGTACAAACCAATATATTTGAAATGTCTACAACATAGTGTTTTTTGTTGTATTAGTGATGTAAATTTTATTTCAATTAAATTTGGTATTTGATGTGGGAATGTGTTGTAATTTTAGCACCACATTGCACCAGTAAGAGTTTTATCAGTGTTTAAAAAAAATATGGATAAAGCGCCTCTTATCAGCGCTAAATAAAGCACCGGTAAAAGACCCATTTATTAGTGTTTGTTATCATTGATCAAGAGTTGTTTTATGAGCGTCGATAAAAAGAGATCTCCTTTTATCGGCATTTAGAATATCAATGATTTTCTAACGTTGATAAAACAACGATTTGTAATAGTGAATATGCAAGGTAACGAAAAAAAGGTATTTATAAGTAATGAAATGCATTAGTAAACACCATGCATAACATATCACAACCATTGAACCGGAGTTCCATATTGGGATGACGCACCTCTGTTAAACTTTTATACTTCTTTATCTAATAAAGCCTCTCCAATCCGACTCCATGCATATCTCAAAAGCAAGGAGAGTGAATCAAAAGCAGCGCCTTGAGGTGATACAATTGTTTCCTGGATTTATATAAATTCCAGGGAGTAGGGTCTGCGTCTCTGTATTTCTTTCGACTGTCATGATAAAGCGCCCATCTTTAAACCCTCTTTTTCTCCCTCCTCAAGTTTGGCATCCACACACGTACACCACAACCCATCTCCCTAGACTTCGCCGCCAAGAAACCCATCTTCATGTTCCCTTACTTGAGCCCCACATATTCCTTAGGTCACTCGCTATAACTGGAAATACCCACGCCATAGTCAGGATTTCCATGTGGGTGTCTGCCGGGAGAGGGAAAGGTATGAGCGCTGACTGGGGGCCGGTGGCCGTGGCGTTTGTGATGTTCATACTGCTGTCGCCGGGGCTGCTGTTCCAGATTCCGGCGAGGTCGAGGGTGGTGGAGTTCGGGAACATGTACACCAGCGGCATCTCCATACTAGTCCACGCCTTCATCTACATCTGCATCTACACCATCTTGATTATCGCCATTGGTATACACATTCACTTTTGATTTTTTCCCCCTTCTCCGAACCATGTAATTCGCTCTCTCTCTCTCTCTCTCTCTCAGTGCGGCTGGTTCAATAAAAATTTAATAAGTTATTAAAGCCAAAGTTTCTACAACTTCTTTTATGCGTAACAAAAAAAAAAGGATGGTTATTGTTATGAAAAACAAAGGGGATCGGCATTAACTGCTTTATCGGATTCCAATTCACGTTCCCCGAGCCGGGCATCCATTGCCTTTCTTTTTTTCCATGCACCACCCTGCTTGTATACGAAGATATCACAGACTCCCGCGCACGCAGAAGCTTGTTTCGGAGATCCCTCGTGCAGGAAGAGCAGGTATGCAGGACTGGGCGGCGCCGCTGATCGCCGCAGGGCTGTTCCTCTTGCTGGCGCCTGGCGTGATACTGCAGATGCCAGGGAGGCATCGGCCGGTGGAGTTGATGAGCATGAGCACCAGCTTTTACGCCGTCATCGTCCACGCCGTGCTCTACGGTTTGCTCCTGGTTCTCTTCCTCGTCCTCCTCACTCCCCACCTCTTTCTCTAGCTATGTATGGCTTCCACTAGCCGGGCCGCTGCAGCCAGCACCCCTTCGTTCATTGATCCTCTATATCAGTGCTTCCGAGATTCTGGCTAATAATATTTTGGGTTTCCGGGGAATCGAATCGGCCCGTCTGACTTTTCCGTTTCGTTGAAAAAAACTCGTCTCTTCTATAGGAATTTAATTTATTAAAAACTAAGTAATTTTCAAAACATCCCCTAAATATTCTATTAAAAATAGATTTTCGCACATAGTTTAGATTTTTTATTTTGTTAAAAAAAATCAATTTTAGTGGGGTTTTTCATAAAACCACCCCTAAATTAATGGGAAATATATTAAATATTTAATTATGATTTATTATTGATAATTATTATTTATTATTTATTATTTATATTCATTTATTTTTTATTGTTTACAATTTTAATTAGTTATAATGTGTTAATTATTAATTATACAAATTTATTAGTTAATAGTTATTTAAAATTTAAATTAATTTTTATATAAGTTCAAGATCAGATTTGAGCATCAAAATGACTAACTTTTGATCCACGTATCTGTTTTAATCCCACAAACCAGTCAAATTGAAACTTATGAAATGAGTTACAACCACATTCAATAATAATTTGGTAATAATAAATAGAATAAATTTATTCTAATTTAAAAAAAGTTGAAAATCGAACTTCAACTTCAAATAGTTTTAACTTTTAATTCGAGTGTTCGTTTGGTTTCTACCATATATCAAATCGAATCCTGAGACAAGCTCTACGTCCTGTTGACCAGGGAGATCTCAATCATTGTATTTTCGAGTTCAAAAGTGGCCTAGAAGACCATCAAAATCGAGTTTTTTGTTCAGATACCATGATTTTTGAACATTCGATGAGATTTTATCTTCGTTTAACAGTGTCTTCATATGTTTTTGGTCATCTATGAGTTTTTTCCATGTATTTACATTTCTATTGATTTGATAATGTTGCAATTATTGTGGTCTTCCCTCTTTTGATGATTTATTATCTATTATATATATATATATATATATATTGGTATGTACTCTTATGCATTTATGTATATTTATTTATAATTTATATGTTGTTATCAATATTTATTTAAAATTATATATAATTGTATATATGCATGGATATTTATATGTATTTGTGAATATTTATCTATATTTACATACATTTGTAAATATTTATACATGTTTATGTATATATTGTTATATATTATATGGCTACATATATAGATATTTATATTTACTTGTGTTTATATATATTTTTATACTAATATACAATTATGTGTGTGTGCGTGTGTGTGTGTTTATATAAATTTATTTAACATAAACACGTGTTTATATAAATTTTGTTATATGTATATTTATTTATAGATATTAATTTCCTTTTAATATCAATATTTAATATTTATTCATTTATTATTTATTCATTCATTCATTATTTATTCATTTATTAGTAATTCACTTACGACTTATTTATTATACATTGATTGATTATTTATTGTTAAATTATTATTTAATATTTATTTACTATTTATTATATATCATTACATAATATTTATTATTTATTATTACTTATTTATCATTCAATATTTTTTTTAATTTATTGTCTATTATTAATTTATTAAAAAATATTATAAATGTATTATTTATTATCTTTTTATTATTTTGTTTACTATTAATTTATTATTTATTATTTATTTAGTATTATCTATTTCCTACGTATTTATTTTTTTATTGATTTATTATTTATTTACTACATCTTTATTTTATATTGAACTTTTTCAATATAAGTTTATTAGTATTTTAATTTATTTATTATTTGTTAATTATTTATATATTTAATATTTATTTATTTTTAATTTGTTATTAACATATTATTTATTATTTATTTATTATATATTCATTATTTATTTTTTATTAATAAATTAATTTTTTTTATTTTTTAATATTTATAATTATTTATTATTTATCATTTATTAGTTATTAATTATTTATTATATACTATTATTTATTTATTTCTCATTTATTTATTATTTATTTCTTCCATTTTCTAGGAAGTCTCTGCTGGGCAATGGATCTACACTTTCTTCACACTTTGATTCACATGGAGTTGGAGAGCAGATTGTTGCCTCACCATTAAATGGTACTTCGGTTGTGGGCAAGAAGGCTGGTGAGGGATTGACTAACGTGTCATTGTCTCAGTCGCCTGAGATGGTTGAAGAGATTAATGAAACCCATGTCAAAGGGGTGACGTCTAATAGTCGGAATATGACCTCTACCTTCGACACTCTTATTACTTCTAATGATATGGGACAGGATGTGGTTCAAAAGTGTAAATTAATTTCAATTAAGTTAGGATCTTTAAAATGTGTGCTTATCACATAGATAAATAAAATTCAAAAGATGATAAGACATACCATGATCTATTGAATCTTCTGGATTTAAGTCTCCTTGATTTTCTCTCACTTAAAAGGATTTTTATCTTTTGCCTACTCTCTCTTCCGTAACAAAATTGATAGAACGTACCAGAATTAAATTAAGACTTAATTGGAAAGGACATAACCCTTTTAAATAAGGATAAAACAGTTTTCATGAGTGGTTATTTAATTAACTTTCAAAGTCCATCAATTTGACAATTATATCCCTCATTATCCCATTATAATAATATTAAACATAATATTACAGGAGTTAATCCAACATTCTCACATTTAACTCATGTGATATTACTTAAAGTTTAATATATTCAATCACTCATTTTTCACATTTATATTTATATTCTATCATGTATACAACATTCATCATAATTAAGGATAATGTCCACATGAGTCATGGCAGTCATATATTCTATATTAATATACTCTATTCCATTTACTACAATATTGACATTTTCCTTATCATAATTAAAATGGGATATATATAATTGGCCCAACGATAATGTCTTTATTAAAGACTATGTCTACTATCATTATTCAATTAAATCGTGTATACTTATTGAAAAAATAGACAACATGATCAAAACATTTATAAGTCCAAGTGTCAACTGTAATAATCATAACATTCAATACATTCAATGAAACCTACCCAGTGACAATGTCCATACTCTCAACATGTCCAATAAATTTCTTGGGTGGAAACCCTTTTGTCAAAGGGTCGACAATCATAAGATTAATGCTAATATGTTCAATTAACACCTTACGTTTTCGAACTTCCTTCTTAACTGCAAAGTCCTTTAATTCCAGGTGTTTTGAACCTTTGGAATATCAGTCATTCTAGGAAAAATAATACTGTTGTGGTATTGTCACAACTAAGTTTTCAAGGTCTTGGCGATATTGTCGACAATTCCAAGTCCTGAAATAAAGTTTTGTAACCACGTACCCTGAACTGTAGCTTCAAATCATGCTAGAAATTCAACTTCCATGGTCGAAGCAGCTATAATCGATTTATTTTCCCTTTTCCATGATATTTCTCCATCGGCTAGAAGATACACATAACCAAAAGTGGACTTTCTTGTATCAACACAGCCAAAAAAGTCTAAATCAAAGTATCCAATCACCTCAAGATCATTGGATCTTTTACAAGTAAGAATGTGATTCTTTGTTCCTTGCAAATATCATAGAACTTTCTTTACAGCTCTCCAATGATCCAGTCCAAGATTACTTTGGTATCTTCCCAAAATACCAACTAAAAAGCTAATATTTGGCCTTGTACATGTTTGAGCATACATAAAGATTCCAACAATAGATGCATAAGGAATTTCTTCCATCTGTTTTCGTTCCAAATCATTTTTGGGACATTGATTAAGATTAAATTTATCTCCTTTCTAAATTGGAATTGGTGATGCTGAACATTTTTCAATCCTAAAACTCTCTCAAATCTTATTGATGCATGACTTTTGAGATAAGCCCAATAAACCTTGAGTTCTATTACGAAATATTTCTATTCCAACCACAAACATGGCTTCTCCTACGTCTGTCATTACAAAATTATTAGAGAGTAATTTCTTGGTCTCGTATAATAGACAATGATCATTTCCATCAAGAAATATTTCGTCAACATATAGAATCAATAATATAAATTTTCTCCCACCAATTTTTTGATATATACACCGATTAACAAAGTTTTCCTTAAATCCAAAAGATATATTGGTATCATTAAACCTAATATACCATTGTTGGGAAGCTTGTTTAAGTCCATATATTGACTTCTTTAATTTACCATGTGTTCCTTTCCTTCAATGGAAAAACCCATTGGTTGGTCCTTGTTTACATCTTCCTCTAAGTTTCCATTTAGAAAAGCTATTTTAACTGTTGGGACCAAGGCTATTCTTTGCTGGAAATGGAGTATGGTATGTGTTTGTTTTCAATCCTCTCATGGATGATAAGGGAGATTTCAAGGAAAGGGATCATACAGTTCAAGCCATAAGAAGTATTGAAGGTGGTGTCGTTTCCCATTATTTTCCAAATTTTTGGGGTCCAAAATTTGGAGAATGACAATCACTGTGAAAAGTGGTTTTTATTAAAGGCCTTATGAAAATATTGAAAAGGCATGAGTCTCGTAGATATGGGATTCATGATTTGTGTTTCGTGAAGGATTAAATTATTTTGACGGTGTGCTCTATAATTACGAGAATCCAAGCTTCGTGAAAGGTATTTTTCTACAATCAACTCTTCATAAATATGGTAAAGGCATGGATTTTGTGAATATTGGCTTGAGGATTTCAAAGATATGAAGCATTGTGATTTGGGATGGTGTTACATCGCAATTATGAGAGTTGGAGCTCTACGGCGGTACGAAGGGTTTTGACGGAAATCTATGTGACTACGACGAGCTTTGCGAATAGAGAATTTTAGTGGAGCTTTCTGAAGGGAGGAGCACCACGAAGATGATTTTGAATTATCCAAAAAATGTGTTAGAGGCGGTGGAGATTTGCAACTGACCGAGTCTATAAATAAGAGGCTACCCGCCTTCACTCATGACAAACTTTTCAGAGAAAATTCGGAATCGCTCTGATTTCACAAAGCAAGGGGTTCTCCATGAAACCAGTTGTCTATGAGAGCTTGAGCTTCATGAAAAGACTATTCTAGTCTTGACTGAAGTCAATTATTCTAAGTATTGAGTGCTTTGAGAAGATTGGATGTCCCATGTTGGCTTAGTGAGCTTCATGAAGGAAGGTTGTTCCGCAAAGATAATGGAGCTTCACGAAGGCATTGTGCTTCACGATGATAGGTTTTTCTGCTAAGGCAGGTGAGCATTGAGAAGGAGTGAGCTCTGAGAAGGAGTTAGATTTGAAAAGAAGGATCTCTATGAAGGAGATTTGCGAAGTAGCTTCCTCAAAGGCAGTTTTGAACATTTGGTTTTAAGTGAATAGTCCTTTCAAGTGCATCAATTCAGGACTTCCATGCAAGCAGTGTCTCGTGCTAGAAAGAGACGAATAATTGAATGTCAATATATTGAAGCAACCTTCATGTCGATAAACTGAGTTTGACTTCTTTCATAATAGTGAGTTAGGGGGAGCCAGTGGAAGTGTTCCAAGAAATCTTGTAAAGTTAGTGTACCTAGAATAGAGTGAATATGACCAAACTCTTGTATTCTACAATTTGTGAAGATTAGTGGATTTTGGTATGACCAGAACATTTTCGTCGTATGCTCCTTGGACGTATCCCTTAGTGGTGAACCATGTGAAAGTATTGTGTTGTCCCTTTCTATGTGTGATTATTTTATTACTACTCTAATCTATCTTACAAGTTTAACACGTTCCTACCAACATGGGAATAAGTTTTGATAATTTAAAAGAAATATTTAACACTCTGATTCACCCCTCCCCTCTCAGGGTGTCCCAGGGTTCTACATTAACATCCATTTGATGTAACTCTAAATCATACTAAGCTATCAATGCCATAAAAATTCTGCAAGAATCTTTCTAAGAGACTGGTGATAAGGTTTCCTTATAGTCTATACCATCCTTTTGAGTGAATCCTTTAGTAATAAGTCTAGCCATGTAACATTCAGGGTTACCAAGAGAGTCGTATTTGGTTTTGAAGACCCATTTACATCCAATTACCTTGCATCCTTCAGGAAATTCCATAAGGTCCCATACTTTATTTTGTTCCATGGAATTCAACTCAAATTTTATGGTATCTAACCATTTATCATAATTATCACACAAGATGGCTTGAGAATATGAAACTGGATCATTATCAATGCCAATATCATTTTTTATTTCATAAATATTTACCACACAGTCATCATAAATAGATGACCTTATTTCCCTTTGGGATCTCTTTAATATTATTTCTTCCAGTTCTTCAACCATTTCTTCATTGTGAATTTGGGAAACATTCTGTGTTTGTTCTATATGATTATTTTTTGATGTAATAATTTTAGGAACAACAACCTGTGAAGTTGGAATATAAGAAAATGAAACTTGAATTATAACTTCTTTAATTTCCAAATTTTGTGGAACTTCACTCCCACTGAATTCACCATTCTTGATAAATCTATCATTTCTAGTTCAACAATTCTCATACTATGGTTAGGAAAATAAAATCTATACCCCTTTGATTTCTCTAGATAACCAATGAAATTCCCACTGATTTTTCTTGCATCCTGTTTTCTTTGTTGTGGATTATATGCTCTTATTTTTGCTACACCATTTTGTTGTGGTGAACCTGATATAGTGAATTGTGAACATATTACATGACTTTCTAGAAACTTTACTAATGGACCAAGGTTTTGTCCTCTCCCATCAAATCTTCCATAATATTCACCACCCCTATCAAACCTTATAACCTTCACCTTTCTGTCTAATTTCCTCTCAACTTCATTTACATAAATTTCAAAGGCATTTATTGCTTGAGATTTCTCATGAAATAAATATACATATCCATAATGTGAAAAATCACCAATAAAGGTGATAAATTATTTTTCTTTACTGAAAGCATTGACATCAAAAGGTCCACATATATTGGTATGTATGAACTGAAGGAGTTTAGTACTTCTTGTGGCACATTTATTTGTGTGTTTTGTTTGTTTTCCTTCAATACAATTTGCACAAATGTTTAGGTCGGTGAATTACAATATTGGAAGGATTTCAAACTTAATGAATCTCTCAAATATTTATTTGGAAATATAACCTAAATGTTTATGCCATAAATAATAAAAGTTTTAATTTAAAAAACCACATTTAGTACTAGAATTATGATTCAAGGTCATAAGTATTTCAACATACATATTATCATGATTTAGTTTATATAAACCATCATACAATAAACCAGATCCAATAATGCATGTATTCTCAAACAAACTAAAATATCCTTTCTCAAATTTTAAAAAATATCCAGCGACATCATGTTTTGATAAAGAAAACAAATTCCTAGATATACTATGTACATAAAAGGCTTCATATAATTCCAAACTATATCCACTATCAAGGATTAAATGGTAAGTCCTGACAGCTTCAACCGGAACCTTAACTCTATTCCCCATGAATATGAAATTTTCAATTAGGATTGTGATTTGGGTTTAAAGGAATCCCTGCATCATATTAGAAACATGAGTCATACAAACAGAATCAGTCCACCATGTATTATGTGGAACTTTAGCTAAGTTTGATTCATAACATGAATAATCATTGTGCTTACCTTTCTTTTCAAACCAAGCCTTACGTTTCAAACAATCCTTTTTGAAATGTCCAACTTTCCCACAGAAATGGAATTTATCTTTATTTGTGTTCTTCTGGTTCTTGCTAGAGGACTCATTAAACTTAAATGGTCTCTTTCCTTTTCCATGCTTCTTTATACCTTGCTTTTTTCCTCTTTAATAATGAATATAATGGACGAAGTGGATTCCTTGACTCTATAAATGTGTTTCCTCTAAAACTATAATATTTTGAAATTAATTCACATTCCATTTATCTTTCATGGTGTTGTAGTTCATTTGAAATGGTCCATAATTAGACGGTAATGAGTTTAGGATAAATTGTACAAGGAAACATTCATCCACTTCAATTCCTAAAGACTTAAGTCTTGCTGTAATATTTGTCATTTCAATGACATGATCATGCATAATACGAGAACCATCAAACTTCATGGCGGTCAATGTAATCATTAATGCCCCAGAAATATATTTGTCAGTGGTTTGAGATCAGTCTCCCACAAATTTCATAAATTCTTTAGTGCTTTCAGTTTTAGGGAGACCTGACTTGATGTTACTTGCTATGCTTATTCACATGAACATCAAACTTAATCTATTTGATATTTCCTATGATGCATAATATAATCTATCATCATCGCTAATATCATCCATTATAGTAATAGGTTTCTCTACTCATATTTCTAAATCAAGATCCAATACACCAAGGTGAAATTTGATTTTCTCACTCCAAACAGAGAAATTTAATACATTAAATATTGGAAAAGTTGATGTTTGTGAGTGCAATGGTGATAAAAATATAACTGCAATAAATACATGTTTAAAATTAATGCTTTGAAAGAATAATAATACATTGATTCAAAAAAATTATTTAACATAAATGTGTATTAGTGTTCTCTTTTGGGCGATACACTAATACACAAACCAAATTGATACTAATTAAATTAACTTTATTTGGAAAGAATATACTCATCAATTATATTTATTTATTATCATTGGATATATAAATAAATCTCATAATGCATATATATATATTGCTAAAAATTATTTTAATAAATTATAATAATATGAAAATTTCCTTTTGGAAATTAATAAATATATCATAATAATGAATTTTAATTACTCATAAAATATCATAATAGTATCAAATTTATGAGCAATTAGTATATATCATTTTAACATAATTTTGGAACAATTTTAACCTTATGATTTAACCACTTTGGTGATTAAAAAATCTTATGCAGTAATGTTCCAAATATAGAACATCATACATTACATAATTATAAATATAAATATAATTTAATAAACATAAATTCAAATTTTTGTTTACAAATTATTTAATTTGTCCTGGAATTAAATTTAAAACACTAATAATCAATGACAAATGAATTTTTTTAATAGTTTTCTTGAGGTTTGAAAAACTCATGACAATAGGGATTAATTATCTATTATTATTAAATAATACTTAAGAGAGATGAAGAAAATGACAACATATCACTTTTCCATCATTAAAAAAAATTAAATATAAAATCCATTTTATTATCAAATAATAATAAATAAATAAAATGAGATTTCAATTTCTAAATCATAATGAGAGATGAGAGGCGGTAAACATTTTAATAATAATAATATGAGTGTGTTGTGAAATTTTATGAAATTTGAATACTTTGAAGGTTTCATGGTTTGATAATCTGTTGTGCTATGGGATTTTCAAAAATTCAAATACTCTCTGCGTTTCATGGTTTGATAATCCTCTATGCAATGATTGATTTTTTTAACAGTTTTCATGAGGTTTGAAAAACCCATGACAATATGTATTGATCATTTATTATTATTAAAGAACACTTTAGAGATATAAGGAAAATGACAACGCGTCACTTTTCCATCATTAAGACAAATTTAAATATAAAATCCATTATATTATCAAATAATAATAAATAAATAAAAATAGATTTTAATTCCTAAATCATAATGAGAGATGAGATGCAATAACCATTTTTGAATCCCGCATCTATGTAAAAATGAAAAAATGACAAACAGTTGGGGAAAAGAAAAAATGAAAACTTCCCTTGATTTCAAAGAATAATAAATAAATAAAAAAATGGCACAACATCATGAGATTTCAATTTAAAAATGATGATGAGAAAGGCAATATTTTGGGTTTCAAATCCCATGTAAATATCATAATAATTTTAGTTTTCAAATCTTTAAATATTTAAAAAAAATCAATCATTGCACAGAGGATTATCAAACCATGAAACGCACAGAGTATTTGAATTTCAAGAAATTCCACAGCATAGTGGATTATCAAACCATGAAAAATACAAAGTAATTGAATTTCTATAAATTTTATAGCACATTAGTATTATTATTATTAACAGTCATTTAATATAATAAAGAAAGAAAAAAATCTAGAAACTCATTGACCTAATCAAGATTTTTGATTCATAATTTAACACAACACACAATAAATTTAAATATGAAAAAACACAGATTTCATAACCTCCTCTGATAACACATGTTAATTAATTTCAATTAATTTAGTATCTTTAAAATATATTCTTATCACATAGATAAATAAAATTCAAAAGAAGATAAGACATACTTTGATCCATTGAATCTTCTGAATTTAATTCTCCTTGATTTTCTCCCACTTAAAAGGATTCCTATCTTTTACCATCCATCCAACGTCCCAAAGGTCTTCAATTTTTTTTATTTAAAAGCAAAACCCCCTTTTAAAGGAAGAAGGGGGAAAACCTAAACATACATCAACGACTTAAAACAAATCACGACTTGAAGTTCAAGTGATTCAAACCAAACTAACAACATGGAGCTACCCCTCCCCAGCAATTGAATGTGAAAGAGATCTCCATCGGTGCAAGGCTGAATGGAAAGCAAGTGTCCTGTGTCAAAGCACAGTCTCGATCCGATGACAAACATCATACCCTCTCTAACATCCAAATCCATAAATCTCTACAACGATGAACAACTAGCTCTGGAACCACCTTTGGGGCATGATCCATGTGGTCGAGTTCGGGTGCATCACTGTACCACCAGCCCACACAAATCCTTTCACCATTCTGAGAAACCAAAAGTCCTCCAAAAAATGGTCATCCTGGACCAACACGATGTTCTCCTTACACCCCCGCCACCGCAACCACAGAATCCTGGAAGACTGTCCAAAGAACACAGGTTCAAGAAATCGTCACCTAGGACTGGATAACCCAATACCGCGTCAAGGGACCGCCACCAATGAAGGAATCTGGGTCATCCTTAAATAGAAACACCGATCTTGGCATGGATCTTCTCCGATCAGAACCACAAATGCACACTCACCAGGTTCCAACCGCCTCACGATGACAAGAATGAGAAGGAACATCACATTGAACAAGGACAACCAAAACCAGATCCAACCAGAAGAACAAATTCACACCATCAGCAGAACCAACCAGAAAAACAAAATCACACCATCACCAGATTAAAGGACTGAAATAACTCACAGAATCAGAACTTAACCCCCCCCCCCTCCATAGCACTGCGGATCCACCTTGAGCTACACCGAACGTTTCCTGGAGTCAAACCTGGATACACCGAATGATCCAATCAGCTCGAACCAGCAGATCATGGCCACCCCTGTCTCAATGCCGTCGAAGGATGAAGAACACGCTGGGACGACCGCCAAAGCGCCTCCAAGAAGCGGTGGCGTTGAACCTCGCCAGTGGAAAACCATGCCAAGTCGATCATCGGGGATCCTCCGAGGCGAACCCACAGCCGCCGTAAGAAACTCCCGCCGAAGCGCTTCCAAGATGTGGTGGAGCCGAACCTCGATGTCGAGAAATCAGCACCAATCCAACCACCGGAGCTCCTCCGAGAACAACGCCGTTGCACAAGCAACACCGCCGAAAAATATATCATAGGCTGATATTATTACGGAAGAGTAGGGAAAAATGTTTCCCCTATCTCTGATAATAATGATCAATCTGAATTTGAAGCTGCAATTCAAAAAGAGGTGGATAGAGAACTACTACATGAACCTAACCTTACTGCTTCCAAAAGGAAAGGTAAAGATAAACTAGTTGTGGTTTCCTCTCAATTTACCAAGAAGTCTCTAATGAATTACTATGGTATTCCCAGATTTTACCAACACCCCCCTTTGTGGCATTGTGCAACCTTCACACTCTGGAAGGTAAGAAGGTGTCCTCGTCCAAGTTAGTGGATGAGGAGGTTTTCCAATTGGTCCCTTTTAAGAATTCCATACATCTCTCCACTGAGACTATCACCACCACAAATCGACACAAGGGTAGTGTCGACCTTTATCAACATTAAGAGAAACACACTAATAGGGGGGATTTTATCCGCGCTAGCTAAAAATGCTGATAAATCCACCCTTTATTAGTGCTAAAACAAATGCTGATAAAGGTGTAATCTTTATGAGTTCTTTTTTTAGCGCTGATAAAGGTTTTTAATACAAAATATTATTTTTTATATAAAATTATTATATTTATATTAAAAAAATATTTTTTATTTATAAACATTAAATAAAAACGCATGTTTA
The DNA here is from genome assembly GCA_963277665.1 of Viscum album. Lineage (NCBI taxonomy): Eukaryota > Viridiplantae > Streptophyta > Magnoliopsida > Santalales > Viscaceae > Viscum > Viscum album. The sequence goes on from OY728125.1 coordinate 93,017,511, forward strand.
TAATTAATATATTTTTTTAATAATTCAAATATACATATAATCTTTAAAAAAATATTTATAAGATTATAATTAAATAATTATATATTTAAATAATTATAATATTAAATATATTTTATTAAATAATAAATATATTTATTATATTTATAATTATATATAAATACTTTTTAAATATATATATTTATAATTATAAATACAAATAAATAAATATATGTTCCAATGAATTTTCTCTATAAATATATTGATGCATGAGTATAATTGACATTCATATGTTATGTATTCATCATGAGTGTTCATTTATACATTACACCCTTATTATTATTCATGTGTTCTATATATGTTATGCCTTGTTTTTTTGATCTATACTTTACTAGGTATATGATTCATTCATGTTATACCCATTAATCTATTATGTTCTCATAAATACTTATAAAATTAAAATAAATATATTTAAATAATGAATATATTTATTATATTTATAATTATAAATTTTTAATTATATATAATTCTTTTTAAATATATTTATTTATAATTATATTTATAACTATATATATATATATAATTACAATAGATGCGTCTATTATAATTTTATAAATATATATGTAAATAATTATAAAATTATAATAAATATATTTATTATAATTAAAATTTATAAATATAAATAATTAAATAATTATATTTATAAATATATAAAAAAATTTATAAATAAATAAAAATATCTACAATTATAATTCTAAATAAAGATAGATATATTTAAATAATTATAAAATTATAAGAAATATACTAATTATATATATTTATAAAATTATAAATATGATAAATATATTTGTTATAATTTTATAATTATTTTAATAAATGAATATATATATAGATATATATTTATAATTATAACTATAAATAAATATATATTTATTATAATTTTTTAATTAAAAATTTATATATATATATATATATAGTTATAATAATAAATATTCATTTATTTATTTAAATAATTATAAAATTATAAAAAATATATTTATTTTACTTATAATGTTATAAATATATATAAAAAAGAAAGAGAGGATGAGGTCAGGAGGGTTCTCCCATGGCTCTTTGACAACGAGTGTGATCTAGGGTTGGTTGTTGCAAAGACAAAGGTTAACCTCCTTGTGATCTGGTCCTGCAACCTTGGAAGTCAAAGTTCACTTTCTTCCGATCTGGTCTTGCGGCCTTGGAGATGAGTTCGCGTTCTTGCGATCTGGTCACACCTTTGGCAAGGATGAAGGTCGATGTCATGTGATCGGTTGATGAAGGTCAGTCTCTCGCGTTCACGCGTCCTTGTTTGGTCAGATCTAGGTTTCGTCAGATTTGCATCCGGTTCCAGCGACGGGAGTGCGGAGGCGAGGCGACGGCTTGGGTTTGCTCCATAACGCTGCATCCGGTGACTTTTGGGTGTCTCAAAACTGATGGTGTTTGATCTTGCAGCTGCCAAAATAGCCTCAAGGGATTTTGGGAAAGGTGTTTCTTTTGCAGAGGTACTCTGTTTGAAGCGTCTTGCAGATGATGGAACATAATTTCCAGATTCGACTCTGCCTCCAATTTTATCTGAGGAAGGTATGATCTATTTTTTTTAATCAAAGATCCTTCAACGAACGACTGTATTCCTGTCAATTTTCACTTATTGGAAGGATTATTTTGGCAAAGGGTGATAAACCCCCAACTATGGAAGATCTAAAAGGTTAGTTGAGTCAAATATGGTGGTTTGATTTCTGGAAAATCATCCCCATTGGTTAGGGATACTTCCATTTAATCTTTCAATCAGAACCTCAGAGGTCTGTTTCTTAGAGTTCATGTTTTTATAACCTAAACCCAAGTATTCTAAGAATTTTTGAATGGTATTTCAGTTTTAATCAACTTCATCATAAACACAGTAATGCTCAAGTTTGGGTCAGATTTCAGGGACTTAGTTGAGTTTTTTGGCACCCACAAATTTTGAAGGACATTGCCTATTGTATCGACAGGCCTCTCAAGATTAATGATAATACTATTGAAGTAAAATTTGGTTTTTATGCTAGGGTTTTGGTTAATATTGACTTCTCAATTCCCAGTCCAGATTGTTTGTATCTCATTGCGAATGGTGAAAAAATTGATATTGAGATTGAGTATAAATTCTTGCCAGACTTCTGCAAATTTTGTAAGTTTGTTGGAAATGATATTTTTCAATGCATACAGGTTTATAAGATCAATTCCTTTCCACCCAAAGGTGTATTGAAAGGATTGAAATGAGGAGATACCTCATCCAAGGCTATTGTTAAGGATGATGCAACACCCTCCCTTGACCCTCGCATCCCAACGGGTATGGAGAAGGTATGTGAGTCCACTCTGAATGAGGTTACTTGTGTGAGTTTCAGTGCTGATTCTGAGCATGAGTAGGTGAATACGGTGAGTGATACTACTACTGATCATTGCTCTACTTTGCAAGTTGATTCACATACTGCAACAGTTCATCAAGCCCCCCTTCCTGGTGACTCTAGTACAGAGCCTAATACTAAATCTTTTTTATAGGTTGCTAATGAAGGACATGGAAATGCTACTCCTATGTAACATGAGCATGATGATGAACATGTAGTTTCTGATAAGGAATGTGATGCTCAGGTTATAAATAATATGCAATTGGATAAGGAGGAATTGACAACCTCTTTCAATCAAAAAGGGAAGAAAAAAATTGATGCCTGGGTGCAGATTAAACCATCTAAAGTGGAAAAGGAAAAGAAGCGGGGCACGCCTATTGAGGATTTCATGGATGGACAAGGGAGGGGTGCCACTTCTGGGATTGATCTGGTGTAATAGGATTCTAACTCTGATAAAAACACTATTAGCTTATCTGATATCTTAAACATGTCCTAAATTAAGGAATTCTTTAGTGAGTAATTTGGAAGTGTTTATGGTGCTCTCCTGGTTGATGGAATGGTTGTTAAATCAGTCTTGGAGGTCTTAGGTCTGGTGGAAAATCCAATCCTATCAAAGGAGAATAATGGCGAATAACAACATCCCAAAATATGGAGGAGGTTCATCATCTTAGGGGGAGGGATGGTGGTCAACCTCATCGATGATTCCCTAGTTTCTTTGAGGTGTTTCTTCACAAGTATTGAATCCGTATCCTTTTTTCTTGTACTTTTAGTTTTTACTTTCAATAAATTTTGGAATCATGGGTTTATAACCCATGGTTCACACCGTTCGTAGTATAATTAAATAAATTTATTTATAAATATATAAAAATATTTATAAATAAATACAAATATTTATAATTATAATTATAAACAAATATAGATATTTTTAAATAATTATAAAATTATAATAAATATATTAATTATATATATTAATAAAATTATAAATATAATAAAGAGATGTTGGCTAGGGTTTGAGAGCGACTCCCGAATCTCTCCCATGGCATCTAGGCTTCATTTGGTCATATCTTCAGGTGAGGAAATACTGATTTGTCTTATAGTGGCTGTGAGATTTGAGAGAAGCGGTGGTGCCAGTTACCTCTTAGGAGATATGAATATTCTTTTCAGTTTTGGTGGTCCACGATAGTCTGGCAGTTGTAGTTCATCTCAATTAGGCACTTCTTCAACCTTCTTTTCCCATAACAATGTCACATATGATCTCCAATAGGTGGTGGTGGTGGCATAGTCTTTCTCCCCGACGTCAGATCCAGTTGCTGCTAATTTTCTTTGTACATGCCAATTTGATATCTTCTTCATCGTTTCAATTGCATTAAGTGTTTCTTCTAAGCGGATGCTTTGATTATCACCGATATGTGGATGTCTCTCTGGATGATCAAAATCTTTCAGATAAGGTGAAGTTTTCTATTCATGTTCTAGTTAGTCCCAATTGTTTCTCCCTTCTCAAAGGGTCGGTTGGTGGTATTCATCATAGAGGTAGCATTTCCTATGTTAGGGTTGATCCCAAGACAGTCTCAGAGAAACTGAAAATCGAAGAATTCTTGATTCTCGGCCATCTAGTATTGCCTAAAGGTTTAATACAATGGAATATCGGTGATCTATCTTCGAAACTTTCAAAAATTTGGGGATTTAAAGGATGGAGATGCATCTCACTGGGGAGTGGTTTCTTCCACTTCCTTTTCCCTTTAGTAGAGTTAAAAATTAAGGCCAGGGGATTCAGTTCAATATTGCTCAAACCAGTAATTTTACACATACGTGAATGGGATCACTCTTTCAACCCACTGGAGGCTATCTAGTCTTCGGTTCAGGTATAGGTTAAAGTATTCAGCTTGAAATTGACTCTTTGTCACCCCAAGATCCTATATGACATTGCGATATACATTGGGGTTCTGATAAAATTTGATAAAGAGATATAAATTTCTATGTTCGGGCACTTTACAATATTTCTTGTTGAAATTTATTTGGCTTCTGTTCTAGTCGATCATGTTTTTCATGCCACCGAGGATGAAGAAATTGAATTGTGAATTGAATATGAAAAAATTCCAAGTTTCAATTCAAACTGTAAGAATAATGGACATGAGGTATTGAACTGTAAGAAGTTTCATGGTGTGGATTCAGATTCAAGGAGAGCAGAGAGACAAGGTCCCTCTATAGGGGGTTCTAGAAAGTAGAACACTCAAAATGAGGGTGGATCTGGCTGGGACAGTCCTATTGAAATTCGAACTACTGCTTGTTCTAGAGATGAGAATATAGAAGATAGAAATGTGTCTAAACCTTGTCAATATGGCATTGGGCAGCATGTTAGATCATGGGATGATATCATGGTGAGACAAAATGTGAGTGAAGACTCTGTTGGGATAGCTGATCTAGTTGTGGCATCCCTCAGAGACTAGAATACACTGCCTTGTAAGGTTGGAGGTTCTGCTGAAAAAATAACTGCTTTGGATGGTGGAAATGTGGCATAATCAATGGACAATCAATCCATTGATGATGATTCCATTCAAGAGTTTGATTACCATGTGGTATTTCACAAGTGACTGATTGTGGCGGGGTCCTACAAGGGGAAGAAAACTTTTGTGGATACAAAATGATTCTAGCTGGTATTACATCGGAAATCAAAAACATCTGAGTCCCATCCGGCTCCGCTATCCGTATCCTCTCATAGAAAGCCTAATCTTCCTATGGACCCTGCTTCCAGGATTGATCCCACCAAATTGGGTGGTCATTTTGATATTGCATTGGAAAATATTTCACTCACGTATAAGGACACTCAATTGGATAAAGAGTGTCGAAGTCCTCAGAATTTCATAACTTCTGAGATGGTGACAGTAGTTACTGTGCAAGAGGATTGTCCAACCATGGATGTGGATATTGTTGTTGACTCTCCTATAATGTTGATGACCAAAAATGAAGAAACTGTGATCCAATATGGTGTTGGTAAATTGAATTCCTTTGAATCTGGACATAAGGAAGTTAGATTCTCAGTAGATGGTGGAGGTTCTACCTCTGCTTGTCATACATATAAAGTGCAGATAACATCAAATGTGAACCATCCTGATAAACAAGATACAGGGGATGAAGATAAAAGCAGCATGTATGATTTTCCTGATGGTTCTCAGGTAATGACACTTAGCATTAATGATATCTTGAACAGGTCTAAGAGCAAAGAGTTGTTACTTGAAAAATTTGGCAATGCTCATCCAGTCGAAGGTGCTGATATGGAGTATGCATACTCGATGGACCCGAGACCATTACAACATCCAAAAACATGGAGGAGGGGTTGTTACCCAAGACGTAGGGGTGGTGGATGGTCACAAAGATGATTTGCTTGTCTGGTGGGAAGTGGTTCTCACTTGGTTCTATATCCCATCTTTCCCTTATACTTGTACTTTATGAACTTTTACTTGAAATAAATTTTTGAATCATGGGATCCAACCCATGGTTCTCACTTGTTTGGTATAAATATAATAAATATATTTCTTATAATTTTATAATTATTTAAATAAATATATATATTTATAATTACAATTATATATAAATATATATTTATTATAATTTTATAATTATAAAAAAATATTTATTTATTTATAATTATAATTAAAAATGTAAATATAAATAAATAATTATAAAATTATAATAAATATATTTATTATTTATTTCCTACTTATTTTTTATTTTTTTATATTTATTTATTATTTATTTACTAATTTTTTATTTTTTATTGATTTTTTCAATATTAGTTTATTAGTATTTTAATTTATTTATTATTCCTTAATTGTTGATATATTTATTATTTATTTATTTATAATTTATTATTAACGTATTATTTATTATTTATTTATTACTTATTTATTATATATTCATTATTTATTTGTTATTAATTAATTAATTAATTTTTATTTATTTAATATTTATAATTATTTATTAGTTATTAGTTATTATTTATGAATTATATATTATGAATTATTTATTTATTTATCATTTATTTATTATTTATTTCTTCCATCTTTTGGGAAGTCTCTCTTGGGAAATGGATCTACTATCTCTTCGCACTTTGATTCACATGGAGTGGGAGAGCAGATTGTTGCCTCACCATTAAATTGTATTTTAGTTGTGGGCAAGAAGGCGGGTGAGGGATTGACTAACGTGTAACTGTCTCAGTTGCCTGATATGGTTGAAGAGATTAATGAAACCCCTATCAAAGGGCTGACCTTTAATAGTCGGAATATGACCTCTACCTTAGGCGGTCTTATTACTTCTATTGATATGGGACAGGATGTGGTTGACAAGTGTAAATTAATTTCAATTATTTTAGGATCTTTGAAATCTATGATTATCACATAGATAAATAAAATTCAAAAGAAGATAAGACATACAGTGATCCATTGAATCTTCTGGATTTAAGTATCCTTGATTTTCTCACACTTAAAAGGATTTTTATCCTTTTCCTACTCTCTCTTCCGCAGAAAAATTGATGGAACATACCATAATTAAATTAATACTTAATTGGTAAGTACGTGACCCTTTCAAATAAGGATAAAATATTTTTCATGGGAGGTTATTTAATTTTCTATCAAATCCCATTAATTTTACAATTATATCCCTCATTATCCCATTATAATAATACTAAACATAATATTACAGAGTTAATCCAAAATTCTCTCATTTAACTCATGTGATATTACTTTATAATTTTTAATATATTCAATCGGTCATTTTGCGCATTTATATTTATATTCTATCATGTATACAACATTCATCATAATTAAGGATAATGTCCACATGAGTCATGGAAGTCATATATTCTATATTAATATACTCCATTCCATGTACTACAATATTAACATTTTCCTTATCATAATTAAAATGGGATATATATAATTGGACCAATGATAATGTCTTTATTAAATACTATTTATGCTATCATTATTCAATTCAATCTTGTATACTTATTGAAAAAATAGGCAACATGATCAAAACATTTAAAAGTCCAAGTGTCAACTATAATAATCATAACATTAAATACATACAATGAAACCTACTCAATGACAATGCCCATGCTCTCAACATGTCCAATAAATGTCTTGGGCAGAAACCCTTTTTTCAAAGGGTCGAAAATAATAAGATTAGTGCTAATATGTTCAATTAACACCTTACGTTTTTGAACTTCCTCATTAAGGGAAAAGTACTTTAATTCCATGTATTTAGAACCTTTTGAATATCGGTCATTATTGGGAAATAATATTTTTGTGGTATTATCACAATTAAATTTTCAAGGGCTTGGTGATACTGTCGACAATTCCAAGTCCTGAAATAAAGTTATGCAACCACGTACCCTGAACTATAGCTTCAAAGCATGCTACAAATTCAGATTCCATGGTCAAATCAGTTATAATCGATTTCTTTTCACTTTTCCATGATATTTCTCCATAGGATAGAATATACACATAACCAAAAGTGGAATTTCTTGGATCAACACAACCAAAAAAATTCTGAATTAGAGTATCCATTCACCTCAAGATCATTGGATCTTTTACAAGTAAGCATGTGATTATTTGTTCCTTGCAAATATCATAGAACATTATTTATACCTCTCCAATGATCCAGTCCAAGATTACTTTGGTATATTCCCAACATACCAAATTCAAAGATAATATCTGGCCTTGTACATGTTTGAGTATACATAAAGATTCCAACAACAGATGCATAAGGAATTTCTTCCATCTGTTTTTATTCCAAATCATTTTTAGGACATTGATTGAGATTAAATTTATCTCATTTCTGCATTATAACTAGTGATGCTAAACATTTTTCCATCCTAAAACTCTCTCAAATCTTATTGATGCATGAATTTTGAGATAATCCCAATAAACCTTGAGTTTTATTACGAAATATTTCTATTCCAATCACGAACTTGGATTATCCTACATCTGTCATAACAATTTTATTAGAGAGTAATTTCTTGGTCTCATATAATAGAAAAAGATCATTTGCATCAAGCAATATTTCATCAACATAAATAATCAATAATATAAATTTTCTCCCACTGATATTCTGATATATACACCGATTAACAATGTTTTCCTTAAATCCAAAAGATATAATGGTATCATTAAACCTCATATACCATTATTGGGAAGCTTATTTAAGTCCATATATTAACTTATTTAATTTACATACCATGTGTTCCTTTACTTCAATGGAAAAACCCGTTGGTTGATCCATGTATACATCTTCCTTTAAATTTCCATTTAGAAAATCTATTTTAACTGTTGGAACCAAGACTATTATTTGTTGGAAATGGAGTATGTAGGTTCCAGGCACAGTGGAAGCACGTTGGTGGGTGTACCCAACTTTAATTTTAGCGTTAACAATGATCAACCCCATATTTGTCATGATAATAAAATGTTGGATCTTCGGTATAGAACAATGAACGAAAAAGAAAGAGGGGAGTCCTGGAACCATATATAGGATCATCATATGTTGTTTATAATTAATTTAATTAATTGAAAAGAATTTCCTTGATGGAATTCTTTCTTCATTGTTGTTTTCGGTCACAATCTGATGTGATCCATCATTGCGTCGTAGAATCCAAATGTAAGACTACTCTAGCGGTGATCCACACATGCTCCATGTATCTATAGGAATCGCCAAAGGGAGATCTACGAGTGATAGTGCGGAAGAGACTTCGCTTGCGATGTCCTCATTCGATCGCATTGATCCGGTGGAGGAGGATCTCTCTCTCATAGCTTGAGAGCGTTCTTGGAATAAAATAATTCTCTATTTTCTTGAGATCTTTCTCTAGAGTCGTTGTGCACAACCAAAAAAAATGTCTAGGCAAATGAGAATTATATAATCTGTATTTTAATTACATAGAATAATAAAATAAATCAATTACCCGAAATCATTTTTTCATTTCATTTAATTCTTAGTAATACCCCATGCCTAATAATAACAATTTAATATTATTATTACTTGACAAGCACCCAATGAATTACACATAATATTATTTAATTAAATAAATATTATTATTTCTCATAAATTCACAAAAAAAATACACGGCATGTATATTTAATATACACGGCAGGTACTTTTGTTTTTTCCATTTTTCTTTATTTCCTCCTCCACATTTATTAGACCTTGAATAATGGATATTTATTTCTAAAATAAATATCACTACATTACTAACTAATAAATTTATTATTTCACCCACAATATATTCTCTTGAATAACTAGTGTCTAAATAAATGCAATCAGGAATCCTTGAATAATTATTAAACCATAATCGAGAATAATCTTTATTCAACTTGTTAAATTAATATTTCACTGAGATACTTGGAAACACTTAGTGTGTGACCCTCTATGCCTCTTTCTTAGTGGCATTAGGTGGAGCCTACCTAAAGTCCAAGGTTAGAATCTAGAAACACGCCAAGGCACCCATATAGAAAGAAGTTAACGTCGCAATTATGTGTCACCTCCTACGAATGCTAACCATGTAATATAATCCCTTTGTCTCGATATCTCGAATCAAGCGGGTTGCATGCTAGTGCTATCAAACCATGTGCTCGATTATTCTTTCTTTGAATTTCTGGAATTGATCTTGCCCATTCTTCACCATGGCCATGGATTTATTTAGGCTATATAAATTCCATAAAAGGGCTTAAGATATCGACTTCCATTATGGAACCCAAGGGACAAATCCTTTATCACATTATCTATTAATGCAGTATTACTCGTGATACACCCAACATATCCTACCTCACTGCGAACAATGTGTCATCATAGTTTTCTTCAATACATCTAAGTGCATGAGTTTTAATACCCATTAATAATAATCTTAAAGTCTAAGGACCAATACACACGTCCGCATGTAGGAACATACAATGACACTATGAAATGTGGATTTCCTACTGGCGGGTCTCGTTCTCATAATATCCTCCTGGATATTACCAAGGGCGCACACCATGAGAAGGTGCCTCAATGTTTTATGAGTCCTCACCCCTAATGTATTTTATTATTTTTTTCCCTCAAATAACATCATCCGGCCATAGAACATATATTCAAAAACAGTGTTATGGAACTTCTGGGTTCTCATCATAGCAAGGATCTGCAATGACCCTTTAATGAAATAGCTATCCTTATGACATTATCAGATGCATTGTCATACAGAATAACAATCAAGATGTGATAAGGTATTTATTAATGAATAAAGTACGGAGTAGTTGGTTCTAGGCCACCAACTCCAACAGACTCCCACTTGGACTAGAGACAACTACAAACAGCCTTTAACCTGCTAGATCTCACATGATATTCATGCTTCTGCTGAGATAAGCCTTTAGTCATGGGGTCTGCCACGTTCTATTTTGTTGACACTCTGCTCACTGCAACTTCACCCCTTTGATTGAAATCCCTCAAGAGGGGATACTTCTGAAGTATGTGATTTTTCTGTTGATGTGACCTTAGTTCTTTCACAAGATCCACCACTACAGTATTATCACAATACAATGTGATAGGATCTTTATTTATAGGCACTAAATCATGCTCCTGGACAAAGTTCTGAATCTAGAAGGCTTCCTTGGCTGCATCCAAAGTGGCTATATATTTAGACTCTACTGTAGAATCGGTGAAAACTAGTTGCTTTGAACTCTTCCAGCTCACAACTCCTCCATTGAGACATAAAACGTATCTAGATTTCGATTTCAGATCATTCTAATCTATAAGAAAACCAGCATAAACATACCCTCTGATGAAAATCTCTTCATCTCCTCCATACACCAGGAACATATCCTTAGCTCTTCTCAGATACTTAAGGATAGTCTTAACAGAATTCCAATGTTGTTATCCTGGATCTTCTTGATATCTTCCTACCATGCTCAGTGCATAGGCAAAATCAAGCCTGGTACATAACATGGCATACATTATGGATCCTATAAATGAAGTTTGTGGGATATTACTCATTCTACTTTTCTCCTATTGTGTCTGAGGACACATTTTCTTAGAGAGATGTAGGTCATGTGACACTAGAACCAATCCCCTCTTGGATTGTTTCATACTAAATCTCTTTAGTATCTAGTCAATGTATGTACCCTGACTTAGTCCAAGCAGCCTTTTGGACCTATCACAAATGATCTTGATCCCTAAAATGTTAGCTTCTTCACCCAAGTCCTTCATGGAGAAACACTTGTTCAACTAGTCCTTAACTAACTGTAAGACTGGTACATCATTTCCAATAAGCAATATATTATCAACATATACTACTAGGATAATGACCTCATTCCCATTAAACCTATTATAAACACATGGCTCATATTCGTTCTTAATGAAACCAAATTTCTTTATGGCTTCATCAAATCGAATGTTCCATGACCTAAATGCATGCTTTAATCCATAAATGGATTTTTGCAACTTGAAAACCCGTTTGGCTTCACCTGGTGTCACAAACCCTTCTGGTTGTGTCATATAGATATCTCCATGAAGTTTCCTATTAAGGAATGTTGTTTTGATATCCATTTTCCAAATCTCATAATAATGATAAGCTTTTATGTTAAGTATGATTCTTATGGATTCAAACATGGAAACTGGAGAGAAGGTTTCATCATAGTCAGTTCCTTGATGTTGTCTGAATCCTTTGGCCACTAGACTTACTTTATAGGTTCTAACTTGACCTTCCGTGTCTAGTTTTCTCTTGAATACCCATTTTCATCCAACAGGCTTTACATCAACTGGCTCATCAACCAGAACCTAGACTTAGTCCTGATATATGGAATCCATCTCAGAATTCCTATCTTCTAGCCATCTTGCAGCTTCTGAGCTTTCTACTGCTTCCTTGTAGGAGAGAGGTTCATCATTGCCCAATAATAATGATTCACCATCCTCAGTTACTAGGAAACCAAATCTCTCTAGTTCCCTTATCTCTCTTGAGATCCTACGCAGTACTTGTGTTTCTGGAACCTCTTCCATAGGGGCCTGTGGAACTTGTTCTTGTACCCACTCCTGTGTAGCTTGAGCATCAACTTCTTCTAAGTAAATCTTGCTCCCACTATCCTTTTTGAGGACATTCTCCCTCTCAAGAAAGATGTCTTGTCTAGCGATAGTCACTTTCTTGTCTGAAGGGTTATATAGGTAATATCCTTTCGTTTCCTTGAGATATCCTATAAAGATACACTTTGTGACCCAGGGTGCTATGTTTTTGCTTGATAAGGCCTTAAAAAATTCCACACATCCCCATACATGTGTGTGCAACAAAATGGGTTTCTTTTCATTTCATAACTCGGAGGGAATTCCATTTTCCGCCTTAGTTCGTACTCGGTTTAATGTGTATGTTGTAGTTTGTAATGAATATCCCCAAAAGGATAGTGGAAGATTTGCATGACTCATCATCAACCTCACCATGTCTAACGAGGTGTGGTTCCTACTTTCACTAACACCATTCCACTGTTGTGTATAAGGAGGAGTGAGCTAAGATAGAATCCCAGACCCCCGTAGAATATCGATGAACTCTTGGTTCAGATATTCTCCACCTCGATCTGATCAAAGCTTCTTTATCTTCTTACCAAGATGATTCTCTACTTCATTCTTGAATTACTTAAAATTCTATAAGGATTTTGACTTATACCTCATTAAGTATATATATCCATATCTACTCAAATCATCATTTAAAGTAATGAAACAAGAATATCCACCTCTAACTTCTACTAGAAATGGTCCACACACATCCGTGTGCACAAATCCTAGAATATTTGTGGCCCTTTTAACCTATCCACCGAAAGGCGGCTTGGTTATTTTACCTTGTAAACAAGTGTAACATCTATCAAGTGGTTTTAGCTCAGTAGATTCTAAATAGCCATCTTGGCGGAGATTTTTCAAGCGCTTCTCGTTTACATGATCGAGACGGTTATGCCACAACTGGGTAGTGTATGATTCATGTGAGTTTTTTTCGTTATCTATTTCCAACACTTTGTTTTCATAATTTAATACATACAAACCATTATTTAAATGTGTCATACCATAACATATGTTGTTCTTATAATAATAAACCCTTATTTCCAAAATTGAAAATAAATCCATCCATATCTAAACATGATAAAAAAAATCGGGTTTGGTAACACTAGGAACATAATAACAATTATGTAAAACCAAAATCATCCCAGTTGGCAATGAGAGGTGGTAATCGCCAATGGATAACACAGCCAACTTCGTTCCATTGGCAGCTCGAAGATCCACCTCTCGTATGAAAATATTTCTAAATCTACTTGGTTCCTACATTTAAATATAGATGTGAGCCCTAAAAGCTCTATCTAATACCCAATGTGTAGAAATGGAATGATAACACTCGATAACGAACACAAATTTATCATCCTCATGCTTCTAGGTTCAGTTCCTCTTCCAGTGGCCTTGCTTACCACATGCAAAACATACCTCCTCCCATTCCTTTCCCTGCCTCTGGATCTTCCCCTTTTTAAAGGGACGGTGCTCGGGGGCTTCAGATCGTTTATAAGTCCTTGGCCCCTTTGCCTTGTCCTTCCTTTTCTTATTCACCATAAGGACTATGGGTTTGTCATGCCCCATGTCATTATCTACCTGGAAAATTAAGGTCAGAAGTTCTGATAGACTCTTCTCATTTTTGCTCATGTTATATTTGATAATAAATCTAGAGAAGGTTTTTGGCAGTGATGATAGGATGAGATCTGTACGAAACTCATTCGAGAACTTGATCCCTAAGATTTTTAAGCATTCAATGTATCCAATAATCTTGAATACATGAGGCCCAGATGGTGCATACTCTCCAAACTTAGTTGTAAACAAATCATTGGAGATCTAATATCTCTCTTGTATCTCCTTATCTTGGTAGAGATCCTTAAGGTGAGACATCATGCTATACGCGTCCATGTTTTCATGTTTCTTCAAGAGATCATTAGATATGTCCGATAGCATGAAACATTTTACATCTGTGGAATCACACATATGTTTCATATAGGGATATAGTTCCTCATCATTGGCCTCTTTCCTAGGCGCAACTGGAATAGGCTCTTCCAGCACATACAATTTCCTCCCGTGGTGAAGGATGACGTGTAAATGCCTCTGCCACTCTTGAAAATTGGTGTCGGTGAGAAGGTTTTACATCTCGAGTATGGTTATAAATGATATGTTTGAAGTAATTTTTATTTTTGTTTATAAAAATTAATATTAGAAAATGTTTATTACTTTATTATGATAAAATTGAGACAAATAAATAAATTAATACTTATTAGTCTCACATTATTTTATCGAAACCCAATAGCCCTCACAATTGACTTTAGAATATTCTGTTGCCTGAATATTCTAGTGGCAAGGATCCATATTTCCCTTCACATTACTCCAAATAGGGGTTTTAAAGCAACTTTAAGGGTTTTAGGTTGGCATTCTAAATTCCAACTGCATTAACTTGTAGCTCCTTGATCTGCTAAGTGGACTCCCCAATCCTGAAATCCTTTTATTTTGTATTTCCTCAACCTTTACCTCTTGGTCGCACCAAGTCCTATTGTGGTAGTCAACCCTTGATGTGAACCAAGTCAAGTCAACCCAAAACCGTGAATTAGAATTCCATGATAATTGAAATCACCCCAACTAGGGTAGTTCAAGCACTTTGAACTATGGTTCGATTCTAACAAAGATTATGGAAGGCTATACCGACTTAATATTTCTTTGAGGGATTTTATCCTTATACGTAAATTTCCATTTTATTATACTTGATTAAATTATTTTTAATATTAAGTGGTATATACTTAAGTGATTAACCATGTATAAGATAATATTTTATTCATAAGCCGATCGTATTTTAGTTCCATCTTGCATGCCTGTTTAATTCATTAATTGTGTGATCATGAAAACACACCCACAATAAATAAACCATGCAAATGATAGAAATAAAATAAATGGTATGATCATGAGATTTTTCTATTGGTTAGTTTATCTAGCGGTTGATAAACTAACCCAAGACCCAGGGGAGAAACACCTTGAACCTTTTGGGTTCGTGTTTACAGCTTTCCACCTGTCCACCTTTGTATCTCCTTGGATTGGTTTCACCTTGGCTCCTAACTTGAGATACCTTCACTAAATTGGGATATCTATCCATTACATATGCTTTAATCTCACATTCAGGTGAGGGATAAAATGGGGTTTCACATAAAATAAACCTTGGGCATGTATGCCCTACATATTAATGAGGAGCAGGCTCACAGACTAACAAATTTAATTTAAATAAATTAATTAAAAGAAACCATTCACATACAAAGGTCTTGTTCTAGCTCATGATCATTCATGCATGCAATGATATTTACGCATAAATAAAACTATCATTCAATTTATTAATCGTTCTTGTTTAAGATAAATCACACTCGAATCAATTAATTATCTTTAATTAATCAATCCTTTTATCTTAAACCCTTTTTCTGAATTTCCTTGAGATTCTCATCCATCATAACTTTAAACAAATAAATTCATTTAAAATTATCTTTGTATGTAACTTGTACCTTGGAGGAAACCCTGTGAATTATCATTCATAACTACCCCATGAGTAGAAATGAACATTACGCAGATGTTAAATTAAACACACATATATAAAACACTTATCACGTGTTGTGCCTCAGCTTTACGCCTATACTATGGTACACGTCTCAAGGTTTTGTATAATATAATAATAAATTTTAATAAATCTACGTATTTTGGATGAGTACATGACGTGTAGTTCCGACTACACGGCATGTAATTTTGTTCACGGTCTATCCTAAGTACACACTCGGGGATATGGCGTGTAAATGTACTTCGGAATTCTTTGGAGTACATGTCGTGTTCTATGGGACCCACGCCGTGTATTATCTGCGTTACATGATTTCTATTCAGGCGAGCTGTGTATGGGGTAAACGGTCTAACCCTAACCCGAAGGGACTACATGCCATGTTCAATGAGCCACACGACGTGTAATCTGGAAACTATGTACCACCTATTTCTGGTCAATATATGGATTCATTTAAGACTTAGAAATACTCCAACACACGGCCTGATTTGGAAGACTAGTCTGATGCATTAAATCTTGACTAAATGGTGTTTACTTCTGAATACACGCCATGTATTCTGGTTTTTTATGTCTAGGAATGTTTGGAACCTATGGATGAGATCCTTTATTTTATTTTAATCAAAATTAAAAGAAAAATTTATTTTTGTAAGGTGAACGAGAAATGTGAGAGGAGGATAAAATCTCGAGATTCAGATTTAAAGAACAATTAACTTGAATTGAAACAACTAAATTATTAAATGTGTTACTCACCAATGAAAAACAAAATAATTATAATCAATGATATGACCCCTATGATACCACTTGTAGGTTCCGGGCACAACGGAAGCACGTTGGTGGGTCTACCCAACTTTAATTTTAGCATTAACAACGATCAATTCGAGATCCGTCACAATAATAAAACGTCGGATCTTTATAATAGAACGAAGAATGAAAAAGAAATAGGGGAGTCCCAGAACCATAGATAGGATCATAATATGTTGGTTATAATTAATTTAATTAATTGGAAAGAATTTCCTTGAGGTAATTCTTTCTTCGTTGATGTTTCCGGTCATGGTATGATGTGATCTGTCGTTGCGTCGTAGAATCCAAGTGTAGGATTCCTCTAACGGTGATCCACACGTGCTCCATGTGTCTTTGGACGTTGCCAAAGGGATCTTCAGGTGCTAGCACAAAAGAGATTTTTCTTGCGATGTCTGCCTTTGATCACCTTGATCCGGTGGAGGGGGGTCTCTCTCTCGTAGCTTCAGAGCATTCTTGGAAGAAAATAATTATCATTTGTCTTGAGAACTTTCTCTATATTAGTTGTGCACAACCAAAGAAATGTCTAGGCTAATGAGAATTATATAATTGGGATTTTAATTACATAGAATAATAAAATTAATTAGTTACCCAAAATCATTTATTCATTTCATTTAATTGTTAGTAATACCTCATGTATAATAATAACAGTTGACTATTATTATTACTTGATATGCACCTAGTGAATTACACCTAATATTATTTAATTAAATAAATAATATTATTTCTCATAAATAACAAGAAAAAATACACGGCGTGTATATTTAATATACACGGCCTGTACTTTTGTTTTTCCATTTTTCTTTATTTTCTCCACCATGTTTATTAGACCTTGAATAATGGCTATTTATTTCTCAAATAAATATCATTCCATTACTTGCTAATAAATTTATTATTTTGCCCACAATATATTCTCTTGATTAACTAGTGTCGAAATAAACGTGATCAGACATACTTGAATAATTATTAAACCACAATCAAGAATAATTTTTATTCAACTTGTTAAATTAATATTTAACTGAGATACTTGGACACACTTAGTGTGTGACCCTCTAGGCCTCTTTCCTAGTGGCATTAGACGGAGCCTGACTAAAGTCCAAGGTTAGCGTCTAGTAACACACCAAGACACCCATAGAGAAAGAAGTTAATGCCACAATGACATGTCACCTCCTATGAACGCTTACTGTGTAATATAATCCCTTTGTCTCGATATCTTGAATCAAGCAGGTTGCATGCTAGTTTCATCAACCCATGTGATGGATTATTCTTTCTTTGACTTTCAGGAATTGAACTTGCCCATTCCTCACCATGTCCATGGATTTATTTAGGTTATATCAATTCCATCAAAGGGCCTGAGATATCAACTTCCATTATGGAACACAAGGGACAAATCCTTTATCACATTATATATTAATGCAGTATTACTCATGACACACCCAACATATCCTACCTCGCTGCGAATAGTGTGTCATCATAGTTTTTATCAATACATCTATGTGCACGAGTTGTAATACCCATTAATAATAATCTTAAAGTATAAGGAAAAATACACACGTCCGTAGATAGGAACATCCAATGACACTGTGAAATGTGGATTTCCTACTAGCGGGTCTCGTTCTCATAATATCCTCATGGATATTACCAAGGGAACACACCATGAGAAGGTGCCTCAAAGTTTTATGATTCCTCACCCCTAATGGCCTGTATTATTTGTGTCCCTCAAATAACATCATCCGGCCATTGAACATATATTTAAGAACAGTGTTATGGAACTTCTGGGTTCTCATCATAGTAGGGATCCTCTATGAACCTTTAATGTAACAGATATCCTTTGTACATTATCTCATGAAATTCCACGCAGAAGAACAATCAAGATGTGATAAGGTATTAATTAATGAATAAAGTTCAAAGTAGTTGGTTCTAGACCACCAAATCCAACAGAGTATGGTCTGGGTTTGTTTTCAATCCTCTCATGGATGATCAGGGAGATTTCGAGGAAAGGGATCATATAGTTCAATCCGTAAGAAGTATTGAAGGTGGTGTCATTTCCTAGTGTTTTCCAAATTTTTGGGGTCCAAAATTTGGAGAATGACAAGCATTGAGAAAAGTGGTTTTTCTTAAAGGCCTTATGAAAATATGGAAAAGGCATGTGTCTTATAGATATGGGATTCATGATTTTTGTTTCATAAAGGATTAAATTATTCTGACGGTGTGCTCTACGATTACAAGAATTCAAGATTTGTGAAAAGTATTTTTCTGGAATAAACTCTTCATAAATATGGTAAAGGCATGGATTTTGTGAAGAATGGCTTGAGGATTTCGAAGATATGAAGGATTGTGATTTGAGATGGTGTTAATTGGAAATTATGAGAATTAGATCTCTACAACAGTACAAAGGGTTTTGATGGAAATCTCTGTGACTATGACGATCTTTGCAAATAGATAATTTTAGTGGAGATTTGTGAAGGGAGGAGAACCACAAAGATGATTTTGACTGATCTAAAAAAATTGTTGGATGTGGTGGAGATTTGCAACCTACCAAGCCTATAAATAAGATGCTACCCCCTTCACTCACAAATAACTTTTCAGAGAAAATTAGGAATTAGCCTGATTTCATGAAGCAAGGGGTGCTCCACAAAACCGGTTGTCTATGTAATCTTGAGCTTCATTAAAAGACTATTCTAGTCTTGAAAAAAGTCAATGCTTATAAGTATTGAGTGATTCTTGAAGATGATATGTTCTTTATTAGCTTAGTGAGCTTCATGAAGGCAGGTTGTTTCACAAAGGTAAGGGATCTTCAAGAAGGCATTGTGATTCACGATGATAGGTTTTTCTACTAAGGAAGGTGAGAATTATGAAGGAGTGAGATCTTTGAAGGAGTAATATTTGCGAAGAAGGAGATTCATGAAGGATATTTGTGAAGGAGCTTCCCGAAAGGAAGTTTTGAACATTTGGTTTTAAGTGACCAGTGCTTTCAAGTGCATCAATTTAGGACTTCTATGCAAGTAGTGTCTCATGCTGGACAGAGACGAAGACTTCAATTCCAATCTATTGAATCAACCTTCATGTCGATAAACTGAGTTTGACTTATCTCATAATAGTGAGCTAGGGGGGTCAGTAGAAGTGTTCTAAGGGAAGTAATGAGATATCCCTGAAATCTAGTAAAGCCAGTGTTCCTGTAATAGAGTGATTATGACCAAACTCTTATATTCCATAACTTGCGAAGATTAGTGGATTTTGGTACGACTGGGACAATGTCGGCATATGCTCCTTGGATGTAGCCCTTAGTGGTGAACCATGTAAAAGTGTCGTGTTGTCCCTTTATGCATGTGATTGTTTTATTACTACTCTAATACATCTTACAGGTTTAACACATTCCTACCAATGTAGGAATAAGATCTGATAATTTAAAAGAAAAATTTAACACCCTGATTTACCCCTCCCATCTTAGGGTGTCACAGGGTTCTACATTAACCTCCATTTGATGTAACTCTAAAACATATTGAGCTATAAATTCCATAATAATTATGAAATAATATTTAAAATAGACTCATGATAAGGTTTCCTTATAGTCTATTCAATCCTTTTTACTGAATACTTTAGCAAAAAGTATATCCTTATAACATTCAGGGTTACCAAGAGAGTCATATTTTGTTTTGAAGACCCATTTACATCCAACTCTCTTGCATCCTTCAAGCAATTCCATAAGGTCCCATACTCTATTTTTTTCCATGTAATTTAACTCACATTTCATGGTATCTAACCATTTTCCAAATTATCACACATGATGGCTTGAGAATATGAAACTGAATCATTATTAATGCCAATATCATTTTCTATTTCATACAGATATACCACATAGTCATCATAAATAGATGACATTCTTTCCCTTTGGGATCTTCTTAATATTATTTCTTCTGGTTCTTCAACCATTTCTTCATTATGTATTTGGGAAACATTCTGTTGTTGTTCTACATGATTATTTTGTGATGAAATAATTTGATAAACAACAACATGTGTTGTTGTAATACAAGAAAATGGAACTTGAATTCTAACTTCTTTAATTTTCAATTTTTGTGGAACTTCACTCCCACTGAATTCACCATTCCTTATAAATATAGCATTTACAGTTTGAAAAATTCTCATACTATGGTTAGGAAAATAAAATCTATACCCATTTTGATTTCTATGTATAACCAATGAAATTACCACTGATTCTTCTTGCATCCTGTTTTCTTTTTTTGTGTGGATTATATGATCTTATTTCTGCAAGACCATTTTGTTGTGGTGTACCTGATATACTGTATTGTGCACATATTTCATGACTTTATAGAAACTTTTCAAATAGACCAGGGTTTTTTCCACTTCCATCAAATCTTACATAATATTCAACACCCCTATCAGACCTTATAACCTTCACCTTTCTATCTAATTTCCTCTCAACTTATTTTACATAAATTTCTAATACATTTATTGCTTTAGATTTCTCATGAAATAAATATACATATCTATAATGTGAAAAATCATTAATAAAGGTGATAAAGTATTTTTCTTTACCGAAATAATTGTCATAAAATGGTCTGCATATATCGGTATGTATGATCTCAAAGAGTTTAGTTCTTCAGGACTTCTATATAAGTAGTGTCTTGTATTGAACATAGATAAAGACTTCAATTCCAATCTATTAAAGCGAACTTGAAGTCGATAAACTAAGTTTGACTTCTATAATAATAGTGATCTAGGGGAGTTATAGGAAGTGTTCCAAGAGAATTAGTGATCTATTCATAAAATATTGTAAAGGTAGTGTGGCTGGCATAGAGTGACTGTGACCGAACTCCTATATTCCACATCTTGTAAAGATTAGTGGATTTTGGTATGACCAGCACACTCTCAGCGCATGCTCCTTGGACGCAACCCTTACTAATGAACCATGTAAAAGTTTTGTGTTGTCCCTTTCTAAATGTGATTGTTTTATTACTACTCTAATCCATCTTAAAAGTTCAACATGATCCTACCAACTTGGTAATAAGATCTGATAATTTAAAAGAAAAAGTTAACACCCTGATTCATCCCTCCCCTCTTAGGTTATCTTGGGGTTCTACATTAACATCCACTTGATGTAACTCTAAATCATATTAATCTATCAATTCCATAATAATTATGAAATAATCTTTCTTAGAGACTGGGGAGAAGGTTTCCTTATACTCTATACCGTCCTTTTGAGTGAATCCTTTAGCAACAAGTCCAGCCTTGTAACGTTCAAGGTTACCAAGAGAGTCATATTTTGTTTTGAATACCCATTTTCATCCAACACTCTTGTATCGTTTAGGAAATTCCATAAGGCCCCATACTTTATTTTATTCCATGGAATTCAACTCACATTTCATGGTATCAAACCATTTATCAGAATTATCACACATGATGGATTGAGAATATGAAACTAGAGCATTATCAATTCCAATATCATTTTCTATTTCATGCAGATATACTACATAGTCATCATAAATAGATGACCTTGTTTCCCTTTGGGATATTATTTATACCATTTCTTCTGGTTCTTCAACCATTTCTTCACTGTGAATTTGGGAAATATTCTGTTGTTGTTCTACATGATTATTTTGTGATGCAATAATTTGAGGAACAAGAAAATGTGAATTTGGAATACAAGAAAACAGAACTTGAATTATAACTTCTTTAATTTCCACATTTTGTGGAACTTCACTCCCACTGAATTCATCATTATCGATAAATCTATCATTTTTAGTTTCAAAAATTCTCATACTATCGTTAGGAAAATAAAATCTATTCCCTTTGATTTCTGTGGATAACCAATGAAATTTCCACTAACTGTTCTTGCATCCAGTTTTCTTTGTTGTGTATTATATGATCTTATTTCTACTACACCATTTTTTTGTGGTGTACCTGACATAGTGTATTGTGCACATATTCCATGGATTTCTAGAAACTTTGAAAATGGACAAGGGTTTTTCCCCTTCCATAAAATCTTCCATAATATTCACCACCCCTATCAAACCTTATAACTGTCACCTTTCTCTCTAATTTTCTCTCAACTTATTTTACATAAATTTCCAAGGCATTTATTGCTTGATATTTCTCATGCAATAAATATACATATCCATAATGTGAAAAATCATCAATAATGGTGATAATGTATTTTTCTTTACCGAAATAATAGACATAAAAAGGTCCACATATATCGGTATGTATGATCTCAAGGATTTTAGTACTCCTTATGGCACATTTCTTTGTGTGTTTTGTTTGTTTTCCTTTAATACAATCAACACAAATGTTTAGGTTAGTGATGTCCAATTTGGGAAGGATTTCAAACTTAATCAATATCTCCAATATTTCTTTGGAAATATGACCTAAACATTTATGCCATAAATAAGAAAATTTTTCATTTAAAAAACCATGTTTAGTACTAGAATTGTGATGCAAGGTCATAATTATTTCAGCATACATATTATCAAGATTTAGTTTATACAAACCATCATACAATAAACCAGATCCAATCATTCATGTATGCTTAAAAAAACTAAAATATCCATTCCCAAAATTAGAAAATTATCCGTTGACATCATGTTTTGATAAAGAAAAAAATCCCGAGATATACTAGGTACATAAAAGGTTTCACATAATTCCAAACTATATCCACTATCAAGGATTTAATGGTAAGTCCCAACAGCTTCAACCGAAACCTTCACTCTATTCCCCATGACGATGAAACTTTAAATTTGTATTGTGATTTGGGTTGAAAGGAATCCAAACATCATATTAGAAACATGAGTTGTACAACCAGAATCAATCCACCACATATTATGTGGACTAAGTTTGATTCATAACATGTATAATCATTTTTCTTAACTTTCTTTTCAAACCAAGACTTACGTTTTAGAAAATCCTTTTGGAAATGTCCAACATTCCCACAGAAATGAAATTTATCTTTATTTCCATTCTTATTGTTCTTACTAGAGGACTCATTAACCTTAAATGGTCCCTTTCCTTTTCCATGCGTCTTTATACCATGCTTTTTTCCTCTTTAATGATGAATATAATGGAAGAAGTGGATAACTTGACTCTTTAAATGTGTTTCCTCTTCAACTATAATATTATGCAATTCATTCACATTCCATTTATCTTTCATGGTGTTGTAGTTCATTTGAAATGGTTCATACTCAGATGGTAATGAGTTTAGGATAAACTGTACAAGGACACTTTCATCCTTTTTTATTCCTAAAGACTTAAGTCTTGTTACAATATTTTTCATTTCAATGACATGCTCAGGCATAATACGAGAACCATCAAACTTCATGGTAGTTAATGTACTCATTAATGTTATAGCAAGAGATTTTTCAACAGTTTGAGATTGGTCTCCTATGGATTTCCTAAATTCTTTAGCACTTTCAATTTTAGGGAGATCTGACATGATGTTACTTACTATGCTCATTAACATGAAAATCAAACTTAATCTGTTCGATATTTCCCATGATGCATAATATAATATATCATTATTGTTACTATCAACCATTGTAGTAACAGTTTTTCCACTCAGAGTGCTAAATCAAGATCCAATACACCAAGGTGAAATTGGATTTTCTCACTCCAGTCAGAGAAATTTTATCCATTAAAGATCAGAACAGTTGATGTATGTGAGTGCAATGATGATAAAAAGCTAACTGCCATAAATACATGCTTAAAATTAATGCTTTGAAATAATAATAATGCATTGATTCAGGAAAATTAATTAACATAAATGTTTATTAATGTTCTCCTTTGGGTGATACACTAATACATAAATATAATTGATACTAATTAAATTATCTTTATTTGGAAATGATATATGCATTAATTATATTTATTTATTGTTGTTGGATATATAAATAAATCTCATAATGCATATATATATTTCCAAAAATTATATTCATAAATTATAAGAATATGAAAATTTTCCTTTGGAAAATTAATAAATATCTCATAATAATGAATTTTAATTACTCATAAAATATCACAATATTATCAAAATTTTGAGCAATCAAAATATATCATTTTAACATAATTTTGGAACAATTTGAACCTTATGATTTGACCACTTTGGTGATTAAAAAATATCATACAGTAATGTTCCAAATATAGAACATCATAACATAACATAATTATAAATATAAATAAAATTTAATAAACATAAATTCAAATTTTTGTTTACACTTTATTTAAATTTTCCTGGAGTTAAATTTAAAACTCTAATAATTAATGAAAAATCAATTTTTTTAACAGTTTTCATGAGGTTTGAAAAACCCATGACAATAGGGATTAATAATTTATTATTACTAAATAATACTTAAGAGAGATAAAGAAAATGACAACACGTTACTTTTCCATCATTAAAACAAATTTAAATATAAGATCCATTAAATTATCAAATAATAATAAATAAATAAAAGGAGATTTCAATTTCTAAATCATGATGAGAGATGAGAGTTAGTAACCATTTTAATAATAATAATATGACTGTGTTGTGGGATTTTTCGAAATCTAAAAACTCTGTACGTTTTATGGTTTGATAATCCGTTGTGCTGTGGAATTTCCAAAAATTAAAATACTCTGTGTGTTTCATGGTTTGATAATCCTCTATACAATGATTGATTTTTTACCAATTTTCATGAGGTTTGAAAAACCCAAGACAATTGGGCTTAATCATTTATTATTATTAAAGAACACTTGAGAGAGATAAAGAAAATGAAAACACGTCACTTTTACATTATTAAAACAAATTTAAATATAAAATCCATTATATTTCCAAATATTAATAAATAAATAAAAATAGATTTAAATTTCTAAATCATAATGAGAGATGAGATTCAGTAACCATTTTAGAATCCCACTTCCATGAAAAAATGAAAAAATGATAGATATTTGGGTAAAAGAAAAAATTGCAACTTCCCTTGATTTCAAAGAATAATAAATAAATAAATAAATGGAATAATGTCATGAGATTCCAATTAAAAAATGATGATGAGAGAGGCGATATTTTGGGTTTCAAATCCCATGTAAATATCATGATAATTTAAGTTTTCAAATATTTAATGATTAAAAAAATCAATCATTGCATAGAGGATTATCAAACCATGAAATGCATGAAGTATTTGAATTTTAGGAAATTTCAAAGCATAGTGGATTATCAAACCATGAAACGTGTAAAGTATTAAAATTTTAGGAAATTCCATACCACACTCATATTAATTTTATTAATAGCCATTTAAAATAAGAAATAAGGAAAAAATCCATAAAACTCATTGACGTAATCCATATTTTCGATTCACAATTTAACACAACACAAAATAAATTTAAATATGGAAAAACACAGATTTCATAACCTACTCTGATAACACATGTAAATTAATTTCAATTAATTTAAGATATTTAAAATCTATGATTATCACATAGATAAATAAAATTCAAAAGAACATAAGACATACCTTTATCCATAGAATATTTTATATTTATGTCTCCTTGATTTTCTCCTACTTAAAAGGATTTTTATTCTTTACCTTATCTCTCTTCCACAACAGAATTAATGGAATGTACCAGAATTAAATTAAGACTTAATTGGCTAGGACATGACCCTTTTAAATAGGGATAAAACAGTTTTCATGGGTGGTTATTTAATTAACTCTCAAATCCAATAAATTTGACAATTATATCCCTCATTATCCCATTATAATAATATTAAACATAATATTACAGGAGTTAATCCAACAAGAATAACTTTCATAACACCTCCTTGACTCTGAAAAATATATCTTAGGAAGATATTGTTATGGAAGAGTAGGGAAAAAATGTTTCTCCTATCTCTGATAACAATGATCAATCTGACTTTGAAGTTGCAATTCAAAAAGAGGTGGATGAAGAACTACTGCATGAACTTGTCCTTACTGCTTCCAAAAGGAAAGGTAAAGATAAACTGGTTGTAGTTTCCTCTCAATCAACCAAGAAGTCTATGATGAATCACTCCAGTCTTCCCAGATTTTACCAACACCCCCCTTTGTGTCATTGTGTAACCTTCCCACTCTATAATGTAAGAAGTTGTCCTCATCCAAGTCAGTGGATGATGAGGGATTCCAATTGGTCCCTTTTAGGAAGTCCATACATCTATCCACTAAGACTAGCACTACCACAGATTGGCATAAGGGCAGTGCTGACATTTATCAGCGTTAAGAAAAACACACTGACAAAGGGGGGGGGGTTATCATCACTAGCTAAAAATGATAATAAATCCACCCTTTATCAGTGCTAAAAGAAATGTTGATAAAGGTGTAACCGTTATCATTGTTTTTTCTAGCGCTGATAAATTGTATATTTATCAGTGCTATTATTAGCACTGATAAAGGTTTTTAATAAAAAATATTATTAATTTATATAAAATTATTATATTTATATTCAAAAATAATGTTTATTTATATACATTAAATAAAAAACGCATGTTTATAATTAATATTTTTTTTAATAATTCAAATATACATATAATCTTTTAAAAAAAGTATTTATAAGATTATAATTAAATAATTATATATTTAAATAATTATAATATTAAATATATTTTATTAAATAATAAATATATTTATTGTATTTATAATTATATATAAATACTTTTTAAATATATATTTATAATTATAATTATAAATATAAATAAATATATATATGTTCCAATGAATTTGGTCAATAGATATATTGATGTGTGAGTATAATTGACAAGCATATGTTATGTATTCATCATGAATGGTCATTTATAAATTACAACCTTATTATTATTCATGTTGTCTATATATGTTATGACTTGTTTTTTATGATCTATACTTTACTAGGTATATGATTTATTCATGTTATACCCATTAACTTGTTATGTTCTCATAAATACTTATAAAATTAAAATAAATATATTTAAATAATGAATATATTGATTATATTTATAATTAGAAATGTTTAATTATATATAAATACTTTTTAGATATATATATTTATGATTATAGTTATAACTATATATATATTTAAATAAATATAAAATTACAATAGATGCATCTATTATAATTTTATAAATAAATATATAAATAATTATAAATTTATAATAAATTTATTTATTATAATTATAAAGTTATAAATATACATAATTAAATAATTATATTTATAAATATATAAAAATATTTATAAATAAATACAAATATCTAAAATTTTAATTCTAAATAAATATAGATATATTTAAATAATTATAAAAGTATAAGAAATTTAATAATTATATATAATTATAAAAATAAATATATAATAAATATATTTTTTATAATTTTATAATTATTTTAATAAATTAATATATATATATATAGTTATAATAATAAATTAATATTTATTTATTTAAATAATTATAAAATTTTAAAAAATATTTATTACACTTATAATGTTATAAATATATATAATTAAATAAATTTATTTATAAATTTATAAAAATATTTATAAATAAATACAAATATTTATAATTATAATTATAAATAAATATAGATATATTTAAATAATTATAAAATTATAATAAATATATTAATTATATATATTAATAAAATTATAAATTTAATAAAGAGATGGCGTCCAGGGTTCGAGAGCAGCTCTAGACTCTCTCCCATGGTGTCTATATTTCATATGATCATCTCTTCAGGTGAAGCAGTGTTGGCTCGTCTTGTAGCAGTTGTGAGATTTGAGGGAAGCGACGACATAGGTTACCTCTTAGGTGATTTGAAGATTCTGTTCGGTTCTAGTGGTCCATGATAGTCCAGTGGTTGTGTTCCATCTTGGGTAGGTGCTTCTTCAACCTTTGTTTCCTACAGTGGCGACACATCTGATCTCCAACTGACGGTAGTGGCAGCATAGTCTTTCACCCCGACGTTAGATCCAATTGCTGCTACTTTTCTTTCTACTAACCAATTTGATGTCTTCTTCATCATTTCATTTTCCTTACATGTTACTTCTGAGAATATACTTTGATTCTCACCGATATGCCAATGTCTCTTTGGATGCTCGGAATCTCGTGGATAAGGTGATGGTTTCTATTCATGTTCCGGTTAGTCCCAATTGTTTCTCCCTTCTCAAACGGTCGGTCGGTGGTATTCGTCAAACATGTAGAATTTGCTATGTTAAGTTCGATACCACGATAGTCTCAGAGTGACTAAAAATCGAGGAATTGTCAATTCTTGGCCGTCTCATGTTTCATAAAGGTTCAGTGTCATGAAAGATCGGTGATCTATCTTTGAAACTTTAAAACATTTGGGGCTTCGAAGGATGGTGATGCATCTCACTAGGGAGGGGTTTATTCCACTTCCTTTTCCCTTCAGGAGAGTTAAAAATAAATTCTTGGGGTTTTGGTTTAATATCGCTCAAACCGGGAATTTTACACATCCGTGAATGGGATCGCTCCTTCAACCCACCAGAGTCTGGCCGGTCTTCGGTTCAGGTATGGGTTAAAGTCTTAAACTTGAATTGGATTCTTTGTCACCCCAAGATCCTCTATGACAATGAAATATACATTGGGGTGCTAATAAAATTGGATAAAGAGAAAAAAATTTCCAGGTTCGGGTACTTTTCAATATTTCTTGTTGAAATTGATTTGGCTTCCGTTCTAGTCGATTGTGTTTTTCTTTCCATTGAGGATGAATAAATTTAATTGCATATTGAATATGAAAAAATTCCAAGTTTCTATTCGAACTATAAGAATAATGGACATGATATATTAAACTATAGGAAGTTGCGTGGTGTGGCTTCAGATTCAAGGAGAGCAGCGAGATAAGGTCCCTCTGTGGGGGATGTTGGATAGTAGAACACTAAAAATGAGGGTGGATCTCATCGGGATGGTCCAACTGAAATTCCCACTACTACCTGGGCTAGATATGAGATGATGGATGATAGAAATGTGTCTAAACCTTGTCAAGATGGCAATGGGCATCATGTTAGATTATGGGTTGATATCGTGGAGGGACAGATTGCGAGTGAACACTCGGTTGGGCCAGCAGATCTGGTTGTGGCATCCCTCAGAGACCAGAATACCCTGCCTTGTGATGATAGAGGTTCTGCTAGAAAAATAACTACTTTGGATGGTGGACCTATAGCCAAATCAAGGGACAATCAATCCATTGATGATGATTCCATTCAAGAGTCTGATGATCATGAGCTATTACAGGAGCGACTGATTGTGTTAGGGTCCCGCAAGGGGAAGAAAACTGTTGTGGATGCGGAAGGATTCCAGTTGGTATTGCATCGTAAATCAAAAACATATGAGTCCCATCGGGCTCCATTGGATGTATCCTCTCATGGAAACCCTAATCTTCCTATGGACCCTAATTCCAGGATTGATCCCCCAAAGGGGGTAGTCATTTTGATATTGTGTTGGAAAATATTGCACTCACGTCTAAGGACACTCAATTGGATGAAGAGCATATAACTCCTCAGAATGTCATACCTTCTGATATAGTGTAGGCAGTTACTGTGCAAGAGGCACATCAAACCATGGATTTGGATATTGGTGTTGACTCTCTTGTGATGTTGAGGACCAAAAATACAGAAACCGTGATCCAATATGGTGCTGGGAAATTGAATGCCTTTGAATCTAGATAGAAGGAATTTATGTAACACCCCAATATTTCATAGTATGTTATTTCTTCAAAGTACTTCAATAACTTGCACTACATGCAACACTGAGTTCAAGTGCACCACGACTTACCAAACTAGCCGTTCAAAAGCAGTTATGAGTAGTATTAACTGAATTTTGAACTTTATATAATACTTATAATTTTAGAATCCATATTATGAGTTTCTTAGACATAATGTAAGAACTAATTCATTTTTTTCAGATAAAAGAAGTATTTTTCAAAAAATATACTTTTACCGCCTTTTAATGGTGAACCCTTTTTAAATCCAATATTTGAATCTTTTATATATTCAATTTGACAAAATAAACTTCTTCTTTAGAATCGGGACATAAGAATTTAGTTTTAATAAATTTTCTGGTTTTTCTAATAACTTTCATATTTGGGTGAATAGTGAAAAATACTATATTTTAACTGAAAACAACTTTTTTAATCAAAATAATTTATAGTGTTAAATTATACATTTTAATGGTTTTTAAGTATAAATAGATTATATTTTTTAAATTTAATCCAATGCTGGTCATTGTAAGTAATTTCACTATGAAATTTGACATAAATAAGTGTCAAACTTTTGATAGTTATTATTTCTTAAAAATACACCTTTTGGTTTTGACAGTGAGAATTAATTTTAAATTAATAAATGAAACTTATATTTTTTTAATTTGGTAAAATATACTTCATTATTGAATTCTAAGTATCAAAATTATCTTAGGGTGAATTTTTGTATTTTTCTGAAAACTTTTAATTTTTGATGAATAATGAAAAACACTGAGTTATAGTTTAAAACCGAATTTTTATTTAAATAATTATTTATTTTTTTAATTTTATTTTAGGTCAAAATAGATACATAATACTTATATTAGTTCAATGTAATTCATTATATTCCGTTTATAATAATTTTAGATATATAAAAATTTTATTGAACTTTTCACCGTCTTTTACCCACCTCCTAGGAGAATTTGTAAATTCACATAAAACATTATTTTACCGCTTCTGTGAGTTGAATTTTGAAAATACGAGAGACACGGTTAATACCAAGGAGTAAAATGTGGTTCAATAAGATAAAAATAATTTTTGGTGAATAGTAACTTTTTACTTTTATTTACCACGGCTAAAAGTAAATAAGGCAATTAAGGGTAAAAATGATATTATTATTACCCTAAAACATGTCACAATCCTATTGGATAAGTGTAATTAGACCAAAAACAACCTTATGAATAAAATATGACCATTTAGGTCCACTTGGATTAGATTAATACATTTATTATTATTTAATTTAAAGAAGAGTTAAAAGAGTTAAAATCAAAGTTTAATAACTAAACCATTTTTAATATAGGGTTATACATAAGATAATTTCTACTATAAATATTCATTAGAAAGATAAAAATATTTCCTACATAATGGTGTTTTATTTATAATTTTTATAGATTAAATAATTAAATTTATTTATGACACAATGATGATGCAATATTTTCCTTATTAATGAAAGAATCAAATAAATGGTATTATAAATGTTAAAATAAATATAATTTGAATATTTTGATGCCATAAACGAATTTTCTAGGTTACTATGGAATTTTAAAATTGATTAAATAAATTTATTTTGAATTAATAAATTTATTACGACTTTAACAAAAATCAATTATTAAATAGTTTTAAAATTGATATAAAAGAGTTTTTAAAATAAATATTATATTATTAATTTATATAATATTCCTAAAAATATAAGGTTTGGGAAAAAGACTTATATGATGATAGGTATGTAATTAATGAACCACTTTGGGTTCTCTTGGTAGTTTATATTAAGTTTATTATCCAAATAATATAAAAATACAAAGAGACATGGTAAATGACAAACTAATTAACTAAGAGTTAAATCTAAAGGATAAGGTTAATATAGTGACCCAAACCTATCTAAAACCTATTGGTGTAGTTTATTTAGACCCATACCCATCTTATCCTCGAAATAAATTAGTTTGGAGCCATTATAAACCAAATATGAATTTATTATAAAATAATACTTTAAGTTTTTCCTAAAGAGCCCCTCCCCCCCTTATAAAAGGACACCACTTATAACCCATTCCTCACACCTCTCAATACTTTTGGATCATCCAAACTCTACCCAATTAATCTCCCTACATCCCTATCCTACTCTTATAAGCCTTACCTTAGTCATAAGGCACTTACAGAGTCATTTTGGTTCAAACCAAAGGGAGTTACCCAAATTAAAGTTAACGATTTCTCTTAAGTTATTTTCTTTTATTTTGCTTCTCCAACCCTTAAAATCTTTTTATTCTTTTCTTTTGTAACAACACCAGTATCCTCAATATACTAGGATTTTTTATGAGAAGTATTCTAACTAAACTTACACACACCTCCATCTAATGGGTGAAGAACATAATGTTTTTGTGGATGGCAACCAAACGCCTCACGCAACGATGATTGTTCAATTATATCCTACCGCCTCTCATGGTGGCCATTATGATGGCACAATAATTAAATATTATATTCATGATATTTATTTTATATATAATCTTATGTAATTACATTTTATATCATACCATTATTCGTTTCATGTTTTATATATATACGATAATTTCATTTGAGGAAGTGCAGACTACCGCCCCCACAAAGTGATATGACTCGTTCATACCATACATGGAACGTATAAAGGATGGTGTTAATTAACTTAAGTAACATATATAAGATATTATATTATACTGGAATAATAATATACCTATGTATCATTTGGTTTTTATTCCTTTTAAAATGAAAAATTAAATCGAAGTAGCGTTCGTGCGTACGTATGGATTACCGTCTCCACGAACGCGATGAGATTCATTCCCCATCATATCCATTCAAGACTAATTTTCATTTTATGGTTAAAAATAATATTTAATGACATAATATCATTCTATATATAAATAAAATATATCCTATTCATAACAAACATGTCTTATGTAACTAAGCCTATAAAGGAGAATGAATCAGTTAACACCGAAACGACGATAATACTAAAAGGCAATATTAGAAGATCATATATGATATCATATTAATTTATATTATTCTTGTATAATTTAATAAAAATTATTTCACCATTATACAGGAGGTTAACCTACCCTCGACAATGTAAAAGTACAAGGTAGGGGTTTATTTTACAATCTCTTCATTATCTGAGGTTGTTTATATGTAATTATCTACTGGGACGTCTTTATCATCCACATCCATGTTTCTTAAAAATTTATTTCAAAAAATTATTAATATTTTATAGAATATGGGTTAAATCCATTTAAAACCTTGTTTGTATTTTTATAAGATGTTTATAAAGGAATCTTTCCATCATTTTCCAAACAAGGTCCTTTTTAACCTTTTTGACAAAATTAAGGTAAGAACATCTTTTTTTAACTTATACGGAGGGTGCAAATATTTTCTGCCATTATAAAATCATTGAAGCTTCCCTTACAATCTTATAAGAATATTTTCAAAGTAAATGTTTTCTTTTATAATTATTTTACTTTTAAATGATTTAAAAAAAAGAGATATTTCTCTCAAATTGTTTTGATTTCATCTATGTCAACATCCTTTGATAGATTTTAAGCTTATTTGAAGTAGATTTATTATGATACAAAACTTCCATAATTTATCGAAGGTTTTGTGATATGTTTGACTGTGGATGTGTTATTTTAATACCATTCATGGTTTATGGAGAAGGTATTGAAATTTCATACGCTAGTTTTAATATAAATATTTATGTTATGTTTAAACCTATTCATATGAGGAATGCATTGGACTTAGTAAGTGAGGGCTGGATCTCGCTATAGCTCCACGATGAATCGGTAGGTCTCATGATACAGACTAGTATCTTGGTACAAGGCCTTGACAAAATCTTATTTGTAGTATTGGCACGGGGCCTTGACTATGTGGTTATGATAGTCTGGCATTATGCATTCCATCATTATGAAAGTGGTTATTTATATTGCATGTGATTATTAGACTAGTAGAATATCCATGTGAATAAGTAAATTGAATTATTTCATTTTATTTTTCCCATATTATGCTGAATTTCAAGTTTAAAAGGCTTTTCTTTTATTTATACATTTCCTTAAATGTTTATGTTTATTTATGAAATTTTCTGCAATATTGTTATCCTTACTGAGAATCTGAGCTCACCCCTTTCTATGTTTTATTTTTCCCAGGATGTGAGGAAGTATTTTATGACTGACCTGTAGGGATAATCTGAGGGGATATGAGTGTGGACTATGGAGACTATGTTGTTTTAGTTTTTCACTTTATCATGTAATTTAAGACTTAGGAATGTATCTAGTGTTTCCAAGGATACTAAACTAATCAGTCTTTCAAGACTTGATCTTTTGTGATCATGCCGATGTTATGTAATAATGCACCGACTCGGGGTAACTGGGGTCGGGGAATTACAGTTGGTATTAGAGGAATTTTAGTACAATCCTTGGAATCTAGATTTAAATAAACTCTGATTAGAGCACATAGACCTAATATGGACTATGAGGATTAGTATAGAAGAACTTCCTAGAATTTTGGTATTGTAGAGATTTTGTGAGTTTTCCGAGCAATACATCCCTATCAGGATACAAGCAGGAAGAGGTGGCTATGGAATAGATGTACCTATGAGTAAAACCCAAAAACACCGCTTTGAGATAGACTCAAACGGGAACTGGTGCACGACAATGGGTCTTGCTGCACTCTTGGTTAGGACACTCTCGAGGGATACACTTAGGATAATACTCATTTTCTTTACAAACCATTATGAAGGGTTTATGAGTATATACTTTCTCAATGAAAACATTTTTATGATTATGGATTATATCCATAAACTGTTCAATCTATGTTAGGTATTTTACAAGTTTGGAATTATTCATTGCAATTCATAAACTGACCTAGTGTATGCCATTGTATATAAATGGCGCCCAGTAGAAGGAATGTGAACACCAACAATACGTATGATCCGAAGAGTAAGAATGATCATATATTTCATGGTATTAATCCAACATTTAGAAGGGAAATTTCCCCCCATGTATTCTCAAAAATATGAAGAAATAGTATAATGTGTAAAAAATATAAGTAAAGAATTCTCTAAGTTCTATGGATTTTAATGGAAGCAAGATAAGAAAAGGATGGAAGATAGAAAGATGTATAAAGGGAAGAGGGAAAAGAAGAATTTTTCCTATATGTGATAACTGTGTGAAGAAACACCCTGAGACTTTCTTGAAGGGAATGAGAGTTTGTTATAAGTGTAGAGAAAAAGGACACCAAGTACGTGACCACAAGGGTATGTAAAAGGTTTCAAGT
This sequence comes from Viscum album, assembly GCA_963277665.1. Taxonomy (NCBI): domain Eukaryota; kingdom Viridiplantae; phylum Streptophyta; class Magnoliopsida; order Santalales; family Viscaceae; genus Viscum; species Viscum album. Next base: position 93,053,330 of record OY728125.1, read on the forward strand.
GTACAATGCCTCATCTCCAAGGAGTCGAGACACTACGCGAACCAATGTCCAAATCATCAGAGTATGCCCCAAATAATGCTATTGAATAATAATCAAGGTATGATACTACCAAATATGAGGAGGAATGGTTAAAGTTCTTATGTTGTTATTAAAGAATTATGTCATTTGAGTGTTGTATCAACGATATACTAGTTATAATAATTATGGAGTATATAAGGATTGTACTGCAGTAATACTCCATTAAAGACTTGAGATTGTGTGGAACCAAGAAAAGTGACTCAATAGCAGGTTAATGTTTTGGAAAATATATGGTTGAGAGAAAGATAAAACATAATATGGTTCTGATACCGAGGTAGTGATTTTGGAATAATACATGTCAGAATTGGAAAAATTATATTGGATATTCTTGACTACCTTGAAACTGATTAATGATTTGTATATTCCATCACTGTTGGAGTTTACAACATTTTTGGATGGAAGATGTATATGCAGTATTCTATAAGGAATAAGGGAGCATTAATGTAATCAATAAGGTTTTATGGTAATTCAGGGTGTTACTATGATTTAAAATAATACATGATGAAGGTATTCACATGTTATTACGTGGAAAAAAGGATCTTCATTGTGTTTAAATTCCTTATAAATTTTGGACTGTGAGTTTGGTCAGAAGTATTTTTGATAATTCTTGTTTGAGATTATTTTTGGATTGCCATAAAAAGGACAACCCAGAGGTCAGGCGGCAACCCGTCGCGTCCGGCAAGGCCGCGAGACTTGAACCCACAATCGAAGGGCGACAAGGGTGTATCACCTACCACTGGCCCATGTGATGTCCTGGATTGAATAATGTAGTTTTTTTACGTTCAAGAAAAGGAATTATGAATTTATTTTTTTTGGAACCCTATAAGAATAGGATAAATAAAATATTTTTTTAGTTCCATTATCTTTTAGAGTGAAAGATGAGTTTGTGGTAGAAATTAGTTAAAGGATGGAACTATACTTGTCAAGTATATATATTTTTCCTTATTCTATTAATCTATGAAGAAATTAATTCTTAAACTTTAGGTAAGGGATCTTAAAACTAAAAATGTGTTATCCTAATAGCTTATGTTTTGTTTAACATATGATATTTTAAATCATCATAGATTTATGGCTTTGAGGCCCCCAATTCTGTAATTGTTTGTGAATGATGACCTCAATCACTCCCTATAAATTTTATGTTTTTCCTCTAATTATGAGTCTCTAATTTTCACCAATGTTCTCCTAATGAAGATCATAATTTAGTGGTGACTTTTTCATTCCCATTTCCCTCTTATTAAGACTAAATTTTGTTAACCCAATTTCCGATGTGGGTTTTCTCACAAAGGTATTTTCTATTTTCAACCATTTATTTTCAAAAAAAAAATCAAATTGCGAGGACACAATTTATTGAAGGAGGGAAGAATGTAACACCCCAAGATTTCATAGTACGTTATTTCTTCAAAGTAATTTAATAACTTTCACTACACGCAACACTGAGATCAAGTACACCACGACTTACCAAACTAGCCATTCAAAAGTGGTTATGAATAGTATTAACTGAATTTTGAACTTTATATAATACTTATAATTTTAGAATCCATATTATGAGTTTCACATAATTTAAGAACCAATTCATTTTTTTTTTCAGATAAAAGAAGCATTTTTCAAAAAATATACTTTTACCACCTTTTAATAGTGAACCCTTTTTAAATCCAATATTTGAATATTTAATATATTCAATTTGACAAAATAAACTTCTTATTTAGAATCGGGACATAAGAATTTAGTTTTAATAAATTTTTCTTGTTTTTCTGATAACTTTCATATTTGGGTGAATAGTGAAAAATACTATGTTTTAATTGAAAACAAATTTTTTAATAAAAATAATTTATAGTGTTAAATTATACATTTTAATGGTTTGGAAGTATAAATAGATTATATTTTTACAATTTAATCCAATTATGGTCATTTTAGGTAATTTCACTTTGAAATTAGATACAAACAAGTGTCAAACTTTTGATAGTTATTATTTCTTAAAAATACGCCTTTTGGTTTTGACAGCTAGAATTAATTTTAAATTAATAAATGCAACTTCTATGTTTTGAATTTGATAAAATAGATATCATTATTGAATTCGGAATATTTTCAAAGTAAATTTTTTCTTTTATAATTATGTGACTTTTAAATGATTTCAAAAAAAGAGATATTTCTCTCAAATAGTTTTGATTTCATCTATGTCAACACCCTTTGATGGATTTTAAGCTTATTTGAAGTTGATTTATTATGATACAAGACTTCCATAATGTATTGAAGGTTTTGTGATATGTTTGACTGTGGATGTGTTATTTTTATACCATTCATGGTTTATGGAGAAGGTATTGACATTTTGTACGCTAGTTTTAATATGAATGTTTATGTTATGTTTAAACCTGTTCATATGAGGAATGCATTGGACTTAGTAAGTGACTGGTGGAGCCCACTATAGCTCCTCGATGCATCGGTAGGTCTCATGAGACAAACTAGTGTCTTGGAATAAGGAATTGACAAAATATTATTTGTAGTCTTGGCACGAGGCCTTGGCTATGTGGTTATGATAGTCTGGAATTATGCATTCCATCATTATGAAAGTGGTCATTGATATTGCATGTTATTATTCGACTAGTAAAATATCCATGTGAATAAGTAAATGGAATTATTTCATTTTATTTTTGCCATATTATGCTGAATTTCAAGTTTAAAAGGCTTTTGTTTTAGTTATACATTGCCTTAAATGTTTATGCTTATTTATGAAATTTTCTGCTATATTGTTATTCTTAATGAGCATTTGAGCTCACCCCTTTCTATGTTTTATTTTTCCTAGGATGTGAATAAGTATTTTATGACTGACCTACGGGGATACTCTGAAGGGATATGAGTGTGGACTATGGAGACTATGTTGTTGTAGTTTTTCACTTAATCATGTAATGTAAGACTTATGAATGTTTCTAGTGTTTCCAATGCTACTAAACTAACCGGTCTTTCGAGACTTGATCTTTTGTGATCATGCTAATGTTATGTAATAATGCACCGACTCTGGGTAACTGGGGTCGGGGCGTTACAGTTTGTATCAGAGGAATTTTAGTACAATCCTTGGAAGCTAGATTTAGATAAACTATTATTAGAGCACATAGACCTAAGATGGACTATGAGGATTAGTATAGAAGAACTCCCTAGAATTTTGGTATTGTGGAGATTTTGTGAGTTTTCCGAGAAATACATCCATGTCTGAATATGAGCAGGTAGAGGCGGGTCTGACACAGATGTACCTAGGGGTAAAACTCGAAAACACTGCTTTGAGCTAGACTCGAACAGGAACTGGAGCATGAAAACAGTTCTTACTGCACTCTTGGTTACGACACTCTCAGGGGATACGCTTAGGATAATTCTCATTTTCTTTACAAACCATTATGAAGGGTTGATGAGTATATACTTTCTCAAAGAATTTTTTTTATGATTATAGATTATATCCATAAACTATTCAATCTATGTTAGGTATTCTTCAAGTTTGTAATTATTCATTGCAATTCATAAACTGGCCTAGTGTATGCCATTGTATAGAAATGGAGCCCAGTAGAAGGAATGTGAACACCAACAATATTAATGATCCAAAGAGTAATAAGGATCATATCTTTCACGGTATTAATCCAACATTTTGAAGGGAAATTGTCTCCCATGTATTCTCAACATATGAAGAAATAGTATCATGTGTTAAAAAGATAAGTAAATAATTCTCTAAGTTCTATGGCTTTGAAGGGAAGAAAGAGACGAAAAGGATGGAAAATAGAAAGATGGATAAAGGGAAGAGGGAAAAAAAGAATTTTCCCATATGTGATAACTATGTGAAGAAACACCCTGGGACATTCCTGAAGGGAATGGGAGTTTGTTATATGTGTGGAGAAAAAGGACACCAAGTACGTGACTGCAAGGGTAAGAAAAAGGTTTCAAGTGTACAATGCTTCATCTGCAAGGAGTTGGGACACTACGCGAACCAACGTCCAAATCATTAGAGTATGCCCCAAATGATGCTATTAGATAATAATCAAGTTATGATACTACCACAGATGAGGAGGAATGCTTAGAGTTCTTATGTTGTTATTAAAGAATTATGTCATTTGAGTGTTGTATCAACGATGTACTGGTTATAATAATTATGGAGTATATAAGGATTGTATTGTTTACTATTCCGTTAAAGACTTGAGATTGTGTGGAACCAAGAAAAGTGACTCAATAGTAGGTTAAATTTTGGGAAAATATATGGTTGAGAGAAAGATAAACCATAATATGGTTCTGATACTGAGGTAGTGATTTTTGAATAATATATGTTTGATTTGGATAAATTATATTAGATATTCTTGACTACCTTGAAACTGATTAATGAGTTGTATATTCCATCATTGTTGGATTTTACAACTTTTTTTATGGAATAAGTATATCCAGCATTCTATAAGTAACAAGGGAGTATTAATGTAATCAATAAGGTTTTATGGTAATTAAGGGTGTTACCTTGTTTTAAAATAATACATGATGAAGATATTCACATGATAATACATGGAAAAAATGATCTTTATTGTGTTTAACTTCCTTATAAATTTTGTATTGTGAGTTTGGACAGAAGTATTTTGGATAATTCTAGTTTGAGATTATTTTTGGATTTCCATAAAAAAGGACAACCCGGAGGTCAGGCGGTAACCCGTCGCGTCCAGAGAGGCTGAGAGACTTGAACCCACAACCGAAGGGCAACAAGGGTGTATCACCTACCACTGTCCCACGTGATGTCCTAGATTGAATAATGAAGTTTTTTTAAAGGTCTGGTAAATGAATTGTAAATTTATTTTTTTTGGAACCCTATACAAATAGGATAAATAAAATATTTTTTTAAGTTCTATTATCTTTTAGAGTGAAAGATGAGTTTGTGGTAGAAATTAGTTAAAGGATGGAACTCTACTTGTCAAGTATATATTTTTTTACTTCTTCTATTAATCTATGAAGAAATTAATTCTTAAACTTTAGGTAAGGGATCATAAAACTAAAAATGTGTTATCCTAATAACTTATGTTTTGTTGAATTGATTATATTTTAAATCATCATAGATTGATGGCTTTGAGGCCCTCAATCCTACAATTGTTTGTGACTGATGACCTCAATCACTCCCAATAAATATTTTTGTTCTTCCTCTAATTATGTGTCTCTAATTTCCACCAATGTTCTCCTAATCGAGATCATAATTTGGTGGTGAATTTTTCATTCCCATTTTCCTCTTATTAAGGCTAAATTTTGTTAACCCAATTTCCGATGTGAGTTTTCCCACAAAGTTATTTTCTATTTTCAATCTTTTGTTTTCAAATTTTTTTTTGAAATTTCAAGGATTAAATTTATTGAAGGAGGGAAGAATGTAACACCCCAAGATTTCATATTACTTTATTTCTTCAAAGTAATTCAATAACTTGCACTACACGCAACACTGAGTTCAAGTGCACCACGACTTACCAAACTAGCCGTTCAAAAGCGGTTATGAATAGTATTAACTGAATTTTGAAATTTATATAATTCTTATAATTTTATAATCCATATTATGAGTTTCTTAGACATAATGTAAGAACTAATTCATTTTTTCAGATAAAAGAAGTATTTTTCAAAAAATATACTTTTACTGTCATTTAATGGTGAACCCTTTTTAAATCCAATATTTGAAACTTTTATATATTCAATTTGACAAAATAAACTTCTTCTTTAGAATTGGGACATAAGAATTTAGTTTCAATAATTTTTTCGTGTTTTTCTGATAACTTTCATATTTGGGTGAATAGTGAAAATACTATATTTTAATTGAAAAAAAGTTGTTTAATCAAAATAATTTATAGTGTTAAATTATACATTTTAATGGTTTGGAAGGATAAATAGATTATATTTTTACAATTTCATCCAATGGTGTTCATTGTAAGTAATTTCACTTTGAAATTGGACATAAACAAGTGTCAAACTTTTGATAGTTATTATTTCTTAAAAACACGCCTTTTGGTTTTGACAGCGAGAATTAATTTTAAATTAATAAATGAAACTTATATGTTTTTAATTTGGTAAAATAGACTTCATTATTTAATTCAGAATATCAAAATTACCTAAAGGTGAATTTTTGTTATTTTTATGAAAACTTTTAATTTTTTGATGAATAGTGAAAAACACTGAGTTATAGTTTAAACCAAATTTTTATTCAAATAATTATTTATTTTATTTAAATTTATTTTAGGTCAAAATAGATACATAATACTTATATCAGTTCAATGTAATTCATTGGAGTCAGTTTATAATAATTTTATATATATAAAAATTTTATTGAACTTTTCACTGTCTTTTACCCACCTCCTAGGAGAATTTGTAAATTCACATAAAACTTAATTTTACCACTTTTGTGTGTTGAATTTTAAAAATTAAAGAGACATGGTTAATATCAAGGAGTAAAATTTGGTTCAATAAGATAAAAATGATTTTTGGTGAATAGTAATTTTTTACTTTTATTTATCACGGTTAAAAGTAAATAGGGCAATTAAGGGTAAAAATGATATTATTATTACCCTAACACATGTCTTAATTCTATTGGATAAATGTGATTCGACCAAAAACAACCTTATGAATAAAATATGACCATTTATGTCCACTTGGATTAGATTAAGACATTTATTATTATTTAATTTAAAGAAGAGTTAAAAGAGTTAAAATCAACGTTTAATAACTAAACCATTTTTAATATAAGGTTATACATAAGATAATTTCTACTATAAATCACTACAACAGAATCTCCGTTTAGCGGCAGTTTTGTTTTTTGCGTTTCGCGGCGGTCTAAACTGCCGTGGCATGGTTTGGCAGCGGTTTACAGAAACTGCCGCCTAATACGGCGTCGCCAATCTATTCGCGATGGTTTTTTCCATTTCGAGGCGGTTTAAGGAAAGCATCGTATCTAAATTATTTCTTGGCAGTTTTCCTAAATTTAGTGGTGGTTTTTATGATCCCTGGATATCAATTTATTCGTGGCGGTTATAACCGCTGCGAATAAACTCAAATTCAGCGGCCGTAAAACCGCCACCTAAGTCACGTGAACCGCTGCGGAACGAGGCAGCAATGATTCGGCTATGTCGTGGTGGTCAAAACCACCATTAAACGTTAGAAAAAATTTACGTTTAGCGGCAATTTTCACAGTTTAGCGGTGGTTTAAACCGCTGCCCATATAAATGTCGCGGTAGTTAAATCCGCCGCGAAAAGCTGCCCTGAAAAAAAAAAATCTGCTTTTGCTGCACCACTGCCCTGAAAAACAAATCAAACCATAAATATAAACCAACTGAGATACATTATAGCCCTCCTACCATGTATAACCCACAACATGTATCATCATAACTAGCGCTCCTCCTTCACTACATCACATTCCCACAATCACTTTCTCAATATGAAAAATAACAACATGACAATCACACACCAAAACACCACTTTCCACAAAAATTCATTTGGTAAGAAATTATATATTATTCATATTTGGTTAAAATGGATTAATTAATTATAACTGATGATAAAATATTATAATTAATTATGTATGATTCCTTTTTATGTTATAGGACCTAAGAAAATGGGTGGTGAAAGATTGGTCCATGGAAAGCTTGGGGGTGAGGACTGTCTATGAGCTGTTAAGTGGTTTTTCAATGGAAAGGGTTTCAAAATGAGTTAGGATCTCTAATGTTCTAGACCTATTGTTTTTATTATTATTTTGTGTGGTTTGAGGTGTGTAAGATTTCCATTTGATTCCATTCTCCTTCTATAAACCCAATTATTATTTTTTAATTAAATGGTTAATTGAAATTAAAATGTTAAGGTGATTGAAGACGATGAGAAAACTAAACTATGTGCTAGGGAACAAATAGAAGATTGTGTACTGGCCTGATTCCTCGGTCTCTAAAGGATGAGGCATTGAACTTAGAGATCTCAAGTGACTTCCTGACCCCCTTCATTAGGGGGGGGGGGGCTTTTGAGATGTCTTTTCCCTAGAGGATGAGCCTTGTATACCTTTTTATGGAGGTGTTTTGTGACATAAGATGACCATCCAATGTGGGCTAGCTAAGACCCTTGAGACACCTCCAACAATTAAGTAATGTTTGACTTAGAAACCATGGCCTATCTAGTCTGTAATGTGTCTTGGGTATACCATCAAGTTATGCAATCATAGTAATTGTTTGTATCGACCAATACCTTTTCTATTAGTTGTGATTTACTCTAGGTGGACGAACATAGGATGGACTAGGATTGGGTTTTGTGAGTGGACCATCTAAGTGTAACCTTCTAACTAAGATGGTCTATGATCCATATTCCTGGAAAACCCATTATTTGGTTTCTGCATTGAGGCCGAGATGTTATTTTATATATTGACACTGCTAGAAATTGTGATTTTATCGAATGAAAAGTACTATATTGAGATAGTGGTCCATGAAAAAGGATCTCAAGAGAGATTCTTCTACATACATACAGACCTAGAGGACCCATGTGGGTTCCCAGTAGATAGACCAACCCTGAACAGGTGCGTGTGTTTCTTTAGAGATGGTTATAGGTGTCACTATAGAACCCAAACCAATGTGGATGACTGATGGAGCTTAGATGATAATGATGGGAATGGGTGTTCGGTTGACCATGGTTTTATTTATATTTATATTTACTCTTGATTCATGATATTTAACAAGATTCATTAGAATCTCTAATTGGGCATGACACAATTTTCATTACTTAGGACACCTGTGAATCTCTTGTTGGGATGGATGAGACCCTTTGATTCTTATTGTGTTTCTAATCTATTATCATGACATATTTGGGGTGGACACTTAGTACAACTAGAATCAATCATATATGATAGATGTATGGGTGAATAACTAATGGTGGTACCTTTTTTTGCAAAAAAAAATCCATCGGGTCCTGTGTGCTAGATATATTCTAGTAATTTATATATCTTCTCACTAGAGTGTTAGTTTGGGACATATGAGTAGTCCATTCTAATAATTTTTCTATATATAACATGATTCTACACATGCATTAATAATCTGGGGTTTATATTGATAACATACAAGTAGATGGTGCTTTATAGCTTTGTAGGGATTATGATAGGTGTGGGTGGATAATTGGAGCATCCATCGGGTCGATAACCCTCCTAGTAGCATAATGGATCCAAGGAATGAGTCCTCTATTTATTTTTTGGATTAAGTAACCCTATCATAGTGATAGTACATGGGTCCTCCATTCATAGAGTTAGTAACCCTCTCAGTTGATGCACACAATGCACATTGAGGCATAGATCATTCATTGCAGCCAATAACCCTCTTGAATAACAAAGTATTTAGTGTTTAATGAGTCCATTATTACTTCTACTATTGATGGAGGATGTAGAAGTTATTGATGTGTGATAGTGTGGTTGAAAGTTAGGACATGAAAATGTGTGGTGGAAACTACCAATTCAAACACAGGCCTAAATGGAATGATGTATACCACACTAGAGAAATCAAGACATAAAAAGAAACATCAGAAATCAATAATATGCATAAAAAGAAACATGAGAAATCAAGGAAATTTTAGGACATGAAAATGTGTGGTGGAAACTATGTGCCACAAATATTACATATACAAACCAATTGTTCCCATATTTGTTCAACACATCCACAATACAACTACTCAGGGTCCGATGATGCATCGTCACCCTCTCCACCTTCATCTCCACTTTTTGTTGTCACATGTAAGAACATTATATTGAAAATTAAATACAGTTTCATATTTATATTAAAACTTAAAACCAATGAATGTTAGAAAACTAAATGAATTTGATTTTTTGTGATTTACCTGAATACCACCAGTCGATGCACTACCACCGGGGGCATATCTGCTCATCTGCTGATGTATTTCAGTCAACTCTTTCTGCAAAGCAGATATCTGATCCCCCTGTCGGTGAACTGTGTTTCTTAAAGAAATAATATCTTTCTTAGCATCTCCGGGTATGGGATGAGTAAATTCATAAGTAGATGCAGCTGCCATCCCCAATGGCTTGCTAAAAACATCAGATGGTATGGGTCCCAAACCCATCCCGCGCACTCTCCCAGGATGCTTCTTCCCAAGGACTTTAGCAACCGGGTCGTCCTGGGAGACTGAGTAGGACTGCGCAGGATTGACATCCCATAGTTCTTTAATTTTTACCTATAAATCAAATATCAATATATATTAACCCAGTAAAAACTGATAATAAGTTATTATGTTAAAAAATTGACTTCATACCCCAACTTCTTTAGCAGGATCATTAACAAAGCTTCCATCTGATTTCTTGTGAACATTCGACCATTGTTCAGTTCTGGATGCTTCATGCCCTAAAATCTGGAACTACATTTAGAAAAGATAAATAAAAAATTCAATATATTAAATAGATAATATTGTCTTATAAATATTTATACTAATTAAAATATTACCAATGTCGTTCGGCTTTTGGAAAAACTTTTTGAGACCGTAGTGTGCAGGATGACTTGCTTAGCCCGGTTTGATGCATTCTGTTTTGAGAGATCCTGAAATAAATAAAATGAAATTTAATACTAATGTATTGAATGTCATATCCTTTTCATATACAAGTATAAATGTAAAATGATGATAATATAATAATATATATTTCAATACCATCCGCTTCTGATCACGATGTCTGTCAACAACCACTTTCCATTGTTCTTTCGGTACCCCACTGGGTAGCTTCTCATACATTTGTTGTGCAGTCAACGAAGTATCGTTGACATCACACCACAATATCCACTTGAAATATTTCCACTTCTTACCTAGATTTTTCAATGTCCACTTCCATGCTATCACATCAGCAATAGTAAAGTGGAAGAACATCTGTATACAGAAATTAATTTTGAACATATTAGTAACATGACATTCAATTAAACCATAATGTAATAAATTTACCTTTATTTGAGAATCATAAAAAAACATTTCCAGCTTGGAGGAATATGTATCCAATTGTCATATGAAATGGGAAGGGAAACAGGCTCCGTTGCCAGCTGGCCGATAATCTGGCCAAGTAACCCCATGACGTCAGCCGTATGGACCCCATAAGAATCAAATGGCACGACTATCTTCTCTCCAGTCATATTCCAAACATCTGAACTTTTTATGTTTTTCTCCACAGTTGCATTTTTGTCATATTCAATGATCAAACAATTAGTATAAACAAAATGCAATAAATTTATTTAATTAAAATTTGTACCTATGATAGTGACACTCCAGTATGCCCGGGATGAACTGGAAGGGGCGTGTCGCTGCCCCACTACTGAGTCTCCGGAAGGGGGAGTCGATGAATCACCCTCTAATGGGACATCCATAGATGGTGTGAGAGATGGTGTAGGGGGAGATGGTGCAGGGGTGTCGGCAGCTGATGCCTCAGATGTCATGGGGAGGGAGCCAGATGGATCGCCGTCTGTCGCAGAACTAGATGAAATAGTGTACCACTTCCTCCTTGGCATTCCTGTCATTTAATCAAATAAAATTAAGTTCAGAATATATATTTCAAAAAAATTATGCAGAAAAAAAAAATTAAAAATGATAATAGATGCCCAGTACTAAAGGACAAAATATATATAACAATGATAATGAATGACTGCAGAAATGAAACAAGTGGTTGCTGAATAAATAAATAATTGTACATAAAATCATTTCCCCTTCAATCATATCGGTTTCCTTTTCCATTTCTTCATCCACTTCATTCATCCTTTCTAGACTAATATTTTAAATATCATGATGGACAAATAATCCTGCTTCTTGTTGCTGATTAACTTCAATTTCAGAGGTCAAATTTTCCACTTCATCACCCATATCATACAAATCTCTTTGTATTACGTGAGAAACTACACTCCACCCTTCATCGGCAACATCATTCACATAATATACCATTTTTTATTGCGATGATAAGATATATGGATCATGCAGTTCATGATCACCAACATCCATCAAGTGAGAGAAGTTCACATAAGTAAATTGAAAGGAATATCTTTTAAAACCTCTGATAAAATCGACCCATTTGCATTTGAATAAAACAAACAAAAACTGTCCGTGGTAGTTTAATTCAATAATATCATGCAGCTTTCCATAGTATTCCACTTCAACAAATGTAAATATACCACAATTCTGTGTTTTCAAACCCACTTCTCGATCGACTGTATGAAATCTAAAGTCATTCACATTATAAGTGTTGAACGTTCTAACTTGTTTTAGAGGACCTATAGCAAGAAACTTCAAATCTTCTGACACCTCTGCTCGAGTATCAGTATTCATGATCTGAAAAAAGAAATATACTTTATTAGATTTACAAAATGTATGTGTCAAACTAATATTCGTATTTATTAAAATATTTATGAACTTACACATCATGCAAACCATTCTACAAGCTCTTCATTAAAAGCTTTCATTATATCTTTCTCATTTCGTGTTCGGCCTCTCATTCATCTCTTTTTTTGTATCCTCAACTCTTCAATAAATGGATTTGAAATTTCACTATTCAGCATCACATATCTATGTGCCTGTAATAATTCCAATTCAGTCAATGTCACATTTGATTTCCTCCCAACTGATCGACCAATAGTAGGAAATATTTTGGATTTCTAATGTATTTGAGATTGAGTCGATGTGTCGTCAACACGTCTAAATCGATTAAATCTTGTCTCAATGTAATCCAAGTATTGAGAATAAAAGTTCAGACACTCCTCTTCCAAATAGCCTTCAGCAATAGAGCCTTCTGGTTGATATTTATTTCTCACGTATGATTTCAAATTCCCAAGATATCTGTAAAATAAAATAAACATAATTATGTATTTAATTAAGTACCAAATTTTTTTTTACTTAATTGGAAAACATATAAATAAAGTAACTCTCAATTGGATACATCCATCAATAATGAACGGGGCCTCCTAATTTAGCTTCCTCAACCAAATGCACAGTTAAATGCATCATTACAGTAAAAAACGACGGAGGAAAGATCATCTCCATTGCACAAAGGGTCGATACAAACCTCTCCTAGAGGTTTTCAAGCTGAAATGGATGTCGAGATTTCTCACATAGTTTTCTGAAAAATGTGCAGAACTGGAGTACAACAACAGTAATTTTTCAGGTAATAATGTACGCAATGCCAATGGTAGTAACTACTGTAACAAAATATATGAATCGTGACTTTTCAATCCATGTAATTTACGATTCTTCAAGTAAACACACCTCGAGATGTTACTTGAATAACCATCAGATACCTTAACATTCTTTAACATTCGAAGGAATGTATCTTTATTCCTATTTTTCATTGCAAAAATTTCCAGAGGATACTTTTCATTCTCATCTGGCCAGAGATCGCGTTTTATGTTCATTGCTTGTAAGTCTTTGCGAGCATTGAGATGATCCTTCGGCTTTCCATGTTCATTAAGCAATGTGAATATCAAATTTTCACTGACATTCTTCTCAATATGCATCACATCAAGATTATGCTGCAACAAATTAAATTCCCAATACATAAGTTTGAAGAATATAATATTTTTTCTTCCATTGTTGCGTTTCGGTTTCGCTTGACGATGCACTTCAGACTCGTTTTCCGCTCTCATTTAAATGATGAACCTTCCCAAATTATGTTTCAACATTTTCAAGTTGTATCAATATTTCAGAACCAGTTAACAACTTTGGAGGTGGTCTACGTTCAATGGAACCATTAAATTTTGATCTGTTCAGCCGAAATCTATGAGATGCATCGAGAAATCTTCGATGACACAAGAAGCACCATTTTCTACTGTGAGGTAACCATTTGGGCTCAAAATCAAAGTTACAAATGGGACAATCCAAACCTGTGTAAGTGTTCCAACCAGATAAATTCCCAAGCCCAGGGAAGTCACTAATGGTCCACATTAAAGCAGCATGCATTTTGAACATTGTTTTAGAAGAAGCATCAAATGTCTCAAAACTGTTGCTCCATAACTCCTGTAATTCGTCAATCAAAGGCTGCAAGTATACATCAATATCATTTCCAGGAATTTTTTTCCTGGAATAATCATCTAAAGGATAAAATATGTTTGTTGCATACACATCCAAGGAGACAGATTATAAGGGATCAAAACAACTGGTCAAATGCTATAACTGGTACTCAAAGTCCCAAATGGGTTGAATCCATTGGTAACCAATCCCAATCGAACATTCCTAGGATCAACTTAGAAATCGAGATGTAATGAAGCAAATGTCTTCCACGATTGAGAATCTCATGGATGTCTCATTAACCCATCATTGTTATTATCAACAGAATTCCACTTCATGTATTTAGCGGTTTTCGATGACATGAATAATCTTTGCAATAAAGGATTCAAAAGAAAGTAACGCAAAACCTTTGTATATGTGTTCCTTTTCTTCTTCTCCATGAAATTATGTTCATTCAGACTTCCAACATCACCCTTTTCCTGTCATCTAGAAGAAGAACACTTCTTGCAATTCTGTCCACTTGAATCCTCTCCCCAATAAATCATACAATCATTGGGACACGCGTCTATTTTTGTATAATTCAGACCAAGCTTGTTAACAACTTTTTTCATATCATAAAAAGATTCTGGGATTTTTTCTTCAGGAAATTCATCACGAATGAATTCTAATATCATGGACATTGCCTTATTTGTAATTCCACATAGACATTTGATATGGTACAACTTCAGCAGAAATGAAAGCTTCGAATATTTCAAACACCAACTACACAACTCTTGATTTCCATCGTCAACTAAATCATGAAACACATTTTCCTCAGTGAAGTTTTATCTTAAATTTGGATCTATAGAATCAAGAGGAGGATCCAATGATATGTTACAATCTTGATCTGCCTGTGTTACAGTCTCAAAAACATCACTTGTTACGTTGCAATTTACAGCACCATATTCTGGTTGTTCTGATATGTTTTGATGCTGATAGTGGTGTCTTGCAGTGCCGAATGCATCATTTATGAGGTTTTTCATTTCATTTTCCATTGTCGACGAACTTGGGACCTCATTCTGCGGATTAACATCAGTGATCAATCTTTCTGTAACATTCGATTCTCCATGCCAAATCCAACACAAATATTGACCAAGGAATTGATTCAGTATTAAATGTTCATAAACCTCATCTCTCTTCAACCATGTTCTAAATTTACATTTAGGACATGAACATTTTATTCTCCCTTCAACGGATCGATTAAAAATTTCAAAATCTAAAAACTCATTCAAACACTTTACATACTGAGGTGTGTTCCTCAGTAATGTGATCCAGCTTTTATCCATGTATATCACAATGTGCCTGCACAATAATAAAAATAATTAAAATACATAGTTACTACTAAATAGAGAAAGAGATTAGTATATATGATAATGTAACATTATAGAAACATAATATAATAAAGATGAGCCCCTGAGTTAGATATGAACCCTCCAGTGTTTGGGATAGGGGAAGTTTGTTTGGTAAAGAGAAACAGTGTGCTAACAACATGGTAGCTACTTTACCATGAAAACCAAAGCATATTGTTAATTTGGAATAACCCCAACCTAAGTTCTCTATAGAGTCTTCATATAAAACTCTAATATTGAATAAATCTATTATAAATAATGTTTAAGGAAAACCTTATGATGCTTACAAAACTCAACACATTATTAATTTGGAGTGGCAAGAACCACGTGAGGGATAGTCTGGAGGCATGTTAAGTGGTGGTGTTCATAGAAATGCATGATGAGATATTTAATCAATAAAGATCAATGAACATTATATAACATCAAAACAAGAAAATTATTAGAGGGGGTGACACGTATGAGAGGAATCACCTTCTTAATTTCTTGGGTATAAAAATAGAACCTCCAATCTACTTAAAATATATATATTTATATATATAAAATAAAATAAATAAAAAATTTCATATAATTTAAAATCTATATAATAATGAATATAATTCATCAAGAAAAATGAACAAAGACCTCTTAAGATCTAATCTGGCTTCCCAAATAGCAGCATCTAAAATCTCTATCGATTTGTCCAGAAAAACAACTCAAAAACACTATAGAGGGGGTGAACACTTGGGAGTACTCAGTAGGAATATATTTCTAAGTAGTTATATATCCATGCAAGATATATGTGCGAGAATAGACATATGTGAAACAACTAAGCAATACTAGAATATGTGTTATGCTAAAAAGAAATGTAACACATTATATATTTTCTATCTTTAACCATATCACCTGTAAAGGTATTATCATATTAAACCAATGGATTATCAAAATAAAGTAAGCAATGGGGATTTTGATTTCCATGTAATTATAACAATAATGTATAGATTCCATATTTGTAACATCATCATAGAATAATTATGCCACTTCACAAAAATTTCCATAATATGGAAACCATCAATATTTTCGACAAAACAGAAAACCCAACTCTTAACATGTGTCAATCATCAATGTCACATCATCATATTAGCTAGAAAATAGGTAATCCCAACACTCAACCTATGTCAATCATCTCATCATCATCACATCAGCATAACAAGAAAGTCCAACTCTCAACAAGTGTTAACCATCCCAACATCCACTAAATTTCCACATCATTACCTAAATGACACATGTTATAACATCGATCCATCACAACCAAAAACATGACATAGCCTTAAATCCATCACAACCTAGGGAAATTTGTACATGTTATACCTTAATCTATTATAACCCATAATATAAGCATGTATTGTAACCATAAGCCATCACAACCCATGAGTATAGTATCAAAAAACCACAAACAATCAAGCAGATAGAAAAACAATCACTTAAGAATAAAAACTAACAAACACATATAAAAAATCACATGTAGTAAGTAGAAAAACAAATAATCATAAACGAAAACATCTGCATACAATACAATAAATAAAAAATTACAATTTATTATAAGAAACAATAATAATAAAGAAATAACTAATATCAAAACAAAAAAAAATAGAAATCAAACCCTAGGGATTGTATAGGTCACCGGGGAAGCAGGGTCGCTGGGGTCGCGGGGTCGCCGGGGTCGCCGGGGGCCGGGGTCGCGGGGTCGTCGGGTCACCGGGGTCGCGGGGTCACCGGGGTCACATGGGACCGGGGTCGTGGGGGAAGCGGGGGGCTGTGGGAATCGCAGTCGTGGGTGAGAAAGAGGAGGGTCTGGGTGGGGGGGAAGGGTCGGGGCTGTTAAAAAAAAATCACGGCGGTTTATTATAAACCGCAGTGAAACCTTTTTAAAAAAGGGTTAGCGGCGGTTCTAGGAACCACCGCTAAATGGCGGTTTTGTTGTAGTGAATATTCATTAGTAAGATAAAAATATTTCCTACATAATGTTATTTTATTTATAATTTTTAGAGATTAAATAATTAAATTTATTTATGACACAATGATGATGCAGTATTTCCTTAATAATGAAAGAATCAAATAAATGGTATTATAAATGTTAAAATAAATATAATTTTAATATTTTGATTCCATACAAGAATTTTAAAGGTTACTATGGCATGTTAGGATTGATTAAATAAATTTATTTTGAATTAATAAATTTTTTATGACTTTAACAAAAATAAATTATTAAATAGTGTCAAAATTGACAAAAAATAGTTTTTAAAACAAATATTATATTATTAATTGATATAATATTACTAAAAATATAAGGTTCTGAAAAAGGACTTATATGATGATAGGTATGTCATTAATGAACCACTTGTGGTTCACTTGGTAGTTTATATTAAGTTTATTAACCAAATAATATAAAAATACAAAGAGACATGGTAAATGCCAATCTAATTAACTAAGAGTTAAATCTAAAAGATAAGGTTAATATAGTAACCCAAACCTATCTAAAACCTATTGGTTGAGTGTATTTAGACCCATCCCCACCTTATCCTCGATATAAATTAGTTTGTAGAAATTAGAAACCGAATATAAATTTATTATAAAATAATAAGTTTTTCCTAAAGAGCCCCTCCCCCCTTATAAAAGGACACCACTTATAACAAATTCCTCACACCTATCAAGCCTTTTGCCTCATACAACCTCTGCCCAATTAATCTCCCTACATCCCTATCATCCTCCTAGAAGCCTTACCTTTGGCAGAAGGCACTTTAAGAGTCCTTTTGGTTCAAACCAAAGGGAGTTACCCAAATTAAAGGTAACGATTTCTCTTAACTTCGTTTATTTTATTTTGCTTCTCTAACCCTTAAACTCTTTTTATTCTTTTATTTTGTAACAAAACCAGTACAATCAATATAATAGGATTTTTTATGATAAGGATTAAAACTACACTTACACACACCTCCATCTAATGGGTGAAGAACATAATGTTTCTGTGGATGGAAACCAAACGCCTCACAAAACGATGATTGTTCAATTATCTCCTACCACCTCTCATGGTGGCCATTATGATGGAACTATAATTAAATATGATATTCATGATATTTATTTTATATATAATCTTCTGTAATTAAATTTTATAGCATACCATTATTCATTTCTTGTCATATATATATACACGATAATTTCATTTGAGGAAGTGCGGACTACCACCCCCTCAAAGTGATATGACTCGTTCATACCATACATGGAACATATAAAAGATGGTTTTAATGAAATTAAGTAACATATATAAGATATTATATTATACTGGAATAACAATATACCTATGTATAATTTGGTTTTTATTTCTTTTTAAAATGAAAAATGAAATGAAAGTAGCGTTCGTGCTTACATACGGATTACCGTCTCCACGAATGCGATGAGATTCATTCCCCATCATATCCATTCAAGACCAATTTTCATTTGATGTTTAAAAATAATGTTTGATGACATAATATAATTCTTTATATAAATCAAATATATCCTATTCACAACAAACATGGCTTACATAACCAAGGATATAAAGGAGAATGAATCAGTTAACACCGAAATGACGATAATACTAAAAGGAAATATTAAAAGATCATATATGATATCATATCAATGTATATGATTATTTTATAATTTAATAAAAATTATTTAACCATTATACAGGAGGTCAACCTACCCTCGACCAAGGAAAAGTACAAGGTTAGGGTTTATTTCACAATCTCTTCATTATCCGAGGTAGTTTATACGTAATTACCTACTAGGACCTCTTTATCATCCACATCCATGTTTCTTAAAAATTTATTTCAAAACATTAATAATATTTTATAGACTATGGGTTAAAGTCATTTATACCCTTTTTTTACTTTTTATAAGATGTTTATAAAGGAATATTTCTGTCTTTTTCCAAACAAGGTCCTTTTTAACCTTTTCAACAAAATTAAGGTAAGAACATATTTTTTTAACTTATACGGAGGGTGCGGCTATTTTCTGCCGTTATAAAATCGCCGAAGCTTCCCTTAAAAGTGTATAAGAATATTTTCAAATTAAATGTTTTATTTTATAATTATGTGACTTTTAAATGATTTCAAAAAAAAGATATATTTCTTTCAAATAGTTTTGATTTCATCTATTTCAACATCCTTTGATGGATTTTAAGCTTATTTGAAGTTGATTTATTATGATAGAAAAATTCCATAATGTATTGAAGGTTTTGTGATATGTTTGAATATGGATGTGTTATTTTTATACCATTCATGGTTTATGGAGAAGGTATTGACATTTTGTATGCTAGTTTTAATACGAATGTTTATGTTATGTTTAAACCTGTTCTTATGAGGAATGCATTGGACTTAGTAAGTGACGGTTGAAGACCGCTATAGTTTCTCGATGCATTGGTAGGTATCATGAGACAAACTAGTGTCTTGGCACAAGGCCTTGACAAAATATTATTTGTAGTCTTGGCACGAGGCCTTGACTATGTGGTTATGATAGTCTGGCATTATGCATTCCATCATTATGAAAGTGGTTATTGATATTGCATGTGATTATTTGAATAGTAGAATATCCATGTGAATGAGTAAATGGAATTATTTCATTTTATTTTTTCCATATTATGTTGAAGTTCAAGTTTAAAAGGCTTCTGTTTTAGTTATACATTGCCTTAAATGTTTATGCTTATTTATGAATGTTTTCGCTATATTGTTATCCTTACTGAGCATCTGAGCTCACCCCTTTCTATGTTTTATTTTTCCTAGGATGTGAAGAAGTATTTTATGACTGACCTGCAGGGATAGTTTGAGGGGATATGAGTGTGGACTATGGAGACTATGTTGTTGTAGTTTTTCACTTTATCATGTAATGCAAGACTTATTAATGTATCTAGTGTTTCCAAGGCTACTAAACTAATCGGTCTTTCGAGACTTGATCTTTTGTGATCATGCCAATGTTATGTAATAATACTCCGACTCTAGGTAACTAGGGTCGGGGCATTACAAGTTAGATTCTCATCAGATGGTGGAGGTTCTACCTTTGCCTTTTATACACATGAAGTGCAGGTAACATCAAATGTGAACCATCCTAATAAGAAAGATACAGGGGAGGAAGATTAAAGCAACATGGATGATTTTCCTGAAGGTTCTCCGGTAATGAAACTTGGCATTACTGACATCTTGAATAGTTCTAAGAGCAAGGAGGTGTTCCTTGAGGAATTTGGCAATGCTCATCGAGTCGAAGGTGTTGATATGGAGTATGCATGCTCGATGGACCCGAGACCATCGTAGAAGCCAGAAACATGGAGGAGGGGTCATCACCCAAGAGGCAGGGGTGGTGTCCGATCACATAGATGATTTTCTTGTCTGGTGGGAAGTGGTTCTCACTTGTTTCTATATCCCATTTTCCCTTATACTTGTACTTTAGGAACTTTTACTTTAAATAAAATTTTGAATCATGGGCTCCAACCCATGGTTCACACTGGTTTGGTATAAATATAATAAATATATTTATTATAATTTTATAATTATTTAAATAAAGAAATATATTTATAATCACAATTATATATAAATAGATATTTATTATAATTTTATAACTATAAATAAATATTTATTTATTTATACTTGTAATTATAAATATAAATATATATAAATAATTATAAAATTATAATAAATATATTTATTATTATTATAATGTTATAAATATATATTTTCTTAAATAATTAAAAAATGATAGTAAATGTAATTATTATACTTATAATGCTATAAATATATATAATTAAATAAATATATATATATATACAAATATTTATAAATAAATAAAAATATATATAATTATAATTATAAATAAATATAGAAATATTTAAATAATTATATAATTTAATAAATATATTAATTATATATATTTATAAAATTATAAGTATAATCAATACAGTTATTTTAATTTTATAATAAATATATATTTATTATATACATAATTTTATAAATATATATAATAATATAAATAATTTATTAACATTATATATTTATTAGTGCTAAAAAGGTGAAGATAAAAGTTGTATTTATCAGCACTATAAATTTAGCGGTGATAAAGAAACCAAAGTTTTTTTAGCACCAATAAAGGCATATCTTTTTCAGCACTGTTTGGTAGTGCTGATAAAAGCCTTACCCATTTTTATAAATAAACCCTAACAGTTGGCTTCTTCTCTTGCACACCTCAAGCTCTTGTGGAAACCAACCCCTACCGCAACTGACCCCTCCTATGCCACCGCGATTCCCTCCTCTGCTACCTTGAATCCCTCGTCCTCTGCTACTGCGAACCCCACCTCGGCCTCCAAACCCCACCTCTGCTCCCGATGTAACGACCTAATGTTTGTTGAAATAGTGGGTACCCTAGACCCCATTATGTAGTACTTTTAATTACCATATTGTGTATACAGTTTGTTATACATGATGTTTACTTACCATTATAGTGTAGATATTTTTGAGTCCACTATTTAATGGTGATGTCCATAGATTAATTTCCGTATCAAAAGGTTATAACAGATCTCATACTATAATGAGAACCATGAGATACCGTGACATTAATCTTAAACAAAAGTCCTATAGTCTAGATACATCTAATTTTCTGGACATAGTAAATTTTTGACTATCAGGTGTTGGGGGCTCATAAGCATCGAGACTTCTTCTCATGAAGTTCACACTTTGTGATCTATGGTAGTGAGATCATGAGGACAAACCCTCTAATAGGAACATCACATGTTTTGGGTGGCATTGGTTGTTCCTATCTATGGACATATGTATTAGTCTCCTGACTTGAGATCATTACCAGTGTGTACCATTTGATTGTGTGCTCTGATGCAAGGAAAAAACCATGATATTGAAATTGTTGTGAGGTAGCTTGTGTTGAGTTCATCATTGGTGGTATGAAATTGGTTGAATGGTCAAGAAAGAATTTGTTGCTTACGGGTTATGGAAGCTGTATATCTCAGGCCTATTTGATCAGGACAGTGCTACCTTCATAAGTCTTTGGCCAAAGAAGTTGAAAGGTAAATCCATCAGGTAATATCAACAAATAATAAAGAAAGAAAATGGGGATGACACAAATGTGGCTCCTGTTTTATGAGATATCTAAAAACAAAGAGATTATAGTACACAGTATGTGTTCGTAGGTTGGTTGTCATTATTATGGAAATCCTTATCTATTTAGGGGACTTGATGAGTTGTTAGACTCCACTATTGGTTTGTGGATTTTATTCACTACAATCGAGATTAGGGCATAGAGGGTCACACACAGTAGTGCATTCAAGAATCCGCCATATTCAGTTGAATAGGTATATTGGACATTGTGGACCCCACCACTGGTACTGAGTGTTGTCTAAGGTATCGATCACCAAAGGAATAAATAAATTCATTATTATTTCACTAAATAATAATTGGGATTGAATTTATTTAAAGTATTTAAAAGGTAAGTAAATATGAGAAAATATTATTCTAACTAATATTATTTTAATATTCAAGGATCGTTTAATATTAATCAGAAATGGCGAATCGAGTTAAATGACTTAGGTTTATCACATAATATATATATATATATATTATTATAAGTATGTGATAAATTATTAATAATATTTATGGTGTAGTTTAGTTTGTCATAATTATTATTTAGTGGATATTAAATTTTCGGGGGTCAGGGAACCCTACCGGGTGTTATTCATCATCCACTATAAATAAGTGGAGAGAGGCTCAAGCTTAATTATTTTCACGACATTAAAACCAGAGTCTCTCTCTCCTCCTAATTTCTAGAGTGAGAGACTCCTAATCCAGGAGCCCAGATCAAGATATCTCTCAAGCAACAAAGTCATCTCTATGCGGTGATCGTCGGGACGTCGAAAATATCATCGGATCACCGTGCTAGCATCCAAAATTCAACGATCGACACTCCCACGGATTATTGAAGTGCATGTGGACGATTTATAGGGATCATGCTATGGATCCTTCAAGCAACGATCACCGACGATGAGTTTTAGTCGACCACGCCTTTAGATCTGTAAAGGTATGTTTACAGTTTTTTTGTGCTCTTTTAATTTATGTGAGATCCTCAGACCATACCGGGGCTCATATCGTCGGTGGTGACAAGTTATCTCTTCCTGATGATAATTTTTTTAAATCGCAGGCCCACTGAATTCCATTGCGGGTTTCGGTACCTTTAATTGGTATTAGAGCAAGCACGTAAATTTTTTGAGCCAAATATGTAAAGACCCGTAAAATCCAAGGAAATGTTTTTCTTAATTTTCTTTGGAATTTTACAAGAACGCAATTTCTAACGGCACCTGATTCTGAGGCCTGGTGTGCCCGGAATTATTTTCTGAAGTTTGGCTCGGGTACGTTCAGTGAACGAACGAGCGTGTTTTTCTAACTTTTGAACCGGTGCTCGGAATCGAATTCTGAGGACACCGATGGAATCGCAGCGCCGATAGTTTCTTAGAAAGACCTTTTCTGGAGTTGCATTTGCTCGGGTGTGGTTTTTAATTTTTTGGGGTTAAGTTAAGAAATAAAATAAAAGTGGTGCGACACTTTATTTTATTTCACTTAAAGCCACTTAAAGCCACTTAAGCCAGGTTAAGCGGATAAGGTGGGACCCACGATATCCTACCCACATGGTAGGATATTTTTGAGGTGGGTCCCGCACGAACCCCACCATTTCTTTCCCTCTAAGTAACACACCCGCAAAAACCTCTTTTAAATGAAAGTCAACCGGTGTGTTTTCTTAAATTCTAAACGCCCCTTTTAATTGGGCAGTTAAGTCGTTACAATTAATTCATCGAATTAATTGTTCGTTTCATAACTTTGAATTTCAAATTGTTGGCATGAGAATAAAATAAGACCAACACTTGTTTTACTTGAGGGTGGCTTGTTGAGAGGATTTGGAGAAACTCTAAAACTTGGAGATCTTCATCCTCATTTGCGAAGAACGTGAAGAACACGAAAAATGCGAAGAACGCCGGCCTCCAACAAAGGGAGACAAAGAACGCCGAACACTCGGAGATCGACGACGAGACGCCGACGATCCTCCTTCTGCGACGCTTCTTCCGCGACGTTCCTTTCCCGCGACAATCTTCGATCAACAACCGATTGAGGTAGGGGGTTGTGGTTCTTTTAATCCTTTGTGAATTATATCCTCAGCATGGGTTTTAATGGTGCAATTAAATCTGTGTGATTTTAAATCCTTGGAGTTTGACTGTGCAACGCCGTGTACCGCGACGACAGTGACACCCCTTCCACGACGCGACGATCCTCTTCTTTCGCGACAGTTATTTCTGCGACGAACTCACGTTCGACGACAACTTTGAGGTAGGGGTTTTTGTTCATTGTAATCTATGTGATTATATCTTCGGTTGTTTAAAATTTGTTGGAAGACTTTTAAAATCACTAACACGGTGGGTGCGGACCAACGAACAAGTCCGAACCCACCGCCTCTTCGTTCTTGGTAAGCGGATTGGCGGGCAACGACAAAGCATGCCGCACAGACGATGTGAAGTCCTCGTAGTGAAGGACGGGCCCCGAGAGGGCCTTTGGCGAAGACGGCATGATTTTTCGACCATCGAAACTCGTCTGGTGGTCCGCGGAGCAGCCCGCCGGCGCGCCTCGCCGGTACGGCGGCACCGGAAGAAGGAGCTGTCGCGGCTGAAGGCGCGATGGTAGGGTGCGGTCCCACGACCGCGCGGGACCGGAGTGGGATGGGACGCGGCAGCCGGCCGCGTCCACTGGCAAGGGCGGCCCCACGCGGGGCCGCGGCTCCTTCATGTGGGGGCAGCGCGCCCCCCGCTTTGCTCTGCCGTAACGGCCGAGCCGACCCGCTGGCCACCTGGCCAGCGCCAGCCGGGTCGCGCTCAGGCCGGGCCGGGCCGCGCCGGCCGGGCCGGGCCGCGCCGGCCGGGCCGGGCCGCGCCGGCCGGGCCGGGTTGCGCCATCCAGGTCGGACCCAGAACAGGGTCGGGTCGACCCGGTTTGGACCGACCCAGGGGGGGTTGGGCCGGGTCGGTCCGGGCCCAGACCCCCCGTTTTCGAACCTTTTCGGTCTTTTTCCCATATCTTGGGCTACAGACCTCCAATCGACACACCGTCAGCGGTGATGTGATCCTTGGATCGAGACGGTCGTTTTGACATATTACACTCAAGGGTTCGGAATACTTTGGGTTCGGCCGGGTTGGTTCGTACACGAAACCAACCGGGCCCTCGGAGCGGAAACACTTATAACTTGAGCTCCGGACGTCTGATTGACGTGCCGTCAACTTTGATGGATTCCTCTAAGTGAGACAGATCTTTTGTATTAATCCGCCCAAGATTTGGACGCAGGCGGAGTACGGTCGGATTGGTTTTGACTTAAAAACCAACCGGACCTCTGGGACGAAAAAGCCAATAACTCTCAGACCGAGCGTCCGATTGACGCGCCGTCTGCGACGTTGAGTTCCTGTTAACGATACGGAACTTTTGGATACATCAACTCTGGACTATGTGTCAGTTGATGTATCAGTCTCTCGGCTCGTGGAGCGGACCCTCCCGAACGAGCTTGTTGTGTGCAGGAACCCTAGTGCTGGCTGCGACTATGACGACGATGATTGTACAGAGATCCTCAGTGGATTCGACGGCGACGACTTCAGCACTCAGCGATCCTGCGTGGATCAGTGCGACAGATCCTGTGTGGGTCCGATCCTGTGTGGGTCAGCGCTCAGCGGTCCTGTGTGGGCCAGCGCCTACAGATCCTGTGTGGGTCCGATCCTGTGTGGGTCTTTGCGGGGGTTAGTACCTATCGATCCTTTGTAGGTCAGATCCTTTGTGGGTCATTGCGGGGGTTAGTACCTATCGATCCTTTGTGGGTTCGACGGATTAGATGAATCAGTGGCTATATCTGATCATCTCTATCGTCATAAGAAGAAGTATACATGTGTAAGCTGAATCCTGTTTTGCTTTCATATGTGGATTGTGTTGTGCTATCCTGTGTGGATTTACGTTTTGCTTTCCTGTGTGGACTGAGTTGTACATGGGCTCGGAGGTTGGAGTGAGCTGGAATTGATGACTTAGGTATATGTATGGGCATATACCTAAGCAGCGTTGGATGTTACTTCATGACTGTATCTTTCCTTTGTGGATTAGCCTTTGTGGATTCTGGGAGACCTTCGGGGGTCTCGGGGTCCCTATTGAGTAGCTTATATTCACCCCTGCACGGGCTATGCCTGCACTACGTTGTGTTGGTTGCAGACGACGGACAACGCTGATTATGGTTGAGGCTTGCGGAGCAGGACGGTACCTGGAGGTGGACCACTGGGCGAGATGTACTCGGAGCGGTCGGCTGGACCCGAGGAGTAGTGGAGGCTATCTGTACCCACCCTTCAGGTGGGATTTCCAGTGGACGGCTCGACGCGGTGGCTCTACTTTTAGTTGCTGTTTTCTCTTTCCAGTTGTACTTTACTTTCAGTTTGGGTTTGTATTCTGGCCCACTTACTTTTCCGCACTTACTGTTGTACTCAGTTTTTACTTAGTGTTTACTTCTACTGTTTTCTTGCTCTGTGGTGTTTGTTTACTTTACAAAGGCAATGTATTCCCTTTTTACCTCGATTTACGCCTTGATGCTAGTCGCCAGCCCCTGACCTATGGAAGACGGGCTTGGGGTAGTCACGGCATGGGCCCCGAGGACGGGTCGTGACAAAATAAAATTTAATTTGCGTAAAATTAAGTATAGGGTTTGAAATCGGTCCCAATAGTTCAAAATGCGTGTCGATCTGATTTTGAACGCACAAGTTATGACCATTTGAAATTTTCGGAATGGATCGAGTAAGCGATTTAAACTCAGGTTTTAAAATTTTATTGATTATTTCAGATCACCCAGAAAAATAGGCCATGTTTCGGGTGGTTTCAAATTTTTAGAAATAATACCAGTTTTGTAAATAAAATTATAATTATTATAATTTATATTATTATAATAATATAATTATAATAATATATAATAATAATAATATTAACAATAGTAATAGCTTATTATTAATATTGTACTATAATAATTTAATTATTATTACACCGAAAGGCTAACCATAGTACCCCTGCGGAGGGAACAGGCTACGCCGGGAAGAGCATGAATTGTAATAGTGTGGGTGAGGTTTCTGTACAAAAAAAGGCTAACCATAGCCTTCGGAAAATTTTTGAGGCATGTGGAAAAACCTTACAGCCTGGTCTTGGTCTTCAATCAAGACAAGGTTTTGAAAAAAAAACAAGAATTGGGTGATTGGGGGGTGTGGGGTTGTAGGGGCGGCTACACAAATGTAAAAAAAATGATGAAGGGGTTAGGTTGTCGGCCCCCTATCCATGGCACCTAGTACGGTCTCCTGGCCGGTTACCTCCTCCAGTACCGCCCCTCCGCCCTGACACCGCCGCCTCCCTCAGCGGGAGCCACCCTAGTCCAGCCCGCCACACCTGTCTGACAAACTGCAGACCTCCCAGGCCGCCTCCTCCCGTTTGAGGATGTGGTCGGCCACCTACAGACCGTCCACGCCGCCACCCTGTGACAGCCTCCATCGGACTAACATTGTCTCCTGTTACGGGGTTTACTAGAAAATCCAGTACACCTTAGATGTTGACACGTGTTAAAAAAAATGACAGCCGTCCAAGTGTAAAGTAAAAAAAACAGATTGCTGAATTTTTACAAAAACCCATTTCTACCAGCCACTTTTATCAATGAAATATAGCTATAATACATTAACAAAAATGTAACCCATTAAAAAACATATCTAAAACGTATAAAAAAACATTTCAAAAAATTAAAATGCTATTTTAAATGATACAAAAAAATGCTATAAATTACAAAAAAAAAATAATATTATAAAAAAACATATAATAAACGCTGTTAAAAAAACATAAACAACGTTATTCAAAATAGAAACATATAAAAAACAAGACATATATACAAAAAATGGTGATATAAATTACTAATTAAAACATATCAATTTAAAAAAAACAATAACAATGAAAAATATAAATTTCTTATAAATTACTATTTTTTTTAAAACATTTTAATTTTTTATTTCTTAAGTAATGTTGTAAACAACTATTAACCTTTTCAAGTTTAAAAAATATTTTTTATAAAAGAAATTAAAAATATGCACTTAGAAAAATATATCATAACATTACTACATTAAAAAGTTTTCTAAAAATATTGTTTGAAAATAATAAAATTTTCTCAAATAAATAGAAACACATTATTTTATAAATGTATAAACATTTTTATGCTATAAATTTTTAAAGGCGTAAAAATAATATACTTTATAGTGGAACTAAAAATAAATAATACTAATTTGAAGAAAAAATCACATTTTTATTTAAAGGGAAAAATGTCAATGAAGAATTATCATTATAAAGGAGCCTTTCATAACCGTGTGATCTCCCTTAGATAACCGGTCGCTTCAATCGTTATGCCGCCATCGACTAGATCCAGCTTCGAGCGAAGCCGCCGCCTCCAGGGTCGGCTGCCCTAGTTCCGGAAAGTCGAGCTTCTGCCATGCACATGTACCACACCGGAAAAGGAGAGCAGATCTGGTGCTGCCGACCGGCGAGCGGTGCCAGAACCAACGAGGTAATCTCTGGATGTTTTTTTCGCAGTACCGAATCAGCCCGGTAACGGGCGATGATCTGCATGTACCCTATGAAGATACCTTATGAATCATGTACCTTACAAAGTTCTATACTCAACGAACTTCCAAGGTACCTTACGATGTCAATTGCGTGTACTCTCTCCCCTTTGCTTCTAAAAATATACTCTACGAAGCTCTTGCATGCATCTTAAGAAGTCGGTACATGAACCTTACAAACTCACCGCTATCTCTTCCGAACTTCGAGTAACTCTTCCGAAGTTCTGAAACTATTCTTCTGAACATCACTTTGTCATTTTTCTACAACAGCCATGGATCGTCATTCAATTCCCTTAAGGCCTGCCTGCCCGATGGGTTTGGCGTGCCCGCCCCACACGGTCGCCCTGCTCATTCATTTAGCGCCGACCCGCGATGGGTGTGCTCTCCTCGAGCCAGTGGTGACTCTCATTGGCCTTCATACATGCAGATCAAGGCTCACTGCCACCTTTGAGATTGTTTGAGTGTCCTTGTGATCCTCTAGCTGCTCGAGTGGAATTGTTGGCTTTAAGTTAGCCAAAAAAAATTGGCTGCCATCTCTTCACTTTGTCTCTTATACCAAACACTACAACTTCTAGCCTTCCATCTTTTGCCTCCAATATGAGTGGATCTCCAAAACTTTCCAGGGCAAGAACTTCAAACCAACTTCCAAAGATGTGTTTTAGAATCTTCATTCGCTTAGAACAAGTAAACACTCTCTTGGGAACTTCTTCTCAACAAGCTCGGGATCTTCAACTTACTAAGTCATTATTCTTCCCTCCAATACTCCTTCAACATATTGACATCAAACATCATACTTCATGATCATTGGCATATATTAACAACAAATACAACACAAACAAAGTGGGCTCAACATGTACTCTCCCTGGATTCTTCTACTTCACTTCTATTCATTCTTTTTATATTGTAGAATAATGTTTGTTGTTGAGAAGTCTGGTTAAATACATCCTTTTGTATTAACAACAAATCCAACATGGTTAGCTTTGAATTCATGCTCAAAACCAGCAGAAGGCTTCATGTATAATTTTTCATTTAAGTCACCATGCAAGAAATCGGTTTTAACATCGAGCTGTTCTATATGCAAGTATAAATGGGCAGCAAAAGCAAAAAGAGTTATTATGGAAGAATGCTCAACTATTTGAGAAAAAATTTCAAAGTAATCAATTATTTCTTTTTGAAGGAATCCTTTGGCTACAAGCCTGGTTTTAAACTCATCTTTATTCCCTCTAGTGTTGTCGTGTTGTCTTCTTTTGTTTATTGATTATGGATCAGGTATGGTTCTTTCTTAGGGATGTCATCTCATCTGCCATGGTGGAAATCCAAGGCTCAGTTTTGCTGTGATTGACAACTTGATTGTAGCTTTGGGGATCCTAAAACACCAAGATCATCTGCCACATTCAAGGCAAAGGCAACCATGTCAGCATGACTGTACCTAGAAGGTGGTCTGATGACCCTCCTCTACTTATCCCTAGTGAGATGATAACCTCTAAGGTCACTAGAAGCTCCATCATTAGGAGCATCAGCAGAACCAGACCAAGATTCTGACTCTGACTGAGAAAGGGGCCACCAAGAGGTAGATGGAGGAGACTCTGCAATGCCCCGACCCCAGTTACCCAGAGTCGGTGCATTATTACATAACATTTTCAGGATCACAAAGGATCAAGTCTCGAAAGATCGATTAGTTTAGTAGTCTTGGAAACACTAGATATATTCATAAGTTTTACATTACATCATAAGGTAAAAAAAATTAAAACAACATCTTGTCTTCATATCCCCTCATACTATCCCTGCAGGTCATTCATAAATTACTTCTTCACATCCTGGGAAAAATAAAACATTGAAAGGGGTGAGCTCAGATGCTCAGTAAGGATAAAAATATAGCAGAAGCTTTCATAGATAAGCATAAACACTTAAGGCAATGTATAACTAAAACAGTAGCCTTTTAAACTTGAACTTCAGCATAATATGGCAAAGATAAAATGAAATAATTCCATTTACTTATTCACATGGATATTCCACTAGTCGAATAATCACATGCAATATCAATAACCACTGTCATAATGATGGAATGCATAATGCCAGACTATCATAACCATGTAGTCAAGGCCTCGTGCCGAGACTACAAATAAGATTTTGTAAAGGCCTCGTGCCAAAACACTAGTTTGTCTCATGAGACCTACCGATGTATCGAAGAGCTATAGCGGGCTCCACCCGTGACTTACTAAGTCTAATGCATTCCTCATATGAGCAGGTTTAATCATAAAATAAACATTCGTATTAAAACTAGCATACGAAATGTCAATACTTTATCCACAAACCATGAATGGTATAAAAATAACACATCCACAATCAAAGATAACTCATTAAATACAATATAGAAGATTGTATTGTAACGGATTAACCTCAATCGAGAATAATGAATGATATTGACATAGATGAAAATAACCATCAAAACTATTTGAGAGAAATATCCCCCTTTTCTTGAAAACATTTAAAAGTCACACTATTTGTCAAGAAGCCGTTTAAAAATATATTTTTGAATCAAACTGTCCCATACCACTTTGAAACATTTAAAAGTAATTTTAATTTTAAAACTTTAATGTCCATATAAAAAAATCCTTAAAACCATTTTTAAAACATGGACATTAATGATAATGATTTAGAATATTAAATCTTTAAAACATTTAAAATGATATTTTAGTTAGAGTTTCTAACTAAAAGAGAGACACTTGAATACAAATAATTGAGGTAATAAAAACATTATAATATCATGAGAATAAAGGGATTCATGATTTACTATGTCAAAGTACATTATATACACCTTATAAAAGTGATTTGGTGTATAACAACAAAGGAGTCTCAATGGATTGTAAATTGAGATGAAATCTCTCATAAAGTCTGTATCTTTAGGTTAAGGACAAATCAACGACATAATTAGGTGTGACAAATATAAATACACTCAATATGATTGGATATTCAGTGTAAAACAATCAAAGGACATTCACACATATTCTTGTAAAAACAACACCAATGAATTGGATGTTTAACTCAACAAATCAAGATTGAGTAAAAATTACTCTTATCAAGTTCATACCGATGACTTGAGAATTTATCAATGGAGTGATTATGTGTATAAAAAGTATATCCATTTAAAAGGGAGTGTAAATTATGACATAATCAAATGAATAGTGATTCCACACATAATCTTGGAGTAAAATAATCAATGAAGTATGTGTAAAGCCGTAAGAATAGAAATTGAAATTTCAAATTCCCTTATCAATTTGGTAACTTACGAAACATACACCCATGAAAGAAGGATCATAAAATGATGATGCAAATATCCATAAATTAAAGTATATTACACAATGAATACAATCATGGGATGTACACACACCACATGCAATAAATAAGTGGTGAATAATGGAAATCTCACGGAATTAAAAGTGGGATAAGAAACTGTAACGACCCGAAAATTTGAATAAATCTTGTTTCCTAATTTTGTGTGTTATTTTATTTTTATACTCAACAAAACTTTTTCATTTAATAAAATAAGTATAATTAAAATGAGACTGTTGGGTTTTGACTATTATATGACCATTGGTCAATATGACCGTTGGAAACTAAATGTTGAGATTTGTCTAAATACAAGTGATATTGGTTAATTAATATAGAAAGAAGATTTGATGGCCTCATCCAGTAGTCTCAGGCCAATCGAAGCCCATCTAAAGGAACTTGGGAAGGAGGTAGCACCATTGGGCTTTGCTCTGGACCAAACCCAAGACTAACTTCATCGTGTGAAGCTAGAACAGAATCGTCTTCGTGAGAAGTTCAAACTGATATAAATTACTACTCATGCAATGTTGGCCAAGCCACCCCAAGATTCTATCACACTAGCACACCTTACTCTTAGGTCCTATGATGGTGTTATAAGGGGCTATGTAACGAGACCATAACTTCCTTGTGTAATCCTTTGTTTTAAATAAAAATTGTGATTTCTTCTTTTGATAATGTTTGTGAATTTTCAAATGTCCGGATAAATATAGTATGCATATTTTGGATGAATTCTAGAAAAAGGATATTTGAAAATAATTATGTAAACCTTAGATAACTAATTATGTGTAATGATTGTCAAAAAATGGTCTTCTACAATTATGTTCAGTACGAAATTTAGAGTCTAATAAGATCTACTTAATTTTTGATGAATAGTAAATTATGAATAGTGATTTTATGATTAGGAATAGTAATGTGACCAAATGGATTAGTAATCTCATTTAAAGAAAGTATTAATATAATCAAGGCACATTGATTAAGTAATGTGATTCAATAAAATAGGTAAATAACTGTTTCTAAAATTATTAGTCAAGTATTAGTTTTTGCGGTGAATAGTGTTTTTTAATTAAAAATTAAATTAAAAATATTTATAAAAATATTTTTATAAAATGGATTTCATTTTTTAACTCAGAGCATCGATATTATGTTAAGGTAATTTTTGGGGATTTTTCTGAAAAAAATGAATTTTCGGTGAATAGTGTATTTATTTAAAAATTAGACTAAAAATACTTAGAAAATTATTTTTATAAAATGGAGTTCATTTTTGAAATCATAGCATTGATATTTGGTTAAGGTGAAATTTTGGGATTTTTCTGAGAAAGTTGAATTTTCGAGGAATAGTGAAAACACAATTTTTAAGTTACGGGTGTTTAATGACATCATTAAATGATGTATTAAGTATGTAATCAATATGGTCGACTTATGAATAGTAAGATAAGGTATTAGGTGTCCCCAGTGGCCAATACCATGGGAAAATACCATGGGCAAGCACATGGTTTTTCCAATACCACCAATGAGGTGTCCCTTGGCCATTAATGCCTTGTCCCCTCACTTTCCCTATAAATACCCACCTTTTCCTCCTTTAGTTTTCACCCTCAACTCTCCCCCAACTAAGCTCCGGTCTCATTACCTCCCAATAAGTCATCCCAAGGTGCCCCCAAGCCCTCAAGGTCCCAACCTTTGAGTATTAAGAGTTACGTTTTAATGTAAGGGATCCTACCTCTCTCTTTCTTTTCAAGTAATCTCTTTTATGTCATTTCTTTTATGATCCATGATCTTATGTTAGAGGATGATCTATTATATTTCTCTTACTTCCCTTTTAATGTTAATATGATGAGAGACCTCCTCTTTCTCTCATCAATTCATTTTAATAATGTTTAAGTGACGCCGTTAGGCTGCCGAATTTTTAAGGGATTCTTTCACCTTTCTCATTTTTTTAAAGTTCTACTTTCATGTCAAGTCTTTCAAGTTCCTTTTTATTATGTTGGGGTATTATCTATATATATAACATACTGATATTTTATGTTCATATGATGAGATAACCTATTTGATCTCTTCATTTCAGTATTTTGAAGTTTTAAGTTGTGCCGTTAGGCTGCCGAATTTTTAAGGGATTCTTTCACCCTTCTCGTTTTCAAGATCTATTTTCATGTCAAGTCTTTCATGTTCCTTTTTATTATGTTGGGGTATGATCTATATATCTATCATACTGATATTTTATGTTCATATTATGAGAGACCCTATTTGACATCATCAATTCATTTTTTTGATGTTTTAAGTGACGACGTTAGGCTGCCGAATTTTCATAAGAGAAATCTTATTTTTGTCTTCCTTCCATGTTTTTCAATTGATATGGTATGTCTTTAAAATTTCATTGCCATGTTATTATATCCATTATATTCTGTCCCTCTAATGTTTTATGAATCATTTATGAGTGGGTGACTCATGTCCCCTCTCTTTTCAATGTTTTCTAAAACCCTGTAACATAGCCGTTATGCTGCAAAATTTTCTTCTCAAAATGTCTCTCTCTTTTTTAAAATTGTTTTAATTTATTAAGTGAATAACCAAAGATAATTTTCTACATGGGTATTCACATATATATCCAAATATTATATTTTAATTCTGGTATTTACATACACAAAACCCTCTTTCCTTTTTCGTGGTTTTAAAGTGACATAAATATCATGTATTTAAAGCAGTTTTTAAAACATTATGATTATGAAAGGAAACTCATTTATTTTATGCTGTATGGGTTGTTTATGAAATGTTTGATGATGATATATGTGGCTCACATGATAATAAAGACAAATTTAAGGGTGCGCCCTGATAGTGCTCCAATGCATTGGGTAAAGACTTAATCTCTAGAGATGACCATTTTGACTGATACCTTGGTGAATAACCTTGGTAAATTTTAATGACACCTTGGGGATGGACCTTGGTGAAACGGAAATGATTTTCTTTGTTAAATGTTGTAGCCACATCTTCAAGTTATGAAATACGTTATTTTTATTATGATATGCCTCATGATTTCATTCTCATGCCTTAAAGTTCTTTTCATGACTTTATTGATGTATCTCAAGTTCTCATGTAAAATGTTTCCCTTGTTTCCCTTACCGGGCCTTTTGCTCACCCTTTCCTTTGATGTATGCTCCCAGGTTATGAGATGTCGTAATGAACTTAGGATGAAAAAATGAATAATCCTTTCAAGTGTTTAAGAATAATGTTTTTTTCCTCATGTAATAAGTTCCTGGTTTCCAAGACACTAAACCTCAAAGATCCTCAGTTTTGTATAATGTAATGAAAGTTTATGTGACAAAAATGTGGGATGCTATAGTTGGTATCAAAGGATGGTTTAGTTATTTGTGGAAATTAGGATATGAAAAATCTAGGAAGAACCCTATAGAAAAGTTTAAATATAGGAAATCTTCCTGGTATTTTGGTGAGTATTGAGTAAGGGGTTGCCAATCAAATACATCTCTATCTAGATACGAGCAGGTAGAGGTGGCTCTAGCACAGATGTACATAAGGGTAAAACCCGAAAACACCGCTTTGAGCTAGACTCGAACGGGAACTGGTACACGACAACGGGCCTTGCTTCACCCTTGGATATGACACTCCTGGGGGACATGCTTTGGTAAATTCATAATCTTAGTATAAACCATTATTAAAGGAAGAAAGATAAAATAAAATAAAGATTCACATAAGAATATATGATCATGGATAACCTATATTGGAACCTAGGGGATCACAAGTTAGGATATACTTTTCTTCTACAAGTTTATCCTTCTATGATTAAAGTTTCCTTTTCATGATTATTGGCTAAGTATTTAATCCCCCTAATTATACATTTTTTTCTTAGTTAATCGCGCGAAATGGAAGAACATGTCTCAACAACCAATGTGATAGGAAATGTGACTATTGCCCTATTAACATGACAAGAGATGATGAGAGATCAAGTTGAACATATTGTGATTATGCCAAAACAGCTATCAAAAATCACAATTAATAATTGGTACCTAGATGAATGCCCAAAAGGAAGAAGAAGACGAAGTCTCAAGGATAAAGTTGATTAGGGGATTAAATAAAGTTGATTAGGGGATTAAAAGATGTTTATTATTTTGGAAGACGTTTACTATTTTGGGAAACCTATATGATCGAGGTAAATAGAATACTATGACATTTTTTTTAAGGAGTAAAGGTTGACTTATATTTTGAAGAATCGATGAATTTAAGGTGAACTTATGGTAATATAGGTTACTTATGAAAATTATTGACCTATCTTGGGAAAAATATGTTTAGGTTAGTTACTTTTGTTATAATATGTTAGGACTGGTTGATGTTGTTTGGAGACAAATGATAAAATTTATCATGGAAGACTGTGTTATCAAATCCTTCTTATATTTGGGTTTCAATATTAGTTTGGTTTATTTTGATGAATTTTAAGGATAATTATTTATGGAGTGCTCTATGATGAACTTTGGGTAGTACCGTGTAATTTTGATGATTTAAAAGTAGTTTATCTTACTATGAGGTTCTTTCTTTTTGAAGAGTTGTTTTATCTTATCCTTTCTGTTTTTGGGATAATGTTTAAAGATAGAAGAAATAGATAGTTAATCTTTTTTAGATTATGTGATTATCTAGAAGATGATTCTTGTGCTTTTGATGAGACCAAGT
This sequence comes from Viscum album, assembly GCA_963277665.1. NCBI lineage: Eukaryota > Viridiplantae > Streptophyta > Magnoliopsida > Santalales > Viscaceae > Viscum > Viscum album. Next base: position 93,090,485 of record OY728125.1, read on the forward strand.
GTTTTTGAATTCTTATCGTTTGGAGAAAAGATTCGTTTTGGTGGAAACTTATTAAAGGATTAAACTCTACTTGAAGGTAGGTAGATTTCCTTATGTTTTTATTCTATGTAGTAAATGAATTCCTCAAAACTATGAAAAGGAACATAAAACAAAAATGTTGTCTGTTAACGTTTCCAACTGGGAAATCAAATACCGTTTAACCCATCATAAGTTTGTGATTTTCTTATTTTTAACTTTCTCCTAATCATGTTTTCTATCACTCTCCCTCAGAACGTGACCCTTTGTTTTCTCTTCCATGCCCATGTTTTCCTATATGGAATCATAGTATGGGTTAACTCGGGTGACCTTGGTACTTCCTTTTCTTTAGTTTGAAGTAATAGTGTTACTGACTCTTTTTCGATGGGGGAATTTCAATGAAATTTCCAAGCGCAATTCTAAAAATTGTGAGGACACAATTTCTTAAGGGGGGAAGAATGTAACGACCCAAAAATTTGAATAAATCTTGTTTCCTAATTTTGTGTGTTATTTTATTTTTATACTCAACAAAACTTTTTCATTTAATAAAATAAGTATAATTAAAATGATACTGTTGGGTTTTGACTATTATATGACCATTGGTCAATATGATCATTGGAAACTAAATGTTGAGATTTTTCTAAATACAAGTGATCTTGGTTAATTAATATAGAAAGGAGATTCGAGGGCCTCATCCAGTAGTCTCGGGCCAATTGAAGCCCATCTAACGGAACTTGGGAAGGAGGTAGCACCACTGGGCTTTACTCTGGACCAAACCCAAGCCGAACTTCATCGTGTGAAGCTAGAACGGAATCTCCTTCATGAGAAGTTCAAACTGATAGAAATTACTACTCGTGCAATGTTGGCCGAGCTACCCCAAGATTCTATCACCCTAGCACACCTTACTCTTAAGTCCAATGCTGGTGTTATAAAGGGCTATGTAACGAGACCATAACTGACTTGTGTAATCCTTTATTTTAAATAAAAATTGTGATTTCTTCTTGTGATAAAGTTTGTGAATTTTAAAATGTCCGAATAAATATAGTATACATATTTTTGATGAATTCTAGAAAAAAGATATTTGAAAATAATTATGTAAACCTTAGATAACTAATTATGTGTAATTATTTTCAAAAAATGGTCTTCTACAATTATGTTCAGTACGAAATTTAGAGTCTAATAAGATCAACTTAATTTTTGATGAATAGTAAATTATGAATAGTGATTTTATGCTTAGGATTAGTAATGTGACCAAATGGATTAGTAATCTAACTTAAAGAAAGTATTAATATAATCTAGACACCTTGATTAAGTAATGTGATTCAATAAAATAGGTAAATAACTATTTCAGAAATTACTAGTCAAGTATAAGTTTTTGAAGGTGAATAGTGTTTTTTAATTAAAAAATAAATTAAAAATATTTAGAAGATTATTTTTATAAAATTAATTTCATTTTTGAACTCAGAGCATCGATATTATGTTAAGGTAATTTTTGGGGATTTTTCTGAAAAAAATGAATTTTCGGTGAATAGTGTATTTATTTTAAAATTAAATTAAAAATATTTAGAAAATTATTTTTATAAAATGGAGTTCATTTTTGAAATCAGAGAATTGATATTTGGTTAAGGTGAAATTTTGGGATTTTTCTGAGAAAGTTGAATTTTCGATGAATAGTGAAAACACAGTTTTTAAGTTACGGGTGTTTAATGACATCATTAAATTATGTATTAAGTATGTAATCAATATGGTCAACTTATGAATAGTAATATAAGGTATGAGGTGTCCCAAGTGTCCAATACCATGGGAAAATACCATGGGCAAGCCCATGGTTTTTCCAATACCACCAATGAGGTGTCCCTTGTCCATTAATGCCTCGTCCCCTCACATTCCCTATAAATACCCGCCCTTTCCTTCTTTAGTTTTCACTCCCAACTCTCCCCCAACAAAGATCTGGTCTCATTGCCTTCCAAGAAGTCATCCCAAGGATCCTTCAATCCCTAAAGGTCCCAACCTTTGAGTTTTAAGAGTTACGTTTTAAGGTAAGGGATCCTACCTCTCTCTTTCTTTTCAAGTAATCTCTTTTATGTCATTTCTTTTATGCTCCATGATCTTATGTTGGAGGATGATCTTTTATATTCCTCTTAATTCCCTTTTCATTTTCATATGATGAGGTACCCCCTCTTTCTCTCATCAATTCTTTTTAATAATGTTTAAGTGACGTCGTTAGGCTGTCGAATTTTTAAGGAATTCTTTCACCTTTCTCATTTTTTTTAAAGTTCTACTTTCATGTCAAGTATTTCATGTTCCTTTTTATTATGTTGGGGTATTATGTCTATATATATCATACTGATCTTTTATGTTCTTATGATGAGAGACCCAATTTGATCTCTTCAATTCAGTATTTTTAAGTTTTAAGTGGCGGGGTTAGGCTGCCGAATTTTTAAGGGATTCTTTCACCCTTATCGTTTTCAAGATCTATTTTCATGTCAAGTATTTAATGTTACTTTTTATTATGTTGGGGTATTATCTCTATATCTATCATACTTATCTTTTATGTTCATATGATGAGAGACCCTATTTGACCTCATCAATTCATTTTTTTGAAGTTTTAAGTGATGACGTTAGGCTGCCAAATTTTCATAAGAGAAATCTTATTTTTGTCTTCCTTCCATGTTTTTCAATTCATATGGTATGTATTTAAAATATAATTACCATTTTCTTATATCCATTATATTATATATTTATAATTTGTTATGAATCATTTATGAGTGGGTGACTCATGTCCCCTCTCTTTTCAATATTTTATAAAAACCCTGTAACATAGCCGTTATGCTGCAGAATTTTCGTATCAAAATGTCTCTCTCTTTTCTCAAATTATTTTAATTTATTAAGTGAATACTCAAAGATATTTTTCTTCAGGGGTATTCAAATATATATCAAAATGTTATATTTTAATTCTGGGATTTACATACACGAAACCCTCTTTCCTTTTTCGTGGGTTTAAAGTGACGCAAAGATCATGTCTTTAAAACAGTTTTTAAAACATTATGATTATGAAAGGAAACCCATTTCTTTTATGCTATATGGGTTGTTTATGAAATTTTTGATGATGATATATGTGGATCACATGATAATAAAGACAAATTTAAGGGTGCGCCCTGATAGCACTCCAATGCATTGGGTAAAGACTTAATCTCTAGAGATGACCACTTTGACTGATAAATTGGTGAATAACCTTGGTAAATTTTAATACACCTTGGGGATGGACCTTGGTAAAATGGAAATTATTATCTTTGTTAAATGTTGTATCCACATCTTCAAGTTAGGAAATATGTTATTTTTATTATGATATGCCTCGTGATTTCATTCTCATGACTTAAAGTTCTTTTCATGACTTTATTGATGTATCTCAAGTTCTCATGTAAAATGTTTCCCTTGTTTCCCTTACTGGGCCTTTTTTTTCACCCTTTCCTTTGATGTATGCTCCCAGGTTATGAGATTCCATAATGAACTTAGGATGAAAAAATGAAGAATCCTTTAAAGTGTTTAAGAAGAATGTTTTTTTCCTCATGTAATAAGTTCCTGGTTTCCATGACACTAAAACTCAAAGATCCTCAGTTTTGTATAATGTAATGATAGTTTATGTGACAAAAATGCGGGATGATATAGTTGGTATCAAAGGATGGTTTAGTTATTTGTGGAAATTAGGATATGAAAACTCTAGGAATAACCCTATAGAAAAGTTTAAATATAGGAAATCTTCCTGGTATTTTGGTGAGTATTGAGTAAGGGGTTGCCAAGAAAATACATCCCTGTCTAGATACGAGCAGGTAGAGGTGGCTCTGGAACAGATGTACATAGGGGTAAAACCCCAAAACACCACTTTGAGCTAGAATAGAATGAGAACTGGTACACGACAATGGTCCTTGCTGCACTCTTGGTTATGACACTCCCGGGGGATATGCTTTGGTAAATTCATAAGCTTAGTATAATCCATTATTAAAGGAACAAAGATAAAATAAAATAAAGATTCACATAAGAATATATGATCATGGATAACCTTGATTGGAACCTAGGGGATCACAAGTTAGGATATACTTTTCTTCTACAAGTTTATCCTTCTATGATTAAAGTTTCCTTTTTGTGATTATTGGATAAGTATTTAAGCCCCCTAATTATAATTTATTTTCTTAGTTAATGGCAGGAAATGGAAGAACATGTCCCAACAACCAATGTGATAGGAAATGTGACTATTGCCTTATTAAGATGACAAGAGTTGACGAGAGATCAAGTTGAACATATTGTGATTATTCCAAAACAGCTATCAAAAATCACAATTAATAATTGGTACCTAGTTGAATGCCCAAATTCATCAAGGAATAAGAATACGAAGTCTCAAGGATAAAGTTGATTAGGGTATTAAAAGATTATTATTATTTTGGAAGACGTTCACTATTTTGGGAAACCTATATGATTGAGGTAAATAGAATACTACGGTATTTTCTTTGAGGAGTAAAGGTTGACTTATATTTTGACGAATCGATGAATTTAAGGTGAAATTATGGTAATATAGGTTACTTATGGAAATGATTGACCTATATTGGGGAAAATATGTTTAGGTTAGTTACTTTTGTTATAAGATGTTAGGAGTTTGATGTTGTTTGGAGACAAATGATAAAATTTATCTTGGAAGACTATGTTATCAAATCCTTCTTATATTTGGGTTTCAATATTAGTTTGTTTTATTTTGAGTAATTTTAAGGACAATTATTTATAGTGTGGTCTGTGATGAACTTTGGGTAGTACCGTGGAATTTTGAAGATTTAAAAGTAGTTTCCCTTCCTATGAGGTTCCTTATTTTTGAAGAGTTGTTTTATCTTACCCTTTCTGTTTTTTGGGATAATGTTTAAAGATAGAAGAAATAGATAGTTAATCTTTTTTCTGGATTATGTGATTCTCTAGAAGATGATTCTTGTGCTTTTGATGAGACCAAGTGTTTTTGAATGCTCATCGTTTGGAGAAAAGATTAGTTTTGGTAGAAACTTATTAAAGGATTAAAATCTACTTGAAGGTAGGTATATTTACTTATGTTTTTTTTCTATGTAGTAAATAAATTCCTCACAACTATGAAAAGGAACATAAAACAAAAATGTTGTCTGTTAATGTTTTCTACTGGGAAATCAAATACCATTTAACCCATCATAATTTTGTGATTTTCTTGTTGTTAACTTTCTCTTAATCATGTTTTCTATCACTCTCCCTCAGAACATGACCCTTTGTTTTCTCTTCCGTGTCCATGTTTTCCTACATGGAATCCTAGTATGGGTTAACTCGGGTGACCTTGGTACTTTTTTTTCTTTCTTTTGAAGTAATAGTGTTACTAACTCTTTTCCGAAGTGGGACTTTCAATGAAATTTCCAATCCCAATTTTATAAATTGCGAGGACACAATTTCTTAAGGGGGGAATAATGTAACGACCCGAATATTTGAATAAATATTGTTTCTTAATTTTGTGTGTTATTTTATTTTTATACTCAACAAAATTTTTCATTTAATAAAATAAGTATAATTAAAATGAGACTGTTGGGTTTTGACTATTATATGACCATTGGTCAATATGACTGTTGGAAACTAAATGATGAGATTTGTCTAAATACAAGTTATCTTGGTTAATTAATATTGAAAAGAGATTCCATGGCCTTATCCAGTAGTCTCGGGCCAATCGAAGCCCATCTAACGGAACATGGGAAGGAGGTGGCACCACTGGGCTTTGCTCCGGACCAAACCCAAGCCTAACTTCATCGTGTGAAGCTAGAACGAAATCACCTTCGTGAGAAGTTCAAACTGATAGAAATTACTACTCGTGCAATGTTGGCCGATCCACCCCAAGATTCAATCACCCTAGCACACCTTACTCTTATGTCCTATGCTGGTGTTATAAGGGGCTATGTAACGAGTCCATAACTTCCTTGTGTAATCCTTTGTTTTAAATAAAAATTGTGATTTCTTCTTGTGATAAAGTTTGTGAATTTTCAAATGTTCGGATAAATATAGTATGCATATTTTTGATGAATTCTAGAAAAAGGAAATTTAAAAATAATTATGTAAACCTTAGGTAACTAACTATGTGTAATGATTTTCAAAAAATGGTCTTCTACAATTATGTTCAGTATGAAATTTAGAGTCTAATAAGATCAACTTAATTTTTGATTAATAGTAAATTATGAATAGTGATTTTATGCTTAGGATTAGTAATGTGACCAAATGGATTAGTAATCTCACTTAAAGAAAGTATTAATATAATCTAGGCACCTTGATTAAGTAATGTGATTAAATAAAATAGGTAAATAACTGTTTCAGAAATTATTAGCCAAGTATTAGTTTTTGCAGGTGAATAGTGTTTTTTAATTAAAAATTAAATTAAAAATATTTAGAAAATTATTTTTATAAAATGGATTTCATTTTTGAACTCAGAGCATCGATATTATGTTAAGGTAATTTTTTGGGATTTTTCTGAAAAAATGAATTTTCAGTGAATAGTATACTTATTTACAAATTAAATTAAAAATATTTAGAAAATTATTTTTATAAAATGGAGTTCATTTTTGAAATCAGAGCATTGATATTTGGTTAAGGTGAAATTTTGGGATTTTTTTTGAGAAAGTTGAATTTTCGATGAATAGTGAAAACACAGTTTTTAAGTTACGGGTGTTTAATGACATCATTAAATGATTTATTAAGTCTGTAATCAATATAGTTGACTTATGAATAGTACGATAAGGTATGAGGTGTCCCAAGTGGCCAATACAATGGGAAAATACCATGGGAAAGCCCGTGGTTTTGCCAATACCACCAATGAGGTGTCCCTTTGCCATTAATGCCTTGTCCCCTCACTTTCCCTATAAATACCCACCCTTTCCTCCTTTATTTTTCACTCCCAACTCTCCCCCAAAAAAGATCCGGTATAATTAACTCCCAAGAATTCATCCCAAGGTGCCCCCAAGCCCTCAAGGTCCCAACCTTTGAGTTTTAAGAGTTACGTTTTAAGGTAAGGGATCCTACCTCTCTCTTTCTTTTCACGTAATCACTTTTATGTCATTTCTTTTATGCTCCATGCTCTTATGTTGGAGGATGTTCTTATATATTCCTATTACTTACCTTTTCATTTTCATATGATGAGATACTCCCTCTTTCTCTCATCAATTTGTTTTAATAATGTTTAAGTGATGCCGTTAGGCTGCCGAATTTTTAAGGGAATCTTTCACCTTTCTCATTTTTTTAAAGTTCTACTTTCATGTCAAGTATTTAAAGTTCCTTTTTATTATGTTGGGGTATTATCTCTATATCTATCATACTGATATTTTATGTTCATATGATGATAGACCCTATTTGATCTCTTCAATTCAGTATTTTGAAGTTTTAAGTGGCGCTGTTAGGCTGCCGAATTTTTAAGGGATTCTTTCACCCTTCTCGTTTTCAAGATCTATTTTCATGTCAAGTATTTCATGTTCCTTTTTATTATTTTGGGGTATGATCTCTATATCTATCATACTGATATTTTATGTTCATATTATTATAGACCCTATTTTACCTCATTAATTCATTTTTTTGAAGTTTTAAGTGATGACGTTAGGCTGCCGAATTTTCATAAGAGAAATCTTATTTTTGTCTTCCTTCCATGTTTTTCAATTCATATGGTATGTCTTTCAAATTTCATTAACATGTTATTATATCCATTATATTCTGTATCTCTAATGTGTTATGAATCATTTATTAGTGGGTGAATCATGTCCCCTCTCTTTTCAATGTTTTCTAAAACCCTGTAACATAACCGTTCTGCTGCAGAATTTTCGTCTCAAAATGTCTCCCTCTTTTCTCAAATTCTTTTAATTTATTAAGTGAATACTCAAAGATCTTTTTCTACAGGTGTATTCACATATATATCAAAATGTTATATTTTAATTCTGGGATTTACATACACGAAACCCACTTTCCTTTTTCATAGGTTTAAAGTGACATAAAGATCATGTCTTTAAAGCAGTTTTTAAAACGTTATGATTATGAAAGGAAACCCATTTCTTTTATTCTATATTGGTTGTTTATGAAATGTTTGATGATGATATGTGGATCACATGATAATAAAGAAAAATTTAAGGGTGTTCCCTGATATCGCTCCAATGCATTGGGTAAAGACTTAATCTCTAGTGATGACCATTTTGACTGATACCTTTGTGAATAACCTTGGTAATTTTTAATGACACATTGGGGATGGACCTTGGTGAAACGGAAATGATTGTCCTTGTTAAATGTTGTAGCCACATATTAAATTTATGAAATACCTTATTTTTATTATGATGTGCCTCATGATTTCATTCTCATGCCTTAAAGTTCTTTTTCATGACTTTATTGATGTATCTCAAGTTCTCATGTAAAATGTTTCCCTTGTTTTCCTTACTGGGCCTTTTGCTCACCCTTTCCTTTAATGTATACTCCCAGGTTATGAGATTCCATAATGAACTTAGGATGAACAAATGAAGAAGACTTTCAAGTGTTTAAGAAGAATGTTTTTTTCCTCATGTAATAAGTTCCTGGTTTCCAAGACACTAAATCTCAAAGATCCTCAGTTTTGTATAATGTAATGAAAGTTTATGTGACAAAAATGTGGGATGCTATAGAAACCCATTACATTGTAATTTTTCCTTGGTCGAGGGTAGGTTAACCTCCTATATAATGGTGAAATAATTGTTATTTAATTATACAAGAATCATATACATTAATATGATATCATATATGATCTTTTAACATTGATTTGTTAATAATATCTTAGTATTATCGTTGTTTCAGGTGTTAACGGATTCATTTTCATTTATATTATTTGTTATGTGAGCCATATTTTTTATGGATGGGATGTATCTTATTCATATCCATAATGATATAATGTCTCTAAAAATTATTTTTATTCATCAAATGAATTTTAGTCTTGGATGGATATGATGGGGAATGAATCTCATCGCGTTCGTGGAGACGGTAATCTGTACGTACGCACGAGCGACAATATCATTATTTTGATATTAAAATAATATATAATTGGATGTTATATCATATATACAGAATAATTATAATGTTATATTTATTATTTACATGAATTAAACATCATTATTATACCCATCCAAATAATAATATATTGAATAACAATTACACCACGTCGTGGAGACGGTAGGCCGTACGTACACACGTATGGTGACATGTCATTCAAAGAATGGATAGAATACTGAATATGGTTGTACCATATTTATAATAACATCACAGTATATATAAGATATTGGAGTTATTATTTTAGAATGGAAATAAAAAAGAAAGAAGAAGTGGAAGAATAAAGGAACTTGAAAGAGGGTGGTGAAATCATTACCTCTTCTTCGGGTTCTTCCTTTTGATTTGACCAAAAGGGCTCTTTAGGTTGGCTTTATGATCAAACTAAGGCCTCTAGGTTGAAGTGAGGGAAGTTGAGAGAATATTTGGGCAGGGGTTTGCTTAGACAAAAGGATTTTAAGGTGTGAAGAATTGGTTAGAAGTGGTGTCCTTTTATAAGGGGGGGAAGGGGCTCTTTAGAAAAAACTTAAAGTATTTTTTTATAATAAATTAATATTTGGTTTATAATGGCTCCAAAGTGGATTATTCAAAGTATAAGGTGGGTATGGTTCTAAATAATTTCAACCAATGGATTTTAGACAGGGTTGGGTCATTATATTAACCTTATCATTTAGTTTTAACTCTTAGTTAATTAGTTTGACATTTACCATGTCACTTTGTATTTTTATATTATATAGTTAATAAACTTACTATATACATCCAAGAGACCTCCAAGTGGTCCATTAATGATAAAACTATAATAATATCAGTCATTTTTCCGAACGTTTTATTTTTAGGAATATAATATCAATTAATAATATAATATTTGTTTTAAAAACACATTTATGTCAATTTTGACACTATTCAATAATTAATTTTTGTTAAAGTCATAACAGATTTATTAATTCGAAACAAATTCATTTAAGAAATCCTAACATGTCATATTAACCAATAAAATTCTTGGATGGCATCACTACTTTAAAATTATATTTATTTTAACATTTATAATACTAATTATTTGATTCATTCATTAATAAATAAAATACTGCATCATTATTGTGTCATAAATAAATTTTATTATTCAATGTCTAAAAATTATAAATAAAATACCATTATGTATGAACTTTTTTTATCTTTCTAATGAATATTTATAGTTGAAAATATAACATATATAACCCTTTGTAAAAATTGCTTTTCAAAAAGATATATGCTTATGTCATTTTTGTATTTACTTTAACTTAATTAATATAAAGTGTCATTATCACTTATAAGTGGATCCATGGGGTCCAAAAATAGACCCAAAGATGCCCATGGTCGGAAATGTATCAACCAATAGGGTTAGGACACATTTTAGGGTAAGTTAATATTATTATAATATTATTGTTTTACCCTTATTTACCGGATTAACCATTTAACCATGGTAAATAAAATATTTACCGAAATAATTATTAAAAATGTCTAAAAATAAGAGTTACCTATTTAAATAATTTGTAAATACTGATTCCAAATATGGAATCCATTTTTCCAAATTCAAAACACATAAGTGGAAGAAATTAATTTAAAATTAATTCTCGCTGTCAAAACAAAAAGCGTGTTTTTAAAAAATAATAACTATCAAAAGATTGACACTTGTTTATGTATGGTTTAAATGTGAAATTATGTCCAATTACCAAAATTATATTAAATGGTAATAATATATTTTAAATATACTTTAAAACCACTGAAATTCATAATTTATCACTATTAATTATTTCGATTAAAATAGTTGTTTTTAATTAAAATTTAGTAATTTTCACTATTTATCAAAATATGGAAGTTATCCGAAAAGTACCAAAATTTCACCCTAGGATAATTTCGATATTCTGAATCCAAAAATAAAGTCCATTTTAAAAGATAAAATGTATAAAATTTTAAAATGTGGGTATTACTATTCATAACGGCTAGTTTTATTAGTTGTGGTGTGTGTTAGAACTTGAAGTTGCGTACAACACATGCTACTGTATTATTCAGCGTGAAGCATATCGTGGAAGCTTGAGGTGTTAAAGTATCAATCAGATACTCACTAACACTGGGAGAATCAACCTCAAGATCTAACTTCTGAGAAGGATCATCACTCTCATTAGTTGGAGGCTGGGCTCTAGGAGGAAAGGACTCTTGAAACACAACATCCCGGCTAAGAATGCACTTCTGAAATACAGGTTTGTCAACCCAAAGATTATAGCCCTTCACCCCCTCAGGATACCCTATGAAAATGCAATTGACCGCCCTAAACTCAAGATTATCATCCAAACACCATAAGATGTCCATTTTTTGAGGATTGTGTCTTGGGTTCAAAGCTTTAAGGACTAATAATGGCCTTGAATACTTGGTGTAACTTGAGTAAGCAACCCTTTCTTACTCCATTCCACTAGCCCTTTAACACATGTGTCCCAACCGCCCGTGCCAAAGCATAGTGCTGTCACTATTAGTGACATAGGCACTGCCCATTTATTTTACATGCGTTCTTCCATCCATAACATACAACCCATTCATTAAGGAGCCTTTTATAACTGTGTGAGCTCCCTTAGATAACCGGACTGAGACCATCTTAACAATCTGAGAAAAAGTTTCAAAATAGTCAATGCCATATGTCTGAGAAAATCCTTTCGCCATAAGACGGGCTTTGAGGCGATGAAGAGTGCCATCGACATTGAGATAGACCGTATAAATCCATTTGCAGTCGACCACCTGTTTTCCTTCTAGAAGGGGAACCATATCCCTAGTATGGTTTTCATCTAGAGGTTGCAGTTTATCCCGCATCGCTTGTAGCCACGTCAGGTGAGATTTGGCACCGCCAACCGTGTGGGGAATTGATATTGTCTCCAGATCATAAAGAACCCTGTATGAGGATGTGTTTAGAGTATCCTGACAGGAACGAGTAATTTTTCAGAGTGCAATGGGAAAGTCATTTGGAGTTGAAGCAGGAGCATCAGATGAGTCTGGGATGTTGGTGTCCTCGGCCTGGACGAGGGATACAATCGACGGGTGGCGAGATTAGACTGTTCCAAATTGGTGACCATCAGAGTGGGGCACCAGAGATGGGTGAATTATGAGTGAAAGACAATCATCAATGATGGTGTTTGGATGGGGGAGGGAAGAGTGAAATGAGATCTCTTAACAAATGACTCATCAGGAGAGATGATATAGCACCGTAAGTTTGGAGAGAAGAACTGATATCCATGCTAAGTGCGGGAGTATCCGAGGAAAATGAAACGAAGAGATTTGGGAGAAAGTTTAGAGAGGTTGGGGTGAGTGTCTCGAACATAACACAAACACCCAAACACATGAAGTGGAAGTGAGTGAGGAGGGAGAGAGGAGAAGAGAGTCTGAAAAGGAGTCTCCCCTTGAAGGATAGAATAAGGGATATAGTTTAGGAGGTAAGTAGCAGTTAGGATGACATTAGACCAAAAAAGGATACACCTTCATGTGGAATAAAAGGGCATGGGTAGTTTCCAAAAATATGACAATGTTTCCGCTCGACCACTTCATTCTGCTGTGGTGTATCAGGGCAGGAGGTTTGATGAATGATTCCTTTATCCTTGATAAATTTCTGAAAGGAAGTGGATAAATATTCCCGTCCATTGTCAGAGAGAAGATATTTTAGGGAGTTGGATAATTGAGTATGAATTTCATTATAAAACGTCTGAAAAGTATAAAATACTTCAGACTGATCACGAAGTAGGTAAAGCCAAGTCATGTGGGAGAAGTCATCAATATAGGTGATATAATAAATGTACCTGGATTGGCTAGGAACCCTGCAAGTACCCCAGACATCGAAATGAACAAGATTGAAAGGATTCGCTGCACATGGTTCCAGTCGTGGAACATACGTTGCCCAATGATGTTCGTCAAACTTGCAGGATTCATAGTGGAAGGATAGGTGGGAACTGAATTGGGGGCAATGTTTATGTAGGGTGGAAGCTGGTGGATGACCAAGACGAGAATGTAGTTCAAGAGCACGGGATGAGGTGGATGAGCAAACATGTCTGATCCCATATGAATGTGGATAAGTCAACCCAACCCAATTTGACCCTGCACAGCCTGGAAATGGACCTGCACGGGTTTGTCCCGACCCGCACAAACCCTACACGAGATTTTAGGGGTCTGGACTAATCAAATTAATATTTATAATTAATTTAATTTTAAAATAAAATTAAATTGATTAAAATATTAATTTTTGGTTAAATAAATTTTAATACCCAATGATAAAATTAATTTGATTTCGGAATTAAAATTAAAATTAATCAGTGGACCGAAAAATAATTAAATTATTTGAATCATTTAATTCATTTAATTTAATTAAATAACCCTTGTACTAATTTATTGAAATTTAATTTTTATCACGCATTTAATTTACCCGCCTACTAGTCTTGAGAACTAACCCATTTATGTTTGCTTTTATTTAATTAATTATTTTAAACTGCATGCGATGTTTGTAATTAATTAAATAACGGTTTGCGCATCATCTTTATTTTTGGTTAAAATGTATAAGGGTCTGTGCGTCCAAATCCATCTGATGTACATTACACCCCTATCCCCCCTCGCTTACGCGCGAGTAATTTTGTACTTTAGATGGAGATAGTGTACGACGTGGACCCTACCAAGATGAGGCAGTGTACCTTAACCAAGATGATACAATACATGATGTGGACAAACCAAGATGATGTGATACTCCAGATGGGAAGTAGACACATAGGACGGGAGAAAGATGCATCATGAGTCTAGTGATGACTCATGTATTATGCCTTGAGGTCATTTAGATGCTTAAGACCAGCCAGGTAGTAGTTTACCTTTATGAATTTATTTAATATTTTACACATTTTATAATAGTGAAAAAAATAAATAAAATAATAAATAATAAAATTCATAAAGAAGCAACATATTTTTTTCGATTAATGTTCAGTTGTGAGTGAAACAACATAGATGAATAAGATTAATAGAAATGGATTATATTCATCGAGAGAAAAACACTAAACCCTCAAAGTAATATTTAGTAATTACCATCTTCCATCATTCAAGTTTGAACAAAACTAAGTGTTTGGGGTGCCAGTCATGTCAACGATGAGGGTGCCTCTCATTACCAAGGAGTTCTAATGAGAGTGGTGTGCTGACTTAACTAAAATTGTATCAAATAAATATCCAAATCTTGCTTGTTGGGATTTTAGAGGCAAGTGTTGAGTAAATAAAGTTATGATTTTAGAAGCTGTGACTTCACTCAATATATCAAGGAAAGGAGAGTTAATGCGGCTGACTAGTAAAACACCTACCTTGAACCCTCCAAGTAGTGGCATAGCGAAATCTTATAGACTATAAGGGGAGGTTTATGGATCCTTGACACTAGAATACTCAAGTGATAGAGTATTCCAATTCTATTATAGAGGGTTCCTATAATTCGATAAAAATAGTGGGAGACATTTAATGATTAAATTAATCAATAATATCTAATTCAGTAATCAACATAAAAGTAATAATTTTCTACAGTTTTATTTTTGTAGAAAATGGCAAGTAATACCACAAGAAAAACTGTGATAAATATTAGACAATGTTTATTGTCCAAACTAGTAAGAATTTTAAATTGTAGTAAAGGTGCTTGTGAACATTACTACAATATAGGAAATTCAAGGTTCTGGTGTACCTATACCTGTTAAACCACCTTAGGAAGTGAGGGTGTAAAACTTCTTATAGGAGACTCCTAAATCGATCATATGATGGTTATAATGATATCATCAAAGACTAATGTTTTTTGCGGATACAACATCGAATCATGGATGATATCACATGTATTCTCATCACCAAGAAGTTTTCGAGGAGAATGTGAGGAATGATTTGAATGAGATGATTACACTAGCTTTGTGTAAACATGAAAGGAAGACTTTGATCCTTCATGACATCTCATTCTTATACCTTTTCACCCAATTACTCTTAGTTTTGTTTTAGGATACAAATGAACCTGATGGAGTAAACTCTTCATTACCTATTAAGTTATGGTTCACCAAGTAAATAAGAATATTAATGGAATTACTATCTTTAGTTTTTATCGTGAATAAATTAGAATACAAGTTGAAAAGGCCAATGAAAAGTTACGCCAAAGGAACCTTCGTAATGTATTTTAAATAATAGAGGTTTGGTTATTTGCATCTCATATTATGAAATAAATTTATGGAAGTTTAAAACGTAATGAACAGAATTGAATGGGCGAGAACCCGCTTCTTCTTCAGTGTATATTTATCAAATAAAAGTATCGTTTCTGACATATTTCATGGGTATTAAATACAATATTCCTTTCTCATAAGTGTATTCAAAAACAACAACCAAGTAAGTATATAAATACTACAAGAAGAAAAGTGTCTTCTCCATGAAGTTGAGAAAGGGCGATTCCTAAGTCAGCGGTGAGAAGCACATAACTTCTATTTTCAATGTGATTGATTCTAGTTGAACAATTTGTTGAGTATAACCAAAACATTTATCTCACGCGCCCTTTGAAAATAATGAGAAATTATTCCAAGTTTAGGAATTAATGTTGTTTGCAGTAACATACTCAAAAAACAGCTTAGTGATACTGGAATCATAGGCAATAAGTGACGAATATAACAACGTAAGACTTATTTACCTAGTTGTGGAAAGATGATTCTTCGTCAAGAAAAACTAAAAGTGTACGTAAAGGATATACCTCATTTGGTATTTAGGCTCAGTATATCTAAACGCCAATGGTATTATCGACGTCTTTAGTTTGGACAAAGAAACCTTTAGAAGTAAAGGTATGTCACTAATATTTTTGAATTAGTTCAACAAGTGAGCGCAAACTATTTCAAGGGAAAGCAAGTGGTAAATATAATTCATAATATTCCTTTAAAGTATTAAGGAATGTGATAGTGAAGTATAAACATGGTCAGAAGATATGAGTTTCTTAGGCTCGACATGACGGAGAATATCTTAACCAAGCATTCATCGATCTTGATAATGTAGGGTAGAGTAATTCCTAAACACAAATTACCTTATCTAAATCACATCTTTGATGCTAACAAGGAGGATCAATGCCGAGTCTTACAAGTTAACATTGATAAAAAAATGTAGCATAGAGAAATTTTTAAACACACATTTTATACTTAAAATTTATGATGTAAGTACTATGAATATTACAACCCGCAGTAACTTCTATCACATTTCAAGATGTGATTTAAAAAGAATGGTTAAATCCAATTTCTTTTATGCCAACTAAAAATGATGAATGGATGTTATACGAGTCATAGTATGATGAAAATTCATTATGTCATAGGACATGTGTTTAGACGAAAAGAGTTTGTTAGGACATAAAAAAAACTAGCATCAAGCTAAACACGTAGTGCATCCAAGTATTTATCCTAACACACTATAATAAAACAGGCATTTTGCGACGGTTTTTAAAACCGCCGTGAAATAGCTTTCGGGCCGGTATTTCGCGGCAGTTTTAAAAACCGCCGTGAAAAAACCGCCGTGAAATGTGTAATTTTTTTTTTAATTTTTTTTTTTAAAATTTTTAAAGGTTTAGCGGCGGTTTTTTAAAAAACTGTCGTGAAATAGGGGCGGTTTGGGTAAAACCGCCACGAAATGAAAAGAAAAAAATAAAAAAAACATGAGAAAACCTGAAATCACTAAAACGACCATAACTTTTCATCTGGGCATCCGTTGGAGTGCCACGACTAGTCAAATCGAAGCTCATGAAGACATATAGAAGCACGTATAATCAAAACCATGAGATGGACTAAGGTGCGGAAGATATGAGAGTTGTAAGAAAGTTGAAAAAAGTTCTCCAACTTCAAAAGACCATAACTTTTTCTCCGGGTGTCCGTTTGGGCTCTACCACATATCAAATCGAAGCCAGCGAAGAGACATACACACCAGTTTAACACAAGAAAGTTTTTGTCGTGTTTTTAGACCCCGAAAACCCCTCCAAAGGCATCTGAAACCTCATTTCCCTCACCGGTGTCCCGTCGAACTTGTCTTCAAACGGACCTAACTTTCGATCCGCATGTCAGTTCGGACTCCTCCACCTTCCAGATCGTAGGTCGTTCTATAATCTTCGGTTTGACTGGTCACGGCACCCACATGGACTCCTGGATCATATGTTATGGCCTTTTTAGTGGGTATCGGGTTTGTTATATTTTTCGATGCCTCGTTTCTAGCACCCGTTCCCCGTCAGCTTTTTTTTAAACAGTCGTAACTTCTGATTTGTCGGTCCATTCGGTCTCTTTCACCTATCAGCTCAAAGATCGTTTTAGGATCTTTGATTTGACTGGTCGCGGATCTGGAACGAACTCTCGGATCATAAGTTATCTCTGTTAATGTGAGTCCAATGTTTTTGTCACTTTATGACCATTTTGACGGGTTTTAACGGTTGCTCGATTTATTACTTTTTATTTGGGTTTCCATGACTTGTTATCTTTATCAATGGTTTTTTGTGGGTTATTATGATGATTAGGTTGAATTCTTAAGGGGTTTTCCAGAGTTGTCATGAGTTTTCATGCGTTCTCATTCTTTCTAATGCCTCATTCTTCATGCTTCTCCATCCGTTTTCATGCGTTTTCATGATTTTTCATCCCTTATCACATCATTTCATACTTTTTCATGTGTTTCATTTATTATTTATTATTTATTATTTATTATTTATTATTTATAATATACTTTAATTTATTTATTATCTAATATTTTTACTGGTTATTTATTATTTATTATTTATATTTATTTATTATTTATTATATATTATATATTATATATTATATATTATTTATTAATAGTAATAATAAAATATTATTATTATTAATAATATTTGTTATTGGTTATTTATTATTTATATTTATTTATTATTTATTATTTATTATTTATTATTATTTATTTATTATTTATTATTTATTATTTATTATTTATATTTACTATTTGTTTATTATTATTTATTATTTACTTAATATTATTTATTGTTTATTATTATTTAATATTTAATATTATTTTTTATTTTTTATTATTTATTATTTATTATTTATTATTATTTATTATTTATTATTTATTATTTATTATTATTTATTTATTATTTATTATTTATTATTTATTATTTATTATTTATTATTAATAATAAAATATTATTATTATTATTAATATTTTTTACTGGTTATTTATTATTTATTATTTATTACTTATTATTTATTATTTATTATTTATATTTATTTATTATTTATTATTTATTATTTATTATTTATATTTATTTATTATTTATTATTTATTATTTATTATTTATATTTATTTATTATTTATTATTTATTATTTATTATTCATAATTTATAATCACTACGGGAAAAATGGGTATTTGCGACGGGGGTATTTACCCGTCGCAAATAATTAGGCTTTTGTGACAGGATTGCTTTCCCCGTCGCAAATAGTTTTCTCGCGGTGCGCGCCAAATCGCGGGAAAACTATTTGCGACGGGAATATCCCCCCGTCGCAAATAACCAGCGGCGGTAAAAGGTATTTGCGACGGGAATATTCCCCCGTCGCAAAAAGTATGTCGGCAGGTGGTTATTTGCGACGGGACCCATCGCACATAACTATTTACCGGTTGACCGTAATAAATGTTGGCTAAGGTATTTGCGACGGGAACCGTCGCAAACAACACTATTTGCGACGGGAGTCCCGTCGCAAATGAACCCGTCGCAAATAATCTAACCTATAAATACCCCCATCCGTTTTTTTCAAATCATTATCAAACTCCATCTTCTTCTTCTCTCGAAGTTATATTTCTAAAGTTTATTTTTTCTCCAGTTTAATTTTTTTTTCCGGAGGTGATATTAAAGATTTGAAGAACGATCAGAGCAGATCAATTTTCAAGGTATTTATGTTTATTTTAATTTTTTATTTATTTTTAATTTTGTATTAGTTTCAAATATTATTAATTAGTTGTAATTTAATTATGTTTACATTATTTTATTACTTAATAAATTTAAATTATTAGTATTGTTTATAGTTAATAGTAATTAGGAATAATTAGTAATAATTTTTAATAATTAAGAATAAATATTAATAATTATTAAAAAATACCACTAATTATGAATAATTACATTATTACATTATTAGTTTATTTTATTATTAATATTAAAATAATATAATTTTATATATATATACAATTCTTTTTTCATCTGTGTGTTTGCTGTCTTCACATGTATTATTTGTATGTGGAGATAGAAAACGCACAGATGAAAGAAGAATTGTATATAAATAAGAAAATTATATTATTTTAATATTAATAATAAAATATATTAATAATGTTATTATTTGTAATTATTGGT
This sequence comes from Viscum album, assembly GCA_963277665.1. Taxonomy (NCBI): domain Eukaryota; kingdom Viridiplantae; phylum Streptophyta; class Magnoliopsida; order Santalales; family Viscaceae; genus Viscum; species Viscum album. The sequence continues at coordinate 93,109,981 of OY728125.1, forward strand.
AATTATTTCTAATTATTGATAATTATTCATTTAATTACTAATAATTATCAATAATTATCAATAATTAAGAATAATTAGTAATAATTAGTAATAATTATCAATAATAAGTAATAATTACCAATAATTAGTAATAATTAACAATAAGTAGTAATAATTACCAATAAGTAGTAATAATTACAAATAATTAATAATAATTACCAATAAGTAGTAATAATTATCAATAATTAGTAATAATTACCAATAATTAACAATAATTAGTAATAATTACCAATAATTAACAATAATTAGTAATAATTACCAATAATTACCAATAATTACCAATAATTAGCAATAATTAGTAATAATTAGGAATAATTGGTAATAATTAGTAATAATTAGGAATAATTGGTAATAATTAGTACTAATTGGTAATAATTAGTACTAATTAGGAATAATTAGGAATAATTAGGAATAATTAGGAATAATTAGGAATAATTAGGAATAATTATCAATAATTATCAATAATTAGGAATAATTAGGAATAATTGTCAATAATTGTCAATAATTGTCAATAATTATCAATAATTAATAATAATTAGTAATAATTAGGAATAATTAGGAACAATTAGGAACAATTATCAATAATTAAGACTAATTAGGAATAATTAGGAATAATTATCAATAATTATCAATAATTAGGAATAATTAGGAATAATTAGGAATAATTAGGAACAATTATCAACAATTATCAATAATTAAGATTAATTTGTAATAATTAGTAATAATTGTCAATAATTGTCAATAATTACCAATAATTAGGAATAATTAGGAATAATTAGGAATAATTAGGAATAATTAGGAATAATTAGGAATAATTAGTAATAATTAGGAATAATTAGGAATAATTAGGAATAATTAGGAATAATTACTAATAATTATTAGTAATTATTAGTAATTATTAGTAATTATTTATAATTACCAATAATTACCAATAATTACCAATAATTACCAATAATTACCAATAATTACCAATAATTACCAATAATTACCAATAATTACCAATAATTACCAATAATTACCAATAATTACCAATAATTAGCAATAATTAGCAATAATTACCAATAATTACCAATAATTACCAATAATTACCAATAATTACCAATAATTACCAATAATTTGTAATAATTTGCAATAATTTGCAATAATTTGCAATAATTTGCAATAATTAGCAATAATTAGCAATAATTAGCAATAATTAGCAATAATTAGCAATAATTACCAATAATTACCAATAATTACCAATAATTTGCAATAATTTGCAATAATTTGCAATAATTTGCAATAATTTGCAATAATTAGCAATAAATAGCAATAATTAGTATTAATTAGTATTATTACCAATAATTAGTATTAATTAGGAATAATTAACAATAATTACCAATAATTACCAAAAATTACCAATAATTAACAATAAGTATTAATAATTACCAATAATTAACAATAAGTAGTAATAATTACCAATTATTATTAATAATTACCAATAATTCCCAATATTTAGTAATAATTAACAATAATTGCCAATAATTACCAATAATTGCCAATAATTAGTAATAATTAGCAATAATTAGTAATAATTAGCAATAATTAGTAATAAATAGCAATAATTAGTAATAATTAGCAATAATTAGTAATAATTAGCAATAATTTGTAATAATTAGTAATAATTAGTAATAATTAGTAATAATTAGTAATAATTAGTAATAATTAGTAATAATTAGTAATAATTAGTAATAATTAGGAATAATTAGTAATAATTACCAATAATTAGTAATAATTATTATTAATTACCAATAATTATTATTAATTACCAATAATTATTATTAATTACCAATAATTAGTAATAATTACCAATAATTAGTAATAATTACCAATAATTAGTAATAATTACTAATAATTAGTAATAATTACCAATAATTAGTAATAATTATTATTAATTACCAATAATTATTATTAATTACCAATAATTAGTATTAATTACCAATATTTAGTATTAATTACCAATATTTAGTATTAATTACCAATATTTAGTATTAATTACCAATATTTAGTATTAATTACTAATATTTAGTATTAATTGCCAATAATTAGTATTAATTACCAATATTTAGTATTAATTACCAATAATTACCAATAATTACCAATAATGACCAATAATTACCAATAATCACCAATAATTACCAATAATCACCAATATTTTCCAATAATCACCAATAATTACCAATAATCACCAATAATTACCAATATTTACCAATAATTACCAATATTTACCAATAATTACCAATATTTACCAATAATTACCAATATTTACCAATAATTACCAATATTTACCAATAATTAGGAATAACTACCAATAATTAGGAATAACTACAAAAAATTATGAATAACTACTAATAATTTGGAATAACTACCAATAATTTGGAATAACTACCAATAATTTGGAATAACTACCAATAATTAGGAATAATTACCTTATTACATTATTTGTATATTTTATTATTAATATTAAAATAATATAATTTTCTATATTATATACAATTCTTTTTTCTTCTGTGTTTTTTCTGTCTCCACATGTAATATTGGCATTCTTTTTCAAAATTATCAACCTACTCGCCAATGGAGAGGTGAAAGTGAATGTCAATATTACATGTGGAGACAGAATGTGAAACACACAGATGAAAGGATAATTGTATATAATATAGAAAATTATATTATTTTAATATTAATAATAAAATTATCAATATTTGTAACAGGTTTTGCTTTATTCTCAATATATTCAATCCTTGCTTGTGTTTTTTCTAACAAATTATTCAAAACCAGTAATGCTTTTATATTTTATAGAAAAATATGGAACAACGAGGTCGTCAAAAGTCATTATTAGATGACCGCATATGGATAAATCAACGTAGAAATCCAAATGGTTCTAGTTTAAATCCAGTATATATAGAGGGTGTGGAGATTTTTTTTATCATTTGCGGCATCAAATCCAGAATTTGTTTCAGAAGGAAAGATAAAATGCCCTTGTAGAAAATGTGCATTGAGAACGTTTGACACGTTTGACAAAGTGGGGGAACATCTCTTGCGTTTTGGTTTTCAAGCAGATTATGTTTTTTGGTATCAACACGGTGAACGCAGTTCCAGAGCAGGTGATACCAACTTGATTCCGGATCCATCCCAGTTTCAAGATTTAGTATATGATGTTGCAGGTTCATCTGTTCAACATACAGAAACTCCGGGTGATATAGCTTCAAATCCTGAGTTGGGACCGTCTGAATTTTATGAGTTGTTGAAGTTTGCTGAGGATGCATTATATCCTGGCTGCAAGATGAGCAAATTAGAAGCAGTTGCAAAATTTATGGCTATAAAATCAGATAACGGAATGTCAAACACCTGTTTTGACCAGATATTTTCTTTGCTGAAAACACTGTTACCCGAAGGAAATGTTTTACCTGCAAATTACTATGAAAGTAAGAGGTTGGTTCGAAATTTGGGACTTACTTGTTAGAAGATTCATGCATGTTCAAATGACTGCATTTTATATTCTGGGGAAAATGAGTCGTTGGATAGTTGTCCCACATGTGGGCAACTGAGATATAAAGAAGGACAACACGGGAATTCTGGTTTGATTCCTGTAAAACAGTTGAGATATTTTCCGCTTACATCCAGACTTTAGCGTTTATTCATGTCTAAGAATACAGCGACAATGATGTCATGGCATAAAGAGAATAGTTCAACCGATAAAAGCTTGAATCATCCAGCCGATGGTGATTCATGGAAACATTTTGATAGAGTGCATCCATCCTTTGCTTTAGAATCTAGAAATGTTCGACTGGGCCTTTCCACTGATGGTTTCTGTCCGTTTGGATCTTATGGTTGTCAATATTCATGTTGGCCTGTTTTTTTAACTCCGTACAATTTACCTCCATGGATGTTGATGAAGGAGCCATATATCTTTTTGACTTTACTAATTCCAGGACATCCAAAGAAAAATATTGATGTTTATTTGAAGCCATTGATTGATGAATTAAATTTATTGTGGAGTACTGGTGTCAGTACATATGATGTTGCAACGAAACAGAATTTCATACTGAGAGCAGCATTGATGTGGACAATAAGTGACTTAACGGATTATGGGATGTTATCTGGCTGGAGTACACATGGTCAGAAATCATGTCCTTACTGTATGGGAGAGAACAAAGCATTTATGCTCATTCATGGAAAGAAACCTTGTTATTTTTACTGTCATCGTAGATTTCTTCCAGCTGATCATCCTTTTCGCAGAAACAGATCTCATTTCAGAAAAGGAACAACTGAAAGGGATGGACCTCCAAAAATGATATCAGGTTCGGAGTTAAAATCGGTTGTATTTTCATTACCTCCCATCACTTTTGGTCCCACAATAAACCAACAGAAAATTTCTGGTTTTGGGAAAGAACACAATTGGATTAAACGTAGCATATTTTGGGATTTGCCATATTGGTCTGATTTGTTGGTCCGACACATGTTAGATGTCATGCATATTGAGAAGAACTGTTTTGATAATTTGTTTCATACAGTTTTGGATACGCCAGGAAAGAGCAAAGACAATGTAAATGCACGTTTAGATCTTGCCCAAATTTGCAGGCGCCCAGAATTGGAACTATTTGAGAATGTCAGAACAGAAAGGTTACTGAAACCAAAAGCAGCTTATACACTGTCTAAAGAAAACCGTTTATTATTTTTTCAGTGGATTGCAGATTTGAGACTTCCAGATGGCTGTGCTTCCAATTTGGGTAGATGTGTAAAGAATGGTCATATTACTGGATTAAAAAGTCATGATTGTCATGTTATAATGGAGAGACTTCTACCCATTGGATTAAGAGGTCTCTTGAATTCTGTGATTTGGGATTCCATAACAGACATGTCTCATTTTTTTCGGGAAATTTGTGCGGCTACGGCAGATTATGATGCTCTAGGCAAACTTGAAAAAGATGTTGTTGTAATTATATGTAAACTGGAAAAAATATTTCCGCCGTCTTTCTTCGACTCAATGGAACATTTGATGTTACATTTGCCATATGAAGCCAAATGTGGAGGTCCGGTACAGTTTCGATGGATGTACCCATTTGAAAGATGCATGCAAAAATTGAAAAGAAAAGTACGCAACAAAGCATCTATTTAAGGATCTATTGCAGAAGCTTATTTGCAAGAGGAAATATCTTTTTTCTGCTCCCATTATTTTGAATCTGAGTATCCTTCAAAACACAACCGAATGGGATGGAATGAGAGGAATATTGATGAAATTGACAATCAATTATCTGTTTTCAACCAGTCAGAGCTTGGTTTTGGTGGAGTTTCTGAACGCTGGCTTTCAGATGATGAACATCATAGAGCTCATACGTATGTTCTGCTCAACTGTGAAGAGATGACATCAGTTGTACTGTAAGTGTTTATATCACTTATTCTATCATTTATGTTACAGTAAATAACTTTGGTTTTTATAGGTTGTATGATAATCATATCAAGAAACAAATTCCACAAATTACAGCAACTGCTCTCGAAGAACGTCGACTGAAAAATTTCTCTCAGTGGTTTCAAAAACTGGTAACATAAATTCTTTATCTTCTAGAAACTCATTCAATGTATAGTTTACTATATTGATAATTATTTCACAAATTTTCAGGTGTCTCGACATGCTGATAAAATTGACAAACAGTTGTGTGTATTGAGTAACCCACCTTCCAAACTTGTTAAAACTTATAATGCATATGTGGTGAATGGATTTCGATTCCACACACATGCATATGGGGAATCAAAAAAAACAATGAACAGTGGAGTTAGCTTGAGAGGATCTCATCATCGAGAAAATGAAGTTGACTTTTATGGCATACTTGATGAAATCATTGAACTCTGTTATCTTGGACAACATTACATAACCATGTTCAAATGTCGGTGGTTGGATACAGAGAGAGGCGTGCGTGTTCATCCGACTCATGGAATCATCGATATTAAATGTAAAAGTGTTCTCGCAGTAAATGAACCATTTTTATTGGCTCAACAGGCATATCAAGTTTATTATGCAAAGTACTGTGCAACATCAAGAGACTTGACTGATTGGTGGAGTGTAATAAAAATCAAAATTCGAGACAATCAGTTTAGTCAAAGTGAATGTGCTTTCACTGATATGCAAAGAATTGAAGTTTTTCAAGAGAGTACTCAAAATCAATCTTTTTTACAAAAAGACATGAGTATCGATGACGACACTCCACATTTAAGATTCGGTGATGATGATGATGTTAATGATGTCACATATGAATTTGAAACGGTAAGAGATGAAGAAACTGTAACTCGAATGGATATCGATGATGTTGAGGAGGAATATGAAGATGACATTGACATATATGAAGATGATGATGAAGATGAACACTGATAGCATTTCATGGTATTTATATACAATCATAATATGTATATATGTATATATAATAGTAATTATCAATTATTTGCTAACATTAACATTTTCTGTTTCAGATGGACGACGCCACATTTCGTGCGTTGGCGGATGCTGACCTGAGTTTTGATGCGGATGAGTTGCTGACAGATGACCCTCAGCCTGCAGGTGCTCCAGGGAGTACGCGGAGGGGGCGCGGTCTTGCACGATTGATGATTCCTGACCCCGTCCCCGAGCGACGTCCACGTCTTGGGTTTGATCCGCGCACACGGAGGTGTGATAACCTGTGTGATAACATGTGGATTTGACTAAGATTTCATTAATCTATTCACATAATAAATGTTTATTATTTTTTCAGTTTTCCGCATATAGCAGTCGGACAGGGCAGCGCTATTTTGTGCAACTATTTCTCTCAGCCGTGGACCACATGTGAGCAGATTCCCATTGATGTGCAGCAGGCCATGTTCGGCCATTGGTTGGTACGTACGTAAATAAATAATTTTTATTTTGAAAATTATTTCATTTCTAACTTGATATTTTGATTTATTTGTAGGGTTTATGGTATCCGATCAAGGATACCATGCGTGACGCCATCCACGAGGCATGGGAGGTGGCCATGCGTGATCGTCTTCGTCAGTTTTTGCACAATTTAAGAAAAGCTGCGATGAAGAAAGCATGAGTGTCAGATTTTGAGGAGTCATGTAGGGCACACCGACCAGAGTATATTTCATCCCATGTATGGGATGGATTATGTGCGCACTGGTTGAGTGGTGCCTTTCAGAGGAGATCATCGGTGGGGAGGCAGAATCGGGGGAGACAGGAGGTGACTCATCGAGCTGAGAGTCGTTCTTTCAGTACTCATAGACAGCATCTGGTACGTACATTATTTATAAATATTTTATATAACTATAAATATTAACAGTTTATTTTTTATTCTTATAGGCTGTTGAGTACCCCGATATTACAGAGTACGACGTATATCGGAAGATGTATAGTGATCCTGCTACTGGGGAGCTCAGAGGTGATCGTCAGCATCACATCGTGGTCAGTATTATTTGTTTTCAAGTTTAAAAATTAACTGCATATAATATATTCACAATTTTAATTTTAAATTGCAACTATAGGAGTCATATGAGGCCGCAGCGGCACAGGCCCGGCCTGAGAGTCAGGCCGAGTCATCAGATCAGACCACTGCCCGTCAGTTTGATGAGGCGGCATGGATGCAGGCCACCCAGTATGCCTTCGAGAAGGGCCGAGTAGTTGGTATCGGCTCTCGACTGACTCCCGGAGATTATTATGGCAGTGCTGCGATGTCGGCGTCCAGCTCGAGAGGAGCTCGTGCATCTTCTTCTACACAGTATGAGGATAAGTTGCGATCTCAGACTGCACAGATAGAGAGTCTCCGACAGGAGCAGGAGCAGATGCGTCAGCAGCATGAGGAGGAGCGTCGACGCCAGCAGCAGCTGTACGAGGAGCAGGCGAGTCGGTGGCAGCAGCAGCATCAGGAGCAGATGGAGTACATGCGCCGACTCACTCATGCTTTAGGGATGGAGTTTCCTCCACCACCATCTGCAGATCCCCCACCTCCCCCCTCCCCCCCTCCTTCAGATTAGAGTTTGTATTTCTGTTATAAAATTTGTGAAATCAAAATATTTTTTTTCTATTCGTAGTTTCTGTCTCATTATAAAATATTAATAATATTATATTTTTAAATAACAATATTAATATGAATAATAATATTATTTATATTTTATAATATTAAATTTTATATATATATTAAAATTTTATATATATATTAAAATTTTATAATATTAAAATTTTATAATATTAAAATTTAATTATTATTTTTTTGTAATACTTGAATTATTTTAATATTTGAATGTAAAATAATTCTATTATTTTTATATTAATTAAAATAACTTATTAATATTTTTTTTAATTTATAAATTATAATTGTAATATTATTATATTAATTAAATCATTTATTAATATTCTATTATTTTTTATTTTTGAATTATAATTCTACTATTATTATAGTAATTAAAATAATTTATTATTTTCATTTCTAAATTATAATTCTATTATTATATTAATTAAAATAATTTATTAATAATTAATTTTTTTTATTTTTTTTTATATTATTTGCGACGGGATACCTCTCCCGTCGCAAATACTAGTATTATTAATTTTTTTTTATTTTTTAAAAATATAGTTTTTGCGGCAGCACCGTCGCAAAAGCGATTGCGACGGGCCCGTCGCAAAAGGTATTTGCGACGGGTCCCGTCGCAAAAACTATTTTAAAAGTTTTTTACAAAAATACGGAATACTATTTGCGACGGGGAGAATGTCCGTCGCAAAAAAGGGCTTTAGCGACGGGCCCGTCGCAAATAAGTGTAGTTGCGACGGGATCCCGTCGCAAATAGCCCGTCGCAAATACCTGTTTTTCTAGTAGTGAATTTATTATTTTATTATTTATTATTTATATTTATTTATTATTTATTATTTATTATTTATTATTTATTATTTATATTTATTTATTATTTATTATTTATATTTATTATTTGTTATTTGTTATTTATTATTTATTATTTATAATTTATAATTTATTATTTATATTTATTATTTGTTTATTATTATGTATTATTTATTTATTATTGTTTATTTACTATTATTTACTATTATTTATTATTATTATTTATTATTTATTATCAATAATAAATTATTATTTTTATTATTAATATTTTTTACTGGTTATTTATTATTTATTATTTATTATTTATTATTTATTATATATATATATATATATTATTTATTATTTATATTTATTTATTATTTATTATTTATTATTTATATTTATTTATTATTTATTATTTATTATTTATTATTTATATATATATTATTTATTATTTATATTTATTATTTGTTTATTATTATTTATTATTTGTTTATTATTATTTATTACTTATTATTAATTTTTATTTATTTTTATTAATTATTATTAATTATTATTTATTATTTATTATTTATTGTTTATTATTTATTATTTATTATTTATTAATTATTAATTATTAATTATTATTTGTTTATTATTATTTGTTTATTATTATTTATTATTATTATTTATTATTTATTATTATTTTCTTATTATTATTTATTATTTATTATTATTATTATTATTTATTATATCTATTAGTTATGTATTATTTGTTTTTTCAATTAATATATATAAGTATATTAAATTCTGTTTATTAACCACATGACGAGCTTGCTGGAGTGGTAATGTCTTTGGAAAATATGCAAGAGGTTAGGGGTTCAAATCTCACCAAACGTAGTATTTCTTTATATAGCATGGACATGTGCATGTGCATGTGCTTGTGCATGAGATGTGCATGCATGGATAAATAAAGTAAATAAAGTAATATGAAATAAATAAAATAAATACGAAATAAATAAAAGAAATAAAATAAATACGAAATAAATAAAAGAAATAAAATAAATACGAAATAAATAAAATAAATAAAATAAATAAAATAAATAAAATAAATACGAAATAAATAAAATAAATAAAATAAATACAAAATAAATAAAATAAATAAATAAATAAATAAAATAAAATAAATAAAACCAAACCGCTGCTAAATGCCTTTTTTGCCGTAAAACCAAACCACTGCTAAATGTCTTTTTTGCCGTAGTGACAATTGCTTAGGATATTATATAAATACCTAAGATAGAAAAGTGGTAGTCAAGTGATAGACTGACTTTCTATAAAAATGGTGCACATCTCTACTTGAGATAGTGGGAGAAAACTTCACTTGAGGCGATGCAATGATAAAGATGCACAAGTAGTTGGCATTGGAACAAGATCCACAAGTGCATGTGGACGAGCAATGTTCCAGAGACACATACTATGTATGAAGGTTAAAAACCATGGCAATGGTTTTGAGTTCACCGCGGTCGGTGATAAATTATTCATTGTGAACAATAATTCCTACAAGTTAGAAGTATATGGAAATAAGATAATATTGAAAAGACCAATTAAAATTTAATAATGGATTCCATGTATTAAATTGAAAAGGGACTTATTATTTTGAATACTACGGTGGGTATTCAAGAGAGATGATACCTGGGTGGTACAAGCGAGGTACCAATAAGGCTCAATTGGTTATACCAAGTCATTATTCTTAAATCCATTATAATTTTACTTGTTATAGATAAATTTTAAGACCATTTAATTGGTCATTGGATGTCAAGATAAATTTTCAAGGAAGGTGTTTATACGGCACAACCAGAAATGGATGATGACACTATTGGATGTCAATAAGGGTTGCAAGTTACTGAAATCCAATTCTAGATTAAAGCAAGAAACAAGATCTTAGAACATTCATTTATAATTAATGTTTTCCATGTGTATACCAAAGGTTAGTGGGAGTGCCATAGTTTTCCAAGAAAAAAATGTTCGGAAACATATGGAAAACATATATTGGTCTTATAGTTAGTTAAGACTAGAATAAAAGTAATTATCCAGTGATTGAATTAAAGTAGAACTTAAGTTCTAGGGAACAGGATATACTAAAGTAGATATAAGGGTTTCCTGGACCTAGTCAATCATACATATAGTGACATGGTATTGAAAAATACAAGTTGTAACAATTCAAGTTAATAATTATTATCGATGTCACATGGCATAATCTCTCCAGGTTGACATGTTCAGAACATGGGAGGAGATTAAAGTTGTGACTTAAGTTCTATATGTTTCAGTGATGGATTAATCACATATTCAATGATATGTACAAAATTTATATTTCCAGGATATACTTTATAGTAGGAAAATATCAATTATATATAGGATCACTATAAGCGAAGCATTCAGAACTGTCATCTTGTACTTCAGCAAGTACAAAAGATATGTATCTGGTATGTGGAGAAGAAGGATACTAGTCATTGTGGGACACAAAATAGTATTCCATAGATAATCATGATCTGATATCGCAATTAGGCTAATGTGTTGAGAAAGACATGATCATATAAGACAATGGCAGTAATACCTACAAATACCGAGTACGTTGTAGCTTCTAAGGTAATTAAGAAGTAGTTATCAAATGAAAAAAATTTGTTCTAGTTCTTGGAATTGTACCCAGTGAGTAAAGTATTATCACAATGTAAATTATGATATTCTTACTAGACAAGATGTCAAGTTTTGATAGTGGATAAAAGGGATATACTCAGGGACACCATCTCTTGGGAAGTTTTACTCGAGCAGATGAGATCGCATATAGCATAATTTTCATATGGCGGAAACATGGAAGACCCGACTGCTAAAGTCGTCACTCAGCAGAAAAATGATTTTTATCATGTGAGTAACTAACAAGTATGGTTAGCAAGTTGGATCTAGTGCAAGTGGAAGTGTTGAAATAGTGGGTGCCCTAGACCCAACTATGCAGTAATATTGATTACCATATTGTGTACACAGTTAGCTATATATGATGTTTACTTACCATTATAGTGTAGATATTTCTACATCCACTATTTAATGGAGATTTCCATATATTAATTATCATATCAAAAGGTTATAGAAGATACCAGGCTATAATGAGAACCTATAGATACCGTGACATTTATCTTAAAAAAAGTTTATATGGTCTAGATACATCTAACTGACTGAACATAGTAGATTTTTGACTATCAGGTCATAAGCATTGAGACATATTCTCATGAAGTTCACACTTGGTGATCTCTAGTAGTGAGATCACGAGGACATATCCTCTAATAGGAACACCACATATTTTGGGTGTCATTAGTTGTTTCTATATATGGACATGTGTATTAGTCTCATAAATTGAGATCATTTCTACTATGTACCATTTGATTATGTATTTTGATGCAAGGAAAAAATCATGATATTGAAATCGTGGTGAGGTAGCTTGTGTTGGTTGCGTCATTGGTGGTATGAAATTAGTAGAATGGTCAAGAAAGAATTTGTCACTTTCGGGTTATGGAAGCCGTATATCTCAGGCCTGGTTGATCAGAATGGTGCTACCTTCATAAGTCTTTGTCCAAAGTATTCAAAAGGTAAATCCATCTGGTAAGATCAACAAATAATAAATAAATAAAATGGCGATGAAAGAATTATGCGTCCTACTTTACGAGATATCTAAAGACAAAGATATTATAGCGCACAACATGTGTTCGTAGGTTGGTTGTCGTTTCTATGACAATTCTTATCTCTCTAGAGGCCTTGATGGGTTTTTAGAATCTACTCTTGGTCTGTGGATGTTATTCACTACTATTGAGACAAAGGCGTAGAGAGCCACACACAATAGCGTATTCAAGAATCCACCCTATTCAGTTGAATATGTATATTTGACATGGTGGGCACCACCATGGGGGCTGAGTGTTATCCATGGTATCAATCACCAAAGGAATAAATAAATTTACTATTATTAAAGTAAAGAATAAATGAGTTTGAATTTATTTAAATTATTTACAAGTTAAGTAAATACGAGAAAATATTATTCAAATGAATATTATTTTAATATTCAAGGTTCATTTAATATTAATTGGGAACGACGAGTCGAGTTAAATGGATCAGGTTTATCACATAATATTATATATATATATATTAAAAGTATGTGATAAATTATTAATAATATTTTTGGCTCAGTTTAGTTTTTCATAATTATTATTTAGTAGATGCTAAATTTTAGGGGATCGAAAAACTCTATTGGGTGCTATTCATCATCCACTATAAATAAGTGGAGAGAGGCTCAAGCTTAATTATTCTCATGGAATAAAAACCAGAGCCTCTATATTCTCATGCTTTCTAAAGAGGGACACCTGATCCAGGATCTCAGATCAAGATATCCCTCAAGCATCGAAGGCATCTCAACATGGTGATCATCAGGACGTCAAAGATATCGTCAGATCACCATGCTAGCACCCAGAATTTGACGATTAGCGATCTTGCAGATTTTTGAATCATGTATGGAAGATCTAGAGGGATCCTACTATGGATCCTTCAAGCAACGATTACTGAGGAAGAGTTGTAGTCGACCATGCCTTCAGATCTATAAATGTATGTTTACAATTTTATTTTTATGCTCTTTTAATTTATGTGAGATCCTCAAACCATATTGGGTCCTGGATTGTCGACGATGACAAGTTCCGTCATTCCGACAAAATATATTTTTTAAATCCCCAGCCCATCGGCTTCCATTGCGGGCCTTGGTACCTTCAATGTTTTATTAATGGAATTATTATATTATAATTTTTTTTATAGTATAATGACATAAAATTACATATAAAACATAATACAAACCTTATAAATAAATAATGAGTGAAATTAAAGGTGTCTCTAGATGTTAAAGAACATTTACCAAAGAAATAGTAACTTGTCCTTTGAAATAGTAATGTGACTCTTATGAATAGTAAACCATCCAATGAAATGGTAACCTCACCAATGAAAGTATAAATAAAATTTATCCATCTTATAAGTGTCAATATGATATAATTATATCATAGTATAAGTAAATAAATATTTTAAAAATTATTAATTAAGTGTTGGTATTTTTGTAAGTCATGTATATTTAATTAAAATATTATGATTAATTTAATAAATTAAAAGAAAATTTATTTTCATAAAATGTATTCATAAATTAATATTTTAATGTCTTATAATTATAAGATAATTTTATGAGACCTTAATTATTTTTTCAAAGTGTTAGAAAAGCAGTTTTAATTTTAAAATTTGTATTTTTCAAGTAAATTATGGTTTTATTTAAAAATTAAATTTCTAATAGTTAGAAAATTATTTTCATAAAATAGAGTTCAATTTTGGTTTCTAAACATTGAAAAATGGTTTGGGTGGTTTTTTGGGAATTTTCTAATATACTTGAATTTTTAGTGAATAGTGAGGTACGATAATTTACAGTATATATACATTATAAGTTAAATACACTATTTATTGTGTCATGGATGATGTAAGAAACCTTGGTTCGAACTCAAATGATCTAATTACTATTTGTATTCTAAAAAATCAACAATATTTCTTGTATTGAGCAAAATAATAAACTAATGAATTAAATATTGAGAAAACACTCCTCTCCTCCACTATAAATACCATATCTCACCCCCTCTTCTCCTCGCACCTCTAAATACTTGAGCATTGTCTATATTATACCCAATACTCTTCCAAAACCTCTACCCCACATCCATGTGATTTTTTATTAATAAAAAAAACCAATCCCCTAAGGAGGCTCTCAAGAGGAAGAGGTAAAACCCTTTTCTGTTTTCTTTCAATTTCTTTTCAAGTTCCTTTACTTTATTTTCTATCCTCAAATATCCTAATAAAAAAGGTATGACAACTACAATAACTTAAATATACTAGAATTTTATTATTATAATTTAATAATTCATCACCATCTCTACTTTCTTCTCCTTTTATACTTGAAACAAAAACACCATTCGAGATGTGTTGATTTATTACATTCAAGGACAACAGGTTTTCAATTTCTATTATCATCTTAAATTATGGTAATAAAACAATTTTCATGGTTGAAAAAAATTATCATATATTTAATATATCCTATTTAATGTTCTGGAATCATTTTTTACAAATTTTATTAATTTATAAAACAAAATGAGTTCATTGTGATAAAAAAACTGCCAATTAACCCAAACTGTTATCATTAAAGTTTTATATAGTGATTCATCCTCAATCCAATTAAACAAATGAATTTTATGACCATTTTATCTTCTGAACGTTCTATATTAAAATATGAATTCAATTATGTATAACCATCCTCATCTTACATGATTATCTGTACAAGTATATAAGTAAAATGATCATGAAAACCAAGGAAACAAACGCTCCCAAACAATGAAATTGAACCTCTTAACCCATCAAAAAGGTCATGAATGAACTTAATAAGATTATAATAAATCAATTACATGAATAATAGGTTTTTTAATTATTAATTAATGAATATAATTTGATTATCCATGACATTACAATCAAGTGAAGAACACCTTCAGACTCAAGGTAAGAGATTCTACCCGAACCTCCATTATTCCTTCGGGTTGCTCTATATTTCGTTTTACCCAAATGAATTTATGTTTTATTTTTTATGTAAATATTATAAATTATATTTATATGTTCCAAACACTTATATCAATATCCATTCATCATTCTCTTTTTGGGATATATATATTTTTAAGTGGTTCCCTTCTCAATTCTTCCCGATAAGCAAGCCCATTTTAAGGGAACTTCCCAAATTCTTACACAATTTCAAGTGAACTATATAATTTATTTTAAGAAAAAATTATAATTATAAAATCACTCATTTTATTATTAAAACCTTCTTGGTTCACTTCTGGTTTTATATAAAATATTATTTCCTTTTCTGTTTTGAATAATATTTGATATTTTCTTTAAATCGCACTAAAATGTCTTAAATTTAAAGTTTCTTAAATACTCTTTTTACATGTTATAAATTCAATTTGACATAAATTATCATGATATATTCCTATTATAGCTTATTACTTTCCATGAATGATCTAATCCCTTTCCTTCATGGACACTTTTATGATACAGTCATTGGTTATGCTTTATGACATGATTATGACACTCATTTCATTCTATGGGTACCCTTATGTTTATGTATGATTGATTATGTATGATTATTTATGTAGAAAACATATTCATGAACATGTTATTGTGGGTGTGTCCAGACAACACTCCAATTCATTGTGTAAATTTTATTCTCATGAGAAATTATGTACAATAGTCTTGACAGTTAGCCTTGACTCGTGCTCCATGTGCAATGATCTTGGTGGTCAACCTTGATTTGTGATACTCTATGTGAAAGGATACTTGAATCATGATAAATTCATGTTTTATTTTTCTTACACATTACTATGATTCCATGTTTATATGATCCCATGTTTTATATGTTATGATTCCATATGATCAATCTTGTTCCATGCCTTTTTATATCATTATGTCATGCCTTCTAACCCACGTGATAAAGCATTATTCTTATGTTTATTCCCTTACTGGGATTTTTATATCATCTATTTGTACATGTTATCCCCAGGTTATCCTATGAATATGTATGCACAATTTAAGTTAGGAGCTCAATATGGAGATTAAATAAAAGTTTCTTTTATGATATTTAATTATGTACCTAGTCTTCCAAAGACACTATAATTTATGATCCTTGGCTTGTGTTTTGATGTTTAATTATGCTTAAAATCATGTAATGATATGTGTAAAAGTCTAGGGTCACTATAGTTGGTATCATAGGATGGTCTAGTTATTTTTTGGATATTAGGAATAAAGAACTTTAGTAAGAACCCTTGCGATAAGACTATGTATAAGAAAACATACCTAAATTTTGGTTAGTATAGAGTAAGTGGTTTATCATGAAAATACATCTCTGTCTGGATACTAAAAGTGGATGTGGTTTTGGAACATATTTACATAGGAGTAAAAACTCTTACAAGGTGTTCCAAGCCTAACTCGGGGTAACCTGGTACACGAAAATGGGCCTTACTGCACACCTGGTTTGAAACTCCTAGGGGAAATGATTTGGTAAATTAATAATCTCATTAGGAACTATTATCAAAGGAACAAAAAAAGCCTATAAGAATATATGTTAAGAAAAATATTAAGGTTAAACTAGATTTAAACCTAGGGTATCATAAGTTAGGATGTACTTTTCCTTTATAATTTTACCCTTTTATGTTCAAAGATTCCTTTTATGCTTATTAGATAAGTATTCAAGACCCCTAATTGCACTTTATTTTCTTAGTTAATGTCTAGAAATTGAAGAACATGTTCTAACAATCAATGTGATAGGGAATGTGAATATTTCCATAATGATATGCCAATTATGATGGGAATGAGTGCTCAAAAATTTATGATAGTACTTGCTCAGATGGCTCAAGTTATGAATAATAACATGAATCATGTAGAATTCCCTAATCCTATAAGGAAAGAGAAAGTTGTTATCAAATCCTTCACGTAGAAAAAGGATCCCATGTTTAGTGTATCTTTCGATACCCTTCTCATGGAATAGTGTATTAACTCCATTGAAATGATATTATATATCCTTCAGTGATCAGAAGAAGAGAAAGTCATGTTGGAGGTCTATCATTTTGATGGGGAAGCTGATCAGTGGTGGACACTGATAAAAAATACGAAGTCCAAGGAGGAAATTTATTCCATAGATTTGGAGGAATTCAAGAAATTTTTTTTCAATAAATATTTTCCCTGAACCCTCCATATCAAGATGTAAATAGCATTCCTCAGACTTAAGCCAAAGGAAGATGAGTCTATCAGGGTGTATGAATAAAACTTTATAAGGATTGAAAGATATGATTCCAAATTTTTCATGAACACTGAAAGAAAAGTGGATCCCTTATTTAGCGAAATAAAGCCGAGTCTACAAAAAGAATTGGCGATTAATGAATTCAAAAGTCATGAGGAGATTGTCCATTGTGCCCTCAAGGTTGAAATGGAGATCAGATACTCTCAATGGTATTATGGGCCTAGTGAAAAAAAAGAGGAAAATGGATTCTAATATGGGTGGTTCGATAAATAAATCCCATGATGGAAAAAAGACTGAACATCCCATGTGTCAAAACTGTGGGAAGAAGAATCCTGGTAACTATCTAAAGGGAAACAATAATTTCTTCCAATGTGTAAGAATGAGACATCTAGCTAAGAACTGCCGAAGGTATATGAATAATTCCACTAACGTGGAAAAGGAAAGGAAGTTTCAGATCAACACTCATTTTGTAGTGTAGTGTTACAACTGTAAGGAACATGGGCATTATGCAAACAATTTCCATAATCCAAGGGTTGTCGTAGGAAATCAACAACAACCTCCAAGGATATAAGGAAGGTCTTATGTTATCACTACTGCTAAATAAGATTCAGACAATGAAGTGGTGATAGGTATAATATTTATTTATTCAAGAATAGTGAATGTACTATTTGATTCTAGTTTTACGCATTCTTTCATATCTTGAAAGTTTAGTAGAACTATTCAATCACCTCCTCAAAATTTGGATGTTGAGTTATCTATGAGAACAAAAAATTAGGAAATTACTACATCCAAAGTTTATAATTCATCCTCAGTTAATGTTTTTTGATTGAACCTCCCAAAAAATATCATCATACTTCCTTTGGTAGAGTTTGATTCTATTTTGGAAATGGATCGATTATCTTTATATAAATCTAACATCAACTATCTGGAAAGGGAGATAAATCTTCACATCCCAGAGCATCTTCAAATATTTTACAAGTGTAAGGAGGAAGATGAATCTCATTTAGAATCATTGTGTCAAGTGTGGATATTTTTTCCTTATGAGAAAACATATCTTGCTCAAATGATTGATACAAAGGAGAGAATCATGCTTGAATACATTCCAATCATGAGGGATTACAGTGATGTATTACCTGAAGAGTTTCTTGGTCTTCCTCCTAATTGATAGGTTGATTTCTCAATTGAACTTATTCCAAGATCTCTACCTTTATCAAATACACCTTATAGAATGTCCATCGTTGATATGGAAGAGCTGAAGAAGAAGTTACAGGAGAATATAGAGAAGGGTTTTATACACCCGAGTGCTTCACCATGGGGTGCACCGGTCCTCTTTGTTAAGAATAATAATGGATCAATTTGCCTATGAATTGATTATTGTGCGCTAAATAAAATAATGAAAAATAACAAGTATCCCCTGCCTCAGATAGATGACTTCTTTGATCAGCTACGTGGGGCTAGTTATTTCTCTAAGGTATATCTTTGGACGGGATATCACAAACTAAAGGTGAGTAAGGAAGATATTCCCAAGACTACCTTCTGAACAAGGTATAGACACTATAAGTTCATAGTGATTCCCTTAGGACTCACTAATGATCCATAAATTTTCATGGATTTAATAAATAAAGTCTTTAGATATTATCTTGACAAATTTATGGCAGTCTTTATTGATGATGTTCTGATATAATCCAAGAGAAAGGAGGAACATGAGGAGCATTTGAATACTGTGCTGAAGACTTTGTGAAGGGAGAAGCTATATGAAAAGTATAGTAAATGTGAGTTCTGGATGGAGGAAGTATCATTATTGGGGAATGTTATCACCAAAAAATAGATATCTATGGACCCTTCCAAGACAAAGGCAATCGAAGAGTGGCCCAGACCAAAATCTATAATGGAGATCTTGAGTTTCCTTAGTCTAGCTGGGTATTACCGACTATTTTTGAAGAACTTATCCTGATTGTAAAACCCAATAAACAAGCTGACATGGAAGAGAGTAAATTTTTTATGGACTCAAGAATGTGAGTAAAGCTTTAAGGATCTCAAGAAAAGGCTTATCACTGCACCAATACTCACACTGCTAACAAGTGGAGAAATATTTGTGGTGTACAACGATTCTTCAAATAAGGGATTAGGCTGAGTACTGATGAAAAATGAAAAAGCTATAGACTATTCCTCATGATAGTTAAAAATACATGAGAAAAACTATCCCACATATGATATGGAGTTGGTAGCTTTGATCTTTGCATTGAAAATCTGGCGACATTATCTTTATGGGGAGAAGTGTGAGATATATACTGATCACAAGAGTCTCAAATATATATTCACACAGAAGTAGCTTAATATGTGACATTGAATATGGTTAGATCTCATCAAGGACTATGAATTCTCAATCTAATACCATCTTGGTAAGGAAAATAAGGTAGCAGATGCTCTAAGTAGAATGGATCTTGAATCTTTATCAATGATGAGAATTGAGAAGGATCCAATATTCTTAGATTTTTAGAGGATGGACATGGAAATAATTAAGGTAGGAACATCATCAATCCGTTCTTAAATGATTTCTCAACCATCCCTCATGGAGAAAATAAATGATTCTCCAAGAAAATATGTGGAAATTATAAAAAGGGTGAAAGTTATTAGAAACGGGAAATCCTCTGAGTTTAAGATTGATGAAGAAGGAGATGTAAGATTTGGGTCATGATTATGTTTAACATGCGATCTTGAGATAAATAATGAGATTTTTAATAACGCACATAGCTCAACCTTCTCTATTCACTTTGGGATAAAAATGATTTATCACGATCTCCGAGAGAACTACTGGTGAGACAATATGAAGAATGAGATTGTTGAGTATACATCAAAGTGCTTGGTATTCCAGCAAGTGAAGGATAAAAGGAAAATGTATAAGGGGATGATGAAACCACTACCCATACCAACATGGAAGTTGGAGGACATTACCATGGACTTTGTCACTGGACTTCCATGGACATCCAAAGGAAACAATGCTATATGAGTTATTTTGGATCTTCATATAAATACAACTCACTTTATCGCAACTCGAGAGGAATTATCACTAGATAAACTTGCACGAATATACATCAGAGAAGTGGTAAGACTTCATGGAGTACCACTATGGATTATATCTAATCAAAATCTGAGATTCTCCTTGAAGTTATAGAATAGTATTCAACATGATATAAGCACTGAGCTAAAATTCAGTATGGCCTATCAACCTCAAATTGATGGAAAATATGAGAAAACTATTCAGACACTAGAAGACATGTTGAGGGCATGTTCTATGGACTTGAAAGGAGAATGGTACCAACACCTTCCTCTGTTTGAGTTCTCTTAAAAAAATAGTTTCCACTCGAGCATCCGAATGGCACCATATGAATACCTTTATGGGAAAAGGTTCATAACACTAGCGTGCTGGATGAAGTCAGTGAGCGTAAGCTGCTAGGACCTAAAATGGTCGCAGAAATGGTGGAGAAGGTGAAAACCATTCAGCAGCACATCAAGGCATCCCAAATTTGATAGAATAGTTATGCAGAAAATCATTTAAGAGACCTTGAGTTCAATGTTGGAGACATGGTATTTCTATTTATATCTTCATTGAATAAGGTCATTAGATTTGGGAAGAATGGAAAGATAAGTCCCAGGTACATCAGCCCCTTCGAGATACTTGATCATGTCGTAGCTGTGGCCTATTGACTTGCACTTCCACTTACCATGTCTAATGTACATGATGCATTCCATGTATCCCTCTTAAGGAAGTATATACCAGATCCTTCACAGGTACTGTCTTCAAAGGTGGTACAGTTAGAGAAAGAAGTTTATTACAAGGAGCATCCAGTGAAGATCTTGGATCATAGAGATAAAGATCTATATAACAAGACTTATCACATGGTTAAAGTACTATAAAATAACCATAAGTATGAATAGGAAACATGAGAACTGGAGGAAGCGATGAAGGAAAAATAACCGCACTTGTTTTCAGCTTAGAATGTAAAACTAAATTTCGAGGGTGAAATTTCATAAGGGGGAAGAATGTAACGACCCAATGTTTTATCAATGGAATTCCCTTCTTATAATTATGTCTGATAGTATAATCACATAATATTACATATAGAAAACAATACAAACCTTGTAAATGAAAAATGAGTGAAATAAAATGTATCTCTAGAAGTTAAGGAACATTTACCGATGAAATAGTAACCACACATTTGGAATAGTAATGTAACCCTTATAAATAGTAAACCAACCAATAAAATAGTAACCTCACAAATGAAATTATAAATAAAAATTTTCCATCTTATAGGTTTCAATATTATATAATTATATCATATTATAAGTAAATAAATATTTTAAAAATTATTAATTAAGTGTTTGTATTTTGGTAAGTCGTGTATATTTAATTAGAATTTTATGATTAATTTAATAAATTAAAAGAAAATTTATTTTTATGAAATATATTCATAAAATAATATTTTTGTGTCTTATTATTATAATATAATTTTATGAGACCTTAATTAATTTTCAAAGTGGTAGAAAAGCAGTTTTAATTTTAAAATTTGTATTTTTCAAGTAAATTATGGTTTGAATTAAAAATTAATTTTATCATATTTAGAAAATTATTTTCGTAAAACAATGTTCATTTTTGGTTTCTACACATTAATAAATGGTTAGGGTGAATTTTTGTAAATTTTCTAAAATACTTGAATTTTTAGTGAATAGTGAAAGACAATAATTTATGGTATATATACATTATAAGTTAAATACACTATTTATTGAGCCATGGATGATGTAAGAAACCTTGGTTAAAACTCACGTTATTTATTTACTATTTTTAGTCTCAAGAATCATCAAATTTTCTTTTTTTGAGAAAAATAATAAACTAATGGATTAAATATTGAGAAAATACTCTCCTCCACTATAAATACTACCCCTAACCCCTCTTATCCTCACACCTCTAAAGCCTTGAGCCTTTTTTATATTATGACCAATACTCTTCCCCGTAGTCTCCCCCAAATCCAGCAGCTTTTGTTCTTAATAAAATACAAAAAAAAACCAATCCCTTAAGGAGGCTCTCAAGAGGAAGGAATCAAGAGTTAAAACCCCTTTTCGTTTTCTTTCAATTTCTTTTCAAGTTCCTTTACTTTATTTTCTATCCTCACCTATCCTCATCCAAAAGTTATGAAAAATAAATTACCTTACACATACTGGAATGTTTTTATGCTAATATAATAATTCATAATCATCTCTCATTTCCCCTCCTTTTATACTTGAAATGAAAACACCATCTGAGATATGTTAATTTATCACATTCAAGGACGATAGGTTTTGAATTTATATTACCATCTTTAATTATGGTCATGAAAATATTTTAATGGTTGAAAAATATTATTATATATGTAATATATCCAATTTAATATTATGTAATCATTTTTTACAAATGGTATTAATTTATAAAATAGAATGAGTTCGTTGTGATAAAAAGCCTCCAATTAACCCAAACACTTATCATTAAAGTTTTATACAATGATTCATCCTCAATCCAAATAAAAAAATTAAATTTATAACCATTTAATATTATTGATTTTATCTAATAACATATAACTTAAATTCTGTACAACTATACCCATCTTACATGATTATCCGTACATGTATATAATTAAAATGATCATGAAAACAAAGGAAACAGACGCTCCAAACAATGAAATTGAACCACTTAACCCATCAAAAAGGCCATGAATGTACTTAATAATATTATAATAAATAAATTACATATATAAAGGTTATTCAATTATTAATTAATGAATCTAATTTGATTATCCAGGACATTATGATTAAGTGAAGAACACCTTCAGACTTAAGGTAAGGGATTCTACCCGAACCTCCATTATTCATTCGGGTTGCTTTATCTTTATTTTTACCCAAATTAAGTTATATTTTATTTTTATGTACATCTTATAAATTATGTTTATATGTTCCAAACTCATTTATCAAGATCCACTCATCATTATATTTTAGGGATATACATATTTTGAAGTGGTTCCCCTCACAATTCTTCCCAATAAGCAAGCCTGTTTTAAGGGAACTTCCCGAATTCTTACCCAAGTTCAAGTGTTATATATAATATGTTTTAAGACACCATTATCCTTCTAAAATAACTCATTTTATTATGAAAACATTATTGGTTCACTTATGGTTTTATGCAAAATATTATTCCCTTTTCTGTTTTAAATGATCTTTGATATTTTCCTTAAACCACACTAAAATGTTTTAAATATAGATTTTATTAAATACTCTTTTTACATGATATAAATTCAATTTGACACAACTTATTGTAATACATTCCTATTATAACTTATTATTTTCCATGAATTATCTAATCCATTTCCTTCATGGACACTTTTATGATACGCCAACTGGTTATGCTTTATGACATGATTATGATACCCATTTTATTCCATGGGTACCCTTATGTTTATGTATAATTGATTATGTATGATTATTTATGTGGAAAAAATATTCATGAACATGTTATGATGGGATATTCTAGACAAATCTCTAATTCATTGGGTAAAGTTTAGTCTCATGAGATGTTATGTGCAACGGTCTTAGCGGTTAGCCTTGACTCGTGCTCCATATGCAACGATCTTGGTGGTTAGCCTTGACTCGTGATACTCTATGCACAATGATCCTTGAATTGTGATAAATTCATGTTTTATATTGCTTCCAAATTACAATGATTACATGTTTTTATGATCCCATGTTTTTTATGTTATGATTCCATATGATCAATCTTGTTCCATGCCTTTTTATATCATTATGTCATGCCTTCTAACCCATGTGTTGAAGCTTTATTCTTATGTTTATCCCCTTACTAGGATTTTTATCTCATCCCTTTTTTCATGTTATCACTAGGTTATCCTATGTAGATGTACGATCACAATGGAAGTTAGGAGCTTAATATGTAGATTAAATAAAAATCGCTTTTATGATGTTTAATTATGTACATAGTCTTCCAAATACACTAGAATTTAAAATCCTTGGCTTGTATTTTGATGTTTAATTATACTTAAAATCATGTAATGATATGTGTAAAAGGATAGGGTTGCTATATCCGAACCAAAACTCCTCCAAGAACCCTACCTCCACCGCGAACACCTTCTCTGCCACAAACCCACCTCCGCCGCCATCTCTCCCTACCTCAACACCATCTCTCCCTACCTCACCATCATCTCTTCCTACCTCATCACCTTCTCTCCATACCTCACCAACCTCTTTCTTCTTCATCACAATTTCTCCTCTAAAGGTAAGCTCCTTTGATGATGAATAATCTTTATGTATCATTTAAGGTTTTTCACTTTACCATGTTTCAAGATATGGTCAATAGGGTCAAAGTTTATTATGTATTCCATGCCATTGATAAATTCTTCCATGTGATTTTTCTTCTATATTTGGCCTAAATTTTTTTCAAGAGTTGGTTCCACCACTTCCTCTATTTCTGAATTATGCATGTGATCGCTGAATTTTCTTTTAAATATAATGAATATGATTATTTTATTGAAAAATGGTGTTATTTTTTGCTTACTTTATGGGGAATCATCAAGTATGAAAATATTTTTTTTGATGAGTTGTACCATTCTTCTAGTTTATGCATTCGACTTGTAATATTGAAATGCATGAAAGGAAACATTCGTTGAGGACTTTCATCAAGAATCCTACATGCAACTCCAAAAAGGTTATCCAAACAAGAGTTAGGAGGACCTATGCTGCTACCTGGACTCAATAAATGGTGACATCTGAATGATTTTAGGGCTTTTCAATCATGAAATGGAAGTTTGGTTGATATAAAGGGGTAAAGATCTAATTTAGTGAAGTTCTGAATGTTGAGTTCTTTTTATAAGATGGAACCGAGTCTTCTATGATGGTACTGTACACAAGGAATAGGGATGGATATATTGGTATGGAAAGAGAGATTCTTAGTCTAGCCTAAATTGTTCAAGGTAGAGAACTGTAGATTTATGGAGGGATAATTAGTACATGGTAATGCACTGCTTGAAAAAGAAGATGTCGGGTAGTTACTAGTTTCTGAATATATTTAGGCATGATATGGTACTGGTCTCAGTGATAAGGGACATTATGAAAAGAAATATTGAAGTGGTTAGATATTGAATGAAGGATAAAATTAGCTAGGGTTAGGGGATGAGCCTAGTTGACATAGGCTGGTGGAGTAGGCCTTTATGTTTCTAAAGAAACACTGAAAAACCGATTTACAACAATGCATATAGAAGTTGGTTCATTCATTCGATTGAGAAATTGGAGGGATATATTTGATAGTGACTACACCATGATAAATATATAGGCTCGTGATCTGGAAGGTTATTGGTGTGGCACTACATGTGTACATTGAATCTACTTCGGGATATAGAACAAAACAACAACGTGGTTGTTGGTCAACTATTATTAATAGTTTTAGAATTAGGTTTGTGTATTTGGAAAGTGTAGATTTTAGGTAGGGTTCTACTCTTCGAAGAAGTATTTGCACAATATCACATGTGGGATACTGAAACATTCTAGTGCAAGGTCTTATCACAACTAGGTCCATTGATCAGGTGGTTGGGAAGATGGGTGTGATCTACTCTAGTCCTGATTAATGCGTGGATAGGTCATCTTGGATCTGTAGTGGTTCTATGTATGGGATCTAGTCTTCAACCCAAAAAACTATGGAAGTGAAGGAGGTACCAATCAGATTTAATTAGTTTGAATCTATAATCATGGGTATTACTTGATATAGCCAAGGAAATGATGATTTATAGTTGGTTAAATAGAGCTAGACTTGTGATAGGTATAGATGGCTTCTGGATTGGTTTAGTTGGATAACTGGAGTTACAATGGCCAGACATGAAAATAATGTAGGGTGGTCGAGTCTATCAATGAATACAGGTAGCTTGATATTTAGATATTTCAAGATAAGGATTATAAGAAGTAGTGAAGATCAGTATGAGATAAGAATAATGGTGAGAAGCTATATTTTATTGAAGCCACATTAAATGAAATTTTATCAAATCATAGGACATAAAAATATGAGAGATGTGAAATTTTCTCTTTTCATGTCTATTTTATGATCAAATTTTCATTTATAAATTTTATACATAACATTTAATCATGAAAATTCCATTAAAGTTGGCTATAAAGGATCACTTCCCCCACCCTTTTCCATGTATCTATCATTTGGTTTTTTATCTAAATTAAACCCATAATCCTTCTCCCATAAACTATATACCCATCCTATGGATTTCAATAATGGGAAAGAGTTTATAGGTTTTTGTTTTAAATATGATCCATAAAAAATATTAAATTATTCTATGGGACTTAAGGTAAGAGTATTATTTACCATAAAAATGCTATTTTTAAGTTTTAAAGTATTTATCTTAATTTCTCTCCAAGGAATTTCCAAGAACTTTCTTTATATGTAGTTTCTTTGAAACAAATTTATTTTTAATGAGATTGGTTTAAAAGTCTGTGTTCATGGATTGACAATGAATTTTTAATGAGATTTATGATAACAAATGTAATGTTCTAAATATTTTTTTTTTCAAATAATGATATTTGGGTGGTGTGGCCTTAATTTGATACTTGTTTTCCACAAATATTTTTAGATTTTAATGGATTTTAATGTCAAAATGGGGTTTTTTGGTGAATTATTGAATATTTCTTGTTTTTAATGAAATTTTAATTCTTTGAATATTTTTATGAATATTTAAGGTTTTGGTGAAATAGTGATTAACTATTCTGTATTTATCTTCCTGTATTTTGAGAACAAATATTTTGATATACTATTACTTGAAAATTTCCATTAAATTTTTATATTACTCTTAATTCATTCCATGGACCATCCTCTTTATAAAGGGATTATGTGTCATTTATGGATATAATTTTGTTATATTTGATGTTCCCTTCTCAGTCCTTAATACATCATCTTATTTTTACTATCTTTCTAATGTACCATGTTACCTTTATTTTTATTTCTCCTTAATATTTTCATTATATTTAAATGATTATTGTTTTTAAAGTGTTTCCTTATTATACTTATGCCTATATGAGTGTCTGTGAGGGATAAATGGTGTTTTCCAAGTGGTTTTATCCCTTGTTATGGAATGATATTCAATGAAAAGTGTTTGAGAAAATGACTAAACAAATTTTTTAAAAGAATGTTTTTTTTAAAATTAGTGTAAATCACTGAATTGACGTTTTAAAATTATTATTATGTTAATTGGATTTCAAAACAAGAGTTTGGGTGATTTGAAAGTGTAAAAAATGTTATAAAATATTGTTTTATTTTTACAATTTTAGGTTTTTTTGGATTATTTTACTACTTTTGGATCTTATGAGAGGGATATATAGTGGATTATGACCCAAATTGAACATATTTTGTGTATTTATTTTATTAAATATTAATATTACCGAATAAAATAGGATGAATATGAATAAATAATGGATGAATGTCAACTGTCTGACAAAAGAGTACGAAGATGGGGTAAAAAAGTTAATCATGTTTGAAAAATATCATGCATATGACCCTTATCCAATCCTTTGTCCATATTTACACTGTTTTTATTCAGGACTAATTAGTCCAGAGGAGTTTTAAGAACACATGATCTGTCACGTAATAGATCGAAGTTATAAATGTTGTAATAAACATGGGGAAAAAGTGAATGTATCTAGTGACTGGGATAACACTTCATTTTATGGATCATCTGGTATGGTTACAAGTGTGGATAATAAAGAAGACCATATTGAGGATATGATAACAGAAGTGAATGATGATGAATATTGTATTGAAGAAATGACAAGGATAGTTGAAGATGAACTTCATGATTGCCCAAAATTGTTTGAGAAGTTACAAAGTTGGGAAAAGACACCATTGTATGATGGTTGAATTAAATATACAGTAATTTCATCCATACTGAAGCTATATAATTTTAATGTAGGCAACAAATGGAGTGACACCAATTGTATAGAACTAGTATCTCTCTGAATGACATGATCTTAGAAGATAATGAGCTCCTGAGCTTAACATAAGACACCAAATGAATGCTAAGATCTATGAGTATGATCTCTGAAAGAATACACACATGCTCGAATGATTATATACTATTTTACAAGGACCAAAAATCACTTACAGAATGCCCAAAGTGTGAAAATTATTGATATAAGAAAGATGAATCTGGTCATATGAAAGTTTTATGGTACTTTCCAATCATTCCATGTTTTAAGCGCCTATATAGTAGTGAGGAGACTACATGGAAATTGACATGGCATGCAGATACAAGAAATAATGATGTGAAACTATGTCACCTAACAGACTCTCCTCAGTAGAAAAGAATTGATCATGAGTATCCTGAATTTGTACAGGATGATAAATGACTTTCCTGCTTATGGAAATTTTCCAGGATATATCATTAAAGGAACTCAAGGGTGTCTCATTTGTGAACATGTTACACAATCAATTAGGTTGAAATATTCATTGAAAACTGTATTTATAGGACATTGAAGATTTATACCCTGACGATATAAGTACCGATCTTGGATTAAATAATTCAATGGAATTTTATAAGAACGTACAACACAATCTCTAATAATAGGTGATCAACTGTTTGAGAAAGTAAAAGATGTGGACACTACTTTTGGTAAACCATTTTTGAAAAACCTTACAAAAACCGGTTGAAGAAAAAAGATCAGTTTTTTCGAATTACCATACTGGAATTATCTGTACATCAAATATTTTCTTAATGTTATGCATGTTGAAAAAATGTATGTGATAGTGTCATCATCACGTTGCTAAATGCACCCAGAAAAACAAAGGATGGAATTAAGGCTAGGTTGGACACGATTGACATGGAAATATGAGAATAGTTGGTTCCAATAAAGGGTGAAAAATGAACATTTCTTCCTCCATCTACTTATACTCTTTCCAGGTAGGAGAGATATCAGTTTTCAACTTCTTGAATGATGTAAAGGTTCTACAGGGGTATCCATCGAATATCACGAACATTGTGTTAATGATCGATTTAAAGTTAAAGGGTATGAAATCACATGACTATCATTTTTTGATTCTATATATAATTATTATAGATTTACATTTCATTTTTTCCAAGAATGTACTACATACGTTAACCAAGATATATTTCTTCTTCAAATCTATATGTCGAAAAGTTATAGACCTAATGAAATTGCTGACTATTGAAAGAGAAATTTCCATTATATTATGTGAATTGGAAATGTTATTCCTTATAACATTTTTTGATATGATAGTTCATTTTATGGTTCACTTGGTGAGAGAGATTCAACAATGTGGTCTTGTACAATATAGATGGACGTACCCCATTGAATGGAATATGAAGATTTTGAAAGGGTATATCAAAAATCAAAGCTGTCCATAGGTTTGTATTTCAGAGCGATATATTGTTGAAGAATCCATTTAATTATGTACCGAATACCTATCCAGTGTGGAAATCATTGGTCTATCGAAATCTTGTCACATTAGGCAGCTTATGGGTGATGAAATTTTTGGAAGAGATATTGTCATAATCAATATTACAGATCGTGAGCAGGACCACCTTTACATTTTTTATTATAGTTTGGAGGTTTCCTCATATGTTGAAACCCCCAAAGAAATAATTAGGCATTTTAATCCATTAAGTGATAAAATATGGATATCAAATACACATAATAAATAGTTTATAAGATGGTTTTAGGACCATATTTTTAAGGAGTCATATGAAAATCTAGATTAAATTTCAGAATGACTTCGATGGCTAGTCGGAGGACCAAGTGTGTATGTATTATCTTACAATGGTTATGTAATTAATAGTTATAAATTCTAAAAAAATGAGCATGATGAAGATAATAACATGAAAAATAGTGGAGTTACACTTGTGATTGAAGCGATGCATGTTTTCGGTACTAAGGAAAAAAATACAATTTACATGAATATTTTATTCCTTGGCATAATTAAAAAAATATATGAGTTGTATTATATAACATTCCAAGTGACGATTTTTCAATACAAGTGGGTTGATAACAGGTGTACTGTTAAAATAGATGAATTGGGATTCATGAAATTTTATTTCAGTTAGGAAGAGAACAAAGATGGACCATTTATAATGGCATCATAGGCAATACAAGTATTTTATGTTCTAGATCCTACAAACTGAAAGTGTTCAATTTTTCTATTATCTAGAAAAACCACTGAAGGGTTAGATGAAAATTCAAATGAGGATGACCATTTCATTGGGATGTTGTAATCATTTCACAATGGGACCAATGTAGATAACATTTTTTATTTCATAGGAGACCACAATGAAGGGATTTGGATAGTTGATAGAGGGGTAAAATCCCTTTAGCCTTAAAAAAAAGAGAGTTCAATAATCTGGTTATATATTTTTTGTAATATACATCGTGTTACATCATGTTATTATCTGTTCACTACTGCATTTATGTACTCTAAATTTAATGTTACATCAATTCTTTATATAATGACTTCTGCATGTGTTCGTGCTCACAATCCAGAGGAACACCAGGTTTCTGAACCTACTACTACTTGCAGTGAAAAGGAACAACGATCTTCTGCACGTGATGGTGCTCCAAATATAGAGGAACAATGGGTTTATCAACCGGTTACTGCTCCCAGTGTAGAGGTAAAATGACCATATTCACATGCCAATGCTACCTCTCCAGAGGAACATATTGACAATGTTGAATCCAAGGAAATGATTGGTGAAGAAGAATGGAGACATAGAATGAAATTGGAGCACCATAGTTTGATAGTGTTAGAAAAAATCATTAAGGTAAAATTCAAAGGCATAAAATATGAGGTTAGATGGAATGCATAGGGCCAACATGTTAACCCCAACAAGGACACGTTCCATAGTTACATTGGAATCTTTACTCAGCAACACATGCTGATTAATGTAGATTCATGGAACCATGTTGTGGAGGGGCTTAAGACAATAATATGGGAATAGTTTATAGTAAAATTATGATATCAGTTTTTTATTTTACTAAAAAATAAAATAATGAAACATTAACTTACTCTTCATCACTCCTTGTAGAGTGAATTTATAGTAGATAAATCCCACAATATATATGTATTAATGATTTCTGAAAAGATTCACAGAGGATTTCTCACAATTCTAACAAGACATTATCTTAGTGATACTGAAGGGAAAATAAATTCACACCCACCACTTATCTATGCACACCTGATAACCCAAGAAGTGTGTAATTCATTTATTATCCATCGTACAAATGTGTCTTTTTTGGTACATTGTGGATATTAATACATTGTTTGATGATACGTCGATTCATCAATTTGATTGATAATTTTTTATTTATGAAATAACAATTGAGTGATGAAAATAAGGAACGAGCATAAAAACCAACGTACCCCTACTGTAAAGCAAGGATGGGGTACAATTCACTTGAAAAAAAATTGGTATGAATTTTAAATCTACCATAATACTTTTATTGGACATAAACCAAAAATATAATTATGTTCCTTTGTTTATATGAAGATTGATGACTCTAAATCCAAAGCCGATTCCATCCCATTACATGTGAAATGAATGGAGGAAAGTGTAAATAAATATGGGATACTAATAGATGAAAACACACAGAAATAATGGGAAACATATGTAAGTATGAAATAATAATTTTTTTTTCTTTAAATCGATATTACATAACAATGATTACTTATTTTTCAATATTTTATATCCAACATAGTCAAAAGAATCAGAAACACCTATATCGGATGAACACATACTATTGGTGGCCTTGAAGCAGGCAGAACAATATGGGCATGTTAGAGGTGCGGGTTTCTGGGTGACACCCTGAACATATTTTGAGAAAAAAAAAATAAGAGGAGGATCAAGG
Source organism: Viscum album (assembly GCA_963277665.1). Taxonomy (NCBI): domain Eukaryota; kingdom Viridiplantae; phylum Streptophyta; class Magnoliopsida; order Santalales; family Viscaceae; genus Viscum; species Viscum album. The sequence goes on from OY728125.1 coordinate 93,142,711, forward strand.
TGAATAAATGAAACAGATGAGAGAAATACTATCTACCCTTGAAGAACAATTTCAATAGAAGAGAGAGATGATAGTACCTTTTATGGGGGGAAGAAAAGAGAAGAAAAAACTCAAGAACAACCATTTCCTAATGACCCCCACCCCCATCATCCTTGAGGTGATCCATTCCCCTTGAAGAGATATCTTTCCCGAGGTAATCAGTGTTCTAATAATTGTTTTTGTGAAATGAGAATCAGATAAACATATACCTTTCCTGTACTCAAATTCTACATGGTGATAATGGCTATGATTTATATCTATCAACACCCACCCATCACATTGCAATGAGGGATACGATTTTAAATATCAAAGAAGATATTATACACAATAGAACACTTCCAACAGGTCATGTGAGAGTATCGATTAGCATATCCCATGAGCTGAGCATCGAGCTATCTGCTCCAATTGATGAGGTAGATACTCATAAGGTCGAACAAGTTGTCAAAACATTCATCGCATGGCCGTCACATCTTTTAAAAAAACATGTCAACAAGGAGTTATTCATTTCCAATTTATTTTTAAAGATAAACATTTAATAATTAATGAAAAAAGGTCTGAATTGACGAATGTTATTACAGACGAACAAAGGGAAGGGAGTGAAACGAAAAACCACCTCAAAACCATCTAAAGGATCGACCAACCGATCAAAAAGATCTATCAAAACCACCTTTACACCGCCCATTCTATATCCGCATTTACTATAATTGAAGGTTAATGTGGAAAAAAAGTTAAAAAATGGTCATACTGACATAGTTGATTTTGAAGAAAATATGTATGGATAGGAAGTCCAGGACTTCATTGGTGTTGAGAATGTAAATAAAATCAACTACTTTGGTTGGCTAAGGGGATTAGTTGTAAATGTATACATGAGGTATGTTTTCATGATTTTATTTTACAAAAGATGATATAATATGTTAATTATGAATAAATACATTTCATATTTTTGGAAGGCGTATATATCAAAAACAATTGAAGGGATTTCCCCATGATTTTTTGGACTTTTTAGTCCTCACTCCTTTACAAAAAAACCAAAAATAGATTCCAAAAAAGAGGATGAAATAGTTTCGAGCCTAATCAAATCGTTTAAAAACAAACTTATAGTCGACAAAATCTTCTTAATACCAATGATGCAGGGGTAAAACTCAACAATTCAATAATATCAAATATATTTTCATTTATTTCATTAATTATTACTTTTTGTGTTTTTAGGCAACATTGGATGCTCATTGCAGTTAATTTGGATACTCTAAAGATTTATTTCTTGGATTCAATGCATGGATATCCAAAAAACCAACCATACATGATGGAATTTTTCAATTTTTAATACACTACATCCAACATTTTATAACTAAAAATATTTTATATAATTTATATTATTTTTTAATGGGGATTCTGTTATGATAGGGTTGTGCATCAATATCATGAAAAATAAGGAATGAGGCCAGGGGCTAAGCACGAGAAACATGAAAAGTACTAAGAATGGACAAGTATCAAGGTATATATAATAATATTTCACAATCAAAACACATATAAAAACAAATTTCCTATTCTCATCAATGCTTCTTTAGTTTCCTAAAAGAACTAACCGAAATGATTGTAGTTATTATGTTTGTAAATATATGAGAGAGATCATATTTCATCAACAAAATATCATCCTCAAAGAGGTATTTTTCAAGATAATTACTATTTCATTTAAAATATTCATTAATCATTTGTGTATTTATATTTTTCCAGTACTACTATGAATGTAGAAAAACTCATATTCACAAGACAATATAGATTTTCTTAAAAACTAATGGGCAACATACCTGATGGAAGAATGTATATACATAACTTGAAGATGTAACTTCTATAGAAGTAGTGTATTGTTTCATATTTATATTTAATTTATTTATTTTTAGTATTAATCACATAAGAATTATTTTCATATATAGGTGGATTCATTTGTTCAAGTTGGGGTGGTTCATTCAAAGATTCTCATGCTCACGAGAGATAGGACTTCGAGGTTGCAACTAAGAATTCAATGAGAAGGTAAAGTTTTTTTGATATACTATGTTATCCTCATAATATTATCTATTTTTTACTACATTAACATAATCTATGTGATTATTTTTATTTAAAGTTTTCATCATTTTATCAAAAATTTGAAAGTTAATTTCCTTCTCATTTTTATCTAACACTTATTTAGTTTTTTCATAGATCTTTATGCTTTCCATTGCTTCTATTTATCAAGATAACAACATTGTATTGAGTTGATGTTATTTGGTAGAAAAACATTTACCATTAAAATATAGATGAGTAGAGGAAGATCATGTGCTCATTTAAGTGAATTATCATGATATAATGGGAATATGAACTTCCTCCACTCTCCTAGATTTTGACAACGAGAATGGTTTTTCCGCTAAGAACATCGAGTCAATATGCAGTGTTTAAAGTTTGATAAAGAAATGAAATGTAAATAGTGATAACATTGGTAGTGAATATTTGTTTTAAGAATTTGGTTTGTATATCATTTAGCCGCACCTAAATCCAACACACGGTGTGAAAATTATGACTCAAAGTGCATCTTTCTATTTAAAATGACATAAATTTTAGTAAAAAAGACAACCAACATACTAAAAATGGAGAAAAACTATTTATATTGTTTTTATAATTTAAGAAAATGGATTATAAGTCATTTGTGACATGTTGGAATCTTCCACACCCCAGTCTGATACACGATGTCCCTGGTATGACTCAAAGTGTCTCTTTTTATTTAAATTTGACATTTATTTTAGTAAAAAGAACAAATGGCGTATTTCAAACCAATAAAACACATTTTAATTGTTTTGATACTTTAGGAAAATTATCTATATGTAATTTATGATGTGTAGGATTCAACCATACCTTAATATGATGCATGGTGTGACCGATATAACTCAAAGTGTCTCTTTTTATTTATAATTGACATTAATTTTAGTACAAAGAACAACAAACATACTGAAAACTAAGAAAACACATTTTTATTGTTTTTATACTTTAAGAAAATGATCCATGAGTCATTTTAGACATGTAGGAATCAACCATTCCTCAATCCGATGCACAGTGTGACCGATATGACTTAAAATGTCTATTATCACTTTAAAATTGAAATTTTCATTTAAAATGTGTCACCGAAAAATAAAAAAACATGATTTTATTGTTGTGATAATTTAGGACACTAATTCATAAGTACTTTGTGACGTGTATAATGAAGTCTCACATCAAATTGACGCATGATGCGACTGATATGACTCAAAATGCATGTTTCCAGTTTAAATGAAATTTTAGTAACAAAACACTACTGACATTCTAAAAACTAAGAAAACACATTTGGATTGTTTTGATACTTTATGAAAACAATTAGTGAGTCATTTTTGACATTTATAAGTCAACTGCACCTCAATATGACGCACGATGTGACCGGTATGACTCCAAGTGTGTCTTTTTATTTAAAATTGACATCAATTTTAGTAAAGAGAACAAGTGACATACTAAAAACCAAGAAAAATAATTTTTATTATTCGATACTTTGGTAAAATGATCCATGAGTCATTTACAATGTTTAAGGATCAACCAAACCACAATCTGATTCATGGTGTGACCGGTATTCCAAAAAGTGTTTGTTATCAGTTTAAAATTAACAATTTAGTTCAAAACATGTCACTCACTGAAAAATAAAATAAAATACGATCTGATTATAATTTAGGACATCAATTAATAAGTCCTTTGTGAAGTTTATAATGTAGTATCACATTATGCCAACACACAATGCGATCAATATGACTCAAAATGCGTGTTTTCAATTTGAACTGACATTTTAGTAAAAAACACATGGAATATTGCAAACCAACCAAACACAATCATATTATTTTAATAATTTAATAAAATTATCCATGAGTAATTTTTGACGTGTATAATTCAACCAAACCTCAATATGAAACACATTGTGACGAGTATGACTCTAAGTGTGTCTTTTTATTTAAAATTGACATTAATTTTAGTAAAATAACAATTGACACAATGAAAACCAAGAAAACATATTCCGGTTGTTTTGAACTTTAGTAAAACAAAAATGAGTCATTTTTGACATATAAGAATCAACCCCACCTCAATCCATCACACGGTGTGACAGGTATGACTAAAAGTATCCGTTATCAGTTTAAAATTGACATTTTAGTACAAAATGTTTCACTCACTGAAACCCAAGAAAAATCACTTCGATTGTATTTATAATTTATGAAATATATTAATAAGTCCTTTGTGATGTGAATGAAGATATATCACATCAAACTGATGCATGATGTGACCGGTATGACTCAAAATGGGCATTTCCAGTTTGAAATGACATTTTAGTAAAAAAACACAACTGGCATAATAAAACTAACAAAATGAATTCGTATTGTTTTGATACATTAGTAAAATGATAAATGAATCATTTTTTATGTGTAAGAGTCAACCACACCTCAATACAATGCAAGGTGTGATTGATATGACTCCAAGTGTATCTTTTTATTTAAAATTGACATTAATTTTAGTAAAAAGAATAAGTGACATACTAAAAACCAAGAAAACACATTAGTATTATTTTGATACTTTTGGAAAATTATCCATGATTCATTTTTGAAGTATTGGAATCAACCCCACATTAATCCGACACATGGTGTGACTGGTATGACTAAAGGTGTCAATTATAAGTTTAAATTTTACAATTTAGTTGAAAACATATCACTAACTAAAACCCAAGAAAATGCACTCAGATTATCTTTATAATTTAGTAAATCAATTAATAATTCCTTTGTGACGTGTATGAAGTAGTCACATATCAAACTAATACACTATATTACTGGTATAACTAAAAATGTTTGAATCTAGTTTGAAATGACATTTTAGTAAAAAACACAACTGACATACTGAAAACCTACCAAATGAATTCATATTATTTTGATAATTTAGGACAATAATCCATGAGTCATTTTTGAATCATAGGAGTCAAACACACCTTAATAAGATTCACGGTGTGAAAAGTATGAATCCTAATGTGTCTTTTTTATTTAAAATTGACATTAACTTAAGTAAAAAAGAAAAGTGGCATACATAAAACTGAGAAAACATATTCGGATTATTTTAATAATTTAATAAAATGAACCATAAGTAATTTGTTATGTGTAGTAATCAACCACACCTCAATATGATGCACATTGTTACTGGTATGACTAAAAGTGTCCGTTATCAGTTTAAAATTAATTTTTTAGTTCAAAACATGTCACTCACTGAAAACCAATAAAATGCACTCTGATTGTCTTGATAATTTAGGAAATTGATTCATAAGTCCTTTTTTATGTGTATAAAGTAGTATCACATCAAACCGATTCATGATGTGACCTATATGACTCAAAATGCATGTTTCCAGTTTGAAATGACATTTTAGTAAAAAAACACAGTTGACATATTGAAACTTACCAAATGCATTCAGATTGTTTTGATACTTTAGGACAATGAGACATGAGTCATTTGTGACATGTAAGAATCAAAACCAACTCAATATAATGAATGGTGTGACCGATATAACTCCAAATGTTTATTTTTTATTAAATATTGACATTTTATTAGTGTATTATTTCATATTAATGTTTAATTTATTTTTTTATAGCATTACTAACAGAATATTTGTTTTATTATATAGGTGGAATATTTTTCTCTAATTGAGATGATTTATTCGGAAATTGATCTTATGAGTGGACATTTTTAAGAGGGGATCATGGGCGTCAAAAGATGAAACATTAATGTTTTTAAATGTTTGTTGGATAATTGTAAATGTAATTATATAAACATTGTTTTAAATGTATATAGCTGTGTTTTTTTGTATATACCATGGGAGGACATTTTTGAATTCATGGTGTCATATTAAATGTATATAGCATTGTTTGGAATTACAGGTTTTTGTTGGATGTGTTGTTATATTAACATCACATTTCAGCCAACTAGACCTTTATTGGTGCTAAAATAATGCAGATAAAGGGGGTCATTTATCAGTGATTTTTTTTATCACGGATAAAGGACCCCCTTTATCCGTGCTTTTGGAGCGCAGATAATGGGGACCACCCCTTTATCAGTGATTCAGTTAATAGATCTTTTTTAGCACTATTAAAAGCCATTTTGCATGATGTAAAAGGAAATCTGTGTAGTAGTGTATCCAACCTTCTTCTACTAAAACCTTCAAGTGAGAAAGATTTGTAACCCTTTTTGTTTCCTCTTCATATGGAGCCTACCACAAAATCTCCTTGCAGGAGAGAATTGTCTACATTGTCTAAAGAATTAGGTGACCTTGAAATCAACCTTTAAAGTGTGTAGAAAATTGAATGATTGGGTAGTGTGCAGGTACCTACGTCCAACCTTTTTGAAGTTCTTAAGCCACTCAAAGAATTTAGATGCTCCTCTACTTTGGATGAGGGTGCCTTGGCATCCAATGTGAAAGCATCAAAGGTTTTATCAGACAAAAAGCAGATTCAAGTAGATAAGGTCAATGAAGTCACCCTGGTTGATGAAACTTCTAAGAGGGTGGTGTCCCAATCAGATATTGGGAGTATAGACCCGAAGAGCACAAACATTGAAGGCCTCTTGCAGCAGGTTAAGACTTGGAGGAGAGGATGACACCTCATAGTTCAATGTCATGGATGTAGAATGATTAATTGGAAAGAAATACATGATGAAGAGAATAATATTGGTGCTATGTCCAGATAAAAACTAGGTATTTGACTATTTTTTATGAGGGAACTTGGCATGTCTGACCTCCTCTCTTGCTTTCTCTATTTTTTTTCCTTTTAATAAAAAGGTGTTGTCCCTATCTTAAAAAAACTCATTGCATTAAGAGATTGCTGGAGTGGTAATGTGGTCGGTCGGAATGGCCTAGAGGCCTTCATTTTTTATTATTTTTGATAATCCACCTTTCAAGGGGTGAGGTGGAACCCTTACAAGGCCCGAAGGCTTAGAGACAATTACATGAACCGTAGGTCTTAGAGGAATCACCCAGACAAGACAACTTGGAATTGCACCTCCCCAGCACATGTCATGATATCAGCACTCCACCTTCACAGGGCTGGTCAGTTAGCTATCCTATGCAAAGGTGCACAGACCTGGTATTGATGGAAAAGCCATACCCTCTCATTCTTCCAATTTCGGTTATCTATACTCCAGTGAATGTGCCTACCCTGAATCCTCCTCTGAAGCCTTGTCCCTTGAAGTCTGACTGGTACATCTGCATTTCATGTGGCCTGAAGGCATTGGGGTGTCCCAAAGGCCTTAAGGTGGCCCTAAGGCCTTGAGAATCAACTAGCCCAAAGGCCTTGGGTGGCTCGAAAGCCTTGCAGGATCCGAGGACCAAACCAGTGGCCCAAAGGTTCAAATGGATGAATAGTTCCGACTGCTACAGTACCGAACAGTACCTACTACAGTATATACTACAGTACCTGCTACTGTACTTCTACAGTACCCCCAGAAATATGCTTCCACCCCGATTTGATCTCGGGTTTCTTGGATGTACCGAGCGAGTCCTCACCAACTGGGCTGAGGCTCATGTGCAAAACATGTTGTTGGGTAATGAGGTATTGGGGTGGCCTCCCCACCTGCACACTGCACATCCCCAGTGAGGCCCAAGGTGGCCAACCCTTGGGCTTAGGCTAGTTTCCAATGAGGTATAGGGGCCCATGAGAGGTTTGTTATCATATAGTGCGTGTTGCCTTGTGAGGACTCGAACCCAAAACCTCGGGGTCAGGACGCCACCGCTTTTAACCAACTCACCCATGCCCCGCAGGACAGTAATCCCTTTGTAGAATAACCAAGAGGTAAGGGGTTCGAATCTCTCACAATGCATATATATGATGGAATTATGCATGAAATTCATGTCATATGCATGTATGGTAGGATAAATAGGTAATAAATAAATAATAAATAACTATTTAATTATGTAAATAAAATGCTATAATAAAAATATAAATAATACAAAATAATAAAAAACAAAAAAACCACTTCAAAATATTTAACGACGGTTTAAACAATCATGAAATGAACCACCGCTAAATAAAAAACTACCGCGAAAAGATTCCCAACATGAAAATACATGACGTTTTTAGAAGGAATGACACATCATTTAGCGGCAGTTTAAACCACCGCTAATCCCCTTTTTTCTTATAGTGAGTGGTCAGTTAATATGTCTAACTCTAGTAGTTTATGTAATATTCCCACTTACTCCACCCTATGCATTAGGACATAACATATCCTAAGAACATATATACTAATATTGATAATATTAAGACTACTCTTATATAACTGGGTCCAAACAACAAATCTATGTTACTGTAATGAAATGTAAAGTTGAAAATTTTGAAGTACAAAGAAGAGTAACAAAACTCAACATACTATAAAACTAAATTTTCACATAGTGGCACAATTAAGAACTATAGAATCATGCTTATTGAGTGGTATCCTTTACCAGAACTTAAAAAAGAAATGATAAATGATGTACTTTTATAACCTCTACCAAAAAAACGATAATAAAAGGAACCTTTATCAATGGTAAAAAAAGAGCTGATAAAAAATGACATTTCTCAACGTTTTTAAGAATTGATAAAGTAAGATTTTATCAATTCTTTTTTTAGAATTGATAAAAGTTTACCTTAATAAAAAAATTAAATATTATGAAAATAATTTTTTTAAATTAATGTATATATATATATTATATTTTGTTAAATATGATTTATATAATACTAAATATGTATTTACACTTAATATATAATATATTTAGTGAAAAATGGATTGTAAAATATCTAAAAAATAATATTAATTAACAATTTTCTAAATATTATTATATATTATACATTTAAATACAATTTATTGAAAGAAAAATTTAATAAATTAATTAATCTCTTAAGATGAGTCAAAAACATGACTTGAACTTTAAACAACTCTAAATTTTGATTAAGATTTCCATTTCGGTTCCATGAGATTTAAAATCAAATATTCAAAGATATCAATACAATTTTAGTCTACAGGGACCCTATTAACCATTTCTTCGCAGTAAAAAAGGCCCAGAAGGCCTCAAAAACTATGTTTTTGATTGGTATACACTAATTTTTGAATAATCTATGGAATTTAAAATTCATTTAAGAGTGTCTTCTTGTATTTTTTGGTGGATATTTAATTTATTTTATGAGCTTACATTTATACGGATGTTACAGTGTTCAAATTTTATCATTTTTCATATTTTAGTGTTATTTATAATTAAATATATATATTTTTAGATATTCACATATTACAATTGAAGTGTATATATAAATATTTAAACATATTTACAATTAAAATATATTTTTAAATATATAAACCACATATAAATAAAAAATATTTATCCCTTTTATTTTAAAAAAGTGTGAATATGTATATATCTATGCAATTGTATATGTATTGTTTATATATAAATTTATGTGTGTGTATTTATTAACAAACACACATATATTTATGTATGTATTATAATATATGTATATAAATATTAATATATAATATATTTAAATAAATAAATATATTTATATATATAAAAACACACACATATATGAATATATATATATATATAAACACACAGAGATATACAAACATATTTTATAAATGCATTAAAAATAGTTATATATACATGTGAATATATATATATATATATAAGTATAAGGATAATAAACATGTACCTAAATATATATAAATAAAGCGATATCTCATAAAATATAGAAGAAAAAAATATGAATTAGTGGTAAGGGAACATGCATGGGAGGGTGGAGGTTCTATGTTCAAATCCAAGCACAAGCACACGTGGGTGGCTAAGTAGGGGGTAGTTCAAGTGCTGATAAAGTAAGGGTTAGGCAGGTAAGTGGAAAAGCATTTATAAAGTCTCGATGGGCATCATGATTGACTGGGGGTGGGGGATGGCCGAGTGGTGATAAAGGGTGGGGTCATGGGTGGGAAGTGTTGGAAAAATATTTTTTAGTGTCGAGCAACTATAGTTTTATCAATGTTAGAAAAACAATGATAAAGATCATCTTTATTTTATTTTTTTCTAGTACTGATAAATATGAATGACTTTTAATGAAAATTACAACATTAGGGTTTTTAAGTGCTAATAAATTCAATCTCTAGTGATGATAAAGGACTGATATGCAGTTGTGATTACACAAAAAAATAAAATAAAAACATGCACAAACCCATAAACAAAGAACCAAAGCCTAACAATATTTATGCTCAAAACCCCCCCTCAAACTCCAAAGTAGATATTTGACTTGTTTTTGGATAAAAAAACATGGTTTTGTGTGTGATGAATATACTTGGTGAAAATATCAATGATTTTTTGAATAAAAAAGATATAGATAATAAGAAATTTGTGATGATTAATAAGTTCTCAAACAAAATGAATTTCAATTTACAAATTCTTAGAACTTACATGAAGAATAAGATTAGTAGAAAAATGAATAACACTTAGGTACTGTAATAAATCATAGCATGCTTCAAATTTTGAGGAAGATGAAGCTCTCCCAATAGACTGTTCAGTCATATAAGTTCAACAATGCCTGAAAAAATTACATGATACTAAAATTTGGTCAAAGAATGTGAAACCATATTTTTTTTATTAGAAAACCTTGAAACAATATTTTCTTCAAAAAAACACATATAGTTTAAGTATACCATCTATCTTCACGATCAAAGTCCCAATCAATATCATCAAGCACCATCAATCAAAATGTGATGGTTCATGCAACCATAAACCATGCAAAATCATGCCCTGTAAATACTATAGAATACGTTTGATAGTAGTCCAATGATAATAAGTGGGATACTCTAGAAAATGGAATAATAAATTTTCAGAATAAGAAATTTCTAATGTATTGAAAATCCCCTACAATATAACGATATGTCTTGGGATCCTCTAAATGTTTCGAGCCCGAAACTGATAAAAGAACACGACCCGCCAAAGGAGAAAAAAAATCACACGAGATAGATCGATGTTCTCAAAGAGAAACTAATGGGATGGAATCCAGTCACCTCTTCCCATTGTCCAATCCCCATTTAGTTTCTTTAATCCAATCATCCAAATAAAAACCAAAAATAAAAGACATGTCTACAATATTGTAAAGATGTTACCTTAAAAACCAAGTGTAAGAAGTGTCTTATTCTAATTGATGCATTCATATTGTAATAAATATTGGATATTTTTTTAGGAAAACAGTATATCACCATCAAATCAGGAATTAAATGAATCCATTAGAAAAAATAGTTGATCCATGAACCTTTAGGGGGAAAATACCATGAAATTTAAAAATGAGTGAAAAATAGTCTTTGAATCATTTCTAATAATTAATATATCACCAACATAGAAAATAATATAATGTTACCGATGATTTTGGAAACTGAATCAAGGATTGATCAATGCGTGTTTAATGAAATGCATAATTTTTCATAACATAATGAAGTCTCTTGAAACAAGAACAAGTTTCATTTTTGAGGTGATAAATAGCAAGATTAAGCTTAGAAACGTATCAATAACCAAGATTTTCAAATACATGTGGTTGTTTTATATAACCATATTCAGAATAAAAATCTAAATTATTGATTAAAGTGTTTAATGACTAAATGAGCTTTATATTTGTTAATATAACCATCAATGATTTCCTTCAACTTGAAAAAAACACTTAAAAAAACTTTTTTCCCATCAGGTTTGATAACAAGTGCCTAAGTATTATTTTAAAAAAGAGAATAATATTATTCCTCCATAACACAATTCCATTACGGTTGAAAAAAAATATATTATTTGAAATTTTGAGGCTTGATAAAAACATTGAACACTTTAAGATTAAAAATTTTATCTTTAGAACGAATAATCAAATGATGTGTGGATCTTCCCCTACCCCTGAATGTCATGGGTATGGAAGCAGACTTTGTTCTGGTCAGGAGGCGATGGTGAACAGGTGGCGGCGTGGTTGTAGGTTTATGGCACTAGAATCTGGTCCGGTTGGGAGATGACAGCATGCGATGCTTGGGGTTTATGCAGGTCTGGGCATATCCTTTAAGATATGCGGTGATGGTGGTCGATTTATGCTGATGATGAATTGATGGGGGCATCTGGGTGGGGAAACACCGACGAATTTGGGTGCGGGCGACGACGGTGGTTTATTTTTTTCTTGAAGGTAGGGCAGGCGAAATATTTTTTTCGATGGCGATACAGATCTGGTTGCGGGTGTGGGATCTCCATGGAAATCATCCCAGAGGTGATGTAGGTTCACAATATGGCTTTGAAGGTCTGATTGACAATAAGGATGGCCTGCGGCGAACTAGTGATGATTTTTTCAGGCCGATCTTTGGAGTGGCCGACGACAACCTCTCTTACAGTGTACGTCAACGACATGTGTGCGGGGTTCGGTTGGCGACATGAAGGGAATTCCTTGGGCTGCGGGAAGGTGATGACCTCAGGGGTGTCAGAGAAGAACTTGGGATGTAGGGTAGAAAGTGATTGCATAGGCTGAACAAGACTTGATCCATCAGGTAGCTCTTTCTTCATTAGGCTGATTGGCCGCGATGAGGGGTACTACAGGCCGAACATGCATCGGTCTTTTGAGACTAAAATAGGTCTACGGGTTATGATGTATGGGATGTTGGTGTTGAGGCGTGGAGCCCGGCGTCGCAGCGGAAGTAGTCGTTGCAGAAACACACAAGAAGAGGAGATTTCATCCGAAGGAATTTTACACATACTCACCCCAAGGATTTCCACACCACACCCGAAGTCATTTTTACAACTCAACACAGGACACCCATGAACGTACCATTTTTGTCTGTACCGCCGATCATCACAATCAGGACACGCTGCTTGATCTCCGCAACCAAGAGCACTTTCGATACATAGCACCGTCATCGTCATCACCTTCAATCATCGCCTCCATTGACACACCATCATCGTCGGCGTCATCACCTCTGCTTCATTCTCACCATATGCGCTTCGCACCGGTTACTGCAAATGCGGCAACCCCTTCCTCGTTTCTATCTTGGTGGCTACATCATTGTCAGCCCTCATTCCAAAACATGATACTGCATCCTCTTATATAGACATCATGTCCATATCTCTAATTAATGCGGTCATCATTCATAATTCCATCATTATTCCATCAATTAATATTGGGAATAACACTTCATTAATGTTTGGAGAAAATACTTCATTAATGTTGAGAAAATCCCTCCATTAATATTTTCTCTCTCCTCATTATTTAAATTTTAAATCAATAAATCCCAACAGTTGGATCATTTTTGTGCTTTTTGGTGGGTCTAGATTTGTGCCTGTGTAAAGACCCGGAAATTCTGTATATTTTTTTTAATTATTTGGAATTATTACAAGACTGCGAAAATTGACGGCATGTGATTTTGAGGCCCAGAGAGCCCGAAATGGAATTTTGAACTTTTATTTAAGGTATATTCATTAAACATGCGAGCGAGAATTTCTATCTTTGAACTGGTGCTTGGATTGAAAATCCAAGAGCACTGTTGAATTCACAGTGCAGGGATTCACTTAGGCGAAACTTAACTTCAATCGGCAATGGTCGGACGAAAAAGATATTTTTTGGAATTTTCATTAAAATAATAAAATAACTCTTTCAGTTATTTTATTTTTCTTCAACTGCTGAGCGATGGTTGGCAGGACCGCTGTGTAACACTGGTCATTAAATGAGGGTCATTTAATGACTCGATCCTCTCGTTGTGTAACCACAATGCTCGTGGACTAATGGATCATTAATTACAATTCATTAATGAACCACATTAATGAATGCAACATGAGTGGTTTTTTTTATTTAACTAACCATTGGTAAGAAATTTGACAACCGTAAGAGAAGCCTCTGTCGTGATGCTGACGACTTTCCTCTCCAACGAAGAATGGTGATCGAGCGACGATTGTTGGAGGAATCGAATCAGGGATCGACAAGCAGCGAAGAACGTCGAACGGCAACGAACGCGGATCTTCTCCTTCGTCCGCAACACCAATTCTAAGTAGAAGGAATTAATTTTATTTCTAAGTGTCTTTATGATCCCTCTCATCCCGTTCTTGGAAAATACAATGAACATGGATCAACCGACTAATGGGTTGAACCGTGTCTTGTTTGTTCATGCGGGGTTAAAATTTGGGGATTGTTCCTTCTAAATGAGGATTGTTATCACCCCTTGTTGAAATACTAACACGGAGGGTGCAAGTTAATTCGAACAAGGCCCGGACCCTCCGCCACTCTTGAGTTTTGACGGTTCTTTGTGGGTGACCGAGCAACGTAGTAACAAGATGATTCTGCGAGCTTTACAGTGAAGGCGACAACCCGAGAAACCCGTAGGCGCAGATGGGAAGAAGAATGGACCATCAGAGCATCTCTGGTGGCCTGCGGAAGCACCCGATGGTGTGGCAGTGCCGACGAATGGTGGCAGTAGCCGGTCCGAGCCAACTGCATTGAAAAGCGGCGCTCGCAGGCTCCGTGGCGGCGAGAGCCACGACCAAACGGGACGTGGCGGGTGGAACGAGGCGATGCCGATGCGCCGCACGGGGGTGATGAGTGGCCCGCTCGGCTGGAGCACAATGGCCAGTTCCAGACAGCCATTTCAGAAGGAGGGGTGGCGCCCCGCTGGCGCCGCCAACTGGCCAAATCGGATGCACCACATCCGGTTTAGCAATGAGCCCACTTGCAGGCTGGGTTTTCCAGGCGGGCCAGAACCGCGAGCTGGGCTGGGTCCACCAACCGGGCCAGACCCACCATCCTGGCCAGACTTGCCACCATAGTTGGACCCATTGGTCGGGCGGGACCTGCGGGCCCAACGGGCCGGCCGGGTCGAACCCCTACCGGACCCAGACCCAGACCCGACCAGTCCCATTTCGCTAAATTGGACGTATCTCGCAAATCAGACATCCGATTGACGGACCGTCAATAGCGTGAGGACCCTCACGACGAGGAGGTCCTTTTGAGATACTCCACTTGAGTTTTGGTAGAAGTTGGTGTACGACCAGGTTGGATTGGACTCGAATCCAACCGGGCCCTATTTACCTTTTGGCCTATATCTTACAAACCAGGCGTCAAATTGATGCACCGTCTGTCATGTTGAAACCCTTATGATAAGACGGTCCTTCAGGTTACTTCTTCGTGAGACTTAGTAGCGGTTTAATTACGACTAGTGGCTTGAGAAGTGGTTTCTTGGGAACTCAAGCGCACCAAGAGTTGGAATCCTGCAGATGGTTGTCAAGTGAAGAGCGACCCTCTGTGGATCAGTATGAGAGTGACCCTTCGTGGATCAGTTACAGAGAAACCTTGTGTGGATTAGTAGTAGTGCGACCCTGTGTGCATCGACAGTAGTGAGAACCTGTGTGGATCGACCGTAGTGTGACCCTGTGTGGATCGACCGTAGTGCGACCATGTGTGGATCGATATTAGAGGGACCCTGTGTGGATCGACAGTAGTGCCACCCTGTGTGGATCGACAGTATAGCGAACTTGTGTGGATTTATAGTAGAGCGACCCTCTGTGGATCGGTAGGTCAGCGACCCTTCATGGATCAATATCAGAACCTCTCAATAGAATAAAATTATTTAGATGAAGACTAATCATCTTTATTCCTGTTTTCTAAGTTGTATACCTTGTGTGAGCTGTCTTTTACTTAGTGCTTTCTGATTGAGATCATGCATTGTAATTTTTTCCTTTGTAAAATTCTGAGAGACCTTTGAGAGTCTCAGGGTCCCTACTGAGTATTGTTATACTCACCCATGCACGGGCTTCGCCCACACCTTGTTGTGTCTTGTGTAGACGATGGACAGCTTAACTGAGACTCGAGGAGCCAGGGCTCGATGGTGCTCAGAGGTGATTGACAGATGTGGTGAGCGGCAGTGACGGCTGACGACGAGCTGTACCTACCCTTCAGGTAGGATCCTTGGTGGATGATCCCAGAAGCACTTTTTTCCCTTTTTGCTGTACATTCTTTCCAGTTGGGATTTTATACTGGCCCCTTTACATTCATTACTTACTTTTACTCTCAGTGGTGGTTTTTAGTAGTGGTTATACTTTCCCATTTTTCTGTTGTGTTTTAGTTGTATGAAGTGTGTACCAAGTCTTTGTGTATACAGGTTTGAAGGCAATGCCTTCCCTTTTTCACTACAAGAAAACGGCCGTTTAGCGGCGGTTTTTTCGCGGCAGTTTTAAAAACCACCGCTAAATGTGTTTCGGGCCGCCATTTCGCGGCGGTTTTTAAACCGCGGCGAAAAAACCACCGCGAAATGCCATAATTTTTTTTATTTTTATTTTATTTTATTTTTTTATTAATTTTTTTCGTGGATTAGCGGCGGTTTCGGTAAAACCGCCGCGGGATGAAAGGAAAAAAAAACACGAGAAACCCTGAAATCACTAAAAAGACAATAACTTTTGATCTGGGCGTCCGTTGGAGCACCACGACCAGTCAAAGCGAAACCCATGAAGATATCTAGAGGCACATATAATCAAAACCATGAGACGGTCTAAGTTGAGGAATATATTAGAGTTATAAAAAAGTTGAAAAAAGTTCTCCAACTTCAAACGGCCATAACTTTTGCTCTAGGTGTCCGTTTGGGCTCTACCACATATCAAATCGAATCCAGCGAAAAAACCTACACACCAATTCAACACAAACAAGATTCTATCGTGTTTTTCGACCCCAAAAACCCCTCTGAAGGTCTTCGAAACTCGGTTTCCGTCACCGGTGTCCCGTCGAACTTATCTTCAAACGGACCTAACTTTCGATCCGCCTGTCAGTTCAGACTATTCCACCTGCCAGATCATAGCTCGTTCCATGAGCTTCAGTTTTATTGGTCGCGGCGCCCACATGCACTCCTGGATCATATGTTATAGACTTTTTAGTGGGTATCGGGTTTGTTATGTTTTTCGATGCCTCGTTTCTAGCACCTGTTCCCCGTTAGCTTTTTTTTAAATGGTTGCAACTTCCAATCCGCTTGTCCATTCAGACTCTTTCACCTTTCAGGTCGAAGATCATTTCAGGATCTTTGATTTGACAGGTCTTGGATCTAAAACGGACTCTCGGATCATAAGTTATCTCTGTTAATGTGAATCCAATGTTTTTGTCTCTTTATGACCGTTTTGACGGGTTTTAACGGTTGCTCCATTTATTACTGTTTATTTGGATTTCCATGACTTGTTATCTTTATCAATGGTTTTTTGTGGGTTATTATGATGATTATGTTGAATTATTAAGGGGTTTTCCAGAGTTGTCATGAGTTTGCATGTGTTCTCATGCTTTCTCATTCTTTCTAATACCTCATTCTTCATATGCTTCTCCATCTGTTTTCATGCGTTTTCATGATTTTTCATCCCTTATCACGTCTTTTCATACTTTTTCATGTGTTTCCTTTATTATTTATTATTTATTTATTATTTATGTTTACTTATTATTTATTATTTATTACTAATTATTTATTAGTACTAATAATAAAATATTATTATTAATAATAATATTTGTTACTGGTTATTTATTATTTATATTTATTATTTAATTATTATTTAATTATTAATTATTAATTATATTTATTATTATTTATTATTTATATTTATTTATTATTTATTATTTATATTTATTTGATATTTATTATTTATATTTATTATTTATATTTATTATTTATATTCATTATTTATTATTTATTATTTATTATTTATTATTTATTATTTATTATTTATTATTTATTATTTATTATTTATATTTATTAATTATTTATATTTATTTATTATTTATTATTTATTATTTATTATTTATTATTTATTATTTATATTTATTTATTATTTATATTTATTTATTATTTATATTTATTTATTATTTATTATTTATTATTTATTATTTATATATATTTTTTATTTTTTATTTTTTATTTATTATTTATTATTTCCTATTTATTATTTATAATTATTTATTATTTATATTTACTTATTATTTATTATTGATTTTTTATATTTATTTATTATTTATTATTTATTATTTATTATTTACTATTTATTATTTATATTTATTTATTATTTATATTTATTTATTATTTATTATTTATTATTTATATTTATTTATTATTTATTATTTATTATTTATTATTTATTATTTATTATTTATTATTTATATTTATTTATTATTTATTATTTATATTTATTTATTATTTATTATTTATTATTTATTATTTATATTTATTTATTATTTATTAGTTATTATTTATTATTTATTATTTATATTTATTTATTATTTATTATTTATTATTTATTATTTATTATTTATATTTATTAATTATTAATTATTTATATTTATTAATTATTTATTTATTATTTATTATTTATTATTTATTATTTATATTTATTTATTATTTATTATTTTTATTTACTATTTATTATTTATTATTTATTATTTCTTATTTATTATTTATATTTATTTATTATTTATTATTTATTATTAATTATTAATTATTAATTATTAATTATTTATTATTTTTTATTTATATTTATTAATTATTTATATTTATTAATTATTTATTATATATATTTATTTATTATTTATTATTTATATTTATTTATTATTTATTATTTATTATTCATTATTTATTATTTATATTTATTTATTATGTATATTTATTAATTATTTATTATTTATTATTTATTATTTATTATTTATTATTCATTATTGATTATTGATTATTGATTATTTATTATTATTGAGTTTATATCTATTATTTATGTATTATTTGTTTTTTCAATTAATATATATAAGTATATTAAATTCTGTTTATTAACCACATGACGAGCTTGCTGGAGTGGTAAAGTCTTTGGAAAATATGCAAGAGGTTAGGGGTTCAAATCTCACCAAACGTAGTATTTATTTATATTGCATGGATAAATAAAATAAATACGAAATAAATAAAATAAATAAAATAAATAAAATAAATAAAATAAATAATAAATACGAAATAAAAACGAAATAAATAAAATAATAAATAAAAATAAAAATAAAAAAATAAAAAAATACGAAATAAGTAAATAAATAAATAAATAAATAAATAAATAAATAAATAAATAAATAAATAAATAAATAAATAAATAAATAAATAAATAAATAAATAAAATAACTGAATAAAATAACTAAATAAATAAATTAAAAAAATTAAAAATAAATTAAAAAAACCGCCGCGAAACGTTCTAATACGGTTTTAAAAATAAATAAATAAATAAATAAATAAATAAGTAAATAAATAAATAACTGAATAAAATAACTAAATAAATAAATAAATTAAAAAAAATTAAAAATAAAATTAAAAAACCGCCGCTAAATCATTTAGAGGCGGTTTTAACCACCGCGAAACGTTCTGCGATAGTTTTAAAAACAGCCGCGAATAGTTTCCCGACGCAGGATTTCGCAGCGGTTTTTCAAAACTGCCGCCAATCTAGTTAGCGGTGATTTAAACCGCCGCGAAACGAAAAAAAACCGCCGCTAAATCGTGATTTTGTCGTAGTGTTTGGGTTATGCCTTTTCAGTGCTAGTCGCCAACCCCTAGCCTATGGAAGGCGGGACTGGGGTAGTCACGAAACGGGCCCCGAGGGATGGATCGTGACAACCTGTGGTATCAAAGGGCAGTCGGTTCTACCAGAAGAACTAAGAGTCTGTGTTTTCAATGGAGCAATAGTGTTATGTGTTTTGAGTTCAAATTATAGTTCGGGGAGTCCAGTGTTGGTGTGGTGGCCGATGTATCCATACACCCAGACCCTAAGTTTTGATTTCTGACTTGATACACAAAAAAAATGTTTACGTGTGTTTTGAAAATGTTTTGATCTCTTTTGATTTTGCTCACCAGGTATAACTTATTGTCTACGACACATCCGTTTCATTATAGGATGTCGCCGTGTAGACAACCAACCAGGATTCCAGTGAGAGATCACGATGACAACCCACCGAGCGATGAGGCGTCGGTGCAGGGCCCTCTTACAGTGATAACACCTTTGAGTAGTGCACCGGTAGCATCACCACCCGTAGGGAAGCAGTTTCCCCCAGCCCCACCAGTGGACCGTGCACGCCGACTGAGCGCATTGCACGAGTTCTAGAGACAGAGGCCTTGAGGTTTCGAGGCGAGACAGATCCAAAGGCAGCTGAGGACTGGCTGAAGGCTATGGAACGATTTTTCCGTTTGGTCGAGACACCAGCAGACCAGATGAAGATCATAACTGCTAGTCTCTTTTAGGGAACAACAGGGAGATGGTGGAGGCTGACGCTCTAGACACATGAGCATATGACTCTTTCCTGGTTGGACTTTGAGAGCCTCTTCAGGGCGGAGTTCATACCAGTGACACTATGCTCTGTGCGTATTTAGGAGCTACTGTACATACAACAGGGTGGCCTGACAGTGGCCTAGTACTCGGTAAGATTCACTGACCTCTCCCGCTACTCCACCGACATGGTACGAGACCCTTTCTTCAGGGTCAAGACCTTTGATCAGGGTCTACAATGGGATATCAGAGCATTGATGATATCACTCAACATCTCGATGTAGGGTGGAGTGCTAGAGAGAGCACTATTGGTGAAGAGATTCTTAGCTGAGAAAACACCGACAGTGAGAGCCACCATCAGACGACAGGTAGTCGAGTCATCTGTAGCAGGCAGTAGGCAGATGGCGCAAAGGTCCAAGTGGGCCAGACCTTCTAGAGGACGACCCCAAGATGTAGGGTCGAAGGTGCAGAGCTCATAAGGTATAGGAGGTCAGTAGAGGAGTAGAGTGTGATACTCGTGCAACGGGAAGGGTCACATGGCTCATGACTGCCCGAACCAATGTACTGATGTTCACAAGAAGATTGAGGGACCACTGATGTTGCAATAGAGGTTCGAATGAGGTGGTCTGCAGGATGGCATACGTGGCAGAGGAGCAGGTCGTGCAGCAGGCGGTGGATGACGGTTTGAGGTTGTTTCCGATGCTTTCGCCGGGGCGCACATCCGTCCTTTATTCAGGGGAGTCATTGATTGTTGCCCTGCATTCCCACTTTCCAAAGGTGGGAAACATCCGTCGCTTGTTTAGGGATTTTTTCTCCTTGATCGAAACAGGATGCTGGGATTTCAATTCCTCCTTCTATGGGATCCTCCTCAGAATTCGTTACTTAGTCCGGGTATCCCCCATAGACTTAAGACGTTGTTCATGAAACACTTCCTAGTGCCATGTCTTCATGGACACCGTTTAATTATGCCTCTTCTGTCATGACATTCCAAGGGGTCCGGTCAGTGTAGAAACCTTCAGTCGTGGGAGTAGTCACGTTGGACATTGCTGGCGTGTTTGGACGTTGGAATGCTTGTGCATTTGGGTTTCTTCCCCTTATGATAGGTCTTATCGAGGGAACAAAAGCCCAAGGAATCCCACATTGAATGTGGGGAATTATATTCCATAGGCATGTCTCTGAGATTTTCCTCAGCTTCCCATGTTTAACACAGGGTATGTCGCGAGTTTAACGTCTAGCAGAGACGAATGAGACTGATCAGAACACTGACGAGAGTGGATCAGGTGGGTACGACCTCTGGAGGGATCGCTGATGCGGGGGCTAATGTGTGGTTAGTTACCTGGTTGCTACTAGGAGTAGTGAGAAAGTGGGTGACATGATTTCATCGGGATGTGGCAGCCCAGGTAGAATCATGATGGATGATGGAGAGTAAAATGAAGTCGTGGGAGAATGAGATGGAACCGTCATGAAGGTGACAGTAGTATTAGGCTTGAGCCTCGAAGATACTTCCAACATATCCCCATGGCAGGGAATCAAAGTCTGCGTATTTCTGTAGGGTGATGGGACACCCAAGGAGGCGACCTGTATGGATGGGACCTGAAGGAAATAGAACCTTCGGGTTGGGGCATGATCTTCTCAGGACATGAAGGCTCGAGGGAAATACTAGGATGATACATGGGCGATGGCTTGAACCTCAGGGAGGCTTCCTATGTACCTTGCATTGTCAAGGATCAAAGTCCACCTAGTTCAGGATCGGGGCATAGAATCGGGGTGTACACATAGGACAACAACCTGATGATATACTGGGGCTAACATGTGGTTAGCAGCCCAAGGTTGGTCTGACGCTCGAGGGGTAGACTAGAGATGTGGGTCCCAATAAAGGGGACTACAAAGTCTTACCACTAGATGGGGATTGCAACGACTTACCACTGGATGGAGATCACAACGGATTATCGTCGCTTGGGATATACAACGACTTACCATTGATTGAGGTATCACAACGGATTACCATTGGTTGGGGGTTCTGACGGCTTACCGCTGAATGGGGTTCCAACAGCTTACCACAGGTTAGGGTTGAAAACAACTTACCGCTGAATAAATTTCCAATGGATTACCGCTGAATGGGGTTGGCGATGACTTAACGTTGGCCGGGGAACACAACGACTTACGACTGGTCGGGGAACACAACGGCTTACCGCTGGTCGGGGTTGGACCTCAGGGAGGATTCCTACGTACCTTGCCTAGGAGACAAGGATCAAAGCACACATAGTTCGAATGAGTATAGTCTAACGTCTTGTGGGATGAAAAGGGGGGTATACAGTTTAACATAATGCAAGACGTGGATGAACCGGCGTGAAGGGGGTCAGGACCAATA
Organism: Viscum album; assembly: GCA_963277665.1. Taxonomy (NCBI): domain Eukaryota; kingdom Viridiplantae; phylum Streptophyta; class Magnoliopsida; order Santalales; family Viscaceae; genus Viscum; species Viscum album. Next base: position 93,165,456 of record OY728125.1, read on the forward strand.
GGTGTTGGTATTGAACCTAATGGAGGCTTCCTATGTACCTTTCCTTGGAAAGGATCAAAGTCCCCATAATTCGGGAGTGTTTGGTGAACCGATGTGAAGGGGGTCGGGACCAGTAGGTGTTGGGATTGAACCTCAGGGAGGATTCCTACGTACCTTTCCTTGGAAAGGATCAAAGTACCTATAGTTCGGGAGTGTTTGGTGAACCAACGTGAAGGGGGTCAGGACCAGTAGGTGTTGGTCTTGAACCTCTGGGAGGCTTCCTACATACCTTGCCTTGGAAAGGATCAAAGTCCTCGTAGTTCTGGACTGTTTGGTGAACTGACGTGAAGGGGGTTGGGACCAGTAAGTGTTTGGATTGAAGCTCAGGGAGGCTTCCTATATACCTTGCCTTGGAAAGGATCCAAGTCCATGTAGTTCATAATGGTTTGGTGAACCGACGTGAAGGAGGTCAGGACAAGTAGGTGTTGGGCTTGAACCTCAGGGAGGCTTCCTACATACCTTTCCTTGGTGAGGATCAAAGTCCACGTAGTTCATAATGGTTTGGGGATTATATGCTAAGGAAGCCCAAGAAGGATTCCATGGTCAATGATTACTCTAAGCTCACGTGAGTTATGCTCAGTGTGAGAAACAAGAGGAAGACAAGACCTGATGATTACGTGATGAAAGGTGTGTCTATGAGAAGTGGAGTGGAGCTTACACGTGGTTAGCATCCCAAATAGGAAATAAGGGATTACATGTGGTTCGCAACCCAGGGAGTTGGAGATTGGTACTTACTTTAGGATGGAGGCCTAGGTGGTGACAAATCCCAATGGGAGAGGGACGAGATAACAAAGGTCCCGATTCCCATCTCTCCCCTGGTCTTTGGCACCGAAGAAGAGAGGATGAGTTGGGATTTTACCTCCTGCAGGAAAGGCTAGGGGCTTACACCAAGGTGGTTTTCCTTCCCTACGGATGGGCGCCGCTTAGTAAAGAGGATCTCATTCCATGTGAGGAAGATATCACTCTTGTGGAGATGAGCAGGCATAGAGAATGTCCAAGATGGGGAACCCTGCGTATGATGCATGAGGTGAGGTAACAGTTTAACATCATGTGCTGAGGATGATGATTCTTGGTAGTTTAACGTCCTGTATCTTAGATGAGGTAGGTTCACTATGCACCCATAGGACTTACATAACTGATACCCCGCCCGCCCTTGGGGAAGGGAAGGCATCATTAATGCCGTGGTGAGGGGATGTCATGGAGTGATCCACTGAGGGGCCCATGTTAGTGTGGATATGAGAAGAAGTAATATTCGTTAGAGTGCTTATGCGAAGAAGCATGAGGCTAAAAAACGCAACGTGGAGCACCGCCCAAGGGAATTTGAAATCACTTTGCACAAACCGGGAGGGTTTTACGGGAGAAGGGTGTATAACATAAGTATTTTGTGCATGAGAAGTGCCTGAATATGATTCCCGAGAGAGTGACATTGACCACATGCTAAAGGGTGCACATAAGAAGAGGGTTTTGTGCGCAAAACGAAAGGTTTGTGCACAATAGGTGCGTAAAGAGGGGATTATTGTGCACAAAAGGCCAAGTTGAGAGGAAAAGAAGTCTTGTATGCCAATGGAAGAGGTTTTTTTGCACGCAAGTAGAGGGTTTTATGCACAAGGGGGGAGAGGTACCTCTGCACCCAAGGGGACAAGTTTGTGTGCAAGGGGCCCAACACTTAAGGACATGGGAGAGAGTCAAGCCCTAGTGGCCCCGCATGAAGGCAGACCCCAGGGAGACCTATCATGAAAAATCCCATACCTGGAAGTCATATTTTACACGTAGAAGAGGTGAATTCTATGCAGCGGATACAGTTAATATTCTTAATCCTCTAGAAGTGTGTGTGTGTGTGTGTGGGGGGGGGGGGGGTGCACTTCTATTTATAGGTGATCGGGGGCCGCGAGTATTTTCATAATTCGGACGACACTAAAAACCTGGACCGGGAGGTGGTGGCGTGGAAATTCCCACATTGGTGCACCAAAACCACTTCAGGCAGCAGCCATTTTCTGTGCCAGGAACTAGTTTTCTACGTGATGAAGTGGTATTCCGTGCGAGGAAGCGGTTTTCCATGAAAGGATGCAGTTTTCCAGGAACCCCTTTGGTTTTTGCGCAGCCTTGTCGCTCTTCCCAAAATCGGGTGCCGAGTTGAAAAGGCCTCTGTTTTATCCAAGAATTCCTTCTTGAGGCCTTTGGTGTATTTTGGTGTCTAAAAATGCCCCCCCCTCAAAATAAGACCTACAAGGGGGCGCAAAGGTCAGATTCCGAGGGAAATGCCAAAACGGTCGGCCCCCCTGGGGGAGGTGCGTGTAAAATCACTTCAGGCGCACGTAAAAAGTTTTCCCATGCGTGAAAATCTTATTCCACACCTATAAAACCCCTCGGGGGGGGGGGGGTGATGGTCCGTACAGAATTTCTCACACGATAAGTTTGGAGCTCTCATGCACGAAAAAGTTTTCTGCCTAGGTGGAAGTCATTCCGTTTGGCGCGGAATTTCCAGATCTTGGTCGCGATTTTCGGTGTTACTGCCATTTTTTTTCACTGCTTGTCTGGTTTTCCACACAACCATACGATTTTATGTGCACCCTCCTTGTTTTTCATGCAAATTTCTAATTTTTCCAAAATTCACTAAGGAAAATGGCTGCTGATCATAGTAATGCCACGAGGGAAGCTATGTATGCCATGAGGAGGGTTGAGATGAGTGCTAACCCTAAGGTTTATGGTGAAAAAAAGTCGTATCCAATAACCAAGCCCTCTCCAATATACTGACCCAAGCCCAAAAGGAATACCCTCTTTCCGATAATCTACCGATGTTGGACTTCGGTATTTTAGAGGAGGTACCAGTGCCAAGATTTGAAGTCGATACGCTGCATTCATGGGTGATGTACAAGAATGATCTTTTGTGATACAACATCACAAACAACGTCCATCCCACCAGGGAAACCAGACACATGCCCATTTATGTTCTGAACCCAAGGACCAGAACTATCTCGCAAGGCGAGCCGATCGCTGAAGATTCTCCTACGCATTATGCGAGTACCTTCTGATAGAGAATCACCAATGATATAAAAGTCTGGCTATAGGATTGGGACCTGATATCCGGAGGAAATTTCACCAGAAAATGGGATAGGTCATACTAGGTACACCAATCATGTGATCAGTTCGGAGCAGAACTGCGGCATATTGGGCTATTTGAGGCGATGGAGACGTGGCAGTTCCACTTCTATTGTCAGCAAGAACTTGAACCAGAGCTATTTAGCCAGTGGTCCCCTAATACCTACATGTTCCACCTTCATCATGCAGAGGTTGGCATCAATCTTTGGGACGTACACTCTATCAGAGGCATCCCTTTAGATGAGCATCAATATGAAGAGTTTCTTCCAACAGAGAATATCTAAGGGGATAGGTTGCATACCCCCATTCTGACAGGGCATCTGTTGGACCTAGCCAAAGAGAAAATGAAGGTCAAGGACTTACTGTAAGACATTGCCTATTCGAAATGGCTTAGCCTATTCCTGCATAAGGACCCAAATGTGAAGATGTTGGGGCGAGGAAAGCGGTGTCCGACCGCGACACAAAGGAGAAAGAGCGGGTTATATTAGAAAATCTTGGAGACAGGGGACTACCAATCATGGGGATTTTGTGTGGATGAGAGCCGAGACCTGAATGTATGATATTCTAGATTTCTCTCAACCTTACTGAGTGGATGGTTGCTTCTTTTAAGGGATACTAGGATGGGAGTTTTCCTGACAACATTGTTGATGTCGGGAATTATGGTAGCCAATCAGAGGTTCAACCTGGGGGTCCCCGTGCTAGCCCACCTGTATGCTATCCTAGGGTTAATTTCAAGAGGGGGCACAATGATGAGGATATGTGACCCTTTCTAAATCCTTCATGGTTGGGTCGCGACTCACTATGGAAGATACACTTTCCCAAATGCTATTCGTCCTCTAGGTAATGATCTGCGACCTCCCTTGCTAAACATTGTCATGACCATTCCATTGATTCTCCATGAAGAGGGGGTAAGTATTAGGATTGGGAATCACAAAAATTTCACTTTTATCCCGTTTACCACCCCCGACTGAAAAAATGGTAGATGACGAGAAAGGCTCGCTGGAGAAAAAAGAACATTTGAAAAACATCAGAGGTGGAGTGCTTGTGGCCCGGGTCGACCAAAATATCCTTTGCGATCCCTATGTGATGTCAAGGTTTTCCAGGTAGTTCAGATGCACCCAACATATTCCAAATAAGTTGCATATAGATGTACAGAAAGAGGAACATCCTTGTGTTCTTTGTCAAATGTGGCTAATGTTCACAGCTTACGGTTCTAGTGAGGTAATTACTTTTCCCTCCACTAGAGTCGATGCTCACCTCTCAATGAAATATGCTGAGCATTGGGTGAAAGTATACCCTAAGGAAATCTTGTGGAAACAAATTCGGAAAATCAAGGTGGCCAGTGTGGAATCTGGGCAGAGAGAAAACCGACAAGGCGCCACTGGGGAGGATAGGCCTAGAACAAGTCAGGTAGCTGGGTCAGTAAAATTCGGGACCTTGGAAGTAGAAGAATCACATGGTGCGGCCATGCACTCATTGTTTGGTGGGAGAGGGGATCCTGAATAATTTCATAGAGAAACCAGACAGCTTCCTGGGAAGCAGTTAGGGTACCTGCTTCAACCCTCCAAGGATGCAATCTTCCTTGCACTATGGTCAACCTGTCTAACCCTGCGATAATCAATGAGCACTGAATCCCTCTAGAAAAATATAGTACAGGATTGGAACCAGCTTCCAGAAATTGGCGTCATTTGGATTGATGACAAAGTGATCTTTCATCATCGTCATGCATATCTAACGGCCATGGATGTGTATGCACACCAGCGAGGTCAAAATGAGGAACTAGATCTGTTGGTAAAAGTGATGCTCGGTCAGGATCATGATTTGGAATGAATGCCATCTAAAGATGACGATGGCGATGAGGAGACAAAGGAAAGAGAATCACCAGAGGAAGAGGAATAAGGAGAATAGAAGGCAGAAATGAGGGGAGTTGAAGAGGATCATGGAGGATAAGGGTCTCAGGGGACGGCCCACCAAGGCAATCCTTAGGATAGCGGCGAGATTGAAGGCTCTGACATGGACATAGCTGAGCAACTCGAGGTATGCCTTAATTCTTATCATTGAATTCCATATTTCCATATTTTATAATCACCAACTGAAAGCTCCATCCGAGGGGGGGGGGGGGGTGAAGGCATGTTGATAGAACAAGGTGGGGAGTCAACACCCATCATCGAACTAACAAGCACTAAAGGATCTCCTACAGAAACAACTCCTATAATGACTGAAACGCTAGAGGTCGATGCACTGAGCTCTTGTATGTTTCCTTACTCAAACATCTGTATCCATCATTGGAGAGATCTGATGATCAAGGAATTCATTACTTGATCAGTAATTATGACATTGGAGGCTTGATAGTTTGCTGTATCCAGACCATCTGTAGATGATTCCATGAAGAACGCACCAACCCATTCATGACACACTTCTCAAACGGAGCCGACCCCAACACTTAGTGAGAAAATGACTATGAACATTGATGATATAAACGCTGGGGTAGAGCCTGATGTTGGAAGAGGTGAAATTGCTGAGACTGAGACAAGAGAGGAAGGTCTCTCACATATTGAAGAGCCTAATATCTTGAGAAGATAACTAGAAGGAGACCCTGCCACTAATCTTTTCGCTGCTTTCCCCAACTATAGGCATGCAGACCTTGAGGAAATATATGACTCCGATTCTGAAGAAGCCGATGAGAGACGTATGATACAGAGCAAGGGGTGGAAGTGTATCAAATGATTCCTTAGTCATACACAGTAAGAATGGATAAACTAGATGGGATCACTCCACACCTAGATACGCTTTCTATGCACTGTAGGGGTAGATTCACACTATCTTTATGTAATAATCTGTGATTACATGGCTGAGAAGATACAGGAGAATAGACAATGTTCCAACACTGCCCGACACCAAAAAGAGTCAGAGAATACCTAGGCATTATTGAAGGCGTAAAAGGAGGTCTGATGCCTCGAAGAGAAAGCAGAAGAAAGTGAGGAATTCATCGCATCCCATTCTGGGATCATTGAACTGTTGGGGGCCTAGATGGCTGAAACCCAGGAGCAGGTAGTGCAGGAGAGTCGCCAAATAAATGAGCTCTAAGATGAATGAGACCAGATTCAGGCTAGGGATAATGAGTTATGCTCTGCGGCTACTAATGAAGAGATGGATCTTAGAGGGCGGGAGGCAGTCTTGGAGGCCACAAACCAGAAGGTAGTGATGCTGGAGAAATCCATCCAAAACGCTAATCCTTAAGGGCCCTGTTTTGGACGAACCCATAAACTTATCCTTCTTTTCTACTTTTAATTCTGAACCACGTGCATGAATGGATTATTCACTTTCTTGTTCAATTAAATTCATTCTAACCACAATCATGAAATTATTAGAAATCCATCCCTTAGCTCATGTGGGTCATGCCCGATGTGAGAAACGAGGGATGGTCACGTTATCACTTTGTTTGAATGTGGGAGTGACAACCAAACTTCGGTCATACAGGGTATAAATGACCCATACGGGCTTCCGAGAAGAAAGGGGGGAGGCCTGACCGGGGAATGAAGTCCTCAAAATGGTCGAATTATCACTTCCCCAATGTTCTATAGTGCATGAGTGGGGTAACTCCAGGGGTGTTAGAATCAATCCAAACATAGGGGTGGAAGGTGTGAATCATAATACCCAAAATTCAGAATGCTGTGGGGGTGGAGTGATAATGGAGGATAACTTTTGACCGCATTCTAAACACAACATCCATATCACGGTAGCTTGAAATGGGGATAACAAATGAGGATTGACCGTTTACCATGTTCAAAACACGGGGCCTGACTCAAAGTGTTATCCATTAGTCTTACAGAAAGTTGTCACAAAATAGTAGATGAGCCATAGGCCAAGCATCCATACTGTTAGAGGGTTATCTTAGACATGAAAGAGGAAGAGGGTCCAAATAAAGGGCATGAAAAGCGTGGAGGGTGGAGTGATTGGTTTTTCTAATGGAGTCCAACACTCTTGAAATTACACCACCATGGTGGAAAAACATTATGTGGGTGCATCAGTCTGATCAAGGATCAAACGTAATTCCAAACAGGACCTCTCTGGTAAGGACCTAGAATGCCCTATAATTTTACATCACAGTAATAAGGATGATAGACATGTAGTTTTAAACATTGTACGGTGAGGATGGTGCACATAGTTTTAAAGTTCATACCGCCTGGACCGAAATTGGGGCCAAGGGGGTAGAAGGGTTGATGACCCTGAGGCTGGGCTGGAGGTGAAATTCCTGGGCATCACTACGTATATCATACATATGATAATCACAGTAAATGTAGTTCTAAGCACGGTGTGGTCAGAGACCAATGCTGGTAGAGGGAACCCTCTCTGGTGAGGAAACTGGCACATCCCATAATTATTACAGGGCATCCTGAACTTGTCCAGGGTTGAGCTATAGTTACATGGTTACCTAGAATGGGGATGTTCCATGAAGTTCATATCCCAACATTAATGATACCCCCAAGAGGCCCTTGTCAGACCACATGTTCTTGAAATAGTTTGTTCTAAGGGGATAAAGAAGAGGGGGTGTCAAGATTTAAGATTCCAAAGGCTGGACCCGAAGACGAAATGTCCGGGAATTCCTACATATCCCATGAGGATGGAAATCAAGCCATACATAGTTCTAGGAATTTCATCTTTACGCCTTACAGATTGGACGTAGAAGGAGATCATAGTTTAAGGTTTTGATCTTGGGCCAGAGATCTTAGTTTAAGGTCTTAGAGCTCAGACCAGAGATGGTAAGGAATGAGGGAGACACTTGGTGAGGTAATTATAAAACCTGATGTGAATGGGAACCTGGAGTCCATATCACCATGTGTTCCTTGGGGAGGTCTTAGGTCGAGGTATTGAAAATGAAAGTTAGGATGGGCATGAGGAAAAGCGCGTGGGCGTTCCTATATACCCCATGAGAATGGGAATCAAGCCATACGTAATTCTGGATATGGAATGGTAAGGTACCAGTTCCAGGGATGATAAGGTCATGTGGGTCTAGTCCACACACCAAAATAAGAAGCATTTGATAGATCTTGTTTTTTATTTAGGATAGATGTGTGTTTTTTTGTGAATTGATAAACTGAGGACAGAAAATACTGGTGTCGCTACAGGAATCAAACCACATGTAGGAATTGAAAAATTTTATGGTGTATAACCAATACCCAACATGATGCCCCCCGAGTGAGGACATCACAATGTCATTACATTTTTCATCATGAAGCCCGGATGATAATATCATAGTTTAGGGTCGTATGATAGGACCAACCATTCATTTAAATGTCATTCAATAAATAACCAACTGTTTAAAGTCATGTAAGACAAGGAGTCATAGTTTAACATCTTATGGATTGAACACATACATAAGAAACAAGGTTTTAGAGGAGAACATGCATGGAGTGATAAAGCATACTCAATGTGAATGAGGATGAGGTCCCCACCACACCACGTTCAATTCAAGGGAAGAAACCTTGGGCCAAGGGGCCAGAAAAGGTCAGAGAATATGGGGATAGACCCATGGGAGAATTGTCTAGGTGTTTCTATGTATCCCATGAGGATGAGAATCAAGCCATACATAGTTCTGAGAGTGTAGTTTAACGTCTTATAGGACAAGAGGTAGGAGAGACTAGCTCCTAGTAGGGGATTATGTGGTGCTGTTATTACAAAACAGATGTGAATGAGAAAATAAGACCACACATGCCACACCACACAATCCTATAAGAGTTAGGGCCTAAAAGGATGAACAAAAGAGATAATTAGTGTAACTTGAGTTGGACCCGAAGACGAGATGTCTGGGCGTTCCTACGTATCCCATAAGCATGGGAATCAAGCTATACGTAGTTTTAAGTAAGGAGACCTTAGTTTAAGGTATTAGAGCTTGGACCATGGTGAAGGGTTACTCTTCCAAGTGAGAAAACACCTCAATTCGATCCCTAAGACCACTTGAGTCAAACTCGGTGTGGGAAACAAGGGTGGAAGAGGTCTTTTCAACACATGGAATACATGTAAAGGTGAAATTGGCACGGGGCCCAAACGAAACATCATCATGTCTTTTTCCTCCTAACGTGCAAATGCGCACTGAGGAATAGTACCAAGAGTGTCGAAGTTCCACTTGGACACGATGGAGTGAAAAAGGGTGTGAATCATGCAATCGAGCTTTAGGGTTGATGGGGTTGGTGCGACGATGGAGGATAGCCATTGACCATGTTCAAAACACAGTATCCATATCATGTGTCCTGAAATGGGAACAACAAATGAGAGTCCACCAATGATCATATTTTTAATGCGAGACTTGTATCAAATTTTCTTTCGAAATCCTTGAGGACGTTGGCCTGAAATAGTAGGAGAGACCTTGGGCCAAGCATCCATGCCATTTGGGGGTCCTTTCAGATGTAAAAGATGATGAAATACCAAATGAAGGGGACATGAATCCTGAAAAATGAGCGAGAGCATGTCTAGGTAAAATCTGACACTCTAGGTCCTGAACCAGAGTACTCCTAGGCACATTGATGAACCACCGAAGAGGGCCGAGGGGCCCAACTTAAGAGAAGCTGAATCGAAAAGGTGAGTGTCAGATAGGGGAGCAAAGAGATCTCAGGAGGAAGAGGTTTGTGGCGTGGTTGTTACAAACCCGATGTGAATGGGGACATAAGCCCATATGACCACCACATACCCCCCTTCTAGAAGAACTCAGTATAGGGGGCAAAAAGATGAGGAGGTTTCTAAGAGTTGGGGCTGGACCTAGAGACTAAATGTTCGGGTGGTCCTACATATCCCATAAGGATAGGAATCAAGCCACATGTAGTTATGGAGTATGCTGTGCGGTTTTATGTTATGTGGAAAGGATGTAAATAGGGGAAAGGTATCTTAACAAGAGATGTGTACGACACGACAGGTAACCCGACATGAATGATAACATAATATCGTACTATATTGCCCAATCCCAAATGAGAACTTGGGACAGGGGGCCGAAAATACTGAGGGACCTAAGGCTAGGAAGTCTTAGCCAACTCACAGTTTAACGTATTTTAGTGAGGACATAATCCCAAACTACACCATGCATTTGGGGAGGTATCTGGGATGAGGGGCCGAACCAAAGTGGGTGATCTTGAAGCTTGGGGCTAGACCTATGGAAAAAAAATATTTGGGCGTTCCAACATATCCCATGAAGATGGGAATCAATCCATACATAGTTATGAAAAGTCCATGCAGTTTAACATCATGTGGTGAGGACGAGGGATAATTGAAGAATGAGAGGGGAACATGGGGAAATCATCATAAACTTGTCTCCAATGGGGCCAAAAAAGTTTACACTACACCACGCGAGATCTTCCAAGAGAATTACACCCTGCAGGTAGTCAAAACGAAATGTTGGGGGGCTGGACTCCAGACAAAGAATCTGAGCATTCTTACGTATCCCATGAGGATGGAACTCAAGACATACATAGTTCTTCAAATGCAGTTTAATGTCTTGCAGGACGATGGTGGTTGGGAGATCTCAGTTTAAGGTCTTAGAGCTCGGAACATTTGCAGTTTATCGTCAGGTGGGATGATAAAACAATTTAATGTCATACAGTTTAAGGTCATGCCAAACCCAATACAATTTAATGTCCTATGGGACGATATAAAATTTAATGTAACGCGCGTAATAACATTATAAGGTCATGTAGGACCGTCTGTAGTTTAATGTCATGTGGGATGACATACAGTTTAAGGTCATGTAGGACCATCTTGCTCAGAAAAAGTATTGCTTGAGGAATTTGGCATTGGTGGGAGGAGTTATACGCTCGCCACCCATGGTCACCAGGGAGTATGTGCCATTGGGATAAACCTTGTGAATGATATAAGGTCCTTCCCATTTAGGCTCTAATTTGGGTGATTTTTCGTCCAGGTATCATTGGTGTTCTCAAGGCCAACACCAAGTCACCTTGAAAGAAACAACATATGTGAAATTTCTTGTTGAAAGCTCTAACTATATTATTCTGATGACTTTCCATATTTTGCAGGGCGTGAAGCCTGTTCTCATCAAGTGATTATAATTCATCCAGATGGATTTTATCTACCTTATCTGGTGCTTGATGATCATATACAACTGTACGTAATTAAGGAAACTAAATTTTGATGGGCAGGACGACCTCTGTTTCGTACACCAGGGAGTATAGGTCCACCTGTGTGGAATTATGAGTCATCGTCCAATAATCCCAGAGGGAATTAGGGAGATTTTATAGCCAAATATTCTTTTTCTAACAACCATTTTTGCAGGATGTTAGAGAGGGTTTTGTTGAACACCTCGATCTGCCCATTTTCTTGCACGTGATAGTGAGAGGTATGGTTAGAATGGATATTGTAATTGGAGTACAATTTCTTCAACTCAGATGCCTAGAAGTTGGTGCCATTATTGATGAGGATAGAGTGAGGGACTCCGAACCGGTAGATGATATTAGAGCTCACAAAGTCTACAATAGAACATGCCTTGAATTCCTTGAGCAAAACTGCTTCTTCCCACTTAGAAAAGAAATCCGTAGCGGTCAAGATGAACCATCACTGGAGAGCTGTCACTGGTGGATATGTTCCCACAACATCGAGTCCCCAGACCATAAAGGGATAAGAGTACTTGGTAGTGTGGAGAGGCTCTAGCGGTCGATGCACAAAGTTGGCATGAATTTGCAATGCATGGAACCTCTTAGAAAACTCAATGCAGTCACGGATCACGGAGGGACAAAAATACCCTAGTCTCCAGATCTGGTGAGATAGTTTCAGTCCAGTCTGATGAGCCCCGTAGGAACCGAGATGAACCTCCTAAATGAACTAAGAAATCACAATTCCCTGAATGAAATAGAGGAGAAACCCATAAAACCCAAGTTTGTATAGAATCTGATTGAGACCGGGACCACTCCGGAGGGTAAATGGTAATGCGCAGTGTCAGATTCGATCATGATCGACCCGATCTGCTGAAAGATTATCATGATGAAGATACTCAACCAAGGGTTTCCTCTATTTAGGGGTTACTTTCAACACTACTTCAGGGGGACCTGGGGGTCCTGCTGTGGAGGCGCCGACGGTAAGGTGGCTTACCTGTGGGCTATCATCATTGTTCAGAGTGGTGGGGGTGATAACTCTCTGGTGTGCCACGTGGATAATCAAATCATCTTATTCAGGCTCTGCAAGTGATAAAGATAGGCTGTCTAAGGCGTCATCTTGACCATTCTGGGATCAAGGAACATGGGTAACTTCCGGACGAGATGGGAACTTGGCCATCAACTGGAGGGTGCATTCCAATAGTGTTATGAGTTCTGGATTTCTGATGACATATTCACTATTGATTTTCTTGATGACTAGTTCAGAGTCCCCTTTCACAAGCAAGTGGGGAACTTCAATCTTGAGGTCCAGATCGAGGCCAGTGATGATAGCCTGGTACTCTGCCTCATTGTTGGTATATCCCTCCGACAATAGGAATGAATATGTAAAAATAGATAGTGATAGAGTGATGAAGATGATATCTAGGCATCCTTTGTTGAGTCTGGGGTCATTAATCCTTTTACTAGTAGGGCTCCAGGAAGAACCATCAAAGTTAATTTTCCAAAACCAGATGGATTGTTCTACTGAGAGAATTGCCTCATCATGAAAATAAAGGTCCAGAGACTTGTCCACGAGAGCTGGATGGGAGGAAAGGAAATATTCCAATTCTTTCCCCTTGATAGCCTTTTAAGGGACAAACCTGATGTCGAACTAATGGAGAATCACTTCCCACTGAGCTAGATGACCTGTCAATATGGGGCGGTTCAGGATGTACTTTAGTGGATACACCCGGGACACTAGCTGTACCTCTTGGTGCTGTAAGTATTGTTGCAATTTCTGTACTGTGAATACCAGCGCAATGCAGCTCTTTTAGATAGGGGAGTATCTAGTTTCCGTATCGAGGAGCATGCGACTCAGATAATAGAGACTATTCTATGTTACCCCATTGTTCTTTTGGGAAAGGAGGTAACCGAGATATCATTTAAGAGCAGTCACATAAAGGAATAATGGATTTCCAGAAACTGACAACATTAAGACCGGAGACTAGAGCAGATGCTGCTTCATTTCCTCGAAAGCAGTCTGACATTCTTTGTCCCACTGATAAACAATGCCTTTCTTCATGAGCTGAGAAAAGGGATTACACTTACTAGCCAAATTCTCCATGAATCAGAGTATGTAGGGAAAGTGGCATTGGAAGCCTCAATTCTTCTAAATGTTGCTTGGGGGAGACATCTGGCTGATGGCCTTGATCTTTTCCAGGTCGATTTCGATGCCCCTATATTTGACAACGAAGCTGAGAAACTTTCCAGAGGTGACCTCGAAGGAACACATCAATGGGTTCATCTTCAGGTGGCGAGAATGGAAGAAGATGAACACTTTCTCAAGGTCTTTGAGATGGTCCTGACGTTGGTGAGATATGACCACTAGATCATCCACATAGCATTCCAGCAGTGTCCCGAGGATCGGCTTAAATATGTGATGCATAGCCCGTTGATAGGTGGCACCTGCATTATTTATACCAAAGGGCATGACTTGGTAACAAAAAGTACCTTGTGGTGCCCTGAAGGCCATAACCTCCTCATCCTCAAGAGCCATTCAGATATGGTTATACCCAGAGTACCCATTCATGAAGGAGAGGTCCTGGAACCTAGCTGTAGAATCGATCAACAACTCCATCATAGGAAGGAGAAAATCATCTTTCGGACATTAACGGTTGCGATATCAGAAGTCGATGTAGACTCTGATATGCCCATTCTTCTTCCTGACTGGAACAATGTTGTCTAGACATTTGGGGTACTATAAATCCTTAACAAAATTGTATTTAATGATCTTATGAACTTCGGACTTGACCATGGCACCATGAGAAGGGTGCATCTTTCTGGGAGGCTGCTTAAATCCATGGTGGTTTGCAGGGAGACCAAGGTGGTGGAAAACCACCTGAGGATCTAGCCCTAGAATATCATCGCAACTCCAGGAAAATAAATCACTATGTTGTTTCATGAAGTCCACATACTTCTGTTTCTCCTCGAGAGGCATAGCGACACTGATCAATGTGGGTTTCAGATCTGTCTTGCCACTGAGATTCACCTGCACCAGTTCATCAACTGTGGTAGCGACACCCTCTTCGAAGGTAGGATGTGCATTCTCTATATCCTATTATTCACTTATGGAGGAGGGGTCCTTGGTGGGAGGAGTCTTTTTTGAGTTGAAAGATCCTGATGGGAGACTGGTACTAGGCTGAGTGGCGATAGACACTGCATTGAGGGACTGCTACACTACCAAAACCATAACAATGAAAGCTGTTGATCTGATCCCATCTGGTCTTCGGCCCAAGGGGACATGCTTGATGATATCGAAGCAATAGTGGCATGTCGGCTTGAGCCGGTTTATCCCTGCCTGGTGAAACAAACAAGTATGGCATATTGCTGTTGTTATGGGGCAGAAATCCCGATACCTTATGGGAGTAGAGAGCTCTGGGATCACCGAGGCCTGATTTGTATAAGAATACAAGGTGATCTTCAGGAATTGCTTAGACTTGGGAATGTGCTTCCCCCTCATTCCAGAAACAATGAAGCATTTTCCCATATCTAGGGTCATATCCTCCAATCGATGGATTGGAAAGATGTAGGCATCATCCAGATCTGTGCATAGGTCAGTCGCAACCATTGCGTGTTCGACCTCATTATCCTGAATCTTTTTGTCCTTTCTCTTGTAATAGTCGGAATCCAAGTAGCGGGATTCACAAGAGGAAAAGGGAGACATGTCACCTTGGATTACACCCCCTTTACCATTAAGGGAGTACTTAAGGCACTGGTGATATGATGAAGGGACCGCCACATGTAGGTGGATCCATGGCCTGTCCATCAACGCATTGTAGGAAGTGTCTTGGGATACAACCATAAACTCGGTTCTGACAACTAGGCCACCGAACTGGGTCTTCAGGCAGATCTTGCTGACTGGTGTCTATTTCTTCCTATGATAACCTTGAATTTTCTGGTTAGAGGGACTCAGATCATCCTTGGACAACCCCAATTTTCGCAGTGTCCAAGTCGGGATTTGGTTGATCCTAGAGCCTGTGTTGACAAGACAATGACGAACCTACACGCCATTAAAATGGATAGTGATGTACAGTGGGAAGATGTGCCCCTTTTTGGGAGATCCTTCATATTCTCTAGAGATTGAGATAATAGCCTAGAATTTAGTATGCTCGACCACCTCACCATGAAAGGCTTCTGCAGATACTACCTTTATCTTAAGCTGGAGGGGGATTCTTAAAGCCTCAGCGAGGGCTTTACGCATATCCTTTGATAGGATAAGGGACTCAAGGATAGAGAGCCTTTCTATAATATTGGAAATATTTTTAAGGACATCATACTTCTATTCCAGGCATGAGATTTTTCTTACAGGAGGTCGATCTATGACATGAGGTGTGGCGGGCCCTGCTGGTTAGACCAGTGATTGACTGGTGCCGGGAATGTTCTGCTGCTCACTAGTCGAAGCCTGTGAGGTGACTACCAGATGAAGGCCAAACTACTGAGACCGGTCCATAATGGACTATGGATATACACGGTACGTTCGAGGGGACTTTGCCTAATCCAGTAGCACAAATGGTGGAGAAGGCAGACTTGATGACATCAGATGAAAAGGCTGCACGTGCTGAGCTCTATGCCAGGACATGTTTGGTTTGATGATGCTGGTTTCTCCTCCTTGATTCGGTCTGCTTCATAGAAATTCTGTTTTGAAGGGACCTTGATTTCTTGTCTGCTCTTTCTGCATAGCTCTGGATGGTTGGATCAACTGGAGACACCCCCTGCAAAAGCCGGGATGGCTCTCTCTTCTGGACTTCTCCAGCTGCAACCTTTCTGTTTGCACGCTCCTGGAATGCTGCTGGCTAAATCCTCAGTTTTTATTTCCTTGAGCCATATGATGTTGTATTCCAGTTCTGATGTATGCTGCTATCCCCCTGCTTTGTAAGCCTATGTTGTTGTCCCTGCCTGCTTTTGGTGTTTGGAATCTCATGCTGGATGTTTCCGCGGGTTTGAGCACCTGGAGGCCCCCTGCATCATCTGCCGTAGGAGTCCCACCTCTTCTGAAGACTCTGCAAGTGGTTCTTCACCTTGGGGCCCTGGATCATGCTCGGTTTCTGCTCCTTAGCATGTGGGTTCTGCTGTCTTCAACAAGATACAGAACTGCCTGCCTTTCTCGTGATTCCTTGACACACTTGCAGCAGGTCTGAAATTTCATTCTCCTTGGTTTACAATGTATGTTGTTTTTTTGGTTTCATTAACTTTCAGAGGGTGTAAGCTCATTACACCTCGAGATTTCCATGTACGCCTTTTTATTTAATAAATTTCTTGGACATGAACTGGGAAACTAGTTCATGTCAACTTGTTTAAAAAAAATCATATAGGGGTTTACCAACTCCATGGTGTTAACTGAGGTGTACCCTTGACTGTTACTTGAAGAATCATCCACTCATGGATGGATTTTGGGTTTAATCTCCATCTCTGGGGGCATGGAGTTTCCGAGAGTATGGGATGACGATAACATTGGCAGGGGACTTTGTTTTCCCTTGTTCTACTGATGCTTTCTCTTCTGAGAAGAGGACGACTGAGAAGACGATGCAGAAGTAGTAGCTATGACTTCTGAAGGCTCAAGTCAATTCAGGAATGCACGAATAATACCATGGAAAAGGGATACCACCTTAGAAGCCATCCAATCATCATATTTCTAGGACCCATGGTTGGAAACCTGGCACCACTAACCTTTGCTGTCACTACCGCTATCGGGCTTCACGAATACACATGCTACTTGTGCCGGAGCTGGGCCCATTCTGACTACGTTGTTGTTGACCTGGTCTTGAAGATAGTTCTTTAACACATATCACTTTTTAAGGGTGTTCCCAAAGATCCAGTGATAGGGGTAGTAATTGGGGTGATCAGTGAGATCCGCCTCTTCTGGCCTCCTGCATTCAGGCAAACGTAAAATCCCATGTTCCAAGGCACTTTGTAAATATCCAGAAACCTGAGCCTCATTAAATGAGTTGGTCCAGTTTCTTCTGTCTAGGAAGGGGGATCTAAGAGCCTGACCCTGATGGGGGGCTGGAGGATCCTGTCGAGGAGGCGGAACCTAATTATCTTGCTTAGGTTGCGGCGACACGTTACATGGGGGCGCCTGCCGATTCTAAGGCAAACGCTGCTGAGCCAGAGGCTGTGCCTACGGTGGCGGGCCTCTGTGAGGATGTAGAGGCATCTCCACCAGTAATAATTTTAGTTGTCTGGGGGATTCTATTTGGGCCACTATGGTGGGCTCAGACTTAGAGAACCTTCTCGCTGGAATTACAGGAGGCAACAGACATGCCTGTCTAGCCTGCTTCAAGTATTCTTCTAGGCATTGGGCCTTATTAGAGAAGTCTCAGAATCCCCTAGGGAAATTCTGGGTGATCAGAGAGGTGACCCATTCTATATTGAAATTCCCCACACACATCATCAGCAGTTTCTCCTGAGTCAGTGGCATGTCAAGGGAGTATGTGGGCCCTTTCCATCGATAGACAAAGTCCACAACACTCTCATCAGGCCTCCACTTTCACTTGAAGAGGTCCGCAATCCTCGTATTCCAAGTGGTGGAACTGAACTGGTAAAGAAATTGCCTATGAAGATCTTACCATCTGGCTACTGACCCTATGGGTAGCTATCTATACCAGACAAACACATGCCCTTCAATTGTCTGTACAAAACATTGGAGTTTGGTGGCCTTCTGCTGCGCCAGATTTCCCAACATGGGTCCGCACCTTGAAATGAAGTGGGATAGATGCAGCAGTGGGTCACCCATCCCATTAAAGGGGGAGAAGGTGTGATTTACAAAACCCAGGGGTGCTGGCATATCATCCACCCACACCGGATATGGCTTTCCCTCAGGCATGATTTCCACCTGTCGCGTTTCTAATGCCTCGAGGTGAGAAATGAGTGCCACCATGGGATCATCTAGGTGGGGGTTCCCATCTTGAAAGGGATCCCTGACCACCAGGGAATTGTTAGGTTCTTCAACGTGATAAGCATGCCCGGCGGCTTGTGAAGTGGCTGGTGGGATGGCCTACGGAGTGGATGGGGGAACATGAGCTTGGTCCTGGGGATTGTCACGCCGCTCAGGTGGATTTGGCGACACATACTGCGCCCACTTTCCATAAGTTCCAGCCTATACCCTATCTTCATGGGTAGGATTGTCAGGGTCACCTAGAGGCAATTCATCAGGGGGAAATTTTGCCTTCCCCTGCTACCCCGGCCGTGGATCACCGTAGTCTGGCCGTTGCTCCGTAGCACACCCACCAAGGAGGTCATGGACCATCTTCTTATGCTATGTGAGTTGTTTCCGCAATGGGGTTTTTTTTGGGATCATCCAACATCTTTTTTACTGAGCCAGATAAGTCATAGGGTTTGTTGGATTTGAGGTTATTCTTAACCTTATTGGCATTTCGGCTGAGGACTAATGCCTCAGTGAGCACGGGAAGACCCAATAGATTTCTCTGTTGGTGAGTAACCCTTCTTGATGGGTCCAAAAGTTATGGAACTCCCCCTGGGGGTAATATTTCTCCAAGGAGTTTTGTCACCATCTATTCCTCCGATAAATTGGACATGTTAACCATGACTCTTCTTGAAGGCATATGCTCAATATCTCCTAGAAAGTCGGGCTGGCACCGAATAGAATTGAAATGGAGGTCCGTGTACTTCCCCCAACCATGGATCTGAATTTGGAGAGAAACCTCCTTGATAATCCTGTGGAGAACTTTAAATCTCTAAATTCATCATTGTTGGAAGGTCCTATGGCGGCTTGGTGACTCAAGGAACTGGGACACGGGGAGTGTGGCCATATCAACCAAATGGAATTGTTGACCAATGTCTTCGAAGTGCACCTGACTCTTGGGGTAGGCCACTCGCTGATGTTGAAGACAAAAGTGAGTCACCCAGAGGGTCTGGTGAAAGCATCCAATATCCTCCTGGGTGAGTGATTCTAGTGCCCTGAAATTCAGCATTGCAACCGGCCAAAACATCTATGGGAAATGGTCCACTGCAAGAATGCCACACAATCTCCTCAGCTCAGAATCCAGGTCTGGCCCTTGGTTTCCCCACTCGTCAACTGGAGGCATCTGGGGAACTAGTAGTGGTACTGAAGCAGACCATTGAGACGGTAGGCTGGCCAGGGGAGAATACATAAAGAGGGGTGACAATCCACCACATCTCGGGCTATCCTTCGAAGAGTGAAGTGACATAGCCACCGCATCGCGATAAGACGGGCTGGAGACCACAATTTCTGGTTTAGGGACTACGACTACTGGCGGTGGACCATGATGTTACTCATCTTCCATCGGTCCCCAAAACAACTCTCTGTGATCTCTGGTTGAGGTAGAGAGTGCTCTTGGCGATGATGGTGGCGATTGCACGACCATACCCTAGGGAGATTCCAAATCCTTATCCTCATGGATGTATATGCAGAGGGAGGTAGGGATCTAGTGGACCTTACATTCCAGATGTATGAGGTTGATACGCCTCATCCCTACCCCATACCTTGACACAGAGGATTCAAGAAAAGGTTCCATTACCGAATCATATTCCACCTCAAAATCTGAGAAGTAGACGAGTTTAATCTCTCTCTAAATCTTCCCAGTATTCTTTTTATGGAGGCAATGAACCGACCTCCAGCCTCGGGATGGATCTTTGGGACATGGTAGATTTCTGGCTCGACGAGGTCCTTCATCCGAATTGGTGCCGGGGGGGGGGGGGAGGACTTCTTCCTGAGTGAGCTGGGGTGCGAGGAGCACCTGGACATATGTAAAAGGGAACACAGGGAGGACCACCGTGTCCACTGGCTATTGTGCGGAGGGAGTCTCTGTGAGAAGTTATAGAGAAGGTAGGAACTTCATTGGAGTTGGTTGGAATGTGGGTAGGACCTTCATGATTGTGTCCCTAATAGTGTCAGTATGAGGAGGTTCCTCATACTGGCTGATCAGAACATGGGTAGGACCTCCGTGCTGGGTGTTTATGAAGAGAGGCAAACCGTTGACGCCCCTCAGAGAGCGTCCTCCTCAGCCTGCGCTCGACACTGGCGTCGGGTTAGCCGGATTGGGGATGGCGGTGCAGGCGCATAGCATACCTGTTTCTTAGCCTGTGGGGCTGGGTGGCGATGCTGGTGTGGACTAGTGGGTTCCCTCCTTGGGAAACCTTGGAACGAGATCCTGGTCAGGATATCCTGGACATCCCTCTCCTCATCGACGTAGGGGAGGGATTCATCAAAGCGTTCTAGGGAGAGGCTCCCGAAATGGTTGTGCATCGGAGTGGGGAGCAGTGGCTCCCTACACAGCCCTTTGGGATGGCAGTGGTGAAGAGGTGAAGAATCCTCTATGTCCTGATGGGCCATATCCCTAGTTGGGATAAGCCCCTCTTCCTCGTATCGACAAATGAGGCCGTTTATCACCCTTTGCTGAATGAATTCAGATGGGGAGATGGGGCATGGGCACCCAACAACTATGAAAGTAGAGGCTTCCATGGGAAAAACGAGGCCACAAAATATTGTTGTAATAAAGTTTCCCCTTCCCCTACGTCGGTAGGTGGGTGGTGATTGGTTTCCTGATACATCATCTTGGGTCCTGGAAGGCTGGGAGATTAAACCATTAGTTCTGAAAAAAAGGAAATCGATGTCCAGTGCCCCAACTCCATTCTGCATTTAATGGATAGTAAGAAGGATCCATGCTAACAATGTTATAGACGAGGATGTCCAACGTTCAACTGTCCCAACTTCTGGTGAGTTTCATGCTAGGCCCACTATTTTCTTGGCCGGACCTGGAGCCAGATAACTGGATCCAGTGACATACTAGTCCACTGATGTATCGAATGCTACTAATCTCTACATTAAGGAGAATAACTTCACATCAGGTTCATCATTTCTATTTCTAACACTTTCTCCGGGGTGCACATCCATCCATTATTCAGGGGAGGCATTGATTGTTTCCCCACATTCCTACTTTCCAAAGGTGAGAAGCATCCGTCGCTTGTTCAGGGACGTTTTCTCCTTGATCGAAACGAGATGATAGGATGTCGGTTCCTCCTTCTATGGAGTCCTCCTTAGAATTCGTTACCTAGTCTGGGTCTCCCTCATAGAATTAAGATGTTGTTCATGAATCTCTTCCTAGTGCCATGTCTTCATGGACACCTGTTAATTATGCCACTTCTGTCAGGACATTCCAAGGGGTCCAGTTAGGGCATCAACCTTCAGTCGGGGGAGTTGTCACGTTGGACATTGTTGGCATGTCTGGACGGTGGAATGCTGGCGCATCTAGATTTATTCTCCTTATGATAGGGCTTCTTGAGGGTGCAGAAGCCCAAGGGATCCCATGTCAAATGTGGGGAATTATATGCCATAGGCATGTCTCTAAGGCTTTCCCCAGCTTCCCCTGTTTAACACAGGGTATGCCAGGAGTTTAATGTCTAGAAGATATGGATCACACTGATCAGAACACAGATGAGAGTGGATCAGGTGGGTGTGACCCCTAGAGGGATCACTGATACTGGGGATAACGTGTGGTTAGTTACATGGTTGCTTCTAGGAGTAGTGAGAAAGTGAGTGACATGATTTCGCCGGGATGTGGCGACCCGGGTAGAATTAGGATGGATGATAGAGAGTTAAATGAAGTGGTGGGGGAATGATATGAAATCGTCATGAAGGTGATGGAAGTGTTGGGATTGGACCTTGAATAGACTTCCTACGTATCCCCGTGATAGGGAATCAAAGTACACGTAGTTCAGTGGGGTGATGGGACACCCGAGAAGGTGGCCTGTATGGATGGGACCCAAAGGAAATAGAACCTTCGGGTTGGGTCATGATCTTATTTAGACATAAAGGCTCAAGGGAAAGACCAGTATAATACATAAGAGATGTCTTGAACCTTAGAAAGGCTTCTTATGTACCTTACCTTGTCAAGGATCAAAGTACACATAGTTCAGTATGAGGGCATAGAACCGGGGTGTACGCATAGGACAACAGACCGATGATATATTTGGGCTTACTCTTGGTTAGCAGCTCAAGATTGGTCTGATGCCCGAGGGGAGGACCAAAGGTGTGGGTCCCAATAAAGGGGACTACAAAGGCTTACCACTGTATGGGGATCACAACAGCTTACTACTAGATGGATATCACAACGACTTACCATTTCTTGGGGTATACAACGGCTTACCATCGATTGGGGTATCACAACGGCTTACCACTGGTTGGGAGTTCCGATGGATTACTGCTGAATGGGGTTCCAAAAGCTTACGGCTAGTTTGGGTTGACAACGAATTACTGCTGAATTGGGTTCCAACGTCTTACCACTGAATGGGGTTGGCGGAGGCTTACCGTTGGTCGGGGAGCACAATGTCTTACTGCTAGTTAGGGAACACAACGGCTTACTGATGTTCGGGGTTGGACCTCAGGGAGGCTTCCTACGTACATTTCCTAGGAGACAAGGATCAAATCCCACATAGTTCGAATGAGTATAGTTTAAAATCTTATAGGATGAAAAGGGGGGCATACAGCTTAATGTCATGCAGGATGAGGATGAACCGACGTGAATGGGGTCGGGACCAATAGGTGTTGGGCTTGAACCTCAGGGAGGCTTTTTACATACCTTTCCTTGGAAAGGATCAAAGGCCCCATAGTTAGGGAGTGTTTGGTGAACCAACGTGAAGGGGTTCGGGACCAGTAGGTGTTGGGATCGAACCTTAGGGAGGCTTCCTACGTACCTTTCCTTGGAAAGGATCAAAGTCCCCGTAGTTTGGGAGTTTTTGGTGAAAAGACGTGAAGGGGGTCAGGACCAGTAGGTGTTGGGATTGTACCTCAGGAAGGCTTCCTATGTACCTTTCCTTAGCAAGGATCAAAGTCCCCATAGTTTGGGAGTGTTTGGTGAACCGATGTGAAGGGGGTTGGGACCAATAGGTGTTGGGCTTGAACCTCAGGGAGGCTTCCTACATACCTTACCTACACAAGGATCAAAGTCCACGTAGTTCAAGATGGTTTGGTGAACCGATGTGAAGGAGGTAAGGACTAGTAGGTGTTGGGCTTGATCCTCATGGAGGTTTCCTACATACCTTGCCTTGGTGAGGATCAAATTCCATGTAGTTCAGAATGGTTTGGGGCTTACACGCTAAGGTGGCCCATGAAGGATTCCATGGTCAATGCTTGCTCTAAGCCTATGTGAGTCATGCTCGGTGTGAGAAAAAAGAGCCCGCAAAGACCTGATGGTCACATTGCGAAAGTTGTTTCGGTGGGAAGTGGAGTGGGGCTTACACGTGGTTAATGGACCAAAGAGGAAACATGGGCTTACGTGTGGTTCACATTACAGGGAGGTGAATATTGGGACTTAATCCAAAATGGAGGCCTAGGTGGCGAAAAATCCCAATGGGAGAGGGATGGGATAATGAAGGTCTTAGTTCCCATCTCTCATGTGGTATTTGGAACCTAAGAAAAGAGGAGGAGCAGGGATGCTACTTACTACAAAAAAGGCCAGGGGCTTACACCAAGGTGGTTGCCGTTCCCCGTGGATAGGCACTGCTCAAAAAAGAGGATCTCATTCCATGGGAGGAAGATCTCACTCCCGCAGAGACAAGTGGGCATAGAGAATTTCTGAGACCAGGAACCGTACGTATGATGTACGGGGTGAGGTCATAGTTTAACATCATGTTCTGAGGATGACAATGCTTGGTTGTTTAACATCCTGCAGGTCGGATGAGGCAGGTTCACTCCACACCCCTAGAACTTACATAACTGATACCCGCCCGCCTTTGGAGAAGGGAAGTCATCAATAATGCCGTGATAAGGGGGTGTCGTGGAGTGATCTACTGAGGGGCCCATGATAGCGTGACTATGCGAAGAAGCAATAGCTGTTAGCATGCCTATACGAAGAAGAATGAGGCTAAACAACGCAACGTGGAGCACCACCCAAGGGACTTTGAAATAACTTCGCATGAACCTGTAGAGTTGTACGGGAGAAGGGGGTATAACATAAGTATTTTCTATGTGAGAAGTGCTTGAAGATGATTCCCGAGAGAGCGACATTGAACACATGATAAAGGGTACGCACAAGAAGATGGTTTTGCACGCAAAAGGAAAGGTTTGAGCATAATAGGCACACAAAGAGGGAACTGGTGTGTGTAAAAGGCGGATTTGAGCAGAAAAGAAGGCTTGTACGCAAATGGAAGAGGTTTTTTTGTGCACAAGTGGAGGGTTTTCCGTGAAAGGGGGGAGAAGTCTCTTTGCACACAAGGGGATGAGTTTTTACATAAGGGACCCAACACTTAAGGTCTTGGGAGAGGGTCAAGACCTAGTGGTCCCGTGCGAAGGAGAACCATTGGGAGACCTATCTCAGAAAATCCCGTACCTGGAATTATTCTTTTACACGCGAAAGAATTGAATTACGCGCAGGGGAGATGGTTCACATTCTTCAGCCGCCAGAAATGGGGGGGGGGATGCACTTCTATTTATAGGTGATCGGGGTACGCAGGTGAGTGCAGAATTTAGACGGTGTGGAAAACCCAGACGAAGGGGTGGTGGTGTTGAAATTCCCACATCATCATGAAAAAACCACTTCAGGCAATGGCTATTTTCCATGCGAGGAACTAGTTTTCCGCATGAGGAAGTGGTTTTCCATGCAAGGAAGCGGGTTTCCGCACACCCCTCTGGTATTTCGCGCAACCTTGTCGCTCTTCCCAGAATCGGATACCGAGTTGAAAAAGGCCTCCATTTTATCCAAGGATTCCTTATTGATATCTTTGGAAGATTTCAGCATCTACATAGGTACTACCATCACCCCCCAGGTGGTCCACCCCAACCCCGAGGAGTAGGTGGATAGGGACGAGCTCAGCTTCAGGCAACATAGGCCTATGAACACAATGCTCTGGAGATGATTCGAGGTACGATCTATGTCTACTCCACCCTAGATGTAGTTCTTATAGACACAAGTTATGGTCACTCTTTCATTTCCGCAACTCTCATTCGTATCTCAGATATTCCGATGGAGTCGTTGGCTCAATCCTTACGTTTAGAGACTCCTACGGGAGGGGATTCGATGATTACACACTGGTGAAGGCAGTGCGAGCTTACTCTAGGAGGCAAGAGCTTTGGCTTGGATCTCCTAGTAGCATCTTTGATGCCTTACGACATTATCTTGGGTATGTATTGGCTATCCACAGTCCATGCTCAGATCGAATAGTTTAGGCACAAAGTTAGGTGTGTCCGTGAGAATGGGACCAAGTTTTCCTTCACTAGAGAGAAGGAAACCATTACAACATAGGATGGAATTTCATAGAGGAGGGTGTAGCCGATCACTCATTAATTGGATAGCCTCACCCTCAGTGTGGTGGACGAGAGGAGTCTGAGCTATCCTGTTGTGGTGGAGCAGTATACAGACGTCTTTCCTGAAGATGTTCTAGGACTACCTCCTCGCAGAGAGGTAGACCTCTACATCAACTTGTACCCTGATACGACAACGATATCTATGAAATCATGTCGAATGTCTCCTGTGGATCTTTGTGAGCTGAGGGTACTTTTGGGGGACTTATAGAGGAAGGGGTTCATAAGACCCAATGTATTTCCATGGGCAGCCCCAATTTTGTTCTCCAGGAAGGTAGATGGGAGTTTGAGGCTTTGCGTGGACTATCGGTGCCTGAAATAGGTGACCAAGAAGAACAAGTATCCTCTGCGGAGGATTTATGATCTCTTTGACCAGATGAAGGGAGAACAATGGTTTTTGAAGATAGACCTCAGATCAGTCTATCATTATCTTCGGGTGTGGGATGAGGACATACCGAAGACAACCTTTAGATGCCGTTATGGCCACTATGAGTTCTTGGTGATTCTTTTTGGCATAACCAATTCCCCATCAGTGTTCATGGGACTCATGAACAAGATCTCCCAGCTTTACCTTGATCGCTTCATGGTGGTCTTCATTGATGAAATCTTGGTATACTCGATGTTGGAGGAGGATCACACTACACATCTTTAGAAAGTTCTAGATACACTCTGAGAGCACCAGATTTATGGAAAGATCTCGAAGTTCCAATTATGGATACGGGAAGTCCACTTTAGAGGAAAAATTTTCTCAAAGGCTAGAGTTGCGGTGGATTCGGTGAAGATAGAGGTAGTTATTTATTGGGAGACACCCAGGAGTGTGAATGAGGTGCGAGGTTTCCTAGGATTGGATGGGTAATACTGGAGATTTATACCAGAATTTTATAGAGTAGAAACACCCTTTTCATATTTGACAAAGAAGGGACAACCCTTCGTATGGATAGAGAGATGCCAGAAGAGTTTCCAGGAGCTGAGGCGGAGACTGGAGAGTGCCCCCATATTGAGGCTACCAGAAGAGGGCATTGGGTATGTAGTCTATTGTGATGAATCAGTGACCGAGCTAGGATGTGTCTTGATGCAGGAGTGAGAAATGACCACCTACGACTCATGACAGCTAAGGCAAGATAAGAAGAACTACACGACCCATGACATGGAGTTAGCAGTAGTGGCAGTTTTGTTGAAGATGTGGCAACACTACTTGATGGGTGAACGATTTACTATCTACTCTGATCACAATATTCTCATTTATATCTTCTCATAGAAGGACCTGAACCAGAGACAACGATGATAGATAGAGTTCCTATAGGACTATGACTTTGAGATAGTCTACACTCCTGGGAAGGGAAACGTAGTAGAAGACAAAATCAATAGGAGGTCGGGTTTATAGCTGCTGAGCGAGGTGACAGATGTAATGCCCCGACCCCAGAAGCCCAGATTCAGTGCATTATTACGTATCATTGGCATGATCACAAAAGATCAAGTCTCGAAAGACCGATTAGTTTAGTATCCTTGGAAGTAATAGGTACATTCATAAGGTTTATATTACATCATAAAATGTAAAACTAAAACAACATTGTTTCCATGGAAAACATTGAGATCCCATAGACTATCCCTACAGGTCAGTCATAATATAATTCTTCGCATCATGGGAAAAATAAAACATATAAAGTGGTGAGCTCAGATTCTCAGTAAGGATAACAATGTAGCGGAAACTTTCATAAATAAGCATAAAAATTTAAGGCAATTTATAAGACTAAAACAAAAGCCTTTTAAACTTGAACTTTAGCATTATATGGAAAAGATAAAAATTAAATAATACCATTTACTTATTCACATGGATATTCTACTAGTCGAATAATCACATGTAATATCAATAGCCACTTTCATAATAATGGAATGCATAATGTCAGACTTTAATAACCACATAGTCAAGGCCTGGTGCCAAGACTACAAATAAGATTTTGTCAAGGCCTTGTGTCAAGACACTAGTTTGTCTCATGAGACCTACCGATGCATCTAGGAGCTATAGAGGGCTCCACCCATCACTTACTAAGTCCAATGAATTCCTCATATGAAAAGGTTTAAACATAACATTAACATTCGTATTAAAAATAGCATACAAAATGTAAATACTTTATCCATAAACCATGAATGGTGTAAACATAACACATCCATAGTCAAACATATCAAAAAACCTTAAATACAATATGGAAGTTTTGTATTATAATAAATCAACTTTAAATAATCTTAAAATCCATCAAAGGATGCTGACATAGATGAAATCAAAACCTTTTTTAGAGAAACGTATCTTTATATTTTGAAATCTTTTAAAATTCATATAATTATAAAATAAAAAATTTATTTTTGAAATATTCTTATAAGCTTTTAAGGGAAGCTTCTATGATGTTATAATGGTGTAAAATAACTGCACCCACCGTATAAGTTAAAAAATACATCCTTACCTTAGTTTTGTCGAAAAAGGTTATAAAGTACCTTGTTTGGAAACCGATGGAAAAATTCATTTAAAAAAATCTTATATAAGTCAAACAAGGGTATAAATGACTATATCACATAGTCTAGTAAATAGTAAAAATGTTTTGAAATACATTTTTACGAAAACACGGATGTGGATGATAAAGATGTCTCACTAGATACTTACATAAAAACAACCTTGGATAATTAAGAGATTGTGAAATTAACCCTTACCTTGTACTTTTCCTTGGTAGAGGGTAGGTTAAACTCTTGTATAATGGTTAAATAATTGCTATTAAATTATATAAGAGTCATATACATTATTATGATATCATATATGATCTTTTAACATTGCTTTGTTAATAATATCTTAGTATTATCATCATTTCGGTGTTAACTGATTTGTTTTCCTTTATATGCTTTCTTATGTAAGTAATGTTTTTTATGGATAGGAGGTATCTTATTCTAATAATGATATTAAGTCTTTAAAAATTATTTTTAATCATCTAATTAAAATTATTCTGAATGGATTACGATGGGGAATGAATCTCATCGCGTTCATGGAGACGGTAATACGTACGTACGCACAAGCAACAATATCATTATTTTGATATTAAAATAATATATAATTGGATGGTATATCATATATAAAGAATCATTATAATGTTATATTTATTATTTAAATCAATTACACACCATTATTATACCCTTCCAAATAATAATGTATTGAATAACAATTACACCACGACGTGGAGACGGTAAACCGTACGTACGCACGTATGGTGACATGTCATATAAAGGATGAATATAATAATGAATATGGTAGTGCCATATTTATAATAAAATTACAATATATAGAATATACTGGAGTTATTATTTTAGAATGCAAACAATAAATAAATAGGTAGTGGAAGAAGAAAAGAACTTAAAAGAAGTGATGAAATATTTACCTCTTCTTCAGGTTCTTCCTCTTGATTTGATCAAAAGGGCTCCTTAGGATGGATTTATGACTAAAGGAAGGCCTCTAGGATGAAGTGAGGATAGTTTAGAGGGTATTGGGGTAGGGGTTTTCCGAGCCAAATGGGTTTGAAGGTGTGAATTAGAGAGAAGGGGGACTTTCCTTTTATAATAGGGGTGAGGGGCACCTTGGGAAAAGATATAAATATTATTTTATAATAAAATCATTTTCGGTTTATAATGGCTCAAAAATAAATTATTTAAAGGATAAGGTGGGTATTGGTAGAAAAAAACTCAACAAATAGGTTTTAGATAGGTTTGGATCACTATATTAACTTTATCTTTTAGATTTAACTCTTAGTTAAATAGTTTGACATTTACCATGTCTCTTTGTATTTTTATATTATATGGTTAATGAACTTACTATATACTTACAAAAGAACCCCAAGTAGTTAATTAATTATACAAATATCATTATATAAGTCTTTTGGACAAACCTTATATTTTTAGGATTAGAATATCAATTAATAATATAATATTTGTTTTAAAAACTCTTTTATGTCAATTTTGACACTCTTTGGTATTTTGTTTTCTCTAAATTAATAAGAGCATTATTACTTAAAATAAAATTCATATAACCAACCCTAGAATGTCATATTAACCTATAAAATTAGTGTAATTCATAAAAAGTCTCAAATTACATTTATTTTGATATTTATAATATCAATTATTTTAAGCTTTCATTAATAAGGTAATTACGACATCATCATTGTGTCATAAATAAATTTACTTATTTAATGTCTAAAAATTATAAATAAAACACCATTAGGTAGGAAATATTTTTATATTTATAATTAATATTTATAGTCTAATTTATCTTATTTATAACCCTATATTAAAAATGTTTTAGTTACTAAACTTTGATTTTAACTCTTTTAACTCTTCTTTAAATAAAATAATAATAAATGTCCTAATATAATCCAAGTGGACCTAAAGGATCATATTTTATTCCTAAGGTTGTTTTTGGTTGAATTAAACTTATCCAATAGAATTAGGACATGTTTAGGGTAATAATAATATAATTTTTACCCTTAATTTCCCTATGTACTTTTAACCGTGGTAGATAAAAGTAAAAAGTTACTATTCACCAAAAATTATTTTCATCTTATTAAACAACATTTTACTTAATGATATCAACCTTGTCTCTTGGATTTTTGAAATTCAACTCACAGAAGCGGTAAAATTAAGTTTTATGTAAATTTGCAAATGCTCCTAGGAGGTGGGTAAAAGACGGTAAAAAGTTCAATAAAATTTTTATATATCTAAAATTATTATAAACTGAATACAATTAATTACATTGAACTTATATAGGTATTATGTATCTATTTTGACCTAAAAAAAATTTAAATAAAATAAATTATTATTTAAATAAAAATTCTGTTTTAAACAATAACTCAGTGTTTTTCACTATTCATCAAAAATTGAAAGTTTTTAGAAAAATACCAAATATTCAACCTAAGATAATTTAGATATTTTGAATCCAAAAATGAAGTCCATTTTGAAAGATAAAATTTATAAAATATCTAAAAGTGGGTATTACTATTCATAACGGCTAGTTTGCTTGGTTGTGGTGTGTTAAAACTCAAAGTTGCGTACAATACACGCTATTGTATTATTAAAAGTGAAGCGTACCATGGAAGATTGGGGTGTTACAAAAGAGCATCTTGCTGCATTAAAAATATCCTTTGTGGATAGAGATAGAGCAGCATACCTCTAGTGTATGACTATCACTCCTCCACTCCTTCAGTGAGTTTGGGAGGCACAACTTGGGGAAATTGACTGCGAGGCCCGATGTGTTCAGATATCCTCAGGACATGCTTCTGATAGATTTTTGATAGGTGGAAAGCATGTCATCCTTTTTAGAGGATGCACCATGGTACCCGTAAATTTTTGTGAGGAGGTGTTGAAGGAATTCCATACATCCCCTTTGGAGATACATCTCGGTGTGGCGAAGATGTATTTGGACATCTGACGTCAGTACTAGTGGCCTGGGATGAAGAAAGCAATGGTGGAGTTTGTTTTACGATGCCTCACTTGTCCGCAAGTGAATGCCGAGCACCAGGTACCACCAGGCTTAGTACAGACACTTGAGGTACCAGAATGGAAGTGAGATGGTATCTAAATGGAATTTGTGATGGGGTTACCACATACGTCCAAGGGCCACAACTCTATTTGGGTGATCGTTGACCGACTCAACATGTCGACCCATTTTCTACCCATCTAAGAGTAGGGCTCAGTAGATAGCTTGGGATGCCTTTACGTCTAGGATATAGTACGACTTCATGAGATACCATCGACGATCGTTCCAGATCATGACAATCGTTTTATATCCCAGTTGTGGAAGTGATTATAGGAGGCGTTTGGGACTCAGATACGCTTGAGCACCGCCTTTCACCCTCAGACAGATGGTTAGATGGAGTGGACCATACAGAAACTTGAGGACATGCTTCGTGCTTGCGTTCCTAATTTTGGCCGTAGTGGGGAGGACCACCTACCACCGGTGGAGTTCACAAACAACAACATTTATCACTCCACCAACGGCATGGAACCATTTTATTCCTTGTAGGGGTGACCTTTTAGACCACCTCTATGCTGGACATACCCAGGGGAGTAAGCACTTATGGGTCCAGAATTTATACGAGATACCAATAAGAAGGTGTAGGTCATCGAGGAGTAGATAAAGACTGCACAGAGCAAGCATAAGTCTTATGCTGACCAAAGATGAAGTCCCTTGGATTTTGAGGAGAGCGGTCGTGTTTTCCTTTAGGTCTCACCCTAATGAGGATTTCAGAGATTTTACCGGGTTATAAGGCTATATTTGAGGTTAATCGGACCTTTCTAGATCCTGAGAAGAGTTGGCGAGGTGGCATACCGCCTAGCTCTTCCCTCACAGATGCACCAGGTGCATAATGTTTTCCATGTGTCGCAGCTGAGGAGATACATGCATGATCCATCGCACGTCATCGACTGGGGCATGCTGTACATTGATGATGGGGTGACGTTCACAGAGTTCCTGGTGGAGATAGAGAATCAACAGTAGTGGGCTCTACAGGGGTGGTCGATTCCTCTGGTGCGAGTTTTGTGGCAACATGGGAACCTTCAAGGGATCACATGGGAGGGGGAGGCTCAGATTTGTGCTTAGTACCCCTATTTGTTTTCTCATCCTTTGTTGTGTATTTTAGGGATGTAAATCCCTAAGGCAGGGAGAATGTAAAGACCCAAGAATTCTGTATAACTTTTTTTAATTATATGGAATTATTATGAGAATATGAAAATTTACGGCACATGATTCTGAGGCCCGGAGATCTCGGAACATAATTTTGAACTTTTATTTAAGGTACATTCAGTAAAAGTGCGAGCGTGGATTTATATCTTTAAACTGGTGCTCAGATTGAAAATCTGAGGGCACCGTTGAGTTCACAGCACTGAGATTCGATTAGGTGAAGCTTAACTTTTACTAGAAAGGGTCAGAAAAAATATATTTTTTCGACTTTTCAGAAAAATAATAAAATAAATCATTGAGTTATTTTATTTTTATTCAACTATTGAGAGATGGTTGGAGGGACCAATGTGTAACATTGGTCATTAAATGAGGGCCATTTAATGACTCTATCCTCTTGTTGTGTAACCGCAACACTCGTGGATTAATGGATCATTAATTACGGTTCATTAATGAACCACATTAATGAACACAAAATGAGTGGTTTCTTTTTATTTAATCAACTGTTGGTAATCAATTTGACAACTGTGGGAGAAGCCTCTGTCGTGACGCTGACGAATTTCTGCTCCAATGAAGAACGGTGATCGAGTGACGATCGTTAGAGGAATCGAACCAGGGATCGATAAGCGGCGAATAACGTTGAACGAAAATAAACGCGAACCTTCTCCTTCATATTCAACCCTGATTCTAGGTATGTTGAATTAATTTTATTTCTAAGTGTTGTTATGATCCCTCTCATCCTGTTCTTGGAAAATACAATGAATGCAGATAAACCAACAAACAGGTTGACCTGCATCTTGTTTTTTCACACAGGTGGTTATTACGGGGTTAAAATTTGGGGATTGTTCTTTTTAAACAATGAATGTTATCAACCCTTGTTGAAATGATAACTTAGAGGGCACGATCTAATCTGAATAAAGCCCAGACCCTCCGCCACTCTTAGGTTTTGAGTGTTCTTTGTGGGAAACCAAGCAATGTAGAGGAAAGGTGATTCTGTAGTCTTCATAGTGAAGGTGACAACCCGAGAATCCCGTAGGCGTAGATGGGAAGAAGAACGGACCACCAGAGCATATCCGGCGGCCCGCAGAAGAACCCGCCAACGGCAACCGGCGACAGGGGCCAGTCTGAGCTAGCCGCATGGTGAAGCGGCGCCCGCAGGTGCCACGACGATGAGAGCCATAGCCAGCCGGGCTGCGGCGGGTGAAATTGTGTGGCATCGATGTGTCGCATGGGGGTGATGAGTGTCCCGCTTGACTGGAGTGAAACGGTCAGCTCCGACTATCTGTT
Organism: Viscum album; assembly: GCA_963277665.1. Taxonomy (NCBI): domain Eukaryota; kingdom Viridiplantae; phylum Streptophyta; class Magnoliopsida; order Santalales; family Viscaceae; genus Viscum; species Viscum album. The sequence continues at coordinate 93,198,997 of OY728125.1, forward strand.
TCATAAGTAGGGGTGGCACCCCACTAGCGTTGCCAGCTAGCCAAACCAGACACACCGCGTCCGGTTTGAAAATCGTTCAGCTTGTGTTTCAGGTTTTCCAGGCAGTATGAACTTGCTGGTCGGGCTAGACCCACAAGTCGGGACGGAACCACCAGCCGAGCCAGATCTACCAACTGGGCTAGACCCGCTAGCCAGGCTGGACCCCTACCGGACCCAGATCTAACCAGTCCTGTTTTGCTAAATTGAGCATATATCGCAAACCGGATATTCGATTGACATGCCGTTAGCGGCTTGAGGCCCCTCGCAATGAGGCATTCCTTTTGAAATAATCCACTTGTGTTTTGGCAGAAGTTGGAGTGTGACCGGGTTGGATGAAACTCGAATCCAACCATGCCTTATTTACCTTTTTGCCTATATCTTACAAACCGAATGACCGATTGACGGAACGTCTATCGCATTGGAACCCCTATGACAAGGAGGTCCTTTGGGTTACTTCTTAGTTAGACTTAGTGGTAGTTGAAATACGACCTGTGTATTGAGCAGTTTTTTGGGAACTTAAGCACACCATGTGAAGGAATCCTATGGCTGACTGTCAAGTGAAGAGCGACCCTCTGTTGATCGGTATGTGAGAGACCCTTCATGGATTGGTGGTAGAGCGACCCTGTGTGGATCGACAGTAGTTCGACCCTGTGTGAATAGATATTAGTGCGACCTTGTGTGGATGGACAGTAGTGATACCCTATGTGGATCGACAGTTGTGTGACCCTGTATGGATCCACAGTAGAGCAACCCAGTGTGGATCGATAGTAGTGCGACCCTGTGTCGATCAACAGTAAAGATAACCTATGTAGATCGAATGTGAAGATAGCCTGTGTGGATCGAGAGTTCAACAACCCTTCATGGATCAGTAGCGAAACCTCTCAACAGAATAAAATGATCTAGCTGAAGACTAATCATCTTTATTACTATTCTATAAGTTGTATACTGTAACATACCAGGTAAATAAAGAATAAAGAATTTTCATATTTATTATTATTTTCGAATTAAAATTTTAATTAAAAGGGGTTGCTATGTTCGATAGCGTACTCGATACGCAACGATGAGTTTCTTTGAAAACTTACGTTGCACACTAGTAATAAAATAATATTATTTTATATGGTAGTTAAAACATAACCGTTGTATTGGAAAGAATGGATAGAAATAACTAAAATATGATTATATATGTTTTTTAAATGTTTTTACATTTATCCAATAAAAGATAAAGGCTTAAAATACGAAAAGAATTCAATTTTAGGCATTTATACCCTATTTTTTCACTAAAGGTTCACTTATCGTCTTTTGATGGAAAACCGTCATTAAATATAGTTTTGATCACTATTATACATTCTATTGGACCAAATATAACTTTTTTTTTAGAATCGGGACATCAAAATTTACTTTGTGTAATTTTTTGGTATTTTTCCGATAAAGTTCATTTTTTAATGAATAGTGTAAAAAGTTGTATTTTAATTCGAAACCTCTTTTTAATCTTATTTATTTATATGATTAGATTATCTTTTTAATTGGTTTTAAAGTGAAATTAGAATATATTTTTACCATTAAATCAAATAGTGGTCATTGGAATTAATTTCACTTTGAAATCGGACTTAAACTAGTGTCAGTCTTTTGATACTTATTGTTTCATAAAAACACGCTATTTGCTCTGACAGCAGGAATTAATTATTAAATTAATTAATGCAACCTATATGTTTTGAATTTTGTAAAATGGAATTCATTTTTGAATTTGGAATATCAAATATATCTTAGGGTGAAGTTTTGGTATTTTTTTGAAAAACTTTAATTTTTGATGAATAGTGAAACCACTAAGTGGTACTTAAAAAACTAATTTTTCGTTTAAATAAAATTTTACCACCTCTGTGTTTTGAATTTCAAAAACCTGACATACATGGTTTTCATTAAGAAGTAAAATGTGGTTCAATGGGATTAAAATAATTTTTTGGTGAATAGTAACTTATTAAGTTTTTAATCGCGATTAGAGGTAATTAGTGTAGTTTAAGGTAAAAATAATGTTTTAATAATATGAGATGAGCTTGAAACATGTCCTACCCTTATTGGATGTGTCATGGCCGACCAAGAAAATCCATGAGTCAACTTGGGGACCCCATGGAGCCACTTTAGTTGGAAAATGACATTAATACCTTTTTATTTAATGTTAAAATAAAAATGACACAAACAAGAGTTGTTTTACTAAAATACTTTTTACATGGGGTTATACTAGTCAGATTTTTGACTATAAATATTCATTAGAAATATAAAAAGATTTCATACATCATGATAGTTTTTTATAATTTTTAGACATTAAATAAATTAAATTATTTATGGCATCATGATGATGCAGCAATTACCTCATTAATAAAGGATTTAAATGAAATGGGAAGATAATGTAAAATATAAGACCTACACATGTACAAAACCTATTGGATGTGTGGATTTCGAACCCTTATCACCTTATCCTCGAAACACATCAATGTGGGATTATTAAAATCCGAAACGCATTTGAAAATAAAGTAACATTTTCTTACTTTCCAAGAGTGCCCCTCCTCTCCTCTTATAAAAGGCCCCCACCTCTACCTCCTTACCCACACTCCCAAAGCCTTTGGCTCAGCCAAAAACTACCCATTTTGTCTCTAAAATTACCTCTATTACTCATTGAAGCCTCAATTTGGGCATAAGTATTCCCAAGGAAGCCTTTGAGCTCAAACCAAAGGGAGTTACCCGATTTTAAGGTAATGTCTTCACTTGAGTCCTTTTGTTTTATTTTGCTTCTCCAACCCCCTAAACTCTTTTTATTCATTTCTTTTGTAACAAATACAGTATCATCAATATACTAGGATGTTGTTATAATAAGTATTCGAGCTACACTTACACACAACTACATCTAATGGTTAAAGAACATACTATTTCTGTGGATGGCGAATTTCGGCCTCCGGAAATGATGATTGTTCAACATTCTTTTAACACCTTAAAAGGTGGCCATTAAGATGAAACTATATTTATATATGATATATAATATGTTTATGTTTTCCTTAATCTTCTGTATTTTTCATTTTGGGTATACCTTTATGGTTTCCATTATGGGTAAACGCGATATCTTCATTTAAGGAAGTGCGGACTACCGCCCCCTCAAAGTGATGTGATTCGTTAATGCCATATGTGGGATGTATAAAGGATGGATTTAAAGTTATTATATATGATGTTATACTGGAATTATAATATACCTCTATATAATTATTATTTCTTTCCATTAAAGTATGAGATAGAAATGAAAGTAGCGTTCATGCGTACGTACGACTTACCATCTCCATGAACGGTGCATTTCATTTCTTATCCCCAAATATAATGTACTATTATAAGTACATATATATAATGGATATATATGATGTATGTTACATCTAAATGATTAATATAATTCTGGAATTAAAATATACATACCTCTCATTTAGTTTTAATTCCATTAATATGACATAGAAATGAAAGTAGCGTTCATGCGTACATACGGCTTACCGTCTCCATGAACGGTGCATTTCATTTATTACCTCTAAATGATTATGTAATATTATAAATGAATTTATATACTTTATATATATGATATATATGATATATACATCATTAGTATAACTCTGGATATAATGGATACATGAACAACTTGTAATTATAAAGAGCATATTTTTGACTCAAGTACCAATGATCGTTAAAATGACCGTTAATAACTTAAATAATTACATAGTGTTAATGACATGGTAATAAGTAATATATAAGGAATAATGAACTTGAAAAAGGTTCTTAATCAAGTAGAAATTAACTCAAGTTTATTATTCAGGACTTTAAAGAACGATCGAGTCAAGTCGGACCTAAGGTAAGGGACTTCATCTCAATCTCTTTTCATTGAGGCATATTTCGTTTTATACACAACTTTATTTTATACGGTGTATAAACCCCTTTGAATTTTACTTTTATACAAAAGGAATATTTTTCTACGAAGCGTTTTACAAAATGACAAAAAGGAATGTTTCTTTTAACGTACGCGGTGACAATGACCTTTTCCACCGCTGCGAGTATTACTTGGTCTTTGGCTTCCTGAACAAGCCATAATGTTTTTTTTAAAATGAAATAAATACCATATACTATTTTATGTATTTTGGTGTTGAAAATGGTTTTTATAATGGATTTGTTATGTCAATATATTTAAGTGATATATTTTTATCAAATTGTGGAAATGTTTTCTTTCCATTATATTTGTTTTATGTCTTATGATTTTTATAATGGTACTTGGACATTTGACGGGTGGTTATGTGATAAACCATATGACGGGTTGTTCCGTGAATACCAGGATGGGTGGTTACGTTATAACCTCCAATGAATTGGGTATGGAAGTCATCCGTATGGCTATTCCATTAAGTATGTATGGAAGTTGGCCGTATGGCTATTCCATTAAGTGATATGTGTGGAAGTCGACCGTATGGTTATTCCACTTAAGTATGTTTATGTCCCAAGTTACCTTTATATGTTATGTGTTATTTATATGGGTTTTATGGTAATCCTTTGGTTACAAAAGGGTAAGTAATGATATTTTATTCAATGAAGAGTTTTTACTACTTCATGAAGGTGAAGGTATTACTTTGATAAAGTATACATGGTTTACGTGATGTTTGAAAAACTAACAGTTTTCATTCTTTGTGTATCCCTTACTGAGCTTTTTATGCTCACCCCAAGTTTTTTTGAAATGTTTTTCACAGGAATTAATGTGGAATAGGGTCAAGGATGGGATCAAGGGAAATTCATGCTATATAAAACATGGAACTAGACATGTCTCTTTTTAAGTGTTTTTTTTTATTTTATGGAAACATAGTAGAAGTGTCTACTTTGTAATATTTTGAGATGTAATAGTTATGTCCTAATTCTCTAAAACTCTAAACCTGAAAAGATCCTCAATGTGAATTATTCATTTAATTCAATATTAAGTAAGGTTTAAGGTCGGGGCCTTATAGTTGGTATCAAAGGTCGGTTTAGACAACTTTAGGAGTTAAAAAATTGTTAAATCATAAGTTAATTTATGGTATGATTGAAATGATATAGCATTTAAGTATTAACATGTTGCTTTGCCTAAGATATTTCTGTGTTAAGAATGGTTTTTCGTAGAGGAAACAAAACATCTTTTCTAAGAAGGCATACAGAGGGAAATGACCTTCCAAATCAGCATACTGAGATGGTTAGAATCAGAATTGAGCAGTTTATAACAGCGATGGATTAGTTGACTCAAGAGATGAAAAGAAGATTGGTGAATGCTCCAGTTTTGGCACTTCCTTCCAGGAATGATGAGTTTGTTATATACAATGATGCTTCGTTGAAGGGACTTGGTTGTGTCCTTATGCAAAATGATCAGGTAATTGCTTATGCTTCACGTCAGTTGAAAACTCATGAGGTAAATTACCCTACACATGATTTGGAATTAGCTGCTGTTGTTTTTGCTTTAAAAATTTGGAGGCATCATTTGTATGGAGTAAAGTGTGAAATATATACTGATCACAAAAGTTTAAATTATATATTCACTCAAAAATAATTGAACATGAGACAGAGGAGATGGCTGGAATTAATCAAGGATTATGATTATACAATTCACTACCATCCGGGAAAAGAAAATAAAGTGGATGATGCTTTGAGTCGAAAAAGTAATGCTTCATTAACCATGCTACATTTGGAACGAGATCCTTTGGTTTTTGATTTGATGAACTTTGGCATAGAAGTTGTTGGTGCAGGAAGTTCTTCTGTTTTGTTTTAGGTATCAGTGAGATCATCCCTATCAGACAGAATTAGGCAAGCACAGAGAGAAGACATTGAGTTGCAGAAAACGGTAGAGCTGGTTCAGAAGGGTAAGTTGCCTGAATTCAACATTGATAATGATTGTGTTTTGAGGTTTGGGAAGAGATTATGTGTGCCTTGTGATTCACAGTTGAATAATGAGTTGTTATGTGAGGCTCATAGTTCCCCGTTTTCAGTTCATCCTGGCAGTACTAAGATGTACAGAGATCTGTGGGAGTATTACTGGTGGGATGTAATGAAAAGAGAAATTGCTGATTTTACTGTGAAGTGTTTGACTTGTCAGCAGGATAAAGCAGAGCGGCAGTTACCAAAAGGGATGCTTCATCCTCTACCAGTGCTAGAGTGGAAATGGGAGAATATATCCATGGACTTTGTTGTGGGATTACCGAAGACATATCGAGGTAATAATGCAATCTGGGTTATTGTTGATCGCTTGACTAAATCTGCTCATTTCCTTGCTATACGAGATACTTTTTCCCTAGATCAACTTTCCCGTCTGTATCTTAAATAGATAGTCAGGTTACATGGACTTCCTATCTCCATTGTGTCCGATTGTGATCCTAGGTTTACTTCTAACTTTTGGAAAGGCCTTCAGAAGTCGTTGGGTACAGAATTAAATTTTAGTACAACTTTTCATCCTCAATCAGATGGGAAGTCAGAAGGAACGATTCAGACCTTGGAGGATATGCTACGAGCTTGTTCGATGAATTATCAGGGAAGTTGGGACCAAAATCTTTCTTTGGTTGAGTTTTATTATAATAACAGTTTTCATTCCAGTATACAGATGACACCATTTGAGGCATTATATGGGAAGCGGTGTCGAACTCCAGCATTTTGGGATGAAGTGGGTGAAAGGAAGCTGATGGGACCACAATTGGTAGAAGAGATGGCAGAAAAAGTTCAGTTGATTCAGAAACACATGAGAACAGCTCAAAGCAGGCAGAAGAGTTATGCGGATAACCAAAAAAAGGATCTATCTTTCGAGGTAGGTGATCATGTTTTTCTCAAGGTTTCTCCATGGAAAAGTGTGATGAGAATTGGTAAGAAAGGAAAGCTGAGTCCAAGGTTTATTGGACCATATGAAATTCTGGAGAGAGTTGGATCAGTTTCTTACCGAGTGGCTTTACCTCCGAGTTTATCTCAGGTACACAATGTTTTTCATGTTTCGATGTTGAGGAAGTATATACCAGATCCATCTCTTGTTTTGAGTCCAGAGGTAGTTCAGCTGGAAGAGAACCTATCTTATGAAGAACAACCAGTCTAGATTCTTGACCGAAGAGAGAAAGTGTTGCGAAATAAAGTAATTCACCAGGTAAAGGTTTTGTGGAAAAACCATATGGTTGAAGAGGCAACGTGAGAATCTGAAAATGCTATGAGGGATAAATCCCCCACTTATTTTGATAAGTGAATAAAATTGTGAGGACGCAATTCCCAAAACGGGGGAAGGATGTAACATCCCAGGTAAATAAAGAATAAAGAATTTTCATATTTATTAATATTTGCAAATTAAAATTTTAATTAAAAGGCTTTGCTATGTTCTATAGCATACTCAATACGCAATGATGAGTTTCTTTGAAAACTTACGTTGCACACTAGTAATAAAATAATATTATTTTAAATGGTAGTTAAAACATAGCCGTTTTATTGGAGGGAATGGATAGAAATAACTAAAATATGATTATATATGTTTTTTAAATGTTTTTACATTTATCCAATAAAATATAAAGACTTAAAATACAGAAAGAATTTAATTTTAGGCATTTATACCCTAATTTTTCACTAAAGGTTCACTTATCGCCTTTTGATGGAGAACCGTCATTAAATATAGTTTTGATCACTCTTATACATTCTATTGGACCAAATATAACTTTTTTTATAGAATCGGGACATCAAAATTTACTTTGTGTAATTTTTTGGTATTTTTCCGATAAAGTTCATTTTTTAATGAATACTGTAAATAGTTGTATTTTAATTCAAAACCTCTTTTTAATATAATTTATTTATATGATTAGATTATATTTTTAATTGGTTTTAAAGTTAAATTAGAATATATTTTTACCATTAAATCAAATAGTGGTCGTTGGAATTAATTTCACTTTGAAATCGGACTTAAACTAGTGTCAATCTTTTGATACTTATTGTTTCATAAAAACACGCTATTTTCTCTGACAGCGGGAATTAATTATTAAATTAATTAATTCAACTTATATGTTTTGAATTTTGTAAAATGGACTTCGTTTTTGAATTTGGAATATCAAATATAGCTTAGGGTGAAGTTTTGGTATTTTTCTGAAAAACTTCAATTTTTGATGAATAGTGAAACCACTAAGTGGTACTTAAAAAACTGATTTTTCGTTTAAATGAAATTTTACCACCTCTGTGTTTTGAATTTAAAAAATCCGACATACATGGTTGTCATTAAGAAGTAAAATGTGGTTCAATGGGATTAAAATAATTTTTTGGTGAATAGTAACTTATTAAGTTTTTAATCGCGATTAGAGGTAATTAGTGTAGTTTAAGGTAAAAATAATGTTTTAATAATATGAGATGAGATTGACACATGTCCTACCCTTATTGGATGTATCATGGCAGACCAAGAAAATCCATGGGTCAACTTGGGGACCCCATGGAGCCACTTTAGTTGGAAAATGACATTAATACCTTTTTATTTAATGTTAAAATAAAAATGACACAACATGAGTTGTTTTACTAAAATACTTTTTACATGGGGTTATACTAGTCAGATTTTTGACTATAAATATTAATTAGAAATATAAAACAATTTCCTACATCATGATATTTTTTTTATAATTTTTAGACATTAGATAAATTAAATTATTTATGACATCATGATGAGGCAACGATTACCTCATTAATAAAGGATTTAAATGAAATGGGAAGATAATGTAAAATCTAAGACCTAAAAATGTCCAAAACCTATTGTATGTGTGGATTTAGAAACCTTATCACCTTATCCTTGAATCACATCAATGTGGGACCATTAAAATCCGAAACTCATTTGAAAATAAAGTAACATTTTCTTACTTTCCAAGAGCGCCCCTCCTCTCCTCTTATAAAAGGCCCCCACCTCTACATCCTTACCCACACTCCCAAAGCCTTTGGCTCGGCCAAACCCTGCCCATTTTGTCTCTACACTTCCCTATCTTACTCCGTGAAGCCTCACTTTGGGCAGAAGTCTTCCCAAGAGAAGCCTTTGAGCTCAAACCAAAGGGAGTTACCCGATTTTAAGGTAATGTCTTCACTTGAGTCCTTTTGTTTTATTTTGCTTCTCCACCCCCCTAAACTCTTTTTATTCATTTATTTTGTAACAACTACAGTATCATAAATATACTAGGATTTTTTTATAATAAGTATTCGAGCTACACTTACACACAACTACATCTAATGGTTAAAGAACATACTGTTTCTGTGGATGGCGAATTTCGGCCTCCCGAAATGATGATTGTTCAACATTATTTTAACACATTAAAAGGTGGCCATTAAGATGACAATATATTTATATATGATATATAATATGTTTATGTTTTCCTTAAGCTTTTGTATTTTTTATTTTGGGTATACCTTTATGGTTTCCATTATGGGTAAACGCGATATCTTCATTTAAGGAAGTGCGGACTACCGCCCCCTCAAAGTGATGTGATTCGTTAATGCCATATGTGGGATGTATAAAGGATAGATTTAAGTTATTATATATGATTTTATACTGTAATTATAATATACCTCTATATAATTATTATTTCTTTCCATTAAAGTATGAGATAGAAATGAAAGTAGCGTTCATGCGTACGTACGGCTTACCGTCTCCAGGAACGGTGAATTTCATTTCTTATCCCCAAATGCAATGTACTATTATAAGTACATATATATAATGGATATATATGATGTATGTTACATATAAATGATTAATATAATTCTGGAATTAAAATATACATACCTCTCATTTAGTTTTAATTCCATTAATATGACATAGAAATGAAAGTAGCGTTCATGTGTACGTACGGCTTACCGTCTGCATGAACGGTGCATTTCATTTATTACCTCTAAATGATTATGTAATATTATAAATGCATTTATATACTGGATATATATGATATATATGATATCTACATCATTAGTATGACTCTGGATATAATGGATACATGAACAACTTGTAATTATAAAGAGCATATTTTTGACTCAAGTACCAATGATCGTTAAAACGACCGTTAATAACTTAAATAATTACATAGTGTTCATGACATGGTAATAACTAATATAAAAGGAATAATGAACTTGAAAAAGGTTCTTAATAAATTAGAAATTAACTCAAGTTTATTATCCAGGACTTTAAAGAACGATCGAGTCAAGTCAGACCTGAGGTAAGGGACTTCGTCTCAATCTCCTTTCATTGAGGCATATTTCGTTTTATACACAACTTTATTTTATACGATTTATAAAACCCTTTGAATTTTAATTCTATACAAAATGAATCTTTTTCTATGAAGCGTTTTACAAAACGACAAAAAGGAATGTTTCTTTTAACATACGCGGTGACAATGACCTTTTCCGCTGCCGCGAGTATTACTTGGTCTTTGGCTTCCTGAACAAGCCATAATGTTTTTTTTAAAATGAAATAAATACCATATACTATTTTATGTATTTTGGTGTTGAAAATGGTTTTTATAATGGATTTTTTATGTCAATATATTTAAGTGATATATTGTGATCAAAGTGTGGAAATGTTTTCTTTCCATTATATTTGTTTTATGTCTTATGATTTTTATAATGGTACTTGGACATTTGACAGGTGGTTATGTGATAAAACATATGACGGGTGGTGCCGTGAATACCAGGACAGGTGGTTACGTTATAACCTCCAATGCATTTGGTATGGAAGTCGGCCGTATGGCTATTCCATTAAGTATGTATGGAAGTTGGCCGTATGGTTATTCCATTAAGTGATATGTGTGGAAGTTGACCGTATGGTTATTCCACTTAAGTATGTTTATGTCCCAAGTTACCTTTATATGTTATGTGTTCTTTATATGGGTTTTATGGTAATACTTTGGTTACAAAAGGGTAAGTAATGATATTTGATTCAGTGAAGAGTTTTTACTACTTCATGATGGTGAAGGTATTACTTTGATAAAGTATACATGGTTTACATTATGTTTGAAAAACTAACAGTTTTCATTCTTTGTGTATCCCTTACTGAGCTTTTTATGCTCACCCCAAGTTTTTTTGAAATGTTTTTCATAGGACTTAATGTGGAATAGGGTCAAGGACGAGATCAAGGGAAAGTCATGCTATATAAAACATGGAACTAGACAAGTCTCTTTTTAAGAGTTTTTTATTTTATTTTATGGAAACATAGTAGAAGTGTCTACTTTGTAATCTTTTGAGATGTAATAGTTATGTCCTAATTCTCTAAAACTCTAAACCTGAAAAGATCCTCAATGTGAATTATTCTTTTAATTCAATATTAAGTAAGGTTTAAGGTAAGGGCCTTATATATACCTAGTGTGAGCTATATTTTACTTAGTGATTTGTGATTGAGATCATTATTTTGGTTTTTATTTTGTGGAATTCTGAGAGACCTTCTGGGGTCTCAGGGTCCCTACTAACTATTGTTATACTCACCCCTACATAGGCTTTGCCAACACCTTGTTGTGTCTTGTGAAGATGACATAAAACTTGACTGAGACTTGAGGAGCCAAGGCTAGATAGTGCTTGAAGGTGATTGACAGATGTGGTGAGTGGCAGTCATGACTGGCGATGAGCTATACCTACGCTTCAGGTAGGATACTTGGTGGACGACCTCCAGAGAACAGTTTTCTCTTTTTTCTATACTTTCTTTCCATTTTGGATTATATATTGTCCCCTTTACATTATGTACTTACTTTTACTCTCATTGGTGGTTTTAGTAGTGTTTATAATTCCCCTTATTCTTTTGTGTTTTACTTGTATGCAGTGTGTACCTAGTCTGTGTGTATACGGGTTTAAAGGCAACACCTTCCCTTTTTTGGGTTATGCCTTTTCGGTGCTAGTCGCCAACCCCTAGCCTATGGAAGGTGGTATTGGGGTAGTCATGACACATGCTTTGGGGGACAGAACATGATAGAATATGGGCCTATTTTGTGGGTATTTGGACCATTATCTTCTTAGATGACACTATTTTTCCATTTCTCTAATTTGGTGGTACTTTTTTCACCACACGTTTTCTTATCACTTATTTTGCATTTTAATTTTCAATAATTTTTTTAGGACTAAGTACGCTTGGTCATGAACTTTCTTCATAATCATAGGATTCGTGTTATTTTTTTTGAAAAAGAGGGTGTAAGTGAAGAAGATGTTAGTTTAGATTACCAGAATTAGAACTGTTTACCATTTGATTATGTGAGTTGGACAGACTTGAGGAAGCCTGTGTGGTTCAAAATTACCCCAAAAAAGATATCGAATTGATGTATAATTAATTTATAGAAACATTGTGCATATAAAAACACTTACCTTGATCCTTACCAATAGGTAATGATGAAATGACCAAAGGAAACCCCATAGAGCCTGAAATAATGTGATCTACACACTAGTTTATATAACTATAATGCTATAAACAATAATTTAATAGATAAGTTAATTCATAAAAAAGTAATATGAAGTGATATGTAAATCCTTCCTATATAATCCATGCATTTATAGCCTCAAAAGTTGTTGTAATAACCAATAAAACACACTCTTTGGAGGGTGAGTCAAACTTGTTATGTTGATATAATTGAAAATCATAAATTACAAGAATAACCAAATATTTTTAGAGTGGCATAATATAGGAGAGTAATTAAAATTAAAATAATATGAATCCTATATGTTAAGTATAGATGTAAGTAATAGGTTAAAAATGAACATATTGTATTAGTAAATTACAAATACTAGTATTTAACATCATATGTGAGTAGAAAATACTAGTTAGTCCCATCTCAATAATGTGATAGTGCTTCATATCAAAAATTAAATTTTTTATTATGTCTATGGGGACAATTAATATAATGTTTAATAAAATTATTATTTATGAAGGTAATTCAAGAAACTCACTAACACCATTAGTTGGAAAACATTTAATTTATGTTTCAAATTGGAATTCAACAAATGATTTCAAATTTTAAAAACTTCACCCACACTACTAAAAATTTGGGTTTATCTAGTGATAACTAAAAGCTCTTATAAAGGACCCCTTTATGAGAAAAAGAAAAAAATGAACGATAATGTGTGACCTTTATTAGCATTAGTAAAAAAAATGTAGATACGGGGGGGGGGGGTATCATCATTTTTTAAGAAGCGCTGATAAAGACCACCATTTATCAGTTTTTTTACTAGTTCTAATAAAGAAAAAATTTCATAAAAAAATTATGAATCATTTAAAATAATATATTAATATAATAATATATTCATATATATATATATATATATATATATAATATTTTATTAAATATGATTTATATAAGGGTAAATATGCATTTACACTTAATATATAAGATATTTAGACAAAATAGTTTATAAAACAATTAATAAAATAATATTAATTAATAATTTTATAATTATTAGCTCATAATAGTCATTAAATAACAATTGGATGACATAAAAATTAAATAAATTAACGAACAGTCTAAGATAAGTTGAAAACATGACTTGAACTCAAATGACAATAAATCTTGATTCGGGTGTCAGTTTGGGCTCTACCACATATCAAATTGAAGCTTACAAAGAGACCTATGTCGTAGTGATAAAAGGTAACTGTGGTCACTATTTTTTAAGGTAAAAAAAGGACAATAGAGCCTCAAAAATTGAGTTTCTAGTTGCGATACCCTAATTGTTTTAAATTTTATAGTATTTTAGCTTCGTTTAAGAGGGTCATTTTGTCCTTTTTTAGTAGAGACTAAATTTATTCTCAGGGATTATATTCATATAAATATTATGGCTTCTAAATTTTATCATTTTTCATATTTTAGTTTTATTTATAATTAAATATATTCATATTTTCTTATATTTAATTATAATAAATCAATTTATAAATACATATATTTAAACATATTTACATAAAAATTTAATTTTAAATATATAAAACAAATTGAAATATATATTTATTATTCATTTTATTTAAAATAGAAAATTATCCATTTTATTTACCTTATATATACATATGTCTGTGTGTGAATATGTATATATATATATATATTCTAATATATGTAAATGAATATTAATATATAATAAATTTAAATAAATATAAGTATATATATATCACACACACAAAGAAAAATATATTTTATAAATGTATTTGAAAATAATTATATAAATATATGAATAAAAAATATGTATGCATATATATATATATATATATAAATAAATAAATAGACATATCCTAAAATATACAACAAAATAAGTTTGGTGTTGTGGTAAAAATGTTTAAATTGAAAAAGGTGGTCCAATAATTGAATCCAGGCACACGCGCAGGGTAAACATGATAATGTAAAGTAGAAAAACACTGATTAACGGGATGTCCAAATGTTGAGAAAGGGGGGTGGTTGATGAGGTAGCATTGGTGGGGGCAAGTGGGAGTGGGAAAAGAATAGATAAAAGGGTGGAAATCATTGAAAAAGTGACTGATAGGAGCATTACAAAAATGTGTGTTTTTTTCAAATTTTATTAGCAATTAAATAAAATAATGGGAAAGCTCCTCTTTATCAGAGTTTTTGATTAGCGCTGATAAATACCCCCTGTTGAGTCAAAAGTCTTATTTTGAATTCCCTATTCCTTTTATTTTAGAAATCAGAATCTATTTATTAAATACCTTATTACTAAGTCCTTTATTTTCAAAGTAGTTTTAGAATATAATCATATAAAGTATTACCATACTTTCATTAAGACTATTGATTTATATTTTATCAATACGATTTTTATTTCAAATTCATATGAAAATAATCATATTCATGAGTTTTTTTAGAAATTATTCATTCCATGATTATCATAATGAGCCTAGATACAATTTCTATCGAACAAACAGAATACAATTTTTATCGTACACATTGTCCAGTTTTCATACCAACAATATTTTTTCAATGATATAAATCGTACTGACTCTTGTAGTGAAAATCACGAGACCCTTTTTCATTTAGTTTTTTGTATCTGTAAAATTATATTGTAATGAAAGGAAAACCTTTAAATTATAATTATGTTATGTATTCTATTTCAATATTAATTTAAAACAATGTCATTGTTGCAGTTATAATATGATTGTTGAAGTTCTAGGTGCCCATATACCTCTGATATTTCAAGAGAAAATTCAACCATTGGAGTCCAAGACAACCATTGGGATGAAGGCCTATAAATACCAGGTCATTTGAAAGAGCTTTCTATTGAATTTTTGACACTCTGTGAGAGATCTAACAAATTGATTCTACGTGTGAAAACTATGCTGTTTACAAGCCGTAAAATACTAATTCCATTTACTTTTAATGATCAAAGAGTTTTTGGTTTTCTTCGTGCGATGTTGATTGTTGTGATTACAATTGAGGGATTCCGTGGATAGGAAGACAACTATGCTGATCTTTTTCAGATCAAGAGATTCTGAATCTAGGAAGGTAGAGGTGATGATCACCTTCTTAATTGAGGGCTTGCGAGGATAGAAATACCAAGGCCAATCATCATGTCAAGGGATTACCTTGGTGTGGGTAAGATAGAATTTCTTGAAAGTATAAATCAAGGGACCGTTATCCAAGGTTATTGGATTCCATACTCTTTGGGTTAAAATAATTTCATTCACTTAGTTGTTTTAATTTTATGATGAATTGTAATAAAAAGTGAATTGTTTTATATATTCATTTTTATATTCTCTATTATATGATTAAAATATTTGTAATTGTGATTTTTATGATTACGGTCAATTCATTTACTCAATACGATTCTATACACTTTATGATAGAATCATTAAATTGTTTCAATCTGTTTATCATAATCATTGTGATTACAATCCATATTACACTTAATCTGATTAAAACATTTTCTTATTGTGAATACGATTAATTTCAATTACGACATGTGTAATAATTATCATAACCAACAGATTATGATACTTTGTCCATCAGACCAAGGGCCCAATCTAATTAATTATTTTACTTCATAATATTGTTTTATGAATTGAATTAGGTTAAATACTTTTAAAATAAATTATTTTAAGTATGAAAATGATTTTTTAATCTTAAAATTCACCCCTCTTGTTTTTATCCATTTGGATATACATTTCGAACCAAAAATTGGTATCAGAGCCAAGTATCTATATTACTGACACTCACATTTGGTATCAGATGTGGTTTCCACTGCTAATATATTTTCTTACTTTATATTTTAATTATAGTTATATTTCTTTTATTAACCTTCTGTTTGTAAATATTTGTTACACTAACGTGTTTTGGGGAAAAATAATTTTTGTTTTATTTTAAAGATGACAGGACTAAACATCAGTTCAATAGACAATCTAAATTTCACAAGACTACCCATTTTTGATGGCAATAATTATGAATATTAGAGAGATAGAATGAATACTTTTGTGACTAACACATGAGTTGATAAATTTATTATACTTAATAGTGACTATAAATTTCTTGACAATGAAGTCAAAGTATTTACCAATCAAGGGAAGAAGTAATATCGATTGAATTATAAGGTACAAAATAATTTACTTTAATCTATGAGTAGAAATATATATAGCCAGATTTAATCTTGAGAAGTAGCCAATAGTATCTAGAAAAATATGGTGATTACTCATTTCAGTACATATAAAGTTTTTGAAACTAAGAGAGCCATACTAAGAGTAGATTATCAGGATTTCTAATTCCCTTATGAAAAAATTGTTATTAAGGTTCAACAAAGGTTAATTACAAGCATTAATAGTTTACAAGCTATGGGTGAGAAAGGATTAGAAGATGAAATCCTCATGGAAAATATTATTGAAATCATGCCAAATTAATGGTAATTAAAGAAAAAAACAGTTGATGAATCAATAAATATTACTAATGTTACTCTTGATGATCTTTTTGGAACTGTTTTCCAACATGAGAACAGATTAAAAAGAGATGCTGAGAAAGTAAAAAATAAGAATGGTGGAGTCTCATTTATTTATACATCAAATTAAATTAAATCTCAAACTTCTAAAAAGATAGTTAAGTAATCAAAGAAAAATAAAGTGATTTTTCAACTAGACTCAAGTGATTCAAAACATTTTAACAATGAGTTGGCCAATCTTGCTCGAAGAATGAACAAGATTGTTGGTAAAAATAATTTTCAATATCGATATAAGAAAATTAATAAGAAAGGAATGATAATAAAGATTATGAAGTTACATATTATGAATGTAAAAGAGTTGGACATATAAGACATGATTTTACAGAACTCAAATGAAAAGACAGGAAGGAAAATAATCTTGATAAAAATTAAAAAAAGTATTAAAATAAAAAAGGAAAGAAATTCTTGAAATTTAATGACTCATGGAGTGCTAGTAGAGGAGATTATTCTAATGATTCTTCAATCAATGAAAATTATGGACAAAAGAATATTTTCCTCTATGACATAATACCTTATGAAAGTCAATGTCTTATGGATAAGGTGCACACTTTGAAGTATTTAACAAATTTGTCTTTAAATGAAAACTGTCCTGATGAGAAATGTTATATTTATTATGATGAAGAAAATTCCTTAGTAGAAGATAATACTTTACCTTCATATGAAGAAGATTCTATATTTTCAAAATTTATTGTAAATGAAAATTGTAAAGTCAATAAGAAGCTTGAGAAAGAAAATTATAGAATAAATGTTTTTAAAAAATAAGTATCAGATCTTTCAAAATATCTTGAAAATATTTTTTTTGAAATTGATTATATTTTTTGAAACCTTGAGGAAGTTAATTTTGAGAAGGATGAACTTTCTATAGATTTTGAAAAAGTCATTTTTGAGAAAAATGTTTTAGAAACAAGACTCACTTATGAAAATAATACTATTGTGGATAAGAATTTAATTACTAAACTAAATTATGATTTTTTCCTTAAAGAAACTCTTATCAAAGTATAATTTTGGAAAAAGAAAATTTTGATAATATGTATCAATAAATTCATCCTCACAATGATAATTCTAGTTTTGGTTATTCTAGTTCAAAACTTGTTTTTAGCAATAATTTTTTTTCTTCAGAAAATGCCCCTTTTACACTAAATGTAAAAGTGTAGGTCATTGGAACCCAAATTATTCCTTAAAAAAATTCTATATTTGGGGTTCCACAAAGTCCATTTTTCAAAACAAATGTGCATTCCCAAAATCTTGTTTACTAACATTTCTAGACCCTGGAAAGTTTGGGTTCCAAATTCTAATTGGTTTGTTTTCATGAAAACAAAGGAAGTACCAACAACAAGAATATATGGTACATGGATAGTGGATGTTCCCAACATATGAATGTTAAGAAATACTTCATTAAAAATATTATTTAAATGAAAGGTGGAAGAGTTACCTTCAGAGACAATGCTCAAGGAAAGATTGTTAGTTTAGATAATATTTTTCTTCTGAGAAATGATTTGATTTCAAATGTTTTATTTGTAAAAGGTATTAATAACAACCTTATAAGAATAATCTAATTATGTGTGGAATGTTACATTGTGAATTTTAGTAGTGATAACTGTATAATACACAATTCTAAGGATGAATTCATTATTTCTTCCCATTGACATGAGAATATTTATACACTAAACTTAGAAGACATTCAGATACAAGACATACCTTTTCTTATTAAAATGGAAGATAAATATTGGTTATGGCATAGAATGTTTGGACACTGTAACCTTAAGAGTTTATATAAATTGTCTAAGAAAGGAATTGTTAAAGATATATCAGAACTAAGATTTGATTATTCAAAAGTCTATAACCCTTATCAATATGGAACAAAAAAAATGTGAAGATTTAAATCTATTAGTGAAGTCTCAAAAAATGATTATTTATATTCAGTGAACATGGAATTATTTAGTCTAACACAAACTGGATGTATTGGAGGCAAATACTATGTATTTTTTTTCATTTATGATTACACAATATATACAAGGGTTTATTTCAAAGTAAAGAAATATGAATCCTATTTTTATTTTAAAACATTTTTCTCCAAATTAAAAAATGATAAAAACCTTACATTGATAAATATCCATAGTGATAATAGTGTATAATTTTTAAATTATGATTTTGAAGCCTTTTGTAGTAAGGAAGGCATTACACATAACTTTTCACCTCCTAGAACTCCTCAGAAAAATGGTGTTGTTGAAAGAAGAAATCGTATTATTTAGGAAACAACAAGAACCATGTTTAGTGAATAATCTATTGCTAAAAATTTTGGGATGAATATATTTGTACTACTTTCTATACTATAAATCGAGTTTTAATTAGTCCATTTTTTAATAAAACACTAAATGAGTTATGGATTGGCCAAAAACCAAAAGATTCATACTTAAAAGTATTTTCATGTAAAGTATTCATTTTGAATACAAAATTTAATTTACAAAAATTCACACCCAAATCCAATGAAGGTATATTCTATGTATATTCCACTACTTTTAAGGCTTATAGAGTTTTTAATAAAAACTCTTTCACTTTTGAGGAAACAGTACATGTCAAATTTGATGAAACTGACGCTTCTGTTTTTAAATAATAACAGCCTACATCTTCTGATGTATTTTCAAAAACTGATTATCAACCTTTGATAGAAGACTATTCTAATAAGAATAATAATAAAGTAATTGTTTCTGAAGTATTCACTCTAGACTTTCTACCTAATGTTGATGAACTAGGTTTACAAAAACCAAATCATTTGTTTCTTAAGAATCATCATAGTGATAGTATCATTTGTGATTTAAATCAACCTATAAGGACTATAAGTTCCTTGATAAATAAAGTATAACATCTATCATTTCTTTCTCAATTCAATTCTAAAAGTCTTAATGAGGCTTTAGGTGATAAAGATTGGATTAAGGCAATGCAAGATGATCTAAATTAATTCGAAAGGAATAAAGTGTGGAACTTGGTTGAAAGACCTAAAGAAACCTCTGTAATTGGAGTAAAGTGGGTTTTTAGAAACAAATGTGATGAAAATGTATTCATTTTTAGAAATAAATAAATACTTGTTTCTAAAGGTTATAATCAAAAAGTGGGAATAGATTTTGAAGAAACCTATGCTCTGGTAGCTAGACCTGAATCTATTGGAATTCTATTAGACTTTGTATCATTATTTAATTTCAAACATTCTAAAATGGATGTGATGTGTGATTTCCTTAATGGATATGTTTAAGAATAAGTTTTTTTTGAAAAAAATCCCGGTTTTGAAGATACAAAACATCACGAATTTGTTTTTAAACTTACCAAAGCATTATATGGAATTAAAAAAGCCACCAGAGCATGGTGTGATAAACTTACATGATTTTTATTACAATTTTTTTTGTTAAGGTAACTAATGATCAAACTCTTTTCATAAATAAAGAAATAAAAAATGTTTTTATTGTTCAAATTTATGTTGATGACATCATATTTTGATCAACTTATCAATCATTAATGGATTATTTTGCGAATCTTATGAAATACGAGTTTGAAATGAGTATGATGGGTGAGTTTACATTCTTTCTTGGTTTTCAAATTTCTCCAAACTATAAGGTACTTATATATCCAACATAATTATATTAGATATCTTCTTAAAAAGTATGGATTCGACTATACTAAAAGTATTAGTACTCCAATCGGTACCTCAAATACACTTGATCTTGATGAAGCTGGGTAACTAGTTAATCAAATAAATTTTATAAGAATGATAAGAAGTTTACTATACGTAATAGCTAGTCATCCAAAAATAATTTTTTTAATATTCTTATGTGAAATATATCAATAAAATCCAACGGAATCCCATTTAAAATGTGTTAAAATAATTTTTCCTTATTTAAAGGGGACTATGGATTTAAGACTTTTCTATTCTTTTGAAAATAATTTTGATTTAAAAAGTTTTTCCGATGATAACTTTAGTAGTTGTAGAATGGATAGGAAAAGTACATCTTGAACTTGTCATTTCTTAAGAGATTCATCAATTTCTTGGTCTTATAAGAAATAACACTCTGTAGCACTTTCCACTACTAAATCCAAATATGTGGTAGTTGGAAGTTGTTGTGATCAAGTGTTGTGGATGAAACACACAATCATTGATTATGGGATGAGTTTTACTAAAAATAAAATACTATGTGATAACACTAGTGCCATAGATTTAAGTAAAAACCCTGGACATCACTCATATGAAAAAAACATAGATATTTGGCATAAATTTATTATGGATCACACGATTAAATGAGTTATCATTTTCCAATTTAACGAAACAAAATAAAAACTTGATGATGTTTTTAAAAACCCATTACCTTTCCATAGATTTGAATATGTTAAATAAAATCTAGGAATGATCATTATATAGTTATCATTCAAATCTACTTATTTTTCAAACCACCTCCTTATATTAAGTTTCTCCTTTTAAAAGGGAGGGGGGTATATATGATTGATTTTTTTTATTTTTCTTTTCTTTTTTGACTCAAAAATTTTCATACTAAAAAATTTTCATACTCATAAATTTTTGTACTCATAAATTTTTTATACTCAATTTTTTTGTACTAAAAAACATTCATTCTCAAAAATTCATATACTGAGAAATTTTCATTTTTTATACTCAATTTTGTTTTCATAATCAAAATTTATTTTTGAAGAACAAAATATTGAAACCAATAGATCTATTCTGAGATTCTAAAATGAACAATCTCTTACCGTACACTTTCTTTTCCAATTCTAAATATTGGCATTTTGATTTTTTTTACTTTGTTTTAAAAATTTATCAGATTCATGATGAATATGAGAAAACTATTTTTTTAATAAAAAATCTCAAGAGTTCAAATTTTTTCAACCATTGGATATTTTTTCGATCTAATCCAAGCTGTAGAAATCTCAATGGTCACATTTCTTCACCTATATAAAGGTACCCCTACCCTATCCCAAATCAGTTATGTATTCTTTGCACTGAACCTCTCCAACCCTTCAAGTAGCTGAGTCCGAAGTTTTTCATGCCCAAATCCTTTTTATCCTACTCATGTTAGAAAAATATGAAACCTCTCACACCATGTATTAGAAAGTGAAGGAACCAGTTTGCCAAAAAGATTTATTAGCTATGAGGTTTTTCAAAGAAAGGTTAGTTAGTAGATAGTTTTATGATAAGTACAATTCTTCATTGAAAATAATTCTTCAATTCCAAGGATGGGAATATGTTTGTGTAGAGAAATAAAAAAAATTATCAAGATTCTATTATATTTTATGAATTCAGACAATTTTATAATTCTTTTAAAGTTGATAGTGATTTAAAAGTAACATTTTCAATGTAAGATATAGAGATTAGTATTTCAGTAAATCTGACCGCACTTTTTCTTGGTGTACCATTAGAAGGTGATGACTTTTTTACTTCTAATAAGCTACCAAAAGTAAAAGGAACCGTCAATAAGGAATGATCCAACAAATCTATTTTTGTGATTACTGAATATAAAAGGAAAACTACTCATCTTTTAGTAGACAATCATCTTACAACTCTTTGGATGCAAGGATTTGTAATTCCTAGAAAAGATGATAGAGAAACCCTGAAGGTTTTGGATGCATTCATACTAGATTATTTGGTTAATATAAGGAAACTAAATTTTATGGGTTACATTTTCCTAACCCTAAACAATCTAAAGTCAAGATAAATCAAGTCTCAACTGATTATACTTCCATAAATTTTGAGTAAGTTATTTTTTGAATGTATGGAATCCTATTATCTCCCACTCAAGTCAGTTCCAAGAAATTTGAAAGTTCCTTGGATTAGTGATGATAAGATAAAGAGGTTGAAATTTCATTTTGATTTAGAATCAAAGAAGTTTGTTAAATATGCTGATGCCCACGCTTCAAAATAAATAGTTGGATGAAGTCAGGGTATTCCAAAACAATCAGTGTCGATTGTTTCTGAGAAAGAAAAGAAAGATAAGTACAATTTTTTAATAAAAGTAAAGAAGAAAAAAGAAATAAACTGATGAAATATCTTCTAAATGGATAAAGTATCATGCCGAAAGAAAACAAGGATATATTTAGTTTGGTCCTAATCCAGCAAAATCCCTAGCTAAACAAATTCGTACTAAAGAAACTCTAAAAGAAGAAGAGAATAAAAGGAAGTTGAAAAAGATAACATATGATATTTTTGACAATGATATGTTGTTAAAAGGATTAGAAAAGTAAATAACTGAAATCATCATCAGAGAGACCATGAAAAATGAATCAATCACTCCCTTCATCCAAGAAAAGTGAAAGAAGAAGCAAAAATTGGGTAAATAACTGGATCCAGAAAAATATGCTAAAAATAATTCTATAATGAAAAAGAAGATAGTGAAAATAGAGAGATAGATGAGTATATTAATGAAGAATTAGAAATAAATGAAGAGGAGGAAATAGAAGAAAATGAAAAAAAGAAGATAAGGAGGAATATGAGAATGAATAGGAAGATGACAATGATAATGATGCTAGTTAGGAAGAAAAATCACAATATAATAGAATACCTGTAAGATTATCAGAATCTACTTCATGTAAGTTAGCTTCTCTAAGAGTTGAATATTCAAAGCAAGCTAAATAAGGAATCCAAGTAGAGAAAGTCATTCATATTCTAGATAAATAGGAAGAGACCAAGGATGATATAGATCATAATCTAGAATAGGAAAAACATGATGGTGGAATCCATCCAAGAGAACTTTATAACTATGAATAAGATACTGATTCAGAAAATACAATCTCATTGAAAAGAGATCAATACATTTTTGAATCCCTAAAAAGTATTTAAAATAAAATTCCATATCTCCTAAGGATTGAAGGGAAAATTTATTTGGCTACGGACAACAAAAAAAAAATATCAAACTCAATCAAGCTTCTAAGATAAATACTGATAAGTCTTGAGGACTATTTAAAAGTGATTGATAAGAGTATAAAGGAACATAGAAAATCTTGAAATAAAGTGGTGAAGTGGTTACATAAATCTAATTTAATTATCAAACTTCATGAATATTTAATTGAATATATTAAAAGGTTTTTGAATAAATGTACAATTTCATTCAACAAATTGGCTAGTGATACTACTCAAAAAATAAAAGACTTTAGAAACCTAGTTGATTCCCGATCCAGATAATTCAAATAGATTTAAAAGAAGTTGAATGTTATTCAATAAAAAGTTTCAAATATGGTGTTTTAAAAAGATGAGATAATCTATTTGAAAAATTAAAATGTCTTGCTTACTAATAGAGTTAAAGATAAAGATAAAAAAAAAGAAACTCCCAGAAATTCAAGATTCATACTATCGAATAAAAGTTTCAATCATAGGAGGAAAATCATCATATCCAGGACCAATTGTTTTAAGAACATGAAGAAAATTTTCTATCTCAGAAGTAATATCTTGATATTCTGATGAATAATAAGAATCAATTCAAGAAAATTAAGACTATTTTGTTAGATCTCTTAAACAAGGAAAAGGAAAAAGAGAAGAAATAATCTTTTTGAACTCTTGTTGTATACAATATTTCATTAAATCTATTTTGGATTCAAGTTTTACATTGTAATTTTCTATTTTAGACTTGTGGTTTGGGCTTTCAAAAAAGGGGGATATTGTTGAGTCAAAATTCTTCTTTTGACTTCTCTATTCCTTTGGTTTTGGTAAATCACACTATTTCTTAAATACCTAATTATAAACTCTTTTATATTAAAATTAGTTTAAGAATATAATCATATATAGTTTTACCACACTTTCATTAAGTATATTGATTCATATTTTATTAATACAATTTTTTATATGCATACGATAATAATTGTACTCATGAGTTTTGAAGAAATGATTCATTCCATGATTATCATAATGATATTGGATACAGTTTCTATCGAACACAATGAATAATATTTTTATCATACACATTGGCCATTTTTCATAGTGACAATATTTTTGTAAAGATATAAATGTTACTGAATCTTGTAATAAAAATCATCGGACCATTTTTCATTTAGTTTTTCATATCCAGAAAACTGTATCATAATGAAAGAAAAACCTTTAAATAAAAATGATGTTGTGTATTCTATTTCAATATGAATTTAAAATTATGTTGTTTTTTCAGTTATAGGATGACCGTTGGAGTGCCAGGTGTCCAAATCCCTATGATATTTTAGGAGAAAATTCAACCATTGGAGACCAAGACAACCATTGGGATGAAGGCCTATACATAACAGGTCATTTGAAGGAGATCACTGTAGATTTTTTGACACTCTGCAAGAGATTTACAAAATTGCTAATACATGTGAAAAATATGAAGTTTAAAAGCCGTGAGCTTCTTGTTTCACATACTTTTAAAACTCAAAGAGTTTTTATTTTACTTCGTTCGATGCTGATCGTTGTGATTTCAATTGAGGTATTTTGTGGATAGGAAGACAACTGTGCCGATTTTTTTGAAGATCGAGGACTTTTGAGGCTAGGAAGATGGAAGTTCCAATCATCTTCTTGATCGAGGGCTTGTGGGTATAACAAGACAGAGGCCGATCATCATATCAAGGGTTTACCCTGGTGTGGGTAAGATAAGAAATCTTTAAATTATAAATCATGGGACCTCTATCCAAGGTTATTAGATACCATACTCTTTGTGTTAAAAGAATTGTATTCATTTAATTGTTTTAATTTTCTACTTTATTGTAATAGAAAGTGAATTGTTTTATATATTAATTTTTTTATTATCTATTATGTGATTACGATCTTTGTAATTATGATTTCTATGATTATGATAAATTCATTTACTCAATACAATTCTGTAATCTTTATGATATAATCATTAAATTGTTTTGCTCTGTTTATTATAACAATTGCGATTATGATCCATATTATGCCTACTATGATTAAATCATTTTCTTACTATGAATAAAATTAATTTCAATTATGACCTCTGGAATACTTATCATAACTTACCAATTATGATACTTTGTCCATCAGACCTAGGGCCCTATCTGATAAATTTTTTTACTTCATAAGAGGTTTTGTAAATTTGAATTTGTTTAAATCATTTTAAACTAAATTACTTTAAGTATAAAAATGAATGTTTTTAAACTTAAAATTCAACCCTCTTGTATTTATCCATTTTCATATACATTTCGATCTAACACCCCCTTTATCAGAGTTTTTTTTCTAGCACTGATAAAGGTCCCCTTTATCAGTACTTTTGTTAGCACTAATATAGACACTCTTTATCTACAGTAAAAAAGTGCGGATAAATCCTCCCTTTATCAATGAAAAAAGCATTGGTAATTCCCCCTTAATCTCTATTTTTTAGCACTGATAATGGTGAGGCTTTAACAATACTTATATTAACAAATATTTTTTAGGGCTGTTAAAAGTACAACTTCTAGTAGTTCTAGATGATATTTTTCTCGAAGTAAAGAAGCCCATGAGTACCTTGTAAAATAATATATATAAAATGAAAATAACAGCGGATGACACATTGAGACAATAAATTGGAAGACCCAAAACATTGAAGTGCGCTTGTGCTATAGGTATGGTAGAAACATGTAGTGATATAAAATGAAACCAATATGATTTATTAAGTAGGAAATCCATATAAGAAAAATTCCACCCTAGATATGTCAATTTTAGGGATACTAATTAACAAAAACTTACATATGATAATGGATAAATCATGTCTACGTTGACAATGAAAATGATTAGATAAAGGAACGGATTAAGAATAAGTATAAGTAGAAAGAACAAAGTATGAATGTTATTTCATTAGAAGATTAAGAAATTATTATAAACCATCCAAAAGGATTCCACTAATAAGAATACGACTGGTGTCTTGAGACTTGGAATAAAATTTAGTATGATATTTTATTATTATTATCATGGGAAAATTGTGATACTTACACCAAATTATTTTTTATATCTAGAGCGTGAAACACATTTAACTGTGTCAAATTTATGGAAAAAATATATCACACTAGAGTTTATCCAGTATGATAAAGTTGAATACCTATTCCATTGGCCATCCTTATATACTATAAACCATAAAAGTCTTAGAAATAATGTTTATGATACCAAGTAGAGGTAACACTATTTGATGAAGCATCAGAATTAGGGTACCATCTTGGGTCATAAATAGAAGCTGGAGTGGTAAACATAGTTGTTGGAGATGGAATATTCAGAGGATTATTTGAAAGAAAACATTCATAAAATGGACTCATAAATCGATGATAAATATAATGATATCATTTAAAGACCATATATATAAATCTTGAACAAATGTATCATTGGGGTCTATTGTTGATGGTGCGAACCCTGAAGCTCATATGATTTCTTATAGGAGTGACCTGGGCAATTCTATTCATGAAATCTTGGATTAGATAAAAAAAGAAAAATAAAATTTTAATGATCAATCAGAATATTTAACAGAGTGATTAACCATATTGGTTAAAATCTCAATATCTAAACTATTATATATATAACATTTAACTTGATCTTCATGAGGTAGTAAAATCACCTCAATTTAATGAACTATATATGGATCCTGGTCAAAGGTAATTAGAACAATAATTCTAATGTATTCATCAGGAGATCTTTCTAAAATAGTATCAATATATCCATCATTTTAAATGAATTATGCTATAAAACCAAGAGCATAATTCTTTTTCATGGATTCATGAAAATATCTTCTGAATGATCAATTACTCTTTTCTATATTTTTTAGTTGAGTCTTCAATTGACTTTCCCTAGATTATGTGTATGAGGTGAATAAAGTCTTAATTTTCTTCCATATTTGGAAGGAATGATGATAACCAATAATAATATTTAACAAATTCAAAATTATAGGAGATGGTAAATAATAAATAATTTTTTGATCTTATATATTATAATAAAAAAGACCTCATTAACATCACATTTATTCTAGTCTTTTTTTGGTGAGTAACTCCTCTAGTACATAATGTCATTCAAATAGAAAATGTTGTAAGGAATATTCATAAATTGTATATTGAACATGATGTTTCTCGGTGATTTTTTTTCATTGCACTTAATCGATACCGATAGAGCCTTGAGTAATATTGTAATAATGGTTGACGAATCTGGTGTTTTTTATGAAATTTCACTAGTGTTGATTATATCATCTATGATGTTTTCTAATTTCACAGTTTGATACATTGTAGTAAAATGGAAATAAATAAAATTTAAGAATGTATTATAAATCAAAGTGGAAAAGTATCTATGATTTGATCTAAACATACAAACTAAGAGACACATACAATAAATCTAGAATGTTATGGGGCATAATAAAAGCAGTTGGGATCATTCCCAAAAAATGTTTTTGTTGGATTATTTAGATAAATCCTAAATATCAGACAATAAAAACACCAAAATATTCACACAGAGGATCTTTTCACATATAATTTATAATTAATTTATATAAATAAGAATTATTCTTTCTTTTAATTCATTATTCATTGCCAAATAGATGACCATTTTTTTCATATAATAATTTCAATGAAGGAAGCATGTATAGAATCCCTCTAGCGGTATCCACATGTTCTCTACAAACATTGGAATGTCATGGATGGATCTTTGTGTCCTAGTTATAAAGACTAATCACCTTAAATAGTTCCCATTGATTGCTATAAGAATCCCTTTCGATATTGAAGGATTTTATCTACTTATCTAAGGGACAAGAGAGGGAGGGGGGGGGGGATCTATACTCTCTATTCATGTGAGTGTTCTAGGGAGAGTTATATTTAATATTGAGAGGATTCTATAGAGATAAAAGTAGTTCAAAATAAAAATTGATAACCTTATAAATGATATAATCAGGTTAATATAATTTGGCCAAAGAATAAGCTATTGCATAAATAAATGAACTATTATCTTAATTCTAAGTGAATCCAATATAAAATAATAACAATAATAATTTATTTGACATGAAATAAACTCACATATATATATAAATATCATTTCCTTTGAACCTTTAACTCAGCCAAAAAATCCTCAGTATTCATCAAACCTTATATTATAACTATTTATTTAAATAAATAATTATCACTGTATTATTATTTCAATAGATATATATGCGATCAATATTAATAATTTTTATTCCTCAGAAAATAAGAATAATATTTATTATAATATTAAATTCATATATAATTTAACTAGTGTTCTAGATATACTTAGTGAATGAATATAAGAACCACTTTCTTATTATCATTAGACTAGTTGTTCTAAATTCCAAGATCACTATCTAGAAACATGTCAAGGGACCCATGGAGAAAGTTGTTAATGTTCCAATGATAGAATCCTCCTATGAATTATCAATATGTTATATACTCCCTTTATCTCAATATCTCATCAAGCATGTTTCATTAAAATTGTCATAAAACTATATTCTCTATATATCATTCTTTGAGTTTACTGAAATGAATTAGGTAATAAAAATTCCATGGACATGATATTAATTAAATAGATCCATTACAATCAAAGAGAACGAGATATTTACATAATTTAACTCAAAAGGTAAAAATACTTTCTTGACTTATTCATTAATTTCATATCACGTGCGACACACCCAAATTATCATACCTCATCATGAGTATATGTATTCAAGATTTTTTGTTCACCATGCATGATATATATTAATAATAATATCAAGTCTAATGACCAATACAGATGTCTATAGATAGGAATATCCAGTGACACATATAACATGTGGAATCCCTTCAAGATTTTCTGTTCTCATAACCTCATCTCTTAGATATTTCCAAGTGAGAACATCATGAAATTAAGTATCAATTTTATATGATCCATCAACACCTAATAAGAAAAATTCTATATGTTCGTTAGATAGATTTCATCTGGCCATAGAATATGTATTTAATAATATCATCATAACACTTCAATGTAACATCATATCATATAACTTCTATGATTTTTCAATACATAAGATACTCTAAGTACATTATCACATTAATGTTTTTTAGAATTACACTCATTACATGATAAATTATTTATTAATATTCAGGACCATGAATATATAGGTAGAAAAAATTATATAAATTAGTCGGTTCTAGAGAAAAAAATCCAATATAATCACACTTGAACTAGAGCTAAATATAAATGATTTTCTATTCTCCAGATGTCACATGATATTCATTCTCCTTCTGAGATAAGGTTTTAGTAAAAGTTCCACTATGTCATCCTTTGTGAACAATTATCTTACCATGACCTCACCAATTTTCAAAAAATCCATTAAGGGGTGATATATCTAAAGTATATTCTTCATCTGTTGATGTTACCTTGGATCCTTGGAATGGGCCACCACTATATCATTATAATAATACAATGTGATAGGTTCTTTACTGCTAGGAACCACATCAAACTCTTGGAAAAAGCTGTGCATCCACACTCCTTCATTAACGACATCAGGAGCTGAAATATATTAAAAATATACTATTGGATCAGAGATCAACTAACTATTTGAGATATTCCAACATAAAAGTACTCTATTATAAGTGAACACATATCCTGACTATGATTTCAGGTCATCTTAATCTATCTATAAACTTGTGTATCACCTGATGACTATCTCCTCATATTCTCCACAAATAGGGAACATATCCTTAGTAAACCTCATATACTTTTGGATAGTATTTAATACCATAAAATAGTATCCTCTTATATCTGATTGATATTATCCTACCACACTCAAGGCATCAGAAATATCAATCATGGTAGATAACATGACATACATGACATATCATATTTCCAGCACTTAAGGAATCCAAGTCATCCTCTATCTTCCCTCCTGTGGGAATGTTTTTTTAGAAAGATTTATACTATGTGAAAATGGAAACAATACCCTATTATATTTCTAGATACTAAATATATTTAGTATATTATGAATTTATGTACACTAACTTAGTCAAAGAATCTTATTAGATCATATAGATCCCAATGAATAATGTAAGAATATTGCGAGGGTGGGGGGAGATTCGGTATCTACCCAATTTTACCATGTTTTTGTTTCTATCTAAATTATTTTATATAATGCTTGAATTATGTAATTTTTAAGATTTATGGAAATTTAAATATACACTAATCCATTACCTTATTATGAAATTTAAGAATAGAAAAAAATAGCATCACATAAAGTTTTTACAAGGTACGAATCCTTCCTGAAAAACCTACACCTTATCATGTTTGAATTTATCAAGTACATAAATTTTGTTATCAATTTAATTTGATGCTATTAAAAGTACAATAAAATTGACACAAAGGGGTTGGTATGGAATTATCCAAGTTCCCATGGACTAGTATCTTCCACTTATGTTTCTCTACTATATAACAAATGTGGAAAGTTATTTATACCACATCCTAAATTTTTCAACTCCTATCATAAAGTAATAGTTTATAAAGGAACCACCCATTCATCAAGGGTCCTACTAAAATTCAAAAAATATGTCTTAGGATACTATGAAATGATTAACAAATATCCATGCAAGTTGGTTATGTTATTTACCTCATCATCAGAATGAACATCGTATATGTATATCTAGATGTATCACTCCACCATCTTACTCCATGAGTCTAAAGACATAGGTCTTTCAATATAGAAAAGTACTGGTACCTTATCCACTTGATCTGATTCTATGATATATGAATATAATTAGATTCTTCTCCTCTTATTGTTTAATTGACATGTTTATTCCTAGATGTATTTGGTTCTTACATCGATACACAAATATTTCCATTGGAAACAAAAATATCAATTTATCTCTTGGTTACTTTCTTATTCTTCTAACATACACACATACACATATTCATTGGTAATATCATGAAAATAAAATGAATATTATTTTCATAATAATTAAATTTTAATTCCACTGTAATATCAGTCTTTTAATTCCTCAATATCCTCAGTAGGAGTTCTTCACATTTCAAATATCATTAAAATTTGAGTCATAGTCTCTCCTTAAGACTAGGATTCTTATTTCCCACATGATAATAGAAATATAAAAACTTCTATTTCTCTACAAAATCGATTATTTTTTAATCTTTTGAAATTTATACATGTATGAATGATTCCATGTATTGTGACATGGAATATCCTCTTGAGGCATGCCATCGTCCTCTTCATCTTTATAGACAATAAACTTTGGTTTGATACTAGATTCATAACATGGTGGTATAGCCTAATTATTTTAATTATCACAAATAATGTTTGTTATGTATCTAACAAGATTAATGTTTTATGACTGTTACTCATTTTCTAAGTAAATTTGTGAAAGAACTTGGTTAAGTGTTGTTCTACAGTTAGTTTAATGCATCTACCATTAGTTCAAAAAGATACACCGATGGTTATTACGATCTAGTACTGGACATATAACATTGATATATATACTATTAAAAAATATACTACTGAATGATCTACCGGTGATAGATCTACTGATGACATATCTACCCTAGAAAGATATACCACTAAAGAGATCTACCATCAGATAGATCTAATGTTAATAAAATATACTATCAACACATCTACCATCCGAAACGATCTACCACTCGACTGTGCTACTACTAGTATGTTCTACCAATCAATGATGGTAACATCAGGATGAGTTACAACCAGAATTCGTGTACCACTATTGAGAATTTTCCACCAAGATAGATCTACCACCAGAGAGGATCTACCGCCAATTTGCTAATGTTTCTATCCAGAATCTTATTCAAATTTAATTATAGGAATTAAATGTAGTCAGATTCACATGGATTTAAGAATCATTATTCTTAAACTACTATAAAGATGCGTTAAAGAAAGAGTTAGACCTTTCCTCATTTTGTGATTAGTACAAGGATCCAATGGATAATTATACATGCACCTATATAAATTATACATAACATCCTCATGGGTGTGTTAACTGAGTAGAGTCGATAGTAGTGATACATTAAAAAAGAATATGGATTTTCATATGATGAATCAAGATAAATACAAATACACATGTGTGTTGAAGGATTTTGGACATCGATAGACTAGATACAAAAGGACTTTCCAAACCTTCAAAATGCTCTGTTTTCTTATATATTCTGATAAATCTGTTTGAGCACCTTTCAAAGATATAATCTAGGACCTTTGAATATATAAAGCTATTTAGATTGATCAACATCAATTTTTCCATCACTATTAATTTCTCTTTTTTTAATGCTTTACATTTTATTTGTGTTTTGTTTTTATTTATTTATATCTAAAACTTATGCTCATTTACTTAACTAGAGATTTATTGAAAATCTCTCTCAAATTTATTCATTTTTATACCCAAAAAACTATGGAAGAGGTCATGTGTGACCTATACTTCTTTTATCACATGTATAACTATTGAAGAGGCTTTATTCATAGATATCCTATGTGTTGTTATTTGTAAAAACCAATACAGGTTATGGATAAAGTTTATTGTTTAATAAACTTCTTGGTAGTGGGATATTTCCATATAGAGGGGATTAAGTATTATCTTGATACCAAACACCTTGTTTTAATTATGCTGTGTGTTTTATTAGTTTTTTTTCTATGTATTTCATAGTTTAAAACTGTATCTATTTTAAAATATGTATCAAAACTTTAATATGATATTTAATCTTAATTTGTGCTATATATAATTTTTTTGATCAAGTAATTTAGTTTAAAAAGTTAAAGTGATTTCAAAGGTTAATTTAACCGATCATTGATCCCGCTTTGAGAAACTGTTTGAAAAATAAAATTATATATTTTTATGTGTTTGATTATCTTGGTGTATTTATTAAATTGGTGGATGTTTGTTTTAAATTATTTTAAACAAAAATTTTATCAGGAACTCAATTCACCCCCCTCTTGAGTTACTCACTCCGACCAACATTTGGTATCAAAGGAACTTTCAAAATATCTTTTACTACAATCTAATTTCTATTTAAAGATCATAAATTTTTATTTATTATAAATTTAATTATTTGTGGATAATAATAGAAAAGAGGGAACTTCCACTAACTAGCCTCTTAATTTGAATGGTACTAATAATGTTCATTAGATGATTAAAATAAAAATTCATATTGAAAACATGGGTTTTGAAATTTTTATTATCATTGAGGGTAAATATGAACTACCCAAAACTACTAGAGTTGAATGGAATGATACTAATAATAAAGATGATAACTATAACTATAAAGTTATGAATTATTTATACTATGATTTAGTAGATGATGAGTTGAATAGAATATATTCCTATACCGATGAATTTGGGATTTGGGATACCTTGGCTGTTTCTCATGAAAGAACTTCAAATTTAAAAGAAATGAGTTTGAATACCTATACTATTAAATATTATAATTTTAAGATGAAACCCAATGAATCAATTTGTGACATGTATATCAGGTTCAATGAGATTGTGGACATGATGCATTCAATAGGTAAACCAATTATTGATAAAGATCAAGCGATACATCTGATGAAATGTATACTAGACAAATGGAGAGGAAATTAAATTTCAATTAAAGAATCATTTGATATAAGTAAGTTTCTTATTAAAGAGATAATAGAAAAGATTACAATGTATGAGGAGGAACTCAAAGTGAACAGATAAGAAGAAGATAAACTAAATAGTATGTTGGTAGTTTTTAAGACAATATACTCAAAGAAAAAAAGGAAATATTAAAGAAGATAAATCATGAGATGCAGAATCATAATAATATAGTGATAAAGAAATGGATCACTTAGATAAAAGATTCAAGAAATTTAATAAAAGGTGAAGATTCTTCAAGAATCCAAATTTCAATGGTAAGTATGAAAATATAGGAGACTAGATAAAATAAAAGAAAAAGGATAATACTATAAATGAACTAGTCTTATATGAATGCATGAGAAAAGGATATATAAAAGAATATTTTCATAAGTAAAAGTTTAAGAAAATGTATGAGGACATATATAAGAGGTATAAAAATGATTTGAAAGAAACTTAGAGCGCTTCAGAAGATAGTTCAAGTGATTCAGACTCAAGCAGATAGGATAATCATGATATATCCAATATGAATTTTATGATAAACACATATGAGGTATCTAATATTTTTTTTGAAACTACTATTCATAATTATAACATTTTTGGAAATGAATATAGTGAATAAAAAATGTCCAGTGATGAAATGGTTGAGTACCAAAATATGTTGGAGTATACCTTCAATGAACTTAAAGATAAATATAAGATTTTAAATAAGTAAAGTGCCTTATATAATCACTTTAAAACATATCATAGTATATAAAATAACAAAAATGATCAATGAATAAAAGAAAATAATTAGCTAAAAAAATATAATGGACAATTAAAAAGGGATCTGTATAAATTAAAAAATGGAATAAATGATTTAACTTAGATTCATGGAAAGAAAACTAAACCTAAGTATACTAAAAGAGTGGATACCAACATAGACAAATAATGATAAATAATACTAAATTTATTTCTAGTTCTAATTATGATAGTTCTATAAATAAATTATATTCTTATGAACAAACCAAACTTATTATTTATAAAAGTCTCAGATCTGCCTTTAAGAAACCAGTTAAAAAATTATTAATTCTAAAAGACCATATTACTATCATATTTGGCCCCAAGAAAATTAGGGTATCAAATTTATTTTTGGTTTAAATATATTTTGTATGAAACTTAATTGAAAATATAAAGAAAAAATTTATGGTATCTGGATAGTGGCTGCTCTAAACACATTACATGGGATTATTCAAATTTTAAGAACCTAATCAATATTGATAGTGGTCATGTCACCTTTGGTGACAATGCCAAAAGAAAAATAATTAGACTTTTTTAAATAAGTAATTATTATACTGTTTTAATTTCCAATGTTTTATTTTTTTATGGATTAATGTATAATATTCTTATGACCTCACAATTTTGTGATTATGGTTTCCATTTTAAGTTAGAAAATAATTCCTACAAAGTCTTTAATTTTGAAAATTATTTATTTTTCACTTTGTTGAGAAATTATAATATATGTTCTGTTAATTTAAATTTCTTATTTTATCAAAACATTTACTATCTAAGTGCCTTTCACAAAGAGTCTTGGATTTTGAATAGGATACTAGGACATTGTAACATACACTCTCTTATAAACCTTATTAGCAATGTGTTGGTTAAATACTTTCCTAAACTAAAATCCCCAAATGATAATGTCTATAACCCATTTTAAAAAGGGAAACACCAAAAAATATTTTTCAAATCAATGAAATATGTTTTATATTCTCAACCTCTATATTTTGTTCACAAGGACTTCTTTGGACCCTCTTGAGTATATAGATTAAATGGGAAGCACTATTTTTATTTTCTATTAGAAGACTTTCCAGATAAACTTGGGTATTATTTCTATCCCACAAAAGTGAATCTTGTTATTATTTTGATAAGTATGCCATATAATTGGAAAATATTAATGGTATTAGAATTAATAGATAAAAGAGTGATCATATACATGAGTTTGAAAATCAAGATTTTAAATCATTATTCTCACAACATAGCAATAATCACAAATCTTCTACTCCTAGAACCCCACATAAGAATTTTGTAGTGGAAAGGAGAAATATAACCCTTTTGTAAATTTCCCATACCATACTAAATCAGTATGATTTAATTATTTATTTTTGGATATAATCTGTAAATAAATCCTATTCCATAATCAATAGATTTTTAATTAGACCAATTTTAAAGAAAACCCTATATGAATCATGTAATGGAAGAAAAACAATGGTTAATTACCTTAGAGTTTTTGGTTACATAGTATTTATTCACAATACAATTTATAATATTAAAAAATTTACATCCAAGAGTGATGATAGAATTTTACTTGGATATTCAACAACTACTAAGTCATATAGGGTATTTAATAAAGGCACTAAGATTATGGATGAATCTATACATGTAAAA
Organism: Viscum album; assembly: GCA_963277665.1. Taxonomy (NCBI): domain Eukaryota; kingdom Viridiplantae; phylum Streptophyta; class Magnoliopsida; order Santalales; family Viscaceae; genus Viscum; species Viscum album. Next base: position 93,235,975 of record OY728125.1, read on the forward strand.
TATGATGAAATAGATCCACATGAGTCTAAGAATTATTTAGATAACCTTCAAGATGATCTATCTAAGTAGAATAAAAATTCTAAGCCTTCTGAAAATTATATGAAACAAGAAGAAAAATCTTCAAGTTATGATGAACTACTTGAACCTGAACTAGTAGAGGATATTGAAATATCAAAAAATTATTTTTCTAGAACTGTTATAACTCATAGATACAATTCCTTAGATGCTATAGTTAGATACCTAAATATAAGAACAAAATGTAATGATTCTCTTAGAAATAAAGTTGAATATTAAACTTTCTTTTCATAGATTGAACATAAGAACTTCAATGATGAAATTAATGACGAATTCTGGGTAATAGAAATGCTAGAATAACTCTATCAATTTGAAAAAAAACCATATTTAGGAATTAGTTAAAAAACTTAACGAAATTATGACCCTTTTCACTAAATGTGTGTTTAGAAACAAAGTTTATGGTGCATGCACCATAATTAGAAATAAAGATAGATTGGATGCACAATGATATAGTAAATAAGAAGATTTTGACTATGAGGAAACCTTTTCACCGGTACATAGAATTGAATCCATTAGAATTAATATTTATTATTAATAGAGAAAATATTTTAAATTAAATTTTCATTGAATTTCATTTTTTTATACCCACCAAAGTGTACCTTTAATATGAATTGCTGCATTTTTATGATATCGGTGATATTTTGAGCTGAATAGTAAAAATGGCCCATTTCAGATTTTTAACTATTTTAAATTTTTTTATGTTGACCATAACATTTTCTACACTAATCCAAATTAAAAAATTATTTCTTTTCCAAATTCTACACATCCAGGTCTTCATTTAATCCTTCTTGACTAAAAGCTGAATCAGCCATATAGAAGCTTAAAAAAAGCTTAAAAGTTGGACTAGGAAAACTATTTACAAATCTGTTGATTTTTTGTGTGGGGTCCATAACACATTCATAGTGGGACAAATTGATGTGAAATTCAGTGGTTGGATGCGAAAGAAGTTTTGAAACATCTTTTTTGAAGGATATGATACATGAATTGGCCGTTTTAGTGGTCATTAAAGCATCATAATATGGAGGTTTGTGATTTGGAGAGTCTCACTAGACAGACTAAATTGTCAGAGTAAAATGAGCATAACTATCGAAATACTTGTCCAAATCCGCTGAAAGTTTGAGGGGAAACGCCCAAGATAATTATGAACAACATTAAAGAAGGGTGAAACATGTGAAGGTGTTATTTAATTGGACTAAAATGCATAAATGTTTTGGGGACATATTATGGCTATAAAAGGAGGGGAGCTCCTCCGTCTTAAAGCATCTCTTTCTATCCCATTCCCTCGAGGACACCAAGGAGGAGAAATTTTCAAATTTCTCTGTTTTATTTATTTTTATTTTACATATATTTGTAATTCCTTCTTCTTTACCATTCATATCGATTACCCTTACCATGGCGGGGTAAACATTTTGAGTGATCGGGGAAGGGTTGATTTTCTATTTTGTAATGCTTGAGTTCTTGGACGTAATTGAATGAAATTTATTTCTTCTCTAAAGTTGTTTTAAATTTCATATAACATATTTTATTATCAAATGCAATAATTCTTGAATTTTAATTCCATTATTTATTTTTTCCTTGGAAAATAATCATTATCTCCCTCCACTAATTTTTGGTTTATATATGATGGAATAGACCATGGATTAGTGGTGAAGTACTCGATGATTGTCAGTACATCTAAAAGGGGCAGTGAATTTTCTTGATTGTTTGGGATAAACAAGTCCTGATCGAGAATTTCTCAAGTCAATTGAGTATATTCAATATATCTCTTTTGCACCGGGAAGGATATTTGACCAAACTAAGATCTTGGTAAGGTTTTCTCTCACCATCATAATTTCACCAAGGAAGTGAGAGGAAACGATTGTGGAAACTCACTTTAATCAACAAAGAAGAGGAGGTTTGAATTAAATTGAAAAAGGATATCATTACAATTGGGAAACCGAACCTGACCTAATTACCCATTTAATATCATAGTTTTTAATCCTTTGAATTTTGAATTTCCATTCAATCATTTTATTATAAATTTATTCTAAAAAACACCATTTTTATCCTCATTTAAAATTGAAAAATAGTTTTGTGTGCACTGATTTTTGGGAGAATTATTAGTGTTAATCACTAAACTACACTAGTGAATATAAAAATTGTTTTTCCATTCCCTATTATAGGAATGTGTCAAACATGATGCCATTTCCGGGGAGGAATTGCAACAAAAAAAGAGATTTTTAAAATTGAATGACCCGTAACTGAAAAGAACCATTAATTGAATGAGATCCCGAAAATTGAAAGAATATTAACCCAACTAAGAAAAAGAAACCCACCAAAAATATTTGAAGAAATAGATCTCTAATATTCAAGTGAAACTCTTAGTGTTCACGCTGAACCTAGAATCATGGTTCGAAATCCCAACCCAACCATGCATGCTCTATGTGCACCTCAATTTTCCAATCAAAATAACCATCTCATTGCACCCACTGAACAAAATGATTTTGAATTACATGTCAATATTATTCTTGGACTTACAAAGTTTCATGGTCTTGGAGGAGAAGATCTAAATCGTCTCATGGAAGAATTCAGATACACTTTCTCAAGCTTCAGTCCAAGAGGAGCACCCAAAGACCAATTTCAGATACATTCACCTGGAGAGCTCCGCCTCTCGGCCTCTCCGTTCTCCCATAGGGTTTCTTCCTCCCGCGATGGAGCACCGCCTCTCGGCCTCTACTTATTTCTTCACTGACATATTTTCTTCTGCTTCCTTTCCATCACCGGGTCCTCCTCGGGATCTTTTTATCTGGTGGTACTTTCTCTTTCGATGTCCTTGGCTTCAAGTGCGCTTCTTCGACGGTGAGTGAACCATCTATTTGCCATTATTTCCTTTTTTGGGATTGTGTCTCAGGTTTTTAGAACTTTGACCATGAATCTTGGCTGTTCTTCCAAATGGATCCGTCGTGCTAGACTCAATTTCTGGTCCTGTTTGGCATTCATCATGGTGTTTTGGGATGTTCTAGGGTTCGTGGTCGAGTTTCGCTGCTGAGGCCTTGCCTGAATCTTCCCCTCTTATGCTTGTTTCATGGTTTTCCTTGATTGATGTTTTTTATTCCTCAATGTCTAAGTCATCAGCTCTTCCCCTCTTCGTGGCGAATTTATACTGTTTTTGCGCATTTGCAAGGGTTTTTTTACTCTCTCTTTATGGTTCTGTTCATCTTGGATGTGATTTACTAATGTTTTTATTTTACTATTTCGTTTCAAGTTTCGGATTTTTTGGTTGGATGGATATGCTTAGTGTGATGACAATGGTGTTTCTTAATTGTGTGGTTTGTGGTCCATTCGAAGATCGCTCCTCGCTGATTGGGCCTTCCCATTTAAAACTCTGCTCTGGCCTCTGGCTCCTTCTCGCCAAGCCAGGTCAGTTTGGTGCGTTGGATCCCAATGAGGTTTTGGGATGGTGTGGTTTTAGTTGTGGTTGACCTCTCAGGAGGTGCGACATAGAAGATAGTGGATTCTCTGATGGTGGTTTTTTGGTCCAAAATGGTGATGCTTCAAGCTGTGTGTTTTCGACAATGATGCTGGTTCTTATCGTCGATTATGATGGATCCTGGTGGCTTCCTCACCGGTGATTGGTGATGGGTGGTGATGGTGATTGTGGATTAGAAATGCTGTTGATGGCTGATGGAAAACAAAGCGACTCCAGTAGACACAAGAGACTCCTGAATCGAGGCAGGAATCGGGTTTTGTGTTGCTTTTGAAATTCAAATTTGGCAACTGGTTATGTTCTATAGTTTGAAACTTTGATTCCTTCCTGGTGAGGTTTTGGGTCTGTAACTTAGGTATCCTCTTATCCTTAAACTGGATATTTGGAAATAAAAATTGAATTTTCAGAGGTGAGGGAATTCCCCTTCTCACTCTAAGGAGAAGCTAAAGAATGGTTGTATAATTTACAGCCAGGGGATATCAGTGATTGGGAAGACCTAAAAAGATATTTCATGCAAAGATTATTTCCCAAATCCAGGAGTACTGCCATCAAGAAGAAGATTTAAATCATACGACAATCAACTAGAGAAACCCTCTATGAGTACTGGGATCATTTCAAGAAGCTATGTTCCAGCTTCCCACATCAAGAAAGGGAGGAACACCATTTCCTTGTGTTCTTCTACCAAGGAATTCTGGATAATGATTGAAATATTCTAGATGCCTCATCTGGGGGATCTCTGATTGACCAGTCTCCTACATATATTAGAGTACTAATTGAAAATATTTCTCAAAACTCACAATAATTTGGAATAATAGGAATGGGAACCAGGGGGATACATGAGGTAAAAACATCTCCTTCATCTACATTGATTGAAACCAATGTTTATGGCCTTGCAAGGTTAGTCCATCAAATGGCTGTAACTAAAGAAAATGGACAACAAGATTTAGCTCAGGTATGTGGTTTATGTTATTCTTACACTCATTATACTGACCAGTTCCCTGAGATACATGGGACATAACACTGCGCTACAACCTTTCAACCAAGACAATTCCAGGAAAATAAACTGCATCAACCCCAATCCCATCAAGGATGTGGGAATCAACAAAACCATATGAGATTATTTAATCCTAACCAGCACCCAGTCAACCTCCTTACCACCCACAGTAATACCAGAACACCCCTCCATTCCAAAAATCCTATAAATAGCCCTTCAAACAACAAAAATCCTTTCAACCACCACCATCCCAAAGAAATACATATGAAAAAACATCCACCAACACACAAACTTCTTTGGAACAACTACAATCCAAGTATGATGTCCTAGTAGATAAGGCTGATAATCTAGAAGACATAGTGGGAATTCTTGTTGAAATCATGTCCAAGAATCCAAGGAAGCTTCAATCCCAAACAGTGCCAAATCCTAAAGAGAATGTCAGTGAAATCATAACAAGAAGTGGGAAAGAAATCCCACCTCCATCCAGCCTTGAACCTGAAACAATACCACCTGTTTTGAGGAAGAATGAGGTAGAAAATTCAGAAAAACTTGTAAAAATACACCAAGAAGATGAAAAGGAAGAGATTTTGGAGAAGGATAGGCCACAGAATAAGAAACAAGAAACACCAATGCAAACAAAACAAAGGGAGGAGAAAGAATTACCCCTACCATTTCCAAAAAGGATGATCGAATCAAATAAATTGCATGAAGAAACACTTAAAAAATAAATTCTAAACACTTTTAAGAAATTGGAAATCAATATAACCCTACTTGAAGTTGTCAAAAAAATTCCAAGGTATGAAAAAGTTTTGAAATATATTTTCACCAAAAAGAGAAGACTTCATGGGAATGAAAGAATCAACATGGGGAGAAGTGTCTCAGCCCTCATCACACCACAGATTCCATACAAATGTCAAGATCTAGGGATGTTTTCCGTTCCATGCACCATTGGTTCACTAAATTTATATAATTATTTGTGTGATCTAGGTGCTTTAATTAATGTATTGGCTCACTCTATATACACTTATTTGCAGATGGGAGACTTAAATCCCACAAGAGTGGTGGTCTAGCTTGCAAAAAGATCAACAATTTTCCCAACTTGAGTTCTAGAGGATGTCCTAGTGAAAGTAAAAGATCTCTTATTACCAGCTGACTTATATGTGATAAATATGGAAGAAGATAAGAGCCCTTCACACTCACTGATCATTTTGGGGAGACCTTTCTTGAAGACATCTAAAATCATCATCAATGTGCATGAAGGTACACTCACCAAGGAATTTAGAGATAACACTCTCCACTTCAACATTTTTGAATCCATGAGGTACCAATTATATGATAACTCCCTCTTTCCACTCTTCCATGAAGTTATTATTGAACCCATTGAAGAATCAGGTATGTTCCAAGAATTCTTAGACTTAGGAGATAATTTTTCCATTAATGAGCATGTGAATGCCCAAAACATTGAAGATTATAATTTTATGTGGGAATAAGAGGAAAAATATGATTTCTTTGATGATTTTTTAATTTATGAAGAGTATGATATTGTTTATTGTGTGTAGGAGGATCACCCTTTATAAGTAGGTAATGTCAGTTTAATTTCATCCCTTGAGAATCCCCCTGAACTTGAATTAAAACCACTCCCCAATGCTTTAAAATATGTGTACCTTATAGAAGGAGAGAAATTACCAGTGATAATTGAAAATAATCTATCTAAAACACAAGAAAAATATTTTATTGAGATTTTTAGAGATAATGTCCAGAAAATAGGATGGAGCTTAGGTGATATCCCAGGAATAAACCCAAAAATATGCTAACATAGAATTTTTCTTAAGGGAGATTCCAAACCTATTATACATCCCAAAAGGAGGCTAAATCCCACCGTGATGGAGGTTGTAAAGAAGGATATTGAGAATATATTGGAATCTAGGATCATCTATCCCATTCCATATTCATAGAGGGTTATCCCTATTCATGTCATTCCTAAAAAAACTGACCTGGACACTATGAGGAATGAAAAGAATGAGTTAATCCCTATGAGAATTAAAAACAACTGGAGAGTATGCATTGATTTTAGTAAAGTGAACTAGGTCACTTGAAAAGATCATTTCACCATCCCCTTCATTTACTAGATGTTAGAAATATTGGTAGGGAAAACTCATTATTGCTTTTTGGATGGATTTTCAGGTTACTTCTAGGTACCCATTTCTCCCGAGGATCAAGAAAAGATGACATTTACATGTCCTTTTGGTTTTTTTTCATATTAAAAAATTTCTTTTGATTATGTAATGCTCCAGGTACATTTTATAGGTGCATGGTGAGTATATTTTCTGATCACATTTATAATTTCTTGGATGTTTTCTTAGATTATTTCACAGTTTTTGGAGATTCCTTTGATTATTTTTTGAAAAATATAGAATTTTTTTTGAAAACTTGCATTAAAAAAAATCTTATTTTAAATTTTGAAAAGTGTTATTTCATGGTTAAAATAAGAACATTACTTGGTCATGAAATTTCCCAAAATGTCATTGAAGAAGATAAATAAAAAATTGAAGTGATAAATTCATTGCCTTACCCTACTTGTGTGAAACATGTTAGATCATTTTTAGGACATGCAGGATTCTATAAGAGGTTTATCAAAGATTTTAGTAAGATTTATCTCCCTCTCTTCAGATTACTTTTGAAATATGTTGATTTTGATTTCAATGGTGCATGTAGGGAATAATTTGAGGAGTTGAATAAGAGATTTATTTCACCACCTGTGATGAAACTGCCAAATTGGGAAGAACCATTTGAGCAACTTTGTGATGCCTCCAACCAAGTAGTTGGAGTAGTCCTTTCTCAGTGAATTGAGGGAAGACTGAAATTTATTTCATATGCCTCGATAACCTTATATGTGTCCCAATTAAATTACACAACCACAAAAAAGAGTTCTCAGCGGTTGTTTTTTCTTTAGAAATATTTAGATCATATCTTATTGGAACTAAAATCACCGTGTTTTCTGATCATGAAGCTTTGAGGTACTTGATGAATAAAGATGATGCTAAAACAAGGTTAGTGATATGGATGATACTACTGTAGGGGTTCAATGTAGAAATAAAGGATAAGAAGGTATCTGAGAACCAAGTGGATGATCAATTAAGTATACTTCCAAACACTTATGAAATTGAAATTCCAGAGAGAGACCCACTGAATTATCAAATTATAGGAGAGCAGTTGTACTTTATTGAAGGATAATTGCCTTGCTATGCTATCATGGTCAATTATCTGGTAACATCTCAGGTCCCATCTCATTTAAATTCTCACCAAATTCAAAAACTAAAATATGAATCTAGGTATTACATTTGGGATGATCCATTCCTTTGGAATATTTGCAATGATAAAGTAATAAGAAGATGTTTCCCTGAAAGTGAAGTTAAATCTATCTTTGAGTTTTGTCACACTTTAGATTGTGGAGTCCAATTTGGACCTCAAAGGATATAAAAGTAGGTTTTAGAATCTGGAATTTATTGGCCCTCCATTTTTAAATGTTCTCATGAATTTTTCAAAATATGTGAAAAATATCAGTTTTCAGGAAATATTTCAAAGAGATAAGAAATGCCTCAAAATCCACTGAATTTTTGTGGCATTTTTGAAGTTTGGGGGATAGATTTTATGGAACCTTTCCCGATGTCATTTGGAAATTCTTATATCTTGCTTGCAGTTTATTCTGTTTCCAAATGGGTGGAAGAAAAAGCCACCAGAACTGACAATGCTAAAGTTGTTTGTGAGTTTTTTAGGACTAACATATTTTTTAGGTTTGGAGTGCCCAATGGAATAATCAGTGATCAGGGGACTCACTTTTTCAATTGGAGAATGGATACTTTATTGAATAAGTATGAGGTGCATCATAAAATATCAACTCCCTATCATCCACAGACTAATGAGAAATATGAAGTTTCCAACAGGGAAATCAAAGGAATTTTAGAAAAGACTATTAATCCAAACGGGAAGTATTGGAGATAAGGTTAGAAGATACCTTATAGACTTATAGAACGGCCTACAAAACCCCGATTGGAATGAGTCCATATATGTATATTTATGAAAAAAGATGCCACCTACCTGTGGAATTGGAGCATAAGGAGTTTTGGGCTATAAGGAAAATGAATTTGGACCTTAAAAGTGGTGGGAAGGAAAGAAGATTGAAGTTTAAAAGTTGGAATAAATTAGAAGGGAAGAATTTGAAAATTCCATAATTTATAAAGGAAGAACAAGAGTGGCCCATGATAAGATGATCAAACCAAAAGACTTCTATCCTGGAGACAAAGTTTTGTTATTCAACTCAAGACTCAAGATGATGCCAAGTAAAATTCATTCCATATTGTAAGGTCCATTTATAGTTACTCAAGTATATCATTTTGGTTTTGTGAAGATTATGAAGAATGGAGAGAAAGATCCATTCACTGTGAATGGGAATAGTTTGAAGAAATTCTTTGAGACCTTGCTATTAGAGCTAGTGGAGGAGATCACACTCCTCCAAACCTTTTATTAATAAAATCCATCAGGTCGTACCTCTCTTTTACACATTCTTGATTTCTATAATTAATTTTAAAATCTTCTTACATTTTAAATCCATTTCAATGCACCGAGGACACTGCATCATTTATGTGTGGGGGAGAGAACCTTTTCAGTTTAGGATTTTCATTTCTTGTTTGGTTTACTATTTTTATAAAAAAATTTGTTTTTTCGATATTTGAGTCTTTATTTTTAAAATTTAGCCTGTTTTCATAAATTTTAAGCTAAAATGATTATCATTTATATTTTTGAAACCCATGTCACTGAGTTAACCAATTTATTCCATGAAACTGAGCTTAAATGAATGCTGAAATGACTTTGTTTCAAGTTCAAATCTTTAAAAATTTCATGAAAAGTACTCTAATTTTTAAATCCCATGCCACATATCACTATCTTTATTTTTGAAATCACTTTTTTTGTGAGGATTGTTTACCATTGTTGTCATATTATTTACATTCACCTCATTTCTTGAGATAACCAGACCATTCTTTCTTTAACTAGAATTTGATTTATTCCTGTCAAAACATGAGGGTTTTAGGTACTTGTGTTTTAAATTATTGAGGCATTTATTTGGTTTGAAGACCCCTTTTCAAAATAATAATTTTTTTTATTATGGCATACCCTATACATTAATCATTGAATCCCTTAGAATCGCTGAAAAACCTATTAGTTTTGCCACATTACAAGCCAATTTTCCCTATCCAACTTGCTCTTGATGTAAAATTGCATGATATAGTTGAACTTAAGTGTGGTAGAAGATGTCTTGTGGTGCACTAACTCATTTGATGATAATTTGGGTAGAAAATAAAATGTTGAAGAGCAGATGTTTCTACTGAAGATTTCATTTTGTAAAAAGCAGTGCCTTTTTTGGAGCTTTTATGATAAAAGAAGCTATTCCTTTCTAGATATTCCAATGTAAAAAGAAAGATGTGCCTATCTGGATCATTCAAGTAAAACAATGTTTGAGAAGAAATTTTTGATGGTAAAATGCTAAATGGTATGAACATTCTTTGATTTCTCATGATGATAGATCCAATTTTCTACAAAGGGGAATAGAAGGAGACCATGCTTGAGTGAAAATTAGAATCTTACAATTTTGTTTCAAAAAGAGACAAGGCCTCCTTTTTCGGCCTCATAATTTTTAACAACTAAATCCTACCAACCAAAATCCACAGAATAACCCTAAAAAGTCTTGATGAGAAAAACATTTCCTTGACTCACATCGAGTGAAGAAGTATCAATTTATCAAGACTATGGTGACTCTTGTGTGATTTGGATGAGAAAATCCTTGTTGAACATTTACATTTGTGAGATGAGATAAAGTTAATGTGAGGAAGGTGTTTTGTGTGCATGAGATAAGAAATGAAGTGGAATTATATTAAATAATGTAAAATAGAAAAAATGATATTTTTTTATAAGGCATGATATCTTTTTGTTTCTTAGTATTGATTTGGTAGATCTCATTGGTATGTGTTTTCAATTTGATTTTATTTGATTTTGATGTTTATTTGTCCAGGAGTCGAAGTGCTAAGTGTGGGGAAATTGATAGAGAAAATATTTTCAATTAAATTTATATTTAATTTCTTTGTTTTAAACCCACCAAAGTGTTACTTTAAGATGAATTGCTGCATTTCTATGATATTGGTGATATTTTGAGCTGAATAGTAAAAATGGCCCATTTTGGATTTTTAACTATTTTAAATAAATTTTTATGTTTTCCATAAAATTTTATAAAATAATAAAAATTGAATTTTTTTTCTAGATTCTTCACATATATTACATCATTTAATCCTTTTTTACCAAAAGCTGAATCGACCATATGGAAGCTCAAAATAATCTTAAATGTTGGACCATGAAAGCTGTTTACAAATCTGTAGATTTTTTGTGTGAGGCCCATAATGCGTTCATGGTAAGCCCAATTGCTGTGAAATTCGGTGGGTGGACTCACAATACGTTTTGGAACATATTTTATTAAGAATAGGATGCGTGAATATTCCATTTTAGGGGTTAATAAAGCATCATAATCCAGAGGCTTACGATTTGGAGATTCTGACTGGACAAAATAAATTGTTAGAGTAAAACCAGCATAACTCTCGGAATACTTGTCCAACTCTACTGATATTTTGAGGATAAATGACCAAGATAATTATAAAAAACATTAAAGAAGGTTGAAATGCGTGAAGATGTCATTTAATGGGGATACAATGCATAAAATATTGGGGGACAAATTCTGGCTATAAAAGGAGGGGAGCTCCTCCCTCTCAAAGCATCTCATTGCATCCCATTCCCTCGAGAATACCAAGGAAGAGAAATTTTCAGCTTTCTCTATTTTATTTATTTTTCTTTTACATAGAGATGTAATGCCTTATTCTTCCCCATTAATCTCTATTACCATTACCATAATGGGGAAAACATTTTGAGTGATTGGGGAAGGGTTAGTTTTATATTTTGTAATGCTTGAGTTATTGGATGTAATTGAATGAAATTTATTTCTTCTTCAAAGTTGTTTTCAATTTCATACAACAGATTTTATTATCAAGAGTTATTGTTCTTGAATTATAATTCTATTATTGATTTTTTCCTTGGTAAAATAATCATTATCTCCCTACAATGATTTTTGGTTTATATACGATAGAATATACCAAGGATTAGTGGTGAAGTACTCGACGATCTTCAATATGTGTAAAAGTTTTAGTGAATGTTCTTGATTTTTTGAGATAAATAAGACCCGATCATGAATTTCCCAAGTCAATTGAGTATATTCAATATAACTCTTTTTCACATGGAAGGAGAGTTGACCAAACTAAGATCTTGGTAAGGTTTTTCTCTCACCATTATAATTTCACCAAGGAAGTGATAGGAAACAAATGTGGAAACTCACTTTAATAAACTAAGAAGAAGAGGTTTGAATTAAATTTAAAAAGGATAGAATTAAAATTAGGAAACTGAACCCGACCTAATCACCAATTTAATATCACATCTTTTAATATATTTAATTTTGAATTTCCATTCAATCATTTTCTTATCAATTTATTCTAAAAACACATCATTTTTACCCTCATTTAAAAGTGACAAACTATTTTTTGTACACTCATCTTAGGGATACTTTCTAGGGTTAATCACTAGAATATAATAGGGAATATAAAAATTGGTTTTCCATGCCCCACGATAGGTGTGCGTCACATATGTAGAAAATTTAAATTTCAACCTATATTATATGGTTGCCAAGAGTACATCCCTAAATGGTTATATAGTTGAGGATGTTTTTATTGAACAACCCCTTTGATTTCAAAATCCTCATTTTCCAAATCATGTTTTTAAATTTAAAAAAACTTTACATGGTTTAAAACAAGCTCATAGATCTTGGTATGATAGGCTCATATCATTTTTGATTTCTAAATATTTTTCAAAAGGCATAATTGACCCTACTTTATTTATAAAAATAATATCAAAAGATTTTTTACTAGTAAAAATTTATATTTGTGGTATAATGTTTGGATCATATAAAAATTATTTGTGTTTTGATTTTTCAAAAATTTTGAAAAGTGACTTTGAAATTAGTTTAATTAGTGAGTTAAAATTATTTATTAGTTTTCAAAAAATTTCAAAATAAATATGGAATTATTTTAAATAAAAGTAAGTACACCAAATACATTTTAAAACATTTTGGTATGGTTGTCACAAAGAGTAGTGATAACCCCATTAGTATAACCTATAAAAATTATATTGATGGGATTGAAAAATCAATTGATCAAACCAATTATAGAGGTATGATTAGAAGATTGGTATATTTATCTGCTAGTTGACTAGATATTATATTTATTATATGTGAGTGTTCCCATTTTTAAAAAAATACCAAAGAATCAAATTTATTTTATGTTAAAATAATATTTAAATACCTCAATTATATGACCAATTTAGGACTATTTTATCCTATAAAATAATCATTTTATTTAGTGAGTTATTCAGATATATATATTGTGGTGTTTTTAAGTCAGATTAAAAAAAAACCATTAGAACATGTCACCTTTTTGTCCAGTCACTAATTTTTTGGTGTAGTAAAAAGAAATATTCTCTTTCACTATCTACTATTGAGGATAAGTAAATAGCTGTAGGGTGTTTCTGTACATTGAATATGTGTATGAAACACACTTTAATAGACTATGGATAATAATTTAGACATGTCCCTATAAATTGTGATAAAAAATGTGTAATAAATATAACTAAGAATCCTATATCTCATTCTAGGATAAAATATATTGATATAAGACATAAATATTTGAGAGATAATTTCCAAAAAAGGTGATATAACCCTTCAATTCAACCGAAATAAACATTAGTTTGTTGATATGTTTAAAAATACTTTAAATTCTGAGATATTGATCTATATAATACATAAACTCGAAATGATAAACTTTGGTTTATTCTTTATCTTTTGATTTACTCAGTATAAGTGATCCACAGTTGGTGATCGATCGTTGGTGATCGACCATTGGTGATCAACCATTAGTGATCGACCATTGGTGATCGACCATTGGTGATCGACCATTGGTGATCCAATATTAGTGATTGAATGTTTTTGATCAACCATTGATGATCGATCATTGGTGATCTACCATTGTTTATCCATCGTTGTAGAATCCAGTGTTGGAGATATATCATTCGAATTTTATACCACTCCGGTTTCTTGCGATTAAAATTTTATTGGATTTATTTATGTATATGTTATTATATTTTATTAATCTAAATCACTAAATGATAAAATTGAATTAAAATCAGAAATTGAGAACCCTCTCACTCATTCCTCCATTAAGCCTTTCATATTCTTTTCTCTATTGACCTCCAACCCTCCTTTGGTGTATCATTGTTATTTTAAACCCGATTAAAGATGGTGAGAGTGAAACCCAACTTGGTTTTATATTTTGAAGGATCATATACCTCGAAGAAATCATGAGGTGAATCCAGTCATATCACCTTTTTCAAACTAAATAACCCAGAACTCTCAACTCAAGTTATTGTTACTGAAAAGGAGATAAATACTGATTGGTTGGTTTTGACCAAGTTACTAGTATTGAAAGTGATCCTGGACTAAAGATGGATCAAATGGTTTTTGAGTAATGATTAATGATTCTATCATAGGTTGGTTTAATAGTTTTATCAGTATGTAGAGTATAGTTTCCATGAGAAGAAATATGTCATTAGAAGTATGATTCAAGGAAAAGAAGTGTCATTTCTTCAAAACAGTGGTCTATATACCTCAATATACCTCATAATGGTATTTATGATGACATTTAGGGATCAATTACAAGTAAAAATGAGTTTTTGTATATGAGGATTCCCTAAAAGAGTTTACTAGTAATGCTATTATGTGAAGGTCTGCTACTGCAGAACTTGATGGAGAACATAGACTTTTGTTTAAATTTATTCAACACATGCTTCGTCCCAGGAAGTGGGACTTTAACATCATGATGTACCAATATTTGTTCTTCTTATTTTTTTATGAAAATAAGAGATATGATAATACTATGTAGATATTTTATGGTCTACATGATTTAAATGATAAAAAAATCATGTATATCTAATTCCTCGATCTACCCTAAGTTCCTTTCAACTATGTTGAAAGCCAAAGATTTAGTCCCTGAAGTTGAATAGGTAGAAATTATTTGTAGAGGTTTCTATTTAATCTAGTTCACCTATAAACTAATGAAAGTAAATTGGAACCATTGTTTAAAGAAATGGGTGGATGAAAATGATAATCTATATGATAATTTTAACCATATGTAGCACCCTTCCAGACCATGAAATTCTGTTGATCCTAGATTGGATCCAGATTAAGTTTTAGCTTATTACTATAGTGAAGAAGCTGACAAAGAAGAAGATAAAGTTAGAGAAGAATAGATAGTGTATGGTTATATAGAGGAACGTAGTGACCCTGATGTGGTTATAAGACCTCATGTTTCTTATGAACCTTATAGTCCATCTCTATTTATTCCCACTAGAGAAAATTTGATCACTAAAGGTGAAAATTCGGAAGAGGATAAAGTCTCAGGTGAAGAATAGGTAGATAGATCTTCCTATTAGAGGTAAAGTTATTTTTTTAAGTATATTATAGAACTAATGGGTTTTAGAATAGTGGTGGTGTTTATTAAATTTATGAATATTAGTCACACCACTCTCTTGGTGCTTCTGTTTTAGGTAAGTCTTGTGAAGAAGGTCAAGTTTATGGAATTCAATGATTTGAGATAGCAGCTATTTAAAGTCAAATTGAACATGGTGATGAGGCAGAGGCCGAGTCTTATACAATTAAGGATGTATATGGTGACTATGTTCAATATTCTAAGATTCAACTTGAGGATTTTATTTCTAATAGAGATGCAGAGAGAGCACCTGCTAAGGGGTAGAAGTCCCTGGGAGCTACTCAATGTAAGATTGAATATTCAAAGTCAGAATCAGATGATGGTGATAACCATGGATTTCAACATGATCATGGAATAATTTCTTTCTATATTAATGTTCAAAATTCTGAAGGATCTCTGGTTGAATATATATATGAGTCTAGTTAGTTGTAATCCTTTCCCCATGGTGTTTATGTAGCAGAATCTGAACCTAAAGAGTCTAGCCTACCCATCCAAGAGAGGATTCCATATCCTCTATATTCTTCTCCTATATCCTCTAATTATGTAACTAAGGATGAAATAAATAATTTTACAGTGAGTATGATATGATATATAAGTGTAATCCTTAGATCCATGAGAAACCAAGATGAGTGAAGCTGACACTAGATGGACATTTGAGTTGGTGATCTATCATTTCCTGCATAAAATGATATTGTAAATGAATTAATTGGATATTTAAAATAGGAAGTTTAATAATTATATAGAAGAAGACAAATACATTATACATGAAATGAGGGTGAGCTTTTTTAATGTCCAAACATTTATACTGGAGAGATTTGAGTCATTATGTACCGCATGTGCTTCCACTTATAGTGCTCCACCTCCGACTCCTTCAATTGACGAATATGAGATTAGATCCATTGTAAGAGAAGATTAATTATATCCAAGGTAATACTTCTATATCTCATCAACAATATCTTTATCAAATAAATTCCTAGGAGAAATCAAGGAAAAGGTAAATTATCTCAATGTTTTGGCCCCTCTACTCAAACTTTTTATGGAAGAGAAGAGTGATTTATTAATCATATCCAAGTTAATATTTCTATATCTCATCAACAAGATCTTCATCAAATAAAGTCCCATGGTAATTCAAGGAGAAAATAAATTATCTCATTGTTTTTTCGCCTCTGCTCAAACTTTTTATGGAAGAGAAGAGTGATTTATTAATATCAATGAAGCATGGGGAAAAAATAATTATTGATTTCTTTAACTCGATGAATCCATTTTTTATGCCTCTAGAACTAAATTAGTGACAAATGAAGTAATACCAATGTCTTATATCACTTCCTCCCCTTCTTCAGTACCCCTTACCTCCCAGTTTCAACCTTTTGGCATGACTCTAGTTGGGTCAGTTTGGCATCTCAGGCCTATAATGATCTTCAAACTTCCTCTAGATACTTCTACACTGTATGCTTCCACTTATATCTCTCTATTTATAGATAAAGGAAAAGATCTAGTTTTTCCTTCTTATCATTGAGCATAAGTGGTTCTGATTCTGATTAGTCTTTGATATGGATTTTAATTTTCCCTTTTATTACTTTTTGAGATGTAATATTTGATTCTATATCAAATGAATATTATATGTTTTTTATATTTATATCTTTACTTGTATTTTATTTAATTTCCTAATCTTTTTGAAAATCCCAAAAGGGAGAGTATACATGAATGGAATTTAAAATTGTAATAATCATATTCACACTTTGAAATTTTTAGCAGAACATTATTTATATTAATAAAAACTTATCTTTATATTTTTTATACATGGTTATAAATTATAGGATTTGTGATCATTAAAAATGGGTTATTGTTAGCACCTCATTATTTTAATGATCACAAATCAATTTTTTATGTTTCTATTAAGCTCAATGTTTAATGATAGTAACTAATTTTATAATTAAATTTGTGAACTATACTTGGTTAAGTGTTGATCTATTGTTAGTTCAATGGATTAACCATGAGTTCAAAAAATACCTCTTTATGTATATGATGATCTACCAATGGAAACCTACCACTGACAGATCTACTGTTGACATATTTACCACTAAAAGATCTACCCATGATAGATCTACCGCTGATAGATCTACCACTAACTAATTTACTATCGAAGAGATATACAACTAGAGAGATGTAACTATAGAAAGATATACCACCTATCAAATGTAACATAAAAAATGAGGTGCCACTGGATTGTGCTACTTACAGTATATGAAACCATGCAGAAATGATGCTGTCAAGATGAACTACTTCCAGAACTCATCTACCACCAGTGAGCATTTACTGCAACAATAGATCTATCACTAGAGAGGATCTATAACTAATCTGCTACCATTTTAGTCTAGAAACTTATTCAAATTTAATTTCTCTAATAACTAGTTTAAGGAATTAATTGTAGTAAGTTTCATATGAATTCAAGAATCATAATTCTTAAACTACTCCATAAGTGTATTGAATAAAAGTTCACACATTTCTTGATTATGTTCTTAGTATGAGGATCCAATGGATAATTGGACCAACATCTGTATTAATACTATAGAACTTATCCGTGCACATGTGGAACCTAGTAGAGTTGATAATAGTGATACATTCAAATAGAATACAGAGTTCAATATACTTATTCAAGAGAAATCCAAATACATCTTTGAGTTAACATATTATTGAAATAAAAAAAATTTAAAATAGAAGGAATTTACATACCTTAATGATAGTCAATTTTCCTACATATTCTAAGAAATATGTTTGTTAATTATTAAAAGATAGATTAAAGGACCTTTGAACATAAAAGGATATTCAGACTGAGCACCATCACTTTTTTCCATAACTATTCATTTTCTCTTTCTGTTTATGCCTTAAATTTGAGTTGTGTTTTGTTTTACTCTATTTATATTTAAAACACAGACTACTATACTTAACTGGTGAGTTCTCGACACTCTATCTCAAATTTATTAATTATTATACCCACAAAAACTATGGAAGAGGTCATGTGTGATGTGTACATGTTTTATCTTACATATAACTATGGAAGAAGAATTATGCTTGGAGAACCTTATGTGATATTGTTTGTAAAACCCAATCTAGGTTGTGAATAAAGTATATTGTTTAATAAACTTCTTGGAAGTAAGTTATCTCCAAGTAGAGGGTATTAAATATTGTCTTGAGTCCTAACCCCTTGTTTTAATTCTGCAGTGTATTTTATTATATTTTTTTATTCTGTATTTCAACATTTAAAACTGTATCTATTTTAAAAACTGTATAAAAACTTTACTATGATAGTAAATCACAATATGTGTTCTATATGAAGTGTTTGATCAAGTAATTTATTTTCAAAAGTTAATGTGATTTATAAGATTATTTTAACTATTCATTGATTACTATTTGAAAGGCTATTTAAAAAATAAAATTATATATTTCTATTGTTTTTATTAACTGGGTGTTTTTATTAAATCATGGGATTTTATTTTTACATTTTTTTAAATATAAATTTTATTAGGAAGTAAATTAACCCTCATCTTGAGTTACTCACTCCGACCAACATTTATATTACAATGAATCATGATCTAATTATTATATTTAATTCACTGAAGAACAAAGCGTGATCATCATATAAAATTAATTCTTAATTATTCATAATATTTAATTCTGGTAACTGCACTAATTTAATTTTAATTTAATTCCTAATTTTCTATATTTATAGAATTCATAAAGTGCATGTACTCTATGTTTTTATCGAGTTGTTTGTACCACAAGAATACCCCATACATTACAAACTATTTGGACTTTTTTCAATATTTTCATAGGGTGGAATATATTTTAAAATTCTTTGTAGGGTTCATTGTACCATATTAATACCATGTACTCTATGATGTCTTGTACCCTATGAAGTTCCTTATAACCTATATAGGTAACCTATGAAGTTATAATATATCATAAAAAGTCTTCATCATAAGGTTAATGTACCCTATAAAGCCTATTGTACCTTACACAAGTACATTGTGAAGCTCAACTGTACCCTATGAAGTCCATCGTAGGGTTTATGCCTTTTTCCATTTTTGACTTCTTCCATTCAACAATGTTTCACCCTATTAAGGTTGCTAATATACCCTATGAAGTGTGTAGGGTTCCTCACTTCACAATATTTCACATCAAGTACAACACATTCAAACTTCTCAAAATATTATTAGGACTTCTTCAATTCATTTCATGGGTTTATAAATGATCTCTAGTAAACTAAAAACATTCTATAACGAGTCTTAATTTGAAAATATAACCACATACAATGTTGGTTCCCAATGGACGGATTATTTATAAATTTTGATATCTTAAAATTATTAAATACAATTCTTAATTATCCCATTTATCCAAATTATTTCATACTAAATTAAATGTAAAATACATCACTCCCATAATCAATAATTATCTTTAACACTGAAGAAAAACACATCATTCATCACATATAAATGAGTTACTACATGAATCTATCCATCCAAGATATTCAAGATATTGAAAAAAATTCTCCAACCTCTTTTCCCATAAATTCATGGACAATAAATACATCAAATCTAACACATAAATTCTTGGATTAAAGATCCATCAACTATAACACATATTTTTTTCTTCTTCTCTCACCAACAATATCACTTATGGAAAAAAAATATAATCCATTCAATGGGTAATTAAATCTCCCCCATTGGATTTTTTAATACCAATAATCTCAATAATTATCAATATGTGTATTTTTACCCTACTTTAATCCACCCCTTATTAAAAATAAATTGATAATAAATATTAGGGTTGGATATAATTCATATTAAACTAGCTTATTCAGCATCTTTCATTAGAGTGTTATCCAAGTCCATTTATAGAGAGAAGGATAATAACACATGTTTTCATAAAATTGAGCATTTAGTTAGTCAAAATTAAATCTAACTAGGATACATTGGTGTGGGAAAAAAGATTGATAAACCAAGGTGATCAAATATATCCACAAATCAATTCAATATGTTATACCAATTCCATGTATTTTTATTTTGGGGGTGTATAAAATATTTACCTTTAAAATATTTCCTACACTTAGCTAAGAAAATACATTATCAATTTTCAGGTGCAAGATGAATTTATTCCCCCCTTGGACACATATTTATCATCAAACAACACTCCCCCAACAAAAACATATTTAACACAACCAATTCAAAGTTAGAAAGTGTGATTGGAATAACACATATCTAACTTAATTTACATACTATCCAAAAAATCTATAATTTAAAACTTTTACCTTTTAATTTTAAAATACGTCTAAAAAATTCCAAATTTACAAAAAATAGGTATTCATTTAGGAAACCTCCACTTTTTTATGTTTCCCCTTAAGGTAGTATCGCATCTCATTATCACGGTAGTATTTTTTTCTACAGTACTTACAATATTCTCTCCTCCTTGTGCTATATTGTAAGTAAAACATTTCATCCAACCCTCCTTCTTTCAAATACAACCTTTAATTATAAATATAAAAAAACTCATAAACAATGATAAGGTAATAATTTGAGTTTCACTAGGTTGTATAGAAAGATTAGTGGGTAAATGATATATTTCTCACCCCAAAATCGTTCTTACCTGTAGCTCTAATGTGAATAGATCTCTTCATACATTATTTATTATTAACTTTATAGCTCTAAACTTATTTAGGTAGAATGGGTTATATAACACCTTTAGTTTTCTTCTTCTTTAGAATTTTATTGTTCAACTTTCCTAATAAATAACTTTTAACCAATATCATTTTGACTATTAATTCAATATTTCATAGAATTTTTTCTTGAGTTGGAAATATTTTAATACTTTTGTTTTTATTATGATCAGATTCCCTGCATCTTTCACACAAGTTTTCAATAACTCTTGGGCTTTCAATCTTATACAACCTATCATAAAATATTCATTCTACCTCATGTGAATCAATATTTTTAAATTTAAAACTTTCTCAATCCCTCTCCATTTTTAAACATTCTCAATTATCCTATAAATATAGTTAGACAATTATTTGAGCTATCACATAATTTATTTTTAGCTTTTATTTTACCACATTTTTAAAATACCACATCTTCTACATTTTTTAGTATGTCTTAGAGTTAACCAATCCTTTTATCACTTTATTGTATTGAATTCATTATTTAATTCAAATTACTTCTTTTAATTTGGATTTTCATGGTCTATTTGTAGTGGCATATGGTGTGACACTTCCTTACATAGTAGAAACATGTTACCATACATATTGTGAAATACCCTTTAACATCATTATCAGATATCATAGGTGTAGTTTTATCAAATCTAGTATTTGTTTGAGTTACATTATTCACTTAATTTTCTCTTAATATAGATTTTACATACTTATTTTATTTCAAAAACTATTGATGTGGTATTATTTTATCATAAATATAAGAGTTGTTATTGGTTGGTACATACCAAAATTCCTTATAAAAATGACCTGTTATGTTATAGTTCTCATAAAAGTTTAGAAAACATTCAATCTCATCCTTACATGACAGATTATTTAGTTCCTCTAGAATATTATTTTGTACAATAGTTTTTCTATAGTGTTTAGATTTCCCCATAAATCATGGCCTTATATATTCTCCATATATTTGAAAACTTTATGTGCGACATAATTAGTGTAATTAGAATTTATCAAATAATGGGTTACCTTTTTATAATAGTTTATTGTAGACTGATAATAAGATGACTTTAAACTCTCCTTCCCAATATTATAAGCCCTACTTGGGGAAAAATATTCATTAAAAGTATGTGTATAATCACTCTTCTTTTACATATTTTGGGAAATATCCACTTGTGTGTGATATATATTTATCATTTTTACCACGAGATCAATACATTTCATGTTAAGGGAGTTCCTCTAATCTTCAATAGATACCAGGATTTATTCCCAATAATTATTCAAAATTTTAATTATATATTCATTAATTTTTCATGATTTTTGTAGAGTGTTATCAAGATATTTTATTATTTTTCCCTTAACCACCATTTTATAATCCTATAAATTTATAGAGGTTTTAAAAGTTTCATTACTACATAGACCACTTATTCAAGAAGAATTTATACAAAACATTCTCACAATAATTACTTCAAAAATTGTTTTCAATAAAAGAATGATTTTTATTCGAAAGTAATAATGATTTTTTTACTTTATTCAACAATTTTTTTAGATAATTATAAATTTTTAATTTATTTTCTGGTGTGTCCACTATTTCATATCTCTCTTCTTCTAGATGTTCTTTTCCATCTAAAAGTCCTATAAAAATTAAGTATATATGTAATTGATTCACCATGAACATTATTCACTTATATATATTTTTGAGAGTGTAATTATTCATAATTTTTGATATAATTTCTTTATATATCCTTTCAATAATATAAAATAGTATCTTTAAAATAACAACTTTCAATAGATTTGACAGAAGAGATTTTACCACTATAATCAAATTCATGTAGCGGTTGATCCTTATTGTCCTTTAAGAAAATTTTATTCTTCATTAACTCTATTTTAATTATTTTTCTCAGAGTTTTGGTAAATATTATATTATTATTATAAATAGAATAAACATTATTTTTCTTCATCGGAGGAAGCGAGAAAGTTTTCTTAAATCATAACATCATATAATATATTAAAATAACTATAGAAATAAAATATATCTTATCCATGGAAGACCTATATAGATATGATAACACTTTTAGAGACTAATAGATCATATATATACATTGATGGTGGGGGGGGGGGGGGGGGTAAATCATTGCCTACTCAATTTCAACAGGGGTTTATTTCTCTCTGAACTATCCCCTCTTATACTTATACCCCTATCAATATTAAGAGATATGGACCGTCTAATGAACAAAAAACCATTAAATTAGTATGAAATATAAGAATAGTTAAAAAAATAATTAAAATATGTTTTTAAAAGGTTTGCATCCTTCTAGGAAAACCAAGTCCTTACTATGTCTGACTTTATCACACACACTAATTTTATTATCATATTAATTTGAACCGATTACATGTGTAGTAATATTCACATAGAAGGGTTGGTATAGTATCATATATGTCCATAAGAAAATGTATCCTCCACATTTCCATCTCAAATATATTATGACAGTGTAGAGTACTTTATACTACATCCCACAATTTTCAGTTCCTGCGGGAATGATGTTATTTATACGGGCATTACTAGTTCTTTTTAGGGTCTTGTATTGATATTAAAAATAGGTCTTCAAAAACTAATAAATTATTAAAAACTCTCAATAAATATTATACTTATTATCCAAATTATCATTATAATGATCAATATAGAAGTATATATAGATTTTCCATGCTATCTTTTTCCTCTAAGAGTATTTAAAAACATGTTTTTTCAATAAAAGTAATTTTTTCTATCCCCTTATATCCTTGATCCTATTTTATGATATAATAATATCATAAGAATACTATCTTATTTTTATTAAACAATAGGTATACTTCTATATGTGTTTGGTTCTTCTTTCAATACAAATATATTTTTAGTAACAGTAGTAATATCTGGGTATCTCTCCATTTATTTAATCTTCTTTGGGAAGATATATTTATATATATATATATATATTGACAGGGAATACCATAAAAATATAGTTAATATTATTTCATAATAATTGTATTTTAATTGTGTTACAATATAAATAATTTAATTTTTTAATATATTCAACATGGGCTCTTCTCATTTCAAATCTCATTCAAATTTGAGTGAAGGTATCACCTAAAGACTCTGATTCTTCATTACCATGAAATAACCAGAATACCGCTCCTTATATTTCTATACCAAATCATCACTTTTTAATTATTTTGAAATTATTCTAGGTATGCATTCCTGTATGAATTATGATTTGGAAAATTCCATAATGGAATGAAAATATCCTCTTCATCTTTACACAACATCACATTCGTTTGGATACTGGATTACTAGTATGAATCAAAATGAATCACAATCTTATTGAGTAGATTAATTAACTAAATAATAAGGAATTAAAATATTCTAAAATTAATTATTAATTCTTTAGAACATATAATTCTTGTAATCCCATTGGATTTATCAGAATATTTATTCTGATTTTCCATCTTCAAATAATTTTAATGTTCTCTATAATCTAGTTTTCATAGGGTTACTGGTACTCTATGAATATATTTTACTATACAAACTCATTGGTCTATTTTCACTATTTTCATAAGGTATAATGAATTTCTTAATTCTTTATAGAGTTTATTGTAACATACATAGATCATATATTCTATGATGTCCTATACCCTATAGAGTTCCTTTTACCTTATAAAGGTATCCTATAAAGTCTCCATATAACTTACAGAGTCTCTATCATAATGTTAATATAACCTAATAAGTATACTATACCTTATTAATTTACCTTATATATATGAACTTTACCCTATGAATTATATCATAGGGTTCATTCCTTTTCTATTATTGGGTTTTTTCTACTGAATAATTCTATACCCTATGAAGGATTCCAATATACCCTATAAAGTGTGTAGGGTTCCTATATTTTTCATATTTATTATCTATTACAACACATTCATACTTAATAAATATTAATATAAATTCTCTAATTTACTTCAAGGATTTCTCAATTAATTTTAATAAACACATTAAATCATCCAAAGAGACTTCATTAGGATATAAAAAATAATTCATAGTTAGTGATCTAGGGATAAATTCTTCACACTTTTGGCTATCTTGACATTATTAATGTTAGTTAATAATTATACCATTTTATATAGCTTCCTACAAACTCAATAAATTTATATAGACAACACTCCCATCATTGGAACTTATATTTAACACTGAATAACAACACATCAATGGTCAAATATAAAGGATATGATACTTGAATCTGTTTAGCCAAGATATAAAAGATAAAAGTTAAAAATTAGCCAATGTATTTTCCAATAAATTCATGTATAATATATCTATAAAATATAACATATAAATTAATTGAAAATAGGTTCATAAAATCTAAAACATATTTACTTATTTTTGTATTACCCTAAAATAAACTTATTGATAATAAATTCAATCAATTCAATGAGAACTTTAGGTCTTTCATGAATGATCTTGATCCCTATAATGTATGATACTTCACATATTTCTCTCATAGAGATATAATTGTTCAACCAAATCTTAATTGAAAATAATATTGGTATCTCATTTAATGTTTTTATAATTTTATAAACATACACTTCTAGGAATAACACTGCACTCCCACTAAAATATTTGTAGATACACAAATTAAATTAATTTTTTATGAAACCAAATTCACTTATAGATTCCTAAAATAGAATGTTCTATGATATGGATGATTGATTCAACACAGAAATAGATTTATGCAACTTAAATAACACATAGACACCAATTATATTAAAAAATCCTTCTAGTTGTGACACATAAACATCTTCAATAATGTTCTCAATACGGGAAAAATTTTTAAATCCATATTACAAATACCATAATAATGGTAAGTTACAATAAAATGTAAAACATTGATGTATTTTAGAATAGAAACTGGTGAAAAGGTTTTTCATAATCTATGACTAAACATTTCTTAAACCCTTTAGTGACCGGACCTGATTTGTAGGTATTAAATTTACCCACCATGTACAATTTCTTCTTGAATAACCATTTGAAACCAATATGATTTAAATCAATTGGATCATCTACTAAAACCCAAACATGGGTTTGATATATAGAATCTTTATAAAAATTTATGGATTTTTTAAATCTTACAACTTATGATCTTCATACTACCTTCTTGAAGGATATATGTTCTCTATTATCAACTAATAATGATTACCAATCCCTAGTTACTATAAAACCATATCACATTTGTTTTATAAACTCTTTAGTAATACAACATAGTTATTGTGTGTCTGGAATAACTTCTTCAATGGGTCCCTATGGAATTTGTTCCTCTGAAAACTTTAGTGTATCTCGAGCATCAACTTTATTAAATTCAATCTTTCTCTCACTATCACTTTTAGAGATTTTATTCCTCTCATGTAATATGGAATTTTCTACCTCTATTACATTTTTATCTGTGGGATTTTATATATAATATCACCTTTTTTTCTTGAGATATAGTATAAAGATACACATCATTCTTTGGGGTGCTAGTTTTCTATAAGATATATCCTTAAAAAATTATCCCCAACCCTAAATAGAAGTATGTTATAAAAAGGGTTTCTTTAAAATCTAGAAATCTAATTAAAACCCATTTAACACTTTATTTGGCATACAATTTAGTTTATATACTTCAATATATAATTAATATCCCTAAAATGATAATGTAATATATTTATCACTCACTATTTACCTCACTATGTCCAATAATGCGTGATTCCTCATTTCACTAACACTATTCCATAATGGTGTATAAGGAACAGTGATTTGATATAAAATCATAGACTCCATAAGATAGTTAAAAAACTCTTGGTTAAGATATTCACCTTTATTTGATCAATGATTCTTTATTTATAAATATATTTATTCTCTAATTAATTCTTTAAATCCTTCAAAATTTCTAGGGATTTAGACTCACACCTCATCGAGTAGACATATCCATATCTATTGAAATTTTTGGTTAAAGCTATGATGTATGGGTATCAACCTATAGCTCCGACACAAAAAGGTTTGATAATATTAGTGTGTACCAATTTTAGAAGCTCTATGACCCTTTCACCCTTTCCAATAGATGGTGGTCTACCCATTTTTTATTATTAACAAGCATAACATCTATAATGTGATTTTAGATTAAAATAATCAAAATACCCATATTGATAGAGATTTGTTATGTGCAAATCATTTATATGATGAAATCAGTGATTCAACAATTGGGATTAATATGAGTTATGGGAACTAGATTTTTTATAGACTTTTAACAATTTTTTCAAATTTTATTACATAATGACCATTATTAGGGTGTACTATACTAAGAAAAATGTTATCTTTATAAAAGTAGTATATTTTATTCTCAAACATGAATAGAAATCCATTCATATATAAAATTTATGGGGATATAATTGTTTTGGTAACACTGGGCATGTAATTATATTTTTTCAACCCTAGAATCAACCCCATCAGCAAAGTAAGGTTGTAGAATCCTATATCCATGGTGGTGAGTCTTGATTCGTTGGTAGTTTGAAGATCCATATCACCTTTAACAACCTTCCTAAACTTACTTGGATACAATATTTGAATAAAATGTGATCACCATAGGATATATCTAATATAAAATTGATAGATATATATAGAATACATTCAATAATAGATTAACCTAATGCTTCCATATGGCTATTCAATAAGGTGTAATTCCTCTTCTAGTGGACCTTATTTACATATGAAAAAGATTCCATAACTTATTACTTAGTATTCATATGGGTGTAAAGATGACTTCAAATTAAAATGATTTTTAGGGCCCTTTTCTATTCCCTTCCTCTTATTCACCATAAGGAATTTAGGTTTTTCTTTCCTTATATAGTTATTGGATCTGAAAATCAGGGTGAAATGTTCCAAGAGTGGCTTCTCAATATTTTTCATAATATAACTCACAATAAAACAATGAAATCTATAAGGGAGTGAAGTAAGTATAATGTCATAGCACAACTCATTAGGTGGCATAAAACCCAATATTTCCAAATTCTCAATATATCCAATCATATTGACTATTGGAGGTCTAAATAGTGAACCATCTACATGAATTAATTAAGATCTCCTTGGAGAACCCATTATTACCATAAATATCCTCTTCAGATAAATATCATGGATGTGAGATAACATCATGTGAAAATCCATATTTTTAGTCAGCTTCTATAGTTTAATAGACATATTCGATAACACCAATCAATATATATTTAGTACATCATCTAAGTGTATGAGGTAGATATAGATATCCTACTAACTTTCCAATTAATAGGTCTCATTAATAATTGGGGATTACAAAATCTATGACATCTATTACTAGTATAATAAAATGTGTAAGCACTTGAAACACTCTTGGATTTACTCTTGGTAAAGAGATTTTTTATCTTATACAGCTCATTGTGATAATGTCGAGGTCACATGGGTTTCCATTTTCTATAATAACATAAATAAAGGTTTTAGTACTAAATATTTATTAATAAATTTTACATAATGATTTTTTATTAGTTTCCCACAATTTTATCAAATCCTAATGGCTCTCATAATTAGATTCAGAATATCTTGTCCCATCTATATTCTAGTTGAAAGGATCTTAATATCCAATATCTTAATCGAGACATGTGATTGCAAAATTATTCCAAAATATTTTGATAATTGGGTCTTTCAAACCGTATTAACTAACAATTCCATGATCTATTAATTGGAATCCCTAATCTTGAAATCATGGTTTGGATTTAACCAATACTTACCTTATAACTACACCAAGGCCTGTATGGGTTGGGAACCCTTGATGTGAATTGGTTATGTTATCCCATAATTTTAGTTAAAACTACTTGATAATTGAATGCACAATGACTTTGTCTAGACATGAACATTGATTGATGATTGTATTTTCACTCAAGTAATGAAATACTATAGAGACTTAATATTTACTTTTAGTAAATTTTTTCTTATGAATATTTTTTTTTCTATTTTCTTCTTTTTAATTAATTTTAATATAATGTGTATTTAATATAAATCATTGAATATTTCTAATAAAATAATTTACTCATAATCCATTTATTTTAACCTATATTATATGCTTGTAAATTTATTTACTTTATGTAATCAACAATAAACATACATCTCATAAATAAATAATTAACCATGAGTTGAAGAGAAATAAAAAATATGGAATTTTCAAGAGATTTTCTAATAGATGGTTTATCATGAAGAAGAAAAACTAAACATCATCCCAAGGGAAATAAATATTTGTACCAAATATGGATTGAGTTGCATCATTCCACATGTTCACCTATATATCTCCCTGGTTAGTTTCAATTTGACTCCATATTGGATCATTTACAATCACCTAGAATCTCCATCCTTTACATATTTTTACTCACACTTAGATGAGTGGAACTAGGTCATGGGGTTACATAAAAGAAACAATGGTTATGAAGGCCCGTATATAATAAGATGAGGAGATTATAGATGAATAATTATTTTAATTTAATAATAATTATTAGAAAACCCATGAAATAATAATCAAATTCTAATAAATGGAACACATATATAGGTTGGTCACACTCATGGTCATCCATGCATGCTACGAATCTACATTCAAGTAAACTAGCTTGCATTCATTTTAATCCATTCTTTGTTAAGATAATTTTTATGAATCAATTTATTAATTATCATATTAAATAAATAATTTATTTATCTTAATTATACATACAAAAAATACTTGATATTCCCATCAACTATAATTTCAAATAAATTATATAAATTAATTCAATATAGAAATTAATGAAGTACACAACATGTACTAGAGGTAACATGAATTTTACCCTTTTGAGCTACCCAATGTCTTGTATAGTCCTTGTCATGTACTGCGTACCTACACTACAAGTATCACACATTACGTTTCACAATATTATACGGTCTGTAGTTCCATGATTCAATACAAGTAGTAAGCTAAAAATTTATGAAACATGACATGCATTAATATATGATACATGAATTGATTTTAGTGCCTATAAATTACATGACTTTTATGATGAACATACAAATATCGATGTTATTAAAGTAAGATATAAAATAATTAAGCATTTAATAATATGAAAAACCCTATCAAATGACATGTACATTAGCTAAATTCCATATATTTTAATTTATTACAATAATTAGTTTTCATTTATAATATTAATTCACATAGTACAAAACATGGATAAACACGTGCTCCTCATGAACAGGTATGAGTTATATGGTATGAAAAACTTGATAAAAATATTGTATTCTATTCTCATAGCACCCCCAAATCATGTATAAGGAATCAATATGTAATATGAAAGAACATTTATGAGAAACATGATGTGCATGCTATCTAGACTTCATGTAATGTCACCCAGCCTTTGTTACATAATAAGTGATCAATACACAACATGTAATTAATACATGTCGCATATATTAGCCTCACTGATTCCACGATACTTGTGGGGAAAAAATTATATTCGTTATAAAATCTGTAAATTAGCTACATGCCATCTAACATATTAAGACATATTTCATATGGCCTGATAAATACATGGTGTGTAATAATACCATATATTGTTCAGCAACAAGATGTTTTGAGATTCCCAAAACTCATCCTGGTGCAGTGAACATGGGTATAAAACATGTAAATTTCAGTTACACTCCACATATTCTTTTTATCTATCTAGAATATTTGATACCAATGGATGAGATTTTTTATTATTCATTAAATGTTTTTAGTCTGTTCTTAATCATAGGAATGTGAATGTTTGTAATATATCATCTTTTAGATTATTAAATAAACAAAATAGAAATGAAAAACTAATATACAAATGTATAAATAAATAAAATTTTAATAAATAACTATAAATTTATATATGACAGCTCTGATACCACATGAAGGTTATAGGGTGTAGCTGAAACAATTGTGTCCATTCTCAACAATGGATGTTGTTGGTTTATTTGAATAAATCCTTATAATTGGGAAATAGAAGCCTTGACATATTCTTAGAGAGGATATTTTCACATATAATTTATAATTAATTTATATAAATAATTATTAATTTTTCTTTTAATTATTTCTACTTTGTTGAATCCGGTGACCACTCTAGTCACACCATTATTGGGATAAGTGATTCAATTGTAGAATCCATCTAGAGGTACCCACACATGAAAAAACCCCCAAAATATCATAGATAGATTTTTTCAATCCTTATCCAAAGACAAATCACCATGTATTATTCCCATTGATTAAAAAAAATCCCTTATATCTCAAAGGATTATGTCTAGTTATCTTAGTACTTGAGAGGGAAAAGTATTGATGTTGTCCATTCATGAAAGAATTGTAGAGAATGTTCTCTCTAGGATTGAGAGTATTTTTTAGTGTGAAATTTTGTACACAACAAATTTTTTAACCCAATAAATGATATATTTTGGTTTATATAATTAGGCTAAAGAATAAGTTATTACAGAAAGGCCCTTAACTATTATCTTAATTGTAAGAAAAACTCAAATATATTAACAATAATAATAATAATATTATTTCCTTGAAATCTGTTAAACTCGTGAATATATAAAAAAAATTTCATACAAACCTTAAATTGGCTTTTCAATCATCAATTTTTATCTGACCTTGAATATTAATTTTTTTAAATAAATAAACATCATTGTTTTGTTAATTTAATAAATATTTATGAAATCATCATGAATAATTACAATTACTAAGAACTTATTAATAATATTAATTCTAGTATTTAATTTATATAGAATTTATTTGATGTTTTGGATACACTTGTGTGTGGCCCACTAGGCCTATATTTTAGTAAAATTAGGCTAATTGTCATAAAGTTAGTGGTCATCATCTAACATTAAATTAAGACACCCATAGAGAATTATGTTAATATAATAATGATGAAAACCTATTAAGAAATCTCATTGGGTAATATTATCATTTTTTCTCAATATCTCATCAAGAAGGTTGTATTATTAGTGCTATAAACAATTATTTGAATTTTCTAAAATGAACTAGTAAATAAAAAAATCATGGATATAGACATAATAAGACAGTTCCATTATAATTAAAGAGCCTGAGATATTTACTTCCAAAAACTTGTAAGGGTTAATCATTTCTTTAGTTATTCATTAATTTCATATAGCTTGTTACTCACTAAATATATCCTACCTCATAGTGAGCATATTACTTCAAGTTTTTTGTCAATACAAATAAGTTCACAAAACATTATATTCATTAATAATAGTATGAAGTCAAAGGACTACTAAAGATTTCCACAAATAGGAATATCCAATGACACATATAACATATTGAACTCCTACGAGGAGGTATGTTCTCATAACCTCCTCTCTTAGAGATTATAAAGTGGGAACATCTTGAGAAGAAGTCTTAATGTCTTATATTCCCCCTAAAATAGATATCCTACATTATTTTTGTCTTTTAGATATATTTCATCTATACATAGATCATATATTT
This sequence comes from Viscum album, assembly GCA_963277665.1. NCBI lineage: Eukaryota > Viridiplantae > Streptophyta > Magnoliopsida > Santalales > Viscaceae > Viscum > Viscum album. The sequence continues at coordinate 93,268,466 of OY728125.1, forward strand.
AGGAATATAATTAGATAACTTCAATGCTCTCATCATAATTGGGAAATGATATGACATTTTGATGTGATAGATACTCTAAAGACTTTATCGCATTAATTTTACATATAAGAAAAACCATAATGGGATAAGATATTAATAAATATTCAAGAATGTGAGTATATTGGTAATAAAATGTACAAAGTAGTTGGTTCAATGTCACCAACTCGGACAAAACCTATTCAACATAATGAAATACCTTTACAAAAACAAATATAAATAAAAAATTAGACATAGATAATATAAAAAACCAACAGAATCCCAAGTTTACATATTTTTAACTACATATAACCTAAAAATAAATTCTTTAAAATTAGAAAGACCTCATATTCCCTGGTCAGATATAAGATACAACAAAATTTTAATCATCCCTATAATTATGTTAATATGTAAGAAATTGTGATCTCCACTAGTGAGTAAATACCACCACAGAACATAGAGTAAAAAGAACATCGATTCTGAGAGAACAAACAAAGCACCAATATCCACATCCTAGATGATTTTTTTATAGAAAATGAGTAATTATTAAGGTGAATATCAAGGGAAAAATGGAGTGGGAAAACACATATACAAGAACAGTTGGATGAACTATGTTGTAAATTAAATTAAAAAATTAAAAACCAATATAAAAGAAGAGAATCATTGGAGGGATGTGTGGTAAACAATGACTATTCATGGATAAAATCTATGGGTTGAGTCTCATTGAAGGATTAAAAATATAGAAAAAAAAATTAAGGAGAATCAAGATCCTCTAGATGAGTCTCAATCAGTGACTAACATGAATAAGATCAGATGAGGGAATAAATCTAAGAAATAATATGTCAAGAAAAATATATATGTGCTATACCTAATAAGATAGAAAACTATTGACCATGTGATAGTACTAATAATCAAAATTATAGGTGGTGAAATTACACCACATAAAAATATGTGTAACATGTATAAATCAAAATTCAATTTTCATTCTCAAAATAAAATCCATAACTAAAATCCGCATTTTTCACAAGTTTAAAAATTAAAAATTAAAAATTATTTTATCCAATATTCATGCTATTCTTGAAGCCTATGTTATTATATATTTTTTATGTTATGTAAATGTTTTAGACATAAGATAAATTTGAAATCCCCTTATCTGACACTCGTAAATTTTATTCTAAAAATACACACATTCTTTGATACCAATTGAAATATCCCATGAATTGGAAATCATTTTACATGTTTATATTTAGTAAATAAAAATTAAAAAACACACCCAGAACACATGGGTTAAATTTATCTATAGGTTATCAAAATATTCATCTTATTACACAATAAAACATCTATTTATTCCATAAAATTTCTCCACACATGAATACCTCCTAGATATATCCCTATTTTTAAATTCCTTGGGAAATAGGGAAACATAAGAAAAGAGTGAGCTCAAATTCTTAGTAAGGGAAAAAGAACATGAGATATCAATCATAGTAACATGAGTGATATTAAATAATATTATAATGGAGTGAGAAAAACATGAACATAGTCAAGGTATATGGTATTATTAAAAGGAAATTATATCATGTTGATAATGTAAACATAAGCTTGAATCATAAAGTTAGGATGTGGTATATACATAATTTTAAAATTTTATAAGTTAAAGATAAGTATAAAGAACATGATAAAATATTATAATATATTTTCAATGATATCCCATAACATCATAGAAAAGGATAAATTTCATAGTCTAATTAAGTCATAGTATCATTATATTTAAAGCTTTACCCAATTAAATAGAGAGATATATAATTTATGAAACACCTATCCCATATAATATTTCACGAATAATCATTAAGATATTCATAAGTTCATGGATTGGGCCAACTACCCAAGTATAATTATATTTTAACCTCATAGAATATAATCCTTTAAATAATTAAGTAGTGGGATGTATATATTTTCAGGCCCACTCATCTCATATTATATATCAAGGATTGTCTCTAAGATAGTTATAACATCACAGATTATTCTAACTTCCCAACTAACATTACATTATAATATATTGAAATAAAAATAATTATCCAATACATTATAGGGATATATAATTTTATGCCAAAACCACCTCATACCATATGTTAAGGCTAAATTGAAGTGACCCAAGACCTGTACTCCTAGATTAAGTGATAAAAATAAAAACATTACTTGCATTATTGGATATAAAAAGAGTTGAAACAAAAACAAAATACACTTTTTCAAAATTATACAAATCATCTCAATATTAATTTACACTTCTAGGACCCAAATGATTAGTGTATTTAGAGATAATATATATAACCATATTATTAGTAATCAGTTCTTCAACGCATACCACAACATACTCCACACATAAACGATTTATAGATGCATCCCTATAAAAAAACTTCATAGGGAAAATGGGAAACATAAGAAAAGAGTTAACTTAAACACTTAGTACAAATAATAAAACATCAATGAAACATAAGAGATTTTTAAATAGATAATAAATAAGTGGGAGAGATGAACATGGAAGAATTAGATGATTAACATAATTGGATCAAGGAATCATAAGAAGTGATCATGAGGCATGATAATTTAAAAATTTATCATAATGTAGAATCTTTGTCCAAAAAAAATATTATATAACCTATCTTAAAGATGCGAATTTATAAGATAATAATCATGATCCATGGAAAAATAATATTGTGATGTGTAATTACATATGAAATCATAACTTATTTAAAGGATCTCTTACAGGACCATCATAAAATTATGGACAAAGCTAACTACACCATGTCCATGCATAACATAGTGTACTAGGACAACCTCCCAAGTCCCATAACATAGTAGACTAGGATAAAATATGATTTACTATAAAATAGCGGACTAGGATAACCAACCATGTATCATAACATATGGTATTAGGATAACCTCCCTTTTCCCATAACATAATTGACTCGGATGACCCCCAATATCCCTTAACATGGTGGACTAGGGTTACCTCCCATGTCCTATAACTTAGTGGACCAAGGTAACTTATCATGTAAAATAACATATTCGAATAGGATAACCTACCATGTACCATAAAATAGTGGAATATGATAACCTCACATGTATCATATCATAATAGACTAGGATAAACTCCCATGTCCTATAACATAACAGACTCAGATAGACTCCCATGTCCAAAAACATAATGAACAAGGATAAGATTCTAAGTGTAATCACATAATTGTCTAGTTTAAGCACTTATGTTTCATGACAAAATAATATCATGAGATATAATATTTACCTAATATATTAGAGATAAATATTTAATACACCCCTCATATATTGATAAACTAGACATATGTGTTCCTCATAAATTTGATCACATTCATAAATGAACCATAACATAAATGACTAGTGAGAATGAATTAAGTATCAGGAACAATTATATATATCATAAATAAATAATAAAGATAAATATAGTGGATAATTTTATTAAAAAATTTTCTTATTAAAATATAATAAACATTAAAGGATGTTTCCAAATATGAAAATCACATTATAAGAATATTAGAGATTTGTTTTTGAAAATAAGAATAAATATCCTTTACATTTTTATTAAATTTACTCTAAAAGGATTTTTTACAAATAAATGGGTTTAGAAAATTGATGATAATGTTGATAAAAATTATTTTGATGAACCATTAAAACTTGGAAAGGAATATTTATAATGAAAAGTGACGAAAATGGTTGGATGAAGTAACCATGCAGAAAATGTAAAATAAAAGGGTTAAAAGATTCTATTCATAATTTTATAAAATAATGTCAAGTTATTTGGAAAATTACCATAATTATTCATAAAATAAAGGATATATACATTCATAAAAAAAATTACATGAAAGAAAAGGAATTCCTATTCAAAATTAGCGATAATTTCTATTCCATATAGTAGAAAAATCTTAGTGAATTATAATTAAATGAAAGGGGAAGTTGTACGAAGACATATAAAACATAAAATTAACACATGAGAATAAAATTTATGGGGCTTTCGAGTGATAGAACAAAAAATTCCCCCAATTAAAATTTATATATGGAAAATTTCAGTTTCAAAGTGAGACTAGTGAAGAAAACCTTATAACTTTGGTAACATTTGAATCAACAGACAATGATAGAAAAACCATGAAATGGAATTTCGAATCCCTTGAATCAAAAGTGAATTATGATAAAAAAATAAAATGGGGTATTATAAAGACCATTAAATGAAAAATATAAGAATAATATGAAACAATCGTCAATAAAGGTATATTGATTCAAAAAACCCTTATAAAAATTATTATTTATGTAGTAAGAATCAGTTAAAAAATGAGGTTATGAGAAAGAAATGTAAATCCCACAAAAATAAAGTGGAAATATAAATTAATACCATAATATTGTAGAAAATATAAAAAATAGAAGAAAAAATTAAAATAATATAATATATGACTTAAAAAAAGGAGTCCGAGTCAACGAAAACCCTTAGATTCCCACATGCTCAGATATTCTTTAACCTTAAATAAGAAATCATATCTTCTATTAGAATCCTTCTTAATTTTAAACGATTTACTGAATCCACTTGGGACTAGAACCCCAAAATGGGTAATATATTAAAATTAGAGTGGATATTTTTATATTATAGTGAAGAATATAAAATTTCATTGTTGTTTAGAAAGTGTGGCAGATGGGTCCTTTTATAAGCGAGGAGTGACATATTTGAAAATACACATTCCTTCTTGTGTAAGTCAAATAGTTTTACAAATAATGTGACTCAAAAATTATAAAGGAAATAATTTAGGATGAGAAATATATAATAATTTTTTTAGTGATATGGTAGGAATATATTTTTAAATTTACAAACTATTTTTACTATTTATTTAATTTACCCTTTAAATTTATAACTAACCTTTATCCTGATAAGTTATTTTTTTGTAAACAATGAGACTGAACTTATTAATTTTTTTTAAATAATGATTCCATATACAAAATAGATTTTATTAAATCAAATTTCTAAAGGTTGTACAAATTAATTTTAAAAAATAAATGTATAACACAAAAAATAGTTCTAGAAAGGTACATACTTACATAAAAAATTGATTAATTATTATTATTTACCTAGTAATAATCCTTTTATGAATTTTAATATACATATATATATATATATATCTATATAAATATATATTATTATATTAGAAAAATCTTTTAATAGTGATAAATTAAATTTGTTATGATTAAAGTTAACAATACAAATAAAAAACAATTCTTTAAAAAATATGCCTTTTTAATGTTAAATGATTTTATTCCAATTTTGAACCAATTATTAATCATTAAATTAATGTTAATTCATATTTATGTATATATAAACAATAAATTTAATTAATATTAATTATCAAAATATAATAAAATTAACTTTTCAATAAAAAATATAATATATAATAAATATAATGTTTCAAATAAATCATATTTCTTTTGCAATGAATAGTTAAATCAGTATAACTTTTATAGCCATAATTATTTCTTATATGAAATTTTTTTATTTTACCAATAATTACTTTAATTTTAAAAAGACATTTTATTTATATCACTCATTAAAATAAATAAATTAAATTAAAATCCCTAACTCATAAAATAATTTCTTTAGAATGGAATTTATTTTCCAAAATGAATTTGTATCTTTTTATTCTATTACAAAATCAATTATTTTTTTCAAGTAAATTATTTTTAAGGAAAATGGATATTTTTTACATCAAAATATTTTTTTAACAAATATATGCTAATAATTAAGAACTGGTAATATATTTATCGGTATCATACCTAACAACTATATACCCTTTTATAATGTTCCAATAATAGCTATATTACCCCCATTACATTCTATAAATTCATTCCATTAAATATTTGGAAATCATAGTTCTTATTCCATGAATTTTCCATTATGATTTTATAACATGATTTCTCTTATCATTTTACTTTTCCCATTATATGTTTAGTTCTATTAATAGTTATTCTGAAGTGTGAGGATGATCCAAGGGTTATCATTATTGTATTTTTTTATTTTACCATTTTATTTTTGCTGAGTTTAAGGGATGTAATCATCTATGATATATAAAAATAATTGATAAAAATTATTTGGTTTCTTTTAAATTTTTTGTAATATACAAAAATAAATAAATAAAGTGTTGTTTAATTTATTTATATCATAAAAGATTGATTTTATACTCAAGTTTATACTCATTAAATAAAATAAAAAAGTAACATAGGGAATGGAAATTAATAATTAAATATGAGATGTAAAATTCTTACACCTAAATAAATTACAACATCATAGTTTTAATTTTTCCACACTAATAAAAATATCTTGGGTCATACAATAGATAAACATATATTAAGATATAATTTCTAATGAGATATCAACCTCACTATCTTTAGTGAAATTTCTACATGACTAATTGATTAATACTAATATAGGGAGGATGAATCTATGTCAATAGTGTTTTATAATTTTATTTATATCAAAATCTATAAATTATTAATTTTGAGATCTACTTAGTATTAAAAACTCATCCGCCCCCATATGCATTTAATGTAAAGAAAATTAATATCACAACGAAATTTTACAAGGTTTGATCCTAATGTGGGTATCTATGTCATTAAAACAATTACCCAAAAGTTCACTAAGGATTTTACTTATATAAATATTATTTTAATAACTTATTATACATGAAAAAATACACCAAAACAAAAATGTGGTATGTTAGAATATAATATTACCATTATAATGTAGGAATTAAATTAGTTATTAAAAATGGAAGTAACAATATTATAAAAATATATGAATAAAAAGGAAAGAAATGACATTAGATAGCAGAAGTATCCCTTATGAATCTCATTTATCCAATATTGGGAAGAAGGTAGATTCACTAGGGTTTAATCTAGACCAAGTTTAATACAAACTCAAATAATTATGGTATAAGATAAAGCAAATGTGAGAGAAACTCAAGATCATGGAAATTGCAACAACATATATGCTAGTGGAATCACCACCGTCGACTACCACCATAGATTACCTTATACATAAATCTTACATGGGGTCTATGTAACTACAAACAAGGATGATATAATATAAGGACTCGGCCTTAAACATTACATTATCTAGTAAATTAATTTATAATTAACATTCTTATATTCCCAAATATCTTTTTGGTTTATAGTTTTTGAAAGTGAGGAAATAATTAATAAATATCAGTCCATAATCATAAAAATTATACACCACTGAAACAATATCCATTTTTTTCACAATACAAAAGTTTTTAATAAAAAATTGTAAATCTATTCATGAAATGTCTTCACAATATTCATCTTGGATTCTCTTTTTCTTTTACCCATATTTAAAACCGTGTGAAAACCATTTTAAAACATGGGATGAGCACAAACATCTCAGTGAGGGATAGAAAAATAATGAGAGATACCTTTATTACAAGAATATATATAAACATATGAAATAATTTTCATAAAGAAATACTTCTCACCCAATAAGTATCATATAGTTACTTTGTGAAAAGATGAGATTTCCATAAAACATAGAAAACATAAATAATACCATAAATGTAACTTGGGGTATTACTTAATATTTAAATCCTTACTACTACCTTATGATTTGTAACTGTCACAAATACCTTACAATGTAACCCTCCTAGCTTCCTTATGGTGTAACAATTACAATTACACTTGGAGTAACCATACGATTGATCTAAAACATAAACATACCCAATGCATTGGATGGAGATATAGGTCACAACCTTCATCATAAAAATTTCCAAGAACCATATCATAATAATAAAATATGAACAATTTCATAAAAACATTAAATTTTAATTTTTAAAAAATTGGAATTTAAAAGAGAATTTTTAAAGAAAAGTCCCTTACAAATAGCATATCATTGACGTGAGAATTGATCAAATGAAATGAATATATATATTAAATGTAAATAAATAGAATATAATATAATATAATAAAATTTAATTTAACAAATAATCTTATCATGACAAAATCATTGAAGTAGAAGGTTAACCAAAAGAATGAAAATTGGGTTAAGAATTCCCTTACCCTGGGATTGTATTACTTTAGACATGTTTAAACCTTATATATAATAGTTAAAAAAGTGTTATTAATATTTTAAAAAATCATATTAATTTTTATAACATATTATATGGTAATTTTATAACATATTTCCACTTATTAATTAATAATATTTTGTTATTTCCATTGTTTTGGTGGGTTCTTTACATGGTTTGCATGGTCGGTTCGTAATGGATTTTCTTGTTGAATGGAAGTGAAACTCTAAAATTAGAATGAAATGGTATTAATATATTTACAAAATATTAAATGATACCATACATCATTTTTTTCAGATATTATGATGAATCATTAGATAAAATAATAATGATATTCGTTTATATCATTTTGGTGGTTCTTCGATAATCCCAAACTATTTTCACTGTATAATTTAATATTATGTATATATGCTAATTACAGAACATAATATAGGTTAATAAACTTTAAAATTTGTTTCAACCATTAAAATGGTTTTATGACTAGCCACAAAGTTGGTAATAGAAAAATTAAAACACATTATCCACGATGTTAGTTTATCGACACATCACAAATGATGTTTTTATTTTTAGAATAAAAGGGAGAGGAGAAGAAGTATGATGATGAATTTTTCCATAAACATGATAAAATTATAGCATATACAAGATAATATATTTTTTATTCCTCTTGGATAAGGTTAGGGGAATATAATATAATAAAAGAAGAATAATTGAAAATAAATTAAAAGAAAATGAAATTGGATTTTTACCTCTTGAATTATCTTCCTTAAGAACCTCTTTAAGGCCCTTGGTTTTGGAATTTCTGTGATAACAAAAGTTACTGGACATGGGGATGAGTCTTAGTAAGGGATCTGGGAATAAATTAAGCAAGAAAAATAATGCTTTTACCTGTGAGGGGAAGTGGTGGTGAGGGGAGGTATTTATAGTGAAGGGGAGAGGTGTTTTCTCATTATTATATGCATTAGTTTATTAATTTGGATCAAGACATTGAATAGTTTAAGAATTATCATAAAATAAATTAAAATACTGAAGTAGAGTTAGATATTTTGGGCTTACATTATTCTTACATCATCTATGACTCAATTAATCACGTATTTAGCTTATATCATAAATTATCATATTTCACTATTTATAAACAATTCATGTATTTCAAAAATATACCAAAGATTCAACCCAACCATTTTTGGATGTGTAGAATTCAAAAATGAACTTCATTTTTTGAAAATAATATTCTAAATAAGAGAAATTTAATTTTTAATTAAAATCCTAATTTATTTGAAAAATACCAGTTTTAAAACTATAACTGACTTTATAACACTTTGAAAAATTATTTAAAATATCATAAAATTATATTATAATAATAAGAAATAAATAATAATTTATGAATCTATTTTATGAAAATATTTTTTCTTTTAAATAATTATATTAATTATAAAATTGTAATTAAATATATATGACTCACCAAAATTATAACACTTAATTTATAAGTTTCATTAAAAATATTTACTTGTTCAATGATATAAATATATCATATTTTCACTTATAGGATTAATAAATTTTATTTATGATATATTAGGTGTGGTTACTATTCTATTGGCCAGATTACTATTCCTAATGGCCATGTTACTGTTCATAAGGTCAAGTTACTATTCCATCGGTATAAATTACTTAATATTTATAAAAATCAATTATTTCGTTACATGTTTATAAATAATTTGACTATTTAATTATAGAGAGAAAATAAATTATTTAATAAGTACCTAGGGTTTTATATTCTCCCCAGCTTTTCTAAATTTCATCTTCACAATTTTTATTTACTTATTAAATAAGTGTGGGTACGTTTTCCTCATAGAATTTTCAAATTACTATGTTACTTCTTCAACCATGTGGTTTCTTTGAAAAAAACTTAAACCTGGTGGATTACCTTATTCCACAATACATTCTCTCTATGATAAAGAATCTAATTTTTTTTTCTTCTTAAGAGAGGTTCTCTTCCAACTGAACTACTTCTGAGATTAAAGCATGATATGAATCTTTCGCATTCTTTCTCAACACCGAATCATGAAAAAAATTTTGTACCTAGGATAAAATCAGAGGAAAAGATACTCAATAGTAAATTAGTCCAAATTTCTCTAGGATTTCATAAGGACCAATGAACCATGGACTTAGTTTTCATTTCTTACCAAAACTCATAACACTTTTCCATGATGATATTCTAAAAAAAATATGATCACCTACCTCAACAGAAAAGTCTTTCATCTTATTACCTGCCTAACTTTTCTACCTTCTCTGAGCTGTAATCATGTATTGTTAGATTATCTTCACTTTCTTAGCCACTTCCTCTACTAATTATGGTCTCATCAACTTCTTTTCCCTGCCTTTATCCTAGAATTATGGTGTTTGACACCACTTCACTTAAAATGACTCAAAATGTTCCATCTGTATACTCGAATGAAAACTATTATTATAAGAAAAATACAATAATGAAATATATTGATCCTAACTTCCCTAGTAATCCATTGAACACAATTGACGAATTTCCTCCAATGTATAAATTTTTTGTTCAGTTTTTCTATCCGATTGAGGACAAAAAGTAGTGAAAACATTTAATTCTATGCCCAACAACATCTGAATACCTTTACAGAAGTTAAAAGTGTACTTAAGATCATGATCAGATACACTAGAAAGAGGAACTCCATGTAACCTGAAAAACACTTTGAGGTACAGTCAATAAAGCTGATCCAAATACATAATATCTTGAATAGGAAAGAAATGTATAGATCTAGTTAGTCGATCAACAATAACCCAAATTGTATTGTTACCTCAATAAGTCTTTGGAATTCCCCCCATGAATTATATAATTATATTTTCTCATTTCCACTCTGGCACTAGAAAAGGCTAAAGCATCCCCTTTGGTAATTATCTCTCAACTTTAATATATTGACAAGTCAAAAATTTCTTGGTAAAATCTACAATATCTCTTTTCATTCCATTCCACCTGTAATAATACCAAAGGTCTTGATACATATTTCTTCTACCTGGATGAACTAAAAATAGATAACTATAAGCTTCACTTAACAATTATTTATTCAGCTGGTAATCACAAGGCTCATATAATCTATTTACAAATATTAATACAAAATATTTATCAATGTTAAATTCTGGAAACTTACTCTTTTTCACCAATTATACCTTTTTCTGCAACTTATTTTCTTCCTTCTACGTTTTCTTAATTCTATCTGATAGAGAAAATTACATTGAAACCTGAAACAAAATAGTGGATTTTCTTGCACCAACAACTTCTAAGTTAAAATTTATCAAATAATTAGTCAATAGGTCACATTCCAAACGTAACATGGTTAATGTAGCATGATGTTTCTGGATCAAGAAATCATCCAATTTTTTTTGGTTTTCTATGATAGTAATTGATCGTGCAATCATAATACTTTATCCGTTAAATGCATCTTTTCTACCTCATGTTTAATTCCTTCTGAGTAAATATACAATTAAAACTTTTTTGGTCAGTATATATTTCACATTTGGATCTGTATAAATGATGCTTTAAAATTAAAAAAATACACAGCTGCTAATTCTAGATCATGTGTGGGATAATTTTACTCATGAGGTTTTAGTTGACTTGAAGCATAATCAGTTACCTGACCATTCTATATCAAAACACAACAAATTCCCTTCAATGAAGCATCATTGTAGATGAAAAAAATCACCTTTTCTGGAACATAGGGACAAAATAGAAGAATTCAACAATCTCTTATTTAGTTCCTAAAAATAAACATCACTTTCTTCTATCCAAATAAATTCAACCCCTTTTCATGTTAACTTTTTTAGCAGACTAAATAACCATGCAAGGATTTTGAAAAACCATCAGTAATAACCTGTTAATAAAAGGAAACTAGAATCTCTATAACATTTGTAGGTCTTGGACATTCATCAAGAACTTTTTTTATAGGATCAACTATCATTCCATATTTATTTACAATATTTCCAAGAAAATAAATCTATTTTATCCAAAAATCATATTTTCAAAATTTCTCAAATAACTTATTTTCATATAGTGTTTCTAAGAAAATCCTTAATTTTTTTTCATGATCCTCATAAAATTTTGAAAATACCAATGTATCATCAATAAAAACAAAAACAAACTTTTTAAAATATTCATAGAATATTCTATTCATATGATCCATGAATTTAGCAGGTGCATTTTTCTAACCAAAGGTCATAACAACAAACTCATAATTCCCATATCTTGTATGAAAATCTATTTTTGGGATGTATTCCTCCTTCACCTTTATCTGATGGTACCCATATCTCAAGTTAATCTTTAAAAAATACTAATCTCTCTAGAGCTGATCAAACAAGTCATAAATATAAGGAAAAAATACTTATTCTTAATAGGAATTTTATTCAAAGATTTATAATCTATGAAAATCCTTATAGAACAATATTTTTATTTTCAAAAAGAATCACCCCATAGTGTAGTTTTAGGAAAAATGAAGATATTATCAAGAAACTATTGTAACTAATTTTTCAATTCAATAAGTTCCACTTGATCCATTCAATAAGGGAGTTTTTCAATTGTCTTAACATCAGGAATTAATTCAATTGTAAATTCAACTTCCTGAATAGGTATAACACTAGAAAACTCATCGAGAAAAAAATCCAAATATCATTTACCACTGGTACATCATTAATCTGAATAGTTCCATTATTTTCAACAATATGAGAAAGATAAATTTCATTTCCATCTTTGAATAGTTTTCCAGCTTCTTGATATTTTATCAATTGTATGAGTTCATTCCTATATACAAACTGAAACTCTTTATGAAAAAAAACTTCTTTAACTCAAAAATCAATCATATCATGATAAACAGAAAGCCAATCCATTCCCACAATAACATCAAACTCTACTAAGGAAAAACAATAAGGTTTGAAATAATTTCTTCCCAAAAACAACAAAAAGAATATTATAATAATTCCTTCTTGATTTAATATTTTCCCCATGGTTTTTAACCATAAGTTCTAGTCTTATTTCATGTGGTGAAATTTCCAATTTACTAGAAACTTTCTGAGAAATAAAGGAATGTGCAGACCTCGTATCAAACATGTAATTAGAAAAATATTAGTAAACGAATAAAGTACCTGAGACCACTTCATAGGATGGATCGACATCTGCTGACGTAGTCACAAAGGATATCACTACACCTTTATACCTATAATATGACTACTTTCCATCATTAAAATATTTCTTTGGTCATGTATTTTCATAATGACCTATCTCACCACATTTAGAACACATTATCTTTTTCTTATCAAAATTAATATTAAGATTATTTACATTACAATCTCAATCTATATGTATAAACTTACCACATCAAAAAGACTTCCTATTTTTGTTATGTCATTGCCTAGGGTGCTTTTTACCACACTTTTCACAAACTAGAAACTAGATATTCTTTCTTTCATATTTATTTGATTGATTCTTAACCATGTCTTTCCATATAGACCTATTATTCTTCTTGTTTTCAAATTACACATGATCAAATAGAATTAGATATCTACCTTATCATCACATCAAAATATTTTCTCATAACTTTTTAATTCTTAGAAAGCCAATGGCATTCGATATCATGGGTTCAATACTGAGTAAAAAATATTTGTTTTTCTATCAAGATCCCAAATAATATTTGGAGTGTACCTTGAAAATCGGGTGAATTTTTCTTCACACACAACCACTAAATCCTCATACTTTTGTTTCAATTCAAAGAATTTCTCTTCTATCCTATGTCGAACCAGCATAGGAAAATATTTTTCAAGGAAAAGATTCTTAAATTCATCCCATTCCAAGGCATCAATCTCTTTTATATCCCTGATATTCTTTACCATTGACCACCACTGATTAGATTCACATTCAAAATGATAAATGGAAAGACTATCCTTTTGACTATCTGAACACCCCATAACATCAAATATATTTTAAATGGGTTTAATCCATCCTTCAGCCACCACTAAGTTAAAAGATCCACTAAAAGTAGGAGGACATTGCCTCATAAAATCTTCCACTATCATCATATTCCTTTGTGGTAGCTATGTTAGTTCTCTTTCATGGATTCCACCACCATTTATAGCATGTTTTAATTGATCCATTACAATCAAAAATGGTTCGGTTCTAATTCCCGCCATTCTTGGCTGTAGATTTGGACAGATATCAGCCTCTTGGTACCTTTCTAATTCAGCTTCCCTGTTTATTCTATGGACAACCATTCTGAATAAACATATCTTAGATGAAGCAACATGGTAATATTTAAATTATATATCATTTGATAATAAAAATAAGTTAAAAATTATTAGTGGTTTTCTATTAAAATCATCATAACACCTAAATATATCTAAACCATGCTCTAATAGAAACTATAAGGACCCGACCTTAAACAATATATTATTTAGTAAATTCCTTTGGAAATAAAATTCTTAAATTCCCAAAGATCTTTTTGGTTTATAGTTTTAGATAATTTGGACATAATTCATACATATCTACCCATAAGAATACAAATTATATACTATTGAAACAATATCCATTTTTTTATAATACAAAATTTTTTAATAAAAAAACATGAAATCTATTCATGAAAATTCTTCATAACATTCATCTTGATTCTAATTTTCAATTAAACATCCTTAAAACCCTGTGAAAACATTTTAAAATTTGGGATGAACAAAAAAACCTCAGTAAGGGATATAAAAATGAGGATAGAATCTTTTAGTACATGAATAAATATAAACATATGAAATCATTTTCACAGACATACTTCTCACCCAATAAGTATCATATAGTTACTTTGTGAAAACATGAGATTTCCATAAAACATAGAAAACATAAATAATAAAATAAAGGTAAATTTTGGAATTAATTAATTAATATTTTAACCCTCATGACAATATTATGATTTGTGACCCTCATGACTACTTTACAATGTTACCCACCCAACTACCTTATGGTGTAGCCATCACAGTTACACTTGGAGTAACCATACGGTTGAACTCCAACATAAATATAACCAATGCATTAGAGGGAGATATAGGTCCAAAAATTCATCATAAACAATTCCCAAGACACATAAAATAATCATAAAACTTGAATAATTTCATAAAAACATTCCTTTTGAAATTTGTAAAAATAGGAATTTAAAAGAAGTTTTTTTAAAGAAAAGTCCCTTACAAATACCATATCATTGGAGAAAGAATTGATCAAATGAAAGGAATATATATTCACTATAAATAAAATTAATAAAACATAATATAGTCAAATTTAATTTCTCAAATTATATTATCCTGACAAAATCATTGATGTAGAATGTTAAACTAATGAATGGAAATTAGGTTAAGAATTCCCTTACCTCAAGTTCATCTTATTTCAAACATGTTTAAACATATTATATAATTGTTAAAAGAGAGTTATTAATATTTTAACGAAAAATATTAATTTGTATAACACCTTATATGATCATTTTATAAGATCTTTCCACCCATTTATTAATAATATTTTATTATTTCCATTATTTTGGGTGTAATCATTATATTGTTTCCATGGCTAGTTCGTAATGGATTTTCTTGTCGAATGGAAGAGAAAATACAAAAATGGAATGAAATGGTATTAATATGTTTCAATAATATTAAATTATACCATAAATATATTTTTTCATATATTTTGATGAATCATTAGATAAAACATTAAATATATTCGTTTAGATCATTTGGAAGATCTTCGATAATCACGAACTAGTTTCATTATATAATTTAAAATTATGTATATACGTTAATTATAGAACATAAAAGAGGTTATATAATAAAATTTAAAATATATTTCAATAATTAAAATGATTTTATTACCAGCCATTAAGGTTTTTATATAAAAATGAAAACACATCGTCCTTAATGTCGGTATATCAACACATCACAGATGATGTTTTTATTTTTATAATAAAAGGGATATGAGAAGAAGTATGGTGAAGAATTTCTCTATAAACATGATAAAATTACAGTATATAAAAGATACTAGAGTTTCATTCATCTTGGATAATGGGAGGTGAATAGATCATAAGTAAAGAAAAATAATTGAAAAGAAAAATAATTGAAAAGAAAGTAAAAGAAAAACAGAGGATTTTTACCTCTTGAATTTTCTTCCTTGAGAACCTCATTAAGGCCCTTTGTTTTTTCCATTTGGTGAGACCATAAGCTCTTGGACGTGGGGAAGAGTCTTGGAAAGGGATTTTGGTAGAAATTAAGAAATATACAATTCTTTGAGGTGTGAGGGGAAGAGGTGGTGAGGGGAGGTATTTATAGTGCAGGAGAGGGGTGTTTTCTCATTATTATATTCATTAGTTTATTAAGTTTTCTTGAGAAAATGAATTTTTTTAGAATTATAATCAAATATATTAAAATATAGAAGGAGTGTTCAAGATTTTGGGCTTATATTATCCTTGCATCATGTATGACTCAACTAATCATGTATTTATCTTATATCGTAAATTACTGTATTTCACTATTCACAAAAATGAAGTATTTCAGAAAAATAAAAAAACTTCACCCTAACGATTTTTCAATGTTTAGAATTAAAAAATGAACACTATTTTTCGAAAATAATTTTTTAAATATGAAAAATTTAATTTTTAATTAAAATCACAATTTATTCTTAAAATACCAGTTTTCAAACTATAACTGATTTTATAACACTTTCAAAAATTATTTAAAATCTCATAAAATTATCTTATAATTAGATTAAAACAAAATAAAAATTTATGAATCTATTTTATGAAAAAATATTTTCTTTTGAACCCTTATATTAATTATAAAATTGTAATTAAATATTTACGACTCACAAAAATTCAAACACTTAATTTATAGTTTGAAAATAATTTATTTACTTGTTCAACGATATAAACATATTATATTTTCACTTATTGGATGGATAAATTTTATTTATACTTTATTAGGTGATATTACCATTCTATTATCCAGATTAACATTCCTAGTGGTCGTGTTACTATTCCTTCAGTATAAATTCCTTAATTTCCATAAAAACCACTTATTTTATTAAACATTTATAAGGAATTTGACTATTTAATTATAGAGTGAAAAGAAATTATTTAATAAGTACCTGATTTGTTACATATAACCAAGTAATTATTTATATAATAATTTATTTGAAACATATATTTTACACATTTTGCATTATGACTTTTAAAGAAAAAAGAGAGTTTATTTTTCTATAAAAAAGATTTTTTTTTTATTTTTATTTAAAAGATAAATTTATAAATTTTATAATTTTAATTTGATTTAATAAAATTCATTTTGAAATTTTACATGTCAAAATTATATTTAGGTAAATTTTTGATATTTTTCTAAAATAATTGTTTTTTGGTGAATAGTGAAAAAATACCAATTTTGCTAATACCATCAATTTTATAACGCTATCATAATACAGTAATGAATTAAAAAATTTTAAAACCTTTTTATATAAAAAATATATTAATAAATTTTAAAAAAATCTTTTTTAAAATACTTTATTGAATTTATAAATCTGTGTTTAACATTTTGGAAACATTAGTAATATTTTAGTCTAAAAATTATTTTTATTCACTTATATTAAAAATTAATATTATTCAGTTATAGAATTTAAATATATAAAAATGTATTTAATATTTTATAACAACATGATGACCTTATTTAATATGTTACATTTCATTTTTGGAGAAAAAATTATAATTACTAAGATTAAAGTTATCGACCAGGATAATGGTAAAACTATTATTTTCAAAAATTATATATTAATATTATCTAATTATAATATAATAAATTAAATTAGTCACTTATAAAAAAAGTTCTCTAATATAAGTTTTAAACCCATATATAAAAACATTAATACTCATTCAATTGTTAATACTAAACATGAGTAAGAACACTTAATGGTAAAAATAATTATTTTCTACAAAACATTTTTTTTATATATTATAGGTTTTAATTTAATGGTCTGTTTTCTATTAATTATGAAATTAATTTGACTATATGGAGTCAAAATTTAGGTTTATAAAATAAATATTTGCTCATAATATTTACCTTATATTTTCCTAATAAAATAAAAACTACTAGGGTAAAAACTAGTTACAAAGGAAAAAAATGGAAAAATATAAAAATATAGTAAATGGAATTAAACTTGTAAAAAAATGAATAGTAGAGGATTTATCAACCTCATATCACCATTAAATCCATTATTTAATGATTTTGGAACCACTGATCCTTGAATAGTGTCATGTGATTTTTGAAAAGCAATGGGTATTCAAAAAAGTGCCTTTCTTATTCACTTATAAAAGGGGAAAAATCCCCCACCATAATTAAACTATTATTCCTTTAAATTTTATCCTTAAACTCTTAAAATTTTCTCATCCTAGAAACTTTTCCCATTTTAATAAGTCTATAACCCTAATTATGTAGCATAATACCTTTATTTCCAAGGAGAATTTGAAGAGAAAGTTCGATGTCCCAACACAAGAATTATGTAATCCTTAAATTTTTATCATTAATAATTTACTTCCAAATATATCATAATTATAACAGTTTTTTCCTTATTGTATATTTAATTTTCTATTTTTGGAGTTATGGGTGCTTGGAGGAAGCCTCTGGAGGTTCAATATAGGCTGGAGCTACAACATAACTTCAATAGGAAATTCACAATCTGAAATTTGAATTCACATCATGATATGGTGTTTCATAGCATGTGAAGTTCAAAATTCATAAATTATGTTTGAGATAGTATTCATGTATAGAAATAAATCCTAATGTAAAAGGTGAATTCATGATGTGAATTAATTCAGGTTAAGGTGCGATGAATTTCAACATATGTTTTAGATATAATAAAATCATGACTTGAATCTAATTCACAGACTATAATGGAAAGTCATGAAAAAACTCACAACGTGAATATATAATTTAAAACATAAGTAAGGTGGATTCTAGGTTATCTATAAGTGTTAGGTCTTGTAAAAAAACTTCCTTGAACTCTGATTCCTCTTAGTTTTTAGGTGAACCCCAGGTGCTTTTGGATGATCTTCAAGACCCTTTACTCCTACCTGGATCCTTTGGTTCTGGAGGATTAGTTTTGTAAATAAAATGTAATTTATTGCTTCAATACTCTTGTTTTCTTTGGTTTTTATTTTAGGGATTCACAGTGGGGATGTTGTATTGGTTCAGGGTGCGTTTGGGTTTCATTTTGACGATCTCTCAGTGCATCTTAGGTTGATATGATACTTCCTAGCACAATTTTGGCTTTTAAGTTATTTATCCATCTCCCTATTGTTTACATCAAATAAAAAAGCTTCTTAAGTGAGGGAATTCTTGTTATATCCCTATTTAAGTTCACATGTTATGATTTCATGCATTTTCCCTCTATTGGGTGGATTTTAAGGTTCATATTAACAAATATAATGAGTTATAAAATATAAAATTGATTGGTATGGAGAGAAATTAATTGTTTTTTATGATTTAATGATTTTAATGATATTTTTTCATGCTAATTTCCATTACTTAAAATCATGGATATTGGGAGAATTACTTGTGTTTTAGATGATATGTATGTATGACCCTTACTGTGTTTCTTGTTGATTTCACCTTTAATGAAAAAGCTAATAATTTAAATATGGAAAATTAATTGGTTACCCATGTAAACCTATTCTGTGTGATAACACCCTTGCTAAATAATAAAATGAAGTAATTTAAACCCTTGAAACTAAATTATGGAATACAGGATGTGATCGTTTTTTTGTGTTTGTTCTTGTTTTGTTTTCATTATGTTTTGTGGGATGTTTTTTAGTGATGGTGGTGACTGAATGAGGAGTGAAATTTGTGGGGGAATAAATGTGATGGTTTTGGAAAGGGATGCAATATGGGAAGTAGTTCTATTGTGGTTATGTGTGGTGGTTGAGATAGGTGGTTAAAATTGGTTGTGTTGTGCGTTGGTTAGGTGGTCTAGTGGTTTTTTTGTGTGGTGGTTAAGTTATGTAGTGTTTTTGTGATGTGGTGGTTGAGATGTGTGATTGTTGCAATGAGATATCTTGGAAGACGTAGTGTTGTGATGATGATTGATGTGAGGTGGGTGACCTATTTTCTAGTGTGATTGTGTTAGTTCCCCGGTTATCCATGGAATAAATTATAATTTAGAATATAAATGACATGGGTTCATAAATAAATAAGAATGAGATAGTTTTGGTTTGTGGTAATTGGATAAATTAATTGGAATAATAACTGAATGGGTTGTGTAAATTTGAAGTGAAATAGAATAGTAAATGGGAGTTTGTGGAAAATCATTAAATATAGAAAATAGTGAAACTTTTAATTGAAAATTAGATTGTGTGTCTTTGTGCTCTGGTTATGTGTTGTGCTGCATGTAGTGGTGGTAACAGTTATGATGTATTATGTTTGGTGTAGTAGTGTCCTGATGGAGTATTCTAGATTAATTGTTATGGACACATATATTAGTTATTTTATTCTATCTATATATCATGTATTTAATTTTATATCTATACACACCCCACCTGAGTTGGACAACCTTAATAATTCCCAATGGTTTTAGATTCAAAGTGATTTCCCTAACATCTAGGATGGTGGTGATTTTAATGGATGGATTTATGATTTTCCACACTCTTCCTTTAATATTTATGATACATGTTGGTGTTGGATATTACCTAAAATTGATGTAATTTAATGTGATAAGGATGTGATATATGGTGGGAGTCATGTGTAGTAGGAGGAGGGAATGGGGTTGATGTCTTTTACATTCATGATTCCCAAATGCTCTAGTTATGTGATAGCCCGGGTTTCTTCTGGTGAGATGTGACGTGATGTACTAGGTATATATGGGTTATATGTGATGTGAAAATAGATAATAATAGCACTAAATTCTATAACTTATGGGGCTGAGGTAAATAGGAATGCATTCTAATCCACATTAGAGATGACCCAAGTGTCTTCGGGTAAGATGCGATATGTATAAAACGGATTTGAGCACAACACATTTGACATTGCGATGTGAGTCTAGAAAATTAGTAGGAAAATGGTAACATGGTTATTTTTCTATGATTTTGATATTATATAACTATATTGGATGTATGATTTTGTGAGCGAGCCAGGTTGAGGCTGGGATTGGTTAATTGACCCATTTAGGTGCTTATTGGTTCTACTGTTTATTCACTGGCACAATAGTATGCTATTTTCACATGTACACTAGAGACCATTGGTTTAATCCTATTGAGTATAATTATATGTCCACCCTATGTATATAAGCTATTTTTTAGGTTTCTAAGAAGAATTTGGAGACTAATATGGACATTTGTAGCTTGGTCTTTAGAGATGCTATTGAGTTTCTATTATAGGACTTGTCTTTTAGTATTTACTTAGGGGATTTTAATGTATATGCTAACATTGTTCAAGTATTATGAGATGGTTTGGGGTTTAATTTTATATTATATGCTATAGTTTCTTAGAGGTTTTTTATCTTATCTACCGATTATATTTTTTATAGAGGGTAATGAATCCCATATGTAATATTTTTATACCCTAAGTAATTTTCACTAACACAAGGCCTACTGGAGGTAAGACTCATGGGTCAATATATCTCTTCCTCAATTTCCATCCCAGGAGGGGTACCTTTGGAAGGAGGGATTTTTTCATAGTGTATCAAAGGTTTTTGTTGAGTGACAGGGTCAAGTTGGGTGTTAGGTACTATAAGGATTGCATGGGTAGGTAGGACAATAATACTAGTTTACCTTGGTTCAGGAAATTGGACTGGGATACCAACAAGGAAATGATATTTTAGGTACCCCCATATTTCAATTCAAGGACTATAATTTTATTGAATAACTAATTGAGGTGGTCCTCTTTTCTGGGTAGATACCTAGGATATGTTCATGCATCATGATTTTCAGTATTCATGTTTGAATTGGGTGATTTTGGGAAGTAAATTGAATAAAATTAATTAATTTAATAATGCTATTATAAAATCCCAAGATACTGGGATTAGGAATACTTTTTTATTTTTAGGAATGGATCTTATTTGGCATCCATGAGTTTATTAGGTAGTTAAGGTTTAGTTGGATGAACTGGTAGATCATCGGAGGATTATCCAGATAGAGGAGGATGAGGCTTGGAAGAGGTATTTTCATGCCTTTAATAAGTAGAGTATGGAAAAGTATGAGGAGAGTTTTTAGATCTAGAGAAGAAGTACTAGTTAGAGGAGATCAAGATCACTTTTTTTTTCTGATTTGAGCCTAGACTAAGTTCTAGGTGCCATTGAATATTAGTCTAATGTGAGGTTCTATGTGTCAGTGGTGGACATTGTATCTTGGTGATCGCAAGGAGACATATGTGTTGTGGACATAATTTTAGAATGAGTTTCTTTTAGAGTTCTTTCCTTTAATGAAAAAGTAAGTGAAGTAGCCAGAGTTTTACTCGCTTAAGTAGGGGATCCTATGTGTGAATGGGATTGTTATCAAGTTCAAGGACCACTTTTTATTTTTCTCAAATGTATTTCTAGATGATGAGTCCAAATCATGAAATCTGGAGGAGGCGTTATGCACAATGATAAGGTATACGGTCACCCCATTTACACTCTCTATGTACCTAGATGTGTAGAAGAATGTATAGGTTATCATGTATATTATTTATTTGATATTTTACCCTTAATAGAATGGTAAATTAGGCATCTCAAGTAGTAGAAATTCTGGTAGTGGGATGCATATGTTCAAGTATTTGAGGTTACAACCGATAGGGAACCGAACATGATAGATCCTTTCCCATCCATCTAGGGAATGTGGATTCTGAGATTCTTTAAGAGATTTATGTTTTCATGTTATGTTTATGGGGTATATATACATTTCCAAAATTAGTGTTTGACCAATCTAGGAATCTAGTTTGAGATTGGAGTTCATGACCCTTTTTGAAAGAAATAATAGTTACTTCCAAGCCAGTTTCTACAACAGGGTCCTTTGATATTTTTCCAGCAGGTGAGGTAAAATGATGATGGACAGGTGAATACACATGATGGTCCCCATCCATAAGGACTTGGGCTGAAATGTGGCTATGGAAGCTAAAAACAGAGAGTAAGAGGAGATGGACATTGTCAAATGAATTCGTTAGTGGTAGAGAATCCATTAGTGTAAGAGTTTTTCATAGGTATGATTAGATTATATTCTACCATTTTTTGATCCTCATTTGATTTAGGATCCTCACTCTCCTTTGTTTGTAACACCCCTGAATGATAAAGGGTTAAATGGCTAAATGATATGCTCATGTCAACAAGGTTTACCTTCCTCTTTGGGAGCCTACCTGATTAGAGCTCCACAGTTAAGCGTGTTTTTCCTAGAGTAGTGATTAGGATGGGTGACCTCCTGGTAAGTTTCTCAGGGTGTGTGTGAGTGAGGACAAAACACACTAGAAAGGACAATTGTTGGCCTGTGGGGACTGTCATTAGTCAGATGACCCGTTCAGGCAGGTGGGTGGACCCTGGGGTGGGACCCATGTGTCTGCGGGGCAACTGGTGGTACTTGGTGGGCTAGGACCCGACGACCATGTTAAGGCGGGGTGTCTGTGCTGTCACCGGGACCCGGTTGTCACATTTGGTATCAGAGCTGGTACCCATCCTTAAGTGCGATGCACTGCCTGGGTTGAGATGTAGGGCCCACAACGAGGACGTTGTCCTCTAAAGGGGGGGGGGGGTGATTGTAACACCCCTGAATGATAAAGGGTTAAATGGCTAAATGATATGACCCATGTCAACAAGGTGCACCTTCCTTTTCGGGAGCCTACCTGATTAGAAATCCACAGTTAAGCGTGCTTGGCCTGGAGTAGTGATTAAGATGGGTGACCTCC
Organism: Viscum album; assembly: GCA_963277665.1. NCBI lineage: Eukaryota > Viridiplantae > Streptophyta > Magnoliopsida > Santalales > Viscaceae > Viscum > Viscum album. The sequence goes on from OY728125.1 coordinate 93,292,555, forward strand.
TGGGAAGTTTCTCAGGGTGTGTGTGAGTGAGGACAAAACACACTGGAAAGGACATGTGTTGGCCTGTGGGGACTATCATTAGTCAGATGACCCGTTCAGGCAGGTGGGTGGACAATGGGGTGGGACCCACGTGTCTGCGGGCCAACTGGTGGTACATGTGTCTGCGGGGCAACTGGTGGTACCTGGTGGGCTAGAACCCGACGACCATGTTAAGGTGGGTTGTCTGTGCTGTCACCGGGACCCGGTTGTCAAATTTGGTATCAGAGCTAGTACCCAGCCTTAAGTGCGGTGCACTGCCTGGGTTGAGATGTAGGGCCCACAATGAGGATCTTGTGCTCTAAGGGGGGGGGGGGGTGATTGTAACACCCCTGAATGTTAAAGGGTTAAATGACTAAATGATATGACTCATGTATACAAGGTGCACCTTCCTTTTCGGGAGCCTACCTGATTAGAAATCCACAGTTAAGCGTGTTTGGTCTGGAGTATTGATCAAGATGGGTGACCTCCTGGGAAGTTTCTCAGGGTGTGTGTGAGTGAGGACAAAACACACTGGAAAGGACATGTGTTGGCCTGCGGGGACTGTCATTAGTCAGATGACCCGTTCAGGCAGGTGGGTGGACCCTGGGGTGGGACCCACGTGTCTGCGGGGCAACTGGTGGTACCTGGTGGGATAGGACCCGACGACCATGTTAAGGTGCACCTTCCTTTTCAGGAGCCTACCTGATTAGAAATCCCCAGTTAAGCATGCTTGGCCTGGAGTAGTGATTACGATGGGTGACCTCTTGGGAAGTTTCTCAGGGTGTGTGTGAGTGAGGAAAAAACACACTGGAAAGGACATGTGTTGGCCTGTGGGGACTGCCATTAGTCAGATGACCCGTTCAGGTAGGTGGGTGGACCCTGGGGTGGGACCCACATGTCTGCGAGGCAATTGGTGGTACCTGTGTCTGTGGGGCAACTAGTGGTACCTGGTGGGCTAGGACCTGACGACCATGTTAAGGCGGGGAGTCTGTGCTGTCACCGGGACCCCGTTGTCACATTTGGTATCAGAGCTGGTACCCAGCCTGAAGGGGGTGGGGGGTGGGGGGTGATTGTAAAACCTCTGAATGATAAAGGGTTAAATGACTAAATGATATGACTCATGTCAACAAGGTGCACCTTCCTTTTCAGGAGCCTACCTGATTAGAAATCCATAGTTAAGCGTGCTTGGCCTGGAATATTGATCAAGATGGGTGACCTCCAGGGAAGTTTCTCAGGGTGTGTGTGAGTGAGGACAAAACACACTAGAAATGACATGTGTTGTCCTGTGGGGACTGTCATTAGTCAGATGACCCGTTCAGGAAGGTGGGTGGACCCTGGGGTGGGACGCACGTGTCTGTGGGGCAACTGGTGGTACCTGGTGGGCAAGGACCCGACGACCATGTTACGGCGGGGTGTCTGTGCTGTCACCGGGACCCGGTTGTCACATTTGGTATCAGAGATGGTACCCAGCCTTAAGTGCGGTGCACTGCCTGGGTTGAGATGTAGGGCCCACAACGAGGACGTTGTGCTCTAAAGGGGGGGTGATTGTAACACCCCTGAATGATAAAGGGTTAAATGGATAAATGATATGACTCATGTCCACAAGGTGCACCTTCTTTTTCGGGAGCCTACCTGATTAGAAATCCACAGTTAAGCGTGCTTGTCCCGGAGTAGTGATCAAGATGGGTGACCTCCTGGGAAGTTTCTCAGGGTGTGTGTGAGTGAGGACAAAACACACTGGAAAGGACATGTGTTGGCCTGTGGGGACTGTCATTAGTCAGATGACCCGTTCAGGCAGGTGGGTGGACCCTGGGGTGGGACCCACGTGGCTGCGGGGCAACTGGTGGTACCTGGTGGGCTAGGACCCGACGACCATGTTTAGGCGGGGTGTCTGTGCTGTCACCGGGACCCGGTTGTCACATTTGGTATCAGAGCTGGTACCCAGCCTTAAGTGCGGTGCACTGCCTGGGTTGAGATGTATGACCCACAACGAGGACATTGTGCTCTAAAGGGGGGTGATTGTAACACCCCTGAATGATAAAGGGTTAAATGGCTAAATGATATGACTCATGTAAACAAGGTGCACCTTCCTTTTCGAGAGCCTACCAGATTAGAAATCCATAGTTAAGCGTGCTTGGCATGGAGTAGTGATCAAGATGGGTGACCTCCTGGGAGGTTTCTCAGGGTGTGTGTGAGTGAGGACAAAACACACTGGAAAGGACATGTGCTGTCCTGTGGGGACTGTCATTAGTCAGATGACCCGTTCAGGCAGGTGGGTGGACCCTGGGGTGGGACCCACGTGTCTGCGGGGCAACTGGTGGTACCAGGTGGGATAGGACCCGACGACCATGTTAAGGCGGGGTGTCTGTGCTGTCACCGGGACCCGATTGTCACATTTGGTATCAGAGATGGTACCCAGCCTTAAGTGCGGTGCACTGCCTGGGTTGAGATGTATGGCCCACAACGAGGATGTTGTGCTCTAAAGGGGGGGGGGGGGGTGATTGTAACACCCCGGAATGATAAAGGGTTAAATGACTAAATGATATGACTCATGTCAACAAGGTGTACCTTCCTTTTCGGAAGCCTACCTGATTAAAAATCCACAGTTAAGCGTGCTTGGCCTGGAGTAGTGATCAAGATGGGTGACCTCCTGGTATGTTTCTCAGGGTGTGTGTGAGTGAGGACAAAACACACTGGAAATGACATGTGTTGTTTTGTGGGGACTTCCATTAGTCAGATGACCCGTTCAGGCAGGTGGGTGGACCCTGGGGTGGGACCCACGTGTCTGCGGGGCAACTGGTGGTAACCGGGTGGTCTAGGACCTGACGACCATGTTAAGGCGGGGTGTCTGTGCTGTCACTGGGACCCGGTTGTCACATTTGGTATCAGAGCTGGTACCTAGCCTTAAGTACGGTGCACTGCCTGGGTTGAGATGTAGGGCCCACAATGAGGACGCTGTGCTCTAAAGGGGGTGATTGTAACACCCCTAAATGATAAAGGGTTAAATGGATAAATGATATGACTCATGTCAACAAGATGCACCTTCCTTTTAGGGAGCATACCTGATTAGAAATCCACACTTAAGCGTGCTTGGCCTGGAGTATTGATCAAGATGGGTGACCTCCTGGGAATTTTCTCAGGGTGTGTGTGAGTGAGGACAAAACACACTGGAAAGGACATGTGTTGGCCTGTGGGGACTGTCATTAGTCAGATGACCCGTTCAGGCAGGTGTGTGGACCCTGGGGTGGGACCCACGTGTCTGCGGGGCAACTGGTGGTACCTGGTGGGCTAGGACCTGACGACCATGTTAAGGCGGGGTGTCTGTGCTGTCACCGGGACTCGGTTGTCACATTGTTCCTCTTACTTTGGTATGATACTTTGTACTAGATATGACTCATGTCAACAAGGTGCACCTTCCTTTTCGGGAGCCTACTTGATTAGAACTCCACAGTTAAGCGTGCTTGGCCTGGAGTAGTGATCAAGATGGGTGACCTCCTGGGAAGTTTCTCAGGGTGTGTGTGAGTGAGGACAAAACACACTGTAAGGGACATGTGTTGGCCTGTGGGGAATTTCATTAGTCAGATGACCCATTCAAGCAGGTGGGTGGACCCTGGGGTGGGACCCACGTGTCTGCGGGGCAACTGGTGGGACCTGGTGGGCGAGGACCTGGTGGTCTAGGACCTGGTGGGCTAGGACCTGATGGCCATGTTAAGGCGAGGTGTATGTGCTGTCACCGGGACCCGGTTGTCACATTGTTCCTCCTACTTTGGTATGATACCTGGTACTAGATATGGATATGATTCTAGTTCTGCTGGTGTTATCTAAATAAGATGGAGGAAAGGCTTCTTTTTTTGATCTATTCTAGGGATTTACACTGGGGATGGGATAACACCAGTTAGTGGGAGATTTATTTTTATAGTATATACAACCATACAATGTTATCCTTTTTATGAATTTTCCATATTCCATACACACAATCATTTAATGTTTCTATAAGAGAGTTTCCTTTTTTTATGAGGAGGGAAAACAAGTAGAATTATTTGGCGACCAAGGTAATCGAATGGGTAGAAGTCAAGTAGAGACTCTTTTGTCCTAGTTAGTATATATGACATTGTAATATCTAGTAGAGGATGTTACAATAGTTTTGGATGAGTTACTAAATGTTTTTTCAGAAGAGGTTATGAAACTACACCCCTTGAAGTGATTTTGAGCTTGGGATAGAGTTGCAACTGGGAGAACCACTGATTTTTATGATACCCTATAAAATAGAGCCAATGGATTTCTGATACGTGAGGTTATAGGTGTATGTTCTGTTGTAGATGGGTTTCATTCGAGTGAGTGTGGAACCTCGGAGTAATCTAGTGTTGTTCAACAAGATGGAAGAGTGTATATGAAATTGTATATAGACTATTGGATGTTGAATTTGGTAATGATCATGAACCATTACCCCATTCCGATAATTGATGATCCATTCTACAAATTTAAGGGGGATTTTTTTTGAATGTTTACTTGTGATTTTAATTTCCCCTAAGGAGGGTGAAGGATAAAGATATTCCAAAGATTGCTTTCAGGTGATGGTATGGGAATATTGAGTTTTTGGTCATGCATTCAGTGTCATGAACACACCAACCATATTCATGTGGAACATGAAATCCAAATTCTGCGAGTTCTGGGACTGATTCATCATCATTTTCATTAAAAATATATTGATCTAATCAAAGTTAGAGGAGGAGAATGCCAAATATCTTAGAGCTATCTTGACGGTCCTTCAACACCACCATCTCTATGAAAATATGTCAATGTTAAAATTATAGAAATGAGAGGTTCATTTATATGTGCATGTGTTGTCTTAGTAGGGTTTATCCATGGAACAATGAAATATTGAGGTGGTTTTTTCTTAGGAAACACCCTATAATGTGGTATAGGTTCACAGTTTTCTTAGTATGATCATCTATTATTGGATGTTTGTGTCTTATTTATCTCCGGTTATAACCCCACTGATAGCCTTGATATAGAAGGAAAATTTATTATGTAGACTAATTAGTTCCAGATAATGTTTTTTACCTAAAAGAGAAGTTGGTTAGTACTCTAGTTCATTGGTTTTTGGAGGAGGGTATTATGTTTGAGTTTTTATATGATGTTTCTATTATGAGATTGTGATATTTCTTAATGGAGTAAAGGGTGGTGATATCGTATGGGTTTTGGAAGTTACATCCCCATGAGGGTAAAAATTCCACCAATGATCTAGAGCTAGCGGTAGTTGTGTTTCCTCTATTGTTTTGGAGGAATTACCTCATCAAAGAGTACTTTTTTGTTTTTCATAGGCCACATGTTTCTGAAATATATCTTCTCTCAATTATAATTGAATCTAAAATAGCATATGTGGATGAAGGTTCTTTAGGATTATCTTTTTGAGATCAATTATATCATAATAAAGGGAAATTGTTTTATTGATGTTCTGTGTCATAAGTCCTAAAGAGATATAGTTTAGAAGTATACTGATGTTCATAATGTGGTGGATGAGATTGCAGCGATGCATATTAATGTGAGGGAGAGAAATGTATGAGGTTTTATTTATTAGAAGACTATTTAATCCTTTATTTGGTAGGTGGAGTTTGTTTACTGATGGTACTTAGAGGTAGAGGTGATGTGTGCTAGTGTTGGCTATAGTGATTCTTTAGAGGGATGGTCAGAGCATGTTCCGAACCAGATATTATTTCTGGGGAGGTAGTTTATTTTTTAGTAGTTCATGACTAAGTTCTCTATATGTTTCTTAGATAACCTTTAGCGGTGCATCCCAGTGTCACCAAGAAGTATTGTGGCTATAGGATAAAAATTTGGAGTCATGGGGTGAAATGGTCAATGGAAGAGTGTATGGAAAAGTGTTTGGTTTTTTAGTAGGTTAAGGTGGAAGAACATGTTATTGGATGTTTTTTGTATCCCATGGATGTTACCAAGTTGAAATGGGAGGATATATAATGGTATTTCATCACCAAGTAACCTACAGATCAAGGATAAAGTAATACATCTTGGGTTATAGTGGTATGAATAATGAAGTCAACTCATTTTATAATGATCCATGAGTCGAGTATCATGGATGTCTTAGTGTGATGGTATATGGATAACGTGGTTAGGATTCACAAGGAACATATTTCCATCATCTATGATTGAGATATTATTATTTTTTCTTCATGGTTCTAGAGGGGATTGAAACATTCTTTTGGATCCCGTTTTCACATTAGCACTACTTTCCACCCTTAGATATGGGAAGACAGAACAAACCATCCAGACACTAGAGGATATGTTGTGAGCTTATATCTTGGATTTTAGTGAATCACCAGTAAGGTACCTTCCTTTGGTTGAGTTCACCTATAATAATATCTTTCACTCATCCTTTGGAATTTCTCTATCTGAGGCATTATATAGGTGTCTATTTCATTCTCCATTGTGCTGGATAGTGGATGTGGATCTATCTATTCTTGGTCTTGATATAATGCATAGAATGACCAAAAATATCTAGTTGGTCTGAGGGAGGATGAATATGGTGAAGTACCATAAGAGGGACTATTCTAATCATAAGTGGAATCCCCTATAATTTTAAGTTAGATACCACATGTTCTTGAGGGTTTCCCCACATTGGGTGCAACAGAGTCTTGGTAGAAGGAGTAAGTTTTCACCCCTGTTCATGGAGTCTTTTTAGGTGTAAGGGAATGTTTTCAAGGTGGCATATTGGTTTTAATTTCTACCATGGATAGGAAGGATCCAAAAAATCTTCTACATGTCCATCTTTAATGGTATCTTCACAATAAATCCCACATCCTTGTCTATGGAGAGTTGGATATCGAGGATAATGTGGCATTCTTAAAGAATATAGTAGATATCCAAGATCTTTAATAGAAGGTTCCATGAGGGAAATCCATCCCCTTGGTTAATGTGCTATGGAGTCTTGGTGGCCCGGATGAGAGTACCTTGTAGAATAATATATATTTTCATTCCCATTACCTGGAGTTGTTTTTCTTTTTTGCCTGATATTTTTTTCCTTGATGATGTGATGTTTAGACCTTTAATTTTTTTGAGATATTCCTTTTTTCCCTTGCTGATGTTGTATTTTTTAGATTCATGTGTGTGAAGGGGGGAAACCCATTCACAATCAAGAATTATTATATTATGACAAATTTTAAAACTATTTAGGTAATTCAGTACCACCTAAAACATATAATATTGTGATATAGAAGTTAGGTTTCCTTGATTCATGTTCTAGAGGCAGTGTTGTGTTCTTTTTAAGGCGGTCATGGGATTGCATTTTTTAGATATTGGAATGGTGATATATATGGTTATGTGGAAATAAGTTTTCTTGTGGTCGGTTCTAGTGATACGGTGTCGTGCCCAGCAAGGGATGTTGATGTGGTTGCGTGGGGTGTTTTTTGGGTGTTTTGTTTTAGTTTTTTTGGCTGGTGGTAGTATTTGGGGTGTAACAAGATCCCTGAAAGATATCTCATGAAATGGTTATTTAGATATTATCTCATTATTTTGGGTTTGGTTTTGATTATCGAGAATGATAATCATTTGATAGGTATCTAATGTAATATTCCATTCCTTCTGTGCCCATTAATTTTGTAATTTGGGAGTTGGGGGTCTTTTATAGGAAGTATAAGAAGTTTTAGTGGATATTAGAGCTAAAACATAACTAAAGTAATAAATTCGCAATGTGAAATAGAAATTTACATCATGAGATAGTGCATCATGACATACGAATATGGTGATTCACATCTTGTGTTCATGTGTGGAGTCGTATGTATAAATTAATCATGACATGGAAGGAAATTTTTTAACATGAATGAATATAGGATGAGGTACCATAAATTTATTTAGAATATTGAGATATTGGAAAATCATGCCATGAATCTAGTTCATGGCCTGTAATGAGAGGTCATGCAAAAACTCACGATGTTAATTAGTAATTCATGATCTGAATGAGGTGGTTTCTTGGTTATCTATATAAGTGTGAGGTCTTGTTAGAATTACTTTATTTTAATCTTGTTCCTCTTATTTTTTCTCAAACCCTAGCTTATTTTGGAGGATCATATACACCCTTTCCTCATACTTCGATCCCTGTGTTCTAGAGGTTCACTGTTGGAAATCTGAGGTGAGTTCTTCCCTTAATCTAGTTGTTTTCTATGGTTATTATTTCATGTATTCAAAATAGTGATATTTTTTTGATTTGAGGTGTGTTTGGGATATGTTTTGATGATATATTTATATGATTTAGGTTTCTCTGAGGTTTCCTGGTGCTGATGTGGTTTTCAAGTTACTGCTCCTTTTCTATGTTGTGCACAATGAGTTGAGAAGATTCTTGAGGTATATATCTCAGTTATCTTCATATTTTAGGGAATGAGTGGGGATTTCATGCTTTTTTCCTTCCATTTGGTGGACGTAAATGGTCAAATTAATAAATATAATGAAATATTAAATCTAAAATTGATGGGTATGGGTAGATATATCAGGTTTTTACTGCTTTGATGATTATTTTGATGATATTTTTCATAAATGTTTCCATTATTGAAAATCATGTTTGTTGGGAGACTTTCTTGTGATGAAGATGATATGTATGTGTGCTGATTTTTTTGTTTCTAATTTATTTCCCCATTAATGAAAATAATAAGAATATATATATGGAAAATTAATTTTCCCATAGAAACCTGGTTTGTCTGATAATACCCATGCTAAATAATGAAGTAAAGTAATGTAAGGCCTTAAAAATAAATTGTGTAAAATGAAATATGTTTTTTTGTGTAGTTTTTCTTTTTCTTTTCCTTATTTGGTGTGGGATATTGTGTAGTGATGGTGGTGACTTTATTGGGTGTGAAATGTGTGGGGAAATGTTGTAATGGTGTTGGAATGGGATGCAATGTGGGTAGTTGTATTACATTTTTGATGTTTGGTGGCTGGGATGGATGGTTGATGGTAGTTGTGTGGTGTGATGGTTGAGATGTGTGTTTGTTTTGATGAAATGGATTAGAAGATTTGGTTTTTTGGGGATGGTTGATGTCATATGGGGAAGCTATTATTTAGTGTATTTATGTTAGTTAATAGGTTATCCAGGAAATAAATTATAACATTGGAATGAAATTAAATGGGTTGGTAATTGAATAAGAATGGTTAGGCTTTGGTACATGGTAATTGGATAAATTAATTTAGACAACAAGTGAATGGGTTGTGTAAATGTGAATTGAAATGTATTAGTAAATAGGACTTGGTGGAAACTCATTAAATATGGAAAGTAGTGAAACCTATAATTGGCATTGGGAATATGTGTCTTTGTGTGTTGATTATGTGGTGTGTTTCATATAGTGGAGATAACTATTGTGATGGTTTATATGTGGTGTAGTGGTGGCATGGTTAAGTATGCTAGTGTAGTTGTTGTGAACCCATAGGGTGGGCATTGTGTGCTATATTCTATCATGCCTTTCTTTTTATTTCTATACCTTCCCACTTGAGTTGGATAACCTTACCAATACCCAATGGTTTTAGATTCTAAGTGTTTTCTCCAATGTCTAGGATGGTGGTGATACATATGGCTGACTACCCATACTTCCCTACTCTTCTTTTAGTAGTGATGAAACTGGTTGGTGTTGGATATTACACAACAATGATGTGATGTGATGTAATAATGACATGTTAAATGGTGTAGGTCATGCATGGTAGGAATTCCAAGATTTATGTCCTTCACATTCCTTATACCTAACTGCTATGGTTATCTAATAGCCCAGGTGTCTTTGGGCAAGATGTGATGTGATTGCCTGGGTGTTTTCGGGTGAGATGTGATGTGATGATGACTAATTATAGAATTGAATGCTAGACCTAGTAATGGTGGTATAGGTAAGGATACATCCAAACCTATATTATAGATAACCCAAGTGTCTTTAGGGGAGATGTGATATGTATGGAAGGTATGGGAGAAAATGAAATTTGATGTTGGGTCGTGAGAGCTGAAAATCAGTGGAGAAGTGGTAGTGGGGAACCTTTATTATGATTTTGATATTATATTACTATAATAGATGCATGCTTTGGTGACCAATACATAGTGAGTCTAGGATTGGTTAGTTGACCAATTTAGGTGCTTATTAGTTTGACTGTTTATTCACTGGGGAATTAGTATGCTATTTTCCCATGAGTTCTAGAGACCGTGTATACGATCCTACTGAGTATAATGGTATGATAACCATATATATAAAAACTATTTTCCAGGTTTCTTGGGGGATTTTTGGGGATTATCTGGAAATTTATTTCTTGGTTTTGGGAGCGGTTGTTGAGTCGCTGCTGTATGAAATGTCATTTGGTATTTACTTGGGGATTTTTATTGTATCTGTTGACATTGTTCATTCATTATGGGATGGTTTTGGGTTTAATTTTTTATTACATTATAGATTTTCTTGGTGTATTTTTTATCCTATATCCTATCATATTTGTTATAGAGGGTAATTTCTCCCATATGTGATATTTTTATACCCTCAGTGCATGTATCAACATGGGGCCTACTATAAGCGGGACTTAGGGGTCTTTATTTCACTTCATTCATTGCGGGCCCAAGAGGGGTACCTTTGGTGGGAGGGGGTCATGAAACTATTTATAGTAATATACTGAGCTAAGTATCATTAATATATAGAGGAGTTATTATATTAATAAAATAACTATTATTTATTCATTCCCACACACTTGGAAAAATTAAAGAATGTTAAATGTGCGTATGCCGAACTACCACCTCCAAAAAATGACATCTTACATTATTAATCACTTACTTTCATTTTTTGCGACAAGGATGTATTTTATGAATGAATATGATGAATATTTAAGTATTTAAATTATGAAAGGATAATTTATCATATACCTACATTCTATCCTATTTGTTGAGAAATGGGATTGTTAATTGTGAGCATGGAAGACTACCACATCCATGAATGATGATTTTTTTTCTCATAACCACCCTTTATGGATGGTTATAAGAATAAATTTAATGTAGATATATTATATTTATGAAATTTTTAATCTTATGTTAAATTTATATTAACATTATATAAAATCATATCCTTACTAGTAAAATCAATATAACACACTCTAGTTTGGGTTGGTTTTACTACCCAAGTGAACAATGTTATAATGTTTATATCCTGAATGATAAGGAATTTAATATAATGGTAATATAATGTAATAATAATTTATATAATATTATTTAATTATTATTGAAGGTTTTCATTGATACCTAATATATTTGTTAATATACCACATTTCATTCAATAACCATGTCGAAACTTGTTATTCACAATTTCAATTTTAACAAACCATACCTTTATCAATCACTAAATGAAAATGGGATATAATGAATCATTAAATCACTATTTATATATAATATTTTATAATCAAATAATGGTGTAATATTTTTAATAAACAAGAATTGACAACTCTATTATAAAACTAGTACGATACATGTAATCACAATTTCAAGCATCTAATGATAAAAATAGAGCATAAATGAAAAATATATTTGTGATTAATGTTTATAAATAAATTTTATAAATGGAAATATATATGAATAATTTTATTTAATAAGTGATTATTATAGTTATTTTTTTATAAAGGATGTTAGAGCCCGTTCGAGAAAGCTGGGATACAGGTTAAGGGTTCCTTTGATTTAAATTTTACTTCTAGAGAAATTTTTTTTATTATGAACAATGATATCATTAATATTGTGTGATTAATTACTAATTAATTAAAATATTCATGAAATTCATGGGGTTTGAAGATCCATATAATTTTGTTTCTTTAAATGGAATTCGATTAAAATATACCAAATTCATAAGGGTTTTTGATAACTCAACTCCCTCTGTTTGCTTATAATGATTCTTCTTGAGACTACTTATCCAAATATTAGTTAGTTCCATGTTGTGATTTTATTTCATGTTATATTATATTTATCTCTTGGGAAAATGACACCTATTTTTCAAATCATTCCCCTCAATGAATTTCCTCTCTTTAAAAAGTATATTGTTTTTGAGATTAATTCCCATGCTATAAAACTATAGTTTCCCATCATTATCCATATTTTTAATTCCCTCCAAATATATCCTTTATTTTTTGAATCCAAATTATGTGTTATCTAATTTGACCTTTATATTTACCTTATCCTCTTTTAAAAATTAATTTATATTATGATTTTTATGATATGAATTTTTTATAATTTTTTTTCAAAATATTAAAAAGTTTTTCCATACTTCCAAAATAAAATGTTTTATATTCTAATCAAAATTTCATTAAATAACCTTTATGTAATTTAAAGTATCTATTATTGAATTTTTTTTCTCAAAAGTAAAATTTTTATAATTTTTAACTTCACATTTTTTAAACCTTTAAATCTTTTTAAAGATCCTTTATTGAAGATTATTTTTAAAATGGAAATGTTTTGAATGTTTTTTCCCTTAACCTTTTTGAAACCATTATGTATTTTTAAAGGATATATTATTAAATATTCATTTTAAAATTAAATAGTTTCAAAATTTATTCACTTCCCATTTTTGAAATATTTATCAATTTTTTGTAGCTTAATTATTATATATTTATTTTAAAAATTATTGTTTTTAAAGTGTTTTCACATCAAAATTTTGAAACCTTTATGTATCTTAAAAGATTAATTATTGAGATTTATTTCAAAATATTTATTTTTCAAATTCATCCATTTCAATTTCATAAATTTTTCAATTCTAAAAATTACTTTTCAGAGGTCGTAACATTAACTTTTATGACAAAGAAAAATGTGTTTTCTAAAAAAACGAAATTTTGATTTTTATTAACTTTTCCTCTTTATTTATAAATTATTTATTTATTGGGAAAATATTTTTCTTGAATTACCATCTAAATGTTCTTATAATGTACTATTTTTGGGGTGATTTAATTTTTTTGTATCAACTGTTTACATGTTTGATGTAAATTTTGTTGATACCATCTTGAAGTTTTGTGAAAGCCATTTTATTTTCCATGGGTTTATTATGATAAGATTATTGAAACCAATTTTATTTATATGGGTTATTTATGTTATAATTAATTATTTATTTTAGGTGGAACATATATTTATGGATGATTTATTGGTTGGGTCTAATATAGAAATCTAATTCATTGGTTTTGATTTTATATCTCATGAGACAATAATGTTGTGAATAGACATGAAAATATTTTCTTGTTTACATTTTTACAAATGGACATGATCACATTTTCCTTATTCACATGATTTTACATGGAAATAATCTAATATATATTTTTTAAGATGATTTTAATAGACATGATCACATATATATTTTTTCAAATTATTGTTCATAAAAATTATTGCATTTGACTTTTTTCACATGATTTTTTATAGAAATTATCACACATATATTTTTTATAAGATTTTGTGTGGTCATGGTCCAATTTTTATTTGTACACAATATCACGATTTACTATTCTTATGAAACATTTATTTTCATATTCCTGTAATTATCCTCCACTGTTCATGTTTATTATATCACACATTAATTCCATGGTACATCTTCATTCATTTTAGATTATATTTCCTTCTATAATGACTTATATAAAACTCATATTGTTCTTTGTTCTTTTAATAACATATTTCTCTCATGTTCACATTTACTCATATAATTATGATATAAACCATGAAGTCATGTTGATGAGTTTTTACCTTATGGAAAGTTTGAGCTTACCCCTTATTTTGTTTCCCTTTCCCAAGGAAATTTCTTACATGAATATATTTATAAGGATATTTTTTGTTGACTTGATTTATGGGAGATGTTGATGACATAAAATAGAAATATTAGCATATTGGAAAAAATTTCCCTTTTTATATGGGAAATACATGGGAACTGATCCTCAAAGATACTAAACCTTAAGTTATTGGGATTGAGTGATTAATTGTGAGATGTAGAGTTTAACATATATAAATGTTATAAAATAATGATAGGTGCATCTCACTTTTTATAAATTCTAGTGTTTAAATAAATATTTTTAGAACTATATCCAAGAGTGCATGTGTGGGGTTACTCAGTTTATATCATATTAGGGTTTTGTTAATTTTGAGGATTACTTTTTTTAGGGAATATAATAAGATAACTTCAGTGAAAACCCTATGGATACATCTAATGGATAATTATAAGTATAAGATAAAATCAAAATGTTTTGGTAAATTAGATATGATGTGGTTCTCCAATAAATTACATCTTTTTCTAGATACTGTATGGTGAATAAGGTTATGGAATATATTCACCTATGGGTAATCACCCTTAAAAATGATGGTCGAGTATTAAATCAATCTTTACTCTGGTTCATGATGAGTGGGTCTATGACCGTACACCAGGAAAGAAACTCCCAGGTGATATGCTTTGGGTTAATTAAATTATCTTTATGAAACATTATGAATGATTTATTTGTTAATTAATTCATAGGATTGGGTTAAGAAGTTCAAGAGAACAATACTAAATTTAACTAAAAGAGTTTTAAGATTATCCACGTATGATATGGTATCATAGGTATAAATGAAGCTTCCATTATAGAATACATATCAGGATTGAGATTTCATATTAACATGTTCATTTACTCAAATTATATTTGATGTTATCATAATAGGTTTTTTTTAATTTTTGACTTGAAACAATATATTTAAAATGAAGCTATCAAAGGTATGTCTCTAAAAACTCCCAAGAATCATCTATAGGGGAATATTTGGAATAAATTGTTGATAAATTTAATATTATAATACTATGATGGAAAATATGAGATCACTAGTCATAAAAAGGATTTTGAGGAGGAAACCTCATTCGAAGTTAAATTGAGAGTCATTTCTATCTTATAGATACCCTTAACTATTTCATTGGTTAAGAATAATAAAAAACACAAGGACACATTTCATTTAAGTGTGGGAACATAATGACCTAAAATTTCACTATTTATTTTACTTAAATAAATATTATATGAATATATTGTTCAATACAGAATTATGAACAGAAAAAAACTGAAATATGGTATAAAAATTTACTTTTATAATATAAACATTAGAATAACCAGTATAAAAAGAAGAAACCAAATATGGAACCTGTGACGATAAAGGAAATAAATGGAATTAGGTATAGGATATTTCCATTATGAAGAATATTTATCTGAGATTGGTAAATAGGTATCCTCACCAGGGTTTTATCTAGACCTTTCCCAATCTGAAATTGAACAATTAAAATTTGAGTGAAATCTTATGTGAGAGAAATTCACCCTCATGGGAATTTATATGAGATCTATACTGGTAGAATCACCACTTTGAACTAACACTATATATTAACTTATTACTAGATCTTACATGGAGTTACTGAGGGGATATTTTACTAGAAATTAGGATGATATAATTGGGTAATTATTAATGTAATAAGTTATTTACCACCTATATTTTATAAATTTCACATTCCTACTTTTAAAGAAAGGGGAATGTTTATTTTTCTATAAAAATATATTTTATTTATATTTTACATTTAAAAGGTAAATTTATAAATTTTAGAGTTTTATTTTTATTAAACAAACTTGATTTTCAAATTAAGCATGTAAAAATATCTTAGGGTATACTTTTTATATTTTCCTGAAATAATTTATTTTTAAATTAATGGTGAAAAATTATGATTTTGAAAGTACTGTCACTTTTATGAATCTATCATAATATAAGAATTAACTAAAACTATTTTATTTTTTATATAAAAAATATATTTAAAAATTAAAATAAATCATCTAAAAAATAAAATTTTTAATTTTTAAAACCCATGTTTAATGTTTTGAAAATATAAGTAATATTTTAATATAATTTTTTTGTATCTTATATTAAAAATTAATTTTCATAAATTATAGAAATTAAATATATTAAAATGGATTTAAAATTTTACATCAACATGATCATATTATTTAATAAGTTTTATTTCTATTTTGGCGATAAAAGTATGAGGACTACGAATAAATTTTATGGCAATGATAACAATAAAACAATTATTTTAAAAGAATTATTTTATTAATATGGTTTAATTTTTATATAATTAAATAAACTAATTTCTTTTAAAAAATGAATCTAATATAATGTTTAAAACTATACCAAATAATATTGTGAACACTTAATGGTAAAATAATAATTTTCTTCTAAACTATTTGTCTATATATTAAGTGTTTTAATTTAAAAGTAAACATTCTCTTATTTTGAAATTAAATTAGACTATATGGAGTATACATTTAGGTTTATATAATCATAATATGGTTATAATAGTAACCATATATTTCTTAATATAATATAATCTACTTGGGTAAAAACAAGTTACCAATGTAAAAACCAAAATGGTAAAATTTATAAATCAAGTATTAAAAGGCCCAAACCATGTTTAAAAAAGTGGTAAAACGAGTGGTGGTGGTTTTATAGACCTTATATCACCCCAAAATAATTTTTTATCCTTTTTAATCTTTGAAACTTGAATAGTGTAATTCCATTATTGAAATAATGGGTATTAAAAAAGTTCCGTTTTCTTTACTTATAAAAGTGGAACACTTATACAACTTCATGAAACCATTATTCATTAAAAGTTCATCCTAAAATGATAATTTTTTTATCCTATAATAATCATATATCATTTTCATAACGCAATGGTATCGATTATTTAACCTAATCCATTCATTTCCAAGGATACTTTTAAGAGAAAGTTTGAGTTCCCAACATGAGTAATATGTAATCCTCAACATTTTATTCCTAATTCATATCTCAAAAAAATATTTTAATCATAGTAATATATTGAAATAAAAATAATTATTATACACAAGTATAATTATATTAATGTAACAACCATTATTCAGTCACTACCATCCACTAAGAAAAATAAATGAATGGTTATCGTGCGTATGAAAGACTGCAACCTCAACGAAACAACATCCTCAGGTTTTCATCACCACCATTCATGGTATGTAAAAGGTATTGATTTGATGAATTGACAAGATTAAAATTAAAAAATAATAATTAATAAATTATTATTTATCATATAATTCTATTTTATCCCTTTCTCTGAGACATGAAATCATTAATCGTGTGTTCGATGAACAACCACATCCATGAATAATGAATCTTGTTTCTAATCAACACCATTGATGGAAAGTTATAAGAATGAATTTTAAAAGATATATGATAATTATTACATGTTTATGCTTTTGTTAAACTTATATTAGGATTATTTAAAAACACATCTTTACTCATAAAATCATTATAACACGCACTTGTTTGGGTCAGTTTTACCTCCTAAGTGAATGATGTTATAATGTTTATATCGTCTATAATTAAGGAATGTTATATAATGGTAATATAATTTAATAATAATGTATTTAATATTTTTCAATGTTTTTTTAAATCGATTACTATTATTTAATATATTTATTAAAATATAACATTTCGATCATTAAACATTCTGAAACTAGTTCTTTATGATATCTATTTTCAGAAACCATAATTGACTAATATATTTGTAGTGGTCATAAATGAAGTGTAGAAATTCAAATATATATGAAAAAGGTTTTTGAATAATTAATTTTGATAGTTATGTTAATTATACATGATGTTAGATCATCTTAGAGTAAGAGGTAATACAAGGTAAGGGGTCATTCGTATCAAATTTTACTTCTTGAGACATATTTCTTATTTTACACTGCGATATCCTTAATATTATGTGTTTAATTACTATTAATTTTATTTCACAATTTTAATTAAATTCATGATTTTTTAAGAGCCGTATTGTGTTCTTTCATTAAATGGATTTCAATTTAAAAGATGCAAATGGTGTAAGGGTTTTGTTAACTCAAATTTCTTTATTAACTTATAATGAACCTTCTTAAACTTATTTATCCCAAAATTGGTCTCTTCTACCTTAAGATTTTATTAATGGTAAATTATCTTTATCTCTAGGGGAAATGAAACTTATGTTTAAAATCACCATCTTTGATGAATTTCTCCCAAATAAAAATTATATCATTTTTTAGAACAATTTTCATCCTATTTAAAAATGGTTTCCCCAACTTTTTTATATTTTCCTTTCCCACCAACGTCCTTATTTTTTTATAAATTCAATTATGTGTTATCTCATGTTATATTCATATTTCCTTACTTTATTTTTAAAAAGGATTAGTTTTTTTTTTACTTTTTTATTATGTTAGTTTTCAAAAAAGTTATTTTAAAATAGTAAAATATTTTCCATCCTTTCAAAATGAAATGATTTATCTTCAAATACACATTTATTTTTATAACCTTTATAACATTTCAAGGAAAAATTAATGATGTTTATTTTCCTAAGTTAAATATCTTTCAAAGTTTTCACTTATCCTTTTTAAATCCTTTATGCCTTTTCAAGGCACTATTATTGAAGATATTTTTTAGAAGTAAATGTCTTTAAAATTATTTCACTTCATATTTTTGAAAACATTATGTATTTTTCATTGATACTTTATTAAATATTAGTTTTAATAGTTAATGTTTTCAATTTTTTTTTTCACTTCACCTTTTTGAAACCTTTATGACTTCTTCAAGGTTTTGTTATTTAAAATTCTTTTTAAATTTTAATTTTTATAGTTTTTTCAATTCACCTTTTAATGAAATTATGTATTTCAAAGGTTTGATTATCGAGGGGTTTTCAAAATATTTAGTTTAAAAATTAATTATTTTTAATTTTTCCAAATTCAATTTTAAAAAATTAATTTTAAACTTGATCATAACATGATATTTTATTCCAAATATAAAAAACGTTTTATATAAAAAACCCTTTATTATTTATATACCATTACCTTTTTATCTATAAAGGATTTATTTCCTTGGAAATTATTTTTCATGAATCACCCATTAAAGATTTAAAATAAAATTTTGAAGGTGATTGAATAGTTTTTATCATCTATTTACATATTTAGAGTCAATTTTTGTGATATCATCAAGAAGTGTTATGGAAATAATGTTCTTTTTAATGGGTTATTTATGATATGATGAATGAAAACCATTTTATTTCCATGATTTCTTTATGATATAATGAATGACTAGTTTCAAGTGTCACATATATTTATAAATGATTAATGGGTATGGTCCTATATAAACATCCAATGCATTAATTATGATTTTATATCTATTGAGCTAAGAATGTTTTGTGTTGACATGATTATGCATGGCCATGATCAAATTTTATTTATTCACATGATATTGATTGGAAAAGATAATTTATATCTTTTTTCACATGATTGTGGATGGGCCTGATGACATATATTTTTATTCAAATTAAAGTGAATGGACATTATCACTCATGGTTTTTTTCACATGGTTGTTCATGGACAAAACAATGTATATCTTTGTTCTCATGATTTTTTGGAGACCTGATAAAATTTTTATTTTTTCACATTGTCCTGATTTACTATACTTATTCGAAATTTCTATATTATATTCATTTAATTATTATCTATGGTTTATTTATATAATATAACACACTTATTCATGGTACATGTATGTTTATTCATGATTACATATCCTTCTGTAATGATTTATGGAGAAATATTGCTATTCTATTCTCTTTTAATAAGATATTTATCCTCTATTCACATGTTATAATATTTTTGTGACCCAAATATTAATGAAATGTTGGTATGTGTTTACCTTACTGAGTTTTCAATACCACAAATTTATTTTATTTCTTTTTTAGTAGGAAATATTTTACCAAACTATATTTAAAGGTATTTTTTATATAGATATGATTCACATGCGATGTTGAAGAAATAAAATGAAAATATTTGTATAGTTGAACTAATGTCCTTTTTAGATGAAAAATAAAAATGGGATTATTATAAAATATACTAAAACTTATGTTATTTGGACTGTGTGATGAGACAAAATGTTTATCTTCTGTAAATTTTGTAGAATAATAATAAGTTCATCTCACTTTGTATCATAGCCACTATTTAAGGAAAGTGTTTTTAGCACCAGAACCGGGAGTGTGGGCATTGGGTGCCTCAATTACTATGTTTGATTCAAGTTCAATAGATAAATGTATCAAGAAAATTATATATTAATTACATGTTAATGGAAGGTTCCATACCCAACCCTTGAATCTATCTCCTAAAAACTCATTCTATCAACTTTTATTTATACGAGTTCCCCATAGTTTACTAATTGTTTTCCAAACCAAAATGAAAAAAAAATTCTCTATAATGGTATGGTACCAAATAAAATTTCATATTTCAAGAATTTTGAAAATCCAGAATTAATTTATTTTTATTTTTTAATAACTTTTATTTCCAAATGATTCTTCAGGAAACAAGTGATAGTCGATCTTGCACTCAATCTCTTCTCTTCTTCTTCTTTTCAAAATTATGAATTTTTAGTACAACAACAATATGTATATCTTAAAACATTATTATATTCTTATATTTATTATTTATAAAATCATAATTATGTAATAAATGTTTCAAGTATTTTAATTTGAAGACTCCTAAATATTTGGTATCATGATTCTCATATAAAAGCTATTCCAATAATTTCTCTTGATAAATAATCCATATTTTTATCTTCATATGTAATTTTAAAAAATTATACTTGAAGTCCTATAATTTTCATTTCAAGTTCTTATAAATTTATCTTATTCAATTTTACATTAATAATGGCCATTAATTATTTCCTTCCTCATTTGGATTCCCTAAAATATACAGTTTCTATCTTCCTCATGTGCATGATCACTTACAAAAACCCTTATAGTGTGAAGAATATAATCATGACAAAAAATTCTCATTAAAAAAGATATTATATTTAACCATTGATAAAAAATCATTATTTTTACTCATTTAAGAACAATACAACACCTTCACATTTAATTATCCTCTTACAAAGCTCTAGGAATCTCAGCTTAGTTTCTATAAAGCATTTTTCATTTTCTAAGTAAAAAAATATTATGAAAACTCAAATATCTAATATATATCACAAGAAATTATCTTATGTATTATCTAATAAATCTTATTTTTTCAAAAAGGTATATTTTTATGCTTTAGTTATTCTTATATAATAATCAGAATATCTGACATTTCATAATGAGATATTAAATATTTATTGTATAGAATTTCATATTCTTTGAAAACTTAGTAATTTATTATATATGACCAGATAGAAATTATAGATCACAATTATCTCATTATTCATCATGTACATCATTTAAAAGATATTATATCTCATCAATTAGATGTTACGTACCTCAATATATTTCTTACATATCAAACACATAGCCAAAATATTCATCCATTATAACCCAAACTTCCTAAACCTATAATATATAATCTATATAAATATCCTAAAACCAACTGAAATGATATATATATATATATTAAACCTTATCATATGAGCTTAAAAATATTCTCAATACTTTTCCAATGCTTCATGATTACAATTTTCAATAAATAGAAAAAATACTTCAATAATTTCATGGCTTCTTGTATCTCCCCATTTGGATTAATGTAAAATTGAAAATATTAAAAATCATTTATCAAATATATCAAACATAAATAAAATTATATCCTTTATCAAATAAAAATATCTTGATACCCCACTTTTGAATAAAACAATTTTTTTGAGACAATTCCATACATTAGGGATAATAAGATTATGGATTATGAATTTGATATTATCCTTATTAATAAAATCACACATTTCGACAAATTTTTTAAACAAAACACACCTTTTATTCCATAAATATGTTTCACATGATTTATATATCATTTTAACCCTTTTAAAATAGGATCCAAAATAATATGGGGTTTGAACAAATTCTCAAGTGAGAGGGAAAGTCACCACATTAATCTTTAACCATAAGTCATTAAATCTATATATTAACATGGTATTGATGAAAAGTTATGAAATATAATCATTTATAGGGATATATTCAAGCCTCAAATATATATTGGAATCACATGATTTTATGAAATAATAATTGAATCAATATTCTTTCGTCCACAGCGTGTTTCTGGATTTTTGGATAACTCAATTCTAGTTTGGTTGTTACATGACATTCCCAAGGGATTCTTAATTATCACCTTGAATTATTCCAATATCTCAATAATATAAATCATTATAGTTCTTCATACATAATATCCATATACTCAGACTCAATAATGGAAAATATTACTTAATTTTGATTCTTTTAAATGCTACCTCACATAATTATTTCCCAAAAGATTATATCAGTAGATGTTTATTTTCTATCCTTATAATATCTAGACCAATCAGAAAAATGCACCCATAAAAATTTATTTCCTCACCACGTCTATATATTAGATTATAACTCAAAACCTCTTTTATGTAACACATAAATCTCTTTTCAAACTTCACATATAATAATTTGATAAATTTTATATATTTCACACAATCTTACAACATAAATAGTATCTATTCTTGATATAATGAGATAAAGAAAGAATCAAATTATTTTATTGAATTTATTTTGATTAATACTTTTCTCAACATAATCCTTTCCCCAATTATCACTAATTTTCATGGTTGTGAAAATTTCATTAAATTCTTCCATGAAAAATTTATTCAACATTTTATTGGCATATTTTTATTGGGATAGAAAAATAAATTAATTTGTTTACACAACCCATAGTCCCACCTTCCCCCCTTGATCTAGATAAGATAGTTATTCATATCGGATGGAGGTGAAATATCATAAAAAAGAGGGAAACAGAGTGAAATGAATTAGATGAAACACAATAAGGAAACTAACAAGCACAAAAATTAATAATAAAAAATAGAACATAACTAAAACAAAAAAATAAACATGGAAAAATGTGAAAAAATTAAGATAATTTCACTACAGAAGGAGGGAGTGAATCATAACAAAAAACCCATATAATATTATAGTTAACATATAGGTTATATTATAAATTAGAAAAATATATCATAAAGAAAAAGAAAAAAAATGAAAGAATACACTACTACATAGAGTATTATTCATAGAAAGAAGAAAATAGAAATTTTTTAGTCCTAAGAAAATCTTTTATACTAGGTAGTGGATGAATATTTCTACCCAAAATCTTTTAGATAAAAAATATAGCCACACCCTCATATTAAAAGTATTAAATAAATTAAAATTAATACTAAAATATAAAATAAATGATGGGTTTATATAGATATATTAAAACATAATAAATGTAGTGGAAATAACAAGAAACCCATAAACATAGTGTATATCATGCATGCAATCAAAAACCATGTATAAATAAAGATGAAGAAACAATTTACCTTGAAATGAATACTTACACTACTCCTTATTCATTTATCATTGGCGTTGATAAATTTAAATAAGAAGAAATAAAAGGAATCCCCCTCCAGGGTGTATGAAAATGTTCTAATGAATCACCCAAAAACATGGTAAGGACTCTCACTATACATGATATGATAGTATCTATCGATGTAAAAGGGAGATAAATAATGAGAGTAGTAGATTGAATATGGTAGGAGGAACTCTGATAAGAAAATTCGCATTTAAGTTCATTGGATACCCTTTTATAGTGTCAAATATCCTTAATGAACTATATTTTATGTTATAAGTCATGTATTTAGTTAAAAAATAGGTTTTTAACCCTCTATTGAAGCTATTATCCCTTTTGTTTTATCTTATTAAAAACTTGGTTAATGATTTCCAATATTGGAAGTATCAAAAGATAACCTTTTATATTTTATATATATTCTAAGATAGTGGCTATGATATCCTTATATCATTTTAAAAGGCATGGAAAACCATAAAATTTAAAAGGAACAAGGTTTATATATGTTATACCATATGAAATTGTTATATCATACACTATGTTATAGAGATTTAGGGCGTATTTTCTTCAATCGCCCACTTTCACTAAATACTAAATGCATTAATTCCTTTTAAACTCATACTTTATTATGTAAAATAACTTATGAAATTATATTCAAAAACCCTTTTAGATATATTTAAATTACTTTTGGAAAGATATAATTAACTTCAGTTCTCAACATATCTTATATAATAATTTGAGAATAAACATCTAAAAATATTTTTGGTTAAAATCTAAAATATTTTTAGAGTATCTCTCTAAGTAAAAATAAATCCTAATTCAACTAACCATAAAGTGTAACCCCACTAGAAATTTCAGTATTGATAAGAAGTATGAATTCCTAAAATTGTAAATAGAAGAAAAGATATCCCTTTTGATAATCATCACTGTTACTAAAGCTAAAAAGGGATATGAAATTATCTACCTTGAATAGATATATCTATATACATGTGTCTACTAGTAGCATCATATGAATTCTTGTATTTTACTATGGAACTTTTATCCAAGATATCGAGTAGACATGGTACATGGAGTATGAAAATCCAACATAGACTATTCACATATTCTCAACTATATTAGTATAAATTAACTAAGTAGATGAATAAAACACATGTTATTCATCCTATTGGATGAGAACATCACATAACCCCTATACAATAGTTTTTCACAACACATGTCTTATCTAGGTACAATTGTAAACTTTATCAGTATATCTCAATTCAGGGCCCATATTTTAAACTAATAAATCACATCTTGGTTATTTATCATCCAATGTTATGATCAACAACATTCCCTAGCATCTCCTGATTATCTAAGCCTCAAGGTTTACATAGTAATGGTATTAATGTATGAATGTTTTCATTTTCTTTATCTTTACAACCTTGGTTATATGGAAATAAAATATGAATCATGCACCCCTAGTATCCCAAAGACATAATGTATGAAACTATGTGTGGTATATACCATAGGGTCAATGAATAAAGAAAACTTGTTTTTCACCTTTGAGAGTATTTTGTTTCTCTATATGAAATCCAACCCACATTAACCTTAAAATTTTATCAAAACCAATAATAATCCAAGATGAACATCAGTTAGGGATAAATCAACATCATACATTTAGAGGCTAATTATCATTTCACAATAAAATATACCCATACAACATGAAGGATGACAATATTGAGTGTTCCTTTTAAATAACGTGATATATTTATATTCTTAAACTATTTTAAGCATGATAAAATACCATAATATGCTCTACACTAACCATACCAAATATGATGAGCCACAAGATCAAAATTATGCTTTTACACTTTTAGGGTCTTGTTAAAACTCATTATACCTCTATATAATTCCAACCATATCTCATTGTGACCATGTAATAAAAAATACCACTAACTTCTTAATGGGAACCATATATAAATAAATCCAGTTCAAATAATGGTGAGACATAGATATCATATTCATAATGTTCAAATTCTTCAACTGGTATTGAAACCCCATGACTTTACAAAATCAAATGTTACAATGTTAATAACTTCTATTTTCGAGTTATAACCCTTTATAAGTTCATCATAGTCACTATTCATGTAACTCATTCCATTAAACCATTTTATGGATATCATTGTAGAAAAAATATACAACTATTTACATTTTTATTTACCAATACACCCAACACCCTTTTATGATATTAAGGTACATTCATTTAGTATGAGAACTAAATATAACTCTTTAAATTTCTCATTACCATCATACCCTAAACAATTTTAAGAAATAAATTGATATTTATTTTGAAATTTAACTGAAATAATTTTTTATTTTCTATATTAAAACTATACTAAGTTTAAAACATACTCCCATTAACCTCTTCAAAACTATATTTTCTTTAAAATATCAAGCTATGATACAAAATATCTTTTGTGTATATGAAATAACACTTATTTAATTTAGAAAAAATATTTAACAAATAAAATATCATTCTATATATCACATAAGGTATTCTATATTTTTTATGTAATATTCTAAAAATATTATTTTATTCTTTAAAAGACACAACTATTGGGTTGGGGGAACATTTAGAGTCAAACATTTACAGAATATCTTGGATAAACAATTTTATATTAGATAAACATCCTTTATACTTATCTTCATTTAAAACCATGTGACTAAATATGATAAATCCTAAAAAATGTTTATCAAAAACTATCATATCACATTTCTCATATAAACACATGATTAAAAAACAACTTCTCTTATCATATAAGAGGAATAAGAGAAAAACACATCCTTTATTCTAAATTATCAAATACTAAAATACTCCTTTATATTAAAAACATTCATAGTGTAAATAGTTTCCAGTTAATTTCTATAAAAAATATAAGATCCCTTATTTATTTCCACAATTTATAACTCTAATGCACTATTTTTTTAAAATATAAAATTAGTATCATATACCCTTGAAAATAAAATAATTTTTTTATATCACAAATACATGATATAAAATTTACATATAGTTTCCTAAAACCATTTAGGTATCACATCGAGCTCTAAATTATGGTAATAATGTAATTTCTCCATGAAATTACTATTTGGTTTTCATAAGAAGGTCCTACTATTAAAAACAATATTTTAGGGACTTACAATTAAATTTTTTTCTTATGGTTTGAACTTTTAGCAACTTATAGTGGATGAAACAACACCAGAACCTAGAAATCAAATGGATAATTTTTCTATTATCAATACATCAATAAGGTTGGGTAAATATTTATTAAATTAGTTTACTTTTTTGGAAAATTTATAAAAAATATATAAGAATTAATTCTATAGAAATAATAAGACTTATGGAAACCTGAACTTTCTCTAAGTAATACCCAATCATAATGAGTATTGAGTAGATACTAAAGTTCCTTAGTTCATTTATATTCTAATATACTTTAAATCTAATAGGAACCATCATATTATTCCCATAATAATTTATATTTCATTATTGAAAATCAGAAACTATTTATTTATTCAGGAATGTGTTCATTTAACATATAGATTTTATCCTTTTATAAGAACAATTATTATGATTTATAATATTTTAATTAGTTTCTTAAATTAATATTTTTCTTTTTAAATATTTATGTCAAAGTTAAACATGATGATGATGATTTAAATTTTCTAAAATAGAATCTTTAATAAGATGATTTATTGTTTTACATTCATTTTACAAGAACAATAATTAAACTTGCTCTAAATAAAATGATGACCCCTTTAAAACCCATTATATACATTATTTGTCCAAGATCCATAATTCACTAACCAAATAACCTTATATTGGATTAAAACTCACCACTTATTTATATAGTCCATTATTCTAATCATATTATATACAACACTTGTGTGGTTGAGAAAAAAACTATTTTCCCAATCCATCATATGGATAAAATTAATAACATTCATACAGAATCTATTACAAGGGTTTCCTAGATATGTGTAACCCATCAAAAATTATTTATACTAGGCACCTAAATATTCAGGTCACCTTATTTATTTCTTTTTATACATAATATAATCCAGGGTAACATGGTTTATCATGGACCTGCCCAGTTGGATGATCAAGGTATTGACAATTGTTCACCTTAGAAGAAATCAAGCACACAATATTTTAAAGTGGATTTAATTTCATCATCTTATCTCATGTTATTTAATTTATATATTAAAACTTCTAGAGATTTAGTTTGGAATAATATTCCTTCTACCAAATCAATATATTTATGTCATAATGATTTTTGACTCTTTATACAAATAATTGATTTTTCTACTAACTAATATAAAAATGCAAAGATATTCATACATAAAAAGCATCCTATGCATAATATTAATGAAAACCATGTCTATAAAGCATTATAATCAGAGGAAATTAATATTCCTCATATGTATAATATTGGAACCACAAATAACCAACCCTCTATTTTGTGGAAAAGGGACACAACTCCAAGCCAATAAGCAGTCTGACCCAAAGTCCCACTACTCAAGGGTACTTTACTAAAGAGAGATCACAATTCCATCATCACTCAAATATCTAATATGTATAAACTATAATGAACCTTTTAAATTCAATATTATAACCTAGTTTAACCAATGAAAAGGTAAAAGAAAACTAAATCGGTTTTTATACATAGAATGTAACTACTCAAATTCACGTATGACAATTTATCAAATCTATTTAACTCTTTAAAATAGTCCATACATCAATTCATTATATAAATAGTCTATATCTTTGAATAAATTAGGGAATAAATAAATAAATGAACAATTTAAACATGAGATAAAATATTTTTGAACAATTATAAAATAATACAATTATAAAAAAATTATAATTTATTCATGTATTATGGGAATTCAACAATTTAAAAATATAAACACTTTATATTTACATATAATATTAAATCCTTGATATTAATAATTTTACATGGAATTTTACTTAAAATATATGATATTAAATGATATATATTGATTTTTTTATTTAAATTATATTTTGTAAATAATTTACATTATCTAAATATGAAATCTATATAGTTATTTCAACCTTGATCATGTCAATTATCAAAACTCATTTTAATATAGTTTAAATAATTTCTTCAAATAAGGTATTTAATTTGAACAATTCAAATTAGGTTGTTATGAATAATTACTAATTTTCAATATAACCCCATTTATATTTAGGTTTTATTTTATAAATTTGAAACACTTTATAAATTACCCTTATAATTTCCATATATGAATTTTATATTAATAAGCCTTTTCACATAACTTATAAGTAAATTTAATATCAATATTTTATTTTATGGATATTTAATGTTAAAATATTTTGAAAACACTTAATAATTAATTATTTTATGCACATTTTGTGAATAAACCAAAATACATTTTTCTATAATTTATTAAAAATTTATAAAAAATATCATTCTTTTCATTATTGAAATTTTATAAAATTAAATTTTCATTAATATCACATACTACGATATACATATATCATAACTAGGAACATATAGGCTTCGTCACTTAATGTAGTTAAGAGCTATCAATCAAAAAATATGATTGATTATCTAGGATGCAGGCTATCTCCAGCTATGATAGGCCCTTCTTAATATTGAACAATACACTAAAGGACACACATAGAGGTAAGTGGTGCTACACTGGTGGAACGACCCAATGAGGAACAAGGATCATATGGGTTAGATATATATAATGAAAATGATGGTTTTTTATTGGGGTATAGTGTAAAAGAAACATATAGTAGAGAAATTCGCTACCGAATATGAAAGAAATGGAAAAAAGGAAACCATGATTTTGGTAGTTGAATCCTAACCAAGAGGAAAAAATCTAAAGGAAGGAAGTATTCATCCTTACTTCCAAAACTAATGGGGATAAGGTCAAAAAATAAGAGTAAACACAAGTAAAGTGATGGTGAGATAGCAAATAGTGGAAAGAAAGGGGATCTGATTATGCACTCTGGGGAAGATATGTTGGGGGAGGCCATGCTGATTAAGGCCTCTCAAGAATATAAATGTGGTATAGTTGAGAGGGTGCTTCTAGTGGACACTAATGATGATCATTTGAGGTGGTTCAATAAATAAGAACTCATTTTGATGAGAGGCTTCAATGAAAGAATAATTAATGTGGAGGAATTTATAAAAACATGGGAGAAGCTGGAATCTCGCTTCAAAGACCGGATCAAGGAGGACCTGGGAACAAAGGTACATGTTTTGAACTAGTATTTATATAGTGATAAAGTGTCCAATAGGATTAATCTACTTTTTAATGGTTCAATGATCTATTATGGGGCTTGAAATGTTGTAGTAATGGGGTGGGGTGTTTGGGATGTATAGACTATTGGTGTGATCCTTTTGAAGTTGGTGTATTCTGTGAGGGTTCTGACTCATCCCCAAATGTGTTTTTATAATAAAATAAAAAATATTGTGGTGGTGGTTTATATGTTTGTATAAAAATATTTTTTAATTTAAACTTATGTATTTTTATTACTATCTTTACACACATTTTAATATATAAATATATTTATATTCATGTATATATAATATATTTGGTTAAATATGAATTATATATTGTTTATATACTTCTAAATTTTCATTTTTATTAATATATAATAAATTTATTGAAAAATAGTTTAAAAATTTATTAAAAATCAATATTAATTAATAATTTTCTAATTAGTAGTGATTAATATACATTTAATATCAGTTTGGTTATATAAAATATTAATAAATTAATTAATACCTCAAGGAAATTAAAAAACAGGTCTTGAACTTCAAAGATCCAAAACATATAATCCTGGTGTCTATTTGGGCTGCATGATATATCAAATAAAAACCTTGCGAAAAGAACTACACTCTGTTGATTTGTGGGGAAGGAACCTTATCACTATTATTTTATGGTCTAAATTTATAGACCAAGGTAATTATATAATAACTTGATTTAATTTTGGAATTAAATATTTAAATTCATTATAAATGTATAATAAAATAATTGGTGTTTATTGAAATAAAGGTATTTATACTGATAGAATAGTAACATGACATTAGGAATAGTAACATGATCATTAGGAATAGTAATATGGCCAATAGAATAGTAACATCATCTAATAAAGTATAAATAAAATCTATCAATCTTATAAGTGAAAATATGATATATTTATATTATTGAACAAGTAAATAATTTTTTTTGAAAATTATAAATTAAGTGTTGTTATTTTAGTAAGTCATAAATATTTAATTATAATTATATAATTAATAAAACAATTTAAAAGTAATTTTTTTTCTATAAAATATATTCATTAATTTTTTTTGTTTTCATATGTTTAAAAGATAATTTTATGAGTGTTTAATGAATTTTTCAAAGGGTTATAAAATGAGTTATAGTTTTAAAAATGATATTTTTCGAATAAATTTTGATTTTAATTAAAAATTAAAAATTATTTTATTTGTAAAGTTATTTAAAAAAAAATATGTCATCTTTTAATTCTAAATATTTTAAAAAATTTAGAGTAATATTTTAGGATTTTTTCTGAAATACTTGATTTTTTGGTGAATAGTGAAATATGGTAATTTAAGATATAAGCTAAATACATTACTTATTGAGTAATGATGATGTAAAGATGATTTAAGCTCACAATATATAACTCTACTTCATTATTTTAATATATTTTATGATAATTCTCAAACTATTAATATTCTTTAGCTCAATTAATAAACTAATGAATATAATAATGAGAAAACACCCATCTCCTCCACTGTAAATACCTCCCATCACCACCTCTTCCCGTCATACCTTAAATACTTTTATCTTGCATAATTTATATCCAAATCCCTTCCCTATCCTCTTCCCCATGTCCAAGACCTTCTGATCTCACCTAAAGGCCGAAACCAAGGGCCTTAAGAAGGTTCTCAAGGAAGAGAATTCAAAAGGTAAAAATCCTCTTTCATTTTCTTTTATTTTCTTTTCAATTATT
The DNA here is from genome assembly GCA_963277665.1 of Viscum album. Taxonomy (NCBI): domain Eukaryota; kingdom Viridiplantae; phylum Streptophyta; class Magnoliopsida; order Santalales; family Viscaceae; genus Viscum; species Viscum album. The sequence goes on from OY728125.1 coordinate 93,324,002, forward strand.
TTTATTTTCTTATAATCTCTTCATCTCCCATTATCAAAGTGGAATGTAATATAAATTATCAAACATATACATTAATTTAATCAAGTTTATTGAAAAATTCATCATTATAGTTCTTCTCCTCTACCTTTTGTTCTAAAATTAAAAGCATCATATGTGATGTGTTGATTTACCGACATCATGGATGATGTGTTTTCTATTTCCATTACCGCACTTAAGTATTTTCATAAAACCATTAATATGGTTAAATAATATTTTATTATAGATATTATATGTTATATTATGTTATGAAACAAGTGTTTATACATAATATTAATTAATAAAACAAAAGTTTTTTGTAATGATAAAAATTCACCAAAAAAAACTTTTGTTCATCACTAATGTTTTATATAATAATTCATCCTCATAAAATGTAACCAAAATGATATAAAATACCATTAAATATTCTTCAGGTTCATTAATAATAGTTAATTTCAATTCTCGGTGTTTTCTCCATTCTGACATAAAAATCCATAATAAACCAACAATGAAAACCATATTAATTATAAATATGAATATGGGTCTATAATATATTAATAACACTCTTTAAACCATTATAAATGATTTTTGAACACATTTGAAGGAATTCGAACTTGAGGTAAGGGAATTATTAACCCAATTTCCATTGTTTAGGTTAACAAACTACTTCATTTATTATGCGATACTACTTTTATTGGTGAAATTAATTTTAATTATATTATGATTTATTATGTTTATTTATAGTGTATACACATATTCCATTCTTTTTATTAATTATCACTTCAAATATATGATATTTTTAAGGGTCTTTTCTTTAAAAATCCTCTTTCAATTTCTTTTATTTTTTAAAGGCAATTATTTATATGATGTACGTAATTTTGTTTTATGATTATATTCGGGTTATTGGGAATTGTTTATGATTAAGGGTAGGACCTATATCTCCCTCTAATTTATTGGGTATGTTTATTTTGTAGGTCAACCATCTGGTTACTCTAAGTGTAACTATAATGGTTACACCATAAGGTAGCCATGAGGGTTACATCATATGGTAGCCATGAGGGTTACATTGTAAGGTATTCATGAGGGTTAGAATATTAAGTAAGTAATTCCTCAAGTTACCTTTATGGTATTATTTATGTTTTCTATGTTTTATGGAAATATCATGTTTTCACAAACTATATGATACTTATTGGGTGATAAGTATATCTTTGTGAGAATGATTTTATATGTTCATATGTATTCTTTTACTAATGGTTTCTCTCATTCCTTTTATATCCCTTACTGAAATTTTTCTGCTCATTCCAAGTTTTGAAAATTTTTTCATAGGGTTTAAGGATGGGTAAGAGAAAAAGATAACCCAAGATGAATGTTTTGAATACTTTTCATGAAAATATTTCATGTTTTTATTAAAAAATTTGTATTATGAATGATATTATTTTAGTTGTACCCAATTTGTGTTCTTGTGGGTTGATATGTATTATTTATGTAATAATTTTCTAAAACTCTAAGCCAAAAAGATCATTGGGAATGTAAAGAAGTGAATTCTAAAAAAATTTACTAGATAATGTAATGTTTAAGGCTATGTCCTTATAGTTGGTATCAGAGCATGGTTTAAATAACTTTAAGTGTTAAAATGATGTTAATAGAATAACATAAATTATTTTTACCTTATGTTTATGTTGAAATGATATAGAAATTAAATATTTCCATTTTTCCACATCTAATATATTTCTATTCAAAATTATTTTCTGCAGAAGAAACAGGGAAGCAGAAGTAGGAAGGCAGAGAGAGGATGGTATCTTTTTGAATCCAAAACCCATAATGGTGGGAATTAGAATTGAACATTTTGTGACAATAATGTATTAGTTAATGTAGTCTGTAAACCATAGTGGAATCCATTCAAGAGAATAACCAGATATACCAAAAAGGGACATGATGATAATGGAACATTTTATGAGGAAAAACCCTCATAGTTTCAGTGGATCCTCTAACCCAGTAGTGACTAAAGGGTGGATTAAAGCCTTTAAAAGATATTCGATGTCATAGGGTTTTCATATAATCAAAACTTTATTCTTTACATTTATCATTTTTCAGGTGAAGTAGACAAGTGGTGTCCAATGGTCAAGAATATAAGGGATAATGTAGAGATTGATGCCTTGGAATGGGATAAATTTAAACATATTTTTCTTGAAAAATATTTTCCTAGGGTGGTTCAACCTAGGGTAGAAAACAATTACTTAAATTGAAACAGAAGGAGGAGGATTTATTGGCCATGTATAAAGAAAAATTCACCCGATTGGGAAATTAAGCTCCAAATCTTATTCAGGACCTCAATAGAAAAATAAATAATTTTTACTTAGGATTGAAGCAAATAAATCTAAGGGAATTGAACTCATGTGAATTCAAAATTTATGAGAAACTTGTTCAATGTGCTGAGAGGGTAGAAATGAAGTTCTTCAATGATCATGTGTACTTCAAAAACAAGAAAATAAGGTCCAGATGATAGGAAATGGGTAAGAATCAATCAAAGAAATATGAAAGTAAGGATGTCTAGTTTCTATTTTGTAAAATGATTGGTAAAAAAACCTTGGGAAATGACTTAAAAAAGTAGGGAAATATTTTCAATGTGTTAGGATTGGACATATGGCCCATTATTTTAATGAAAATGATCTTCAGATTAATTTTGATAAGAAAACTATAAAGTGTTTTAAATGTGGTGAGATGGGTCATTATGAAAATACATTCCCTAATAAATATCCGAATGATGGAAAACAACTATATTATAAGACTAATGGTGCTGCGAGATCCTTTGTTACTATGTCATTTGTTTTCGGGCCCTCCAATAAAGTGGTATCATGTGCTTTTTTTGTTTACTTAGATTTGGTTAATGTCTTGTTTTATGCAGGGTCTACACATTTCATTATTTCTGAGAAAGCTTCTAGTAAATTGGAAATTTCACCTCAAAAAAAGAGACCAGAAATTATGGTTAAAACACTAAGGGAAAATATTATAGTAAAAAGGAATTATAATAATATACCTATTTTTTTCTATAGAAATAAATTACCTACAAAAATTGTTGATTTTCCCTTATTAGATTTTGATGTTGTTCTGGTAATTGATTGGATTTTTGTTTATCATACTAATATTGATTATAGAGAAATAATTTTTTTTTCAGAAAGTGTTTTAGTTTATATTTAAGAATGAACTCATAAAATTGATAACATATTTGGAAGCTGTGAAATTATTAAAATATGGAAATGAAAGTTATTTTGCTGATATTGTTTAAAACAAGGGATCTATTCATATTAATGATGTTATAGAGGTAAATAAATACCTCGATGTTTTTCTTGATGAGTTTATCTGTTTTATACAAGATCTGGAAGTTGAATTTACTATTTACATAGCTCCTAATGCTAAGGTAATTTCAAAAGACCCTTATTTAATGACTTAGCGGAACTTGTGGAATTGAAAAATATGTTGCATGATTTTCTTTAAAAAGTATTCATCATCCTATAACTTCAACATGGAGATATCCTATTTTATTAATTAAAAATAAATATGGTTTAATGAGACTTTTTATTGATTATAAATATTTGAATAAAATTGCTGTTAAGAATACATACCCTTTGACTCATATCTATGACTTGTTTAATCAGTTCCATGGAACTCAGTATTTTTCCAAGATTGACTTGATATTTGGGTACCATCAGCTAAAGGGGAAGGAGGATAACATCCCCGAAATATCTTTTTATACTAGATATGGACATTTTGAGTTTTTTTGTTATTCCATTTGGTATAAAAAATTCCCATACTATATTCATGGATCTTATGAATATAATATTATGTGAATATTAGGAAAATATTATTATTGTTTTAATTGATTATATTTTGTCATTTTGAAAATTTATGAGGATTATGAAAAACATTTAAGGATGGTCCTACAAAATCTCAAAGAAAATAAGTTATATGGAAAATTTTTCAAATGTTATTTTTGGTTTCAACAGATTTGTTTTCACGAGAACAGTGTAAATAAGGATAGAATAACAATTGATCCCTCCAAAAAAAGTATTTCATGAATGGAAAAGACCTAAAAATGTTATAGATATTTATAGTTTTCTTGGATTAGTAGGTTATTACCAAAAATTTATTAAAAACTTTCATGTTTATCTGGCCCGCTAACTAAGTTAACACAAAAGGTGTAAAATTTATTTGGATAGAAGAATGTGATGTCTATTTTTAAGAACTAAATAAGGGATTGGTGAATGATCCATTTTTTCCCTACATACCAGAATTGGTGAATTTGTCATCTATAGTGATGCTTCATTGAAGTGAATTGGTTGTGTTCTGAAACAGAATGATGAGTTAATTTCTTATGTTTCAAGAAAACTGAAACATCATGAGTTAAATTATACCACACCTGATTTTGAATTAGCAGTTGTGGTTTTCTCTTTGAAAATTTGGAGGCATTATTTATATGGATCCAAATGTGAAATATATACTAACCATAAAAGTTTGAAGTATATATTCACTCAGAAGGAATTAAACATGAGGCATAGAAGAAGGATTTAAGTAATACAGGATTATGATTTCATGATCAATTAAAATCTTGGAAAAGAAAACAAATTAACAAATACCATTAGTTGAAAACATCATGCATCATTTACCATGATACATTTAGAATAAGACCCCTTAATTAATGATTTGTTGAATTTTGGATTATTAGTTTTTGGTGCATAAAATTCCTCTATTTTGTTTTGGTTTTAGTGTATTCATCTCTATCAACCAGAATTAAGTAAGCACAGAAGGGAGAAAATATGTTACAAAAAAATGCAGAATTGGAAAAATATAGTAAGTTGATAGAATTTAGTGTTGATAAAGAGTGCGTTTTGAGATTTGAGAAGATATTTTGTTGTATCTTAATGTATATTAAGATAGAATAATACAAGTGGGTGAATTTTAGGTTTAAAAAATTTCATTTTTATCCATTAAAATGTTTTAGTTTAAAATAATTTAAACAAAGTCAATTAAAAAACCTCTTAATGTATTTAAAATAATTAATCATATTGAACCCTTGTTGTGATGAAAAATAATATCATAATTAATTTTGTTATGTTAAGTATTCCATAGGTTCTAATTGAAATTAATTGTATTCACAGTTGAAATGATTTAAACAGAGTAAGAATGTATAAGATCATGATCACTATGGTTACGATGGCCCGAGTAAAACAATGTAACGATTCAATCATAAAGTTTTCTGAATCATATTGAGTAATTAAAAATACTGTAATCAAAATACATAGTAATCAGAGTATTACTGAAGTATTGTTATCATATTGGTTATGATATTCAAATTTTATAATAGAAATATGAATAAATAATAAAATATTTATCTATTACAATACAATGGAAATGTTAAAGAATACAATTCTTTTACCCAAAGAGAAGGCTATCCTTTTAACTAGGATAAAGGTACCTTGATTTATACTTTCAAGAAAGTTTTTATTAACCACACTTGGATAATCCCTCGATACGAAGATCATCTTATATCTTTCTATACCTGAAAGCCCTAAATTAAAAAGGTAATCAACACCTCTATCTTCCTAGAATGAGAAGCCGTCAATCCAAAAATTATCAGCATGATTGTATTCCTATCCCTGGAAGCCCTTGATCGTAATCACCAATGATCAAAATCACACATATAAAAACAAAAACTCTTGAAAGTCACGAGTATATAGAATGAGTAGTTTACAAATTGACTTCAGATTCTTTTGTAGGAATCTAAGATTTGATAGAGCTCTCGTAGGATGTCTCAAATTTATGAAAAGTATCAATCTCTTCCAAATGACCTGGTATTTATAGGCATCATCCCAGTAGTCATATCTTGGCTCCAATGGTTGGATTTCTTCTTGAAATTTAGGAGGGAATTTGAAACCTGTCACTCAAATGGTCATATTGTAACTAAAACAATGACATCATTTTATAATAAATATTGAAACAGAATACATGATATCATTTTGATTTAACAGTTTTCCTTTCATTATGATTTTTTTCTAAATATGGAAATCTAGAATAAAAAGAATATGATTATTATCATATCAATAGTGAATATAATTTTATTGTTAGTGTGGTATGTACAATATTAATCGTAATTAGTGTGACCGATAAAAATAATGTTCAATTTTTTTAAAGAAGATCATTTCTGGTGAGTATGATTAGAATTGTAATCAGTGTGACTGATATAATTTTTTTTCTAGTGAGTACGATATGAATTTTATTCATCCTCATTACGATAAACATGGAAATATTTAAAACAGTATTCCTTGGTGTGGACGATATTTAACGTACACAGTATGAAAAATGTAATTAATGAATTGTAAAACTAAATCCTTAAATTAAATAATAAAACAACATATGAATTCATTTGAAAATTATTTTTTTGATTTATAAAACAAAATGGAATAAAAATTTTAAAAGGGGAATTTTGACTCAACTAATTATATATACCTTGTGATTCAAAGTTGAAGAAAGAGATGTTAAGTGAATCTCATAGTTCTCCATTTTTAGTTAATCCTAACAGAAAAACGATGTATAAAGATAATCAGGAGTATTACTAATGGGATGTAATGAAAATAGGTATTGTATATTTTACCATCAAATGTTTAACTTGTCAACAGGTTAAAGAAGAGAAACAATTACCAAAGGGGATTCTTCATCCCTTACCAGTTCCAGAGTAGAAATTAAAAAATATATCCATGGACTTCGTGGTGGGACTACCAAAAAATTATTGAGGTAACAATGTGATTTAGGTTATTATTGACTGACTGACAAAATACACACATTTCCTTGTTATTTGAGATACTATGTATTTGGAAAAGCTTTCTCTATTATACATAAAAGATATTTTTATGTTCTATGGAGTTTCTATTTCTACTGTATATGACTATGATCCCTAGTTCACTGCTAACTTTTGGAAAGGAATTCATAAGTCATTGTGCACAAAATTAAATTTTACCATTGCTTTTAATCCTTAATCTAATGGGATGAACGAGTGAACAATTCAGACTATGGAAGACATGATTTAATATTGTTCAATGGATTACTAGGTAATTTAGGATCAATATATTTCTTTAATTGATTTTTCTTATAATAATACTTTTCATTCCAATATACAGATGTCTCTTTTTGAGGCCTTATATGGGAAGTAGTGTCAAACTTTATCATTATGGGATGTAGTTGGGGAAAGGAAGTTGATGGGACCATAATTAGTATATGAATTGGCTGATAAAGTGAAGATGATCCAATAACACTTGAGGACATCTCCAAGCAGGCAAACAATTTATGTAGATAATAGGAGGAAAGAATTTTCTTTTGAGGAAAATGGTCATGTATTTCTTAGAATATCACCATGGAAATGTGTTTTCTGTTTTGGTAAAAATGAAAATATATGCCCATGGTTTGTTAGATATAATGAAATCCTATAGAAATTTTGAATAGTCGCTTACCGAAGAGATTTTATTTTTAGTTTATCTCATGTACACTAGGTTTTTCATGTTTCGATGTTGAGAAAGTATGCGCCAGATTAATCTCATGTTTTGATCCCAGAAGTAGTTCAGTTGGAAGAGAACCTTTCTTATGAAGAGAAACCTATTTAGATTCTCGATCATTGATAGAAATTATTATGGAATAAGGTAATTCACCTGGTTAAGGTTTTTTGGAGAAACCACATGGTTGAAAAAGCAACATGGGAATCAAAAAATGATTTGAGGGAAAGGTACCCTTACTTGTTTAATAAGTAAATAAAAATTGAGAGGATGCAATTTCTAGAAGGTGGGGAGAATGTAACTACCCAGGAGATTATATAATAATTTTTATTTCATTTTGGAATTAAATAGTCAAATTAATTATAAATGTATAATTAAATAAGTATCATTTATAGAAATTAAGTAATTTATACCAATGGAATAGTAACTTGACCTTAAGAATATTAACATTACCAATAGGAATAGTAATCTCACTAATAGAATAGTAACCTCACCTAATAAAGTATAAAAAAATATATCCATCTTATAAGTGAAAAGCTGATATATTTATATCATTGTATAAGTAAATATTTTTTTTGAAAATAATAAACGACGTGTTGGTATTTTTTGTTAATCATAAATATATAATTAAAATTTTATAATTAATATAATAAAAACCCATTGGGCTCAGGGTATTGTAACAACACTGTGGCGTACTGTAGAAGTAGTGGAACTATATCTACGTTAGTCACTGTAGTGCCAACAGAGCACTGTAGCAGCGGCGGGTACTGTGTGGCATTGTAGCAGGCGGGTACTGTAGTAGTACTATTTAGAGAATGGGCCTTGGGATAAAAAATTGGGCCTACAGGTCATGTAATGGGCTAAATTCCCACTGAGCCTTTGAGCTATGTAATGGGTCTCCCTTTACCCAGATAAAGAAAAAAAATTAAATTTTCAAAGTGTTATAAAATGAGTTATAGTTTTAAAACTGGTATTTTTTCTAATAAATTATGATTTTAATTAAAAATTAAATGTATTAGATATGGAAAATTAATTTCAGTAAATGGATTTTATTTTTTAATTCTACATGCCAAAAAAAATTTAGGGTGATATTTTTGGGATTTTTTTGAAATACTTGATTTTTTGGTGAATAGTGAAATACAATAATTTACTATATAAGCTAAATGCATGATTTATTGAGTCATAGATGATGTAAGGCTGATGTAATCCCAAAATCACAAAATATCAGTAATTATTTTAATATATTTAATTATAATTCTCAACCTATTCATAGTATTGAGCCTAATTGATAAACTAATGAATATAATAATGAGAAAACACCCCACTCTTACACTATAAATACCTCCCCTCACCACCTCTTCTTATTACACCTCAAAGACATCTGGGTTTCTTAATTTATGACCAAATACCTTCTCAAGACTCTTCCCAACTTAAAATACCTACTGGTCTTAACAAAAGGCCAAAACCAAGGACCTTAAGGATGTTCTTAAGGAAGATAATTGAAGAGGAAAAAATCCTCTTTCATTTTTTTGTATTTTCTTTTCAATTATTTTTCTTTTATTATAATATATTCACCTACCCTAATAAATGTGGAATGAAAACTATAGTATCATATATACAATACAATTTTATCATGTTTAAGGAAAAATTTAACATTATACTTCTTCTACTCTCCCTTTTATTCTAAAAATAAAAACATCATCCGCGATGTGTCAATTTATTGATATCCTAGACGATGTGTTTTCAAATTGCATTAATTCCTTAATGTATGGTCATAAAACCATTAATATGGTTAAATAATATTTTATTATACATATTATATATTATATTATGTTTTGGAAACAGTTTTTATACATAATAATAATTAATAAGACAAAAGTGATTCATAATGATCGAAATTTATCAAAATAAACTAACATTCATCAATAATGTTTTATCTAATTATTCATCCTCATAACATATAAAAATGATATAAAATATCATTAAATATTTTTGAAGTTGATTAATAATATTTAATTTCAATTCTGGAGTTTTTCTCCCCTCCGACATGAAAATCCACAGTAAACCAACCATGTAAACAATAAGATAAATGCACCTGAAACAATGAAAATAACAAAATATTATTAATATATAGGTGTAAAGATGTTATAAGGATATCATATAAGTAATTATAAATATGAATATAGTTCTATAATATATTAAAAAAATTCTTTAAACCATTATACAGTATTTTAGAACACATTTTAAAGAAGTCGAACCTGAGGTAATGGAATTCTTACCCCAATTTCCATTCTTTGGGTTAGTCTTTTACTTCATTGATTATGTGATACTAAGATTATTTGTGAAATGAATTTTGATTATATTATGTTATATTATCAGTATATGTAGTTTATAAACTTATTCCATTTTTTTATAAATTCGTACTTCAAATATATGATATTTGTAAGGGACTTTTCTTTTAAAAATCATCTTTTAATTTATTTATTTTAAAAAGGGAATGATTTATATAATATATGTAATATTATTTTATAAATATTCTCTAGTTATTTTTAATTGATTATGATGAAGGGTGTTACTTATATCTCCCTCCAATGCATTGGTTATGTTTATGTTAGAGGTCAATCGTATGGTTACTCCAAGTGTAACCACGATGGTTACACCATAAGGTAGTCATGAGGGTTACATCATAATGTAGACATGAGGGTTAAATTGTAAGGTAGCTGTGAGAGTTACAATATTATGTAATTAATTACCCAAGTTACGTTTATGGTATTATTTATGTTTTATATGTTTTAGGGAAATCTCATGTTTTCACAATGTAATTATATCATACTTATTTGGTGAGAAGTATGTCCTTGTGAGAATGATTTCATATGTTTATAAGTATTAATGTACTAATAGTTTCTCTCCTTCCTTTTATATCCCTTATTGAGATTTTTATGCTCATACCAAGTATAATTTTTTTTCACATGGTTTAAGGATGGGTAAGAGAAAATTAGAAGCCAAGATGAATGTTGTGAAGACTTTTCAGGAAAATATTTCATGTTTTTATTAAGAAATTTTGTATTATGAAAAAATTGATATTATTTTAGTTATACCCTCATTGTATGATTACGGGCTATTATGTATGATTTATGTCCTAATTTTATAAAACTATAAACTGGAAAGATCTCTAGGAATGTAAATAAGTGAATTCTAATGGAATTTACTAGATTCTGTAAACTCTAAGGCTGAGCCCTTATACTAAAATTCCCAAAATACCAAAAAAGACATGTTTTTAGTTGGGATATCCAAATTTTTGGACATTATATGATATTTTAGATTTATTTAAGGGGGTCTTCTGGTGTTTTTTCATTGGAGAATTGATTTATTCAGAGGGATTACACACATATGGATACATGGTGGTCAAATTTTACCATTTTTCATATTATACTGTTATTTGTAATTAAATATAAATATAAATATATATATATATATATATATACATATTTGTATATATTTACATATATTAATTTAATTTTATAAATAAATATTTAATCATATTTACATATAAAATAACTTTTTAAATATATAAACCATTTCAAAATAAAAAAATATTATCCATTTTATTTGAAATAAAATTTTTTTATATATTAAAATAATCATATATTGAAATACACACACACACACACACACACACATATATATATTGATAGGTGGAATATATGATCATAATTAAATGTTAATTACTCAGAAATATTTAGAAAATTATTAAATAATATTATATTTTAATAATTATATAAACCATTTTTCACTTAATATAATATATATTAATTTAAATAAATATTTAGCAATAATTAAATAAAATATAACCAAATATATATATATATCAATATTAGTATATTTATATATGAAAATATATATAGTAAAAATAACACATAATGAATAATTTAAAATTATTTTCATGCATACATACATACATATTGATATATATATTTACATTAATATAAGTATAAAAACCATTATAGAAGAGTGTAAAGACATTTTAACATAATCCGAAGTTCCTGGGATCAAAACATGTCATAATATATTTAGTAGGATACATATACTAATGGTTTGACAAAACCACTGGTATAGGTAGCCTAAAACCATACCAAACAATACCAAAAATTTGACCAAACCATTAGTATAGGTGGTTGAACCCATACTTATACAAAAAAAAACCATTTCTATAGGTCTTTTGGTATAGATTAAATTTCTAATAGTTGTCACTCATATTTTATGATAAGTAACACTTATTACTAGAACTTATAAAAAATAGATTATGTAGGATAAATATCACACGAACTTCTAGACATAGTCTACAATAGTCATATTTTTTGGGATAAAATTTTACTCAACTATCATGTCTTATGAAAGGGCCTGTCTAGGATTATACCTATTCTTGAAATTATATTCCACAATATGCATCATGTTGGTTAAACAATACAATGCGCTATTTTGAAACATTTTCAGGATTCCATAATACACAATGATTGGCAATATTAATTCTATAATATGTTGAAAGCTGATGTATGAAAACCATTTAACCACCTATGATATCCCATATAGTTATATTAAACTATACTGCAGTCCCTGATATCACATATCATACAACTAGATGCATAATAAAATATAGATCATTTTTAAACAAAACCATTATGATATCATTATGCTATTATACTTTCAAAATTTTAAAACATTATTTCAAAGATAAAATGACAAGATAAATCTTAGATAAAATTTATTGGTTTTTAAGGATCAATTAACTCTCAATAAATACTGTAGAAATAAAATAACCCCTTAAACCAAAGATTTTTCATGCATGACACCCACCACCATATTTAAATAATGATAAAGAAACCATATACCATGAACCAAATATATCCACTTCCATTTATTCTATAATTTATTTGACTAATAAATATCACTAAGGATCAATCAATATAATCACCCCTTCATACTATATCTACAAGTTTCATAGAATCACCAAACAAGTTGTGCATGACTCTCACATATCCTACGATATTCTAGAATCTCTAAAAGTCAAAGAGAAATGGATGAATATAAAATTAGGGAGAATATTTTTGGAGGAACTCACATAAGAATAACCACATTTTGTTTCCTTGTAAACCCTTTTATAGCATCGACAAGCCTTCATATAATAACCTATACGTTATGAGTTTTTCATATAGTTATAAAACTAGCCTATTACGATCAACCATTAATATCATCTAATTCATTTAATATTCTAAAAAACATGATTTATTATAACCAACATGATATATATCAAATACGAACATTTAAAGTTATATCACCATTATTAGTTAATGTCCATGATATCATTGTATCATAGACAATGACATACCAAAACCATATCATGAAAATAAACTCAATTTATATATGTTGTACCATACAAAATTTGTATATAGTACACTATTATATGATATTTAGGTAATATCTCCATTAAAAATATCCCCCCACCTCAATATGTTGATCATTGTAACCAAATTATCACCCCATTGGTATCCCTTTAAAGGAATCAGTTCATGGGATCTAGTACTTCGTATGGGTGGCTTGGACTTGGTAGTAGTGTTTTTGGTATGCAACACCACTATAATTGAAAAGTTATTTCATCAAGAACCTGAACTATTCCATTAAATAAATAAATTTACTTTTAAACGCATTCATAATCTTCCCACTACGTTTCTTTGATCAACATTTACTTCAATTATTAACACTTGTATAGCTCCACTATGGTTGAGCCAACTAGAGAATCTCAATTTTAGATGAGCAAAGAAAATGTTCTTTAGCCTTCAAGTAGCCTCTATTAATGTTAATATATATTGTCAGATTATGAATCAAACCAAAATAATATATCCACCCTTATTTATATTCACATCCTCACCATTTCCATGAAGTTGAAGTTACAAGCTCATTTAATTCCACATGATAACTCAACAGAGATCCACGGTTTAGTGATTATATACATTATGGATAATTAAGTGGTCATATGATTAATCATAAATGAGTATCCACTTATCTACTATTTATGATTAAAAACTTCTCTACCTCAGGATATCAATCCCCTATTGTTTACTCTTATATACTTAGTCATCCATTGCATTTAATATGACATAGAGTGGTTACACTTGAGATACTCTCTCACATCATCCCAACCATCATGATAAGAAATTTTCACTTACTCTCACACATTCTAAAATTTATTCAAGTATTATTATATAGTGATATGGATTAATCTTACAATAAATATATTTAATCTTACCCCATCTCTTATGTATAATCAACTCCAAAACCATCAAAAACAACCCACAATTTCAAAATAAGACCGAAAAACCATAATTTAAGAACACGATACTAAGATATCCAAAAAAAATAAAAGTCAATGAATAACATTATAATGCAATACAAAAATTTATAATAATTTACAGATATTAATTTAAAACTAATATATTAAAAAATAGTAGTGTTCGTGTATTTTTTACAATAAATTCTAATTATTTTTCAAAATTTATTTATTTTCCAAAGAGACAACAATAACGTAAAAAATAATGAAAATGTGATTTACCTAGTATTTTATGTGATTTTAGTGGAGTATCTTCCATTAAATTTAAAATATAAAGTCATTAAATACACATATGATCAAATCCCCACACATGAATTTTGTAGTCCTAAGAAAACATAATAACTCAACAAAAATACATATATTAAACAAAAATTATGGTATCTCAAATAATTCATAAAAAACATATCATGGTTCATTTAAGAGAAAAATTCTAATTTTCCAATTCTTTTTCACTATCAAATTAATTAAACATGATAAATACACCCCTTTACTCTTCATATCTAACCCCACAAGGCTTTTTTTTCACTCTTATTTCAAATATCAAGATTGAATTATTTTCTTCTCATCTTGAGAAAATGGATATTGATATATATTATTTATGAAAAGGTCACTTCTTAATGAAATAGAAAAAAAGGTACACTTATCATATGGATTTTTATGCTTTTAATATTGTTTTAGTGATAAAGGGTGTGAATTTAAAATCAAAGGAAAAGAAGAATAGTTTTCGACTCTTTAATATATTGCATGTTAATTAAGTAAATCTCAATGGAAACCACCTCACTCTATCTCTCCTAAAAAATAAGCACCCTAAATAAAATTAAAATCCATATTATCCTCTTTTTTACATTTTTTTATATTTGTTTTATTTATTTTAATTTTTTTGGTGAATAAAAATCTAATGTGTTATATAATGAATAATGAGTCAATCCCACTTCTTTAAAGTGACTAATTATGGATTACTAGACCCTAAAGTTACCTAAAAAATGTGATGCCTATATTAATTAAGAATATGATACACTTACCCCACTTATGTCCTTGAAAAACCCACGAAAACCATGCAACATAAAGGGTAGGTAACTAAATAATGAGATTTTAATGTGGATTTAACTGATAAGGGTGTTTATTATGAATATTGTGTTATCGAAGATAAATGTAATGGTTGGTCACAATTTTATGCAAACACTGGAAAAAAATATACATCAACCACATTAGTAAATTACTTTATTCTAAAAAAATTTAATAGAGGAAATCATGATGTTTTCATCAGCATAACACGACTAAATTTAATTTAAGAAAAGGGGGTACATGGAATAATTTTTTAAATTTTTTGATATTACCTCATAGGATAATAAAAATTATTTAGGTAATTCACTAATGAGAACATTTTTCTGAAATTTCAAACTCATAAAAGTGAATTAAATTCAAATTTATAAGGGAAGATATCATATAAACAATCACCTAAACTATTCTTTCAAATTTTTATGAGATTCCTAAAAATTATTACAATCATAAAAAATGTTTTAAGATATTTAAATCCACCCCATAAAGAAAAAATACACCAAAAAAATAAAAATAAACAAAAAGAAACAAAAAACAAAAATATGAACACTCATAGTATCTCCCCAACACATAATCCATATATTACCCCTTTAAAAGATGAATAATTAATAATTTTATCAATTATAAAGTATTTTAGGGAAATAAAAGAGTGAATTGTCAGAGGAATACATCCTAGATTTTATTAAAGAGAAGTAATAGACAACTTCTTGTTTGAGTGTTATTTTGGTGCTCAAAAACTACCTGATTTATCTATGGATATAATAATAATTTGAAAACATTTCAAAAAATTAATTAAAATAAGAAAAAGAACATAGAATATTTATTCTAGATAAAAAATATAGTGTATTTTTGAATTCTATATGATGAATAACTTCTATATATCCTTATTTCTAAAATAAAAACCAATTATTTATTTTGATAAAGGATAGAAAAATAGAAATTAAAACTAAGATATGAGAGAATAAATTTTGGGTTGAACCACTAAAATAGGATCTACAGTTAGGTTTTCCATAGATGGATAGTTCAATCTAGTCACTGCTAGTTTGTTGGAAGGTTTGGATTTCAGGGTAGAAACTACCACATGTTTGTACCTTCAGTGTGCATCATAATCATTATATTTTTAGATATTTCTATTTTCAATCTCATTCTTATATACCCCCCATGTTGGTGAATAATAGGCATGTAAATTAGGGAGGAAATAAATATGTGTCTTATATTTTATCATCCTCTTAGTGAATGAGAATTTTTATGAGTGTTGTTCTTTAGTGTATAATTCTATTCTTTAGGCCGATCAAGTGGTTCTTCAATGTTTAATAACTCTTTTCCACCATAATCAAGTGACTCATGGATGAGAACTAAGTGGTCTTCCAGTTACTCTTCACCCATTATCATTTTAAAAACATCTTATATGGATTTTACCACACTAAAAGATTAAAATATTTCTTCCATGGTATTTTTTTCAATGATTCCATGATAAAGGGACTCATGAATATTTAGTTTAAAAAATAAAAAATTCAATCAGTGCATAATTCAATTCCCCCATATTTTATCTCTTGAAGTAGTTTGTATTCTTTGTAAAAAAACCCTGAAAACCTATATTGATTTGAAATTGGGTTTTATACTAGTATTCAAAAATCATTTATTCCCAAGGGAGATCATCAACATTGCACAGAGAAATAATATGATATTATGAATCTTCTTTTATATAACTAGGGTGATGAGTTTGAAATTCAGGTTTAATGAAATCCAAAAAAGATGAATTTAGAGAATCATCTCCTTAAATTTTTTCTTATTGTAATTCCACTTCTTCTTGAAATTTCTCTTATAAGTTGTCAGTGTTGAGGTATAATAGAAAATAATAATTTAATATTTCTTTAAAACACACTTGATTCTAGGGTGTGTCGTCTTCTTTGGTGTGTGTGAGTTGTAATAACGATTGTAACTATTTTGAGTAGTTGGTAGGCTCAATTAATGGTTCATCTTGAAAAATTATGGTCCATAATTATGTAATGATTTTTTTAAGTTTCATTACGCTTTCATATGTAATGTTACCCAAAATTTTCCCCTCTTATATATTTATGAGGTGCGAAGGAATATCCACCTTTAACATATCCTCAATGGTGTATTCATTGACTAAATATATATTTCAAATGGCTATAATTCATTTATTTCTTATTTTTCCTTTATGTACTTAACTTCACTATCACACTACTCTATTTTAACTTTATTATTTGAGTTAATTTATTATTATATCAAATTTTATTCGATATATTAAATATACTTCAATGGATTTGTCTACTTGTTCGGTAAGTTCTTCAAATGCATGATTAACTTTACAAAAAATGATTTTTTTGAATTTTATTATTATATTGTTCAATATTTAAATTAATCCCAAGGTTTCCCATTAAATTCATCATAATTTGTTCCAAATGAACTTGAATGGAACACTTTACCATTTATTTTTATGTAGGGATTCCATGGTTTATTATATACACATTACAATGATGTGTGTCTATAATAACCCCAATAAGTTTATAAATATATTTTTGATGATTACAACACCAATGTCCCATGAAAATATTTAAAAAAACACCATACACAAGTGGAATTACAGACATGTGAAGATATATGGGCGAGTAAAAAAAACCAAAATGTTTTTTTGTTTCTTTTTTGATTTTTATGATTGTATTTTATTATGTGGAGATATCACCATGAATTAATTTATGATTAGCGATGAAGAAAAAAAGTAATTACATGGTGACATTATCAAATGGATACCTATGTACATTATAAATTTTTAACAACCAATGTAATAACATATATATCTAACCCCAAATATTATTTTGACAGTAGGTTCGATGTTTAATGAAAATTTTATCTTCTGTTATTCAGTTTTCAATTTTTAGAAAAATAATTTGTTTCTATTTTGAACATAATCTTGAAAATAAAATAAATCAAATGAAGTGGTTAAAACATTGAAGGAAAAATGGGAAAAATAAAAATATTATAATGAAATGTGGTGGTGTAAGATGTAGATAAAATGAAAGTTAATAGAAAAAATCTAATTTGTAATAACTCAACCATAAATATATTTATCCATTTTTTGAATCTATTATCAATATATTTAATATAATAACTCAATAAAGGGTGTAATTTCTCACTTCCCATGAATTAATACATCTCTTATGATTCCCTATGATTTACTTGAATAATTCCATGTTCGAATTATAATTTTCTAAAAAATTCAATCAAGCCTCAATGATGACTTAGTGAAATTCCACAACAGTGAAACACTAAAAAATCACACTTTTTATCTCCACTATGAAATATGGAAAATAATTAATGGGTCTTAGGAAGTATATGTTTGTTCATGGAGAGTTGTGATATGTGACTTTATTTGAATCCATTATTGAATACTTATAGAAAACATATGGAAATAATCAATGAAGATGATATTAAACTCAAAATTCATTCATGAATACCCTAACTTGAGAAGGATAATCTATCCCATCCTACATAATAGTGGTTAAATATAACAAAACTGAGAGGAAAGACTTTTTAATGTAGTATATTAAGAAAAAAATGAAAAGAGGAAAGAAAAACATGAGATTAAGAATACAATACATAACTGTGGTAGGACACAACACCAAAACACAACACAAAATGATACAAAATTTATACAGAAGCAAAATAGGTGGGATTTAATCATATAAATAAACACCTAGAAGCATATTATTAGCATGGATATGAGCATGTGATTTACAATAATATAGTTTAAAGAAGAATACAAATAGTGAAATAGCAATCCACTATATATAATATTATTCATATAAAGAAGAACAAGGTAATCTAATAGTCCATAGGAACTCTTCTCCATTGGAGAATGGATAAATCTTTCCACCACATCCCCTTTATATAAAAAATTACTTTGACACAATATAATAAAGAATATTTAAAAAAAATTAAAACTCATACATTGCCGAAAAGGATTCTTCGACCACCAGCAAATATTGATTGTCTAAACCAAAGTATACCATTGATTGTCGACCATAAACAGTCTTAGGTATTGGGATATTATGCTTTATAGGGGTGTCTTGATCCAGGAAAAATGATCATGGGAGGTATAAAATCTAGTCTATATGATTAATTTCATTGAGTACTACCTAAAAAATGAACTCATAAAACTTTAATGAAAAATCCCTTCACCAGTAACCCCTATATTTATTTTATAAGGCTTCACTTCAATGACTCACATAGGCATAAATCCACTTTGGAAGAGCTAACTAGAGAATCTCCATTTCAAATGACTTCATAAAATGATCATCAGTCATTTTCTATCTCTGATTAACATTTATTATCCTTGTATTAAGGTTCATCAAATCAACAAACATGGTTCACCCTTTATCAAAATTTAATCCTAAAATATCCCTAGAAGTCAAAATTTAAGGGTCACTCATTTCCCCATGATAAGTCATCTCATAACTGAGGTTCAATGGGTGTCTAGTCTGGGGATGGCATAGATATAATGTAATGAAACCCAAACAAGTATCCCCCTGTGTATCATTCATGACAAAACAACCACTACTTTAGGTGTACAATACCCTGGGATATAGTTTACATACCTAGTTATCCATATAATTTAATCCCACACAAAGAGTATATTTTTATGTTATTCTATCACATTATCCCAACTATTTTTACATTATATTTTTATTTATTCTTTTTAATTAAGGGATTAACTGAACTATTAATTCTTAACAGGATTTATTACTATTACCCCAGGTATATTTAATCTTATTCATGGTAATTATCCTCTAAAAGTTCAACCACACCACCTATAAAAACAACAATTTATTTTCAGAAAAATACCAACCTATAATTATTTAAGTATTAAATGTTAATAAAATCATTTAAAAAATTAATTAATTATTGGGGTTTTAATTCACTCTAATATTAAACATATATACCCAAAACTTATCTTCATAAATATACTAAAAAATAATAATATTCATATGTTTATTTTACACTCAAATACAAAATTCAAGAAAAAATTATTTATTTATAAAATAGAAACAAAAAAGTTAAAAATCAAGGAAAATGTGATTTACATGTTATTTCATGTGAGTTGAGGAGATTATTTATAATTAAATCCACCTAAAATATTATATAAAAACACATATGATCAGCTATTTATCTATTGATGGAATGATTTGATTAATTACAACTGGGTCTTGAAAATATCAAAAAGAATTCCCCATAATCCATACATGAATTAATAATCATAGTTAGAAAAAATCCCTTAGGTAATAGCATGGAATCTCAAGTTCTAAACAACATGAAAGTTCTCCAAACTATTCACTAAACATGACTTAGATATGGGGATAAAGTCAGCTAACTTTTTTAGTTTATCGGTGATCTACAATGCCCTTTTATAAACATAGATGTCCATTCCCTATAACAGTTGATATATTTTTACAGCTTCACTCGGGAACTTGAGGAGGTTAAATAAAACTAATGAGATCCTAGGGATAATCCTTCACATATTGATAGGTGATACAAAACGATATGAACTTAAAAAAAGTATCTTTCAATTCTAGCCACCAACCATTTATTATGATCTTCATCCCTATTTATTACAATAGGACATTCAAAAAAACAAGGAATTGTGAAAATCCATAAAAAACTAAGCACACAAGTCATTTAGAACCACAATCAACATCTAAAAGAATATAAAACAATTCTCACCTAAAGAAAACTTGTTAGGTGCATCATCTAATAATAAAATTTCAAAACAATTATCATAATTTATTTCTCCCATTAGGGCCTTCATAACCTAGAGAATTCATGTGAGGGACACCACTATCCATTAAAGGTAAGCTGTGTAATACCCATCCTTCAAAACCAACCACATCTATTATAAATTATTATATGCATCCTCCAACAGTTGATAATTTAAATACCTATGAGGGGAGTCATTCCCTATATTTCCCTTCTCTGAAGTAAAGACTATGTCAACAATGTAATCCTGTAGGAACTCTATCCAATGCCTTTTCTTCACGTTGAGATCCCTTTTGGATAGGATATATATGAGATACATGCGATCTGTATAGGCTAAAAATTGTTCGTTGTGATGATTTTTTCTCCATAACATTAATAAAATCATTACACATATAATATCCATATCATGTGTCATATAGTTCTTCTCATACAATTTCAGTTTCTTCAACCCATAAGTTATCATGGATTACTTTTTCATTACCACACAACAAAAAATAAACGAGGAAACATAAAAAACTACCTCATACTCAAACCCTTATTTATATACCTATAAAACTAGATAAATTTCCAACATTTGAATTAGATCCTCTAAATACCTTTGACAATTTTTAGATTAGATTAAAGTATTTCTATTTTTTGAAAATGAATTCATGACGGATGAAATCCTAGAGAAGTCCACCAAAAGTATCTGGTAGTAACCTATTATCCCAAGGAAACTATACACATCAAAAATCATCATTGGTAGCTCTAAATACATTGCAATATTGATCTTCAGAGGGACAATAAAAATTATTCCCTTTGTTAGGACATGCCCTAGAAAATAAACGTCTCTAATATAGAACACACACTTTGAAATAATTTTAAAAATATGGTTCTTATAGAGTAAGTAAATGATAACCCTCTAATTCTGAACTTGATCAATCTATTTTTAGGAACAGATAAAGATTACATTAATGAATACCATCAATACCTGGTCCGTGAATGGATATAAGATCTAGTTCATGAGTCCTATAGTTATGAAAAGGGTATTAATCAATCCAAATAGAACCACATGGAACTTATAGTGACCATAACGACACTCAAACACTGGATTTTGGATACCCATTCTATAAACCCAAAGTTGATGATATTAACACTGAGATCAGACAATGGGAACCATTTCAATCCATTTAGCTGATGAAAGTGTTCATCGATCCATGGAAGGGGAATTTATTTTATAACTATAACTTGATTCTTATTTTCATAGTAAATATAAATATTAAAACTCTCATATGCCTTCTTATTAAATAAAACATGATTTTCTTTGGTGGAAGCACTAGTTTAAATAAAAACATTATATTGAATGACCTCTAACTACACCTTTATTACATTGTACACATCTGAGGCCATCCATAAAGGTGTAAAAGAAATAAATTTGGTATTGGGGTGTAATAAAATACTGAAATCAACCTTATAATTAGATGTAATCCCTATAACATCCTCTAGTTAAATGAAAATTTTCATTGAAACAAATATATAACAATATCTATATAACACAAATAATTAGTCTGCAACAGATGATTAATCGACTGAACCATCCTAAATATTGGTCATCCTCATCCATATTGAGGGAACCACTTATGAGTAAAGGGGAATATTTATTCATATGACTGATGGCATAACACACTATAATAGTAGTAATCTACCCAATCCTAGATCGTGGAAAACTATTCTACCCCATAGATATCATCACATGGCCTCAACTCTTCCATTATAATATCTGAAGAAAACATCACATTATTGAAAATAATAATTCTTTGAAGATAGATATTAGTTATAAGGTGATTGAAACTAGCAGGATTCTCATGTGAAAGATGTAATTGAATGGGATCTACTAGAACCTATAACACCTAAAAAAGTAGTTCAATACAAAAATAATATCTTGTTCCTATGTCAATGAGTATGAGTGTTAAATTAGTGTAAAGAAAAAGTATACCTCACACATTTTCAATAATCTCCAAATCAAATAAAAATATCACCTATATCTAAGTGCGACCCATTACACCTAAACGTTTTTATAGGAAATAAAATTTTGTATAGTGGTGGTGGTGGAAGTGGATCATATTTCCATCTACCCTTTTATAAAACTACACTACCTGATCCTATATCAAATCTTTATATGGGAGAAAAACTCTATCACCTAATAGAGTGTCTTAATCTCTATGTTGTCTCTAAGGGATAATTTCATACATAATACAACATTACCTATTATCAGCTACTCATAAGATGTAAAAAACATGAGGGAGATGTGCTATAATGTCTTAATCATAATAATTTATATCTACATTCTTTGTAAACCCTAAAAAAATCTCTCCACCAACAGTTTATGAGGACAAAATTATAAATGAACCTACCTGCGATGATGAGACATCAATGATTATTACCATATAGATTTCATTTATGACTATAATCCCAAAACACCTATAACTTCTCAAGACTAGACTAGGACTCTTCTATAAAACTATCAGAAACTAAAACATTATCTGAAACTCTATAATATATAAGGATGCATAAGGGTATATTGTTAGTTTGAAGCTACCTTTAAATACCTTCCTTAAACTTATGACCTTGAAGTAATCTTATAGGAATAATATCCAGTGAGTTTATCATGAGTCCCATGTGGCTTAATGTACAATCATACTTGGCCAAACTATCCTAACAAAGGTATATAATCTCCTGATTATAAACCATATTCAATCCCACATGGTTGTACTCCTCTCTAAATACACATTAAAATTTTAACAAGGTTAGAGTGGACCCTTTGTGATTTTGAGCGGAAAAAATCCACTAATGTTTTGCTGTATAATGATTAAAAATCAATAATAGAACAATCATATTATTGAAAAGTGTCCATTTTTTTTAAAAAGTTGGTAACAAACTCCAACCAATCCTCCTCTATTCATGGGCTTGACTACCTCCAAAACATAGAGGCATATGGAAATGAAACTCAGGTAGAAAACATATACTTTTAGTCTCATATTTATCAAGAGGTCATAATATCATCTCATCACGTGGGTATTCTTTAAAAAATGTTGTGGAATCATCCCTCCATCAAACAGGCTGAGATACATCCAATTATTTTCCATTTATTAATGCATCATCTCTCAATTAATACACGACTAGATGAAAAAACACCGACAGAAATCCACCATGGATCCATATTAGTAGCTTAGGTGGATATATATTTAGTTGTATCCAATATTAGATAATATGAACCCATGATTATTAAAGTATACTTGGTTGATCTAAATAAATATGTACATGGATGACAATTGATGTTTTTATACCATCTCTCATTATGGGGATTCCCTCTAGGGTGATGATTTCCTCTCTACCTAAACCTCTTTCGATATAGTGTGGAGGAATTTACTGGTTATTTTTTAGGTTTTCAATCTTCCTTCTCCCCTTTCAATAACTAAATTTATCTTATAGAATTTCCACACATCTCTTATTTTGACCCGACATAATGGGGCTAAAGCCGTGACTCTCCAAGACCACCACTATAGGCTAAGCGATGGTGTCTAGAACCGAGTAGGATATCACACACATGGGAGGCCTTAGCCAAAGGTTCCTATATGCATGAACCCACATAAAACTCTCTAAAACAATGCATGGATATATAAAAACTAAAAATAAATTCATTAATACAAATATCACAAACCGAAGTATAATATAATTAAAAATAGGAAAAAATACACTCCTAATAAAAGGAAACTATAAAAGTATGAAACCTACTCATAAGGAGGGTTTCACTATCAAATTCACCCGTTGGAAAGATCCTCAGACAAGCTACTGTAAACACCCTATTTGGTCTAGATCATTATGCTATGCCTACTCCAAGTCCTCCTAGGATTCCCTCAAAAGGCCTATAGTTTGCAAAACATGAAACATGTGTTTGAAAAGTCCATGAAGGGGGTGAGTATAAAGATATTCAGTAGGTGGCCAAAAAACCCCAAAAGAAAAGGGAGCCACTAAAAGGCAACAGTCCGCTCAACCTAGCCAGAGGGGACCCAAACAAGAGAGAAACTCCATCTCAAGACCATCCTCGTCTAAACAAGACTAGTCATATCATACAACATGGTGTGTCATACAAGATGTGAAAACACCATAAATAAACCTAGAAGTACACCTAGATATACTCGTCTTACACTCCAAGTCTCATGATGTTCCATCCTCATAGCCAATGATAGGTTCCTACTAGAGGCTATAAAGCAACACTCAACCAGGAGAAAACACTCCATGAGCCCAATCATCCCATATTAACCTTTTATGAGAGAAACACTCCATAGGGTAAAACCAATCCTCCCTTGATGAAACATTTAAGATATACCACTCAATTGGGTAAAACCATGCCAATGACACAACACCAACACCACAAAGGGAAAACATCTGAGAGATCACATGTGTCAGATATCACCACAATGAATGTCACACTAGAATTTAGTGGATATTGATACCCAAATAGGGGATCTCACCCATCCTAGACGGGGGTACACTATAAACCCTTTAAGAAGCACACAAGGTCTCAAAATTAAGAAAGGTAAGCCCTCCCAGGATACATTACTGGATACTATGAACCCATTATAGAAAACCAAAAACCATAGATCCTTGGATAGTGGATCACTCCTAGGATCCTTTAGGGGATACCATAAACACACTCACATATCATAAAATATCTCTTAGAGAGGGTATCACACCCAGGATCCACTGGGGGACACCACAACCTAATCTAACATCCTGGGGATCATACCACTTAGAGAGAGGATTGTTTCCCATGTATAACTGGTCATGAAAATACAACAAACCCCATCTAGTATAATTCTCATAGTAGGGGTTGTACTCCCAATGATGCTGCAAAACTATGGTAAATTCTCGATGGGTAGGTTATCGTACTCTTGATGATACCACAAACCCTAAAGGGTTATCCTGATAGATAGGGGATTACCGGCTATGTATTTTTGGTCACATGGATTTTGAGAACCTGATCTATGGAAACAATATTTCAGAGGATCTCTCCCTAGACTCTCTGTAGGGATACAACAACTTTAAAAAAAATTATCCTATTTAGGGGATAAAAATCCTATACCAAGAACATAATTCCACAAAAAACCTCATAGGGATGAACCAATGGAGCTCACTAAACCACTATTGGTCCAGACATTGATAACCAAAGTGATCCACAACATCGGATCACATTGCATCTCATAGGCGCAAACCATGTTCACCATCAAATTCTATATGAAAAACCTCTCAGGATAGGATACTCACAGGCCTGAATTTGATCCCTGAAGGAGAAGATTATAAATTCAAAAATTCCTCCAAGAAGAGACTACATGACAGGTAAGGGGGTTACATGACATGTGACTTTTCCTAAACACCTGGTCATGTAATCCCATCACACAACTTAGTCATCCGTTTTAACCACACAACTTATACCCCTTGGTACATGGTGTGCCCTAGCTAAATGTACCCTTAGACATGTCTCTTTACCATGGAATAGTCTGGAACCCCATGTTTTTTTACTCTAGGAATGTACTATTACACATCCATGTACATCACACAACTTCCCTAGACATGTCCTCATGCCCACAACAGGGAATCAATACACAAAATTTAACTCAAAACACATGCCATGTAGTCCCCAAAACTCATCTTCCCCAAATGGTAAGAACACACGGTGTATCCCACTGGTCTACAGACTATATAAACATGAAAATACATCGATAATTCACTACGATCAGACCAGATCAACCCCATTTACCCCAAAACATATAGATCGACCCCCGAGGGGTCCCTAATAAGAATCTAAGGGATCTACATCCTTAAAAAGATGCATAAAAAAGGGTTTTGAGACTTAAAACACAAACAACCTACCTCATGGAGAAACACTAAACAATCAGGGTTGAAATGGTTCTCGGAAGCTACTATTGCATGATCTTAGAGAAATCATCGTCAATATAGGAGATTGATAGCAACTCATTTCTTGGATTTGGTCCTCAGGTCGCCCGTCACCAAAGGGTGAGGGGAGGGTCTTCATATAATCTTGTGTTCACACCAATGGAGTGTGGTATACGGGTATTGAATTAATTTATATTAAAAAAATACTCCCATTTAACTTCCCTCATCACTGGCTCTGCCAAATATCCTTCAACCGAACACCCGATGTCAAAAAGGTTTATGTCTCACCTAGGGTAAAGATGATGTTCTAAAATCATCAATGGTATCATAAATCCAATTCAAGACTTCTCTTGGGAGTTATTCCACATCTCAAGAGAAACTGCGTGTACATGATAAAATATATTTAATATTTTTATTATAACCACGCCAAGGCTCTTAGAGCCCCAGAACATCACGTCGACTTACTACATGGATCTAGAAATATTCATAGGAATATTCCAAAGTATTATAGGTAAAACCCGAGTTACTAAATACTCTCCACCTTAATGATTTTTGTCCCTAAAAAGAGAAAGCCTAGTCACAAGGAAAGAAACTAAGCTCTCAACTAGGACTTCCATGCCAGCGAGCTCACCTAGACGACCATAAATTCCTTAAAAGGTTATTGTGATTCCCATGAGAACAAAATTAGGGGAAACACAAGGGATACTTCACCCAAGTCCATCTCAAATGGGTTGACATTATGAAAAAAATGGGCACATGTATCCTTAGTTGTGACATGTGGAAAACAAAAATCACCCGGTCCATCTGCAGTCATGGGGTCTATCAGTACAACACCTTACTAACCAAACGTAGTGACCAAATAAACCCCAACTATGAACACAAAAGTCAAAGGAAATCATACACCATACATTGATACTATCCACTTTGGGTGGCACTGTCTTTCCCACACATTTTTTTCATCACGTCACAAGAACGTGTCGTAGTGGGGAATGTGTCCCTAATTATTGTGAGTCCATAGCCACATCAAACCGAACTATTCCCTCTTCAAGCATCTCACATACAAAGATGACGCTGAACATGCGATGGTACCCATGAACAAATAGAGCTGCCCAAGCACACACACTAGGTCTTACTTGTCCCTCATGCAAAAACTCCAACCCAAAACCCCACCCCAAACACTCAAGTCATAAGGACTCATCCACCACACCTCATCACTATCCTATTTTGGTGGCACTGACTCTCCGTTATAGTTTTTCTCACATAAAAAAATTAATATTGGTGGGGGAAGGATACCTCTTCATATTATATGCATGGATACATTGAAAAAAACAAACACAAGGTCTCACCGATGCTCTGAGTCACCTTGAACAAACCAAGATCAAGAAGAGGAAGGAAAAATCACCTCACAACAGTGTCTAACAATTATACTACAGAAATTAGAATGGTCACAAAGCATAACTCTATCCATTAAATCCTCTAGGTCAAATCCCTCTGCATCCTGCATCTACCCTCACCCCTATCCTCTAGTTCCCTAAGCCTATATGGACCACCTAGGGGTGGTGGTGGAAACTTGTACCATCTACCACCTCATGCTGCTCCACCCGCTCCACTACCATTTCCGTTGCCCTATAATCCTTCATGCTCAAAAGTATGCCTCTATGAAATTGTTCCTTTGTCTAGATCCCTCTCAACAACATAGTGGGTCAGATAATCTCTAGAAAGATGTAACCAACCATCGCAATCGTAGCACCACCTCTCTTGAAGATGACCAAAACAGGACTGGAATCACTACACCATAGACATTCCATCTCGAGACTTCCTCCTAAAGTGTCACGAACACCTAGATCCCTTAGCCTACTATCATATACTAGCTACTATACCAGCTATTGGGGTCTCATCTCCCAAATTTCCAACACTAATGGTTAGAGTCTTCTTAGCTAGAAATCCCTCTACCACCAGGGCCCACTCCAGCACTCTAGCATAGGTGGGATTGCACAACAGAACCAAAAATGCTATGATATCCTAATAAAAGACCTACTCAATGGTCCATGATCTGAATAATGGATCCCAAACCATATTCAGGGAGTATCGCGATAGGTCTGTGAATCGTGCTGAGTACTCTTTCGCGATCATGATATCCCACTGCAGTTCTAGAAGCTCCAGGATACACACTGACCTCAACATGGATTGAGAGGACTCCTCACTAAAGTTCCACTCAAACTCATCCTAAGAGAGAGTTTCCTCATTGTGTATCAGATTCACTAGACTCCAAAATATCTTGGATGAACCATGAAATAGGATTTACACTAGGACCACTATCTAATCAGGAGGTTTCATCACATGGGGGAAAAAGATGTTACTACCTCTAACCAGTAATCAGCTGCCTAAGGATCTAGATCACCTATAAAATATAGAGGTTGCTTCCTCTAGAAATAATCTAGTGAAACTAGACTATGCACATCTTCAACCTAAACTACCGGCACTACTTGCTGATTGAAGTGTGGTGGCTCAACTGGTGAACCTCCTAGAGGTCTAGCCTCAAAACCATTTCCCTACATTGAAGCCTCTACTAAGTGTAGATTGTCAGTATAATCATGCTGCAGAACCCTATCTAGTTGTCATCATATAGGAATCATGAAATAAAATCAAGATGCACCACATTCAAAGAGTATATCTGGGGAGATTAATCAAGAAGGAAAAAGAAAACCCAAAACCCAGTCCTATATGATGCATGTACCATTTATCTCCCTATGAATAATGTCATAATTTACCGAGTCTAAAATAGGTTATTAGAGTTGTGGTGAATGGATATGTCATCCACCACACCAACATTAGAGTCCCTGGACATAAATTCGAGTCAAAACATCCTAACACCATCACTATGCAACCCAAACCAAGATCACGACACTACTGTACCAAAGTGGAACCCCCTTTGATACCACTTTGTCACAACCCAACCCAACGAGGCTTGAGAGGTGACACACAAATCCCACCTTTATAGGCCAGGGGTTGGTGTCTGGAACCAAGTAGGATATCACACACAAGGGAGGCCTTAGTTAAGGGTACCTTTATGTACACACCCACATACACCTCTATGAAACAATGTAGATATATATAAAAATTGAAAAGAAAATCATGAACACATTTACCCAAAACCTTACATCAGAAGTAAAAATAAGAAAAAATACATGCCCACCAAAAAGAAATTGTAAAAGAATCCAACCTACTCAAAAGGATGGGATCACTATCAAATGAACCCACCATAAATCTTATCATCTAATCGATGGTAAACACTTAGGTCGATCCATCCAATTAAGCCCAGCTTGATCTGGGCCCTCCTAGGACTCCATCGAATGTCCTATGGTTTTTACAAGACACAAAACATGTGGGAAATGACCATTATGGGACGAGTATAAATATACTCAGTAGGTTCCGAAAAAACCTAAAAGAAAATGGAGTAACTGAAACAAAATGGTTTGCTCAAACGAGCTAGAGGGAACCCAAATGAGAGATAAACTCTATCTCAAGACCATCCGTGGATAAACATGAATAGTAATCTCATACCTCATGGTGGGTCATCCAAGAAATGAAAACACCACACAAAAACCCAGAAATACACTCAGATATACTCATCTCAGACTCCATGTATCATGATGTTTTATCCTCATAGCTAGTAATAGATTCCGACTCAAGGATTTAAAGCAACACTCGACCGAGATTACACACTCAAAAATACCATTCATCCCTTATGGAACTCATCCAAGATATATGATCCATTGGGTAAAACCAATCCATCCTTAATGGAATTTCCGAGAGATACCACTCAATGAGGCACATCCAAGTTGACGACACAACACCACAACCAAAAAGGAAACACATCCCAGAGATCACACTCATTGGATATCATCACAAAGAACATCAAATTTTAACTCAGAAGATCTTGATACTCATATATGGGATATTTCCTATCCCAGATGGGGAATGCTATAAACCCTTCTGGAACCATGTAAGGTCTCAAACATGACAAAGGGGATCCCTCCTAGGATTTTCTGGGGGATAATATGAACCAAGTCTGGAAAACTGAAAACCACATCTCCTTAGATAGTGGATCACTCATAGTATCTTCTAGGGGATACCAAAAACCCAATCCAGTATCCCAAAGATCTCGCTCAGAGAGGGGATCACACCTAGGATCCCCTAGGGGATACCATAAACAAATACGACATCCTGAAGATCATATCACTCATATAAAGGATCTTCTCCCTTGTTGTGATGGTCATGATGATTCAATAAACCCAATATGGTATAATAATCATAGTAGGAAATAATTCTCCCAATGATTCTGAAAACCTACTGAAAATTCGCACTGCGTAGGGGATCATACTCCAGATGATACCAAAAACAAAACAGGGATACCTATAAGATAAAGGATCATCGATCATGTAGTGTTGGTCAAGGGGATTCTATGAACTTGATCTAGGGAAATGATATGATAGAGGATCCCACCCCATCCTCTATAGAGGGATACAAAAAATAAAATAAAATTCATCTCTTTGAGGGGATCAAAATCCTATACTGAGGAAATAATGCCACATAAACCGTCATAAGGACGAACCAAGAGAGCT
This sequence comes from Viscum album, assembly GCA_963277665.1. NCBI lineage: Eukaryota > Viridiplantae > Streptophyta > Magnoliopsida > Santalales > Viscaceae > Viscum > Viscum album. The sequence goes on from OY728125.1 coordinate 93,355,342, forward strand.
CACTCAACCTCTACTGGTCCATACATCTCTAACCCAAGAGATACATGACATAAACTGACATAACATATCCTAGGACCAAACCATTTATACCATCACATTATATGAAAAAAATACTCAGGATAGGCTAATTATAGGATTGAATCTGAGCCCTGAAAGAGGAGATAAAAAAGGCAGATACTCCACAAAGAGGAGACTACATGGCATGTTAGGGGGTCACACAGCGTGTGACCCTACTTGATCACCCGACCATGTAATCCCTTCACAAACCTCATCAATACATGTTAACCACATGGCGTGTACATCTTGTTACACAATGTGTCCCGGATATATGAACCCTTGGCCATGTATCTTTCTCCTGACAATGTCTAGCACGCTCTATCTGTGTACTCTGGACGTGTACTATTATAAGGCCATGTACATCACATGGATTCCCTGGATATGTCCGTAGGACACATGACATGGGGTCACTATATGATGTGTAACTCATGGTACACAACACGTAGCCTCCAAAACTCATCTTCTCTGATTGGGAAGAACACACAACATGTACCTATGGTCTAAAAACCGTGTAGACATGAAAATCCATTGGTAATTCCCTAAGAACAGTTCAGACTACCCTCATTCACCCTGAAACAGACATATCAACCCTAAAGGGGTCCCTAGCATGCATATAAGGGATGAAAAAACTTATTTAAATGAATAATCAATGGGATCATGACTTAAAACTAAAATAAAATACCTTGTGGAAAATTAATGAAGCATTGATGTTGAAACAGTACTTAAAAGTTTATACTATATGATCCAGGAGCGATTGACATCAATATGAGAGATGGATGATGCCTCATTTCATTGATTTGGTCCTTAGGTCACCTGTTTCCCAAGGGAGAAGATAAGGGATTTGGATCCTCCTACTTACTCACCAAATGGGTGGGGGAGAGGGGTATTGTTTTAATTTTTATTAAAATAATTATCCCATTTAACTCCCTGCCACCACTCGCTCTACCAACTCACCTCCAACTGAAAACTTGAAGATGAAAAAGTTAATATCTCACATGGGGTAAACATGAAGTTATGAACTCAATTGTGGTCTCAAAAATATGATCCGAGACTTTAGTTGGGAGTTATTACACATCTCAATAGAAACTACAAATTTTTTATAAAATATATTTAATATTTTTATTATCACATCGATAGGGCTCTCCAAGCCTCGAAACTCCATGCTGACTCAGTTCCATATTTTAGAAATATTCTTTTGAATATTAAAATGTCTTATAGGTCAAAAGTGAGTCACTACATATCTCATATCCCTAAATTTTATTTTCTACACTTAGGGGCTCTAAAGCTTCCACCATCATTCATGGAATTTTCCGAGGCATCGATCCTCAATGATATTTACATAGTTTACCATTTTGGAAAAAGTTGATAGACATTAGATGTTATTGATAGGGTAATCAATAGTTACATTCATTAAAGGATAACACTACTATTGGGCTACTAGATCCTTGAAAAATAATTTTCCTCTCTGTGGTAAAAGGCGACGTCAAATTTTCTTGGACCAAATCCAATCATCATATCAATGGTGTCTATTTTTATTTGTTCATATGAAAATATTGAATTCATATAAATTGAGACCCCAATATAAAATCATTTTCTAATATTTCCATGATTTCCCCTTCCATTTCAAAATATTCCTATTCTATATATTCTAGGTAATCTAGTTAGTATATTCTTTTGTTTGAAAAGAATATTGAAGGTTCTGTGTCACACTATAACTCCCCATATTTTTGTCATAGTGGATGCTACCTATTCTTAAATTTATTCTACATGTATTGATATTGGAGATATGTTTTAATGTCTACAGAAGTTACACGTTGATTCCTGATTTAACTATGACTCATATTGGTATATATTGGGACACCTTCAATTGGAATGTCTCCTTTCTATGAAGAAGGAGGTATTCACTGCTCTTGGATCCATCTTTTCACAAGGGAAATAATATTTTAAAGGATTCCTATAATACAAACTAAAATTATTACATTAATTCTCATGTGGATAGATCAAGTTAGGTAGCTGATGTGTCAATATTTAAACAAGTTATGAGAAAGGATCCCCTGAAAGAATATATCCTAATTTTTTCAGGTAATAGCCTCAATGATTTATGGAATTATATGTATTAAATGTAGGGAGAGGATATATCATCAAGGTAGGAAGATAGTTTATCAACTTCTTCAAAGCCTTTTTTAGATGTGGTATGTATAGTTTTATCCCCCCATGACCTGAGGGACTATATTCTAGGCTTAAGTTATGATACTGAAGTAAAATAGAACAATTCAACAATTTGACTAGAAAATAGTTTTGAGATCATAAGTAAGGATTCCATGTGCATTCATGGATATAGGGGGTGGAATTAAATAACATTATATTAGAGAAAGAATAAAACTAGTGATAAAGATTCACATGTATGGAATTCAAAGTAGTGGAAAGTAGAGAGATCCACCAGATATGAAGATGAAATTCAAGGGAAAATAGGTCCTCCATAAGACTTCTTTGATTGTGAATTTAATAACCACACTAATAATATTTAATATTTAGTTGTGAATAATTTCAAATGGTAGTATTTGATCTGATTTTTTGTTCAGCTAAAAAAGTATGAAAATTAAAAATACAAATGATTACCCTAACATACACAAACTAATGCCCACCAATCTTGAAAAGAAATATTTAATAGTTAATACCTGTCAAGGATATCAAATACAAGTATAAGGTCTTATTGTGGAGCACTAACTTTCTCTTGAAGTTCACATAGATCAGAAAAATGAAGGCATAATGGTTCAAGAGGGACCTACTAAGGATAAAAAAGTTTATATACTTGATGACTACAAGGATCAGTTCATATTTATTTAGGTATAATGGTTGAATGTTGAAATATGGGGAATTAGAATCAATATAGATACATAGATGGAAAAGAACTAGAGAAGGGTAATGAAATTTATCCTATAATATTTTTTTGAAATTAATTCTATTGAAAATGTTTCAAAAGAAGTGGTTGGAATATTTGAATCAATGGGGGATGTCGAAAAAATATATAAAAGAGATCTATGAGTTGAAACCAATGAGGATAAAACATCATGTATCAAAACAAAATAATCAAATTTTGGTATATAGATTTAGTAAAGGGAATATTATCCTAGAATAAAATATTATGACATGGGAAATGATGTCCTACTTATTAAAGGACGTTATTGAAGATGATCTTGATAAGATTTGGTTTTCATTGAATAGAGCTTACATAGGGTTCATGGATCTAAAATATTAAAATTTTCTAGAATGGTTTGCTAATTTTCTGTATAGCATAAATTCAGTGTACTTTTTTTTCAATTTTTTGGTTCCAAAAAGACCCTAAAAAGTGTATTTTGAAAACAATAAAATTATATATTTGGATGGAAATGTATGAAAAAAACATACATACTATATGATGGATGTACCATCCCATTGTACCATAAAATTATATTACCACCAAACATTGTTTCTCTATGTTTTTCCCAAACTTATCCATAAAATTATATTACCAACAAACTCTATCCGTAGGAATCAAACCTATTTAATACAATTAAAACACAACCCACCTATGAGAACCCACTTAGGCTGAATATGATCCAAGTATTCCCCCCTAATCCTACCTCCAATGGGCCATGGGCTGATAACTAACACCATAAAGGCATATAAAAAACATGGGAGGGATTATACTTACAATACTATACACAAAAATATATATCTAGAAAATATATAACAATGTAAAAGTTGTCATAATTATAAGATGTAATATAATATGCATGTAAGAAACTCTAACTATATAAAACAAAGAGATAAATAAAACTCCAAAAATCCGGTGAAAATCACGATCTCAACAACTTGAAATAATATTCAAACTTGGGAAACTGGTAAGGAGGACTCAACTTTAAACTATCTCCCAAATGATCATTGACAATAATAGTCACCACTAAGAACTAATAATCTTCACCTATAATAGCTCATTATCCAATAAAGTTACTTATGAACTATTAATCATTTTTTAACACAACACATGTAGGTAGAAATCACATGCCTGAGTGAGTATTACTATTCCCAATAATATGCCATAAAATTGGAAATGATGAACAATAACAAATAGTTATCATGAATAATATAAAAACTATAATTTTATTTAAGGATTAATTCAATCAATGATAGGGGATTCCCAATATTCAAATCATAGTTCCAAAGACCATATAAAAATAGGAATATAGAACAATAAAAACAACAAAAATACTAAAGAGCTGTATTACCTAACTCCATTTAATTATACATGACCTGTAGATAAATATGATGTGGGATTTGTGCTTTTCCAAGGAGTAGATATCAATCAAGAGGGTAATTACCATGATAGATAAACCATGAATCTTTATGTGGAATTTAAATTGGAAGAATGGGTAATCTATTTCTTGAGTGGAGAACCCATACCCCATCAAAAAGGGGGTTACTGATAGTAATATTTATATTAAGTCTTGTGAATTAGTATTAATGTGTAACTATTGGTTTATTAACCATGTTTCTTATTTAAACATATTCTTCACTCCAAATTACCATCTTTACAAATATATGTCACTAAAAACACACAAAACACATCAGAAAAATCATCTAGTCATGTATATTTTTTTAAAAAGAATTATACATAGAATATCTCAACGGATGGACAACTCACATGTCCCATTCTGATAATAAGGAGTGAAGATATAGATAATTATGAAGAACACCCATTACATAACATATACTCCACTTGAAACTATATGTGATCCTTGAACAGTTTCTTAGTGTGTACTATAATTTTTTATTCTTGGGGGGTCGGCCTACATGGCTTTAATGTTAGGTGAGATGATGTGCAGGACTCACAAAATTTTAGAGCATGTATTTTCTTAGGATCTCAAGTCATGTCACCATAGGATACACCATGTTCAATGGACCACATGGTGTGTGGAGATATGGGTTTAGCTAATGAAGTAATTCCGTAAACCCAAAGTCATATAGTCTTTAAAAATAAATTTTTATCCATATATATACACCATGTGATATTTATTACAGTCTAAAAAACTGTAGATTTCTTTCAGTGATGTACATGATATTTGGTTCCGAAAATACATATTGTATGATTAATAAATAGATATAAAAAATCCTATTCACCTAAGAATTATACGAAGACCATTATTTTTCCACCATCCATGCTTGATGCGTTGTTCACCATGTCCCTCATGTTTATCACCCTCACCACTCCCTTTCAAGGCTCCAACAGCCATTGCAAACTACTGTTCAAATGAATTCAATAAAAGATTCTAAGATCAAGATAATATATCCCATCAAAACATTACCCTATCCACCACTAGGGGTCTTTATTGGAATATACACTACCATTCCACACTCAAATAATGTATCGTTCCAGTGACATGCTTGAACTATCTCCTTTACTATTGTTATTGGACATCCCACTTTCTTGTAACTCTAATATCCAATCTCTTACTAATGCGATGACTATTATGGATCACTTACCATAAGAAGGAATTAGATAGGGGGATATGAGAGGAGAGTTGGTGAATTTTCTATGTAAAACTACATAAAGGTTTTATCAGATATCACTCATTGATTAGTGATGTAATGAATCAAAGAAAACAATAAAAACTAATACCATTAACAAAAAACAATTATGGAATGATTATTTAATGAATCAATTAAAAATTAGTGTAACTATACAATAAGTAATGACATGGAGATAAAATAAAATTAAATTTAGGTTTAATGAATCATTCAAAATGATGAGAAAATCATGAATTCAAGAACAATTTCCCACCTCATGGATATTTCACTAAATCTTTAATAATCTGAGATCAATTCACAAATTATATTGATACCCTATCAAAGAGTGAAATGATCCTCAAATTTCATCAGATATTTTATGTTTTCTAATTAAAAATACCCCCTTGAAAAGTATTTGAATCATATTTATAGTATAAGTTATGGTTTTATAATTAAACTAACTAATGTTCTAGAATAGGATTAACCAAGGCATAAAACTCCAATAAGAATTATGAATTTCCAAGGTAAATACCCTCATTTTTGACACAACCTCAGTGTTAGAATTTCCTATCTTGGTTTTATTTATGATATATACATATTAAACTTCTTAATATGTATAGGATAAAAATAATATTTTATAAAAGATTTTTTAAATAGCTTAGGACAAAATAAAATATAATCCAAATGTGTGACCACATAGTCAAATATTAATTAAAATATTTTTAAAGGGTTAAACTACTATGGGTCTCTAAAATTATTTTTTATTTTTTTGAGTACATATTTCAATGAATAATATAAGTTTTGGAAATCATAGTGCAAGTAAAAGATATTTATTCACTTAATGACTTAAATTGATGTATAAAAATTTCAAAAAGCATTACCAAAATCCTCACTTATTTTCCATATTCATCACGATTATTTTTAAGGGGCCACTTGGAAAAAATGACCTTATTCACATTTTTATCATAAAAAACTCCCATGTATTATGATTTAAACTATGATAAATCTATACATTATTTGAATTAACACATAACTCTTTTTTATCTACAAATTAAAATTAACTATACTCTACTAGAGATAATAAATTAGATTTATTAGTATTTTTCATTTTTTTGTCTGAATGGGCATTGTGTTTTCACTCTAAATGCACAATTTATCATCTTCAACTATTTTAATTCACTTACCAACTTGTGTGGATGTTTTATTCACTTTTTATTCATTTACTATCTCATCATAAAATTTTATGTACGAGTTGAACACTTTTTTAGTCAAAACTAATATCGTCATCACCTTTTGAGATCTAATTTGGATTTATATTTTCATGACCCATTTACAAATTACTCTTTTATAATCATTGACTAAATTATTTCAATAATGTTATCAACCTCCTAGTTCAATTTTTTAAATATTTTTATCTTTATAAAATCTTTAATAAATATAAATTCATCTATAGAGTCCTGAAAAATTAATTTTGTTCCTATTTATTTTTCATAAATCACTTAATTCTAGATAAATCATACAGTTTCAAATTTTCATTATTATAACTCCACATTACATAATTAAAAACCTCATTTTCTATAAAATTTAAAAATATATTATAAATATATATAGTAGATTCCATAGCTAGTTTATAATAATGTAGTGAAAATTAACTCCAAATTATTAATGTATTTTTATAATATTAAATTTCCCATATCTCCCTCATATAGGTCAATTATATAGTGTAATAATAATAAATGATAATCAATTCTTATAACATGATTCTAAAGATAATTTTTATACTTAATTGAGTTGAATCTATTTCCATTGCATGTTCTAAAAGTTTTTATAGTTTTCCACATAGTTTTTTATCAATTATCATATATTTTTTAATTAAAATCATTATATTTATGTTTCAATTTATAAAAAATAAATTTTATTCTTATATAATAAATATAAATTAAAATATAGTGCCTTTTACCTTGAATACTCTACTATGTCAAAGGAGTACACAAATATATTTGAACTAGATTAGGATAATTTTTAGCTCTTTAAATTATTGGTTTATAAGTATTTATTAAAAGTTTCCCCTTTATATAGGAATCAATGTTATTATCACATTGACATCTTAAGACATGTATGTAAATTGAAACATAATATTTTTAGTGTTTATCCATATTTATCAGTTATATATGTCCCAACATATTATTTTATAATTTTTCTCCCACTTTAATAGTTAATAAACAAATATTTTATTTGTTATCAACTTTATAATAGTAATTCCGATCCCAAATTCCATAAAATAATGACACTTCATATTTCCATTTAATAGAGAAACCCATAATATTGAAAACTTTTTCCAAGATTTAGTTACAAAGAATACTAACACTTAAAAGATCACATCTTAATCTATTTACAAAAAGTAGTTTTACCTTGTTCAACCGATTTCCATCTAATTTAGTTCTTAAAATTCTTATTATTTTCAATGATCAGTAATTTTCAAAAATTAAATATTCCCCATAATATTTATTTATATTATTTAATAAATCTATATTTGAAGTAATATGGGATGTAAAACCACTATAAAATTTTAGAATTTCATTACTTTTAGATGAATTTTATTTAACTTATGCATTTCTTTAATTTACTTCATTATTTATTTTATTTCACGAGATATTATGTTGTTACAACCACATGCCTGAATACACTCTATGTGGGTGGGGGTGGGGGTAAATTATAGTGTATATTTTATCTTAGGTTTCTTTAGATCTTGTTCCCATATTTTCAAAAACAAAAAAAATATGTCTATGGATTTTAGACATAGTATTTATGTATGAAATGTAAATACAATGACACAAAATTTTTAATGTGGTTCACCACTAAGGGGAAATTCAAAGATCAAACAATAAAATTGTTTTGACATACCAATGGATATAAAAAATTATTATTGATGATTACATGGCTCAAAAAAGATGAAATATTGATCCTAGAGTCACTCTCTATTTATATCTATCCACTCATTACTTCAAAAGAGATTATATAAGAATTATTGAAATAATAATCAATATTAAAGAATTTTACATGGATGATAAACATTGATTTTACATGGGTGATTATGATGTGCTCTTATTATTCTCTTTAAATACAAGTAATGAATGAAAATCATCACAAAACCTCTCCTTTCTTATTCCTATATTAAAACTGGATCTATAAATTTAAAGAACTCTCTCATTCATTAATGTACCTAAATCAAGGTCTAATTCCTCGAAATTGTGATTCATAAATTTTCTAAATGCCAATCATTAATGGGGTAATTAAACCAACCATAAATATCTAATTATGTAAATAAAATAATCCATAATCCCTTGAAATACAATATGGATTTGAACTATAGGAATTTACTATATTTACCATCTTCATGAAATGAATGAATTAATTATAGTTTCATGATCATAAAAATGTCATATATTTTAGTGTGGCATATTTCAATAAGCGATAATCCCGTTTGGAAAGAAGATACGAAATATTTAGTGAAATATCATATTTAAATCCCCAACATATACTGACATGATCTCTTAAAATTTTCTCATCAATTAAAGAAGCTACTATATGATCCTTTTCATTATGGCATGTGGCCCTCCTTCCGAGAAAATCCAACATCGCATTATTCTTCCAAAAATTCACCCTCATGGCATGACTAGGAAGGTTGGATCATGGGAAATATTTTCTTGAGTACTAATATAGTGTGAACACTATAAGATTATTACTTTATTTATTAAAAAAATTGAGATAGAAATTCTTTTCATGAAAAAGAATTGGGGAAAAGTTTCATTCTAGAGACTATACTTCACCAAATTTTTGATATTTTATATCATCCATTTTGGTGCAATAATACCTATCACAACATGATTGAATATTATTTTATATAAACCTCTCAAGTAATCTCACGAAATTAATCTTACACATAATTGAGTTAAACAACTATAGAATCAGTCACGATGTGATCGTCTCCTATGAGACACAACACCATTTTAGTTCCAAAATCCTTTAATAATCTTCAAATACCCTTATGGAATGGAATAAATACTCAAACCATTATTTAATATGGAATATACTATATAATAATTAGTTATTATTATGTAATAGTTGATTAGTTTGACATAGAACATCTTCATGGTATATGAAATTCAGTTACATCGTGATCATGATTCTTTTGGTAGAGACAAATCTAAACTACCTCAATGATCATCCATGTCTTATATAAGAATATCCATATATTTTTCTATCCTAAATATCACCTAACACACTTTCTTTCATTCAAGATCAATGATATTAAACAAAAACCATTTTTAGTTCATAATTCATCTATTTAAAAAAACACAACCAAAGATAGCGTTGGTTTCAAAATTCTATCCCTTTGGGATTTTTTTGGTAATATAGGATACCATTTTTTAAATTCATTACCAGTAAAAACTTGAAATTCCAAAAATAAATGAATTTAATCTATCATCAATAAATTTCTACGTGAGAAAATTATTGTGTAGAAAATAATAGATTAAGAGTGAAACCCATTAACTATTTTTAGATCACATACAATATGTTGATATAACCTGAATTCAATCCTAAAATTAAATATTCAATAAAAACCCTAACATATTTCCTTATAATCACCATTGATTATATCTCCCCATATATTAATACTAAATAACAACCATAAATTGTAAACTCCTCATTTATTGATGATTTCCTTAAGGATGTTCACATTTATTCTATTTCACCCCATTTGATAGTAAATACAATGTTTAATTTCTTGTAAAACACTAGTAGTAAAGTTAGAAAACATAAAAAAATATGGATAGGTTTATCTTAGAAACCTCTTCAATCTAAGGGTGGTGGTTTAACAATATAGTTTTACTTGTGTTTCTAAAATTTTAGTTTGGATAAAGGTTTAGTTAATGTGTCTACCGTATGTTGATTCATACCAACATGCTCTATATTAATGATTCCTTAATCCACCTTCTCTATAATTAAATGGTATCAGATCTAAATTTTTTTTAAAAGAATATTTAACACAATGTTTTATCAGATTAATCAATTTTTTTTTTCATAAAATATCGCTATGAAAAGATTAGTTTCTCCAAGATCAACATTTGTTTTGTTTCGTCCACATATTCTGAGTATATTATTTTATTGATAAAATGTATTCGACATTATCTATACTACGGGGAATTATTTTTTTTCTTTCTAAACTATACAATCAATTTTCTTACAATAACGAAATATCCTCTACTAATAGATTTTCTATAAAAAATGTATCCATCCTAGCCTTAATATATACATGCATATTTATCTTAATAATTACCTTTAAAATATACTATTCCAAAAAAATGTTACTTGAATATAGCTTGAGATTCATTTAATTATAAATATTCTTTTCTCATTAATACATCTTTGAAAATGTATTAGAAAACACATAGAAAAACAATATCCATATAAGTTTATATCATATACAAAAAGCTTCAAATCAAATTATAATAAAGTATTTCAACATCTATTTTCAATCTTATTTATTCACAAGATTTGTTCTAACTATAATGTGAGTAGAAAATAGTTTTACATAATTTATTTCAAACATAGTATACATTTACATTGCACATATTATTTGATAGAAAAATGTTTATCTATTACTTTATTTAGTTATAGCCTAATAAAATATATATACTCTAAAATCATTAGCACTTAAAAATCTATGATCATTAACTATAAAAAATTATCTACCAACATAAAATTTATTTCTTTGAATATAATGTTTTAAATTTACAGAAGCATCATAAATTGAATATCCTTGGTTGAATTTGCATATATATTTTCATCAAATAAACCTCTTCAAAATTAATTTATCTTCAAGAATGTTTCTAGTCAAGCATACCAAGCATGTGATGATTATTTCGTTCCATAAAAGTCCTTTTTCAATTTTCACAGCATTGGTTCATCATAAAAAATAATAAAACCCATAGTTTTCTCGATATGTCATTCCTATTCAAGAACTCCATTCCAAAATTATATTTTAACATCAATTTGATGGATTTTAAAATTTATTTGAATATAAACTTCTATATTGAATCTAATTAACTCAATTAGTTCAACCAATAAAAAGTTTTCATTATCATCCTCACATTCATCATTTTAAATTTCCTTCAAAAGTAATAATTTTTTATCTCTAATCAGTTTTCCCTCACCATTAAAATTTTTTATGAACACCCACTTCATTCTAATGATTTATTGATCCATCGACAACTTCACAAACTCCAATGTTTGTTTTTTATCTATTTTACCCACCTATGATTAATATACATATCCATTTAGTCATATTTTCTTTATTCTTAAAATAAGTATGGATCTATTTTAGACAATAGAGTAACATTATATATATTTCCAATAATTTGGGTATTTTTTGGCAAATCATTTTCATCAATTATATTTTATTCTTCATATATGTATTGTATATTTCTCTATTAACTCAATGGTTAACTCTTTTAAACAACTTCATAATCCACTGATTCTTTCACGAAGTATTCTCCACAAAGTAGAATGTCTATAACATAAGAATTCATATAAATTTCTTCCTATTTATCATAATTTTTGATTAGTTATTGAATTTATTATTGTTTCTAGATTTTTCATCCACCAAATTCAGAAGAATTATTTCCAAAAATATTTCTAATGCTTTTTAATGAATATATAGGCTTTACTAATGATTAGATCAAGAATATACCTTCATATGATGCATATAACCATTTTCCATAACTTATTTCTTTATTCTAGATGTAGTAAATTAGTATGAACACCATGTCATTATTTTTTGTTGGTTTTATTCACTTCTAAATATCATATATAGTCTTCTTCTATTTAGGTTCATAAAATCCTTACTTTATGTGTAAACCAATAGTTTCACCATTTTCTTCCAATAATGTTGAGAGATTCCACTCTATATAAGAATGTTTTTTTCTATGTTTTTCACCATCCAATTACATATTTCCACTATTTCATTTTATTATGGAATTCAAACCAATGATACATTTTTTTAATGATATGGTTCGAAATATAACTTTATTCCTATTGATTGGTTTATTACATGGTATTTTAAAATCATAGAACTTTAATTTTTCTTCTGGTTTCATTTTTAAATCTCCATAAAAACACCTAAATAAAATCAATTAGCTCTATTTTTTTCGTTCATAATAATGATACAACCCATTACAATATAGTAATTGATAAAATAAATTAATTTTTTTTCATTATATGTTCTAACATCCTTCATGGGACAACACACATCAGTGTGAATTAGATCTATTATATTTGATAAACTTTTTTCCTTTTCTATATAGTGATTTCATACCACTTTCCCTATCACACATAATAAAATGTATTCCTTTTAATTTAATTTAAATTTTGAACTTCAACAAATGATTTATATTTGAAATATTTTAACACCCCAAGATTTTATGAAATATATATTTTTCCAAAAATATTATTTCTTTGATATCTTTCATTACACGCAACATCAAGTTTTAACAAACCACACCATACTTTTAATATTATTATTTAACATGAATGTTATAGCCTATCCATTAAACTAAGAAGTATGAATAACAATAACCAAATTTTAAAAATATGTATAAAATATTTATATAAATAAAATATATTGATAAAGAAGTATATAATTTTTCTTAAAGTCTTTATATACTTCAAAAATACCTTTTTCTCAAAAAATTATTTTCATTCCTTTTTGAAAAAATAATTAAATTAATTCTTTCCACTTTTTGAAAATTTATTGGGAAAAAAACTACATCATTTTTGGAATGAAAATGTCAAAATTATATCGGGGTGAGGTTTTTGTAATTTTATGAAATGTTTATTTTTTATGAATAATGAAAAATACTGGTTTTTTTTAAAAACTATATTTTCAATTAAATCATTTAAAAAGATAAATATTTTTATAAAATAGTTTCAAATAAGAGTGAGTTAAATATTTTTATAATTTATCCAAATTATATCATTTGAACCTATTTAACAGTGAATCTTTATATTAAAACTTTCTATAGTTTGAAAATGTTCTCTTTGGAAAACAGCTTTTTTGTCACGTCTGCAGGTTTAATTTTAAATTAAATTATGCTAATTATGTGAATTGAATTTTAAAAAATAAATTTCATAATTTTAATCAGTATAAATAATATTTTTATAAAATTATGGTTATAATTAATATTAAAATAGTAAAAATTTATTACTGTAGTTAAGGTTAAAAGGGGTTTATCTGGGGTAAAAAAACGATAAAAGTCCTAAAAACATGTAAAAATGTTATTGGATAACCATATTTGGACCTTATCACATCTAAGGTTTGATAATGATACATTTTGATCCTTTTTTATGTGTAAAACATTGGTATAACTGTTTCTGTTTAAAAATTCCAATTGTGTCCTCTCCCCTACTTATTGAAGGGCACCCAATCTCCTCTTCAATTTAGATTTCCAAATACTTTTGGTTATTTCAATACCTACCCAAATATATTCCTCAATTAACTAAGAACATATTAGATTCCATATTTATATTATGAATCCCTCATAGGAAGGCTTTTGGTGCTAATGTATGGATGTTGTCCAAAGAAGAGGTAATATTCTTAACCGTGCATTTTTTATTTCCTCTTCAAATTACATCAAATATTTTTCCAATAAGATAATATAATTAAATAATTATATCCCATATAATTATATGGTATTATGTTAACGGTATAACCTATATCAATATACTTTTCCATCAAATAGGAAATGAAAACATCAATCGAGTGTATGGTAGACTATCGCCTCACAAATCGATGTAATTCATTTTTCATCACATACTATTACAACTGTATATGGTGATAAATTTAAATTATTTATTTTATATTTATGAAATAATTATATTTATTAAATTATAATATTACATATACCTTCTTACCTTCCAATATTTCTTAAAATTATAACATCGTTCATACGAACATTTGGACTATCCCATCCATGAAGCGATGTGATGTATTTTTCATTTTATTTATACATGTATGGTAATAAATATATATTTAATGAATTAATATTATATATATTATATGAACCAAATCATATATAAAAACAAATTAGATATCACCCAAAATAGTGAATTTAACAAAGAATTGTTAAAAAACATGCAATAAATGGTTATAAGTAAATAATATATGGTATGATACATATGCGTATTATTATTTAATAGATTTATAATAAACATATATTTATTATAATTGATGTTTTAATGTTTATGTATAAAGTAAATATTTGAGGTAAAAGATTTTCGTCTCAATTTTATTTCCGTGAGTCACAATCCATATTCACCACTTGTTTATTTTGTGTGGTGTATATACTAATCATGAATGTATTTTATGATTATTGTCATTTATATTATGTGATATACAAATATATATAAGTTTATTTTTTTCATTGGCATTTTTATTCAAAAGCTACCAAAGTGGTAAAGGTTTTTTGTTTGTGACTTGCTATTTATCATGATTTTTTCTGATTATTTGTATAGTGATGAAATATTTTGATCTATCTCAAAATAAACTAATTTATTTTATTATAACCTTATTATTTATAGATAATAAATGTTTTCATTTAATTTTCACTCTTTAATTATTCAAGAGACTGGAATAATGCTTTTAATAAAAATCAACTTTATTTCTCCCCTTGGCCAAAAATCCGTTTTCTTCCATGTCCATTTTTTTAAAAAATAGTTTAAATAAATTTTTTAAAATTACCCAATTATTTTTAAAGACATTTTGAGGCATGTTCTACTTTTTTAAAAAATTATTTTAAAGGAATAATTTTGAAATTTTCTTGACAAGGTATTTTTTTACTCAAAATGCGAAAGGAATATTTGTTTTAACATGTACAAATTTAATGGTATTAATCACCGGTATATCCTATGAATGATATATATAATCCCATATATATTTCCAAGGTTATTTCTGAATAAAAATATTTTCTTAAATATGTTGGAATGTTTTATATTTTAACAAAGTGATTTCAAAATGGAAAGGATATTTTACAGAAGAAATGTTCAAAAGTGCTATTTCACAATCAATTTACTTATAAGATGAAATCATTTGTTTATAATGAAGATTTACTAGGGATAAGATCCAAAGATACCATTATTATTATTTCTCTATATCATTTATGTTTTTGATGATAACATGTTTAGGAAACCCATTTATTTTTCATGGGTTATGTTATGATGAAATTTATGGGAAACCCATTTATATTCTATGGGTTATGATATGATGAATGTTTTATGATCCATGGAACAAAAATGTATAGATCATGTGATGGGTGGGGACTATATCTCCCTATAATTACTTGGATAATTATTAATTTTATATAAGTTCACAGGGTACATACAAGGTTATCCCAAGCCCGGAATTTGAAAGTATATGGGAGGTTATCCTATGTATAAAAGAAGAGGGTACATGGGAGGTTCTCCTAATCCAAAAACATGAGAGTACATATGAGGGTATCCCATGCTTAAAGAAAGAGGGTACATATGATGTTATACCAAGACCAAAATAGGGTACACGATAGGTTATCCTAATCTAAAAGTTGGTACATGGGTAGTTATCCCAGGCCGAAAATGTTATGAAAGTCTTGGTGGATAGCCTTGATATAATATTTTCCATACTTATGTGTATGAAAAAAGTACATGTCTAATGCCAATGTTATTCTCTCATGGATATTATTCAGTGATTCTATTATGAGTCATGTCTTCTGAACTACCAGGATTTATGCTATGTCTCATCATTATGATCCTTGATATAAATGGTATGGTTTTTAGATGTTACTATCATAATATCTCAGCCTTATTCTAATGTTATATTGATATCTCCATTATTTACCCTTACTGATCATCTTATATCTCCCTTTCTTATGTTTACTTTCCTCAGGTTATAAAGAAAGGTAATATGTATTATATGTCTATGAAGGGAATTATTTATGAAGAACTTATTGAGAGACTATATATTTCACTTTTGATCCAGTTGTTTATGTTTTCAAGTTTCAAAAGAAACTAAAACTTTATAGTCCTCATGATTTGTTTGGTATAACAAAAACAATATTTACCTATTTCAATGAAATATATATGTATGAAATGTTTGTGTCTCTATAATTGGTATCTTTTTATGTTTTAATTATCCTTTGGAACCTAGTATGAAAAATATTTTGAGGTATTATTAGGGATATGTCAGGAGAAGTCAAAGTATAGAAAAATGTCCTAAAATTTTGGTGAAGGATAGATAGAGTGGTTTATAAGTAATTACATACCTATTTTTATACTACAAGTGGATGTGGATATGGTATAGTTCAACCTAGGGGTAATTACTCAGAAAAGGTTGTATTGGGATTTTAATCGATCATCATCTGGTTTAAAACAACAGGCCTTGCTGCATACATAGTTTGAAACTCCAGAGGTATACGCTTTGCAAACTCACAAAATCTTTATGAACCATCATGAGGTATTTGAATAAATTATGAACATAAATTTACTAGGAATAACCTAAGGTGTCATTGATTGAAAATAAGGTTTCATGATTTGGACAACTTAAGAATCATTGATCATTCTGGTAGAAGATGCCTGATGTTCATGACTCTGATAGAAGATGCCTGATGGTCATACTGACCATTTTGTTTTTACTAAGGGATTGAAGATATAGAAATTAATATGAGGTGGTAATAGTCATATAAAAAAATTGATGTAACCGATTTGAGATTAGTTATAGAGTTTATTTATATTTTGAAAAGTATCTGGTGATTTTCATCACTATCCTCAATGATTATATATTGAATTGTTAGTGAAAACCCCTAATGATATGATGATCATATCTAAAGTCTATGATCCTTCTCTAGTAATTTTTTTTAGAAATTTCCTTCTTCCAAATACTATTATTCTACCTCTCGTTCAGTTTAATGTTATCTTAGGAATGTATTGGATTTTTCTATATAAACACCACATCAATTTCCATGTAAGGGATGTTACATTTGATATTCCAAACCAACCTGTGATCTTCTATCAATGTAATGATAAATATGAACATCCAATGGAAATTGGAACCATTGTGCAAGTCTTGATTCCTATTAAGAAGGGTTTTTATCTTAGATGGTTTGGGAGACACTCAACATTGATTATGTGCCTATTGTAAAGGGTGGATTTCAATGTATTTCTAGAGGAATTTCATATTCTTTCATTGAATTGTTAAATTGATTTCTCAATATAACTAAAAACTAGTGATATTCCTACATAAAAGACTTCATATGGAATTTCCCCAATTGAGTTTCAATAATTGAAGAAGAAACTCCAGGATAATTTTGACAAGTCTTTCATTCATCCAAGTCTATCATCACCTAATAAATTAAAATCTTCTCAAGATTTGAACTAGTTGTCACACCACCCTTCTAATTATGGGAATAGGTCTTACTTTGTAAAAAAATCATTCATAATAAAATTCTAGCCAGAATACAGCCCTATAGAAGGACTAGGTAGGTCATGACATTAGAATACTATCTATAACAAAACTATGGTGTGATCACTATATATACAATGGTATATATTTATTTCTTAAAAAGAGATACATATTATTTTCATAACTAATAATTAGTATTTAGTATTATTAGTCTTTATATCACTCAATTTTTAATCTTGTGCATCATCCATAATTTTATAATAATACAGTTTAGATAATGATTACCCATTACTTCATAGAAACATCTCTAGATCTGATAAGAAATTAATCTTTCACAAGCTCGAGTTGATCTTCCTATAATTGTTTACGGTGTGATATCTTCTATCATATAATGACCATCACAACCACCCCCACTGGGAACTCATATTAGTCTTGAATTACAAAAAAGGGTGACCCCTAAATACCACCTCTAATAGGATATGAGGTAGTGAATAGAACTGAGGATATAAGTCACAATAGTGGGGGGTATTACCCTCATAAATCCAAGGAATATATATAAGGAAATAACCTATCAATAAAAAGATATGAAATGAAACCCATTTCCCATAATAATAAGAATACCTAAAATTTCATATGTATATAAGGTCTCCAAATAAAAATCATAAGCATCAAATCTACATCTAAACCCAGGATCCAATATAGTAATGTTCATCTCGGTCACCAAATCTCTCATAAAAACCTATCGAGAAGATTTATATATATTGGGGTATGCGTAGAATGTATACTCAGTGGGATATTCCCCAAGAACACTCTTAAACATGTGGCGGGAGCATACTAATGATCTAGTGAATAAATACTAGAACCAACATAAACCTAATAAGTCAATTATCACCTATCCTCAGCACAATTCATTAAATAAATATTACACCCAAATGTAGTAACAAGATATTAAAAGAACATATAAAAAGGTTACTCCTTAACACTTCCCCATTGGGTTGTTTCTCTGATTCCCCAAAATTAATCATTCAAATGATTTAATCCCATATGATGCTATGCCACAACACACTATAGCAATTTCATATTATCTTATATGGGTAAAACCTCCATCCTACCTATCCCAAACTCCCATAGGGCCCAAATCCTGTGTTGGAACAGTTCTTAGCCATTCCATTACTACAAACACAAAAACATAACACATATCCACCCCAAATAATTTTTATATCTCAAATCCATCCCAGTAGGGTATCATGAATATTGAAGAAATAAACCTCATGCCCTACTCTTACCATGCATACTCCCCACCAGGAATCATCATACCAATACCCCATAGGGTTTTATATTACACCACATACTAAATGTGTAGGTTCATACCAGCCTCAAGACATCATATCCAATACCACACCTATAAGGAAGAGTATATAAGTGGGAAGATTCATCTGTCTATTTTATCACCAACTTGGTTTTTAGGGGAAACACCCATCACCAAAAAACATTGGGTGTGGTTAAGTTTATAGAAATATACTAGGATATATGTATAAATCATATAAATAGATGTATAATAATATATAAATAAACCCAATATTGTAGTTTTACCAAAAACAACACTATGAAAATATGTGAACATCACCATAATTCACTAGATTCCACTAATAACTTATACCACACACCAACCACTATTTCCATTTACTAAACAACAAAAATCCCAACTACCATGCAAACCAGCCACACCAAGAATTAAAAAAATACAATTTGAATCAAATATTTTCACCATTTATTGATTTAACATTACCATACATGTTTCATTTAATGTTACATTCTATTACATATTTAATGATAAACTATTTTTATCCACCACCTACCATAAATAAAGGCATTTCTCAATTCATTAGTCCATTAAAATTTCAATCAGATAACATATCTCATTTAATTAATTATCCATACCCATTTAGATGATCTTTATTACAATTAAAATTATATTTCTATAAATTAAAAAAACAACCCCACAGTCATAATAATCCAACCACCATGATATCCATCAAAATGCAATTCATTTTAAAAAAAACTACCCCCACTACCTTTTCCATATCAAGAATTACATCCCATATTTCCATCCATGGAAATATAGATATAGTACCTTTAATAAAACAACACCAAAATATAATAATATACCACATTCTATAGAATATTGAAGCCCAAAATATCCCAAAAAAATAGCCACAAAACAAGCATATTAATAACACACATAAATAGATTTTAGTATCTAACACCACTATATTTTCCATTGTATAAACAATTTCCATAACAGTTAAACATATCAAATAATTTCATTCACTCTACCCATTAATTACAATCATTGATTCATAAAACTTTCATGGAAGGTATTTTGGTCATTTATTCACAGTAGGGTTCCAAGAGTCACAATAAAAATAATAATTTCTATTAACGACAACAAAAATATCAATCACAAAAACAATATAATGGAAAACATATAACCGTATGTGACACACCCCGTTCCCATTATTTTTTATTAAAGGTCATTATTTTCTTTAAAACAATCCAAAAAACCCACCCAATGAAAAACAGTTGTAAGCTTCCATAAGTTATATATAAAATAGGATATTTCTTGAATCCATTACCCTGATTGATGCTTTGATGATCACTGTACAAGAAAAACATGGATAATAGAAGATATCAAGGAATAAATAATTTATTGAAACCCACAAACCTAGAAAAAAATCAATCCACATCATAAATGTGACCCAAGGGCACTAAAATAATCAACAAAACATGACCAAAACCCTTTGTAGATGGAAGAAAGAGAGGAAACCAAGAATAAAATTGAAATAACTCACATCAAATGTAATAATCTATGATATTTGGAAGAAAAAGATTAAAATATACTAAAATGGGGTCAAGAGTATCTAAATAATAACCTTTGATCATATGTGGTTCAAGGGAAACCAAATGAAATTGGAAAATTGATGTTTCTACCAAATTTATACATGTGTTGGAAAACTGTAATTCCATTAAAGAGGATTACACTCTATGGGGGGGGGTTAAATTATTGTATATTAGTTAAAAAATATTCTTCATTTTGTGTGGACATTATTATCTCACATTGAGAAACACTTCAATTTATATATATAATTCATATCAATGACCAATGAAAGTTGTAAATAAGATGAATGATTTTACTTGGTTCACCCACACTGGATTAGTCCTTGGAGTATGCAAGAAAATTCACCTGTGCACTAAATTCACTAAAAATGAATACTTTTTTAGTGTAAAATTTTATATAAGTCTCACTACCAATCATAGTTCACTAATACATATAACGGGATATATCACCGCTCTCTTAGAATAGAGAACTAACTACTCCATCTGTTAAATATTTCCTTATTCACATAAATAAAATGAAAATATAAAAAAAGTATGGTGTTTATCTTCAATGAAAATAGTATCAAATTCTCGAGATTATTGGGTTCCTAAAATGAAAAATTATTCAACCTTAAACCTTCTAGATGAGATCTGGAAAACCTCCTTGAATTCCTCCTCAAACGCTCCACTCAATTTTTCTTCATTTATTTCTTCTTATGATCACTGTCTCATGTGATACATATATTCTAACACTATATCATGATTTTCACATATGATAAAACTGTGATTTTAAGAAACATAAAATTATCATCAAATTTCTCCACATATCTCATTATATATCTACACAGAAATTTATAATAGAAATAAACCCCCCAAAATCTTTTCATCTGCCAATAGGAACTTCCATAAAATATGGAAAAGCGTATCTCTATAGCACCATAATGATGGTAAAAAAATTTGAATTATTTTATGATTCATGATCATAACAATATCTACCAAAGTTGGTTGAACCTTCATTAACAGATAACTTTACAGATCCCTAAATCATCTCGAAGTTAGGGCACTCATAATTTCTTACTGTAAACACGCATGGTCTATATAGCTGAATTCACAGAGCCATGCTGCTGTATGTCCATAATAAATGTACTAGATTATTTATATTTCCAATTATGGAGGATAGTAACATAGTCACTTTCCTCAAATAGCTTATATTTCTACTTATCCAATTAACATAACTACGTTGTCCACCTACCTGATTTTCTCACTTAACCATTTTGTCCACATAGTTTTCTGACTTAACCAATATTATCATTTAGCCTTATTGTCCACGAAACTATTTCATGTACCCTATTTTATCATGTATTTGTTTTTTCATTATAGCTATTTCCATACATTATTTTATTCAATAAAAAACCCTTTACCAAAAATGAAAAATCCACCAAACAAAACTCAAATTAACAAAAATTTCACATGTCAAAAAAACCACTCCTAACTGTATTTGGGTTCTAATAATCCCCCGTTGAATTTAGTTGACAACATCCATTATCCACATGAAGAAAAAGAACAAAAAACTCCCATATTCACTTAAACCCCAAATTTTCAATGAAATATAAGGGGTTACATAGTGATAGAAATCACCACATGGAACTTGAGGTGTTAATTAATTAGATAAACCTATAGATCCTGGGATCAATATAAGAAACAAGAACCTCAGATTACACTGACAAGGTAGTCCATGAAGATAATATTTCCCCATTATTTTCCATTGCTGTAATCTTCCCCTTCCACACAATTATATCCCTACCAAAGTGAGGTATGAAAATATACCATAATCATAGAAGAAATTATTGGGAGTGAGGGTCCATCATTGAAATAATTAAGTTGATAGAAACAAATGGACTTCAGGAACCAACTGATGATTCTCAATTTTATTTATTCTGTCATTGATAGTCTTATCCAAGTCATCAATGATTTTGGTTTGTTATCAAATATTGAGTTTCAATTTTAATTCCTTCCATGAGTTTCCTGAGTTTCTATATTTGAGTTTTTCAATCACAGATTTCATCTATCAATTTTATTCTTGGTATTTTTTTATATAGAGATTATAAATTTTCAAAAATACATTTTCCTTCTTAGTATTTTGCCTCCAAACATCCATTTCATCAAGGGATACATCATGTTCCACCCACAAATCAACCCTTCCAACAATACCTTCATACTCATCATCACTATCATCATTTCTTGGATTATTTTGAATAGCCATCAAAACAATTTCATCTTTTCAATTATCAAATTCTTCAAATTCACTTTTCTAGAACTATATTTTTCATTAGAAAGGAAATTTGATTTTTGAAAGACCTCCACTAATAATTCAATGCTCTTCCCTTTTTCATCTTCATGGGATATAGGTATTCATCATCTCTTTCCTAAAAGTTTTTAAGACATTTGGATGCAAGACATCCCAACATTACACATTTTAATAAATTAATGGTAAGTTTACCCTTAAATATTCCACTTTATCTCTTAAGATTAGAAGAAATAAATAACATAACCTCATAAACTTAATCAACGTTTTTATTCCCCATTATTGAGAGTTTCTTCATATAATTAGAGGGCACTTACCGAGGAATTTCCTTCATTCTATACTCATTTACTTTCTTTCTCATTTCATAAGCCAAAAGACTAATATGGAATTTTTAATAGATATATATTTTGGATATTTTTCCTCAATAACCAACAATTTTGAAATGAAATGAGAATTTATTCTTCTTATGATCCTCTTTAAAATATTTTCATTTTCTAGATCTTCACCATATACTCCTGTATCTTCAATAAGAACATTTATATTATTGAAAAAGGAATCTATAATTTCAATTGAGTTAATTATCAAATATTTATATTATTAACTCAGAATGAATAGTGTTTACTCATAAAACTTAAAATATCCTTCATAGATTTTAAAAATATTTTCACACATAACATGAGAGGTTTTATAGGACCATACCTTTAAAAAATGGTATTGGTGAGAGAACTTCCCAAGGAATTTAGGGATTTTTTTATCTACAACCAAAACTCAATTATCTCTCTCTATATAGAATATAATTTAAATATTAGAATTTATTCCATAAATGGTTATCATATAAAATTCCATTCCCAAGGATCTGGAATAGTGTTGCATCTTACTTTTCCAAAAAATTGAATTACTACCTTCAAATATGGGGTCAATTTTATACTGAACAACCATTTACATGATTCAAAGAGAGTAGTATAATAAACACCCTTTTATACCACTTGTTATTCACTTAAATACTATTACACCCCGAGAGGGGTGTGAGGGGGGGGGGGGGTGAATAACGGTATAGTAATTAAAAACATTTATTCAATTTATGAGGACCTTGTTCTCTCACATTGATGAACACTCCAATTTTCATTTATATTTCCACTCAATGAGCGGTGAAAGAAATAAATAATAAGAGGTATTTTAATTTGTTCACCTAAACTAGGATATCCCAATGAGTAAGCATAGAAATGTTCATGTACACCAAATTACTTAAAGATCACTGCTTTTATATGCACAATTCTAGTTCAGTCTCACCAACCCTCTTATTTCAATACCACAAAAAGTTAGAGAACTCACTTATATATTACTAAAAGATACTAACTAATACATATATTTAATAATTCCTTATTCACATAAATATAATTAATACATAAACTATGGATTATGTTTCTCTTTATTGAATACAGTGATGAAATCCAAAGAGAATTGGGCTCCTCGAATGACACCTTCTTCAACCTTCAACCCTACAGATGATATATAGAAAAAAAAACCTTGAATGAATCCTAAAATTCCCACTATGTTTTTCTCTATTTCCTTATTCCTATGATCTATGTTTCACATGATACAGATCCTATGATCTTATACTGTGATTCTCATATCTGATGAAATTTTATTGATGATAAACATAAAATACTCTTTAAATTTATACATGTATCTTGGGTTGTAACTGAATCAAAATTTATGACTGAAATAAATCCATGATAATTTCTCTATGTTCTAGTAGGAACATTCATAAAATATGGAAAAACATATCTTCAAATCACCATGATCATGTTCAATAGATTTGAATTCTTTTATGACCTATGATCATAAAAACCTCCATTGAATGTGGTTGAACCTCTATCAATGAATAACCAAACAAGTCCATGAATCTATTGGAATTTATGTATCTTGAAATTTTTTATTGAAAACACACACGTTCTATGTAGATGAATTCATATAGCCATGTTTCAACCTATCCCTAATCAACATACCTAATCATCAATGTAGTTAATTTTCAAAGATGATCCTGTAGTCATTTGCCTCAAGTAGATGATATTACTACATAGCTGATTCACGTAACCATTATAGACATGTAATTTAATTTCTTACATATATACTTTGAAAAAATAGCCATTTCTCAAACCCAATTTTCACAGATATCCTTTTTGGCCCAATTTTCTCACATATATATTTTATATATGCAGTAGTTTCACATACCCAGTTTTTTTGGAATAAAACCTTAAAAAACAAAAATTTCATCACATGAAACTCATATTTTCAACTAGTACACGTTTACACAAAACCACTAACAACTTCATTTGGGATCCTATTGAGATTTAATGTTATGGACTGAATATCACAATCATACCATGATTAGAACAAATCAAACAGCTCTAGTAAATAAAACTGAAAATTCCACTGTATCTCCTCCATTCAATTCTAATCCAGAAATTAAAATCTGATACAAATAATGATGGGTCAATCATTAACCCAAGGTATTGAGCTATAATTCCCATCCATGTAGAAACTCCACCACTTCCAAGACACAACACAACCTGAACATAACTCTTACACTAAAAACTATAAATTAATAAATTAAACTTCATAATAGTCATGTAAAATTTATAAAAGTCATCCAATTATTTAGATATCTCCCTTTGAATACCTCAAACCATGAGAAAACTCTTCATTACATGAAAAATATCTACAAAAAAATACTAAATATAGTATCCCATACATGAGGGCCTTGTCTTCTCACATATTCCGTGACACTCCGTCAATTGAAATGGACCTCCACTACAACCAAAACTCCTACACAATATCTCAAAAACCATTTCATGATATCCATATCTCAACTGTAATTTCATATTTTATGAACACCATTCATCCTATAAAATATCAACAACACATCCAACACAAAAAATCTAAAAATAGAACATGCCAAAAAGTTCTATATGATTACATTAGATGCCTCTAAAATAGTTATTATCCTTGAAATTTAATACCAAAACCGTAAAAGGAAATCCATATCCTCTATCCCCATATCCTCCAGGAGATACCCCTCCAACAAACAACACCACTATAAAATCATGAAAAAACACTAGGAGAGAAACATAAGAAATGAACAAAAAATAACCACCTCATGAAATTGGATTCAAAACCATACATCTCATTAATAAGGAAAAATTAAAATATATTTGGATACTAAGAAAAAGTATTTGACAATAATTTCGAAGTATATTCTTTTAGGAAACCATGCCTCTATATGTTATGAACTAGTGGAATTACTCATCCTTGTAGAACCTTATCATAGTATTCCAAAATCTTAATCATCCATTCCATGAACATTTAATCTCCCTATACACCCTAATATCCCCAATAAATGATTTAAGAATCATCATGGGAGTACTAAAAAATATAGTAAACATAAAATACATCATTGATCTAGGAAAACCTTGAAGGGAGTACTAACCGATATGCCACATTGGTAACTTGCTATAACAACTTTAAAGGACTAATAAACCGGGGAGAAAGATTACTCCCTCAACCAAACCTCCACTAAACATGAAAAGGGAGAACCCTGAATAGAACATAGTCCCCAAACTCAACCCAAATTATATCCTAATGAATTCATCAAAAGTTTTTGAAAGATATTTTTTATCTTTTTCCTCTCATAGATCATTTGAATATTCTTTATAGTTTTATACACTACATCTGGACAAAAAAATGTTTACTAGAAAACCTTGGTCCTGGACAACATAAATCGAAAACGTTCACTGTAAATTTTCTCAAATGGGTCCATTATAATGGAAGAGTAATATTTTTTTATTATAATATATATTAACCAACTATAAATTATTCACCCATGATCCAACAAAATCTAAAACATTGAAAAAAATAAGCTATAGAGTTTTTATTCCCTACTACATTTTCCCATTCGATTGAGGATAAAAGGAAGTATTCAAATAAATCTAAGAAATAAAATCTCACTGAATACCTCCCTAAACATGTGGGGTGAAATAGTGATTCTAATGAGAAATGATGTTCCTTTCCCCCATACTAGGTATCACCACCTCATTCATATACTACCCTTCCAGAACATCTATAACACCCAAATATGAAATCATCAATAAATGGGAGGACTTTATAAATCACTCCATGACCACCTATATAGGAAAACATATGTTAAGTACCAAAAGGGATTACGAAAATTGAAAATAGGTGATGAATTTTATTTTCTTTAAATTATCAGAGTTATTAAAATTAATTGTGTAATTTGTTGGATTAATTAGACTAAGCATTTTTGTTTCGTAAAATATTTTTAATAGTGGATCTACAGAGTGAGAATAACAAAAAATAAAGAGAATAAATAAATAAATTTTATAGTATTTAAGATATAAATAATTATATTTATACTCTTCACACTATAACCAAAGTAGTATGAAAACCACTAAAATACAAGAGAGACATTTACATTGGAACAACTTGTACTAAAAATTTTACAATGGGAGAAATCCCAATCGAGGAATTTAATATGAATTATCCCCAAACCTAATTCACACAAATATTTTGTGGGAATAGATAGAACACATGGTTTTACTACATGATAACAACTAAACCAATAGTAATTTTCCACATGATCACTCAAAACATGTGTGCTACATTATGATCAGGTGGTAGAAGCGATGAATAATTTTTAAAGGTAGTATATCTTGATCATGTAGAGATTTTGTGAAAATGCCTATCCCAAAAATAAAACGATAAGAATAATGAAATCCACAAGAGAGATGAAAACATATTTATTTATGTAGAAAAGTTATTCTTGACCCTTAAAAGTATCAAAATGATAAATATCAGGGGTTCTGACTTGAAAGTTAACATTTTTATTAAAATCAATAATTCCAATAAAAGGAAAGAAGTCATGGGGGTCTAAAGTAATGCAACCCCAAAGCATAATTTTTGACAAACTTCCAACATTCAGTAGGAAAGGACCCCAGATATGAGAAGGAAGAAAGAGTACTGTTTGATGTTGCCATAGATTCCATAAGGTCTGGAACCATGTTGCCCTCCCTCGAGGTATGAGATATCTCCATGCATGCCCCTATAACAGCCTGACATCGCCTGACCTTATAAATAATGATCTGTGGAATCTTGCCTCTATTTTGCATCGCATTGAACAACACCAAGGAATTAGTTTCCACCAAAGACACCACCAAATTCTTGCACACACACAACTGAAAACCTTATTCCATAGCCTGAGCTTCCAATTTAAGCGCATTGCCTCCCCCAAAGGAAGCAGAAAACGCTGCATATACAGAGCTGGTTTGGTCATGCACGACGCCCCTGCATATCTCCTCTGATCAGTGAACCATCAACATTAATTTTCAATACCTGTATTGGTGGCCACCATCTCACCTACTTCCCATGACCAGGAAGGCCGAACCAATGATCTTCATCACTACTAGCAGCAATGGCGCGCATGGACGGAGCAGACTTGTAGTCCGGGGATAGCCTAAGAAGATCTAGCACAGTGTTTTTCAATCTCAAGTGAATAATACCCTGAGAGACTGAGCCTTTAATGTGGATCTTGTTTTTCTGGGCCTGCCATATAGTCCAGCACCCAGCAGTGAGAATGAGCACCCTTGCTTTCTTTTCAGCACCTTGGTTTCCAGCTCCCCTAAACCAGGAATGAAGAAAGTCCTCGGAGTTACCATCATAGCCATTCCATCCAAAAATGGCCTCGAAGATCTTTCAAACCCCCCTTTACCATTCACTTTCATAAAAAAGATGCCCCACAGATTCTGTGCATGGAGACCTGCAACACCAGCACAGGGAAACCATTGGGATTCCCATTTGTTGAAGGTTAGAATCCATTGGTAGAGCCTTGTGTCGCACTCTCCACATAAAAACGTTAAATTTTCAAGGGATCACTTTGCACCACAAAATCTCCCCCCACCAATCGACGTTCACCACCTTCCTTGTCAAATTATCAAATTCTTTGATGGAGAAAGCACCCGATGAGGTACCTGTGAAAAATAACTGGTCATCGTCATAATTTGAAACTATATAGTTAAAAATTTCCATTTGCTTGTCGTCGAGGATGGCCTTGAGGAACCTCATATGGCAAGAAGCTTCTTTGAAGGTAATATCTGGAGCTGGACAGCCCGGGAACCACAACCTCCCCACCCCCAATCCTGATACCAGAAGTTTATGTTCCCCCTTCTAATAATCCATCGATAATTTGGTAACAGAGTTTCCAGATGTGGTTAAACCAAGTTTCATATAACTAAGGGGTGCCTTCTCTGTCTAGTCCCATTAAGTCCATGGAGGTTCTACATTGTTCTACCCCATAGAGTTCGGCTTTCCAGGACCTCCTAAGCGAGCTTGGAATGTAGTCCTTGAATGGTTGAGGACAAGCTCCTTAAATTAATTCCCCCTTCAGAAAGGGGTCTAGGCAACCATTTACCTACAGCCCAACGATGTTGGACTTCCATCTTCCCATCCCATATAAAGGAAACCATTATTCTGTCCAATTTTGAAATCACAGTTTTCGGAACCTTCAAGGTAGACAAAACATGCATCGTCATGGAGACTAACACACAGTTAACCAGGGTGATATGGTCTCCAAAGGATAAAAACCTATTTTCCAGTTTTTAATACGCCTAGTAAGTTTGCTAATGAGATTATCAAAATGCTTCACCCTGAGGCAGGATGGGATGACTAGTGCTCCAAGGTAATCCATGGGAAAAAGTACCTTGTTCATATTCAACCTGGCTCTTATGTCCTAATCCCTCCTCAGAGAGGCAGTCCTTGCTGTGAAGAAGAGGCTCTTGTTGGAATTCACCACCTATCCGCTCCACATGCAATATTCTTTAAGAACCCTCTTCAACCCCTTCACTAATCTTCTACTAACATTAATAAATAGGACTATTTCATCGACAAACATCAAGTGAGAGATGCCTCTAATGGTATGCCTGTTATGATAGGAAAGTATTTTCACTGTTTCAATGCCCTTGTTGATGTAGCAGCTAAATTCATTTTGAGCAAGAATGAACGAGGTTGAGATCCATGCCAAGATGAAGCAACAGAAGAGGAGATCAATTGTCCCATTAGAGAATCCCATGCACTTTAAAACTTTTAGGATGAAGCACCATTCCATTCTATCATACACCTTGCTCATATCCAATTTGACCACAAAATTTCCCCCAAAAGACTTGTTATTTATCCCACTTGTCATTTCTTAGGCCAAACCGATCGAACCCTGGATTTACCTACCTTTAATGAATCCATGCTGCTCAGGATTAATCCATGAGTCCAAGTGGTGGCCATTCTCCTATTGAGTATGTTGGCCATGATTTTTTATGATGAGTTACACATGCTAATGGACCTGTATTGGTCAATGGAATGAGGATTACTCACCTTAAAAATGATAACCAATTTGGTTGCACATGCAATATGAGGACGAGACCCCCCCTGGAAGAAGTACTAGATAGCACGAACCAGATTAACTTTAATGATGTCCCAAGTCTCCCTATAAAAAGACCCAGGAAAACCATTAGGACCCGGGGCACTGTCTGGGTTCAAAGACCAAACTACCTCATGCACATAATCCTCAGCCGGAAGTATCCTCATTCCCTCATCAATGACCACCAAAACAATAGTAGGAATACCCTCAAAAAACTCCTCCCCCTAGGGTATCCCCATGCCATTCTCGGATTTGGACCATCCATTAGAATCTGAACCTCTGCATTTTCCAAAGCCCCAATTTCCTCACGATCAGAAGAAAAGGATTTGTCATCCCTTAGAATGTATGGCCTTTGTATTCTCCAACGCTTCTTAATGAAAGAATGGAAGTACCCCGAGTTTTGATCTCCCTCCCAAAGCCATCTCACCCAAGCACTTTCTCTTGCTAGCCTTTCCTGTCTCAATATAATATCAACTAAGGAATCTTTCTTCGCTCTGAGTTCAGTAAAGGACAGTTCATCCCATGCTTGTTCCAGTCTAGCCTCCAGTCTTTCCACCTCCTCACGGATTCCAGCAACATTGTGGTCACGATCAAGAATGGTTTTCCTCCATTATTGAAGGCTATTCTTGACCCTCCTGAGATTATTGTGAAAGGTAATCCAAGTATTCCCCTGATGTTGCATATCCCAAGCTCCCCTAACCTCCTCCAGAAACCCTGGTTTCTACACACATGACTCTGAGAAATAGATATGGTCCTCCCGCATTGCACCTGCACGAATTGAGATACACAACAGAAAATTATCTGGGAGACTCCGTGTCAAATGAGTGACTTTGGAATCCATCAACATAGAAATGGCCACTTCATTCATTAGAAATATATCAAGAAGACCATAAGATCTTCTCCCGCTGTTGATTATTACACCAGGTGAAAATACTACCCTCATACCCTGTATATAGCAAGACACTTCTATCCATGAATGAGACAAATGCCTAACTAGAATTCCTGGGAAACACTCCACCCCCTTTCTTCTCTTCTAAACTAGCAATGATGTTAAAATCCCCGCAGACGACCCATGGGGCGCCCTCTGGGTTGAAACCTTCCAGATCACCCCATAACACCTCACGATCTTGCGGGATGCACTTGTAATATATGAAGGAGAAGAAGAACTCTTGAATCCCCACAGATATCTTAGTATTCAGTGCCTGACCAGATGCACTAATGAGGTCCACATGTATGTGATCCTTCAATAAGATCCAAATGTGATAGTTGAGAGGAGTCCCATGTAAAAAACCACGAACCTTAAGATTTTGGGAATATTCATAAATCTTCCAGGGAGCATGTTTTGGTTCCAAAAAATCCACCAGGGAGACCTTCCTGTTAACCAATTCATTAACAAGAAATTCAGACTTGACCCTGGTTCCAAGACCACGACCATTCCACACTAAGGCTTTAAACATTAAACAGGATCCGTATGGAATTGGCCCCAGACTCCCGACCCTTTCCATTAGAATAAATTGATGCAAATAGGTTAACTTCAGCTCTGGCTCTTGCTCTAGTAGTAACCCCTGGCACCGCCTGTGAGAAATGTGGAATAGAAAAAGCACCACCGCTTGCCAACACCCTTCCTATGACTTTTGTAGAATCAAACAAACCAATAGACCCAATAATCTGTTCAGGAGATATATCATGAGGCTTAGGGGTTGAGGCAGTGAATGTTGATGATAGATTTTAATATGTGGGATCCACAAGGCATTCCAAGAGGGAAAACTCCACTGAACATGAACCCTGGGTTAATAACTTCGGCTTGCTCGATTCAGAAGACATGAAAAACTCCAGCTCCTTCCATCCAGAAATGAAGGTAAATAGTGTATGTATTTTATTATTAATAGATTATTATCTATTTCTCCTTGTAACCATGATGCCTTTAAATAATATTTACAATAACGAAAATAATAGTCTACATCAATTAGTTTTATTCAAAACCATAATAATAATCCAGAATTATCATGGAGGGAAGTTAGTTTAAAAAAATATCATTATCATTTAAACACTTTAGAATAGTTTGAAACATTTTAAATCCATAATTATATGGTTCAAAATATCTCCCTAAGTATCGGTAAAATGCTTCCTAATGATATCACGTCATTCCCTTTGGTAAAATTTAAATGTGAAAATCATTCCAAAAATATGCAGCATATATGTTCATAATAAATGTAAATCGAATAAATCTGTATTAACAACATTTAATATGTTTATTAAAATTTAAAATTAATTTAGATATAAATAAATAAAATAAATCATCTAATAATAAATATATTCAAAATTTTGAAACTCCATGTTATAGGTTAATAAAAAAAATGACAAAAAATTTAAATATTTACTTAAATAAGTTGATTTTTTTAGAAATACATTCCAATGTTTCCATATAATTAATATAAGTTTTTTTAAATAATAATAGTTAAAAAATAAAATATTTTTATATAGTAAATCAAGAAAAAAATACCTAAAAATAGAGTATCTAAAAATACAAAACACATAGACCGAATGACAGGGTTACCACAGTGTGGTTAAGAATATTTATCCATTTTATAGATGAACTATCCTAGTTTAACACATATTTCATTATGGGGTTGTACAGAAACACTATCTATTTAACACTTGTGTTTGGGTAAGAGGTTTTAAGTCTATGTAAATGTAGAGACCCAAAGCTTGACGTACATGAAAATTACATTACTTTTGCGGAATACTTAATACATAACAAAAACAGACACAAAAGGATCATAATAGTTTAGTGTCTTTGGAAACATAGAATATAATCTTCTAATTGTGGTGAAAGATCTTCAACATCTCCATTAATGATCTTCCCCTTTTGTTTTCTTACCTAAAACCTTAAATTAAATCCTGAGGAAAAGAAAACATATAAAGGGTGAGCTCAAATGCTCAGTAATGGTAAGCATAGAGAACATAAAACAATCCTTAGACATTTGAATGTAAAAACATGAGCATAAAATCTAAACATCGAAATCTTGAGCAATGACATAAAACATGGTAGTACGTAAGGCATAGAACATGAAGAAACATTAATCATGATAAAATAGAATGGGAAAAAACATGTAATTGTGGAAACCAATAAGCACATGATATGATTTCCATAGTAGCCAAGGAATTGCTGCCAAGAACATCTTAGTGGACAAAGTCCCTTACTGAACCAGGTTTAGTTGCCGTTCCTGCCCTGTATTACTGAACTATATTTACTTGTCATTCCAGCCATGTCTATATCATGAGATATAAATCTTTACCCAATGCATTGTAGGGAGATATAGGTCCCACCCATCTCATATTCAAATCATTCTTACGTGTGCCACAAAATAATCATAAATCATTCATCATAACCCAAAGAATAAATTGGGTTTCATAAACATCATTCCATCATAACATAATCCATATAAAACAAATGGATATAATTTCATCATAATAAAAGTGAAACCATATAAATCATAGAGACATTATACTTGAAACATACACATATGAAATAATGTCATCTTAAATGGAAAATGGTTTTGATAAAGCACTTGAAATGAATTCTTGAGGAAAATATCCATTCTTTTTGAAAATTATTTTCTTTTCACAAAATGCCATTAAATTTTAAAAGAAAATGATTTTTGTGAAAACAGTCATGAAATCTTGTAGAGTAAGCTTCATGAAAATAAGGCATTATGAAACCGTAAAAATCCGTTCTTTCCGTATAAGTTAAAAAACATTCTTCTCGTACTTTTGCTGGAAAAGTCAAAAAGTACCTCGTATGGTAAACAAAAAAAAGATTCCTTACATACCATGTAGTAAAATTCAAAAATGGATAAAAAGGACTTTAAAGATACATGAAAAAAGTTTTATAAAACTGGGACTTGGATGATAAATATAACCCCAGTAAATACTTACGTATAAGCAATCTCGGATAGAAAACAATTGTGATTGCAACATTATCCCTTACCTTAGTTCCGATATGATTTGTACGTATCTGAACCTCCGGTATAATGATTTAAATAATGTCATTGAATTATTACAGAATCATATTCATTGTTATGATATCATATATGGTTCACTTATGACTTTAAATTACCCGTTCTTTTGTAAATCCATGTTAATGCAATGTTTTGGGTAAAATCGTTTCATTTATCATACGTGTTTCGACTTGTTGTTCTTGATATTATTACTTATATCCTGTTTTCATTAATTTCATAATGTAAAACATGATTTATATATAATAAATATTCAGAATATACATATATATGATCGATTGATAAATGGAATGAAATACACTGTTCATGGAGACGGTAGGTCGTATGTACGCATGAACACTGTTTTCGTTTCCTTATTGAATTGAATAGAATTAAATAGATGAAATACATATATATATACATAAATCCAGTAGCATTATTATGTAATATATTTCATGATTAATTATTATATTTAATTTATAATCATTCTTGAATTTTTAACATGGAAGATGAATCTCATCGCGTCGCGGAGACGGTAATCCGTACGTATGCACAAGCGATGATATCGTTCCCATATATATTGAATGGAATTGGAGTGAATGATATAATATCTTAGAATCATTATTATGTTATAATAATCATATGTAGTTATTATTTACACCACTATACCCATCCATGTAAGGTGGTGGTGGAAAAAACAGATTACACCACGGCGTGGAGACGGTATTCTGTTCGTACGCACACGCGGTGATTTTGTTTTTCGTAGGACGGATAGATGGTGAAATGGGTTTGTTTCATATTTATAATAACATATCAGTATGTGAGTGATACTTATGTTATTAATTTATGATGAAACAAATAAAGAAGAAGAAGTAGAATAAGAAATAAATTGGAAAGAATCGGTAAAGTATATTACCTATTCTTTGACGCGCCTCTTCTTAACATCCTCTTAGGGAAATAAAGATGGTCTTTGAAGAATACCAAGACCTCTAGGATGTTTCTATGGAAGTGAAGAAGAGAAAATTTCAGGGTTTGGCCGATCTTGAAGGCTCAAAGTTGTGTAAAGATGGGGGGGAGGAGGTTCCCTTTTATAAAGGAGGAGAGGGGCACCTTTGGAATCCTCAAAAATACTAATTTATAATACATCAAACCACAATTAAAAACATCCAAAAATGACTCATATTCGAAGATAATATGATATAGGGTTTTAATCTTATCCATTAATAAAATTTATATATATTTGTAATTTATTTTAAACATTATCAACTTGATTTATCCATATTTAATCTATTTAATTTTATTTGTGGTAATAAGATTCTAAATTTTAAATTATTATAAATATTTACATATGTATTGTTAATTATCCATAGTTGGATAACATATGAAATTTTCGGCCATAAAAATTTTAATTTATAATTTTTAAATATTTTTGTGATTTTTAAACCATTTTATAATATGTTATTTTTATAAAATAACAATAGTGTCAATTTTGACACTCTTTATTTATTTGAATTTAAATAAACTCCATACAGAAGATATTTTCGAAATAAAAGCTTTAATAGCTTCCTAACATGTCATAGTAATCTATAAAATTCATGTATCATATTAAATATTTCATATAATATTTATTTTAATATTTTTAAAACCATTTATTTGATATTTCAATCCATAAAATAATTTCAACATCACTATTGAGTCACCTTTAATGAAAATTATTTAATCCCTAAAATTATAAATAAATTTACATTATGTAGATAATTTTATTATATTTTTGGAGACTATTCATGTTCTAAGATTCATTAAGTTTATCTCTAAATTAAAATTATTATACTTATAAGATTTAAGAAAGTGACATGTTGTCATTTTCTTTGGTTTTAATAATAATTAAATTATTTTCATGGAACAAAGTCTATTAAATGAATCTAATATGATCCTTAGGTGATATGGGTCGACTTCTAGTCATACAATAGGATTTTGGTAGGTGTTAGGGTAATTTTGTAATCTTATGTTTACCCTTAATTACCCGATTAACCTTTAACTGTAGTAAATAAAAATTACCGTAGTTACTATTCATAATGTCAAAAAAATAAAAGTAACCTATTAACATAATTTTGACCCACTGAATCCAAATATGGAATCAATTTTTCAAAAATTAAAATACAGAATTTGTAGTAATTAATTTAAAAATAATCCCATTGTTAATAAAACGGGTTTTAAAAGTTAAAACATTATCAAAGATTGAAATGATTTTACCTATGATTTCAATGTAAAATCAATTCTAATGACATACATTATATTAAATGGTAAAAATATATTCTATTTATAATTTAAAACCATTCAATATTATAGTTTAACCCTATAAAGTTTTACAATGAAAAAAGTTGTTTTTAATTAAAATATAGCGTGTTTTTACTATTCATTAAAATATGAAAGTTATCAGAAAAATATCAAAACTTTATCCAATGTAAATTTTTATATCTGGGTTCAAAATAATAAGTTTATTTTGTAAAATTTAACTTATAATATTGTCAAAAATTATATTTAAAATGGGTGCGCCATCAAAAGGCGGAAAAACTGCATTTTTTAAAAAAAATACTTATTTTACCCGAAAAAATTATTTTGTTCTCATACCATGTTCTAGAAAATGTGTAAGATGAATAATAATGTTATTAAATTCAAATTTTAGTTAATAATATTCATAACGGCTGGTTTATAATAATATTATTATCATATATAATTGTTTAGTGAAACTTGGTATTGCGTACAACACACGCTATTGAGGAAGGTTGCGATTGCGTGTAATGCAAGCCAAGTCAGGATTGCCTGTAGTGCAAGACTACTTTGTTGTTGTGTATAACAAAATCCAACCATATTTCATTTACACATTGAATATATATATATATATACACTCAATGTTTCTTAGAATAAATACTATCAAACAAACTTTAAATTGTGTGTAACACGATCCAAGATTAGTTCTGCATATACTGCAAGCTAATACAGTGTTGCATATAGTGCAAGATAATATTGGTGTAGCGTACAATAGAAGATATGAAAGAAATTAAAAGAATATATCTTATAAAATATTGGGTTGTTACATTCTACCCCCCTTAAAATGAATTTCGCCCTCGAAATTTGTCGGGGTTATAAATCTTTTACTATTCAAAGAAACCCACATCGTAAAAAGGAATACTAAAACTTAATTTTAAAAACTAAAGTCTAAAACGTAACAATTACCCAAAGTAACTCATCACTGGGTTTCCATATAAGAGAACATAGGTGAAAATCTGGATATGGAAGAAAAATCTAACCATCAAGTTCTGATGGAGAGTGGTAGAGGACATGGCTATGAAAAAGCCAACAATCACAAAGCCATAAATTTGTGATGTTCTAAGGTACCATCTGATTCATCAGATATGAGGGCACTAAAACAACATTTTTGGTTTTCAAGATCATTTCCCGAATGTTGAATGATTTTCAAATCAAAAGAAATACTTACTTGATTTTGGTACAATCTCACCGCTGTTCGTGCCTTGAACAATTTCTACTTCATCTCTTAAATAAATGAAGTTGAATTTGTCATTTGTGAAGTGTTATAAGATCATGTGATAGAATGATGATTCATTCCATCTGTTTCAAACAAAAAGGTTAGAAAAAGTTATCAAATATACATAAGTCCATCTATGGTGTGGTTAATCACATATGATTCCCAAAATGGACTTATACTTAATCTATCATACCGATCAATAAAATAAAACTAGTTTCTACTAACAAGGGACTTACTGTAGGCCAATGGTAGGAATTAAAGGCATGTCATACTTCGGTTGTGGGTTCAATTCCCACAGCCTTGTCCGACGTGATGGGTTGTCGCCCGTTCTGCATGTTGTCCCATTTCTTAAGCTACACTATTATAACATTCCATCAATAATATCGAAAAAAGTTCTAGCCTTAAACAATAATAACTTATGTCCAACATAATTCATTCCAATCTTTAGGCTTATCTAAAATACTTTTGTCCAAGATCATAGTATAAAGAAAACAATTACTAGAAATGTCATCTATCGAGCATGTGAATACAATCATTTATCTCCCATATATCATATGATATATCTTGTTGGTCAAATTACAAACATGTGAATACCTTAATCATTTATTCTCTTGAAAAATGAATACCCCTTGAACCTTAGTGAAAACATGAATGCTGTCAAAATTTAACACTTTCCAAATACCAAAATCCCAAAATTTTCTATATACTCAAACCATGATATAACTTTGTCCTTATATCAGTCATGAGATCATTTCATTTTTTCTTTATCCCCTCATTATACGCATATCATCTTCTTTCCAAAAATACTTCAATCACTTTTCATGGTTACCAGTACCATATAATTATTTAAAACCAATACATAGATATTAAAAAATTCCACGATTCCATAAATGAGATTCCATGATACTATTTTGAAATCCCATTACATAAACACTTAATCATTACAAAACATCATTTTCATACTCAACATCACAAATAGTGATCACATGTGACTTCCCTTTATCCTTATCCTTAAGTGGTTTCTCACGTTGATCATCATTAACCCTTGGATTAGGGAATTTATTAGCATAATGCCCCATTTCCTTGCACTTGAAGCATTGAAGTGTTGGTGGTGCGTTCTCTGTAGTCTTTTCTTTATTCACATCATTAGCAACCCTTTTTCCATTAATTCGACACTCAGCTGCTCAATGACCATCTTTTCCACACTTAAAATATTTTCTTGTCCCTTTAAGACAATCTCCACCATGCTTCTTTCCACACTTTGAGCATAAAGAAACATTCGTCTTATTTTCACCATTATTCTGAGATTTCTCCTTGAACCTCATATTTTGTTTCTTGTCAAAACTATTAGATGGTTATGTAACACCAACTTACATTTCTACGTTGATAGCACAACACACAACTTCTTCATAGCTACTGAAGTCTGTTATAGCTAATTCCCTTCGAAGACTTGGTTTTAAGCCACTGAAGAATCGATCAACTTTAATTTCAGGTTGGATGATAAATCCATATTCATACCTTGCAAGTCTTGTAAAATTTTCTTTGTATATACCAACGGATTCATCATCCTTCTTCTTAATCTCAAGGAACTCATTTTCCATCTTTGTTCGAAGAATACGAGGGAAGTACTTAATGAAAAACAAGTTCTTGAACTCATCCCATTCCATGGATTCAATTTCATCTTGGGAACCTGTATTCTTAATTAGATTCCACCACAGTTCGGATTCACCCTCTAAACGGTAAACATCTAGAATGGATTTATCATGTTCCGAAAATCGAAGTATGGAAAATATCTTTTCAATGGTACTGATCCATTGTTCATTAACAAGTGGATCAGAAGACCCATTAAAAGAAGGTGGACATTGCCTCATGAAGGACTCAATAGAATATGGTTCTCTCCTTTGCTCATTTGGAAGTCCAAAATGATTCATAGCTTTTTTAAGTATAAAAATAATATTTTGCACTCCATCTCACATAACTTTGTTTTGTTCAAGAGGACAATCATTGCATTGTCCATTACATTGATCAACACGGTTCCTTCGGGTTCCAGCCATTGTCTAAAACCCAAAAAGAATAGTGTGAGAGGCAAAAATCATGCTAGTGAAAGCAACATAATAAAGGGGGAGTAATTTCAATATCTAACATCCTAGGTTTAATTCTATGATCATTACCGAAATCGTAGGACTATAACCTATACTTATACTTAACCTTAGGGACATCCCTAGACATACCTTAGAAATATCTCTAGGGATCTAACTAAAGTTCTCGTATCCTAGTTTTCAAAGGTTAACTAAACCTTTCCTCTGATACAAACTATAGAGACCCAAAGCTTGATGTACATGAACATTACATTACTTTTGCGGAATACTTAATACATAACAAAAACAGACACACAAGAATTGTAATAATTTAGTGTCTTTAGAAACTCGTAATATAATATTCTAATCATAGAGAAAGATCTTCAACATCTCCATCAATGATATTCCCCTTTGGTTTTCTTACCTAAAACCTTAATTTAAATCCTAGGGAAAAGAAAACATATAAAGGGTGAGCTCAAATGCTCAGTAAGGGTAAGCATAGAGAACATAAAACAGTCCTTAGACATTTGAATGTAAAAACATGAGCATAAAATCTAAACATAAAAATCTTGAGAAATGACATAAAATATGGCAGTATGTAAGGAATAGATCATGAAAAAACATTAATCATGATAAAATAGGATTGGAATAAAACATGTAATTGTGTAAACCATTAAGCACACGATATTCTTTCCATAGTAGCCAAGGCATTGCTTCCAAGACCATCTTAGTGGACAAAGTCTCTTACTGAACCGGGTTTACTTGTCATTCTAGCCCTGTATTACTGAACCAGATTTACTTCCCCTTCCATCCATGTCTATCTCATGAGATATAAATATTTATCCAATTCATTTGAGGTAGATATAGGTCCCACCCATCTTATATTTAAATCATTCTTACGTGTGCCACAAAACAATCATAAATCATTCATCATAACCCAAAGAATAAATTGGGTTTCATAAACATCATTAAATCATAAAATAATCCATATAAAACAAATGGATGTCATTTTATAATAAGAAAAGTGAAACCATATAAATCATAGAGACATTATAATTGAAACACACACATATGAAATATGTCATCTTATATGGAAAATGGTTTTGATAAAGCACTTGAAATGAATTCTTGAGGAAAATATCCTTTATTTTCGAAAATCATTTTCTTTTCACAAAATTCCATTCAATTTTAAAATAAAAGGATTGTTTTGAAAATAGTAATGAAATCTTGTAGAGTAAGCTTCATAAAAATAAGGTGTTATGAAACCATAAAAATCCGTTCATGCTGTATAAGTTAAAAAACATTCTTCTCGTAATTTTTCCTGAAAAGTCAAAAAGTACCTCGTATGGTAAAATACAATATTCCTTACATACCATGTAGTAAAAGTCAAAAATGGGTAAAAATTACTTTAAACATACATGAAATATTTTTATAAAACTTGGACATGGATGATAAATATAACCATAGTAAATACTTACATATAAGCAATCTCAGATAGAAAACAATTGAGATTGCATCATTATCCCTTACCTTAGTTCCGATATGCTTCGTACGTATCCGAACCTCCTGTATAATGATTTAAATAATGTCATTGATTTATTATAGAATCATATTCATTGTTATGATATCATATATGGTTCACTTATGACTTTATATTACCCGTTCGTTTGTAAATCCATGTTAAAGCAGCATTTTCGGTAAAATTGTTTCATTTATTGTATGTGTTTCAACTTGTTGTTCTTGAAATTAATAATTATATCATGATTTCCTTATTTTAAGAATGTAAAAAATTAGTTATATATAATAAATATTCATCATATACATATATATATGAAATATTGATAAATGGAATGAAATACACCGTTCATGGAGACGGTAGGCCGTACGTACGCATGAACGCTGTTTTCGTTTCCTTATTGAATTGAATGGAATTAAATAGATGACATACAAATATATATAAATAAATATAGTAGAATTATTATGTCATATATTTCATGATTACTTATTATATATACTTTATAGTCATTCTTGAATTTTTAACATGGAAGATGAATCTCATCGCGTCGTGGAGACGGTAATCCTTACGTACGCACAGGCGATGATATCGTTCACATATTTATTGAATGGAGTTGGAGTGAATGATATAATATCTAAGAATTATTATGATGTTATAATAATTATATGTAGTTATTCTTTACACCATTATACCAATCCAAGTAAGGTGGTGGTGGAAAAACAGATTACACCACGGCGTGGAGACGGTATTCCGTACGTACGCACACACGGTGATTTCATTTTCCGTAGGATGGATAGACGGTGAAATGAATTTGTTTCATATTTATAATAACATATAAGTATGTTATTGATACTAATGTTATTAATTTATGATGAAACAAATAAAGAAGAATAAGTATAAGAAGAAATAAATTGTAAAGAATCGGTAAAGTATATTACCTCTTCTTTGACGCGCCTCTTCTTAACCTCCTCTTAGGGCACTAAAGATGGTCTTTGAAGAAGACCAGGACCTCTAGGATGTTACTAGGTAAGTGAAGAAGAGAAATATTTAGGGTTTTTCTGAGCTTTAAGGCTCAAAGTTGTGTAAAGAGGGGAGGGAGGAGGTTTCCTTTTATAAGTGAGGAGAGGGGCACCTTTGGAAACCTCAAAAATATTTATTTATAATAAATCAAACCCCACTTAAAAACATCCAAAAAAGACACATATTCAAATATTAAATGATAGAAGGTTGTAATATAATCATCAATTAAATTTAGACAAGTTGGGAATTTATTTTAAACATTATCAACCTGATTTATCCATATTTAATCTATTTAATTTTATTTGCGGTAATAAGATTCTAAATTTTAAATTTTTATAAATAATTACTTATGTATTGTGAATTGTCAATAATTGGATAAATTTTGACATTTTAGACAATATAATATTAAATTTATAATTTTTAAATATTTTTGTGATTTTTAAACCATTTTATAATATGTTATTTTTATAAAATAACAATAGTGTCAATTTTTACCCTATTCATTTATTTGAATTTAAATAAAATCCAGACAAGAGATATGTTCGAAATAAAAGATTTAATAGATTCCTAACATGTCATAGTAATCTATAAAATTAATTTATCATACTTAATAGTTTACATAATATTTAGTTTAATATTTTTAAAACCATTTATTTGATATTTCAATCCATAAAACAATTTCAACATCAATATTGTGTCACCTTTAATGATAATTATTTAATGCCTAAAAATTATAAATAAATTCCATGAAGTAGATAATGTTATTATCGTTTTGGAGAATAATCATGTTCTAAGATTCATTAAGTTTATCACTAAATTAAAATTATTATACTTATAAGATTTAAGAAAGTGACATGTTGTCACTTTCATTAGTTTAATAATAAATAAATTATTTTCATGGCAAAAAGTCCATTAAATGAATCTAATCCGACCCTTAGTTGATATGGGTAGACTTTTAGTCATCCAATAGGATTTTGGAAGGTGTTAGGGTAATTTTATAATCTTATGTTTACCCTTAATTACCTGATTTACCTTTAACTGTAGTAAAAAAAATTAACATAGTTACTATTCATAATGTCAAAAAACTAAAAGTAACATATTAACATAATTTGGACCCACTGAATCCAAATATGGAATCCATTTTTCAAAATTCAGAACATATAATTTGCAGTAATTAATTTAAAATTAATCCTGTTGTTAAGAAAACGAGTTTTAAAAGTTAAAATATTGTCAAAGATTGAAATGAATTTACCTATGATTTCAATGTAAAATCAATGTTAATGACATACATTATATTAAATGGTAAAAATATATTATATTTATACTTTAAAACCATTAAATATTATAATTTAACTATATAAATTATTACAATGAAAAAAGTTGTTATTAATTAAAATATAGCGTGTTTTTACTATTCATTAAAATATGAAAGTTATCATAAAAATATCAAAACTTTATCCAATGTAAATTTTTATATTGTGATTCAAAAGAAGATATTTATTTTTTAAAATTTAACTTATAAACTTGTCAAAAATTATATTTAAAATGGGTGCGCCATCAAAAGGCGGCAAAACTGCATTTTTTTTAAAAATACTTATTTTACCCAAAAAAATTATTTTGTTCTCATAGCTTGTTCTAGAAAATGTGTAAGATGAATAATAATGTTATAAAATTAAAAATTTAGTTAATACTATTCATAAAGGATAGTTTATAATAATACTATAACCATATATCGTTTTTTAGTGAAACCTAGTATTGCGTACAACACGCGCTATCGAGGAAGGTTGCGATTGCGTGTAATGCAAGCCAAGTCAGGGTTGCGTGTAGTGCAAGACTCATTTGTTGTTGTGTATAACAAAATCCAACCATATTTAATTTACAAATTTAATATATATATATATATACACACTCATTGTTGCGTAGAATAAGTACTATCAAACAAACTTGAAATTGTGTGTAACACGATCCAAGATTAGTGTTGCGTATACTGCAAGCTAA
This sequence comes from Viscum album, assembly GCA_963277665.1. NCBI lineage: Eukaryota > Viridiplantae > Streptophyta > Magnoliopsida > Santalales > Viscaceae > Viscum > Viscum album. The sequence continues at coordinate 93,400,258 of OY728125.1, forward strand.
TACAATGTTGCGTATAGCGCAAGATAATATTGGTGTAGCGTACAACATAAGATATGAAAGAAATTAAAAGAATATATCTTATAAAATATCGGGTTGTTACAAAAAATGTAAACTTAAACTCAAAATATATAACTTGTTTGAAGGAAATCATAAACTATTTTTCCTAAAGTAATGTTCATTATTATATATAAAAGAAAGATTCACATATGCATAAAGGTAATATTAGAACTCTATAGCTATATAAAGATACATAAGAAATTCCATGGATAAAGGCCAGTTCATATACGTACATAAAGGTAATAATAAGTAGGCTCTTGTAAAGGTATTAGCATTTCAAACTAGATATACAAGGATAAATTAGTAATTATAAATGACGTGTAAAGGTAGAATTAGAAATTATCTCATAAAAGTAAGTAAAAAAAAGCTACATAAGTGTAAGAATATTATCTCATATAAAAGAATAACAAAATATCTTGCTCTGAATAAAGGTCAATTACTAATTCTATAAAATGGTAATGAAACAAGAAAAATTGAAAATCATAAAATATGTTTATACAAAATATAAATAAAAAAAATAAAAAAATAAAAAAATAATTAAATTTAACATAAATATATTCATCAAATATAAATTTAACAAGTAATAAAATTGTGAAAATTGTTATTATTAATAAAAATTAAAAATAATATATTTCTAATTATTAAAAATTAAATAAAAGAAAGTGACAAAGAGACAAACTAAAAATCTATCCATTTTTTATAATTATGAAAAAAATAAAATTTAAAAAAAATTTACCCATGTTTTAATTTGATTAAAAAGATTAAAATATTAAAAATAGATTTCCTTTATAATTACCACCCCTTTAATTGCAGTGTAAAATTTTACATTTTCCCAAAAAATAAAAAATCCAACAGATATTCAAGATATAAGAATGGAAATTTTCTCTTAAATAGGAATTCACCAATAAATAAATGAATATTATTAAAAAATACTATAAAAAATATTATTATATTATCTATCTCCTAAAATCATGTTTTCTAAAAAAGATATAAATCAACTAATAAATAAAATAGTAAATCTTCCACTCAATTAAATCATAATTTAATAAGATACAAAAATAGATATCCCTCATTAATTAATGTTTCAAATCTCTCTCAAAGTTATATGAAAGAGAACACCCATCTTAGTTGTAAAAAAACATCTAAAATGAGACGCATAATCATGTTAATAGTATTCAAAGAATAATATAATAGTTTCAATTAATGAAAAAATATATAAAATGAACTAAACAAAACAAATAGTTAGAGAACATTACATACCGTATGATATAATAAGATAACATGCTTACTCGCTATATGAAACATCACTTATAGTTTCATCAATGATAGTATACCAAATAATAATACTAAATAGGTATGTATGCTAACCATGAAGTAATAAAGATACTTAAATTGGAATCCATGACATATGTCTTAGGCACTCCTATTATAGAAAGTTTAGTCCGCTTTACTATAAAAGAACATTTATAAATAAATGACTGTGTGACTAAGTTATTAAAAAAAAGTTCAATGATAAATCTGAAGCATAATTTTCAAATAATCCATGTTTAAATCTTGTAATAGATGAGATACCTCCATTTTTTTACCTTTAACAAATATAATTTTATAAAGTTTAGGAAACCTCTCATCAAAACTATTACAATTTACCCTTAAATAAAATAAAATATAATCACAAAAAATATATTTAGTACTTGAAGAAGAATTTGTTAAACTATTATTCCCAATTTCCATCTTGGATAAATTATTTTTCACAATTTTTATTTTTTTATTCACTTTATCCAAATCAAATATAGAATCTTTTAATTTTTCAATTTCTAAAACGAGACATTCATTTTCTTTAGTAACCTTCTCATAATCATTAGTAAACATTTCATACTTTTTAGTAGGATTTTTAATTTCTTTTTGAAATTTATCACATGATTCATTTAACTTTTCAACTTTGTATTTATCATAATCCAAACTAGAAGAGTATTGAGAATTCAAAAAAAATTAATCTCTTTTTCCATGATAATAATTTAAAATATATTTCTATCATTCTTAGTATATTCTCCAAACTAATTTAAATAATATGAGTGAGGATGTGAGAATGAAATATTTTTATATTTTTTCATAAGTACAACATTACCTATTTTATTTCCCCTTACAGAATATTCACTGGTATTTGATTATTTAGAACAAATCAAAACTCTAATAAATACATCCTTATTTTTTTGGTTTCTCTTTATTATATTATTATATTAGACCTTTCAATATCAGACACTCATATTTGGTATGTTTAAGTTTCCTACATTCATAACAGACAAAAAATATATTTACCTTTCTTTGATTTTCTATGGAAATATTTCTTTTATCTCTTTTCTTTCCCTTTACTCATTTAATTTGTATAAAGTTCTCTAAAAGTCATTGAATTCACTTTGAAACTTGATTTAGTTAATCATTTTATCTTGAGAAATAATAATATGGGAATCCACATGAAGAGTTAGAAGAAACATATTAAGATTTAAAAGAAACACCCATTATTTTATTATGATATTCATTTTCATTATTCTTTATATAAAACTGATTTTGTAATAGGGAACAAATCAGATCATCCAATGAGTACATAGAAATATCCTCTCTCTATTCGAATGAAATTTTTTTGAAGTTCAACATCATTTTAAGGCAACAATTTTTCTTTCAATTAGAACTTTATTCTAAATTTTTTTCTCCTATATAAACCATGTTTTTGATAATATATATGAATATGTAGAATACCCCATTATCAATTTTAGGAACAGACATTCAAAACTCTTGAAAGTTAGCCCCTTAAATGTAAATACTAGTTATTTAAAATCTTAAATTTCATTTATGAGTAACTATTAGAGTTATCTTAATTTTAGATATTATGTAACAAGAAGATATATCTCTATAGAAATATATATTATGTCTATAATAAAGATAATTCATAAATTTAAAATTCATGACATAATTTATAATCTTATTACCAGTTAAGGTGAGAAGATCAACCACAGATAATATTTATTGTTTAGACATGATGGTCCAATATTAAATAGTAATATTATTAAAAAATTAATGTAATATATCTTCCCTCCATCCCTAATTAATTCCCAAAAAATGAGGTTTCCTCAAAGGATTCAAAATTTCAACTTATTGATATTACATCATTGAAATAGATCATTATGTAGTCTTGTTAAGAACCAGGTTACAAGTTTGATAAAAAATTACATTAAAGAATAAAAAAAATCCTGAATATCCTCTTGTGGTCATTCTTTGATACAAATATTTATGTCCATGTCACAACCAGAACCATAGTGGCCTACCTGGTTATAGGAATGCCAAGCCGCAAATACCATAAGACCACCTATATAGGATATTGGGTGGTCGCAAGTACCGAAGGACACAAAGAAAATGGGAGGCCTTTTCCTGAAGTACATATGTATATGCACTTGACCATCTCCATGTAGAAGTGAAGAGGAATAAAATTGAAAAAGAGTAACATCTAGAGTAAAAACCATGCATGTAATAACATCCAGGGAATAAGAAATGTATTACTCTGTAATCTATAAAGTAAACAAAAAAAAGTACACACCAAAATATAAAATATTTCCTAGCCTGGAAATAACAGGTAATGAAAGAAATATGAAGGATCTTGACTCCTAATCTCCTAGACTTCACCACTATATGTGGTCAAATGCAACTAAGTATTCCTAAGAACCACCAATTCCACTACTGTTCTATCCAACATTTTCGTAAGAAAAAACACATATGAAAAAAATCCCAATTAGGGGTGAGTATGTTCTTACCCAGTAGGATGCCCCAAAAATTTACGAGGGATTAATAGAATACATGATAAAAGTAGTTATCTCATCCTAGAGAAAGAGGGAAACAAAACTCAATGACAGATATGTATATATATATTCTCATATAAGAAACCAAGAGGATAAATAATGGGTTTCTCCCTCTCATAGACCAATTCAAGATAATTATTCCTCCAAATGTTCCAAAAGTCCTTCATCTATGTCCATCATATCACATGTCTTCTTGAAGAAGCAACTGTGTGGATGTCCTACACCTCTGCACTGTGCCTCATAGTCATGGGGGGGGGGAGGGGGGGAATAACCTCTATGTTTAAGATCCATGAACTAGTGCATTAGGGGAACCACATAGTAGGTAGAGTACCCACACCCTAGTTCATGGGTGGGAGGGGGTATTATTCAGTAGGTAGAGGATCCACACTATAGTCCATAAGGGGGTTCCACTATGTAGGTAGAGGACCCACACCCTAGTATGGGGATACCACTCAGTTGATAGAGGACCCATGCCCTAGTCTATAAGGGGGTAAAAATCAGTAGGTATAGGAAACACACTCTATTATGTAAGGGGGTAACACTTAGTAGGTAGTGGTACCACAACCAAGTCCGTCAGGGGGTACCACTTAGTAAGTAGAGGTCCCATGCACTAGTCCGTTATGTGGGAACCACTCAGTAGGAAGAAAAATCACACCCTAGTTTGTTAGGGTTTAAACATTAGTAGGTAGAAGACCCATTCCATGATAAAATAGAAGGGTACCACTTAGTAGGAAGAGGACCTTTGCCCTAATACAACCAGAGGGTACCACCCAAACCAGCAAGAGGAATGTGTGGGACCAATACCCAAGTACGATAAAGGGATTTCCAACCATGAACTCTCTTTAATGATCCTTCCCAATAATTTTCATCAATGAGAATATACCCATAAAGTGTAATTCCCAAAATATATCAAATCATATATCAAATTCCACTATAAAGGCCATAATCATATTTTATGTGAAAAAACACTCAGTGTAGGCTAATAGTAGGCCAATTTTTGTGTCAAAATGGAAGCGTTACAAGAGGTAGAAGTTTCTTAAAGAAATATATGTCATTTGAGGGGATCTAAATGACATTTGACCTCACCTGGCCTCCTAGACACGTGCTCTCCAACACATGGCTCACAAGCCATGCAGTATTAAACAAATTTTAAGGGAATTACATGATGTGTCTCAGCCTCTTGGGGTCAATCCGTTGTGCTCCTGACCATTCCCATGTCCTTCGATCCATAACTATGTGTATTTCGAAGTTAATGACCATATAATCCCAAATTACACACTTGGATAACATGCCAGGGTCACATATCTTGTAGGGTTCCCACACATCGTGTGATACTTATCTCAACCGAAAACCATATTTTCTGTAGCCAGGGAACTACATGACGTGTTTTCTTCATAGTACACACCGTGTAGTCAGGTTTTTTGAGAAATTATTGATCCATAATGTGGATCACATATCTTCTATTCTAGACATTGAATCTTCATGATTCCGCCTTGAATCTTTCCAAAATCAAGGGTAACGACACCAAACTATAGTTCCTGGACTTCAGTGGCCATAAATCGGAATCCAACTGCACATAGAAATCCCATGGTATATCCCGTACACTATATATCATCACCACCATTATGGATCCCAATTACACAAATTATAACCCATGTTATATCTTAACCCCTCTTGAAAAAAATGATCTGGTCATTAAGCACACATCCTTCATTATGGTGGGGGTCCAATCACGCAGGGACTCACCCAACAATGTCGAATCATGTACGCATAGGCCAACGATGAAGAATGTGAATAATTGGTGGGACAAAGGTACAAGAAAAAAAGTGAATGAATAATTAGATAATATTTATAGGCTAACAAACATAGACCATGTATATTATTGTGGAGAAGCATTTCATTAAAAGAATAATCTGACTTAAACAATTCAAAGTATTGAACTGATCATGCGACCTTTGGAATATTCTAGAAATTAAAGAAGATAATTTAATCAACTATTTATTAGTTAAAAGGGTGTAAATCCATAAAATAAAATTCCCTACATAGATATTGGATCATTCTTTATTATGTAATGTATATTCCATCAATGAAGATGATCTTCTGCATTCACTTCCTATCGATTGAACTTGATCCAATCCCTAATCTTTGTCCGATCTTGATTTGACAATGAATGTCTTCAGAGATTCTCTAAAAAATAAATTATGGTTATGTGAGTAACCATGAAAAGTTTCATAATGATATATTTATAGAGTATTAGATTAATGTTATTTAAATTAAAAAAATATAAAAATTAATCATTTATTTTAATTTAAATGCACCCCCAATGGATTCTTCATCTCACCATCAGGTGTTGTCCAACATGAGGTCATACCTAGGGTAAAATAAATGCTTAAAATTAATCCATGGTTTTAGATTTATGATCTAATACTCTATTAAGGAGATATTACATTTTATTTGAAAATAATGTGTGTAGTGAAATAAAATAAATTTAATATTTGTATAAAATTAATTCCAGGATCATAGAGCCTCCGAATCATGCTATGTCTCCACTAATAGCTCCAAAAATATTAATTAATATATTTAAAAGTCTTATAAGAAAAAAATAGAGTCTCTATATTAATCCCCATTCAATGATTTTCATTCCCAAAAATAAAAAATTGAGAAAAAAAGGTGGGGATACTGAGCGTGCATCTAGCTCTCTCACTCATAAGAGGTATTCTTATGTTCCCTTGCTCCCACAATACATGAACCAAGGGAATTTTCCATCTTCATAGGATCCTCTCCTTTTGGTCCTTGATCTCCACCAGGTACTCCACAATGGTTTCTATATCCTTGATGTCTAGCTTTCCCCAGTCAACAACATTATTATGATCATACACATATCTCTTTAGCCGCGACACATTGAATGCATCATGAACCCTTTCCAACTATGGGGGTAAGGATAGGCAATAATAAACCCTTCCATACATTTTCAGGATCTTGAATATCCAGATGAACCTCAGGGACAACTTACCTACCAAAATGAATCTCTTTAATCTTCATCACGGGAAAACTCTCTGGGAAAATTTCTCCCTAATCAAACTCCAAGGGACTACAATATAAATCTGTATAAGATTTATGCCTACTCTTGGTTGTCCTCATCCACTTACAAATCATATAAACCTTCTTAATCATCGGTTGCACTATCTATGGACCAAATAGAGATGGATCACTAATCTTAGTCCAACATAAAGGTAACCTATAGGGTCTCTCATACATGGCCTCAAAAGGTACCCACTGATAGTAGAGTGATAACTATTATTATACGACAACTCTACAAAATGCAAATGATCTTTATAGATCCATGTGAAGTCTAACAAACAATCCCTTAGAATATCCTCTAACACCTAGATATTGTGATCTGTCTACCCATCTATCTAGAAGTGAAATGATGTTCTCATCCTCAACTGTGTCCCAAATGACTCCTGTAGGGATCTTCAAAACTGTGATTTTAACCACACATGACAGTTAGAGACAATCATTGAGGGAACACCATAAATGTGTAAAATATCCTGCACATATAACTACACCAAACTCTCCACTGAAATCTAATTTCTAATTTCATGGAATCCCACTGACATTGAAAGTTGTCCAACTATCACCAAGATGGAATAGTGGTCTCTTGTTTTTTTTGTAGAAGACATGTTATAAAGTATATGGATTTGACATCCCATTTACACTCTCGAAACTCCAGTGGATATAAAAAACATTATAGAACCTATTTCTTATCCTTCACATGGTGACATGTGAGACAATGAGAGATGAACATGGAAAAACACTACCTCAATCCATACCACAAAAACAGCAACTGAAGGTACCTGTACATCTTCCCCATTCTAGGATGTACAACCAAAAGATAAGCACAAAACTCCCTCATTAAATCCATTAACAATATGTATGTAACCAACATACATCTATATGAATGGATTACATGACTCAATCACTCATAGATTTCATCTCATGAATCTCAGGAGGATATCTGGTTGAATAGAACATCACACTCTATGTATTCCAACTGAACCTCTATAACTTGTTAAATAAGAGGAGGAGTCAACTCCATTGACTGAAGATAATTTTTACCCCTCTTCTCTAATAGGGCCAGCTACATAGAAGCAAACTTCCCAAACACCTCCTCTACTAGATGAGAACGAGACTTCTTGCTGAGAAAATCTACCTCTATGTTTTTCTTCACACACGTATAGACTATTTAAATTCATAGTCCTATATAAAATCAAACTAGAACCTCTATATTAGGTTTGAGTATATCTATGTGAATACATACCAGATACTCTGTTGTTATGTGTAAAAAATAATGTTCTCTCATAGATCCTTAGAGAGAAGACTACCATGAAATGATCCATAAAGGGTTAACTATCCAGTCCACATGTCTTACAACTCTACTAATGAATACCACATGACAAAGAATATCACCATGAACTCAAAACATCTATAATGGATTTAGAAATACACTTCTGGTATATCCTACTCCAAAACCAAAGCTGGTGATAACCAATTTCAAGGTAAATATCTAAGAAATACTTCTCCCCAAATGACTAGTAAAATAAAACAATGATTCTCAGGAGTGAATAATCTTCCTCCCATCATCTGGTTCAAGTGAAACCAATTCAATCCCAACATCAAGCACCCATTCGCTTCTCAAGAGATGAACCTTGGACTGCCTAGACGAACACATTGGGTGATAAAAAATCCCTTTCAATGCAATATTTTGACTGAATCTTTACCTTATGGATATCAATGGGTGGCTTCTGATATTCTATTGAAAAAATTAAAGAGCAATCCCTATTTCTAGCCCTTTCATAATCCTAGATTTTGATGTTGAGATAAACCCGACATATTCCTAAGAAATACATCTTTATACTCCACCACCACTCTAGGAAGAAAAATCATGTAACATCTACTACTCCGAAGGTATTTCTACCCATTTGATAATTTATTGATTTTAACCAATTTTACATGATCTCAACCAGCTCTTCATAGGATCACATCTGATCAAATGTTGCAAACTCCATCCTGATAATCCAAAAACACCACCACACTCACTGGTGAGGAACAACTGATCACATATGATAGGTAATCATCCCATAATAATGAAAAAATCATAGGATCTCACTAAGACTATGAAGAGATTCAATATGTGTCCATATCCCTCTCTATCCTCTCAGAATCGGGTTACACTATCAGTAGAAGAGTACGATCACTAATCCTCCACACCAGAGCCTCAAAATCAAGGGTTGAGTAAACATGCTCTAATGATATCACTAGGACTCAAACATTGGATATGATCATGGATAAAGTGGATCATGAAATTATGTGAAAACTGTAACTAGGGTAGTGATGACACACATCATACCTACAACCTCACTCGAATTCTCTACATGGTACTACTAATTGAAACTAATTATTTCCTCTTCTTACCTATTTACCACAACTAAGGCATACTCTGACATATTATCCCAAAAAACAACCTCAAACACACAAGTCAGAATAACTCATCTAAAACATATCGAAAATATTCACTTTGGGAAGCACTGAATCACACACACAAATTTTGAATCTTGAATCAAGAACTCTTCCCAGTAGGGGAATGGTTTATCCTTCTAACATGTATAATGTCGTATCAAACATCACTAAAATAGGCCTCTACTAGTGACCCAAATCTCCTTAAAAAAGACATTAAAAGGTGATAAAAAAGAGTTTCTTATAAATGTTCCTGACAATATTACAATAAAATTATAATAAATACAGATCATACCTCGAAACACTCCTAGATTCTTTGGATAAAGAACCTCTAGTGCCTATGACTATCCAAGATTCTTACCACCAGCTTCCCAAGCTTGGAGTGGTCCACCTGGGGGTGGTGAGGGTAGCATCAAACCAAAGCTCCAACCATATTCTACTGCTCTCAGAGATCCTCCATCACCTCCACTACAACACATACCTCCTTGCACAAGCTACTGCCTCTTCCAAGTCAGTTTGTTGAATGCCTCACTAATTACGAAACAATGGTTAGGGAAATCCCATGAATGATGTACATGCCCATAAAAAGAAAAGAAATGATCATTCATTGATGGAATGAGATTTATCATAGTTATCCATGAATGATTATGCCTCATATGATGAGATCTACATCACACGCCTGTTGTTAGTGGGTCCTGTTGATCCTACATCATAGGAAATCCCAGCCTTGTAAACTTGTGATATATTCTCAAACCTTGGACAACATCATCTAATACCAAAAGAGATAACCATGACGAAATCTAACATACTTGATCCACCACAAATTCTATATATGGTTTCACAAACTTATCAATATGAGAAAGTGCCACCTGCTTACCAGATTGAAGAAATGTTGCCTCATGACTAACCCCCTTTAGGGAGGCCTCATCGCATATTGGGATGTACAATCGATTATCCTATAGAAGCCTTACAAAGTATCATTTTGGAAATATCCTAACAATTAAATCAAGATATACCATAGTTTGATGAGCATATATATATGGGGATCTGACTTAAGAAATTCAGTCAGAGGAATCAATCCTATATGATGCATGTACCAATGTTCCTTACAACTAATGTCTTGGTATAAAGAGGTGAAAATAAGGTAATTAGACTCCTTTTGAATGGATATGTTGTATTCTGTAGTGAAAATGGATTAACTGTATTGAAATCCACAATCGAGAAACTTTGACACTAATTCTCTAAGTTCCAAACCAAACCTCATAATTGGAAAAAACTACAAACAGTGTCTCAAGGTCAAACCAACATTAATACCAATATTTCATGAATCAACTCACTGGGGACCACCTATATGGGGGAAGTATGAGACAAAACTACCCCAATACTCCCACCATATGCCAGGAGATGGAAAAAAGTGATAAAATACATAACTTTAATGGGAGGTCTTTGCCTAAAGTTCCTATATTCACACACCCAAAAAATCTACATGGATAAGTGAAAAGGAATCATAATAAAATATAGTAACATCTCGATTGAAAATAATTCATGTAATAACCTCTGTGGAATACAGAAGATAATGATAGTGTAATCTAAAATTAATGGGAAAATACACACCAAACCAAAAAATTTGTCCCAACCTAAAAATATCTATAAAAGAAAGAAAGTTGAGGGATAAAGACTACTGATCTCCAATCCCCAACCAACGTATGTGGTCAAATACAACTGAGTATCCCTAATATATACCAATTACACCTATGATCTATTCTTCTTCTACATTAGACATGAAAAATGTGGGAAAATACCATGCAGGGTTGATTATATATATACCAAGTAGGAAACCCTAAAAGCAGAAGATGGAGAAATAAAAGAAATGATAATAGTAGTAATTTAATCATAGACCAAGAAGTAATTGAAATATGACAACAAATATGTTCAAAGAGATATATATATATATATATCCTCATATAAGAATGATTGATGATAAATATATGGGATATTTATCTACCAACTCAACCCATGATGATGGGTCCACCAACAGTTCTAAAGGTTCATCATCGATTCCCAAAATATTAAATTTCTACCCAAAGAATTAAATGCCTCGAGGTACCACACCTCACCAATGTTCTAAATAGTCAAGGGTGCGGTGGAGGGCACAACATTTAAGTATTGGACCCATTCAAAAGTGCATCAGGGGGTACCACTTAGTAAACAGATGACCCTCACCTAGTGCATAAGGTGAGTACCACTGAGTAGATAGAGGACATATAACCTAGTTCATAAGGTGGTATAAATCAGTACGCAGAGGACCCACACCATAGTCTATATCGGGGGGGGGGGGGGGGGTCCACTCAGTAGGTATAAAACCCACACTTGAGTCCATTAATGTTTAAAAATAATTAGGTAGAGGATCCACACCCAAGTCCATAAAAGGGCACTAATCAGAAGGTAGAGGAGCCACACCTTAGTCTATAAAAAGGTACCACTTAGTAGGTAGAGGATCCACAACCTAGTATGTCAGGACGTACCACTCAGTAGGTGGAGGAACCACACCCTCTTTCTTTTGGGGGTACCACTCAGTTGGTAGAGGACACACACCCTAGTCCTCCAGGGAGTACCACTCATTAGGCAGAGGACCCATCCCTGATAAAATAGGAGGGAACCACTAAGTAGGAAGAGGACCCATTTTCTAATACAACAGGAGGATACCACTCAAACTAGCATGAGGACTATGGGGGTGCCATACCCTGATAAGATTTTGGGATTGCTAATATTATCCACTCTCTAATGTTCCGGCCTAGTCACATCCATCATCAATCATCACATAAATAAACATCAAACTGAGAACATATTTCATCATATCTAGTAATCCACTACTAAGGATAGTATCTTGTTCTACAAAAAAACTCTTTATAGAAAACCCACTATCCAAAATATGATTCAAAATGGAGGAGATACAAGAGGTAGATGTTTTATAAAGAAGTACATGACATGTAAGGTTGTCTACATGATGTGTGACCTCCTCTGGCCTCCTATATGTTTCCTCTCCACCACATGGATCATTTCACATGTAATAAAATTGATGTTTAAGGGTACTATACCATGTGTCTTGACATCCTAGGGATAACCCATGTGCTACTGTAAATGCTCATGTCCTTCGGGCTATGCCCGTGTGTCTAGCTGTGTCCATGATTGTGTACTCCCATATTACGTGCTGGAACACTAACATGGGATTACATGGAAATTGATGTTCCCAAATGGTATGTGATACTAATCTCATTTAGAAACCCTATTCTCTATAGCTAAAGGACAACATGACATGTGTTCTTTGCAGTATATGGCATGTAGTTTGGATTTTTACAGAACTCCAAATCTATTATATGGATCATAGATCTCTCATTACTACTACCAAATATGCCTAATTATACCTTGAATCATTCTAAAAATCAAATACCACAACTTTATCCCTCGATTTCCCATACTTTAGTGTCCGAAAATCAAAATCAGGCCACCCATAGAAATCTCATGGCGCATCCTGTATGTCAGCTATTGAGATCGCCTCTTCAGATTCAAGATATAGTATTATCACATATGCTCTATTATGATCCATCCAAAAACACTAATTTGTTCATTGTTCACACATCCACAATGAATCTAGGGGTATGTTCATGGTCGAACCCCCCTGATAATGTCAAATAATGTCCCCGTAGTCCAATAACAATGAATATAAATAACAAGTGGGGGAATGGAATAAGAAAAAAGGTGAATAAATCATTATCTAAGAGTTCTTGGACAATGGTCATAGAACGATGATATTTGGGGTGATAATGATAGAATATTCTAAATAATCTGATTTAAAAAATATAAATTATAGAACGTCTCATGGGTAGGTTTGAAAATCACAAAAATTAATGTAGAAAATTTAATATGTGATTGATTAATTAAAAATGTATAAATCCAAAAAATAAAATTCCCTACCTCAAGATTAGATCAATTTTTGGTGAATAATTCCTACTCTAATGATGATTATGACATGTTGTGTGTGTTTCCTATCGATTCACCTTGATCTGATCACCAATCGTCATCTGATCTTGATCCACTAATAAAGGCCATTATAGATCCTCTCAAAAAAATCCTGGGGTTATATGACTAACAGTAGAGAAATTTCATAACAACATATTTATAGAGTATTATATTTAGGTGATTTTAATTTAAATAAATAAATTATTTATTTATTTTAATTTAAATAGATCTTCCAATGGCTGACTCATCTGAATGTCTATCACTGACTAAATTTAGGTTACACCTTGGTTAAACCCAACTCTCCAGATTCAATCACGGTTAAAGATTTATGATGTGAGACACTATTCAGGTGATATTACATTTTATTTGAAAAACTGAACATGTGTGACATGAAATATATTTAATATTTTTATAAAATTAATTTCAGAATCACTAGGTCTCAGAATCATACATTGTCTCAAGGCCTGGTTCCAAAAATATTTCTTAATGTATTTAAAATTAATATAAGAAAAAATAGATTCTATATAGTTATGAATAAGTGAATTCCATTATAAAACAGGGGGTGTCTTTTCATAAAATTATTTTTGTTATTTAAATTTATTATTGAATTTAGTGGATTAGTGAGATTAAATAATGCCTTTATAAATTAATAAGAACAATTTATTTTTAATAGTGAATGCAAAGAAATATAGGAATAAAAAATGGATTTTTATAGAAGTTTAGATTTAAATAGACATTATTCTACTATTCATACCCCAACCAAAGTAGTATAGAACTTGCTAAAATATAAGAGATAATTTTACTAGGGAATATCCTTTTACATGACTTTGAAAATAGGATAAATTGCACCCCTAGATTTTACTAAGGAGAGGCCACACGACCAACTCACAAGAAATTTTTGTCGATATAGATAGAACCTATGATTTCACTATAAGAGAATACATCAACTAACATAAAATTTCAATTAGATCACTCACATCATCTCCACCTCTTTTTGATCAAGTGGAAAAACTATAGAATAATTTTTAAAGAAAGTATAACCTGTGGGTTGAAAGGTTTAGTACATACAACCATCAGCCCAAAAAAAGATGAGAAAATTAAAAACTAATAGATAAATGAAAATGGATGCATTGGTGTAATTGTTTTTCTAATACATTCAAATTATTTTAATGTTAAAGATTGTGTGTTCCACCTGTATACTTTAAAAATAAATAATGAATGATGAAGCTGTACTTAGTTTTCATAGAATCAGATGAAAATTTTATTGTTCAGGTCAAAAATGTATTTCTGTTTGTAAGGTTTTATTATTATCTCTTGATCCTTGAAACCTCAATTTATTTTAAATAATACCCACCACATATAGATAAATAGTCTACATCAGTTATTTTTATTCAAAATAATAATAATAATGATCATGAATTATCATAGAGAAGTTAGTTTCCACAATTAAAATTGAATTTTAAAACACTAGACAAATTCAAACTATTATAAATCAATAATTAAATATTAAAAAATAACTCTCTAATAATTGATCAATGATATTCTAAAAATATTGTATCGTTTACTTATACAAAATAAAAACTAGAAAGACATTCAGAAATATATATATAAAAATATGTGTAAAAGAAATATAAATTTAATAACATAGAATTAACATCTTTGAATATATTCATCAAAATTACCTATCAATCAAAAAAAAATCAAATAAATAACCTCATTATAAATATATTAAATTTTTTGAATATCCATGATGATGGTTTAGATGAAAACTAATAATAATAAAAATCTTCATATAAATATATTTATAAATTTCCAAAAACACCTCATGTAGTATACATATAATTAATATGATTTAAAAAATAATAATTATAACAACTAATATTTTCATGAAGTAAAGAATGAAACTGAAATTCCTACAAAATAGAGAATCTCAAAATATAAATCACATAGACAGACCCCAGTTATGGCTATGGTATAGTGAAGAACAATTGTCCATGTTATAAAGAAACTATTTGAGATCAACATGTTGTTCAATACGACATGGTCTAAAAACGTATTACCCTTTAATAATTTTATGAGGGTAATCCATTTTAGGTCTACAAACATTTAAAATGAAATTATCAAAATAAGTTTATAACTTAAAATATATAATTTTCATACAGTTAACCATAAAATATTTTCATAGAGGTATGTTCAATATGATTTATAAAGGTAAGTATCACATATATGTAAAGTCTGTGTCTCGATGATTGAGGCTCTGTCTGCTCAAACGTTTCCATGGTTTCCTGTTCCAATGCTCCTCTCCAGGTCAGTCTTGTGTAGTGGTCCTCTTGGAGGCTTTGGGAGGTGCACTTCATGTAGTAACCCATGGTCTAGGAGGCACAACCTGTGTTGGATTCTCTCCATCCATTGGATTTTGGATGATTGTGTGATAAGTGTTCTGAATTTTGATATCTTCATGAGCCAGATGTTCAGGCAACATGTTTAGGCGATATAGGTGTCTATTTTGTTGGTTTCAGTTCAAGGATGCAGGTGATTCTTAATTTTGAATTTTGAATTTCATATCCTGATTTTCAGTTGTATTTTGAATTCTGCTCCGACTGATTGATTTTGTCTGTGTTTGTGATTTGTAAGTGGTTCCCATTCATCCTCAAAGTGGTTTTATTAAAAATAAAAAAAAGAGATTTGGATGTAAATGTATTACAAAACAACTTTCTCTATGTAATGGCTAATTACTACCTCTACCTTAAATTTAAAAAACATAGAAAAATTTTAAAAAATAAAATTGTATTTATAAAATATCTTACTAGAAATCATATTTTTAAAACTAATAAAAAATTAAAGATTAAAAAAAATTATTTTCATAAAATATAAAGTTTAATAAACAAAAAAATGTGTGAAATTATAAATAAAAGTAATAATGAAAATTAATATATTTTAATTTATCAAAACATAATTAAAATAAAGTTACAATGAGGCACTCAAAAAATATCCTCCTTAGGATCAGGGTAAATCTACAATGAAATCTATAGAAATGTCCCCACATTCTACTCGAGAGAATTTAATAGTCGTAAAACCCACCAAGAACATGGTTCTCTTCATTCATATGCTAGTAGACTAAACAACATTATATAAACTCCACTACTAAATGCTTTATACTATACCATTGAAATAAGACCCCTAAATACATGGTATACAATGGATACATGAGGATGCACATCCACTACAGATCTATGAAACTCATAGAGAACCTCCTCACACAATTATGATGCAATACAAAACCTCACCCAAAACACCATCCAATATTGGTCATTCGTCAAAAAATCATAAATAGAATTCCCATGGATGACATAGTTCAACATAATCCACACTTGTATGTCTCCACACTAAGACTCCTCCACATTCTATATCAAGGTGGATTGCACTATATTTTGAAATAGCAAAACTCTACCACCATCATCCTCCTCATTGTGCTACAATTCGAAAGTCTCCTCCATCCCTCTACATAAATAACATAACTCCTGAAAAATACCCATATGTCATTCTAATCAACACATCAAGAA
This sequence comes from Viscum album, assembly GCA_963277665.1. Lineage (NCBI taxonomy): Eukaryota > Viridiplantae > Streptophyta > Magnoliopsida > Santalales > Viscaceae > Viscum > Viscum album. Next base: position 93,417,263 of record OY728125.1, read on the forward strand.
ATACATTACCCATACATGATTCATAGAAGATCATAATGTTTTAGTCCTTTAAGAACTCCATCCATTGTCACTAATTTCCATTTAGATCTTTTTATGAGAAAATATACCTCAGGCACTTGTGATTATGTATAATAAATATCACTTATGAATGAGGTAATGTATCTAAAAAATTATATATAATAAAAACACTGTTAGCTCAGGATCATGGGTGTAATATTTATGATTCTGGTGTCAAAACTACTTAGAATTATATGGTATCACTATTTTATTTCATCACGACACAACCTAAAACAATATGGGGGCATTACCAAATAACTCGAAAATCACCCATTAATCTATCCTCTAATGGACGCATGCACTAATAACAATCTAATTTAGGCAGTAAATGTATACATGAAACTAGTCTGTATATGTTAACACATAACCATCCCATGTTAATTTTTTCAAAAGTATTAAAACTAATATAAATCAAACAAAAACGTATGATAGTATCCCATAAGGCCAATGAAGCTATGAGCCTCTGTATCATTCTTATTGACTGAACAATAAATGACTACCTTGATCATTGGATGATTGACTGATACTCCCTAATAAGAAACAACATGACCATGGAAATATATATTATGTGTCCAAAATATACACTTGGATAAATTTACATAGAGATACTCATGATGTAAAACATCCTTTAGATTCTCATCTTGCTCTTCCTACGAACTTGAGTATACAAGTATGTCATTGATCAATATAACCACATACTGATTTATAATGTCATGGAACATGGAGTTCATTAGTCCCATTAAAACACATGGTTCGTTCATTATATTAAATTAAGAATCCAAAAACTCAAAAAATCCTATTATAACTTCTAAAAGTATCCTTCAAGATATCCTCATATTTTACACACATCTGGTGATATATAGTCAATAGAACAATCATAAAAAATGATCTAGACCAATTAAATTATTGGAATAAATTAGTTATCCTAAAATGAGGTCAACAGTTCATGAATTACAGTTTATTTAGGCACCAATAATAAATAAGAAACCAGAAAACACCATTTTATTTATTATAGAATAATAACGTATCACGCTAAGGTGATATACTTAGTCAAATGAAATACTTTTACACCAAATTTTCTATATGGATCCTCAACTCCAATAGATCTAAAGGTTACATAGTATAGAGATATATTGAACTCTAATGAATCATAGGTATGTAACTCTATCTTGAACTCAATATCACATTGAGGGGATAAGGTAACAACATCCCTTGGAAAAAATCCAAAAAAACTTCTAAGACTCTAGGGAAATCCACTATCTACTCTACTGAATTTAAGGAAATAAATTCCTACTGATTCAATAATGAATATTAACATATATAACACATATAAAGACCACTCTCACCAATTAATAATACCATCTATCATCCTTCATAACAGATATTGAATTTCCTCTAGAATAAATAAATAATCATTTTCAAAAAATAAAACCAATCGATGACATAAACGTCATCTTATGGATGTATATGAAGTAGAAATAAATCCCAAGACAACTAATTATACATCATCATATTCTCACAACTAAGAAATACATCAAACATGATCCTGTTACCTCCGAAAAGAATATTCATCACTAGGGTAAATCAAATCATCTCGAACTTGATCCCTAACTCCTACACCAAGGTCGATGAAATAATGGAGTGTAATGATTCCACATAAAAAAAGAACCACACCAAACTCTGCACTGAAATCTAATCTCTAATTGCATGGAATACCACTGAAATAGAATGTTGGTCAACTATAACCAAGATGGAATAGTGGCCTCTTGTTTTTTGTAGAAGACATGTTATAATGTCTATGGATTTGACATCCTATTTCCACTCTGGAACCTCAAGAGGCTATAATAAACCTTCTAGAACCTATTTCTCAGCCTTCACATGGTGACATGTGAGACACTGAGAGATGAATATGGAAAAACTCCACCTCAATCCATCCCAAAAAAACAGAAACTGATGGTCCATGTACATCTTCCCTATTTTAGGATGTACAACCAAAAGAGAAGCACAAAACGCCCTCATTAACTTCATTCACAATATATCTGTAACCAACATCCATCCATATGAAATGATTACATGATTCTATAATTCATAAATTTCATCTCATGAATCTCATGAGGATATATGGTTGAATAAAACCTCACACTCTATGTATTCCAACCGAACCTCCCTAACTTGTTGAATAAGAGGAGGAGTCAACACCATTGACTAAAGATTCTTTTCACCCCTCTTCTCTAAGAGGGCCAGCTACATAGGAGCAAAATACTTAAACACCTCCTCTACCAAATGAGAATGGGACTTCCTGCTGAGGAAATATACCTCTATGTTTTTCTTCCCACAATTATAGACTATTTAAAGTCATGGTCCTATAGAAAATAAAACTAGAACCTCTATATTAGGTTTGAGTATATCTATGTGAAAAAATACCTGATACTTTATTGTTATGAGTAAAAAATAAAATTCTCTCCCAGATCCTTAGAGAAAAGACTACCATGAAATGATCCATAACTGGTTAACTATCCAGTCCACATGTCTTAAAACTCTACTAAGGAATACCAGATTCAAAATCATATCACCATGAACTCAAAACATCAATAATGGATTTAGAAATACACTTCTGGTATATCCTACTCCAAAATTAGAGCTGGTGATAACCAATTTCAAGGTAAATATCTAAGAAATACTTCTCCCTAAATGACTAGTCAAAGAAAAAAATGATTACCGTGAGTGAATAATAATCCTCCCATCACCTGGTTCAAGTGACACCAATTAAAACCCAACATCAAGCACCCATTCGTTTATCAAGAGAAGAACATTGGATTACCTGGATGAACACATTGGGTCATAAAAAATCCCTTTCAATGAAAACTTTTGAATGGATCTCCACCTTATGGATATCAATGGGTGCCTTTAGATATTTTATTGAAAAAATAAAGGGCGATCCCTATTTCTAGCCCTTCCATAATCCTAGATTTAGATGTGGAGATAAACCCGAAATATTCCTAAGAAATACATCCTTATACTCCACCACAACTCTAGGAAAAAAAATCATGTAACATCTACTACTCTATAGGTATTTCTATCCATTTGATAATATATTAATTTTAACCAACTTCACATGATCTTATCCTCCTCTTCTCAGGATAAATTGTTATAAAATATTGTAAAATCCATCCTCATAAGCCAGAAAAACCACCACAATCACTAGTGAGGAACAACTGATCACATATGATAGGTAATCGTCCCATAATAATGAAACATTCATAGGATCTTACTAAGACTATGATGAGATTCTATATTTGCAATCTCCCTCTCTATCCTCTCATAGATAGGTCACACTATCAGTAGAAGAGTTCAATCACTAATCCTCCACACCAGAGCCTCAAACACAAGGGTTGAGTGAAAATGATCTACTGATATCACTAGGTCTCAAACATGGGATACGATCATGGATAAAGGGGATCATGAAATTATGTAAAAACTATAACTAGGGTAGTGATTACACACATCATACCTATAACCACACTCAAATTATTTGCATGGTCATACAACTTGAATCTCATTATTTCCTCTTCTTGCCTATTTACCACAACCAAGGATTACTCTGACAACTTATCCCAAAAAACAACCTCAAACACACAAGTCATAGGAACTCATCCAACACATATCGAAAATATTCCCTTTCAGAAGCACTAAATCTCCCACACAAATCTTGAATCTCAAATCAAGAACTCTTCTCAATAGGGGAATGGTTTATCCTTCTAACATGTACAATGTCATGTCAAACATCACCAAAATATGGCTCTACCAGTGACCCACATCACATTAAAAAAGACTTAAAAAGGGATAAAAAATAGTGTCTCATACATGTGCCTATAAATATTACAATAAAATTATAATAAATATAGATCTTACCTCAAAACACTCATCGATTATTTGGGTAAAGAACCTCCAGTGCCTATGACTGTCCAAGATTCTTTCCACCAGCTTCCCAAGCATGGAGTGGTCCACCTGGGGGTGGTGGGGGTAGAATCAAACCAAAGATCCAACCACATCCAAATGCTCCCCTAGATCCTCTATCACCTCTAATACAACACATACCTCCTTGCCCAAGCTACTGCCTCTTCCAAGGCAGTTTTTCAAATGCCTCACTAATTACGAAGAAATGGTTACGTAAATCCCATGAAAGATGTACATACCGATCAAAAACATAGAAATGATCATTAATTGATGGAATGAGATTTCTCTTAGGTATCCATGAATGATTAAGCCTCATATTATGAGATCTACATCACACACCTGTTGTCAGTGGGTCATGTTGATCCTACATCCTAGGAAATCCTAGCCTTGTAATCTCATGATATGTGCTCAAACCTTGCACATAATAATCTAAAACCCAAAGATATAACCATGACTAAATATAACATAATTTATCCAACTGAAATACTATAGGCGGTTTCAAAAACATATCAATAGGAGAAAGCTCCACCTGTATACCATATTGAAGAAAGATCACCTCATGACTAACGCCCTTTAGGGAGGCCTCATTCCTTATTGGGATGTACTCTAGATTATCCTATGGAAAGCTTACCGACTATCATTTTTGAAATATCCTAACAATAAAATCAAGATGTAAAATAGTTAGATGAGCATATATATATGGGGATCTAACTTAAGAAAGGCAGTCAAAGGAATCAATCTTATATGATGCATGTACCCGTGTTCCTTACAACTAATGTCTTGGTATAAAGAGGTAAAAATAAGGTAATTAGACTCCTTTTGAATGGATATCTCTATTTTATCACTAAAAATGGATTTCCTGGATTGAAATCCACAATCAAGACACATTGACACTAATTCTCTATGTTCCCAACCTAACCTCATAATGGGAAAAAACTCCAAACATTGTATCATGGTCGAACCAACATTAATACCAATCTTTCATTAATCAACTCACTGGGGCCCACTTATATGGTGGAAATAGGAGCCAAAACTACCCCTATTCCCCCAACATGGGCCAGGGGATGGAAAAAAGTGCTGAAATACATAACAATAATGGGATCTCTTTTCCTAAAGTATCTATATTCACACACCCAAAACATTTACATGGAGAAGTGCAGAGGAATCAAAATAAAAAATAGTAACGTATAGATTGAAATTAATTCATGTAATTACCACTATGTAATAAAAAAGAGAATGATAGTGTATTATAAAATTAATGGGAAAATAAACACCAAACCAAAAAATTTGTCCCAATCTAAAAATATCTATAAAAGAAAGAAAACTGAGGGAGAAATACTCCTGATCTCCAAGCCCCAACCAACGTATGTTGTCAAATAAAACTAAGTATACCTAATATATACCAATTAAACCTATGATTTATTCTTCATTTTCATTATACATGAAACATGTGGGAAAATCCCATGTAGGGGTGATTTTATACATACCAAGTGGGAAACCCTAAAAGCTGAAGAGGGAGAAATAAATGACATTATAAGAGTAGTAATTTCATCATAGACCAAGAAGTAATTGAAATATGACAACATATATGTTCACATATTTATATATATATGCTCATATAAGAATACTTGATGATAAATAAATGGGATCTCTATCTCACAACTCAACCCGAGATTATGGGTCCACCAATAGTTCCAAAGGTTCATCATCAATGCCCAACCTCTCGCATGTCTACCTAAACAAGTAAATGTGTCGAGGTCCCACACCTCACCAATGTTCAAAACAATAGAGGGTGGGGTGGTGGGAACAACATTTAAGTGTTGGACCCATTCCGAACTGTGTCAGGGGGTACCCCTCTATAAATATATGAGACTCACCTAGTGCGTAAGGGGAGTACCACTTAGTAGCTAGAGGACCTATAACCTAGTTCATAAGGTGGGAGGGGGGGGGGGAGGGGTAAAAATCAGTAGGTAGAGGACCCACACCTTAGTCCATATGGGGGGGGGGGTCCAATCAGTAGGTAGATAACCCACACCCGAGTCTATAAAAGTCTACTAATCAGTAGGTCAAGGATCCACACCCGAGTCTATAAATAGGTAACAATCAAAATGTAGAGGAGCCACACCCGAGTCCATAAATGGGTAACAATCAACATGTAGAGGAGCCACACCTTAGTATATAAAAAGGTAACACTGTGTAGGAAAAGGACCCATGACCTAGTCCTTCAGGGCTTACCACTCAATAGGTGTAAGAACCACACCCTATTACATTTAGGGGTACCACTTAGTAGGTCGAGGACCCACACCCTAGTCCTCCAGAGGGTACCACTCCAAAGGTAGAGGACCCCAGCCCTAATACAATAGGAGGGAACCACTAAGTAGGTAGAGGACCCATTATCTAATAAAACATAAGGATATCACTCAAACTAGAGTGTGGACTATGGGGGACCCATACCCTGATAAGATAGTTGGATTGCTAATATCATCCACTCTCTAATGATCCTGCCCAGTCACAACCATCATAAATCATCAACTAAATAAACATCACACTCATAACATATTTAATCATATCTAAAAAACCACTACTAAGGATATAATATTGTTATACAAAAAAATACTCTTTATAGATAACCCATGATCCAAAATCTGATTCAAAACGGAGGAGATACAAGAGGTAGAAGTTTTATAAAGAAGTACACGACATGTAAGGTGGTCCACACGATGTGTGACCTCACCTGGACTCCTATATGTTTCCTCTCCAACACATGTATCATTTTACATATAGTACAAATTATGTGTAAGTGTACTACACCATGTGCCATGACATCCTAGGGATAACCCATGCGCTACTGTATATGATCATGTCCTTCGGGCTGTGCCCGTGTGTTTAGCTGTGTCTATGCCCATGTACTCCCAGATTACATTCCCGACCACTAACATGGGATTACATGAAATGTGAAGTTCCCAAATTGTATGTGATAATAATGACATCTAGAAACCCTATTCTCTATAGATAAAGGACTACATGACACATGTTCTTTGTATTACATGCCATGTAGTTGGATTTTTACAGAACTCCAAATCAATAATATGGATCCTAGATCTCTTATTCATACTACAAAATCTGCCTAATTATATCTTGAATCATTCTAAAAATAAAATATCACAACTTTATCCCTCTATTTACTATACTTTGGTGTCTGAAAATCACATTCTGGCCACCCATAGAAATCTCGTGGCGCATCCTGTATGTCAGCTATTGACATCGCCTCTTCAGATGAAAGATATAGTATTATCACCTATTATCTATTATGATCCATCCAAAAACACTGATATTTTCATTTTTCACACATCCACAATGAATCTGGGGGTCTGATCACGATCGAACCCACCCGACAATGTCAAATCGTGTCCCCGAAGTCTAATAACAATGAACATAAATAACAAGTGGGGGAATGGAATAAGAAAAAAAGGTGAATCAATCATTATCTAAGATTTCATGGAAAATGAACAAGGAACAATTATATTTGGGGTGATAATGATAGAATAATCTGAATAATCTGATTTAAACAATTCAAATTATAGAATGTCTCATAGGATGGTTTAAAAATTACAAAAATCAATGCAGATAATTTAATCCATGATTGATTAATTCAAAACGGTATAAATCCAAAAAATAAAATTCCCTACCTCAAGATTGGATCATTTTTTGGTGAATAATTCATACTCCAATAATGAGTATGACATGTTGTGTCTGTTTCCTATCGATTCAACTTGATCTGATCACCAGTCGTCATCTGATCTCGATCTACCAATAAAGGTCATTAGATCTCCTCTCTTAAAAATATGAGGGTTATACGAGTAACCCTGTACAAATTTCATAGAAACATATATATAGAGTATTATATTTAGGTAATTTAATTTGAAATAAATAAATTATTCATTTATTTTAATTTAAACAGAGATTCCAATGATTGACTCATCTGAACGTCGGTCACTGACCAAATTTAGGTTGCACCTAGGGTAAACCCCACTCTCCAGATTCAATCATGGTTGAAGATTTATGATTTGAGACTCCATTCAGGTGATATTACATTTTCATTGAAAAAGTACACATGTGTGATATGAAATATATTTAATATTTTTATAAAATAAATTCTAGAATCACTGGGCCTCAGAATCGTACATTTTCTCAGTGCCTGGTTCCAAAAATATTTCTTAACGTATTTCAAATTAATACAATAAAAAATAAATTCTATATAGTTATAAAGAGCTGAATTACAATATATAAGAGGGGGTTGTCTTCTCATAAAATTATTATTTTTATTTAAATTTATTATTGAATTTAGTGGATTAGTGAAATTAAATAATGATTTTATCAATTAACAAGAATAATTTTTTTAAACAGTAAATTCAAAGAAATATAGGAGTAAAAAAAGGATTTTTATAGAAGTTTAGATTTAAATGATTTTTATTCTACTCTTCACATCCAAACCAAAGTAGTATAGAACATGCAAAAATATAAGAGAGACTTTTACTAAGGAATATCTTATTACATGACTTTGAAAATGGGATAAATTCCAACCCTGTAATTTACTATGGAGAAGCCACAAGACCAACTCACAAGACCTTTTAGTAGGTATAAATATAACCTATGATTTCACTATAGGAGTATCCCTCAACTAATATAAAATTTCATCTAGATCACTCACATCCTCTCTACCTCTTTTTAATAATGTTGAAAAACTATAGAATAATTTTTAAAGGAAGTATAACCTGTGGGTTAAAGGATTTAGTACAAACAACCACCAGCCCAAAAAAAGATAAGAAAAAAAAAACTAATAGATAACTAAAAATGGATGCATTGGTGTACTTTTCATTCTAATACCATAAAATTATTTTAATGTTAAAGCTTGTGTGTTCTACCTGTATACTTAAAAAAGAAATAATGAGTGATGAAGTTGTACTTAGTTTTCATAGAATCACTTGAAAATTTGATTGTTCAGGTCAGCAGTGTATTTCCTTTTGCAATGTTATGTTATTATCTCTTGATCCTTGAAACCTCAATGTATTTTAAATAATTCCCACAACATATAAACAAATAGTCTAAATCAGTTAGTTTTATTTAAAATAATAATAATAATGACCAAGAATTATCATAGAGAAGTTAGTTTCCACAATTATCAATTGAATTTTAAAACACTCGACCTATTCATACTATTTTAAATCAATCATTAAATAGTAAAAAATAACTCTATAATAACTGATCAAAGATATTCCAAAAATATTGCATCGTTTACTTATACAAAATTCAAATTTGAAAAACATTAATATATATAAATATATGTGTGTGTGTGTGTAAAAGAAATATAAATTCAATAACATCGAATTAACAACTTTGAATATATTCATCAACATTACATATTAATCAATAAAATTTAAATAAATAAACTCATTATAAATATATTAAATTTTTTGAAGATCCATGATGAGGGTTTATATGAAAACTAATAATAATTAAAATCTTTATATAAATATATTTAAATGTTTCTAAAAACACCTCATGATGTTTACATATAATTAATATGATTTAAAAAAATTAATTATAACAACTAATATTTTCATGAAGTAAATTATGAAACTGAAATTCCTACAAAATAGATAATCTCAAAATATAAATAACATAGACTGACCACAATTATGGATATGGTATGGTGAAAAACAATTGTCTATTTTATAAATAAACTATTTGAGATCTAAATGTTGTTCAATACGACATGCTCTAAAAACATATTACCTTTTAATAATTTTATGAGGGTAATCCATTTTAAGTTTACATACATTTAAAATGAAATTATCAAAACAAGTGTATAACTTGAAATATATAATTTTTATAAATTTAACCATAAAATATTTTTCATAGAGGTATGTTCAATATGATATATAAATGTAAGTATCACATATGTTTAAATGTAATATTAAAACTCTATAGCTACATAACGGTAAGTAATAAGTTCGATGTATAATTTTTAGTTCATATATGCATTTACAGTTAACAAGAAATAAGATTTCATAAAGGTATTAATATATCAAACAAGATACATAAGTGTAGAATAAAAATTATAAATAATTATTAAAAGTAAAATTATAAATTCTATTTTAAATGTATGTAAAAAGAAGGTTCATAAAGGTAATAATATTAGCTCATGTAAATGTTTTACAAAACAATTTACTCTATGTAATGTATAATTACTATCTCTACCTTAAATTAAAAAAACATAGAAAAATTTAAAAACATAAAATTGTTTTTATAAAATATTTAAATAGAAATCATATTTTTAAACTAATAAAAAATTAAATATTAAACACAATTATTTTCATAACATATAAAATTTAATAAACTAAAAAATTATGTGAAATTGTAAATACAAGTAATAATGAAAATTAATATATTTTTATTTATCAAAACATAATTAATGTAAAGTGACAATGAGGAACACAAAAAATATCTTCCTTAAGATCAGGGTAAATCTGCAATGAAATCCATATAAATTCCCTCACATTCTACTAGAGATAATTTAATGGTCGCAAAACCCACCTAAAACATGGTTATATTCCTTCATATGCTAGTAGACTAAACAACGTTATATAAACCCCACTGCTAAAATATTCATACCATACCATTGTAATATGACCCCTAAATGCATGGTATACCATGGATACATGAGGATGCACATCCACTACTGATCTATGGAACTCATAGAGAACCTACTCACACACTTATGATGGAATACAAAACCTCACCCCAAACACCATCCAATATTGGTCATTCTCCAAAAAATCCTAAATAGAATCCCCATGGATGACATAGTTTAACATAATCCACACTTGTATGTCTCCCCACTGAGACTCCTCCACCTTCAATATCATGGTTAATTTACACTATATTTTGAAATAGGAAAACTCTACCACCAACATCCTCCTCATTGTGCTAAAATTTGAAAATCTCCTCCATCCCTCTATATAAATAACATAACTCCTGAAAAAAAAATCCCCATATGTCATTCTACTCAACACATCAACAAATACATTACCGATACATGATGTATAGAGGATCATAAATTTTTATTCCTTTAAGAACTCCATCCATTGTCACTTATTTCAATTTGGATATGGTTACGAGAAAATATACCTCAGGCACTTGTGATCTATGTAGAATAAATCTCACTTACCAATGAGGTAATGTATCTACAACATTATATAAAATAAAAATACTGTGAGCTCAGGATTTTGGGTATGCTATTTATGATTTTGTGGTCATAACTACTTTGACCCATATGGTATCACTATTTTCTTTAATCAAGACACAACCCAAAACAATATGGGGGAATTACCAAATAACTCAAAAATCACTCATTAATCCATCCTCAAATAGATGAGTGCACTAATAAAGATCTTATTTAGGTAGTAAATGTATACATGAAACTCGTCAGTATATGTTAACAACTAACCATCCCATTCTATTTTTTTTCAACAATGATTAAAACTAATATAAATCAAACAAAAACCTACGATATTATCCCATAAGGCCAATGAAGCTATGAGCCTCTGTATCATTCTTCTAGATTGAATAATAAATGACTACCTCGATCATTGGATCACTAACTGATACTCCCTAATAAGAAACAACATGACCAAGGAAATATATATTATGTGTCCAAAATATACACTTGGATAACTTTACATAGAGCTACTCATGATGCGAAACTACCTTTAGATTCTCATATTGGTCCTCTTACGAACGTGAGTATACAAGTAAGTCATTGATCAACAAACCACATATAGATTTATAATGTCATGGAAAAAAGAGTTCATTAGTCCCATAAAAACACATGGGTCATTAATTATATTAAATTAAGTATCCAAACACTCAAATATTCCATTATAATATCTAATATTAGCCTTCAATATATCCTCATATTTTACTCTCATCTGGTGATATATAGAAAATAGAACAATCATAAAAAACAAGCTAGATAAATTAAATTATTGGAATAAATTATTTATCCTCAAATGAGGGTAATAGTTCTGTACTTACAGTTGATTTAGGCCCCATTAATAAATAAGAAACCAGAAAACACTATTTTCCTTATTATAGAATAATAATGTATCACCCTAAGGTGATATACTTGGTCAAATGAAATACTTTTACACCAAATTTTTTATCTGGATCCTCAACTCTAATAGATCATAAGGTTACACAATATAGTGATCTATTGAAATCTAGAGAATCATAGGGATGTAAATCTATCCTAAAGTCAATATCACATAGAGGGGTAGGGTGACAACGTCACCTAGAAACAAATCCAGAAAAACTTCTAAGACTCTAGTGAAATCCACCATCTAATCTACTAAATCTAAGGAAAGAACTTAATAATGATTCAATAATGAATATTAACATATATAACACATATAAAGACCACTCTCACCATTGAATAATACCTTCTATCATCCTTTATCATAGATAATGAATTTCCTCTAGAAGAAATAAATGATCATTTTCAAAAAATAAAACCAATCAGTGACATAAACGTCATCTTATGGATGTATATGAAGTAGAAATAAATCCCAAGACAACTAATTATACATCATCATATTCTCATAACTAAGAAATACATCGAACACGATTCTGTTACCTCCAAAAAGATTATTCATCACTAGGGTAAATCAAATCATCTCGATATTGATCCCGAAATCCCACACTAATGTCGGGGCAATAATGAAGTGTGATGATTAAACATAAAAAAGGTATAATCCAAGTTATATGATAAGAATATAGTACCTAAAATTATCTCTATCCCTTCTAGTGTTTAAGGCTCAAATGTATGAATTTGTCTACATCATATTACTTTGCCTCACTACTGACTACCACCTGTAGAACTACGCTTATCCAAATTTTCTAAAGGTTTTGGAAAAAAATGAGGTTGTCCTCTACAACTCCATATCCTTTCTATGATACATAAACTTGTTTTCTGTGAAATTGATATGAACTCTAAGGAAACTATTTATAGGGATGATAATGAATTTGAACACTGTTGGTAGATTAAGCACTAATAAAGATTGGACACTGGTGCCACTAACATCCATAAAATTTTAAAGTGAATCACATAGGCATAGAACTCTTAGTAGACACTCAATTACTTTTTTCTCTAAAAAAATTAGGTGAAAGGAAGGCTACTGAATCTTAACCTCCATCGATAGAAACATCAATAGTTTAGATAACTGCGATCCTCTAATAATATATCTTCACATTGAGGAAATCTAATTGATCCCCTATCGAGATGACCTTGGATGATATTTTATCCTATCAAATGGTTTGAACTTCTTATGTATCTCTAAGAAAATATTCATTATAAATTAGGTGACTATATATGAAACTCATGGTCACAAGACTTTATCCAAACACTATAATCTCAATTCATAATTAAGGGAAAGATTAGGGGAATAGAGAATGAGACTCTTAAATTGAATCATAGGTTATATCACACTCAAAATTACCAACCAAAGAGAGATAATATAACACCTATTCACATATATCATCATGGAAGATAGAAACTTATCCTGAAACTACCTTTGGAAATCATCCCATGAAACATATGCCTCCATCCATTCCCATAGATATAAGATCAACCACTACCATACTGATCCACATATCTAACCAATGTCCAGCAAAACCCGACACATAGGGATAGCTAAAATAAAACCAAAAGAGATCCTAAGAAACTTTGTCTAGTGCAATGTCTCCATATCTATGACTATCCTCCCATACTTATCTGATCCTTGATTCTAGAACTTGTTTTTTGTTTAATGTCTATAATTCATGAATTAATATTAACAATTAAAATCATTAATTTTATAATTTAATTTATAACCTTGATCTAATTATTCATATTTTTATTTACTTTATGGATGGAGATAATTGAAATGTGTTTTTGTGGGAAAAAGGAAATGTATATCAATATTTTTTGAATTCATTTTCAAAAAAGAAATAACTAATGATTTTTTTGTGTGAAAAAGGTAGTTCTAATAGTATAAAATGATTATATGAGAAAGGATAAAAAGAAGATTGAGTCTAGAATTGGTTGGTGATTGAGAATTTATCAAGTCCTAATAAAAGAAAATCCTGGAATGGGTGATCACTAAGAAGGTGGACCGGTATGGGGAGGGGTAGAGGAAACTAATTTAGAATGATTCTCTCCACATTATAACATATAATGAAATAAAAATGAATTTTATTTATTGATGTTGGATGGACTAACCCTGAGATCTATTAATTCTAACAAATGAAATGTTGTTTCTGTACCATATCAATTTTTTCAACCCTAAATAAAATAATTCACACCCCCACTTCTTTCCTTACATTATCACTAAATATACAAAATTATGGCTGCATGTGGAGCTTGAGCTCACCATGATGAGACCATAATTATCATGAATGATCAAATAGAGGTAATAGACAACTTATATAGAGACAATATGAAGGAGAAACTCTGTTTTTGGTAAATGAAACTACCTAACTAATCTCCTCCGAGCACCTAAAATTATATTGGATTTAAAGTGTTTGACTCCATTTACCCACCACACCCAAAATCATTCACTACATAGAATGGTTATTATATAATTACCTAGTAAAAAATCATGGGAGTGCAATTAATAGATATAAAAGAGTTGTATCATGTATACTGTTTTTAAAGGAAACAAATAGAAATGTATTATGTGAAGTTTTCTCATAGAAAAATGAAGAATATAAAGTTGAACCATTGAAAAAATATTACATATTGAAAGCAGTATTTCATAGATAGTGTATGAAGATGTGGATGTTAAAACATATATAAAACAACTAGCGAAACATTCATGAAAATGATTCTCTCTCAAGTTGTTCAAACTTAAGCATGTTTGATTAATTTAGAAACACTGAGTAGTATGTTGTGTAGTGTGTGTCCATGAATCATAGGGATTTAATGAAATCAATAAACTAAGGGTTTCAACATGGGTGATGGAGTTATAACACCCCAATATTTTATAATCTATTTCTCTTCAATTAAATATTTTTTGATAACTTTTGATACATGAAACCTATAGTCTAAATGAAATGTAATATGGTATATTATTTTAAATTAGCAATTAAATTGTAAGAATGAATAGTAATAACAAAACTTTGATAAATATTTTTAAAAAAATTTAGGTAAATAAAATGAATTTCTAGTAAAGTCAAAATATTATTAAAATATATACATTTTCCTCAAAAATGTTTTTTTATTGCTCTTTGTGAGAAAATAATGTAACTAATTTCCACCAATTTTGGAAAATTTAATTCAAAAAAATAAATTCATTTTTGAAATCATCTTGTAAAAATTAACTTAGGGAGTTTTTTATGGATTTATCTGAATAGAATAATTCTATATTGAATATTTAAAATACTTATTTTCATTGAAAACTGTATTTTTGTTTCAACCATTTTAAAAATTCCATTTTTATTAAAATTGTTTAAAATTGAAATTAATTATCTTATATTATAAATAATCCAAATAAGTACATTTTAATCAAATTAATTGTTTTATTTTGTATGAAAACATTTATATACAAAAATTGATTTTTTTTGAAAAACCAATTTTCATTTCATTTTGAGTTTTTATATAAAAATAATTTCTTCCAATTATTTAAATTGAATTATAAAAAATGGATTAAATATTTTTGAATCATTTGGTCCATTTTTTAAATAGGTCCCTTTTATTTGTGAGTTTTATGAATAGTAACTATAATAAACTGAATTTCCCCTAGGCCCTTCCATTGTGAAAACCATGTTTTGGGGTCTTCTAGGAGCTTCCCATGGCTTATTTCAAGAGTTTTCCAAATTTCCAGTTTTTTCATCGGTATGTCAGTTCGTCGATATGTCAGTGCATTGGCATGTCAGTGCATCGGTGCGTCAAGGGGCATCGACCTCGGTGAGTCAAGGGGCATCAACATCAGTGAGTCAAGGGGCGTTGGCATCGGTGAGTCAAGGTGCGTCCTCATTTGTGAATCAAGGGGCGTCAACATTGGAGAATCAATGGGTGTCAGTGTCGGTAGGGAAAGGCATTAGTAGGTCTCATCGGTAGCTCACCTGTTGGTAACTCAGCATTGGTGGCTCAATGCTGGTAGCTTAGGGCGTCGGTATTTTGAGGCATTGGTTGGTTGGGGCATCAATTGTCTATGGAATTAGTAGCTTAGAATCGGTGACTCACCCATCACTGACTCACCCATCGGTGACTCATTTCCACTTTTTCCATGTTTTTCTATTTTCTCCCCTGTTAGGCGTTTATATCCATTTAAAGTTAATCTATCAACACATAGCCATCCTGTGCTCTATCTCTACCATTTTTTAGGGGAATTATTAAATCTCAATTAATTCCAACGTGTGAAACCACCAAGACACAGGGTCAAACCCCGATCCGACTTTTAAGTACTTTGAAATGGTCTCCCTAATTTTAGGATCTAACATCTTCTTAAGTTGAGATTCCCGTCCTTCTTCCTTTTTGTTTCTCCAGATGCACCTGGAGACTTCCTCCCAATACGAGTCATGCACCCGTGCTAGCACCCTTCCCTCTCATCCATGGAGTTCTTTCTGCGAGCAGCGTCATCCCCTGTTCTTGGTTTAAGAAGGAACTTTGATATTTGATCATCAAAGTAAGGATTTACTCTTGCTTCTATTTAATTGTGCATCATGAAACATGTGTAAAATAATATTTCCTTATAAGGAATGGTTAGATACTCTTCTTAAAAAGATAATTAAACATGGATTTAATATGATCAAAAGATAGCTCAAAAAAATAAAATAATGGCCTAGGTGTGGTTTGATGTTGGTCTCCTATTTTATTTTGTTATCTTGGATTCTTTTATGGCTGTTGTGGCTGTATGCCTTCTGAAAATCATCACTGTTAGTGGTTTTTTCTTGTGCACTGGTAATGTTTTGTTGTGATGTTTTGATGTAAAAATGTGACATGAGATCTGATCAATCACTTAAACTCAATTAAATAAAGGGATTCCCCAGGATCAAACCTGTTCTGTGTGACATCTTTTATATTAAAGTGTAAATTAAAGAACTCATGTTGGATAAATTTGAATACGCTTGGTTTAATTGTTGAGATTATGTGCTCTTTGTTTTGGTTTGGGTTTTGTGGGCTTTGTATATGGGGTGGTACAGGGGGTTGTTGGTGTCTCAATATGGGAGATTGATTTATTGAGGAATGGATGACGTTTTTGGAAGTTGAACTACCTTTATGTTGTGTTTTTGTCACGATGTGACATCGAGCAGTGGGATCTTGGTGTGGTTGTGGAGTTGTTATGCAGTTGGACTTCATTAGGGATTTTTTTGGGTAGCGGTGCTTTAGGGATGGGTTGTGAAAGAAATAATGGGAGGTTTTACTTTGATGAATGAGAGTTGGAAGGATTTAAAGAGGGACGTGCAGTGGGACTGCAAGTTTAGTTTTGTGTTGTGGTCCAGTAGGACTATAGTTTGTCTTTTTTGGTTGCTTTGCATGGTTATGGTTGTTAGTTTCCCAGTAGTGTTGGACTAATTTTATGTTGAATCCCCTTAAATTAATAAATGGTAACTGAATAGGAAGGGGTTTGGTTTATGCTTTTTCAGTGGCTGTTGTGTGGTTGTGCATGTAGGGGTAGCAACAAAAGCAGTGTTGGTATGGGTTTTTTGTCTGTTCGTGTGAAACTCGTAGGTCAAGGATGAGTTTTTGATTTCCTATATATATATATATATATATATATTTTATTTCATTGTGTTTTTTCTATGCACCCCACCCTTTTTGGGCACTATGTGCCGAACACCTCCATTTCATGGGAGACAATGGGTTTCCCAACATCCTGGTGGGAGGATGGATGACTAGTTACTGATTTTCGTCCTTACACCCTCTTCCAGATCTTACTTCTTGGGCATATCCAGGTAGGATGTAATGGCTCGAGGCTAACCATAGTACAAGATTATTTCGGAAAAGGTTAGTTTTGGACGAGGGGCTTAGGTGTTTTTGGGACATTTATGTTTTCCAAAGTATCTTCAGGATGAGGCCCAGATGTCTTCGATCCTAGAAGTGGTTGTTTTGTCCTAGATGTACGCAGGCATGGTTGTCTATGGTTTGAGGCCCAGGTGTTTGCAGGAAGTTCATGATAGTGGGACTATGTGTGGAAAAAGTAGAAGCATCAAGATGTTAGATCGTTAGGAAGGAGCAGCTAACCAGTGGGAAAAGCAATGTTGGGTACCCAGGTGTCGATGTTCTTATACTATTACTTTAAATAAATTGAATTAATTGGGTGGGTGTACCTTAGTGAGGTTGGGATGGTTAGTATTCCTTGGTAGGTTCTTGAGGTTCTACTATTTTCTCACAGGGTCATTAGTATGTTCCCTAACTTGTGCACGAGTAGCTTTAGTTTCCCTAATGAGTATACTTGTATACTCACACTACGTATGTAAAACCATTTTTAGGTTTTTAAGAGGACTTTGAGGACCATGACGGACCTTACTAGCTCAGGCATCGAGATATTTGTTGTTTCTGCTTAGTTTCTTTTACATGGTATATTATATGGGAGATTTGTTTTACTTTTCATTAGTTTTACTTTTGAAAATTCATGTGGTAATGGATTCTTGGCTTTAATTTTACATTAGTCATTGGTGTTGCTGGGAGTTGCAATATTATCTTCCGATATTGTTATATAAAAAGGTAATGCCTTCTATTTGTTTGAGATTCCATACCCTTGGTGATAGTATCCACTTCAGGGCCTATTGAAGGCGGCACTCGGGGGTCATTATCTCTCCTTCATCTTGGAGAAGGAAGGGCATGACACTTTTCCATCACTTCCCTCCTCTTGAAGATGGTGAGTCATGGAATAATGGTATCAGAGGTGATTGTTGAGTGATAGGATGGTGTTCGGGGTTAGGCACTAAGATGATTGAAAGGGTTGGTAGGGAAACCATGTTAGGTAATATTGGTGCAAGAAATAATCCAGGGAAGACCGGCTAGGACACATGATTTTACTACCCCCTTGATCTGATGCAAGGACTAGGGGCATACTGACCGACCCGGTGAGGCTACACTAATTCCAAGGTAGAGACCCTAGTACAGGCACATTTATCATAATGACATTTGTTCTTGTGTTTCTAGGTGTTTTTGTAAATAAAATAAATAAAACTTTCAAACAAAATATGAAAGGAAATTTCCACACTACTAGGGCTTAAGAGTTTCTTTTCTTCTTTTTCGTCTATGAAACCCGAGCATCATCCATGAGTGGTAATAGTAGTAGACTCCCAATAGGTTGATCTGGTTGATTAGTGGAGGGACGATCAAGAGGAAGAGGACAACTAGTGGTGGAAGATTCTATTGGCCTCTAAGAGGTAGACCCTGGGAAAGTATGAGGGAAACATCTTAGACATGGAGACAGAGAGATGGCTCGAGGAGCTCGTGATTGCTTTCATCTTGATACAGGCTTTTAAAAAGTACTCGGTTCCTCTGGAAGTGAGCCAGATGTGAGGAGTAGTGTGTCAATGGTGGACACTTTACCTCAGGGATAAGAAAGAAACTAAGGTTTCGTGGGAAGACTTTGAGAAAGTGTTTCGGGCGGAATTCCTTTCTTCCACGATGAAGGCCGAGAAGAGGTCGGATCTTCTCTCCCTTCAGAAAGGGAGTATGTCTATAAGGGAGATGGGGATCAGGTTCAAGGATATACTTTATTTCTCTCCAGATATCTTTTCGGACGAGGATTCATGAGAAATATGCTAGGAGGGGGCAACATGACATTCTCTTCATTACGGTGTTACTCCCTTCACTCTACCAGCATACTTAGAGGTTTAGAAGAAGGATGAAGTGGTGGAGAGGATGCACACACTAGGAGGTGTGTGACGAGAGGGGAGATAGCCGAGTTCATAAAAGGTAAAGGCCGTTAGCAGCAGGTCTCCAGTGTCATGGCCTTCCAGGATTCGGATAATGGGGAATAGGCCTCAACAGTTCCAATTCCGATCTCCCAATCCCCGCCCTTTCCCCATGGGACTAAGACTGATATTCTTTATCTATGGTAGCCATGGGAATCTTCAGAATTAGTGCCCTATTTGAGGGTTGTACAGTGGGGGTGGGAAGTCCTAGTGCCCACCTCCAAAGCAGCAGTTGCCTACCAGGACCTTCTAGTAGCAGGGGTAGTGAGATTGTGCTCCACTGAGGGAAGATATTGCTAGAGGAGGATGACCTCAGGGCGCTCCTCAGGGTTCTCGACCAGGGCGTGGTCAGGGAGGCGGTTGACATGTAATGTCCAGGAATTTCAGTATATTCTTTTACTTATATAGAATTATTTTGAGACTTTCAAATATAACGGCGTGTGATTCCGAGGCTCAGAGTGCCCAGAATGATCCGTCGAAGTTTTGCAAAACATTATATAACGCACGTAAGCATTTTTCCTGAAAAAGTGGAATAACTCTTAATCGCTCCCCGGATTAGAAATCTGAGGGCACCGATGTGCTCAAGATGGTTGGTTTACCCTAGGCATGACTTATGTTTAGTCAGTAAGAGCCTCCTATAAGAAAACCCGAAAATGTTATAAATGTAAATAAAATAATCAAATAAAGTTATATTATTTTTAAACTGCTTATAACTCACAAATGGTAACTCAAATTAAATACCTGAGACCACCACTGAACTTGTGAGGGTATGATTTCTTTAGAAAGATGCTAACATTGGCCGGTGTGGGCCACTAGTGAAAGTTAGTTTTTGGCTGTAAATAAAATAATTAAGTGACAATTATTTTATTAAAAAATCCATAACTTCTAAATGGTAACTTGGATAGTAAATCCAAGAGTACCTTTGGGTTCGTTGGAGTGTGTTCCACTTAGGCAGAGCCTAACCTCGAATGGTGTGGGTCGAGGGTGACTATTAATAATTTACTGTAATTGTTTCGGGTACGATCAGTAAACGCACGAGTGGAGTTTTCTAAATTTTGAAGCATTGCTTGGATTGAAAATACAAGGGCACCATTGAAACCATATCTCTAGGATTCTCTTAAGGGAGGCCTCACTTTGAGCATAGTAGGTCCAGAGAAAAAGTTAGTTTTTGGAAATTTTTAATAGTATAAATAAAATAACTTTATTATATTCCTCCAACAGACAAGCTGTAACGTGGGACCAATGACATGTCAATCCAATAAATGGATTGAACCTCCAATCTAAGTAACAAAAACATTGGGGGAAATAAAGAGGATTCCTAATTAATATGCCACTATTAAATTCCAACATCGTTAATTACCCTCCACCACACCTATATATATGGATCGTGGGGGATGGTATCGACATAGATTCACCAAGAAACAAAGTGCTAAATGAGAGCCATGATGTCATAACCTAAAAAGACAGAGCCGACCTAGCGAGAGGTGATTGGTGACACCGAACCACGAACCGAAAGACGATGTACGAGTAGTGTCATTGGGAACTGATTGCGGGGATGAAGAATGCTGACCCACCTTCAAGAGCGGACACTATCCAATGGGTTTTCAAGGTAGGGGTTATATTTGTTTGTGCATTTTTGATTCCCTCTTCCCCATTATTGAAATTATTCGAAGAATGTGGGTCAACCGACTAACGGGTTGACCCACGATTCATTCATCTTTGCGGGAGGTTATTGCAGGGAATCTTGTGGGGTTAATCTTGTTGTTTAATTCAATTGTTATTAAACCCTTAACCCACATCATGTTTACGAGCTAACGCAAAGGGAGCGGGCCAAACGAACCCAGACCTAACCCTCCAATATCTTTCTATCCTTGTGCCACCTTTGGAAGACCGCGACCACGTCGACACATGCTATAAGAGGATGGATACGGATCGTCAGCCGTGGAGAATGGAGGAGGTGTCCGACAAAATGACCTGCCGCGGGAAGGAAGGCGGAAAGAGCGACATGCCACCGACGAATGGAAGGTGCGACCGAAGCTGCGGCGGAGGCCGAACCCACCTCCGGCGGTTTCTGTGGTGCCGCTGCCTCGCCAACTGAATGACCTTCAGGCCATTCAGAAATCTGAAAGACTAGGGGGTTACACCCCCCCCGCGTCGAACCAAATTGGGTGGATTCCCTCAGAGCAGGCCCCCACGCTCGGAACGGGCCACCTCCCTCGCATCGGGCTGCCGCCCGCGAGCCGGGACACCGACCTCGGACCGGGCCGCCACCCTCTACCCGAGCAGCCGCCCTCGAGCCGGGCCGCCACCCTCGAGCCAGGACGCCACCCTCGAGCCGGGCCGCCGCCCTCGAGTGGGGCCGCTGCCCTCGAGCCGGGTCGCCGCCCTCGAGTCAGGGCGCTGCCCTCTGAGCTCGGCCGCCACACTCGGAACTAGCCACCGCCCTTGGACTGGGTCGTTGCCCCAACGGGAAGACTTCCCAGCGTGATGCCGCCGTCAGACCAAGATGCTGCCCCACATGGGCCAAGCCACCCCTTTGCAGGCCGCCCTTGCGAGACTCCCCTCTTGCTGGCTGAGTCCACTTAGGGCCCTCCCAGACTAAGTCGAGGCTGGTCTGTCCGACCGGGTCGGACCGGAATTGGGCCCGAACGGGCCCATAAACACTCAAAGGCGCTTATCCTGAGGACCGAAGGCTCATTTTAATAACCGTCTGCAGCATTGGGACCTTTGAAAAAAGGCAGAACTTTTTCTGTACTCCATTAGAGTTTCGGAGAATCTTGCATTTCGGCCAGGTTGGATCACACCCACATCCAACTAGGCCCTCAGCACTGAAATACCAATAATGCACAGACTGGGTATCTGACAGATGTATTGTCTTTTGTGTTGGAACCCTTTTTTCCATAGAGGGTCATCCAGTTACTTATTTGTGAGACTTAGTTCTGGTAGAGATATGATTGATGGATTGGGGAGCGGTTCTCCCAAGCGCACTACATTTAGAACCCTGGAACAAACTAAGACCTAACGACTGTTGACTTTTTGACTCGGAGTGACTCGAAGGCCGCAGTACGCAATGGGGAAGAGTACCTTAGTAGACCACGATGGGGGTGGGTGGTTCTGTGTGACCTGGCAAGCCACAGTGGGGAGAAACCTTGGTATATTATGGGGAGGAGTACCTTAGCAGACCACGTTTGGAGGGGGGGGGGTGACTTTGTGTGATGAGGAAGACCCACGATATGTGATGGGGAGCAGTACCTCATCAGTTCAAGGTTAGTGGGAAGTGCCTCTGTGTGGTGCGCCAGGGACACTTTACTAGATAGAGGAGGATTTATCCAACAGCTGAGGTGTTCGACTATGTGACTCGGGATGCTACTTCTTACTACCCCCTAGAATAAATCTTGGTGTGAGATGTATTTACTTTGATTTTGTGATTGAGGTTATGATACGTGGTACTTTACATATGTGGTACTTTACCTTCATGGTGTTACCTTGTGGTTTTTATTTGTGGATTCTAGGATACCGTCAAGGTCTTAGGGTCCCTACTGAGTATGGTTATACTCACCCCTGCCCGGGCTTCACTCGCACTTTGTTGTGTCTTATGTAGACAATGGGAATTTGGGCTGAGGTTTGAGGGAGACAGGACCTCGTGGTATGCGGAGGAGACAGACAGACGTGGAGTGCTGAAGAGTCAATCTGCACCTACCCTTTAGGTAGGATACATGGTGGACTATTGGTTGTGATGCAACATAGGGACTACTGGTTGTGAGCTGTACCTACCCTTCAGGTAGGATATGTGGAGGATGATTCAGGAGCTGTTTTTCACCTTTTCAGCAGTTTTTTACGTTTCAGTTGTACATGTACTCTTCCAGTTGGGCTTGTATTCTGGCCCCTTTACTTTCAGCACACTTTTACTCCAACAACTTACTTCATATTTTCTTCTTTTTGTGTTCTCAGATCGTTTTTTTGTACAGGTTCAAAGGAAATGACTTCCTTCTTTAGGGAATATGCTTTTAGGTGCTAGTCACCAACCCATGGACTATGGAAGGCGGGCTTGGGGTAGTCATGGAACGGGCTCCGAGGTACGGGTCGTGACAAAGTGGTATCAAAGGAGTTAGATTCCACCGAAGAACTATGACTATTATCTTTTCTATGTGGCATTAGTGTTATGTGTTTTGAGTGTGGTTTTTAGTTTGGGGAGTCCATTGTTGGTGTGGCAGCTAACATATCCTTACACTAGGACCTTGAATTATGATATCCAACTCAGCACATGAAAACCCTTATTGCATGTGTTTTTGAAAATTTTTTCTTTTTAATTATTTGGAGTCAGCTCACAAGGTATAACTTAATGACCATGGCACACCTGTTCCTTATAAGTATGCTACCTCTTAGACAGCCACCCAGGTTTCCTGAGAGAGTACGCGATGACAACCCAATGAGTGACGAGGCCTCAGTGTGGGGCCCTCTTACGACATTGGCACCTTCGGGTGGTGTACCAGCAACACCACTACCCATTGGACAACTGTTTCCACAAACCCCACCAGTAGAGGGTGCACGCTGACTGAACGCATTGCACAAGTTCTAGCGGCAGAGGCCTCTGAGGTTCTGAGGTGAGACGAACCCATAGGCAGTTGAGGACTGGATGGAGGCTGTGGCTAGAGTTTTCCTCCTAGTTGAGACACCAGAAGAGAAGATAGTGATCTTAGCTTATAGTATTTTCTAGTGAGTTACCATGGGGATGGTCTTATTAGTGATGGGGCTTCAGTATATGGAATGTTTCCTGAGATAGTACCTTCAGGTAGTGTGTCAGCTATATCACTGGTCGTTGGTCAACAGTTACAACTGGCGGTACCGGTAGAGGACACATATAGGCTTAGTGCCTTACACATGTTTCAGCATCAGATACCCCTCATATTCCAAGGTGACCCCGAATCCCATGCAGCTAAGGACTGGCTTGTGAAGGTAACCAATATTTCATCTAGTCGGGGCACTATTCGATCAAATGGAATTTATAGTAGAGAGCCTTCTATGTGGCTCATCAAGATGATGACAAGAACTATATTACCCTAATACTGAGAAGAGGTGACTTTTTCTGTGGATAAGTCTGACAAACTTCCTCAGAAAAGGTATTCTATTACCATAAAGAGATAATATATGATAGTTTCCTAGAGCTTATATAGCTTCGGTAAAATGACATGTCAATAGTTGATTATTTATCGAGGCGTACCGACCATCCTTGATACTCGATGAATACAATATGATTAGTGATTCAGGGCTCAGACTCCGAGAGAGGTGTCTTCAGGGAAATATAAGCTAGAAATAATCCACTATGATTTCCTACTAATGTTAGAGTTCTAGAGAGAACCTTTTGTGGTTGAATGTTCTTTGGATGAGTGAATACAGCCAGTGAATGTTAGTAGTATGAAAGCAGGAAACTGATGCCAGTCTCGAAGACTTGGGTGTGTAAAATGTTTCGGGAAGAGGAAGTGAAGGGGAAGATGAATCTGCAAGGCAGCAGACATGGAAGTGGATCTAGCAGAGTAGGATGAGGTAGTATACATTTCAACATGTTACAACCACCACCTCAATGTGGTCCCCACCAGGCTCTAGGAGCTGGAGGATAGGGGGAGGGAGTAGCTACTTGCGGTTAAGGAGTGTGACCCAAGGACTACATGAATGATTATAGGTATGATCTATGTCTACTAATAGCTTTGTATTAATAGAAATTGGTACCAATCATTACTTCCTTCCACAAATCTGGTCAAAGACCTAAAGTTTCTGGTTAAACCATTGACTTGACCCTCACGTCTGGAGATACCTTTGGGTGGAGACTTAATAATCACACTTACGCCAATAATGTGATTTGACCCTTGAGGTGAGAGTTTCAGTTGGAGCCAATTGGTGGAAGCATCGAGGCCTTACGATGTTAGTTTGGGTATGGAATGGGAATACACAGTTCATACTCAAATTGAATGTATTAGGAAAAAAAGTTGTGGTTTATCTACAATGTGAGAATGGTGTTTTTATTGGTTGGCGAAAAAGGAAACCCAGGCAGCACTAGATAATCTCATGCATAGGGGGGTGCATCCGATCACTCCTGAGTTGGCCAGACTGACCCTCATGAAAACATGATTTTTGAGTTTTTAGTTCCAAATAGAAGTGGAAAAGCATGGGGACATATTTTCAAAATATGTGTCTAGGATTACCTCCTCTAATGGAGAGGTAAATCTTCTTTGGCTAGGTACTATCGAATATTTGTACCCGACTTCTCAAGGGTACCGACACCCTTGTCACCTTTGAAGAAAAAAGGGGGAAACTTTCCTTTGGATGGAGAAGTGTCAGCAGGGATTTCAGGAGATGATACAGATACTAACAAGTAGAACTACGCTACCCATGACCTTGAGTTAGCAGCAATGGTCTTTGCACAGAAGATGTGGTGGCACTACCTGATGGGTGAATGGTATACTATTTACACTGATCACAGGAGTATCAAGTGTATATTCTCACAGAAGGATCTACCCTGATACATCAAAAATGGCTAGAGTTCATCTCGGACTATGACATTGAGATAGTATATACTCCTAGGAAGGGGAACATGGTAGAAGACACACTCAACAGGAGGACTGGTCTACAACTACTGAGTGAGGCGTCAATGTAGCTAGTTGAATTGCAGATATCCTTCATGGATAATGATGGAGGAGCTTACCTCTAGTCTATGACTGTCACTCCCCCAATTCTTCACCAAATTCGGGGGGTGGGGGGGGGGCACAACATGAGATGTTTACTGCAAGGCCTGACGGGCTCATATATCCTCATTATTGTATCCTGATGTATTTTATGAAGGTGGGGAGCATGTCATCCTCTTCAGAGGATGCGCCATGGTGCTAGTGATGCTTCAGGAGGAGGTGTTGAGGGATATCCATACATCCCCTTTAAAAATACATCCAGGAGTGACAAAGATGTATCAGGACCTCCGACGTTAGTACTGGTGTCCAGGGATGAAGGAAGCAATGGTAGAGTTTGTATCCTAATGCCTCACTTGTTAGCAAGTGAAAAATGCTCAGAGCTGGTAGAAGTCTTATACCGATAGGAGGAGGGAGACCATGTATTCCTATGGGTCACACTTCGACGAGGTTTGTGGAGATTTGGCCAGAGTGGAACGTTATCTCCGAGGTTCATCGGAACTTTCTAGTTTCTCATTAGAGTGAGCGAGGTGGTGTACCATCTATCTTTTTCCCCACAGATGCTCCAGTACATAATGTTTTTCATGTGTCACAGCTGAGGAGATGTGTGCATGATCCATCGCACGTTATCAACCTGGGTGAGTTGTACTTTGACGATGGGGTGACTTCTATGGATTTCTCGGGGGAGTTTGAGGATCGACAGGTGCGGGTCCTTTGTGGGTGGTCGATACCTCTGGTGTGCATTCACTGGCAGGATTTGATCCTCTAGGAGAGCACATGGGAGCGGGAGGCTCAGATTCATACTCAATACCCCCATATGTTTCCTCATCCTATGATTTCATTTTCTGGGACATAAATCCCTAAGGTATGGAGAATGTAATGTCCATAAACTTATGTATATAATTTTTAATTATATGGAATTATTTTGAGACCATGTAATCTAACTATGCATGATTCTGAGGCTCGTAGTTCCTAGAATGATCCATCGAAATTTTGTTAAACATTAAATAATGAGAGTAAGCAGTTTTAATAAAAAAGTGGAATAACTCTTAAACGGTTTCCTGGATCAGAAATCTAAGGGCACCGTTGTGCTCAGGATGGCGGGTTTACCCTAGGTGAGACTTATGTTTAGTCAGCACAAGCCTCTTGTGAGAAAACCCGAAAATAGCATAACCATAAATAAAATAATAAAATAAAGTTATTTTATTTTTTAAATGCTTATAACTCACAAACGATAACACAGATTAAAATTCAAAGACCACTGCTAACTCGTGAGGGTATTCTTTCTTTAGGAAGATACTAACATTGTCCGGTGCAGGCCACCAGTGAAATTTAGTTTTTGGCCATAAATAAAATAATTATGTGACACTAATTTTATTATAAAATCCATAACATCTAAATGGTAACTCGGATTGGAAATATGAGAGTACCATTGGGCTCGTTGGGGCGTGTTTCACTTAGGCAAAGCCTAACCTCAACCGGCGTGGGTTGAGTGTGACTGTTAATAATTTACTGAACATTTATTTGGGTATGTTCAGTAAATGAGTGAGAATAATTTTCTAAATTTAGATCCATTGCTTGGATTAAAAATCTGAGGGCACCATTGAATCTGAAGCGCTAGGATTCGCTTAAAGGAAGCTTCAATTCGACGGTTGTAGGTCTAGAGAAGAAGTTACTTTTTTGGAAAATTTTAATAGAATAAATAAAATAACTTTATTATTTTCTTTTTATTATGTTCCTCCAATAGACAAGAGGTAAGGTGGGGCCAGTGACATGTCAAGACAATAAATTAACTAACCCTCCAATCTAAGTAACATCATCATTGAGGAAAATTAAAAATCTTACTAATTAAAGATCCACCATTAAATTTCAATGTTGTTACATATCCTCCCCCACTTCTATATATATGGATCTTGTGGGGAGGTACTGGAAAAACATCGCCAAGAAACAAAGTGCTGAAGGAGAGCCACAATGTCGTACCCTTAGAAGATGGATCTGACCCAGCGGGAGGTGACGTGTGACTCCGAACCACGAACCAGAAGGAGACGTACGAGTGGCATCATTGGGAACCGGTTGTGGGGAAAAATAACGCCGACACACCTACAAGAGTGGATGATCTCAAATGGGTTTTCGAGGTAGGTGGTTATTTTAGTTTTTTGCATTTTTTATTATCACTTCCCCATTCTTGAAATTATAAGAAGAACGTGGGTCAACCGACTAACAGGTTGACCCATGATTCATTCGTCTTTACGAGAGGATATTGCAGGGAATCTTCTGGGGTTAATCTTGTTGTTTAATTCAATTATTATTAATCCCTTAACCCACTCATGTTTATGATATAACACAGAGGGTGAAAGCCTACCAAAATCGGACCGAACCTTCTGCTATCACATTATCCTTGCACCACCTTGGAATACCGCGATCACTTCGATGCATGCCGCAAGAGGAAGGTCGCAGATCGTTAGCTACGGAGAATGAAGGAGGTGGCTGCCACGATAGCTGGCTGTGGGAAGGAAAGTGGAATGACCACCGCAGCGTAAGAAAATGGAAGCTGCAGACGAAGGCGCGACGGAAGCCGAACCCGCCTCCGGTGGGTTCCGCGATGACCGATCGACGATCATGTGGTGTCGCCGCCTCGCCAAATGAAATAACTTAGGGCCATTTGTGAATCCGAGATATCGGGGGGTTACAAACCCCACCCACTCACGTCTGACCAAATCGGGCCGCCACCCTCTGAGTGGGCCGCCGCCGTCAGAGCAGGCTTCCGCCCTTGCCCTGGGTGACCGCCCTCAAGCTGGGCGGCCGCCCTCGCACCGGGCCGCCGCCCTCGAGCTGGACCGCTGCCCTAGAGCCGATCCACCGCCCTCGGAGCCGGGACGACATCCTCAGAGCGGTCCACCACCATTAGACCGGGCTGCCACCTTAGCGGCCCCCACCCCATCAGTCCGCTGCCCCCGGACCAGGTCACCAGCCGAACGGACTGTCGCCCCCGGACCAGGCCGCCGGCCTAGCAGGACGCCACCGCATGCGAGCCGGGTCGCCCCTTTAAAGGCTTCCCTATTCGGGTTGGGATTCCCCTCTTACGGGCCGGATCGAACATCGGCCTAGTGGGCTGAGTCCACCTCGGCCTAGTGGGCCGAGTCCACCTCGGCCCCACCCTGACCAGGTCGAGCTGGGTTGGTCCGACCGGGTCGGACCGGACTCGGGCCCAACCAGGCCCATAAACACTCAACGGGGATTATCCTGAGGACCAGACACCCATTTGACAAACCATCTACAAAGTTGGAACATTTAGAGCAAGAAGGCCCTTTTGGCTTACTCCATTAGAGTTTTAGAGAAACTTGGAGTTCGGCTGGGTTAGATCACACTTGAATCCAACCGGGCACATGGAACTGAAATGCCAACAACACAAAGACCAGACATCAGGAAGACACACCGTCTTTTGTGTTGGAACCCTTATGACATGGAGAATTATCAGGTTACTTCTTTTGGGGGCTTTTTGGGGGTTGAGATATGGCTGATTCCTTCGTGAGTGGTTCTCCCAAGCGCACTACGTTCGGAACCCTGCGACTGGATAAGACCTAAAGACTGCTAGTTTTTTGACTCGGTGTGACTCGACGGCCGCGGTATGAGATGGGTAGGAGTACCTTAGTGGACCAAGATGGGGGTGGGTGGTTCTGTGTGACCTGATAAGCCATAGTGGGGAGGAGCCACGGTACACGATATGGAGGAGTAACTTAGCGGACCGCGTTGTGGGGGGGGGGGGGGGGCTCTGTGTGACCCGGAAAACCCATGGTACATGATGGGGAGCAGTACCTACACAGTTTAAGGTTAGTGAGAAGCACCTTTGTGTGATGTGGCAGACTCACTGTACTCGATAGAGGAGGAGTTCTCTATCATCAGAGGTGCTCGACATTGTGACTGGGGATGTTACTTGTTACTACCCCTAGAATAAATCCTAGTGTGAGCTGTGTTTACTTTGTTCTTGTGATTTTTATTTTTCTATGTGGTACTTTAACTTCGTGGTGTTACCATATGGTTTTTCTTTGTTGAATTCTAGGTGACCTTTGGGTTCTCGAGGTCCCTAATGAGTATCGTTATACTCACCCCTGCACAGGCTTTGCCCGCACCTTGTTGTGTCTTGTGCAGATGACGAGCAGCTGGGATGAGGTTTGAGGAATCAATGAACTGGTGGTATGTAGAGGAGACGAACATAAGTGGAGTTCTGAGGAGGTGATTGGTACCTACCCCTTAGGTAGGATCCGAGTGGACCATTTGGTGTGATGCGACGCAGGGACTACTGATCGTGAGTTGTACCTACGCTTCAGGTAGGTTCTGTGGTGGATGATCCAGGAGATGTTTTTCACCTTTTGAGCTATTTTGTACCTTTCATTTGTACTTGTTCTATTCTTGTTGGGCTTGTATTCTAGCCCCTCTACTTTCATCACACTTTTGATACAATAGTTCTCTTCATAGTTTCTTCTTTTTGGGTTCTCGGACCGTGTGTTTGTACATGTTTAAAGGAAATGCCTTCTCGTTTTAGGGAATATGACATTCAGTGCTAGTCTCCTACACATGGACTATAGAATGCGGGCTTCGAGTAGTCACTACACAGGCCACAGGGGGGCAGGTCGTGACATGAAAGCTGAGGGGAAGAGGGGTTGGGCGTGAGTAGTTGCACGCTATAGAGGTAGAAGTTCTAGCAGGGCCATAAGATGTTTGAGGTAGGATCAGTCTGTTTAGTAATCTTAACTATGCCTTGTTTGATTCAAGATCTTTTCACTCCTTTGTTGCACCCAGTATTACCCATTCCTTGGGTCTGGATGTAGAGAGACTTTATATGACCCTGTTTTTGAGAATGCCAGTTGGAGTTCAGAACAACCAATTTGATATCTGTCATGAATGTAGACTAATGTTGGGGCCACATCAGTCTAGTGGGGATCTCTTTCTGCTTGAGATGCAACCATATGATGTCATATTAGGCATTGACTGTCTCTTTTCTATGCATGCTATTATCTATAGCTTTTGAAGAAGGGTCGTATTCTCAGATATGGGTGTCCAGAATGTAGCTTTCGTTGGCGAGAAACGTTTTCAGTAGAGAAGCCGGTGTGTGGAGCCCCTTCTTTTTTTTTAGCCATGCTGTTATTGGATTTAGTAGACTCAGATATGGTGGAATTTCTAGGAATTTTTCATTGATTTACTAGACTTCTTCCCCAAAGAGTTTGTGACTCTACCACCTCGACTTGATGTTGAGTTCAGGATAGACTTACAACCCGGTGCCCATCTAATTTCGATGGCTCCCTATCAGATGGCGCCTTATGAGTTGTGGGAGTTGCAGATTTAGGTTGATGACCTAATGAAGAAAGGTTTTATTTGACCATGCGTGTCTCAATGGGGTGCTACAGTCTTGTTCATTAAGAAGGAAGATGATGGTGTTAGGTTGTGCATAGACTACCGGAGACTGAATCAGGTGATGTTCAAGAAATATTAACCCCTATTATAGATCGAAGACCTTTTTGACCATTATAAAGGAGCATGTTGGTTCTATAAGATCGACCTGTGGTCTGGATATCACTAGTTGAGGGTTAAGGAGGGTGACATCCTGAAGACTGCTTTTAAGTGCAGGTATGGGCACTTTGAGTTCGTGGTCATGCAACTCAGTGTTACAAACACACCAGCTATGTTCGTGGGGCTCATGAACTCTATCATCCATGAATATCTGGACCGGTTTGTGGTCATGTTCATCAACGTCATCCTGATCTACTCATGGTCATAGGAGGATCATGCCGAGAATCTAAAGATAATTTTGTAGCTCCTCCGACACCGCCAGCTCTATGGGAAGTTGTCTACGTTCAAGTTCTGGACACAAGAGCTTCACTTCCATGGGCACGTGGTGTGCGAGTAGGGAATATTAGTGGACCCGTCATAGGTTCAAGTAGTTATTTATTGGTAATCATCAACAAATGTGGTATAGGTTCATACTTTCCTTGGTCTGGTAGGTTAATACCTGAGGTTCTTACCCGACTTCTTTCGAGTTGTGTCTCCATTGAAAGATTTGACTAGAAAGGACTAAGATTTCGTATGGAGTGAGTAGCATCCAGAAGCTTTCAGCTACCTGAAGGGGAAGCTGGTCAGTGCCCCAGTGCATAGGCTTCTAGGGGAAAGGGTGACGTTCAATGTGTTTTGTGACGCTTCCGGTCTAGGCTTGGGGTGTGTGCTGATGGAGTAGCAGGGAGTGATCCCTTTTGGGTATAGGATGTTACACCCTCACGAATGTAACTATGCCGCCCATGACCTAGAACTTGTAGCGGTTGTGTATGTGCTAATGTTGTGTAAGTATTACCTCATCGGGAAATGCTTCATGGTCTTCACAGATCACAATATCTTGAGGTATATCTTTACCCATTGAGACTTAAACATGTGGTAGTGGAGGTGGATGGAGTTTCTTCAGAACTAAGACTTCAAGATATCCTACACCATAGGAAAGGGTAATGTGGTGGTCAATTCCTTGAGTAGGAAGTCACAAAATTATGTAGTTTGGGAGTCCATAGATGCTTGGAAGCCAATGGAGGAGTTGGATGCCTTACATCTGGGCTTGTGAGTGGGGGATGATAGAGGATGTCTGTTTTAGATGACAGTGCAGTATTCCTTGGTATGGCAGGTGGAGGAGTCTTAGTTGGGAGACTCAAAGGACAAAGTGATGTGTTATCGCTTTAGGCATGGTGATGCTCAAGAGGGATGGTCAGAGGATAGTCGGAATTAGATGCTCTTCCGTGGGAAGCTGTTAGTCCTGGTGGGGATGCACGAGTGAGTTCTCAGGGAGTTCCATAAATCACCCTTGGTGGTACATCCATGAGTATTCAAGATGTACTGGGGTTTGAGGGGTTAGTATTGGAGGCCTGGAGTGAAGTGGGATGTGGAAGAGTTGGTGGCAAGGTGCCTCATGTGTCAGCAAGTGAAGGTTGAGCACCATGTTCTGGGAGGACAGATGCCACCCTTGGATGTTCATGAGTAGAAGTGGGATGAAATATTGATGAATTTCATCATAGGACTATCTAGGGATAGTGGAGGATATGATTCCATCTAGGTAGTGGTGGATCGATTGATGAAGTTTCCTCACTTCTTAGTAGTTAAGGATACACGTGCAGTGGATGTCTTTGCATAGAGGTACGTGGGTGAAGTGGTAAAACTACATGGAGTTTCAACATCCATCATTTCAGAATAGGATAAAATATTTATTTCACGAGTATGGAAGGGATTACAACATGCTTTTGGCACCCATCTATGCCTTATGACTGATTTCCACCCTCAGATGGATGAGCAGATAGAGAGGACCATCCAGATGTTGGAGGTTATTCTATGGGCATGATTCTTGGACTTTGTAGGGTTAGGGGTATGATAGTTTCCCCTTATGGAGTTTGCATAAAATAATAGCTATCACTCTACTATTTACATGGAACCATTCAAAGCCTTGTATGATAGACTATGTCATTCACCCGTGTGCTGGACAGAGGTTGGAGAGGTTGGTTTTTTGGACCAGAGGTGGTTCAGAGCATGACAGAGAAGGTTCAACTTGTGTGTAAAAGGATAAAGGCATATCTGGATAGAAATAAGTCGTATGACGATCATAGAAGGAGACCCTTGGAGTACGAGGTTGGGGCCACATGTTCTTAAAGGTGTCCCCTCAGCATGAACAACTGAGGTTTGTAAGGGGGATTAAGATTTCTCCCAGGTTCATTGGACCCTTCAAGGTATTGGGACTGGTCAGCGAGGTGGCATATCAGTTGGCATTTCTACTGCGGTTGGAGAGGATCCACAATGCCTTTCATTTATCTCATCTTTTTCGGTATCTACATGATGAAAGCCACATCCTAGACTAGGTAGAGTTGGATATCAAGGATGATTTTTCATTTGTTGAGTGATCAATGAGAATCGAGGATCGTAAGGAGAAAGTTCTTCCTAGATGGACCATTCCCCTGGTTCATGTGTTATGGAGGCACAATGTCCTTGAGGAGAGTACCTAGGAACAGGAAGAATAGATGCATACCAAGTACCCAAAGATGTTCTAAAATTTGATCATGTGCTTTCTTTGTGCATTGCTTATAATGTAATGATTAACATTTCTTGTTGTATGATAATTTGTTTCCCCATTCTCTGATTTTGTGTGAAAAGTCATGACTATGGGTAGGGGAGGACCTGATCCCTAATTAAGAAGCATTAATGTGGATGCAATTAAACCATTGCAAGTGAGTCAGTGCCTCCCAAAGAAGATAGCATCTTGACATGGAGGAAGGAGCTCCCTAATCCATGTGTCTAGACAATGTGACTTTTGGTAATTGTGCGGTTACTTGATAGAGAAGATCAGTAGTGTTTTTACAATTGTTCAGAAGATATATGTTGACGAGGTGTCCTTGTATGTTGAGGTTTTTTCTCTAGCTTTAGAACAACACATGGTGGTTTACTTGTAAGAGTTATCTTAAGGGATAATAGTTCTAACCTCTTTTTCTTCTGGGTTGGTTTTGAAATTCTCATGGACAAGAATAGTTTGAGAGGTATCTGATGTAATAACCCGGATTTTTCCTAGGCTGATCCTTTGTGAAAACCTAGTTTTGGGGTGTTTTTGGAGCTATCAGTGGCTCATTTCAAGAGTTTTCAAAACTTTCTTGTTTTTCCGTCGGATTTTAGTGTGTTGGCATGTTAGTGAATCAGTATGTTAGTGAATAAGTGATTCAAGGGGAGTCGGAATCAGCGAGTCAAGGGGATTTGGAATCACTGAGTAAAGGGGCATCAGTGTTGGTAGGTCAAGTTGTCGATAGGTCGCGTCAGTAGCTCACCAGTCGGTAGCTCAACGTTGATGGATCAATGTCAGTAGTTAAGTGTTTCAGTAGTTCAAAGAATCGGTAGGTCAGGGTAGCAATAAGCCATGGCGTCAGTAGCTCATCATCAGTGACTTGCCCATCGATGACTCATTTACATTTTCCCAGTTTTTCAGTTTCACCCTATTTATGTGTTTTTATCAATTTAAAGTTAATATATCATCTCACAGCCATCCTATAACACCCCAAAACTTCTATATAATATAATGATAATATTATGCTTTTATTTTGTTTAATTGTTTTTAATCGAAGAAAATTAATAAGATAAACAGAAGGCTTTTTATTTGAACAAGACACCGAATTGTTTACAATTTACCAAGATCACAAGAAACAATTATCCCTAAAAATACCTATTAAAAACCCTATCAAAATTATAGGGACACCACCCTAAACAATGATAAACCCATGAATATAATATGGGTCCTTAGGATCCGTCATAAAAAACCTTAGTACAGCCAAATCCACCGCAGCTGTGCAAAGCACCAATGGAATGATGAGAGACATTTTCATCAATTTCCCTGAATTTAGGACCCCTAAGGCATGGTCTTATGAGGAATCAACTCGACTGTTGCCTTGGGTGGCCATTGAATTCCAACGCCTATAATTATAGCCATTGGTCTTTTGGTGAATTAATTAAAAACATTTATGTTTAATTTAGTTTTCTAAATATTTATGTTACAGATTTAATGTTATAAAAGAAAATCTAATTATGAACTTTAAAAAGGACATTGTATAATATTTTGAACTACACATAAATGATTTTTAAATGAGATGAGGAATGCCAATGCCTTGAAAATATTTCAAATATGTTGTAAATGTTTTCATTTCTAAATCTTAAACAATTTTTTAATTAAAATAATATTTGATGTCTTTTAAATAAAATATGTTTGATACTAGTATTATAGTTTTTTGTATGTATATGAGATTTCAATTTATAAACTTTGTATATTACAACTTTAGTGTTTATAAATTTTTTAGTAATACTCTTAATTAAGAAAAAGTATAATTTAATTTGTGTTCTTTAATCTATCAAAGATTAAATAGAAAGTCACATTTTATAAAATATTTCCCTTTATTGTTATGAATGTATAATTTTCCTTATGACTTTATAACTTTGAAATTTGGTGTTTATAAAAATAATAGGCCCACTTGGGCCAGTCCTTTAGCCGGGCCAAGGGAGGCAGCTCACGCTAGGTGGCTAAGCCTAGCCCTCAGCCACAGCTCAGGCCAGCCTACATGTGGGAGTAATTTCCCCGAAGGGCACACAAGAGCACAAGAGCACATGAGTTCGCCACTGTGGGCGCGAGGCCACAATGAGGTTGGGGTAGGCTGAGGCCTATGGGGGGAGGCGGGAGCCCAAGTATATGGCTCCTTGGTGTGTGTTGGGATTTCTAAACACATTTCGGGAGTCTTAGGCTTATAAAGAGGCTGAGAATGTCCCGCCGATTTGATGTGGGATGAGGATATTTGGTCGAAATGGGATCTGGGCCATTGGATAACGTCACACATGATCTGGGCCATCGATCTACATCTAGCGCTCGACCCTTAGCTACTGCAGAATACATCCACGTTTTCGTATACCTTCTGATCCAGCACAGATCTAATCTCGGCCATCCGATATTTTTAAAACATCGCGATGATCCAGGGCTATCCGATCTAGCTGCGAATCAAATCTGAGCCATCTATCACCTTTAAAACCCATGGATGCACCCCAACCATTGGATCATGTCCAGATCTGATCATGATCGTCCAATCTTCTTCTAGTTCTTCTTTTTCCATGACGTCTTCTTCTTATCCCTCGTGTATGCTACACCAGTAACACCTACACCCTATTTGCACCGTTTTCTTCACCCTTGATAGCAGCTGACCCCTCCTCTCACGCAGTTTCCACAAATACCAACCCCCTGATATTTTTATAATCCATATAAGCCTCAGATCCAATGAAAATGGCAATAAAATATTCTATGTAAGTATAATATAGTTTATATAAACACTACCTTTGCATCCCCAAGAATCCCTTAGTTATTTCCACTCAAATCTTCCAGCAAACCTCAACAAGCCTCCTATGAGATCTATAACATTTTCTGAGCTCCTCCTCCTCAAATCATGGAAATGGAATTTATTGTTTCCTTTTATTTGTTGTTTTAGGGTATGTTCATATACATGTATACTAATAGATATATATATATATTTAACTCTATGGTTAAATTAAAAACCATCCCTTAAAACCAAACCTAAATCTTCTGTTTTGAGTGTAAAAGGTTGTATAAACATAAGGGTGTATTTTATAGATGAAAAACATAATTATGTAATATATATATATATATATATTAGTTTTTAAATTCAGTTTATGAATGTATGAATGCATTTATGGTCATACGGTTTTGGTGTAAACCCTCAAACACCTGACCCTAGGTCCTTCAGATTTTGGGTGATGAAATATTTACCAACATGAAGGAATATTTTCTTTGCTCACACAATGTACATATATATAAATTATATATCCGAATACACATATGCAAAATCGTACAGTTTTACATAAAATCCCTTATGTTCGGATTTAATATTTTCTAAAACATTGAGAAGCAAAGTTAATGAAGAACTACAAAATGCAAGGATTTATGTTTTGTATAAAACTTTTATAAACTTCACATACCCGATTTTGTATGTTTTTAAATATATATATATATATATATAACCATACGTTTTTAGAAAAACCTCCTTTAGGTTCAGTTTCAAGTCCTCTATACTTTAAGTTTTAAATATGAGGTTGGATTTTGTTATATTTTCACATATATAATCATATATTGTATACACGGTCTCATACAATGATATAGTTTGTGTATCTCACCTTCTATACTAGTTATAAATTCCTTCAACATTGAACATATATGATTAATGGATGTTTTTGATTAATAAGTAAGTGAAAACTAACATTGGTGTAAGGCCAATAGTGTACTCGATTATACATGTGAGATATTCATGTTTACAAAAGCATATACATATATACAAAAGTATTTTAAATAAGTAAACCCTTTAAATTTCACTCTATGGTTTTAAATTCAAGAAACCTTGTTAATTTAAAGTTATATGGGTGTTCATGGGTTTTGGGTATTGGTTGTGTTTGAGTTTCTTGCTTTCTATTTTTGACATTATGGTGTGTTATACAAAAGCATTTTTGCAATACATGTTTGAGAATCTGCAAGTTTTAAACCCTATATGAAATGTTTGGGTTACCTTTTAATTAATTATGCATCAGAAAAAAATTTACAGATATCATTGATTAATTTGGTTTTAGAATTTATCATTATATGTGAAAAAATTTGAATTTATTTTAGTGCATTAGTTGTCATCACATATTCCAAAATCTACTTATCATTTAGTGACATAGTCGTATAGTTTATGGAATTGTTATATATATGTAAATGTTAATGGATGAAATTTAACCATTATGACCAACTAAATTAAACACTAAATTTCTGAAGGTGGAATGTGACACTTTGAGTAATTTGAAATAAGGAAACAAGAAATATGTGGCACTATAAATGATAAGTAATAAGTAATTTACTAAATCATAGTGGTATTTGCACTTTGATTTAGAGTGATGAGGAATACATTGGACATAGTAAGTGTCGGGTGGGGCCCGCTATAGCCCATCAGTGCATCAATAGGTCTCATGAGACAAACTACGATCTTGGAACAAGGCCTTGACAAAATGATTATTTATAGTCTTAGCATGAGGCCTCGAAATTATGGTTATGTTGTCCCACATTATGAATTATCTCATTATGAAAATATTATTGATGGTTCATGTGGCTATTCAACTAGTAGAATAGCCATTATTAGGTTATGTTATGGATATGAAATTTAATTAACCAGAAGAATATTCGACTAATAGAATATTCTTGGTTAAAGAGCTTATGTACATGAAAATCAGAAGAAGTAAAAGTTATGGTAATGTTGTTGACACTCCTTTCCGTCACAGAGTCTAAATGAATGAAAAGGGAAATACCTTGAACAAAGAAGATTCATCCTTTGAAAAAAATATCAATAATTGACAAAGGATGAAAGAAGAAGAACATTGCGCAAAGGTCGCGCAAGTTCTACAATGGTTGCGCAAGTATACTTGCGCGCCTCAATGGTCGCGCAAGTACACTTGAACGCCGATGTTGGTCATGGAAGTGACTTGCGCGCTGATGTTGGTCATGCAAGTGACTTGCGCGGCCTAAGTGATAACCGCCCGGTAACCGCTCGGGGTCTTCTCCTGCCTATAAATAGACTCGGTGGGCCCCCCATTCGAGGAAGATTTTTTTCAAAAACTCTGATTGAAGCTCCCGACGCCCAAGTCTCTTCAAAAGCTTCCGGAACACTTCTAAGGTAATTTCTTACCTAGAACGGAAGATCTAAAGAGAGGGAGGAAGGACTAAGTGTTGAAAATCATCAACACTTGCGCGCCTGAGTGGCCATCCCTTAAGGGAAGTGGCCACACTTGCGCGCCACCTTACTT
Source organism: Viscum album (assembly GCA_963277665.1). Taxonomy (NCBI): domain Eukaryota; kingdom Viridiplantae; phylum Streptophyta; class Magnoliopsida; order Santalales; family Viscaceae; genus Viscum; species Viscum album. The sequence goes on from OY728125.1 coordinate 93,457,309, forward strand.
CTTCGATAGAACTTGCACGTCCCTTTGCTGGAAGAACCTAAAGAGGATTCTAAAGGCTTTAATAAAGAGTCGCACAAGTGTTTCAATGCTGGTTGAACATCGCACAAGTACCCCACACATGTCACGCAGGTATACCTGCGCGTCCAATACTTGCGCGCCCACGCAGTACTTGCACGCCTTCTAGGACTTGCATGCCCCTTCCTTTTTGGGTGCCCATCTTGCCCATTTTTTACCCCTCTTAAGCCATTACACCTTTCCTATTCAAGATTCAGTCTTCAAGACACTCTGCAAATCCATTTATGGCATGATTTCTTGATTTGACTTCCTTATCTGAAATGAATTCTGTGGAATATCTCTCAAAACATATTGATTTATACATTTTTTATGTCACTAAAGATTGAGAGTTCATTCATTCAACCTCATCCTTTAAGATGAGAGAATCCTTAACCTGGGTCTCTTTTTCAGGAATAATCCCCAGTTATAAGGCCCCTAACCTGGGCCTCCTTTTCAGGAATAAGTCCAAGTCATAATCTCCTAACCTAGGCCTCCTTTTCAGGAATAATTCCTAGTCATAATCTCTTAACCTGGGTCTCCTTTTCAGGAATAAGTCTCAGTCATAATTTTGGGCTTCCTTTTCAGGAGTAAGCCCCAGTCATAATTTTGGGCTTCCTTTTCAGGAGTAAGCCCCAAGTCCCTTAAATTCTCTTTAACCAGTACTAATTTACGTTTGATCTGGGATTCCTTCACAGGAGTAAAACCCAATTATCAATCCTTTCCTAATTTGGGTTTCCTTTTCAGGAATAAGTTCCAAGTTAGAGTATTCAAATCTCCATGAAGCACATATACATTTATGGACCCTGTTCCTGGATTTCGTCCTTAAAGTAAATCCTAACCTTCATTTATCTGGGCAGTCATACATACATAATCCCCAAACCATTTCTTATGATTACATATTTCATGGCCAAATTGTCTATTTTATTACCAATACCTCTTGTTTCTCACACCGAGCATGACTCACGTGAGGTTAGAGGGTAAAAGTAATTATGACATCCTTCTTTGATCCATCAATCACAAACATCATACTCCCTTACTCGAAATACGTGGGTTCTGATTCCTTTTCCAAAATAAAGGATACGTAGGTAGCCCATCTACGGGTTCGATCCGAACTCTGAAATAATTCATGTCCTTTTGAATGACAATAAACTTCAGGTGCCCCACTGAGTGGATTTAAAACCAGCCTGGTCATCATAATGACCAAGAGACCTTTATATAAATGTTTTGAAGGATACCATTGACCAAGAATCTCTAAATAGATATAGACGATTCTCTATTGATGAAGAACCTCGAATAAATTTAAAAGATTTTCTAAATTTATTACATATTTAATCATTGATTGTCAAAACTGAAGGAAAGCTCATTTTATTCTTGGTAATGTAATAAGGATTCATGAACATAACTTAAATCTATAAAGAGAGTCCCGAAATAGACAATAATTCCCCTAAAAAGGTGTGATGAGTCCGACCTCCCATCCTCTCGACCAATGCAAATTCCTAAGCCTCATCAGTTCACAAAATAATGAAGTGCCTAACTTTGGAAAGTAGGTCCAAGTGGATGTGGAATCATTGGATGTTTCCAGTTTTACGAACAAACCCGTTAGAAACCGATCGGAACGTTTGAATCTCCCATCCGGGAGGTCATCCTCGAATTCTGAGGGAAACAAAAAATGGTGAACCCGACGTGAAGCCTTAACCAAGTTAAAATGATGTTTTACCTATTTGTTAAGCCCCTATTTAAAACTCAAAAAGAGGTCTAACAAAAACAATCATTAACATGTGTGCTCATCCAAAGGATGAAGTGGCTGAATTTTATCTTGATTAAGTCTGTTATATCTAAGGCACTCTTTTCCAAGATCTTCTGTATTTCCATAATGGCTGCTCTCAAATTCACACTTGTGAATACTGCTGCTGCAAATACCACTTCTTCTATTCCTACTGGATCGTCACCCGCTCTGAGAATGACATCACCTACTCAGCGTCTTCAACGCTGGGTATCAAATGCACTGGTTAAGGAGTACCGTCAACATAGTACCATCCCAACTCTGGAGGCTGCCCGACAGGCCCTCCAAGTGAACAACTCACACAGGTCATCCGGAGAACGACGACCAGTGATCAAGAGGCAGGTGGTGCTGACTACCATCTCCAACCGTTTCAGGTAGTTATCCCTGGAACACAATTTCCATTCGCTCCCTTACTCTGAGGAAGTGAATGAGAAGGTCCCTTAGGACCTTCATTCAAAAAGACATGAGTCTTTCCTGAGGGCTCCAATCAACAATTTCTGCCAGACTCGTGCGGCAGTGCGCCCTCAACATGATGAGGGTACCGACTCCAGGCGTTCGGCTCAGGTTCCTCGAACCCGAGCAAGCAAGATGAACCACCAGAGGCGGAATTCGGTTAACAATGGGAAGGTTCTCATCCCTGCCATCTCCGGAGAAGTCCACCAACCTAACTTGGTGGTGAACAACGAGCAGGCACACACACCTACATGTTTTAATTCCGCTGTCCAGCAGACTCGTCTGGCAGCATCAAGCCAATCCCGCCAGGAAATTCCGGTGGAGTACTATAGGCAGGAACATACAGCTGCTTATACGTCATTAGTTAGTCAGCAGGCTCTCCTGACTACATATGATGGATCTCGTCAACCACGTTTGGCGAAGTGTAATCAGTAGGCACATGCACCTGCTAATACTAATCAATCCTACCAACAGTCTCGCTTGGTAGCGCACAGAGAAGTCAGTCGGAAAGCTCCAACGACAAAAAGGAGGCAGACTCAACTCTTTTCCCCCACACATGAGTACTGTTAGGATTCACTGATAGGAAAAGGAGGACAGGAGCAGGCACATACACCTACTTCAAGCCCGGAATGGACGTATATCCCCATTCCGGCAGCTAAAGTCACCATTCATATTTTGTCAATGTTGAAAGAGCAGAAGCAAATTCCTGCTCATATTCTGGATACTTTCCAGGATATCATAACAGCTTCAACATCATTTTAGGGAAAGACACATAAATCTATCCTTAGCAGTGGAGTGACACATCAATGATTCACTCCGGAACAGACACACACATCTGTTCCAGTCCAAGAGGGTTATGAGGCATACTCCCCCATATCATACGGACAACCAAGTCAGGCACATACACCTGATTTGAGTGAAGATTGTCAGCCTAACCTGACCATGTTTCCTGATCAGGCACATACATCTGCTCAGAGAAACCACTTTCGTCAACAAGTGGTTTCCAAAGCGAGTAAGAAGGCATCTAAGAAAAAGATCCTCCCAGAACAGTCAGAAGATCAAAGGACAATCTGTAACCAGGCCTTGCTCGATGCTGGAGTTATTGAAGCCCTCAGACATTTATCTGTTGGAATTCAAGATTCTACTCCCTCATTTCCCAATAATGGGAACATTAATTCCGAAGGTCTTCAATAGAAACTTCCTCATGAAGGCTTGCTTCGTGACAATTCGGTCAATCTTGAAATTTCTTCTTCAGATGAGAGACACAAGAACCCTCTGTGTGGTCAAAAGAACAAGGAGCAAGAGATCTCATCTTTTGCTGTAACCCATTATGGTGGTCCTCCCCATGATGATGAATTTCGCTGAAAAAGTCCTCTCCGTAGTAGTGATTCACATTGCCTGGAAAATACTCCAGTGGAAAATGTAGTGCCGAGAAATCCCTCTTATCTTGAGGAATTTGCAAATGAGAAACCAGTCAAGTCTGATGCTTTATCGCTGACAAGTGAAATACTTTCGGAATCAGAAGATAGCCTAGGGTGTAGGTCATTCTCCGAACCACCCCTAAGTCATGCATCTTCTAGTTTGATCAATGATTTCTCTACCAATCTTGTTGAATCCGATGAAGCAATAAGGAAACACCAACTCTGGTTAAAACACGTATAAGAATCTTCATTTAATGATGAAGAGGAAATGTTGAACATGAGGAAAAAACTGGCAAAAAGTGAGGTACCAGTCATGTTTTGGCCTTTGGCTGACTCCCAGTATGACATTCCAAAGATGTTGATGGAATATGGAGTCCATGATATTCATCTCAACATATGGAAAACACTTTGTCAATTGAAGAAGAAGGTATTATATTATGATGAATATGAAAATCATCTTAAGATAATATAAGGGCTACAACGTCAGATTGATTTGGCATCTCTGTCAGTCTCTCGGTATCCGAAGGCTGAAAAGCAACAGAGAACCCTTCAACGTTCATTCCTTGGCGCACAAAGAAAATTGCGTCAGTTAATTTCCAATGCTCTATCTGGTGTTCATATCAGAGGATGGGGTGTTCATGGAGCACTACATTTCACAGTGATTTCCAGTCAGCAAAGCCCGCCGAAAATGGTCTCATGCAATGTTATTGCCCATGGCCGGCCACAGTCAATGGGCTTTGTTCGTAATCAAAAGCTTGCTCAAGAACATGCTTCAACTAGTTCCTCTCAAAATCAAGCATATAGAGAACAAGTTGTTGAATTTCTCCTACATCAAGCAGGTGAGAATATTCCACAAGCCTCTCGTATGGAGGAAACACATCATCAAATGACAGAAGTTTCGGAAATCATCCAACGGTCTGTTGAACCAGGTGATAAAAGTGGATACAGGTTAATGGATCCAGTTAATTTCCGAACTAAGATTCGCAAGATCAAGAAAGCTTTTAAGAAGGTCTCAGACATAACATGTCAAGAGCCACCCCAACTTGTCAGACTAGGGACTCCTTTAACCCAACCCTCATAGTCAACAAATGGGATTCGAGGAGTTGAGCGGAAGCAGCAGGAACATCCCCAGTTCACGAGACTGGGGAATCTTTCAAATCATCAATCCCCTTCTCAGAGAATTTCGGTCTTTTCTCGATTGGGGAAGAAGCCCCAAGAAGAACGAAGAGCCAAATTATCAGGAGATTCCCTCCAAGTTATAGCTCGTCAAGAAGTTCCTAAAGGATTAAATCAACAACAGGCAATGTCTCATCAAAGACATGAAAGAAGAAGATATCACAGAAATGTTGATAGAAGGGATGCGATGCATTATGCATCAATCAATGTCATCAATTCCGTTGTTTCTAATCCACCAAGGGAGACTCACTCAAGGGACTCAGATGAAGAGCATCATGCTCAAGAAAATTTATGCACCGATACAAATGAAGAAGGTGTGCGTACACGAAGTCAAAGGATTACTCAAAACCTAGGTAATCCACTTCCCTCTCTCCAAAAAGTATCCAAAAAAGGAATGTGAAAGAATCAGGTTACATATCCTTCCTCTGGAGAAGGTCAATCACTCTCATTATAGCAAAGGTTTGCACAACAGGAGAAAGAAATGAAGGAATTACGAAGGTTGAATGCAGAACTACTTCAGAGTAGTCTTCTTCATAAGAATGCTGAAGTCCGACAGCTGAAGGAATTTTTTGCAGCTACTGAGATGGATCATGAATATCCTCCTTTATCAGTACACCCTCAGAGGTCTAATCCTATGGGTCAAGCGCAACAACGGTTGGCAGTGCTACCATCAGTGCAGTACCAATCACCACATCTGTCCAAGCTCCATTCATTGCACCTACCCAAGACCAAATTCAACCTGATGTTTCGCAAAATTTAATAACTACTATTGAGTTATTAACAGCTCGGTTAGAAACTATGGAAGGGAAACAGGCGCAAGTTCAACCAGAAAAGAAAGTTTACCCTAAATGGGTAGATTCAATTTCTCCTCCATCCAGTTTTGGAAACCCTGTTTTCCCTAATTTCAATGGATCAGGTGACCCTGAACAAAATTTGACACATTACGTGTCTTGTTGTGATCCTATGATGGGAACTCCAGAGCAGCAAGAAGCAGTGAAACTCAGATGCTTCGTGCGAACCTTGCAAGGACCAACTTTTGTCTGGTATACAAGCTTGCAATACCGGTCAATCATCGGATGGGAGGATCTTTGCCAAAAATTCCTTCTTCACTTTAGCTCAACTTTGCCAATAATGACAGTTTTCGATCTTACAAACTACAAGAAAAGGGAGAATGAAAGAGTCTTTGATTTCATTGCTCGCTGGAAGGGATTAACATATTCCCTGAGTTTAGCACTCCCTCAGGAGGAGCTGTTGCCAATCTGTGTGGAAAATTTGCGTGAAGAATTACGCACGCCATTGATCCCTGTGAAATACATAGGAGGGTTTTGAGACCTTACTTCAATCGCTCATCAGATTGAAGATTCCCTTATACAGGCTAAGGCAAAATCTCGTGTAATTCCATCAGCTCCAGGAAGGAGAATGGGTAAAGAAGAAACTACTACAATTATGCTTAAACAAGTGCCTGTACCTATTTCTACTTCAAACCCTTCATCTTCTCGAAGGGCTCCACCTCCTGAATGCCAACAACAAAGGCCGTTTCATCCAATTGATCAAAGAGATCAACGACGAAAACAATTTGAGGATTTCAAGAGTAAAACATACACTTTCCAAAATGAGCAAGTTCCTGGTTACTTCATTTCATCTCTGGAAAATAATTTGGTTCAATTACCAGTGCCCAAGAGGCCAAACAAGGAAGGAGATGAAGACCGTCCCAATTATTGTCCCTTTCATCAAATGTTGGGGCATCCCATCCCGGAGTGTTTTGTCTTCAAAGACCTCCTGCAAAAGAAGGTCGACTTGGGACAAGTCAAGTTGAAAGGTTCTTCGACTCAGGTAGCATGTGTTGCTGCTACAGTTCCAGAGGAGGAAGGTGAATGACAAGAAGTCAAAAGCAGAAATGCACAGAAATATGATGATTGGATGGTCAGAAAGACAATCAATCGGACTCATTCCATTTTGCGAACACAATTAAAGAAACCAATTGTGTCTTCTGCCATTAATATTACGGTAAAACCCTCTTCGTCGGATGGAAAGTCCTCAAAGAAATGGCTTGATTCAAAGAAGGAAAAAGAATCATAAGAGAAGGAGTATGTGTCAAAGCCTAAATTGTCTTTGACTCTGGCAGACTTTATGCCATCTACTTCAAATCCACAGGAACCGCGCCATTAAACGGCACAGCCTAAACAGGCTAATCAGGAAGAGTCTTTATCAGACGAAGAGTTAATCTTCAGTTATGTTAATATGATTCAATTAACAGATCTGTATTCCAGTCGTAATTTCAATTTTGATGAGCCTGAATTCCCTATATCAAATAAGGGAATCCGAGGAAGTTCCATAGGTTTAGTATATAGGGGATGACGTGGATCTTTCTGAAGCCACTACTCCAATTATACCCCTGCTAGCACTATGTATGCAGCATAAACTCGTGGTAGAGCCCTTCAGCGAGCTCAAAAAGAACAAGCAAGTTCTTCTGCCAATATCCAACTCGGTCTTGGCACAGTTATTTTGGAAGACCGATTAAAGGTTCCATATTCTTTATCTCAGCAAGTAAATGGATCTAATCGGTCTAATCTTCCAAAACCAAGGATGTTGCCAACTTTTATCTCAATACAAGATGCATCAGCTTACAAAGCATGTGCTTCCAAGGTACCTGCTAAACCGCATATTCCTGTTGGGAAACACAGACCTCTAGATCAAAAGTATGATATATTGAAACACTTGGCCCATGTACCAGCCAAATTATCAATTTTGGATGCTTTGAATCTGTCAAAAGATCTTCGGGAAGCACTCATCGAAGCTTTGTCAAGTCCTCAGGAGTTTGAAGCTGAAATTGCAGTAGCTGAAGTCTATCACATAGAGAATAATCCTGAAGAATTCCATGCAGTGATATCTTTTACTGATAAATATGAAGATGATTTTGTGCATGGGCACATAAAACCTCTGTACTTATCTGGAAAAATCAATGGTGTAGATATCCAAAGAGCTTTCAATGACAATGGTTCAAGAGTCAACCTCATGTCCATTCGTACACTTCGTCGATTGGGCCTCACGGCATCTGATTTATCTTTTTCTACCATGATGTTACAAGGATATGATAAAAATGAACAAGAACCACTGGGCGAAGTTACACTCAGAACTCAGTTTGGAGATCTTGTATCCAATTCAGATTTCATGATTGTTGATCAAGACTCAGCTTTCAACGTCTTGCTTGGAAGACCCTGGCTACATCAGCATGTGGCTATCCCTTCATCATACCATCAATGTCTCAAATACTATTTCAATGGTCATGTTGGAACATTGTATGGTGATAAGACCCCGTTCAATAAATGTGAGTCTCAATACATTGAGGCGGAATTTTATCACATGAAGGGAAGAGAGAAATCTACAATAAAGGAAATTACCAAAGTCAATGCTCCATATGGTTTGGAGAATATTCCAATAAATCCATTTACACATGTGAGTAAAGATTATGTGTTACCTATCAGTCAAATTGACAAAATAGGCCCAAATCAAAATACTCTTATGGAAAGATCCATAATGTCAATTACGGCAATCGAGCCAGACAACATGGTAGAAATTGGTAACCTACCAAACAGTGATGAAAGCACAAGTGGTGACGTTTTCATTTCATCTGATGAAATCCAACAGGTCTATACTTTTCCAATCAGGCCAGAAGAAGTTATAGCAACATCAGAGGTGAATAATTATGTCAATTCTCAATCAATCATCTCCCCTTTATTTCCCAAAGAAGACCCTTTATCATCAATAGGGTTGGAAATAGAAGCTTCTTCTTCAAAATGTGCAAATTTTGACATCTCTTCTGATCATGAAAATTTCATTTTATCATCTACTATGCAAGTAGAAATGGAAAAAATAACACATGATGAAGAGGAAGAGGAAGATCTTAGAGATGCTCCTCCAACATTTGAAGAGGGTATCTCTACCACTGTGGATGAACTCAGAGAAATAAATCTGGGTACAGAGAAAGATCCACGCCCCACTTTAATTAGTGCAGCCATGACCCTTGAAGAGCAAGAGATGAATATTTCTTTTCTAAAGCAAAATAAAGATATTTTTGCTTGGAACTATACAAAAATGTCTGGGCTTGATCCTAATGTTGCTACTCATCATTTGGGTTTACCAAAAGAACGTCGAGGATTTAAGCAAGCTGCGAGAAGAACACACCCAACTTATGCTTCAAAAATTGAAGTTGAAGTGGATAAGATGATCAAAGATAAATTCTTCAGAGAAGTTCAGTATCCCAAGTGGTTGGATAATATTGTCCCTGTAAAGAAGAAGAACGGACAAATTAGGGTTTGCATCGATTTCAGAGATCTTAATCGGTATTGTCCTAAAGATGATTTCCCAGATCCGATTACAGAACTCTTAATTGATGCGACGAATGGCTATGAAGTACTTTACTTCATGGATGGATATTCCGGATATAATTAGATCCGAATGTCCCCAGAAGATGAGGAATCCACAACCTTTAGAGCCCCTCAAGGTGTGTTTTGTTACCGGGTGATGCCCTTTGGTTTAAAGAATGCAGGTGCAACATATCAACGCGCCATGCATCGTATCTTCAAACCTTTATTAGGGAAGTTTGTTGAATGCTATATAGATGATTTGGTGGGTAAATACAAACAACGTTCTAATCACTTGGCTGATTTGGAAGTCATATTCCACAAGCTTCGACAACATAATTTGAATATGAACCACTTAAAATGTTCTTTTGGGGTAACCTCAGGAAAATTTCTCGGCATTGTTGTACGTCATCGTGGTATTGAAGTCAATCTTGAGAAGACCAAGTCAATCCTTGGTATGCCACCTCCTTATAATTTGAAAGAATTAAGAGGACTTCAAGGACACTTAGCCTATATTCGGCGTTTCATCTCCAATTTGGTAGGGAAAAGTTTACCCTTTACCAAATTAATGAAAAAAGGAGTCACTTACCAGTGGACTGAAGAATGTTAAGAAGCGTTTGATGTTCTCAAGAAATACCTCTTGAGTCCACCGGTACTCATGCCACCTGTTGAAGGAAGACCACTTATCCTCTATGTGACAACTCTAGAGCGATCGTTGGGTTCCTTTCTTGCTCAAAAGAATGATGCTGGGAATGAAAATAGCCTCTACTATCTCAATAGAACTATGCTTGAAGAAGAAACTCGGTATTCAAGTATTGAGAAGTGCTGCCTGGAATTAATCTTTGCTGTTCAGAAACTGAGACACTACCTGCAACATCACGAGGTCCAATTGGTATCTCGCAATAATCCACTCAAATTCATCCTTAGTCATCCAATTCTTACAGGACATCTAGCAAGGTGGGCATTTATTTTGCAGCAGTTCGACATTTAGTATGTGTCTCAAAAGGCGATAAAGGGCCAAGCTCTGGATGATTTCCTAGCTGAAAATCCTTCAGTGGAAGACACGTCTTCAGATATTGAACTCCCTGATGAGGAAGTTTTCTCTATTCAAGAGAGTCCTCAAACATGGGAAATGTATTTTGATGGTGCTTCCAGAAGTCCAACAGGTAAGAAAATGGAAAATCCTAAATTCAACAATATTGGTTTAGGAATTGTGTTCATTTCTCCAGATAAGGCAGTGTTACCTTATTCCTTTTTATTGTGGGAAATTGGTACCAATAATGAAGCCGAATACCAAGCTCTTATCACAGGCTTGGAGTTAGCACTTCAAGAACAAGTGAATCAAATAAAGGTAAAAGGTGATTCAGACCTAGTAATCAAACAATTCGATGGGGATTATGCCATCAGAAAAGAAGAATTAATCCCTTTGTATGATTACGTCAGAGAGTTAATAGTGGAATTCCCTTTAGAACCGACATTTTCTTATGTCCCAAGATCACAAAATACCCAAGCTGATGTGCTAGCTAATATAGCCACAACTCTAGCAGATCCAAATCGGGACGAGACAACCATCAGTATTGCCCACCGTCGGGAAATTTCCCCTAATGTTCAAGGAAAAATAGAGGAAATTAATGAAATTAGTCCCATTCCGGAACCGTATGGTCATACTATAGGATGTATGTCACCTATCAGGGAATACCTTCAAAATGGAACACTTCCACCTGATAGAGCCGAGAAAGAACAAATCTGGCGACGTGTGGTCAATTTTACTCTTTATGATAGCCCAAACCACCTAGAGAAAATTCTCTACAAATGTGGTTTTGATGGAGTTCTCTTCCGATGCATTGATGGTGAAGAGAAAATGGTTGTCATGGAAGAAGTGCATGTAGGAGTCTGTGGTGCCCACCAGTCTGGACATAGATTGACTGATCAAATTCGGAGGCTTGGATAATTTTGGCCTTCAATGATACAAGATTGTGTTAATTTTACAAAGAAGTGGCATTCATGCCAAGTACATGCCAACTTCATTCATCAACCTCCAGAGTTGCTTCATACAGCTAAATACTCATGGCCATTTGCCACACGGGGAATGGATGTGGTGGGACCTTACCCTTCAGCTACGGTCAATCAGTTTAAGTACATTCTTACTGCTACTGATTTCTTTTCCAAATGGGAAGAGGCAGTACCTCTCAATGAAGTCAGTTGTAAATGCATTGTTAGCTTCATCAAGTCTAACATCATTACTAGATTTTGTGTCCCTCATACCATGTTGACGGACAATGGCACCAACTTCTGTTCTTCTAAGGTGAAGAAATTGTATCAAGAATACAACACTAAATCCAACCATTCATCTCGGTATCATGCGACGACCAATGGCCAAATAGAAGCCTTTAACAAGACTATTTCAAATATACTGCAAAAGATGGTGGATAAAGATAAGAGGTCATGGCCTGATAAACTCTTTCATGATTTATGGGCTTATCGGACTACCACCCGCAATGCAACGCGGTCAACTCCATATTCGTTGGTATATGGAACAGAAGCAGTCTTGCCAATTGAAGTTCAATTTCCCTCACTCAGAGTAGCCATTTGTGATCAGTTATCTACAGACGAGCAATCCCAAAAGCGATTGAATGAATTGGAACGGTTAAATGAGAATAGATTGTGCACTTTGCACCACTTGGAAATCTATCAGAATCGAATAGCACGAGCTTTTAACAAAAAAGTTCATCTTCGTTCATTCATTCACTGAGAATTGGTATTAGTTCTCATAACTCCAATGATACCAGGAAAGAAACCTCCCAAGCTTGAGCCAGAATGGGAAGGACCTTATTCAATACATACGGTCTACTCCAATGGAGCTTATTCATTAATCTCGATGGATGGAGAACTCATTACTACTCCAACTAATGCCAGATTTTTGAAGAAGTATTTTGTATAAACTACAATGTATTCTCAAGATGTCCCCGAAACATGACACTAAACTGCACGACACAAGTTCGTCCTTTCTATATGAATTTAAACTATACAGCAATGGTCCAGTATGACCTTAAACTCCTCCCTAGTCCATGAATATGACCCTAAACTATTTTCAAGTCCCTTACGTCCAGCAAGACGTTAAACTGTGATGTCCCCACAACATGACACTAAACTGTGCGACACCAGTTCGTCCTTGCTATATGACGTTAAACTATACAGCAATGGTCCAGTATGACCTTAAACTCCTCCCTGGTCCATGCATATGACCCTAAAATATTTTCAAGTCCCTTACGTCCAGCAAGACGTTAAACTGTGATGTCCCCGCAACATGACACTAAACTGTGCAACACTAGTCCGTCCTTGCTATATGACGTTAAACTATATAGCAATGGTCCAGTATGACCTTAAACTCCTCCTTGGTCCAGTATGACCTTAAACTATTCACACTTTTGTCCAGCATGACATTAAAAAAAAATCCCTAATCTGTCCTCACTACATGACATTAAACTGCACAGTCCCCCTTTCGTCCTACATGACGCTAAACTGTATTGTCTCTGCAACATGACATTAAAATGTGCAGCACCAGTTTGTCCTTGCTATACGACGTTAAACTATATAGAAACGGTCCATGAATAAGACCCTAAACTGTTTGAAAGTCCCTTAAGACCAGAAATACGTTAAACTACATAATCATCAAAGGTCCTGTAAGACCTTAAACTGTAATTATGTCCTGCATGACATTAAACTGCACCATCCACGGTCCATGTATATGACCTTAAACTATTCGCCCTTTTTTCCAACATGACATTAAACTGTATTATCCCCATCGCCCTAATTACATGACGCTAAACTGTACAGAGAGTCCTTGATTTGTCTTACATGACGCTAAACTGTACTTTGTCCCTGCTACACGACATTAAACAATGCATCGTTAAGTTTGTTGCTACCTCTTGTTTCTCACAACGAGTATGACTCACATGAGCTTAGAGAAAACCTCAACCATAACAATCTCTCTGGGCTGCTAACCATGTGTAAGTACCAAGATTTTGTTTAGGTCATTGTCCCCAAGAATAACTTGATCATTAATTTATTCTTTAATTGAACTACGCGGATTTTGATCCTTGCCTTCCAGGCTGGGCACGTAGGCAACCTCCCAAGGTTCAAGCCCAAAAATCAATCTCTTCACTTCGGTTCACCTTCATCTCATATGATGTTTATTTGTGAAACCGCCCATAGAATCAATATCTTTACATTTGATTCACTTTCGTCCTTGTTATACGACGTTAAACTATACAACACTTTTTTCCGGTATGACAATATACTACAATACTCTTTTATTTCCTCATTTGAGAGGGAACCATTATTTAAATTGATTTTTCAATTATGTTTCATTTCAAAAGACTATGTGCATACATGGTAATGCCTAATCTTTTTATCTCAGTTTAAACCATCATTGTACTAAAGTCCCCTTTCACCCTTCACATGTACGAACCAAATTTGTACAAAGGGTATATCTAGAACTATGTGGGCTTGATTCCCATCGTTATGGGATACGTAGGAACGTTCGAGTATCCCTCGAATCCAGCCCCAAGTCTTTTGGGCATAACCCCAAATTTCACTTTCAATCCCTTGGCTGAAAAGTCCTCATGAAAACACACACTGTGTATTCATTATTATGGTCTGAACTCTATGACCCTAAACTAAGATCTCTCATACTTTCGTCCTGCACGACGTTAAACTGCATTTCAAGAACTACGTATGGCTTGATTCTCATTCTTATGAGATATGTAGTGAAGTCCAAAATTTCAATTCAGGACCCAGCCACAACATGATTATGGTTATCATTGACCTATGTATCTCTATATAAATTGGACAATACCCATCTTTATGTGTTATAATCCTAACCTTAAATATTTTCAGATCTTCATAACCATTTTCATGAATTTTAGTCACAAAAATGTCAAATTTATGATAATTCTTTTGCCTAACTATGCAGCACTTGCCCATAGGTGTCATTGCATAAATAGTCCACATAACAGACTTGTTAGCCAAAAGTTACTATTTTATTTAACTATGCAGCCAATGCCCTTAGGTGGCCCTGCATAATTCAACCCCCTAACGGGTTTGTTAAATAATGGTAACTTCATTCTTGGGAAGAATGCCTATTTTGTCCTTATTTGTCTTAAATGACAGTATGTAGGGACCCGCAAAAAAATAGACACCCTTAACATATTTTTCCCATATCCTATTTCATGATCTAAAAGTATTCAAGTCTATGGTTTATTCTTCTTCCCTACGTTTGGGTCAGACTTTCATAGGAGTGATATTCATCCAGTTCTTCGATAATCTTGTCTGAAAAAATCTTCTCCAAATTCAAGTACCTCTTTCCATACAGAAAACTCTATACTTTGGAAGATTTGAATCTCCATAAACTTTCACTGGCTTTTAGCACTAGGAAAGTAAATTTCTGAGAGTTCTTTTTTGCCTGACTATGCAGCACGTGCCCATAGCTGGCCTTGCATAAACAATCTACATAACAGATTTGTTAGCCAAAAGATACTATTTTATTTAACTATGCAGCCAATGCCCTTAGGTGGCCCTGCATAATTCAACCCCCTAACGGGTTTGTTAAATAATGGTAACTTCATTCTTGGAAACTACTACTTCTGATGCCTTTTAGCTCTTTTTCATATCATTCCTCAGATTCAAATATTCTTAAGCCATAGTTTACATATTTTCTCTCATACTTGAGTATGGTAATATTTTTTCAGATGAATTGTCAAGGAATTGAATCAATTTTAATCCATTTCAGTCAAAGCTATTCCGACCTTAAACATTAGCCTTTTTATGTCTGACATGCATGACTTTAAACTGCCAGATTTCTTGTTTTTCTTTTTCACCTCAGAGTCAAATCCTCTATTCTCTCTGGATCCAACTCTGAGGGGGGGCTTTTGTTGACGCTCCTTTCTTCACAGAATCTAAAGATCAGAAAAGGGGAATATCTGAGTCCAAAGTGATTCATACTTTGAAGAAACATAAAAAATCGACAAAGAGATGAACAAGGAGAACATTACCCATAGGTCGCGCAAGTTCCCTCATGGTCGCGCAAGTACACTTGCGTGCCGCCTAGTGGTCGTGCAAGTACTTGCGCACCGCCTAGTGGTTGTGCAAGTATACTTGTGCGTCGCCTCATGGTCGCCCATGTGACTTGCGCGACCTAATTGATAACCGCCCGGTAACCGCCCAGGGTCTTCTCTTGCCTATAAATAGACCCTTTGGGCCCCCCATTTCAGGAGGATTTTTTCCAGAAACTCGGATTGAAGCTCCCGATGCCCAAGTCTCTTCTCAAAGCTTCCGGAACACTTCTAAGGTAATTTCTTACCTAGAATGGAAGATCTAAAGAGAGGGAGGAAGGCCTAAGTGTTGAAACTCATCAACACTTCCGTGCCTGAGTGGAAATCCCTTAAGGGAAGTGGCCACACTTGCGCGCCGCCTTACTCCTTCGATAGAGCTTGCGCGTCCCTTTGCTGGAAGAACCTCAAGAGGATTCTAAAGGCTTTAATAAAGAGTCTCTCAAGTGTTTCAATGTGGGTTGAACATCACACAAGTACCCCACACATGTCGCATAGGTATACCTACGCGTCCAATACTTGCGCGCCCACGTAGTACTTGCGTGCCTTTCAGGCCTTGCGCGCCCCTTCCTTTTTCGGTGCCCATCTTGCCCATTTTTTACCCCTCTTAAGCCATTACACCTTTCCTATTCAAGATTCATGTAAAGACCCGTAAAATTCAAGGGAAATTTTTTCTTAATTTTCTTTGGAATTTTAGAAGAACGCGGTTTCTGACGGCACCTGATTCCGAGGCCCGGTGTGCCCGGAATCAATTTCCGAAGTTTGGCTCGGGTACGTTCAGTGAACGAACAAGCGGGATTTCCTATCTTTTGAAACGGTGCTCGGAATTGAAATCTGATAGCACCGATGAACTCGCAACGCCGATAATCGCTTAAGGGAACCTTTACCGTAGTTGCGTTTACGCGGGAGAAGAAGTTAATTAAAGGGGTTTAATTAAAAAAAAGTAAATAAAATTGTTAAATCAATTTTATTTCATTTTCAAGTGGTTAGTTTCTCCCATGGGAAGTTGGTGGTGGAGCCCACATCTACCCAACTTCCCATGTGTGGATAATTAAAAGGGTGGGGCCCACACGAACCCCCCACCTTTTCAATTTTCCCTAACTCCCTAACCCCTCACATTCCTAACTCCCCATTAACTCTCTTTCATTAATTTTTTTTGACAACTTGTGTTATTAATTAAGATGAGTTGCTTAATTTCAAACTCTTGAAATTCAAAGAGGTTAGGTTATGTAAATAAAATAAGGCTTGGACCTATTTTATTTTGGTTAGTTTCTTTTGCCACCTTGAGAGGTTTTAGAAACGAGAAGATCTTCTTCGTCTACAAGGAAGAACGCGAAGAACACCTAGGCTTCGACGAATAACGTCGTCACCATAAGAAGAGAAAGACGTGTCGTCTCTTCTCTTCTTCGCAGCCGGTGTGTTTCCGAAGATCGACGACGCCGCTTCTTTCGATCTTCTTCCCGTTTCAACGAAAAGGAGACGCCGCTTATTCCTCGGGCTTTCTCCGTCAGCTTACGAAGTTTCTCCAGCGATGTTTCCTCTTCGGACACACCTCGACGTCAACGGAATCGACGTTCATTTTCCAAGACGCCCGACCTCCGCGACGCTTATCTTCCGCGGCTCGTTTACGTGATCTTCTCTTGAAACCGAGGTAGGGGTTTATCTTTTTATTTATTTTTTCCGTTCTTGAAATCTAGATAGTTGTTCTTCATGGTTAAAACGACTAAATGATAACGATTAACGAGAGGGGGCCGGACAGCACAAACACGGCCGAACCCCCTCCTTAAGTATTGTTTGATTATTTGTGGATGGAACGGAATGGCGTGGTGCTGTCGCACCACACGGGAATCACACGACCAGTTTTACGCGATGCCGTCGCGCCACGCCGTGGAGTTGAACGAGGACACGACACCATCACGCCGCTTCAAAGAGAACCGAAGACACCGCGACCGGAGCGGGGCCGCGGTGGAAGGGCGAGGTGCCGTCGCACCGCACCGGACGAACCGAGCCGCGGCCGGTTCCGGGCCGCGGCGGAGCAGGGTGACCAGCGGCCAGCATCGGGATGCAGGTGTCAGTACTGGAAGGGGACCGGCCGTCGCCGGTCCCATGGTGCCGGAACCGGCCGGCCATGGCGGGCCGGCCGGACATGGAGAACCGGGGGAATTAAATTCCCCCGGCCGGCAGCAGCAAGCGGCCCCATTATGGGGCCACGGTTTTGAACGAAACGAGGGGGCAACGCCCCCCCGTGCGCGAGCCGCCAAAACGGCTCAGCCGTTTTGGCCGAGCAGCCGGCCAGCGCACCCAGCGCGCGGGCCGCCGGGCCGGGCCGCGCCGGGTCTGGTCGACCCAAACCCGGTTCGGGTCGAACCATTTCGGGCCGACCCAGGGGGTCTCGGGCCGGGTCGGTCCGAGCCCGAAACCCCCGTTTTCGGACTGTTTGGGTTCAAATGCCCATAACTCAGGCTACAAACCTCCAAACGACGCGCAGTCAGTGGAGATGCGATCCTTGGATCGAGGCGGTTGTTTCGGTATATCGCTCTCAAGGTTTCAGAATACTTTGAGTTCGGTCGGGTTGGTTCGTACACGAAACCAACCGGGCCCTCGGAGCGGAAACACTCATATCTTGAGCTACGGACGTCCGATTGACGTGCCGTCGACTTGGTTGGATTCCTCATAGTGAGACGGATCTTTTGGCATACTCCGCCCGAGGTTTGGAAGCAGCTGGAGTACGGTCGGGTTGGTTTTTCCTTAAAAACCAACCGGGCCCCTAGGACGAAAAAGCCAATAACTCTCAGACCGGGCGTCCGATTGATGCGCCGTCTGTTGCGTTGAGTTCCTGTTGATGATACGGAACTTTTGGATACATCAAATCTGGACCATGTGTCAGTTGATGTATCAGCCTCTCGGCTCGTGGAGCGGACCCTCCCGGACGAGCTTGCTGTGTGCGGGAACCCTAGAGCTGGCTGCAACTGCTACTGTGACGACGACGACTGTACAGAGATTCTCAGTGGATTCGACTGCGAGGATGATGAAAACAGTACGAGAATCCTCCGTGTTTTTGGCAGTGACCACTATGGTACATCTTGGGATACATCAACTCCGGACTACATGTCAGTTGATGCATCGACCTCTTAGCTCGTGGAGTGGACCCTCCCGGAACGAGCATGCTGTGTACGAAAACCCTAGAGCCAGTTGAGACTTGACGACTACTGATCGAACGACTCGGTGTGTTACAGATAACGGCACAGGGGAGCGCTTGGTTGTAGCGGCAGACCCATGACAGAGGTACGCTTGGTTGTAGCGGCACAGGGGATCACTTGGTTGTAGCGGCATACCCACGACAGAGGTGCTCTTGCTTGTAGCAGCCCAGGGGAGTGCTTGGTTGTAGCGGCAGACCCACGACAGAGGTGCGCTAGGTTTTAGCGGCACAGGGGAGCGCTTGGTTGTAGCAGCAGACCCACGACAGAGGAGCGCTTGGTTGTAGCAGCATGCCCACAGTACCCGATAGGTGAAGCCCTTGGTTGTAGCGGCATAACCACTGTACTTGATGGAAAAGGAGTTTCCCAATAGCTATGGGTTCAAATTCCTGATCAATCCTGTGTAGGTCATTGCGGGGGTTAGTACCTACCGATCCTTTGTGGGTCCTACGGCTTAGATGAATCAGTGGCTACATCTGATCATCTCAATCGTCTTTTGAAAAAGTATACCTGTGTGAGGTGAATCCTGTTTGCTTTCCTGTGTGGATTGTGTTGTGCTATCCTGTGTGGATTACGTTTTGTTTTCCTGTGTGGAATACGTATAGTTTCCAGTGTGGACTGAGTTGTACTTGTGCTCGAAGGTTGGAGCGTATTGGAATTGTTGACTTAGGTATATTTATGGGCATATACCTAAGAAGTGTCGGATATTACTTCGTGATTGTATCTTTCCTTTGTGGTTTATCCTTTGGGGATTTTGGGAGACCCTTGGGGGTCTCGGGGTCCCTACTAAGTATCTTATACTCACCCCTGCACGGGCTATGCCCGCACTTCGTTGTGTTGGTTGCAGATGACGGACAACGTTGATCGTGGTTGAGGCTTGCAGAGTAGGACAGTACCTGGAGGAGGACCACTGGGCGGGACGTACTCGGAGCGGACGACGGGACCCGAGGAGCAGTGGAGCTATCTGTACCCACCCTTCAGGTGGGATTTCCATTGGACAGCTCGGCGTAGCGGCTTTTACTTTTAAGTTTCTATTTTCCCTTTCGAGTTGTACTTTACTTTCAGTTTGGGTTTGTATTCTGGCCCACTTACTTTCCGCACTTACAGTTGTACTCTGTTTTTACTTAGTGTTTACTTTTTTCCTCTTGCTTACTATGAGGTGATTTTTTACTTTACAATGGAAATGCCTTCCCTTTTACCGGGATTTAGGCCATGGTGCTAGTCGCCAGCCCCTGGCCTATGGTAGGCGGGCTTGGGGTAGCCACGGCAGGGGCCCCGAGGACGGGTCGTGACAAATTGGTATCATAGGAGTTCAGTTCTACTGCGAACTCTGATCTTTTCTATGTTAATCAATAGTGTTTAGCATAATGGGTGTGGTTATCAGTCTAGGGAGTCCAGTGTTGGTGCGGCGGCCGACGTATCCGTACACCAGGACCCTGACTTCTGATTTCCAACATAATGCACGAAAACCTTGATTGCGTGTGTGTTTCAAGTTTTCTTTGTGATAACTTGTGTCAGCTCACCAGGTATAATGTTTGACCATGGAACAACTGTTTCCTTTTCAGGATGGCCCCACGACGGTAGTCAGATAGGGTTCCGAGAGTCGAGCGTGACGACAGCCCACCGAGCGATGAGGCTTCGGTGCAGGGCTCCTTGTCAGCAGAGGCACCAATGGTACCTTTACCCGTTGAGCCACCGATGCTACCAGCCCCAGTCGCTGACGATGCACGTCACCTTAGTGCGCTGCACGATTTCGAGCGCAAGATACCACACAGGTTCCGTGGGGAGACGGACCCCCAGGCAGCTGAGGACTGGCTGGAGGCAGTCGTACGAGTTTTCAGGCTAGTGAGGACACCAGCAGACCTCATGGTGATCCTCGCAGCGAGCCTACTGCATGTAGTAGTGGGCCGATGGTGGATCTTGATGCTCCAGGTGCACGACAAGACATCTCTTCTCTGGATGAACTTTGAGAGCATCTTCCGCTCCGAGTTCGTCCCAACCACCCTCCGAGCAGTGTGCATTCAGGAGCTACTACAGCTGCGGCAGGGCAACATGACAGTAGCCCAGTACGCGGCGAGGTTTACCGATCTCTCACGCTATTCCACGGACATGGTACGGGCCCCATTCTTCACGGCCCAAACCTTCGAGAAGGGGCTCAGGCGAGAGATCAGAGCTTCAGTTGTTTCTCACAGCATTCCGACACAGACAGGAGTGTTGGAGCGAGCCCTCTTGGTGGAGAGTTTCCTTACTGAGCAGTCTCCAGCAGCAGGACCCACCACTAGCCGGCATGCGGCAGAGTCTTCTGCAGTGGGCAGTAGACAGATGACGCAGGGGTCCAAGAGGACTAGATCTACCGGTGGTCGACTACGCGACACAGGATCGATTGTGCGAGGCACTCAGGGTGGACAACGACTTGCCATGAGAGGGAAGTGTTACTCCTGCGGCGGGATTGGTCACATGGCCCGTGACTGTCCGACCCGCCATACAGATGATCAGCAGATGAACGAAGGACCCCCTAAGCAGAGGCAGAGGTTCGATCAGGGCGGTCCGCAAGGAGCAGGCGGCCATGGCAGGGGAGCTGGCCGTGCAGCTGGAGGTGGACGACGCTTCGGGGTGTTGCCACCACCACCACCAGGAGGTCCGCTCCGACCGCAGGAAGTTGGTGGACATGGGAGAGATCAGTATCAGGCAGCTGAGGCCTTCGATCATGGAGCTCTGGGAGCAAATGGACAGGAGCGGAACTAGTGGATATGTTTTTTGTACTTCTAGTTCCTTGTTGCTATTGTGTAGCGTCTTTGTATTATGAGCTGCAATAATAAAAGATGCATAACTTTGTGATGTTTTCATTCCTATCCTCTTTTGTGTTGTTACTAAGAGGTTCTAGTTTTGACTATTGACTTGACCTTCACTTGTGAGACATCTACTGGAGGAGACCCAGTTACCACACATTGATGCCGACAGTGTGACTCAACCCTTGGAGGCGAGAGTAACGGTTGGATCTCTTGGTAGTAGCGTCATGGCCTTACGACGTCATCCTTGGTATGGATTAGTATCATCCATGTCGGGATTGACTGTATTAGGCAAAGAATGTGGTTCATCCATCGGATGAGACCAGATTTCTCTTATCGGCAAAGAAGAAATCATAGCAGCTCTTGTGGGACCAGAGGTGGTCCAGGCCACGATAGAGAAGGTCCAGGTCATCCAGGAGAAGATGAGGACAGCTCAGAGCCGGCCGAAGTCATATGCTGACAGGAGGCGGAGGCCACTAGAGTTCGAGGATGGTGACAACGTCTTTTTGTGTGTCTCACCTCGACATGGGTTACTGAGATTTGGCCGAGGCGGCAATTTGTCTCCGCACTTCATTGGACCCTTCCAGGTCCTCAGCAGGATTGGCGAGGTGGATTATCACCTTGCTCTACCACCTCAGTTGCATCGGGCGCACGACGTCTTCCACGTATCTCAGATGAGGAGATACGTGCACAACCCGACACACATCATTGACCATGGGGATCTGGACATTGATGATGTGGTGACTTTTACGGAGGTTCCGGTGGAGATCAAGGATCGAAAGGAGCGGGTCCTACGTGGACGATCGATTCCTCTAGTGCGCATCGGATGGTAGCACGGGAACGTCCAGGAGAGCACTTGGGAGCGGGAGGCTCAGATGCGTGCTCAGTACCCTCATTTGTTTCCCTAGTTTTGATGTATTTTTACGGGGACGTAAAGCCCTGAGGTGGGAGTAATTTAAAGACTCGTAAAATTCAAGGGAAATTTTTTCTTAATTTTCTTTGGAATTTTACAAGAACGCGGTTTCTGACGGCACCTGATTCTGAGGCTCGGTGTGCCCGGAATCAATTTCCGAAGTTTGGCTCGGGTACGTTCAGTGAACGAACGAGCGAGATTTCATATCTTTTGAACCGGTGCTCGGAATTGAAATCCGATGGAACTGATGAACTCGCAATGCCGGTAATCGCTTAAGGGAACCTTTACCGTAGTTGCATTTGTGCGGGAGAAGAAGTTAATTAATGGGGTTTAATTAAAAAAAAGTAAATAAAATTGTTAAATCAATTTTATTTCTTTTTCAAGTGGTTAGTTTCTCCCATGGGAAGTTGGTGGTAGAGCCCACATCCACCCAACTACCCATGTGTGGATAATTAAAAGGGTGGGGCCCACACGAACCCCCCACATTTTCAATTTTCCCTAACTCCCTAACCACTGTTAACCCCTCACATTCCTAACTCCCCATTAACTCTCTTTCATTAATTTTGTTTGACAACTTGTGTTATTAATTAAGATGAGTTGCTTAATTTCAAACTCTTGAAATTCAAAGAGGTTAGGTTGTGTAAATAAAATAAGGCTTGGACTTATTTTATTTTGGTTAGTTTCTTTTGCCACCTTGAGAGGTTTTGGAAACGAGAAGATCTTCTTCGTCTACAAGGAAGAATGCGAAGAACACCTAGGCTTCGACGAAGAACGCCATCACCATAAGAAGAGAAAGACGTGTCGTCTCTTCTCTTCTTCGCAGCCGGTGTGTTTCTGAAGATCGACGACGCCGCTTCATTCGATCTTCTTCCCGTGTCAATGAAAAGGAGACGCCACTTCCTCCTCGGGCTTTCTCCGTCAGCTTACGAAGCTTCTCCAGCAACGTTTCCTATTTGGACGCACCTCGATGTCAACGTAATCGACGTTCATTTTCCACGACGCCCGACCTCCGCGACGCTTGTCTTTCTCGGCTCGTTTATGTGCTCCGCTATTGAAACCGAGGTAGGGGTTTATCTTTTTATTTATTTTTTCCATTCTTGAAATCTAGATAGTCGTTCTTCGTGGTTAAAACGACTAAATGATAACGATTAACGAGAGGGGGCCGGACCGCACAAACACGGCCGAACCCCCTCCTTAATTATTGTTTGATTCTTTGTGGATGGAACGGAATGGCGTGGTGCTGTCGCACCACGCGAGAATCAGACGGCAAGTTTTATGTAATGCCGTCGCGCCACCCCGTGGAGTTGAATGAGGACGCGACGCTGTCGCGCCGCATCAAAGAGAACCAAGGACACCGCGGCCGAAGCAGGGCCGCAGTGGAAGGGGGCGGTTCCGTCGCACCGCGCCGGACGAACCGAGCCGCGGCCGGTTCCAGGCCGCAGTGGAGCAGGGTGACCGGCGGCCGACATCGGGCCGCCGACGTCGGTGCTGGAAGGGGACCGGCCGTCGCCGGTCCCGTGGTGTAGGAACCAGCCGGCCATGGCGGGCCGGCCGGACATGGAGAACCTGGGGAATTAAATTTCCCCATCCGGCAGCAGCAAGCGGCCCCATTAAGGGGCTGCGGTTTCGAACGAACCGAGGGGGCAGCACCCCCTGTGCGTGAGCCGCCAAAACGGCTCATCCGTTTTGGCCGAGCAGCCGGCCAGTGTTCCTAGCGCGCGGGCCGCCGGGCCACCAGGCCAGGCCGTTCCAGGTCGGGTCGACCCGGACCCGGGTCGGGTCGACCCGGTTCGGGCAGACCCAGGGGGTCTCGGGCTGGGTCGGTCCGGGCCCGAAACCCCCGTTTTCGGACTATTTGGGTTCAAATGCCCATAACTCGGGCTACGGACCTACAAACGATGCGCCGTCAGTGGAGGTGCGATCCTTGGATCGAGACGGTCTTTTCGGTATATCGCACTCAAGGTTTCGGAATACTTTGTGTTCGGCCGGGTTGGTTCGTACACGAAACCAACCGGGCCCTCGGAGCGGAAACACTCATATCTTGAGCTACGGACGTCCGATTGACGTGCCGTCGACTTGGTTGGATTCCTCATAGAGAGACAGATCTTTTGGCATAATCAGGCCGAGGTTTGGACGTAGGTGGAGTATGGTCGGGTTGGTTTTGACTTAAAAACCAACCGGGCCCCTGGGACGAAAAAGCCAATAACTCTCAGACCGGGCGTCCGATTGATGCACCGTCTATTGCGTTGAGTTCCTGTTGACGACACAAAACTTTTGGATACATCAAATCTGGACCATGTGTCAGTTGATGTATCAGACTCTCGGCTCGTGGAGCGGACCCTCCCGGACGAGCTTGCTGTGTGCGGGAACCCTAGAGCTGGCTGCAACTGCTGCTGTGACGACGACGACTGTACAGAGATCCTCAGTGGATTCGACTGCGACGATGATGAAAACAATATGGGAATCCTCCGTGTTTTCGGCAGTGACCACTACGGTACATCTAGGGATACATCAACTCCGGACTCCATGTCAGTTGATGCATCGACCTCTTAGCTCGTGGAGTGGACCCTCCCGGAACGAGCATGCTGTGTACGGAAACCCTATAGCCGGTTGAGACTTGACCACTGCTGATCGAACGACTCGGTGTGTTACAGATAACGGCACAGGGAAGCGCTTGGCTGTAGCGGCAGACCCATGACAGAGGTGCGCTTGGTTGTAACGGCATAGGGGAGCGCTTGGTTATAGTGGCAGACCCACGACAGAGGTGCGCTAGGTTGTAGCGGCACGGAGGAGCACTTGGATGTAGCGGAAGACCCACGAAAAAGGTGCGCTTGGTTGTAGCGGCACATGGGAGTGCTTGGTTTTAGCGGCAGACCCACGACGGAGGAGCGCTTGGTTGTAGCAGCAGGCCCACAGTACCCGATAGGTGAAGCGCTTGGTTGTAGCGGCATAACCATTGTACTTGATGTAAAAGGAGTTTTCCAACAGCTTTGGGTTCAACTTCCTGATCGATCCTGTGTAGGTCATTGCGGGGGTTAGTACCTACCGATCCTTTGTGGGTCCGCCGGCTTAGATGAATCAGTGGCTACATCTGATCATCTCTATCGTCTTTTGAAGAAGTATATCTGTGTGAGCTGAATCCTGTTTGCATTCCTGTGTGGATTGTGTTGTGCTATCCTATGTGGATTATGTTTTGTTTTCTTGTGTGGAATACGTATAATTTCTTGTGTGGACTGAGTTGTACTTGGGATCGAAGGTTGAAGCGTATTGGAATTGTTGACTTAGGTATATGTATGGGCATATACCTAAGCAGTGTCAGATATTACTTCGTGATTGTATCTTTCCTTTGTGGTTTATCCTTAGTGGATTTTGGGAGACCCTCGGGGGTCTTGGGGTCCCTACTGAGTGGCTTATACTCACCCCTACACGGGCTATGCCCCGCACTACATTGTGTTGGTTGTAGACGACAGACAGCGTTGATCGTGGTTGAGGCTTGCAGAGCCGGACAGTACCTAGAGGAGGACCACTGGGCGGGACGTACTCGGAGCGGACAGCGGGACCCGAGGAGCAGTGGAGCTATCTGTACCCACCCTTCAGGTGGGATTTCCAGTGGACAGCTCGGCGTAGCGACTTTTACTTTTTAGTTGCTGTTTTCCCTTTCAAGTTGTACTTTACATTCAGTTTGGGTTTGTATTCTGGCCCACTTACTTTCTGCACTTACAGTTGTACTCTATTTTTACTTAGTGTTTACTTTTTTCGCATGCTTACTCTAAGGTGCTTGTTTACTTTACAATGGCAATGTCTTCCCTTTTACCAGGATTTACAACATAGTGCTAGTCGCCAGCCCCTGGCCTATGGTAGGTGGGCTTGGGGTAGTCACGACACGGGCCCCGAGGACGAGTTGTGACAATTCAGTCTTCAAGACACTCTTCAAAGCCATTTATGGCATGATTTCTTGATTTGACTTCCTTATCTGAAAGGAATTATGTGGAATATCTTTCAAAACATAGTGATTTATACATTTTTTATGTCACTAAAGATTGAGAGTTCATTCATTCAACCTCATCCTTTAAGATGAGAGAATCCTTAACCTGGGTCTCATTTTCAGGAATAATCCCCAGTTATAAGTCCCCTAACCTGGGCCTCCTTTTCAGGAATAATTCCTAGTCATAATCTCGTAACCTGGGTCTCCTTTTCAGGAATAAGTCCCAATCATAATTTTGGGCTTCCTTTTTAGGAGTAAGCCCCCGTCATAATTTTGGGCTTCCTTTTCAGGAGTAAGCCCCAATTCCCTTAAATTCTCTTTAACTAGTCCTAATTTACGTTTGATTTGGGATTCCTTATCAGGAGTAAAACCCAATTATCAATTCTTTCCTAATTTGGGTTTCCTTTTTAGGAATAAGTCCCAAGTTAGAGTATTCAAATCTCCATGAAGCACATATACCTTTATGGAACCTGTTCCTGGATTTTCTCCTTAAATTAAATCCTAACCTTCATTTATCTGGGCAGTCATACATACATAAAGCCCCAAACCATTTCTTATGATTACATCTTTAATGGCCCAATTGCCTATTTTATTACCAATACCTCTTGTTTCTCACACCGAGCATGACTCACATGAGCTTAGAGGGTAAAAGTAATTATGACATCCTTATTTGATCCATCAATCATAAACATCATACAGTGGTAGAGATACCCTCTTCAAATGATGGAGGAGCATCTCTATGATCTTCCTCTTCCTCTTCATCATGTGCTATTTTTTCCGTTTCTACTTGCATAGTAGATGAAAAAACGAAATTTTCATAATGAGGGTACCGACTCCAGGCGTTTGGATCAGGTTCCTCGAACCCGAGCAGGCAAGACGAACCGCCATTGGGGGAATCCGGTTAACAATGGGCAGGTTCTCATCCCTGCCATCTCCGGAGAAGTCCACCAACCTAACTTGGTGGCCAAAAATGAGCAGGCACACACACCTACCCGTTTTAATTCCGCTGTCCAGCAGACTCGTCTAGCAGCATCAAGCCAATCCCGCCAGGCAATTCCGAAGGAGTATTATAGGCAGGAACATACACCTGCTTATACATCATTAGTTAGTCAGCAGTCTCGCCTAACTACATATGATGGATCTCGTCAACCACGTTTGGCGAAGTGTAATCAGCAGGCACATTAACCTGGTAATACTAATCAAGCCTACCAACAGTCTCGCTTGGTAGCGCGCGGAGAAGTCAGTCGGAATGCTCCGACGACAAACAGGAGGCAGACTCAACTCTCTGCCCCCACCCTTGAGTACTGTCAGGATTCACTGACAGGAAAAGGAGGACAAGAGCAGGCACATACACCTACTCCAAGCCCGGAATGGATGTATATCCCCGTTCCGGCAGCTGAAGTCACCAAGAATATTTTGTCAATGGTGAAAGAGCAGAAGCAAATTCCTACTCATATTCTGGATGCTTGCCAGGATATCATAACAGCTTCAGCATCATATCAGGTAAAGACACATAAATCTATCCCTAGAAGTGGAGTGACACATCAACGATTCATTTCGGAATAGACACACACATTTGTTCCAGTCCAAGAGGGTTATGGGGCATACTCCACCATATCATACAGACAACCAAGTCAGGCACATACACCTGATTTGAGTGAATATCGTCAGCCTAACCTGACCATATTTCTTGATCAGGCACATACACCTGCTCAGAGCAACCACTTTCGTCAACAAGTGGTTTCCAAAGCGATTAAGAAGAAATCAAAGAAAAAGATCTGCCCAACACAGTCAGGAGATCAAAGGCCAATCTGTAACCAGGCCTTACTCGATGCTGGAGTTCTTGAAGCCCTCATACATTTATCTGTTGGAATTCATGATTCTACTCCCTCAGGTCCCAATAATGGGAACATTAATTCCGAAGGTCTTCAACATACACTTCCTCATGAAGGATTGCTTCGTGACAATTCAGTCAATCTTGAAATTTTGTCTTCAGATGAGATCCACAGGAACCCTCTGTGTGGTCAGAAGACCAAGGAGCAAGAGATCACATCTTTTGCTGTAACCCATTATGGTGGTCCTCCCCATGATGATGAATTTCGCTGCGAAAGTCCTCTCTGCAGTAGTGATTCACATTGCCTGGAAAATAATCTAGTGGACAATGTAGTGCCGAGAAAGCCCTCTTATCTTGAGGCATTTTCAAATGAAAAACTAGTCATGTCTGGTGCTTTATCGTTAGAAAGTGAAATTATTTCTCAATCAGAAGATAGCCCAGGGTGTAGGTCATTCTCCGAACCACCCCTAAGTCATGCATCTTCTAGTTTGATCAATGATTTCTCTACCAATCTTGTTGAATCCGATGAATCAACAAGGAAACACCAACTCTGGTCAAAACAGGTAAAAGAATCTTCATTTAATGATGAAGAGGAAATGCTGAACAAGAGGAAAAAACAGGCGAAAAGTGAGGTAGCAGTCATGTTTTGGCCTTTGGCTGACTCCCAGTATGACATTCCAAATATGTTGACAGAAGATGGAGTCCATGATATTCGTCTCAACATATGGAAAAAACTTTTTCATTTGAAGAAGAAGGTATTATCTTATGATGAATATGAAAATCATCTTAAGATAATAGAAGGGCTACAACGTCAGATTGATTTGGAATATCTATCAGTCTCTCAGTATCTGAAGGCTGAAAACCAATAGAGAACTCTTCAACGTTCATGCCTTGGCGCACTAAGAAAATTGCGTCAGTTAATTGCCAATGCTGCATCTGGTGTTCATATCAGAGGATGGGGTGTTCACAGAGAACTACATTTCACAGTGCTTTCCAGTCAGCAAAGCCCGCCGAAAATGGTCTCAGGCAATGTTATTGCCCATGGTCGGCCACAGTCAATGTGCTTTGTTCTTAATAAAAAGCTTGCTCAAGAATAGGCTTCAACTAGTTCCTCTCAAAATGAAGCATATAGAGAACAAGTTGTTGAATTTCTCCAACATCAAGCAGGCGAGAATATTGAACAAGCCTCTCGTATGGAGCAAACACATCATCAAATGACAGAAGTTTCGGAAATCATCCAACGGTCTGTTGAACCAGGTGATAAAAGTGGATACAGGTTAATGCATCCAGCTAATTTTCGAACTAAGATTCACAAGATCAAGAAAGATTTTAAGAAGGTCTCAGACATAGCATGTTAAGAGCCACCCCAGCTTGTCAGACTGGGGACTCCTTTAACCCAACCCTCAGAGTCAACAAATGGGATTCGAGGAGTTGAGCGGAAGCAGCAGGAACATCCCCAGTTCACGAGACTGGGGACTCTTTCAAATCAGCAATCCCCTTCTCAGAGAATGTCGGTCTTTTCTCGATTGGGGAAGAAGCCCCAAGAGGAATGAAGATCCAAATTATCAGGAGATTCCCTCCAAGTTATAGCTCGTCAAGAAGTTCCTAAAGGATTAAATCAACAAAAGGAAATGTCTCATCAAAGACATGAAAGAAGACAATATCACAGAAATGTTGATAGAAGGGATGCGATGCATTATGCATCAATCAATGTCATCAATGCCATTGTTGCTAATCCACCAGAGGAGACTCACTCAGGGAACTCAGATGAAGAGCGTCCTGCTCAAGAAAATGTACGCACCGATACAAATGAAGAAGGTGTGCGTACACGAAGTCAAAGGATTACTCAGAACCTAGGTAATCCACTTCCCTCTCTCCAAAAAGTATCCAACAAAGGGAGGGGAAAGAATCAGGTTACATATCCTTCCTCTAGAGAAGGTCAATCGCTCTCATTAGAGCAAAGGTTTGCACAACAGGAGGAAGAAATGAAAGAATTAAGAAGGTTGAATGCAGAACTACTTCAGAGTAGTCTTCTTCTTAAGAATGCTGAAGTCCGACAGCCGAAGGAATTTGTTGCAGCTACTAAGATGGATTAGGAATATCCTCCTTTATCAGTACACCCTCAGAGGTCTAATCCTACGGGTCAAGTGCAACAACGGTTGGCAGTGCTACCATCAGTTGCAGCACCAATCACCAAATCTGTCCAAGCTCCATTCATTGCACCTACCCAAGACCAAATTCAACCTGATGTTTCTCAAATGTTAATAACTACTATTGAGTCATTAACAGCTCGGTTAGAAACTATGGAAGGGAAACGAGTGCAAGTTCAACTAGAAAAGAATGTTTACCCTGAATGGGTAGATTCAATTTCTCCCCCATCTAGTTTTGGAAACCCAGTTTTCCTTACTTTCAATGGATCAGGCGACCCTGAACAACATTTGACACATTACGTGTCTTGTTGTGATCCTATGATGGTAACATCAGAGCAGCAAGAAGCAGTAAAACTCAGATGCTTCATGCGAACCTTGCAAGGACCAGCTTTTGTCTGGTATACAAGCTTGCAATCCCGGTCAATCATTGGATGGGAGGATCTTCGCCAAAAATTCCTTCTTCAATTTAGCTCAACTTTTCCAAAAAACGACAGTTTTTGATCTTACAAACTGCAAGCAAAGGGAGAATAAAAGAGTCTCTGATTTCATTGCTTGCTGGAAGGGATTAACATATTCCCCGAGTTTAGCACTCCCTCAGGAGGAGTTATTGCCAATCTGTGTGGAAAATTTTCATGACGAATTACGCACGCCATTGATCCCTGTTAAATACACAGGAGGGTTTTGAGACCTTACTTCAATCACTTAGCAGATTGAAGATTCCCTTATACAAGCTAAGGCTAAATCTCGTGTAATTCCATCAGCTCCAGGAAGGAGAATGGGTAAATCAGAAACTGCTACAATTATGCTTAAAAAAGCGCCTATACCTATTTCTACTTCAAAACCTTCATCTTCTCGAAGGGATCCACCTCCGGAACGCCAACAACAAAGGTCATTTCGTCCAATTGATCAAAGAGATCAACGACGAAAACAATTTGAGGATTTGAAGAGTAAAACATACTCTTTCCGAAATGAGCAAGTTCCTGGTTACTAGGAAATTAAATTTCTGAGATTTATTTTTTTCCTGACTATGCAGCATGTGCCCATAGGTGGCCTTACATAAACAGTCTACATAACAGACTTGTTATCCAAAAGATACTACTTTATTTAACTATGCATCCAATGCCCTTAGGTGGTCCTGCATAATTCAACCCCCTAACGGGTTTGTTAAATGATGGTAGCTTCATTCTTGGGAATAATGCCTCTTTTGTCCTTATTTGTCTTAAATGACAGTATGTAGGGATCCGGAAAAAAATAGCCACCCTTAACATATTTGTCCCATATCATTTTTCATGATCTGAAATTATTCAAGTCTATGGTTTATTCTTCTTCCCTACGTTTGGGTCAGACCGTCGTAGGAGTGATATTCATCCAGTTCTTCGATAATCTTGTCTGAAAAAATCATCTCCAAATTCAAGTATCTCTTTCCATACCGAAAACACTATACTTTAGAAGATTTGAATCTCCATAAACTTTCACTGGATTTTAGCACTAGGAAAGTAAATTTCTGAGAGTTCTTTTTTGCCTGACTATGCAGCATGTGCCCATAGGTGGCCTTGCATAAACAGTCTACATAACAGACTTGTTAGCCGAAAGATACTATTTTATTTAACTATGCAGCCAATGCCCTTTGGTGGCCCTATATAATTGAACCCCCTAACGGGTTTGTTAAATAATGGTAACTTCATTCTTGGAAACTACTTCTTCTGATGCCTTTTATCTCTTTTTCATATCATTCCTCAGATTCAAATATTCTTAAGCCATAGTTTACATATTTTCTCTCATACTTGAGTATGGTAATATGTTTTCAGATGAATTGTCAAGGAATTGAATCAATTTTAATCTATTTTAGTCAAATCTATTTCGACCTTAAACATTAGCCTCTTTATGTCCGACATGCATGACATTAAACTGCCAAATTTCTTATTTCTTCTCACCTCAGAGTCAAATCCCCTTTTCTCTCCGGATCCAACTCTGAGGGGGGACTTTTGTTGACACTCCTTTCCGTCACAGAGTCTAAATGAATGAAAAGGGAAATACCTTGAACAAAGAAGATTCATCCTTTGAACAAAATATCAATAATTGACAAAGGATGAGAGAAGAAGAACATTGCGCAAAGGTCGCGCAAGTTCTACAATGGTCGCGCAAGTATACTTGCGCGCCTCAATGGTCGCGCAAGTACACTTGCGCGCCGATGTTGGTCATGCAAGTGACTTGTGCGCCCTAAGTGATAACCGCCTGGTAACCGCCCGGGGTCTTCTCCTGCCTATAAAAAGACCCTGTGGGCCCCCCATTCGAGGAGGATTTTTTCCAGAAACTTGGATTGAAGCTCCCGACGCCCAAGTCTCTTCTCAAAGCTTCCAGAACAATTCTAAGGTAATTTCTTACCTAGAACATAATATCTAAAGAGAGGGAGGAAGGCCTAAGTGTTGAAACTCATCAACACTTGTGCGCCTGAGTGGCCAGCCCTTAAAGGAAGTGGCCACACTTGCGCGCCGCCTTACTTCTTCGATAGAACTTGCGTGTCCCTTTGTTGGAAGAACCTCAATAGGATTCTAAAGGCTTTAATAAAGAGTCGCTCAAGTGTTTCAATGCTGGTTGAACATCGCGCAAGTACCCCACACAAGTCGCGCAGGTATACCTGCGCGTCCAATACTTGTGCGCCCATGCAGTACTTGCACGCCTTCCAGGACTTGCGTGCCCCTTCATTTTTGGGTGCCCATATTGCCCATTGTTTACCCCTCTTAAGCCATTACACCTTTCCTATTCAAGATTCAGTCTTCAAGACACTCTTCAAAGCCATTTATGGCATGATTTCTTGATTTGACTTCCTTATCTGAAAGGAATTATGTGGAATATCTCTCAAAACATAGTGATTTATACATTTTTTTATGTCACTAAAGATTGAGAGTTCATTCATTCAACCTCATCCTTTAAGATGAGAGAATCCTTAACCTGGGTCTCCTTTTCAGGAATAATCCCCACTTATAAGGCCCCTAACCTGGGCCTCCTTTCTAGGAATAAGTCCTAGTCATAATCTCCTAACCTGGGCCTCCTTTTCAGGAATAATTCCTAGTCATAATCTCTTAACCTAGGTCTCCTTTTCAGGAATAAGTCCCAGTCATAATTTTGGGCTTCCTTTTCAGGAGTAAGCCCCAGTCATAATTTTGGGCTTCCTTTTCTGGAGTAAGCCCCAAGTCCCTTAAATTCTCTTTAACCAGTCCTAATTTACGTTTGATCTGGGATTCCTTCTCAGGAGTGAAACCCAATTATCAATCCTTTCCTAATTTGGGTTTCCTTTTCAGGAAGAAGTCCCAAGATAGAGTATTCAAATCTCCATGAAGCACATATACCTTTATGGACCCTGTTCCTGGATTTTCCCCTTAAATTAAATCCTAACCTTCATTTATCTGGACAGTCATACATACATAAGCCCCAAACCATTTCTTATGATTACATATTTCATGGCCCAATTGTCTATTTTATTACCAATACCTCTTGTTTCTCACACTGAGCATGACTCACGTGAGCTTAGAGGGTAAAAGTAATTATGACATCCTTCTTTGAGCCATCAATCATAAACATCATACTCCCTTACTCGAACTACGTGGGTTCTGATTCCTTTTCCAAAACAAAGGATACATAGGTAGCCCATCTACGGGTTCGATCCCAACTCTGAAATAATTCATGTCCTTCTGAATGACAATAAACTTCAAGTGCCCCACTGAGTGGCTTTAAAACCGGACTGGTCATCATAATGACCAAGAGACTTTTATATAAACGTTTCGAAGGATACCATTCACCAAGAATTTCTAAATAGATATAAATGATTCTCTATTGATGAAGAACCTCAAATACATATAAAATATTCTCTAAATTTTTTACATATTTAATCATTGATTGTCAAAACTGAAGGAAAGCTCATTTTATACATAGTAATGTAATAAGGATTCACGAACATTACTTAAATCTATAAAGAGAGTCCCGGAATAGACAATAATTCCCCTTAAAAAGGTGTGATGAGTCCAACCTCCCATCCTCTCGACCAATGCAAATTCCTAAGCCTCATCAGTTCACAAACTAATGAAGTGCCTACCTTTGGAAAGTAGGTCCAAGTGGATGTGAAATCATTGGATGTTTCCGGTTCTATGAACAAACCCGTTAGAAACCAATCAGAACGTTTGAATCTCCCATCCAGGAGGTCATCCCTGAATTTCTAGGGAAACAATTGTATTTATGCATTACTCAAAGAGTCTTTAGCTAGTGCATGCTTCTCAGTAGTAAAGAAAGAAATTTCAGTTTTGATTTAAGCACAACTCTGATCATGTTATACTCTTAGTTATTAAATAGTGCACATGCATATTCACATGTCATACTTATAAAATTTAGAATGTCTTTCACTCATAATTCTGAATGATCATGCCTATAATTGAATCATGTTCCCTTGTAATCTTCTTTTTGTGCACTTATATTTCTTAGAGAATTATTATGGTATGTTAAATGTGTTACATCATTTTAAAGAATTTTTTTTATGAAATTTTTTAAAAGATGTTTTCAAAAATTATATTGGTTTATTATATTATGTTTTAAAACCCCTTACTAGGTATTCATATGCTCAACCTATGTTTTTGTAATAAAATTTTCAGGTGACAGCTTCAACAGAAGGAGCTTGTCAGGAGTAGCTGGTTTCCTAGAACTTGAACTGAATTCGATCCTCTGTATGGGACATGATGTGTAATTTATCAGTTCATTTTTTTGGTGAAAAATTGCACATCATGTTATGAAGGAACCGACTCCGAGCATTCTGGGGTTGGGCCCTCACATGTCCACTGGTCTATCCCCACCATTTCAGAGGGGAATTAAAAAATATCAATTTATTCCAAAATGTTAAACCACCAAGCTGCATGGTCAAACCACAATCCAACAATTATATAATTCAAAATGGTCTCCCTGATTTTAGGATATGTCCTATTCGTAAGCTGAGATCCTCTCTTCCTTCTTCATTTTCGTTTCTCTTGATTCACCTAGAGACTTCCTCATGAGATGAGTCGTGAGCCCATGATGGATCCCTTCCAACTCAGCCTTGGAGTTCTTTCTGTGAGTCATGCCATCCATTATTCTCAGTGAAAGCAGGAACTTCGATCTTTGATCATCCAAGTTGGAATTTTCTTTTGATTCTATTTAATTGTGCATCATGAAGGGTGGGTATATTAATGGTTCCTTATAAGGAACGATTGGTTAATTTTCTTAAAATGAGATTTTAACAAGGTTTTAATATGGTCAAAAGATAGTTCTAAAAAAAATAATGGGAAGGGTGTGGTTTGATGTTGGATGCCTATTTTATTTTGTTATCTTTGATTATTTTATATATGTTGTTGTTGTGTGACTTATGAAAATCATGTCCGTTGGAGGTCTTTTCTTGTGCACTGGTAGTGTTTCATTGTGATGTTTTGATGTATATATGTAACATAAAATATGATCAATCATGTACACTTTGTTAAATAATAGGATTCACCAGGATCAAATTTATTCTATTATCAACATGGTTATATTAATGTGTAGATTAAATAATCCTTGTTGGTTAAATTTTAATATGCTTGGTTTAATGGATGTGGTTATGTGTTGTGTGTTATGGTCTGGGTTTTGTTGGCATGGTATGTGGGGTGGTACAGGGGGGTGTGTTGGTGTATCTATTTTTGATATTGATTGATTTTGGAAGGGATGAACCTGTAGTTAGATGAACTACCATTATGATGTGTTGTGGTCGCAATGCGATCTCGAGTAGTGGAACTGCAGTGTGGTTGTGGACTCATTTTGTTGTGGGACTCCATTGGGGATTTGTTTGGATAGTGGGGATGTATGGCTGGACTGTGAGAGAAGTAATGGACAATAAAATGTTGAATAATGATAGTCGGTAGGATTTAAACATAGATGTGCAGTGGGACTGCAAGTCTCATTTTGTGCTGTTGTGAAGTGGGACTACGGGTTGGTTTTGACCATTTCTTTGAATGGTTATGGTTGTTAGTTTCCTGGTAGTGTTGGAATAATTTCAAGGTGAATACCCTTAAATAAATAAATTGAAACTGAACAGAAATGGGGTTGGATTATGCATTGGAAGTGGATTTTTGTGCGGTTGTGCATGGAGGGATAGCAACAAAAGCAGTGCTGGTGTGAGATTGTTGTTTGTTTGTGTGAAACTCGTAGGTTGGGACAGAGTGTTTTATTACTCATATATATATATTTATATATTGTAGTTTTTTTGTGATTTCCGTATATACCAGACCCTTGTTGATCACTATGTACCAAACACCTCCATTTCATGGGGGAGGGTTTCTTTCCCAACATCCCAGTGGGAGGATGAATGGATGGATACTAATTTTATTCCTCACACCCTATTCAAGATCTTGCCGCTCGGCCATATAAGGGCCTAATGTAATGGCTTGAGCCTTACCATAGTCTAAAATTATTTGGGAAAAGGTTTGTTTTGGACAAGGGGCTCATGTGTTTGTTGGATAGTTATGTTTTCCCATGTATCTTCGTGATGAGGCCCCAGTGTCTTCGGGCATGGTGGTGGTTGTTGTGGCCCAAGTGTTTACGAGCGTGGTTTTGTGTGATTTGAGGCCCTGATGTGTGTGGGTAGGTTTCGGCAGTGAGAATTCATGTGGGAAGAGTGGCATCATCCAGACTTTAGATCATTTGGAATGAGAAGTTAACCACTGGTAAAAGAGGTGTGGGGTACACAGGTGTCGATGTGCTTATACTATTACTTTACTTGACTAGCGTTACTTGGGTGAGTGTTCCTTGGTGAGGTTGATATGGTTAGTATTCCTTGGTAGTTTCTTGAGTTTATACTACATTCTCATAGGGGAATTAGTATATTCCCACACTTGTGCTCGAGTAGCTTTATTTTCCCAATTGAGTATACTTGTATTCTCACCCTACATCTCTAAAACTGTTTTTAGGTTTCTAGGAGGACTTTGAGGACTCTTCAGGACCTTACTAGAATAGGTGTCGGGATATTTGCTGCTGTTTCTTAGTTTATTTTCCTTGGAACATTATTTGGGTGTTTTTTCTAGATCTGTACCAGTTTTACTTTTGAACTTGCATATGGGAATGGATTCTTGGATTTAATTTTACCTTATTCCTTAGTGTTGTTGGGATTTACTATCTTATCTCCCGATCTTGTTCAATAAAAAAGATAATTCCTTTTATTTCTGTGAGTTTTCATATCATTGGTGCTAGTCTCCACTCTAGGGCCTAATAAAGATGGAACTCGGGGGTCATTATCTCTACATCATCTTGGGGAAGGAAAGGCATGGAACTTTTACATACCATCCCTCATTATGAAGAAGATAGGCCGTGATAGTAACCTTGGTAATTTTTTTTCACATTGGTAAGGGTAAAAAACAACTAAAATAGTGTTAAAATTGGGTGATAAGGATTAAAAATTTATTTATCACCAGAATTTATCCTATTGGGTGAGTGTATATAGTATTTTTCCATAAAAGTGTAAAATATATTTCCAGTTGGTGTTGTGTTTATTTTATTATGACCTTTTTATTAATTTAAAAAAAGAATAAATAAAAAAGGTCACTCTCTTGACTTTAATATCTCTACTATTTTGGAATATGGGAAAAAGGGGATAATATCAAATATAATTTTTTATTTGAAATATTAATTACTTATTTATAATGGTAATTTATTGTTAAATTTTAGTGACTGAATAATTACCTTAAATTTTTATACAATACCAATAGAATATTTATTCAAATAATTGAAAAAATGAATGATTTTAAAAATAATAAAAGTAAAAAAATTTGGATGAATTATTTTGTGAAACAAATTTTAAGATAAATATTAAATATTAGTGAAGTGTGAAAGGTTTATATTTGAATTCATTTACTGCTAAGTTATTGTCAAAGTCAAATTTAATGAATAGTTTAAAAATGAAATTAATTACATTTGATAATAAATTATATTTGATTAAATTATTTATAATTATTTAAAATCATATATTCATCCAAGTGAATAGAATATGGGTTAAAATATCAAACATGTCCTTTTATGCATCAATTTTCCTTTCTATGGTAACATTATTGATCCATATATAATAAAGAACTTTGATTTCACGGTAATTATCAAAAGGGTGAACTGGAAGTTAAACAAAGAGATAAGAGTTAAGATATCAAATAAACATGTTAAAATTTTATTTTATGATATTATTTAGACACATAAACCTAATAAATTATAAAATATATCAATTTAGAGTCACTTTTACATGAAAAGTAATTTATAATAATTTAATACTTTAAGTAATTCCAAGAGTTCACATATCCATAGTTATAAAAGGGAACCTATTCATTAGTCTACCTCACACCCATTGAGTCTTTTAGAAAGAAAACCAAATAATAATATCTTCCTATATTCCTTATAAATATACCAAATATTATTTTCTTTCCCAAAGACCATCCTTTCAATGATTAATGTGTAATATAAATAATGTTTCTCAATGAAGAGGTATAACTCTTAAACAAGAATTTTCAAAATTATTTCCCATTATAACTCCTATAAATATATGGTATACATTATTAATTAATTAATTCATAATCTTTAATATTATTAATTTTTATTATAATGATGTAACAACAATTATCTTCCTTCTCCCCATCTATTGGAAAATGATAACGGCACACGTGCACACACGTGGACTATCACCTCCGCAAAGTGATGTGATTCTTTTTTTGCGTTTATTTTACATGAATAGTAATAAGGATAGAATTAATGAATATATTATATATATAATATAATAATTATTATGAAATGGTGAATTATTATTTACCTTTGTTTCATTCCATCCATCATAATGTGAAAGTAGCATTCACGCGTATGTACGAGATACCATATCCATGAAGAGTGTAATTCATTTTTCTATTTCTAACATTTCTGGAGGAATATAAATATATATTTAATCATTATATATGATATTTATATCATGATAATAATTTTTTATATTAATTAATCATGATAAAACTACTATAATCTGGAACACTTAATCAAAATACGAATAAAAAAATGAAGCAGTTATCACCTGATACAATAATATTAATAAAAAATTGTTAATAAAAAAGTGATAAAATGATATAAGTAAATAATATAAGGTTTGATACAAATTATTATGATTATATAATTCATTTATAATAAATATATACTTACTATATAGGATGTAGTAACAAATATAAAGAAAGATGAGACTTGAGGTAAGATATTTATGTGTTAAACCTATTTTAACCGAGATTTTTTATACTTAAATATCAATTGAAGATTTTTTTTGATTATTATCAAATAAATACATATAATTTTTATCATCCTCTATTTTTTTAAATGGAATAATTTTTTTCCTTTTATTTTCCAAAAGTTTTTTTACTTCAGTGACTGAAATAATAAGTAAACTAACTATGTTGTACTATTTAGTCATCGTTTTCATCTATGTCCATGTTTACATTAAAATTATTTCAATATTTTTTTTTATTATTCTAAAATTATTTATAAAATTCACTTCTAAATTTTTTTGTCTATATATAAAATGTTTTCAAAAGTAATCTTCCCACCATGCTTCAAATGAGGTACTTTTTACTTTTATTACAAATGTGAAATGAATATTTTTTATTGTATATGGTATAAATGGAATTTCCCACATCATGTTTGATCAAATATTTTAATCTTACATTTCATGTTTCCATGGTTCATTGAAATGAAATTATTTATATAAAATCATGTAAAATCATGTATTTTAAATAATTTATTTCAAAATGAAAAGGTTATTTTCATCAAGATATATTCTAGTGATATTCTAAATTAATCTTCATCTGTGATAAAATCATTTGATGTCAATTATTATTTTTATGGGGGATATAATCCAATGATACAATACTTATTATTTCTCAATATGTTTGTGATTATGATGATGATATTTTTATAAAACCCATTTATTTCCCCCTATTTTTTCTATGATGAAGTACTGAACTGTTTATGAAACCCATTTACTTTAAATGGGTTATGTTTTGGTGATATAATTAATGTTTTATGATATGTTGAAATACATATATATTGATTTAATTATATAATTCCTATGAAAAAGATTATATACTCCTCTAATGGATTGGGTATGGTTTAATATCTTACAAGATAATTATTAAAAACAAATTGATCTACTCGATCTACTATAGGAAGCAAGTCGATGTACTTGATCTAATATAGGAAATTAGTGGTGATTATTAATATATTATGGAAAACCGAAGATGATGCCTAATCTGTAATGATATGGGAATTTTTTTGATACGTAATCCACTATTGGTTTATGGTCTCAGTAGTTAAACATGACATATGAAATGGTTTCTATACCTATGATGGTGCCTCACTTTTTGAAATGTTATTATGATTATGATTTGAATTCAAGGCTCATGTTTTATTTGTGATGATATCTTTCTCTTATTATTCATGTCTTTTGAGATGACAAAGTTTCTTACCATGAATAATTTTTATGATCTTTGAGAGATTGGGTATGGACTTTGTAATTTATGGTCATGATCTCATACCCGTATTATTATCTTATGATTTCATATGATCATTGATTGACATCTACCATGTTTACCCTTAGCGAGCATCTATATAACCATTTATTATATTTATTTTCCCATGGTTTTGAAAAATGGTTTTAATTATGGTATGTAACGATGGTTAAAAAGTTTGAAGAAAATTCTTATAGATGATGAATAATGTACCAAAATATGATGTTTTTTGTATCTAGTCTCCAAATACAATAAAATATTATGGATATGAAATGAATTGTAAAGTTATATATTTAATATTTTATTAAAAAGATGTAATATTTATTTACAAAAATATCAGGACGCCATAGGTGTGGTGTTTTATAAATTTGATAAGGGAAGTTGTTTGATTTGAAGCTATAGAAAAAAAGGCACTACCACTCTTACACTGACATTTTCGTGTAGTTTTGGAAGGATCACATGGCTCCATAGTATTCTTTGGAATGGTGGTGCCCTAGAAATTTGATAATCTAAAGGTTTTATATATGTATTTTGGTGATAAGAAGATATACCGTGTGGGAATATTATATTATTTAAGATTCATTATTTTATATTTAGAAAGAACACGTGGTTTTAGTATGGCACTAACTGTAGTGGATATATATATATAAATAATTAGTCCAAATATTTCATTTAGTGTGACATTTTTTGAGATTTATTTTTAGGTAAATTCAAGTTATAAAACACAAGAATTTTTATTATTATAATAGATTTGGGGAAATATTTCATCATATCCCTCTAGAATAGGGGATAGTTTATACTAGAGTCAAGGAAATCTTTTAACCCATCCCATTTTTTATCTTTTTAGTCATTATCTACCTTTCCCATTCTTGTAGTTTATACAAATAATATATAAAACTTTTCGAAACATTAATATATCATATAAATAAACTTGATCATGTTCACAATAGTAATTTCAAGAAACAAAATTAAAAATATATAAAATAAATGGGCATACTTAAAATAAAGATAACCAATTATTACAATCATATTCAAAAAATAACAAAATAACAAAACATGATCATCTTTACTCTTATAGTGATCATCCCAGCATGATATAAATCAATACTATAGTTAAAAAAACTAAACAATTTATAGATTGGTATTTTTACAAAAAGCATACAATCAAACACAAAAACATCAAACAAAATCAAGCATAATAATAACTTTTCAAATACCCTAATGAAAAGACTCATAAATATTTGACCATGGAAACAATAAAATTATATATCAAAAATATAAATATAAATGAGTTAATAAATATATCATAATAAAATAATAATTGATAGGAATGTTAAACCATGTAATGTATTAAATATCACACAAACCATATCAGATTCCTAGCCATAATATTCCGAACTGGAAAAAAGTTATTATAAAATTCCAATTGAAATA
The DNA here is from genome assembly GCA_963277665.1 of Viscum album. Lineage (NCBI taxonomy): Eukaryota > Viridiplantae > Streptophyta > Magnoliopsida > Santalales > Viscaceae > Viscum > Viscum album. The sequence goes on from OY728125.1 coordinate 93,499,537, forward strand.
AAATAATATAAAAATATTTATGGTTATTTAATTAAGTAGTTTTTTTACTTTTGAAACTAGATTATATAAATATTATATACTACAAAAAAAATCCATTCAAAGTCAATATTTTCATATGTGGATTATATTTGAAGAATATAAAGTTTACATTTTTTCTCATTTATTATGTAATATAATAAATCAAATTCAGTGTATGAGTTTTTTTAATAAAAATTTATAAACAAAGAAAGCATCTAGTGTAGTAGTTTAATAAACACATCTGTATATTTAATTCCTTGCTAAAATAAGAACTCCACAAATACTTATTTAGAAAAAAAACTTGTATTAATAATGTTTTTTGATTAAATTATAGAAAATAAAAAGTTAATGGAACCTAAAATGTTTTCAAACCAAAATATATTTTCCAACTTAATAAAACTATCCATTATCTCATCAATGGGGAAATAACTTAAGCAAGGTCAATTATTTTATTGACTTATTTTTTATTCATTTTTGACTGAGATGAAATAATTTCTTGTAAATTATTAGAAAGGCTCAAGAGAGATTGATTAATAGTGGTGTAGTCATAATATATTGGATTTATTTTAAAAAAAATTCAATTATACTATAAAGTATCAAGATAGTGTATCATATTTCGGGAACCAAATATTAACATTATTATATACTGAAATACCAAAACAGGATGATATTAGTGTTACTTAAACAAAATAACATTAAGCAACATAACCCAAATAGTTAAAAAGACATCAGTTTATGGATTTTGAAACCATTTGGAACTTAAAAACAATTTCTTGACATAAAACATAATATAATTAGTTAAATATATTTAAATAAATAACACATGATCAATTTTTCTGTTATGGAAATTTTTTGATGAAAACAACAAAGCCTGAAAAAGGAATTTTACAGAATAATTGAAGTACAAAACATTGTAAGCAAGAAAAATAAAGAAAAACAATAAATACATTACCAATGAATATTTTCTATATAAAAACATGTGAGGATTAAAAATAAAACTATAAAAAACATACCATTATATAATATAAAATATACTAAACAAACTAATAATTAGTATAAATGATAGCAGAATGGTTAGGGAAGAGCCCTTTTTGTTAAGGAATCATTAGTATAAATGATAAAATTGAATAAAAATCAAAATTATAGAAATTTATCAACCAAAGATTCAATGAAAGAAACAATAAATCAAAACCAATTCACATTTTTGGTAGAATTACTTTAATATTATTTAACATAATAATTCAAAATTTTATTTAAAACCACCCAGTAATTATTCCAAGATAATATTTATGTTAAATTATTACATTAGAAATAAAGTGGTTATAATGTTATTAAAATTACCCAAAAACCAAATAGTTTGTATTTTTACCACCTACATAAACATTTAATCTTCAATACCAACATAATAAAAATAAAATAATATCACAAATTATCTATTATATAAAAAACCATAAAAAAGGATCCACAAATAACCAGTCCCCGTTACTTGGGAATAATTAAAATCAAATTAATCCCATGGAAACCACTCCAAAAAACACCAAATATTATAATAATTTTTTTAATTAGTTCATCCTAAAAATATAACAATTTCAAACCAAAATAATTAAATCCCTAATAAAAATAAGAGACAATTGATTTTGAATAAAAATAATGATTAATGAGATGGAAAAAATACATAAAAGATTCTATTAATTATGTAAAATTGAATCCATAATCTATAAGCTGGTTTTACTACTCATTAGTGAAGATCTAAAACAAAATACCTAATACAATTGATGAAAAATAGAAAATAAAGGTCGTGGAAGGAATAAGATAAGGAAGAGTGGGTTTAATTTTCCTTAGAAATTAAAATCCATCCTTAGAGTCCATGGACTGAAGTGAGAAAGAGTAGGGGATGAAGAAGACTATGAGGATCCATAATGGAAGCTATCAAAAATATCTGAAGGATAATGCACGAAGGAAAATCCAAATAAAGTATAAAAGAATTAATAATATATTACTAAAGTGACTTCTTGAATTTTTTGACTCGTCCACTTTTTAACTAGTACAGAGCCACCGTGTAGCCAGTGGAACTACCTTTCCTCCCCATCTGTCTCACCACACAGGGTACCCATTGATACCCAAGTGGGTATATGGTGAAACCTACATTAAAATACTACCAATGAAAACTTATCCTAAAAGAAAATCACCCTTAATACTTTCTAATAATCCATGAGATATATGATAAAACACGTTGAAGTTCATCTCAAAACTCATAAATTCATAAACCTTACCCTAGAGAAAAAAATTCAAAAAATTTAAAATTTCATCAATGAATTCCCATAATTAAAACAATATTACCTTTAATTCATTCCCCAATGACATATGTCACTATATTATAGGTGTTAATGAGTTTTTGATTATATTATAAAGGTTATATGATGAGAATTTTAATTAATTATATTATATAATTATAGGTTGATGAGGTATTATTTACTGTGTTCACAAAAAAATGAAAATTTGATTTTGGACTTGTTTGTTTTTCATATTATAGGAAAATAATAAGTATGTTTGGATCCATATTTAGAATTTTGTTTTCAGGGGTGTCTTAATTAGAATCAAATCATGGTTTAGTTAATTTTAAAAATTAGTATTGAGAAGTGTTTCGATATAAATCAATAAATAGATAACCATTAGCTTTAGAGAAAAAATAATTAATATTTCCAAAGGACTTAATACTTCCCATGTCAATATTTAAGATAATTAAATGTTACCGTATTATGGTTCATGATAAATTGAGAAAACAATGATATGTTTTTATTAATGAATAAAAAAGGAAAGGATACATTTTAAGGGGGTAGAATGTAACACCCTATATTTTCAATGAATATTTTAAATTTTTTTCTCCTTAAATAGATAAATATAAAATATAAATTTTTTATTTTTCATGCTATAAAAAACAATTTATATGAATAATTATTAAATGATAAATTTCAATTAAATTTTATGAAACAATAATAATTATTTTTTTACCTTATCTAAAATGCATGATACAATTACTAGTATTTTTTATATTTAATTTATTTAATGAAATTGATAAAAAATAAACTTGTATCATTTTTTTAAAATAAAAAATTATTGTAAATGTTTTTATCATACATGAATTTTATGAATAATAATTATTATTTATGAAAAATGATTTTATAAAATATATTTTAATCAATTTATGATGCTTTTAGCACATATAGTTATATTTAAAAAAACTTTTAGTTATATATATAGATTTATTTTAATATGGTAATATTAATAGTAATTAATTTATTATAATATAATTTTTAACATATTATTATACATGTTTTTATAAAAATATATTTATGACATATAACTATAGCAAGTAATTTTATGATGAATATTTTTATAAAACATTTTATATGCTTGATTTGATCAAAACTAAAGGCTAAATAATTTTTTTATACAGAAATGATATTTTATTTGGTATTTATAATTTATAAAATAGTATATTTTTTGTCAAAATAATATTGTCATATTTTATGTGAATGTTTTGATAATTAAAAAACGTCCTTTCTAGAGGAAACTTTATGTGTTTTACACTAGAATAATACATTGATGTATTTATTATTATCTTTTGAAAATTAATTTTCTCATATATAAAATGTCTTATTATTACAAAATGGACATTATATTTTAGTAATGTAGTCATTAGAAAAGCAATATAGTCATTAACATACTATTTTAACCATTATCTATAAAGGTGATTTCACTGAAACTTTATATATATATATTTATTTAACATAAAAATTTATTTTAATTAGAAGATAAATTTTATAAAATTGATATTTTAATGATTCAACAAGTTGAAATTAACTTTGGTTGATTTTTTATATTTTTTTGAAAAAGTTATTTTTTATGTGAGTAGTAAAAAGTGCAGTTTTTGTGGTATATGGTATGTTATATGATAAAATTATGATGGAAATAGAAATGAATAATTTATAAAACATTTTCCATGATATATTTTTATAAAGAAATAATGAATTTATTTTTAAAATATGTAAATCAAATTTCAATTCCTAAGTAAATATTTATTCTAAATAAATATATATTTTATTATTTATATTGAATAAATTATTTACTATATTCCAGTAATTTTTTGGTTGTATTTATTAATTTATAAAATAATTATTTTGTAGTCAATAATCATTATTATTCTTTATAATCAACACTATTTATAGTTCTGAATCAAAGTAATAAATAATAAACATTATATTCAATGATATCACCCTTGCCTTTATAAAACACCATACTAAACCCATTTATGTTCACTTACAAGACATGTTTCATTGACACATCACTTCTAAATCCCACTAAAAACTCACATATCCACATTCTTATGACCATAATTTAATAAAAAACGCTCATCCAAAGTATACAGATGATGTTCAAAGGAGGATAATTAAAGATCAAGATCAGTGTTCCCAGGCCTCTATTTACATCTCTTATATGAGATTATCTTAACATAAACAGTTTTAAAAATCATTTAAAGTCTCTTCCATGATGATTTTACAATGTTATTAATATCCCTAAAATTCATTATCATTGAGATACTTCTCATTCACTCTTATTGAAACCATTTTATTAGTAGTAACTATTCCAAAATTGGAGTTTTGAAATACACGTCATCTCATTTCAATTATAATATTAGCCCATATATAACGTAAATAATTTTTAAATAACCTCTAAAATAATACAATATTTACACAGAATTATTTTTACGAACCAAAATATTTATTTCTTTTTGCACTTATTTTAATGTTTTTTAAAGAAACACCATTCCATAGTGGTGGTTTTGTATTACCTAAGTGAATGATGAGGTCTTATTTTGAATAATTATTTCATAATTATTCTAAAATATGGGTTTCATGTATAAATATAACATAAATAAATAAATAATTTTATATTAATGATTTTGATATTATAAAAAATAAAGATTATATTTATATATAAATTAAACAATTTTAGTTATTTTGATTGTCTAAAAATTTCTTATAAAGAAACATTATATGATTTGGAAAATATTTATAAAATATATTAAACTCTTAAACTCATTAATTTTTTAAATGACATGAACAATATATATTTATAATTATAGATCTTATATAATCATTTAAAAATGTCCTCTATTAATTACTGTTATATCGAAGGATTTTTTTATGGACTAAACGACTCTAAACTGTTAAAAAACTTTACATGAAAATAATATGATAAGTAAAAATTAATTAATAATAATAATAATGAAATAAATATGATAGAGGCTATAAATAAAATAATTATTTAAACTAATTTTATTATCCAGGAAGTTAGATGTCATAAAGAGTACGTCCAGTGTTGAGGTAATCATTTCTATTTTAAATTGCCTTTTTTGACTTATTGTTATGTTGTTAACTATCTTTTTTACTGTGTATCATATATATGGTCTTGAAAATATAAAATATTAATTTCCATTTATTTTGACGTATTAATTTCCTTTTTTATAGTATTATCTGTTTGTGGTTAATACCTTATGGTCTTTGTAAGGGGTATTTATTTCTCTTTTACAATATTGAGGTTATGTTCTCTGTTACACTATTTCTATATATCCTCCTCTTTCCCCCTTCCAAATATTCTTCCCTTATATTGTTTATATTTTCTTATCATTTTTTTGGGAATATTCATGTCTTTATGCTCTCCTTTCATTATTTCTTTATATTGAACGCTATAATGTTAATGATGGAAGAGTTTTCATTTCTTATCTTTCCCTAAAAGTTTCTTTTATATCAACTCTATTACTTTTGAAAGATCCACTACAAGATTTTTTTATCAAAATTAAATTTTAAAATTATATTTATCACCATTTAATTGTTTTAAAAGTAAATTATTTTTTTACAAAAATACCACTATTTTTTTTAAATATTTTTTGGATTTCTCTTAAAATTTACTGTTTATTATTAATAATACAATTTTTTTTCTGAAACTATTTATAATACATGATATAATCATTATTATTTTTAAAAAATATAATATAAAAACATAATATTACATTTATATGCTTCCTTAAAAATGACTTTTTCCTTATATATTTCAGCACTTTATCAAATATAAATATATTTTTCTTAAAACTCCAACAATTTATTATCTACCAATAAAATATTTTTGATAATTGTCAATACCCATTTAAATTCAATCTTTGAAAATTATATATTCTATTAAACCTCTTATAATAATTTTTCACAATTTTTACTCTATTAAAATAACTCATTAATTTATTATCCAAATTCCTATATATCTATGGTATTATAGAAATGAAATACATATGAGTGGATTTATCCAAAGCTACATTCATATTAAATTTTAATCATCCATTCATAACATTACTTCTTATTTCTCATCCTTTGTGAATATGACATACTTTTTTATTCTGATTAAATGGTCCTTATCTAAATACCTATATAGTCGACTGATATAAGAAATTGTTAAATTTACTATATATCTCCCATTCTATAAATCCTGAATATATTAAACATAATTTTATTTATTTACATGTATCTACCTAGGGAACCACTTTATCTATTTGGATTCACATTTTATTCTTCCATGTTAATGATTCTATTATATTATTGTAATTAGTTTTTTTTTCATATTAATTTTTCACATATATGTATAGATATATCATTATGTGATTGGTTGGTATATTATTTTATAACCCTCCAATTAATTGGTTAATGGTCTATGTCTCATTAGATTATCATTTTATGCTTATAAATAATGCATTTGGATTTTTCAATTTATTTTATGGATGAAAATGATGAGGTTTTTTAACATGGTTATGATTGTCTTGGGATAGAGCCTCAATATACATTATGATTTTCTATTCCTATGTATGTAGTACATTAATTTTTTTTATTTCCATTATTCAATATTATTGTCTTATGATTTAACATTTTTATAATATGGTATATGCTATACATTCAGTATAACAATTTTATGGGGTTTTTGTAACATTTAAATATTGTTTTCATATAAAACCTTATTATCACTAATTCTAATTTTTTTCCTTTTGATGATATTGTTTTTTTATAGAAAAAAAGTCTATAGTTTGTTTCTAGTTCTTCACCATAGAGAACCGTGGATGCGATGTTGTCGAGGTACTATGATTAAGGAGATAGTTTTTTATGATTCTTCCAATTGTGACATAGCCTCAAAATAGGGAAAGGGATATAGAGTAGAGGCTTGGAAGGGGGAGATTTTTAAATTATACCAATTTTTATTACACTACCTGATGAATCTTGTCTATAGATAATCCTTCTTCTTAGTTTCATAATTCTACACCATTGTTGTTAACCTGTAGTGTGTCCACTTTTTCTAGGTTTACAGGATCTCTTCATTGACCATGATGTAGATTTGAGAAACATTTTAACTAGGATCTACTATGGTATAGTCCCTTACCTTTCACCGTAGTATTGTTTCATGCAATTCCACTTTTCATCTCGGTCAAGATCTTGCAATATGGTGTTTTTTATGTTTTCTCATTGTAAGACTATTCATCTCAATCTTCTTAAGGACCTTCCTCTCAAACATTGAGTGAACCTAGGGAGTTTTTGAGTGCACCACCATCCAAAAATCCCTTAGTATCATCCCAAATATTAGAGTATAAACTCTTCGAGACCATATTTCTGATCAATACCATGATCCATTTTAGATCCCCTGCATAATTTATAGGTTTTTTCCTAATCTACAGTCCACTTGGTGCATTGTTCAGGATAAATGGTTATAAGTTTTCCCATTGGGATTTATTTTTATATAATGAGAATATATTTATATTTAGGATTTGAAATTATTAAATTTGCATCCTTCCTGATTTTCTAGTATCCTCTTCTCATCTTATCTCATGGTCTCGATGCAGGTTTTGATATTATAAGTGTTTTAAGGTTTCTAGTTTCACGATTTATGTTTTCTCCACAAAATTTCTTTATTACTATTTGAGTTTGATTTCAATAATTATTGCGAATCATAATTTATGGATTTATCATGGAAATTGTTTTGAAATTGTTTTAGAGGAATGAGTGAAGTTTTTAAAAAATATGTTGGTTTTGGTAATGTTTATGAAAATGGATTTCTTATTGGTGTTGTTTATGGAAATTATTTTTAATACTTTTTTATCTGGTTAAAAACATGAAGTTCATTTTTGTTGATTCTAATGTGCTAAAATTTAATGTTATTTAGGATATGGTTGGGATATATCATCAAGGATGAAATATTTTTCCCTAGACATGTTAGACTTGGTTAATGAATTCACTAGGTTGCATAACTTGTTGCATGTTGTCACTCCCGTGAGTGAATTATTACACCCTAGGCCTATTCTTACAGAGTAATGTGCACACCAAGTGGCATAATGATCATGATTGTAATATGAGGATACTTAATAACTTGTATGTAATGTTTTTAAATATATATAATTTTTCTATGTTGATAATAATTGAAAAGTATATTTGGAATATTTATAATTCTATGAAAACCTTGTCATTAATATAGTATTTAAATTATGAAAAGGTCTGATATATCCATGTTTTGTATCAAACTATTTATAATTTTATCCCATTCCATATTTCTTTTTTACATCATCATAACTTTTATATTTTAGAAAGTCTTCTTATGAAACACATAGTGGGTTCCTACTGGGCACTTTTTCTCACACCCTGCATACACCTTTTGAATTATGTAGTTTTTATTTAATCCATTTTGGATAAGGGAAAGGCTTAATATGGTGTTAGTGGGTTTGTTCATTAGAACGGTGCATAAGGTTTTTGGTGACATTGAAAGCATGGACTATTGTCATCTTATCTACCATTCAAGGTTCCAATGCTCTACTAATGTGTATAGTAGCACTCGGGTTGAATCCTGAGTGATGATACTTTTTAATTGTCAGTTGTTTTTAGTTGATTGTATTTTGATTAGAGGGGTTTGTTTGCATAGTTCATGAAAAAATTTATGGATGGGGATTTATTTAATAATTTTATAAATATTGGGGTGATTTTCTTATTGGGGATTTAAGATTATGATATCCTTGAGCATTGCACTATATTACATTAAATTAATACTCACTTCACAAGATGACTTTGATCAAAATTCCTAAGTGTTAAAGCATTAATCCAAGACATATCTTAAATTAGGGTTCTAATAATTACCATTACTTGTTTATGGTAGTGTATTTGAGGTTCTAATAATCCATGAAATCCACATATTAAGAAAAACATGTCATTATTCCGTGACATATAATGTTCAACATACATAATATTAACTCAAAGAACAATCATCGAGAAACAGATCTGAATAACTTAATATACCAAAATTATAACTCAACCCAATTGTATATTTACTCATCAATTGAAATTATTATTAATATAGTTTAATATGATTAAGGTGATTAGTTATAAATAAAGTGAAATGAACGTGATAAGATAAGAGTAGTATGTCAAACACACACACAATCATTGAAGAGAGTTAAAAAAATACTTTCGATTGAATATGGAAGGAAAAGAAGGAAAATGGTTTTAACATGATTTATACCATTTTAATAATATTATTATTTAACTACAGAATGTGGATGAGAATAAGAGATATTGAACAAAAACTTTCATTAAAACAGAATTACAAAAAAAATACTTATAGGATTACAATAATGAAGAACACAAAATTAAATGAAAACAAAGAGAAGATGAAAGGTATCTTAAGTGAAAACATGAGAATGGAAGGTCCTCCAAAGCCTTTGTAAGGGCATTTTTCTTGCCAATATATGCTCCTATCATTTTAAATTCCAACTCTTTTGAAGGAAAGAAGGGGGGATGTATTTTTAGCCCCAGGAGTTGGACTGTTTGAATTCCAAATCTATAGTTCTCCTTGTCTCACCAGTTTTCTCATTTAGACAGCTGAATATTGATATATCTTCTTATTCAAAGTTTTGGATAATAATTTTGGACGACTAATATAAATATTTGGAGCTATTGGGACTTATGGATCCAAAGTTATGGCGGTTAGAGTAAACAATTGTAATCTATCCATTTCAATCCAGACATTTCAGAAGGTTGAAATGTGAATGGGTTTTTGAATATGAATATTCCCTCAAATGAAAATAGTTTTTTCTATCAATTTTGAAAAAAATATTGTATCTCTTACACTACAAATTCCCCGATTGATTTGATGACTAGATCATGAGCAATGTCATGAATAATGTCCTGATTTGTAATTCACATCTAGAATAGTGGGCTGGATTTCAAATAATCCGCTAGGCATCTTTTTCATGTATTTGGAACTTAAAAGATTTCTCCATGATTTATTTGGATAATCACGAACATATGGTGGAGTTTCATAAAATGTGGGCTTTAGGATTTAGACCAGTAACACAATCATTATGGCTGGTCCAGTTTCTTCACAGTTTCTTTGGGTCTTCTTGTGTGGACCATATGACCCACCAAATGAAATATTTGGATATAGGTTACTTCTAATGATGTTTTTTAAGTTGCGTAAGGAACCCAAAAAAAATAAATCCCAATTTGGATAATTAGGATGAGATTTATTATTAAAACATTAAAGAGACTTAAATTATGATGAATTCAAATAGTGATCTAAAATAATGTTTAATATTTAAACATTTATATTTCACACAAATTATGCATATTTCATATAAAATCAGTAAAGGGAGTATATAATAAATTGTGAAAATATTAATAACATCAACTACCAACACTTATTCTTGTTCATGTCCTCATGTGCAATAAATATAAAAACATAACAAAATTATTTTTATTCACCAATAAATATAATTTTTTCCCCAATCAAGGGAGGTTTAGACAATTTCACTCATCCATATTGAATTCCATCACAAGTTTCTTCAAAAACAATGTAAAAAAACTTCATTTTTTCATGCTCAGATTTAGAAATGGAAAATAGTGTCATAAATAACTTACCCCTCTCAAGATGATAAAATTAATTTATGGAGCTTCATGAATTCAACAACAAAAAGTAAAAATCTTAGAGTTTGTAAGAGCTCTCAGCTTCCACTCCCTATCCTAAAGTGCTCAAAAATCAAGAGGTCTATTTAGGGTATTTTTGTGGCTATGGGATAGTAGGAATATGATATCCAAAATATAGGAAAAAGGGGGTAAAACAGCAACATGGAAAAAGAAATGCACATTTTTTTGAAATGAGACTTTAAAGGAAATAGAAACACATATTTACGAGGGAATGAAAATGTAAAATAAGAAACAAAATAGAAAGTAAATTTGAAGTGGATGAGAAGATGAAATATTTACCAACCACGAAACATCTCCCAATGACATAAGTGTTCATTGTTTTCGAGAGTTGTACTTGAAATAGATCTCACACTCAAATCCCAACCCATTATTGATCTCTTAACAACACTAATTGTAATAGTTATAACAAGATCAAAGGTTGAAGAAGGATGATCTTTGACCCAACCTAGACACAACCCATTCTTATTTTCATTTATTATTATTATTATTATTATTATTATTTTTTGATATTTTTTTGTACACTTTTCAATATCATTTGTACAAGATTAACATATATACATTACCAAACCCCCTGATGTACAAACTCTCCCCCAAAGTTAAATTGATGCTTTCCCTCAAGAATATGATATCATGGTGAAAATAAACAAAATGGTACAGAAAATGAAATCAATTCCCCCCACACTTAAATTTCAAAAAATTATGGAATGAAAGTCCATGTTGATATTGGGTGGGATAAGGTATTGGGTTTGTAACGTGAATATAAAAGAAAGTTTTTTCATAGGATTGAAGGGGATTTCAAAAAGAGGATTAATGTAAGGGCAATAGGAGGATATTTGGCTATTGTGATTCTAATGAGGTTCAGAAAATGCCTCTATCATATTAATGGACACCAAATTTGGACATTCATCTCGAAGGTCCACAAACTGAAGATTCATAAATGGGGGTGAAAAACACACATTTTAAAAAGATGGCTATAGGTAGCCATGGCATGAAAGAAAATCCAATTTCTCATAGGTGGGGAAAATAATTTTCCAAATCAAAAAAATTGAGCATTAAAAATTTGTTGGTTTTGACAAAATATTCTTTATCCAAATTTATGAAGAAACTAAAAAATATTGGAGATGAAACCATGTATTTTTACTCCCCAAAATTATTGGAAAAAATTAGAAAATTGGAAGGTGGGAAAGTATGACTCTTGATTTTTCATATTTTTTTAAATGATTTTTTTGTTGTTTATTTTTTTTAGGTTTTTTTTAGTTTTTTATAAAGAAACACCCACAAAATATAGAAAGAGGAAAAGAAAAGGGTTTGATAAATAATGTGGTAAAAAATGAAAGAGTGGGGACGAAAAAGAAAGAGGGAGAGAGAGGAAGAGATAGAGAGAGTTAAAGGGAATGAGGTGCCCCTGGTTTGGATTTGGTGGGTCACCATCTCCATCCGGTGGTGGGTCTACTATAGAAGTTGTGGATCCGATGGATGTCAATGTGGTTCCCAAGATGTGTGTCCTCTCACGATGATGATTTAACTGATGTCCATTAACCGTGAATGTCTTTTAGAAGACGGGTCTTAGACTTGCAATACACTAAATGGGTAAACATTAGTAATAGAAAAAGGACATTCCCAACGAGAATTAATCTTACCAGGGTGAAGTTGAAATCTATAATTGAAGAGAATCACCTTTAACCTTCATGAAATACCATTCTTAAGACATTTTTGTCATGGAGTGCCTTAGCCATTTCTTAGTACAGATTGGAATTCTCATAGGATTCAAGTCAAAGATCATCCATTTCAGCCAATTGCAACAATCATTCTTCACCATATTTTTCACAATAAAAATTACATGTTTTCACAACCCAAAATGACTTATGTTGGATTTCAACAGGTAAATGAAATGCTTTACCAAAAAATAGTCTAAAAGGATACCTACCGATGGGTGTTTTATAGGTAGTTCGATAATACCAAAGTGCTTCACCAAGTCTTTCAGGCCAGTATTTTCTGGTGGGGTTTACAATTATCTCAAGAACTCTTTTCACTTCTCTATTAGAAAGTTAATCCATTCCATTTGTTTGGAGGTGATATGAAGTTGAAGTTTTTTGTACAACATGATTCGTTTTCAAAATAGATTCCATGGTTTTATTACAAAAATGGGTTCCTAGGTCACTTATCAAGACACATGGTGTGCCAAATTGGTGGAATATGTGTGTCTTTAATGACTCACTAACATTATGTGAATCATCCTTTCTAGTGGGTTTGGCCTTAACCCACATAGAAACATATTCAAACACAAGAAGAATGTATGAGAATCCATTAGAATGAGGAATGGTCCCATGAAATCAATTCCCCAAAATATCTAATATCTCACAGAAAATTAATGGCTTTTGGGGAATTTCATTTCTCTTTGAAATTGTGAATTTTCTTTGGAATGTGGGACATGATTGACAGAACTCATGTGGGTCCTTGAAAAGTGAAGGCCATACGAATCTAGAGTCTATAACCTTTCGATAGGTTCTTTGTAGTCCAAAGTGGTGAACTCTAGGAAGTGAGTGACATAATTCTAAGATGGAGGAATGTTCATCTTGATCAATATATCTCTTAAGTACCATGTTAGCCCCAGTTTTTCAATGTTTATTATCATTCCAAAAAATAGATTTTTGAATCAAATTTCAGCTTCATTTTTGGTTCTTTTGAAAAATATTCAGGAAAAATACAGCAACCAAGTAGTTTACCATTTATGCATACCATGTTAAATTTGGAGTGAGAGATGAATGGTGCTCAGTGGGGAATTCCGGATCAATGATTTTTGAATGAGAAGATTTATATGTGATACTTAGGTGATCATCCATATGGTTTTTTTCTTGGTCTATCTTTATTTTCAAGGTAAAACTCTTGGAGCATTAGGATCCATCTTATTAGCCTTTGTTTAGAATCACTTTTCTTGAGTAAGAACTTTATAACAGAATAGTCTATGAAGATGACAATCTTGGAACCTAGATATAGGGCCCGAATTAATCTAAGGAAAAAACCACTGCCAAAAGTTCCTTTTCAGTCACATTGTAGTGATATTGAGTTTCATCCAAAGTTTTTGAGGAATAATAGATGACATGAGGAATTTTTTCTCTTCTTTGAACAAGAACATACTGAACTGCTCTATCAGAAGAATCACACATCAACTCAAAATGTAAGGACCAATATGGGGTTTGGATTATCAGGGTAGATGTAAGAGCAGTTTTGAGTTCAATAAAGTCTCTCCTGAAAACCTCATCGAAATGGAATGTGACCTCATTTTGGAGAAACTGATTGATTGGGAGGGAAATGCTACTGAAGTTATGGATAAATATCCAATAGAAACTGGAATTACAATGAAATGAATGGATGTATCGAATAAAAGTGGGTTTAAGAAGTGATTTTATCACTTCAATTTTGGTAGGATGAAATTCAATACCATATTGTGAAACTATGTGCCCTATAAAAATCCCATTTTCAACCATGAAGTGACATTTTTCAAAATTTAACGCAAGTATACACATGAATTTTTTTACAGGACTAGAGAGAGTGAATTCAAGGAAGATTCAAATGACTCACTATAAATGGTGAAGTAATCCATGAATACTTCTATTCAGTGTTCAATGAATTCAAAAAAGATACTCATCATACACCTCTATAATGTTCCAGGAGAATTGCAAAGGACAAAATTCATTCTTCTATATGAATATGTTCCAAAGGGTCAAGTGAAAGTAGTCTTTTCTTGGTCCTGATGTGCGATTGGGATTTTGAATTAGCCGATTTATCCATCAAGAAAGAAATAGTGTGACTTTATGGCTAATTATTCTAGAATTTGACCAAGGAATGGAAAAGGGTACTGATATTTTCATGTTTCAATATTCAATTTTTGGTAATCAACACACACACACAACATTTTTTCTTCACTCGAGTTGTGACTACCTCTCCCTGTTCATTTGTGACAATAGTTATCCCACCTTTCTTAGGTACAACTTGAATCGGACTCACCCATTCCTCCAAATTAAATTTTTTATTTCAAAAACACTTTATGGAAAAATTGAGAAACAAACAAGATTCATAATACAGAAAATCAAACCTCATAAGCAAATTTTGATCCATTCCATGAAAAACTAAAGCGGTTAGAATTATACACCTTAAGAAGACACCATTCAATAGAGGTAACATCAATTTCCGGATTGTCCTTTATGAGATCCTTGAAGCATAGGGCCATCTTGTCCCAAGACTACACATGCTCCTCCAAGTTTTTTTTCCTGTCGTTGAAGCCATGAATCAGAATTCTATTCTTTTTATCAATCAAAGAATACTATTTGTCATTAAAATAAACACGCATCGGTCTTTCAAACATACGGTGAACATCTTTCTCTAAAATCTTGATCAAAAAGGTCTCTTCTAACATTTCTTCATTAGAGTGAATGAGGAGTTCATGGGATGATCCCTCCACCTCATTGTTGTCAACCACTGGCATTGGGCCATCTTGAACCCCTGCTCGTGATTCAAGCGCGTCATTATCCACTGACTCCACATTCTTTAAAGATCTTTTTCACTTAGTCATTAAGTGATCATCAACATCAGTCAAACTTTGGGGGGGGGTTACCTTTGCTAGAAGATCTGGTAACAGGAGGACTAGGTAGATTTGAATAGTCCTTTTGTCTCCGTGGTCTCCGTGAATGCATTATAAAACCATATGAATCTATGAGAGTGTTCTTCCAACATAAGGACTTTTTGTTTTACTCTAACACTTGAACATGTTTTGACTCCTTAGTTTCAGTAAGTGAAGATGAGATAATTACTGGATAAGAGTGATCATAGAAAAGGAATGCATATTTCAGGTGTTTAGGAATAGGTTTTAGATTAGTATCATCTTTCATTTGTGGGTTAAAAAACTCAGGAATAGATGAAATGACTTCAGTTGCTTTAGATTCATTTTCATTAATATTCTCCAAGGTGGATCAGTAGAGATCAGAGTTGATGTGGGATTCAAGAGATTTTTTAGGATCCTATTGATTGATGGAGTCTATGAATG
Source organism: Viscum album (assembly GCA_963277665.1). NCBI lineage: Eukaryota > Viridiplantae > Streptophyta > Magnoliopsida > Santalales > Viscaceae > Viscum > Viscum album. Next base: position 93,515,662 of record OY728125.1, read on the forward strand.
AAAGGTCCATATCAGGTTCACCATTTATGACTTGGTTAATCATGGTGCAGATTTCAAAAGATCCTTTGTTATTAGAACAATAAGAACATAATGGATTGGAATTCAATTGACTCTTAGAAGTGTCCTTGTAAGCAAGGATTGAGAATGTAGAGTGATCCTCAGATGGTAATCACATGGCTTGGAAAATGTCAAACTAGTCTAGTTTTTCACCAAATTACATAGATAAAATACCTGAATGGACATCAATCTTGGTTCTCGCAATCATTAGGAATGATATTCCTAGAATTAGGGGATATCGAGAAGATTTTGTCTCACCTTCCATGTCAAGGACGTAGAAATTAGCAGGGAAGATAAAATCATTCACAAGAACAAGGACATCCTCGATTATACCCTATGATATAGAAGTGCTTCGATTGTCAAATTGAATGACAACACCCTTTGGGTGCAAGGAACCTAGACCAAGGTTGGAGAAGATTTATTTGTGAATGACATTAATTGAGGCTCCTAGGTCAATGAGTGCATCATCAAAGTTGGAACTTCCAATTTGGAATGTAATTGAAAAGGTCCTTGGATATTTTCATACTATGGGAATAGACAATTGAGTGGAAACATTTTCGATGGTCCTAAGTTGCCTCTTATGGGTGAACAATTCCCTAAGAATCGTTGCATACTTAAGGATTTAATTATGGAATCTAATAGTAGAATGTTGACTTCAACACGTCTAAAAATGTCAATAATTTCAACATCGGGTTCAAATGAATTATTTGGCTTAGAAATGGATTAAGGAAAAGGAATTGGATTCCAAAGTGGAATGGAAGGAGGTGAGGGGATGGATTTAGATTCCTTTTAAAGTTTTTCTCTATTCATTTTCTAGTTTAACATTGAAAGGGGGGTTGGAGGACATATCTTGAGGCATAAAAAATTGCTTTTCCAATCTAAGTGAAATTTCACTTACATTACCCTTGGGGTTGGGAAATGGTTGTGTTAGGAGTTGGAAAGAATTTTAGTGTTGTTTCTAGCTTAGGTGGGATGAATGTTGATCAATTTTTGTTTTAATGTTTTTGAGGCTAGAACGGGCGAAGGAGGTAAGATGTTCCACTGAACTTTCCCATGGTTTCTTGGAAGAAGAGGCTTGTCACAAATTGGTATTTCCTTGATTTTGGTTCTTGGGAAATCCATTGTATTGGTTTGGGAATTTGGAAGGCTCACTAGGATAGTGGAATCCTGGAGGAGGAAGAGGAGGATTCATCCTTTGAGGTTAAGGAAAAAAGGGTAAGGTTGTTGGAAGTAACCAACACCTTGACAATATTAGAATTATTTTGGATTTGGATGAGGGTATTGAGGGGGATGTGAAATAAGATTCCCATATCTCAAGTTAGGGTTATATGTATAAGAGAAGACATCAGAATGGGGTTGGTTGATGTTTCTGACAAACTGACCTGATTATTAAGGTTGGGGTTCCACTGAGAATATGCTACATTGAGCTCTATTGGTCTGAATGAATTGGATTGATCCTCGTGAAGTTGTGGACATGTGTCAGTTGTAAGAGATAGGGAGCTGTAGATTCCACAATTCTTGATAGTTCCTAGGAATAAAGATTGTGGAGAAGATGAGGTTGGGGCTTTGGTATCCACAACTAGTTGTCTCACAAGACCTGTAAGTTCACTCATCCACTCTTTCATCTTGTTCGTCTTATAGATTGGTTATCTTGAGCTTGTTTTACATGATCATGTTCTCGATTATAGAATTTTTGTGTGTTTATAGCCATGTTACTTAGGAGATCTCTTGCTGCAGCATGAGTTTTATTAACAAGAGCACCTCCACTTGTGGCATCAATGAGAGTTCTCTCCATATCCAATAACCCCTTATATAAGTCTTGGATCAAGAGTTTGTCATGGATGTGGTGGTGTGGGAAGGTTGCAAAAAGATTTTTGAACCTCTCCCAGTATTCATGCAGTGATTCCTTTGGGAATTGACGAATACCACTTATTTGTTTTCAGATAGAAGTAGTACGATAAGTAGGAAAGAATTTCTCAAAAAAGAGTCACTTCTTGTCATTCCCTCTGGTTATGGAACCATGAGGGAGGTAATAAATCCATGACTTGGAGAAGTCAGAAAAGGAAAAAGGGAATGCTAAATTTTTATTTGTTCCTCAGAAACCCCTTGAGGCATCTGGGTAGAGCACACCACATGGAACCATTTAAGGTGTAGATGTGGATCCTCGCTGGCTAGCCTATGGAATTGAGGGATAAAATGAATCAGAGCCAATTTGAGTTTGAAGTCATCCTCTATGTTTGGATATTGAATACTAAGATTTTGGTAATTCATATCAGCGGAAGCAAGTTATTTAAGTGTTCGTTCCATAGGGTTGGCCATATCTAATTTAATTGGTTGGACAAGGACATGTTCTTTAAAGAGTTGATTATCTCTTATGTTCCTCCTAAGTTGGCGATGTTTTCGCTCAATATTAGGGTCAAAAAAATATGAGGGATTTTTTTGGGAGGCTAATGGGAATTCAGAGAGATTTTGGAAGAAAGAGGAAATTTTTTTTTTCTTTGTGTTTTTTTTTCATTTTTCATTTTTTGAAGAAGGTGGTTTTTTCTCTGTGTTTTTTTACTTTCTTTTAAATTTTTGTTTTTTTTGTTTTCTTACAATAACTGAAAACTAATGACTACTTATTTGAAATATCATTGGAAATGATTCCATTTGAAATCACATACGATTGTCTCCTATCGATCATTCAAGGTTATGGTGTTATGCTAATGTGTATAGAAGCACTCGGGTCGAATCCTCAGTGATGATACTTTTTAATAGTCGGTTGGTTTTAGTTGATTTTATTTTCATTGGGGGGGGGGTTGTTTATAGAGCTTATGAAACAATTTATGTATGATTTTTGATTTAAAAAATTTATAAATATTGTGGTGAGTTTATTATTTGGAATTTAATCTTATTATACCCTTGAGCATTGCTTTATATTGAATTAAATTAAGACCAACTTCACAAATGACTTTAATCAGAATTCCCAAGTGTTAAATCTTTAATCCATGTTGTATTATAACGTAGGGTTCTAATCATTACCATTAATTGTTTACATTTGCGTATTTTTTGTTCCAATAATCCATGGAATCCACATATTAAACAAAACATGTCATTAATCCCTGACATATAATGTTCAACATAAAAAATATTAACTCAAACAATACTCATTGAGAAAAATCTCTCAATCACTTAATATACCCAAATTATTACTCACCCCAATGTTAGATTTACTCATCCATTGAAATTATTATTAATTTAGTTAATTTTTTAAGGTTATTAATTATAAATAATGTTAAAATAATGGGATAAGAAAATATTAGTGTGTGGAACACACACACAATCATTGAAGAGAGCTAAAAACGACTTTCGATTGAATGAGGAAAAAAAAGAAGGGAAGGGGTTTTAAATTGATTTAAAACACTTTATGAACATTAATATTAAACAACATAATTTGTATGAGAATAAGAGATATTGAAGAAGAAACTTCCATTAAAACATAATTACAAAAAAGACTTACAAGATGAAAATAATGAAGAACACAAAAGTAAATGAAAAAAATAGAGAAGAGGAATGGTCTCACAAGTGAAAAATTGAGTATGGAATGTCCTCTCAAGACTTTTGCAATTCTTTTTACATGCCAATATATGATCCTTGTAACACCCCAAGCTTCTATGGTACGTTTCCCTTCGAATAATGCGATAGCGTGTGTTGTACGCAACCTCGAGTTCTAACACACACCACAACTAATTAAACTAGCCGTTGTGAATAGTAATACCTACTTTTTGAAATCATATATATTTTAAATTTCAAAATGGACTTCATTTTTGAATTCGGAATATTGAAATTAGCCTAGGGTGAAATTTTGGTACTTTTCGGATAACTTTAATATTTTGATGAATAGTGAAAATTACTAAATTTTAATTAAAAACAACTTTTTTAATCAAAATAATTAATAGTGATAAATTGTGAATTTGAGTGGTTTTAAAGTATATTTAGAATATATTTTTACCATTTAATATAATGTTGGTCATTGGACATAAATTTACAATTAAACCGAACATAAACAAGTGTCAATCTTTTGATAGTTATTACCTCTTAAAAACACGCTTTTTGTTTTGACAGCGGGAATTAATTTTAAATTAATTTCTGCCACTTCTGTGTTTTGAATTTAGGAAAATGGATTCCATATTTGGAATCAGGATGTTCAAATTGTGTAAATAGGTAACTTTTATTTTTAGACATTTTGAATAGTTACTGTGGTAAATATTTTATTTACCATGGTTAAAGGGTAAATCCGGTAAATAAGGGTTAAAAAATAATATTATAATAATACAAAATTACCCTAAAACGTGTCCTAACCTTATTGGTGGACAAATACCCGACCATGGGCATCCTTGGGTCAATTTGGGGACCCCGTGGAGCCACTTGTATGTGGTAGGGACACTTTATATTAATAAAGTTAAAATAAAAATAAAAATGGCATAAGCTTACATCTTTTAGAAGAACAATTTTTACATAGGGTTATACATGTTGGATTTTCGATTATAAATATTCATTAGAAAGATAAAAAGCTTTCCTACATAATGATATTTTATTTATAATTTTTAGACATCAAATAATTTAAATTATTAATGAAACAATAATGATGCAATGTTTACCTCATTAATAAATCATTTAAATAAATAAGATTATAATGATTAAAATATTATCTAAAACCTGTCCAATCCTTATTGGTTGATGTTATTTAGAATAGGAGTCATCTTAGCTTCGACCTCAATGATTTTTGGACCATTATAAACCGAATATAATTATATTATAAAGTAATACTTTCACTCTTTCCTAAAGAGACCCTCCTCTCCCTTATAAAAGGAGACCACTTCTACTCATTCCTCACACCTCTCAAGCCACTTGGCTCGTCCAAACTCTGCCCAACTAAGCTCCCCAAATCCCTCTCCTCCTCCTTGAAGCTTCCCCTTAGGCAGAAATCATTTCAAGAAGTCCTTTGGTTCCAACCAAAGTGAGTTACCTAAATTAAAGGTAACGATTTCTCTTAAATTATTTTCCTTTATTTTGCTTCTCCAACCCCCAAACTCTTTTTATTTCCTTTCTTTTGTAACAACACCAGTATCCTCAATATACTAGGATGTTGTTATAAGAAGGATTCAAACTACACATACACACAACTCCATCTAATGGATGATGAACATAATGTTTCTGTGGATGGCAAACTAACGCCTCACGAAACAATGATTGTTCAAATACATCTTACCGCCTCTCATGGTGGCCATTATGATGGAACTGTAATTAAATATGATATTAATGATATATATTTTATATATAATCTTCTGTAATTCCATTTTATTTCATACCATTATTCGTTTCATGTTGTATATACATACGATAATTTCATTTGAGGAAGTGCGGACTACCGCCCCCTTAAAATGATATGACTCGTTCATACCACACATGGAACGTATAAAGGATGGTGTTAATGAACTTACGTAACATATATAAAATATTATATTATACTGGAATAGTATTATACCTATGTATCATTTGGATTCAATTCTTTTAAAATAAAAATTAAATGGAAGTAGCGTTCGTGCGTACGTACGGACTACCGTCTCCACGAACGCGGTGAGATCCATCCTCCATCGTATCCATTAAAGCCTTATCCTCATTTTAGGGTTAAAAATAATGTTAATATAATTCTGATTATGAATAAGATTTAATCTATCCATTACAAACATGTCTTACGTAACCAAACATTTAAGAAGAACGAATCGATTATCACCTGAAACGACGATAATACTAAGATATTATTAATAAAGCAATGTTAAAAGATCATATATGATATCATATTAATGTATATGATTCTTGTATAATTTAATAACAATTATTTCACCATTATACAGGAGGTTAACCGACCCCAACAATGGAAAAGTACAAGGTAAGGGTTATTTCACAATCTCTTCATTATCCGAGGTTGTATTATACGTAATAATCTACTGGGATATCTTTATCATCCACATCCATGTTTCTTCGAAATGTATTTCAAAACATTTTTACTATTTACAAGAATATGGGTTAAAGTCATTTATACCCTTGTTTGACTTTTTATAAGAGGTTTATAAAGGAATCTTTCCGTCGTTTTCAAAACAAGGTCCTTTTTAACCTTTTCGACAGAATTGAGGTAAGAATGTTTTTTTTTAACTTATACGGCGGGTGCGGTTATTTTCCACCGTTATAAAATCGTCGAAGCTTTCCATACAAGCTTATAAGAATATTTTCAAAGAAAATGTTTTATTTTATATGGATCTTAAATGATTTCAAAATAAAAAGAGATATTTCTTTAAAAAGAATTTTGATTTCATCTATGTCAACATCCTTTGATGGATTTTACGCTTATTTGAAGTTGATTTATTGTAATACAAAGCTTCTATATTGTATTGAAGGTTTTGTGATATGTTTGACTGTGGATGTGCTATTTTTATACCATTCATAGTTTATGGTGAAATTATTGACATTTCGTATGCTAGTTTTAATACGAATGTTTATGTTATGTTTAAACCTTTTCATATGGGAATGCATTGGACTTAGTAAGTGACGGGTGGAGCCCGCTATAGCTCCTCGATGCATCGGTAGGTCTCATAAGACAAACTAGTGTCTTGGCACAAGGCCTTGACAAAATCTTATTTGTAGTCTTGGCATGAGGCCTTGGCTATGTGGTTATGATAGTCTGGCATTATGCATTCCAACATTATGAAAGTGGTTATTGATTTTTGCATGTGATTATTCGATTAGTAGAATATCCATGTGAATAATTAAATGGCATTATTTCATTTTATTTATGCCATACCATGTTGAAAGTTCATATTTAAAAGGCTTTTGGTTTAGTTATATATTGCCTTAAATGTTTATTCTTTCCGCTATATTGTTATCCTTACTGGGCATTTGAGCTCACCCCTTTTCTATGTTTTATTTTTCCCAGGATGTGAAGAAGTAAGTTATGAATGACCTGTAGGGATTTTATGAGGGGTTAATAGTGTGTATTGTGGAAACATTATGTTGTTGTAGTAGTTTTTCATTTTATGATGTAATGTAAAACTTATGAATATATCTAGTGTTTCCAAGGCTACTAAACCAATCGGTCTTTTGAGATTTGATCTTTCTTGTGATCATGCCAATGTTACGAAGTAATGCACCGACTCTGGGTAGCTGGGGTCGGGGCGTTACAGTTGGTATCAGAGGAAGTTTAGTACAAACCTTGGAAACTAGATTTAGATAAACTCTGATTAGAGCACGTAGACCTAAGATGAACTTTGAGGATTAGTATAGAAGAACTTCCTAGAATTTTGGTATTGTAGAGATTTTGTGAGTTTTCCGAGCAATACATCCCTGTCTGGATACGAGCAGGTAGAGGCGGCTCTGGAAAAGATGTACTTAGGGGTAAAACCCAAAAACACCGCTTTGAGCTAGACTCGAACGGGAACTGGTGCACGACAATGGGCCTTGCTGTACTCTTGGTTACGACACTCCCGGGGGATATGCTTAGGATAACTCTCATTTTCTTTACAAATCTTTTTGAAGGGATTATGAGTATATACATCCTCAAATAAAACATTCTTATGATTATGGATTATATCCATAAATAGTTCAATTTATGTTAAGTGTTTTATAAGTATGAGATTATGTATTTTGATTCATAAACTAATCTAGTTTATTCCATTGTTTAGAAATGGCGCCTAGTGGAAGAAATGGAAACCGTATCAATGCACGCACTCCATGTAGGGATTTCCCTCCTGCTCAAGATAATTATAGTGGGGCTGGTGATGCAACTGGTGCTGATCAGCTAATCACCATACTGGGACAACTTACTCAGGTTATTAATAATAACCTTACCCGTATGGAGCACCCTGATCCGCAACGTGGAGGATCAATGTTAGATCGATTCATGAGGCAACAACCACCAACGTTCAATGGGAATACAAATCCCTTAGTAGCTGAGCAATGGATATTTTCCCTAGAGAAAATATTTCAGGCTTTGGGGAGCAGTGAAAGGGAAAAGGTTATCATGGCAGTTTACCGCCTCACTGGAGATGCTGATCAATGGTGGTCATTGATTCAGAACATGAAGGAAGATGATGAAGTATCAAATATGGAATGGAGGGAGTTCAAAGATCTGTTTTTAGAAAAATACTTTCCTCGCGACCATCGAGCAGATATGAAAAGACAATTTCTGAGTCTGAGACAAAAGGAGGATGATAATGTCACAAAGTATGAGGCTAACTTTACAAGGTTAGCGAGGTATGCTGGAGATTATATTCGCAACCCAAGAAGTAAGATTGATCGTTTCTTTGATGGGTTAAAACCATTTCTCCGTCGAGCATTAGTCTCACAATCCTTTTCATCGTACGAAGACATTGTCTCATGTGCTATCAAGACCGAAAAGGAATTCTCTAAGTCTTATGACTTTAACGCAACGCAAGATAAGAAGAGACCTGCTGATCAATCTGGGAATGGAAATAAGGGGAAGAAGGGAAAGGTTGAATATCCATATTGTGGTAAATGCGGGAAGAAACATCCTGGTACTTACTTGAAGGGAATGGGAGTCTGTTACAAGTGTGGTGAAAAAGGCCACCAAGCTCATGATTGTAAGGGGAAGAAGGAAGCTACCAACGTTCAGTGCTATAATTGCAGGGAGATGGGGCATTATGAAAATTCATGTCCTAAGCGTCAGGAGAACTTACCTCAGAAAAGGCCAAGGGATCAAGGCCAGGCTTATGCTATCACTACTGCTGAGGTAGAAGCTTCGAAAGACGTGGTGGCAGGTAATTTAATGGTTTCCTCAAGTTTAGCAAATGCATTATTTGATTCTGGATCATCGCATTGTTTCATATCTTCCCAGTTTGCTAAGAAAATTAGATATTTCCAATTTGATTTAATAAGGGAGTTGTCAGTTAAAACTCCTAAGGGAAGTATCGTTGCAACAAAGTTTTGTGAATCAGTCCCCATTAGAGCACATAAATTTTCTTTATCTGCTGATTTCATCGTCATACCTATGATTGAGTTTGATATAATCCTCGGTATGGACTGGCTTTCGGACTATGATGCGAAGATTTATTGTAAGAAGAAAGAGGTTACGATTCTTGATGATAATGATAAGGAACACCTTATTTTTAGAGCAGAATCGTCACCACCTAATTCTTATTTAGATCCACCCCCAGTAGCTCAACTAAATTCAATTATTGGGGAGGAAGAGAATGAAGTAACTATCGGTGAGGAAAGGAATGTTCAAATAGAGGATGTACCTGTTGTGAAAGAATTTGTAGATGTATTTCCGGAAGATTTACCTGGACATCCTCCAGAACGAGAAGTTGAGTTTTCCATTGATTTGATTCCTGGATCAAGGCCTATATCGAAGACCCCTTATAGAATGGCCACTGTAGAGTTAGTCGAACTAAAGAAACAACTAGAGGAATTGAGTAATAAGGGATTTATTCATCCTAGTGTTTCTCCATGGGGAGCCCCTGTTCTTTTTGTTAAAAAGAAAGATGGATCTATGAGGTTATGTATCGACTACAGGGAGATCAATGCTATAACGATAAAGAACAAGTATCCCCTACCTCGTATTGATGATTTATTTGACCAACTGCATGGAGCTCAATACTTTTCAAAGATTGACCTTCGATCTGGATACCATCAGTTGTGTGTGAAGAAGGAAGACATTCCGAAGACAGCATTTCGAACCAGGTATGGGCATTACGAGTTTACTGTAATGCCGTTTGGATTGACTAATGCACCCTCTGTATTCATGGATCTGATGAATAGAGTTTTCAAGGAGTATCTCGATGAATTTGTGGTGGTATTTATTGATGATATCTTGGTATACCCCAAAACCTACGAAGATCATGAAAATCACTTGCGCATTATCTTGAAGACTCTGAGGAGGCATGAATTATATGGGAAGTTTAGCAAGTGTGAATTCTGGCTTCAGGAGATTTCTTTTCTTGGCCATATTGTCTCTAAAGATGGAATCTCTGTTGATCCTTCTAAGACCAAGGCAATCCAAGAATGGCCAGCACCTACGAGTATAACTGAGGTACGTAGTTTTATTGGTTTGGCAGGTTATTATCGACGTTTCGTCCAGAATTTTTCCCGATTGGCTAACCCATTAACGAAGCTCACACGTAAAGGGGTTAAATTTGTTTGGACAAAAGAGTGTGAAGAATGTTTCGAAGAACTGAAGAGAAGATTAGTCAATGCTCCTATATTGACTCTACCATGGGGAATGATGGGTTCGTTATTTATAGTGATGCATCGAAGAAAGGACTTGGCTGTGTCCTTATGCAGAATGATAGAGTTATTGCCTATGCATCACGACAGTTGAAAATTCATGAACAAAACTATCCTACTCATGATCTCGAGTTAGCAGCAGTGATCTTTGCTTTGAAGATATGGAGGCACTACCTCTATGGTGAAAAATGTGAGATTTATACTGATCACAAGAGTTTGAAGTATATTTTCTCACAAAAAGAACTCAACATGAGGCAAAGGAGATGGCTTGAATTAATCAAGGATTATGATTGTACGATACACTACCACCTAGGGAAGGCAAACAAGGTGGCAGATGCTTTGAGTAGAAAAGACCATGGAGTTTTGAACAATATGAGAATTGAAAGGGATCCAATTTTTATGGATCTAGTGAAGATGGACATGGGAATAACCAGGGAAGGTGAAACATCAATGCTTTTTCAAATGGTTGCCAAACCATCTTTACTAGAAATGATTAAGAGTTCTCAGACCGATGATGAAGAATTCCAAAAGAAGATTAAAGCTGTGAATGATGGGAGATTGAGAGACTTTGTGTATGAAGATGGAATTTTGAAATTCGGGAAGAGACTTTGTGTTCCCAATATACCTGATCTAAAAAGGGAATTGTTGGATGAAGCTCATAGTTCCAATTTCTCTATACACCCTGGGAGCACCAAAATGTATATAGATTTGAAAGAACATTTTTGGTGGGACAATATGAAGAGGGAGATTGCTGATTTTGTGTCAAGATGTATGGTTTGTCAACAAGTGAAAGCTGGAAGGCAACAGCCTGGAGGAGTCATGCAACCTCTTCCTATACCGGAGTGGAAATGGGACAATATTACGATGGACTTTGTCATGGGGCTACCAAAGACTCCTAGAAGGAACGATGCAATATGGGTTATTGTTGATCGTCTTACCAAGTCAGCACATTTTCTTGCTATAAGAGAAGATCTACCCCTGGAACGTCTAGCAAGACTATACATTAATGATGTTGTGAGACTTCATGGTGTACCCCTATCGATTGTTTCTGATCGTGATCCCCATTTTACCTCAAGATTTTGGAAAAGTCTTCAGAAATCCCTGGATACTGAACTTCATTTGAGCACTACTTACCACCCTCAGACAGATGGACAATCAGAACGGACTATTCAAACCTTAGAAGACATGTTGAGATCTTGCTCACTTGACTTTCAGGGTATGTGGGATCAATATTTACCACTGGTAGAATTTTCCTATAACAATAGCTTCCATTCGAGTATACAGATGGCACCATATGAAGCGTTATACGGAAAGAGATTTCGTACACCAACCTGTTGGGATGACGTTGGTGAAAGAAAACTTGTAGGCCCAGAACTGGTGGAGGAAACGGTGGAAAAGGTGAAAGTAGTCCAAAATCACATCAAAGCAGCTCAAAGTAGGCAGAAGAGCTATGCCGATAATCGAAGGAAGGATTTGGAATTTCAAGTCAGTGATCATGTTTTCCTAAAGGTATCTTCATGGAAGGGAGTCATACGTTTTGGTAAGAAAGGTAAATTGAGTCGCAGGTAAATCGGACCTTTCGAAATCCTAGAACGAATTGGGGTTGTAGCTTACCGATTGGCAATGCCGCCAAGTCTCTCCAAAGTTCACGATGTGTTCCACGTATCTCTATTGAGGAAATACATGCCTGATCCGACGCATGTACTCACCTATGAGGAATTAGAACTGGAACCCGATCTGTCTTATTGCGAAGAGCCCGTCAAGATTCTTGATACGAGAGAACAAGTGCTGAGAAACCGGACGACGCGTCTAGTAAAAGTTTTGTGGAGAAACCATAAGATGGAAGAGGCAACGTGGGAACCCGAGGAACTTATGATGAAGAACCACCCGAGTCTTTTTATGCAGTAATACCCTAGAAATTGCGAGGACACAATTATTTTAAGGAGGGGAGAATGTAACACCCCAAGCTTCGACGGTACGTTTCCCTTCGAATAATGCGATAGCGTGTGTTGTACGCAACCTCGAGTTCTAACACACACCACAACTAATTAAACTAGCCATTGTGAATAGTAATACCTACTTTTTGAAATCATATATATTTTATATTTCAAAATGGAATTCATTTTTGAATTCGGAATATTGAAATTAGCCTAGGGTGAAATTTTGGTACTTTTCGGATAACTTTAATATTTTGATGAATAGTGAAAATTACTATATTTTAATTAAAAACAACCTTTTTAATCAAAATAATTAATAGTGATAAATTGTGAATTTGAGTGGTTTTAAAGTATATTTAGAATATATTTTTACCATTTAATATAATGTTGGTCATTGGACATAATTTTACAATTAAACTGAACATAAACAAGTGTCAATCTTTTGATAGTTATTACCTCTTAAAAACACGCTTTTTGTTTTGACAGCGGGAATTAATTTTAAATTAATTTCTGTCACTTCTGTGTTTTGAATTTAGGAAAATGGATTCCATATTTGGAATCAGGATGTTCAAATTGTGTAAATAGGTAACTTTTATTTTTAGACATTTGGAATAGTTACTGTGGTAAATATTTTATTTACCATGGTTAAAGGGTAAATCCGGTAAATAAGGGTTAAAAAATAATATTATAATAATACAAAATTACCCTAAAACGTGTCCTAACCTTATTTGTGGACACATACCCGACCATGTTCATCCTTGGGTCAATTTGGGGACCCCTTGGAGCCACTTGTATGTGGTAGGGACACTTTATATTAATAAAGGTAAAATAAAAATAAAAATGGCATAAGCTTACATCTTTTAGAAGAAAACTTTTTACATAGGGTTATACATGTTGGATTTTCGATTATAAATATTCATTAGAAAGATAAAAAGATTTCCTACATAATGATATTTTATTTATAATTTTTAGACATCAAATAAGTTAAATTATTAATGACACAATAATGATGCAATGTTTACCTCATTAATAAATCATTTAAATAAAAAAGATTATAATGATTAAAATATTATCTAAAACCTGTCCAATTCTTATTGGTTGATGTTATTTAGAATATGAGTCATCTTATCTTCGACCTCAATGATTTTGGGACCATTATAAACCGAATATAATTATATTATAAAGTAATAGTTTCACTCTTTCCTAAAGAGCCCCTCCTCTCCCTTATAAAAGGAGACCACTTCTACTCATTCCTCACACCTCTCAAGCCACTTGGCTCGTCCAAACTCTGCCCAAATAAGCTCCCCACATCCCTCTCCTCCTCCTTGAAGCTTCCCCTTAGGCAGAAATCATTTCAAGAAGTCCTTTGGTTCCAACCAAAGTGAGTTACCTAAATTAAAGGTAACGATTTCTCTTAAATTATTTTCCTTTATTTTGCTTCTCCAACCCCCAAACTCTTTTTATTTCCTTTCTTTTGTAACAAAAACAGTATCATAAATATACTAGGATGTTGTTATAAGAAGGAATCAAACTACACATACACACAACTCCATCTAATGGATGATGAACATAATGTTTCTGTGGATGGCAAACTAACGCCTCACGAAACGATGATTGTTCAAATACATCTTACCGCCTCTCATGGTGGCCATTATGATGGCACTGTAATTAAATATGATATTAATGATATATATTTTATATATAAGCTTCTGTAATTCCATTTTATTTCATACCATTATTCGTTTCATGTTGTATATACATACGATAATTTCATTTGAGGAAGTGCGGACTACCGCCCCCTTAAAATGATATGACTCGTTCATACCACACATGGAACGTATAAAGGATGGTGTTAATGAACTTAAGTAACATATATAAAATATTATATTATACTGGAATAGTATTATACCTATGTATCATTTGGATTCAATTCTTTTAAAATAAAAATTAAATGGAAGTAGCGTTCGTGCGTACGTACGGACTACCGTCTCCACGAACGCGGTGAGATCCATCCTCCATCGTATCCATTCAAGCCTTATCCTCATTTTAGGGTTAAAAATAATGTTAATATCATTCTGATTATGAATAAGATTTAATATATCCATTACAAACATGTCTTACGTAACCTAACATTTAAGAATAACGAATCGATTATCACCTGAAACGACGATAATACTAAGATATTATTAATAAAGAAATGTTAAAAGATCATATATGATATCATATTAATGTATATGATTCTTGTATAATTTAATAACAATTATTTCACCATTATACAGGAGGTTAACCGACCCCAACAAAGGAAAAGTACAAGGTAAGGGTTATTTCACAATCTCTTCATTATCCGAGGTTGTATTATACGTAATAATCTACTGGGATCTCTTTATCATCCACATCCATGTTTCTTCGAAATGTATTTCAAAACATTTTTACTATTTACAAGAATATGGGTTAAAGTCATTTATACCCTTGTTTGACTTTTTATAAGAGGTTTATAAAGGAATCTTTCCGTCGTTTCCAAAACAAGGTCCTTTTTAACCTTTTCGACAGAATTGAGGTAAGAATGTTTTTTTTAACTTATACGGCGGGTGCGGTTATTTTCCGCCGTTATAAAATCGTCGAAGCTTTCCATACAAGATTATAAGAATATTTTCAAAGAAAATGTTTTATTTTATATGGATCTTAAATGATTTCAAAATAAAAAGAGATATTTCTTTAAAAAGAATTTTGATTTCATCTATGTCAACATCCTTTGATGGATTTTACGCTTATTTGAAGTTGATTTATTGTAATACAAAGTTTCTATATTGTATTGAAGTTTTGTGATATGTTTGACTGTGGATGTGATATTTTTATACCATTCATATTTTATGGTGAAATTATTGACATTTCGTATGCTAGTTTTAATACAAATGTTTATGTTATGTTTAAACCTTTTCATATGGGAATGCATTGGACTTAGTAAGTGACGGGTGGAGCCCGCTATAGCTCCTCGATGCATCGGTAGGTCTCATGAGACAAACTAGTGTCTTGGAACAAGGCCTTGACAAAATCTTATTTGTAGTCTTGGCACGAGGCCTTGGCTATGTGGTTATGATAGTCTGGCATTATGCATTCCAACATTATGAAAGTGGTTATTGATTTTTGCATGTGATTATTCGATTAGTAGAATATCCATGTGAATAATTAAATGGCATTATTTCATTTTATTTATGCCATACCATGTTGAAAGTTCATATTTAAAAGGATTTTGTTTTAGTTATACATTGCCTTAAATGTTTATTCTTTCCGCTATATTGTTATCCTTACTGGGCATTTGAGCTCACCCCTTTTCTATGTTTTATTTTTCCCAGGATGTGAAGAAGTAAGTTATGAATGACCTGCAGGGATTTTATGAGGGGTTAATAGTGTGGATTGTGGAAACATTATGTTGTTGTAGTAGTTTTTCATTTTATGATGTAATGTAAAACTTATGAATATATCTAGTGTTTCCAAGGCTACTAAACCAATCGGTCTTTAGAGATTTGATCTTTCTTGTGATCACGCCAATGTTACGAAGTAATGCACCGACTCTGGGTAGCTGGGGTCGGGGCGTTACAATCCTCTCTTCTGAAATTCCAATTATTTTTAAGGAATGGAGTGAGGATGTATTTATAACCCAAGGGGTTGGACTGTTTTCATTCTAAATATGTCCCTCCACTTCTCTCGCCAGTTTTATAATTTATACAGCTGAATCTCAAGATATCATCTTCTTAATAGTTTTAGATAATAATGTTTTCCGACTATTTTAAAAAATTGGAGCCATTTGGATTTATGGAACCAAATTTATGGTGGTTGGAGTAAATAATTGTAATCTGTCTATTTCAATACATAATTTTCAGAAGGTCAAAATGTGAATTTGTTTTCAAATAGGAAGATTCCCTAAAATAAACAAATTTTCTTCTATAAAGTTGGCCGCACATATATTATATTTCACTCTACACTATACCAGCTGGATTAGATGAATAGATCATGAGTATTGTCAAGAATAGGGTTTGGATTTTAATTCCTGGAGAAAATGGTTAGCTGGAATTCAAAGAATCACTTGGGCCCCTTTTTCTTGTATTTGGACTATAAAATTTTTATCCATGATTCATTTGGATAATAAAGAACATATGGTGTAGTTTCATAAAATATGGGATTTGAGATTTAGACCAGTAACTCAATCATCACGGCTGGTCCAGTTTCTTCATAGATTCTTTGGGTCTTCTTGCATGGACTATATGACCCTCCAAATGGACGATGTAGCTAAATGATACTTCTAAATAAATATTTTAATTTTAGTAAGGATTCCGAATAAACAATAATTATGAAATTCGGATAAGTATGGCGAGAGATATTATTAAAACATTAAATGGACTCGAATATGGATGAATTCAAATTGTGCCATAAAATTATATTTAATATTTATGCATTAATATTTCACACAAATTATGAACATTTAATATAAAATAAATAAAGGGAATATTTAATAAATCATGAAAATATTAATAACATCAGACCTCATGTCACATAGAGTTGGTACTTAACAAATATTGAGAAATTTTGTTTTGTTTATTTGTCTTTGTACTTTTTTTCCTAATGATTGTATCTTTTCGACTGCTATCTTTGTTTTGAAATACCAAAATTATTCAATTTATTTGTTTCCTTATTATATGATCTTTTTGAATTTTTTTTCCCCAAAGGCCATTCATGATTTCTGACCAGATGTCGCCTACCCTTGGTGATCGAGAACACCCTTTGGGAAATGTTAGGACTAGTATTTGTTACAAATAGTTGGGTTACCCATATTCATTCATGAAAAATTTATATAGAAGGGTCAAATTGTTTATTTCAATTTATTGTATATATTTTGGGATTTCTTGGAAGATAGAAGATATGAATTTATATAATTAAGAGGTAAGTTATGAGTGAGTTCCAGATTATCTCTCATAGTGGTGAACCATAATTTACCATGGGTGTTTGGGAAATGTGTAATTAGATTTTAGGGTATTGTAATCCCAATATTTATTTTCTCTTATCTCCATGAAATATTAGTTCATATTTTTTACATAAATCTGGAATTGATTCATAGATCTCATGTTTTTATTTCAATTATTTTTCTATGTGTAGTACCATGGCCCAAGAATACCTTCAGTGATTACTCGTATGGGTATTAATGATGAACCATTGAAGGGAAACCGTCCAATTAATAAAAATATGATTGATTTAGTTGTGATTATGGTACGTTTTGTGAAATATTGCATGAAATCATCCCCTCTCGATGCTAGGGAGGTGAAACCAAGAAGGGATAAGGATGAAAATCAAGCCCATGAATTTCTCCACTAGAAACCACTATCTTTAAAAATGTTGAATGAATCTTAGTAGGTGAATTATTTGTTAGGTAATTTTAAAAATATCCCTATATTATTAGAGAATCCTAATTTAGTCTATGTGAGGTGTACCATCTCCAATCTTGAATGTCCGAGTAGAAGGTTTTGGAAATTGGTTGTTTTGGAGAAGAAATTTGAGGGATAGAATAAAATAACATAAAGTATATCTTTACCAGGTAGTTATACACATAATATATCACCATAGAGAAATATATGGAGTTTATTAAATTGGGAAAGAGAAGAAGAAAATGATTTTGTACACTAATTTATGCACTAAGATCTACGTGTTTTTATCTGAGGTTGTATCTAATCAGAATATAACAGCTAAAAAGATCTAGACGTGTCTTTAATTTGATATCTGGTCATACATCATTATCTTAAACATAGAACCTATACTGAGGTGGTGTATAGGGTAATGATGGTAGAGATTTACCCGACCCTCATGTTTGGGCTGATTGTTGCTCCTTTTACCTATAGTGGAAACTCTATTAGTTATTGTATGGGAAATTGGAATTGAAGTGAGTTTTTTTGGGGAAAATGGTATCAATTATTAAAGGTCTCTTCCTATATCATCATCATTGGATAGTGTATTGGAATGTTTAAAGTGTTTCCATAGACGACACATCAGTATCTTTTACCATTTACCTGTACATTTTTTCAACTCATGTGTCCATTATGGCCACCTGAATTTTTTTTATCAGGAATTATCTTTTCCTCACTTTATTATAGCTTTATAGACACTTTAAGAATCATCAGTTATGTAAAATGATTTGTGGACTATAGGGTTCCAACCATAGGCCTTCAGAATGAAGTAGTTACATGTAGTGCAAGAGTCTCTAATGGAAGTTTATGCAGGTCCTGTGACTGTGAGAGGTATTGTATCTATTGCTTATAGCCTAATGACTTCTTTATTTGATACAGGTTCCTCTCATTCATTTATGTCAAATCATATGGTGGATCTTGTTAAAGATCTAATGGGAATAATTAAATTCATTATGGATTTGGAGACACCTATAGGAAATAAGGAGTAGGGTTTTTACTATCCCTCGTGATCTTTCCCTATGTTTGGTATAGATCTGGTTTGGGAGTTTCTAATTTTCGACATTGACCACTTTGATGCTATTATCGGGTATGACTGGTTGATTATTTAAAATGATAGAATAAAATTTTAATATTAGTGGATCATAAATTATTTCTATAAGAATGCATATAATTTGATATATCTCACCTAGAAGGGGGTGATATTATTAGGGGATTCAGGATTTTAGGAATCCTTTGATGAGTTAAAATGAATATTAACCTCAACACTAATTCTGAATTTACTAGTATATAAAAATGATACATAGTTTATTATGATAATTTAGGATCTGGTTTGGGATATTTCATTATTAAAAGATATAATTTAATGGTTCATGGCTCACATCAACCTTAAACTCATAGGAATTGTTATCCCACTCAGGGTTTGGAACATTAATTTCGTTTGAATGCTATAATTAACCAAAATTTTTAAATGATATTTTTTTGCAGAATAATTGATTGTTAAATGTTATATAATAGTATACATATAAACAATAAAGATAAATCAAAACCATTTTATCTCATTAACAATTATTATTACACTAGTCATCTATAAAACCAATTATAATTCCAAACATTACAAGTGGGAAAAAAAATTAAAATAGAATAGGTAAAGTCGGAATGTATGGATCACCCCAACCTACTAGAACCACCCCCCCATTTAAAATGATATATAAATGAAACAAAATATTAGTAAACCCATCAATATATTACAAAAATGAAAATATAAATTAAGTAGAACTATAGTAAATTTTGGGTGAATGAATGAAATAGTATTTATATGGGAAATGTGACCATTGGGATTCAACCATTATCGGGCCATTGGTTATTATGACCATTGTAAAATATAACCTTGGTGGATAATTTTAAAATTATAATTAAGTACTTATAAGTAGTAATGAAAAAGAAATAATTTATACAAAAAGGGGAATTTATTTCCTCAACCAGTAGAGTCATGTCATTTGAATCCCATTTTTCCAAGCTTGAGAGGGAGGTATCATCACTAAGGTTCAACCTTGACCAAGATCAAGATGAGATTAAACAAGTTAATCTTGAAATAAATCACCTAAAAGATAATTTCAAGTTATTAGAAATTTCCACTCAATCGATGATAAATGTTACACCCCACGATACAATGACAATTGCATACCTCACCCATAGGGAATATGTGGGTATAATAAAAGGTTATGTGTCCAAGCTATAATGTAAATTTATTTTTATAAATAAATTTTTTATTCCATAAATTCTTCTTAATAATATTTTTTCTTAATTGTTGTAATTTTGATAACTTGATTTTTTGACACAAATAAAACTTTACTGTATTTCTCTAGAAATTATAAAATATTTTTATATAAAACAAGGTATTTTGAATAGTATTTTTTAATGAAATAACCTCTTAAGACAATTTTATTTCAAAAATAAATGATAAAATAATTGTATAATGGCCTAGGAAATGTTTTATAAGTTCCAACAATCTGACTTGGTCTTAAAATCTATTATTTTTAAATAAATAATGATTTTTATAAAATTAATATATTGAAATAATTTTTCTAATAAAATAAATATCTTTTTTAAAATCTGCACATCGATATTAGGTTATGGTTAACCTATGATAAGTTTCTAAAATACTTTATTTTTTCTTAATAGTAAACAAATACAGTTTTTTGGGTTTTAGTATATTTTAAGACATCATACTTATGTCATAATGATTTATTAATTAATTAAACACAACCAAGTACCTAAAATATTCTATTTTATTAATATTAATTATTTTAATTTATTTTATTCTATTTTTAAAACAATATGTTACTTTCCAAAGTCCAAAAAGGAAAATTTGATTTTTAAAAACATTACTTCATGGTGTATTTACTTGTCCATGGAAAAAGACATATTAAATAAGGGTGTTTTGTTATAGAGGATTAATGTATCATGAATTCTGACACAAATTTCCTAAAACATGAGAAACAACCATGGCTAACCCTATGATTTTTTATTTTCCATAACGTAGTTTTCCAAGACATATATTTGGAAATTATTAAACAAATCCCCCCTAATCCAATAAATACCCACCCATTTCACATTTTCCATTAACTACCAATATATCCTCCATGAATTTATGGTTATTTTTCCTCCCAAGAAGTACCCCAAGGTTTTCTCAGGACCCCAAGGTTCCATCCTCAATTTTTTGGAATAAATATTCAAGGTAAGGGAAATATCCACTTCTATTTCACATTCAGGTTCCATTTTAATGTGGCATGTATTCCAATTTCTGATCTAAGTTATTTTTTTCTAGTTTATAATATCCCATTACTTTATTGATATTATTTTATTAATGGAATACCCGTTTAACATACCATTTATGTATTTTTTAAAACCATGTTTTATACCCATCAGGATGCAGAATGTACTTCTCAAAATTTACTATTTTATATTAGAAATTATCTTTTCTTTTTATTTGAATGACCAAACCTATTTCTTTTAAGTGGGTATTAAAACATATTTAAACAATTTTTTTTATTTAGGTATTAAACTATATGAAACCCACATTCCTTTTTTGGGATTAAAATTAGTTAATGATAATATCTTTAAGCTCTTTTTTATACCATGATTTTTGATAATAAAATCATTCTTTATTTTCCACGAGTTATTAATAAAATGGATTATTATGATATATGTTTCTCACATAAAATAAATACATATTAAGGGTGTAGCCTTACAACTCTCTATTTCATTGGGTAAAGAATTTGACCTCTAAAGATGACATGTTTAATAATACATTGGTGAATAACCTTGGAAATGTTCATTTACGACACCTTGGTGGAAAACATTGCTGATATTATTATGAATGTATCATTTAAATATTGTATCCACATTTACATGTTATTATTAATGTTATTATTATTATGATATTCATCTTTCTCGTGCCGTATTGTTATCCCTCATGTTCTTATTGCTATGTCTTAAGATCACATGTTATATGTCTCTCTTGTTTATTACCTTACTAGGATTCATACTCCCCAATATCATTTGATATATGTCCCCAAGATATGTGATGTAGTAAAAGAAACTTTGGGTGAATCAATGAATGTGTCTTCAAGTGGGATTAGAATAATAATTTATGTTTTCATGTATTATGTACATTATTTCAAAAAATAAACTTGAAAATATCCTCTATTTTGTACTATGTAATGGAAATTTATGTAATAAAAGGTGGTATTTCATAGTTGGTATCAATGTACAGTTTAGTTACTTATTGAAATTAGCATTGGATAACTTTAGGAAGAACCCTAGGGACATGTCTAATCATAAGAAAATATCTTGGTATTATATTAATTATTATGTAAGTGGTTTCTGAGAAAACAAAATCCATGTTTGGATAAAACAAGTGGATGTGGATATGTAATGGACGCATTTAGGTGTAAAATTAAAAAAACCAATTTGATTTAGACTCTAACAGGAACTGGTGCATAAAAATGGGACTTACCACGCTTCTAGTTTGAAACTCTTGAGGGATATGTTTGTTTAATCATAAGATTTATATGATCCTTTATAAAGGATATATAGAAAATGTAATTGTTATTAGAATAGATTAATATAATATTGAAGCATGATTTTTAAGTCATAAAATCAATTTAGAATTTTCATATTTGTAAAAGTAACACATTTCTCACTAAGTTTTTATTTTTTTAGAAAAATGGTGGGAAATTGGAGGAATAGAATAAATGATGAGTGTAGTGTATAGTTCCATGATGGAATTTCAGTGGATGAGGGAATGGAAAAATTCATGAGGATGATGGATCAACTAAATCGAGTTATGAAAAATAACTTGAATCAAGTCGAGAGACCATATTCACCTTAAAGGGAACAATATTACTTTGATCCATTTAATGCATCAACGCAATACTTTTAGTTGATCTAGCAACCCATTTATAACTAAACAATGAATAAAATATATATAAAATATCATTTCTTTACTCAATTTTATGGAGAAAGAGAAGGCAACCCTATAAGTATACCTCTTATAAGGAGAAGTCGATAAGTGGTGGAAACTGATTAAAAACATGAATCCAATAAGGGAGATCAATGCTATGGAGTGGGAAGAGATCAGTTGAATATTTTTCAATAAATATTTATCCATTCTATGTGAGAAAAATGGAGACGAAATTCCTAGAACTGAAGAAAAAGGAAAAAGAATATGTGGGAGTCTATGAAATGAAATTTACAAGACTTACAGAATATATATACCTTTGTTATGGATACTAAGAGAAATATTGATAGATTATTTAGTGGAATGAGACACCATCTACGAAAGAATATAGAAAATTGAAAATATGAAATCTATGAGGAGATAGTGTGGTGTTCTATAAAGGTTGAACTGGAGTTTAGAGAGATATAGTGGCCACATATATTGAATGAAAATAAGAGATCAATGGACCCAAACCTAGAGAAGAACTTTGATCATTTAATATGTGGAAAGAAAGTGAAACTTCCCATATGAAAAAAATGTGAGAAGAATCATTCCTAGAACTAATTACTTGGGAGTGGACGGTGATACAAGTGTGGAAGAGATGTACATATATTTCTAATCTATTGTGGTGAGGTGTACCTGTAGGATCGAAATATAATATGAGATGCTCAATATACAAGAGGGGGGGGGGGGGGTGAATTGTATACTTTAAAAATTCCTTTGGAACCTTTAATGTTAGTTATGAATAACTAGAGTTTCCTTAAGAAAAGGAAAGAGCTAAGTTTAACAATGTTAAACTAAGTAAATTCACAACACCTCTAACACCGAACTGAACTTGGAAAGGGATTCCAAAAGTAGGTTCCGGAAATATGATTCCGGAAATTGAAACTTAACAAAAGTTACAATATGAGATTCTACCTTAAAGCGTATAGAATCTAAACTAATCAGAGAAAGTAAGGAAGTATAAGAAAGTTATACTTTCCTTAAGATACAAATTGCAGCGGAATAAAGACGAGTAGTAAAACTACTAGTAACAAGATAATAGTCTTTTAACCCAAAGAGAAGGGTATCCAACAACCTTGGATAAAGGTCCCTTGATTTATACTTTCAAGCAAGTCTGTCTTACCCACACCAGGGTAAGCCCTCGATACGAAGATCAGTGTCTCTGTCTTGCTATCCCCGCAAGCCCTCAACTTCAAGGTAGTTGGCAACCTCTGTCTTTCTCAGCAAGAAAGCCCTCGATCTTTAAGGTAGTCGGCACCTCTGTCTTCCTATCCCCGGAAGCCCTCGAATGTAATCACCAACATTCGGAGTCGCACGAAGCTTTGAGAGTTAATAAGAGACTCTCTATCTAGAAATCACTTCAACAGCATGTAAGCACTTTATCAACAATCGGCACCGAGCTCTTTCAAATGAGCTCCTATTTATAGGTAAGGTCGGCTCCTCTCCAACGGTCATATTTTCCTTAAAGTTCGGAGGGACCTGTACACGTGTCACTTAGACAAAAGTTAGTTTATAACAAAATGGACGACATCGTTTTATAACAAAACAAGTGTAACAGAATGTACGACATCGTTTTAAACTCTAACATAAAGGTTCAGAATAGAAACTTCGGAGTGAAGGTTCGGAGTGAATAAATTCAGAGTGTATAAAACAATGATAATCAGATTCTGTTTAATAGGAGAATTCAGAATGAGAATTCGGAGTAGGAATTCGGAATAGGAATTCGTCATCAGAAATCGTAATGAGAATTCGTCATCAGAATTCGTAATGAGAATTCGTCATCAGAATTCGTAATGAGAATTTGTCATCTGAATTCGTAATGAGAATTCTTCATTGGAATTCGTAATGGGAATTCTTCATTGGAATTCGTAATGAGAATTCTTCTTCAGAATTCGTAATGAGAATTCGGAATGGGATTTCTTCATTAGAATTCGTAATGAGAATTCTTCTTCAGAATTCGTATCCTGAATCTGGAATAGAACTTAGTCAGAATTCATATCCGGAATTCGGAATGAAACTTCCTTATAGTTCTTGTCCAGAACCGAATCCTAAAAACAGAATGCTTTTATATCAAAGTTTTAATGACTCCGAGAAAACGAATCCGAATCTCATACTTAAGAAAAATATGAATGAAAATATGATAAGGATAATTTTTCTTATAAAAGCGATTTTCCTTAAGAAAGCAATTTTCCTTATAAAAG
This sequence comes from Viscum album, assembly GCA_963277665.1. Lineage (NCBI taxonomy): Eukaryota > Viridiplantae > Streptophyta > Magnoliopsida > Santalales > Viscaceae > Viscum > Viscum album. The sequence continues at coordinate 93,540,593 of OY728125.1, forward strand.
CAATTTTCCTTAAGAAATCATTTTTCCTTACAAAAGCGATTTTCCTTAAGAAAGCATTTTTCCTTATAAAAGCGATTTTCCTTAAAGATAAGGTGTTTGTGATTTTCAAAACAAGAAGGAATGGAAAAGTCATAAGGAAAACCTTATTGACTCAACAATCTCCCCCTTTTTGGAAAGCACAAACATACTTACGAAAAAGCTATTCTAAGAAGAAAGAAACACATTAAATCTTATCTCCCTTGGTTTAAGGATATAGATGAATACGACTAACTCCCCTTAGGCTTTGAAACTCTAAGGATCGTATTCATATTTCCGGAGTGATGTTTCTTTAAGAAAAACTCCCCCTTAAACAAACTCTTATTAGAGTTCTTTTTCCTTGGGTATTTTCCTTTCTCCCCCTTTGATAAGAACTTATTATATTTCCTCTTTTTCTTAAGGATCTTTTCCTTCTCCCCCTTTGTGATTTTCAAAAATAATTGGAGGGAATGGAAAAAAAATAACAAAGTACCTGAAAGATTAGCAATGACAACAATAGAAACAACAAGCACAATTCACATTATATTTGAAATGTCAGCAACAAAAACAGATTACAACAAAAAGATCAGATTGGTCATTTCAGATCTTTCTCCTTCGGCATGAGCCCCTTGAGAATTGTCTTGATCTTTTTGAGGTCCTTATGATCTTCCTCTGCTTGCTTCTCCAAGACGACTATTCTTGCTGACTGTGGTTCAATGATTTCTTCCTGAGCCTTCATCTTTTCTTCCTGAGCTTTCATCTTCTCTTCCCGAGCCTTCATTCTTTCTAGAAAATTGATCCGATGATCCCTTTCAAATTTCCAACTCTGATTAACGGAGTTGAGCTTTCCATTCAGATCTCTCACTTCCTGAATCCGAATGTTCTTTTCCTCTGTCAATTTCTCATCGAATGATGCAGTCATCTCATGAAAAATCTTGTCCTCGGTTTGAAATGCATCCTTAACATTTTCCTGAAACTCATCCAGCAACCTCATCTCTTCCACATTCTTCTTCGACCAGCTTGTCATCCTCTTGCAAGATCTTTTATGTGCTTCGTAACCAACGAAGAAAGTTTTGAACTGAGCTTCAATATCAACACACTTATCCATTACCATGGATACGGAGTCGGTTTTCTGATTCAGCGCATGTTGAAGCATCTGGCATCTAGAGTCAATACTGGAGAAGGTTGGAATGGTTCCCACCAACTTCTTCAAGGACTGAACAACAAAATCGTACCCCAACGATGATGACTCCGAATATGAAATCTTTCTAGGAGAATTTTCTTCCTCAATAAGCTCCAACTTCCTCTTCGAAGAACTACCAGCTTCCTTCCTCATACTCTTTTCTGAGCTCGGGGTATCAGCAAGAATTCATTTCCCCTTATCTTTTTCCGGAATAGAAACCTGTTCTGGAGATTTCTTCTCGCTATCAGACACTTGAACAACCAAATCTTCCTCATCAGCAACTTCTACATTTTCCTTCTCAGCAGCATCAAGTAAAAGATGTTCTTCTTCTCTCAGACAAGAAACTTCTTCTTCGCCTTTCTCTTCTTCCATAGTCGGAGTAACAAGCTTCGAAGATTGAGCTTCAGATGTTCGGAGTGACAAGTGTTCCGAAGGAGTTCCTTTATATTCATCTACTTGTTTGAGCACATCTCCTGTTTCACCACTTCCTTCAGCAGCTTCTTCAACTTCTTCCACTTTCTCTACTTCCTCAGTAGCAACAGCCTCTTCCGGAGTAACAAGATTTCTTCCTGGAGTCTCAGGTAGAGATTCCAGAGAGAAAGATCTCGGTACGGGAATGGTTGCTGAAACCATTTCGTTGAACTTTAACAAGGCCTGAGAAACCTCAGCCTCGGACATTTTCTTCTTCAGTTTCTTCTCCTTTGCTTGTTTCTCGAGCTCATCAGCAGCCTTCTCTTTCAGAGCTTTAGCCTCTGCAGGATCCAATCCGAACTGCGGATCTCCTTCCTTCCTCTTCTCTTTGTCAGCTCTCCACTTCGCTGCAACCTCATCAGTATAGGTTTTCTTCTTCTTAGACTTAGGAGGTGCGGAGTGGACTTCCTTAGACTTGGGTTCCTCAGCTTCGACTACCACTTCTTTCAGCTTCCTCTTCCTTACTGGCTTGGATGATTCCGGATCAGCCACTTTCGGAGTCACTTCTGCTTGAGGAGGTAGATCAATGAACTTCCCTGACTCCTTGTCAAAAGCTATATTCATTCTCTTAAGAGTGGCATCACTAAGCAGCATGATCTTACAAACTTTCGGCTTAGAACTGCAAGCTACCTTGAAGGATTCTAGGCACCGAACTATGAGCTTTGACAATATTGCTGGGTACATCACAATCTGAGCTCTCAGATTCCCCTTCTTCAAATTCTCAATATTAAGAAGGATATGCTTCATCAAGTTGAACTTCCTTAGATTTATCAAAAAATCTAAGATATATATCTCACTCTTCTTCAAGCTATCCTTATCTCCTTTTCTCGGTACAATAAGCCCTTGCACCCATAACTCCAGAATCCGGATGTTTGTAGAAAGACTTGCTATTTTCGGAGCCTTGTCATCATCCAATCCGAGAATTTATAATGCCTTTTCCTTGTTGAAGCTACCCAAAGAATCTGGCAATACGTGGGAAATAAAATCAGCTTCCCCTTCATAACTTAGCCCTACCAAGATTGCAGCCTTGGTGTAAGAAATATTATATGTCTTGCCATACGATTTGAAAGAAATTTTTCTCTATTATCTTCCTCGAAGAAAGCAACTGACTCATAAAACTCGACAAGCAATTCAGAGTAGACTTCATCTTGGTTGCCGGTTTTTGATACCGCAACACCTTCCCAGCCATTCAGCTTGATATTCTTTGAAATAATAGAATCGTAGTTGCTGAAGAAATTTGGATGAACTAACCTCTCTCTGTAGACTAACCACTGAGAAATGGGCTTGGTTGAAGACATTTCTTGAGAATCTAACTCTGCAGACATTCGGATTAGAAGTCCTCTGAGATATTCGGAACAGAGAAGACTGAAGTTTGGAACTGAGAAAACTGTGGTTCGGAACGGCCTTAAATCAGAGAGTCAGAGCTTCAGCACGCAAATGCTTGAAATCGATGTGGGACGAGAAAATAGGGTCCCCTTTATATAGGCAAAGGGATGACGGTTCAACTTCCTCGGTTGATCTAACGGTTTAGAATGATATGAGATCAGATCTAACGGTTGAAAGCTTGAATCCGTTCTTTTTGAGGTTTTATTAAAGTGAAGAATTAAGAAATTCAAAAACCAAAAACAAACTATAAGAAATTTCCCGCAAGTAAAATATGATTACGAAAACTTCAGTAAGGAAATCATACCTTTCGGATTAGCTTAGGAAAGTTATTCGTAATGGGTAATATAAAGATGACTACGAAAAACTCAGTACGAAAAACTAAATACGAAAAGTCAATACGAAAAACTCAATACGAAAAAGTAAATACGAAAAGTCAATACGAAAGACTCAATACGAAAAAGTAAATACGAAAAGTCAATACGAAAAACTTGTTATGGAAAATTCAGTACGAAAGTTCCGTTATGAAAATACCAGTACGAAAGTTTTCCATTCTGGAAATTTTCAATACGAATACTTCCATTCCAAGAGTATTCTGTGCGAAAATATCCTTTCTGGAAAATTGTAGTTCCGGAAGTTCCATTCCGGAAATTTTCGTTCCGAAAAGTTTGAAAACAAATTTTGAAAAACTTTGTTAAATAAACAATCAAATGTACTCCCCCTATGAAAAGGAGTTTATTACTGTAAGGTGATTTTTTCAACAGAAAGTTAATTGAGTAAGATTACCTTACGGTTATCATTCCTAACTTCTGTTTAATATATTCAAATCTATCATAAGGCAAGGATTTTGTGAAAATATCAGCAAGTTGATCTTGCGTTCCGATAAACTGAAGAATAATATCTCCTTTGAGTGTGTGATCCCTAAGAAAGTGATGCCTAATATCTATGTGTTTTGCACGAGAGTGATGTGCAGGGTTTTTACTTAGGGCAATGGCACTTGTGTTATCACACAAAATTTGAGTTTTAGTAAAACTCAAGCCATAGTCTGTGAGTGTGTGTTGCATCCACAACACTTGTGCACAACAACTTCCAGCTGCTACATATTCAGCTTCAGCAGTGGAGAGTGCAACAGAATGTTGCTTCTTGCATGACCAAGAAACTAATGAATCTCCTAAGAAATGACAAGTTCCGGATGTACTTTTCCTATCCATTCTACATCCACCAAAGTCAGCATCAGAAAAGCTTTTTAGAACAAAATCATTTCCAGAAGTATAAAATAATCCTAGATCCATGGTTCCCTTAAGGTAGCGAAAAATTCTTTTTACTGCCTTTAAGTGAGATTCCTTAGGATTGGATTGATATCTTGCACATAAGCATACAGAAAACATTAATTCTGGTCGACTAGCTGTTAAGTAAAGTATACTTCCAATCATACCTCTAAAAGATGTTTGATCTACTGGTTTCCCAGCTTCATCAAGATCTAAAGAGTTTGAGGTACCAATAGGAGTACTTATACTCTTAGTGTTGTCATAGCCATACTTTTTAAGAAGATCTTTAATATACTTATGTTGAGATATGTAGGTTCCTTCTGGTTTTTGAGAAATTTTAAAACCAAGAAAAAATGTTAACTCACCCATCATACTCATTTCAAACTCAGATTTCATTAGACTAGCAAAAGAGTCAGTCAAAGATTACTGAGTTGAACCAAATATAATGTCATCAACATAAATTTGAACAATCAAAACATTTTTCTTATCTTTCTTTATAAAAAGGGTTGGATCTGCATTTCCCTTAACATAGTTATTTTGAAGCAAAAATCCAGTAAGTCTATCATACCATGCTCGTGGGGCTTGTTTAAGGCCATACAAAGCTTTGGTAAGTCTAAAAACATGATCTGGATGTTTTGTATCTTCAAAGCCGGGTGGTTGTTCAACAAAAACTTCCTCTTGAACATAACCGTTAAGAAAAGCACATTTCACATCCATTTGGAAAGTTTGAAATTAAAGAATGCTGCAAAATCAAGTAGAATACGGATAGATTCAAGTCTAGCTACTGGAGCATAAGTTTCTTCATAGTCTATTCCTTATTGCTGATTATAGCCTTTAGCAACAAGTCTAGCTTTATTTCTAACAATGACTCCATTTTCATCACATTTATTTCTGAAAAACCATTTTACTCCAATAACAGAAGTTTCCTTAGGTCTTTCAACCAAGGTCTAGACTTTATTCCTTTCGAATTCATTTAGTTCATCTTGCATTGCTTTGATCCAATCATCATCTCCTAAAGCTTCATCAGTGCTTTTAGGTTCTAATTGGGAAAGAAATGCTAGATGTTCTACTTCATTTCTTAAGGAACTTCTAGTCCTTACAGGTTGATTTACATCACCAATGATACTATCACTGGGATGATTCTTAAGAAACACCTGATTTGGGTTTTGTAAAACCTATTCATCAACATAAGGTAGAAAGTCTTCTGGGGTAAATGTTTCAGAAGTATCTTCTAGAACAATTTCCTTATCAGAAGGTTCTTCTATCAAAGGTTGACAAACAGTTTTTGAAAACACATCCGAAGATGTAGGTTGGGAGGTTTTAAAAACAAAAGGGTCTGATTCATCAAATTTTACATGTACTGTTTCTTCAACAGTACAAGTATTTTTATTAAAAACTCTATAAGCCTTAGAGGTTGTGGAATAACCTAAGAAAATTGCTTCATCAGACTTTGGTGCGAATTTATGTAAGTTATCTTTAGTATTCAAAATGAATAATTTTCAACCAAAAACCTTGAAGTAGGAAAGTCTTGGTTTTCTACCATTCCATAACTCATAAGGAGTTTTATTAAGAAAAGGTCTAATCAAAACTCGATTTATAGTATAACAAGCAGTACTTACAGCTTCAGCCCAGAAATGTCTAGCAATAGAATATTCACTCAACATGGTTCTAGTTATTTCTTGAAGAATTCTATTTCTTCTTTCAACTACACCATTCTGTTGAGGAGTTCTAGGTGCTGAAAAATTGTTAGTAATACCTTTCTTACTACAAAAAGTTTCAAAAACAGAATTTTGAAATTCTCCTCCATGATCACTATGAATAGTTTTCAATGGAAGGTTTTTCTCATTTTTATCTTGGGCTCTAAAACTTTTGAAATAAGAAAAAGCTTCAGATTTCCTTGCTAGAAAATAGACCCAAGTAAATCTAGTGTAATCATCAACTAAAACAAATACATAGTATTTGCCTCCAATACTTCCAGTTTGTGTTGGACCAAAAAGATCCATGTGCACTAACTGTAATGCATCGGTTGTTGAGACTTCACCGATTGACTTAAAACTAGATTTATGTTGCTTTCCATATTGACAAGGATCACAAACTTTAGAAGAATCAAATCTAAGCTCCGGTAGATCCTTAACAAGTTTCTTCTTAGAGAGTTTACATAGGTTCCTAAGATTACGGTGTCCTAATATTCTATGCCATAACCAAGAATGATCTTCCATTGCACTTAGGCAAGGTAAATCTTGGCTTCTTAGGTCTTCTATGTTTAAGGTGTAAACATTCTCTTGCCTATTGGCTGAGAGAATAAATTCTTCCTTGGAATTGTGAACTAAGCATTTATCATTCCTAAAGTTCACAAGGTAACCTTCATCACATAACTGACTTATGCTAATGAGGTTGTGCTTAAGACCTTTAACAAAAAGAACATTTGAAATCAAAGTTTTACCCAAAAGAACTATATTACCAATACCAATAATCTCTCCCTTAGCATTGTCTCCGAAAGTTAACTTTCCTCCTTTCGTTTTGATAATCTTTTCAAAAAAGCTTTTGTTACCAGTCATGTGCCGGGAACATCCACTATCCATGTACCAAATATTGTTGCTGGAACTTTCTTTATTTTCCTGAAATTAAGAACAAAGTTAGATTTTCGGAATCCAAACTTGTTTGGATCCGAGATTTCCAGACAATAAAATTTTAGGTATCCACATTTTCTTAGAAAAGTAAGCTTTATGAAAACCTAAGGATTGGGTTTTGTTTAAGGAACAACTTCTTGCCCAGTGACCACCACATTGACATTTAGTGCAAAATGGGGCACTTTGAGGAACAAAATAATTGTTACTAAAAACTGGTTTTGCATGGGTATAACCAAATCCGGATTTATTTCTTAAAGGTCGTATTTGAGAATACATCTTATCAAAATTTTCCTTACCATGGGTAAAGTTTGATAAACACTTCTTTAAGGAAAAAATTTCGGACTTGAGTTTTATAACCAAGTTTTTATCCTCAAAATCATTAGTTTTGGAACTAGAGTTAGGCTCGAAAACATTTTTATTAGAAATTACTTTTTCTAATTCTTTAGAAAGTTTAATCTTCTCAGAACTTACTTCCTCAAGAATTTTTGAAATACTTTCAAAATCAGCATTTTTCTTATCAAGATCTTTAGAAAGATCTGATATCTCTTTAGTAAGAATAGAATTCCTAGAATTTGCTTTATCAAGTTTCTTGTTGAGTTTGGAGTTCTCAATCTCAAGAAGTTCAGCAAATCTAGAGACTTCTTCATAAGTAGGTAAAGTATTTTCCTCATCAGAAGATGATTCTTCATCAGAAGAGTTATAATACTTACTATCATTAGAATTTAAAGAAACATTGGTCAATGATTCAGCATTTCGTACCTTAGCCATAAGACAATGATTATCAATAGGTAATCTGGCTATAAGACCAAGATTCTTATGTCCTGAAGATTCATATTCAGAAGAATCATCTGAAGAGTCACCACCACTGGAACTCCAGGTGTCATTAGCTTTCAGAACTTTCTTAGCATTGGATTTGTAATACTTCTTCCTGTTCTTTTCTGAATGTCTTTCCTTCCTTTCTTTCTTTTTGAGCATAGGGCAATCTGGTCTAATATGTCCAGCTCTCTTACATTCATAACAAGTAACTTCTCCATCTTTCTTATCTTTCCTATCCTTCTTCTTATACTTGGATTGAAAGTTTCTCTGTCCAGCTATCTTGTTCATCCTTCGAGCAAGATTGGCTAATTCATTTTCTGAAACTTCACTTTCACTAGATTCGGATTGGAAAATGACTTTCTTAGACTTGGATCTGGTTACTCTCTCAGGAGTCTTAGCTTTAATCTGATTTGAAGTTGTAGTAAAAGCAACAGTACCATTTCCATTCTTCTTCTTGATGTTGTCAGCATCTCTCTTCATTCTGGTCTCATGTTGTAGAAGAGTTCCAAATAACTCATCAAGAGTAATTTGAGTGACCTGCCTGTTCTCATCTATAGCTGTTCTCTTGGATTCCCACTCATTGGGCATTATGTCAATTATCTTGTCCACAAGAGCTTCATCATCTAAACCTTTTTCTCCCATAGATTGTAGACTGTTGACAATAGTCATAAATCTTTGTTGAACTTTACAGATAGGTTCTCCATAAGGAAAATTGAAGCCATGATATTCAGCTCTAAGCATAGCTCTTCTAGTCTCAATCACTTTAGAAGTCCCAAAATGTGTAACCTCTAACTTCTTCCATATACAGTTAGCTGCTTCACAAGAAGAAATTTGGCTATATATATTTCTAGTCATTGAACATAATAAAGTATTGCGTACCTTATAGTTGAGTTGATATTCTTGCTTCTCCTGGTTAGTAAAGGTTCTGACTTCCTTATCAGGAATTTTATAATCACCAGTAAGCATCACAAAGTTATCTACTCAAATATTGATAACAAAAGTCTTCATAAGATCTCTCCAGTATTCATAGTCATTACCATCGAATATTGGTGGCCTTGTAGGATTCAGATTGTCAATAGATCCAACATTAATTCCTGCCATACTAAATAATAACTTGGCACACAAACTTGTTAGTAGCTTAGAATCGAAATCACAAAGTTCGGAATGGGAAAAGTTCGGAATGGATAATCCGGAATGAAAAAGTTCGGAATAGAAAAGAGAGCAAGAAAAACTTGTGTGTGAGTACAAGTATTTCAGTAACCTTGGCTCTGATACCAAATGTAAGAATGGTATAGAGTAAGAGGTTTCCAACCTCTGATACCAATTGTAGGATCGAAATATAATATGAGATGCTCAATATACAAGAGGGGGGGTGAATTGTATACTTTAAAAATTCCTTTGGAACCTTTAAAGTTAGTTATGAATAACTAGAGTTTCATTAAGAAAAGGAAAGAGCTAAGTTTAACAAAGTTAAACTAAGTAAATTCACAACACCTCTAACACCGAACTAAACTTGAAAAGGGATTCCAAAAGTAGGTTCCGGAAATATGATTCCGGAAATTGAAACTTAACAAAAGTTACAATATGAGATTCTACCTTAAAGAGTATAGAATCTAAACTAATCAGAGAAAGTAAGGAAGTATAAGAAAGTTATACTTTCCTTAAGATACAAATTGCAGCGGAATAAAGACAAGTAGTAAAACTACTAGTAACAAGATAATTGTCTTTTAACCCAAAGAGAAGGGTATCCAACAACCTTGGATAAAGGTCCCTTGATTTATACTTTCAAGCAAGTCTGTCTTACCCACACCAGGGTAAGCCCTCGATACGAAGATCGGTGTCTCTGTCTTGCTATCCCCGCAAGCCCTCAACTTCAAGGTAGTTGGCAACCTCTGTCTTTCTCAGCAAGAAAGCCCTCAATCTTTAAGGTAGTCGGCACCTCTGTCTTCCTATCCCCGGAAGCCCTCAAATGTAATCACCAACATTCGGAGTCGCACGAAGCTTTGAGAGTTAATAAGAGACTCTCTCTCTAGAAATCACTTCAACAGCATGTAAGCACTTTATCAACAATCGGCACCGAGCTCTTTCAAATGAGCTCCTATTTATAGGTAAGGTCGGATCCTCTCCAACGGTCATATTTTCCTTAAAGTTCGGAGGGACCTGTACACGTGTCACTTAGACAACGGTTAGTTTATAAAAAAATGGATGACATCGTTTTATAACAAAACAAGTGTAACAGAATGTACGACATCGTTTTAAACTCTAACATAAAGGTTCGGAATAGAAACTTCGGAGTGAAGGTTCGGAGTGAATAAATTCAGAGTGTATAAAACAATGATAATCAGATTCTGTTTAATAGGAGAATTCGGAATGAGAATTCGGAGTAGGAATTCGGAATAGGAATTCGTCATCAGAAATCGTAATGAGAATTCGTCATCAGAATTCGTAATGAGAATTCGTCATCAGAATTCGTAATGAGAATTTGTCATCAAAATTCGTAATGAGAATTCTTCATTGGAATTCGTAATGGGAATTCTTCATTGGAATTTGTAATGAGAATTCTTCTTCAGAATTCGTAATGAGAATTCGGAATGGGATTTCTTCATTAGAATTCGTAATGAGAATTCTTCTTCAGAATTCGTATCCTAAATCTGGAATAGAACTTAGTCAGAATTCATATCCGGAATTCGGAATGAAACTTCCTTATAGTTCTTGTCCAGAACCGAGTCCTAAAAACATAATGCATTTATATCAAAGTTTTAATGACTCCGAGAAAACGACTCTGAATCTCATACTTAAGAAAAATATGAATGAAAATATGATAAGGATAATTTTTCTTATAAAAGCGATTTTCCTTAAGAAAGCAATTTTCCTTATAAAAGCAATTTTCCTTAAGAAAGCATTTTTCCTTACAAAAGCGATTTTCCTTAAGAAAGCATTTTTCCTTATAAAAGCGATTTTCCTTAAAGATAAGGTGTTTGTGATTTTCAAAACAAGAAGGAATGGAAAAGTCATAAGGAAAACCTTATTGACTCAACAGTACCCTCATCTTTTCAACACTAATGAAAAAGGTAATATGGTTTAACCCCATCCAGAAGTTCAATGCTTCATGTGTGGACAACTTGGTAACTTTTCCAATAAATGTCCAAATCTTAAGATAATGGAGGGGAACTACCATGAAACTCAATATAGATTAAGGGATCAAGTTCATGCATTTTTTATCATGATGGATGAATTAGAGGCTCTGAATGATATGGTGGATGGTACACTGGTTATGCTATCAATGAGAAAAAGTATTTTGTTTGATTCTGGTTCTACACATTCATTTATTTCCACCATGTTTGAAAAAAATATAGAATCTATACCTGAACTTCTAGAATTTGAGTTATCAGTCATGAATCCTAGTGGAAATATACTAGAATAAAATGTGTATTGAAACTATAGTATTAACTTTGGTGAGTACAATCTCATTGCAAATCTAGTTGTCATTCCAATGGTAGAATTATAAACAATAATAGGGATGAACTGAATCTAAAATTACAATTCTAATACCAGTTATAGAAGCAAGGAAATTTTAGTAGTCTTGAATGGGAAACCTATAGTCATTTTAAAATGAGATGTATCCCGACCTGAGGTTTTTGTAAAAGTACCCCCCATAGTATTATTTATGAATATGGTTGATGAAGTAGGGAAGGAAATGAAAGTATACAGATATATAATGTCCCCATCATTTAAGAATACAGTGATATATTTCCTAAAGATTCACTTGGACCTCCCCTATAATGAAAAGTTTAGTTATCCACAGAACTAATTCATAGATCTAAGATGATGTCAATGACCCCATATAGATTAGAATATATGGAGTTAGAGGAATTAAAGAAACAAATTTAAGTTCTTTTTGTGGATGGATTTATCAAAAAAAGAATCTCCTTGGGGAGAACCTATTCTTTTTATAAAGAAGAAGGATGGATCAATGTAGATATTAATTGATTATAGAGAAGGTAATGAGATCAAAGTGAAGAATAAGTACCCTATCCCAAGGATTGATGATTTATTTGATCAGCTTCATGGGACACAATTATTCTACAAGACTGACCTCTAATATGGGTATTATCAAATTTAGCGAAAAGAAAAAAGATATTCCAAAAACTTATTTTTGAAAAAAAAATATTTGTATTATGAGCATGTTGTTATGTCCTTAGTCTTGAATAATGATCATTCTATATTTATGTATTTGATGAATAGTTTTTTAAGGACTACCTTGATAAATTTTTGGTAGTTTTTATTATTGATATTCTGATATATTCCAAAAGTCATGAGGAGAATATAGATCATATAAGGGTTATTTTGGGGACTTTGAGGATGGTTAATATTTTTGGAAAATTTAGAAAATGTGAATTCTGGTAAAAACAAGTTTTATTTATAGGGAACATTATAAACAATGAAGGAATATCATTTGAACCTATTAAGAAAAATGATGTAGAGGAGTGGACTCATCCAACAACTTTAACTATGATTGATAGTTTCCTTTGTTTAGAAGGATAATATAGGATTTTAGTGATTTTTTTCATGAATTTCTAATCCACTAACCATGTTCACTTTAAAATGGGATAAGTTTATCTGAAAAAAAGAGTGTGAATAAAGTTTCCAAAAACTAAATAAGAGATTGGTTAATATACTTGTGTAAACACTACCCTCTATTAGAGAAGGATTCCTCATTTATGGTCATTAATTTATGAAAGTGATTGGGTGAATACTCATGAAAAATGAAATTTTTATTGCTTATGTATCTCAAAAGTTAATTCCTCATGAGAAGAATTATCCTACACGTTCCATAGATAAATCTATAGTTATTTTTTCTCTAAAAATATGAAGGCACAATATTTGTGGGGATAAATGTGACATATAAATAGAGCACCAAAGTTTGAATTATATTTTCATGAAAAAGGAATTGAACACGAGACAAAAGAGATGGTCGATACTTATAAAATACTATTAATATTAAATTAATCATCATTAAAGAATAGAAAAAAATTCACTGATGTACTCAGTAAGAAATACCCAATTTTGATGGAAATGATGAGGAATAAATGAGATCATTTGATCAAGGACCTAGTAAAAATTGGACATGGGAATCATATGGAGAGGGACATCATCAAACATATCACAAATATTTTCTCATCCATCATTACTTGAAAAGATCAAGAGATATAAAAAATAATACCCTTTATTACAAAAGAATATAAAATCTATGAAGAAAGAAAAGTTTCCTGAGATCAATATTGATCAATGAGTTTTATTGAAATAAAATGCAAGGCTATGTGTCCCATCTATCCTGGAGATAAAGAAGGAGCTAATGGAGGAAGCTCATAGGTGAACATTCTCTATAAATTATAAAAGGGATAAAATGTATAGGGACAATCATGACCATTATTTTAAGGAAAATATGAAAATGGAGATTCCCAACTATACTGCAAGGATTTAGTATGTTAGCAAGTGATGGTAGAGAAAAAACTTTCTAAAGGTGTATTGCAACAACTACATATACCAACATGGATGTGGGATAATATCACTATGTATTTCATTACAGGTCTTCAAATAACATCCAAAGGAAATAATGCGATATGGGTTATATTGGATAGAATCACCCAGACTTACGATTTCATTGATATTTGGGAAGATTTATCTCTTTACTAACTTGCCTAGATATATATAAAGGATGTGGAGAGGATGAATGAGGTACCACTTTATATCATTTCTGATCACTATCCAGTGTTCACATCTAAATTCTAGAAAATTATTCAACATGCTCTAAATATTGAATTGAATTTCATTATGGATTATCACCTCTAAAATAATGGAGAATCTTAAAGGACTATTTAAACACTCAAAAACATTCTATGAACATGCTCAATGTAATCTAAAGGTGGATGGGATAAATACGTCCCATTATTTTAGTTCTCCTACCAAAAAATATTCCACTTTAGTATTTAAAAGGCTTCATAGGATGATCTATGTGGAAATAGATGAAGTACTCCTACTTATTGGGATGATGTTGGGGAGATGAAATTTCATGGTCTATAACTTTTGTAAGAGATGATAGAAAAGTTTCATGCCATCCAACAACATATAAAGGATTCTCATATTTGTCAGAAGAGCTATGATGACAATTTTTATAGGGACTTGGAGTTTATTTGGTACAACATTTTCCTTTGGATATCACCATGGAAAAGAGTCGTGCATTTTTTTAAAAAAGGAAGCATAAACCTATGTATATTGTCCTTTTTAGATCCTTGATCGCAAAGGAGCAGTGTCTTATTACAAGAAATTCCACTGAATCTATCTCAAGTTCATGATTTTTTCCACATATATATTACGAGGAAGTACATATATGATCCCTAACATGTAATAAATCCATAACTGGAACAACTAGAACATGACAACTCTTATAAGGAGCATACGGTGGAGATCTGGGACTGTAGAGAAAATGTTCTATGTAAGAAGACTACCGAACTCATAAAAGTGTTATTAAGGAACCCTAAATATGAATAAGTGATGTGGGAAATAAATTAGTCAATTATAATGAAGTACCCTAATAATTTCTCAACTAAGAGAATGAGTTTAAATTTCAAGGATGAAATTTATTAAGGGGGAATAATGTAAAGAACAATAATTTTTAAATGATATTTACTTTTGTAATAAATTATTGTTACATGTTATCTAATATTATACATGTACAAAATAAAAAAAAACCAATTTCTTTATCTCATTAACAATGACCATTACATTAGTCATATATGAAACCAATTAAAATGAAAATCATTACAATTGGACAAAAAATAAAAAATAGAATGGATGAAATTGGAATGTATGGATCACCCCATTCTACAAGAACCCTTACCTCCACTAAAAATTATAAATAAATAAAAAAACATTCATAAACTAATTAACATATTATGAAAATGAAAACAAAACCTTATGTATAACTATAATGAATTTTGAGTGAAAGAATGAAGTATTATTTATAGGGTATAAAGGGTAATATGACCATTGAAATTTTACAGTTATATAACCATTGAAAAATATAGCCTTGGTTGATATTTTACCAATATAATTAATTATATAAAATTATGAATGAAAAATTATAATTGATACAGAAAATAGAATTGATGGCCTCAAGCAGTAGAGTTGTGTCATTTGATGCCCATTTATTTTAGCCTGGGAGGGAGGTATCATCACTAGGGTTTTAAATTGACCATGCCCAAGCCTATCTTCAATAAGTGAAGCTTCAACAAAATCACCTACAAGAGAAGTTAAAGTTAGTGTATATTACCACTCCAACGATGGTAGCCGAGGCACCCCACGAAACTACAACCATCACAAAACTTACCCATTGGGAATATGAAAGTATAATTGGGTGTTATTTCTCCATACCATACTATAAATTACTTTGTATAAATAAAATGTGTTTTCCATCAATTTCTCTTAATAAGTGTTTTTCTTAACAAAATATATGTTTAATTGATATGAAATTGATAACTTGATTTTTGGATGCAAATTAAACATAACTGTATTTTTATATAAAATATATATAATTTTGAAAATAAACCAAGGTATTCCGAATAGTATTTTTTAATGAAATATTTTTTTAATTTTTTTATTTAAATAATAAATGAAAAATAATTTTATGATGACCTATGAAAAGTTTTATAAGTGTCATAAATTTGAAAATGTCTTAAAAACTTTTCTTTATAAATAAATTAGGATTTTTATAACATTATAACATTTAGATAAATTTTCTAATAAAATAAAAATTAATTTTTAAATTATCATGTTATAATTAGTTTAGGGTGAATTTATAATAATTTTCTAAAATACTTTATTTTTTTTGTGAATAGTAAACAAATACAATTTTAGGGTTTTAGTATATTTAATGACATCATAATTATGTAATAATATTTTAATAATTAAATAAACACAATCCATAACCTAAAATATTTTATTTCATTAATATAAATAATTTTAGTTGAATTTATTTAATTTTTAATACTATATGTTACTTTCGTATGTCTGAAATGGGAAATTTGATTTTTAAAAATAATACTTTGTGGAATCTTGGATTTTCCATGCCAAAATATCTATTAAATAATGGTGTCTGGTTATATAGGATTACATTATATTAAAATTTGACCCAAATTTACAAAACCATGAGCAAAAAAACATGGATAAGACAGTTGTTTTTCATTTTCAACAACATAGTTTTTCAAGACCTATATTTAGAAATTATAAAAAAAATCATCCACTTCTCCTATAAATACCCATCCATTTCACCATTACCCTTAATAAACCAATATATAATCTATGAAATTCTAGCAATATTTCTTCCCACTGAGTCCCTCCATGGTGTTGTCCATCCCCCAAGGTTCCATACTCAAGTTTTTTGGAACAACTCATCAAGGTAAGGGAAATATCCACTTCTCTTTTCCATTGAACTTCCATTTTTTATGTTGAATATCTTCCAATTTCCAAAATAAGTTCTTTTTTCCACTTTCTATTTTCAAATTACTTATTATTTTATAAATGGTATACCCTTTACCCTCAAATTTTACCATTTTTTAAAACCGTGTTTTATACCTGTCTTGCTGTTGAATATAATTCTCAAAATTATCTCTTTTACATGATAAATTATATTTTCATTTTTATTTTAAAACAGAAACCTATTTTATTAAAATGGATATTCAAAAATACTTAAACATTAATTTTTTTCACGGATATACATATATGAAACTCACATTTCCTTTCATTGGTTAAAAAGGACGTAATGATGATGTCTGTAAGATTTTTAATATGCCAAGATTTTTGACAAGAAAACCATTATTTATTATCCAAGGGCTATTAATGAAATGATTTATTATGATATATATGGATCACAAGAAATTAATACATATGAAGGCTTCACCATGATATCCCTCCAATGAATTGGGTAAAGAATTTAATCTCTATAGATGAAATGTTTTATAATACCTTGTTTAATAACCATGGTAATTTTCATTTATGACACCATGGTGACTAACCTTGGTGATATACCCATAAATATCTCATTTAAATGTTGTATCCATATTTACATGTTATAATTCATGTTATTATTATTATCATAGGACTTTTTATAATGTATTATCGTTATGCCTCATGTTCTTATTGATATATCTCAAGATCACATGTTATAAGTATCACTTATTTATTAACTAACTAGGATTCCTGCTCATACCTTTCTGTTGTTTTATGTCCTCAGGATGTGATATTTAGTAAAAGTAACTAAGGGTTAACCCATGAAGTTTTCTTCAAGTGGGATTAGAATAATGTTTTATGTTTTCATATTTTAAACAGCTTATTTACAAGAAAATAAACTTGAAAATATCCTCTATTTTGTACCTTATAAAGAAAATTCATGTAATAAAAGGAAGCATGCCATACATAGCCTCATAATTTGGGGTCACTATATTTTCTGGGAAAGCTCAACTATTTACTCTAACCATAAAAGTTTGGGTGACTACTTTTCTTAAAAATATTTTAACCTCATATAGAGATATTGGGTTTAATACATATAGTCATTTAACTTCAAAATTACCTAGACATAGGGAAAGGGTAATTTTATAACTGACTCTACTAGAATAATGTTTCTTTCCTTTGTTGTGAAGGAAGAATATTATTAATGGAACATGTTTGAATATTTTTCTCTATTTCACTTGGGAGATAGGGAAGACGATTCTGGTAATGTTCTTGTGAGTGTTCACATGACATCCTCATTCCCTCAGATGATTCTTCAAGATAAATAGAAATATGATGAGTTATAGGGTATTAGATATTCTTTATATGGAGGGGAATCCTTTTTCGAATGGTATATCTCTACATAAGGTAATTTTTTTTTCAGGAACCAGAATGTTGTTCCTTCATATGAGATAAAGCTTGTGCTGGGGGATTGTATTCAGTTTTTTGGGATATCCTTCATAGCACCACTAATATGTTTTATTACATGAGGAACTATTCTGGTTTTCTTTTATGAAATGTGATATATCTAAATTTTTGTATTGATTTTACACTTAGAAACTGATTAAGGCTATGAATGAGAATCCTTCCAATTTTCATCAACATCTACCGATGATAACATGGAAGTTTAATGACATTTAAATTGATTTTATTATTTTTTACTTCTAAATCCCCGAGGTAGGAATACCATTTGGGTGGTGACAGATCATTTGACTAAGTCATAAATTCTTATACTAATTAATTTTTCCACTAAATTGGAATAATTAGAAATGTTATAAGTGTATGAAATAATAATGTTACAAGTAATTCCTATAAAAAACTATTTTAGATTGGGACCCTCACTTTAACTCTTGGTTTTAGAAGGTCCTCTAGGAGGAAATGGGCACTCATGTCTGATTGAAAATGAAATATAATCCAAAAATAGAAGGTATGATAGGAAGGGTAATCAAACTAAAAAATATATTCTTCATGCATATGTCTTGGAAATCATAGGTGCTTGGTATAACCATTTGGGGAAAGTCTAATTTTTTGATAATAATATTTACCAATCATCCGTGAGAATGGTACATTTAAAGTATTATATTTTCATATATACAAATCTCATATCTATTGGTTTAAGGTTTTAGAAGCTTACTTGTTTGGAAAAAGATTGTTTTAGGAGAAAATGAATAAGATCTAGTTAATTATTTAGTTTTTGGAAAAAGATCAATGTTTATAAAAGTAATATGAAGATCAAAATTTTCATCCTATACATTTTTTAGCTGTTGATAAAGATTTTTTTGAAAGTATAACCCTAGTTGGGTAACTAAAAAATGATAAAAAAGGATGGTCACTCATAATAATATGGGAATTTTTGAGATCATTAAACAACTAGGAATGATAGCATATCTCTTTTATTTTCCACTTCAGTTTCCTTTTATACACAAATCCTTAAATGTATCTAAAATCAAAAAGTATCATCTAGACCCGTATGATTCTATGAGTTATAAATACCTCAAAATTTAACCTAATATGTCTATGATTGAGAAATTGGTTTAATATAGTGAGGGGAATTGTAACATCATGAATATTGTTTCTAGGGTGACTACCTTCTCACTCAGTTTCTTTTTTATCCTTTTTTTGTCAATGGTAGAATGGTATTCTATGACATCATGACATTTTTTCACTATGGAGGTTGTGTATGTAGCATGGTTCAGGTACCATGATGTAACATATATATTTTTTTGGTTCTTCCAATTTTTTAACAACTATGGTATAGAGAAATGGATATAGTGTGTAGGCTTAGAAGAGTGAATTTGGTCAATTCTACGAATTTTGGTGTCACTACAACATGGAGTTAGGCTATGACATAACCTTATTACTAGTTTAATAATTTCATGGAATTCTTGTTACCTTATCGCGTGGATCATTTTTATTAGTTGATGGGACCTCACAATTGGCCATGATGTAGATTCCTGAAACATGTTTGATTAGGCTCAGTTATGGTGTAGTCCCTTTCCTTGCACTATATTCTTGTTCTACATCAATTCCCTTTATGTTATTGTCTAGGAATTTTTCCATAGTGCCTTTTTATTGTTTTTTATTTAAAACCCCATATATCTTGATCCCAGCCTTCCCTCAAACATTTTTTTTGAAATTTATGTGACCCTAGGGACTTTTCAAGAGCACCACCGACCATAAATCCCTTGTCTTAATTCCCAATCCTAGAGGATTAACTCTTTGGAAATCCTAGTGATTATTGAAACTCTAATATCTTTTATATCCATCATGGAATTGAATTGTTTTATCTATATTTGTAATCCTCCTGGTGCATTGTTTGAGATTTCTTGTGGTAAGTGTCCCCTTAGGTTTTCTATATTCTATAACTTAAAAATTAAGAGACTTATTATTGGGAAAATTGATTTATAGTCCTTCCTCAGTTCATAAGAACCTCAATTCATCTTTCATTGTGGGTTTCACATGGGTGTTGATATTTTATGGGATTCAAGGTATTTATTTTCAGGATTCTTCTTTATTCCCAAAAAAATTATTTATTACTCTTTGAATTTGGTCTCTAAAATACTCAAAAAATTGTTTATGTATTTTTCATGGAAATAGTTTTGAAATGGTTTTAAAGGAATGAACAATATTTTGATAAAATATATTAGTTTTTTTATTTTGTATGATAATGGGTTTCTAACTTAGTGTTGCTAACCGAAATAGTTTTTAAGAATGTATCATGTGGTTTAAAAGGTGAATTTCTCTATTAATGTTTCTAATGTGATAAAATTGAATGTGATCAATGCTGAGTTCAGGAACCATACTTGGTGTTGAAATATATTTCCCTAGGAATGTTCTTATAGAGTAATGTGTGAACTGTGTTGCCTAAGTTGTTGTAATTTTAATTTTAAGTGGCGTACTAATTACAATATTCATACAATGATCCTCACTATCCTAGAAGTAACCTTTTTTAATGGTTATTTACTTCATGGACAATCCATGAAAAGTAAATTCTAATTGTTTACATAAATTCATTGAAAACTAATTTGTTGATATAATTTATAAATTTTGGAAAGGGTTAATTTATCCAAATTTTATATCAAACAATTTAGAATTGTATCTCATGCCTTATTTGATTTTTTGACTTTAGAGTAACTATTTTATATTATGAATCACTCTTATGAAACACTTGGAAAGATACCACTTGGATGTTTTTCTTATACCCAATATACACCTTTAGGCTTATATCAAGTGTATTTTATCTAATAAAAGTCAGGGAAATTAATCAAAGTGTGGTGGAATGTTTGTTTTTTTATCATGTTGTGGGAATATGGAGGTGACATGTTGTCACATAGAGTTATGATATAGTAATTGTTGAGTACATTGATTGTTTATGTATCTTGTTATTTTTTTTGATTAATGTATCTTTCTATTGATATCATTAATTTTGGATTCCAATATTATATTATATATTTATTAATTTTTTATAGGTTCTTTGAGGAAAAATAGTTCCCAAAGGTATTTCTTGATGCCCAAGAATTGTTTACTAGTCCAGGGGGATTATGAATTCCCTTTGGGCCATGTCATGACACATTCAGGTTATGGGTAGTTGGGAAATTTGGGTCAATTAGAGAAATTTTTACCATGATATATAACTATGTTATTATAACTAATGGTTATAAATTTTAATTTCATGAGATTATTTTTTTAAATATTTCATTTTTCTCATGATCATATTTTCTAAATGATTATGATATATTGAAAAATCTATTATGTCACATTAATATTTTTTACCCCTTACTGAAAACTTTAGACCACTATTTTCTTGTGTTTCCCCATTTCCCTAGGTGATCATTGGTATTAAAGAGTATATAAATAGATTATAAGGGACTATGGTGAAGTATTGGTTTATTATTTAGTGTAAGTATTGGTTGATGATGTATTTTGTACCTAGTTCCCAAATACACTAAAAATTTTATTCAGTTTGTTGGTTGTGTTTTATGTTATTTTATTATATTAAATATTTTTTCCATAAGATTTGGAAAAATGGATTTGGGGGAATCCCCAAAATAATGAATAATTTTGTGGGAATATACAAATATGTATAGATAATTATAATTTTTCATTCTATTGTAATATTCCACATAAAAAATTGCATATTTAGAATTTTATTTTCATTCTTAACTTTTGTAACCTCAAAAAATAATTTTGATATTTTAAATTCTTATTCATCCTATAAGATAATTTTTTATTTAATTTTTTTCCTTAAAAGGACTGATAATTTTTTAGTTTTTACATAAACCAAACATTCAGGACCCAAATAATCACATCATTATCTTCCACATTTGTCCTATAATCTACCATGCCATTTTTATTTTTGTGAAATATATATTTCTCTTCAACCACCAATCCCAATATTATAATTTTATCATATTTTTTATTAATATGATTATATGATTCTTTTATGAAACTTCTAATATTCCTATTTTTTCTGTATGGTTAATCAAGTTCATTAGGAACGGTGTTAAGATCACCCTTATAGTTGAAAAAATACACCTTGTTCTATATTATCATTAATATAAACCATAATTATTTCTTCATCATGATATTAGAA
Source organism: Viscum album (assembly GCA_963277665.1). Classification (NCBI taxonomy): domain Eukaryota; kingdom Viridiplantae; phylum Streptophyta; class Magnoliopsida; order Santalales; family Viscaceae; genus Viscum; species Viscum album. The sequence goes on from OY728125.1 coordinate 93,562,499, forward strand.
TTATATCTCTTGTTATTCATGAGAGATTTCCTTATCATATTCCTCTTTTCTAACAAATATTACTCTAGAATATCTTCTTTACAATAAAATTTGTAATGGATTTTTTATTCATATATTTAGAAATTCTACGTAACCTATCTCGAGATGATTATTCCATGGCGTTTTTTTCTTTATATAATAATGTTAATTTGTCAATAAAATTTCCAACTATTTCACATTTAATACATAAAAATTTTAATTTATCCTCAAACCATCCTTATCCTCCTATAATCTTTCAATATTTTAGAGAAATAAAATATTTATAAATATCTTCTTCTTTATTATCATTAAATATATTTAAATTATCTACATCCTAAAAAAAATATTCGTATTGGATTTTGGGAAATAAACTTCTGATTTAATTCACATATAATATGTAAAGACCCATACAAAATCATCCCATTATTAAAATTTTTATTTAACATATTTTTTAATTATCCCATTCAAAAGTATTTTAGGTTTATACTCTTAGAAGATTAATAATCACATATATAGCCGAACATAAAAACCATAAACTTTTCCAAAATTTTTTATTCTTTCCTTAGATATATTTATAAGACTATACACTTACTTTATTGAAGACAAAAAACATAACATTCATTTCTATAATGTTATTGTTTTTACTCTGATATAAACCATCTAAATATAATAATAAAATACTTAATGAGTATATGAAGCCATGTAAGTTTTAAAATAATATAATAAAACTTGTTATACCATTAAATACTTGAAAATTCATAATGTAAAATATATTTTATGTCAATAAGACTTAATGATTCCACTAAATAATATAAAATAAATAACTTAAATTTAGTCATGAAACTTATAAGATTATATTATCTTTGTTGATATAGATTTAATATAATGAGGATAATAAATAAAAATCATTTAAAATCCTAAAGAGAATAGAATTATAATAGAAGATTTTTGGAAAATCCGACTTATATGACTTGTAATCACTCATAATCATCCACATTATAAAAATATTCATGTGAATTCAAATATAACATGTTAGTAGTGTAAATCATGCCCCAATGTATTAGGTATCCATATATGAATCCCACATACAATCATATATAATGGAAAATGATAATAACATGAATATAATAGATAAGCTCATGAATTTTAGCTCGTAATAATAAAAAAAAAATTAAATAAATTATTATAATTACTATGTGAAGACATAAATCACCCACTATTTTATATGATTACATATGTATATATCCATCACGAGGAATAATTATAATGAAAAATAGATTAAATCTAATGAAAATGAATATTATTTCACCCTTCGTAAGTTGAATAACATGACTGAACATGTATTTTAAAAATATTTAAATAGAAGAAAAGAGCAGAATATAAAGTAGAAAAAATATTTAAAAGTTATGTATAATAGAGATATTATTTGTGTGTGAAATTTTAAAATAAAAAAATTTCGGTTTAAGAAGTATTTTTAAACTTAATATGAATTCCAAAGGTAGTTTATTATTTTTATAATTAAATTATAGAAAGAAAAAAATAATTTAAAAATAAATATTAATTAAAAAATAATGATATATCATACATTAATTGATACGAAAAAAACTACTTAAATTGACTATTAGTTTGTAAAATGACATTTATAAAGTACTGAGAATGAAAGAAGTGTAATTTTTAATGTATATGGAGATAATAAATTAGAGAGAAACATTCATTAGTTAAATTATTTATAGAAAGATATCAAAACTAATATTTACAAGGGTTTAGGGTTAATTTAGAAATATGACATTAATAATATATTTTATTTCTTACAATTTGAGTTATTATATTTCCATAATTTATTACTCATAATAATTATATCTTAAACCCATCTATATCCTTATCTATTCCCAAAATTATCACCTTAGAATTCTATGTCACCATTTTTTTGTTCTCTTATACTTTGTAAGAATTGAATCATTATTGAATAAAATGTTAGATAGATATTTATGTTTTGAGTTAGAAAATATTAATTTGATAATATATATTTATTATTTTTAATATATTATGTAACAAAATAAATTTTATATGTATTAATATTTCCCATATTATTATAGATAAAAATATATTTATATTTTATATAATTCCATGTGAACTCAAAATATTATTTTAAAAAGGAATTTAAATGTGTCACTCAAATTATCTCTAATTTGAAATCATATTATTACTTTCAATTTTTATACAAATCCTGTAATATAACATTTTTAATATCCTAATTATTATGCATTAATTTAATGACATATATTTAGTAATGGGATTTAATGTTCAATTTGAATTTGAAGTATTATTTTTAATAGGAAATCAAATTAACAAGTGATCCCCAACTTATAACCATGAAGAATTAGAATTTTGAACTTAAAAATACAAGAATTGAAGTCATAAATAATAATTTTAAATGAAAATATTATTTATGAACTATTATCATTTAAAAAAAAATATTATTATATATTACTTTAAATGCTTTCAACCAATTATTTATATACATTTTTTACAAAATACTTTCCACGTACCCTTGAGAAGATGATTCAAAATACAAAATTCATTTTACTAAAATCAAGATAAATTATTAAAAATTTAATTTTAATAAATATTACATAATAAATTAAAATAATATTTTTTAGAATAATAAATATTTAATTTAATTTGAAAGTCCCATTTTTGATTCCCATTAATAAATACTTATTTTTATGATTATCATAAAACTAAATATCATTATAAATTGATGAAGTGAATATAAACTGTAATATATAAAATATATTAAAAATATAAATATAAATTGATATAATAAGAAAAATTATTTATCATTTACAAAAATAACATTCATCTCATGTGAAATACACTATGAAATTGTTAAAAAATGTTGTACTTGTTGAAAACCATGAGTATAAATCTTTTAAAGTTAATTAATTAGAATTTTGTGTTTTTTGGATCTTTTTAGATATATTTGAAGTTGTTTAGATAATATTTTTATAAATTCTAGAAATTATAGATAAGTGGAAATTGAACAAGACTAATTTAATAAGATTAATCATGAATTTTCCATAAGAGTCAATTTTAGAGAGATTTGTGGAGGAATTTGGAAGTGGAATGAAGTCACATGTAGATTCTGAGAGTAATTATAGAATATTTACTAGTCATTTTAGATTTAGAATTTAGAATATTAAATGGAATAATGTATACCTAAAAGTTATTAATGATTTCACATGAGTAGTCATGATTTATTTAGGGTCCTTGATATTGTGTAAGAGTTTATTGGGCTCTACACAAGAGTTATTTGAGATTCTTTAAGAGTTATTAAAGAATGTTAATAAGGCACATTTAATCCTAAAAAATATCATTTGATGTAAAAAAATGACAATGTTCATGGATTAATAAGAAAATAATAATATTTATTTCACTCAAAAAATATATTTTAAAGGATTTTTGTAAGGTTCATCTCTTAGAAACATTTTGTGGAGAAAATGAATTTTAGAGGAAAAATGCGATGATGTTGTGATAGACTTCAAATATCAAAATAACACAAGCCATTAGTTAAGTAAATGAATAAATAATATAATTGGGTGAGATGAAATTGGAATATCATGTGTGATTTATTTGTGAATTTAAAATAGAAATATTTTAATTCCATTATCATGGTCATTGATGAGGGATTATTGAGAAATTGTTGACTAGTTTGAATGGATAGAATTATGAGAGGGTTACAAAACTAGATTTCAATGAAGTTTATATATTAAAAATATATAAATTAATTTTATTTTTCTAATTAATGAAAAATATATATTGTGAATGAAAAAAGGGGTGTGACTTAGTATGGTGATGTTGATAATGGAAGAGGAAAGAGAACATTTGTATTGAATAATATAGATGTGAAAGAGATCCAAAATTTATACATAAACTATGATTATATTTTTCATGGTAAATAAATATATTTATAATCATCTAGTGGCTTTATGATGATGGTTTATAATATTGGTGTGTGCTTTCACACTCTCATTCATACATCGAGTGTTTCAAAATCTTGAGAAGGATTGACGAATTGGATGCTGCAATATTGATATTTTATAGGCAGTCAATGACCATTCATAGGGAAAAATATATTATTATTATTTGAATAAATAACCTAAAATAAAATAAATATGTTGTTCAAACTTAGGAGTTTAATAAATTCATAGAGACTAGTGGTTCTATTATAAATAACATATCTATTTGTGTTGTCACTATAAATATATTCAATGATTTTTACTACCATTATCTTGTAATATAATATAAAAACATACAAGTTTAAAATAAAAACACTTCCCCTATCTTGTAATCAATTGAGAAATATAGTGATAATCTACTTCTTTAAACTAAAGACAAAATGTTTAAGGATTAGGTACCCACATTGGGAACTAACCTCATAAAACATTTTCGTGTTCTATGAATATTTATATAACTATTTCATACCAAGTAAGGGATTGTTAATTGTGGATAGATCTAGAAAATAAAAAGGCATAATTTTTATTTTCAAAATTAAATTGTAAAAATAAAACTTCTTATTAATCACCACCCTACTGAGTGGTAAATTAACTAAATTTCACCCTACAAGAGGTATTATAGAAAACTAGGATCCCTATAAGAACCTACTCTAATAAATGATAATGTATGGAAAACATGATATATATATCAACATAATAAGAATAAAAAACTATTATGGAATAAAATTTCATGGCTAGGAGAGTAGTATTATTCTCCATATATTATCCCAAGGTCTTAAAGTACCTGATCCTAATAATGTAGATTTTTACTGCTTACAGAAGCTGCTACCATGAAATTGTTAGAGAATAGAAATTTAGATTGATATTTTAAGGTTCAAAATTAAATTAAATTATCTTTATCTGATAGATCATAAAAATATTAATGGGTCAAAAAAATAAAAGTAAATATGGGAGAATATTGAGAATATATTTGATTGAAATATTACGTTTAGTTAACCGAAATTGAAAATTTGTAGAAAAAAATTTAATCCCATCATAATAACTAAAGATGAGAGAATTGATACCTTAATCACTAGAGTTCGTGAGATTTCAGGTATCATTAGGGGGTTTAGTGACACTTTGAAGGATTTAATTATTTTTATGAAGCAATTGAGAAATTAACTTGGAAGGATTTATCCAAATATATAAAATCCGGATAGAAATAATACCTTTCCCTCTAATGAGTTTTATTATACTCACATCAACTATGAGATTATGAAGGATCTTATTTTCATTAAATTCTGTATATATGAAATAGAGTCAAGATCCAATTTTTTTTAAAATAGTATGCATGAGATTTCTGATTCCTACAGTGAATCATATAATTATTAGGAAAGTGATGAGGAATATTATAGGATAATAGAATTTATCGTAAAAAACAAGAAAATGGTAAAGGGTAAGTGAAAAAAAATATTCCACTTAAATGATTTAAATATGAAAAAATCATAAATTTTTTAGTTTATTTCCTTGGAAAGAAAATCATGGAGAATAAAGATAAAGATGATGAATAAAGGACATATAAAAATAAATGGGGGAATATGTTCTAAAGAGACCTATAACCCTATTGAAAAAAATAAAAAATATTAAGAGTTAGGAAGATGATCACTACATTAACTCAAGCAGTCATTATGATAGAGAGTGTGTTTTAATAGTTTGAAACATTGAGGATCACATTGATAAGCATGATAAAAGACTCATAAATTTGTAATATTATGTATAAACCAAAACCTAATACATGCTAAAAGATGATATTTAAGTGTGTTTTGAGTGAAACAAAAACATAAAAAATGAACTGTGTACTTAGATAATGTGACTATGAAGTTGAATAAATAAAATTATAAATTCCATAATAAATAAAGAGACTATATTCATGAAATAAAACTTATTAATGTTAAATTTTCTCAACAAGATGAGATATTTTAGAAGGCTTATAATAAATTTATGATAAAAGCAAAACAGGGGTTCTTAAGGCTGAGAAGAACCTAGTAAATACAATCAATGACAACAATATGGTATTAAAAATAATGGCATATTGATGAAAAAATACCGAGTTGTATTGAACAAAGTTTAAAGTAAAAACTACACCTATGCATCAAAAGTAATAATAATATGGTTTATCTAATAATTCAGGTTTTAAAATCCAATATATCTTGGTAGATAAAAACTTTAAAAATATAATTTATACACAAAAGAATGTTGAAATATTACTGGGAAGGAATGAATCCCCACAATCAAAGCATATAGTGATGATAAATTTACTAATATATAAACTAGAGATTTCATATATACTAAAAAGTTTCACATATGAACATGTTTTAAAGGATAGTATTGGTTTTATGGAGTAAATTAGATTAATTATTATATATAGTGTTAAAATATGCCTCCCTTTTGGATTTAAAGAAGGCATGAATTAAGGTAGAGCTATCAAAAGAATAGAGGAATCCAGTCTATGAAAAAGAAGGCATCAAATATAAATATATCTTTGTTACCTATCCAATGATGTTTTTATAGTATGGAGGTGATTAGTGGGAGGTGTGATAAGTAATTTCATTATTTTGTGGAGATTAAAACTATACTTCCTCGAAAAACTCAATAGGATACTGAAGAAAGAAAAGACTCAAATATGTATAAAAATAAAAAAGTCACATATTGTTCAATTTTTTTAATCTTGAAATAGAAGAATACCAATGATTATTTATATTAGATGAAAATAAAACTATATTGGAGATTCCTAGATCTTGAATAAATTTGAAGAAAATGATTGTAGTATGGTTTTATTTGGGAATTACGTCTCATTGAATAGAAAAGGTATTGGTACAACTGAAGTTGAAACTCAAAAAATAAAGTTAAAAGATATCGTATTAATTTATTGGATTAAACATAACATTCTTTTTGTGAGTATAATTTATGATTAAGTAAATGATATATTATTTTGAAATAATACTACTATAATAAATATGATAAAATATAGAAAATATATCACAAGTGGTGAACAAACAAGGTGTAAAATTTTCCTAATTGGACTATCAAGTAATTCTTTCTACTTTATAAAAGAAGACGAAATAAGGTATTTCATATAAGATTAGGCCACCTTTATAAAAAAAAATTATGAATGACTTCTATAGGATTTTTGGTATGAGACATTCCTCATCTAACGGGAGATAAAATACACATTTAAAACTTTCAGAAAGGGAATAATGACTCAAGGATGTCCGAAAGTGGTTGAAATCTAGTTTACCACACCACTTGAGTGAATAAAATTTTATTTTTGGGGCCTAGTGAGAGAAAAATGAACAAAAGGTGATATTTACATAATCACATTAACAGATTTTTTATTCCAAAACTAAAAATTTTATGTTAATTAAATATTAATCAGAATCAATGGAAATGTTTAACGGTTTTAGTATAATAGGTAAGAAAGAATATGGAATGTGTATAAATAAGATCTAATATTATAACAGTATGAAGTTAATAGAAAATAATTTTAAGAAATACCTTATAAAATGGAATTAAACATCAGTATAGTACCCCATATATACCCTAGAAAAATGGATTAGTTGAACAAATAAACAATATAATTTTCTAAGATATGGAGAAACATTCTGGTATAATATTACATCTATAAATTTTACTAGATTGTGAATGAAATCACCTTAGTGAATATCTAAAATAAGTGTTTTTTGAGACCAAGTTCAAATATGACCTCTTATGAGTTTTTTATAATAAGAAACTAAATACCGAAATCATCAAAGTGTTAGTTAGCCCCTATATAATGAAAATTATGTATAAAAATATTGAAAATAATGATGAAAAGGTTGAAGAACGTATTTTTTGGGATATTTAATATAATGTAAATGGATATATGCGATAGAACAAGAATATTAATAATGTTTTAGAATGTTATGAGGTGAAAATATTTGAGAATAAATCCAATATAAATATTTTAAACAAAGCATATTATAAATAATTGGAATAAGTCAATCACCAAGTTGTTGAGAATAATAGTGAGGAACAAGATGGAGTTGAACCACATGGTACCAAAATTTACTCTAAAAAAACAGGTGATGAATAATAGGCTGTTACTTTTTAACAAATAATACTTTTGAATCTACAAAAGAATGTGTATTTATAGAATATAATATGGGATACAATTTCTCATCTACCGACTATATAGAGGTTTCATATTTTTAATTTAGAATATCCTATCTCTACGATTTTACACACTCATCAAAATAATATGTTAAACATAAGTAATGGGTCGATTCTATGATGATGAAAAAAGATTATATAGCATGGAATTTCATGTGGGATATTTTCCCTAGATCAAAAGATATATATGTGATTAAAAATAAGTAGGAAATTTACAAATAAGATGATTGATAATGGAAAATTCTAAATTAAAAATATTTGTCTTGTGTAAAATTATATAAACTAATTGAAGGAGTTTATTTTCATGAGACCTTTTCACATATTTCAATAAAATAAGGTTGAATAATGCTCTATTAATTCCTATCTCACAGTTAAATAAATTATATCAAATGGATGTAAATTCCACATTCTTAAATAGAGTCCCAAAATAAAAATTATATATTGAAAATATTGATGTATTTATCCTTTAAGGTGATGTAAAAACATCCACATAATGGAGAATGATATTTATCGGCTAAAACAAGATATTATTACATAGTTCTAAAAGATATATGGAAACCTCAGAGAGATGAGATTCATTAAGGAAATGATTGATAGAAACCATTATGTGTGTGAGGTGTAAGCCTACACACTAAATTTAATTATTTATTTTGATGATATTAATATTATAGGTGATGATGATATTTATTTTAAAATAATTCATAGATAGATGTAGAATATTTTTTAGATGTCTATGATGGGATAAATGAGTTATTTTTTATGATTATGTTTGATACAAAAGCAATAATTATTTTTTCTTTACTATGAAAAGTATATAGAGGAATATTGAAGATGTTTTGAAATTAATATTCCAAACTAGTTTCCATACCCATATAGGATGGGATTAATCTTGGAAAATATATTTATGTAAGAATCATGATTCAGAAAAATTTTTTAGGAATGATTAAAAAATTACTATATCTCACAGCATCGAGACCTGATATTTTATATACAATAGACCCATGTGTAATGTATAAAATTGATCTTAGGGAATCACATTTAATTTATTTCTAAGATAGTTATAAATTAAATCAATGTGGACATGATAATTTAGATAATTAAATAATGAGTTGATGACTTGAATCATTCTAGATTTAATAATACTGACTTGGTTGGTTATTGTGATGACATAAAGTCAAATTTATGTGGGATATTTCATATAGAAAGAAGTTGTGTTATCTAGAACAATGGGAAACAATAAATAGATATTCTAATAACTATATGATCAATATATATGGATTCTATAAGTGTTTGCATAAAAGTGATAGGGTTGAAATTATTGCTTCATAAATTTAGAGTGAAGATTAAATAACCACTCAGAATTGCATGTAAAAATAAACATGTAACAGATCTCTCTAAAAATATAGTAAAACACTATCAATAAATATATTGACAATAAATTATATTTTTTAATGATAAGGTTTCCTGTTAATTAATTAAGAAAGACATTTTAAAAAAAAGGTCAAATTTCTAAAATTTTTATTAAAGCATTGTCTATTGAAATATTTGACACTTTGATATGGAAAATAAAGGATCAACCCTTCCCTATCACATTAGAAAAATTGGAGAAAATCATAATTATTCATGGATATTATTATTAAAAGGGAAGAAAAAGATCAATTTTTTTTGATATTCTCTTTTTTTGATACAAAAATATTTTCATGGAAAACATTTAGATACAAAATTGAATGTGTGCTAGGATTAATAGGGAAGCATTCAAACTATATGGAAAAACTTATCTATCACCGAGGGATGGAATCCCCTTAAAATCACTATTTGATATAGTGGTGTGATTTCATGATAATTAACTTTAATATTTTCCATGTATTGATTTTTATTTTAATGATTTATTGATGTTAACAAAAAATAAAAGAGAGGAGATTTATGTACCCAATGAAATTGTTTAGGAACCAAATATTGAATTTAAATCCCGATTAAGAAACATTTTTGAACAATTAAGTATATCTTTCATTAAGCTTGATATATATTTATATTATTGATGTTATTTGTGAATATTTGGATCAAATATTTATATTAGAGATCATTGGATATTTCCCACATCTAACCTTGTAAGAGTTTTACTCACTTTTTCAGAAAGATTCATTTTAAGACATTTGAGGGATATAATTTTAAAACGTTATGATGACCCATGAGTATCATAAGAGTGAATAAATAATTCAAAATAGACACACTATTTCTAGAATATAGAATTAAAAAAGTAATAAGGTTTTTATAAGAGTAATTTCTCATTTTGTACAAGTCATGCATATTTTCTATGGGTCATTGAGACTGTTAAGAGTCATTTAGAGATTTTTTAAGAGTTATTTGAGATCTCATTTGAGTTATACCTTAAATTTCATAATGATAATTTATTATTATTAAAAAACATTTCATGTAAAAATCAATAAAAGATATGAGAATATTAAGAAAATTGTAAAACTTTTTTATCTCTTTTGAAAAGATCTTTATATGGAGTTTTGTAAGGGAAATATTCTTGGAATACAATTTGAGGAGAATATGACTACCAGAATACAAGGGTGATGATACAATACTAGACTTAAAATCTCAAAATATCAGTGGTTGTTTGTTCAAGATGTTACTCAACACTAGAATTATGAAACATTAAATATGAATTTTATGGGATATTTATTTATAAATTTTGAAAAGAAATATTTTCAAGTTGTTATCATGATCAATGGTAAATTATTATTGGGAAACTATTGACCAATTTCAATGAAGACAGTAATGAAATGATCACAAATCTAGATACAAATGTTTCTTCTATATTAAAAATATTGATATTATTTTGTCTCTGATTATTAATGAAAAATATATATTGAGAAAGGAAAAAATTTAAGGAGTGTGAACTACTATTGAGAAGTCAATACTATGTGGAGAGAACTTTTATATTGAATAATATATAAGATGATGTGATATCAATGTAATATATCTTCTTTTATAATCTATACAATGGAAATATAATTTGTCACCAATAATTAGGAGTATTACAAGTGGGGTATAAGGAGACCAATGTGTGCTTGCCTAATCTCATGAATACATACATCAAGTGTTATGAATTCCTGGAAAGGAATGTTGACTTGCTCACCACTCCATTGATATTGTACTAGTAGTTAAAGATCATGATCGAAGAAGATTATCTTAATTTTATATGTAGAGGAATACCAAAATTCATTAAATATCTTATTGAAACTGAGGTGTAGATGATTATTTTTGAGACTTTTATTTCCATTATAAATGATTACTCTAGTGCTTATTTCACATTATAATGATTCTTTGATGTATACTACCCTTTTCTTATATTAGCTTTGAAAAACCTATTAGAATTATGGAAAAAATCAATCCCAATATTATAATTATATAAAATTTATAGTGATAACATATGTAATAGAACACATCCTAGAATTAGCAAGTATTATGATTACATATTTGGATTGAACCTTCTAAAACCATTTTATGTTATTTTCACTACTATAAAATAATCATATAGCCAACATGTTTTGGAAAAAAATATGTCTATATGCTTGAATTGCAGCCACAGTTTTGGAAAACAGTGTCTATAATTTTGGGATAAATAATAGTGCCATGATTTTAGGAAAACTATGTCAATATGTATTTTTTATAGCAATGGTTTACTTAAAATTATAGCTTTAGGTTTCTCATGCAGTCTTTAGAAAACATTTTCCCACAAGAAGGGATTGGGAAGATCCTATGGTCATAATTTTTTAACATATAGTCACAGTTAAGAAAATTTATATATAAATAAATATATATATATATATATACATATTCTCAAAAAAATCCATTAGAATAATAGTTAAGTTCTTTGTATAACAAGGTGTTGGTATGAGGTTCAAAATACTTCGTCATTTTATTTTTTTAAGGCTATAGCCAAAATTTCAAAATCTATAACCATGGTTTTAAAACTTGAAAATAGGGTACCTATAGTCACAATTTTGCTAAAACTATGTCCATAGATATACTATCATGTCTCTTATTTACACTATTGAAAAATCAATGACTACAGTTTATGGTATTGATTTTTTTGACAAAAACCTCAATTCAAAACAACTAATATAAGAAAATTTGTAAATATTTTTTATTTTTACATTACTATTTCTAAACATGCAAGGCAGTGTTTAATGTGATTGGATCAATGACATAAAAAGAAAAAATATTTAATTTGGATTGTTTTTACCAAAAAAATACTTCTAATTCATCACCCCCACTTCTCAATGGTATGTTAATCGAGTTAGGTAAATCATTATGAAATAATGATATATAAACATAAATATTTTTTTACGTATTTAATTTTAATGTATAAGAAGAAAAATATATTTATATAGAATTTATATTCGAAATCCCATAATATGAACATTATTTATTAAATTTGGATTATTTATTCTCCTCGCAAATAAATTTCATCCTTGAATATTTTTACCCAATGATAAAAGAGTGTGTATATTTTTACTTAAAATATTTAGGTTTCCACATTTCCTTTTCAAACATATTTTTTTTGTAAAAACTAATCCATAAAATATACCTTATATTATGATTAAGTTCTCTATAATCAATAACATGAACTTGTTTTCCATCATAAGAAGGATTCTATTCAAGTTGCACCACTTCAGGTCTCAATAAATTAAATACATTGAGAAGATATTTTTATTAGTAATTAAGCATGAAATAAATTATGTAGTTGAGATAATATTAGATGAAATTCAAATCAAAAGTTTAAAAATCCCATATTCTTTAGAACCTCATATGGACTAATATCTCAATGTCCTCATTGTTTCTTAATAAAAAGATTTATCACACCATTCCATTACTTAAAAACATTATCTCTGACCAAAAGTTATATATCACTCCTTTGATAATCTATATATATATATTTTATAACTTTGTGCTACCCTCATATGATTTGGAATAAATTTTGCCTTTTGGAATTTCTCATTCAACAATTTATCTTGTACCAAATTTATCAAAAAAATTGATGTTTGACTCCACTTTTCATATAAAGATTCACAAGGTTCAATTTCTATACGTGAATAAAAGATTTTATTATATGAAATTTCAAACAATTAATTATATTGATATTATCCTTCATGATAGTCCAATAAATTCGATAAAATAACATCCTAATTTTTTTTAATTATACACATTGATTTCCCATTTGTTTTATGATAGAATTTAATACCAAAATTAAACTTATTTACATAATGAATTTTTAAGTCATTTGACAAAATTAGAGGTGAAATTTATATTGAAATTCTATTAAATAGGGAGAGGAAATCCGTGTGGAATTACTATCTATAAAATAATTCCATGATTAAGCCAATATAAGGAATGATTATCTTTAATGGGAATACATTAGAGTATTTTTTCAAATGATCAATAACAAACCATATTTCATTATTAACATGAGATGAATTTGTATATCTCATAATAAGATCCTTGGATATATATTGCAACTTTCATTTTAGAAATGAAAATGTCTGGTTTATCTGTTTATGATACTTTTATTCATCTTATACATGTTTAAAAAAAAATATTACATGTTTAAATTAGTGATATTTCATTAATCATCACAAAAAATATTTCCAGTGATCACTGTACATCTTTGTGGATCATGGATGAATAGAATATTGAGAACTTTGAGCCTAATTCAACAATTAACTTTTCATATAAAATTCATTCATCAAGTATAAACTCATTCCTAAACATTTGAAACCTGTTCAATTATTATTATACTCTTTCAAAATTCATATTATGAATTTTATCTTCTATTACAATCCATGTCTAATTTATTACAATACTTTATTTTTCCCAATAAAAATGACTGTACTTTTCGTCATAAAAAATAATAGGTTTCTAATATCAAAATTTTCATAAATATTTTCATTAGATCATTTAATAATTGATTATTTTCTATATGTATCATGTTTAATATAATATAACCCTTTCATCTTAGAGTATCTACTATATTATTTTGTTTACCCAGATGATAATGAGTCATATTAACAAAATCATTTTCAATTTCCAACCACATTCTTTTCTATATATTGAAATATTTTTTAGGGAATATATAATTTAATTTTTTTTATTTATATATAATATTTCACTCTTAATAAATAATGATGAAAAAAATTAATTAAAAATTACGAGTAAAAGCTAAAGGTCATAGTTTTGATAAGATGTGTAAGACCTCATATTCTTTGATAGCAGGAAAATAATATGTCTTAAAACTGTTACAAAACACACATTCTATTACATCATAATTATAATATTTTAGAGAGTCATTTTTTCCAAAAATATATTTTAATGTTTTATTTTAAAATTTTCTAATTTATATTTGACAAACATAATTTTTTTAGATTTTGAATATCAAAAGTATCTTATGGTGAATATGTGGTTGTTTCTAAAAAGGGTTTATTTTAAAATTATTTTTCATTTAAGTGTTGGGTACTAAATCTAAATTAACTAAATTTATATAGTTTAAATGAATAATCTAATATAATAAATATATATTAACACTCATTTATTTAGTAATTGAAATGAAATAAGAATAAAACACTAAATATAAAAGAAGTTTTTATTTATAAAATAAATTTTATTAATATCATATGTTTTAATTCAAAAGTGAATATTCTATTATTTTGAAATAGAATTATATTTAATAGATTGAAAATTAAGAATCATCACATTTAAAATTTATATAATGGGCCATCTTATATTTTTAGTAATTAAAATTTTAACGTGGTTAATATTTAATCATGGATAATGAGGGTAAATGGGTAAATCGATGTGGCCTAACATTTTGAGTAATTATATGGTATATATACATTATAGAAGTAATTTTTATATGAATTTAAGTCTCCCATGTCTCACCAAATATATAATTATATAACACACCAAACTACAATGTGATTCCATCTTTACCCTTCATGTAAAGTATGTACCTCAGAAAATGTACCTTATTTTAACATATAAATAGTTATCACTTCAACCCATTATCCACTCCCACTCCACTCTAAACATATTAATAATAAATTAACTATCATTTTACTTATGATAAGTATCTACACAGAGTTTCTTAGGTTCCATGGAGTAGTTATTAATCCTTATTAATCTACTTTGTAAGTAAAGGTTTCCAATCTTGCTCTTTTATTTTCAAATGATTTTATTTTATTATAATGTTATTTAAAATTATTTTTTATAAAATTACATTCATTTTATTTCAAGGAATTATCAGCTATTTGATATATTTTTTATGATTGATCACATATTCCCTATCATTATAGTCTTTCACAAAGATGTTATTATGCTGAAGTAAGAATTCCAAACTTCTTCTCTAACCTTTATTTTCACAATTTTTCTATTTCCTTCAATCATAATTTATAAATATTCGTAAAAATCATTATTATAAATTACATATCATATCATAAATTATAGATTACAATTCCCTATATTTATATTACCTTCATAATCTATTATAATGATAAAACACTCCTATAGACATAAAAAATCCTAAATTCTTTTTAATTTAAAGAGAAACTGGTTTTCAAGAAATTAAATCCATATTTGGAAACAAAGAAGTGGTTTAATTATCTAGAATACATGGAACAAGTGGTAATAACCTAAAAAATTTTGGTTCGGATTTAACTCAACCTTCACTTGGTGTAAAACTAGTTGGAAAAACTTCACACCAATTTTTAAAATCCAATGAGATATGATTTGGATGAGTCATAATATCTTTATGGAATATAAATAATAATTATCTCCTATTTATATCACTACACCATGAATTCACTCTTAACTATTTGCTTGTAATCATTCCATTGATAATGGAACCTTTCATTATAATGTGAAAATACAATTGTCTCTATGAAGACTATGTGATAATCACTTAGATAGATATATTAAACCATTGAATAAGGAAATAATGAATCTACAATATATCAGTGTTTATAAAAGGGAAATTATTGATTAATTAGATATGATTTTGTTTTAATATTCCTTAGGTAACATTATTAAATTTATAGTTTATCCATTTTCATCATATTATGGATGCATTGGACTTGTTATGTGATAGGTGGGGATAGGAATTATGTATCCCCTTGAAGCATCAATAGGAATCTTGAGACAAACTATGTTGAGTAATTAGGTGTATGACTTACATGTTTATGCATGAGATCTTGAAATGTGGTCTTGATCATAATATTATGTTTTCTAGTATTATTCATTCTATCACTATGAGATTAGTTATTGAAATTAATGTGTTTATTTATTATTATATTATCCGTAGATATATTACTCTAATTTATAACATTATTTAATTTTTTATTCCTTACATATTGTTTATTCCATGATTATGATATGATAACATCCACTTTTTGCTACCCCTTACTGAGTATCTCATCTCACCCCTTTATATATATTTTAACTTCCCAATGAAACCTTGAAGATTACAAAGTGTGACATTTGAAATTTCACTGAGAAATAATAATGTTTTCATTTATTAAAATATTATACCTTATGTTTTCAATGTAATAAAATGATTATTTATGTATCTATTTTCCAGAGACTAATATACCATTTTATCCAATGTATTTATATCTATGTATTATGTACCAATTTCATAAATTAACTACAAGATTTTGGGTATTAGAGTTTTGGTGATATTTTTGGGATCAAAAAAGTTTTGTATTAACATTATGAACCTGATTTAGAAGAACATAGTTAGTGTACCCAACAACATGAAAAACAAATGGGATATTATATAAATGTTTCTAAACGACATGAAATAAATTTTCAATATTTTAAAATGAATTATATAATATGATTTATTATTTATATTTTTATTCATGAACAAATTAATCACATTCCAATGTTAATTAATAGTTAATAATAGAATGAATAAAAATGATGGAAATCCATATAACCAGTTTAGAGATATTCATCCTCATTAAATCAATAATTTTGGGGATAGAGATGAGAAAAGTTTTAACATATTTGGGAAATTAACATAGGTTTTGACAAATAGTCCTTCATATATGGAAAAACTAAGAACACCTCATCATGGTGTAATAACATTGGATCACTTCATAATACAGTAACCTACAAATTTGAATGGAAACACCAACCCATTAGTTTCTAAATAATGGATTAAGTATTTTAAAATGAAATTCCTTACTTTAGGATGTAGTTAATGGGAGAAGGTAATCATGTCAGTATACCAACTAAAGGGGGATGTTGATCAACGATTTTATTTGATTCAAAACAAAAAGTAGGGAAATATTTAAATTATGAGATTGAATGATTTTAAAATTTTATTCCTAGAGAAATATTATACAAATGAGAAAAGCGTTAAAAAGGAAATGAAATTTCTGAATTTAAAAAAAATAATGGTATGTTGTTAATAAATATGTGGCTAAATTTACAAGGTAAGAATGATATGATAAAGATTATTTAACGTAAATGAAATATCCATAAATTATTTGATGGATTAAATCCATGTATTAGAATGGAATTAACCAATAAATATATTTTATAATATGATTAAATTAAGACAAGTTCCATTGATATAGATAAAACGTTCACCAAGTCATTTAATTTTAAATGGAATAAAGAGAAGAAAAAGGAGGTAGATTTGTATATAAAAAATAACACAGAAAAGGTGAAGAGTTTAAGGGAATAATTATCACTATTTGATAAATATATAAAAAATAACTTCTAGGATTTCATTAAGGGAATGAGAGAACAAAAAAATTGTGGAGAGAAAGTCCATCAAGGTCATGAGTGAAATAGAAAAAGAGACGCCACAAACTTCCATTCCATCAATTTTAAAGGATATGGGGAGATATTCTAATCAATTACCTTGGTACTAAGGTAAATTATATTAGAAAAATATACAGGAAAAATTCCAAGCCAATAATATAGAAAAAGTATAATTTGAAGTCCCTATCGATGTCAGATTAGATACAATGATCATAAAATCCAAGTTAGCTAATATATTATTTGATTCTGAATCTATTCACTTATTCATATATTACATGTTTTCTTTGAACATTAAATCATATCCTGATGCATTAAAGAATCAGTTGATATTTAAAAACTAATGGTAGAATACTTTTATAAATGAATGTATATGGGTCTGTCTCTATTAAAATTAATGGAGGATACTTAGTCACAAACCTGGTAGTTATATTTATTATTTTCTATTATATAATCATTTTTATGGATTGTCTCTCAAATTATAATGAAAGTATTTATTGTATATAGAAATAGAATACAATCATTAGGACTGGAATATATTTCCTTATTTTTAAAGGAGAGACTTAATCTCCTGATTTATGTTAGGAATCCCCTTTAATGATTCATCTCAATGAAATTTTGGTTGATGAAGAATAAATAAATGAGTAGGGTATCCATAAAATAAAAGACATACATATTATGAGGGATTATATTGATGTATTTAAAGAGTGATTTCTTTTATTTTGACTTTATCCTAAAATTTAATTCTCTATTATTTATATTCTTGAAAAAAATCCATATCTAAGCATCTCTACAGAATGATTTTTGTTGAATTTGTTAAATTAAAGAAACAATTACAATATTTTCGTGATCATGGTTAAATAAACTATAACGACCCAAAGTTTTTCAATGGAAATTACCTTCTTAAAAATATGTCATAAAATCACATGAAAACAAATCATAATGGACTAATAGGTGATGAGTGACCATTAAACATAAGTTTTCACTTATGTGTTTGGAATTTCGAAAATCCAACATACATGGTTGTGTTCAAGATGATTTTTGGAGTCTAATAGAACAAACGTAATTTTTGGCAAATAGTAACCTACCTTTATGAATAGTATAATACTCTTATGAGTAGTGATATACCCGAGTGAATAGTAACATTACCTATGAAATTATAAAAATAACAATCAAGTGAAAGTATGATGTACATATATTTTAGAATAAGTAATTGAATGTTTTAAAATTGGTTTTTTAATAATAAACTATGATTTTAATTAAATATTAAATTTACCATATTTAGAAAATTATTTTTGAAAAATGGACTTCTTTTTTGGATTCTACACATCGAAAAATGGTTGGGGTGAAATTTTAGGATTTTTTTGAAATTCATGAAGTTTTGATGAATAGTGAAATACCATAATTTACAAAAATAAGTTAAATAAGCTAATTATAGAGTCATGTATGATGTTACACTAATGTATTCCAACTTGGTTCGGGATCACATGATAAAATTACTATTCTTGGTCAAAAAAGACTCACTATTCCATGTCTTGTGGAGAAATAATAAATTAATGAATTTTATATTAAGAAAACCCCTCTCCACACCACTATAAAAACCACCCTTCACACCCTCATTTCCTCACACCTCTCAATCTTCAAGAATTTGCTAAAATCTTACAAATAATCTTCCCTAGCCCCTCCCCCATGTCTAAAAGCTATTGGTCTAATCAAATGACCAAGATTTGGCCCCTTAAAGAGGATCTCAAGAGGAAGATTCAAGAGGTAATTTCCCTCCTTATTTTCCTTTAAATTCCTTTCAATTTCAAGTTCTTTTCTGATTCTCTCACAATGTATATTTGTTAAAATTGTTTGGTAACTCTATTATTACACATATACTTGAATTTTATGATACTAATGGAATATTATATTATCCTACCTTCTTTCTCCTCTTCTTTTTATTTTGTAAAAGAAAACGTTGTTCGTGAGGTGTTATTCTATCACCTTCAAGAACGACATGTTTTCCTTTTCCATTTCTACCTTCATATCTGGTCATGAAACGATTTTTATGGTTGAAACAGAATATTTTATATGTATTATTTCCTATTTAATGCTCTAGAACTAGCTTATGTACATATTACTAAATGGTTAAACAAAACAAGATCATTGTGGTCGAAAAACCGCCCAAATTAACCCAGACAATCTTCATTTAATGTTTTATCTAATGATTCATCAACATGGTATATAATATAATTCATTATAATAACATTAAAAATTTTGTTATATCATTAATAAAATTTAATATCAGTTTGGGATGTTTACCCATGTTCTACCCGAACTTCAATTTATGAATACATGTGAACCGCTCAATAAAACCATAAAAACGAACATTCTCGAACAATGTTTTTAAACCCTATAACTCATAAAAAGTCCCATAAAATAAAATAATGAAAAAAATGAACCCATTTAATTTATAAAATGTTATTTAGTTTCTAATTAATGAATATAATTCCATTATATAGTACATTAAAGAGAATAAAGAATTCAGATACAAGATAAGGGGAAAATCTCGAACCCAATTTTCTTTCTTCAGGTTCTCCATCTTTCACTCCATATTTGGTATGGTCACTCATTAAAAATAACTTGTTCATCATTATATTATCTTTTCTGGGATATAAATTTTTTCTACTAATGTTTATGTCAAACAAAATGTTTTCCAAAAGAACTCTTCTTTTAAGAACTCACAATTTACTTCTCATTCAAGGTTGATGTTTCTTCTATCAAGTATGTTATTCCCTCTTCCTTTTGGGAAACCAACGTTTACGAATGTGTTCCTATGAGATGAAAATAATTCCATTACATGGGTTAGTTATGTTTATTATTGATATAAGTTCTACGTGGCATTCATGATAATGATACTGTTATGATGTGATGGGTGCACCCAGAATTATTTAGCGCAATATGAATGTTTGAATGTAACGGGTAAGCCCGAAATTATACAGTGCTCTAATGAAATGGGTAAAGTGATTAATCTCATGAGCTAAAGTAAAATTATGTATGAACATGATTATAGCTTTTTTCCCATGTATGTGTGGATGTTAACTACTAAGACATGATCTTTTATTTTTATGCATTGCCACATTTCAAGTATTATATTTATGCTTCATCTCATGTTCACGATCCTTTTCCTATGTTATGATTATGCTCACCCCTTTCTATATTGTTCTTATCTATCCTATTATTGGGTTTTAATCTCACCGCTTTTGATATATATCCTCAGGTGACTACATGTACTAAGGATATGTCAAGTGCCAATAAGAAGCAAGGGAAAAAGGAATTAAATAAATGTTTGTGCTTGATGTTGTAATTGTTATGTATGGTCCCAGTATTCCAAAGACACTATTCCTTTGGATCCTCCATTCATAATTTTATTATGTATTTTTTCTTTAAAATGATGTAATAGTAATGTAAGAAAAGTTTGGGTTGCTATAGTTGGTATTAGAGGCAAGGTTTAGTTGATTTTGAAATTAGGATTAGTGAACCCGAGAGAAAACCTATAGCATGAGACTAAGTAAAAATATGCACACAGGAATATATACATAGGGATCCCCTATGTAATGATTTTACTATAATTTTTCTAAATAAATATGTTATTCTTGACTTTTTTACTTATGTTTTGTTCTAACCTTTTCTATTTTAGAAAATGGTGAAAACTAGGATAAAGGAGGCCAACAACTCGTGCGAGGGACAATACAACGATTTCCCGAACGACATCCCCAATGATTTTGGAGGTGGAGTTCAAAACGTCATGGCTATGCTTACCCAACTATCTCAGGTTATGAACAATAACCATAATAGTGGGGAACTTCCTCCTTTACCAAAGAGGGAGCAACTGGATATCGAATGTTTTATGTGGAAATGACCACCGATGTTTAGTGGATCTTCAGATCCTCTAGTTACGGAATAGTGGGTCAACTCCATGGTGAAGATCTTTTCTATGCACTATTCTAATATGGATAAGGTAACTCTATCCATTGATCATCTAGATGGAGAGGCCGATCAATGGTGGGATTTTATTAAGAACACCAAGCCAAGGGAGGAAATTGAAGATATGGAATGAGAATACTTTAAGATCAAGTTTCTTAATTAGTATTTCCCATGAACTCTTTGAACGAAGATGGAAAGAGAATTTATGGAGCTCAAGAAAAAATAAGGGGAATCTGTCACATTCAGTGTGCTCTCAAAGTGGATATGGATTTTGGAGAATGTTCCCATGGCTATGGTGATAAGAAAGAAAAGATGGAGTTTGAAGCCAGTGGATCTAATTAAAAAGGTGGGAAAAAACTCAATGACCCAGATGCCAAGAATGTGGGAAGTTGCACCAAGAGAACTGCCTTAAATGGAATGATAAATGCTTCAAGTATAGGAAAGAAGGACACCACGCTCAAGAGTGTTTAAAAGACATAAAATGTATGGAGAATGTGGAAGAATAAAGGAGAGAACCACTCATCGTTCAATGCTACAACTGTAGGGAGCTAGGGCACTATGCAAGCTAGTGCACTAAACCTCCAGTTCTTGAGGGTAATCAACGTCAGCAGCCACAAAATCGAAAGGAACAAGGGAAGGCTTAAGATATAACTATTTCAGAAGTGGAGAAAGATTATAAATCCATACAAGGTACAGTTATTATTCACTCAAGATTGGAAAAAGTCTTATTTGATTCTGGTTCTACGTATTTCTTTATATCTTGCAAGTTTTCTAGAACTATAAAATCAATGCCTCGAAACCTTTAAGTAGAGATATCTAAAAAAACACCAAGTGATGTAATCATTACAACCCAAGTGTTTGAATCTTCTCCTATTGGAATATGTGGGAAGATTCTTCTAGAAAATCTTGTAATACTTCCCTTGGTGGAATTCGACACTATAATGAGAATGGATTGGATCTCATTGTATAGAGCACATATCAACTGTCAGGAAATGGAAATATCTTTTCATATTTTGAACCATCCCATGCTCTTCTACAAATGTTAGGAAGATCATTAATCTTCTTTGAAAAATCCTTTATCTATGTAGGTGTTGATTCCCTATGAAGAAGCATACATATCCTAAATGGTTGGGTCGAAGGATAGTGCGAACCTTGTTGGAATGCCTATCGTGAGGGAATACAGAGATGTATTTCCCAAAGAGTTATGTGGAATTCCCCATGATAATGAGGTAGAGTTCTCAATAGAGCTCATACCCAGAGATACTCCTATCTCAATGTTTCCCTATAGGATGGATCTTAACGAACCGGAGGAGTAAAAAAAATAGCTGCAAGAGCATCTGGACAAAGGATTCATACACCCTAGTGCATCAACATGGGATTCGCCGATGCTCTTTGTGAAGAAGAAGGATGGAACAATGTTGCAGTGTATTGATTATCTGGAACTCAACAAGATCACCATAAATAACAAGTATCTTTTTACAAGGATTGATGAATTGTTCGATCTGTTAAGGGGATATCAACACTTCTCAAAGGTGGGTCTTCCTTATGGATTTCATCAGCTAAAGGTGAAGAAGGAATATATTTAGAATACTGCCTTCCGCAGAAGGTATGGATACTATGATTTTCTGGTGATACCCTTCAGACTTCCTAATGCCCCTGTAATATTTATGGATATGATGAATAGAGTCTTCAAACATTACCTCGACAAATTTGTGGTAGTTTTTATTGATGATATTCTCATCTACACCAAGAGATAGGAGGAACATGAAGAACATATAAGACTTGTGTTGGAGACATTGAGAAAGGATAATCTATACGTAATGTTCAGAAAGTGTGACTTTTGGATGAAGATAGTCACGTTCTTGGGACATGTGATCATAAGTTAGGGAATATCTGTAGATCCTTAAAAAACAAAGGTGATTGAGGAATGGCCCAGGCCCTTTAGTGTCACAGAAATCTATAGTTTTCTTGGATTAGCTGGGTACTACCAACGTTTTGTAAGAAAATTCTCATGATTTTCAAGCCTGCAAACTAAGTCAAAAAAGAAAGGGGTAAAGTATGTCTGCACTGAATGAGGGAAGCTTCAAGGAGCTAAAGATAATACTGATCACTACACCTGTACTCACACTACCAAAAAGTGGAGAAAGTTTTGTGATATACAATGATTCTTTAAATAAAGTCTTGGGTTGAGTACTCATGAAAAATGACAATGTGATAGCCTATGCCTCACGACAGTTGATGATCCATGAGCAGAACTAGCCAACACATGATCTAGGGATGAAAAACATGATTTTTTCCTTGAACATCTAACAGTAATACCTTTATGGTGAGAAGTGTGACATATGCACCAACCAAAAGATCCTAAATTATATATTCACACAAAATAAGCTCAGCATGCATCAAATGAGATGTTTAGAGATAATTAAGGATTATGATTGCTCAATTCACTACCATCATGGAAAGGAAAACAAGGTAGCTGATGCTCTAAGTAGAAAATAAACTACTACTCTATCCATGTTATGAATTGAGAAAGACTCTATCTTCTTGGATATGAAAACTTTGGATTTAGAAATCATAAGGGAAGGGGATACATCCTACCTTTCCCAAATGATTGCATAACCATCCATCCAAGAGAATATTTAGGAATAACAAAGAGATGATGTGGAGTTACAAAAGAGGCTAAATATAGTAAAGAAAGGGAAGATGCATGAGTTCCATATTGACGATGATGGTGTGATTTGTTTTGGAATGTGGCTTTGTGTGCCTTTATCACCCGGGGTAAAGAAGGAGCTATATGAAAATGCACATAGCTCCACATTCTCTATCCATCCTGGTAGCACTAAGATGTACCGTGATCTCTGAGAACACTTCTGGTGGGATAACAAGAAGAAGGAGATTGTAGAATATATATCAAGGTGCTTGGTATGTCAGCAAGTTAAATAAGAGCAACAAAAGTCCAAAGGCATGATGCAGCCATTCCCATACCCATGTGGAAATGGGAAAAGGTTACTATGGACTTTGTCATGGGTCTCCCGAAGACATTGAAGGGAAATAATCTGATATGGGTTGTGGTGGGTTGACTCACCATGACTGCCCATTTTATCACTATTCAGGAAGATCTCTCTTTTGAACAACTTGCAAAGATATATGCAAAGGAAGCGGTGGGAAAACATGGTGTTTCAATATCATTTGTCTCTGACCATGATACAAGGTTCACATCTAAATTCTAGAGGAGCCTTCAACATGCTTTGAGTACTGAATTAAATTTCAGCATGACCTATCACCCCAAAAGGATGGCTAATATGAAAGGACTATTTAGACGCTGGAAGATATGAAAGATCCTACTCTCTAGAATTCAATGGTGGATGGGATCAGAATCTACCATTGTTTGAGTTCTCATACAACAATATCTTCCACTCAAGTATTCAGATGGATCCATATGAAGCTCTGTATATAAAGAGATGTAGTTGAAGAAAAAAATCTACTTAGACCTGATCATGTGAAAGAGATGACAAAGAAGGTTCAAGTCATCCAGAAACACATCAAATCTTCTCGTAGTCAACAAAAGTACATTGCTGAAAACCATCAAAGGGACTTGGAGTTCAATGTTGGGGATAAAGTCTTCCCTCAAATATCACCATGGAAGAGAGTAATGTGATTTGGGATTAAAGGGAAGCTAATACCAAGGTACATTGGCCCCTTTGAAATCCTTGACCGTATATGAGTTGTGGCATATCGGCTGGAAATTCCACCGAATATGGCTCAAGTTCATGATTTTTTTACGTATCACTACTGAGAAAGTACTAACCTAATCCCACACGTGTACTAAACTCAGAGGTGGTACAAATGGAAGATGATCTCTCTTATGAGGAGCATCCAGTAATGATTCTGGACCGGAGAGATAAGGTTCTACAAAATAAGAAAACCCACCTTGTAAAAGGGTTGTGGAGGAACCATAAGTTTGAATAAGCTACTTGGGAACTATAGGAGGTGATGAAGGAGAAGTACCCTCACCTGTTTGTGTAATGTGAAATTTCGAGGTCGAAATTTCATAAGGGGGGAAGAATGTAACGACCCAAAATTTTTCAATGGATATTCTGTTATTAAAAATATGTTATAAAATCACATAAAAACACAATATAATGAACTACTAGGTGCTAAGTGACCTTTAAACATAAGTTGTTCACTTCTATTTTTGGAATTTCGAAAATCCGAATTACACGGTTGTGTTCAAGATAATTTTGCGAGTCTAATAGAACAAACATAATTTTAGGTGAACAGTAACATTTCCTTATGAATAGTAACATACCCTTATGAATATTGATATACCCTAATGAATAGTAACCTTACCTATGATAGTATAAAATTAATATTCAAGTGAAAGTATGATCTACCTATATTTTAGAATAAGTAAACGAATGTTTTAAAACTGATTTTTTAGTAATATAATATGATTTTAACTGAATAAATTAATCATATTTAGAGAATTATTTTTGAAAAATGGACATCATTTTTGGATTCTACACATTTAAAAATGGTTGGTGTGAAATTTTAAGATTTTTCCGAAATACTTGAATTTCCGATGAATAGTGTAATACCATAATTTACAAAAATTAGTTAAATAAGATAATTATAGAGTCATGTATGATGTTCTGCTGATGTAATCCCACCTTTTTCAAGATAACATGATAAAATTACTATTATTGGTCAAGGAAGACTCACCATTTATTGTCTTGTGGAGAAATAAAAAATTAATGAATTTTATATTAAGAAAACCCATCTCCCTTCCACTATAAAAACCACCATTCACACCCTCATTTCCTCACACCTCTCAAGCTTCATGCCTTTTCTAAACTCTACACAAGAATCTTCCCTAGCCCCCCCCCATGACCAAAGGCATCTGGTCTCATCAAAATTCCAATCTTATGCCCCTTAAGGAGGATCTCAAGGGGAGGATTCAAGAGGTAATTTCTCTCCTTATTTTCCATTAAATTCCTTTAAATTTCAATTTCGTTTCTTATTCACTCCCTACATATCATTGTTAAAATGGTTTGGTAACTCCAGTATTATAAATATATGGTAATGTTATGATACTAATTGGATATTATGTCATCCAACCCTCTTTCTCCTCTTATTTTTATTTTATAAAATAAAACGTTGTTCGTGAGGTGTTAATCTATCACCTTCAAGAATGACATGTTTTCTTTTTCCATTTCTACCTTCAGATCTGGTCATGAAACCATTTTTATTGTTTCTAAAGAATATTATATATGTATTATCTCTTATTTAATGTTCTGTAACTAACTTATGTACATAATACTAAAAGAATAAATAAAACAAGATCGTTGTGGTCGAAAAACCGCCCAAATTAACCCAAACAATCTTCATTTAATTTTTTATCTAATGATTAATCGACAAGATATAAAATATAATTCATTTTAATATTATTTGAAATTATGGGATATAATTGATAACATGTAATATTAGTTTTCGATGTTCACCCATGTTCTACCCGAACATTAATTTATGAATACAAGTGAACCGCTCAAGACAACCATAAAAACGAACATTTCATAACAAAGTTTTTAAACCCCATAACTCATAAAAAGGACCATAAGATAACATAATAAAACCAAAATGAACCCTTTTAATTTATTAAAGGTTCTATAATTTCTAATTACTGAATATATTGTCATTATACAGGACATTAAAGAGAAGAAAGCATTTTGATACAAGGTAAGGGGAAAATATCGAACCCAATTTTCTTTCTTTGGGTTCTCCCTATTTAACTCCATTTTTTGTATGATCACTCCTTAAAAATAATTTTCTCATCATTATTTTACCTTTTCTGGGATATACTTGTTTTCTACTGAAGTTTATGTCAAACAAAAGTTTTTCCAGAATAACTTTTCTTTTAAGAACTCACATTTTATTTCTCATTCATGGTTGACGGTTCATGTATCAAGTATGTTATTCCCTCTTTCTTTTGGGAACCCAAAGTTTATGAATGTATTTTTATGATATGAAACTAATTCCTTTACATGTGTTAGTTATGTTCATTATTGATATATGTTCTATGTGGCATGCATGGTAATGATAATGTTATGATGTGACAGGTGCACTCAGAATTATATAGCGCAAGATGAATGTTTGAATGCGATGGGTAAGCCCAGAATTATATAGTGCTCCAATTCATTGGGTAAATTGATGAATCTCATGAGTTAAATTGAAATGATATTTGAAAAATATTCTATATTTTTTCACAAGTATGTGTGGATGTTAACCACTAAGACATGATGTTTCTTTTTTATGCATTGACACTTTTCAAGTCTTATATTTATGCTTCATCTCTTGTCAAGATCCTTTTCCTCTGCTATGATTATGCTCACCCCTTGATATATTGTTCTTATCTATCCTATTAGTGGGCTTTCAAATCACCTATTTTGATGTATATCCTTAGGTGACTACATGTACTAAGGAGAGGTCAAGTGCCAATAAGAAGCAAGAGAAGCAATAATTAAATAAATGTTTATGCTTGATGTTGTATTTGTTATGTATGGTCCTAGTTTTCCCAAGACACTAACCCTTTGGATACTCTATTCACAATACTATTATGTTTTTTATCTTTAAAATGTTGTAATAGTAATGTAAGAAAAGGTTGGGTCACTATAGTTGGTATAAGAGGCAAGGTTTAGTTGATTTTGGAATTAAGGTTAGTGAACCCTAGAGAAAAACTCTAGCATGAGACTAAGTACAAATATGCACAAAATAATATTTACATAGGGACCCCCCTATATTATGATTTTATTAAAAATTGTTTAAATAAATGTGTTATTCATGAATTGTTGACTTATGTTTTGTTGTAACCTTTTCTATTTTAGAACATGGTCGGAACCCCTGAAAAACACGGCCAACAACACGTGCGAGGGCTAATGCAATGATTTCCCGAACGACATCCCCAATGATTTGGGAGTTGGAGTTCAAAATATCAAGGATTTGCTTACCCAACTATCTCAGGTTATGAACAATAACCATAATAGTAGAGAAATTCCTCTTTCACCGAAGAGGTAGAAACTGGATATCAAATGTTTTATGTGGCAATGACCATCGACGTTTAGTGGATCTTCTGATCCTCTAATGAGTTTTGTGGAGTATGTGCAGGATTTAGCAATTCATTGTTATATATGAAAAATTTCAAACCCCTAAGCATGATCTCACATGTGTAGAGAATTATGGACAGCTTTGAATTCCTTGGTCATATCACTCTTGTTTTCTACACCGGGTTAGCCCAAGTAGACTTAGAGCTGATTTACTAAAGGTTCTTTGCTAAAGAGAACATGTGACATCATCCCTCTCTCAGTGTTTTTCAAGAAAATACTTTTCAAAGGGAGGAAGAGATTTTTGAAAGAGAACCACACCACACCTTTGCATTTGATTGCCAATAAGGGGGAGAAATATTGGCACACATATTGACCCATTCATATGTGCTAAAGGAGTGTATTGACAACAAATACAAAGGGGGAGACTGAAGTGCACTGTGTTGCATTTGTTGTCAATGAGGCATGAAGTTGTCTTGGAATGAATGGAAGTCAAGGAATGTCAAGATGTGAATGCCAAAGGTTGTGATGGTGTTGATGGTGAAGGAGAATGGCCATGGTACTAAGATGCATGTCACTTAGGAGATTCACTAAGTGGTATTGGAAATTGTGGTTGAAACATTCTCCATGAACATCTGACAATTGTTGAGCTGCTCTTAAAGTTCAAAGAACTTGTATCCTGATGATACAAAGTCACAACAATGATAGAAGACCATGCATTGTTAAGACAATGCATGAGGAGATGAAGATGATCCATCCACACCTCCTAAGTGGATGAAGTGAGCTAAAGATGTCCATGCACTAAGTGTTAGTGCATGTGAATGTGAAGAAGATCCAACTTGATCTCTGATTAGATCAATGAAGTTCATTGAAGAATTTCTGTGATTCAGGAGCTCAGTTGATGAAGAACCTTCAAGAATTTCCATTCCTAAGTAATAAATAAATGTTGAGGATGAATGGATGAATTCGTAAGAAGAAGAAGACAAATGGAGGAGAAGAAGAATGGCTTGGGAAAAGATGAAGAGTTGTGGCATTTGGCATTTGAACTTGGTTACTTTGTTTTTAACAAAGTACTTGTTCTATTACTTGCAAAAAAAAATTAGCCATCTCAAGCCAGCCTTAAGGGTTTAACCCCCAAGGCACATGTGGGCCTAAGGCGCCACGCCCAAGGGGGGATCCCATGTGGCCAGCCCGAGCGGCAGGGGGGCCGTGTGTAAGCCCCCGAGGACACGCGGTGGTGAAACCCGTGCGCCCGAAGGATGCATAGTGGGCGCTAGGAGCGTGCCCGCAGGGAGCAGAGTGGGCGCAGAGCGCGCCCGCAGAGAGAACCCGGTGCGGGGCGGCACCGGGAGGGGAGAAGATTCAATTGCGGGGTTGAGGGAGCGCTTGGGTAATAAGATGCGGAAAAATCGGAGGCCGTTTCGATGTGGGACGCAGATTTTTTCCGCGGGAGTGATCCTGGCCGCACAATCGATCGCGCGCCAGATCTCGGCCGCACAACTGATCCGCGGCGAGGCGATCTGATCCAGGCCGTCCGATGTATCTCCATCGCCTGATCCGACGGCCGTGGCTCGTCTTCCACCTCGAGCTCGAGCCGAAGCCACCCGCGAAGCCGCCACTGAACCAGGAGCCTCCCGAACGACTATTTTGAGTTCCCGGCCACCTCCGAGCAAACCGAGACCTCCATGGTGATTGTCTCGACGCACTGAACCCATCCATGCATTAAAATGAGCCTGCATGCAACAAAAGAGAATATTCGATGAAGGCCGAAGCAACCGGAGGTGCGAGGCCCATGTGTTTGTGCTCAAATGTTTAAACAGAGACTCTGCGTGCATTCCATGCACATACACATAGACAAAAATAAAGAAGAAGAACCCGCGGTGAACCGAGGAAAAATATCAAGATTCACAGAATCTTGAAAACCCAAAAAACTCGGGTATTTGAGTTGTATCTCTCCGCGGATGACTGAGCCGCCTCTGCCTATAAAAGGATCACCCGAGGCGATGGTTTTTCTTGCTGATTCTTTGTTGAATATCTGAAGTCCCGTGAGTGCTTCAAGCCTCACGAAGAACACTCTGCGCGCCCCCTGCGCGGCAGTGAAGCCCGGAGCCATCAGAGGCTCCGTGAGATCCTTTTGCGCACTTCTTGTGCAAAAGAAGAAGGAGGAAGGGCAACGCGACCTTGCACGCCCCCCTCTGTGCACCGCGCCCCCTTGCGCGGTTTGCACTTGCGTGCCCGCGGTGCCTTGCACCCGTGGCTTGCGCGACCCTTGTGGCTTGAGCCTTGCGCGGCAGTGTTGAGGAAGAGAGGCCGCGCCAAGCCTTGTGCGCCTGCGATGCTCATGCACCTTGCGCGGCTCTTACCTTGTGCACCCAAGCCTTGTGTGGCTGTTGAAGACAAGTGGAGGACGAGACCCTTTTTCTTGTGTGCCAAGTGAAGGAAGAGCACCTCGGGCAGTAGATGTGTCAAGTGGAGAAGAACCCGAGGGCCTTAGTGCTTATGTGCTAAACAAGAAGACCCGAGCCCTTGCACCCTTTGAGTGCAAAGTGAAGAAGAAGAACCTATGGGTGTTGTGTGTGCACCAAGTAAAGACCACACTTAAGATGTGTGTGTGCTTAACAAACAAAGTAGGAGGCCGTAGCTAAGTGTGTGCAAGAAGTGGAAGGCAAGGCTTGCACCTTGCGTTTGCAAAGTGAACAAAGTGGGTGCAAACAAAATCAACAAGATCGAACCTAGTGTGTGAACTAAAAGAGTATACACATTAGAAGAAGAAGAAGAAGTTCCACACTAAGGTAAAACACACTTCTAAGTGTGTGAACAATTTAAATATAGTGTGTGAAGATTGTGGAGAAGGTGTGTGCTATAATTGATTACACCCTTTGAGGGTTTATTGCACCAAGAGGAGGAACATGAGAGTGAATTCATGCATGCATGCACATGCACACGTGAACAAAGACAAATCAGTGGTGTGCATTTGAGTTGTCCAAGACCAGGAGGTTCTTGAAGAATTGATAAGGCCATGCTATCAGAGCATGAGGATGAAGAGCTGCCATGCACTCAGTGCATGATGTTGAAGTGAAGTGAGACTGAGCCAGACTGAAGTGAAAGATATTGTTTGTATGAGTTTTCAGTATTTGAGAAGAGCCTGATCAACAGAAGTGATCAGAAGTTGCTGAGCAAGACCAACAGACCTTTGAGAGGCTGTTGAAGATTCTTGAAGAGAGAGGCCAGGTCATCCTTAGAAGAAGGAGATAAATCCTGAGCAAGACGAGAAGACCTGTTCACCACAAGTGATCAGAAGAAGAGCAAGGCCAGCAGCCTTTATCCGAGGCTGCTGAGGATACTTGAAGAACTTAAAGTGAAGAAGAGCTACTCGTGTGACTTGAGGAGCCAGGAGAAGACCCTGTGGGACTCAGGGAGAAGAAGTCTTCAGTGGGATTCTGGAGAAGGCCAGTGGGACTCTGGTAACACTGTGTGAAGCAGTATAAAGACCCTCCTGTGGGACTCAGGAGAGATACAGTGGGACTCTGTATCGACCATTGTAATTTTAACAGGTTATAATGGAGAATCCATGCTGGGAGAGCATGGCAAGGATGTAGGCCTTTGGTGCCGAACCTTGTAAATCCTTGTGTCCTGTGCCTTTTCATTACTGCATCATTCGGGAAAGGTTGAGAGATACAAGAAGAGTGGATCGAGGCTTTAACCAGCCATAGAGGTTTAATTGATAAGAATCAATTAGTAAAAAGTTTTAAGGGATCAATGATTCACCCCCTCCCCCTCTCAGTGATTCACACTGATCTGGGCACTTCAATTGGTATCAGAGCGAGGTTACCTCTAAAAGATCCAAGGGAGTCTTTATGAAGTGCAGATTTGAGGAAACGAGCGACCAGCCTCAAATGGAGATATCTGCCAAGACTCAGAAAAATAGAAAGAAGAAACAGGCCAAGAAGATGAAGAAAGCCTGTCCTAGCTGTGATAAAGTTGAAACAATGAATGATCTTCAGAGTGCACTCAAATATCTTCAGAAGACAGTTCCCATGGAAGTGGAAAAGTGTATAGCTACAGGAATCCATGATCTTCATGAAGAAAAATCACAGTTAGAAGAAGAAGCCAATGCAATGGAAGATCAATTGGCTAAAAGGGTTTGCATAACCAACACTCTCAGAAAGCTGGTGAAGGCTAAAGATGAAACTGTTTCTCTTTGCAATGAAAGATATGAAGACACTGCTGAAGAATTGCAAAGAAGCCTTTCTGAGAAAGAAATCTTTATGATAATGATCAAAGAAGTTTTCCATGCACTGGAAAAGAGGCACAAAGTTTCAATGAATGTCAGAGATGCTCAACTTGAAGACAAAGTAAACATGGTAAAGGAGCTTGACAATTCATTACAAGAAATGAAGAAGGTGCATGAAGACCAGTTAGAACAGCTGAAAGAAAATTGGGAAGGAAGGCTAAGAACTATTGAGGATGAGAAGAACTCCCTCAATATGAAATGCTTCGAACTAGAGGTGATATTGAAAAATCAGCAATCACCCAAAGCCAAAGCCTCCCAGTCAACTGAATGGAGAAATGTTGCTACTCAAGTATGCTTTGAGAAGGATGATTCTAAGAGAAAGACATCCTCTAATAAAAGTGCAACATCTTCTAGAAAGAAGGCACCATCCATACCATCTTGTACTGATGCTTCTAATTTTGTTTCCACAAAAAGTGCAGGATGGAAGGATAATTCCAAACAAATATGGATGAAGACAGTAAAGAAGCAGAGCTCTCCTGAAACAGCACAACAGGTCAAGAAAAGTACCCTACAATCAGAAGGACTGAAGAGGTCAAGATTCGTGGGACAATGCTGGTGTTGTAACAAGTATGCGCATTGTGCAAAGGATTGTTGGTACAATCCACTGAATGCCAAAGAACAGAGGAAGCCCATGCCAAGGGGGAGCAAGCCAGAAGGAAGGAAGCAACATCCACAGGTCCAGAGACATCTGTTTACTGCAAATAGATTTGGATTACTCGACAACATCTGGGATGATTGAAAAAGTGGTCAAAAAGATACATGTCAATCTCCAACTGTATCCAGAGCTCAAAAGAAGAAAAGATCACAGAACCTGGCTCAGAATGATTCCTTGGAAAGCAAGCAGAAGAAAGTGGAAGATGCTCCCAAGAAGAGTTTGAGAAATGAAGAGAAGTCCTTGGAATTAAAATCCAAGAAGGGTGATGCATCCAGAAGGACCACCAAGAAATGATTCTACTGTGGAAAGAAAGGACAAATCATGGACCTTTGTAAAGAAGCCATGAAACTAAATAGAAGCAGACTGAACTCCAAAAGACAATCAATCAAGAAGAAGAAGGGATTGATTGAAAACAAGTTGCCTAAGAAAGGTAGCTTGACAGCATCTAAGGAACCATGTGGAACTTCCAGAACTGGGGCCACTCTTCCAAATGATTTACATGTCATATGGCCACATCAGTTGCAACTTGCCAGAGAACTACAAAGAGTTGAAGATGAAGCTCTGGAAATTTCTAAAGCAAAAGGGAAGAAGAAGGTTTCACATGAAGATGTTTTGAGATCCACACCAGCACAAACATCAATGAAGATCAAATGTGCAAGTGTGAAGACTGGTGAAAATGGGACATCTCGGTTGAGAGAATCTTCTCAACCTTGTTGTTCACATTGATGAACCAAGGAGGTTCCATCTTATTACCTTATACTATTGGTATTTATATGTGATGACATTGCAGGGAATTGAAGATGATGATCATTCTCAACTGGAGGATGGTTTGGACAGAATGGAGTGCACCCCTTGAGGGGGAGCCAATCTGAAGAAGATGGGATTCTGAGATTAATATCATCTTAAGAAAATGGATGAAAGGGGGAGCTTTATCTTTACACCTGAACTTTCTAATGAGTTTTGTGGAGTATGTGCAGGATTTAGCAATTCATTGTTATATATGAAAAATTTCAAACCCCTAAGCATGATCTCACATGTGTAGAGAATTATGGACAGCTTTGAATTCCTTGGTCATATCACTCTTGTTTTCTACACCGGGTTAGCCCAAGTAGACTTAGAGCTGATTTACTAAAGGTTCTTTGCTAAAGAGAACATGTGACATCATCCCTCTCTTAGTGTTTTTCAAGAAAATACTTTTCAAAGGGAGGAAGAGATTTTTGAAAGAGAACCACACCACACCTTTGCATTTGATTTCCAATAAGGGGGAGAAATATTGGCACACATATTGACCCATTCA
This sequence comes from Viscum album, assembly GCA_963277665.1. Classification (NCBI taxonomy): domain Eukaryota; kingdom Viridiplantae; phylum Streptophyta; class Magnoliopsida; order Santalales; family Viscaceae; genus Viscum; species Viscum album. The sequence continues at coordinate 93,597,864 of OY728125.1, forward strand.
TATGTGCTGAAGGAGTGTATTGACAACAAATACAAAGGGGGAGATTGAAGTGCACTGTGTTGCATTTGTTGTCAATGAGGAATGAAGTTGTCTTGGAATGAATGGAAGTCAAGGAATGTCAAGATGTGAATGCCAAAGGTTGTGAGGGTGTTGGTGGTGAAGGAGAATGGCCATGGTACTAAGATGCATGTCACTTAGGAGATTCACTAAGTGGTATTGGAAATTGTGGTTGAAACATTCTCCATGAACATCTGACGATTGTTGAGCTGCTCTTAAAGTTCAAAGAACTTGTATCCTGATGATACAAAGTCACAACAATGATAGAAGACCATTCATTGTTAAGACAATGCATGAAGAGATGAAGATGATCCATCCACACCTCCTAAGTGGATGAAGTGAGCTAAAGATGTCCATGCACTATGTGTTAGTGCATGTGAATGTGAAGAAGATCCAACTTGATCTCTGATTAGATCAATGAAGTTCATTGAAGAATTTCTGTGATTCAGGAGCTCAGTTGATGAAGAACCTTCAAGAATTTCCATTCCTAAGTAATAAATAAATGTTGAGGATGAATGTAGGAATTCTTAAGAAGAAGAAGACAAATGGAGGAGAAGAAGAATGGCTTGGGAAAAGATGAAGAGTTGTGGCATTTGGCATTTGAACTTGGTTACTTTGTTTTTAACAAAGTACTTGTTCTATTACTTGCAAAAAAAATTAGCCATCTCAAGCCAGCCTTAAGGGTTCAACCCCCAAGGCACATGTGGGCCTAAGGCGCCACGCCCAAGGGGGGATCCCATGTGGCCAGCCCGAGCGGCAGGGGGGCCGTGTGTAAGCCCCTGAGGACACGCGGTGGTGAAACCCGCGCGCCCGAAGGATGCATAGTGGGCGCTAGGAGCGCGCCCGCAGGGAGCAGAGTGGGCGCAGAGCGCGCCCGCAGAGAGAACCCGGTGCGGGGCGGCACCGGGAGGGGAGAAGATTCAATTGCGGGGTTGAGGGAGCGCTTGGGTAATAAGCTGCGGAAAAATCGGAGGCCGTTTCGATGTGGGACGCGGATTTTTTCCGCGGGAGTGATCCTGGCCGCACGATCGATCGCGCGCCAGATCTCGGCCACACAACTGATCCGCGGCGAGGCGATCTGATCCAGGACGTCCGATGTATCTCCATCGCCTGATCCGACGGCCGTGGCTCGTCTTCCACCTCGAGCTCGAGCCGAAGCCACCCGCGAAGCCGCCGCTGAACCAGGAGCCTCCCGAACGACTATTTTGAGTTCCCGGCCACCTCCGAGCAAACCGAGACCTCCATGGTGATCGTCTCGACGCACTGAACCCATCCATGCATTAAACTGAGCCTGCATGCAACAAAAGAGAATATTCGATGAAGGCCGAAGCAACCGGAGGTGCGAGGCCCATGTGTTTGTGCTCAAATTTTTAAACAGAGACTCTGCGTGCATTCCATGCACATACACATAGACAAAAATAAAGAAGAAGAACCCGCGGTGAACCGAGGAAAAATATCAAGATTCACAGAATCTTGAAAACCCGAAAAACTCGGGTATTTGAGTTGTATCTCTCTGCGGATGACTGAGCCGCCTCTATCTATAAAAGGATCACCCGAGGCGATGGTTTTGCTTGCTGATTCTTTGTTGAATATCCGAAGTCCCGTGAGTGCTTCAAGCCTCACGAAGAACACTCTGCGCGCCCCCTGCGCGGCAGTGAATCCCGGAGCCATCAGAGGCTCCGTGAGATCCTTTTGCGCACTTCTTGTGCAAAAGAAGAAGGAGGAAGGGCAACGCGACCTTGCACGCCCCCCTCTGTGCACCGCGCCCCCTTGCGCGGTTTGCACTTGCGTGCCCGCGGTGCCTTGCACCCGTGGCTTGCGCGGCCCTTGTGGCTTGAGCCTTGCCCGACAGTGTTGAGGAAGAGAGGCCGCGCCAAGACTTGTGCGCCTGCGATGCTCATGCACCTTGCGCGGCTCTTACCTTGTGCACCCAAGCCTTGTGTGGCTGTTGAAGACAAGTGGAGGCCGAGACCCTTTTTCTTGTGTGCCAAGTGAAGGAAGAGCACCTCGGGCAGTAGATGTGTCAAGTGGAGAAGAACCCGAGGGCCTTAGTGCTTATGTGCTAAACAAGAAGACCCGAGCCCTTGCACCCTTTGAGTGAAAAGTGAAGAAGAAGAACCTACGGGTGTTGTGTGTGCACCAAGTAAAGACCACACTTAAGTTGTGTGTGTTCTTAACAAACAATGTAGGAGGCCGTAGCTAAGTGTGTGCAAGAAGTGGAAGGCAAGGCTTGCACCTTGCGTTTGAAAAGTGAACAAAGTGGGTGCAAACAAAATCAACAAGATCGAACCTAGTGTGTTCACTAAAAGAGTATACACATTAGAAGAAGAAGAAGAAGTTCCACACTAAAGTAAAACCCACTTCTAAGTGTGTGAACAATTTAAATATAGTGTGTGAAGATTGTGGAGAAGGTGTGTGCTATAATTGATTACACCCTTTGAGGGTTTATTGCACCAAGAGGAGGAACAGGAGAGTGCATGCATGCATGCATGCACATGAACACGTGAACAAAGCCAAATCAGTGGTGTGCATTTGAGTTGTCCAAGACCAGGAGGTTCTTGAAGAATTGAGAAGGCCATGCTATCAGAGCATGAGGATGAAGAGCTGCCATGCACTCAGTGCATGATGTTGATGTGAAGTGAGACTGAGCCAGACTGAAGTGAAAGATATTGTTTGTCTGAGTTTTCAGTATTTGAGAAGATCCTGATCAACAGAAGTGATCAGAAGTTGCTGAGCAAGACCAACAGACCTTTTCAGAGGCTGTTGAAGATTCTTGAAGAGAGAGGCCAGGTCATCCTTAGAAGAAGGAGATAAATCCTGAGCAAGACGAGAAGACCTGTTCACCACAAGTGATCAGAAGAAGAGCAAGGCCAGCAGCCTTTATCCCAGGCTGCTGAGGATACTTGAAGAACTTAAAGTGAAGAAGAGCTACTCGTGTGACTCGAGGAGCCAGGAGAAGACCCTGTGGGACTCAGGGAGAAGAAGTCTTCAGTGGGATTCTGGAGCAGGCCAGTGGGACTCTGGTAACACTGTGTGAAGCAGTATAAAGACCCTCCTGTGGGACTCAGGAGAGATACAGTGGGACTCTGTATCGACCATTGTAATTTTAACAGGTTATAATGGAGAATCCATGCTGGGAGAGCATGGCAAGGATGTAGGCCTTTGGTGCCGAACCTTGTAAATCCTTGTGTCCTGTGCCTTTCATTACTGCATCATTCGGGAAAGGTTGAGAGATACAAGAAGAGTGGATCGAGGCTTTAACCAGCCATAGAGGTTTAATTGATAAGAATAAATTAGTAAAAAGTTTTAAGGGATCACTGATTCACCCCCTCCCCCTCTCAGTGATTCACACTGATCTGGGCACTTCACCTTACTTGAGTGATAAGTATGCTATCATATTATAAAATGATATATAACACTAACTTGATTGATAAGGCAGGGGGAATAGGCCCCGAGTGACTAGAACCTTGTACCTATCTGGTGATCTATGATATAGACCAAATTCCCTTGTTGTTATTTCATACACATGTTGGGTGAGAAATTCTAACAAGTATAGTGATATATAATATGAAATGACAACACCTTGAGTGATAAGGTGCTAGAATGACCCTTACTTGAGTGATAATGAAGTTATCATATAATAACATGATATCTAATCTAACCCTACCATGATTGATAAGGTAGTGGTCAATATGATGGCCTCACCTTGAATGATAAGGTTCTAGATGAACCCAACCATGAGTGATAATGGAGCGTTTGGAATGTGATTTTAGACCTACCATTGTTAATATGGTATTATTTCAGAAAATGGATTTACATTGATCATAATGTATCAACATTGATGTTTGTTGAGTGAGAAGGTTGGTATGTGATATGTAGTTGTATGATACACTACCTTTAGTAGTATGAAAGATGTTGGGAGTTGAGTGATGAGCTATATTGACCGAGAAGTATTAGTCTAGGTCTTTGATAAGGGTAATAGTAGTGGATACTTATAAATATGTTGGCCTAGAAAAGACATGTGTGAAGATAATTTACTATTTTGAAAGCGGTAAATTACTACTTGTGTGGAGGTAATAAAGAGGTAATAAAGAGGTACACGAGGGAAAATATTGATCCTTTCCATTTTTCACTTAGCAGTAATGAGACAAGTGGATCTTTTTTAAGGACATGAAATGATTATTTGAATGAATGTATATAAATTATTTCGTATTACAAATGGTGTGAAAATTATTAAGGCATCTTCCCCACATATCTTGACTTTTCTTTCATGTTTAAAATTAATCCAATGGTGTTCATGAATCTCATGAATGAGATCTTCAATACATATCTCAACTCTTTCATTGTGGTGCTTACTGATGATATCCTTATATACTCACCGACCATTGATATACACATTGGACACCTATAGATTTTTTTTACACATTGACCACATTATATGTTTTATAAGATCTCAAAGTGTCATTTATGCTTCCATAAAGTATGTTTTCTTAGGCACGTAATCTATAATATGGGAATTTATGTGGACCCAAAGAATTTATAGGTTGTGGTGTCATGAGAAGTCACACGAAACATGTTTGAGATTGTGGGTTTCCTTTTCTTATTCGAGTTTTACATGTGGTTCATTTAAATCTTTTCCCCTTTAGAAGTTCCTATTACTAGGATTAATAAGAATGTAGTTATGTTTGAGTGGTCAGAAAATTTTAAAGAGGGATTCCTAAAAAGTAAATGAAGTTTTGATCCTACTGAATTACAATAAATTATGATTCCGAAATGAGGTCTCCAAATTGATCCCCGAGCTTGAATTGGACTTATGGACATTTCTTGCATTGGACAGAGAGGTGTAGTATCTATGTGGAAGGTTCTATATTGTCCTCATCATATCACATATGAGAATGTGTCAACATTGGAATGATATTAAATAAAAAATCATAGTCAATGTAATATTTTCAAATATTGATAACATTTATCATTAAATAAAAGTACAAGGGTCTGATGTTTCTCAACATAATGACGTATTAATCATGATCTATGATGGATATAACATTATTAAATTCCATAGTAATTTTACATGGTTGGATTATGCATGGGGATTTTTCTTCTCCTACTACACTCAGTAAATGGGTCTTCCACGGTTTCTACAACATTGATAGTCTAAGTAGGGACATGGCTAGAATTACAGATTCTTCCATAGAATGTGCCTTATACGATATACTCGGGTCCTACGAAATCATTCTACAGTTCCATAATTGGGTTCAAAGAACTCAAGTTGATCTCCATACTCATCCACCTTCCCAACCCCCCCCCCCCCACTACGCCACCTGCACAACCACCACCCCACCTGTACAGCCCCCTACCCATCCACCCTCCCCCTGCCTAGCCTAGCCTAACCCCCTGTACATCCCACCCCCTCCCGCACCTACCCAGCCCCCTTCCCCATATCTAGCCTAACCCCATTCACATCCCACCCCTCCCCCACCTGCCCAGCCCCCTCCCCAACCTGCACAACCACCACCCCCACCTGCACGACCCTCTTCCCAACCCCCCTCCCCCATCTGCCCAGCCCCCCACCTGCACAGCCCCCCTTCCCTTCCCCCTCCCCCTGCCTAGCCTAGCCTAACCCCTTGCACATCCCACCTCCACCCCCACCTTCCCAACCCCCAACTACCCCACCTGAACAGCCACCACCCCACCTGCACAACCCCCCCCCCCTCTCCGCCCCTCCCCCATACATAACCCCCCACCCCACCTGCACAACCACCACCCCAACTGATCGATGATCAGTTGGAGGCCATTTTGGTAGATTTGGGATATTTCTAAACGTGGTGTGTCTTGTGATTCTAATGTACTAGAGGTACCCCTCATAGGATGTATGTTCTTACTATGGAATTTTTCCCATTTTAGGTATTTTTTGAATGTCTTGGGAAAAGATTTTGGGTGCACCTGAGGACGCTATAGTTGGAAATCACTTTATATTGTCACATTGAGGACCATGGGAGCCATGTGTTTTGGTTTGGAACTTAGGTGGGTCAAAGAGAGCCAATATTGGTTGCTGTTAGAGGATAATATCCCAGGGACCATGAAGAGGGTATGTTATTTATTTTATGTGAGTTGATCGATGCTTCTAGATCAGCTATTTGAACAGTGGGTTGAAGGCTAGATCATCCCATGTTTGGTTGGAATTTGGTCTTGATGTTTGAGGATATTTTTGGTCAGGACTCTAGTCCAAGGAGGAGACACATTTGACGATATGGCTTCTATATTTAAGAGAAGAATATTTTTATAAAGAGAATGTCAGTAGGGATGATTCTGGAATTACCAAACAGGAGAGGAGAGAGAACTCCTCTAAAGTCCCAGGACAATCTACCTTCTAACCAAAATCCAGACTCCCTAACAAACTAACCTCCCCACCTATTTATAACCACCGCTGGACTGAATCAATAGAAATAGGAAATAATTACAATATTACCCTTAATTAATCCCCCACCCCCTTTTTTGATATGTAAACAGAACTGGTGTCCTGAACCGGCCACCAGACTCCTCCCGCTGGCCATCTGACTCCTCCTGATACCTATCAATTCCTCCCTCTTGAAGAACCACCTTGTCCTTGAGGTGGATATTAGTTAACTGGTCATTTATTACAAAATCATATTCCCAAGTCATCTCTTCTACAGCTCTTCCATGCCATTGGACAAGCCAAAATAGGGTTCTGCCTTGAGACTTTTTTGGTAGAATCACCACAGGATATTCATATTTTTCTATAATTTCTTCTGGTAAAAATTCTTCTTCCTGAGTTCTCTCTATGGAAGACTTTAATTGAGAAACATGGAAAACAGGGTATACCCTGCTGTTCCTAGGAAGCTGTAGTTTGTAGGTTATGGATCCAATCCTTTCAACAATTGGGAAGGGTCCATGATAATGGGCTACTAACTTGGATATTACCTCAGTCACACTACTAAGATTATTGGGTTTTATTTTTACCCAAACCAAATCTCCAATTTGAAAAACAACTTCCCTCCGATGTTTGTTAGCATACTTCACCATAAGTTGTTGTGCTTTATGAAGATTAACCCGTAATTGTTTCAGTGTATCATCATGAGATACCAAAACTATTTCCATATCTTCAACAACAACCGATCATTTGGTATAATGCACAATATGTGGTGTTTTGAATCCATATACAACCTCAGAAGAAGTTTTACCTATAGAGGTGTGAAATGAAGTATTGTAACTGTACTCTGCCCAGGACAACCAGGAGGCCCAATGTTTGGTTTTATCAGAAGAAAAACATCCCAAATAAACCTCCAAACATCTGTTCACTACATCTATTTGTCCATCGCTTTGTGGGTGGTAAGAAGAAATCATCTTTCTTGGTGTTCCCTATAATTTGAACAGATCTCGCCAGAACAGGCTAGTGAACAAAGGATCCCTATCACTGACTATAGCAAAAGCAATTCCATGTAAGCACACAACTTCCTTTAAGAAAACTTCTGCCACTGATTTTGCAGTAAATGGATGTTTAAGAGGGATGAAATGTGCATATTTATTGAGTCTATCAACACAGAAAAATATAACTTCATAACCTTGTAATATTGGAAGTCCAGAAATAAAATCCATTGAAACTTCTTCCCAAATTAAACTGGGAATTGGGAGTGGTTGTAAAAGTCCTGCTGGGCTTAAAGCCTCATATTTATTCTTTTAACAAACTTCACATTCCCGAACAAACTGTAAAACTCGACGAGTCATCCCGAGCCAATATGAACCTCTTGCTAGGCATTTATATGTTTTCAAATACCCCAAATGTCCTCTCATTGGAGAAAACTGGTAATGTAGTAACATTTTTGGAATCAAAGAAGACTCACTGGGTGAAACCATTCGGTTCTTATAGAATAACAGTCCATTCCGAATTGTATATCCAAGTTTTTCCTCCCTACCCTGCTTGAGTTGTTCCATTATTGCTGAAATCTTTGCATCTTGAACCAACTCTTTCTTAATAACACCTAGTTCCTCCCATCCGGGTTCTGAAATTGAGATCTGAAAATACTCCCTATCTTGCGGCACCCTGGATAGAGCATCAGCAACATTATTCAATATCCATGGTTTATAAATAACAACAAAACCTTACCCAAGTAATTTTTCTTGCCAACACTGATGATCTATTGAAACCACATTTTGATTAAGAATGTGTATGAGGATTCTATGGTCTGTAAAAACCTCAAACCTCCTTCCAATAAAATATTGTTTCCAATGTTGGATTGATAGAACCAATGCCATAAGCTCCTTCTCATAAATAGATTTCTTCAAATTAGTATCAGATAATGCTTTGCTGAAATAGGCTAAAGGCCTCCCTTCTTGAATCAACACAGCTCCAATACCGAATCCCGAAGCATCACATTCTACAACAAATCCTTTAGAAAAATCAGGCATACTCAGAATAGGAGTAGAAGTCATCTTCTCTTTCAGTAAATCAAACGCCTCCTGAGTTTAAGGAGTCCATTTATACCCCTCTTTTTTAGTCAATGCCGTGAGCGGTCTGGCTATTTTCCCATAATCCTTAACAAATTTCTTGTAATATCCAGTAAGCCCCCAAAATCCCCTCACTTATTTAACATTCTTGGGTTTCGGCCACAATTTAACAGCCTCCAATTTCGTTGGGTCCATAGCCACTCCCTGAAAAGAAATTATGTGCCCCATGTATTCCATAGTTCGTCTACCGAAGGAACATTTTTTAATATTGGCATACAACTTGTTTGCTATCAACAACTAGAGTATTACCTGTACCGAATGTAAATTCTCTTCCCAGTTTCTGCTGTAAACTAGTATGTTCCAGCCAGGAGCAAAGGGAGCGGGAGGAAGTGGGGAAACATTCCAGTCTTCGCCTCCTTCCCCATTAACTATGGGTGAGTAATGTATCTAAAACTCTATCTAGTTATCCTACATTGAATTCCGATAGGACTGAAAACCGCTGCGGGGTGTCGTCCTGGAGAAGGGCCAAATCACGACGTGACCGTGTCGTGACTATGGCTTGATCACGACATGACCGAAGCGTGACCACGGAGTGACCGAGGCGTGACCGCAGCATGACCACAGGGTGACCCCTGCATGACTGCAGCATGACCTCGGCATGACTGCAGCGCGACCACGACCGGTTGTCCTAGTATAACGACATCTGTGGGGTAGCATCTTCCAACCAAGAGTGAAGGGAGTGGGAGGAAGTGGGGAAATATTCCAGACATCGCCTCCTTCCCCATTATCTATGGGTGGGTAATGTATCTAAAACTCTATCTAGGTATCATACATTGAATTATAATAGGACTGCAAACTTCTGAGGGGTGTCATCCTGGAGCAGGGCCAAATCACGGTGTGACCGCGGCGTGACCCCAACGTGACCACAGCGTGACCGTGGCATGATATTGTCACTTGTGCGTACGTACATATTACCGTATCCACGAATGCGATGACATTCATTCCCCATCGTATCCATTCAAGAATGAATTTTATTGGATGATTAAAAATAATATTTAAGGACATGATATCATTCTGGATATGAATAAGATACAACCTATCCATAACAAACATGGCTTACGTAACAAAACAGACAAAGGAAAATGAATCCATTAACACCCGAAACGACGATAATACTAAAAAAAATCAATGATAAAAGATCATATATGATATCATATCAATGTATATTATGCTTGTATAATTTAATAACAATTATTTGACCATTATACAGGAGGTTAACCAACCCTCAACCAAGGAAATTACAAGGTAAGGGTTATTTCACAATCTCTTCATTATCAGAGGTTGTTTATACGTAATTATCTACTCAGACCTATTTATCATCAACATCCATGTTTCTTAAAAGTGTATTTCAAAACATTCTTTCTATTTTACAGAATATGGGTTAAAGTCATTTATACCCTAGTTTTACTTTTTATAATATGTTTATAAAGGAATCTTTCCGTCGTTTTCCAAACATGGTCCTTTTTAACCTTTTCGACAGAATTAAGGTAAGAATGTCTTTTTTAACTTATACGGTGGGTGCAGCAATTTTCTGCCATTATAAATTCTTCATAGCATCCCTTACAATCTTATAATAATATTTTCAATTTAAATGTTTTATTTTATAATTATGTGACTTTCAAATGATTTAAAAAAAAGAGATATTTCGCTAAAATAGTTTTGATTTCATCTGTGTCAACATCCGTTGATGGATTTTAAGCTTATTTGAAGTTGATTTATTATGATACAAAACTTCCATATTATATTGATGTTTTTGTGATATGTTTGACTGTGGATGTGTTATTTTTATACAATTCATGGTTTATGGAGAAAGTATTGAAATTTCGTATTCTAGTTTTAATATGAATGTTTATGTTATGTTTAAACCTGTTCATATAAGGAATGTATTGGACTTAATAAGTGACGGGTGGAGCCTGCTATAGCTCCACGATGAATTAGTAGGTATCATGAGACAAAGTAGTGTCTTGTCATGAGGCCATGATAAAATATTATTTGTATTCTTGGTACGAGGCCTTGGCTACGTGGTTATGATAGTCTGGAATTATGCATTCCATCATTATGAAAGTGGTTATTGATATTTCATGTCATTATTCGACTAGTAGAATATCCATGTGAATAAGTAAATGGAATTATTTGATTTTATCTTTGCCATATTATCTTAAGTTCAAGTTTAAAAGTCTTTTGTTTTAGTTATACATTGCCTTAAATGTTTATGTTTATTTATGAATGTTTCCACTATATTGTTATCCTTACTGAGCATCTGAGCTCACCCCTTTCAATGTTTTATTTTTCCCATGATGTGAAGAAGTAATTTATGAATGACTTATAGGTATAGTATGTGGGGATATGAGTGTGGACTATGGAGACTATTTTGTTTTAATTTTCATTTTTATGATGTAATGTAAGACTTATGAATATATCTAGTGTTTCCAAGGACACTAAACCAATCGGTCATTCAAGATTTGATCCTTCTTGTGATCATGCCAATGTTATGTAATAATGTACCGACTCTGGGTAACTGGGGTTGGGGCGTTATATTTGGTATTAGAGGATGTTTAGTACAAACATTGGAAGCTAGATTTAGATAAACTCTAATTAGAGCACATAGACCTAAGAAGGAATTTGAGGATTAGTGTAGAAGAACTTCCTATAATTTTGGTATTGTAGATATTTTGTGAGTTTTCCGAGCAATACATCCCTTTCTGGATATGAGAAGGTAGAGGCAGCTCTGGCACAGATGTACCTCAGGGTAAAACCCGAAAACACTGCTTTGAGCTAGACTCGAACAGGAACTGGTGCACAACAATGGGCCTTGCTACACTCTTGGTTATGACACTCCCGAGGAATATGCTTCAGATAATTCTCATTTTCCTTACGAACCATTATGAAGGGTTTATGAGTATATAATTTCTCAAAGAAAACATTTTTATGATTATGGATTATATCCATAAACTGTTCAATTTATGTTTAGTGTTTTACAAGTATGGAATTATGTAATTTGATTCATAAACTGATCTAGTTTATGACATTGTTTAGAAATGGCACATAGTGGAAGGAATGGAAACTGTATCAATGCACACACTCCATGTAGGGATTTCCCTCCTTCTCATGATAATTATAGTGGAGCTAGTGATGCAACTGGTGCTGAACAGCTAATCACCATACTGGGACAACTCCCTCAGGTTATGAATAATAACCTTACCCGTTTGGAGCACCTTGATCCGTAGCATGGTGGATAAATGTTAGATAGCTTCATGAGGTAACATCCACCAACATTCAATGGGAATACAAATCCCTTGGTATATGACCAATGGATAAATTCTTCAGAGAAAATATTCCATGCCTTGGGGAGTAGTGAAAGAGAAAAAGTAATCATGGCAGTTTACCACCTCACTGGAGATGCTGATCAATGGTGGTCATTGATAGAAAACACGAAGGAAGATGATGAAGTATCAGATATGTAATGGAGGGAGTTCAAATATCTTTTCATAGAAAAATACTTTCCTCGAGACCATCGAGTAGATATGGAAAGGAAATTTCTGAGTCTGAGGCAGAAAGAAGATGAGAATGTCGCAAAGTAAGAGGCTATCTTTACAAGGTTAGCGAGGTATGCTGCAGATTATATACGTAACCAAAGAAGTAATATTGATCATTTCTTTGATGGGTTAAAACCATTTCTCCATCGAGCATTAGTCTCACAAACCTTCTCGTCGTACAAAGATATTGTCTCCTGTGATATCAAGACAGAAAAGGAATTCTCTAAGTCTTATGACTTTAAAGAAAATAAAGAGAAGAAGAGATCTACTGATCAATCTGGAAATGGAAATAAGGGGAAGAAGGGAATAGTTGAAAATCCATCATGCAGTAAATGTGGGAAGAAACACCCCGGTACTTGCCTAAAAGGAATGGGAGTCTATTACAAGTGTGGTGAAAATGGCCACGGAGCTCATTATTTCAAGGGAAATATAGTTGCTGTCAACGTGGAATGCTTTAATTGTAGAGAGATGGGACGTTATGAAAATGAATTTCCTAAGCATAAGTGGAACCTTCCTCAGAAAAGGCCAAGGGATCAAGGAAAAGCTTATTCTATCACTACTACTGAGGTAGAAGCTCCGAAAGATGTGGTGGAAGGTAATTTAATGGTTTCCTCAAGTTTAGAAAATGCTTTATTTGATTTTGAATCATCTCATTGTTTCATATCTTCCCAGTTTGCTAAGAAAATTAGATATTTCCAATTTTATTTAACAAGAGAGTTGTCAGAAAAAACCCTAAGGGAAGTATCATTGCTACAAAGTTCTGTGGATCCATTCCCATTAGGGCATGTAAACGTTCTTTATCTATGTCACGACCCATCCTCGGGGCCCGTGCCGTGACTACCCCAAGCCCGCCTTCCATAGGCCAGGGGCTGGCGACTATCACCAAGGCATAATTCCTGGTAAAAAGGGAAGGCATTGCCTTTGTAAAGTAAATGAACACCATAGAGCAAACAAGCAGAAGTAAAAACTAAGTAAAAACTGGGTACAAAAGTAAGTGCGGAAAAGTAAGTGGGCCAAAAAACAAACTCAAACCGAAAGTAAAGTACAACGGAAAATCGGAGTACATCAACTAAAAAGTAAAGCTAAAGCGTCGAGCCATCCACTGGAAGTCCCACATGAAGGGTGGGTACATATAGCCTCCACAGCTCCTCGGGTCCAACCGTCCGCTCCGAGTACGCCCCGCCCAGTGGTCCACCTCCGGGTACAGACCTGCTCCGCAAGCCTGAACCACGATCAGCGCTGTCCGTCGTCTGCAACCAACATAATGTAGTGCGGGAATAACCCGTGTAGGGGTGAGTATAAGCTACTTAGTAGGGACCCCAAGACCCCCGAAGGTCTCCCAGAATCCACAAAGGATAATCCACAAAGGAAATATACAATCACGAAGTAACATCCGACACTACTTAGGTATATGCCCATACAAATACCTAAGCCATGAATTCTCGTTCGACTCCAACATCCGAGCTCAAGTACAACCTAGTCTACACAAGAAATCACAACCCGATCCACACAGGGAAGCATAACGTAATCCACACAGGATATCAAGTCAATCTTATCGATGATAAGGACTTAAAGTCAAGATTCATCTCACACAGGTACACTTCTTCGTAAGACGATAGAGATGATCAGATGTAGCCACTGATTCATTTAAGCCGTTGGACCCACACAGGATCAATACGTACTAACCCCCGCAATGACCCACAAAGGATCGATAGGTAACTAACCTCCGCAATGACCCACAAAGGATCGATAGGTAACTAACCCCCACAATGACCCACAAAGGATCGATAGGTAACTAACCCCCCTAATGTCCCACACAGGATCAAACCCACACAGGATCTGTAGGCGCTGGCCCACACAGGACCGCTGAGCGCTGACCCACATAGGATCTGACCCACACTAAATTAGTAGAACTGATCCACATAGGATCACTGAGTGCTGTAGTCGTCATCGTCGAATCCACGGAGGATTTCTGTACACTCGTCATCGTCGTCGCAGTCGCAGCCAGCTCTAGGTTTCCCGCACAAAGCAAGCTTGTTCAGGAGGGTCCGCTCCAAGAGCTGAGGGGCTGATACATCAACAGAAACATATTCTGGATTTGATGTATCCAAAAGTTCCGTATCATCAACAGGAACTCAATGTCACAGACGGCGCGTCAATCGGACGCCCGGTCTGAGAGTTATTGGCGTTTTCGATCCAGGGCCCCGGTCGATTTTTAAGTCAAAACCAACCCGACCATACTACAATTGCATCGAAACCTCGATCGGAGTAAGCCAAAAGATCCGTCTCACTAAGAGGTATCCATCAAAGTCGATGGCACGTCAATCGGACGTCCGGAGCTCAAGTTATAAGTGTTTCTGTTCCGAGGGCCCGGTTGGTTTCGTGAACGATCCAACCCGGCCGAACCAAAAGTCCTTCGAAACCTTGAGTGCGATATACCGAAACGACCGTCTCAATCCATGGATTGCATCGCAGCTGATGGTGTGTCGATCGGAGGTCCGCAGCCCATGTAATGGGAAAAAGACCATGAGGGGTCCGGTATTAGGGGGTTCGGGCCCGGTCCGACCATGCCCGATACCCTCTGGGTCGGCACGAACCGGGGAGACCCGACCCGAGTCCGGGTCCAGGCCACTTGGGCACGGCGCGGCCCGGCCTGGCCTGGGCGCTGCCGGCCTGGCGGCTTGGCTAGGCCAGGGTGGCTAGGCGGGCAGGCGGCTCGGCCTTTACGGCCGAGCGAAGGGGGGGGGGGGGGGGCGCTGCCCCCCGCGTGGTAAAACCGCGGCCCCCATGTGGGGGGCCGCACCTGCTGGCTAACCAGGGGTTACGGACCCCCGGTTTTCCCCCTGACCGGCCGGCCCGCTCTAGCCGGCCGGCTGCAACCACCACAGGACCGACATGTTCCGGTCCCCCTGCTCCGACGCCGGCGGCCTGGAACCGACCGTCGGTCCTTGCTCCGACGCGGCCTAACCCGCGGCCTTGATCCGTCCGGTGTGGCACGACAGCGCAGCGCCCCTCCCCCGTAGCCCTGCTCCAGCCACGGTGTCTTCGAGGTTCCTTCGTGTTTCTTCGGCGCGGCGCGTCGACGCCACAGATTAGTTCATTTTCTACGGCGTGGCGCGACGGCGCCGCGCTTCTCCACCCTTTAACATTCCCGCACGGTGCTTCGGCACCGCGCCACCTTACACGTGCCGCAACAAAAATCAACCAAAAAGGGGGAGGAGGGTCAGCCATGTTTGTGCGGTCCGACCTCCTCCCGTTATTGCGATAACAGGAGGCTCAAATTGGAAAGAAGAATGCGAAAGAAGTAATCACGAACAAACAATTTAAAATAAACCCCTACCTCGAGCGTAGTCGTCGAACGAGGTTGTCACGGAAAGGGACGTCGCGGAATTGATCACCGCGGAAGAAGGCGGATCGTCGCGTCGTAGAGGAAAATTGTCTCCCTTTCTTTGATGTGGAAAGGAAGAACGAGGTGACGTGTGTCGGGTCGTCGATCTCCAAGGAAGGCGCCTCTCATCGTCATCTGTCGTCGGAGGTCGGTGTTCTTCGCGTTTTTCGTCGAGGAGGATGAACTTCAAGAACCTGAGCGAATTCTCCCCAGCCTCTCACAACCCAAAAAATTTAATAAAATAAGAGTTGTCTTATTTTATTAACACACAAGCCAACTATTTGAATTTCAAAAAAAATAAATAATCAATTAATTGAATTAATTGAGGAGTTTTAAACAACCCAATTAATGAGGCGTTTATTATCCAGATTAAACACAAGGGTTGACTTTATTAAAAGGGGGGTGTGAATGTGTTACTTAATTTAAGGAGGGGTTGAGAAAATGTGGGGCTCGTGTGGGCCCCACCCCACAAATATCCTACCTAGTGGTGTAGGATGTTGTGGGTCCCACCTTAACCTCTTATCTTAGGTTAAACCACTTCAAATAAAATAATTTGGTCGCACCATTTTATATTATTCATTTACCTAACCCGAAAATTTAAAAACCACACCTGAGCAAACGCAACTCCGGAAAAGGTGTTTTTAAGCAATTACCGGCACTGTGATTCCATCAGTGCCCTTAGATTTTGATTCCGAGCACTGGTTCAAAAGTTAGAAAAACCCACTCGTTCGTTCACTGAACGTACCCAAGATGAACATCAAGAAATGATTCTAGGAACACCGGGCCTCCGAATCAGGTGCCGTCAGAAACTGCGTTCTTGTAAAATCCCAAAGAAAATTAAGAAAAAATATCCCTTGAATTTTACGGGTCTTTACATTACTACCACCTTAGGGCTTTACGTCCCCGTAAAGATACATGAAAAACTAGGGAAACAAATGTGGGTACTGAGCACACATCTGAGCCTCCCGCTCCCAAGTGCTCTCCTGGAGGTTCCCGTGCTGCCATCTGATGCACACTAGAGGAATCGACCGTCCACATAGGACCTGCTCTTGTTGATCCTAAATCTCCACCGGGACCTCTGTAAATGTCACCCCATCATCAAAGTCCAGCTCCCCATGGTCAATGATATTCGTCGGGTCGTGCACGTATCTCCTCAGCTGAGATACGTGGAAGACATCGTGCACCCGGTGCAACTGAGGTGGTAGAGCCAGGCGATAAGCCACCTCACCTATCATGCTGAGGACTTGAAATGGTCCAATGAAGCGTGGAGATAACTTTCCGCCTAAGCCAAATATCTATAATCCATGTCGAGGTGAGACCCGCAAGAAGACGTGGTCGCCATCCTCGAACTCCAGTGGCCTCCGCCTCCTGTCAGCATAAGACTTCTGTCGGCTCTGAGCTGTCCTCATCTGCTCCTGGATGACCTAGACATTTTCTGTCATGGAATGGACCATATTTGGTCCCACAAGTGCAAAGTCCCCAGGGTCTGTCCAGCACAGAGGTGATCTGCAAGGTCGGTCGTACAACGCCTCGTATGGTGCCATCCCGATGGTGGAGTGGTAGCTGTTGTTGTACACGAACTCCACCAAGGGTAGGTGATCCTCCCAGCTGTGACCAAAGTCGAGGAAACAAGCACGGAGCATGTCCTCGAGAGTCTGAATGGTCCCCTCCATCTGACCATCCGTCTGAGGGTGAAAGGTGGTGCTCAGACGTAGCTGTGTCCCGAACACCTCCTCCAACCCCTTCTAAAGACGGGAAGTAAAGCGAGCATCTAGATCGGAGAATATAGATGATGGAACACCATGAAGCTGTACAATCTCTTGAATGGAGAGGCATCCAAAGTTCTCTACTGAGCCCTACTCTCTGATTGGTAAGAAGTGAGCCGACTTTGTGAGTCGGTCGACAATCACCCAAATGGAGTCGTGACCTCTGGAAGTGCATGGAAGTCCCATCACGAAGTCCATAAATATCCAATCCCACATCCACTCCGGGACCTCCATGGGATGTACCAAGCCTGCTGGTACCTGGTGCTCTGCCTTCACCTGCTAGCAGGTGAGGCATCGAGAAACGAACTCTACGACAACCTTCTTCATGCCCGGCCACCAGTGCTGTCGTCAGAGATCCTGGTACATCTTTGCCACTCCAGGATGTACCGCCAAAGGGGAAGTGTGAAACTCTCTCCGCACCTCCTCCCGTAAAGCAACTTGTACCAAGGTACGTCCTCTGAAAAGGAGGTCATGCTATCCTCCTACAGAGAAACCATCATGTGCCTGTCCTGAGGATATTTGTGCACGCCACGTCTCACAGTCAGCATCCCCACACTGTGCCTCTCTGACCCGCTGCAGTAGTGGAGGAGTGATTGTGAGTGAATGGAGGAAGGCTGATCCATCTCTATCCATGAAGGATATCTGCAAAGCGGCTAGCTGCTCCGTCGCCTCCCCAAGTAGCTGAATGCCCGACCTCCTGCTGAGTTCATCAGCTGCTACATTCCCATTTCTAGGAGTATAGATTATCTCAAAGTCATAGTCCTGGAAGAACTTGAGCCATCAACACTGTATCAGGTTTAGTTCTTTCTATGAGAAGATATAACTGAGACTCTAGTGGTCAGAATAGATTGTAAAGTGCTCTCCCATCAGATAGTGTCGCCACATCTTCAGAGCGAAGACCACTTCTGCTAACTCCAGGTCATGGGTAGCGTAGTTTTTCTCATGCTGCCTCAACTGACGTGATCCATAGATGATCACGGCCCACTCCTGCATCAGGACACAACCGAGTCTGGTCCCTGATGCATCTCAGTAAACTACGTACCCAAATCCCTCCTCCGGTAGCCTCAAAATAGGTGCGCTGGTCAATCTCTGTCTCAGATCCTGGAAGCTCTGCTGACATATGTCTGACCACACAAAGGGTTCCCCCCTTCTTCGTCAAAGATGAGAGTGGTGCCGCAACTCTGGAGAAGTCTAGCACAAATCTCCGATAGTATCCATCTAGTCCCAAGAAAATCCGTACTTCCGTCACGCTCCTGGGTGGCTCCCAAGATAGCAAGGCCTCGATCTTCGCAAGATCCACCACAACTCCCGCCTCAGAGATGACGTGTCCCAGGAAGTGGACCTCACGTATCCATAACTGACACTTCGAGATCTTTCCAAAAAGCTGGTGATCTCGGAGTGTGTCTAGTAGAACCCGCAAGTGGTAGGCATGCTCCTCCTCAGTCGTCGAGTATATCAAAATGTCATCAATGAAGACCACGACAAATCGATTGAGGTATGGATGAAATATCCTGTTCATGAGGCCCATGAACACTGCTGGAGCATTGGTTACACCGAATGGCATAACCAAGAACTCATAGTGGCCATACCGACATCTGAAGGCTGTCTTCTGCACGTCCTCATCCCGAAATCTGAGCTGATGATAGCCTGATCTAAGATATATCTTTGAGAACCACCGTTCTTTCTTGAGCTGATCGAAGAGGACATAAATCCTTGATAGCGGATACTTGTTCCTCACGGTCACCTGGTTCAGGTGACGATAGTCGACACAAAGTCGCAAGCTCCCGTCCGCCTTCTTGGAAAACAATATCGGGGAAGCCTAGGGTGAAACACTGGGTCGGATGAATCCCTTGCCCTGCAAGTCCTCCAACTCTACCCGTAGCTCTCAAAGCTCGGCGGGATCCATCTGATATGCTAGGGTGGATATCGGGGCTGTACTGGGGTACAAATCAATATAAAAGTCTACCTCTTTGCGAGGAGGTAGTCCTGGAACGTCGTCGGGGAAAACGTTCGCATACTAATCCACCTCTAAAGGAAAACCAGGACTCCGCACATCAAATACTCCTAGGATGAGGCTAGACAACTGATAAGTGATGGGATTTCCTCTCCTCTGCGAGAGTCTATCATGTGCTGTGAAGGCTCCCTTCTCACATGTGAAGGTGAAGCTGTTCCCATCAGTGCGTACACATCGCACCTTGCGCCTAATACATTCAATCAGAGTATGGACTGTAGATAACCAACCCATGCCCAAGATGACGTCGTAAGGCCTCAAAGCCGCTACAAGAAGATCCCATCTGAATCTGTCACCTCCTAGAGTAAGCTCACACTGCCGGCACCAGTGCGTAATCGTCGAGTCTGCTCCCATAGGAGTCTCTAGCCGTAAGGATCGAGCCAACGGCTCTGTCGGAATCTCTGAGCTCCGAACAAGGGTAGCGAAAATGAATGAATGACTCGCTCCTATGTCTATAAGAACTGCAACAAGGGTAGAATAGACAAAGACAGTACCTCGAATCCTCTCGGGCATGCTGTGGTCGTAGGCCTCCGCTTCCTGGAGCTGTACCTGTCTCTACCCGCCAGCTCGCTATGGTCGGGGTGGACCTCCTGGTGGTGGTGGGGGTAGAGCCTGAAAGCGTCGCCCACCACCTGCTACTTGGCCAGCTCCTCTGCCTTGTCCTCCTGCTCCCTGCAGACCGCCACGGTGGACCCTCTGCCTCGGCCTGAGTGTTCCCTCAACCGTCTGATGCTCCTCGGTACGGAGGGTCGGGAAGTCACGAGCCAAGTGGCCCTGCCCGCCGCATGCGTAGCACTGTCTGCCTCTCAATAGACTGGCTCTGCGCTGAGTGCCCCGTACCTCTGAGCCAGTGTCCTGAGGTCATCTGCCTGAGGGTCTGGTCTGCCTGGACCCATGATTCATCCGTCGACTGCCTGCTGCAGAAGACTCTGCTATGTGCCGCCCATCGGTAGGTCTCGCTGCTGATGTAAGCTCAACAAGAAAGCTGTCGATGAGAAGGGCTCGCTCTAGTACCCCTTCCTGAGTCGGAATGCTAAGGGAGATCAGTGATGCCCTGATCTCTTTCCGCAATCCCTGCTCAAAGGTCTGGGCCCGAAAGATTGGGTCCCGTACCATGTCCGTCGAATAGTGCGAGAGATCTGTAAATCTCGCCGAGTACTGGGTGACCGTCAAGATGCCCTGCCGCAGCTATAGAATCTCATGGATGCGCACCGCACGGAGGTTGGCTGGGACGAAATCCGAGCGGAAGAGGCTCTCAATGTCCGTCCAGAGGAGAGATACCTCATCGTGCACCTAGAGCATCAAGCTCCACCATCTTCCTGCTGCCATGTTCAGGAGGCTCGCTACGAGGATCACCATGAGGTATGCTGGTGTCCTCACTAACATGAAAACTGGTACAATTTCCTCCAGCCAATCCTCGGCTGCCTGAGGGTCCATCTCCCCACGGAACCTAGGTGGTCACTGACACTGAAAATCATGCAGTGCAATATGGAGACATGCATCGTCAGCAGCTAGGGCTGGTAGCATCGGTGGCTCGGCGGGTAGAGGTACCGCCGGTGCCTCAGCTGTCAAAGGTCTATCTATCGAGGCCTCGTCGCTCGATGGGCTGTCGTCACACACAATGCTCGGAACCCTAGATAGCTGCCTTCGTGGGGCCACCCTTAAAAGAAACAGGTGTGCCACGGTCAAACAGTATTCCTGGTGAGCTGACACAAAGTAATCACAGAGAAAACTTGAAACACACATGCAATCAATGTTTTCGTGCATTAAGTCGGAAATCAGAAGTCAGGGTCCTGGTGTACAAATACGTCGACCGCCGCACCAACACTGGACTCCCTAGATTGATAACCACACTCAATACTCTTAACACTATTGATTCAAATAGAAAATGATCAGATTCTTGAGTTCTGCGGTAGAACCGAACTCCTCTGATACCAATTTGTCACGACCCGTCCTCGGGGCCCATGCCGTGACTACCCCAAGCCCGCCTTCCATAGGCCAGGGGCTGGCGACTAGCACAAAGGCTTAATTCCCAGTAAAAAGGGAAGGCATTTCCTTTTTAAAGTAAAAGAACACCACCGAGCAAGCAAGCAGAAGTAAACACTAAGTAAAAACTGGGTACAAAAGTAAGTGCAGAAAAGTAAGTGGGCCAGAATACAAACCCAAACCAAAAGTAAAGTACAACGGAAAAAGGGAGTAAAACAACTGAAAAGTAAAGCCCCAGCGTCGAGCCGTACACTGGATGTCCCACCTGAAGGGTGGGTACAGATAGCCTCCACAGCTCCTCGGGTCCAGCCGTCCACTCCGAGTATGCCTCGCCCAGTGGTACACCTCCAGGTACCGACCTGCTCCGCAAGCCTCAAACACGATCAGCACTGTCCGTCGTCTACAACCAACACAACGTAGTGAGAGCATAGCCCATGTAGGGCTAAGTATAATCTACTCAGTAGGGACCCCAAGACCCCCGAAGGTCTCCCAGAATCCACAAAGTATAATCCACAAAGGAAAGATACAATCACGAAGTAACATCCGACACTACTTATGTATATGCCCATACATATACCTAAGTCATCAATACTCATTCGACTCCAACATCTGAGCTCAAGTACAACCCAGTCCACATAGGAAATCACAACCCAATCCACACAGGAAATCATAACGTAATCCACATAGGATATCAAGTCAATCTTATCGAAGATAAGGATTGAAAGTCAAGATTCAGCTCACACGGGTATACTTCTTCGTAAGATGACAGAGATGACCAGATGTATCCACTGATTCATCTAAGCCATTGGACCCACACATGATCGATAGGTACTAACCCCCACAATGACCCACACAGGATCGATTGATAACTAACCCACGCAATGACCCACAAAGGATCGATAGGTAACTAACACCCGAAATGACCTACAAAGGATCGATAGGTAACAAACCGCCGCAATGACCCACACAGGATTGGACCCACACATGATCTATAGGCGCTGGCCCGCACAGGACCGCTAAGCACTGACCCACACAAGATCGGTAGCACTGATCCACGTAGGATCGCTGAGTGCAGTTGTCGTCATCGTCGAATCCAAGGAGGATTTCTGTATAGTCGTCATCGTCATCACAGTCGCAACCAGCTCTAGGGTTCCCGCACACAGCAAGATCGTTCAGGAGGGTCCGCTCAACGAGCCGAGGGGCTGATACATCAACTGACGCATAGTACAGAGTTGATGTATCTATAAGTTTCGTATCGTCAACAGGAACTCAACATCACAGGCGGCGCGTCAATCGGACACCCGGTCTGAGAGTTATTGGCGTTTTCGTCCCAGGGGCCCGGTCTGTTTTTAAGTCAAAACCAACCCGACCATACTCCAACTGCATCCAAACCTCGAGAGGAGTAATCCTAAAGGTCTGTCTCACTAAGAGGAATCCATCAAAGTCGACGGCACATCAATTAGACGTCCGGAGCTCAAGTTATAAGCGTTTCCGCTCCGAGGGCCCGGTTGGTTTCGTGTATGAACCAACCCGGAAGAACCCAAAGTCCACTGAGACCTTGAGTGCGATATACCAAAACGACCGTCTCGATCCAAGGATCACATCGCATCTGACGGTGCGTCGATCAGAGGTCCGAAGCCCATGTTATGGGCAAAATACCGTGAGGGGTCCGGTATTAGGGGGTTCGGGCCCGGTCCGACCCGGCTCGATACCCTCTGGGTCGGCCCGAACAGGAGGGACCCGACCCGGGTCCGTGTCCGGCCCGCTTGGGCGCGGCCCGGCCCGACTTACGCGGCCCGGCCAGGCGGCTCGGCCTGGCCGGGGTGGCCAGGCGGCCGGGCGAAGAGGGGGGGGGGTGCTGCCCCCCGCGTGGTGAAACCGCGACCCCCATGTGGGGGGCCGCACCTGCTGGACAACCGGGGGTTACGGACCCCCGATTTTCCCCCTGACCGGCTGGCCCGCTCTGGTCGGCCGGCTGCTGCCGCCACGAGACCGGCATGGGCCGGTCCCCCTGCTCCGACGCCAGCGGCCCAGAACCGGCCGCCGGTCCTTGCTCCACCGTGGCCTTGATCCGTCCGGCGCACCACGATGGTGCCGCGCCCCTCCACCGCGGCCCTTCTCCGGCCGTAGTATCATCGAGGTTCCTTCGAGGTTCTTCAGCGCGGCGCGACGGTGCCGTGGATTAGTTCGTTTTCAACGGCTCGGCGTGACGGCGCCGCACTTCTCCGCCCTTCCTTTAACATTTCCCGCACAGTGCTTCGACACCGCGCCGCCTTACACGTGCCGCAACAAAAATCAACCATCAAGGGGGAGGAGGGTCGGCCGTGTTTGTGCGGTCCGACCTCCTCTAGTTATTGCGATAACAGGCGGCTCAAATTGTAAAGAAGAAAGAGACTGAAGTAATCACGAACAAACAATTTAAAATAAACCCCTACCTCGAGCGTAGTCGTCGAACGAGGTTGTCGCGGAAATGGACGTCGCATAATTGATCGCCGTAGAAGATGGCGGATCGTCGCGTCACAGAGGAACAGTGTATCCCTTTCTTTGATGCAGAAAGGAAGAATGATGTGACGTGGGTCGGGTCGTCAATCTCCGAGGAAGGTATCTCTCACCGTCTTCCGTCGTCAGAGGTCGGTGTTCTTCGCGTTCTTCATCGAGGAGGAAGAACTTCAAGAACCTGAGCGAATTCTGCCCAGCCTCTCACAACCCAAAAAAATTAATAAAATAAGAGTTGTCTTATTTTATTAACACACAAGCCAACGATTTGAATATAAAAAAAAATCAATTAATTGAATTAATTGAGGACTTTTAAACCACCCAATTAATGAGTCATTTATTATCCAGATTAAATGCAAGGGTTGAATTCATGAAAAGGGGGGTGCGGGTGCGTTACTTAATTTAAGGAGGGGGGTTGAGAAAATGTGGGGCTCGTGTGGGACCCACCCCACAAATATCTTACCTAGTGGTGTAGGATATTGTAGGTCCCACCTTAACCTCTTAACTTAGGTTAAACAACATAAAATAAAATAAATTTGTTGCACCATTTTATTTTATTCATTTACATAACCTGAAAATTTAAAAACCACACCCGAGCAAACGCAAATCCGGAAAAGGTGTTTCTAAGAAATTATCGGCGCTGCGATTCCATCAGTGCCCTTGGAATTCGATTATGAGCACCAGTTCAAAAGTTAGAAAAACCCGCTTGTTCGTTCACTGAACGTACCCGAGCTAAACTTCAGAAAATGATTCCGGGCACACCGGGCCTCGGAATCAGGTGCCGTCAGAAACTGCGTTCCTGTAAAATCCCAATTAAAATTAAGAAAAAATTGCCCTGGAATTTTACTGGTCTTTACATTCTGCTGATCTCATCATCACAACCATGACCGAATTTGATATAATCCTCGGTATGGATTGAATTTCGGACCATGATGTGAAGATTTATTGTAAGAAGAAGGAGGCTACGATTTTTGATGATGATGATAAAGAACACCGTATCTTTAGAGCAGAATTGTCACCACATAATTCTTATCTAGACTCACCCCCAATTTCTCAACTAAATTCAATTATTTAGGAGAAAGAGAACGAAATAATTGTGGGTGTGGAAATTAATGTTCAAATAAAGGATGTACCTATTGTGAAATAATATGTAGATGTGTTTCCGGAAGATTTACCTGGACATCCTCTAGAACGAGAAGTTGAGTTTTCCATTGATTTAATTCTTGGATCAAGGCCTATATCGAAGACCCCTTATAGAATGACCACTATGGAATTATTTGAACTATAGAAACAACTAGAGGAATTCAGTAATAAGGGATTTATTCGCCCTAGTGTTTCTCCATGGGGAGCCCCTATTATTTTTGTTAAAAAGAGAGATGGATCTATGAGGTTATGTATCGACTACAGGGAGATCAATGCTATAACAATAAAGAACAGATATCCCCTACCTCGCATTGATGATTAATTTGACCAACTGCATGAAGCTCAATACTTTTCAAAGACTGAACTTCAATCAGGATACCATCAGTTGTGCGTGAAGAATGAAGACATTCCGAATACAGCATTTTGAAAAAGGTACGAGCATTACGAGTTTACAGTAATGCCTTTTGGGCTAACTAATGCACCCTCTGTATTCATGGATCTAATGAACAGAGTTTTCAAGGAATATCTTGATGACTTTGTAGTTGTATTTATTGATGATATCTTGGTATACTACAAAAGCTACAAAGATCAAAAAAATCACTTGCACATTATATTGAAGACTCCAAGAAGACATGAATTATATGGGAAGTTTAGCAAGTGTGAATTTTGTCTTCAAGAGATTTCTTTTCTTGGCCATATTTTCTCTAAGTATGGAATATATTATGATCCTTCTAAGACCAAGGCAATCCAAGAATGGCCAGTACCAATGAGTATAACCGAGGTACACAATTTTATTGGTTTAGTAGGTTATTATCGACATTTCATCCAGAATGTTTCCTGATAGGCTAACCCATTGACGAAGCTCACACGTAAAGGAGTTAAATTTGTATGGACAAAAGAGTGTGAATAATGTTTTGATGAACTGAAGAGAATATTAGTCAATGCTCCTATATTGACTCTACCATCGGGGAATGATGGGATCGTTATTTATAGTGATGCATCAATGAAAGGCCTTGGTTGTGTCCTTATGCAGAATGATAGAGTTATTGCTTATGCATCATGACAGCTGAAAATTAATGAGAAAAACTATCCTACTCATGATCATGAGTTAGCTCCTGTATTCTTTGCATTGAAGATATGGAGACATTATCTCTATGGTGAGAAATGTGAGATTTATACTGATCACAAGAGTTTGAAGTATATTTTCTCACAGAATGAACTCAACATGAGGAAAAAGATATGGATTGAACTACTCAAGGATTATGATTTCACAATACACTACCACCCAGGGAAGGAAAATAAGGTGGAATAAGCTTTGAGCAGAAAGGATCATCGAGTTTTGAACGTGATGAGAATTTAAAGGGATCCTATTTTCATGGATCTAGTGAAGATGGATATGGGAATCACCATGAAAGGTGAAACATAAATTCTTTATCAAATGGATGCCAAACCATATTTCCTAGAAAGGATAAAGAGTTCTCAGACCAGTGATGAAGAGTTACAAAGGAAGATTAAAGCTGTGAATGATGGGAAATTGAGTGACTTTGTGTATGAAGATGGAATTTTGAAGTTTGGGAAGAGACTTTGTGTTCCCGATATACCTGATCTAAAAAGAGAATTGTTGGATGATGCTCATAGTTCCAATTTCTCTATACACCCTAGGAGCACCAAAATGTATAGATATTTGAAGGAACATTTTTGGTATGACAACATGAAGAGGGAGATTGCTGATTTTTGTCAAGATGTATGGTTTGTCAACAAGTGAAAGATGGAAGGAAAAAGCCTGAAGGAGTCATGAAACCTCTTCCCATACCAGAGTGGAAATGGGACAATATTACGATAGACTATGTCATGGGGCTACCAAAGACTCCTAGAAGGAACGATGCAATATGGGTCATTGTTGATCATATTACCAAGTAAGCACATTTTCTTGCTATAAGGGAGGATTTACCACTTGAACTTCTAGTAAGGCTATATATTAATGAAGTTGTGAGACTTCATGGAGTACCCCTATCGATTGTTTCTGATCGTGATCCTCGTTTTACTTCAAGATTATGGAAGAGTCTTCTGAAGGCCTTGGATACTGAACTACGTTTGAGCACTCCCTACCACCCTCAAACTGATGGAAAATTAGAAAGAACTATTAAAACCTTAGAAGACATGTTGAGATCATGATCACATGATTTTCAGGTTATGTGGGATCAATATTTACCACCGGTAGAATTTTCATATAACAATAGTTTCCATTCAAGTATTCGGATGGTACCATATAAAGCGTTGTACGGAAAGAGATGTCACACACCAACCTGTTGGGATGATACTAGTGAAAGAAAACTTGTTGGCCCGGAAATAGTGGATGAAACGATGGAAAAGGTAAAGGTAATACAGAACCACATCAAAGCAGCTCAAATTAGGCAGAAGAGCTATGCCGATAATCGAAAAAATGATTTGGAATTTCATGTAGGAGATCATGTTTTCTTGAAGGTATCTCCATGGAAGGGAGTCATACATTTCGGTAAGAAAGGTAAACTGAGTCCCAGGTACATCGGAACTTTCGAAATTCTGGAACGAATTGGGGCTATAGCCTACCGTTTGGCAATTCCGCCAAATCTCTCTAAAGTTCACGATGTGTTCCACGTATCACTGTTGAGAAAATACATGCCTGACCCAATGCATGTACTCACCTATGAGGAATTAGAACTGGAACTCGATCTGTCTTATTGCGAAGATCCCGTCAGGATTATTGATACTGGAGAACAAGTGCTGAGAAACCAGACAACTCTTCTGGTAAAAGTTATATGGAGAAACCATAAGACGAAAGAGGCAACATGGGAACCCGAGGATCTTTTGATGAAGAACCACCCGAGTCTTTTTATGCAGTAATATTTTAGAAATTTCGAGGATGAAATTATTTGAAGGAGGGGAGAATGTAACACCCTAAGCTTCCACGGTACGCTTCTCTTTGAATAATACAGTAGCGTGTTTTGTACAAAACTTCGAGTTCTAACACACACCACAACTAATCAAACTAGCCGTTATGAATAGTAATACCTAATTTTTGAAATTTTATAAATTTTATCATTCAAAATAGACTTCAATTTTGGATTCGGAATATCGAAATTAGCCTAGGGTGAATTTTTGGTATTTTTCTGAAAAATTTCAATTTTTGATGAAAAGTGAAAAAACACTAAGTTATTGTTTAAAAACGAATTTTTATTTAAATAATTATTTATTTTCTTTAAATTTAATTAAGGTCAAAATAGATACATAATACCTATATATGTTCAATGTAATTCATTGGAGTTAGTTTAGAATAATTTTAGATATATAAAAATTTTATTGAACTTTTCACCATCTTTTACCCAACTCCTAGGAGAATTTGGAAATTCAAATAAAACTTAATTTTACCGCTTCTGTGAGTGGAATTTCAAAATTCCGAGAGAAAAAGTTAATATCAAGGAGTAAAATGTGGTCCAATAAGATAAAAATAATTTTTGGTGTATATTATCTTTTTACTTTTATTTACCACGGTAAAAAAGTAAACCGGGTAATTAAGGTTAAAAATGATATTAATATTACACTAAAACATGTACTAATTCTATTGGACAAGTGTATCTCGACCAAAAAAAACCTTAGGAATAAAATATTATCATTTAGGTCCACTTGGATTAGATTAGAACATTTATTATTATTTAATTCAAAGAAGAGTTAAAAGAGTTAAAATCAATGTTTAATTACTAAAACATTTTTAATATAGGGTTTTACATAAAATAAATTCGATTATAAATATTCATTAGAAATATAAACAGATTTCCTATGTAAATATATTTTATTTATAATTTTTAGACGTTAAATAATTTAATTTAGTTATGACAAAATGATGACGCAATAATTACCTTATTAGTGAAATATTAAAATAATTGATATTATAAATTCCCAAATATATATAATTTGAGACTTTTAATGAATTCATAGAATTTAATAGATTAATATGACATGTTATAGTTGATTAAATGAATTAGGTTCGAAGTAATCATGCTATTATGATTATCAAAAAAATCAAATTCCAAATAGTGTCAAAATTGACATAAAAGAGTTTTTAAAACAAATATTATATTATTAATTAATATTCTATTCTTAAAAATATAAGGTTCGTCCAAAATACTTGTATCATGATATTTTTATCATTAATGGACCACTTTGGGGTCGCATGGATGTATATAGTAAGTTTATTAACTATATAATATAAAAATAAAAGTGACATGGTAAGTGTCAAACTAATTATCTTAGAGTTAATACTAAAATATAAGGTTAATATAATGACCCAAACCTGTCTAAAATCTGTTGGTTTAAAAGATTTCTACCCATCCCCACCTTAGACTTTGAATACTCCACTTTGGAGCCATTATAATCCGCATATGAATTTATTATAAAATAATAATTTATGTTTTTCCTAAAGATCCCCTCACCCCGCTTATAAAAGGGCACTCACCCTTATCATTAATTCACACCTTCAAATCCATTTGGCTCAGCCAACCTCTACTCAAATATCCTGGCATCTTCCTTCACTTCAACCTAGAGGCCTTAGTTTGATCAGAAATCCAACCTAAGAATCCCTTTTGATCAAATCAAAAGGAAGAACCCGAAGAAGAGGTAACGTCTTAACCACCCTCTTTAAAGTTCCTTTCTTCTTCAACATCTTCTTTCCTTGTTATTTACATTATAAAATAATAACACCAGTATCTTCTATATACTGTGACATTATTATAAATATGGAACAATCAAATTCATTATTCTATCCATCCCTTGAATGACATGTCACCATACGTGCGTACGTACAGCCTACCGTGTCCATGTTGTGGTGTAGTTGTTATTAAATATATTATTATTTAGATGGGTGTAATAATGATTTATACTTCATGTACATAATAAATATAACATGATAATTATTCTTTCTATATGATATACTATCCAATTACATATTATTTTAATATCAAAAGAATGATATTGTAGCTCGTGCGTACGTACGGATTACCGTCTCCACGAACGCGATGAGATTCAATCCTCATCGTATCCATTCAAGAATAAATTTTATTGGATGATTAAAAATAATATTTAAGAACATGATATCATTGTGGATATGAATAAGATACAACCTATCCATAACAAACATGTCTTACATAAAAAAATAGACAAAGTAAAATGAATCCATTAACAATCGAAACGACGATAATACTAAGATGTTATTAACAAATCACTGTTAAAAGATCATATATGATATCATATAAATGTATATGATTCTTGTATAGTTTAATAAAAATTATTTCACCATTATTCAGGAGGTTAACCAAACCTCGACCAAGGAAAGTACAAGGTAACGGTTATTTCACAACCTCTTCATTATCCGAGGTTGTTTATACAAAATTATCTACTGGGACCTATTTATCATCCACATCCATGTTTCTTAAAAGTGTATTTCAAAACATTCATACTATTTTACAGAATATGGGTTAAAGTCATTTATACCCTCGTTTGACTTTTTATAATAAGTTTATAAAGGAATCTTTCTGTTGTTTTCCAAACAAGGTCCTTTTTAACCTTTTCGACAGAATTAAGGTAAGAATGTATTTTTTTTAACTTATACGGCGGGTGCAGCTATTTTCTGCCGTTATAAAATCTTAAAATCTTACCTTACAAGATTATAAGAATATTTTCAATGTAAATGTTTTATTTTATAATTATTTGACTTTTAAATGATTTAAAAAAAAGAGATATTTCTCTCAAATAGTTTTGATTTCATCTATGTCAACATCCATTGATGGATTTTAAGCTTATTTGAAGTTGATTTATTATGATACAAAACTTCCATATTGTATTTATGTTTTTGTGATATGTTTGACTGTGGATGTGTTATTTTTATACCATTCCTAGTTTATAGAGAAAGTATTGACATTTCACATGCACGTTTTAATATGAATGTTTATGTTATGTTTAAACCTGTTCATATGAGGAATGCATTGGACTTAATAAGTGACGGGTGGAGCTCGCTAAAGCTCCTCGATGCATCAGTAGGTCTCAGGAGACAAACTAGTGTCTTGGCACAAGGCCTTGACAAAATATTATTTGTAGTCTTGGCACGAGGCCTTGGCTATGTGGTCATGATAGTCTGGTATTATGCATTATGTCATTATTAAAGTGGTTATTGATATTTCATGTGATTATTTGACTAGTAGAATATCCATGTGAATAAGTAAATGGAATTATTTCATTTTATCTTTCCATATTATGCTGAAGTTCAAGTTTAAAAGGCTTTTTTTAGTTAAACATTGCCTTAAGTTTTTATGTTTATTTATGAAAGTTTCCGCTATATTGTTATCCTTAGTGAGCATCTTAGCTCACCCCTTTCAATGTTTTATTTTTCCCAGGATGTAAAGAAGTAATTTATTAATAACCTGCATGGATAGTATGTGGGGATATGAGTGTGGACTATGGTGACTTTGTTGTTGTAGTTTTCATTTTTATGATGTCATGTAAGACTTATGAATATATCTAGTGTTTCCAAGGCTACTAAACCAATCGGTATTTCGAGATTTGACCCTTCTTGTGATCATTCCGATGTTATGTAATAATGCACCGACTCTGGATAATTGTGGTTGGGGCATTAAAATTATATTAAAGAAAACTTATTCAATATATGTAATTCAATATAATTAAGCAGAATAAAGAAAGAAGCTAAATTCAATTTAAAGCATTCTTAAATTAAAGAGGCTACGAGAGGGACTCTACCTCAAGGTGGAACCAAGACGTCCACATCGGCTCGTTGAGCTTTCTAACTAAAAGCTTCTACTCCCCCACTGGGTATACGCAACTTCACACATATGCAAGGACACCTAGCCCCTATGCACACACCCGCATGGCCATGAGCATGTGGAAGGGGATCCTTACACATATGCTTATATGAATATACCAGTCTCCACTCACTTGCGTATGCATTTTTATATATATACAAGGGGACACATAGCCCCATACATTTATAATGATTTCCATGGTTGACTATACATGTTACGGGGGAACACACATACATATACTTACTTACCTATGCACACGTAGGTGAGTCACTCTTTACTTGATGACTCGAAACCAACGACCATGGATCAACAAACTACAAAAAGAATATTAAGAACCTTAAAACTAATAAAGGACCCTGCATAACCAGACAAAAACCAACCAACAGCGTTAAAGACTTACCTCGATTGGAGAGAACCAAATCCACCCGAACCAACACAAAACGATCCAAAGCCCTACCAAAAACATAATATGGAGTCAAAAACATTAAAACCCCCAAAATATATGAGGTGCGAGACAAGTAGTAATTATAGAATATTACCTCAGATCAAAGCCAATAGACTGAAACAATCTAAACCCCTTCTGTCCTCCTTCGTAGAATATAACTACTCCATGTCCATAGAAACCTGTAAAAGACCTAAGTGGATAATACGATAAATAAAATAAAATAAAAACTAAACTAAAACATACCTGTCTCCTGTGACTATACATGTCACCGCCCAACATATAAGAACCACAACACCACATGGGTCAAATCATGTTCCGGAAGCAAGGGGGAAACAGATCCATATTTCAAAACGATACTATCAAAAAATACATTCCTATTAATTAACAATTAATATTCTTATAAATGGTATATAATTAGTTTGTCTAGAGTTTCAGCTTAGTTTGGTTTTTCTCAATACAAGTTTGTTTGGGAAATTACATGGCTACTCCATTACTAAAGGTTCAAGATAGGTTGTGGTGTAAAGTTATTGTGGAATGGAAGGATGAAAACATTATTATAAGTGATTCCAACTAATCTTCAATGACCAAAACTTCCTAGATGAGCTTAAACAAGCTAGATCTTGAGATCTCTTAGATATTGAGTAGGAAAAATTGTTAGTGATTGAATATGAATCAACATTCACTAATCTGGTAAGTATATGTCACATCATATGATTAATATAAGGTTTAAGGCATGAAGAGTTGTGATGAAGATATGACTAGTGATGTGATCATGGACCGGCCTTCTAATTTTTCTCACCTATATATTTGTGGTTAGTATGATGTCTTTGGAAAATATAGTTTTTACATTAACATCGAAGGGGATTTATTTAATTCCTCATTCAGGTGGAGGGAATACATCATTTAGCAGTTAGAAGATGAAGTAAAAGCACCTCCATGGGTGATCAACCATTACTCAAATTGATTGTTTCTTTAAATAAGAATTCTTATGTATATAAAGATAGTATTTAAAGACTCGATAGACCCTTAAACACTAACTTGATTATTCGATCATAGACTTCCATGGGATTGATTATAACTATGTTCCATGGGATTCATGGAGTCTAAGGATGGTAAATAAAAGAAAATATATTAACATAGTAGACCTATAGATTTGGTGTTAACATGCCTCCAAGGTTTAGATAAAATTATTTAGTGATTATATGGAAATGAAATCACCCTGTCACTAGGTCTCCAAGTGGATAATATATCGATTGGGATATGAGTGGTCTAACATATGTCTTATAATTTCGATGATATGTGTATGGACTGGACGAGGGTTTAGATCAAGTAAAATATTCCTAAGAGGATTGGGCCTTATGGTGATCGATGTGGCAATTGTACGTCTAGGTACAATTATGTTTGATGAGTAAATAATTATGAGGATGGATTGGTACTTATCTAGGTATCATATATCGAATTCTGAGAGGACTGCGAACCGCCGTGGGGTATCGTCCTGGAGCAGGGCCAAATAACGGCGTGACTATAGCGTGACCGCGATGTGACCGCGGCATGAACGCGTCCTGACCGCGGTGTGACCGCGGCGTGACCGAGGAATGTTAGCCCGGTCCAACGACATCTGCGGGGCAACATATTTCGGCCAGGAGCGAAGGGAGAGGGAGGAGGCGGGGAAACATTCCAGTTGTCGCCTCCCTCAAGGAGGAAACAGTTCGATTTAAGAACCACACTGCCCCATGGGTCAAATCATGTTCCTTCAAGAAAGGGGGAAATAGTTTCATTTAATAATCTCTTCATTTTTCATTATGTTCTTTATATATCAAATTGTTGAAAAAACCATACTTGTACACTTATCCATTGAATATGAACCTATGCAACATTAGTTGAGTTGAAGATTTTGCACATAACCCTTCTTGAACCCCGTCGCGTCGCACCGTGATCCGAGATTGACTACGAAACCATGAAAATATTTAATCAGTCAAACATCACAAAATCCCAAACCAAAATTAAGAAATGATTCTAATCGGAGAGGAGGTATTGAAGGAATTAGAGGGCCTTATCTGAGGTTCAATGTTGTTGGGTTCCCCAGTTCCATCACATTCTTTAACAAATGGGGCCAATGATTAAAATGGATAGAAAATAATGACAGAGAAGAATTTATTAGATAAAATAGTTGTTTGGAAGTGTTTTTAATGAATGAATTAAATGATAGATAATGACATCCCAAGTCATCCAATGTACTATTTCTTTGACCCTATAAATTAATGTTTTAAACAACCTTGCGTGCTTGCAAGATAATTGGACTCTCTTGACAAATACTTGAATTCAGTTTGGATTTTTTCAAGATCAAGCTGCGAGTAGTGAAGCCGAATTCAGTGTTATAATAAAACATTCAATTCAGTCACAAAGGCTAATCAAACATCTAATATTTTAACATGTTATTTTTATTCAAAATATGTGTATTTAATTTCAAGCTCGAGATCGAATTCAATAAAGATCGTGTAATTAAAATTATGATAAAACATATTCATCAAAACAAGTCGAGCCTAATTGAGTATCACGATCATGCTCGTGGTCAAGCCAGTGAATTGATGCTCGATGAGTATAATAAAACCATTTCATTTAACCATAACTCAAACATTCAATTAAGTTCCATTCCATTATATAAAATCTCTCAAAAAAAAAATGAAGGTAAGATGGGAGTCATGGAGACATACCCATAAATAGAACCCGGCCATCTCTGTGACATGTGAGGCATATATCCACAACATCCCTAGTGAGTTTAGAGGTTTCTCCCCAACAAGGAACACTGTTGAGTTTCTGTAGCATCCAGGAGCTCTGCACACATTATCCCATCAGTAGGGACACTTATCATGGCCTATAATGATCATTTCAAAAATAACAGAAATGATATTTTCGGATTAAACAACACTAAAACAACAACAAATTCATTGTTTTACAGTGAAAAAAATGTAGTTACCAAAAATGTAGGGAAAAAGCCGACATTTCACCCATTACAGTAGTGCCAATAGAAAACGAAGCTCTCTAAATCCAAGGCTGAGACCTCCTAATCAGCTAAAGCTGAAAGCCACCCAGATTCAACTCCACCACAGCTACTCTAGATCTTGGGGGGCAGGGGTCGGCCCCGAAAATCTTATTGTGCATGCAGGGGAGAGGGAGACAATAGAGGGGGATGTCCCGCGGGGTGTTCAGCCATGGGCGGTCTCACACAAGACTGGAGAGGGGGCCGTGGGATGTTGGAGGAGGATATTGAGCTCAGATTTCACCAATAGAGGGAGACTAGAGGGGAGGGGGGAACATCGCCGGGAGCCGAGAGGGGAGGGGGACGTCGTCTTCAGAGAAAGAGCTAAGAGGGGGAGGGGAACATCGCTGGAGTTGAGGGAGGGGGGCCGGGAGGCAGAGGCAGAGGCAGAGGCTGGGAGGAGGTCGAGGTCATGGAGGGGAGGAGTGCACGAGGATGAAATGTGTCGAGGGAGGGAGCCCTAATTTGGGTCTAATATTTCCCAACGGTTTATAAAAACCGTACGTTATATATCTCTTTCCCAACGGTTCTCTTAAACCATTGGGAAAACCCACCATAAAAAAGCCTATGCCAACGGTTCTAGTAAACCGTTGGCATATGTTCTTTTTCCCAATGGGTTTTCTAAACCATTGGGAACTAAGTGTTGGTATAGGTCCCAATTACAGGTGTGAACTATATCTCTAATCGAGAAGATCTCTCACTTGAACAACGTGCAAAGATATATGTGAAGGAAGTGGTGAGCTTGCATGGTGTTATACTATCAATTACTTCAAACCGTGATCCAAGGTTCACATCTAAATTCTGGAGGAGCCTTTAACATGCTTTCAGTATTGAATTATATTTTAGCATGACCTATCACATGCAAACTGATGGCCAATCTGAAAGGAATATTCAGACACTTGAAGATATGCTAAGAGCCTACTCTCAAGAATTCATAGGTGAATGGGATCAGCATCTCCCATTGGTTGAGTTCTCATACAACAATAGCTTCCACTCGAGTATTCATATGGCTCCATATGAAGCTCTGTATGGAAAGCGATGTAAAACTCCAACCTATTAGGATGTGGTTGAGGAAAAAAAGATACTTGGACCTGATCTTGTGCAAGAGATGATAGAGAAGGTTCAAATCATCCAGAAACACATCAAATCTGCTCAGAGTCAGAAAAAGAGCTATGTTGACAACTGTCGAAGGGACTTGAAGTTCAACGTAGGGGATAAAGTCTTCCTTTGAATACCACCATAGAATAGAGTCAGGCTATTTGGGAAGAAAGGGAAGCTAGGCCCAAGGTACATTGGCCCCTTTGAAATCCTTGACCATATAAGATTTTTGTCCTATCGGGTTGCACTTTCACCATATATGGCTCATGTTCATGATGTTTTTCAGGTATCACTTATGATGAAGTACAAACCTGATCCCTCACACGTACTAAACTCAGAGGCGGTATAGCTGGAAGATGATCTCTCTTATGAGGAGAAGCCGGTAAAGATTCTGGACTAGAGAGATAAGGTTCTACACAACAAGACAACCCACCTTGTCAAAGTTTTGTGGATGAACCATAAGTTTGAAGAAGATACATGGGAACCAGAGGAGGTGATGCAGGAGAATTACCCTCACCTATTTGTGTAAAGTGAAATTTCGAGGGTGAAATTTCATAAGTGGGGAAGAATGTAAAGACCCAAAGATCTTCAATAGAAATTCCATTCCTAAAAATATGTCTTAAATTCACATGAAAACACAACATAATGAAATACTAGGTTCTAATTGACCTTTAAACATAAGTTTTTCACTTCTGTGTTTGGAATTTCAAAAATCCGACATACACGGTTGTGTTTAAGATGATTTTGGGAGTCTAATAGAACAAACAAAATTTTTGGTGAATAGTAACATACCGTTATGAATAGTAACAGACCCTTATGAATAGTGATATACCCTAATGAATTGTAACCATACCTATGATAGTATATAAATAATATTCAAGTGAAAGTATGATCAACCTATAATTTAGAGTAAGTAAATGAATGTTTTAAAAGTGATTTTTTAATAATAAACTATGATTTTAATTAAATATTAAATTAATCATATTTAGGGAATTATTTTTGAAAAAAATTGACTTCATTTTTCGATTCTACAGGTTGAAAAATGGTTGGGGGAAAATTTTAGGATTTTTCTGAAATACTTGAAATTTTGATGAATAGTGAAATACCATAATTTACAAAAAAAAAGATAAATAAGATAATTATAGAGTTATGTATAATGTTCTACTGAGGTAAGCCCACTTGGTTTGCGATCACATGACAAAATTACTATTCTTTTTCAAGGAAGACTCACTATTTATTGTCTTGTGGAGAAATAATATATTAATGAATTTTATATTAAGAAAACCCATCTCCCATCAACTATAAAAACCACCCTTCACACCCTCATTTCCTCACACCTATCAAGCGTCAAGACTTATCCAAAATCTACCCAAAAATCATCCATAGCCCCTCCCACACGACCAAAAGCTTTTGGTCACATCAAAATACCATGTTTAGGCCCTTTAAGGAGGTTCTAAAGAGGAGGATTCAAGAGGTAATTTCTCTCCCTCTTTTCCTATAAATTCCTTTCAATTTCATATTCTTTTTTTATTATTTCCCAAAATATATTTGTATAAATGGTTTGGTAACTCTATTATTATAAATATACTAGAATATTATGATATTAATGGGATATTATATCATCCAACCCTCTTTCTCCTCTTCATTATATTTTATAAAAGAAAACGTTCTTCATGAGGCGTTAATCTATCACCTTCAAGAACGACATGTTTTTTTCCATTTATAACTTCATATATCATCATGAAACCATTTTTATGGTTGAACCAGAATATTTTATATGTATTATTTCCGGCTTATTTTTATGGAACTAACTTATGTACATATTAATAAATGGTTAAATAAAACAAGATCATTGTGGTCGAAAAACCGCCCAAATTAACCCAAACAATCTTCATTTAATTTTTTATCTAATGATTAGTCCACATGGTATATAATATAATTCATTATAAGATAATTTAAAGTTATGTTATATCATTAATAACATTTAATATCAGTTCGAGATTCTTACCCATGTTCTACCCGAATATCAATTTGTGAATACAAGTGAACCGCACAACAAAACCAGAAAAACGAACATTCCCGAATATTATTTTTAAACCCTAAAACCCATAAAAAGGACCATAAAATAAAATAATGAAACAAAAATGAACCCTTTTACTTTATAAAATGTTATTTAATTTCAAATTAATGAATATAATTCCATTATATAGGACATTAAAGGGAAGAAATCATTCAGATACAAGATAAGGGGAAAATCTCGAACCCATTTTTCTTTCTTCGAGTTCTCCCTCTTTCA
Organism: Viscum album; assembly: GCA_963277665.1. Taxonomy (NCBI): domain Eukaryota; kingdom Viridiplantae; phylum Streptophyta; class Magnoliopsida; order Santalales; family Viscaceae; genus Viscum; species Viscum album. The sequence continues at coordinate 93,636,500 of OY728125.1, forward strand.
CTCCATATTTGGTATGATCACCCCTTAAAAATCATTTTTTCATCATTATCTTACCTTTTCTGGTATATACATGTTTTATAATGATGTTTATGTCAAACAAAATGTTTTCCAAAAGAACTCTTCTTTTAAGAACTCACCTTATACTTCTCATTCAAGGTTGATGGTTCTTGTATCAAGTATGTTATTCCCTTTATTTTGGGAACCCAATATTTATGAATATTTTCTTATGAGATGATACTCATTCCTTTCCATGCGTTAGTTATATTCATTATTGATATATTTTCTATGTGGCATGCATGATAAGGATAATGTTATGATGCGACAGGTGCACCCAGAATTATAGAGCGCAATATGAATGTTTGATTGTGACGGGTGTGCCCGAAATTATACATCGCTCTAATGAATTGGGTAAAGTGATTAATATCATGAGTTAATGTTAAATTATGTGTGAAAAATATTCTATCTTTTTTCACAATTATGTGTGGTAGTTAACCACTAATACATGATGTTTCATTTTTATGAATTGCCACATTTGAAGTCTTATATTTATGCTTCCTCTGATGTTCATGATCATTTCCCTATGTTATTATTATGCTAACCCCATGCTATATTCATCTTATGTATCCTCTTAATGGGCTTTTATATCACCTCTTTTGATGTAGATCCTTAGGTGAATACATGTACTAAGGAGAGGTAAAGTAAAAATAAGAAGCTGGGTAAGAAGGAATTAAATAAATGTTTATGCTTGATGTTGTAATTGTTATGTATTGTATTAGTTTTCCCAAGACACTAAACCTTTAGATCCTATATTTATAATAGTATTATGTTGTTTATCTTTAAAATTATTTAATAGTAATGTAATAAAAGGTTGGGTTTCTATATAAGCCCTACTTATTCACCAACGAAATAACCAATATAATATTTGAATAATAGTTATGGGTATAAAAGTTTATGAACTGAATATAAGGAAATCCATTAAATCACATTGATGATATGTTTTATCAACTCTAAAAGGCCTAATAATTCTAAATTATTTATCACAATTATAGTTATCATTGATTCAATGTTATGAATTATGATATAAAAAAGATTACATTTCACACAAGGAATGTTTATTAAGAGGTCAAAGAAGTTCCCTTTTGTTTAACTAATGCACCCTTGGTGTTTTTTGATTTTATGTATAGTTTATATCGAGATTACATATATAACGTTTTTCAATTTTTTATTGATGATATCATGATAAAATCTAATGGAAATGAAGTGAATGAACACCATTTATGAATCATCCTTTAAACTCTATATAAGAAGGATCTAAAAGGGAAATTAAAAAACTTTAAAGTTTTTCTTCCACAAGTCTATTTTCTTAGAAATACATAGTTTCAATTATTTAATATGTTACTATATGTCATTTATTTATCAAAGTTCCTTATTATCTAATATATTCACCAAATTTGACATATAAAGGGTTTAAATTCACATGATTAAAGGAATATGTGAAATATATTTGAAAGAAAACATTATTTTGATTAATGCACTAGTATTAACCATACCATTAGAAAATAATGTACTTTTTATAACTAATGATATATTAAGGAAATGATTAGGTTGTGTATTTATGTAAAATGATAGTGTCATTTCTTATGCATATAGGTAATTGAATACCCATGATGAAAATATATAACTCATGATATTTCTGAAGAATCTATTATAATTATATTGAAAATATGTATCAAATATAATTATGTTCAATGATGTGGAATATATATGAATTATAATATATATATATATATACATGTAGAAAGGTCTCAAAATGAGATAAAGGGGATGGTTAGAACAACTTGATGACTATGACTATGCAATACACGCCACCACTGGTAGGAATATAATACAGAATATGAAATTATAAGAATGTATCAAAGAGTCCTATATATTTGAGGATAGATATAGGTCCAATATTTATATATTTAGTAAATTTAGATATGGTAATTATTAAGGAAGGGGAAACATTCTGACTTTTACAAGTAATTTTTAACCATATTTACTAGAGAAGATAAATAATTCAATAAAGGATGAATATAGTTTTCAAAAGAAAATTAGATGCATTTTATATAGTATATTCACATAATTCACTAATAAAGTTGATTTTTTGAAATTTGAAAAAAGACTATGTATACTATAAGTACCTGATATGAAGATAGAATTGATGGATGAAACTCATATATTATATTTCTCTATACACCATAGTATAACTAAGATGTATAAGGATATACGAGATCAATTTTAGTGGGAATACATGAAAAAGGATATTATTGAACATGTGTTAACTTGACTTATATTACAATAAGTGAAATCTGAGAGATAGATCTGAAATGGTGTAATGAAATCCCTCCATCCACTGATGTTGAAGGGAGATAATATCACAATGGAAAGTTTTGTTGTAAATACCAGGAAACATAAGTATAATGCTTCTATATGTATAATTATGGATTGATTTATCATGTTTTCACAATTACTATAAATTAGTGATGATTTATCGATCTAACATTCTACACAACTCTATCTCAATGATTTTGTAAAGATTAATGGTTCACCTCTATCAATTTTATCTTATGTTGATTCTATTTTCACATATAAATTTTGGGGGTTTATTATAAGGGCTATAAATATTGAGATAAAATTAACCACAATGTACCATTTTCAATTAAATGGATAGTCTTGGAGAATTATACAAACATTAGTTGGTATGCAGAGTTCCTGACAACTTTATTTCCTGTGAAGATGGGAACGACACTAATATCCAGTGTAATTTTACTAAATAATTACCTTCATTCAAGTATAACAATGACACCTTAAGAGGCATTATATGGGAAAAGATTTCATATTAAAACTTATAGGGATGAATTTGGTGAAAAGAGGATAGTTGTTATAGAACACATTAAAGAGATAATTGAGAATGTAAACACTCTCTAGAATCATATCCGAACAACTAAAAGTGGGTAAAAAATCTATGTTGACAATTATAAGAAGGAATTATAATTATAATTAAGGGATCATTCGTTTTAGAAGGTAAATACATGGAAGGGATTTATAAGGTTATGTTAAAAAGTAAATATATATATCATTGGTGTATCATGAATTTTGAAATTTAAAATGGAATTGGATTTATGGAATAATATATGGATATAGAATCCATCCTTTCTAAAGTGTATGAAGTATACCATATTTCATTATATATAAAGTAAATTATAGATCCCACACATGTTAACCACTGAGGAAATATAGTCAGAACCCGAAATGTATTATAATGAATATCCCATCCCAATTCTGGATAATAGAGAACATTATTAGGAATCGAAAAATATGGCGGGTTAAATTAATATGGGGGAATCATGAGTTTGAGGAAGAAAAATTGGAACCTAAAGAAGAAATGATGAATAACTACCCATATAAGGTAATGAGAGAACATATATAAAAATTTCAATGAAGAAATTATTTAAGCATGAGATAATTAAAAACCCTTTATTCTTATATATTAGGTAAACACTATATCCCAAGAACTATTTCAAAATACACATTCTATTAGATCAACATTATAGGAACATGACCTTAAATATCCTATAATATAGCATATATAAAGTAAAATTCACATTCTTTCATTATTATGGATCTTTTAGAATTAGAGTTTTAGATATTTAGGTCATAAATCTTACATAAAAATACCATATGAATATAAAGTGTACACTTCTAAATCTGTATCCATTTTTCCCAAAATATAAAACTTTTTAAAATTAAATATGTTTTCGTCTCATGTCAGATCCTCATTACATTCAACTTGAATTATTTTATTCCATTAAAAATCCTTAATACATATGAAACGTTTTTTTAAAAATGGTATAAGACCAAAAATCTCAGTCAAGAACCCAAAATATGAAATATGTTAGTCTAGTGAAAAACATAAAAACCAACTAAATTTTTTTTCTTAAAAACATACATTTTCATCCAAAAAGAGAATCATATTTCCTTTTTTAAAATAATTATATTACCTTTTGAAATCAAATTATTTCCATGAGAAATCATCATCAAGAATATAAAATTCATATTGGTGCCTTGGGATATCGTCATCATAGAACCCTTAAAAATTAAAATAACCATATTACTAACTTTGAATATAATTATCTGGAGAACAAAATCGTAAACCAATGAATTGGTGTGCTATCTGGGAAAACATAATTTATAATATATAAAGGGATCACACATGATATATAATGGGGATCAACCATTTTTAAAAAACTTCTATGGACTATATCATGAAAAAACCCTTAAAACCCCTTTTAAACCCATGTGCAATACACTATTAGATATCGAAATAACATTTTTTCATAAGAATCTCTTTTAAAATATAAAACATGAAGACATAATAAAGAAACAATTTTACATTATAAGAACCATTTAAAATAACAAATTAAAAATAAGACAATTGGGGAATCATTGTGATGGAAAAAATATGCTCATTCCACATATGTTAAGAAAACAATCAGTTTGTATTTTTTTCATAAAAGGTAGAAAGTCCCTCATTTTACAAATGATTAAAGATTACGTTCAAAAACATTTGCAAAAATTAAATCGTGGATAAAAAATATTTTATTAAATAATCACGTAATAGTAAAAATATCTTTTCTAAGTTTATATTAAAATATAGATACAGAAGAAAAATGGATTTTTAAGGGAAGCTTTATAAGATAATTTATAAAAGAAAGTCCATTACTTTGAGTCTGAATCATCACGTACATTTATTATCTTCATGATTAATATAATTATTTGAATTTTATAATTTATTATTAAATTTTTTTCAGGTTTATTATTCCTTTATTTCATATAATACCATGTTATATATAATTACTCAATTAATTAAATTAACTTCAGATATTTTGATGATATTTAGTTCAAAAGTCCAAAATGAATTACGTATGTGGATTATGGTTAAAGCGGTCAATATTTGACCATATAAAGATTAATATTCATGAAATAATTTCCATTTTATAACAAAAATTAAAATTTTAATTGAACAATAATATATTGTTATGAAAATTGAACTACGTTACAATCATAGATATTGTAGTTTGTACGTATAGATGAGAGACAATTCTATTTTCAAGGATCATTATAAAAATATGTTATGTAATATTTTATAATTCAATAATTATAATAATATCATATATATAATATTACGTATTTAAATGTACTTATATATATAATCTATGTGATTTGGAAATGAAAAATGAACCACATTGGTTCGTGGAGGCCATAGTCCACACATATGCACAAACAACATCATTATTTTTCAGGGAATGGAAAGGTAAGAAGATAAATTATATATTATCATTTTATAATTATAAATATTTAATTAATATCATATATAAATATTAATTTCGTTATTATAATTAGTATTGAAAGGCTATGATGGATAATGAATTACATCAGCTCACGAGATGGTAGTATGCCGTACACCCAAATAATGGTTTAATTTACAATTTTATAGAATAAGAGAAGAGTATTGGTTATTATATAAAATTATTAAAAAATTAAATATATAAGATAATTTTATTTTATTTTATCATTTCTGAATAGGATTTTAAAAAAATATAATAAGAAATAAATCTTAAATTTCCAATTGAAAACAATACATCTTCTTTGGAAAACCACCTTTTAATAACACATTAAAGACTCTAAGATTGGTACTCTGACTGAAATAATGCCTCTATAATTAGGGGAGGGATTATCAAAAATATTTTTGAAGAGATAGTTGGAATTGTTTTTTTCAAGTTTGAATTATGGAGAAGAAGAGGTTTCCTTTTATAGGAGAGGGGATGGGCACTCTTAAAATTTATCAAATTTTAAATTAATATAAATTATAGTTAAATTAAAGATGGACAAAAACTAATATATTTATAATATATTATTAGTATGGGTATAATTAGTCTAATAAAATAAAATTTGGATGTGTTTTGACTATGTTTGTACCCTTATATTGTTTTTAACACCTTGTTAACACTTTTAAAACATATCATGACAACAAGGATTTTTATGCTTTGAGAGTCGATATAGTTACTATAAATGAACCAATGACCATAAATGGATAATAGTTGAAACCATAATCTATATACTAATAAATTTTTTGAATAAAATATTTTTATGAATTTTATATCATTAAAAAAGTATTATTTATCTTCAAATATTAATATTGTCCGTATTTAAAAATATTCATTACATTGACTTTAAAAATATCAAGATAAGGCTTAAAATTTGAAAAAATATTTTAGTATATCAATAAAATTCAATGGTAGTATATAAAATTATTTTATGACATTAGTTATTTCAAATTATATCACCTTTAATATTTTTAATATTATTTATTTGATATTTCCATTAAGTGAATAATTACAACATCAGCGTTTTGTAAGCATTTAAAGAAAATATTTATTCACTAAAAATGAATAATAAATTTACTTAATTGTAATAAATATTTTATATATCAAAATAATATTTATAGTTGAACATAAACTCTAGGTTTTCCCATATATTAAATATTACAGTTATAAAAAGTAAGAGTGTGACATGTTTGACTTTTCCTGAAATAAAATACTATAAAGGACATAATATCATCAAAATAAAAATAAAATTCCATATAACCGAATTTTGATGACTAAAATTGATAGGAAATCATAAAACAAAATTAATACAAGTTTTATAGTCATTTTATAGTCATCATCATATTATTTGTGACTTTAATTACGCATTTTACCCTTTACTATGATAATAAAAATTATTAAGGTTCCTATTAATATTGATAGAAAATAAAAGGAAACTATATTATAAATTATACCCTCATTATTATTAATACCCAATAATGTTTAAAAAATTCCAAACACATAAATGGAATAATTTCATTTAAAATTAATTCTTAATATGCAACAGAAAATAGTTATCTTGAAAAATGTGTTATTTAGATAATGAAATTAATTGTACTAAAATAAGGTATAATAATCACTAAAATGTAATTAAACATATTATGAATAACTAAATATTTATTATTTTACTTTGATATAAAATTAATATCATAAAGGTATTTTTTAATATAAATAAAATGGCGATTTTATTAAAATCAATTTTTTTAAATATTCACTGAAAAATTAATCTCTTTAGAAAATTTTTAAAAAAATTCAATGATACTTTTTACATGATTAATTAATAAATGAAATTAATTTTTTGAAATTATGTTTCTAGAAAAAAATTATAATATTCATTTATAAAGAGAAAAAAACCATTTTTGAATAAAATGTATTTTTGAAGAATAAATTGAATTTACTAAAAATTAGAGTGCATATTATCCAAAATATAATTAACAAATTATAAATTAGTAAGACTATTTCATAATATTTTTAATACTATTAATTCCCAACAATTTGACAGCTTTGTTATAACTATCACATTTAAATAATAAATTTTCGTTGTTTCTTAAAGCTCGGTTTTGAGTACCTTGTACATCCCCAGACATTGTATTTAATTTTAAAATATCATGGTATTAAATTCTGTATTCATTAAAAAATTGTTTCAATTTAAACATGGACTCAGTAACATGGGTTGAATTTTAAAAATACATTAGTTGATTTCCCATATTGTAAAAAGGGTAAATAAAACATCAAATTATTAAGAGAGAAAAAAGAAGTACAAAGGTCATCTAGAATAACACATACTAGGTTTCCAAGTTTTATAATAGACGTGGGAAGTACATTCATGGATATAAAGGAGAAAACTAATTCCCAAAGACTAATAGAGAGTTATAGAGAACATGTTCATGAAAAATCTAACAATCACAAACCCATAAATTTATGATAGGACCCTTGATTTCTAGATATGAAAAGCAAACAGATAAATTTTTTGTTTCAAAATCCTTTTACTAAATATGAGGAATTGTTTTACTATTTTTAAATGGATCATAAATAGCCCGCGGGGGCTGGGTGAGGTTGTTCATGGAAGTGGCGTCCTGTCGTCGAGGTTCTGGTTTCGAGTCCTCGCAAAGGGAATGCACATTATATGCCAGCGATCCTCTCGTCCCCTCGACTCCGCATGGAACTGGTGCAAGCCCAATGGTTTTCCACCTTGGGCCTAGTTGGGGATGTGTGACATGGGGTGGGGTAAGTCCGCCTCAATACCCACTAAACCGACCAAAACATTTTCTTTTTTTCTCTCGCTGTTGTGCTCTCTGATGCTCTGATGCCGTAGATCCATGCCGCTGGATCTCGCTCCCCCCTCTCGATCAGAGGGGGGAGTCTCGCATTCACCGGCGTCTCAGAAGGAGGTTGTCTGTTCCCTGCTCATCCTAGGATTGCTCTTTCCCCAAAAGCCCCAGATGTCTATCGTGAGGCACCGCAGCTCTCTCTGCTTCCGGATGAGATTAATAGCACTAAAGAGCTGCTCAAGTTTACATTGGTGGCTCGCCTCCGTCCGCATCGACCCTCAGTTGAAGTGGTTTCCCAATTTGTCTCTAATTTGTGGAATCTGAAGGAGCGAGCGGTCATCGGGTTGCTGGAATGAAGACACATAATGGTTCGTTTCGTCTCAGAGGAGGATTTGATTTCCGCTTGGTCTAGGGCTCCTTGGAGGTGCAGTGACTCTTCTTTCTTTCTATTCTGGTGGAGCTTCGACTTTCACGTGCGGCGTGACCCTTCCACGGTTGCGACTTGGGTTAGTATTCCTGGCCTTCCTCTTTATTTTTAAAACCCATTGATCCTCTATTCCCTTGGTAGTATGGTTTGGAGGTTTTTATGTTTGGATCAATGGACTAAAGCTGTGACACACACAATTTGCCCGTGGATTTGTGTTGAGGTCGACGTCGCCCAGCAACCGTTGCGTTGTGTCTGTATTATCGATGAGAATGAATTCCGATGGATGTAGGAGGTCGTATTTGAATCATGGATGAAGTATCGTGTTGGTTGTAGAAGGTTTGGTCACCTAGAGGTCGTTTGCTGCAACACCAAGGTGGGTGTTTCCTCTTGGGCGATGGAGATGCAGTCTGGTGGTGGCTGTGATCTTGGCGTCGATGCGAGGATGTTTCAGGAGAATGTGAAGGTTGGTACTGGGGCGGTTCTAGCTGGGTCTGAGTGTGTGAATGAGGATCTAGGAACTTCTCTGAAACCTGTGATGTCTTCTGACGCTGGAGCTTCTGCTGGGAAGGGTGCTTGTTCGTAGGCCCCATACACTGAGTTGGCAATTGTTCAAGATTCTTCTGCTGGTAATTCGGAGAGGGAGATGAGGAATGAGCCTATTGTTGCTGTGCCGAGGCTTGGTTGTAGTATGAAGGCAGTGGAGGTGTCCTTGAACCCAACTGTGCTGTAGGTTTTTGATCGGTTGAGAAGAGATCTTGGTGTTGAGTCCTGAGCTACAACGGATGGGGCATGCCATATGCAGTTTTTTTCGTATTCCATAGGAGCATGTGGACAATTCGGCTATAGACTATATGATTATGGGTGTCCCTGTGACCTGCAACCGGATTGAGATTATAGATTCTGAGGGGATGCCGCTGATGCTGGAAGCTCAAAAGATGACTGTAAATGGAGACTTGTAGGATGCTGTCACTAATATAGGAGGAGAACTAGAAGTGGCAGTGGAGGGGGATCATTCTGTTGATCTGATTATCTCTCACCATGAGGTAAACATGAAATGTATTGCAGTGATTGATATTAATAGTCATTTGGAGACAGAGCGTGGAGCAAAGAATGGTTTCCAAGAGGTGAAAGCCTCTGGAAAATGGGGGGGACCTCTCAGATAGTGAAAAGGAGAACAATAGTGGCAGGACCCGACTCTCTTATTGTGAGATTGTCCTGGGGGAGAAGAAGAATGTGTTGGGGAATGAGAAAGCCAAGAATTCTCCACCAAGGAGGAAGAAAAGGAAGGACTACTCCTCTATGCCGAAACCGATGACTACTAGGTCCTCTGCCAGTAAGGGAAAAGGTATGCAATCCTCTGACGGGCTCTTATATTTGGAAAAATTAAATCTCAGAAGGAAGTATGCCAAGGTTCTGGCTCAATATGACAGCTCAGAGTGGGATTCGGCTACTCCAGATGATGCAATGGATTTTGGTTATGGAGATGGGCAGGATTTCTATGATATGTAGCTGTATTGTATGGTTTGTGTTTCTCTTTTTGTATACTTTTCCATTATTTTAATAAAAGGTCAGGGACTTTGTCTCTGGCTGAGCCTTCTTGATAAAAGGATTATAAGGAAATATACTCGCTCAAAAAAGTATAATTTCACTCTTTAATAAATTCCCACAACAAAATCATCTTTTTCTCTAAATGACGAGTGTTCAAGATGAATTTTTCATTCACTAAGTAGTAGAATTAAATTTAAAGGAATCACATGATTCCTGAAAATATATTCATCATATATTTATTCATTAACCAAAACTAAATTCTTTAGAACAATTTATGATAAGTCCCAAAAATCATTATTCTTCATACTATGAAAAACTAATCTTATATCCAAAATTTAACAGTAATACCCAAAGTTCAAGATAGATCATTAAACAAATAAATATTCTTAAAATAACTCAAAAATATTCCAGAATAATATTGAAACCCAAATATCAAAAATATTTTATCTTATAGTCTTCCAAGATAAATTTATCATTTATCTTCAATTAAAATCAATTACTCTTAATGTGTCATAATAAAAAATGTGATTTCATTAATCACATAATCACAAACATATGATAATAATTTATATAAATAACTTGAATCAAAATTATAACAAATTTAAACCATATACACCTATAAATGAAAATTAAACCATTATTCCTTAAATAAAACCCCATAATGTTATGTTTACCATAATCCTATAATGGTACCCATAATTATGGTGATCTTCTTCCAAAATAACATTAATCACCTAACCACCAAATAAATTTCTATCAATGGTTATGTATATGATAAAACATATATTACCCTAAATTAAATTATCCTTAATATATCAGATAATTTAAATAATGAAAAAAATTTATACCATCTGGGATATCATGTAGGCTAGTTGTAGGTGATTCACTTTTGTCACACTTCGATTGTGGGATCAAACCTTTTGGGCTTGTTGAATGTGATAGTCTATCACCCAGCCTTTAGGTTTCTGTTTCTCTAAAACTATAATCCTTATATCTTTTAAAAAAATGTGAGAAAAATCCTAAAAAATAACCTTTATACATTAATAATTAAATGTAACGTTTTAACCACAAATGTAATGTCATACCTTTTATTTAGCATCCAAAATGTAATAACCCATAATTAACTTAAAATCAAATATATTATAATCCTTAAAATCTACCAAAACCTTTAAACATATTTCTACCAAAATTAATGGAATTATCCATCAAACAAAATTTTCAATAAAATATATACCAAACCTAAGGGCTGTATTACCATAAATGACTCTCAAAAAATGATTAATCATTTTACTCATCCACTACATTAAAAATCAAAAGGGTTGTACAAAAAATTTATCATAAGATCAATCTTTTGATTTTAAACCCACGATGGTATTGATAACCCTTAAAATTACCACACCTAAAAATATCTTAATATATATTATTATTTAAACCCTACTTTGATATATAATGTAATAACCTAACCATAAACCTCACATAATCTTGTATCTTTAAGCTATAATTTACATTTTTTTTCATTTTCAAGGATCTTTTAGGTTTATAGTTTTATAGAGTTATATCATAAATCTTACATAAAAAAATATATACAAGTTTAAAACTTCTAAATCAGTAACCATTTTTCCAAAAATATAATTTTTTTTAAAATGAAACCAATTTTCTTTTCAAGTCCAATCTTCATGACATTTGACTTGAATTCTTAATTCCCTTACCCATCCTTAAGTTCTATTGAAAAAATATAAATTGCGAGATGAGCCTAAAAATATTAGTAAAGGAAATAAAATAAGAAATATATTAGTATTGTAAAAACCTGAATAACCATTAAATTGTTTTTATAAAGACATTAAATTTCATCTAAAAGTAGAATACTTTTTCCTTAAAAAATCATTATCTTACCTTCTTAAATGAAAATATTTCCATAAAAACTCATTATAAAGCATAGAAAATTCATGTATGTACCTTGGGGAATCACCAACATAGAAAATTTACAAATATCTTAGAAGAAATCTTACAAATTATAATAAATTTACCTACGTATTTTAATATAATTCTCTAGAGAACAAAATCATTACCCAATGAATATGATATCTATCTGGGTGCACCCGTCATTTAAGATATAACAATATTATCCTTGAAATCTAATGGTGGTCAACCCTTTATAAATAATTTCCAAGTAATATATCATTAATAAAACCCTTAAAAAATATATGTAAACTATGTACAAAACACTTCCAGATATTAAAATAATTTTTTTTTGTAAAAATAACATTTAAAATATAAAAACTATGCACATAATATAGAAAAAATATTATTTAAAATGAACTATGTATACTTATAAAGTAAACATAAAATCATTAAGGAATCATGAAAATTTTAAAATACTATCATTCCTTATATAATATATAAATATTATTTCCATAATTATAATAATTCCTTAGGGACAGATATAGAAAACAAATTACATCCATTCGTGAGGTGGTAGTCATATAATATTTGTATGATGGGATTATTTCCCATTTTATGGAAGAGGAGATGGATATTATATATCATATTAACATAATTATATATAAGTATATATAGGATAGTATTTTATTATTTTATCATGGTTGAATAATATTTTATGGAAGTGAAAGAAGAAATAAAACTATAACATGCAGTTGAAAATTATACCTATTATTTGGAAAAAATATTTTAATTAAGATATTAAGCCATATAATATTTGTATTATTCAAAAAATAATTCCATTAGAGTTAGGGGATAGATTATAGGAAAGTATGTTTATAGACATTGGCCTAAATAAATGGGGTTTGAAGTGTGAAGGATTGATAAGAAGATATTCCCTTTTATAAGAGAAGGGAGTGGCACTCCTAGAATTTCTAAAATAATTAAATTATTAAAATTTAAATTTCTATTAAAAATAGACCCAAACTAATTTATTTCGAAGATAGTATGATTATCGGTTGAAATAATCTAATTAAATAATTTTTTGACAGGTTTTGAATATGTTTTTACCCTTATATTTTGGTTTCAACCCCTTATTAAACCATTTTATACCTATTGTGACAACAAAGATGTTTACACTTTGAGTGTCAATATAGTTATTATAAATGAGAAAATTCCTAAAAATGGATAATAATTTAAATTTTCAAGAATATAATAATCAATAGGAAGAATATAATTTTTTTATTAATTTTATATCGTCTAATTAAATATTATTTATTTTTAAAAATTTATAATGTTAAATTTTAAAACTATTCCATACATTGATTTATATAATGACAATATAAAACTTATAATTAAAAAAAATATTTTATTATATCCATAATATTTCATGGTATTCTATAAATTATTTGTATCATGTTATTTATCTCAAATTATATTACTTTTAATGTTTTTAATATTATTTGTTGGGAATTTCTAGTAATTAAATAATCAGTGTGTCAATGTTGTATATGAATTTAAAGTAATTATTTTTTCACTAATAATTAAAAATAATTTATCATGATGAAGATAAATATTTTATATTTAAAAATAATATTTTTAGTCCATCATATTATATAGATAACACCATATTAAAAATATTACAGTTTTTAAAAATAATAGTGTGACATGTTTGAATTTTCTTGAAATAAAATAATATAATGGTAATATTCTTATAAAAACGAATCTAAAATTACCTATAACTTAATCTTGGATTATTATAGATGATATATAATCATGTAATAAAATTATGGTAAGTTTTATGTTAATTTTATAGTGTTTATCATTTTTTTGACTTTAATTACCCATTTTACCATTCACTATAATAACGAAAATTACTAATGTTTTTATTGATAATGGAAAAATGGAACTGTTTAATACAATTGTACATATTAATTATAATTATGGAATAATTGTTTTGAAAATAAAAACATAGAAGTGGGATAATTTAATTTAAAATTAATTCCACAAAATTCAAGGAAAATGGTTTTATTTAAAAATGCCTTTTCAGGCCCAAAAATGTACTTATACTAAAATAAGGTATAAAGATAAATAAAATTTAATTAACTAGATTATATATAATTAAATAATACTATTCATATATTTTTGATAAAATTTAAATCATACTTAAAAATTTTAATATAATAAAAACTAAAATTTTATAAAAATTAGTATTTTCTTTATTCAGTGAAAAATTAATAGTTTTACAAAAACAAATCCTAAGATAATTTTGAAATATTGAAATAAAAAATTAAATTATTTTTTTGATATATTTTTTTAAAAATTTTAAGAAATTAATTATACTATTAACTTATAAAAAGTGAAAATTAACCATTTTGAAGAAAACATATTTTTGAAGATTGTAACAAATTTACTAAATATTTGAGTGCTTATTTACAATGAATTAATTAACACATTATAAATGAATAGTACTATTTGAAAATTTTGTTAATATTATTTATTCCCACTAATTTAATAGCTATGTGATAATGGTCACATTTAAATATTAAATTTTCATCATATGTTTAAAATAAGTGTTGCGTATTTTGAATTCAATCAAACGTAGTATTTTATTTTAAAATATATTGATATTACCTTCATTATAGTGTTTTATAAAGTGATTACATATATTAATATATTTTAATGTTATATTTATAAATTTATGAATTTAAACTAAATAAAATAGAAATAATTTGGGTATTCTCAATATCAATATTAGCTTAAGATGATTTTTTTTTGTATTTTTTAAAAACTTTTTATTATCATAGAATTGGTATATAAATTTTTAAGTATTTAATCTAAATAAATTCAATTTATATCATTCTAATTATGATTCTAATATAAATTTAAAATACAATAAATATAATTTAATTATGAAATTATAAGAAATAAAAATAAAAACAATTAATGTATAAGAATACATATCTCTAAAAAACATTTTTGATATTTTATGTTAAAATTATAAATCTAATTTTATAATATTCAGAAATTTAATTACATTAAATTGAATCCCAATTCATAATCAACGTGTTTATATTTGGTAAGAGGGGTCATCCAAGATTTTTAGTAACATTATAATTACCATGGTAAATATATTATAAAAGTTAATTCGGGTAAATGAGGTAAATTAAAGAGGATAATATTTTGAGAAATAAAATGATAAAAAAACCTTATAGAATACATTTTTATATTGAGAAGTAAATCCCATATGTGTCACCAAAAACTCTATACCTAACTCACTTAACACCCATGTGATTCTGTCTTTACCCTTCACCAAACATTAGTTTCCAGGGAAATGTCCCTCATTTTTACCTATAAAAAGAGGTCAATTCCACCAATTTTCTAATCTCTATCCACTAAAAATATATTTATAGTGAATTCCATATCATTTTTCATCTCAATAGTATCTCCAAGGTTCTTTTATGTAACTAAATAGTTACTCAAAAGATATAATATGCTACATTGAATGAAAGGGTTTCAAATCCTCCTCTTTCTTTTAAATTGTATTTATTATATTATAATGTAATTTAAAATTAGTTTTCATATACCTAACCTCTTATTTGCCTTTTTTTGAATAATTACATTTATTTTTCTTTTCAATGGGGAAAATTATTATTCTTTATTATTCTAAATTCATTATAATAACCGAAAATAAAGATTACAATTCTTTATGATAATATTACCTTCATAAAAATTAAAATTCTAAAACACTCCAATAGCTATATAACATACTAAATGTTTATAAAATTATAGATCATGTGGTACCATATAAACTAAATCCTTATCTGGACACAAAAATGGGGATAAGGGATTTGACATAGACACACATAGGGGATATAAATCTATAAATATTGGTTGAGTATTAACTTGACCTTCAATCACTACACAACTAGTGGGAGTAACTACACAAGAAATTTGACACTACTGAGGGACATGGAAAGTTTTTTTATAAGGGTCTATCTGCCAATAGTCCAAGGCATTAATTCATAAAAATTGAAAGATTACAAAAGATGAACATGTGGGTTTTATTACAATCTTCCCTATAAAAAGGAAGTAAGGACTTAGAGAGACAAACAAACTAGGTAATAGGTTTTACTACTCCAATGGTTGTAGAACTATTTGCAACCCTGTTAGCCTCTCGAAAGACATTCATGATGATGAAGTTGAGATTCGAAAGGGTCTCCATGAATTGCATCCACTTTGTAGCGAGCCGCTAAGAGATAAGCATTTCACCATTTCTGACGGCCTGCAAAATGGTAGAAGTGTCACTATCAAGCTAGATATTAGACCAACCCTTAATTTTCACAAAATAATAAACATGTATGATCCCAATAATGTCGTCCTCAATAGAGATTGTCACTCCACAATAACCATAGAAACATCCATTGATGGAGTCATTGTGAGCCCTAAAGACCGCACCAAAACCCGAAGGGCCAAGATTCTTTTTTGAGGCGCCATACACATTGACGTTAACCCAAAGGGGGATAGGAGGGATCCAAAAAACCTCCATGGTGCCTAAAGTAGGTTTTAAATTTCCTTTAACACCAAATTTATTAGAACCTTGATGTCCTTAATATTATTGTAGCATTCCCCCAAACAGATAGCCGACACGTCCCTTATAACCAAAACAATTTGCATCAAGGTGAGATTCAAGAACCAGACCATCCCATTGTATATTACAGCCTTTCGGAGCCACAAAATAGTGTATACTGTATCACCCCATGCTTCCACGGTATGCTTCTCACTGAATAATACAGTAGCATGTGTTGTATGAAACTTCAAGTTCTAACACACACCACAACTAATAAAACTAGCCATTATGAATAGTAATACCCACATTTTGAATTTTTATAAATTCTATATTTAAAAATGGACTTCAGTTTTGTATTATGAATATCTAAATTATCCTAGGGAAAAATTTTGGTACTTTTCGGATAACTTTCATATTTTGATGAATAGTGAAAATTACTAAATTTTAATTAAAAACAATATTTTCAATAGAAATAATTAATTGTGATAAATTATGAATATGAGTGGTTTTAATGTATATTTACAATATATGTTTACCATTTAATACAATTTTGGTCATTGGACATAATTTCACATTTAAACTAGACATAAACAAGTGTAAATCTTTTGAAAGTTATTATTTCCTAAAAACACGCTTTAGGTTTTGACAGTGGGAATTAATTTTAAATTAATTTCTGCCACTTATGTGTTTTGAATTTGAAAAAATGGATTCCATATTTGGAATCAGGATTTCCAAATTATGTAAATTGGTAACTCTTATTTTTAGACATTTTGAATAATTACTTTGGTAAATATTTTATTTACCATGGTTAAAGGGTAAATCCAGTAAATAAGGGTAAAACATAATATTATAATAATATCAATTTACCCTAAAACGTGCCCTAACCCTATTGGTTGATATATTTCCAACCATGTACATATTTGGGTCGATTTTGGGACCCCATGTATCCACTTATAAGTGATAATGACACTTTATAGTAATTAAGTTAAAGTAAATACAAAAATGACATAAACATATAGCTTTTAGAAAAAAACATTTTACAGAGGATTATATATGTTATATTTTAGATTATAAATATTAATTAGAAATAGAAAAATATTTCCTGAATAATGGAATTTTATTTATAATTTTTAGACATTGAATAATTAAATTTATTTATGACACAATAATGATGTAGTATTTTCCATAATAATGAATGAATCAAATAATTGGTATTATAAATGTTAAAATAAATATAATTTGAAAGTTTTGATGCCATACACGAATTGTATTGGTTAATATGACATGTTGGGATTACTTAAATGAATTTGGTTCGAATTAATAAAGTTTTTATGACTTTAACAAAAATAAATAATTTAATAGTGTCAAAATTGACATAAATGAATTTTTAAAACAAATATTATATTATTAATTGATATTATATTCCTAAAGATCTAAGGATCTTCCAAATCACTGATATCATGATAGGTGTATCATTAATGGACCACTTGGGGGTCTCTTGGATGTATATAGTTAGTTTAGTAACTATATAATTTAAAAATACAAAGTGACATGGTTAATGTCAAACTAATTAATTAAGAGTTAAAACTAAAAGATAAGGTTAATATAATGACCCAAACCTGTCTAAAATCTAATGGTTGAAATTATATCGACCCATACCCACCTTATACTTTTAATAATCCACTTTGGAGCCATTATGAAACTAATATTAATTTATTATAAAATAATACTTTAAGTTTTTTCTAAAGAGCCCCTTCCCCCTTATAAAAGGACACCACTTCTAACCAATTATTAACACCCTCAAAGCCTTTTGGATCAGACAAACCCTACCCAAATATTCTCTCAACTTCCCTCAATTCATCCTAGAGGCCTTAGTTTGATCATAATTCCAACCTAAAGATCCCTTTTGATCAAATCAAAAGGAAGAACCCGAAGAAGGGGTAATAATTTCACCACCCTCTTTCAAGTTCCTTTCTTGTTCCACTTTTTCTTTCTTTGTTATTTCCAATATAAAATAAATACTCCAGTATATGATATATAATGTGATGCTATTATAAATATGGTACTACCATATTCAGTATTTTATCCATCCTTTGAATGACATGTCACTGTATATGCATACGTACGGTCAACCATCTCTACGTCATGGTGTAATTGGTATTCAATATATTATTATTTGGTTGTGTATAATAATGATGTTTAATTCATGTAAATAATAAATATAACATGATAATGATTCTTTATATATGATATACTATCCAATTATATATTATTTTAAAATCAAAATAATGATATTGTCGCTCGTGCGTACATACGGATTACCGTCTCCACGAACGTGATGAGATTCATTCCCCATCATATCCATCCAAGACTATGATTCATTTGATGAATAAAAATAATTTTTAGAGACATGATATCATTCTTTTTACGAATAAGATACATCCCATCCATAAAAAATATGGCTCGCATAACAAATAATATAAAGTAAAACGAATCCGTTAACACCTGAAAAGACGATAATACTAAGATATTATTAACAAATCAATGTTAAAAGATCATATATGATATCATATTAATGTATATGATTCTTTTATAATTCAATAACAATTATTTCACCATTATACAGGAGGTTAACCTACCCTTGACCAAGGAAAAATTACAAAGTAAGGGGTTTCTTATCTCACTTTTAATTCCGTGAGATTTCAATTATTCACCACTTATTTATTCCATGTGGTGTGTGGACAACCCATGATTGTATTCATTGTGTAAAATACATTATTTTATTGATATTTTCATCATCATTGTATGATCCTTCTTTCTTGTGTGTATGTTTTGTAAGTTACCAAATTGATAAGGGAATTTGAACTTTCAATTTCCATTCATTCGGCTTTACACATACTTTGTTGACTATTTTACTCCATGATTATGTGTGGAATCACTATTCATTTGATTATTTCATAATTTCCACTCCCCATTCTACAGATATACATTTTATAAACTTAATCACTCTATAGATAAATTCTCAAGTCATCGGTATGAACTTGATAAGAGTAATTTTTACTCAATCTCGATTTGTCGCGTTAAACATCCAATTCATTGGTGTTGTTTTTACCAGAATATGCGTGAATTTCCTTTGATTGTTTTACACATAATATCCAATCATATTGAGTGTATTTATATTTTTCACACATAATTATGTCATTGATTTATCATTGACCTAAGGATACAACCTTTATGAGAGATTTCATATCAATTTACATTCCATTGAGGCTCCTTTGTTGTTATACACCAAATCCCTTTTTTAAGGTGTATATAATTTACTTTGATATAGTAAATCTTGAATCCCTTTATTCTCATGATATTATAAGGTTTTTATTACCTCAATTATTTGTATTCAAGTGTCTATCTTTTGGTTAGAAACTCTAACTAAAATATTATTTTAAATGTTTTAAAGATTTATTATTCTAAATCATTCTCATTAATGTCCATGTTTTAAAAATGTTATTAAGGATTTTTTTATATAGACATTAAAGTTTTAAAATAAAAATTCTTTTTAATAGTTTCAAAGTGGTATGGGACACTTTGATTCAAAAATATATTTTTAAACAGATTCTTGACAAATAGTGTGACTTTTAAATGTTTTCAAGAAAAGGGGGATATTTCTCTCAAATAGTTTTGATGGTTATATTCATTTATGTCAATATCATTCATTATTCTCGATTGAGGTTAATCCGTTACAATAAAATCTTTTATATTTTATTTAATGAATTATGTTTGACTGTGGATTTTCTATTTTTATGACATTCATGGTTTGCGGATAAAGTATTGACATTTCGTATGCTAGTTTTAATACGAATGTTTATGTTATGATTAAACCTGCTCATTTTAGGAATGCATTGGACTTAGTAAGTGACTGGTGGAGCCTGATATATCTATTCTATGCATCGGTTGGTCTCATGGGACAAACTGGTGTCTTGGAACGAGGCCTTGACAAAATCTTATTTGTAGTCTCGGCATGAGGCCTTGGATACATGGTTTTGATAGTCTAGAATTATGCATTCCATCATTATGAAAGTGGTTATTGAGATTTCATGTGATTATTCAACAAGTAGAATATCCATGTGAATAAGTAAATGGAATTATTTAATTTTATCCTTGCCATATTATGCTGAAGTTCATGTTTAAAAGGCTTTTGTTTTAGTTATACATTGACTTAAGTTTTTATGATTATCTATGAAAGCTTCTGCTATATTGTTATTCTTACTGAGCATCTGATCTCACCCCTTTAAATGTTTTATTTTTCCCAGGATGTGAAGAAGTAATTTATGAATGAAATGTAGGGATAGTATGAGGGGATATGAAGACAATATGTTGTTTTAGTTTTTTTTACCTAATGATGTAATGTAAGACTTATGAATATATCAAGTGTTTCCAAGACTACTAAACTAATCGGTCTTTCGAGACTTGATCCTTTGTGATCATTCCAATGTTATGTAATAATGAACCGACTCTGGGTAACTGGGGTCGAGGCATTATAGTTGGTATCAGAGGATGTTTAGTACAAACCTTGGGAGCTATATTTAGATAAACTTTGATTAGAGAACATAGCCCTAATATAGACTTTGATGATTAGTATAGAATAAATTCCTAAAAATTTGGTATTGTAGATATTTTGTGAGTTTTCCGAGCAATACATCCCTGTCTGGATATGAACAGGTAGAGGCGGCTCTGGCACAGATGTACCTAGGGGTAAAACCCAAAAACACCGCTTTGAGCTAGACTCGGATAGGAACAGGTGCACGACAACAGGCCTTTCTGTACTCTTTGTTATGACATTCCCGGGGGATATTCTTAGGATAATTTACATTTTCTTTACAAACCGATTTGAAGTATTATATACAAGATGAGAGTAAATGACCTTGGTTACTCCTAATGTGTTTCAAATTGAGAATATAGTGACATGATATTCTCTAAATGATTTTATGACTACTGTTACTCACAGAATGATTTCTAGTTTTAGTCAATGGCAGGATTCCAAGGAAGTCATTTTGAATTTGAGAATGTTGCACAAGGTGGTAATGGTGGTGGCAATAAGCAACAAAATGAAATGTTGATAGGCGTAAAATACATCATCTTCATGCCAAATCAATTTTCCAAAAATATGATCAACAGTATATATATATATTAACCTATTCCCGGACTCAACAAAGAAGAGAATGGTGATGAATGATAAGAGCTCTAACAGTGGAGACCATGGAGAAAGGAATACTAAATTTCCATTATGTAGGAAATGTGGAAGGAGACACCCAAAAAATGTGTCTCAATGGGACAAAGAAAATCTTTACGTGTGGGCAGGAAGGACATAAAATGAATAATTACCGAAGAAAAATGAAGAGTACTATGGAAGAAAATAAAAATGGTCCCAAGAATCCATTTACAGTCATTTTCCGTAAATGTAGGGGACCTAGCCATTACCCAAGTGAATTCCCTATTCTATAGGATATTTTCTTGGCCAAATAAGAATCTATGTTGAAATAAATGGTTAGAGAAATGTTTAATAGTATTTGTGTTCCTTGTCGATGGGTTTACTTTGGAATAATTTTATCTTGTATTTTTAACCCTGTAGTTTGCCATGTGAGAATGATATTTGAGGAAGAATTGTCTTTTCTCTTGTGGATATAGTTATAAATAACCATTTGGTTTTATATGATCATTGGGTTTGAGGGAATGACAAGTTATTATATTTTGGGATAAAAATGAAAGGTATGAGATATCATTTGTGGTTAAATTATGTTATAGTTATGTTGAGGAATTTCTCATTTTGGTAATGTTATAAAATATAGTTTTTTAAAAATAACAACACACAGACAGTGTGACAACCCGTCGCGTCGGACAAAGCTATGGGAATCGAACCCACAACCAAAGTGCGATTGAGATTTATCACCTACCACTGGAATACGTGAAGTCCTTGGTTAGTGTGACTATTATTTTTAGTTAAATGATTATATTGATCAATAATAGGTTGATTTGGGATCTTATGTTCTATCAAATGAATACCCATGTATATGAAAATGATTTGGTGATGAAGTAATAAGTTTTATTTTGGAAGATGTTCGCTTTGTTGGGAACACTATATGCCCATGGAAAATAAAATACATTGGGATTTTATTTGAGGAGTAATGGTGGATATTTATCTATGTTTTTATTGTGGATATATAGTGATTTGGGGTATTTATGGAAATGATTAACCTATAATAGAGAATATGTGATTAGGTTGATTACTTTTAAGTATGTGACTTCAAGAGTAGTTGATGTGATTTGGAGATACCATTTAACGTGGAAGACTACATAACCAGATTCTTCTAATTTTTTACTTTCAATATTATTTTGGATTTTATTGAAGGATTTTAAGGACAATTGTTTATTGAATGCTATTTATTTAACTTTGGGGTATTGTTGGTTTAATTTTAGAAGTTAAGATTAGTGTTTCTTTCTCTAATGGAATAACCTTTTGGGGGATCATCAGATCTTATACTAACCATTTTTATTAATCTCTAAATACAAGGTAAATATATAGTTTATTCTTCATGGATCATGTGATTCTATAAGAATTTTATTGTAGCTCTTCTAGTGTGACCAAGTCTTCTGGAATACTCATCATTTAAAAATGAGTTAGTATTAGAATTTTATTAAAGAATGAAACTTTACATAAAAATTAAGTATATCTCTTTATTTTCTTAGTTAATCTCAGAAATGAATTCTTAATATTTATGTAATGTAAATTAAAAAATAATAATAAAAATGTTATCCGTTTACTTTTCCTACTGGGAAACTAATGACCATTTTTCCCATCAAAAGTTTGTGGTTTTATTGTTGTTAACTTTCTCCTGATCAGGTTTTCTATCCCTCTCCATCAGAACTTGACACTTATTTTATCATCCATATCCAAGTTTTTCTACATGGAATCCTAGTATAGGTTATCTCGGGTGACCTTTGTACTTCTCTTTCTTTCTTTTAAAGTGATAGTTTTATCAACTCTTTTTCCGATGTGGGACATTCCATTATATTCCCAAGCCAAATTTTAAAAATTGCGAGGACACAATTTATTGAAATAGGGGATAATGTTACACCCCAAAATTCCACGGTACGCTTCTCGCTAAATAATTCAATAGCGTGTGTTGTACGAAACTTCAAGTTCTAACACACACCACAACTAAAAAAACTAGCCGTTATGAATAGGAATACCCACATTCTGAAATTTTATACATTTTATCTTTCAAAATGGACTTCATTTTTGGCTTCGTTATATAGAAATTAGCCTAGGGTGAAATTTTGGTACTTTTCGGATAACTTTCATATTTTGATGAATAGGGAAAATTACTAAATTTTATTTAAACACAACTTTTTTTAATCGAAATAATAAATAGTGATAAATTATGAATTTGAGTAGTTTTAATGTATATTTAGAATATTTGTTTACCATTTAACACAATGTTGTTCATTTGACAAAATTTCACATTTAAACCAGACATAAACCAGTGTCAATTTTTTGATAGTTATTATTTCGTAAAAACACGCTTTTTGTTTAGACAGCGGGAATTAATTTTAAATTAATTTCTGCCACTTATATGTTTTGAATTTGGAAAAATGGATTCCATATTTGGAATCAGGATGTCCAAATTATGTAAATAGGTAACTTATATTTTTATACATTTTGAATAATTATTTCGGTAAATATTTTATTTACCATGGTTAAAGGGTAAATCCGGTAAATAAGGGTAAACAATAAATATTATAATAATATTAATTTACCCATAAACATGTCTTAACCTTATTTTTTGATAATTTTCTGACCATGGGAATATTTGGGTCGATTTTGGGACCCCATGGATCCACTTATAACTGATAATGACACTTTATATTAATTAAGTTAATGTAAATACAAAAATGACATAAGCATATATCTTTTAGAATGTTTTTTTATAAAGGGTTCTATATTTTATATTTTCAACTATAAATATTAATTAGAAATATAAATATATTTCCTACATAATATAATTTTATTTATAATTTGTATACATTGAATAATAATATTTATTTATGACACAATAATGATGCAGTATTTTCCTAATTAATGAATGAATCAAATAATTGGTATTATAAATGTTAAAATAAATATAATTTTAATGTTTTGATGCCATACAGTAATTTTATTGGTTAATATGATATGTTAGGATTTCTTAAATGATTTGTTTTCTAATTAATAACGTATTTATGACTTTAACAAAAATCAATTATTGAATAGTTTCAAAATTGACATAAATGAGTTTTTAAAACAAATATTATATTATTAATTGATATTCTATTTCTAAAAATCCAAGGTTCGGAAAAAGGACTGATATCATAATATTTTTATCATTAATGGACCAATTGGGGTCTCTTGGATGTATATTTTATGTTTACTAACAATATAATATAAAAATACAAATTGACATGGTAAATGTCAAACTAATTAACTAAGAGTTAAAACTAAAAGATAAGGATAATATAATGACCCAAACCATTCTAAAATCTATTGGATGAATTTATTTAGACACATAACCACCTTAGGATTTACATAATCCACTTTGGAGCTATTATAAACCGAATATTAATTTATTATAAAATAATACTTTAAGTTTTGCCTAAAGAGCCCCTTCCCCCCTTATAAAAGGACACCACTTCTAACCAATTATTCACACCATCAAAGCCTTTTGGCTCGGACAAACCCTTCCCAAATATTCACTAAACTTCTCTCAATTAAACCTAGAGGCCTTAGTTTCATCAGAAAACCAACCTAAGGAGTCCTTTTGGTCAAATCAAAAGGAAGAACCCGAAGAAGAGGTAATGATTTCACCACCCTGTTTCTAGTTACTTTCTTCTTCCACTTATTCTTTCTTTGTTATTTCCATTATAAAATAATAACTCCAGTATATTCGATATACTGTGATGTTATTATAAATATGTTACAACCATATTCAGTATTCTATACACCTTTTGAATGACATGTCACTATACGTGCGTACGTACGGCCTACCGTCTCCACATCATGGTGTAATTGTTATTCAATATATTATTATTTTGATGGGTATAATGATGATGTTTAATTCATGTAAATAATAAATATAACATTATAATGATTCTTTATATAGGATATACCATCCAATTATATATTATTTTAATATCAAAATAATGATTTTGTCGCTCGTGTGTACGTACAGATTACCGTCTCCACGAACGCGATGAGATTCATTCCCCATCATATCCATCCAAGACTAAAATTCATTTGACGAATAAAAATAATTTTTATAGACATGATATAATTCTGGATATGAATAAGATACATCCCATCCATAAGAAATATGGCTCTCATAACAAATAATATAAAGGAAAACGAATCCGTTAACAACCGAAACGGCGATAATACTAAGATATTATTAACAAATCGATGTAAAAAGATCATATATGATATCATATTAATGAATATGATTTTTTATAATTCAATAACAATTATTTAACCATTATAAAAGAGGTTAACCTACCCTCTACCGAGGAAAAAGTACAAAGTAAGGGGTTTCTTACCTCACTTTTAATTCCGTGAGATTTCCATTATTCACCACTTATTTATTGCATGTGATGTGTGTACTACCCATGATTGTATTCATTGTGTAATATAATTTAATTTATGGATATTTAAATCATCAGTGTATGATACTTCTTTCATGGGTGTATGTTTGGTAAGTTACCAAATTGATAACGGAATTTGAAATTTCAATTTCTATTCATTCAGCTTTACACATACTTCATTGATTATTTTACTCCGAGATTATGTGTGGAATCACTATTTATTTGATTATGTCATTATTTCCACTCCCCTTTCTGTGGATATACTTTTGATACACATAATCACTCCATTTATAAATTCTCAAGTCATCGGTATGAACGTGATAAGAGTAATTTTTACTCAATCTCGATTTGTTGAGTTAAACATCCAATTCATTGGTGTTGTTTTTTACTAGAATATGTGTGAATGTCCTTTGATTTTTTACACTGAATATCCATCATATTGAGTGTATTTATATTTTTCGCACATAATTATGTCTTTGATTTATCCTTAACCTAAGGATACGACCTTTATGAGAGATTTCATCTCAAATTACATTCCATTGAGACTCCTTTGTTGTTATACAACAAATCACTTTTATAAGGTGTATATAATGTACTTTGACATAGTAAATCAAGAATCCCTTTATTCTCGTGATATTATAAAGTTTTTATTACCTCAATTATTTGTATTCAAGTATCTCTCTTTTGGTTAGAAACTCTAACTAGAATATCATTTTAAATGTTTTAATGATTTGTTATTCTAAATATTTCTCATTAATGTCCATGTTTTAAAAATGGTTTGAAGGATTTTTTTATATGAACATTAAAGTTTTAAAATTAAAATTCCTTTTAAAAGTTTCAAAGTGGTATGTGACACTTTGATTCAAAAATATATTTTTAAATAGCTTCTTTACAAATAGTGTGACTTTTAAATGTTTTCAAGAAAAGGGGGATATTTCTCTCAAATAATTTTGATGGTTATTTTCATCTATGTAAATATCATTCATTATTCTCGATTAAGGTTATTCCATTAGAATAAAATATTCTATGTTGTATTGAATGAGTTATGTTTGACTACAGATGTGCTATTTTTATACCATTCATGGTTTGTGGATAAAGTATTGACATTTCGTAGGCTAGTTTTAATACGAATGTTTATGTTATGATTAAACCTATTCATATGTGGAATGCATTGGACTTAGTAAGTGATGGGTGGAGCATGATATAGATCCCCCATGCATTGTTAGGTCTCATGAGACAAACTAGTGTCTTAACACGGGGCCATGACAAAATCTTATTTGTAGTATCGGCACGAGGCTGTGGATACGTTGTTATGATTGTCTGGAATTATGAATTCCAACATTTTGAAAGTGGTTATTGATATTGCATGTGATTATTCGACTAGTAGAATATCCATGTGAATAAGTAAATTGAATTATTTGATTTTATCTTTGCCATATTATACTGAAGTTCAAGTTCAAAAGGCTTTTATTTTAGTTATACATTTCCTTAAGTGTTAATGCTTATCTATGAAAGCTTCTATTATATTGTTATCCTTACTGAGCATCTGAGCTCACCCCTTTTATTGTTTTATTTTTCACAAGATGTGAAGAAGTAATTTATGAATGACCTGTAGGGATAGTATGAGGGGATATGAAGACAAGATTTTTTTGTAGTTTTTGTACCTTATGATGTAATGTTAGGCTTATGAATATATCTACTGTTTCCATGACTACTAAAATAATCGGTCTTTTTAGACTTGATCCTTTGTGATCATTCCAATGTTATGTAATAATGCACTGACTCTGGGTAATTGGGGTCGGGGCATAACATGCAGCACTTCCGAAATAACCACAGAGAGGAGAGCCCAAATTTGGGGTGAAACTTGAATAATTGAACAGAAATATAGAAGGCCCTATAGTCTTGAAAATCTGACGCCATCCAGATCAAATGAACCCAAAACCTACTTCCCAATGGCCGTTTCTATTGCACATGAGAGGAAGAGGTGTTTTGCATCCTCTTGATGATTATGACACATAACACACCTGGAGCATCGCTGAAAACCAAACATCTAGAATACCTCATCAGTGGGTAATCTGTTGTAAACCATCCTCTAGATAAGTGTCAGACGAGATTTCCTAATCCATATTTTATTGAAGACATAAAACCATTTAAAATCATCATTGATAACTCAGATTGCATGAGAGTAAAACATACTGCTAGTCAAAATACCATTTCCAGATGGCTCCCATGATATGAAATCAGGGAAGGAGACAATAATGTAATTACCAATTAAATAGTGAAGGTCACCTGGTAAGTTTGCTAGAGGATTATCTAGAAAATCCATGATGGAGACATGCTCCCCCGAGCTTAGAGCAGCATGCTGAAAATCATCAGATAGAATATTACATGTCCAATTATCAAGCCATAACTTAAGATTGGAGTTTCTATTGACAATCCATCTAGAGCAGGTCCTAATATTTTGGAAAAAAAGATTTAACTACTGTCCAGAGAGAGGAGACAATTAATGAATATCTAAAAAGCTTCAAATTATTAAAAAAACTATATTTGAGGAAAACCATAGATTCATAATTACTATGGATGATATTCCAGTATAATCAGGATTGAAGGGAGTCATTAAAGATAGAAATATTTTTTATTCCCATGCCACCAGAGTGGAGAGGTTTACAACAGGCCGTCTATGGAACAATGACTATCTTCCTTTCCAGAACGCTACCACTCCAGGTAAAATTCCCGATGGATGTGTTCAACCGATTGATAAGGCCCCTTGTCCATTTATAGACCATAAAGGATTTGACCAATTTAAAAATGATAAAAGACTTCACCAAACTAATTATCCCATCCATGGAAAGACTTTTCCCTTTCCAGGTTGAGAGCTGGCCAATGAATCTATCCACAATTTTAGAGAAATAAGAGGCCCTAGTGCACCCCCAGAAGAGCGGGACACCCAGATAATGAAAAGGCAGAGATCCTTCCTTGATTCTCAACTCTGAAAGTGTCTAATTTTTTCTGGAAATATAGAACCTCTTCCCAAAGTGAATGGAAGATTTATCCCAGCTAATACACTGACTAGAGACACTTTCATAATGCTGAAAAATTTGTCTCAAGACATGTACATTATTATTTCATCCCTGCAAGAATAAGATGATATAGCCAGCGAATAAAAGGTGAAAGGGAGCAACGAGGGACTTTGATGCTTGAACCAGCTTAATATGTCCTTGAGAGACGATGTGAGTAATGAGTCTACTAAGATAATCATCAACAATGGAGAAGAGAAGGGATGAGAGGGGATCCCCCTGTCTGACCCCCTAGAGCAAGAAAAGTATCCCGTAGGTGAGCCATTGAGAAGAACCGACACCTGGGCTGAACTGAGGAGGGAGGAAATCCATTTAATAAAAGTTTCATTGAAACCAAATTTCCCAAGAACAATATATATAAAAGACCAATCCAGAGTGTCAAATGATTTTTTAATATCAAGCTTGAGGGCCATTCTACCTTCTCTTATAGGAATTCTGAGTATATTATAACACTCTGAGGTAGAATAGATACACTCCTATATAGATCTTCTAATGATAAAGCTAAATTGGTTCCAAGAAACAATCCTAGAAGCAATACTCGAGATAATGTTAGAAATAATATTGCTTATGACCTTATAGCTTGTGTTAACCAAGGAAATCGGCCTAAAAATATGGATCTCACAAGCATTCTCAAATTTAGGAATAAGAGTAATAAACTGATAATTGATGCCTTGAGAGAGTTACCCCAAGGGAAAAAAATAGGAGACTAACTTTCAAACGCCCCCTTGATGAAATCCCAATATTTTTGGTAAAATAAGTTATTGAAGCCATCCGGCCCTAGAGCACTAGAGGAATTGAAATTGAAAATAAAATCTTTGACTTTAAATTACAAAGGGGTGGAAGTGAGGGTGGAATTATTAGTAGTATTAACCAGAGTAGGAATGATTCCATCCATCAGAGTTCTCCACAAATATGGTCCATTAATGATCTTCGAGAAATAATCAACAATGTAATCAGTAATATTTTCCTTATTGTCTAAAATCTGATATTCGACTTTCAAAAAGGAGAGGGGTCAGCTGGCCTTTCTAATTCTGTGGAGATAATTAAACAACTTTTTAATTAGATCCCCCTATTGTAGCAATTTAATTTTGAAGGTCTCTTTAAGGTACTTCTCCTTAATATCAAGAAGAGAGTTCAGTTTAGAAGAAAACATGGCTTCCTTGGAGAAATCCAGATTGAATTCTACTTTGGTGGCCTCATCTAGAAGCTTTTGAAGAGAGGATTCAAGCATGAGAATCTCTTTGTTCAGGTTACTGTAAGTCACTTTGCTCCATGTTTTTAGTTTTTACTTCGAAATTTTCTATTTAAACATAAAATCCACACACTGCATGCTGGTCTAATAGCCTTCAATCATCTTACTACAACTATTTTGAGATGCCCAATAATTATTGAATCAAAATGGGAGGGGTATGATAAGCTCTCTTCCCTTAAAAATAATCTGGATCAGATGGTGGTTAGAGGAAAATTTGGGAAGGGTGATGCTAGAAATAGAGTTCCATTTACCCAAAGCAGCGTTGTTCAGAAAATCCCTGTTAGGCTTGCTAGTAGTCATGCGATTGAAACATCTTCTGTAACAAGTGAACTTGTAACCAACCAAACTGACCATAATAAAATCATTACCGTCAACACATTATTTAAATTTCCTATTGAAAAATTGAGAATGAACCGGGCCAGATTTATCACTAGAAAAAAGTACCGTATTAAAATCACCAATAACAAACCAAGGGAAAGAGATGCCTCCCAAATTTACCAGATCCTTCCAAAGTGTTCTACGGTCATGATATCTGCTTCTAGAATAAACGAAAGATCCCACCAGCTGTACAAAATCCCATTGCAGAGAACAAGATATCACCAGGTCATTAATGGAAATGATATCAACTGTGACAACAGAATCATGTGAAAAAACCCTTAAACTTTCATCCTGCTCATTTTTACCATTTGTGGCGACCAAAAAGAAACCATATTTGTTGAGACCCACAAAAGACAAATAGAATGAGGATTTTGGTACATAAATTCCAAGAAGCTTCGGTTTATGAATCAGAATGTTCTTATGCAAGGCATTGACTGTGGAGGAATTCTCCAGACCCTAGAAATTCCAGTAATAACTTTCATTTTGAACCAAATTTGTAATTGAAGTTTCCCTTCCTATTTTTCTTCTTTTCCTTATTCTTACCTGAAGAGTTTTTGGAGCCATTCGAGATCTTGGTGAGACTCATGGTTTTCATTCTGTGAGACAAACCTTCAGCAGTACTCAGTACAAGATTCCTAGGCTCCATAGAGTGTTCATTCACCTCCATGGAGCACGGGGGTGCACTCCTGGCCTCTAAAGCTTCATCGTCCTCAACCATGTCGCTCCACTTTTTCCAAGAGGGACTTGCAGATTTTTATCATAGAATCCACTTTAAAATACCCCTTACTAAGCATCTAATATCACAACTTTATATTATTTACCACTTCAATAAGAAATCATTAAGATTAATGCGTTAGACATATGTAGTTTATGGAGAAATGATAAATTTTCTTATATTCAATTATTGTATCTTGAGTTTTCATTGTAATGTATTGGTCACTTATGTATCTAGTTTACCAAGGATACTAAATTGTTTGATCATGTGTACTGTGACAACTTTATTCTCTACCAGTGTAATAAAATAAACAAATTCTATGGTTTATTAGAGTTAGGGGGTTAAAATAATTATTATGTGGCTCATACATCATGAAAAATATGTTTTATCTTGTTTAAATTGCATAAAATTATAACCAATACCTTTTTGATGTATAATAATAAATAGAAAATTATAAATTTCTTTATTTAAATTATAATTTTGGAGTACCATTGAATATTAATTTTTAAAATCTAAAATATTCTTCATATTTCCTCTTAAAAATTAATGTAACTCAATTTTTAGTTAACTTGGTTTATTTTATATCTTTTCAAGAAATGTTTTTGAAAAACCATTAGTAATAACCTATTAATCTAAGAATAATATTATTATTTATGTTTTTAGTTAGTATTGGACATTCTTCCAAAATATTAGTTTTTAAGGAAGGTTGAGGCTCAAAGGCCCCTTTTATGAAATAAAAAAAGAAGAGGGGAGGTGAGGGACATTCGATGAATCAATGTTTGGAGGAGAAAATATAGGATAAATCAAATAGAATGAGATCTTGAACTAATTCTATGATAAGGGGCTCACCCACCCTGACTGCATGGACGTCGTCCCCTTCTCCATGTTTTGGCTTATAGCCATAGGCTACCTCAATCATTCAATGAAACATTCTCATTGACATCCTTCATGGCTTTGCGATTAGAATAATGATCACTATCATGTACTTCCTCATCACTACTTCTTGAGGCAAGAAATTCAATGTTATTATGTGTAATAACCTTTTTTTTTGATCTGTAGTGCCTGAAGAGGACAAAACATCTATTTTATTAATCGAATCAATAGAATCACTTGCTTGATCAACTGATTTCTAAGTAGTCATTGAAGAAGTGTAGCTATCAATTTTCGTGACACCGTTATCAACATGTTGTTTGAAAGGAGTGAATGCCTCATATACATCTCCAAAAACAATATCTAGAACTATGAAATCAATATTCCTATAATGAGTCTATTACACAAAGTGTCAATAATTTGAAGAGACCTTGCATGATACATTTTCATCAGCACTTATAAGAGGTGAAGTAGTTGTCTTAATTTATTGGGAGGTTTCTGAAGTGCTATATGACTACTTCATATGTTCACAGTCTCTAGAAAGAGCTCAAACATGAGTGCTTTCCAGGGAGAGGGTAATGGAAGAAGTCAGGGATGGCTTGTCTTGAATGGAAATACGGCTCTTGTTAACCCTTGGTTCACTGAAATCTGAAGTCACAGTGGGTTGTTCTTGACACCCCTCCTTAAAATCCATTCCATTCAAATCTGTTGAATCGCCCTTTATGTGAATAACATCAGTTATAGAAGAATGCATATAACCTAAAGATGACTTCCTTGTGACATGTGAAGAGATAATCATCTTTTGAGAAACAAAATGACAAGTATTTTTCTCCTTCCAACACTTAAAATCAACGTTTTCTTTAGGATCAAATTCCTTGGAATCTTGAATGTCATCCAAATCATTAACAACAAGCTCATCAGGTATCCCTTTGGATAGTGCATCTTTGAAAGATATTACATCAATGGCTAAGTTATATTCTTCATCCATGTCAGCCTAAGGAACAAAGATCTTATCCTTCTCCTAAAAAAGAGAAACAAAATCAGAAGTATCTCAATGAGGGGAAATACCTCCAATAATAGGAAGATCAATGCATCCTTCAATAAATGTATCTATAGCGTGGGTCTTAAATTTAACTACAAAGGACCATTCAATAAAAAATCTTGTTCACCTGATAGTGGTTGGGAATTTGGAGCAGGCACCTTACCTACTGCCTGAATCTGATATTGATCAACAAAGATCTTTTCAGTCCCTTGAATAGCCTTCTTTCAACAATGCTGAATGTCATGACCTCAAATTTAAAAATTTAATCAGTCCATATTTCTTTGACACATGTACTATGAATGACCAATAATTTTACAATATTCACAAAATGATTCTATTTTCCCAAACTCAATCTTTAGAGTGATTTCATCTTGTGGGGTTGAGAGGAAAAATCTATCAATATTACATAGTATTAGTATTTTTAGGATCCAGTGTTATACCATATTTAGTGGAACTAATCCAAAGGAATGAATTTTATTAAATCCAATACTCATATTTACTATATTTTCTCATATAACTTATTTCCTCTAAATATAAAAAAATTTAGAATGAAGAAAATTTCATTAATATATACCTTAAAAAACACTCCTTATATTTTATAAATACTCTATTAATCAAATCTGTAAATAAAAAACGGATATTCATCAATAAAAATGGCATAACAAAAAACTCATAGAGGATATACCTCATTAAAAACCCATCTTTGAAATATCTATTGGAGTCGGTTCCCTAGAACCAACTACTGTGTACTTTATGATAACTTGTATTCATGGTTTTTAATATTAATAAACTACTTATCACATCATGATTGTTTGTTTATGTGACATAGTATGTGATAATGTCTTATGTGTAGCTGTCACAGTCAAAGGTCATAGAATTTCCCTGCTATGATGGGAACTGAGAAGTTCTACAAAACTGTTCTTGAATAAATGTTATATAGTGGGATTATATCATTTAACGGACTCAAATGAAATATGATATTAGTGGTGGGGACTCATAGGACTTTGATGCACCTTCTTATTGTGTATTCCCTTGTTAATATTTAGTAAGATATTATGAGAAAAGGACCTGACAGTAGGAAATCACTATTTATATGTCCCATTCTATAGTCCTATCTGCAGACGTGTGTATTGGTCTTTAGACTTTAAGATTATTATTATTGAGTATTATGAGTCACACACTTAGTTGTATTGACAAAAACTACGATGAATGATTTTTTGCATCGAAGTATGATATGTTCATTGCCTCATAAAAAATATAACATTAATGAAAAATGAAAAAAAGGATTTTCCCTTATATTTATTAATGGAAGTTGATATCCCAATCCCTATCATATTAATTATATAGCCTAAATATATCTATCTCCA
The DNA here is from genome assembly GCA_963277665.1 of Viscum album. Taxonomy (NCBI): domain Eukaryota; kingdom Viridiplantae; phylum Streptophyta; class Magnoliopsida; order Santalales; family Viscaceae; genus Viscum; species Viscum album. The sequence goes on from OY728125.1 coordinate 93,671,589, forward strand.
TATTGTTTTAAAGGAAAGTTCATTTTCTTGGAAGTCAAAGAAAGATACATTGAGCACATGGTTTGATGGCACCAACATGCAACCTTCTTGACTAAGGATATATAGATAAATGGATTATATTACACTTTAAACATCTTTATTATGTAACATGTCATTGCAGTATAAAATTATTTATCTGTGGGTGACTTGGAAAGTTTCCAGATTCTAACCTTGGACATTAAGACACTTCACCTATTGCAACACAGAAATGGTCCTAGAGGGCCACACACTAAGTGTATCCAGAATCTCAGTTAGATAATATATTATTTTTTAATATTTAATGGGTTGAATAAATATTATTTTGGAATGTGATTTAATAATTATTCATGTATGATTCATCTCACATTAATATTTATTTTATATTTAGTTAATATGATATTTATTTATTATTGAATAACAGAGTGATATTTATTCAATAAATAAATAGACATTATTCAAGGCCCGATAAATATTATGGAGGAATTGTGGACAATGTTTAATTTTCCGATGAGAAATAATAAATAATGAATATTATTTAATTAAATAATATATAATTTTAATTTGTATGTTATGATCATGTTGAGAAATGTTATTATTATTATTATTAAACATGTTGTTTTTATAAGATAAATAAATAATTATGGGAACTTGTGAAGTTATTTTATTTTAACCCTAGAATTACAAATACCCAGTTATTTTATTTTCTCATTAGAGCCAATTCATTTGTCTTGGTTGGGCATAAATTATTTGGAGAATCCTCTCAAGCCTAAAGAGGTCCCTTGTCCAAGAACTCTCCTAATAATGGAGCAAAATACACCTATATTAGATCAATGAGAATGCTTTGGAAGTGGTTCTCAATGTGATCAAATCTGGAAAACTAAAGCACAAGGATTTTACATAATAGCACCCAAAGATTCCTTTTATGACATTTAGAAATTCTTGTAACACATGTGGATTACCTCTAGAGGAAATTTACACTTAGCCTTTATAATGCAACGATGGTGGGACAAAGATCTATCACCAGATTAATCAATGATGAATGAATTCTTTAAAGTAAATTCTTTATTTAATTAAATTAAATATAAATAACATGTGATGACAATATCTTTGGTTCTGATGTAATTATATATTGTCTTTTTTTATTCAATTATGTGGATCATAGAGTTTATTTTCATATAGATCACAAATTGATAATCGATTATGGAAAAAAGAAATGACGGGAACTACTCATCTCATGCTTCCACTTTGCCTAAAGCATACCGACGGTATGAGAGAAGTCACATAATTATTTATAATTATTTAAAGATCTTTTGTGATTTACACATTAACAATTTTTTATCAATTCATGTTTAATATTTCTTCTAATCTAAATTGCAAGATCTTCCTCTTCCTCTTTCATTTCTCATAGATCTAATTGAAATTATTAATTATATGATTAAAATAAAATCAAGGAACACATCCAGAGGTGATAAGGTTTTTATCAGGACAACATAATACTATAGGCTTTGTAATTGGAGTTATACACCATGTAGTCAGGTTCAATGCATCATAATTGATTAATACATTAATTCAATATTAAGAATTAATAACATGCTTTAATGGAACTACATGTCGACTAGAACATAATGGCACATGATCATCTAGATTACACGTATTATAACCTATATGCAGTACTTATAGTCCCTTTGAGTCAAATACGGGCCGTTTATTTCAATACATGAACTACCTAACTGGTGACCATGTAATTTGGAGATCACAAGGCATGTAGCCCATTAGACACACCATGTAATCCTATTTCTGAAGTACGATTCACACACCGAGTCCCTAGGCATGTACTTAGATAGACAGTTAGATATGTACACACCATACAGCCTAGATTCACATGTCGCATACTTAATCCAAGTTACACAAATTTAAATTTTATTTATTATACAGTGTAAACTTTGAGAGATGTACTTGCGTGTGTTCATAGTGATAATACATTCCATGTGATAGGTTTTAATATATATATATGTTTAATTAATATCTATGTAATGTTTAGATCTAAATATATTGTATGGGTCATATTACAAGTTGTTACTCTACAAGTAATTAAGCATAACACATTCCCAAAAAATCATGTAATTATTGTAATCATCTGTGAATTATGTTGATTGTGAAAGTACATGATAATTCATGTATTCTATATGTCACAAGTATAAAATAGTATACATGTATGATACATTTTGGGTAGAATTAGATGAGTATTCACTATGTTTCCTCCAAGGTGCATTTACATACATAGTTAATTTTAAATAAATTAATTTAATTTGTTAGAAATTATAATGGATGAGAATCTCAAGGAAAATTTGCTAAGAATTAAGATTGAACATTTATTAAATAAAGATGATAATTAATTTATTCAAGTGTGATTTATCTAAAATAATAATTATTAATAATTGAATGATAGTTTTATTAAATGGATAATTAACTGCATACATGTGGATGGTCATGAACTAGACCAGCCCATTTTAGGTGATTGGTTTCATTTAATTTATAAATAAATTAAATTGTTGGCATGTGTCCCTTCTATCCACTTATTATAAAGGGTCTACAGGAATATGGTTTATTTTATGTAAACCTCTTTACCCCTCACATTAGTTTGAGTTAAAAGGAATATGTAAAGGATGGAGCACCCAAGATAGTGGAGGAGGTTCATGTTTGGATTCAAAGAGAAACCAATCCAAGCGGATACATAAAATGATAGGTGGAAAGCTGTAACACGAACCCTAAGTGGTTCCCATTGTTTTTTCCTAGTACAATGATTAGTTCATGAACCACCAGATAGACTAATAATTAGTATAAGATCATGATTATACATCTTTATTTTTTATTTTGACAAGTTTCACGGTTATTTTATTCTAGATTTTTTTCGTGATCACATAATTAATGAAATAACGATCCTACAAGATAGAACTAAAATAAACTAGCTTATGTGTAAATATTATCTAAGACATGGTTAATCACTTAGGTAAACCCACTTAATATTAACGATAATGTGATAAAGATAATAATTTGAATTTTTTGAATAAAAGGATAAAATACCTCAACAAAATATTTAGTCTGTATAGACTTTTATTACTTCGGTTAAAATAGAACCATAGTTCCAAGATCTTGACGAGCATATATTGGGGTGCTTTCAATTATCAGTGAATTGTAACTTGAAATTTTTTGTTGACTTAATTTTGTTCAAATCAGGGGTTGAATCCCAAAGAAGGAAGGGGTTTACTTCTAAAGAATGAATCGGTGTAATTGGGTGATAAAGGATGAGGAAATCCAAATAAGGATTTCAGGAATGGGGAGTTCACTCAACAGATCAAGGAACATTGAGTTAATGTTGTTGGAATTTGGAATTCCTATATAAAACCATTCAATTTTCTTGACCAACCCATGTTCTGGTAATTAGAAGGGGAATATAAATCATTTCCACTTGAATATCTAAGAAATTAGATATTCTGAAACTAATGGTGAGGGATATTGGGTTTTGATAAAATAGTTGCAGAATAAGAAATTCAATTATTATTTATTTTTCTAAATTTTATCAGATAATGTACTAAAATTATTCTTATCTTGTAAAAAAACTTTAAAATGAAATCAAACATATCATTATAGTATATACATGATAAAGAAAACCTTCTCACTAAAACAAAATTCCAAGAGTGAAAAACGTACCTATGTGTAAATCTTCACCATGAATGAAAATTATATTTCCTGGAAGAACCTTTTCAAGTTGTTCCTGGTAATGAGGCAAGTCATGAAGAGAAATATCTCTATGAAAAACATCTTAATGATGTAATAGATATTTAATTATTTAATATATGATCCATGTCTACTGAGATTTTGATTCAACATGAGGACATGGAAGCATATAACATGATGTCTCACCATTAGTATCTATATTAAGAGAAGGCAAGACAAGAAAGGTATGAGATCTCCAATTCTTTTTTCATGTGTAATATTTGAGAGTTTGCGCCAGCTAGGCCTCATGTAGTCAAACATATTGGCTACATTGAATGCTTGTACATATTAGGGATTAAATTCATGGATGAGTTGCGTATAGATATCACAAATTAATAACTACCCAAGAACTTCCCCAGATTTATTATTAATTACAATATGATAAATAATGAGAGGAGTAATTCATAGCTTCTTAAATTAATTCTCAAAGTGGAAAAAGACATGGGGTGCGACAAAACCACAGTCCTTAAGGTGAATAAAAAAAGGAAGAACAGGGAGAAGCGGTGAAAGACTTATAAAAATATAAATCTTTAGAGCTACATACTTCTAAGATGAAGAAGAAGATCAAGAGACATTGTAATGAAAAGGAGGTAATATGTTACTCATGTGGTAATTCAGAACACTAGAAGTAGAACTGCACCCAACAGTAAAGGGAAGCTAAACAAACCTTTGTTATCGAGCATAATCATTCAATATCTTTACATTAGATATTAGATACATCTTTTTTGGATCACCTCTATATCCAAATTCAAGAAAATTTTAGATTTCAAAATATTTCGAGAGAGGTGGATTTGAGATTTTATAATAGTGTGAGGCTAGCCATTCTAGCCATTGGTAACTACCACCTATCATTTCCAAGGGGATGGATTTTTGTTTTGAATGAGTATTATTATGTATATAAAGTTATAAAAAACTTAATTTCCCTATAATGTATAGATACTGATGGGTTAAATTTCAAATGTAAAAATAATTTTTTTTCTTTTACAATGAAAACATATGTTATTGAATAGAGCATTTAAATAATGGTCTTTATGAATTAAATAATAAAAACCAAGTGTTAATAATTAATAAAAAAGCATATTCACATGACTCATATAACACTCAACTTTGGCATCACCATATTGGTTATGTAAATGAGAAGCATCTGAAAATGCTCTATCAAGATGGATATTTAGACTCTTATGAGATAAACCCAATTGATAGATTTCATGCTTGTTTACAAGGGAAAATGACCAAACCACCATTTAATGGACATGGTGAAAGGGCCACATAGCTTCTAGGATTTGTACACACAGATGTGTGTAGACAATTTCTAGTAGAAGATAGAGCTTTATATTTTCACTTCATACCTTTTACAGATGACTTGAGTAGATATGGATATGTCTACTTAATGAGGTATAAGTGTTATTGCTTTGAGAAATTAAAGGATTTGAAGAAAGAAGTTAAGAATAAAACCGTTAAGAAGATAAATAAGTTTCAATCAGAATGAGGTGGGGAATATAATAATCCATGGTTTATTGAATTATTTAGGGATTTAGGATACTATCTCCACTAAATCCACCTTATACACCATAGTGGAATAGTTTTAGTGAATGTTGGAACCATAACTTCTTAGAAATGGAAAGGTCAATAATGAGTCATGCATATCTTCTATTATCCTTTTGGGGGTATGCATTACTAACTGAGGCATACACATTAAACCAAGTATCAACTAAAGTGGAAAGTGGAATTCCCTTTGAGATATGGAGTGGAATGAAACCCATTTTTTTGCCCACACATGTATGGGGTTGTGATATTTTTGTTAAGGAATTCTCAGACAACAAACTAGAACCCCAGTAATAAAAGTGTATCTTTATAGAGTATCATAAAAAATCAAGTGGATACAACATATACAAACTCCCAGACAAGAAAGTGACTATATCTATACAGTTAATCTTTATTGAGAGGGATAACATCACCAAAAAGATTGGAGAAATATTTAATTAGGTGAAGTTAATGCTCAAGATACACAAGAGTTGGTATAGGAATAGATTCCAATGGTCCCCATGGTAGAACTAGTTCCCGAAACACAAGTACTATATTGGAGCATAAGAGCGGTAAGAGAACCAGAGAGAAATGGTTTTCTAGTCATTGAGGATGGAGAATCATTATTTGTTTACAATTATTATCCTTTATTCTAAAAGGATATAGTAGAAATATGCGAAGCTGCATGGTTGATATAATCCATGAATTTTGAAATGGATGCAATGTATCAGAATGAATTTTGGGTTTTGGTCGATGTGCCAGTTGATGTCAAGCATTCTATATGCAAATGGGTATTCAAGTGGAAACTGAATATGGGAGGTAATGTAAATACTTATAATGTATGGATAGTAGATTAATGGTTTAAATAACATCAATGAATTGACTACCATGAAAAAATTTCACCAGTTTCCATGTTTAAATAAATTAGAATTCTACATGCAATAATAGCTTACCATGACTATGAGATTTGGCAGATAGGTGTCAAAACTGTATTCCTTAACCGAAACCTCCAGGAAGATGTATATATGACACAACCATAAGTGTTTTTGACTGTATGTAATTATAATGGAAGTTTCAATTTGAAAAGATCTATTTATGTATTGATGTAAGAATCCAAGTCATGGAAAATTTATTTTGATGAATCCATCAAGTAATATGGTTTCATAAATAAAAAATTTGAGCTGTGTATTTAAAAGAGGTGTAGTCGAAATATAGTCATTATCTTAGTAGTATATTTTCATGAAATATTACTTATTGGAAATGACATACCAGTCTTACAGTCAGCTAAGGATTGGTTAAAAAAGTGTTTCTTCATTATGGAATTAGGTGAAGTATACTATATTCTAGGGATAAAGATCATTTGTGACAAATCTAATAGGCTTATTGGACTAACTCAAAGTACATATGTTGACCAGATACTAAAGACATTTAGTATGGAACAATTAAAGAGGGGATTGTTTCTAGTGCCATATGGTTTACATCTTACTAAGAAAGTTTGTCATCAAACACAAAATGAGAATGAGATAATGAGTAAGATCCCATATTATTATACAATAGGATCAATCATCTATGCAATGTTATGTACTAGACATGATGTTTCACATGCACTGAGCATGGTAGGAAGCTATCAAGAAGATATAGGAGAACAACATTGGAATGATATTAACGTTATACTTATGTATCTGAGAAGAACTATGGATATGTTCTTATTTTATAGTGGAGACTAGGAGCTGGTCATTATATGTTATAATGATTCTAGATTTCAGATATATCATAATGATCTAATGTCGAAATTAGGATATGTTTTCTGTGATAATGGAGGAGCTCTGAGATTAAAGAGTTCAAAGTAGCTTATTTTCCTTGATTCTATAAAGAAATTTGAGTATATAGAGTCCTATGATGCGTACAAGTAAATGGTTTGTATTCTTAAATGATTTGGGGATATTTATGTGGTATTTAGTAGTAAAGAACCCATCACATTATATTGTGATAACACTGTAGTGGTGGCTTTTGAAAAAGATCCATGCCCATGCCAATGGAAAAAAGCATATACTATAAACTTATCACCTCTTGAGAGATTCCTATCAAATGGGTGAAGTTGTAGTAATAAGAGTACCCACAAAAGATAACCTGACATAGCCCTTAACTAAAGGCCTTTCTCAGCAGGAGCATGAGTATCATGTGAGAGCTGGCGAACTGAACGTTATTAGAGGTTAGCTCTAGTGCAAGTGAGATTATATTGTAGTTAGTTCCTTAGAACCAAATTATGTGTACTTTATGATAAATTTTATTCATCATTTTGAATATTATTAAAATAATTATCACATCATGATTGTTCTTCTGTGTTAAATTTTATGTGATAATTTTTTAAGAGTAGCTATCACTCTAAAAGGTCACTGTAGTTTCCTGCTATGATGAGAACCCGAAAGTTCAATGAAACTATTCTTGAATATATGATCTATAGCTGGATGATAAATTTTTGGGAACACAAATGATACAGGATATCAAGGGTGTAGACACATAAGACATTGAGGAACCTTCTCATGGTGTACGCTCTTGGAAATATCCATTAGGATATTATGAGAATGAGACCCTCGAGTAAGAAATTCACATTTACTTATGTTATTGGAAGTTCCTATTTGAGGATGTTTTTATTGGTCCATAGAGTTTAATATTATTATTAATGTGTATTATGAGTCACACGATTATATGTACTGATGAAAACCACGATGATATTTTTTTTGTTGAAGTATGATAAATTGGGTGCATCATGAGTAAACATTCCTTAATGAAAAATGGGGAAAGGATTTGTACCTTATTTTTTAGTAGAAGTTGATATCTTGGGACCTTTTATGGAAATGATATAGCCTGAATAAATACATACACATGGTCTTCTAAAGGCAAGTTCATTTTCGAGGAAATCAACGAAAGATACATCGAGCATATTGGTTGATGGCACCAACCTGCAACCTGATTAATTAGATACATAGAGATGAAGATATTATATTACAAAGTAAGAGTCCGTATGAGGTGACATGTATTTGTGGAATTAAATTATTTCTCTATGGGTTCCTTGAAGTGTTCTTAGATTCTAACATTAATCTTTAGGTTAATTATCTTAATTCCACTGAGAAAGAGGTCTAGAGGGTAACACACTATGTGTAGCTAGAATCTCAGCTAAATAATATATTATTATTTATTATTTAACAAGTTGAATAAATATTATTCTCATATGTGCATAAATAATAATTCATGTATGCTTGATCGCAAATAAATATTTATTTTCTCTTTAGTGAATATAATATTTATTTATTTATTGGAAAAATATGCAGTGATATTTATTTAATATATAAATAGACATTTTTAAACGGCCGATAAATATTGCAGAGGAATGGAGGACCGAGTTTAATGGTTTGATGAGAAATAATAAATAATGAATATTATTTTATTATATAATATTTAATTATAATTATCATGTTAAGTGGATGTCGAGAAATGATAACAATAATATTATTATTTGACATGGAGTTTCTCAAGGATTAAATAAATAATTAAGTCACTTGTGAAATTATTTTATTTTAAACCTAGAATTATAAACTCCCATTTATGATATTTTCACATTAGTACCAATTAATTTGTATTGATTGTGATCAATGTATTTGAAGGATCCTCTAAATCCTAGATATCTCCCTTCTCTAAGAATTCACCCATGAACGAAGAGTAATACTCCTCCACCGGATCAAGGAGAGCACTTTGGAAGAGATTCTCGAAGCATTCAAAGGCCGATGATGTAAGCATAAGGATCTATCATGCTAGCACCCAGATATTCCATCAGTGATGTTTGGAGATTCATGGAATACATGTGGAACACAACTAGAGGAAAATGCACTTGGTTTTAGTAATGAAATGATGGTAGATCACCCATCTATCAACAGATTCATCAAAAAACAAATAATTCCATAAATGTAATTATTTATTTAATTAAATTAATTATAAATAACATGTGATTATCCTCTCTATGGTTCTAGAATAATTATACACTGTATATTTATTTTATTCAATTCTATGGATCCTGAAATTAATTTTTTTATTGATCTCAAATTGAAAATCGATTATGGAAAAAGGTAAACTTTCTCACTACCCATCACATGCTTCTACTATGCCCAAAACCTACAATATCTTCCTATATTACCTTAAAAGTGTGATTTATAGAACTATTGTTTACCATTTAAAAGTTTTGACCTCCATATAATGGATCAACCAATTCATTAATATGAGGTAAGGGATATATATTCATAATTTCAATGTTATTAAGTAATTTATATTTAATTAAATTCCCTAGGAAATCATACTTATTCTAAAAAAATAAAATTATAGTACCCTGTGGTTAATAGATTATATAAATAAAACCCTTATCCAAGAACCCCTATTATCTCATCTTGTTGAGGCTAATGAAGGGATCTTTTGGGGTGAGCTTCTACCAACTTTTAGAGAGTCTCATAATGTGTTTTAGGATGAATTATCAATAAAAATTTTGATATGGGAAGTTTAATTTTCTTTTGATATGGTCCATAAGAATCAACTATTCTCATTATGTTGTTTTTATATAGAGTCTATAGAATTGAAATATTTGAATATTCAATTGGATAACATGGAATAAAAACTTATCATTAGTTCAAGAGTATATCCACGGTCCACCTTAGTGATTTTTTATAATAATGTGATGGTAAATCTATTTTAATGAATTTATTAAAAATACAAAATATCAAAAACCAATAAGAATAAAGATACATTACAAACTATTGCTGACCCTTCAATGAGTTAGAAAGGGAAAAATAGTTCTCATTGATTTACCATTTTCCAGGATATCACAAAAACAATATAAATGATTAAAATATTCTCAATAATGTTTTTATATGTATGTATGGTCACTATAAATACATAGTGATTAAATTTGATTAAATTTATACTTTGATGGAAATTATGGAACTTATGAATTTAATATTTCATTGATCCCTTGAATTCTTTATTGTGGTATTTATTGATGATATATTTTCTAATTTTTAGATTGAAGAAAAGAATATGAAACATTTTATAATTGTTTTATGAACACTCCAAGATCATTTCTGTTATGAAAAGTCATTAATGTGTAAATTCTAGATCAAATAAGTCAAGTTGATGTGAATTTTGGTTTCTAAACAAGGAATTTTATTTGATCCTAAAAAGTTGAGCGTTATTATGTCTTGTAATAAACCAATAATTTTATTCAAGATATGAATATTATTCGGTCTAGTGGGATATTACTAGAAATTTTCAAGGATTTCTCCTGGCTTGTGTCTCCTTTGACTTGTCTCACATTGAAGCGGGTAAAATTTATGTGGATATCTAAATATCATAAATCATTCAAGGAGTTAACATGGTGATTGATATTATCACCTATATAGAAACTACATGAGGCCATATAAGAAGATTTTATTTGTTTTTATGCATAAGGTACACTTTTGGGTTGTGTTATTATTCATCATGACTTTATAGTGGTCCTTTTTTCTCACCAACACTTAATTCATGAAAAACCATGGAATTAATATAAAAGTTTATATTCATGTAATTAAATACCGTTGGATGTTTTTTTTCAAGGAGTGAGTCATTATTTTTTATGATAATAAAAATTATAGGTATAAAATTTATTGTAAATAATTAAATATTGGGGAGTGGAGATTCAAGGAATACCATAAAAAATTTTATTTTAAACCCACATATTCATTGAAGAAATGAGATATAATTTTTTACTGACTTAGTTAGAAATTATCATATTTGGAGTTAAATTAGTCTAGTGATGAATGGAACCAAATGAGTCTTTTTGATCAAATGATCTTGAAGGTGAAAAAATAAAAGAAAAACTTTTAATTTTCTAATATTCAGTTGAAAAATTATCTTATTGAGACCATTCCTCATGATAAATGAAAATATGGGGATTTCCATTATATCAGGAGGATCATTAATTGTATTGAAACCATAAGTGAGCGATCTATATATTTTGAGGCTATTCTTTGTTAATGGAGATATTATGTGGTTCCTCTATCCATAAGAAATGTGGTTATGGAATATTACCATCACTCTCATTGGTAATTGAACCATGTTGAAACTAAGATGTTCTAAGACATGAGGTGTTAATATTTGTGGAAAAGTATGAGATGTGATACATAGGATTTTGTGTCCTGATGCTATTACTATGATCATGTTAAAGATAAATACCATAAGCCCTCTACTATAATTTAATTGCATCCTTTAACCACCTATAAATGTGATGAGACGTCTATGGTTAATATTACTATATTTACTCATACCCTTAATTGGTTCATGATTTATTAATTAATGAAATTATATCACATAATTAAGATTAAAGATAGTGTTAAAGAGGAGAATCTAGAAAATCTATAAATACAATAGATCATGAGGTCACATGAAATTCCTTCTACAATAATTTCAGACAAAGATACTTATTTCACCTTCAAATTTTTAAATGTACTTCGAGAGGAGATGATATCCTACGTGAAGTAGAGAAAATATTATCCTCCACAAACATATTAGAAGGAAATGTGAGTGATCTACATTTTATAGGATATGATTTATAATTTCTTCTTAGATTTATGAGTCCCATGGTATAGCCTTCATGAATTAATTGAGTTATCCTTTAATAATAGGTAACAATATAAAATAAAAAGGGCTCATTTTGAGGGATTTTATGGTTGTTCGTGTTGGTCTTCCATTAGTTTCACTGATGTGTGAAACATATCTATAGTGAGACCATTCATCATTCATGGAATAATGTGTAAGATCTATGACTCATGATAGATTAGAGTCTACACAAGTCTTAAGAAGATATTAAATTCTATTCTCTTATGTTATTGGTTTGTAAATAAGTGTTATGAAAAGTATCATGTTAGTTAGGTCTCAACCATATTTATATGTAAGGGAATATTACTCTGAGGTATGTGGGACCCATCTAGATCATTCAAACGATAAGGAAGGCTTCAAATCGATATTTGTTCCTCAGGAACTGATGTTAATTAAAAAATTCATCCATATCAGCAAGTTGAAAAAGTATCATCATGATCCCTCCTTTGTTTTCAACGTGGAAGATTTATAGTTCTATCCAAATGTCTCGGTGGCTGACTAACAGATTTAGATTATTGAATCTATAGAGAAAGTGTTATAGGGAAAATTCATACCATTTATTTGGGAATTTTTGTAGTACACGAGTGATTTCCATGAAATGTAGGATTATAAATCCTTTATAAGAGATCAATTCCCCTCTATTCTATCTAACCCCCATCATCGTATTGACATTTAATGGAAAAAGTGACATTATTGAAATAATTTTCATACCCACAGTGTCATTTTTAGGTATGAATTTATTTTTTATGGTGTTAAAATTTTGTTCTTAATTTATTGTTCAACTATTTATAAATTATTGAAAAATGGGGAAACATGATATGACACATCATAACACATGGTTAGTGATAACCAAACCACTAAAACTTGCATACGGAAGTGACGTTTCTAATTGAGTCTGCCCCGTTAGTACATAGTTCTCCAAAAAAATGCGGATTATTTTTTGATATTAAGGAGAAACAGTGAATCTTACTTTTATGTATCAAATAACCCTACATGGTTGGGGATTGATTTACCAAATAATGAATCCAAACCACGTGTCTTCGCATGATGTGTCATGTTCTATCCACCAGGTTAGTGCGCAAATAGATAAACCATGATTCAAAATGATGTGTTTATACAAGTTTTATTGATACATGATTCTATATATTTACCCTTGTTTTAACCCATAAATCTCCTAATTCTTATCCTATTCAAACTCTTAGGTCTCCCATGAATCATGATTCTCTTTCTATCAACTTTTAACTTGTTTTTTATGGATCGTTATACTTGAATAATTTGGAGATAATTTAATAATTAAATTTTATTTAAATTCTTGGTTCTTTTCTATCCTCCCTTCTTTGTTTTATTCATTCCCTATGGCCATAGAGATGCAGCGGTCACTATTTAAAAATATAAAGTGAATGTTTTTTGTTTAGGGTTTTAAATAATCTATAAAGGAACTTCCTCCTATTCTCTAGTGGATTCACTTTAGATTCAAAAGATTTCACTTGATTAAGATAGTTGGTTTCATGACTTAATTTTATTTAAGGAACCCAATGTGTCTTATTATCTTTAAAATAATATTTGAAATGGTTTTAAGGAACATTATATGAATCTTGGGTACTGATATATGCATTATCGTAAATTTTAATTATTTTCTTTGATATGGGATGTAAAATGGGTTTGAAAATTTTAAATTGAATGTGGAAATGAATGCCTTTTATTTTGTGTTCAATAAAATAATATTATTAAATGAAATTGAACTATGAAATTGTTTTATAAAATAAATTTTAATCCTCTGAATTAATTATGGTATATTGGAACTATGGGTTCCTTGGTAGGGATACAAGGAAAAATAATTATGGATAGTTAAAACACTCTAAATATCCATGGATTGTGTCAGTAACTAATTATAACACTTCTATTATAGTATATATATGATTGTGGTTCCAATTGTATGGGATGACATAATTCCACATAGAATTTGACATCGATCAACTTATTAGCCTGTGAATGGATAGATATAATTATTTTGGATCATAATAAAGTGAAAGGATCTTAGAGTGAGAAGACCTTAGTTAGAATAGGGCTCCTCTAATGGTTCTTATTTTTAATTATTATTTAAATGGTATCTATTTTTTTCAAACTCTTAAAGAGATAAACTTATTATTTGCCATGAAAATGTTAGAAGAATAAATTTATACAGTTTATTTTAAAACTAACATGCTTGGATTATCCAAAAATGATTTCTAATTGAATACTTGGTAGTAAATTACTTGAATAGTTCTCCCTAAAGCCTATAAACACCCAATGGGGGTATGTATATCATGATATGAGAGATATAGGTAATGAAAATGCACTTCATAGATGAAATTGATTCCTATGTAAGATTAGTTCAAGTTGGAGATTATGACATAATGGGAGTCATACCTTGTGTAAGACCAATATGTTTAAAAATAATCTTATTTTATTTATTGTTTGGTTATTTAGACTATCTCTTGAATATATAATGAAACTTCTCATATAGTTAATTTTTTATGCAACGTTGACCACTTTTTATAATATTATGGTTGATTAATTATAACATTTTAATTGTCTATTATTGTTTCCTTAGGGTTTCATTTATAGTATGTTTATTTGAAGATTAACTTTTTTTACACTAATTTGTTTAGATTCCTAACTATATAACTTATATTGAGGTTATGTATATCTATTGGTTGGATACATTTTGCCAAATTTAGCGTATTTGGGTTAAATTTTCCCCAATGTGTATTTATTGATGTTAAATAACTAGTTTCTAGCCCATGGTGATCAGAATAAGTGTCTAGAAAAGAAAACGGGTTAGTTTAGGTTACAGTTTAGGGTAGATCGAGATGATTTGTAAATAAAATTGAATTCTTTCACCAAGTGATCCCGTTAAAACCAAATGATACTCCTATTCCAAAAAAAATAGAAAATCATATAACATATAACACCATAATTAATTAAAATAAAGTAGCCATATTCAATGGGGAAAAGATCCATAAGGGCCTCTTTTAGATGGATGAGATGGGAACCCTATGAAAAAAATGATTTTTCACCATGAAATGGTTTAATATATAATCAAAATGACACACTACACACAAAAAATTAGATAATAAATATTTTAAAATAATGAACTAGGGAATCGAGTTAGTTTACCTTGGGTTTAGTGGAGGACATCCGCTTGAGTCGCATGAGAGGAAAGAAGAAGAAGAAGAAGAATTAAAGGAAGTAGCCATAGAGAAGCTCACAAATGATTGAGTGGAGAATATATCAATTTAATAGGGTAAATAGGTAATATGAATATAGTTAATTAAACAAAATGCCCATTATTATTGAAAACCCAACTTGGACATACCAATTTCCCACTTTGTTGATAACGGGTTCTTGGTTGGAACTCCTAGTGTAATTGATCCTTTTTTAAGATCACTTAGTACCTAGTGAGCACTAACCGATTACTCTATTCCCTATACATCAAAACCCTTAAAATAAAACATCTTTTAATCCTTATGGATCCTTTCATTTATATATGGAACACCAAACCATATATGAAGACACCCGAAATTATGTCCTCAAACACCAAAATTCTACATTGTAAAAAAGATTTAAAATTTACACTAATCCAAAAAAGAAAATTTAAAACAACACATGTGTTCACAACCTTATAAATATGGGTAATACATAATTTTTTATAAATTTAAATGTCTAAGGACACATAATGTTTCATTTTTTTCAATCATAGAGATGTTAATTACATGGACCCATGATTTTATTAACATCATGATTTCCTTCATAATTGATCATCACTTGGTTAAACAAGTTAAAATAAAATACACTAAAATATAATTTTCATTCCAGTAGTAAAATATATCAATAGTTATGTTATTTTTCTAAAATAGATTCAAATAGTAATGTGTTTTTCTATAAACATCTCTTTTAATAAATCAAACTAATAAAGATGTTTTATTATTGTCATCATTAGTTTAATGATTATTTTATAACTCCATTTTTTTTGAAAAAAAATTGAATCTTAATATTATTCTTGTGTTAGATAAATATTTTTAAAATCATTAGATAAAGTTTTTAAATAAAAAATTATCACTCAGATTATTGATGTAATCATACCATGATGTGAGAAGCGTTTTTAAGAATAAAATAAAGAGTATAAAAATATATAATGATCATCTTATTATTGTATAATTTTATAGATTTATAATATTGGCACAAAATTATTATAATTTTACATTAGGTTTAGGAATTTTAGGATGTTAATGAATCTTTATAAGATATGCGATGAGAAATTTTATATTTGTCTCGGACACATCCTTGGACTATCACTTGAGTCTTTTTGGATTAGTATTTTGACTAGAAATAAATATGTGGTTAGAGATGTTTAGTAATGGAATTTATAATATATTTCTCATGGGAGTGTGTTGTTTAGTAAATAAGATTAAATGATATAAGGGTTCTTTTGTAGGCAAAAGTGAGGGGTGTTTTTTGTATTGAATATTTTGTATTATTTTATTTTATCACAGGACATTAAATATAAAGGATTATTTTTAATAATAAAAGAGGTTTATTATAACATTTATATTTTTGGTTCTCTTAAACACTTTAAAAATGAATGGTTTTATTGGAATATGTTTTTATAGTAAATAAAAAAATAATTATTATAATAAAAAATAATTTAGTATTCAAAACGTAAAATATAAGTTAATAGATTCATTATATTATTTTTAAATTCTTCATACTACCTGTTAAATATATTTTAACTGATGATATTTTTATAATATATTTATTAAATTTTATATACATATAGAGTTATAAAACTATATAAAAAATAGCCATTTTTACTAATCATAAAAAATATAACATTTTTAAATAAATCCAAAAAGTAACCCTATACTAATTTCATTATGATGATTTAAAAATTATATATATTTTATAAAAATGAATTTCTATATTAGGTAATTCTGAAATTTTCATTTGAATATAAATATTAATGATTTAAGAAAATGGGTAAAAATACTTTGTTGAAGATTCACACTTATAAAAACATTGAGTTATATATTTATGTAAGTAATTTTTTGATATTATAATATCTATATTTACTTATTTTATTTTTTGCGAGTATTAATTATAATTCATTCTTATATTCTTTTTACCAAGATATTATTTTAACTGTCATGTAAATATACATGTAGACATATTAGTATTAAAATGGTTATATTGGGTTTATAGTTCCTATAAACACTACAAATTAAATTAATTTAAAATCTGATTCAATTACTTTGAAGGAATTTTAAATTACATGAATAAAATTCCAATTATATTTCAACTGTTTTGTTAATTTTTTATTTTTTATTATTTGAGTGAAAATTCTTAGTGACCAGTATAAAGACCCAGGATTTTATTGTATATTCTCCCAAAACAATAATATATTATATAGTGTGTTTCACACACTATAATAGAGCTAAATGAAAAACCATGATATATTTAGAATACTAAATATAACTATTAAAATATTGTCATTAAACTAGTCAGAATAAAATGATGTAACCTTATGGAAAAATCAATAAATAAAGTATGTAGAAATAGAAATCGAAAGTAGAATTATTTCTTTTGAGAAACAATTTTTTGAGATAAAAATGAAAGTTTCTTATCTAAGGTTTTCCTTGGACAAAACCCAACCTGAATTTTAGAAATTACGGTTTGTGAAAAACCATATATGGGAAAAGTTCATGCTCTTGGATATTTTCACAAGATCTATTCTAGCTAAACCATGACATGGAACTACAACAAGAGATTAACTGAATCTTATGAATCACATGGATATCCAAGGGTTTATTTTTTTAGAAACTAGGATGATATCAACATTTAATAAAATATTTATATGCATAACTATATGATGAATTTATAAACTTTTTAAAAGGTAATTTTTTTCGCAATTCACATTATGATTAAAAAATGGTTGTTTCAAAAATTATAATTTTATATAAAGGAAATTGTTTTATTATTATTGAATTATTATAATATATATTTATAACTTTAAACTAGAATAATTAGTAATTTATAGGACCAATAATATTCAATATACCAATATTCATTTTCCAAAAAATACAGTTATTCAATATATTTTATGATTTTATATAAAAGTAAAATTTATAAATTTTAGAAGGATAATTTGAAAAAAAATAAATTTATTTTTTGATTTATCATAACAATATTAGAATAATATATATTTTTCAAATATTTATAAAAGAATTGTTTTTTGGTGAATTATGAAATATATATTTTTTACTCATACTACAAATTTTATAGATTTATTATAACATAAGTTTTGATTTAAAAAATGTGAAAAATTTTTATAAATTTTTTTCCATTTCTAGTTGAAATTATATTTTTTTAAAATCTTGGTTATATCTTACAAACCCACGTTTTATATTTTATAACTAAAGTCATATTTTTTCTCCAAATTTATTTAAAAAATTATATATTTAATACATTAAAACTAATTCTTAAGACTTTTATAAATTGAATCATATAAAATGGTTTTTAAAATTTTAATAATTATGTCCAATTTATCTAATAATTATAAATTAATTTTTAGGGAAACAGATGAGTTACCTTAGGTAAAAACTAGTAACCATGGTAAAATTTAAAATGGCAAGATTAATAATTAATTTTGTAAAGGGATTAAAACTTGAGTAAAAAACTAGATTGACGCTTTAATTACCTTATCTATTCCCTATCTAATTATTTATAAAATATTGATTCAATTTTCCTTGAGAGTGTATGTCCATTATTGAACATTTTTGGTATTTAAAAAATGCCATCTTTTTTTCACCAATACAGTGGGTCCTCCAATCCAAACATACCCTCACAACACAAAAAAATTTGTTTTGATTAAATTCTACCAAAAAACTCTTAGAATTTTCTTTGAACCTTTTATAGGTAATTTTCTTCTAAAAATACTATCACTCATTAGATTAACCTCATTCTTAAAGGAGATAATACAAAAAGTTAGGTAAAAGTTCCTAACCACTCTTCCTCATTTCTATTTATTTCTATGCACTAATTATTCTCAAAATATCATTAAACCATTTAAAAATGATAACATTATTACAATGAATATAATTATATATTATTATAATTACAGTTCAAGAATTAACCACCTTTTTTATTTCTATCTAGAAAAATGAAAACATTAAACATAGGTATGTACAGAGTACAACCTCCGTGAATAAACTAGTTCATTTTCTTTTACTGTATAACCTGGATGGTCCAAAAAATAAAAATAAAATTTTATTATGATCTCTATAAAATATTTGTGATTCTAGGATACCAAAATATAGTAATTCATTATCCCTTCACCAAAAAAATAAATCTTCATCATGCGTACATGTAGAATATCACTTCCATGGTACAATGGATTCTATTTTTCAATACGTATTTCATGTATGAATATAATAATGGGTTAAAAAGATAAATATTATATTTATGATATTAATAATGTTTTTATATAAATTAAATAAATACGTAATGTTTTGAGTGACAACATCTTCATAAAATTAACCATTTAAAACAAGTGAAATAAGAGGAAAAAAATTCATTTATATGATGTAATTTATTATTATAAATAAATTATACTCTTATTTTTTTTTAAATTCTGATATATCATACTAATATAACTAAATGATATCAATATCCTACTGGTATATTGATATTGTAACTAAATCACCATATAATATTCCATTAATCATGGTATGTCCATGTTTGGGTTGGTTTTTCCACCTATATAAACAATGATATAAAATTTAATAAAGGATGATTATGAAAACAAAAATAATAGATTAATATGGTATAAATATTTAAATAAATACTTGTTTTTGGTTCTCAATGGATTATAAAAGTATTTAATTCATTAACATAGAAAACACACATCATGGGTAAAAATTCACCAAAATATGATTGTTATCAAATTCATATTCTAGGATAATAAATAAATAACTAATGGAAGGAAACTTAAACATAATTAATCATTATAAATAATCCCTTATAGTGACATTAATGATTTCAGAAATATAAAATTTGGAATAAAAACAACTGCTGAAAATGCTCTTACAAAACTTGTATAACCCATAAATACCCAATATGGGGAAATACAAAAAAAATAACTAATATATGTGTATGGAATGATTAAAAATTGGAATTATAAATGGTCATATCTATAAATATGTTTCTTATATTTTTAATAAATTATATTAATTTATTTTTTTTATTATGATTGCTACATGTTTACAATGAATGTAGACCAATGTAATGGATTTCATATCAAATTTCTCTCTTTGATAATTTTGTGTATTATTCCCCTAATTTGTTTTATGTATCATAAGTACTAAAACATTATGATTTTTATCATGAAATAATTGTTATTCACGTTAATTTATGTTAAATTTAAATCTATCTTTTTCAAGATGTTTTGATTTTAAATTCTCTTTAATTTGTAAAGGGTTTTGTTAACTGAAATATCATTCATTATGTTACAATTGGTCTTATTTAATATATTTTAAATAAAGATTGTAAAGTATACCAATTTATTTTAAAATGTGGAATATTATCTTTTAATTCATTGAATTTACATTTTTACCACATAAACCCCTTTTCAGAAGCATATTACTAAATTAACTGTGTTATTCGTCGGGGATTTTGTAACTCAAATATATTTCTATGAGTTATATGAGTTATTCTGAACATAAAAGTTCAATATTATCTTCATTAATTGATTTCACATGTTATATTATTTTTATCTTATATCTTTATATGTAAAATTTCTATTTTTATTCAAGGATTCATAAACTATTTTTCTCCCGCCTAAAAGTATAACATTATGAAGAATTAACCTCCATCTCTTAATTGATTCTTTGTATCAAGTCCATGTTTTCACTTAAAAAATTTATTATCCATTCTTGTATTGATATATATGTATGTATAAAATAATGTTATTTTTAAACATTATTAATTTTCTTTGAAAAGATAATTTTTATTATCAATTTTTTAATGTGTGTTTTCAACAATGGTATTTCATAATATCAAAAATTATATGCCTTTTAAAATAAAATGGTTTAAATTTAAATTAAATTTTCATATTTATAGAAAGGGATATATTTTCCTTAAAGTTATTATTTATGAAAACCCCTCTAAATTATTTTATGACGTTCCAAATTTTTATGATTGAAATTGGTATCAATTGATCTAGTATATGTGGTTATTATGTGATAAATTTTAAAATGTAATGTGAATCCCATTCATATTCATGGGTTTTAAATAATGCGATGACTATATGTTTTTATATGAAGCACATGTGAATGATTAATATTTATGTGATGGGTGTGATCAACTAAGCCCTATAATGCACTGGGTAAGGATTTTCATCTCATGAGATAATTGTGAAATGAGTAGTGGTACTCGACAAAAAATGGGAAAAAGGCCGTGATGCTTGATCCTCCCTATGAAATTAGATGTGATTCCTGATATGATATCGTAAATAGGTTGTGATTACCACTACACTATATGATAAAGGTGGTGCCTCATGATCCACAGGGTTTAGTTTCTATGAATATATTAGTGCCACATTATTATTATAGGTTATTATGCTATTTCTATTGATCATTATTTATGCCTTATGTTTTCACATTATTTATTTCAGTTATATATTTGATGAAAATTGATTAATTTTTCTCATATTATAGAGTATGAATTTTATTTTGGATAACATGTTCTTTTAATCAAATTTTTATCTCCGAGTTATATTTTTCCGTATGCTTATGATCTCATCCTAGGTAACAGGTCAATATGTTTATTATTACCTTATTGAGAATTTGATAAGACCCATTATTATGTTTCAATTTATCAGGTAATTATGATGATTTTAATGTGGCAGACTTATAAGATAATATCTAGTATAATGAAATTAGTGGGAAATGATCATATGAATTTTAAAATAATTCAGTTATATATCTAGTCTCTAATGAAACAAAATGTAAGGATTGCTAGGATCTTGATATTATTATGTAATATAATTTTATAACTATGGGAATGATGTAAAATAATGGAATGTTTAACTTTAGATTCATGTATTCGTATAAGTGGAATGATTTAGTTTTTTGGAGATTATTCTTGTTTCATATGGTATTAGTGTTAGAGAACATTAGTGAAAACCCTAATGATTAGTATATGTATAAAAGGATATAATAAACTATTTTTAATGTCTTGAGTATGTAGTTTTTGAATTAAAAGATAGTTGTTTAGATACTGGTAAGTGGATGCGGTTTTGAAATTGATGCATGTAGGGGTATTAACCTAAACATGGTTGTTAGAGCATCAAATTGATCATCAATCAAATTTATGATGAGTGGGACTAATACTAAACCCTTGGATAGACATTCTTAGGTGATATGATTTGTCTAATAATATTATACTTATAAACAACTATGGATTAATGATTTCTTAGTAGCCTTGATGGATTGTGTTTAGAAGTATAAGATAACCCAACTGAAAGTAACTAAAGGAATTATATTCTAACCTGATAATGTTAAAGTTTAAACATTTTCAAGGTTAAATCCATTTTATGTTTTTTATTACGATAATCAATTATATTTTTTTGTGTTTTTCACTCAATTTAAGCCTTTTGGTTTTAGTGATGGCTAGTACCAGAATGGACCGAGTTTACCCTTAGTGTGAGGGATAATGCGATGATTTTCTCAATGATCAACCCATTAGAATGAGAGATGGAGTGGGAAATCTGATGATTCTTATAGAAAAAATATCAAGAAATATGATTAATAATGTAAATATAGTTTAAATTATGAGTACACAAAAAAGTAGTAGGATAGATAGTCATGTAAATTTATGTAATTATGATGATGAAAGAGTGATTATTCAACCACCAATTTATCAAAAATAGGGGGAGAAACATAATGGGAAATGGCTCAAGGTGACAAAAGGAATCCTTTCCCATGGAACATGGGGTTATAGAGAATGAAACTACTATTGGAAAATTAAGCAGCTTGTTAGAATGACGGGAGTGGATAACATGCATCCAAAAGTTAAAATAAGAATCCAATACCTTACTTTAGGAAAACATATACATTATCCCAATGTGTTTCATATTACAAGGGATGATAAGGATTGTTATAATGGACATTCACCATGAAAAATGGAGCGTGTTTGTGCCTATTAAATAACCACTGATGATATGGATCGTGATAACAAAATCCTCTACTTCAGAATTATTAATTTGGGATCTTTATTCTAGACACTCTAAGTTTACTAGATTGTTTTATAAGTATACCTCCATTATGTTTTGTTTATGAAATAAAAAATATAGTTATATGATGTTTGATTTTAAAAATTTATGATCATAAGAATATAAATTTTTAAATGGTCCCTTTAGATTGATTTTTAATGATTTTGGTAATGGACTAACTATTTAAACAAAGACCACATATTCACTGATCATGGTTATATTAACTATAATATCTTCATTATTGAAAAAAAGAATGGGGTAGGGCAGAACAACCATCACCAGCACAAATAGATCTTAATTTAATTGGAATCATAGATGATATCTACAAACCATATTAATAATCTTTTATCAATTAAATAATATCAGTTATAGGCCCATAGGTTTCTAGAGAAGTTGAAAGCACCATCTTAATGGTGGATACAAAATACAACCCCTACACTATGTCTTGTTCAATATGACATGAATGTTTGGTTAAAAAGAAGTATTCAATGTGACATTGGGGCTAGGAGGATTTATTGAATTAGGTTTTATTCCTTAAATCTTGTGATCCCATATAGTGTGTGAGATAAATAATATGGGCCACTAAAGACCCCATTTAGGCACATATCGATCCTCCAATACTGGTAGTGTAAGGGTTTCTAGACCCTATGTCCCTTTAAAAGTGAGGGATTCATAGAGTGGGTAACACGTAGATTAGTATTACAAATATATGATGATATTGGTGGTTATCTATTTGAGGTTGGTGAATTATGTGAGTGATAAATTAGAGATGGTTAATATTGATGTGGTGGTGGTGTCTATTCAAGAAAGGGATGGGAAGGGTCTGATTATAGACTATACAGAGCCATATGATAAGGATGAGCTTTCTTGAATAGATTCATTTTTCAAACCTAATTTTTAAACTATTTATTGAAGTTGATGAGCCATGGGGGATTGGATATAAGAGTGTGTGGTTTATTTATTAAGAAAATAGATAATAACACTTTGTATTCCAAAACAATTTATTATAATTTGTCACTTATTGTATGAATATTAACATAAAAAAAATAGGTATTAATTTCCAAATATGATAGGTATGTAACTAAAACGGTTAAGAAAAAAAATATCGATGTTAATATTATTATAAATTAATATAAAAGATTGACCCCTCATTAAAAAAAATTAAATATCGATTCATCTTATAGATACCCTAATAAAACATTTTTAGTAAGTAATAATTTTAATTGTGAGGAAACAATTTATTTAAGTGGGAGAATATAACTACCTGAGATTTAATTGACTATTATCCTTAAGTAAATAATATATTAAATGGTGTGTTTCACACACTATAAAAAAGTAAAACAAAAAACATTGATATATTTTGATTATTAAATAGGACTGTTAAAACATCACTATTAAATATTATGGTATGAAATGTAGTAACCATATTGAAATATCAGATAAGATAGTTGGATAGAATAACATATAGAAGAAGAAGTATTCTTTATGAATCCAATTAGTTTGAGATTATAATAAAAATATCTTCTTTAGGTTTTCTCTATACAAATCAAAATCCAGATTTAAGTAGTTATATTTTTGAGTGAAATCGTATATGAAAGAAGTTCATCTTCATGGAGAGTTCCACATGAGCCATCCTAGATAAAATTCCTCCAGAAACAGTAACCCAATCATACCTGATGCTTATGTATTACACATAGACTATAAGGGGTTATGTAAGTACAAATTAAGAGGATATAAACATGTAATAAAATATTTTTATGTATATATATCATGAATTTACATTCTTTTGGAAGGGAATATTTTCTTAAATCACATTATACTTAAAAAATATATTTTCTAAAAATTATTTTTTAATTTAAATGAATAATTTTTATTATTACTGAATAATAAAAAGATATATAGATAATTTTACACTACATTAACTAGTACTTTATAGGAAAAAGAATAGTGAATATACCAAAATTACTTTTTCTATAAAATAGTTCTCAATATATTTTAAGGATTAATATATAAATATTTTTTATAAATATTTTTTTAAAAATATTAAAAAATTAAATTCATTTCTAGTATTAGAATAATAATACTATCATAGGTTTTTTTTATTTTTTGATAAAAAAATTATTTTTTGATGAATAGTGAAATATACCGTTTTTACCAATACAATGATTTTTATTAAATTATTAGAAGATAAGTATGACTTTTAAGACTATAAAACATTTATATTGAAAACAATATGTATTTTGTAAATTAATTTATACATTTTAAATTTTTTTAATTGTTACAAATACATATTTTATATTTTAAAACACAATTAATAATTTTCTCTATTTTATTGACACAATATTAATTTATTGTATTAAAATAAAATTTTAACACTTTCATAAATTTCATTATAAAACAATGATTTCAAATTTATAATCATTAGGTAAAAATAATATAATAAGGATAATATTATTTTTATCCATGAAGGTTGTGGCACATTAAGTAAAAACTAGTTACTGTAAAAGAAAAAATGGTAGAAGGCTTGTCATCATGATTCAGTAACTGGGGAGGGGATTATCCTGTAGTCTTGATCTGGGGTATCATATTTCATTATTTAAAATTTTTGTAATGTTTGGATCTTATGGTTTCTCACTTTTTCCTCAAAAGTGTTTTGATAATAAAAAGGTTAATTTTCGGTCACTAGAAGTAAAAATTAAATGCTTAAAGGAAGTGAAAAATGTTTAATACATTTGTGAAAAAAAATTGGTTGAGAATCTATATACATTATATATTACACAAGATATTATTTATAAAATTATGGATCCACTTTCCTTTATTGTGACTTCCCATTATTGAGATGTTTTGGTATTTATGAAAATGCAATTCCTTTTCAGTTATAAAATTGGATCTCATCTCCTCACATCCCCTCAAATCAAAATACCCTATTATAGTCCTAAAAAATGAAAAACACTATACTAAACTTTTATAGACACATTATAGAGGTTTTTTTATTCCCAAAAGACCATCCTTGAAAGTATTAACCCCCTCCACAAAGGATATAATCTAAGTAGTGAAGTATTAGTTCATAACCTGCCTTTATAGATTCTTTTAATTTGTGAATATTTAATCATAAAATAAAATTCCACTATAATAAATTGATAAAATCAATATCCATTTTATAATGATATGTTATAATAATTATTTTACCTTAATTAGCCACCTTTTCCCTTTCCCATTATGAAGAACATAAACTTCAAAAGTGCGTATGTGCAGACTACCATCTCCAAAAATAAATGAGTACATTTTCATTCAACACATAATATGGATGTTAAAAAATGTTATTTAGTATATATTTAATATATTTTTATCTTAATTATTATTTTCGTAAACTATCCCATATTACTTTTTTGTCTTGTTCATCTAAAAATGAAATCATCATACATGCGTATGCGAAGACTGCATCCTTCATGGTATGATGAATTATTTTTCTAAATACCACATTTCATTGATGGATATAATAATGGATTAAAATTACGAATATTATTTTTTATACTAATAAGGTTATTTTTTAAAAATTGAATAAAAAATTGATATTTTTAATTATTAAAAATCATTATAAAAATAACCGTCTTAAACAATGGAAGTAAGAGGGGAAAAAATTATTCATACTTTAAAATTGGTTATTATACTTAAATTCTTATATTAATTCATTATAATTATGATAAATCATATTAATAAATCCCAAATAATATCATTATTCTAATAGTATAATTATATTGAAAATAAATCACCTCATAACCATATATTAATCATGAAATGTTCTTGTTTGTGTCAGTTTGACCACATAAATGGATAATGATAAGAAATTATATCATGGAAGATTATGAAAACATAATTAAGGTTTTAATATGATTTAAGTATTTAAATAAATTGTTTTTGGTTCTACAATGAATATATCAAAATTAAACCCATTATCAAAGAAAAGTCTCTTCGGTGGTTTAAAATAATCAAAATATGAATGTTTTCAATTTCATATTCAATAGTAAAAAATAAATAAATCAAGATTGGAAATTTAAAAATCATTAAAAATTATAATAAAAACTAAAAATAACATTAATTACATTGGAAATATGAACTATGTAAGAATAACAAACACCAAAACTTCTCATAGGAATCTAGAATAAACTTTAAACACCCAATATAGGAAAATAGGTAAAAACTAACTAATATATATATGGAATGATTTTTAATGTTTAGTATAAATGGTTATATTTATGAATATGGTTCTGGGTTATATAATTTATAGAATTAATTTAATTATTCAGGATTCATGGTGCATGGACAGAATGAATTAGGGCTAATGTTAGGGTTTTGTTCATAAAATTATCTCCTTGAGACATATTTTTAATTTTACACCAAATTTATTTTATATGGTGTATAATATTAATAATTTAGATTTTATATTATGAAATCAAAATTATTCATGGTAATCTACATTTAATTTAAATCTCACTCTTTAATAAGGTTTTGATTTAAATTCTCCTCACGTTTTAGGAGTTTTTATAACTCAATTCCAATTCATTGAGTTATAACTGGTATTTTGGATCATATTTCATTTAATTTGGATAAATTATATGTTTTTATTTTATGAAATGGTATTTTATATTTTATTTATATTAATTTATGTTTTTTACCACATAAACAAAATTTCAAAATATTCTTATTTCATGAACTATGTTTTTTGTAAGGGACTTTGGTAACCCAAATTTCTTGGATTGAGTTATATGTTTTTTTTAATCTTTGAAAATAAATTTTCTTTTTATTAATTTATTTCCAATTTTATATGATTTTCCCTTTTATATTTCAAGAAAAAAATTTTCTTTTGATTCAAAACTTCCTGCATGATTATTCTATCACCTAAAAAATAAAGTTATCAATAATAAGCTTCCATCTATTAATTATTTATTTTTTTCAAGTCCATAGCTTTACTTACCACTAATATTGTAATCTCATGCTTTATAATCCAAGTATGTATCAATTTATTTAATCAAAATACAAAACTTTTCCACTTATAAATGATAAGTATTATTACATAATTTTTCAATTTGGTTTTTCACCTATGTTATTTAAAACATTGAAAATAAATTTCATTTCAAAGTAAAATGTGTTATATTATGCCTTGATTTCCCTCCTTATATAATGGGAGATATTTAATATAAGGTTTTTTTGAACCACTATTTAATTTATTTTATGAATTTATCTTTTCCCTGATTGATATTTGTATCGATTGATTTGGTTTATGTAGTTATTTATGTGATAAAATTTAAAATGTAACCCAAAACTCATTTTTATTAGTAGATATTTAATAATGTGGTGATTTTATATCTTACTGTGGAACAAAGGTGTTTGGTTACTCCATATGTTTTGGTTGGAACCTTTATTCCCTTCTAATTCATTGGTTCAAAATTTTCATCAAATGAGATAATAATGAAACAACTGGTGTTGCTCAATCTAAAATGAGAAATAGGTTGTGATGCTTGATCATATATTGGAAATATATTGTGATTCTTTATTTTTCTATTTAAAATAAGTTGAGAGAGTTGGTACACTCTGAGAAACATGGGGGGGGGGAGTCTTGATCCACAATTTTGAATTTCTGTTCTTATGTTAGTGCCACACTATTTGGATATTTGAATATGTAATGAAAATTACTAAAGATTTCTCACACACATTTTCACAGTCTTTACACAATGTTATATATTTGATCATATTGGATTAATTATTCTCCTATTATGCAATATTAATTTCTTTTAGGATTCAATATTATTTTAATACAACATTTATCTCTGTGTTATGTTTTCCCATATGAATATGATCTCACACTAGGTAACATGTTGAAATGTTTTTTATTCCATTTGTAAATATTTTAGTGCAACCCTTTTTAGCATTCCATTTTCTAGGAAATGATGATGAGTTTATCTTGTGATATGTTTAGGATAAGATCTAGTAGGATAAATTATGGTGTAATAATCCTTAACATGTTAAAATAAGTTACGTATGTAGCTTACGACCAAATACACTAAGCCTCATGATTCTCAAGATGTTGATATTATTATGTAAGTAAAATTTTAATTATGGAAATGGTGTAAAATAATTAATTTTTTAGCTTCTATGGCCTCAACCATGACAAATAACAATTTTAAATAATATTTTTTCTATTTACTAGTGTCTGCTATCTCATTATATAGTTTTCAATTTTATAGATTTTAGTTATCATTCATATATAATGTTCTATATTGAAAAAATAAAATAAGTTTCATTGTTGTTATTGTGTGTATGAATTATATATTATAATATATATTTCAATGTAATATATAAATATATTAATGATGAAAATTTCAATCAGAAATGGTTTGGTAATTTCATAACATATTAGTGTTACCAAATGCTTTATATTATAGTCATAAATGAGTAATATATAATACCATTTTTATATATAATAATATATATTGATTTTTTGAAATATGAAAACATTAAATAACTATAATAATATTTTATAAATCATCAAATTTCACTTGTTAATCTTTTATATAATATTTTACTCTTGAAATTCACCGCATTTGGAACTATTATTCCTAAAATAGCATATAATTGGTATTTAAATTCATTAAATCACCAAAAAAGTATGAGATATCTAATGGGTAAGAAAACCATGATATGATATATCATAGTTATTTTTCTAAAATACCCATTTCATAATATTAAATAAAAAATAACTAATTATTTAATAAATTATAGTCATTTAATAGTTCAATACCCAGTTTTAATGATTGTTGAAAATATTATAGGAGTATAGTGTAAATGATTAATGATTTGGACATAGATTTGAGAAATTCTTAATATAAAATACTTCATTTATTAATAAAGGATTCATATAATTGAGTTTTAGGATTGATTTTCAATATAAATCAATTAAATGCTATAACCAGAGATCTGTAATTTCTTTTAAAATCCATTGGGGATTGTAGAAAGTCATTAGAATAAGAAGAATATCCATTAAATCATTTTATAGATTTTAAAACATGTAGGTAATGTTTATTGGAATGAACCAATGAGTTTCAATTATTTTATTATTCTTAAAAACACATTACTAAGCTAACATATAGAGGTATATTTTTATTTTCTATTTCTTACTCTTACTCCTCTCAATTATCTGAATTATTCGATATTAATAGTTTATTTCCCATGTTAAGACATAAGTTAGGTCTTAAAAGTTCATTAGTGTCATCAAATACATCATCAAAGAAGGATTAATGAATCTCTTAATTTTTCATGATTTTTAATGTGACACCCAATAGTCAATTTTAGAAGTAATATTTTTTTCCAAAAGAATCAATAAAAAATTCACATAGAATTATCAAGAATATGATTTAAAAAATATTAATTTTAGAACTTTTATTTGATACAATTAATAAAAATGGTAAAATCATCATTCCAATATATTCTTAGGGTGAATTATTTTTATTTTTCAAGAAATATTTATTTTTCATTGAATAGT
This sequence comes from Viscum album, assembly GCA_963277665.1. Lineage (NCBI taxonomy): Eukaryota > Viridiplantae > Streptophyta > Magnoliopsida > Santalales > Viscaceae > Viscum > Viscum album. The sequence goes on from OY728125.1 coordinate 93,702,434, forward strand.
GAAAAATACTGATTTTAGAAAAATTGTCAATTTTATGAAATTATAAAGATATAATAATAACTTGAAAGATCCTAAAACTTATTTTCTATAAAAAATATATATTTAATAAGTAATATAATTTTTATTAAAATTCAATTTTGATAATAGATATATATTTTTGATGATTTATAAATCTATGTATTGTTTTTATCCCAATATAAAATGTTTTTCATTCATTTATCATAATCATGTATTTACATAGTTCCTTTCAGTATTTTTCTTGATATAGACCTAAAAACATAGTACCCTGATAAGTAAACCATTATTGACATATATCTAGGGTAATTCCTAATCCCTATGGGTTGGACACCAGCGCCTAACATTATAAAATAAAAATGTGGGAACAAATGTGAAAAAAATAGTGGAAGATAAATATAAATATCAGTATGATCGAAACTCCTCACGGAGATAATACTAGAAACAAAAATATTATTCCAAAATCCAAACAATAAATCATCAAATTACTCAAATTCTGAAAAAGAACTCAACGCCCAAAACAACACTATACTCTAAGCCCTAAGGGTTTAAGAACATCCAACTCCTCGTAGAGGTACTTTCCCTTTACTAGGATCTGGAAAGAGAATATATTAAAAGGCCCAAAGAAAAGGGTAGGGTGTAAGATAAATATCATAATATGACATCACCATGTATTCTATAATAGTATTCCTAAACAACTAACAAAATCATTCTTTCAATTTTAATCAAACATGCATAGAATTACAATTTCAAATTTAAAACAAAACAATCTATTAATTTCAAATGATGAAAAACATTTAAAAATAGAATAAAGAAGTATTTTATATAAAATAGTTAAAATATTTAATTGGAATGAGTAAATTAGTTTCATAATCAATGGTATTTATAATAAAAAATTAAAAATTTCACCATTGTCATCTACCTTGTGGTATGATAGTTTATAGTTATAGGATCTTCACAAATCATATATTTGTGATCATAAGAAGTATGTGTAAACATGTCCCTCAGGCTCAAGAAAATAAGACTCATAAACATCCCATCATGTATAATATTTAATGAAATTGGTTTTTGTTAGAGTTTTCATTATCAATCTATTTCAAGGGAATTACCATCCTAGCATGCATGTCCCAAATAGTCCACTAACTACCTAGGTTCTCATGTGCTCAATAAATCAATAGAAAAAGGAAATATCATTTAATTTGAAATGAATCATCATCCATAGTTAGGTTTCCTAGATTTCCTATTCCAAATTCCAGTCATATTAAAAAAACTACCTTTTCTTCAATGTATACCATTTTAAAATAAAAAAATCACAGGTTTTCATAAATTAAATTTAATCTATTTTTATCAAAATCAGTTCACAATTCATTTCACAATTTCTATCAATTTAAAAATACACCACAATATATAATTCCATTGGAATCAAGGGTTTTCCCAAAAATACATACCACATCAAATTTATTCCTAATTTGTATCGAATTGAGTTTTCAAAAATCAATTGAAATAAATTTCAAACAATAATCAATTTGAGGTCTAATCAATTGGACAATATTAATTGGAACCGCCTACATTTTTCACAGAATCAAAAGGCCCACAATGGTACTTGACAATAGAAAATGAAGTCACATAAGATCTAGGAACTCAACCTATAACCAATATTAAAAATAGAGAGTTTATATCCATCAATCCCTAGATGATCTATCAAACTCAAAGGAGGAAAAAGAGTGAGACATTAGATATACGAATACTATTAACCGAGAGACATACACCCAAACCAAAATTATTATTAATCACTGAATACATGATCAAATGGGATAAAATATCTCCAAAACATTCTATGAAGAGCCACTAGGTAAATATCATTGAATCATACGGGAAAGAAATAATAATTTAAGTTGATAGTCCTTCTTAAAACCAACACTCTATATTTTTCACCACTTGTAACCTATTTACATTCCGTGTAACTATTGAGTCCTATATATGTCAAAAATTCCATCATATTTTATTTAAAATTTATTTTTAATTATTATATAGTGTGTAACTTTTCACGCTATGTACCCCTTTCATATAATCTTCTTGGATATTATTACACATCATGTAACCCAATTACACAACATGTAAATATCCCAAAGACTAATAAACTATAGGTTTTATACTGAAAATTCCATGGAATAACAGTATTCTCCATTATAGTTATCCTCCAAGTTCCTTTTATTCCATACTCAATGAATGGTATATAACAACCAAGATGAAGGTAAAAACAAACCTGATTGAATGGTAATGGGGAGTTATGACATCCCCACCATAAAAACATTATATCCGTATAAATCATATCATGAATCTTTATTATCAAAAATGTGGGGCCAATACCCTCTCATCAATGCCTCATGCTCCCACGTCTCACATGAATCATATCCATGCTTCCATAGCTCACATACCAATGGTATCTTCCTCCCACAATGTACCTTGGTCTTATAATCAACTATCTTGATTGGATGCTCATTCATGGACAAATCAGGCTCAATATAAACTTCAATGTAGCTCAAAAAATGATATGGATCAGAAAGATACTTTCATAGCTAAAATAGATGGAAAATGTTATATATCAATGTTTCCTATGGTGGAAGTTCTAAATGATAATTCGCTCTCCCCACCTTCCCAAAATCATCAAAAGGTCGCACAAAAATACATTTAATATTCCATTTCTTCTAAAGACATCGATGGCCTAAACAAAGTGAAATTTTCAAGAACACTTGATCACCAACTAAAAAACAATACGGTCTATGCCGGAAATCAGCATAATATTTATACCAGCTCTGTTCCATAAACATTCACTAATGAACCAACTAAATCATTGTTGTTATGTCTTGGACCAAACATGATCTAACTAAGGAGGTTTCAACAACCTTTTACCAACACAATATATATTTACAATTATGACCATTCATGGCCTCAAAAAGATACATTATGATCATGGAAAATTCATTATTGTTATTATAAATCTCAACTAGTTCTAAATTTTCATACCAAGATCCACAAAAATTGATGATTCATGCATGAAACATATCATAAAGATTTTTTTTCACTCTTTATCTAGACATCCGTATGCATATGGTCTGTCATTCTTGAATATACTAAATATCCTTGTTCCTCATGAAGACCTGTCTAAAAAAGAAAAGTAAAATTGTGATCTATATAATTGATTATATTAAATGGAAATATATGAAACCAAATAATATTTATCACATTGAGATTTCACATCTCCTCAACATTTATTGTATCATTAATGGGAATAAATTTAACAGATTTTTTTTAGCTTAATGATCATAACCCATATCAAATTATTCTTTCTCTAGGTATGCGGAATTCCAAAAAAAATGTCCATAGAAATATAATATAACATCCAAGTTATAAATGGAAGTGGATGAAGAAAACTCAAAGGTCTCTAATTCTCAACCTTGATTTATTAGAAATTATAGTAGGGAGAACAAAATTCAGCGATGTCTTGTGAAAAAGATCCATCATGTTCCACTCTTCTAATGATTATTTCATGACTTGGGTTGGAAGTTTCCATCTCAATGCATCGAAAATCAAATTCACTTTCCCCTTGGTATATGATGTATCAAAATCAAAATATTGTAGGTACTTCACCCAACTTCTCTTTTAGTGGTAAAAATCCTTTTAAGAGAACATATATTTCAAGATCTTTTTGTTAGAGTACATGATAAACCTTTCACTATAAAGGTAATCATGTTAACTGTACAATGACTGAATCATAGTTTCATGTTCAAGGACATGGGTTGGATTATTCTTCTTGTGTGGAATACACTGTCGAGATCCATAGTAAATGATGTGATCACCCTACATAATAACATAGTTCGTGCTCAAACGTGATTCATCACAAAATTACCCATATCCCTACCCATCCTCTAAAACAATAAACACTGATGTAGAATTCAAAGATGTTTAAACAAAAAATATATCTATACCATTTATCATCCTAATAAAAATTCACTCCCTTCCAAGTTAGTGTGGTAATTGAAGAATCCAACTTTGAGAAATCCTTTAAAAACCGGTGATAATATCCAACTAAACCCAATAAGCTCTAAATCTTGAAATCATTATACAGTTTATACCATGTCGTAAAAGATTTCACCTTATCAGGATAAACTGAAATACCATGTTTTGAGACCACATGTTCCATGAAATTCACTTCTCAAATCCATAAATTACATTTTTATAGCTTGAAATAAAGTTATATATTTCTCAATAATTCCAAGACTGATCTCAAATGACACACATGATTATTCTCAAACATATAGTAGACTGGTATTTCATCCAAAAATTACACCATGAAAGTAACAGGATACTCATAGAAGATCATGGTTATCAAATCTATAAAGAATACATGATCAATGGTAAGAAAAAATGACATGGAAGTGTACTCATAATGAACATTCCTACTCTAAAAGGATGTTGTTTTAATTTTAGATTATTTTATTCTAAACTGGTTATAACTAGATTAAAGATCAATATTTGATAACCACTTTCCCCAATTTAACAAGACAAAAATAAATAAATCTATGGAAATGAAGTGTTTCATTATATTTTTTTGAAAAGAGAACAGGTTCCACCCAAGGTGACACCCTTAGGAATTTAAATCATTTATCTAAGAGATCATCCAATGGAGTCTTCAAATCTTTCATTTCAAATGGTTCCGTGTGTAAGAAAGAATAGATACTGGCTGATTACTGTGAACTAAATCAATAGATAAATCTACCTTCCTTACTGGTGGAAAACCATAGAAGTTAGAAAGAATTTTTGGGAAAATCTTCTTCAATTAGAATTAGATAACCACTAAAATATTCATGATCTAGATTAAAGGAGAACACTAGTATTAGTTTCTCCATATATAGATAAGAAGGTTCAGATTTTCTCAACGTAGATCCCATTCTCCCTGAAAGATATGACACACACCATAATGTTCAGTAAAGAAGACCCATAAAATATAACAATCAATTCGGGATTTATTAGCAATGAGGTAACCCAACCTGAAAATGACATCAAGTGGTTTCATTTCGAGAACTAGTAAATCCTATGTGTGTCTGGTTCCCAATAAAGAGAATAAACAATCAAGACAACAGAGACCTCAAACTCTCTTCATTCTGAGGGGTGTAGTAATATACATCACATAATTCAAAATATCCATATCAAGATTTATAAGATTCATAATAGAAGTTTATATAAAATGGTGAGATGCACGACTATCAAATAAATTAGTCACTAAATATGAATCTATAGTGATGGTACCTCTCATAGTCACTGGACATATATATACTTCCTCTAAAGACTCTTCCACTTCATGAAGAAGTATTATTCCAAATTCTTGTGGATGGAACCCATTAGATCTTAAAGAATATGATTACACCAAAGTAATATTAGGGGATGATGAGCCCATGGCACTATGCAGAGAAGAAAATATATAAAATAAATTCTTTATGTGTCCTGAACAACCACAGGAACCACATATCTTGGGTGCCTAAGTGAAAACCTCTCTCGAATGTCTGGGTTTTCCACACATTATGTAAGTCAATGTGCCTCTTCCAAGCACTACATGAGGTCTATAAGAACCCTGCTATTAAAATACACCATGAGTGTCACGACCCATCCCTCGGGGCCCATATTGTGACTACCCCAAGCCCACCTTCCCTAGGCCAGGGGATGGCGACTAGCACCAAAGGCGTAAATCCCTAAAACTGGGAAGGCATTACCTTTATAAATCGTAAGCACACAAAACCAGAGTAACAGTGGAAGCAAACACAAAGTAAAATATGTATAAAAAGTGTACTGAAAGTAAAGGGGGCCATAATAAAAGCCCAACTGTAATGTATAAATACACCTGAAAACAAGTACAACTGAAAAAGGGACAAATAGCTCAAAGGTGAATGTAGATCCTAGATCGTCCTCCATGGTTCCGACCTGAAGGGTAGGTATAGATCAACACCTCGGCACCAACGTCCATCAGAATCCACTGTGTGCCAATACATCGTAAGGTCCTCCTCCGGGTACCGTCCAGTCCTGGCGCTCTCGACCTCCGTCAGTGCTGTCTGTCATCTGCAACCAACACAATGAGGTGCAAGCATAGCCCGTGCATGGGTGAGTATAACAATACTCAGTAGGGACCCCAATACCATCAAGGTCTCACAAAATCCAACAAGGATAAACCACAACGTATTATTTCAACAGATAACCATTAATTAGGTATATGCCAATACATATACCTAAGTTATCAAGTACCCCATCTCAATCATGAGGAAAACTCAAAGGTCAGGGAATCACCTCAAACCAGGATTTTTATTATTGATACCATGGCTAGTGAAGTATAGAAGTACAGATGATTAGTCACGAAGCTATAACATCTTATTCTGTCAAGAGGCACTACTTCTAACCATACAGATTCTGACCCACACAGGATCGATAGTTACTAACCCCCACAATGTCCCACACAGGATCTGACCCACACAAGATCTGTATGAGCTGACCCACACAGGATCTCTGAGCACTGATCCACATAGGATCTGACCCACACAAGATTGGTATGCACTGACCCACACAGGATCACTGGGTGCTAACCTCCATATGATCTGTCTCCAACCTCATCCTCACTACCACCTACTAGGTCTCTGTTCTCTCTACGCTCGTCTCTGGGAGGATCCGCTCCATGAGTTATAGGTTGATACTCCAACTGTCACATAGTTTTGTGTAGAAGTATCTCAATGGTCCACCACATCATAGGGGTCTCAATGCAAAAGACGACACTTCAATCGGATGCCCAGTCTGTGAATAATTAGCCTTTCAGTCCTGGGGGCCCGGTTGGATTTGTTTATGAACTAACCTGACCGTATCTCAACTATGACCCAAACTCCAATGTAGTATTCTCAAAGGGATAGTCTTTCATCGAGATTACCAGCTCTACTGACGGTTCATCAGATGGACATCCTATGCCAAAGATATGGCCAAAGTAAGCAAAGCGTCTTTAGTGGGCCTGTATCCCGTCCGACCTAGTCAGACCGACTCGGACCAACCCAGTTTGGGCCGACCCGATATGGGTCAACTCGGATAGACCCGATGGGTATGACCCAGTTCGTTGGGCAGGTCAACCTGCTATGTTAGGCTCGGTCCGTTGGGCCCAGCCCATCGGACTGCGAGGGCGATTCAGCCCGGATACCGCCATGCAGGCGGCTCGGCCTGAAGGATGGGGCTGACACAGCCAGCGCCGCGAGGGGCGTGACTCAAGAGGTAGGAAGACGGGTGGCCAGTGGGTAGGCCTTGCGGGGCTCAGGCTGGCCAGTTGGACACCGGCCCGGGCGCGGGGGTGCCGGGCGAGCCGCGACTGAGGTCGGGCAGGCGGGCCACGCGACGGGCAGGGCGCCAGGGCGCCGAGAAGGCCCCGAGTTGGGGCCGGGTAGGCGGGTTGTGCGCAGGGCAGGGTGCGGGAAGCGTGCCTGGGCACGAGAAGCATGCCGGGCAGGCGGCAGGGTGCCGTGGGGGGTTCTAGGCAGTGCGGGCAGGGCGCCGGGGGGCGCCAGGTCGGGAGCCAGGGCGCTGCGGGAGTTCCGGGCAGCGCGGGCATGGCGCTGGGGGGCGTCGAGCAGGGCGGCATGGCGCCTTGGGGGTGTCCGGCAGGCTGTCGTGGAGTCATCACAAAAAAACAATGGAGGGGTCGGGCCATGTTGGTTTGGCCCACACCCTCCGTGTTTAGGGTGGTGGCAATTGGTTCGTAAGTATGAAGCCCAACAATTCCTTGTTCTTCGTTTTTGAGAGAAAGGAAGAACATTGGTAAAGATCAAACTTAGTCAAAAGTAAACCCCTACCTTTCATCCACAGGAATTTTTTCGTCGCGTCCGTCACACGTCATAATCTCAAGCTACGTCAGCTCGTTGACGATGCTCCACGTCGGTAGGATTTGAGGAAGGAAGGCAAAGAAGAAAATGTCGCTGACGTTCTTCACATTATTCATGGAGGAAGCGTACTCCTCCAAGTGTTGGGAATCACGTCATTTTACCAGTGCTTCATCGCTTGGTGAAGCCTTCCCAAATACTCCTCCCAAGCCCCCTATATATAGGAGAGGGGGAGAGGTATGTAACCATCATGGAATTTATGAAGGTTCATTTATTAAGAACCTTCCTAAATTCGAAAAATGCGGTTAATTAAAATAAAAAAGGGGGGGTCAAGCAATTTAAAAAAATCCTTGGCGTATAAAATTAATTGAAAACAATTAATTTTATGTTGACACATGAAATTAATTTATAGCTTTAATTTTATATTGAGACATAAAGTTAATTTGACAGAAATTAATTTTATGTTTACACATAGAATTAATTGGAATCATATAATTTCATGTTGACACATCAAAATTAACTGCGGGGGGTTGTGAGGTTTCCACTCCCTCCCCATTAATTGTTTGGGGGGGGGGGGTTAAGCCTTGCGTGGTCCGCACGTCATAACCTCTCACGGGAGGTTATCCTCGGGTGGGCCCCACTACCATAACCTCTCATGGGAGGTTAGGGTGTGGTGGTCCCACCTCCAACTCCAAAGTGGAGGTTTTAACCAACAACCACTCACATGACATCTTAAAACAAAATAAATTGTTGTACACTTTATTTTATTATTTTATTTTATAAAAAGCCAAAAACTATCTTTCATTCTCGACCAACCGCTATCGAGGTGAAAGTCTCCTTAAGTGAAAATCGGCGCTGCGAGTTCAACGGTGCCCTGTGATTTTAATTCCGAGCACCGGTTCAAAAGTTATAAAAACCCGCTCGTACGTTTACTGAACATACCCAAACAAAACTTCAGAAATTGATTACGGGCACACCAGGCCTCGGAAATAAGCTCTGTTAGAAACTGCAGACTTGTAAAAATCTAATTTATTTTAAAAAAAAATCATGGGAAATCCGGGTTTTACAATGAGACTCGTCACAATTTCTCTTAACTTAATGGGAACTCCAATAACTGACACTAGGAGGAAAATGAGCTCATTTTGACATTGAATTACAATCCATATCAAGGTTAAGCATCATGTCTCTACCCACCACATTGGAATAAGAAGAGTGCTTCAATAAGAAAACCTAAGAATTAATATCATATCAAAGTCCCATATTGAACTATTGAGTCTTCATATTCCTATTCGATACAATATTAGGGTCTAAATAAAGATGTTTGGAAAAGTGATTTACATATTCTATCATGGTCATTTCAGCCTACTCGAGTTTTGAAAACTCTATAGCCTAAGACGACACCATAGGATCTGGAAGAAACTGGTCAGTGAAAAGAAATTTAAAGTCCCTCCACTCCTAAACCTCATGATTCTTATCTATCACCATCAATTCCACACATCTCTTGTTATGTCTCTTTATCTTAAATTTAGTACACTTTACATCGACAGCTTCAAGTGTTTCCAAGAAATTAAACATAATATCAGTTTCACTCAATAAATCCTCTACCCCTTTGAGGATCATTAGATACTTGTAAAAATAGTGGAATCTAGATAAGGAAATACTGATCATGATTATGAGATTCATTCATTTGAGGTTCCACTACTGTAGACTGAATGGGAGGAGTAGTAGTTGACTATCTTAGATCTTTAACAATGGACACTATAACCTGAACCGAATTCTGGTCCATAGATGAATTCATTTACTTTTTTCTATTAGAATCTTCCTTCGAGATCATTTTCACACATTTTAGTAGAGGCATGATGTTACAAAACTTCAACCAAAAACATTGAATACATTAGTATATTAATCATATAAACACTCAAATAAGATAAATAGTGAAATCAATCACATTAGATAGATAAAAAAGATTTTTATTTCAACCTATCCAAATCAAAAGTAATGAAAAGACTAGAACTAATCCTAAATACAGATTTTCTAAACCACCCATGGTGACTTAACGCACAATATGATGAGATTTGGCCAGGAAATCACTCACAACTACCTATTAAGTCCCTTCAAGACATTGAAAACTGCATTATGACATCCAGGAAATATTATAAACATGTATCTTTGATACTACTTTGTCACAAATTAGCCTAGAAACCCTAGTACCCTGATAACTGAGCTGATCCTGATATAGCCTGAATGGAATTCCTGATCCCAATGGGTTGGAGACTGGCACCTGGAATAATGCAACATAGAAGTGGGAACAAATTTTCCACAAAACAGTGGATGATAATGATACAAATTAGATCTCTCAAAACACTTCATGTAGGTAGTACCAAAATCCAAACTGGTATATCAAAACCCAGATATTACATCTTTGAAGTACTTTAAGTATTAAAAAAACACAACATCCCAAAGGACACATCCCTCATATCCCTAAGGGATTAAGAACATCCACATCCTCCAAGAGGCACATTCCCTTTACTCAGACCTAGAAGGAGGAAATATAAAAAAACCTAAAGGAAAAATGTTAGGGTGTGAGCTAAAAATCACATCAGGGTCTCACCAAGTGTTCCTTAATAAGATTCCAAAATTATAAAAGAAATCATACATTAAATTTGAATAATATAGGCATGGAGATATAATTTAATATTTAAAACAAAACATGATTTTCATTTCAAATAATGGAAAACATTTCGACTTGTCTTAAATAATAATTTTATATCAAATAGTTTATATAAATAAACTTACATAGATAACAAAGTTTCATAATCAATAGAATTCATAATAAAAAATAGGCCCAATAAAACAATGATCATTTTCCCTGTGGTACAATAGTTTCTAGTTATAGGATATTCACACATATCATATCATAAATCATTGAATGTATGTGTACAAATGTTTTCAAAGTTTAGAATACATAGGACTCATCAACCTCCCATTATTGATAAGATCTGATGAACTATCTTTTTGTTAGATTTTTCATCCTAAATCATTTTCAATGGAATTTTTAGAGACCCAAAGCTTGACGTACATGGACATTACATTACTTTTGCGGAATACTTAATACATAAAAAAACCAAAACTCAAGGATCGTAATCCTTTAGTGTCTTTGGAAACTCAGAACATAATCTTCTAATCATGGTGAAAGATCTTCAACATCTCTCATTAAGATTTCCCCCTTTTGTTTTCATACCTAAAAAATATTCTTTATATCCTTTGGAAATGAAAACATATAAAGGGTGAGCTCAAATTCTCAGTAAGGGTAAGCATGGAGAAAATAAAACAAACCATATAAATTTGAACATAAAAACATGTACATAATGTTTAAACATCAAAATCTTGAGAAATGACATAAAACATAGTAGTATGTAAGGAATAGATCATAATGGAACATCAATCATCATAAAATATCATGGGAATAAATCATGTAATTGTGGAAAACCATTAAGAACATGATATTATTTCCATAGTAGCGAAGTCATTGCTGCCAAGACTATCTTAGTAGACAAAGTCCCTTTCTGAATCGAGTTCACTGCAAGTTCCAGTTCTATAACACTGAACCAGATTAACGTACCTTTCCAGCCATTTCTATCTCATGAGATATAAATCTTTACCCAATGCTTTGGAGGGAGATATAGGTCCCACCCATCTCATAATGAAATAATTCTTACTTGTGCCACAACATGAACATAAATCATTAATGATTACCCAATGTATAAAATTGGTTTCATAAAGATCATCCCATCATAACATAATCCATACAAAAAAACGGATATCATTTCATCATAAGAAAAGTGAAACCATGTAAATAATAGAGACATTATACTTGAAACATGATCATACTAAATAATGTCATCTTAGATGGAAAATAGTTTTGACAAAACACTTTAAATGAATTCTTGGGGAAAATATCCTTTCTTCTTCAAAATCATTTTCTTTTCACAAAATGCCATGCAATTTTCAAAGAAAAATAGTTTTTTTGAAAATAATCATGAAATATTATAGAGTAAGCTTCTTGAAAATAAGGCGTTATGAAACCGTAAAAATCCATTCATGCCGTATAAGTTAAAAAGGCATTCTCCTCGTACTTTTGTCAGAATAGTCAAAAAGTTCCTTGTATGGTAAAAAAAAGAAAGATTCCTTCCATAAAAAGTGGTAAAAGTCAAAAAATGGGTAAAAATCACTTTAAAAATACATGAAACCATTTTTTGAAAATAGGAACATGAATGATAAATATAACCCCAGTAAATACTTACGAATAAACAATCTCGGATAAAAACGAGATTGGAAAATTTTTCCCTTACCATTTGTCCAATTTCTTCCATATGTGTCCAAGAATCCTGTATAGTGGGTTTAAAAATATTATGAACTTATAACAGACTCATAATAATATTTATGATATCATATATGATTCACATATGACTTTATATTATCCGTTCATTTGTCAATTCCATGTTAAAGCTGCGTTTTGTGTATAATCGTTTCATTTATCGTCCGTGTTTTGACTTTTAATTATTCATATGATTACTTAGATCATGATTAATTAATTCCAGAATATAAAAACATGATTTATATATAATATATATTCATAATATACATATATATAATAAATCGATAAATGGAAATAAATACACAGTTCATGGAGATGGTATGCCGTACGTACATAAGAACGTTGTTTTCATTTCCTAATTAAATTTAATAGATGTAATTAAATAACATAAAAATAAATCCAGTATCATTAATATGTCATATATTTCATTATTACTTATTTTATATACTTTATAATCATTCTTGAATTGTTAACATGGAAAATGAATCTCATCGCATCGTGGAGATGGTAATCAGTACGTATACATGAGCGATGATATCGTTCCCATATTTATTGAATGGAATTAGAGTGGATGATATAAAATCATAGAATCAGTATGATGATATAATAATCATATATAGTTATTCTTTACACCATTATACCCATCCATGTATGGTGGTGGTGGAAAACATATTACACCACACCGTGGAGACGATATTCCGTACGTACGCACGTGCAATGATTTTGTATTCCGTAGGATGGATATAAAGTGAAATAGGGTTGTTTAATATTTATAATAACATATCAGTATATAAATAATACTTATTTTATTACTTTATAATTAAAAAGCTAAATAAGAGGAAGTAGAAGAAGAAATAAACTTGAAAGAGTTGGTAGAAGAGATTGCCTCTTCCTCGACGCACCTCCTTTAAAATTATTCTTAGGGCACTAGAGTTGGTCTTTTGAGAAGAATAGAACCTATATCATATAACTAGAGAGGTTTATAAGAGGAATTGGAAGGGGTTGGCCAATCTTCAAGGCTCAAAAGGGTGTAAAGAGAAGAGGGAAGGGGTGCCCTTTTTATAAGGGAAGAGAGGGGCACCTTTGGTAACATAAGAAACATTAATTTATAATAAATTCAACCTCACTTAAAAACCACCAAAAATGAATAAAATCTGAATATTAGATGATATAGGTCTGTAATATCATAAACCAATTAAATTTAGACATGTTGGGAATTTATTTTAAACATTACCAACTTGATTTATCCTTATTTAATCTATTTTATTTTATTTGTGGTAATAATATTCTAAATTTTAAATTGTTATAAATAATTACTTATGTGCGGTGAATTTTCCATAATTGGATATGTTATGACAGTTTAGACAATATAAATTTTAATTTATAATTTTTAAGTATTTTTTTTATTTTTAATCAATTTTATAATTTGTTATGTTTATAAAATAACAATAGCGTGAATTGTGACATTATTCATTTATTTTAATTGAAATAAAATCCACACAGAGGATAGTTTCTAAAAAAATATTTAATATATTCCTAAAATATCAAATTTTACTATAAAATTCGTGGAGCACATTATATAGTTCATATCATATTTATTTTAATATTTTTAAAACCATTTATTTGTTCAATCTCTTAATAAAATAATTAGTACAACATTTTTGTATAATTATTTAATATACTTAATTTTTGCATAAAAATTTAAAATAAAATCATATTATGAAGATAAATATCATAGATTTTATAATAATTATTTTACTCGAATTTATCATCTTAAAATCTCTACATTTAAATTGTCATATTTATTAAATTATGAAGGTGAGATCTTTGACATCATTTAAAATAAAATAATATAAATGTCCTAATCATTTTTATAATGCTCCAAATGGTCCAAAAATAGACCCTTGGATGCTTAGGGTATAGATATATTAGACCAAATTTTTTTTGGTGAACTTTATGGTCCTTTTGATAGGTATTGTTATTTTAATAAAAACTATATTATTGATTTTTCACTAAATAAATAATTTCTTCATCATTAATGTAAAAGCTATTAAGGTAATTAAATATTTCTTAAAAATAACAATTAAACTACCATGATAAATATAATCTTTTTATCCTTCAAATGAGTATTTATAATCGTATTTATATTCTGTATAACCTTATATTAAAAATAATCTAATTATTAAAGTTTGAGTGAGACATTTCACTTTCCTTTAAATAAAAAAATAAAAGGTCTTAATCAAATACAAGTGGGTGACATTAGATTATATTTCAACCCAAGTATGATTTAGGGTTAAATATAATCATGTAATTATATTAGGAAAAGTGTTAGGGTAATTTTATAATATTATATTTACCCTTAATTACCTGACATATTTTTAACTGTGGTAAATAAAATTTACTGTAGTTACTATTCATAATGACTAAAAATAGAAAGTAGCTTATTAACATAATTTGGACCTACTGATTCCAAACATGGAATCCATTTTTCCTAATCCAAATTACATATGTTGTAGAAATTAATTTAAAATTAATTCCGTTGTTAAGAAAATGAGTTTTAAAAGATAAAACATCGCAAAAGATTGAAATAATTTTACCTATGAATTCAATGTAAAATCAATGATAATTACATAAATTATATTAAATGGTAAAAATATATTCTATTTATACTTTAAAACCATTCAATATTATAATTTAACCATATAAATTGTTATGATGAAAAATTTGTTTTTAATTAAAATGTAGCGTGTTTTTACTATTCATTAAAATATGAATGTTATCAGAATAATATGAAAATTTTATCCAAAGTAAATTTTTATATCCTGATTCCAAAGAATAATTTTATTTTTTCAAATTTAAGTTATAATCATATCAAAAACTATATTTAAGGTGGGTGCGCCATCAAAAGGTGGAAAAACTGCACTTTTTTGAAAAATACTTATTTTACCTGAAAAATTTATTATGTTCTCATACCATGTTCTAGAAAATGTGTAAGATGAATAATAATATTATAAAATTAAAAATTTTGTTAATAATATTCATAATTGCTAGTCTATAATAATATTATAACAATATATCGTTCTTTAGTAAAACCTGGTATTGCGTACAACACATGCTATTGAGGAAGGTTGCGATTGCGTGTAATGCAAGACAAGTCAGGATTGCGTGTAGTGCAACACTCCTTTGTTGTTTCATATAACAAAATCCAACCATATTTCATTTATACATTGAATATATATATACACACTCAATGTTGCGTTGAATTACTACTATCAAACAAACTTGAAATTGTGTTTAACACGATCCAAGATTAGTGTTGTGTATACTGCAAGCTGATATGATGTTGAGTATAGCACAAGATAATCTTGGTGTAGTGTACTGTATATGATATGAAATAAATTAAAAAGAATATATCTTATAAAATCTCGGGATGTTACATTCTACCCACCTTAAAATGAATTTAGCCCTCAAAATTCGTTGGGGTTATAAATGGTTTACTAATTGAAAGTTTCTTTCATAGAAACCCACATCATAAAAAGGAATAATAAAACATAATTTTAAAAAGTAATTAAGAAACATAATGGTTACCCAAATTAACTCATCACTAGGTTTCCACATAGGAGAACATAGGTGAAAATATGGATATGGAAGAGAAACCTAACCATCATGTTCTGATGAAGAGTGGTAGAGGACATGGCTATGAAAAATCCAACAATCAAAAAGCCATAAAATTGTTATGATCTAAGGTACCATCTGATTCATCAGATATGAGGGTGCTAGGACAAATTTTTTGGTTTTCACGATCATTTCCCTAATGTTGATGAATTAAAAGAAATACTTACATGATTTTGGTATAATCTCACTATTGTTCATGCCTTGAACAATTTCAACTTCATCTCTTAAAGAAATGAAGTTGAATTTTTCTTCTATGAAGTGTAAGTATATCATGCGATAGAATGATAGGTCATTACATCTGTCTCAAACAAAATGATAAAAAAAGTTATTAAATATACATAAGTCCATCTATAGTGATATTAATTGTATATGGTTCCTAAAATGGACATATACTTCATATATCATACCACTTAATATAATAAAACTAGTTTCTACTATCCAGGAATTCCTGTAGGCCTATGTTAGGCGATAAAGGCATGTCACACTTCAGTTGTGTGTTTGATTCTCACAGCCTTGTCTGACGCGACGGGTTGTCGCCCGTCCTACAGGTTATCCATTTTTCTAAAACTACATTATTATAACATTCCGTAAATAATATTGAAAAAAGTTCTAACCTTAAAAAATACTAACTTATGTTTAACATAATCCATTCCAATCTTTATGTTTATTCAAAATACTTCTTTCCAAACTCATAGTATATAGAGAATGATTACTAAAAAGGTCATATAAAAATCAATTGAATACCATCTTTTATACCTCATTTATCATATGATACATCTTATTGGTCAAATTACAAAAATGTGAATACCTTAATCATGTATTCTCTTGAAAAATGAATACACATGGAACCTTAGTGAAAACATGAATGCTGTCAAAATCTAACACTTTCCACATACCAAAATCCCAAAATTTCTATATACTGAAACCATGATATAACATTTTCCTTATATCAGTAATGAGCTCATTTCATTTTTTCTTTATCCCTTCATTACGCGCATATCAACTACTTTCGAAAAATATTTCAATCACTTTTCATGGTTACCGGTACCATATAATTATTGAAAACCAATACATAGAAATTCCAAAATTCAACAATACCACAAATGAGATTCCATGATACTATTTTGAAATCCCATTACATAAACACTTAATCATTACACAACATCATTGTCATACTCAACATCCCAAATAGTGATCACAAGTGACTTCCCTTTATCCTTTTCTTTAAGAGGATTCTCATGTCGATCATCAGTAACCCTTGGATTGGGGCATTGATTAGCATAATGCCCCATTTATTTGCACTTGAAGCATTTAAGTGTTGGTGGTGGATTCTATATAGTCTTTTCTTTATTCACATCATTAGAAACCCTTTTTCCATTACTTCCACACTCTACTGCTTGATGACCTTCTTTTCCACACATAAAACATTTTCTATTCCCTTTTCGACAATATCCACAATGCTTCTTTCCACACTTTGAGCATAAAGAAACATTCATCTTCTTTACACCATTATTCTGAGATTTCTCCTTGAACTCTATCTTTCATTTTTTGTCAAAACCAATAGATGGATATGTAACACAAACTTCCAGTTCTACCTTGACAGCACAACACTAAATTTCTTCATAGCTACTGAATTATCTTATAGCTAATGCCCTTCTAAGACTTGGTTTTAAGCCACTGAAGAATCGATCAACTTTGCTTCCAGGTTGGATGATAAATCTAGATGCATACCTTGAAAGCTGTGTAAAATTCGCCTCGTATATTCCAACAGATTCATCATCCTTTTGCTTAAGCTCGAGGAACTCCTCTTCCATCATTGTTTATGAGGGAAGTACTTTTTGGAAAACTAGTTCTTGAACTCGTCCTATTCCATGGATTCAATTTCATCTTGGGGCCTTGTATTCTTAATTAGAGTCCACCACTGGTCTACTTCACCTTTTAAATGGTAAACATCCAAAATGAATTTTTCATACTATGAACAACGAAGTATGGAAAATATATTTTCAATGGTACTGATCTATTGTTCAGCAACTAGTGGATAAGAAGGCCCACTGAAAGAAGGCGGATGTTGCTTCATGAAGGACTCTATAGAATATTGTTCCCTTCTCTGCTCATTTGGATGTCCAGAATGATTTATAAATTGTGTAAGTACAGCAATAAGATTTTTCACTCCATTTTCCGTAACATTTTGTTGTTCAACTAGACAACCATTTCATTTTCCATTACATTGATCAACACAGTTCCTTCGAGTTCCAGCAATCGTCTAAAACCCAAAAAGAAAAGTATGAGAGGAAGAAATCATTCTTAGGAAAACAACTAAATAAAGGGGAATTACTTTCAATATCTAACATCTTAGGTTTAATTTTATGATCATTATCTTAATCCCAGGACTATAATCTATAGTTATACTTAACCATAGGGACATCCCTAGACATACCTTATAAATATATCTAGGGATCTCACTAATGTTTTCGCATCCACATTTCCAAAGGTTGACTAAACCTTTCCTATGATACTAACTGTAGAGACCCAAATATTTATGTACATGTATGTTACATTACTTTTCTTGAATAATTAATACATAACAAAAACCAACACTCAAGGATCATAATAGTTTAGTGTCTTTGGAAACTCGGAACATAATCTTCTAATCATGGTGAAAGATCTTCAACATCTCCCATAAAGATCTTCCCCTTTTGTTTACTTAACTAAAAACCTTTTTTAATATCCTAGGGAAAATAAAAAATATAAAGGGTGATCTCAAATGCTCAATAAGGGTAAGCATGGAGAAAATAAAACAAACCATATACATTTCAACATAAAAACATGAACATAATGTTTAAACATCATAATCTTGAGCAATGACATAAAACATAGTAGTATGTAAGGCATAGATCAAAATGGAACATCAATCATCATAAAATAGAATGGGAATAAATCATGTAATTGTGGAAAACCATTAAACACATGACATGTTTTCCAAAGTAGCCAAGGCATTTCTACCAAGACGATCTTAGTGGTCAAAGTACCTTTCTGAATCAAGTACACTCCTCGTTCTTGTCCTGTAACACTAAACTAGATTAACAAACCCTTACAGCCATGTCTATATCATGAGATATAAATCCTTACCCAATGCATTGGAGGGAGATATAGGTCCCACCCAACTCATAATTAAATCATTCTTACTTGTGCCACAACATGAACATAAATCATTCATCATTACCCAAAGTATAAAATGGGTTTCATAAACATCATCCCATCATAACATAATCCATACAAATAAATGGATATCATTTCATCATAAGAAAAGTAAAACCATGTAAATCATAGAGAAATTATACTTTAAACATAATCATAGTAAATAATGTCTTCTTAGATGGAAAATAGTTATGACAAAACACTTGAAATGAATTCTTGAGGAAAATATCCTTTCTTCTTCAAAATCATTTTCTTTTCACAAAATTCCATGAAATTTTAAAAGAAAAGTATTTTTTTTGAAAATAATCATGAAATATTGTAGAGTAATCTTTTTCAAAATAAGGCGTTATAAAACCGCAAAAATCCGCTCATGTTGTATAAGTTAAAAAAACATTCTCCTCATAATTTTTTTGGAAAAGTCAAAAAGTTCCTTGTATGGTAAACAAAAGAAAGATTCCTTCCATAACACGTGGTTAAAGTAAAAAATGGGTAAGAATGACTTTAAACATACATGAAACCATTTTTCAAAAATAGGGTCATGAATGATAAATATAACCCCAATAAATACTTTCGAATAAACAATCTCGGATAAAAACGAGATTGGAAAAGTTATCCCTTACCTTTTGTCCAATTTCTTCCATATGTTTCCAATACTCCTTTATAGTGGCTTTAAACATATTATTAACTTTTAATAGAACCATAATAATATTTATGATATCATATATGATTCACTTATGACATTATATTATCCGTTCATTTGTCAATTCCATGTTAAAGCAGCATTTTTGGTAAAATCGTTTCATTTATCGTCCTTGTTTTGACTTTTAATTATTAATATGATTACTTATATCATGATTACTTAATTACAGAATTTAAAACATGATTTATATATAATATATATTCATAATATACATATATATTATAGATCTATTAATGGAATGAAATTCACCATTCATGGAGATGGTAGGTCGTACGTACGCATGAACGTTGTTTTCGTTTCCTTATTAATTTTAATAGATGTAATTAAATAACATATAAATAAATCCAGTATCATTGATATGTCATATATTTCATGATTACTTATTTTATATACTTTATAATCATTCTTGAATTGTTAACATGGAAAATAAATCTCATCGCGTCGTGGAGACGGTAATCCGTACGTATGCACGAGCGATGATATTGTTCCCATATTTATTGAATGGAATTGAAGTGGAGGATATAATATCTTAGAGTCTGTATTATGTTATAATAATCATATATAGTTATTATTTACACCATTATACCCATCCGAGTAAGGTGGTGGTGGAAAACAGATTACACCACAGTGTGGAAACGGTATTCTGTACGTACGCACACGCAGTGATTTCGTTTTCCGTAGGATGGATAGAAGGTGAAATATGGTTGTTTAAAATTTATAATAACATATCAGTATATATGTAATACTGATATTATTAATTTATAATGAAACAAATAATTAAGAAGAAGTAGAAGAAGAAAGAAACTTGAAAGAGTCGGTAGAAGAGATTACCTCTTCCTCGACGCACCTCCTTTAAACTTCTTCTTAGGGCACTAGAGTTGGTCTTTTAAAAATAACAGAACCTCTATGATATAAATAGAGAGTTTGAGAAGAGGAATTGGTAGGGTTTGGTGGAGATTAAAGGCTCAAAAGGGTGTGAAGAGAAGAGGGAAGGGGTGCCCTTTTTATAAGGGAGGAGAGGGGCACCTTTGGTAACATAGGAAATATTAATTTATAATAAATTCAACCTCACTTAAAAACCTCCAAAAATGACTAAAATCATAATATTAGATGAGATAGGGTTTTAATCACATCAGCCAATAAAATTTAGACATGTTTGGAATTTGTTTTAAACATTATCAACTTGATTTATCCTTATTTAATCTATTTAGTTTTATTTGTGGTAATAATATTCTAAATTTTAAATTGTTTTAAATAATCACTTATGTGTAGTGAAATTTATTTAATTGGATAAGTTATGAAATTTTAGAAAATATAAATATAAATATATAATTTTTAATTATTTTTGTGATTTTTAAACAGTTTTATAATTTGTTATTTTTATAAAATAACAATATTGTCAAATTTGACATTATTCATTTATTTTAATTTAAATTAAATACACAGATAGGATATATTCTAACCAAAATATTTAATAGATTCCTAAAATGTCAAATTTTTCTAGAAAATTCGTGGAGAACATTAAATAGTTCATATAATATTTATTTTAATATTTTTAGAACCATTTATTTGGCATATCTATTAATAAAATAATTAGTACAACATTTTTGTAGAATTATTTAATATACATATTTGTTGCATAACAATTAAAAATAAATTCCTATGATGAAGATAAATATCATAGATTTTATAATAATACTTTCACTATAATTTATCATCTTAAAATATTAACATTTAAATTGTTATATTTATTAAATTATGAAGGTGACATCTTTGACATCATTTAAAATAAAATAATATAAATATCCTAATCGGTTTATAAGGCTCCAAATGGGTAAAAAATATACCCTTGTATGATTAGGATGTAGATATACTCTACCAGTAACTTTTGGTCCAGAATATGGTCCTTTTGATAGGTATTGTTATTTTAATAAAAACTATATTATTGATTTTTCACTAAATAAATAATTTCATCATCATTAATGTATAAGCTATTAAGGTAATTAAATATTTCTTATAAATAAAAAATAAAAATAACATGATAAATAAAAACATTTTATATTTCAAATGAGTATTTATAATGAAATTAATATTCTGTATAACCTTATATTAAATATAATCTAATTATTAAAGTTTTAGTGAGACATTTCACTTTCCTTTAAAAAAAATAAATAAAAGGTCTTAATCAAATACAAGTGGGTTACATTATATTCCATTTCTATCCAAGTATGATTTAGGGTAAAATATAATCATCCAATTAGATTAGGAAAATAGTTAGGGGAATTTTATAATCTTATATTTACCCTTAATTACACGATTTACCTTTCACTATGGTTAATAAAATTTTCCATAGTTACTATTCATAATGACTTAAAATAACAAGTAGCTTATTAAAATAATTTTGACCTACTGATTCCAAATTTGAAAATCATTTTTTCTAATTCAAATCACATTTATTTCAGAAATTAATTTAAAATTAATCCCGTTGTTAAGAAAATGAGTTTTAAAAGTTAAAACATTGCAAAAGATTGAAATGATTTTACCTATGAATTCAATGTAAACTCAATGATAATGACATAAATCATATTAAATGGTAAAAATATATTCTATTTATACTTTCAAACCATTAAATATTATAATTTAACAATATAAATTATCATGATGAAAAATGTTGTTTTTAATTAAAATATTGCATGTTTTTACTATTCATTAAAATATGAAAGTTATCAGAATAATATGAAAATTTTATCCAAAGTAAATTTTTATATCCTGATTCTAAAGAAGAATTTTATTTTTTCAAATTGAACTTTTAAAAATGTCAAAAACTAGATTTAATGTGGGTGTGCCATCAAAGGGCGGCAAAACTGCATTTTTTGAAAAATGCTTATTTTACCTGAAAAAGTTATTATTTTCTCATACCGTGTTCTAGAAAATATGTAAGATGAATAATAAAGTTATAAAATTCAAAATTTAGTTAATTCTATTCATAATGGCTAGTACATAATAATATTATAACAATGTATCATTGTTTAGTGAAATCCGGTATTGCGTAAAACACACGATATCGAGGAAGGTTGTGATTGCATGTAATGCAAGCCAAGTCAGGGTTGCGTGTAGTGAAAGACTCCTATGTTGTTGCGTATAACAAAATACAACCATATTTCATTTATAAATTGAATATATATATATATACACTCAATTTTTCATTTAATAACTACTATCAAACAAAATTGAAATTGTGTTTAACACGATCCAAGATTAGTGTTGCGTATACTGCAAGATAATATGGTGTTTCATATAGCTCAAGATAATCTTGGTGTAGCATACTACAGATGATATGAAAGAAATTAAAACGAATATATTTTATAAA
Source organism: Viscum album (assembly GCA_963277665.1). Taxonomy (NCBI): domain Eukaryota; kingdom Viridiplantae; phylum Streptophyta; class Magnoliopsida; order Santalales; family Viscaceae; genus Viscum; species Viscum album. The sequence goes on from OY728125.1 coordinate 93,725,671, forward strand.
ATCTCAGGGCATTACAGAATTACCATCATATAGTGTCTCTCCAAAATAATCCACTAACTACCCAAGCTTGCATGTACTCAATCAATTCACAAATAATTTCACAATTTCTATTAACGACAATATACAATGTAATCTAAAATTTAATTGGAATGGGTGGTTTTCCCAAAATCCATTCCTTATCAAATTTCAATCCCTATTCACATCAAATTGGGTTTTTCAGAAGTCAATTTAATGAAATTTAAAACAATAAGAAATTAAAGGTTTAATCAATTGGAATATCTTAAATGAAACCAGCAACCTTTTTCTCATAAGAACGAAACCCATAACAAGACTTTATAATAGAAAATAAATATGTAGAAGATCTACGAACTAAAAATAGAATCAACATTCAATAATACAGTGTTTAGATATATAAATCCTAATATGATATATCATACTCAAAGGTGTAAAGAGAGTGAGATGGAAGAGACAAGAAGACCACTTACCTAGAGATATGCACTGCAACCAACATGATGATTAATCGCCATACAGATGATCTAGAGGGATTGGAAATTTCCAAAATCTTATAAAAAGATCCTCTAGGTCAAGAGAAAGGAATCCTGTAGGAATAAATTGGGAATTTCATAATATCTTCCAAACTAAACCAACACTCAGGATTTTTCATAGAGTGTAACCCCTTTACACATTGTTTAATTTTTAAGTCACATATACACTGAAAAACTCATCGATTTTTATCAAAAATAAGATTTTTAATTGTTAAAAGGAATATAATATGTACACGATGTGTATCCTTTCATGTTGTATACCCATTTCATGACATCTTTTATGTGATGATTACACATCATGTAACCCCATTACACAGCATGTAAATACATAGTATTTTGAAAAACGCTAGGTTTTATGCTTAAAATTCCAAAAACATCTCTCACTTAGCCATTATAGGCATCCTCTTAATTCCTTCTTAGCCTAACACAACCAACTAAATAGGAAAACCACAATGAAGGTCAAAACAAATACAAAAAAGGTAACTAGGTGTTATTGTTTTTATTTGATTTTAAATAAAATTAATTCCAATTTATTTTACAACATTACTATTAATTCTTTTATGATAATTATGATAATTTATTTTTAAAAAATAATTTTTATCCTTAATACAAAAATTATTCGAAAAAAGAATTTCATTGAGTTTTGTGAAATTATATTACTATAAAATTCCAAAAATTCTAAAAAATTAATCTTTTAAAATGGATTAAATATTTGGAATCAGAATAATTAATATTATTAAATATGTTTGACATAATTTTTAGTCATAATTATTAATAAAATTATTAAATATTTGTTACCATGGTTAAAGATAAAATATATTTACAATGGGTAAAACTAAGAGAAAATGGTAGAAAAGAAATATATAATTGTCTATTATGAATTTTTTAGTTTCAGTTTTACCTTATTCTTATTATATTATAATATTTTACAATTTAGAGCCACATTTAGAAGAAAAATACATTATACTATTAAAATAATTTAATTCATTATAGGTGGGTCCTTTCATTAAATTAAAAAAGTGAGACAATTATATTGATAAATAGATATCCCAATACCTTACCAAACATACTTCCCATGACCTAAATGATTTATCTCACCAAAGCATCAACCTAAAAGACTTAATATGCAACCCAAATGTGGTTTTCTGAAAAAAACAATTTAGCTTTAAACCATGTTTTTTCATTTTATTTCTTCATATACCTCCTTAAAATGTTTAATAACCTTGATTATAATATAACATAAATATATTACATATAATGGAAATGTATTATTCCATTGGGAAAACTCTATTCGCATCCTTTCCATGTAATGGAGAAAATGGAAACACCACTTGGGCGTACGCACAACATACCATCTCCACATAGTTGTGCAATTCATTTTTCACCACCCCTTTACATGGATGGTTATAAAGATAAAACTATTTAATATATATGCTATTTATTTCATAACTATTATTATTGATATATAATATATCATTTACCATCTTACACTTATACTCGTCAAAAATTGATAACATTTCTTGTATGTATGTGTGAACTAACACCACCATGAATTAGTGTGAGTCATTTTTCATTTCTATATTTTAAGGATGATTATAAATATATTTATAATTAATATATATGATATTAATATAATTATTAACATTATTTGTATTATTAAATTAATAGAAATATTTAAGGATTGAAACTACCAAACCAAGACTTATTTGAGAATTGAAACTGTTAACACTTTGAAAAAATGATTTTAATAAAACATTATTAATAAAGTGATATTAAAATTTTATAATTAGATTGTTTATGATATTTTATGTATGTATATGGTTATAGAATAAAATAATAATAAATATTAATTTTTTTATATAGGAGGATAAAATCACGTACCAATAAATTCTGACCTTATGAAAGTTTTTATTTCACAATCTCATCATTATTCAGGATTGTTTCTATTTAAATTTACATATGGGAATCTACAGGATGTTTATATATTAAAACCAATATATTTTATTATTCTCTATTTTTTGGAGAAATTAAAATTTTATCTCTAATTTTCCATTCTCTCATTAATCAAATGTTACAAATAATGTTTTTAAAGAAAACTAACTTTATTTTTCTTTCAATCCAGCAATTTTTTCATCAATGTGCATATATTTTTCAAACATTTTCCATAATTATTTTAATATTCTCTAATGCTTCATTAAATTGTTTTTACCCATGTTTAAAATTTAATTAATGGTTTTTAATGGAATATTCATATCATTTTCCAAATGAGGCACTTTTTACAGATAGTTTGAAATAATATTGTTTTATCATACAACGCATGAAAAACCTTTCCCACCACTATAGCCTAACTTTTCATTGAAGACTCTATTAAAATATTCTATAGTTATCTAAAAATTAATATTTTTACTAATATTTTATATTTTTATATTTTAAATAATTGATTTCATTATAGAAATTGTGTTTTCCTAAAAAAAATATTATCATGATATTTTAATAGTATTTTTTTTGTTTGTTATCAAACATTGATGTAACTTATACTTAATAAGTATATACTCTAATGATACAATTAATTTTTTTTATATAGATGGATTATGATATTTTAACTTGGGAAAGTATTTAAATTTATTATGATAGTTATTATAATATTAAATGTTATTGATTGTTAAGGCATGTTGATTAATTTGTATAGTTAGTTCATAAAAAAGAATTAATTTCACTTATTAAGTGATTAATGGGGCATATAATTACATATCCTCTCTATATATATATATATCCATTTTCCCATGAGACAAAAAAAGTTTTATATTCTGAATAGGCCTTTCCCATTTATTTAATATTTCATAGAATGAGGTCCCAACAGTATGTTTAAAATATCCTCCATTATTTATCCATCATTATAAAACATCTTATTGATGTCTGTGTTATTATTTACATAGTCATGATATCCTTGGATATGTTTCATACTCATATAATTATTTATATGGAATTATTTGATCAAAATTTATTCCTCCCATATTTTTCATGCCTTATTTATTCTCTAATGGATTCAACAATAAACATTCTTTTATTGATCAAATGAGATCACCCCTCTATTTTTTTACTTTACCAATGATTTATAGAAGTGTACTATAGTTTTTTTTCAATGATATTCTAGAGGTAATGATAATATTCTTAAATAAAATACTATATTTTCAAATATAATGTGTTATTAATTAATATATCTAGTTTTATAAGAATACTAAACTATTCGATCCATCAGGATATAATCACTAGTATCTTGTGAAAATGTAATAATGTAACCAACTTCTCTTAGATACTATGGTTGGTGTTGATATAATTGGTATCAATGGATGTTTAGTATAAACCATGAGAGATATCTTTATAAAATAAAATATTAGAGAATATAATTTTTTAACAATCTCTTTGGATATGTTTTTTCATAGGACAATTTCATTATGTTTTAGTAAGGTTGATAATGTTTGGTTTCATAAATAATTCTACCCTTATTGGATATTAGAAAGTGGATGTTCTTGTGAAAGAGATAAACATATGGGTGATGACTCTAAAAGGGGATGTTTTGTTTTTTACTGAATCCTAACTAAAGTTTGACAAGTGGGATTAATAATACATGCCTGGATTGAAACTCCATAGGAATATGTTTTGGTTGATTAACACACTCTATAGAATTTTTTTTGAGGTATATGAATTCTATTCATGATTTAATGATATTACAAATAGTATCATGCTTATGATTATGAAATTATTTATGAATAAATTTTTAATTTATGATATTTTTTTAGTAGTTTCGAAATTATAAATTACGATTCATAAAGTTATGAAACAATCTAGTGGATTCCATTGTTTAGAAATAAACAATATAATAAGAAATTGAAACTATATCGATGCACATAATCTATGTAGGGAAATACTTCCCTGGTAAGACAATGAAGCAAGATATGTAAAAAAATATATTATAACTATATTGCGGAAGATTAATCAAGTTGTGACCAATAACCATACCCATATAGTCTATCATACTTATCCATAATGCAGTATAATAATGTTAAAACATTTAATGTGAAAACAAACTTTATAATTCAATATAACCAAAAATAAATTAGTTGTTTATAAATAGATAATATCCTCATAAAATATATTTCCGACATTGGGATATAATTAAACGGTGATCCTTTCAGGGTATTTTATCATCTCATGGTGGATGTGGATCAATGATGGTCATTGATTCAAATCCCAGAGCATGTGGAGGAAATGAAGAGAATAGAGTGGTGGGATTTTTATGCACATTTCTTAAAATAATTACACATGAACTATGAACATATATGGAGAGAAAATTAATGAGTGTAATAAAAAAATAAGTGTAATGAACTATTAAGTATGGATATAAATTTATAAGTATAAAAATGTTTTGATAGAGACTATATTGTTAATATAAAGAGTAATATTGATAATTTCTCTAATGGGATAAATCTAATCCTTCTAATAGTACTAGTATCACAAACATTTTCATAACATCAGTATATAATACAATTAGTTATCAATATGAAGAAAAAATTCTTGAAGTATTATGACTTTAATGGAAAGAAATATAAGAAGTGGATGACTGAACATGCCATAAAGTCAAAAATTTATTAAGTGGAAGAAGACAAGGGTGATTTCCAACATGGGAAACTTGTGTAAGGAAACAAACTAGTGCATGCATGAAAGGAACATGATTTTTCTTCATCTGTGTAGGGGAAATACATCATGATCATTAATAAAAGGGTAAGAGTGGAGTCATCAATGTATAATGATTTAATTGAGAGGACATGGAGAAATATTCTTACCAATTCCCCACACATCAAGAAAACATACCGTATAATATGACAGTGGGGGAACACCAGTAGTATGTAATTACTACAGTTGTTGATAAAGTTCCTAGATATGTGGTAGCATGTACATTTATGAAAAAATTAATGTTAAATAATTATTTATTCTATATGTTATCCATGAACTCTTTTATATCATCCATATTCTCTAATAAAATAAAATATTTCTATGGCATAATATGAAAGTGGTTATAAGTTGAGACAACTAGAAGAAATATTATTAAAAAAAATATTTCATTCCATCTTTATTAAAAATAATGGATGTACCCTCTTTGAATATTGGATAATTATTAATATTAAATGCTCTGATATAATCCTTTGTATGGATTGACATTAAAACTAAAAGGAAAATATTTATTACCAAGAAATGTAGATCATGATTTGTAATGAACATATTGAATTCCATGTCTTTCAAATAAATAATTTAACAAATAATTTTTATTGGATCCACCAACAATAGATATCCTTAAATAAATTATAATAGAATAATATATTAGACATCTTATAGATGAGAAAGTTAATCCTAGTCTAGAATATTATATTATCATACAAAAATACATTGATGTGTTTCCAGAAGAACTACCCAGGAATCTACTTAAGTGTGAAGATGAGTTCTCTATTGAACACAACACTGATGTGACGTAAGATTATTTTCATAAGGGATTAATATTCCTAAGGGTTTTACCTTGGGGATAATCTATTATATTTGTTAAAAAATAGATTCGATTATTAAGATGTGTATTGATAACATAGAAATAAATTCCATTACTGTTAAGAAAAACTATAATCTACCTCATATTACTGACTAGTTTGATCAAATTAAATGAGCTCGGTATTATTCAAAGATTTTACTCCATTCGGGGTATCATAAATTATGTGTATAGAAGGATTATATTCCAAATATAGCATTTCTATTTGCGGTATAAAAATTATGAAATTAAATTTATTCACATTGGATTAACTAATGTAACCTATGTTTTTATAAATATGATGAAAGTAATATTCAAGGAATATATTGATAAATTCAATTTGGTATTTATTGATGATATATTGTTATAAAAAAATTTATGAAGTTCATAATAATCATTTATGAATCATTCTTGATAATAATTGAGAAAATGTTTATATGGGAAAATTAATAAGCATGAATTTGGTCTTTATGAAGTTACCTTCATTGGGAATATTGTATCTAATGACATAATATCCGTTGTTCTATCAAATAAAATTCCACTAAAGGAATGGAATATATTAATATAGATAAATGGGGTAACTAGTTTCCCTAGATTAATAGGTTAATATGAATAATTTTATCCAAATATTACCAGATTAGAAAACCTACTAACCAAGTGGTCATACAAAGGGGTTATGCTATTATGGAAAGAAGAATGTAATGAAAGTTTTGATGAATTAAATTATAGTTTGATCAATTCATAGATGAAGTAATTGAAATTACTAGGGTATTAATTTATGATATCTAGTGACACATCAAATAAATGACTTGGTTTTTTCTAATGCAAGAACGATAAATTTGTTGTCTATGCATCACAACAGTTAATGATCCACGAATAGAACTATCCAAAGAGTAATATTGGGTTGGAAGCAATAATTATTTCCTTTAATATATATAAGAACAATATATATGGTGAAAATATGAGATAAATAGAGATAAAAAGATGATATAATTTATATTTTCATAGAAAGAGGTTAATATGAGGCAAATATATGGCTAGAGGTACTCATGGATTTTATTTTCTTAATAAACTACCACCATGAGAAGGATAATAAGGGGAAAAATGTGTTGTGTAGGGATTGAGAAACATTACATATTTTCTAAATGATTACCAAACCAACTGTTTTTAAAAGAAAAAAAATTCCATGATTGATGATAAGAGTTTAAAAATGAAAATAAAGGGTAATAATTTTGGGTGACTGGAGGATTGTTTATGAATATGGTGTGCCGAAATTCGGAATGATATTATGTGTTTTATCCAATCCTGTGCTAAAGATAGAATTATTAGATGAATTTCATATCTCTAATTTCTCTATACTACCTAGTAAAAGAAAATTATATTAGGATTTAAAATAACATCTTAGGTGGAATAATATAAAATTTGAAATTATATATTATGTATCAAGATTCTTTGTTTGTAAATAGGTAAAGGCTAAAATAAAACTTCCTAATGCATTCATGAAACCTCTACCAATTTATATATGTAAATGAGATAATATTACTATAGAATGTTCCACTGGATTTCCCAAGCTTCCTAGAAAGAATAATTTCTTATGGCGTATTATTGATCCTCATACCAAGTTCACATAATTTATTATTAAAAGGAAAGATATACCTCTTGAGTTCCTTTCATGACTCTATACTAATAACGTTTTGAGACTTCATGGGACACCAATTTCAAATTTATTTAATGAAGATATATTGTTTACATAGAAATTATGTAGTTGTATTTAAACGGATCTTGAAATCTAGATAAATTTGACTGCCACTTATCATTCTCAAACTATTGGGAAATTTTTAATGACTACATAGACATTAGAGGATATATTAATATTGTGCACGATTGACATTGAAGTTGTATTGGATTAGTAATTACTTTTTGGGGATTTATTATATAAAAAATGTTCAATTAAAGTTTCCAAATTTATCTATATGAATAATTATATAGATAAAGGTGTAATAATACAATTTATTAAGGTCAATTTGGTGAAAGGAATCTTATAGGCCCATATCTCAGGGGGGATACATCAACGAATGTGAATACTTTTATGAATCATGTTAAGGTAGTTCAAAGAAGGTAAAATAGACATACAAATAACTAGAGAAATGATCAATAATTTTATGTTATAGATATTGTTTTCATGAAGGTATGTCCATGAAAAGGTATTATATAGTTTTAATGGAAAGGGAAATTAATAAACAAGTGTATCTGGACTATTTTGATTCTATAATGAATTGGAGTTGGAGATTATCAAATAGAAATTCCACATAACCTTTCTAAAGATTATGATTTATTACATATCTCATTAGTATGTAAGTACATACCAAAAACAATGCATGTGATCACCTATAAATCATTATAATTAAAACCATGTTTATATTTCAAGGAAGGTTCTATACTGATTCATGACATTAGAGAACTAGTGTAGCAGAATCAGATGACTCAGATGGTAAAGGTACATAAAAATCATAATACAGTATAGGCGAAGTGAGAACCTTAAGAAGTTATGATGAAGGAATACCTAAATTTTTTCATCAAATGATATCCTAAACTTTCAAGGATAAATTATTTTCATAGGAAAGAATGTAACACCTAAGATTAAATTATAGTAAGTAATATTTTCTTTCTAAATAAATAATAGCATAATGTGAATAATTTTTTTACAGAATAAGATTAAAACCTAAAATCTCATTTTTAGAAATTATATTTAATGAAATAAATATCATTTATGAAATGAAAATTTAAATATTTTCTTAGAGAGTATTTTTATGGTATTTCTATAAATATTTATTATTTACGGGAAAGTGAAAAATACCAATTTTAACAGAACTAAATTATATGGGATTATAATGATATAAGAACAAATTTAAATAAAATAAAGTATTTTTTATTAATAAATTATATATTTAAGAATAAATATAATTCTTATAAATATATAATTTTTAACTTAGGAATATATTCTTTCCATTTAGAAATCTAAGTAATGTTTTTGACCAAATAATTTTTTTTAATTCTTTTCTCTTAATCAAGTATTGAAATTTTTCCTTTTATTTTTGGTATGTTTTAGAATGAAATTAACCCTCAATTTGTTTAATATAATCAAACTAATTCCATTGGGGTCAAAATTATAATTTTATTTTTAAAAAAAATTTTATTCACAAAATATTAATTTATAAAAAAATGAGTTTCCTTGTATTTTGTGAATATATTTTGAAATTAAATCCTAAAAATTTTTCAAACATAATTTTATAATTTTGATTAAATATTCATATTATTAATAAATAATATTAATTAATTACATCAACATAACTTTGGGTCATAATTGACAGTAAAAGAAGTAAAAATTTGTTACTATGATTAGGGTTAGTACTAGTTTATTAGGTGGTTAAACTAAGTGATAAGGGTCGAAATAAAATATTATCATTTTATAAACCTTATTGGGTTTTTATATTTCAAATTTAACCATATAATATTGTAATAATGGGAAATTTGGTTCCAATTTACCAAGAAAATAACTTTATATTATTAATTATTTTATGTAATTCCAAGTCTGTCCTTTCCCTCATTTATAAACTGGAAAAACTTATCCTCCCATATTGAGAAATAATAGGAAACTAATCATAACAAAAAACTTTAGTAATACCTTCATATTGATCTTAATTATAAAATAGAGGACCTGGTATCATCAAATTACCAACCTATAATACTTTAGGTGTAAGAAAATGTGATTTTATTAGGACAATGAATAACATCTAACCAAGTGTTTTCATTTCAGTTACTCTTCTAACTATCTAAATATTTATATAAAAATTATCATATATAAATATAAATATCTTCCATATTATATTTTTGTTACTCTTCTGTAAAAACCAATATTTATCACCTTTCCATCCTATGAGAAATGAAAACATCACTCGTGCATACGTATGGATTACCATTTCCATATGTTGGGTAAATTTATTTGTCATAACTTATTTACATGGATTGATATAAATATGAAACTAATAATATTATATTATATTTATTAAATAATTATAATTTCGGTAATATAATATATAATTTACCTTCTCCCTGTTACACTTGTAAAAAATGATAATGTCACTCGTGTGTAAGTGACAACTACCACCTCTACGAAGCGATGTGATTCATTTTTCATATCCTCCTTTTGGGGTTGGATATAAATATTTATATAATCAGTATATATTATATTTATATAATTAATAAAATTTTATATATTATTTAATCATGATAAATATACAAGTACTAAAACAACCGAACATAAACTTACATTAACAACGAAACAGAAAACACTCAAAAATGATGATTTTTATAAATAATTATCAATAAAAGGTGTTAAAATATTATAAGTTCATCATATATGATATTATAGTTATTTATTTGGATCTAATATAAAATTATAATATATTTTAAATTTTTATAAAGGATCTTAAAATCACTTACAATGAATGTCCGACCCGAGGTTATGGTTCATTTCCCAATCTCATCATTATTAGGGATTGTTTCTGTTTAAGTTTAAATTTGTGGAATTATATGATATATATATATATATATATATATATCATAAACCAAATATATATACTTATCCTATAGTTATTTATTGAAATTATAAAATTTACATTCCTTTTTCTCTCTCTAAGTACTCAAAAGTCTGAAAGAATTTTTTTAAGGAAAACATACTTTGTTTTTCCTTCGACCCGAAATATTTTTATTACATGTCAAAATTTTCTTTAAAATATATTAATAATATTTTTATTATTATATAATGATTTAATAAACTAATTTTTATCCGTTTTAACTTTTTATAATTTTTTTAAATGTAATCTATGTATCATTTTTTGAATAAGAAACTTTGTACTGAAGGTTTGAGTTGAATCTTTGTTTTAATGTACACCACACAAATGAATTTTCCTACTATTATGAATATTATTTAATTTTGATGATTACTTTTCAATTTATCATGAAAATTTACAATGGAAATAATTTTTCTAATATTTTTAAATTTCTAGATTGTATATACGTTATTTCAAAAGGGAACATTTATTTTCCCCAAGAAATATTTATATATTATTTTAAATGTATTTTCATCTATGTCAACATACTTTGATGAGCCTTATTATTTATGGAGGATTCACTCTAATGAACCCTTCCAACACATTTCTATGGATATATTATGATCATTTTTTTCTATGGAATGTATTGGCATATAATATGCTAGTTATTTCAATATGAACTGGTATTGATTATTATGCCGTATTTGTTAAGTTTTATTGTTAATTATTATGAAGAATATATCGTAATTATTATGTTATTGGTTGGATCTGAAATTACACATTCCCTCGATGAATCAATAGGTCTCATGAGACAAATAAATTTTGGGTATTTGTAATATACCATAACCATTTATGTAATATCGCATGGAATGGGGCCTCAAGGGTAACTTTAAAATGATTTAAATTAAGCATTACATTGTTAGGAAATTAGTTATTATTGTAAATGTGATCATTATAATAGTTATGTAATCCATTAATATGTTTGTATCTTATGATATTATTTATATTTAATTATTTGGTCATCATTTATTCATATAATATGTTTCATTCTGTATTTATTCTATGATAGTGACTCCTGTATTCCCTTATAGAGCATATGATTTCACCCTTTTATTTTTTTTCATTTATCCCAAGATTCTAGGAAGTTTAAAATGAATGATATAAAAGGATATTATGGAGTGAATAATATTGTTCACAAAGAAAATACTATGTTTCATTTTATTTTTTCAAATGTAATGTGAGATTAAAGAATGTTTCTAGTTTTCCAAAATTATTAAACTATTCAATACCTTGAAACGTGATCAACTGGATCTTGTACCAAAGAAATATAGTAACCACTGACACTAGTATACTGCAAATGTGGTTGTTACATTTTAAATGAGGAATAATAAATATTATATAGAATTTCGTGGTAATATGATTTCCCAAAAATACAAACATAGATTGTAATATACATATTTTATTACTATCAGTATACAATGGATAAATCTTTTCTATTTAATATTTTAATAGAGATAGTGATCTTGGATATAAATACTCATGAATAACCATTATCATTTAATCATCAATATAAAACTTTAATGTGTCCCCAATAAATGGATATCATTATACTTTTTATATTTTGAATTCATAAATTTTGGATTATAAAAAGATGTGATTTATAGGTGAAATTATCCCCAATACACATCGCAATTGGAGATTGAGGTGTAATAATATAGAAATAACAATTATCACATGTATCAAATAAAGTGATATAAAGATATTAGAATTTGTATGATAAATAAAAATGTTATTAGATAATGCTACATAAGATAGGATTTCAAATACAATGGGAAATGATATTAAGATAGCACTATGAATGACATGATATATATTTTTTTCAAAAAATAATTAGTTTGAAAATAAAAATAAAAATGTAGACTATTTATTAGTTATTATATATTTCTAACATAATGTGTTTATATTGAAATATAATAAAATATCCTATTAATGAATGCCTAATTTAGATAATGTTTATTTTTAACATTGAATATATATTTATATATAATTTTTTTATATATTTATATATATTTATATTTAATAATTAAGTTTATAAATTGTGTTTAGTTTTGGGAAATATATAACAATTTAATAATTCCATTCAATATTTAGGATATTTATAAGACTCTCGTTTTAGATAAAGAGAGATAAATTTTTTTTATTGATATAGATACTTGAGGGATGTATTTTAGGAAATTTTGGCGGTCTCAGATATAAGAACATATGCAATGATATAATAACTAATTTTCATATTTATTTGAATTCATGAATTAGGTTGTTATATTTATTGTAAAATTATTGACTAACTTTTAAACTAAAAATGAAAATGTTTTAGTAAACTCCTTTATAATAAAGTTTTACTCAGAAGTTAAAAGTTAAAATTATATAATTTTAATTCAAATTAATGATTTTGATTTTTGAATTCAGCAAGTAAAATTTTTCATAGCATGAATTTTTGAGAATTTTATTGAAATATTGAGTATTAGATGGATTGTAGAAAATATTATTTTTTAATAATTGTATTTTATTTTCAAGTATTCGCAAATTCAAATTCTATTTTGTTTATTTTTTAAAATATCATTAGTTTATATTGATTTAAATAGTCCATTTATAGTTTTTAAAATTAATTTTAAATTTTAATTTAGCATAAAAATATTTTATACGTAAAAAAGGAATCTGTGAAAAAACTTTTTTTTTCATCATGTATTTTAGATTTAAAATTAAATAAAATTGTACCACTTCTATTATCTAAATATTAAACAATGGATTCAATATTTAAAATTAGTGATTATAAATTTTCTAAATATGTTTCTTTTATTATTGGTTATTATGAACAGTAACCATAATAATTTTATTTACCATCACAAAGCATAAATTGGGTAATTATGGTTAAAAATAGAATTTATGAGGACTGAATATTGACCCTTAAACATACCTTGATTTTATTTTATTTTCAGATCTCATACATAATCTTCAAAAAGTTGAATAAATTGCACTTCCCTTAATCTTCAAGGATTTTTACCCTTTATATTATTTTATATAAAGAAAACTCAAAAATTTCTTTCTGTTTATTTTTTTATAGTTTAATTTTTGACATTGGAAAAAAAAAGTGGTTATGTTTGGTTCAAAATATTAATATTAGATATACATTATTTTTTTAATCATCTTAATTTTTTTCTAATTTTTAGTAATGAAATAATTATCTTAAATTCTTATGCAATACGAACACAGTACTTGTGAAAGTACTCAAAAAATCATTAAAATGATTTTAAAAGCTTTAAAAATAATATTATTTGAGTGAATTTGATGTGTTAAATATTTCTTCTAGATAAACAAGACATAGTAGATATTATATTATTCATTATATTCAAATTATATTGTTTATTTACGTTTTAGAACACAAATTTAATGAATAGTTCAAAAAATGTCATTAATGTCATTTTATAATAAATAATAATTTTTTAAGTGATTAAAAATCAGTAAAAATCCTATTCTCTAACAAAGTAATTATGATATTGTTTAATATCTCAACCCTGATTCATTTATGATCGATTATTACTTTAATTGTAACTATATTTACCCCTTATAAGTAAAAACATTGATATTTCAATAATTATGAAAGGGTCAAATATAGGGTTAAAATACAATGATAAAGAAAAAAAGTATATAAACATATAAAAGTTTTATTGTCTGGGATTATTTAGAATAATACTCATATTATATTATAATATTATCATTTTGGAGATATTTTGATAGAAAAATTAATTTATATTAATTTGATCATTTAATAAATTCCAAGAGTTCCACTCACCTCAATTATAAATGAGCACCACTTCTTCTAATTTCATCACATTTCAAGAACTATTAGTTGAAGCCAATACTGAATTAAATCCATTAAAAACATCCCTATACACGTTTTAGTTGACTTGGTCTGATCATATAACCCACTTAGGAGAGATTTTGGTGTAAACCTTAAGAGGTTTTCTGAAGAAGAGGTATCATTCATAATCAAGAGTTTTTTTTATTTTTCCACCTCCTTAAAAGTATTCCATATGAATGATGATACAATAAAAGTGGTATATCCAATATTATTAGATGTTATAATGTTAATTTAATAATCTATATTCATATCCTCTTTCATCAAATGGGAAACTGAACCACTATTTGTGTGTAGAGTGGACTACTATCTCGCGAACCGATGTACTTCAGTTTCAATCAACACCTCTAATGGATGGTTATAATGATGGGTTTATTGTATATATATGATATTTTTTAAATATTATTCATTATTTAAATATATAATATATCACTTAATTTCTTACCTTTCTATTTATTATAAATGACAACATCATTCATGCGTAGGTGTGGACTACCACATTTACGAAGTAATGTGATTCGTTCATCATGACCAAGTCAAATTGATTATATATATATTTAAATAAATAATAATATATTTATGATATTAGTATCCTTTTTAAGGATAATATTATACTAATATTATTTATATAATCATTATTGGAAAATGGAAATGTTACTCATACGTACATATTACCTACCATCTCCATGATTTTATCATAGTTTATTTTCAAAAACTATTATTTTTGGTTTTTTATATAAGGTACATTGATTTAAAACAATTATAATAATTTCATTGTTATTATTTTATTGATTATTTATTAATTAAATATATAAGAATAGTTATCTTATCAAATTCAATTTGCACTTATAGATCATATATCATTAAAATGAACGACAAAAACTCAGTTGAAAATGTCATTAAATATATCATGTAATTAAATAATATAAAATAAATGAATAACGTAAAAAGTATATTAGGAATGTAAAATTAATATTAGTTTTTTATTTATGAAGATAAAGAACATATTTGATTATTAGGGCTCATGTTAAGGGACATTCTTTTAAAAAACCTCCTTTAATGTTTTCATTTCAATTATTTTTCTTCCATATTCATATTTTTAAATTGTTTTTAGAAGTTTTTAAATGGAAATAAAATAATTATAAAATATATTTTATGTATCTATTTAATTTATTTTAAATTTTTATCAGAATGAATCATTATTATGGAATTTTTTTAATTTTTTTCAATGGACAAAAGAAAATTTCTATTATAACATATATGATGACATTCACTTTTTTCACTTCTATAATTATTATTTTTTGTTTGGATTGCTTCACAAGATTTCATGTTTAATGTAAATTAAAACACTCTTTATCATTTTTTTGAAAACTATTTTTATTGGAAACGGGGTTTCAATAGAAATGGTAACTAAATATTTAATTGTTTTATGAATATAGTTTCAAAAGAGTTTTTCATGGATTTTATGTTAGAATTGTGAAATTTTAATTTTTTTCATCGTATGGCCCATTGAATTTTTTTATGATAATAGGTGGGATGGATATAACTTATATGATTGGTTTTCCTAGATATATCCAAATGAATTGGGTATTATTAGAAGTTGACTGTATGTATATTCCAATTTGTAAGGGTTATATAAGAGTTCCATTTGGATGA
The DNA here is from genome assembly GCA_963277665.1 of Viscum album. Taxonomy (NCBI): domain Eukaryota; kingdom Viridiplantae; phylum Streptophyta; class Magnoliopsida; order Santalales; family Viscaceae; genus Viscum; species Viscum album. Next base: position 93,741,976 of record OY728125.1, read on the forward strand.
TTTCTGGAAGAACCTATATTACATTTCAATTATTAAAAATGAGTTTTTATAGAAATCATTTGATTTCATAAGATACGCTAAATATATTTTGTTTTAAATATATTATTATTCCCTTTTGAGGTAAAATTTTATGTTTATAATAAAATGATCTTCATTGGTTCTCATGTTTAATAAGAAACACTAATGATTGTGATTTTTCCTTTATGTTATTTTATAATGTGTTTTATGAAAGTATTGGGATTAAAATATAATTTCATTATTAAGTAAATTATTTTTAAATCTAAAAGTGCATTTATTTTAAAGGAAAAATTATTTTATGATCCCATCGTTTAAATAGTCCATTTTTTTTCTTTTCTTTTAATCATTTGTTTTTCGATTTATATGCTCAAAACTCATTCTGGGTTTTTTTCATAGGGTTTAAAGATGGGTAAGTGAAAATAATAATTCAAAATTATAGTCATGAATATATTTCTTGAAAATAATCTGTGTTTTACTTTGAATGTTTTATATTGAGGGAAACTCTATTCCGAGTAGAAGTTTACACTTTGTAATATACATGATTTTTATGTAAGAGTTATTACCTAGTTATCTAAAACTAAAAATATAAAATATCACTGGGAATAAAATAAATTGAATTCAAGTATAAGTGGTAAGAGTTCGTAATTTATAAGGCCATTTCCTTATAGTTGGTATCAAATAAGTGTTTAGATAACTTGAGTGTTTAAGATATTGTTAATTTAATAAATTGTAGAAATTATACTTACAATTATGTTAAAAATATATAGTATTTTAATATTACCATGTTTCTTTGACTAATATATTTATATTTTTAATAATTTTACACAAAAGTTACATGGAATATAAGGAAGGAATCAAGGGGAAGGTTTCCTTTCAAATGACAAACCTTGAATGGTAAGAATTAGAACAAATTTGTTTTTGTGTTAATGGATAATTTTATATAGCTTATTAATGGTGGTGGTATCCATATGAGAGACTAACCATGTTAAACATTGGGGAACATGTTTATAGTGTTTAATTTCATGAAACAAAACCCTCCAACATATATTTTATCTTCAAACCCATTGGTAGATAAATGATAAATAAAATCCCTATAAATGATATTTCATGACATGGGATGTTCAGAGCATCAAAAGGTAAACATTTCTAGTCTTCATTTTTAAGGTGAAATAAACAAGTTGTGGTGAATTATTAATAATATTTGAGAAATATATGATCATTTTAAAAATAAATTTACTGAATTTAATAATATTTTCATTGAAAAATATTTTACCAATGATGTTAATCTTTGGATGGAAAAACAATTCCTGGAGTTGAGACAAAAGTAAGAATATTCAGTTATAGTATTTTAAGAAACATTCACCCAATTGGAAAGGTACATACCATATTTTATCCATCATAATTATAGTAGTATTAATCTATATTACTTAGTATTAAAACCATGATATAGAGGGGTATTACCATCTCATGAGTTTAAATTTTATGAAAAACTTGGTTTTTTTTTCCGAGATGGTATAAATCGAGATTTTTTATGATCAAGTATTCCACAAAAACGAGAAAAATAAATGTTCTAGATGGAAGGAAACGGGGATTAATTTTTAAAATAAATGTAGAGGTAAAAAAACGATGTTCCAATAATGTGATAAGTGTGGTAAAATGAATCGAAGGGAATGTTTTATACAACATGTAACGTAGTATAAATTTTAGACATGTAGCTCGTGAATGCTAGGAAAATCATCAGAAAAATAAGGAAATTACAATTATTAGACGATTTGATGTCATTGATTTTGGGAATTATGATGATGTGTGTCCGATTATAGTTATTATTTGTGGAATAATCAACCAAAAAATTGTGGAAAAATCATTCTCTATAACTATGGATGATGTTGGGCCATCTAATGAAGTAGTGAAAAGTATGTTACTTATTTAATTGAATTATTAAATTACCCTATTTGACTCTAGATCTTGACATTCCTTTATTTATAAAAAACCTTCATATAAAATGGAAATATCACCTCTTGAAAACAATATAGATATTTTTTTTAGAAAACTCAGGGTGGAAATATTAATGCTTCCAAAAATTATAAGAATCATATTATTGTAACTGGTTGGATGATATTCCATGAAAATCTTGTTGAGGTTACCATGGTAGAGTTTGATATTATTGTTGGTATGTATTTGATTTTATTTTACTATGATAATATATATTATAGTGACAATAATTTTTTTTAAGGATTTCATACCTACAACCTATACCAAGAATAAGAGTAATAAATTACACATAGAAGTGAATGTTACTTAGAACATGTTGTTGAACAAAAATATATAGTTAATATTATTTTTTTCCAATTATTAAATGAATATGTGGATATATTTCTTGATTTTTTTCATAGTTTTCTTCATAATTGGGAAGAAGAATTTATTAGTAACCTATTGTGTAATGTTGTACCTATTTCATAACCCCTTATTTAATGGATCATGTAGATATTTTAGAAATGAAAAAATAAATAAAAGAGTAGATAGATAAAGGATTCATTTTTCCAAGCACATCACATTGGGATCACTTATTTTAATTTTTAAAAAAGTATGGTTCAATGATAATTTTCATTGATTATAGAGACTTGAATAACATTACTATTAAGAACAATAATCCTTTTCCTAATATCAATGATATTTTTAATTAGGTCCAAGGAGGGAAACAATTTTAGATGATTAATCTCAATTAGGGGTTCCATAGGTTAAATATGAAGGAGGAATATATCCCCATTACTGCATTTTGAACTAGATATCGGCATTATGAATTTGTAGTTATGCCCTTTGGGTTAACTAATGCACTATTAGTATTTATGGACATTATGAATGGAATATTACATGAGTTTTTAGATAAGGTTTTGGTTGTTCTTATCAATTATAATATTTTATAGTCCAAAACCAATAAGGACCATGAAACAAACCTAAGTATTTATTTTAAATAATTAAAAAAATAAACTATATAGAAAATGTAGTTATTATAAATGTTTATTACAAAAAAATTCGTTCCACGGATATATTATTTTATAAGAGAGAATAATTATTTACCCTACTAAAAATAAAGTTATTGAGGAATGAAAAAGGCCGAAAAGTATCATAGAAAGTAACTATTTACTTTTATTAGTGGGTTAGTACTAGCAGTTTGTTGAAAATATTTATCAGTTGTCTATATCATTAACTAAGTTAACAAAGAAATGAATTTAATTCATTTGGTAAAAATATTGTGATGATTTTTCTGATTAACTTAAAATAATATTGGTGAATGCTCTAGTTTTAGACTTTACCTATAGAATTAGTGATTTTTTAATCTATTGTGATGATTCAATGAAGTGATTTGGTTTTATTTTAATGTAAAATTATTAGGTAATTTCTTATACCTCATGTTAACTAAAAAATATTTTGTTAAATTATCATACAGATGATCTAGAATTATCTACATTGTTTTTTTCAATAAAAATTTAGAGGTATCCTTTATATGGAGTAATATCTGAAATATATAATGATCATAAATGTTTGAGGTTAGTATTCAGTCATAATGAGTTGAGCATGAGGAAAAGAGAATGACTGGATCTAATCAAGGATTATGATTACTTGGTTCATTACCATCTTAGAAAAGTAAACAGAGTAGGCAATTATTTGATTCAAAAAGACTATTCATCATGAACCATGTCATGTTTGAAAAAAAAATATGTTTAATTGTTTGATGAATTATATCATAGAAATTATATATTAATTAACTTTTTTTATCTTATTTTAGGTGTCAATAAAATCATATATGTATGAAATAAGTATGCAAAATCAGAATTAATATTGTGGGTTATTGAAATAGGTAGTATTTGTTATATAGAATAGTCTTCCTGAATTTAATATTGACATAGAATGTTTTTTGGGATTTTAAAGAGATTATGTATGCCTCATGAGTCTTAGTTCAAGTGGGAATTTTTTGAGTGATGTTCAATGTTCCCCATTTTCGGTTCATCTAGGATGTAAAAATATATATAGAGACATTTAAGAATATTATTGATGGGATGGAATGAACATTGCAATTGGTTAATTTACCCTGACATATTTTAATTTTCAGTAGGGTAATTCATAAAAAATATTGTTGAAGGGAATGATTCAACCTATTATAGTACTAGATTATAAATGGATAAATATACCAATAGATTTTGTAGTGGGATTAACAAAAACAATTATGAATAAATAATATGATTTGGGTTATTGTTGATCAATTAAAAAAATCTATGCATTTCCATCACATTAAATATACTTTGTCTTAATATTAACATTATAAACTATATCTCAATGAGATAATTAAGTTACATAGAATTTTACCTTTAATTTTATCTGACCATGATATGAGAATAACTTCTAACTTTTGGAAATGAATCTCAAGTCATTGGGTAATAAATTTAATTTGAATACAATTTTTCATCATGAATCCAAAAAATAGTCTAAGAGAATAATTTATAACTTTTATGAAATGATTCATGATTGTTAAATGTATTACCAAGGATATTTGAATCAAAAAGTTTATTTGGTTTAGTATTCTAATAATAAAACCATTCATTCCATCGCACAAATGGAACTGATTCCTGGAATAATATAGAATGTGGTGTTGGGCCACTAATATTTAGGATGATATAAGAGAAAGGAAGGCGGGGGAGTAAATTTGGAAGATAAAATAGATTATAAGGTGAATATAGTCTAGTATCACATGACGATGGATCGTATTATGTAGAAATGTTTTTTTATAATAGGTGAAAATAGCTTCTTTCAAGGACGATGATCATGTTTTGTTAAAGTATCTCCATGTAAAAATATTGTTTATTTTAGTGAAAAATGGAAGATAAGTCCATGGTTTATTATACCATAGGAAATCCTATTTAAATTTGGGTCATTTTCTTATAATGTTATTTTCCTCCGACTTTATCCAAGTTATACAACATATTTCATGTCTCGACATAAAGAAAATATTTTCCGAATTCATCTCATATTTTGATCCATGAAACATTTCATTTGGAAGAGAACATTTATTTTGAGGAATAACCAATTCTAATTATTTATTGTATAGAAAATGTGTTGTATAATACAGTAATCACCTATGTTATGGTTTTTTGAAAAAAATATATGGTTGAAGAAGAAACATGAGAATCTAAAAATGTTATGATAGAAAAATATCCATAGTTTTTTAACTGATGAATAAAATTATTCCGGGAGAATTTCAAAAAGTGTTGAAGAATGTAAAAACCCTAGTTATGGTAGAATAAATAATTTCAAAATTTATTATTATTTATGAATTTGGTGGTTATATTGATTATAAATAAAATAAGTAACTTTTAAATCAAAAAGAGAATAGTTTTATTAATCACTTTTATTATAAGTTTATGTTTTAATGTTTAATATTCAAATTATAGAATTCTAATTTGAAAAAAATAATTTCGTTTTTCAATTAATCATGTAAAAATTATCTTTGGATGAATATTTTAGTAGTTTTTGGAATGATTTATTTTTTAATAAATAGTGAAAAATACTGATTTTATTGAAAATTGTGTTTTATATTGAAATATTTACAAAGTCAAATTATATTTTGTATTATTATTCAATTTTAATTATTTAATATTGATTTAAAATAATCAAATTATGGGTTTTTAATGGAATTTTATACTTTAATATATTATAAAAACATTTTATAATTAATATTGAAATTTTTAAGAATAACTATTTTTCATCATGTTTTTCAGATTTAATTTCAAATTAAATTCTACTAATTTTGTAATTTAAATATTGAAAAATGGATTCTGTAATTCAGATTAGTGGTTACAAATATGATTAATTTCCCCAGATTATTTTTGAACAATATAAATATTAACCTTATTTATTCTTATTTTCATAGGAAAGGGTAAATTAGGTAATTATGTTTATAAATAAAATCATAAGAAACAAATAATGGCCCTAACACTTGAATTAATATTAAATGATGATTATATCTCATTCATAATCAAGTACAATTAAAATATATGTAATTGTTTCTATTTTGTCTCGATTTTGACCCTTTATATTATTTTATATGATGAATAGTCAAACATGTAATTCTATTTGTATTATTATCTTTAATTTTATAACATAGAGATAAAAGGGGAAATGTTTAGTTCAAAAATATAATTTTAAAGAAAAATTATTAATTTTCATCATGCTAATTTTGTTATAATTTTTTGTGATGAAATAATTATCATAAATTATTATGTAATACTGACACTGTGATTATGAAAGTAGTTGAAAAATCAATAAAACGATTTTAAAAACATTAAAAATATTAATATTTGATTATTTTTTGGGTTACTTGATTTTTTAAATATTTTTCACATATTATAGATGTTTGAATTCATTTTATATGAATTCCATTATTGTCTTGTAGTTTTAAAAGTCAAATTAATTGAATAGTTCCAAAATTGACACTGATGGTATTTTATAATAAATAGTAATTTATTAATTGATTTAAAATTACAAAAAATCATATTGTAAGAACCCTCTTTTTCACTAAGGTATAGATCCTTTAAATTTTATATTTATTCTCTTGTAAAGTTCTAATTTAACTTAGACACTAAATCTAGGCCATTGACCGATTGGGTGGTTTTTTGAAATGGATTGGTAGGAGGGATATAGGTTGACTGCTAGCCAATTACACACTGTGTAGATGAAATACACAACAAGTATTTATTACAAGATGTGTAATGGTATGGTTATAATAGTGCACTTCTTGTAATTGATTTTCCTATATATAAATTCCCCTATATTTATTGGATGTGTAAGGTACTAACACGCTGTGTAATTTCCCAAGATGTTTTTTTAAAAAGATGCAGGGGCTCATTATCAGAAATAACCACCACCTATCCCTATCTCTTGTACAAGAGCCTCCAAAAAGACCTAAGATATATTATTCCACTGCTTTACCATTCAGAATTTTATTTCAAATTTTTCAGTCATGTTTGAAGCATATAGATATGTGCTTTTGTGCTTTAACTTCTTCTGTTATTCTTATTTATATTGGATATGTTGTTTTAGTGCTGCCTATTATTCCAAATTTCTAGGGAATTAATAGTTTATTTTAATTTATTTTTTTCTAGGACAAACTAAAGGCTAATATTAGACGAGGAGATTCATATGAACTAAATTTAGGTGGTCTATGACTCATCCATCGAGTCTTTCTATTTTATAAACTGTCGCCGTTATGCACATGCTAAATTCATTAAAAGATTCTTATTTAATTCATGTTCCTTTCTTATAATCATTATTATCATTTTATAGATCCCCTTCTATATAAGTTTATTCATCATTAAAGGTTATTGACTCAATGGTTACCACCCCAAATAGGATTTTTCCTCTTATTTATGCTTTTAGTATCTTATATTGACTATCACCACCACTCTTCTGGTGAGGTCGACATGACCTTTATAGTGGTTAGTGTTTCAATTACATGAATAGATTATTATTGGATGTTACATTATAGAATAACTTGATCATTATATGGTAAGTGAATTAAATTAATCAAGTAATCTCTTAAAGGATAATGGGAAAGTATATGATAGATATCACATGGTATAGTGACCTAGACTTAACATACATGGATATTTCACCATTTCAGTGGAATATTATATACATTACCATAATATATGCCCAGGGACCGTAATAGTTTACTGTCTTTGGAAACATGGGAAAAAATATTTTATCCTAGTGGGGGATCATCAATATCTCCCATAATGATATCCACCTTTAGTACTTCTACCTAATACATTTCTTCATAACCTATAGAAAGGAAATATTATAAGGGTTGGGCTCAGATGGTCAGTAATTGAAAATAAAGGAAATGTGTAAGACTAACATGAATAAAGGGTATGAAACAAGGGAATACCATTTGAACATCATACTCTGTATATTACAGACCATAAGAAAGAATGGAAATTCATAGGACATGGATCATAATATAATTAAAAGAATAAGTCATGAAAGCACAACATAGGAATAAATCATGGAATTGTGGTAGACACAGAACCATATAATATTATTTACATAGTAGCCAATTCGTCACTTCTAAGACCATGTTGTTAGTATGGGTTCACTCTATATACGATCTTAGTAGTCATGGTCTACTCCCATGGCCATCTTAGTAGCCTGATTTCACTCCTCAGACCATCTTGGTAGTCATGTTTCATTCCCATGGCCATCTTAGTAGTTGAGGTTCATTCAAAAGACTATCTTATTATATCTCATGAGATATAAATCTTTTCCCAATGCATTGGAGGTAGATATTAGTCCCACACATCTCATAGTGAAATCATACATACATGTTCCACAAGATCATAAATTATCATATCATAACCCAAGAAGTGAAATGAGTATTATAAACATTTAATAGTATCATAACCTATGGAAAAACATTAGGTTTCATAAATATTTTATCAAAATCATAATCCATTAAAGAGAAACCAATTTAATAAAAATAGAACCCGTGACAGAGAAATTGGTTTCATAAATATGATGACATTAAGAATAACACATTTATAGAAAGAATATGATTAAAACCATTAGATCATTTCCTAGAAGGTCATGAATAATATCAATATATTCATCTTAGATGGAAAATAATTATTTTATATCTTTAAAAATTGTTTCTTAAGGAAAGTATCCTTTATTCTTTGAAAAAGGATTTGTTAATAAAGAAAACCATTTGAAAATCATTTACCTAAAAAATACCTTGAAAACTTCTAAAGCAAACATGAATTCATTTTGAAAACCTTTTTCATTAAAAACTTATAATATAAAGTTTAAAAAAATTTATCAACTGTTTCATTCAAAACAGATACTAAGAAATCATGAAACTTTTCTGAAAATCAATTATTTTAAAATACTTTGAAAACATATAAATAAGTCTTGAATACATTTTGAAAACAATTTTCCTTGAAAATTTATAAAAGAAGTTTTAAAACATTTAAAACATTTTTTTCCATGAAAATCACTTTAAAAACCCTTCTATTAAAAATTAATGTTTTAATAATGCACATGAATCTTCAAAGAAATGACTATAGGTAAATCTCTATATACCATACATGGTAATAAGAAAAACTCTTTTTCACAGTAAAAGGGTAGAAAAAGTTATTGTTTAGAAAGAGATAATAATATTATAATGAAAATATTGGTTAATGAAAAAAATGGTAAAAGTTCTTTAAATGATTAAATGATAATGGAACAATATTCTTCGAAACCATTTTTTTGGAAAATATGGTTTTGAAGGAATGTATATTTCTGACCGAAGAGAGGGTAAGGTTGAGATTTCATAAAAATACCTTCATAACTATCTTATGTACCAAAGATTGGAATAAATGGTAAAAATATATTAATAAATCATTAATAATTAGAGGTTCTAAAAATTCATTAATTTCTATGATATAAAAATCATAATATTTCATCAAAGGAAGTATAAACATAAACAATCTTGATAAGGGATTAGATTGTCTCAATAAACTTTTATAACTTGATAACATGGGATCATACTCTTGATGTAAGAAAATGAAATTATATAAAACATAAAATATCATGAAGATAAGAAAATTCATTATATAACATGTAAAATGTAAGTATATACACCTCAATGGTGAATTTAGGTGCATAATAAAACACGAGTCTTAATGAAGTTAAATTGAAACAAAAATATTTCACCGATTTGGTAACTTTGGATACATAATCCCCATAAATGAAAGATCATAAAATTAATTTTTGAATAAGCATAAATTTAATCTTAAGATACATAGAATACAATAATCAGTAGTATCTACACCACACAAAAGGAAAGAGTGGCGAACATAGCATGTGTCTCACAAAAATAAAAGGTTGGATGAAATGGCCATACCTTGTGTCTTTACTCTCTTCGTACTCATTAAAACCAGCAATATAATAAATATAAATTTATTATAAAAATTTTACAGAACTATATTATTATATATAATACCATATATGGTTTTATTATGATGTTATATTAACTGCTTTATAACTGTAATATGTTAAGGTTTCAGTTCAGATAATATTCTCTATGTTCTTCACATGTGTCTTAATATGTCGAATTATCAGTCCGTAAAAATATATAATGTTTATAGTATATACAATATGATATAAATATAATTTATATAAATTTTTGTGGTATTATTTTAATATATAGAATATATAATTAGTAAATGGAATACATCGGTCATGGAGACGTTAAGCCGTACGTATGGATGAACAATGTCTCTGTTATTATTTTTGTATTCAAAGAAAGAATGAAAATTAAATAAATGTATAAATGTGTATAAAATCATTAATATATAATTATAATGTTATATATATAATATAATATTACTAAAACAATCCTTAATACATTCCATGTAGTGTGTGAATATATCACATCGCTTTGAGGGGGCGGTAGTCCCCACGTCCTCCAATAAAATTATCATATTTACAACAAATGAAATGTTAAGTGATATATCTTGTAATAGGAATAATGTAACCTAAAAAACATAATTAATATCATATATAATATATATAAACATAGTTTCCATAATAATTTCCACCGTGATAGGTAGAATAGAAAATTGAACAATCATCTTTTTGTGGTGGGGAAGTTCATGGTACACATAAACAGTATGTTCGCTACCCATTAGATTTAGGTGTGTGTAAATGAAGGATGATACATTAATAAAAAAAATACTAGTGTATATATTATACAATTTATATTATATAATCATGTAATTGAGATATTTGAGGGCGTGGAGAAGGAAAATAATCAAAAGTTGTTTTAGAGAAGGCGTTACCTCTTAATCAGGTAACTCCTATTAGTTTATGCCAAAAGGCTTTCTTGGAAGTCTTTAGTCCCGAAGCGTGGATTCAATAAGGAAGTTATGAATATTTGTATGTTCATTGGGAATTTTTTTTCCAACCCTATGGGGATTTAGAGTTGTGAATAAAAGAGAGTTGGTGTCCTTTTATAGGGAAGGCAAATAACACACTTGGCATTTTTACCAATGAAAAGTACTAAAAAATAAAACAAATCAATAATTGAAGGTTAATGGATGAATAATGGACATAAAATAGTTTATGTACATGATTCTAGGTCGTTTAGGATCTAAAACATATGGTTTAGTCCTTAGTTAATCTTAATTTTACAGTAACCGATGTAATTATTTTTAATTACATTCAATAATAATTTTGGTCAAAAACTAAGTTGAACGTATCATAAATTATAAATTGTTTTTATTACAAATATGGAATCCATTTTTTCAAATTCTAATCACATGAGTGGATGAAATTAATTTAAAATTAATCCCACTGATGGGATGACAATATGGGTTTTTAATGTAAATAAATGATCAAATGTTTACTAAGTTTTATATCCAATTTCAATGTGAAATATATTAAAATTACATAAATTAGATTAAATGATAAAATATTATCTAATTAAACTGTGAAATTTATTTAAAATATAATATAGTATTATAAATATATTAGATTAAAAGGACGTTTTGAATTAAATTTTAGTATTTTTAATTATTCATTAATTTATTACATATTATTGAAAAATACAAAAAAATTATCCTAAAATTATATTTATTTTTAGATTACAATGATAATGTTTATTTTGATATATTAAATCTAGAGAATTTCTAAAACAATATTTAAAAAGGGTTCTCTATTAAAATGTATTGTAACTACATTTATTAAAAATATTGGTTCTTATACATAAAATTAGGTTTGTTCTTATCATATGTTTATAAAATATATTTGATGAAAAAAGAAAAATATTTTATTGAATATATACCATATATATTACATTAATGTCACTCAAAAACTGTAATTAATTTAATTTATTAGGGTGAAATAGTTTTTTGACCATATGAATGTTAATGTTTTTATTTATATTTATTCGGTTTTCATATTCATTTCTAATTAACAGATAACCTATGAATTTATATTATATACATGTAAACCATAAATATTTTAAAAAATTTAATATATTTCATAATTTTTAGGTTATAATATATTATATTTAATTATAAACTTTTAATAATATATTATTTATTGGTAAAACTCAGCCATGTGTGTTACAGAAGCCATCAAGAAAAGTCATTATTACATGTAACACATGCTAAGATTGGTGTTATGTGTAGATAAATATAAAATTTATGTTGTGTGTGGTGCATGATAAACTTCGTGTTTCATATAACATAATCAATACATAGTGATTTAATATAAAATATATTATTTTTATTGTTATTTGAAATGAAAAATATCTCAACGGTTAAATTAATTCGAAAAAAATAATTCAAAAAATGTCAGTGTCTAACATTCTACCCCCTTAAAATGAATTTCTCCATAAAAATATTTCTAGGTTATCGAAGATTTAATATTGATAGATTCATTCATTAGAACCAATATCAGAAAAATGGATACTAAAACTTCCTTTAAAAAGGGAATGACGGAACCATAATAGTTACACAAAGTAACACATAACTAAGTTTCCACATAGGAGAACATAAGTTGGGAGTGAAGCTATGATATGGAGGAAAATCATAAATATTTATAGGAAGTTACTGACGTCATCAATAAAAAAATGTTTATGATCAATGGAAATTGAGGGCCTAAAATTCACCAATCTATGATGATTAAATAGGCCATCGGTTCAACAAAATTAATGTATTAGGAAAAAATATTTTCTTTTGATAATTATCCTAATGTTGAGTAATTATTATATTGTAAAATAATATAAAAAATTATACTCACTTGATATATTCTTACAAAAAAATTAATTCTTTAGTTGTGCTTTTATCAATATCAAATTCATCCATTACTTCATATAGTGGTCATCTAGAAATTAACTTTGATGCCTGAAGTGCTAAAATAAAATTTTATCATATCTTAAGGCCCATAAATGAATGAATAGTATAAATATATATATATAAATATTCTTTGAAAAATCAATATGTTTAATACATTAATCTCTAAAAATAAAATTACCACTACTATCTCATCATAAATAGTTATTCATCAAGAATAATTATACATTAACCAGGACATTTCCTTGGCCAATGTTAGGTGTGAAACCCTTATCATCCTTTGGTCATGGGTTCAAGACTTATGGCCTTTCCAGGATATATGGGTTGTCACCCAACATACATGGTGTCCTTTTCAAAGCACATACTCATATAATTTCACAATAATAAATAATATGGACATCCTTGAAATAATTTTAATCACTAAATAGCTTTTTAACCATGGGTTTCAGTATAAACTCAGTAAATAAATACTTCATCTGAAGTTGAAATTAAAATTTTCATGAATGGTTAACCATATAACCCTTCTCTAAGATAAAAATCCAAAACTTTTGAAAGAGAGTCACAAAATCAACTTAACCCTGATACCTCATAAATTACAAAGTAACTCTTGGTTGTCACATTCCAAACATGTGAATAACCACCTGGTAAATTCTCATAGAGCATGGTAACAACATGAATTACCAAAAATAATTCTAGAAAACATAAATTATTCCTTATTACAAAGGTAAGTATATATATTCCACCAATATAATAAGTTGTAAATTTCATCCATGATAGCATAAAATACTTTTCAACAAGTCCTTAATTAGTTCCAAGGTAATAAGTGACATCCAATTTACTTATTCATATCCCACATATGTTTATTCAAATAAAACTATAATAACATAAGGAAAATATTTAGGGTTATGTTTCCCTTAATCATTTGTTTTCTATGTATATCATCTTTCAATTATATCACTTTTTATTTCATCAGAACCATTCAACACGTTCCTATAAATCCATAGAAAAAATAGACACCATACAATCCTTATATATTTCACCTTTCATATAACATTATTATTGAATCCAAACACATGAAATCTTTTATTATTCCAATTAATCCTTATTATATTAGCAAGGATACTTCATCCTATTACACAATACCTCTTTCCTATCACATTTCATATATAGTATCTTCATCATCATCATTGTAACAATTACTCATACAACCTTGATGATCCTCTTTTGGAGCTTTCCTTTTGGGAAATTGAGTTTCCTAAAAACCATTTATTACTTAATTAAATAACTCAACCTTAAATGATATATTTGGTAGGCCAATATTCTCATCCATTTCACTTATCAAACTCATCATTTTTTCTATTCAGTCACTTGTTTCTTCTTCTTCTTTTCTATAGTCAAAACATCTTCATGTTCCTCCAAGACATCCACATTCGTGATTCTTTCCACATTATTGAAATAATGGAAATTGAATCTTATTTCCTCCAGTGTCTCCATTGCCTATAATATTAGTGAACTCATACTTTCCCTCACTTAAAGAGTCTGAGAGTTGGTTAAGGTACACATTGTTAATCATGTAATGTGAAAACTGATTAGAAATGATCACAACATCACTCACTCTAGTGATTATCCCATGTGACATATCATTAGGAAATTGTCAATCACATTCAACATTAATTTATTTCCTTATGATTTCCACCATTAACTAAAACCAAAAGCATAGTTTGAGCACTACTTATCCAATAAGAAACCCACATAGTCATGAAAATAATTACTTATATGATGTTTGAATCATGACACCTTCTTTATTATATGAAACATTCGTTATTCTATGAAACCTTAGGTTTATACTAGGTTATTTATATACAACTAATATTTAAATCCTTCATGATGGGTTTTTATGAGGTTGTGAATTCCAAAATTTTATCCCTTGGGACTGTCAAACTAGGTGTGAAGCATGGCCCATTGTCATGTACCTGATTACCCTGAGGTTGGACCTAAAAATCTTATCAGAGTTGGTACCCCTAGGTACATTTGTGAGAGATCCGCATCCACTTGTAACATCCAGACATGGATGTATTAATAAGAAACCACTTGCTCTATCCCCTACCAAAATTATAGGACATTTTCCTAAACATTGACTCATCCTGATACTTTTCCATAGAGACATCCCTAGACATATCCTTAGAAATCTACCTAGGGATCTCACTAAATATTTCTCATCCTAGTTTCCAAAGGTTGAATAAACCATTCCTTTGATACTAACTATAACGACCTAGGATTAATGTACAAGGATGTTACACTATTTTAGATTAATATTCAGTACAATAAAATAATATATTCTTGAGGACCATAATATTTTAGTGTCTTTGGAAACCTATAAACAAAATATTCTATCCTGGTGAATGATCTAGAAAATTATCCATAAAGATATAAACTTTTGGTACATCTACCTAATAAAATTCTTCATGACGGATGTGGCCTTTATTTTACACAGTTTTCCACATCATTGTATTTAATTTTTAACAATTTTATTAATTAATTTTACAATTTTTGATAATTATTCATAAATTTGTATTTTTATAACAAAAGTTTTTAATTAATCAAATTTTATATCAAATTATGTATTTTTAGTCTTTTAAACAATTAATTTAATCTTACATTACTTTTCAAGAATAATTATTTATCAATTAGTTTTGCTAATTTTAATATGCTCACTTTTTAATAATTTGTAAATTTTATTAAATAATCATTAGGTCTTAAATTTTGTGTATTAATTAACATAGTTTTTTAATTTAATATTATATGTTGTAGATTAGTTTGATTAAAATAACTTTACTTTATTAATCTAATTATTCTCTCTGTTAATCATAGTTAAATTTTGAAGTTCTTATTTGATTAACTAATATGTTTTAAGTGTATATTTTGTTAGTTATTGGATTATTTTAGTTTATTATAACTATTTTATTTTAATTTGATTTATGCAGTTCTAAAATTTTATATCACCGTCATTTTAATTTTTGACCATCTGTGTCACCCTTTTTCTCTTCTATCGATGAGACTTCTCACTGACCAGTCATCAATCTCAGTTTCACTCACCATCGACAATGGTCCCACCCTTTTCGCTATGAATAATTAGTTTCATCCTTCCCACCACTTTTCCACTGCTACCGACACCGTTTGTCAATGTTGGATCCATCAGTTCCATCCCCCTACAGCTGATAGTTATTTTTTAGTTACAACTGATAGTTAAATTTGTCTCTTAATTTTTTGTTGCTACCAATGCATCATTTTGTCCTCTATTGGTGACTAAACCCTACCACTGACACACCATCTCACTTCCTGCTCCTTCATTTTTTGTCCTACTAATGCTCACCCACCCATCGATGGCCATTACTCTTACTGACACTGACTCTTCCTCGTCAGTGTCGGTTCCACCTCACTTTCCCCATAGCTTTCATCACACGGGTGCCTCAATGCTTCAGTCGATCTCTCATCCTGCCACTTTATCCCCTACCTCAAGCTGCTGATCTCCGTTTACCTCCTCTACAAGTGAAAACAGTTTCAAACTAGAAAAATCCACTCATATCATACCAAACTCACAACAATCAAAACATTTTAATAGATCAAATTTTCAACCATAAGCAGATCTGAAAACTGCCTACCGACCACGAAGCCCATCACTGCTGAAGTAGATTATCTCACTACTGTGGAGGGGCCGTGCCTCCAGACTGAAGAGATGTTGTAGAGCCGTGCACTGTGGAGGGTTACACGATCCCATAAATTTATCCCTACTATGCCGAGAGTGGGGGAGAAGAAGATGATTATATAAAAAACAAAAAAAAAAAATTAAAATTAATCGAAAAAATTAATTAAAAATAAAAATAATATTAATAAAACTAAAATTTGAAATAACTTTAATAATAATAAATAATTAATTATATAAAATAATATAATAGAATTATTAACTAATTTTTTTTAATAAATTATATAAAAGCTAAATACATAATAATAATTAAAAAAACTAATCTAATTAATTTAAAATTTGAAATAATTTTATTTTTAAAATAATAATAATTTATAAATAAAATTTAAAATCAAATTAAATTTAAGATAAATGATTTATACAAATAATAATCTTTTTAAATTAGTTAAAATAATCTTTAATAATATTATTAAATAAAATATATAAATAAATTAATAAAATAACAACATTAAAATTAATAATTAATAAATATTAAATTAATGAAAAAATTGAACTAAATTATTAAAATTTATTTATTTAATTAATTAACTAAATTATATCTAAATTGTTAATAAATTTTTAAATAATTAATATTTTTTATGAAAATTAAATAATTAAAAAAAATAATGTTAATAAATAAATAATATTCTAATTTAAAAATATAATAAATTTAAATAACTAATTATTAATAACATTTATTAATAGAATTACCATATATTAATCATTATTTTTTTAATCTAATTATAAATTAAATAACATAAATTAAATAATAATATTTTATCACAATTAAATAATATTATAAGGTAAATACAATTATAAATTTAATAAATAATAATTAATTTATGTTTTGAATTTAGTAAATATTAATTAACAACTAAAATATTTAATAGTTAAAAAACTAACATTTTAATTTATATATGTTAATTACCTTTAATTGGTTTTCCTCTCAGTTGTTTACTATTTCGTTTTGATATTTCATATGCAGGTTCAAAGTAGAGTCAAAAACCAGTTCCAATTCATCCAAATAACTGGCACAAAGTTAGTTACAAGGGTGATTCTAAAACAATGTGTGATTGACTAAAAAAGTACACATGTGCGGAAACACTTCTAAATTAAAACAATTTTGGTGGAAGGAAGCGGTTATGGTGTAGTAGATGACTGAGAGTTTAAAAACAGGAATGCAGTAAGGAGAGGAGACACACAACTGATGAGACCCCAAACATTGAACATTTGACAACTTCTTTCACATCAGACCAGAGCGAACCTAGAGTACTTCTCAGAGAACTACTCTTGATGATTCGAGAACCAGGAGCAGTATCGATTCAAGCTAGGAGAGCGAGATATCTTGCTTTGTTTGTTTTCAATTTTCTTACTTTGTAATCGAATAATTTTTGAGCACATAATAGAGATGATTGTTAGACAAATCATCTAGTTCGGGGAAAAATCATGTTTTGTTGGTTATCTTTCTTATTCCTTTTCACTATATCATTTAATGTATTCATAATTTAAAAGAAAAATGGATTTCAATTCATCCAATTTATTCATACCACTTGTACATAATTTTCAAATCTACAATCGTTTGGTGAGAATGATTGTGGATACATTTCTCAGAAGATTTTAAATTAATAAAACTTTTTTACTTATGGTGAGTTGGTTCTGTCATCAATTTCAAAACAAAATTTTCACATTTGAACTTTCTTGGAGTGGTTAACTCCATCATTGATCAATCTATATATCTTATCTTCTAGTGAAGGAAGTAAATAATTCTTTTTACAGTGGTACAAAGAAGTAATATTTTAGTGATTATGAATCCTTTTAAAAACTAGTATAATAGTGTTTTTCCCTAGCAGTATCATTTTTTTCATTCGTTTATCAGTATTCTATACTTCTATTTCTTTTTGTATTCAAACTATTTCCTATTTCAAAAAAGTTTGGAACAAAAAAAAATATGCAGTTACTTTACTGCCTTAAAAGTACAAAAAAATATATAAAGTAAAAAAAATCTTGTTTACCCCCAATATTGAATAAAATGGGGTGTTTTCATGGGTTTTTATTAGGAAAAGTTTTCACAAGCCTTCCTTATGGGTTTGACCCTACTTTACACTATATGGTAGTAGTAGGAAAACATTATTTTTTAATCTTTGTCTTGATTTCAATGACAGTCATGTCAATGAAATGTGTAAAGTAAACATAATTTGGGGTGAGATCTGATGCTCAGTAAGGGTAAATAAAAGAAATGTTTAAGTATAAAATAAAAAAACGGTATGGAACATGATCACTACATTTGAAGATCAAACCATGTATATTAGAGAAGATAATAAGAATTGTAAATTCCCAAGACATATATCATAGCAGAATTAAGAGCATAAGTCATTAAAGCACTATATAAGAATAAAACATTGAATTGTGGTAGACACATACGCATATAATATGATTTCCATGGTAGCCAAGGCATCGCTTTCAAGACCATTTTGGTAGTATGGGTTCACTCCTCAAGCTATCTTGGTAGTTATGGTTCATTACCCTGACAATCATAGTTGCATGAGGTCACTCCTCATACCATCATGGTAGTTAAGGTTCACTCCCACGAGCATCTTCGTATTCAAGGTTCATTCCCAAGACCACCTTAGCTATCTCATGAGATATAAATCTTTACTCAATGCATTAGAGGGGGAGATATGTCCCACCCATCTCATAGTAAAATCATACATACATATTACATAAGATCATAAATAATCATATCATAACCCATGAAGTGGAATGGGAATTATAAAAATGTAATCTTATAATAATATATAAAAAAATTTAAGTTTCATAATGATTTCATCAAAATCACATATAGTGAAAGATAAAGAGATATCATAAACATATAACCCATGAAAGAGAAACATGTTTCATAAATACCATGACATCAAGCCTAACCCATTCATAGAGATAATATGAAAGGATACTTTAGATCATTTCAAAGAAAGGAATGACCCACATAAACAGATTTCATCTTAGATAAAAAATAATTCCAAAATATCATTCAAAATATTTTCTTGAGAGAAATATCATTTCTTCTTTTGAAAAGTCTATTTAATACATAAATTTATTTCAAAATTATTTTCTTTATAAAATACCATGAAAATTTATAAAAAAGACTCCAAATAATTTTGAAATCCTATTTCCATGAAAACTCATAAAATAAAATCAAAATATTTTAAAAACCATTTTATTTTAATACACTCTAAAAAAATATCATTAAAGATTGAAATTTCATTGAAGAACTTTTTAAATAAAAACAAATTAAATAATCATGTAAATGTTTAATACCCATTTATTTGAAAATACTTTGAAAACATATAAATAAGGCTTAAATATATTTTTAAAACAAGTTTACTTGAAAATAAATTTTAAAAACATTTTGTAAAAAATTATCCTTTTAAAAAGGAAAAATTAGTTTCAAATAAATGACAGTGTGTAAATCCATACATGTTGTTTAAGGTAAAAATAACATTCATTTTGCACAATGAACAAGTCAGAAGAATTCCATGTTCGGAAAGATACAAGATGATTCCTTTGAAAAGATTGTACAATAAGAAAATGGTTAAACATTTCTTTTAATTATTAAAGAATAGTGGTACAATATTCATGGAAACCATTTTTTTAAACATGGATTTGGAGGGACATAGATTTCCAATCGAATAGAGGGTATAGTTGGGATTTATTAAAAAACATTCTTAACTATATTATATACCAAAGAGTGGAATAAATGTTTCCAATATATGAATAAATCATTAATAATTATAGGATAATAAAATTAATGACTGTTCTTGGTATATGGATCATAAGATTTCATCAAGGAAGCATAAACATACACAATCTTAAAAATCAATGAGACTATCTCAATAAAATCTTATAACAGGGTAACTTGTGATCATACTCTCCATGTATGAAACCGAAATTAAAGGAAACTTAAAATATCATTAAAATAAGTAAATTATTCATATAACATTTTTAATGGAAGTATATATACCTCAAAAGATAATTTATGTTCATAACAAAACACTAGTCTTAAAGAAGAAAAATTGAGACAAAACTATATCACTGATTCAGTATCATTTGAAACTTAATCCCCATGAAAGAAAGATCTTGAAATGGATTGGTTAATAACCATATAGTTGAGAAAAATTTACATATATTATGATCATGTGTAGTATATAGACCATAAAAAGGAATGATTGGTGAAGATAACACGTGTCTCACAAAAATAAAAAGTGAGATGAAATCCCCTTACCTTGGGTCTTGACCCTTGTCATACTCATTCTAACCACATATAAAACAAATATAAATTTATTATAAACATTTTCAAGAACAATATTTGAATATCTATTACCATACATGGTTTCTTTTGGACCATATATTATCCTTTTGTTAACCATCATATGTTAAAGTTTTACGTTGGATAATATTCGCTTTGTTCTTTGCTTGTGCCTTAATTTATTACATCGTTAGTCCTTTCACTTATATCATGTTTAAAGATTGTAAAACATGATATAATTATCATTAATATCCATTATATTTTTATTATAATAATATATAGATTATATATGTATGAAATGGAATACAACGTTCAAGGAGACGGTAAGAGGTACATATGCATAAATGTTGTTTCCATTTTTATTGTCATATTGAAATAAATAAAGAAAATAACATATATGTATATATGTATATGATATCATTTATGTATAATTATGATTTTATATATATCATATAAGTTCACTAAACCATTCCTTAATATGTTCCATATAGTGTGTGAACTAATCACACAGCTTTTCGGTGGTTGTAGTCCACACCTCCTCAAACGAAATTATCATATTTACATTAAATTTAATGTAAAACTTTATGTGTTTTAAAATTAATAAAAAAAGATTAAAATAAATAATAAATATAATATATAATATATTTAAGCATATTTTCCATTATAAGTTTCACCCTAATAGGTGATATGTAAATTTTTTCAATCATCGTTTAGTGAGGAATAAGTTCACCATACACAACAACAGTTTGTTCATTACCCATTAGATGGACCTGTGGATAAGTGTCTTTTGAAAAATTTAAAGAAAAACATCATAGTATATTTTTTATAATTATTTTAAAAAAATAGTGGAATAATGATATTGTAGGTGGTGGAGAAGGAAAATACTATAAAGGAGCTTGAGAGAAGGCGTTACCTCTTAATTGTGCAACTCATTTTGGTTTTCTCTAAATGGTTTCCTTGGAAGAGTTTATTCCCAAATGGAGGATTAAAGGATAAAGGGAGAGATTATGGGAAGTGAACTTGGAATATATTTCCCAATCTTATGTGGTTATATTGGTTTAAAGAAGAGGGGGATGTGGTGGCATTTTATAGGGAAGGGAAATGACATAATTGGAATTTTTGAACGTAAGTTATGTATACCCATATTTTTACAAAAAAAGTAATAAACAACAAATAAAACTCAATAATGGAATGTTCATAGATGAATCATGGCCATAAATGTTTATTTTGAAAAGTTTCAATGTCTTTGTGGGTCTTAATTTTATGTTTAGTCCTTAGTTAAGCTTAGTTTCACCCTAAGCGATGTAATTAATTTTAATTACATTCCCTAATAATTTTTTTATAAAATAATTTGACCATATTAGAAATTAGAAATTATTATTATTCCAAATATGGATTCCAATTTTTTAATTCAAATCACAAGAGTGGAGGAAATTAATTTAAAATTAATCTCATGGATGGGACGACACTAGAGAGGTTTAAAGTAAACAAATGATCAAAAGTTTGCTATGTTTTTATATCCAATTTCAATGTGAAATTGTTTAAAATTACTTAAATTCTATTAATTGATAAAAATATTATGTAATTAATCTTTTAAACAAATTTAAAATATAATTTAACCTTATTTAAAAATTATATGGAAAAATATATTTGAGTTAAATTCCTGTATTTTTAATTATTCATTAAAAAACCTTATAGAAAATACAAAAAATAGATTATCGTAATATTTATTTTTATCTTCTAAAGATAAATTTTATTTTTTCATTATAAATCTATAAAAGTTTTTAAAAATGTATTTAAAATTGGTTCTCCATTAAAAGGTTTCAAAACTACCTTTCAAAAAAATATAGGTTTTAATGCATAAAACGAGGTTTCTATTTATCTTTTGTCTATCCAATATATTGGATGAATAAAATATATATTTCATTGAAGATATAAAATATATATATAATTAATATCACTCACTAATTTTAATTAATTTAATTTCTTGGTGTAAAACAACATTTTCACCATAAAAATATTAATATTTTCTTTTATATTCAATCAATTTTCATATCCATTTATAATTAATTGATAACTTATGAATTCATATTATACTTGTGAAAACCATATATTTTCATAAATAAGTTAAAACTGTTCATAACCACTAATTTAACTTCTAGGTTATATATTATTATATTAAATAATAATATTTCAATAATATATTATTGTTCGGTAAAACTCGGTCATGCTTGTTACGCAAGACATCGAGGATAGTCATTATTATGTGTAACGCCAGTCATAATTGGTGTTATATATAGAAAAATTAAAAAAATTACGTAGTGTTTAGTATGTGATTAACTTTTTTTTTCAAATAATTCAATCCAAACATAGTGATTTAAAATAAAAGAAACTATTTTCAATGTTATATAAAATTAAAGATATCATAAAGGTTAAATTATTTTGAAAATAATAATTCAAAAAATGTTGGGGTGTTACACCTAGCCTAGGTTATAATAATTGAATGACTTGGTTTCATGTCCATATGAAACCATGCCATTTTCAATGGAAGGGAGAGGAGTGATACTAATTAATGATTAAGTGATTAAATTTCTAAATGATTACCTGTCATTAAGATTCCTTGTCACACTAACATATGCAACAAAATGAAACAAATTGAATTATGAAATGGAATAAGAATTACATGACATAATTTATTTAATGAATCATGTATAAGGTTCGTAATGAAAATGAACCATACATATTAATAGTAGCTATGAGAATCATTCCAGCCATGGATTCCTGAGGCAATGTCCCAAGCACTCATAGATGAAATTCTGATTCAATGATTGTAGAGACCCGAAGCTTGACGTACATTGACATTACATTACATTTTCGGAATACTTAGTACATAACAAAAACACACACACAAGAATCGTAATAGTTTAGTGTCTTTGGAGACTCAGAGGATAATATTCTAATCCTGGTGAAATATCTTCAACATCTCCCATAAAAATCATCCCTTTTTTTATACCTAAAACCTTTCTTTATATCCTGTGGAAAAGTAAACATAAAAGGTTGAGATCAAATGCTCTGTAAGGGTAAACAAAAGAAATATCAATGACATCATATTCATAAGAACATAACATTTTGGAAATCTTAACCTGCAAAAGAGAGCATAATTTCATAACATGGGATAAATCATAGTAGTGAAATGAAATCCCAATAATCATAACTTAAAACATCAAACATTGTGGCATACACACATAATCATAGAGAATCATTTCTTGTTAGTCAAGACTCATTGCCAAGACTATCTTAGTGGACAAAGTCCCTTTCTGAACCGAGTCACACTCGTTTCAGTCCTGTTTCACTGAACCGGTATAACCTACCATTCCAGCCATGTCTATCTCATGAGATATAAAATCTTTACCCAATGCATTGGAGGGAGATATAGGTCCCACCCATCTCATAATGATACCATTCTTATGTGTGCCACAAAATCATAAATCATACATCATTGCATAACCCATGTAATAAAAATGGGAATCTTTAAACATTGTGAAATCATAAAACAATTCATATAAGATAAAATATTTCATAAAAATATATCCATCACAACAAAATCAAATCCATGTAATAATAGGGATAGAAACAGAACCCTTTATTATCTTAGATGGAAAATAATTTTGATAAAACACTTGAACTCCATTATTGAGGAAAATATCATTTCTACTTCAAAAACACTTTTCATTTCTTAACATGTCATAAAATTATAACTAAAAGAAGTTGATTAAAAATAAACTTGAAAACTTGTAAAGGAAGCTTCTTGGAAATAATGTTTTAAAAATCCTTTCATGCCGTATAAGTAAAAAAAAACATTCTTCTCGTACTTTTTTCGGAAAAGTCAAAAAGTACCTCGTACGAAAAACAACAAAAGATTCCTTTCATAAATTTTACTAAAAAGTCACCTAAGGGTAAAATTGGATATAAACTATTGTAGAATGATGTAAATATTACATATTTAGGAAACATGGATGTGGATGATATAATACACCCCAGTAAATACCAATGTATAAACAATCTCGGATAAAAATGAGATTGTGATATTTCCCTTACCTTAGGTCCGATTTGCTTTGTAAGTGTCTGAACCACCTGTATAATGATTTAAATAATGTCATTGACTTATTACAGAATCATATTCATTGTTATTATATCATATATGGTTCACTTATGACTTTATATTACCCGTTCTTTTGTAAATTCATGTTAAAGTAGCGTTTTGGGTAAAATCGTCTCATTTGTCGTTCGTGTTTTAACTTGTAATTATTCATATGATTACATAGATCATTATTACTTAATTATAGAATATAAAAAATGATTTATATATAATATATATTCAGAATATACATATATATAATGGATCGATAAATGGAATGAAATACACCGTTCATGGAGACGGTAGGCCGTACGTACGCATGAACGCTGTTTACATTTCCTTATTGAATTGAGTGAAATTAAGTAGATGACATACATATATATACACATAAATCCAGTAGCTTTATAATGTCATATATTTCATTATTATTGCTTATATAGACTTTATAATCATTCTTAAATGGTTAACATGGAGAAAGAATCTCATCACGTCGTGGAGACGGTAGTCCGTACGTACACATGAGCGATGATATCATTTCCATAATTATTGAATTGAATTGGAGTGGATGATACAATATATCATAATCATTATGATGCTATAATAACTATGTATAGTTATTCTTTACACCATAATACCCATCCATGTAAGGTGTTGGTGGAAAAACAGATTACACCACGGCATGGAGACGGTATTCCGTACGTACGCACGCGCGGTGATTTCGTTTTCCGTAGGACGGATAGATGGTGAATTAGGATTGTTTCATACTTATAATAACATATCAGTTTATGAGTGATGCTGATGTTATTACTTCATAATGAAACTACCTAAGAAGAAGAAGTGGAAGAAGAAATAAAGGTGAAAGAATTGGTAACGGAAATTACCTCTTCTTTGAAGCGCCTCTTTGAGACCTCCTCTTTGGGCACTAAAATTGGTCTTTGAGGAAGAAAAAAACCTCTAGGATGTTTCTAGAGAAGTGGAGAAGAAATTTTGGTAGGGGTTGTCCGAGCTTGAAGGCCCAATGTTGTGTGAGGAAGAGAGGGAGGAGGTGTCCTTTTATAAGGGAGGAGAGGGGCACCATTGGAATAACTAAAAATATTATTTTATTATAAAGTCAAGTTCGGTTTTAAATAGCTCCAAATTGATTTATTTAGAGTCTAAGGTGGGGATGGTTCGCAATCCTCTCATCCAGTATAATTTAGACAAGTTTAGGTTCCTATTTTAACCTTATCATTTAGATTTAACATTAAGTTAAATAATTTTAATTTTACCGTGTCTTCTTGTGTTCTTATACTATAAGGTTAATAAACTTACTATAAGAAGCCAAACGAACCCAAAATTGTTTTTATTAATATATATAACCTTATATAAGTTATTTGGCCGAACCTTAGATTTTGATGAATAAAATAACAGCTAATAATATAATATTTGTTTTAAAAACTATTTTATGTCAATTTTGACACTATTTAGTAATTGATTTATGTGAAAATCATAAATGAATGATAAGTTCGAAAAAAGTTAATTAAATCAACACTA
Organism: Viscum album; assembly: GCA_963277665.1. Classification (NCBI taxonomy): domain Eukaryota; kingdom Viridiplantae; phylum Streptophyta; class Magnoliopsida; order Santalales; family Viscaceae; genus Viscum; species Viscum album. The sequence goes on from OY728125.1 coordinate 93,768,603, forward strand.
ACATGTCATATTAACCTAGAAAATTAGTGTAAGTCATAAAAAGTCTCAAATTATATTTATTTGAGTATTTATAACATCAATTATGTCAATATTTCATTAATAAGATAATTACTGTATCATCGTTGTGTCATAAATAAATTAAATTATTTAACATCTAAAAGTTACAAATAAAATACCATTATGTAGTAAATCATTTTATCTTTCTAATGAATATTTAATATCTAATTTATCTTATGTATAACCCTATTTTAAAAATGTTTTAGTAAATAAACATTGATTTTAACTCTTTTAACTCTTCTTTGAATTAAATAATAATAAATGTCCTAATCTAATCCAAGTGGGCCTAAATGGTCATATTTTATCCCTAATATTGTTTTTGGTTGAATTACACTTATCCAATAGAATTTGGACATGTGTTAGGGTAATAATAATATCATTTTTACCCTTAATTACCCTATTTACTTTTAACCGTGGTAAATAAAAGTAAAAAAGTTAGTATTCACCAAAAATTATTTTCATCTCATTGAACCACATTTTACTTACTGACATCAACTGTGTCTCTCGGATTTTTGAAATTCCACTCACATAAGCGGTAAAATTAAGTTTTATGAAAAATTCAGTTTTTTAACTACCACTTAGTGGTTTCACTATTCATCAAAAATTGAAAGTTTTCAGAAAAATACCAAAAATTAGGCCTAAGATATATTTGATATTATGAACTCAAAAATGATTTCTATTTTACAAAATTCAAAACATATCAGTTGCATTAATTAATTTAAAAATTAATTCCCGTCGTCAAAACAAAAGGCGTGTTTTTAAGAGATAATAACTATCAAAAGATTGACACTTGTTTATAACTGGTTTAAATGTGAAATTACATCCAATGACCAACATTTTATTGAATTGTAAAAATATATTCTAAATATACTTTAAAACCACTCAAATTAATAATTTATCACTATTAATTATTTCGATTGAAAAAGTTGTTTTTAATTAAAATTTAGTAATTTTCACTATTCATCAAAATATGAAAGTTATCTGAAAATCACCAAAATTTCACCCTAAGCTAATTTCGATATTCTGAATCCAAAAATGAAGTCCATTTTGAAAAATAAAATTTACAAAATTTCAAAAAGTGGTTATTACTATTCATAACGGCTAGTTTTAATAATATTTTAATAGCATGTCGTTGTTTAGCGAAACTTGGTGTTGCGTACAACACACGCTATCGTGGAAGGTCGTGATTGCATGTAATTCAATCCAGGTCAGATATGTGTGTTGTGAAACCTCCTTTTGGAGTAGCGTATAACACAAGACATTAATGAAATTAAAAAGAATATTTTTCATAAAATCTCGGGGTGTTACATTCTACCCCCCTTAAAATGAATTTCACCCTCAAAATTCGTCGGGGTTATAAATGGTTTACTACTCGAAAGTTTCTTTAATAGAAACCCACATCGTAAAAAGGAATACCAAAACCAATCTTTAAAAAAAAGTATGAAACATAACAGTTACCCAAATAAACTAATCACTGGGTTTCCACATAGGTGAAAATATGGATATGGAAGAAAAATCTAACTGTCATGTTCTGATGGAGAGTGGTAGAGAACATGGCTATGGAAAAGCCAACAATAAAAAATCCATAAATTTGTGACGATCTAAGGTACCATCGGATTAATCAGATATAAGAGCACTAGGACAACATTTTTGGTTTTCAAGATCATTTCCCTAAAGTTGAAGAATTTGAATTAGAATAAATACTTACTTTATTTTGGTACAATCTCACTGTTGTTCGTGCCTTGAACAATTTCCACTTCATCTCTTAAAAAAATGAAGTTGAATTTGTTATTCGTGAAGTGTTAGAAGATCATGTGATAGAATGACGGGTCATTCCATCTGTCTCAAACAAAAGGTTAGAAAAAGTTATTAAATATACATAAGTCATTCTATAGTGAGATTAATCATATATGGTTCCTAAAATGGACTTATACTTCATATATCATACTGCTTAATATAATAAAACTAGTTTCTACTAAACAGGGACTTCCTGTAGGCCAGTGGTAGGCGATAAATGCCAATCGCACTTCGGTTGTGGGTTCGATTCCCACAGCCTTGTCCGACGCGATGGGCTGTCGCCCGTCCTGCAAGTTTTCCTTTTTCTAAAGCTATATTACTATAATATCCCATCAATAATATTGAAAAAAACTTTTATCCTTAAACAATACTAACTTATGTCCAACATAATCCATTACAATATTTAGGCTTATCCATAATACTTCAGTCCACTCTCATAATATAGTGAAAACGATAACAAGAGATTTAATACCATCGTTGATCCCCATACATCATAAGATATGTCTTGTTGGTCAAATTGCAAACATTCAAAGGCCTTAATAATGTATTCTCTTGAATCCCATTGAACCATAGTGAAAACTTGAATGCAGTTAAAAGTTTTCACTTTTCACATACCAAAACCCTCAAAATTCTATATACTCAAACCATGACATCACTTAGTCCTTATATCAATCATGAGCTCATGAATACTGTTAAACATTTAATTTTCTCGTTTTCCCTTCATTATGCGCATATCATCTTATTTCCAAAAATATCTCCATCACTATGAATACCACATTAGACCAATACATAAATATTCCAATACTCCATGATACAACATTATTTTGGAATCCCATTACATAAACACTTAATTATTCCACCACATCGTTTTCATATTCAACATCGCCAATAGTGATAGCATGTGACTTCCCTTTGTCCTTTGCCTTAAGCGGTTTCTCATGTCGATCATCACTAACTCTTGGATTAGGGCATTTATTAGCATAATGACCCATTTCCTTGCACTTGAAGCATTGAAGTGTTAGTGGTGCATTCTCTGCAGTGTTTTCTTTATTCGCATCATTAGAAACCCTTTTTCCATTACTTCGACACTCAGCTGCTCGATGACCTTCTTTTCCACACTTAAAACATTTTCTAGTCCCTTTAAGACAATCTCCACCATGCTTCTTTCCACACTTTGTGCATAAGGAAACATTCATCTTCTTTTCACCATTATTCTGAGATTTCTCCATGAACTCCATCTTTTGTTTCTTGTCAACACCATGAGATGGATATGTAACACCAACTTCCATTTCTACCTTGATAGCACAACGAACAATTTCTTCATAGCTATTGAAGTCTCTTATAGCTAATTCCCTTCTAAGACTTGGTTTTAAGCCACTGAAAAATCGATCAACTTTACTTTCAGGTTGGATGATAATGCCAGATGCATACCTTGCAAGTCTTGTAAAATTAGCTTCATATATACCAACAGATTCATCATCCTTTTGCTTTAGTTCGAGAAACTCCTTCTCTATCTTTGTTCGAAGAATACGAGGGAAGTAATTATTGAAAAATAAATTCTTGAACTCGTCCCATTCCATGGACTCAATTTCATCTCTTGGCCTCGTATTCTTGATAAGATTCCACCATTGATCAGCTTCACCTTCCAAACGATATACTACTAAGACGACTTTATCATGTTCAAAACATTGAAGAACTGAAAATATCTTTTCAGTGGTACTGATCCATTGTTCAGCAACAAGTGGATCAGAAGTCCCACTGAAAGAAGGTGGACGTTGCCTCATGAAGGACTCAATAGAATATTGTTCCCTTCTCTGCTCATTTGGAAGTCCAGAATGATTCATAGCTTGTGTAAGTATAGCAATAAGTTTTTTCACTCCATCTCCCATAACATTTTTTGTTCAGGAGGGAAATCATTTAATTGTCCATTGCATTGATCAAATCGGTTCCTTCGGGTTCCAGCCATCGTCTAAAACCCAAAATGAATAGTGTGAGAGGCAAAAATCATAATAAAGGGGGAGTAACTTCAATATCTAACTTCTTAGGTTAAATTATATGATCGTTACAGTAGTTATGGGACTGTATCCTATACGTATACTTATCCTTAGGGACATCTCTAGACATACCTTATAAATATCTCTAGGGATCTCACTAAATTTCTCGCATCCTAGTTTCCAAAGGTTGACTAAACCATTACTCTGATACCAACTGTAGAGACCCGAAGCTTGACGTACATAGAAATTACATTACATTTGCGGAATACTTAGTACAAAACAAAAACACACACACAAGGATCGTAATAGTTTAGTGTCTTTGGAAACTCGGAGTATAATCTTCTAATCCTGGTGAAAGATCTTCAACATCCCCCATAAAGATCTTCCCTTTTTTATACCTAAAACCTCTATTTATATCCTGGGGAAAAGTAAACTTAAAAGGGTGAGCTCAAATGCTCACTAAGGGTAAACAAAAGAAATATCAATCACATCATTTTCATAAGAACATAACATTTTGGAAATCTTAACCTGCAAAAGAGAGCATAATTTCATTACATGGGATAAATCATAGTAGTGAAATGAAATGCCAATAATCATAAATTAAAACATGAAACATTGTGGAATACACACATAATCATAGAGAATCATTTCTTTTTAGTCAAGACTCATGGCCAAGACTATCTTAGTGGACAAAGTCCCTTTCTGAACTGAGTCACCCTCGTTTCAGTCCTGTTTTACTGAACCGGTATAACCTACCATTCCAGCCATGTCTTTCTCATGAGATATAAAATTTTTACCCAATGCATTGGAGGGAGATATAGGTCCCACCCATCTCATAATGATACCATTCTTATGTGTGCCACAAAATCATAAAACATACATCATTGCATAACCCATGTAATAAAAATGGGAGTCTTTAAACATCGTGACATCATAAAACAATTCATATAAGATAAAAGATTTCATAAAAATATATCCATCAAAACATAATCAAATCCATGTAATAATAGGGATATAAAAAGAACCCTTTATTATCTTAGATGGAAAATAATTTTGATAAAACACTTGAACTCCATTCTTGAGGAAAATATCCTTTCTACTTCAAAAACACTTTTCATTTCATAACATGTCATAAATCTATAACTAAAAGAAGTTGATTAAAAATAAACTTGAAAACTTGTAAAGGAAGCTTCTTGGAAATAATGTTTTAAAAATCCATTCATGCCATATAAGTAAAAAAACATTCTTCTCGTACTTTTGTCGGAAAAGTCAAAAAGTACCTCGTACGAAAAACGACAAAAGATTCCTTTCATATCTTTTACTAAAAAGTCACCTAAGGGTAAAATTGGATATAAACTATTGTAGAATTATGTAAATATTACATATTCAGGAAACATGGATGTGGATGATATAATACACCCCAGTAAATACCAAAGTATAAACAATCTCAGATAAAAATGAGATTGTGATATTTCCCTTACCTTAGGTCTGATTTGCTTCGTAAGTGTCCAAACCACCTGTATAATGATTTAAATAATGTCATTGACTTATTACAGAATCATATTCATTGTTATTATATCATATATGGTTCACTTATGACTTTATATTACCCGTTCTTTTGTAAATTCATGTTAAAGTAGCGTTTTGGGTAAAATCGTCTCATTTGTCTTTCGTGTTTTAACTTGTAATTATTAATATGATTACTTAGATCATTATTACATAATTATAGAATATAAAACATGATTTATATATAATATATATTCAGAATATACATATATATAATGGATCGATAAATGGAATGAAATACACCGTTCATGGAGACGATAGGTCGTACGTACGCATGAACGATGTTTTCGTTTCCTTATTGAATTGAGTGGAATTAAGTCGATGACATACATATATATACACATAAATCCAGTAGCTTTATAATGTCATATATTTCATTATTATTGCTTATATATACTTTATAATCATTCTTAAATGGTTAACATGGAGAAAGAATCTCATCGCGTCGTGGAGACGGTAGTCCGTACGTACGCACGAGCGATGATATCATTTCCATAATTATTGAATTGAATTGGAGTGGATGATACAATATATCAGAATCATTATGATGCTATAATAACTATGTATATGTATTCTTTACACCATAATACCCATCCATGTAAGGTGTTGGTGGAAAAACAGATTACACCACGGCGTGGAGACGGTATTCCGTACGTACGCACGCGCAATGATTTCGTTTTCCGTAGGATGGATAGATGGTGAATTAGGATTGTTTCATACTTATAATAACATATCAGTATATGAGTGATACTGATGTTATTACTTCATAATGATACAACCTATGAAGAAGAAGTGGAAGAATAAATAAAGGTGAAAGAATTGGTAACAGAAATTACCTCTTCTTTGAAGCGCCTCTTTGAGACCTCCTCATAGGGCACTAAAATTGGTCTTTGAGGAAGAACAGAACCTCTAGGATGTTTCTAGGGAAGTGGAGAAGAAATTTTGGCAGGGTTTGGCCGAGATTTAAGGCTCAAAGTTGTGTGAGGAAGAGAGGGAGGAGGTGTTCTTTTATAAGGGAGGAGAGGGGCACCTTTGGAATAACTAAAAATATTATTTTATTATAAAGTCAAGTTCGGTTTTAAATAGCTCCCAATTGATTTATTTAGAGGCTAAGGTGGGGATGGTTCTACATCCTCTCATCCAATAGAATTTATACAAGTTTAGGTTCCTATTTTAACCTTATCATTTAGATTTAACATTAAGTTAAATAATTTTACTTTTACTATGTCTTCTTGTGTTCTTATACTATAAGGTTAATAAACATACTATAAGAAGCCAAACGAACCCCAAATTGTTTATTATTAATATATATAACCGTATCTAAGTCATGTGGCCGAACCTTATGTTTTTAGGAATAAAATAACAATTAATAATATAATATTTGTTTTAAAAACTATTTTATGTCAATTTTGACACTATTTTGTAATTGATTTTTGTGAAAATCATAAAAGAATGATAAGTTCGAAAAACATTAATTAAATCAACAATAACATGTCATATTAACCTAGAAAATTAGTGTAAGTCATAAAAAGTCTCAAATTATATTTATTTGAGTATTTATAACATCAATTATGTCAATATTTCATTAACAAGATAATTACTGTATCATCGTTGTGTCATAAATAAATTAAATTATTTAATGTCTAAAAGTTACAAATAAAATACCATTATGTAGTAAATCTTTTTATCTTTCTAATTAATATTTACAATCTAATGTATCTTATGTATAACCCTATATTAAAAATGTTTTAGTAAATAAACTTTGATTTTAACTCTTTTAACTCTTCTTTGAATTAAATAATAATAAATGTCCTAATCTAATCCAAGTGGGCCTAAATGGTCATATTTTATTCCTAAGCTTGTTTTTGGTAGAATTAAACTTATCCAATAGAATTTGGACATGTGTTAGGGTAATAATAATATCATTTTTACCCTTAATTACCCTATTTACTTTTAACCGTGGTAAATAAAAGTAAAACGTTACTATTCACCAAAAATTATTTTCATCTCATTGAACAACATTTTTCTTAATGACATCAACCGTGTCTCTATGATTTTTTAAATTCCACTCACAGAAGTGGTGAAATTAAGTTTTATGAAAAATTCAGTTTTTTTAACTACCACTTAGTGGTTTCACTATTCATCAAAAATTCAAAATTTTTCAGAAAAATACCAAAAATTAGGCCTAAGCTATATTTGATATTATGAACTCAAAAATTATTTCTATTTTACCAAATTCAAAACATATCAGTTGCATTAATTAATTTAAAAATTAATTCCCGTCGTCAAAACAAAAGGCGTGTTTTTAAGAGATAATAACTATCAAAAGATTGACACTTGTTTATAACTGGTTTAAATGTGAAATTACATCCAATGACCAACATTTTATTGAATTGTAAAAATATATTCTAAATATACTTTAAAACCACTCAAATTAATAATTTATCACTATTAATTATTTCGATTGAAAAAGTTGTTTTTAATTAAAATTTAATAATTTTCACTATTCATCAAAATATGAAAGTTATCCGAAAATCACCAAAATTTCACCCTAAGCTAATTTCGATATTCCAAATCCAAAAATGAAGTCCATTTTGAAAAATAAAATTTACAAAATTTCAAAAAGTGGTTATTACTATTCATAACGGCTAGTTTTAATAATATTTTAATAGCATATCGTTGTTTAGCGAAACTTGGTGTTGCGTACAACACACGCTATCGTGGAAGGTCGCAATTGCATGTAATTCAATCCAGGTCAGAGATGTGTGTTGTGAAAGCTCCTTTTGGTGTAGCGTATAACACAAGACATTAATGAAATTAAAAAGAATATTTTTCATAAAATCTCGTGGTGTTACAATGATGCTGATTGCTAAGGTATATACCGACCTTAGAACCTGATATTTGTCTACAAGTAGATGTCTAACATGATTATTATTGATACCTTTATTATCATTCAGATGTTAGGATTCATTGGATACACTCCTTAGATACAACATGACGTCTTTGGTCACGTGGTGACTTGTATACACCCATTGGGCCCAGCCACTTTGTATCATGTTTTACCTTGGAGGATATCTTAAGACTAGGTTAGAATCATATTATAGAGGAATACCTTTAGTGATTCCCCTGAGATTAGATATAGACCCCTTTTCGCTTGGTTGTAGGTTATTACCGATTTGCCTCAACCATTGAGGTCAAGGATTACATGGTTATTACCTTGGATATTATTATTTATTTATTTATTTATTTATTATTATTATTATTATTATTATTATTATTATAGGATTCCTTATTATACCTTTGATCATTCATTATAATTATCATGTTAGATGTTCATGATGGTATACATCATGTGACCTAATTATATAAACTTGAACAAAAATAATTAAGTGATTACATGTTCAGACACGAGTTGAGGATCAAGAAGGTATTTAGGTATTTAGGTTGTTGTGTTATATTTACTTACACACACACATAGATATATATATATATATATATACGAGTTCACACTCTTTTAGATTATATTTCATGTATTGGATAGTATAAACGCCATTTGTGGTGTCCCAATACAAGTTTTCTCACACAAAATCAAGGATGACATTGTTAATTGGGAAAATTACATTTATATAGGTGTTGACAAGAGGAAGCATCAAAATTTGGACACCTGATCTTGATTTCTTACATAGGATAGAGTTTATATTAAGATGATTGTTCCAGTACTCGAGATTCTAAATTGTTTTCTTCTTCTTTTTTATTATTTTATGACGAATGTAATTCATCTTACCATGTATTCCAATTTTCCAATTTTATAGAGACATGAAATACATTATCATTATCTTTTATATTTGATTTTGTTTCCAGCTTTAATATTCATATAAGTTTCATAAGTTATTTATGATGTATGTTTTCTTCTACTATAACGGGTTACTGATCTAGTTGAATATATCATATATTTCAGTTCGTCCTTCTATTTACATAAGATTCTAATGTTTATATATTATTCCATATCTGTTGTGTTCCACTCTGGTAATGTGGGAATAGTCTTCCCATAGAGGCACCCTAGGCCCCCTCTGCTAGTCAGAAGACTTTTAAATTCAGGTAGATACGCTTGAGGCCATGTGGCCAGCTATGATTAGAGAACCTCAAAGGGGAACCCGTGTACATGATGTCACAATGTCGTATAGAGGGTTTCCTTTATTATATTACTAATTTGATACAATAGAAAAGAGATTAATAATGATTTGGAACTTTGTTATAAGATGTTCATGGGAAGAACTCACCAATGTTCGCGGTAAATACTGAGTTTCTTGAAATAAAAATTATTGTTATTTATTTTTATTATTATAGTAGATAAACATTCAACATTGGGTGACACCCATATACTTCATGATTCGTCCAAGAACCCAGGTGATGTAATTACCTGAGATGATCATCATCAAGGCTAGTCAGAACGACTTTCAGACTACCTTTTATGATCACTTCTTTCCTTATATGTTTAGAGATGATCGAAATCTATAATTAATGCATATATAGTAGGGTGGTATTCTAGTTATGGATTATTCAAAATGATTTATTGAGTTATAATTCTTTTCACCACTTCTAGACGGTGATGAACTATCACATGCTATACACTTTGGGGTTGGGCTTTAGTATTCCATCCATACTCAGGTTATAGTTTTTCACCTACTTAATTTTTATGAGATCATCACTCATGATCTTATCACTGAGAGAAACATGATGGATGGCGATATTTTTGGGTACATAGGTCATGTGTCGAGGGAGGATAATAATTCTTCCATTGGTAAGAAACTTTATTTTGAGGTTTATCTTCAGTGTAGTGGTAGTTTATTTAATCGTACTAGTAGCTCTATTATAATCCATTAGTGTAGATGGAAGGGGCATCTGAAGCCTCAATGAGATAGAGACCCAATAGAGTGTTATTCTTATGGTCGTATGGGGAATTTTTAGAGATTCTATCAGACCATTCCATTTTCATTTGTGGAAGAGGTTACACACCAGCTACACTGTTAAAGGAAATATCTTTTTCTCCGCTTCAGGTGGGTAGTTGGAGTAGCACTAGAAGGACATACTAAGGAGGAGGTTGTGGCCATGGTAGCTAGACACCAGATTATCAGCATTAGTAGAGAGGTAATACTCAGGGTAGTCCATCTTTAGCAAAAGAACGTGTATCAGGTTAGTTTCATTATTTACAACAAATAATCGAGGATCAGAGTGCATGACCCTCAATAGTTCAAGGTATTATTCTAGTAGCCCCCACTATTTTGTCTACTTAATTCAATACAGGTTCTCCACACTCCTTAGTCTTGTTATTGACCATGGGATGTCTCTAGCTTGAAATTCCGTATTACTATAATGTGATGACCAAAGAAAAACCATTTCAAGTTAGGTACGAGGGTATATTCTAGTGCAAGGACTAGCCCCTTGAGGTTGGAAGTCCTCCTTTCTTATGAGATGTCTTGGTTCATTAGATGATGTGCACTGATATCATTATCGAGTTGGATTGGTTGGTTCTTTATCACACCTATGTGGACTTCTATAGACTCAAGGTGTCTTTTACATCACCATGGTTGATGCACTAAATTTTTGGATACATTTTTCATATATTTTACTGAGTATAAAAATATTTTTTACAGGATACCCATTTTTGTGGATAAAATTATTTATTTCGGTGTTCTTAGTGATTTTCAGGAGACTCTAGAAAAATTCAAAAATAAGTTGTGATAAGAATAAAAATTAATTTATACACAGTGTGTAATTTATAAACACATGTTGTGTAACCTTATATATACATGGTTTTACCAACTTGAATAGACACCCATGTAGCTGATAGGAGACAACACGCTATGTTTGAACTGTTCACAAGCCATTTAGTCCCTTCAAAATGTTATTTTTGTTTGAAATAGACTTGACACATCATGTGTACTGGAATAACAATCCGTGTACTCCACCAAATGACAGAAGATGCATTGAAAATCAAAGGGGAAGCATGGTAGCCCACCTATCAGTAGAAAAAATAATGAAGATCCATTTGGATCAACTACTTGACATGTACATTTGGGTACACACTATGTAGTCTCAATTTATACGAATTAAGAGGTATCCCTCTTAGTTTTAGGTCAGATATTCTAGGGGGAGGTGCAACCGCTCTACCGAATGATCTCCCCCAAATCCAATGGTTTGTGATTTATTCACACTTTTATTCTTGTTTTAGTGTAATTTCCCCTCTCCCCCTAATCTCTCTAATATACATGATAAGTGTTGTGTTTATTTCTAAAACCTCATACTATAAACATGGTCATAAGAGAGTATTTTTCCAATTTTGGGTGTGTAATAAGATTGTGGGTGTTTTTTAAATAAAATTATGAAGTGTTTCTTTTATTATGAGTTATCCTTTATAATTTCATTAATTTATTGAGTTCCATATTGTTATTTAGTATCTTATCGAACCAAGAATGACACAAGTAGTAAAACCCAAAGGAGTTATATTGGGAAATTCAATGACTATTGGGTTATCCCATTAGCACTTTTTTAGGGGTTAATAATTCAAACATGTTTTAAGTGAATAATCATTGTACCAAGGGATTCTCCATTAAATTACATAATTATTCATTATCAAAACAAGGAAAAACTATTTAATTGAATTCCCATCGTAATAAAGTTTATTTATATTTTTGAATAAAAATATTTAATATTGCAATATTCATTAATTTAATTTCCACCCTGACACAATTGTCTTCTGATTGTTCTGTCTCTTACTCTATTTTTAAGTCAATTTTTTCTAACAGTTTCACTTTGTCTTCTATTCCCTTCATTCAATAAATTTTGTATTTATAATGGATTGAGAATAATCATACTCATGATGGTTATTTATTCTCTATTTCCCTATGGTATAAACCCCCAAAACCACTAGCTATGTAGTTATTATGTTCTGAAGGGAACAACAACTTTAAATTTTCCACACCTCACGATTGGAGAAATCAAATTATGGCCCTATTGTTGGGGAACTCGGAAAGTAACAGCGTGATTTTGAGTTGAGATTTGTTTATCCAATGTTTTAATTTTTCCCTTTCCTTATTATTTTTCTGGGGACCCTCGAACCCATGTTATATGGATTATTATTCGACTGGGGATTGGTAAAATTCACCTAGAGAATATTTTTATTAAAATTTTCTAGCACTATGATGCCCATATATATTATAATATTATCCATACATGGATGATGGTTTAAAATATGAGGAACAACCATATACACTATCCCCAACTCATTCCTCTTTCTTTTTCGAAACAATATTGAGGTTACACCAAAAGATTAATATCGATGATGGAAGAATTCATATGCCAGTTTGACCAAATAGAAAGGTTGGGGTGACTTGGTACTATGGTAGATCAAATTTCTGATATAATCACTCACATAGATACTCCTGTTGATTTTGAGGATGGGTTTTCTAATTATCTTTCAATTGAGGAGGCATGTTATGATGTGGGCCCCACATTTCATTCACTTGGAAATTCAGAACATGATTTTCAAAACTCAAATATGAATTTGGTGACACATCACGTCATGTTAATACTGAATTTGATCAATTATTTATATATAACCCCTTTAGATGATCATTTACCTACTCTATAAGTCTTATGTGATTATTTTCAAGATTTCAATATTACGAAGAAAGAACCTTAGGAGGCAGATGAAATATATGATAAAAGAAAGAACCAAGTCCATGTTTCACATCTACTAGCCCCAGAGCAGGGATACTGAAAGTTGTCATCCAGACCACCTGAATATTAAGAAACATGGATAAAAGACGATGTTTCTAGACATATGGGGTGTTTCCACTACGAAAGCCACAACCGACATAGGATTACGAGTATGTTCCTAAACTCTGGGCCATCCAAAGACCTAAAACAATGACTCTTGTTGGGAGGAAACCTATTCAGTCTTCTCTCTCATCTCTCAATCAGTTTTTTTAAAACACATTATGTGTACATCCATTCCACATACCATGTACCACCATTTATCTCAACCGTAGTATATGTAAAATGAGCTTAAACGCCATGTGTACCATTGTACAAGACATGCACTTTTCATTTTATTGAATATTACAATATAACTCTTTGTATAAATAAATATTAATTAAGTTAATAAACATGAATGAAGCTTGTGTTGATGGAAATGTTTTTGGAGTGTTTCTAATCCATCACTAGTTTGAATCTCTTTAAACATACCTTTGGTAGATGATTCATTGTTTTTAATCCCATGTTTTAATGTAAATGGTGTGTGTATGGTTTTTAAAAGAAAATAATACAATTTAAAATTAATAGAAAACTCATGGTGGGGATTAATGGGTTGCCATGGTTGTCTCTCACAAATCCAAAAGACCTAGGTTCGAGTTTTTCTAGCCGGTTCAATTCTATCCTTTTTCACTTAAATAAACAAAAAAAGAGTGTATTTTAATAAATGTTTTGTGTGTCGTGTTTTAATTAATAATTTAAAACATTTTAAGAAATAATAAATCACCTGGGGGTGATATGGGTTGATAGGAAGAGTCATCACCCATGGTATAAAAGACATGGGTTCGAACTTGACTAATAACCCCACACCGTTATAATTTTTAAATAACTGAAACCAAACATTATGAATCATTTATTTTACCGTGTCATACTAGAACACTGATTTAAATATTAAATTAATAATAGGACATTTAGTACTAAAAACGTTTCTCTAGTGGTGGAGAGCGTACATTCAGATCGGCTGGTCGCCAGTTCGAATCGCACCACGAGAACCAGACCAAAGGTTTTAGTTCTATTTTTACAATTTTTGAACACATAATGTGTATTTATTTGATACAGAATGTGTATAGGTTTTTTTATTTTTAAATAAATAAATAAATATATTTATATTATAAATTTAAATAATAATTAATATTTTTTTATTAAAATAACTATACAATATTATGTATAAAAAACATACATAGCTTGACGTTAGTTATAAACATAGTGTATACCGTCTATAAAATATGATTTCCCAAACTAGGATAACCCCATGTCATTTAACCACTCCATATTCTCTACTGAATCATCGATCATACACCTCTTTAAATCCCACCTTGAAATCCCCCATTTTAGTGTGATTCAAGCCCGTTTCCATCTTCATTGCAATCGCTAATCCAGGTATGTTGTTCTTCACTCTCCATTCATGTGTTTTAAAAATATATAGGGTGATTTTGGGATCAGGTAGGCGTTCGATAGAAACCCATATTACAAAACCACGAATTAAGAACAAACTCTATGTAATTCATGTAAAAAACCAGACATGTTCTACCATAATTTGAAAAATACATTGTGAGCTTGTTCAGGAAACGCTATGTATAATTATTTTACCTGGCCTAAGCACGAAACCATGCCCACATGAGAACACTACCAATGACCCATGTATCACCAAATGGCGTGTATTAATATAACACACCATCTAAATCCCCCTAATGTTTTGGCAATGTCAAGAAGGAAACATGGGTTAGATTCTATGTTCACATACCTGGCGTGTGGTTCCTCACAACATGCAGTGTACTTTCTTTCTTTCCCTCTCTAGGCCAATTTGGTATCCCAGTTTTACACAACTAGGTCTCCATCTATTCACACATGACATGTGTTCTGTATTATATAAAATGTAATCTACATTTTCAGAACACATGCCTAATCATCATCTGTATTTAGAGTACATGGGTTGGAAACCCGATCATACTATGTATCGTGTTGTCTGGATCTATACACCGTGTGATTTTATTTTTAATTTTCTCTCACTTTTATTATTTTCTATTAATTTTATTTCACAACTATTATTTCCGTTCCCGGTCATGGAATATGGACATAGATCTAGTGGGATGAGGCCCACACCTACTACATATAGGGAGCGACTCGCACGTGCTAGAGATAGGGAGCGACCAGCTTGTCAGATCCAGCTTAGGAGACCATCGACAACTTTAGGGACATACCCTACAGTATTGCACCTAACAAAATTAGTTATGTTACCTCCTCTACTACCGACACATAAATCCCTGACATAAACCACCGACCTAGTGAAACTGTGACCCCATATACTACTACTAAGCCATCTGGTCCAGCAGCTCCTGTTGTTAGCGTGCCACCATCTGGTGCAACCACACTGCCTTCAACAACTACCAAGGGCCCCAGTTCACGCGATATTTTTTTGGATCGACATCATCAGGTGTAGCTTCAATATCTTCCTGAACTGCCAACATTTCAGATCCATCCTCATCTTTAGATGGTGCAAAAACACCTATCGCTACTTTAGTAGGGCCTTGTTCTTTTGTGGTTGATGTACGAACACAACCAGCACCAATAACGGTCCAACCCAAACCCCATCCATGCCTCATCTTCATCGATCATCATCCTGTATCAGACAGTATGTTACATGTTTCTCACACAATGATTCAGTTGAGTGGCCAATTCATAGACATTATTGTTCCACAATTTTTGGGCATTTGGGAGGAGATTAAGGAGCTATTCAGGAAAATGCACTTGATTGAAACACTCCAGGACAATAATCCCACATTTTGAGATTTATTTTTTGAGGTTTATATGATATTAGAGATTGAAGGGACCAAAAATCCAGCGACACCTAACAATATGATGACTCGAGTCGATTCTAGCATAGCAGGCACTGGTTTTCACTCTCCATGGTAGAGTTTGGTTGGGGGTGTAGTTTCTACCCCCATCCAACCACCCACACCATCAGCTGATCTCCCCATATCCCTCTGACTGGCCATTTTTTACAACCATCTAGATATCATGGAGGGATTCCAGGGTGTTATGGACTAGATACTCACTAGGATAGAGATCATGCAAGTCCTTATCCTTCAGCACCGGTGAATTCCTCTACCACCAACACCTTCTCCTCATCCTGATCCTCGTCATTCATCATAACCGACACCGTTTACTGACTTGGATACTGATTCAATACTCCTATACACTACCAGACCAGTTGCTACTTTTACTATGCCTATATATTTACCAATCGAGCCTACCACACAGAGCATAGGCCAGGCGCCTCCAACTTTCGCTCCGGCTCCTCCTCCTCTTCCAGATCCCCATATTTTAGATAACCTCTATAGAGGTAAGACAATTACTATTTCATCACACTTATTTCAATATATATATATATATTGTGCTAATATTTTTATGTGATGGTTTTTATTCAGGCCTATTTCCTTTTCCATTTCATTCACATATACTCTAGAGAGTTATGGGCCTCTCTTTTTGACTTCTTTCCATCTTTTTGAGTTTGTTGTGATGGGATTATTATTTTGGTGTTTATTTTAATTAATCTTCTTTAGTTTACTTCTTTCATTCATACCATTCACCCTAGACCCACTCCAATTTTTCTCACACCCTCTTCTCTTCCTTAGTGTTGAACTAGTAGGATCATGTGTGGTTTTATGGTTGGGGAAGTGTATCTTGACTGCACTAGACTTTTACCTTAAAATGTTCTAGGAGACATCATTAAAAGATGAAATATATTAAAATGTAGATCATTATTATTATTATTTATAATTATTAGTAAAAAATTCATAGATGATATTTTTTAAATCTACATGATTATTTTAATTTTAAAGTATCCTAAAATGATTGATGATATAGTTTTATTTTTTATTTAACTTATTATTTATTTTCATTTATTATACTGGTAATTTTTATTTATATCATGAATTGATTGACCCGTTTTTGTCCTCATTACTAATTGGTATTCTGAACCCTTTGACATATATTTTCTTATAGAATCTTTCTTGAGAGATTCTTGGGATTTTATTGACTACTAAAACCTTTGATTTTTTCTTTCCAAAAAATAAATATTTTTGAAAGATATAAAAATGTATGTGGAATTTTATTATATTTTCATACCCTTTTAACTTGAGACCTATAATACATCTGACCTCAGTGAAAACAATAGAGTCCATGAAATTCCATGATAGGAAGACACGTTACAGGCCAATTTACCCTTCCCACCCTAATTATTTGATAGTATTCCATGATTATTTATTTGAGATTTAAAGAGGATGTTTGGAGATTCATGGTATATTCTGGTGAGAAACCATGAAATTATGTGTGGGGGAGTGTGATTCTTTTTCATTTGTGGGGAGGTGATCCTAAACCACTATTCACCGAATTTAGAGTGTCCCCACTTATGAAAAAAATAAAGAAATGATGAAAAAGTGGACCAAAATCATTCATTACACTTATTGATGGCTTACAAACCCATTATGGCAAGATAACGTGATGGTTATAATGAAATTTGACAAATATTTATGGGGAGGTATTCTCATTGATCTTTGTTATTGAATATCATGCTCTTTTTTTAGGAAGTCAGCCTCCCTTTCCAACCCTCGGAGATTATTTTTCACATCCTTACCTACCTACCAGTAGCCTCAGAAATAATTGAACATTATTGAAAGACATCATGATTTTTGTGATTTATTTTCTATGTATAGAATGTAAATACTAGAAATACCATGAATATAGTGCATATAATTGGGATTGAGCATAATTCTGATTTAATGATATTGAGTGATAAGTGTGATAATTTCTAGGGTGGCAGATCATTAACTAGCATGTGAATTAATGAAAAGATGAAACATGTAAATAAAAGAGGGTGAATTTTTTAATTTAGTTATGAATGAGGTATGATTATAATATCATTAAATTTGACATATGTTTTGTTCCTTTTAGGATATTCTAATATGGCTATAGTTTTTATAAGTATAATTAGTTGATTACTTCCCTTTTTAGAGTATAGATTTTATTTATTAGATGTTGAGATTTTTCATAAGGGAAAAAATGAAATAGCGTGGGGGAGTTTGACGTACCTGATTTATTCTTACCTTTTCATACATTTTATTGAGTATAAATTTTTTTCCAGAAGATACACATTGTTTTGGGGATAAAATGATGTATTTCATTGTTTATGGGGATTTTTAGGAGATTCTAGCCATAGTCGCAAATTGAAAGTGATAAGAATAAAACGTATTTCATGCATAACATGTACATTATATACAAAAGTCGTGTAACTTTTCCCTAACATGGTTTGACAGACAAGAAAAAATGCCTATATATCCGACCAGAGACAAGAAACAATGTATAAACTATTCACACTCCATGTAGTCACTTCTAGAAGTGGTTGGCAGTTGAAACAGACTATAAAAACTATGTGGGGTGGTGAAACACATCGTTTTCCCCACTAACTAAATAGATATGCATTTAAAATCAATGGAGTGGCACCGAAATCCACCTACTTATGGAGAAAGTAATGAAGAGACACTAGATTCAAGTACATGGTGTGCACTTTTCGGTAAATAAAATGTAGTCTAAATTTCTATAAATAGAGATGCATCTCTCATGGTTTTAGGTTGGATATCCTAGGGGGAGGTGCTTCCTACCTCTTGAATGATATCCATCAAATAAAAAAAATTAGTTTTCTTCATTCTTTCATTCTTGTTTTAGTGTAATTTCCCCTCTACCTCTTCATCCCTCTCGTATCCCTTGTTGGGGTTGAGTTTCTTCTCAACCCACACACCGTGACCATTTCAATAAGAGGAAGTTCTTCCCGTGTTGGGGTTGTAATAAGATTCATGGATATGTGTAATTAAAATAATGAAGTGTTTATTTTATTATGAGTATTGTTTTATAGTTTATTTAACAAATTGAATTCTATTTTAACCATCGATGTTGTATCAGACCAAGAACAAAACCCAAAGTGAAACAGTAAGAAGTTATAGTGGAAGAACCGATGACCATTGGGTGATACCATTACCACTATTTTAGGGGTAAAGAATTTAAACATGTTTTAAGTGAATAATCGTTCGACCAAGTAGTTATCCTTTAAATTATGTAATTATTCATTATCGTACTGAGAAAAAATATTTTAATTGAATCCCCATGGTCAAAGGATCATATATAATTTTTAGGCTAAATAATTAATATATAAATAAAGCATAATTGAAATAAATCCCCAAAAAATTTTCATTTTATATTTTTGTCTCTTATTTTATTTTTAAGTCAATTATATCTAATAGTTTCACTTTATCTTATGTTCCCTTCATTCAATCAATTTGGTCTGGATAATCGAATAAGACTCATCTGACTCATGCTGGTTATTAATTTTCCATTTCCCTGTGGGATCAACCCTGACTGCTGCTAGCTACATAGTTAGTCAATTCAAAAGGGAACAAAAATTTTCAATTTCCTGCACCTCATGATGAGAGTGGTTAAATTATATCTTCATTCCTAGGGAACAAAAAAAAGTGACATGAGTCTAAATTGAGGTTGGTTTACCCAGATTTGTTTTCTTCCACATTCTTGATTCTTTTTTGGGACCCTCAACCCCACATTCTATGGATTATTATTCTATTGGGATGAGTATGATCTACCTTGAGAGGAATTTTATCTGAATTATCTAGTGTTTCTGTACCCATACCCTGAGGAATATTATCTATACAATGATGATGTGTTACAATATGAGGAATACTCATGTACATTTTTCACCCCACCCATTCCTCCATCACATCCTTAAATATATTTGCAGAATACTAAAAGATTAATGTTAATGATGGACGACTTTACCACCGTCTAGTTGGACCAAACCAAAAGGTTGGGATCAAATCGAACTATTATTGAGAAACATTCAGAGAAAATCAATCATATGGATACTCTGATTGAGTTGGATGTTGGATCTGCTAATTATCTTTCAAATGGGGTGGAATGTTATAATGTGATCCCCACCTATAAATCATACGAAAATTACAAACATGATTTTCAAAACTGAATCATAGAATATGGGGACACATCACATCATTTTAATACCGAATTTGATCAATTTGTTTGTGCAACCCCTCCGTTTATAATTTACCTTCTCTGAAGGACTCATGTGATTCTTCGTAGGTTTTCAACATTACAAAGAAGGAACCCCAGGAGTTAAAATATATTCGGAATAATAATAAGAAACAAATCTAACTTTGGAATAAATGGGCCACAGATCAAGGATACTAAAAGATTCCTCCTAAACCACCTGAAGATCATGAAACAAGGCAGAAAGATGAGGGTTCCATATATATGTGGTGGTTTGAGCTGCAAAAGCCACACACACCTTCGTATTATGTGTATCTAATAGAGATCTAGTTGAGAAAAAGAACTAAAACAAAGGCCCTTATTGGGGTAAATCCCAACCACTACTATCTATTGCATCCCTTTCTTTTTTTAACAAACACATGGTGTGTACATCCATTCCGCATATAGTTTACCACCAATTAACTCAATTATTGTTGAAATAAGATCTTCTTACACACTGTGTGTACAATGGTACATGGCATGTAATCTTCTTTTTGAATTCATATTATAATATAACTATTTTCATAAGTAAATATTAATTAAGTTAATAAATAGGAATGAAGCATGTGCTAATGGAAAGGTTACTAGAGTGTATTTGAGACATCACCAGTTCGAATCATTCTTAACCTACCTTTAGTATATGATTAATTATTTTTAATACTAAATTTTAAATCAAAAGGCATGTGTAATATTTTCAAAAGTAAATAAAACCATTTAAAAATGGAATAGAACTCATGGTGGGGCTGAATAGGATTGTGGGGTCGTAGCTCATGGATCCAAAAGACCAGGGTTTGAGTCCTGTTATCCGGTTTAGTTGCATCATTTTTCACCTAAGTAAAACCGCACAACATGTATTTTGATAAAAAAAAGTGTGACCTGTTTTAATTAATAATTTAAAACATTTAAAAATAATAATAAACCACCCTAGTGTGATGTGGGTTTTTTTTTCAGAGTTTCACCTCGGATTCCAAAGACCAGGTTTCTACATGACTAATCTCCCAGCATCATCCTAATCATTCAAAAATTAAAGCCATGTGTTGTGCATCCTTTAATTCACTATGTTGTAATGAAACTATGATTTATGTATTAAAAGAATAATAAAAATTCTAGTACTACAGCGTTTTCTCTAGTGGTTGAGGGTGTGTGTTAAGATTAACTCATCGATAGTTCGAATTGTACACCGAGCACCAGACCATTGATTGTAGTTTAATTTTTCTAATTTTTTGACACACATTGTGTTTTTATTTGATAGACTATATTAATATATATTTTTTTTTGTTTATATATATAATAATTTATCATTTTATAATTTTAAATAATAATAAAAATTAATTTATTAAAATAACTATACATAATTATGCTTAAAAAGAACACATGGAATGTCATTTATTATACACACCATGTATACCAACTATGAAACATGGGAACCATAACTAAGCTAACATCTTGTCACAAACCCCTATCTATTTTTTCTCTTGATGAATTTATCGCATGCCTCATTACTTCTAACCATTGAATCCCTCATTTTGGTATGATTCAGGCCCAATTTCCATCTTCATTGTGATCTGCAATCTAGGTATGTTGTTCTTTCTTATATATCTTAGAGTTTTATAAATATATATGGGGATTTTTTGATTTGGTAGGAGTTTTGATGAAATTTGTAGTACATAGACTTGAAAAAAGCACACACACCATGTACTTCATGTACATGACCACACACATTATAAAATAATTTGAAAAACACATCGAATTTCTATTTGGGACACACCGTATATAATGCTTCTACCCAGCCTGAGCATTGAACAATGTCCATAGGAACACATGTCCACTGACCCATGTATCACAATATAGAGTGTATAAACATAACACACCATGTAATTCCCCCTAAATATTTTTCCATGTTAAGATGGCTATAAGGGTTGGAATCCATGTTCTCATACATTAAGTGTGGTGACTCACAACATGCCTTGTAATTTATTTTTTCCCTCTCTAGGCCGAGGCTGTATCGCTGTGATATACGGCTAGGTCCCTGTTTATACACACATGGGGTGTGTCATCTATTACACATAGTGTAATCTATATTTTATCAGCACATTCCCACTCAGTGTGTGTATCAAGAGTACATGGGTGGGGAAAATGATCATAATACACACCGTGTTTTTTTCATCTACACTCCGGGTGATTGACTTTTAGTGTTTTCCCATTTTTATTATTTTCTTTTTATTATCTGTTCTTCTTTCCATTCCAGATCAGGGAAGACAAATACAAGGCTAGTGGAAAGCAACATACACCTACAACAGATGGGTAGCGACCTACACATCAGATCCAGCTTAGGAGATCTGTGGAACCTTCAGTTATATATCCTCTGATATCTCAACCACCAACTTTAGTGGTATTATCTCTAATCCTAAGGGAACCCACATCTTTGACATCAGTGGTCGGCCTGGTAGAAACTGCGACCCCTTCAACCACTATCAATTCATCTTCTCTAGAAACTACTACTACCATCACACCACCATCAGGTGCGACCTCACCACATTCTATAGAAACTAAGGGCCCTAGTACCGCTAATCATCCTGCCAGGACAACCTCATCAGGAATAGCTATGACATATTCACTAGATATAACCGCATTAGATCCATCCTCATCTACAGTACACATATTCCCATCATTACTTCAGAAGGACCTTGTTATTTTATGGAAGATTCTCTAGCATAGCTGGCACCTGCAGCGGTCCAACCCCATCCCAATCCATTCATCATATATAACTAGAATAATCCCATAGTAGATAGTTTGCATTGATATTTGCACCGAATGATCCAGATGAGTAGTCAATTCTTGTAAATTACCATTCCATCGTGTATCGGTGTTTGGGAGGAGATTGAGGAGCTCCTCGGGCACACGCACCTGATCAATAAACTCTAGGTCAACACTCTCTCATTCTTCAATTTATTTTTATGGATTTCTATGACATTAGATGTCAAAAATCCCACATATTGATCAACACATAGTGATATAGTGACTCCAATCTAATTCCAGCTTAACAGCCATCACTTTTCAGTCACCATGGCAAACATCAGTTGGTGATGTGGTTTATACCCCCATCCAACAACCTGAATGCTCAGATGATCTTCCAATCTAACTATGCATGTCCATCTTGGACCTCCGATAGGAGACTTTGGACCGACACCACATAATCATGTAGAGACACTTGGATGTTACAGATCATAGAATCACTAGGATAGATATCATGCTATGCCTTGTCCTTCAGCACTTGGTAATTCCTCTATCACCAGCGATTGATCCTCATTATGATCCTCATCCTTCAACATCACCAGAATAATTTACTAATCTATCCATTGATTCAGTACTCCTATCCACTTCCATTCCAGTTGCTACTTTGGTATCCATGATAGATGTATCAATCAAGCCTACCACACAGAGCGAGGACCCAGTACCTCCGGATTCAACTACGACTCCCTTCCTCTTTTGAATCCACAGTTTTCAGATAGTTCCTCTTATGAGGTGACATAGTGACAGTTTCTGCACAATAATTGCATTATATATATATATTATTATATTATTGTAATGTGATGGTTTTTATACCCGCATATTAATTTTTTCCATGTTATTCATAGGTACTCTTGAGAATTTTGGGAATCTCCTTTCGACTTCATTCAATCTTTTCAAGTTCACAATGAATGGAGTATTATCTTGATGTTTATTTTCTTTAATCTTATTTAGTTTACATCTTTTGTTACTCCCCCTCAAACTAGCCCAACTTTTCTTTGTCCCATATTCAATTATCTTCCTAAGTTTTACACTTGGAGGACCATGTGGAGTATTAAATGTGGGGGAGCATCTCTATATTACACTAGTATTTTCCCTTAAACTAATCTAGGAGACATAATTTATAGATGATATATTTTAAAATGTGTAAATTTTGATTAATTGTAATTATAATTAATAAATACATAGATTTGAAATTTCAAATATACATTCTTATTTAATGTTTAAAATTTTAAAAAAAAATTTTTGATAAAGTTTTATTTTATATTTTAATTATTATCTATTTTCATTTATTAGACTAATCATTTCTATTCATGTCATGACCAGATTTCCACTTTATTTTCCTCATTCAAGAGAGGTATTCTGAAACCTTTGACATATTCTTTCTTATACCCTTATTATTGAGATATTGTTGGGATATGTAGGACTACTAGAACTCATGAGTTTTTCTTTTAAAACATGAAAATTTGGAATCACATTAAAATTACCACGGCATTTGATTGATATTTTCAGCGACTTTGACCTTGATACCTACCCTACATCTGACTTCTATGGAAACTATAGAGACCATTAAATTCCTTGATAAGAATCCACATTACAATCATGTTTATGGTTCCTAAACTCATTCTTTTATAATGTTTCATGATTATTTGTTTGAGGTTTTAAGATACAATTTGGTGATTAATGGTATATTCTAGTGAGCAACCATGAAATCAGTTTTGGGAAGTGTGCCTCCATTTAATTTTAGAAGAAGGGTTCCTAAACCACTATTTATTGTATTCTAAGATTTCCCTCTTTAAAAATTTAAAAATTATGAAAAATAGGGAAAAAATCATTCATTACACTTATTGATGATTTACAAACCTATGTTACAAAGAAAATATCATGGTAATAGAGACCTTGGAGAGATCTTAATAGGGATTTATTTTAATTGATTTTTTTTTGTTGAATATCATGATTTTTCATTTAAAAATGCAACCTCTTATTTCAAGCATCTTAGATTAGGTTTCACATCATTACCTACCTACCCTTATCCTCAAAAATATTTGAGCCTTATTGAATATACTCATGATTTTTGGGATATAATTTCTATGTGGAGAATGAAAATACTTACAATCCTATGGATAAAGTGAATATAATTTTGATGGCGGATAACTATTATCAAATGATCTCAAGTGATGACTGTTACATTTTCTTGTGAGTTTGATCCTCAAGTGGAATGTGTATTTAAGAAAAGATGAAAAATGTAAATAAAAAAGGATGAAAGTATTTAATTGAATTATAATTGAGACATGATTAGAATATATTTGAATTTAAAATATGTTTTGTTACATTTAAAGTCCTATTATATCGGTATAGTATTTATAAGTATAATTAGTTGAATGATTCCCTTTTTAGAGTTTGGATTATATTAAATAGATATGGATATTTTTAAGGGAAGGAAGGTGACTAAGTGTGGGGGAGTATTTTGTACCCATTTTTTGACTTACCATTTAATACATTTTATTGAGTGTAAAAAACATTTTATCACTGGATACATATTGTTTTGTGGATAAAATTATTTCTTTCGGCATTCTTGGTGCTTTTCAAGAGATTACAGCCAAAGTCACAAATCAGAAGTGATCAAAATAAAAATTCATTTATATATGGCTTGTATATTATAAACACACAGAATGTAATCTTTCCATTACACGGTTTGGGTTACCCAAATACATTCCCATGTAGCCAACCCAAGGAAAAACGTTGTGTATAAAATTTTTACGTGCCTTTTAGTCCATTCCAGAAGTGGTTGGGGGCTGAAACAGATTGTACACACATTATTTGGTGTGCAACACGCTATGTACAACCCCGACTGACTGAAGACGTGTTGAAAATAAAAGGGGATTCATGGTAGGCTACATAATAGTATAGAAACAAAGAAGATCTAGTTGACTCAAGAACACAGTGTGTACTTTTGAGTACATGCTGTATAGCAAGATTTTCTATAAATAGATAGGTACCACTCATGGTTTGAGGGTGGATATTCAAGGGGGAGGTGCTTCTTCTCTACCGAATTATCTCCCATAAATCCAAAAATTTTGGATTCTCTTCATTTATTCATTCCGGTTTTAGTGTAATTTCACCTCTACAACTTCATCCTAATTATATCCATGGCCGGGATTGTGTTTATGATGGACCCAAACAACTTTACTAGGGTCATAAGAGGATATTTGTTTCTCATTGTGGGGTTGTATTAATATTATGGGAGATGTGTAATTAAAATTCTGAAGTTTTTCTTTTATTATTATTTTCTATTTAAAATTTCCTTAATGAATTGAATTACATATTGAATATTGGTGTTTTTACAGAAAAATAATGACACCAGTAGTGAAAACTAAATGATTTAGAGTTGGAGACTCCATGACAATTGGGTTTTCTAGTTTTCACTATTTTAGTGGTTAAAAATTTAAATGTGTTATAAGTGAATAATCAATAGACCAATGATTATCCTTTAAATTACATCATTATTATTTATAACACCATTAAACAATAGTTTAATTGAATTCCCTTGGAAAAAAGTTAAATTATAATTTGGATACAAAATAAATAATATTTCAATAAACCATAATTTAATTGAAACACTGACATAATTTTTTTTCAGATTGCTCCATCTCCTCTTCTATTACTATGTCAATTATCACCAATAGTTTCACTTTGTCTTTTGTTACCTTATTTATATCAATTTTTCTAGATAATATAATGAGACTCATTTGACTCATTTTAGTTATTTATTTTATATTTTTTGGTTAGATTGACCCCAATTACTACTAGCTACCCAGTTAGTCAATTCTGAAGAGATTTTTTTTTCAATTTTCTGCACCTCATAACAAGAGCGGTCAATAGAGAATAAATTATCTACAGAAGGGTGAGTGGAATGTCCAGGCTGATTCAAGTAGACCATGACATCCTGGGATATGTGGGGTGACTTCCTAGATTTCTAGTATTTTCACGGAGGAGTAGGGAATACATATGGCTAATATTTCTCCAGAAGTATATTTTTTTCGAGGGATTATTAGAGATTATGTTTCTAGATTACGTAATGAGATAGAGTTATATTTTACGATCAATATTATTTTAGGAGTAGCTCCAGGATCCATTCCTCCATACAAAATGTCACTTACTGAGCTCTAAAAATTTAAGATGCAATTCGAGGATTTAGAGTCCAATGGTATTATACGTCATAGTAATTCCTTCTAGGATTCATCCATGATTTTTTCAAATAAGGTGGATTCAACATTTCATTTATGTATGGATTAAATTTGGTTAAACTATTTTAATGTTATGAAACTTTATCCATAAACTTGAATAGATGATCTGTTTTATTCGTTAGGAGGATCTAGGGTGTTTTCTAAGATTGACCTATACTCGGGAGATCATCAGGTGTGTGTCAGACCTTTAGACATAACTCATACAAAGTTTAATAGTAGGAATGATATATATAAGTATCTGGTTATTCCATTCGGTCTTAAAAATGTTCTTTCCATATTTAAATATTTTATTAACATGATTTTCCACCCATAACCAGATTTTTTTAAATGTATTTGTGGATGACATCTAAGTGTATTCTCAGACTCATAGAAACCATGATAAACACCTCGAGATCATTTGGAATACAATGATAGAGAATCATATTTATTTTAAGATTTATAACAAAGCTTCTAGATCTAACACATTCACATATTTGGTTATATTATCTCAAAATCAAGAGTATTTATTGTCCCACATAAGGTGAGTGTTGTGGTTTCCTTGGGGGAATCCAAAGAATGTGTTTAGCATACAGAATTTGTTGGGAATGGATCGATATTATAGTTATTTCATATAGGAATTTTCAAAAATTCCTTTAACCCTTATTAGTATTATAAAGAAGAGTGTTATGTTCATGTGGTCAGCAGAGTAAGAGAAATCCTTTAACGAATAGAAAGGAAGACTGGTTTCAAAAGATATTTTGATCCTTCTAGAGCTTGGAAGAGGCTATACGATGTCCTGTGATGCATCATAAATTATCTTAATTAAAGTGATAATGTGGGAGGGTAGATTCATTTCATATAGATCTTAGCAGTTGGTGCCTCATGAGAGAAATTACATGACACATGAACTTGAGCTTGTGGCATTTGTTCGTGACTTACACTGCTGGAGACACTATCTGATGGGGGAGAAGTATGTGGTGTATATAGACCACACGAGTCTCAAACAAAACATTAAATAGCATGACTTGAATCAAAAACAATGAAAATGGGTCAAATATCCCTTTTTCCCTTTAAACATTGAGCTTACATATATACCAAGAAATGGTAATGTGGTAGAGGATGCCCCGAGTCAGAAAACATAATCACATGTCATATATGAAGCCAGTGATGAATGAAAATTGATGAAACTATTTTCTGAGATGCATCTATAGTTTCCTTAGAGTCACAATTAGTCTTCTATTACAGCCTTAATAGTTACCTCTTCCCTCCTTGAGAAGATAATATGTCGGCAGTCCTTAGATCTAGATGCCTTGGTTCTCCAGGAAATTAATTTAGGAGAGTACCCACCTACGGATTGGTATATGGATAGAGACAATGTTCTTATTATACATGGTTGTATCTAGGTACTTATAGATATGGTAATGGAACTTATTTGATATTACCATGATTCTAAATGGTATGTTCATCCAAGAATCTCTAATATGTATCAAGATATGTGATGCAATATTGGTGGCCTAGGATGAAATTTTTTATTTCATGTTTTAGAAATAGGTGTACCACCTATAAACTGGTGAAGGTGGACCGATGATGACATATATTCCCATTAAAACCATTAACAGTCCCAGAATGGAAATGTTAAGACTATTATATGTATATTTTAGTCAGATCACTGAGGTCACCAAGAGGTTGGAACACTCTTTGGGTAGATATTGATCAAATTATGAATGTATCCCACTACCTTTCTATATAGGAGGCTTTCTTATCTCATCATATGGGAAGATCATATTTCAATGATATCTTATGGCTACACAGGGTCCCTCATACTATCATTTAAGATATGGATTATTTTTTTAAATCGAGGTTCTTATTAGCACAACATTCCACCGTCAGACCGATGGCCTGTCAGAACAAACGATACATGTTTTATAGGAAATGATTCGAGCATGTTTCATTGATTTTGATTTTTCATGGGAGAGGTCTATCACTCTCATTGAGTTCACCTATAATAATTTGTTTTAGGAGTTGATTCATATGGATCCCTATGATGCCTTTTATGGTAGTTCATTTAATTTCCCCCTATGCGGGCTAGAGGTAGGATATGTAATACTATAAGGTTCTAATCTCGTGCAAGAGAGTTTAGAGTAGGTTAAACTGATAAAGAATTGTATTTCAACTACCACATCTGGGGAGAAATATTATGTTAATCATCATCAATGACATTGGGAGTTTGAGTTTGGGGATTGTGTTTTCTTGGGGGGTATCGCCCAGGTTTGAGAATAAATGAATACAGAGGAAAATGAATATTTAATTGATTTTTTTTCAGGCCATTTAAAATTATATATATAGTCATGTTGGAAACCTATCAATTTCTACTACTTCAAAGGTATCATTCCATATACAAAGTCTTCAAAATTTCCTAGTTTCACAATTGTCGTGCAGAAATATCTCATACATTTGATCCAGAGGAGGATGAGTTAGATGCTAATGCTTCTTTTGAGGAGTATATTATACACACAAATGACTAGAAAATGAAGGCTCTCTGAGGAAAATATGTCCTATTAGAATGGGTGATATCGTAGCAAGGAAATGTATAAGATGAGACATGTTAGTGGGATGATGATGTATGTGACCAATGCTTGTATTTGGTCATAGATAGTGTTTCACATCCCTTCAAAGGTGAACTCATGGATGAGTTACTTTAAGGGGGAAGACTTTAAGAACCCATTTTTTCACTTAGGTATGGATCCATTAAATTTTTTCATTAAGATCTTGTAATGTTATAGTTTTTTAGAACCTAAAGTTGGGTCATGAAATAATTTGGTTTTTTTGGACAATAAGAGGTAACATGGCTTTAGGTTGGCTGAAATCCAATTACACACTATGTTAATGGAATGAACTATGTGTATTGGTCTAGCCATTATAGTTCACATTATGTATGGTTTTTCCCAGGGAGGAAGACCTTGGTATTTAGGTGATGTGTAAAGCACTTAAAATATGTTTAAATTCCCAAATTGTTTTTTAAAAAAGAGTTAGGTGACTCATTTTTAGATAGAACCCTCACATATCAATCTCTCACATGTAGGACCCCCCCTAAGTCACCCTATGTTAGGTTTATCCCCTAATTCTCCATTAATACTCTGATTTTATATCCATCTATCATGTTGGAAGCATGCTTGTATGTGCTTCAATTCTTATCTCATTTAGTTCTTATTCTTTGTCCCAGTTATCATATTTTGGTACCAGATATTATGCCCTTTTTTAGGGCATTGAACCATTCCTCAATTTTTTTCTGTTCCAGAATAAACTAAAGGCTGATACAAGAGGATAGTTTTGAGATCTTATGGTAGGTGATCTATGACTCATCCATTATGTCTCACCATTTTATAAACTCATATCATTTTGGACATGCCGAATTTATTGGGTGTTTCATATATAATTCATGTGAGTTGATTATAATAATTATTCTCATATTCTAGACCCCCATGTACTTATGTTATTCATCATTGAAGGTTATGTCCTCAATGCCTACCACCATATATAGTGTGTTTCCTCTTATTTATGATTTTAGTAGCTTATATTGACAAACTGTTTCATTATTTTGGTCACATAATCTCATATTTATAAAGGTTCATGTTTTAGTTAAATGAATTTGTTGCTAATGGGTGTTAAATTTTAGTATAACGCGACACTTTTAAGGTAAGTGCATCAAATTAATCAATGGATATTTTAATTTTTAATTAGGGAGTATATTATATATATCAATTGTCCTTGGTTACAATAATTCCATGACTTTTTTCATATTTGTAACACAACTTTCCATGATCCATGGAAAGAATTGGAGTGATCCTTATTGATGATTAAGTAATAACTTTATAAATGATTTCTTGTCCTTGAGATGTATTTTCATAGTAAAGGAAGGTACATAATGAATAGAATTGATTTCTTAAATGTAATGATCATTACATAGGAAAAGTTTTTAAATGAATCAAGTATAAGGTGCTTAATTCATATAGTCCTAGAAAATTTTCAGGCATGATCAGAATCAAGATAGCCTTGGATTACCGAGGTAATGCCTTGAGCAATAATGGATTCCATTCTAAATTAAGGATTCCAGCTACTGAGGAAGATACCCACCATGGAACCTGATCCTTTTCTACTAGTGGATTCACAACATGACACCATAGGAACCCTTTATTATCATTTATAAATTAGGATTACTTGGATACACTCCTTGGATCTAGAATAAAATATTTAGACACTTGGAACCATGTATAAAACCATTGGTCCCAATTATTTTTTATCTTATTTTACCTTGGATGAGATCCTCATATTCGTTTAGAATAATATTACAATGGAATGCCT
Organism: Viscum album; assembly: GCA_963277665.1. NCBI lineage: Eukaryota > Viridiplantae > Streptophyta > Magnoliopsida > Santalales > Viscaceae > Viscum > Viscum album. The sequence continues at coordinate 93,800,314 of OY728125.1, forward strand.
TTGGTGATGCCCCTTGGATTACACGCAGACCCATTTATCTAGTGTGTAAGATATTATTGAGTTGGATAAACATCTAAGGTCATGGATTCTTTTTTTATTACCTTGGATAAACTTTATTATTATTATTATTATTTTATGATGCCTTGTTATATCTTTGATCTTTTATTGTCATTATCATGATATATGGTTAGTGATTTTATATCTCACATGACCTAATTTTATAAACTAATTTTTTTAATAAAACGATTAAATGTTAAGAAAATTATTGAGGATGAAGTATGTATGATGGTATTTAAATTGTTCTACTATATTTACTTCCATATATATATATGATTGTACAATATTTCTTTTTATATTTCATAGACTATATAGTATAAAATTCATTGGTTATGGCCTAATAAAATTTATATCACACACTATCCATGAAGCCATTGGTACCCGGCAATATTTCCTATATGTAGGAGTTGAAAATGGGAAGCATCCCTCTTTGGAAACCTGATATTGATTGATTTCTTAAGATTGATCATGTCAGCAGATGATCGGGCCAATGATCTGGATTTTGGATAGTTTTCAGATTCTTTTTTATTCTTTTGTATATCATGTAATGCCTTCTTCCATGTATAAATGACTTCTTCTATTATAGATTCATTTCATAATTTTTTATCATATTTTATTTGTGAGTTAGTTTCTATCTTTTCTATTATTATACGTGTCTCTAGTTATTTATTTTTTCTATCTACTTTCCTGATGGTGGGTTACCAGTCTAGTTGACTATAGCACCTCTTTCTATTGTGCCTTTTATTTAAATATGATTATGTTATTTATATATTATACCATATTTTTTATGTTCCACTTCAGTAATAAGGGAATAGTCTCCCCAAATACACAACACAGGACCTCAGTACTTGTCTACATCCTCTAGTGTTTGGGGAGATTCACTTGAGGTTGTGTAGCTATTCGGGCTTGGGGAACCTTTGAGTGGAACTTGGGTTTGGGAAATAACACCAATGTTCATACAAGTGACTAGGATATGGTTTATAATATCAACCATGTCCTATTTATGTTTTTCTTTTTCTTTTATTATAACCATATCAACCACTTAAGATTAAACAATATTGAAATTATCGCAATGGGTAAAAGGGTTAATGGAGGGTTAAAAAAACTAAAAGGGTAAAACTGTAATCTATACATATCAATATTTTATTATATATGAGTATTTTGACTCATAATATTCTTATATTTGAATATAATGAATTTGGGACCATTTTTACATCAACAATAATTTATATTAATTCAATATTTTCGAAAATTTCAAGAGTTCCCCTCCACTCTTTTATAAAATGGCTCCTATTATTCTCATATATTAACAGTTAAATAACTAGTTATTTATCAAATATCTACCCAACTATATTTCTTACATCTCAAAACATGTACTATATGAATTTTTGTAATTAAAAAACAACTTAGGATTGATTTTTTTGAAAACCTTAAGAGGTTCTCTGAAGAAGAGTTATTGTTTTTAATCATGTTTTATTGTTTATTTATTCTTACACATCCTTAATAATATAATATAAAAATTTTATAATTCCATTAGTATCTTCAATATACTATGATGTTATTATGGTAATTTAATTATCTATATCCATGTCATCTTAAATCAAATGGGAACCAAAACCATCATTTGTGTCTACAATGAACTACCGCTTTATGAACCGATCTAATTTGTTTTCCATCACCACATATCATGAATGGACATAATGTAGGATTTAATTTACATATAATATATAAATTAAAAATTTCTAGTTATTAAAATACAATTTATCATTTAGTTTCATACATTTCCATTCACTGAAAATTGATTACATCATTCATGCGTATTTGTGGACTACTACGTCCTTAAGGCGACGCGATTAATTATCCATAACCACATCACATTTATTAAATATATTTAATGAAATAATATGTTATTTATGATATTATTATCATTATTTAATGATAAAATACTAGTTACCGTATTTCCACAATGACCATTGAAAAATAGAAATGTTACTCATGCGTACCTACGACCTACAGTCTTCATGATTGAAAGGTAGATAATTTTTCATAACCATATTTTGTGGTTTATTTTTAAAAAATATATTGATGTATAAAATTGATAATAATTTCCTGATTATTATTCTAGATATAATGATGTAATTTCCTCTTTAACCATAATCTACATACCAATGTTATTTTGGACTGATGTGTCAAATATTGTAAAAACATTTGACATAAACTCAATTGACTAAGAAATTTAATATAAAAGGTTTTGAAAATAATAAAAAGAATAATAAAATAGAAAATGGTATTCAATAAAGTAAACATAACCTGATATTATTATTTAGTAATTTAAATAACACACATGATGATCCATACTCATGTTAAGAGACCTTAATTTAAATATCTTCTTCTAATGTTTTCATTCTAGATATTTTTATTCCAAATAAATTTATTTGAAATTATTTTAAGGATTCTATTATGTGAAAATAAGAAAATTATAACGTATATTTTATGTATATTTTTACTTTTTTTAATGGTTTTCAAATGGAATATTTTTAGATAATGTTTTGACTTTATTTACAAAAGACAACAGTAATATTATTTTTCAACAAATACAACAATACACATTTTCCCATCACCATAACCATTATTTTATGTCTTCCATATTTTATAACATTTCATTTTCGATTTAAATAAAACCAATATTTCCCTTCATTTTGGGTATTTTGGTATTGTAAAAGGGGTTTGAAAAGAAATAATATCTTAATATCTGAAAGTGTTTTTCATATGGGGTTAAAAATGTTATTAAGTTGTTTATGATGAAATGTGGAATGAATAATTTTTTTAATTATATATACCTTGAAAGATGTTTATAATAATTTATTATCTTTATATCCTATAATATGGATGCACCCAGATAGAGCTCAAATGAATTTGGTATTATTGGAAGTTGACTGTATAATCATTCCATTATTTAAGGGTTCTATAAGGGTTTTATGAAGATTATATCCCATCTAGGATAAATGAATTTTCTATTGTTACTTATTTTTTTTGTGTAAGACATTTGACATAAAAAAGAAATCTAAATATATATATTTTTAAAGAAATTTTAATGGCCTTTCTAGTAAAAAAGACTGTTTTTAAGAAATTGTTTTTCATGTGTTCTCGTGATTTCTATGAAACCCTCATGATTTTTATTTTCATTTTATTTTTTCTTTTAAAGTGATTTATTAAAATATTTGATCTATAAATCTGATTTATTGAGTAAAAAAAATGATTATTTGAGTTTAGGGTATTAATTAATTATACTAGTTGATCATTGATAGGAACCACTAAAAACACATCCTAGAATGATGATGATATATTGATCTAGAGAATAGAACCATCTAAAAGCTAAATATCCAAGATAAATGGACCAATTATTTTTTGAATAAAATGTAAATATGATAATGTTTTCCACATGATATAATTTTATGGAATTAATATGATATTTAATCACTAGAAGATCACTACCCATTTCATGAATTTTCTGGTCAAGGGGGGGGGGGGGAATGACGATTTAATTTAGTGGGTTGATGTGGGAGACTAACTAAAAATATATTGCTATATATAATTACATAGCTTCTAAATTTCAAATAAAAATTCATGATAAGTATTATCGACATGGTAATATAAAATATTAGTATCTATCATCATCTGATTGAGGTAGTATGTACTATTCTATATTCCCACACTATTATTCTAAGCGAGTGGGAATAGAGAGATCCCTCTAATTTTTTCACATAAGGAAGAAGGTTTTTACATAGATAGAGAACATCAAAAACATATTATGAATTATGTATTATAGGACTTTGTTGAATATAATATCTAACTCCTCATCCAACTGGAATGTTTCAGACTTCTTCGTCAATATTTATAAATACATTCACATCCCTTATAAGTTGAAATTAACACACCTTTAATGTTCCTAAAATAATTTTAAACTCCTAAAAAATCACAAATTAATTAGTTGGGAACATTAAGGATAAATTTTATTTCTATGTGTTAATCTTAGTACCTCTTTATTAGATATTGAATATATGAAATTTACTAAAGGGAAACCAAATACAAACTTCAAGGGTTTTATAATTAGATTAGGGGTGGGGATCATGGAAAACATTTTATGAAGTTATCCAAGATTATAATATAATTGGTTATATTTGACCACCAAATCATCCACATACAACTCAATAATTTTTCTTATAATGATATTGAATTTATGGTGCATATTCAACTAATGGGTTTCTATTGAATTATTGATGAAAAATTGAACACCTTTTAATAGAATGTTCCATGATGTTCTAGAACCCAATAAAGAATTCATATTTAGGGGATATCTATATTGGATTGTACTAGGATTATTCATTCAAAAAGAAGAGGTCCTAGAGTCCTATTGTTACATTTATCAAAATATATGGGATCAGAATAGGGAAGTCACTTTTTTGATAGTCGAGTTTGAGATTTTGAAAGTTAATAAATATCTTGATATGCCAATTTATCCTCATGAGTATGAATATTTTGGTTATCCAAACAGTGTATTCGAAATAAATAATGAAGTTGTCTTTAATCAACATGTCAAAGTCATCTGTGATCATGTCACTATAGAGTAATGGATCCATCTAGGAACCGTTTTCCCATCTATGATGACTAATGCGAAGGCCCATATAGTAGAAAATGAAATGATGATACATCCCTAGAATCTAAATATTATTCTATTTAAATATATCATGATGTTTATTAATTAATAGTACATATGACTATTTTTCATTCCTAGGAGTGAAAACAATATCCAATGTTGTCCTCATGTCTCCCTCTATAATGATATTTCCCAATACCAATTCATCAATAACGGTGAAAAATCCATTATAAAACACATTATGGGAATCTTCGAACCATTTCTTATCAATAGATGGAGATATATATAGGGAATTAAACACCTCATCTATATATGGTTACGTAGTGAAATCACCTACCAATTTTGGGGAAGAATCCTTAGACTAAATATATGCCATTTTGGTTATATAAGGGCCATGTTAGAAGATATCGTGGATCACAACCATTATAATATTCATTTTCCTAGTTTACCCATCATTTTAAAACACTACAAATCAATTTAATACCAATTAAATTATATTTCCATTATATATAAATGAGTAATAAAATATTTTTTCAAAGACATGGGGTGAACAATTCGACACATATTAGGAGAGAGTCTATAAAAAGGATATTTTTCTATACCTGGAATAAAAAAAAGTGATCTAAGTGAATTCTACTGTTTTTGGCATAGTAAAGTTTCATTATGTATATTTTTTTGATTAATATAATTAATTGGTAGTAAACAATTCATACTCAAGTAATCATAGGATTTTTGTACATCATGATAAAGTCTGTAGGCCAGTTGATGAGTTCGGATCCTTTTACAGAGGGGGAAATTAATATCCTTTTGTAGTAAAGAACATCAATGTATTTAGTTTAAAATGATATAATGTGGAATCATAACCATGGAGAAAACCTACTCAATAATTAAGGGAGTTTTTAGGTAACAATGATATGTTTAAGTGATTCCGGCATGAATGTGTGTCGAAGGTAACCCTAAAATGAAAAATTATATGATTACATTATGCATTTAAATTTAAATAAATCATTTCATACCTATAGATCTAAATACATGGAACACCAAAACAATTTTAAAATTAATTATTTCTCTATGGTATTATATTAAAATGAAAATCTAAATTAATTATGTGCAATTTAAATGAAATTTAAATATATAAATGAAAAATGATAAAAAACATAAGTAAATAATAATAATATAAGTTCGATATTACCAACATCATGATCTTCGGTGATATTCATACAAGAAATGATATCTATATAATGAATATAAAATTTCAAAAATATGATAAAAATATTATCCAATAAATTAGAGAGTAGGATAAAAAACATGATCCGACCAACCGTGGCCCAACCTAGGCCAACAATAATTCAAGAGTGGAAATCCTTTTCGGTCTCTAATATAATATGAGTGGGTAAATTGAACTTATTAGGAATATCTCACAACATGAGAGGCCCTAGATATTATAAAACTATGACTTTCATATATCTCTAATACCCAAGATGACCCCAAATATCAGCATAAAATACAAATGATGAACTAAAATGTACATAATACATGTATGAGGCAATGAGTACAAGTGAAAATTACAAGGTAAATACAAGGAAAATAGTCCATCCATCATACCTCCAAAATTCAAAAAACTAAGAATATCATTCATAATGTACACACTCCAAGGTCACACTCAATGTGCAATAGACACCACCACTACCAGGTTATACTATTCTCTATAAAACATTACCGAGTATAACTAGGAATAAACACTAAACAAGGAACAACAACTCTATGTTTGAAATACCATATAAGACCTACATGTAATATACCTAGAGACATAATTTTGAAACCAAGGTCCATCTTGGGGTAAGTATAAACATACTCGATAGTGTTCCCTAAAACCCACATTAAAAATAACCCAACAAGTTAGCTCAAATCCCAGCATCCGAGGTGGGAATGAGGAACATGTAAAACAGACCACCATATGTGCTTATAGAGCTCAGTACTAAAAGGGGTCTATGTGGGAAAAGAAGAGTCCATCTACATTTTCTCAAACACTAGAAGACTCAAGGACACAAATTATATCCTTTTATTAATAACCAATAATTTAAATCCACCTAACAATAAAAAATAGAGGTTCTCTGAAGACTAATGGACTTAGAAGTTTGATGTTATTGCCCAACTAGAAAATTAAATTTTAGAGGAAACTCCCAAGGTTATGAGAAATAAAAAGTCACCTAAAATTTGACAGTTCTTAGACTTATAATATTCACACCACCACCAAGACCCACAAAGTGTACCCCCCCATTGGTAAGGCTTTATCCATTATTAAGGGATAACTATAGCTTTTGATATAGTCAATACCGAAAAACTAATCATATATTTAAACTATAAAATATCATAAACTTAGGATATCTGTAGTGGGGGACCTGTTCCATGGTGTTAGACATGATAATTGAGGGATAAATGGCGCTTGTAGAGGATCCATACCGCGTTAGATATTTAAATGATGAAGTATTAACATTGTAGATAAATAATTATCACACTATATGGGTGTGGTAGAGTAACAATTCTACTAGAATATAGGATATGTGGGAGTCTCTCCTAAACCATTTACCCTTATAGTAGGGTACAAAACCCATCAGAACTCTTATGATCATACCCAAACCAAGAAGTTATCCCTGTGAAGCTATAATCACATATATTCTTATCTTTCCTCACATATGGCCATAATGAGAAAAATAAAATTACCATTGTAATAAATTTTGAAAAACACTTAGGGTAGTATATAAATTTATTAATAAATTATCACCTGATAAAAATTATGCATTTCATCATATTAAATATGAGATATGATACTTATTGGGACTTGGGGCTTGTACCATGAGTAAGATTCATGAATCCAATAATGGTCATGAATTATTTAATCAATATACGAGACATAATGCTGAATATGGATCATTATTATGGCATATTTTTATAATTTTCCTACTAAAACCAAATTCCATAACAATAATAATAAAATTAACAACCCCATCCTTAATCACATTTTATTTAATGATTTTAGCAATGTTTTCCAACAACTGCAATTGGAGAATTTTTTGGTCCTGTGTAATTGGATGATTATAAATATAAATACCTATTTTTTCAAAACAAACTCCATCATATTTATAGTAATGTAAAATTTATTCTCTAAACTGAAATTTATAAAATTTATAAATATCTAATTGGATAATATAAAAGTACTTATAATGATAAGATTACTCTACATGTTTCTTGTCACCATGACATGGTAAATATATATTTATTAATTAAAATTACTACATTATAATCTACCAGGGAAAATCTTTCATTTATATTTTATTTTAAACTATATATACAGTGTATTATTTATGATATTAAATAAAAATTCTTATTTTTATCTTGGTAAAACAATATTATGGTGTTTAAATAGATGTTTAAAATTGTTGGGTATGAATAAATATTTTTTAAGGTGTTTTGGGTGGGGTTTGTGTTTTTAGATGTGTTTCAAGAAATTCATGGGAAGCTTTTGGGTTAGGGGACCATGATTAATTCCCTAATGGATATGAAAGGGGTTTTCAGATAGGTATAATGCACAATATCGAGGACCATAAAGGAAAACCTTGTATCTTGGATTTTTTGGAACACGAGGAAATAAAAATTATCTTGATAAGTCCTAGGTACCGTGATTTTATGCCATATATTCTTTAAAATTTATTTCAAAATATTTTACAATTACCTAAATTCTCTAAAATATATCTCATTTAGACTCTGATATGGGAGAGTCTCATTTTAGAGAAATTTTATGTGTTCACATGGGAACCTTCCATCCCTTTAATCCACTATGATATTTTCCATGTCATATTTTTCTTCATATTATTATTCTGTTTTTTGTTCCCTCAATTTTTAGTGGTCAGATATAATATTTTTTGTATGGGATTTTCCTTGAGCTATGAGAAAATCATCGAATATATGTGGACATTTTCTGATAAATTTTACTGGAATCTATTGTGGCTATTTAAACTATATTTGAAGTGGACTTATTTCCTCAATAGTGAATGATTATATATTATCTAATAATTTTTTATTTATATATTTTCATATTGGTGATTGGAGAAATAAAATTTTGTTTTTATTTTGTCTGGTATGGAAAGAGGTTGGCATTGACTCATTCAGATGGAGATGGTTTTTGTAAAGAATATCGAGAAAATTAGGTTATAATACACTCTATTTTATAAAATATATAATGATCATGGGTGGTGGATTTTAATTAAACTTTCTGTGAATTTATGGAGTGAAAATTATCGTTTTTGAATAATTGTTCCAAAAAGATTTTTGTGTGTAGTTTTTTGATGAATTTAGGAATGCATGAATTCCATGGCATGTACGGTATCATTATAATATTTTATGGAATGTAAAATTAGGGATTTCAAGTGGTTTTATTGATTGAATAGTTCCAATGAGTTACATGTTTATTCATATTTCTATTTGTTTTAATATTTAGTGGCATATATTTTGAAGTTATTTATTTTTACTGAATTGGGTTACATGGTTTTTGGTATGGTTATTTATTCATATATTGATTTTCATGGATTTTTATTTAATTTTGGAATTTATATTAGATATTATAAATTAAATATTGTGATTTTTATTTATGGTATATTGTGGTAGATGGACCGGACATGAGTTTGAATTTATACTTGATCTTAGCATCCTTTTTGGGGTTGCAAAAGAACATATGATTTAAAATTGAGAGTAAATGCATTTTTGGTGTTTATTAGAATCATATAATAACCAAAAACGTATGGGTGACCCATCAAGTGTGATGTAGATAATAAAAAATGATATTCTCCCTATCTACTCATGAATATGTGTTTCCCATTTATTTATTATTGTTTAAGGGTTCCCTCTTATTTATTTTGTGTTAATGGATGTGTGGTGATGGTCTTAGAAAAGAAAAAATTAAGGGACCACGTCATTATTTTTTCATTTACATATTATTTTGTATATTAAATACATAATTCTATTTTTAGTATAATAAACTATTGTGGGACTCAAAATATATTATAAATATACTAAATAGATTTCTTATTTTAACATTCACGGGTTTCATGAAAATTCTTGTTAGTATCCTACTAGTTCTGGTAATCAACTCATGAATATGATCTTTAGTGCACATTACATTAATATTTTTTATGTTTCATGTTATTTTGATATATCATCATTATGTTGGATGGATTCATAGGTGTTGGATAGTGTATATTAGTGGTGTATGAGTCATTGTGCATGTTGTTTCCATTTTTATAGTGTTATACCATCATTAAAGTGTTTAATGTGTTATAATTTTATTTATATATATTGATGTTCTATGAATTCACATTCATTCAATTATGTTATATAATGTTTTATAGAAATTTTAATGTTATGTGAGTTTAGTTTTCATACTATTCCCCTAGGTATATGGTTTACTTATATATTTATTGTTGATCTACTCCTATATAAGGGGTGGTCCCAGGGACGAATAACATTTTGATTCTATTTGATGTTGAATTTGAGTGGATCAAATAGGACATGATGTCAGAAAGTATAATAATTTTGGTTGGTTTGAATTTGATCGATATAATTTGGTGGTGTTTTGGAATATGAGTTTTAATATATAATAATAATTTAGCAGTATCCATATATTTATACATAATATTCTATATATGTCCAAGATGTGAGAGTTTTTATTCATCGATGAATGATTCAAATTGTTATTTTTCCATATTGTGGTGTCTTTTCTACAATGGATTGAGATAGTCATTGCATATCATGAATCATATTGTATAAATATAGGGATTATATGAAAATTAATGGTTTCAATAAATAACACACATTAAAAAACTTAAAAATATTTTTAAATAAAATAATTTTATGAATACATCTTAAATATATAGAAGAGTCCAATACTAGGTAATTAAACCAATTAATTGATGATTAAACCTCTAATCCACTTTAAAATCATGTAATGAAAAGTTCTGTTAGTATGTCCCAATGATCAATTTCCTTTGGAATGATGTACTACATTGATTCACCACCTCAATTTTGGATCATATGTTTAAAATATTGATTTATTGTGTGTTATAGAAAAATATAAAAGCATATTCATGATAGTGAAATGGGTATGGTGCAAATTTCATTCATAAAATAATATATTTCTCATGGTACATAACATTTTGTTCAATGTGGTGGTTTAAAAAGTCTTTATATGTTGTAGAGAGGTTTGATATTAAAATTATGAGAGATATTATCTTCACACATGATGGAGTTGAATTTTAATATTTAAGTTCATCAACATAGTAGTTAGTTTAATAGAAAAATTTATTTTTTATAGTAATGATTTTGAAATGGATAGTGAGTCATGGAGGAATCTAAAAAATGATGAATTAACATTGATGTATTTCTAGATATGTGAATTTGTGTATTGTATTGTGGCATTATTATTTCTACAACATAAGTGTAACATCCCAGTAATTGCATACATGTATTTTCTCTATATTTTCTTATTTTACTCTTGAATTGGGTGCATCTTGTGACTCTTAAGGATGGAGAACATTTGTTGAGAAAAATAACCTAATTCTTGGTGATGTGAGTTTGTTTAAATTAATTGAGTCTAGGTATAAATGCGTAATTGTTTAATAGGATTCTCCATGAGTATGGAGAATTTATGAGGTGTTTTGTGTGTAAGAATATTTGGATTTTTTTAGTTTTTAGGAGTAATACACGTTATGTAATGGGAGTTTATGAAATGTAATTTCTGTAGGAAAGCTACCATGAACCTGGTAAACATTGTGAAGGTAGTAAACACTAGTTAATGATAAAAGATAGGGTTTTAATTACAAATAAATGCATGTTTTGTGTTTCTATGTAATTATGATTACACGATGTATAAATCTATTACACACCATGTAAATATCAGAAATGGGATTTGAGGGTACTTCCTGGCTAATATATTAATTTAGTCTTCCATAGTTTCTTCCCCTCTATTCCTTGAGCTCTCATATAGTGATTTTGGGAGTCTCCATTCAATCCAGATTGATTTATTCGATGATTTATCACCATGACGATTGGATTGCATCTCATTGAGTGAGTCATCATTTCTTATTCTTTGTTGATTTGATCTCAGAAGCATAGTTGTGTTACGTTATATGATTTTTTGACCTATGGTGTTGTTTCTTCTTGATTCTCTCTAGATCAATTGTAAAATCTTATTCCGAAGCCCATTTCCTTTATTAGGTTTCATGCAACGGGTGTGCATTCTTGATGGGTGTATTGTTTCCTCTTATTCTCAAAACCCTTTTGTTGAATTAAATAAATTATTATATGTGTAGGATGATTCAAGGCCCTCTATTATTGTTTTTTCTTATTCTTTGTTGGTGGATCCATTGCAGGTGTGAGTGACCCTATTTTTGAGGTTGGAGGTTCCATCCCAAGCCTTTGTTGGTGAACTGCATTTCTTCTATATTTATAAATTTATTTATTAAATGAAATGGAATAATGTGATTGATTTGTTTTGTGTGTTTGGAACTGGGTTTTTATAAAATCTTTTTTCCCCTGGGGATTGTAATTGAAAAAGGTGTTTTAAAGAATTGTGAACCAATTTTCAAGGCATAGTTCGATGATAATGGTTTTAGAAACTGGTTTGGAAAATGGGGCATAATCTAAGCCTTAGGTACTCAGGTGGATGGTATATTAACAGTTATCCTCCACTATTAGGGGTTTTCCAATGGTTCTTTTCTCAGCTATCAAGGCCTCTTGTTCGAGGTACTTGTTTGATCTATTGGGAGGTTCACTTGCTGGGCTGTTCCTCCAGTCTCTAGAATATATGCATATTTCTAGTTTGCTGACGTGTACAAGATTGTCTATGTTAGGTATGAGTGTCATAACTATCCTAACTGAGTGTGATATTCTGTGTGATGTCTCTTGTGATTTAGCTTTTTGGATTGTACTGTTTTGTTGTACTACCATGGATTTGATATGATATATCAAGCTTGATTAGTTTTTACATGATATATCTTCTATGATATATGCATATGAAATTATTTGAAGCTAACCTACCTGATTAATTTAGAAATGTAGAAAAAGGGGAAAATGAATATTGTTTCCATAATTTTGATATACAAATGGTAAACATTTTATCATGCCTTGTTTTTTTAAAGTTGATAATGCTTGGATTATTGTCCAAATAATATATATAGAACACCTGGGTAAGACACTACTGAGTCAGTGTACTCACACCCTGCATATACCTTCATTGGTGTATAGATTTGATTAGGTGTTTTGATACTGGGAAAGGAAAGGCATCACATTGAAGTGATTATTTTTTCTATCAGCTGAGTTGGGTAGCTGGGGTGATATGTTTAGAGTCTCCCCACATGATCATAGGGAGTTGTATGGTTTTTCTGTTTAGGTAGTCCCTTGTGGTTAGAACTGTAGTTGAATATTATTTCTATTATGGAGTTATTTGACTTCTTCTATTTGTTTTCCGTTATGGAATATATGTATCTATTTTTGGTTATTGTATATATATTGTATATGTGTTCCACATTATTGCTTCAGGTTGGGAGAAATATTTCATTCGATTTGTTGTTTGATTCCTGGGTGTTAGTCACTAGGTCGTGGGGAACAGGAACACCTTTTGGGCATGTGGAAGGTTAGGTAAAGTACCAGTTTGAGAGGTGATTCAGTTCATTTCATTTAAAAATGGCATTAGAGGCATGTTTTCATCAAGATCACCTGGCATGGGATGTTTTTTAGTCTGAAGATAGGATTTTATAGACTTTAGGGTTAGATTTTAGGGAATTTTTAGCTAAATCTTTTTTAGATGAGACTCAAGCTACCATGGGGTTTTGAAATGCGTGTACATTTTTTGGATCTAATGATATTAATTTTAGTTTTTCCTATTGGGTTTTGTAGTTTTACCTGAGTCATTATTTTTTATGATTTTTTATTAAATTTCAGTGTACAGTAGTATTCCACTAAGATGTGTTCTACATGTTCCTCAGGATGGTGCATCTGATGTTCCTTATTGAATCCTATGATGGATATGAAATTTATAAAGTTATCACGCAGGTGGTTTTTCCTATTAAATGTGGCACAAGAATAGAGTGTAGTATTTGAGGTACAACAAAAAGCTAAAGGATAAAGGGATTGATCATGAGAGTTATTTCATGAGAATCCACCATCATTTACAAGGAAAAATGAACATCACGACGTAAATTAATGACTTAACAATATGGATCATAATTTTGAATTATTTGATACACCTAAATGTATAAAAGTAATGTGTATATTATTTAGACTTGAGGTTCCCAACAAGAGTAGGTGGGATTCCATGGTAGAAGTTGATAGTCATGTGTGCTTGGAATGAAAGGGTTTTATGTCTCTCTTATTATAGAAGTTTTTTCCTAAGTTTATTATGATGGGGAAGTAACTGGAGTTATATCTTTATTGTAAGAAGAGAATTATGTGTCAATATACACCAATCCATTTGTTGGGATGATTTGTTTTCCACGATAGGTTATAATGAATGACCAGATAAAAGCTTAGAAGTACCTTTAGAGTTTTTGAACAGATATCATATCACAGTAATTTGTGATAAATCATTCAATCTATGTAGAGATAGTGTAGAAGGATATGATATATGAAATGGATATCAGAGGAATGGATGAATATTCTTACCTTTCTCTTCCACCTAATATATGCTTCAGTGGCACACTAAGGAAAAAGGGATATGGCATGATCAACACTGGAGTGGTTGAGGTGGTTCTTAGAAGTATGCCTCTTTTGAACATCCATTTGTTTCTAGTGGTGTACCTTTTTATATTAGCATGGAATGGTAAGAAACACATGAAATTCTAATCTTTCACCCACAAATTTGTGCAACATTTTTGGATTTTATAGTCATATACAATGCTTCTGTAAGGCTATGTATACCCCTCGATATGTTCAAGGGTTGTCATCTCTAAAGGATAATACGGTACAATAATATTCCTTAAAGACTACATGGTTGCATCCATATTCATCAAGAGTGAAGAATATTCACATTAGATCAATTTCTGATGGAGTTGGATGTTGTTCTAGTGATAGTAAGAGGTACCAAATTTATTACATCCTTAGTAGAAATTAATTTATTTGACACCTGTGATTACCACTAATGTATAAAATCATTTTTATTATATTCATAACCTTACTAAGAAAATAATCTCCATATTTATGGAGTTAGTGACACCTCTTGGGAAGAGGAAAGATCATAGGTTCCATCATCGTTGTGCGATATTGATAGGTGATACAATGTTATTCTGATACTTTCTTGTTCTAAATCATGATTTTTTGATGCAATAATGGGAATTGATTTCATTATTTCTCATCACTATGATGTTGATTTTAATCATCGGCATTTTATGTTTCATACACAATATGTGATCCCACATGTGTTTTAGTGAGAATGGGATCTAAGGTATGGTCATGTTTGAAATTCCTATATAGTGGTCAAGAGTTTTTTTTATAGAATAATAGTTGTGCTTGAGATGAATCTTCTTTTGTTGAAATTCCCACCTTTGTATCAAACATTCTGATAATTATCCCAGACTATATCTCAGGCTTACTCCAAAGAGGGAGGTAGATTTACAATTTATCCATTGTTAGGGATGAAACCAATATCAATTACTTTTTATCATATGTTACCTATAACAACCCAAATATTCATTAATGAAAATTCCTCTTGGTCTATTTAAATGTCTTCTTGTGGTTATGTGAAATGTATGGACTTATTTTGTTTTATGTTTTGGATTTTAAAATACCATTATGAATTGTGACCATTTCGAATATAGATGTTGAACAGTGATCACAATTTTAGTATAAATATAGGGCTTTAACAAATCTAATTTAATCAGACAAAGGAAGCGATGGCCTCATCCAGAAGACTTGCCCCGTACGAAGCCCATTTGTCAGATCTCAGAATTAATGTTCTTTCATTTGGATTTTCTCATTCCGAAGCCCAATAAGAGCTTGAACATATTAAGCTTGAGCAGAACCGACTATGAGAGAAGTGGAAGTTAGTACAGATTACCACCCGGGCGATGTTATCCAAGCCACCCCAAGAGTCTGTCACCATCGCACACCTTACCCTTCAGACTTATGTGGCTGTTATAAGGGGTTATGTAACAAGACCCTAGAATTATGACTATGTACAATATTTTTTCACAAATAATGTGCATTCATTTTATTATTTTTACTTTATAAATAGATTTTAAAGAACAAATAATATTTTTAGTTATTATTAAACTAAGAAATTTATTTTGATTAATAAATGGATTTTTGATTTAAATAATATTTTGATAAATTATTATTATTATTAAATTAATTTTTATTAAATATGATTTATCATATAATTTTTTGAAAGCAATTGTAGTTTTTATTAAGGCTTAAAAGATGGTTTTTTTTCAAAGACCATGAAATGTCGATAAAATTCAGTTTTTATTTTAATTGTCAAAATTAACATATTTAAAAAAAATAATAAGATAAAATGAATATTATTTTTTGAATTGGGACGTCAAAATTATCCAATAGTTAATTTTTCATAATTGTTTGGGATAATCGAATTTTTGGGTAAACATTTAATACCGTTTAAATATATAATGTGTTTATGACATCATAATGAAACAATAGTGACGTAATAAAATACTATAAACATTATGTTCATATAATATATGTTTTCCCATTAAAATAATGTGATTTCGGGTTTGTTTTATTTATTTTAAAAAGATTTAGTGGACCCTTCACGGCATATAAAACATTATGTCTTTTTAAATTGTTTTCAAGGAGAATGTGACTCACCTCCTCATAAGCAACCCTATTATTTTAAGATTTTAGGCCATTTTAATTATAAAATATTGTTTTCCACTCCCATTTTAGAAAAACCATGGGAAAAAACCATGGTTTGGTTTGTGGTTTTGATTTGTTTAATGTGTGGTGTCCCAAACCTAAATAATAAAGAACTCACTCTCCTTTCCAATGTAAACCCACCCAAGATCCCACTTCATATTCACTCAAAGCCTTTGGAGTTTGACCAACCCCTAAAATATTCTCACCTGAATCCTCCCAAGGTGCCCCATGCTCCCATGATGTTTCTCCCAATCCTCTCCCAAGATTTTGGGTTCGCACTTCCAAGTAAGCTATTTCTTCCATTCTCATTTTGTCCAATTTTCATTAAGTTATTATGCCTTTTTTCAATTAAAAACATTGGGATATGATTTAAAACCACCCCTATACTGCCCTATTTATGTTTTGATGATGGGATACCCCTTTATCCCTCAATAATGGCTCCCATGTACACCCATTCCCATGCTGAAATTCCGAGAGGGATTTCTCTCTCCGCTTGTACATCCATGTAATTCTGTTATATTATGCATCTAAATTCAATTATATTTGTACGGAAATGTATCTATATGACCCAATTACTTACCATTTCATGTAATTATTATGAGATATCCATTTATCTCTCATCAACCATTTTAATTTATCCTTACGTCATGCCGTTATGCTGCCGAAATTGCACTGCTTTTTTCCAAGATAAGATCATTATGTAGTGAATACCATACCCATGGATCTATCAAGGGTATTCACCTGTATTAACATATACATATTTAATGGTAAATTCATTTATTTATTCCACATTACTTAATTTTGGAATAACTTATGATGTTTATTTATTCCAAGTAATATGATCCATGTGGCACACTTATGCAAATAAATGAAATGTTTAAGAAGGGTGCACCCTGATAGCCCTCCAATGCATTTGGTAAAGTATAGTATCATGACACGCCATGTAAAAGGAGTGATGAATCATGATAATTCAAGTGCAATGAGGGTTTACTATTGCTTCATGTGCAATAAGGGTTTACTCATGCTTCATGTGCAACGAGCCTTGGCTCATGCTGATTCCATGTTAGGTGTTGTTGCCACATTTCCATGTTATGATTATCCTGTTTTATCATTCCTTTATGTTCATGTTTCTATTGTGATCCGTTGATATGCCTATTGTCTAACATGTATTGTATTCTTCATGTTATTTCATGTTTATTCCCTTATTGGTCTTTATAGCTCACCCTTTTCTTATTCATGTCCTCAGGTTATCCTATGCAATGCTATGTATGAGGGAATGTAGTGGCCATGTAAAGGAAATTTTCAATAAATATTTTTGGAGTTTTATGTTCTATGTTTTTATTTAATGATCCTAATCCCCAATGACACTAGACCTCTCTATCTTCCATGTTGTATCAAGTGAAGAGTTTTTGTAATAAATCATGTTTATATTTTTAATAAAAGAAGGGTTGTTATAGTTGGTATCAGAGGATAGGTTTTGTTATTTTTGGGATTAGGATTAGAAAACCATAGTGAAATAATTAGGGATAAGACTAAGTATAATAAAAACATCCCTACGTTTTGGTGAGTATTGAGTAAGTGGTTTATCAAGAAAATACATCCTTGTCTGGATACGAGCAGGTAGAGGCAGCTCCGGCACCGATGTACCTAGGGGTGAAAACCCTGACAAGGAGTATCAGGATTGACTTGGGGTATCCAGTTACACAACAATGGGCCTTGCTGCACTCTTGGTTATGACACTCCTGGGGGATATTCTTTGGTAAATTAATAAGTTTAGTATGAACCATTATAAAGGGAATAAAAAAATTCCTCTAAGAATATATATTATAAACTTGATCATGGATAGTATATATTGGAGCCTATAGATTCATAAGTAATAGAAATAAAATAAATTTATAAGTCATCTGTTGGTCCTTGGATTACCCTTTATGTCTTACCTACATCATTCCTTTCATTAATGAATAATAAAATGATTGACTTCAAGTAGTTTAATATCAAAATTTTATCATGTATAGAGGGTAACTCAAAATTTGGTATGTTTCATCAGAAGGATAAAGGATTGTTTCGAGATGGAAGGGGAAGAACCTCATAAAACACTATTATCTCTTCCTAAGTACTTACTAGATATAATTATTGGGTATTCATTCTTTCATATAATTAAAACCTTTTACAATGTCCATATTTATTCCAAGATGTTTTACAACATATCAAACACATCCTCCATACCACAGAATCATCAATGTTCATGGTACACCTATGATCAAATATTAAGCTCCCAAATATACCACCTTTCAAGAAGAGGGAGGTACCATCAAGTTATTTTGAATGATTTAACCCTATCTAGAGAGTATGATGCACTATTTTATTTTAGAATAACTGCCGAAGAGGGAGACCTATGAGTAGCCTATATACACATAGTCTTATCTTCCAGTTTTTTGGAAAGATAGACAATATATTAGAGGAACCACATTTCAAAAATTTCAAATCTGACTCTGTCAGACTATTTTATAAAATCCTGGATCATGGTGATTTTTTTAAACTATACATTAGAAACAATATTTTTCCAAAATGCATCATATTTTCAATCGTTACGATCCATGTTACCTGAACTGCATTTGGAATAAGGAAGCAGAAGACTTTGAACGTGCATTGAAGTATTGTTGCAATAAGTGGACCCTATCTATCCTTTATTTATGTGATAATGGGGGTTGGGGAATTCTGAATGGTGGTGGGTAGGAAACCGTGAAGTCGTGTTTAAATTTCAGAGTTCTTTTTTTATGTAATCAAATTGTGAGGACACAATTTTTCTTAAGGGGGGAAGATTGTAACGACCCAAAAAATTCATTAATGAAAATTCCTATTGGTCTATATAAATGTCTTCTTGTGGTTATGTACAACATATGGACGTATTTAGTTTTATGTTTTGGTTTTTAAAATATTGTTTTGAATTGTGACCGTTGCTAATATAGTCGTTGAACAGTGATCACGTGATTAGTATAAATATAGGGCTTTAAAAAATCCAATTTACTGAGACAAAGGAAGCGATGGCCTCATCCAGTAGTCTTTCCCCATACGAAGACCATTTTTCATAGCTCATATAGTAGGTGGCGTCATTGGGCATTGCTCTTGAACAAGCCCAATCCGATCTTGAACGTGTTAAGCTTGATTAGAGCCGACTAAGGGAGAAGTCGAAGTTAATAGAGATTACCAACTGAGCGATGTTATCCATGCCAACCCAAGAGTCTGTCACCATCGCACACCTTTCCCTTCGGTCATACATGGGTGTTAAAGGGTTTATGTAACCAAACCCTAGCATTATGACTATGTACATTTTTTTGTATAATGAATGTTCATTCATTTAATTATTGTTACTTTGTAAATAGTTTTTAAAGACCACATAGTATTTTTAGTTAATATTCAACTAAGAAATATATTTTGATGAATTAATGGATTTTTGAATTAAATAATTTTTTAATATATTATTACTATTATTATAAAATTAATTTTTATTAAATATGAAGTATCGTATAATTTTATGAATTCAATTGTAATTTTTATTATGGTTTGAATACTATTTTTTTCAAAACCCATGAATTTTATATAAGTGACAGTTTTTATTTTAAAAGTAAATATTCACATATTTATAAATTTTTTTAGATAAAATGAATATTATTTTTGTAATTAGGACGTCAAAATTATCCAATGCTGAATTATTTGTAATTTTCTGAGACAGACGAATTTTTGGGTAAAAAACTAAATACCGTTTAAATATATAATGTGTTTTATGACATCATAATGATCTAATAGTGATGTAATAAAATACTATAAACATTATTTTAGGCTAATATATGTTTTACCATTAAAATTATGTTATTTTGGGGTTTTTGATTTATTTTACAAAGATATAGTGGACCCTTCAAGGCATATAAAATATTTTTTCCTTCTAAATTCTTTTCCTTGAGAGTGTGACTAACCTCCACATAAGCAACCCTATTATTTTAAGACATTATACCATTTGAAATATAAAATATTTTCTCCACTACCCTTTGGAAAAAAACCATGGGCAAAAACCATGGGATGGTTTGTGGTTTTGATTAGTTTAATGTGAGGTGTCCCAAACCTAAATAATAACGAATTCCCTCTCGTTTCCTATATAAACCCACCCAAGATCCCACTTCCTCTTCACTCAAATCCATTATATTTTGACCAACCCCTGCCCGCATATCTCTAGATTCCTCCCAAGGTTCCCCAATCTCCCAAGAAGCCTCTTTCAAGACTCTCCAAAGATTTTGGGATCGTACTTCTAAGTAAGGGATTTTTTACTTTCTCATTTGGTCCGATTTTCTTTAAGTTTTTATACCATTTCATTCAGTTAAAATAATTTGGGTATGATTTAAAACCTCCCCATAATTCCCTATTTATGTTTATATGATTGGATACAACTTTCTCTCTCATTAATGGCTCCCATGTACATCTGTAACCATGCTGAAATTCCGTGAGTGATTTTTCTCTCCTCTTTTACATCCAAATAATTCTTTTGTATTATGCATCTAAATTCCATTAATTTTATTGGAACATGTATCTATATGACCCCATTACTATACATTTAATTTAAATATGATGTTACATCCATTTCTCTCCCATCAACCATTTTCAGGAATCCTTACGTCACGCTATTATGCTACCGAAATAGCACAACATTTTTCCAAGCCATGATCATTGTGTAGTGAACAACATACCCATGTCTCTTTCAAGGTTATTCACCTTTATGCAAATATACATATTGAATGGTACTTTCATTTATTCATTCCACAAAACTTAATTGTGTAATAACTTATGATGTTGATTGATTCCATGTTATATGATCCATGTGGCACACTTATGCCTGAAATGAAATGTTTAAGAACGGTGTGCCCTGATAGGGCTTCAATGCATTAGGTAAAGTATTGTATCATGATACATCATGTGAAATTAGTGTTGAGTCATGCTAATTCAAGTTAAATTATGGTTTAATCGTGCTTCATGTACAACGAGGGATTACTAATGCTCCATGTACAATTAGCCTTGACTCATGCTAATTCCATGTTAAGTGTTATTGTCACATTTCCATGTTATGATCATCATGCTTTATCAAGCCTTTATGTTCATGTTTCTATTGTTCTCCATTGATATGCCAATTTTATATCATGTATTTTATTTTTCAAGTTATTCCATGTTTATTCCTTTACCGGACTTTATAGCTCACCCTTTATTTATGCATGTCCTTAGGTTATCATATGAAATGCTAAGTATGAGGGAATGTAGTGGTCATGTAAAGGACGTTTTCAATAAAGATGTTGGGTGTTTAATGATCTATTTTGTTAAGTAATGATCCTAAGACCCAAAGACAGTATACCTCTTGATCATCCATGTTGTATCAAGTGAAGAGTTTATGTAATAAATCATGTTTATGTTTGTAATAAAAGTAGGGTTGTTATAGTACCAACATAGCTGAATGAGCTGAAGAGTTAGTTGGATGATTTTGTGGAGAAGGGTTTGGTTCACCCTAGTGTTTCTCTTTAGGTATAAGGTGTTCCTATTTCCATGAAAGAATATGGTTCCCTAGAATTTTTCATGAACTATCAGAAGATGAAATAAGAAACCGTTAAGAAGAAGTATTTTTTTCCTCATATAGATGATTTTTAATCATATAAAGGTGTAAATGCGATTTTCATTGATTGATATTTATTTGGGTTATAATCTGAACTGATTTAAAAAGTGTAATATACTAAATACGTGTTTAAGGAGAATGTATTTCCAAGCCAAATATCTTGTGAAGTTGCTTTATTGGGTTAATTCTCTTAATGTATTTATAGATTTTATTAATATAATATAACATTAGTATCTACAAAATTTTGTGTAAGTGATCATATATGATATTTGGGATTACATGATATTTGTGAGTGACAATGAGCAATATTTGTGTTTTGATTTGGATGTCCTGATGAGTAATCATGTGTATTGAAATCTTATGAAATGAACTTTCTGGATTCAACAGGTGAAATTATTAGTGAATGTGATTTAGGAGCATCGATTATCAGTTGACCCTGAGATGGTATATGCTCTTTTGGTATAGGAAGAACTATGAAATGACTTTGATATTCCGAGGTTCCTTTGGATTACTGGATATTATTGATGGTTCATCAATGATTTATTAATATTGGCATCACCATTGACTGTTATTACAAGAAAGTGGTAAAATTCACATTGGATGCTAAGTGTACATCTACTTTTGATGATATTAAAGGTCTTATGACATTGAATCCTATTTTTATATTTCCTAAGCTTGGTAAGGGGTGTGTGGTTTTCTATGATGCATCACGAGCTGGTTTGGGTTGTGTGCTCATGTAGGATGATCATGTGGTATCTCATATTTCTTGTCATCATAAACCGCATGATAAATCATCATTTATAGATTTACACATTTATTCATGTTCTTTAGTATTGGTTGAACTGTCTTTTTGGGGAAAGGTTTATAGTATTTTCTGACCACAAGAGTTTTAGTAATAGATTTTCTCATAAGGAATTGAATCGTAGATAGAGATGGTGGGTGGAATACATTCAGATGTTTGACTTCGATATCACCTACACCCTGGGGAAGGAAACTATCATTGTAGATACTCTTAGTAGGAAAGTGAAATCAAAATATTTTTTTGGAATCGAAAGAATAGTGGGACCTTATATAGATTTTTTGTTTGTTGTATCTGGATAATCAAGTGGATTTTTTTAGTGATTTTTTTCCAGTATTCAATTATCATCATCCCTCTTCGAGTTGATTCAATAGAGTCATCATAAGGATGTTGAGTTCATAGAAATTTGATATACACTATATGGTTGCTATATTGTTTTTTGGTTGTTCTCTCTTTTTATATGGTATTATTAGTTTTGGGGATCTATTTTTCATCCCATCATCTATGAAGAAATTGGTATTGTTTGATTGTCCTGGTGTTTCACGGTCCATTAATTTGAGAAATATGAAGCTTCATTATGACATGGGATGGTGATTATGGTGGCCAAGTATGAAGCATGATATTACTGATTATGTTTCATGTTGTCATACTTTTGTATAGATAAAATAAGAGAATATAAAACCATTGTACTTTCTACAACATATTTAAGTGGTGTTTTGGAAATGAAAAGTGGTATCCATGTATTTAATGGTTGTATTACTAAAGACTATATAAGGTAGGGATGATACCATGGAGGTGATTGATTTGTTGAGAGAGTTATCTCATTTTATTCTAAACAAAGACACTTCAGAAGTTGAAAACATGGGTATGTTATATATGTAAGAAATTGTGAGGTTACATGGAGTCCCCTATACAATTGTTTTAGATAGGGATCCAAGGTTTGCATTTATGTTAAGGAGGAGTCCCTAGGAGGTCATGGGGACTCTGGTCAGATTGACATTAGATTATCATCCATATACATACAGTCATAAAGAGTATGATATTTATATTTTGGAGGATTATATCCATGGACATGTATTTGATTTTGCTGGACCATGGGATATCCATTTGGTATTGGTTTAGTTTTCATATAAAAACATTTATCCGTCATCAATTATAATGGATTATTTTTAGGGTTTTTATGGTTTCCCATGTAGAACACATCTTTGATAGTAGAATATGGGAGACGAATCTTAGGTGGGACCTAGTTTTTCTTAGGTGACATTTGTGATTATTCCAGATATACATCAACATTTGGTTACAACATAGAATTGACTAAAATTTTATATGGATCCATGCAATCATTATTTATTGTTTTTTTAGGTGTCTGGGTTTTTTTGAGTGTTTATCCTTGGTTGGGTCTCCAATGGATTGGGAAATAGGGAATATTTTCTCTAAGATATGTTGGTGCATTTGAGGTCATTGAAAATCTTGGGAATGTATCTTATCTATTTGTATTCCAGGATCAATTGATATAAATTAATGTTATTTACCACATATCATAGCTTTGTAAATAAAATCATAATCCCTCTCACATTTTTAGTTGGAATGTTATTGAGTTAGAAAATTTTGTTTTTTTGTTGAGAATCCCGTTAAGATCATTGAATCTCAAGTGAGAGTCTTGCATGGGAATTCTATTCCGTTGGTCAATGTTTTATGGTAGCACATATCAGATTCTCATGAGACCTGAGAGTGCCAATCATTAATGAGAGAGAAGTCAACTCATATTTTTACCAGAATTCATTCATTCACATGACTACCCTGGATGAAAAGTAAAATAGTGGGGATTTTGTAAAATCTCTTTACCTGATTTTAGGTATTTTATTCCCCTTTCATGTTTTACTCTTAAATTGGGCGTGTCTTATAAATCATTATGAGAGAAAACATTTTATGAAGAATTCACATAATGTTCAGGGATATATGTTTGTTTGAATTAGTAATGTTCGCATGTAAACATGTATTGTATTTTAATGATTCTTTCCATATTTAGGGAATAAATGAGGTGGCTTATGGTTTTGAGTATGAACCTGTAGTTTTAATAGTCTACAGGAGAAACACATGTTGTGTAATGACAATACAGGATGTGTATGTTCTGTAAGGTAGATTTTCTGAACATGAAAGACATAATGAAAGGAGTACATGATATATAAATGGTACACACTGTGTAATGATAAAATATTATCTTATAACTAAAAATAGAAAGGGTTTTCTGATTATATGAATCACAAATATTGCACAACATTTACAGGGATTACAAATCATGTAAATTTCGTGAACATGGATTTTGTAGTTCTTCTTGTCTAATATTTCTCTTAATTCTTCCACATATCCTTCCCCTATCGACGTAAGGCTCTATTCGAATGATTTTAGGAGTCTAAATTTGAAATAGATTGATTTTTTTGGTGATTAATCACCACTTCAATTGGATTTCATCTCATTGGGTGATTAAACATTTATTCTTCTTCATTACATTAATATTGTTAGAACCATTTCATTGCACTGTCAAATCTGTTGACTTGTGTTGATGTTTCTTCTTTATCTTCACTTGATCTGTTGTGTGATCTTGTTCTAGGGGCCACTTCCATTGTTGGTTGTGGTGTATATGTTTGTTTTTCTTGAGGTATATAGTGTTTAATCATTTTTTTGGGACCTATTAGACTCTTTGGTTGTCCACTTATTTGGGTGATCCGCTTATCTCTAAACTAGATTCATATGTCTAGTGGCATGCTTTGTACACAACATTCTATGTTAGATGCAAGTGTCCTAGATATCCTAACTCAGTATGATCCCTTACTTGATGTTACCTATTCTTCTTCTTTTTGATTTTACTATATTGTCTTAATACCATGGATTATATATGATATATGATGAATGCATTGTATTGAAATGATAAATCTACTTTGATAAATGGATATTAAATTAATTAAAACTAATTTACCTCCATTTTTAGAAATATGGAAATGGGGAGTTTAAACAATTTTTTCCGTGATTTTGAAAAAAAACCGTTAAAATTTTATCATGACTTGTTTTCTTGAATGTTGTGAATGAATTTATTATTGTTCAGAGAAATGATGTGGAAAACATGGATGTGACCCGACTAACCCTATTAAATCACGCCCTGCAAACCCGTTCGGCAGTGGATAGATTTGTCTATATCTTTTGATACAGGAAAAGGAAAAGCACTATAGTGAGGTGGAAATATTTTCTCTTAGATTATTTGGGTTTCTTTTAGTGAGATGGTGGGAGTCTTCCAATGGAATCAAAATGATTAGTTTTTTTTCAGGTTTTGGTGGTCCATTGTGATTATAACATTATTTAGAAATTATTTCTACGCTTGAGTTGTTTTTTCTCCTATTTTTTCCTGTTATGGCTTATATTTATATTTTTTACTTTTTTATTTATTTTATATATTTTCCATGTGGCTTCTTTAGGTTGGGTGGAGTTTTTCCCTGTGTTTGTTTTTTCAATTTTAGGGTTCTAGTCGGAAACCCCTAGGGATAGAGTATTCTCTTTGGGAATGTGGTGGGTTCAGTTGAGTAAAAGTTTGAGAGGGTATTCAGGTCAGTTCATTATAATTGTGAATCATAATATGGATATTTAAATTTAATACTCTTGTAAAATTTTTTATGTTGAAGTATATGAGGCCATGGTGTGTGGTGGATGAGTTTGGAGTTGAAATTGAACATGTTATACAATAATCATGAAGAACTTGTGGTCAAATCAACTGTGAAAAACATTAAATTTAAGTTCCATAACTTTTGAATGATATCACATTAACCAAATGGTAATATTTTGAATTAATTTTAAAATATATCGATGAGTGAATTTTCTCATAAATCATATCGCAACATGAAGAAATTACTGGACAGAAACATAGAGAATATTTTAGTGAGTTAGGGAAATATATTATTATGTGTTTATTATATATTACTAAATACAGTGGATTCATTCTTTAATTGAAAGATCTATTTAAGTGATTTTATTGGAATGAAGTATTTTAGAGTTGATCTCACATGAAATTAATGGATTTCATCATGTTGTTGAACATTGATATTTTTGAAAAAACATTAAATGTTTACTTTTTTCATTGTTAATGGAAGGAAATCATGATTAACTAGAGCATCGTTGACTTCGTTTGAGTGAATTTGATAGTTTTGTCCCAATATCTCTTTAGGTTGAAAAAAATATCAAGATGAAGTGTACACTCTAATTTTTTAAAAACACATACTTCACAGATAGTATATGTCGGTACACAAGTAGAACATCAAGTTTATTTTGTTAAAACATATCCTAGTGTAAGTATATCAAATAAACTCTACATGTGTATCTCATTTATTTATTTATTTCATTCATTATAAAGATAATAGGTCTATTTTGAAAAATTCCAGAACAAGGAAATAGAGAAATGGCATTTTAATTTTTTATACAATAATTCTCCTTCTCGAGGTATCCACTATACATTTGACTAATAATTGGGTTTAGAGTTGAAGGTTTAATTTAAAGGATTTATTCACTTTTAATATCATGAAAGCAGTAGAGAATCATAAATAAGTTGTTTTTTTATTTTTTACAATATAAATGGAATGATTTTGAAGAATTGGATGAAATTAAATTTCCATTCCCTGGGAATAGATATGCATAAAATATATCTTGAATAAAAATATTGTTAATATGGAATATTGAGTTCCATCTGAAAGAGATCCCAAGGGGTTGGATTTTTATGATAAATGAAATTTATTATAGGTATATTTTTCAAACATAAAATATATAGAGGTGATAGCATGTAAATAATCAAAATATGTTTGAGAAAAGATTATTAATATTTATAAAATTGATATGAAGGTTAAAATATTTTAATTGAATGTTCAATGAGAAAATTATAAGGAAATTAAAATAAACGAAAACAACTATATAGATTTGTTTTTTGAATGAGTGAATTTGGTTTTTGGTCATATAGAGATACCTACATAAATCCTTAATGATATGAAAAGTGTGCATAATATCATGGGATCATTGAAAAGTTATTAAAATATCAAGGTATCAGCTATTTGAGGAAATTAATAGGAAGTAATATTCACTAAATATTATTTATATCATACATATAATTTATGAAATGATGAAAAATTATAATGATCATGTGGAAAAGAATAAAAATAAAAATGTGGGGTTTATGGTGATGAGGAATATTTCAGTGGAGTATACTTTAGATAATATGTATGTTAATGATGTGATGTAACTCTATTCCTTAAATAAAAAAATAAAATAATTTTTTTTCAAAGGTATGATTATACAGAAATTCATAAGATGTGAAATGAATGAGAATATAGTTGTTATGTTTTCTAAAAATATATATGAAAATAAAGAGTAAGATGTACAAATAAAGAAAATTTTAAAGCTGACGAAATGCAGGAGGGATACCAAGAAGAATTTATTTATGAAAAAATATTTTATTCCAATGGAATATGATAACTTGTAAATAATATATGTGGAAAATATTTTGGATTCTCGTGGATTCTATATGGATGTTGGTTTGGATATTATAGAAAAACCATAAGACGAGGTGAAATGAAATGGTGAATGTGTAAAATTTGAGGGTACTATATACCTCAAGGTGAAATTGGAGGATTCACTACGTGAATTAGTTTTTTGTAATGATTATATAAAAAAACAAATAGATCATTCTATTATTATGAACTATAAGTTTAGTATGAATAAGGGGAGATTGAAATTTTTTGATTGAGAAAAAAATAATTATAACAGGAAGATGGAAATATTTTTTATATTCAATATTTTAATGCTCATAGTTGACTATTAGTCCTAGATCATTAATAACATGACCAACTCTATAATTGGTAGGGTAAAGTGGATAATGGGTCTTAAAAGAGAATGCATCAAGATGGGTAAAAGTTATAGGATCTAGAAATATATTTGTCATTTGGGATTGAATTAGAAAAATAGAGTATTTAGCACATATAAAATGTAATGAAGATTCATGTTGATCTTAAAAATAAATTAGATAAATTTATAATAAAAAATGTCATATAAAATTTCCTAAATTAGGTATAGTTCATGATCATAAACTAATTTAAATCATAAAAGAGTCTAATAATTAAGAACCTACTCCTTATAGGATATGTGAATTCGGAGAAATAAATACAACTACTTGTGTGGAAATTAAGGAATATAATAATACAAATCATATCTAGGGTTATTCTAGTTGAAATATGGGTAATATTTAAAATGTGCGCTCCATAGTGAAAATGTAATTTATATCATTATATAAAAAAAGTTTGATAAAAAGATATAAATATTTTCTATATGATTTAATTTAATATTTCATTTGGTTTGAATAATATTGAAATAAATCCACATTCATCCATTTTATTTCTCAAGGAATGTTCTAAGGGAGGCATAATTATTATAGGAATGCATCTTAGGGAGACATCCAGTATGATAAAAATAAAAATTTATTTTTTGACTTTAGTTATTTAGGATAACCTATGATATCTATATGAATAATATGAAAAGCAACATCCAATAGATGTAAAGCTATATATTTGGTTTAGAAAGGAATTATGTAGGGATAGTTTTTTATGGGTTATTTAATTAAATGTTACTGGTAGGTCCAGATTACGGTTCATTGAATGAGGATACACTTCCCATGTATTGGGAGGTAAGGATATTTTAACATGTCTCTTTTATAATGTGGTATGTTACAAAATGGTTGATAACAAAGGGTTATTAAGGACTATTTTATTCCCTAAATCCAAAATTATAGGCAAATAAATTAAAAGAATAATTTTTTAGAGGTTGAAGTCCATTCTCACAAAAAAAAACTATGTGTGATTCTATTATGAGACTCTATAAATAAGATAAGAATCACTCAAAAAACGTTTACTAACAATTGAAATGATAATGTAATTGTGATATAGAGAAGGCACCCAAAAAGGATTTTTTATCACATTAGCAGAGAAGAAAACATGTTCATTCTATCTATTGAAGAATAAAACATATTGTGGAATAAATTATAACACCTATAATTTTGTTTATTAATTTTCTATTTAAATAAGTACAGTATTGAATATCTTGTTTCATATTTAACATAAAAACTCTGTTATACTTTAAGATAAATTTATTTAATTTTAATATCATTATATAAACATTACATTATAGGGTATAAATTAAAATAACCACCTAATAAATTATATGTTGAGAATGGAATTAAATCGAATATGGAAGTTGAGGTCTTCTTTATAATGTTCATTTTCCAAATCTTGGTAGGGTGGATCTTATCGAGAGGTTTCTCTAAACCAATCCCAAGATGAAGTCTGAAAAATACATTTTCAGAAAACCCAATTACGAGGGATGATAAATATCATAAAAATAAAAATGAGATCCATTCTATATAAAATTCCACCCATAACTACAACCAGAGTATATCATATCCTTAAGTTTTATATATATATCATAAGTGGTTATTTAAGTAGAATTTTGGATGGTATAAAATTTTAATCATTATTGTAATATATATATATATATTTCCCATTTATTTAATAAATTTCACATTTTTAATTTAAATGAAAATAACATACAATTTTAATACTAATTTTCTATTGAGATTAAAATAGTATAGCTGGAAAACTAATAAAATCATAGTATGTTTAAATTTTGTTTTTCTAAAAGTGTTTTATTTATGCATTTAGAATATTTAAATAAATAATATAAATATATTATGGTGAAATGATGAAAAATTTTATTGATGAAATGAATTACATATGAATAATAATTTAATTATAAATTTATAGGAAATAATAATAAGAACCATTACTATTTGAACATGTTATTTTTTATAAAAATAGTTTTGATAATATTTTCTCCATTAAAATGTAAAATAAATTTTTTAAATTTTAATATGATAAAATTAACATATTTTTGGCTTTCTCATGAAAATATTTAATTGAGATATTTTTTAGTATTCTTCAGAAAATAATGATTTCTATGTGAATAATGAAACATTTTTTACAAATATGGTATGTTTTATTATATCATTTGGATATAAGAAAAAAATAAATTTTTAAGCATGTTTTAAAAATGAAAATGATTTTGGTAAGTTAAATTATAAATTAAAAATATTATTTTTTATATTGAAAACATATAATTGACATTTTCAAACCTCAGTAATATTTATTGAAAGAATATTTTTATGGGTTATCCATTAATTATTTTAAAATTAATTTTTTGTCACATATATAAAATTAATATTTTATAAATGTTTCGATAATTGGAATAATAATAATCAAATTATGAATTGAGTTTAATTTATTTCCTAGTAATAATAATAGTTTTTAGTGGTTAAAAATTTGTTGTCATTGTAAAAGTAAATTAGGGGGAAAAATAAATTATGGGGAAATGCCTAAATACCTCAAAACAATATCCCTAATTTTTGAGAATGAGGGGTGGATACAATAGGACACATACCCTATATATTACCTTTCACTTTTGGTTCCACCAATCCTTGAAAATGAATTTCCTTTAATATAGTATTATGAATATTTACAAAAAATGTCATTCAGTTCACTTATTAATGGATCATCCCACAATACCTTCTATGCTACACCAAAAAATAAAATTTACCTCTATTAAATGGGTTATTTAATTAAACAATTACTCTCTACTACTTTAATGATCTTATGGTCCCTATAAATATATCCCAGCTTCCTTATAAAATAAAAATGTTTCAAAAAAGAAATCAAATTCTTCAACATAAGTATTCCCTCTTCTATAATAATTTTAAAAAATATCATTCATCCACCTCATCAAAAACATGTTTCAACTATTCAAATATAAATAATTTTTTTATTATTGCACTAATTTTTTATATTAATGGAATTAAAATTATATACCTTTCCATTTTTCCTTTGAAAAATGAAAATTCCATCTATATTACTTGCCAACTACGAAAACCATGAATGACTTGTTTTATTTTTTATCACATAATTAAATGATTTTTTAAATAGTGGTATTTAAGGAATATATATTATATTTATAATATTATTAATATTATGAAAATATAATTCAATATCTACCTTCTTTATGTTCTATAGAAAATGAAAATTTCATCCATGTGTATGTGTGGACTATCGCCTCCATAGAAAGAGGAATTTAACTTTTCATCACAACACTATATGGGTGATTATATGAATATATTTAATCCTAGAAAATAATTATTATGAAATAACTATGATTTAGGAAATTTTATATTAATACATAGCCCATTATTAATACATGGTATTTTTTAAAAAAATAAAGAAACTATCTCATCCCCTATTATGTAAAGACCTGTAAAATTCAAGGGAAATTTTTTCTTAATTTTCTTTGGGATTTTAAAAGAACTCAGTTTCTGACGGCACCTGATTCCGAGGCCCTGTGTGCCTGGAATCATTTTCCGAAGTTTATCTCGGGTACGTTCAGTGAACGAACGTGCGGGTTTTTTCTAACTTTTGAACCGGTGCTCGGAATCGAATTCCGAGGGCACTGATGGAATCGCAGCACCGGTATTTTCTTAGAAACACCTTTTATGGAGATGCATTTTATCGGCTGTGGTTTTTAATTTTTTTGTTGGTTAAGTAAAAGAATAAAATAAAAATGGTGCGGCCAATTTTTATTTTACTTAAAGTTGATTAACCTAAGATTAGTGATTGGAGTGGGACCCACAATATCCTACCCACTTGGTAGGATATTTGTGGGGTGGGGCCCACATGAGCCCCACCGTTTCTTTTCTTCCTAAACCCCCTCCTTTAATAAGGTAACGCACCCACACCCCCCCATTAAGTGGAAGTCAACCTTGCGTTTTTCTATTTAAGAAACGCCTCAATTAATTTAGATGGTTAAAACGTTGCAATTAATTCATTTTAATTGATGGTTTCGTTTTTGATTTTCAAATGCATGGATTGAGAAATAAAATAAGACAACTCTTATTTTATTAAGGGTTTTTGGGTTGTGAGAGGCTAGGGAGAATTCGCTCCTGTTCTTGAAGTTCTTCCTCCTCGACGAAGAACGCGAAAGAACACCGACCTCCGACGACGGACAACGGTGAGAGATTCCTTCCTTGGAGATCAATGACCTGATGGACATCACCTTGTTATTTCATTCCGTGTCAAAGCAAGGGAGACATCGTTCCTCTGCGACGCGACGATCTGCCATCTTCCGCGAGGATCAATTCCACGACGTCCCTTTCCGCGACAACCTCGTTCAAAGACTATGCTCGAGGTAGGGGTTGATTAATTTTTGTTCGTGAAAAATCATTTTCATTCTTCATATTTTATGCCGCTTATTATAAACTTAACGGGAGGAGGTTGGACCGCACGAACACGGCCGACTCTCCTCCCTCTTTGTTGTTTTTTTCATTTGCGGCACGAACAAAGGCGGCGCGGTTCAATGACACCGCGCAGAAACAAGGAAGAACACTACAAAAGAAGCGCGGCACCGTCGCGCCGCTCCATTGAGGCCGAATGAAACTGCAGCCGGAGTCGGGGCCACGGAGGAGATTTGAAGACTCCGTCGGTTGATTTTTGTGCGCAGATCGACGGGCGACGACGAAGCGGCCCGCAAAGGCATTATGAGGTCTTCGCAGTGAAGGGCCGGTCCCGGGAGGACCGCTGGAGAAGACGGCAGGCCAAAAGGACCACTGAAGTGTGTCTGGTAGTCCGCGGAAGATCCCGCTGGCGTGCCACGCCGGCACGGCGGGGTCCGCAGCAGGCGGCGGCGGCCGGCACTGGCCGGCCTCCAGGAGAGGGCAGCACCTGGCCACTAGGAGGAGGCGGCGCCCGGCGCGCCGCCGGGAACGGCTGCCGCGCCTTCAGCCGCGGCGGCAGGCGGCTGGTCCCGCAGCCGCATGGGACTAAGCGGAGATGCGGCGTTGATAGTGATTGGCCCCCATGCGGGGCCGCGACTTCATTCAAGGGGGCGACCACACTCCCCTCTTTCGCTCAGCCGGACAGCCAAGCGGCCACGCGGCCGCGCCAGCGTGTCAGACCAACTGGCCGGGCGACCCAGGCCGGGCCGCACCCCCCGGGCCGGGCTGCTCCCTATTGGGCCGAACCCGGACCCGACTCGGTTCGCCCGGTTCGGGCCGACCTAGGGGGGTCTTGGGACGGGTCGGTCCGGGCCCGAACCCCCTATTCTCGGGATGTTTTCGTTCAAATGCCCATATCATGGGCTACAGACCCCCGATCGACGCACTATACATTGCGATGAAAACCTTGGATCTAGAAGGTCGTTTAGGTATATTACACTCAAGGTTTCAGAGAACATTGAGTATGGCCGGGTTGGTTCGGATACGAAACCAACCGGGCCCTCGGAGTGGAAGCACTTATATATCGAGCTCCAGACGTCCGATTGTCGTGCCGTCAACTTTATTGGATTCCTATTGATGAGACGAAACTTTTAGCTTGCTTCACCTGAGTTTTGGACGCAGTTGGATAGTAGCCGGGTTTGATTGAACCTAAAATCCAACCGGGCCCCTAGAACGGAAAAGCTGATAACTTTCAGGTCGGACCTCCGTTTTACGAATCGTCAGTGGCATTGGTGATCATGCTAAAAAACGGTCCCTTTGGGAATACCCTATGAGATTTTCGGATACAGTCAAGATACAGCCGGGTTGGTTTGCACACGAAACCAACCGGGCCCCTGGAAAGAAAAGGGTAATATCTCAGAGACAGGGCGTCCGATTGACGCGCCGTCTGTTGTGTTGAGACCCCTATGACGAGGCGGTCCCTTGAGATACTTCTTCATGGAACTTTTTCATACTTGGAGTATCGACCTCTTGGCTCGTGGAGTGGACCCTCCCGGAATGAGCATGATATGTGTGGAAACCCTAGAGCTGGCTGAGACTTGACGGCTGCTGATCGATCAACTCGGTGTGTTTCGGATAGCCCAGTGGGGAGCGCTTGGTTGTAGTGGCAGACCCACGGCGGAGAGGCGCTTGGTAGTAGTGGAAGATCCATGGTACTCAACCGAAGGAGTACCTCTGGAGGTTATGAGGGGGAGGGCTTGGTTGTAGCGGCAGAACCATGGCGAAGGAGCTCTTGGTTGTAGCGGTAGAGCCGCGGTACTCAACAGAAGGAGTACCTCTGGAGCCTATGAGGGGGAGCGCTTGGTTGTAGCGGAAAACCCATGGTGGGAAGCGCTTGGGTGTAGCAGCAGGCGCACAGTACTCGACAGGTGGAGTACTACAGCAGTCCAAGGTTAGTGGGGCGCGCTTAGTTGTAGCGGCAGGTCCACTGCACTCGACAGAGGAGAAGTCCTTCAGAAGCCGTGGTTTTGACATCATGAATAAAATCCTGGTTGATCTGAGTCTATAATCTTTGTGTTTTCTCATGATTGAGATGGGGCACTTGATATCTTAGGTATATGTATGTGCATATACCTAGGTAGTGGTTATCCGTTGATTTCATAATCTATGTGTTTCCTCATGATTGAGATGGGTTACTTGATAAAATGGGTATATGTACGGGCATATACCTAAGTAGAGATTATCTGTTGAGGTGTTCTTGTGGTTATCCTTGTTGTATTTAGTGAGACCTTGAGGGTCTGGGGGTCCCTACTGAGTATCGTTATACTCACCCCTGCACGGGCTATGCCCGCACCTCGTTGTGTTGGTTGTAGACGGCGGGCAGCGCAGACAGAGGCCGAGTGTTCGAGGACTGGACGGTACCCGGAGGTGGAACTCATGACGAGACAGTATCCGGTGGTGGACTTCACGACGAGGCGACACTTGGAGGAGGTTGACAGGCGGGAGCGTTGTGGAGGCTATCTATACCTACCCTTCAGGTAGGATCCGTGGTGGACGATCCAGGAGCTGTGCTATCTGTACCTACCTTTCAGGTAAGATCCTTGGTGGACGATCCATGAGCTTCTTGTCACCTTCCGGCTGTTTTATATTTTTTCCTTGTACTTTACAGTTGGGCTTGTATTTCTGGCCCCTTTACCTTCAGCACAACTTTTTTTAGTTTTACTTAGTGTTTTACTTCCTCTTGTACTCTATGGTGTTTTGTTTACTCTTATAAAGGCAATGCCTTCCCAGTTATCGGGATTTATGCCTTTGGTTCTAGTCTCCATCCCCTGGCCTATAGAAGGCGGGTTTGGGGTAGTCACCGCATGGGCCCTGAGGACGGGTTGTAACAAATTGGTATCAGAGGAGTTCGGTTCTACCGCAGAACTCAGGACTCTGATCGTTTTCTATGTGAAGCAATAGTGTTAAGACTATTGAGTGTGGTTATCAGTCCAGGGAGTCTAGTGTTGGTGCGGCGGCCGACGTATCCGTATGCCAGGACCCTGACTTCTGATTTCCAACTCAATACATGAAAACATTGATTACATGTGTGTTTTAAAAGTTTTCATTGTGATTACTTTGTGTCAGCTCACCAGGTATACTGTATTAACCGTGGCACACCTGTTTCTTTTCAGGATGGCCCCATGACGGCAGCCAGCTAGGGTTCCGAGCGTTGTGCGGGACAACAGCCCACCGAGCGATGAGGCCTCGGTGCAGGGCCCTTTGACAGCAGAGGCACCAGCGGTACCTCTACCCGCTGAGCCACCGATGCTACCAGCCCCAGCCACTGACGGTGCACGTCTCCTTAGAGCACTGCATGAGTTTCAGCATCAGCGACCACCCAGGTTCTGCGGGGAGATGAACACTCAGGCAGCCGAGGACTGGCTGGAGGCAGTTGTATGAGTTTTCCGTTTGGTAGGGACACTAGCTGACCTTATGGTTGTCCTCGCGGCGAGCCTCCTGCACGCGGCATCAAGAAGACGGTGGAGATTGATTCTCCAGGTGCATGACGAGGCATCTCTCCTTTGGAAGGACATTGAGATCCTTTTCCACTCAGAGTTCATCCCAGCCACCCTCCATTCGGTGCGCATCCAGGAGCTACTACAACTGTGGCAGGGAAACATGATAGTATCCCAGTACACGTCGAGGTTTACCGATCTCTCGCGCTATTCCACGGACATGGTACGAGACCCATTCTTCAGGGCCCGAACCATGGAGCAGGGGCTCAGGCGGGAGATCAAAGCTTCAGTTGTTTCTCACAGCATTCCTACACAGACAGGGGTGTTGGAGTGAGCCCTCTTAGTGGAGTGTTTCCTTGATGAGCAGTCTCCAGCAGCAGGACCCACCACTAGCCGTCTTGCGGCAGAGTCTTCTGCAGCGGGCAGTAGACATATGACGGAGAGGTCCAAGAGGAATAGACCTACTGGTGGTCGACCGCATGACACATGATCGTTTGTGCGAGGCACCTGTGGTGGAGAACGACTTACCATGTGCGGACAATGTTACTCCTTCTGCGAGGTTTGTCACATAGCTCGTGACTGTCCGACCCGCCATACAGATGAACAGAAGACGAACGAAGGACCTCCCAGGCAGAGGCAGAGGTTCGATTGAGGTGGACCGCATAGAGTAGGAGACCGTGGCAGGGGAGCTGGCCGTGCAGTTGTAGGTGGACGATGATTCGAAGTTTTGCCACCACCACCACCAGGAGGTCCACCCCAACCACAGGGAACAGGTGGACATGGGAGAGCTCAGCTTCAGGCAGATGAGGCCTATGATCATGGAGCTCCAGGAGAAGATGGACAGGAGCAGAACTACCTCCAGACCTGGAGACTTTGGTTCATGTTGCTTCTAGATTTGTTGATGTTTGTTTGTTGATGCTTTGTGTCTTTTTTACTTTGAGATACAGTGATAAAAGACAACTTTCTTGTGGCTTTTACATTCCTGTCCTCTCTTTTTGTTGTTACTGAGAGGTTCCAGTTTAAAAACAGTTGACATGACCCCCACTTTGAGATTCCTACTGGAGGAGACCCAGTGACCACACACTGATGCTGAAAGTGTGACTCAACCCTTTGAGGCAAGAGTAATAGTTGGATCTCTTGGTAGTAGCGTCGAGGCCTTACGACGTCATCCTTGGTATAGATTAGTATCTTCCATGTCGGGATTAACTATATTATGCGAAGAACGTGGTTCATCCAGTGGATGTGACCAAATTTCTCTTATCGGAAAAGAAGAAATCTCAGCAGCTCTTGTAGGACCAGAATGGTCCAAGTCATCCAAGAGCGGATGATGACAGCTCAGAGCTGGGAAAATTATTATGGTGACAGAAGGCGTATACCACTAGAGTTTGAGGATGGAGACCACGTTTCTATTTGGGTGACACCTCGACGTGAGTTATGGAGATGTGGCCGAGGCGACAAGTTATTTCCGAGGTTCAACAGACCTTTCTAGGTCCTCAGCAGGGTAAGCGAGGTGGTTTACCACTTGACCCACCCGCCTCAGCTGCACCAGGTGCATGATGACTTCCATGTATCTCAACTGAGGAGATACGAGCTCAACCCTTCGCTTTTCATCGACTATTAAGAGTTGTACTTGGGCGATGGGGTGACCCTCACGAAGAAACCAGGGGGGATTGAGGAACAACAGGAGCGGATCCTACGAGGACGGTCGATTCCTTGGGTACACTTTCACTAGCAGTACGAGAACTTCTAGGTGAGCACATGGGAGCGGAAGGCTCAGATGCATGCTTAGTATCACTTTTGTATCCCTAGTTTGTGTTAATGCTTTACAGGGATGTAAATACCTGAGGTGTGAGTAATGTAAAGACCCGTAAAATTCCAAGGAAATTTTTTCTTAATTTGTTTTTGGGATTTTACAAGAATGCAGTTTCTGACGGCACCGATTTCTGAGTCCCGGTGTGCCTGTAATCATTTTCTGATGTTTAGCTTGGGTACGTTCAGTGAACGAACGAGTGGGTTTTTCTATCTTTTGAACCGGTGCTCAGAATCAAATTCTGAGGGCACCGATGGAATCGCAGCGATGGTATTTTCTTAGAAACACCTTTTACGAAGTTGCGTTTTCTCAGGTGTGGTTTTTAAATTTTTTTGGGTTAAGTAAAAGAATAAAATAAAAAAGGTGCGACCAATTTTTATTTTACTTAAAGTTTTTAACCAATTATTAGTGATTGGAGTGGGACCCACAATATCCTACCCACTTGGTAGGATATTTGTGAGGTGGGGCCCACATGATCCGCACCGTTTCTTTTCTTCCTAAACCCCCTCCTTCAAAAAGGTAATGCACCCGCACCCCCCCCCCATTAAGTGGACGTCAACCATGTGTTTTTCAGTTTAAGAGACGCCTCAATTAATTTGGACAGTTAAAACCTTGCAATTAATTCATTTTAATTGATTGTTTCGTTTTTGATTTTCAGACGCATGGCTTGAGAAATAAAATAAGACAACTCTTATTTTATTAAGGGTTGTTGGGTTGTGAGAGGCTTGGGAGAATTCACTCAAGTTCTTGAAGTTCTTCCTCCCCGATGAAGAATGAGAAGAACACCGACCTCCGGCGACAGACGACTGTGAGAGACGCCTTCCTCAGAGATCGACGACCCGACACGCATCACCTCGTTCTTTCTTTCCGCGTCAAAGGAAGGGATACACTGTTCCTCCGCGACACGATGATCCGCCTTCATCTGCGGTGATCAATTCCGCGACGTCCCTTTCCGCGACAACCTCGTTCGAAGACTACACTCGAAGTAGGGGTTTATTACTTTTTGTTTGTGAAAAATCCTTTTCATTCTTCATCTTTTAAGCCACTTATTATCAACTTAACGGGAGGAGGTCAGACCGCACGAACACGGCCGACTCTCATCCCCCTTTGCTGTTTTGTTCATTGTGGAATGAACAAAGGCGGCATGGTAAAATGGCACCGCGCAGAAACCAGGAAGAACGCGATGAAGAAGCACGGCGCTATCGCGTCGTGCCGTTGACGCCGAACAAAACTGGGGCCGGAGTCAGGGTCGTGGAGGCGATTTGAAAACTCCGCTGGTTGATCGTTGTGCGCAGATCGACAGGTGACGACGATCCGGGACGCAAAGGCATTATGAGGTCTTCGGACTGAAGGGTCGGTCCTGGGAGGACCGCTGGCGAAGACGGCAGGCCAAACGAACCACCGAAGCACGTTCGGTGGTCCGTGGAAGATCCTGCCGGCACGTCACACCGGCAAGGCGGCGCATAGAGAGCCGATGGGAAGGGCCGCCGCGGCGGCTAGCGGTTGGTCCCACGGCCGCGCGGGACCAAGGAGAGACGCGGTATTGGCCGCCGCGTCGCTGGCAGGGAGCGGCCCCCACACAGAGCCGCAACTTCAATCAAGGGGGCGACCACACCCCCCAGTTCCGCTCAGCCAGACGACCGAGTAGCCACGCTGCCGCGCCCAAGCCGGGCCGGGCAGCGCCCACCTGGCCGAGCCACTCCCTATTGGGCTTGAACCAGATCTGATTCGGGTCGACCCGGTTCGGGCTGACTCAGGGGGGGGGGGGGTCTCGGGCCTGGTCAGTACGGGCCCGAACTCCCTATTCTAGGGCTGATTTCGTTCAAATGCCCATATCATGGGCTATGGACCCCCGATCAACGCACCGTCAGTTGAGATGCAATCCTTGGATCGAGACGGTCGTTTTGGAATATTACACTCATGGTTTTGAAGAACTTTGAGTATGGCCGGGTTGGTTCTGATACGAAACCAACCGGGCCGTCGGAGCGGAAACACTAATATCTCAGGCTCTGGACGTCCGATTGACGTGCCGTCGACTTTGTTGGATTCCTCTTAATGAGACGAAACATTTAGCATGATTCTCCTGAGCTTTGGATGCAGTTGGATTGTATTTGGGTTGGATTCAACCCGAAATCAAACTGGGCCCCTAGAACGGAGAAGCTGATAACTTTTAGACCGGACGTTCGTTTGACGAACCATCAGCGGCGTTGGTGATCACGTTGAGAAACGGTCCCTTTGAGCATACCCTATGAGAGTTCATGGTACAGTCGAGATATGGCCGGGTTGGTTTGCACACGAAACCAACCGGGCCCCTAGGACGAAAAGGGTAATAACTCACAGACCGGGCGTCCGATTGACGCGTCGTCTGTTGTGTTGAGACCCTTATGACGAGGCAGTCCCTTGAGATACTTTTTCATGGAACATATTGATACATGGAGTATCGACCTCTTGGCTCGTGGAGTGGACCCTCCCGGAACAAGCATGCTGTGTACGGAAACCCTAGAGCTGGCTGAGACTTGACGACTGATGATCGATCGACTCGGTGTGTTTCAGATAGCCCAGTGGGGAGCACTTGGTTTTAGTGGCATACCCACAGAGGAGGAGATCTTGGTAGTAGCGGAAGACCCGCAGTACTCAACAGAAGGAGTACCTCTAGAGGCTATGAGGGGGAGCGCTTGGTTGTAGCGGCAGACCCACGGCAGAGGAGCGCTTGGTTATAGCGGCAGACCCGCGGTACTCAACAGAAGGAGTACCTATTGAGCCTAAGAGGGGGAGTGCTTGGTTGTAGTGGCAGACCCATGGTGGGAAGCACTTGGTTGTAGCCGCATGCCCACAATACTCAACATGTGGAGTACTACAGCAGTCCAAGGTTAGTGGGGCGCGCTTGGTTGTAGCGGTAGGCCCACTGTACTCGACAGAGGAGGAGTCCTCCAGCAGCCGTGGTTTGGACATCATGAATAAAATCCTGGTTGAGATGAGTCTATAATATTTGTGTTTCCTCATGATTGAGATGGGGCACTTGATAACTTAGTTATATGTATGGGCATATACCTTGTAACGACCTAATGTTTCATTAATGGAAAATCCCTCTTGATCCAGTTAATTGTATTTTTATAAAAAAAATGTTTTTATAAGATGTCAACTTCTTTGGTTTTATGAAAAGAGTTGTGACCGTTACATTTATAGCCGTTGAACAGTGATCACATGATTAGTATAAATATAAGGCTTTAACGAACCCAATTTTTACTCAGACAAAGGAAGCGATGACCTCATCCAGTAGAATTGGCCCATACGAAGCCCATTTGTCGGAGCTCGGAAAAGAGGTGGCATCATTGGGCTTCACCCTTGACCAAGCCCAAGATGAGCTTCATTATGTAAAGCTCGAACGTGACCGTCTACGTGAAAAGTGGAAGTTGATTGAAATTACCACTCAAGCGATGTTATCCAAGCCACCCCAAGAGTCTGTCACCATTGCACACCTTACCCTTAGGTCTTATGCGGTTGTTTTAAGGGGTTATGTAACAAATAAGTAGTACTATGTTCATGTACATTATTTTTGTATATAATAATGAATATAATTTCTAGTCATTTTTGATACATTGTAAACAGTTTTTAACGTACAAATGGTGTTTTTAATTATTATTTAATTAAGAAATCTATTTTATTAAATTAAGGAATTTTTGAATTAAATTATATTTTAATAAAATATTATTATTAATATTAAATTAATTTTTATTATATATAAATGATCTTATAAATTTATGAATGCAATTAAAATGTTATATTAAGGTTTGAAAGCCATTTCTGTCAAAACCCGTGAATTTTCGATAAATGTTGGCTTTTATTTTAAAAGTGAAAATTAACATATTTAGAATTTTTTAGATAAAATAAATGTCAT
Organism: Viscum album; assembly: GCA_963277665.1. NCBI lineage: Eukaryota > Viridiplantae > Streptophyta > Magnoliopsida > Santalales > Viscaceae > Viscum > Viscum album. Next base: position 93,842,934 of record OY728125.1, read on the forward strand.
TTCTGGAATCAGGACATCGAAATTATCCAACGGTGAATTTTTCATTATTTTCTGAGATAGTCAAATTTTTGGGAAAAAATTAAATACCATTTAATTATATAATGTATTTTATGACATCATAATGACCCAATGGTGATGTAATAAAATACCATAATCCTTATTTTCGGCCAATATATGTTTTATCATTAAAATAATGTAATTTTGGGTTTGTTTGACTTACTTTTCAAAGTATTAATGAACCCCTCAGAACTTATTCAACACTTTTCCTTTTTAAATTAATTTCCATGGGAGTGTGACTCACCTCCACATAAGCGACCCTAATGTTTTAATAAGTTCGGACTTTGGCCTTTCACAATATTGTTTTCCTCTTTCATTTATCAGAAACCATGGGAAAATACCATGGGATGGTTTGTGGTTTGGATTATTTTAATATAAGTGGTCCCAAACCTAAATAATAAAGAATTCTCCCACCTTTCCAATATAAACCCACCCAAGATCCCACTTCCTCCTGACTAAAATCCCTTGGAGTTCGTCGAAACTCTGCCCTACTCTCTCTAGAATCCTCCAAAGGTGCCCCAAGCTCCCATGAATCCTCTCACAAGCCTCTCTCTAGCCTTTGGAAGAACACTTCCAAGTAAGGGTTTTTTTCTTCCTTTCTCATTTTTGTCAATTTTCTTTAAGTTGTATTTCCCATTTAATTTCAATTTTGAATGTTGGGGTATGGTTTCAGACCTCCCCCATACTGCCCTATTATTGTTTTAATGATGGGAGACCCCTTTCTCTCTCATTAAATTCCTCCCATGTACACCCGTTACTATGCCGAAATTCCGAAAGGATTTTCTCTCTCTACTTTTACATTCAAGCAATAATTTTGTATCATGAATCTATATTCCATCACAATTGTTGGGACATGTATCTATATGACCTACTTACTATCCATTACATGTAAATATGATGAGTATCCCCTTTCTCTCTCATAAACCATTTTTATGAATTCTTATGTCACGCCGTTACGCTGCCGAAATCGCACCGATTTTCTAAGCCAATGTCATTGTGTAGTGAATACAATGCCCATTTCTCCATCGCGAGTATTCACCTTTATGCACATTTACCTATTCATTTTAAAGTTTCATGTATGATTTCCACATTCCTTTATCGTGGAATAAATGATTATGTTTTAGGAATCCATGTTTTATGATCCATGTGGCACACTTATGCATGAAATGAAATGTTTAAGAAGGGTGCGCCCTTATAGTGCTCTAATGCATTGGGTAAAGTATTGTATCATGATACGTCATGTGAAATTAGTGTTGACTCATGATAATTCAAGTTCAATGAGGGTGTACTCATGCTTCATGTGCAATGAGGGTTTACTCATGCTCTATGTGCAATGAGCCACGACTCATGCTAATTCAATGTTAAGTGTTGTTGCCACATTTCCATGTTATGATTATCATGATTTATCATGACTTTATGTTCATGTTTCTATTATTCTCTATTTATATTCCTATTTCCTAACATGTATTGTACTCTTCATGGTATTCCATGTGTACTCCCCTACCGGGCTTTATAGCTCACCCTTTTCTTATGCATGTCCTCAGGTTATCCCATGGAATGCTAAGTACGAGGGAATGTAGTGGTCATGTAAAAGATGTTTTCAATAAAGATGTTGTATTTCATGTTTTAAGTATTTATGTAATGATCCTAAGCCCCAAAGACACTAAACCTATCGATCTTCTTTGTTGTATCAAGTGGAGTTTTATGTAATAAAGCATGTTTAAGTTGTAGTAAAAATGAGGGTTGTCATAGTTTGTATCAGAGGATAGTATAGTTATTTTTGGGATTAGGAAACCCTAGTAAAGCCTTAGATACATGACTAAGTATAATAAAAACATACCTAAGTTTTGGTAAATACTAAGTAAGTGGTTTATCAAAAAAATACATCCCTTTCTGGATACGAGCAGGTAGAGGCGGCTCTGGTACAGATGTATCCTACGGGTAAAACCTGAAAACACCGCTTTGAGATAGAATCAAATGGGAACTGGTGCACGAAAACGGGCCTTGCTGCACTCTTGGTTACGACACTCCCGAGGGATATGGTTTGATAAATTCACAATCTTAGTAAGAACCCTTATTAAGGAAAAAATGCCCCTAAGAATATATGTTAGAAAGTAGATCATGAAAAGCCTAGATTGAATATTATAGACTCATGAGTTAAGGAAATAAATGTTTATTTATAAGTCATCAACTTTTGTCTTTGGATTACCCATTATGTGTTACCCCTAACTTTCCTTTTATTCCAGCCAATGACCGGTAATATGAGGACTCGGGCTAACAACCATTGTGAAGATCAATGTGATGATTGTACTAATGAGATTCCCAATCCAATGGGAGCGGGAATCGAGAACTTTTTCACGCTTCTCTCTCAGGTAATTCAAGTTTTGAATAGAAACACAGTTCAAGAGGAACGTCCAAACCCCCCTAAGAAGGAACAAGTCTCTATCAAGAGCTTCATGAGGCAAAGGCCTCCAACTTTTAGTGGATCATCCAATCCCACGATCACTGAACAATGGATCAACTCCGTTGAACATATATTCTCCATCCTCCAATGTTCTGAACAAGATAAGGTTCTCTTGAAAGCTTATCGTATGGAGGGTGAAGTTGATCAATGGTGGACATTGATCAAAAATACAAAGCATGAGGAGGAGATCGAGGCTTTGGAATGGAAGGAATTCCGGAAGATGTTTTTCTAGAAATATTTTCCGCACACCCTTCATCTTAAGATGGAAAGGGACTTCCTTTCCCTCAAGAAAAAAGATAAAGAATTTGTGGGAGCGTACGAGGAAAACTTCACAAGGCTTGCACGATACGCTTTCGGCTTTGTTGTTACCCCCGAATGCAAGGTTGACCGCTTCTTTGGTGGGCTTAATCCTAGATTGCGGAAAGAATTAGTGATCCGTGACTTCGACAGCTATGAGGAAATTGTCCGATGTGCCCTCAAGGTCGAAATGGAGATCAAAGAATCACATGGGTATCATGGGGACAAGAAGCGTAAGGTGGACTTCAATGCTGGTGGTCCGATGGATGAATCCAATGGCGCTAAGAAGTTCCAGCACCCCACTTGCCAATATTGCAGAAAGAAGAACCCTGGAAATTGCCTTAAGGGGATGATAAAATGCTTCAGGTGTGGAAGAGAAGGGCACCTAGCTATTAACTGTCGGCAAGAAGGACACGCGGCTGCGAAAGAGGAGAGGAACGCTCCGTTCGAACCTCAACACGTTGTTCAATGCTATAAATGCAAAGAACCGGGTCATTTTGAAAATCAGTGCCCTAATCCAAGGGTTATCGGAGGAAACCGACAACCTCCAAGACACAAAGGAAGAGGTTTTTCATTCACTTCTGCTGAAGTGAACCCCGACAACGAAGTAGTGACAGGTACGCTAGTTATTCATTCAAGAATAGAGAACATACTTTTTGATTCAGGTTCTACACATTCTTTTATATCTCGAATGTTTAGTAGATAAATCCCAGTACCACCACAAATCATGGAAGTAAAGATGTCGGTGAGTACGACAAATGGGGCAATCATTGCATCCCATGAATATAAGTCCTCCACTGTTATAATTTGTGGATTGAATTTCCCAGCGAACCTCGTCATACTCCCTTTGGTGGAATTTGATGCAATTCTTGGCATGGATTGCCTTTCCTTATATAGAGCCAACATAAATTGTCGGGAGAGGGAAATCACACTCCATATGGAGAATCGACCCCTGATTCTTTACAAGTGTCAGGAGGGAGATGAATCTCCTTTAGCTCCATCATCTCAAGCATGGATATTATTTCCCTATGAGCATGCGTATCTATCTCAGATGATTGAGTCCAAGGAAGAAACCATCCTTGAAGAAATGCCTATTGTGAAGGAATTCGCTGAAGTGTTTCCCGAGGAACTGCCTGGTCTTCCTCCAAGAAGAGATGTTGAGTTCTTAATTGAACTTATACCTGGGGCACTACGAATATCCAAGACTCCATATAGAATGACAGTTGTTAAGATTGAAGAGCTGAAGAAACAACTACAGGAGATTCTGGATAAAGGGTTTATACGCCCAAGTGCTTCACCATGGGGTGCACCAGTCCTCTTCATCAAGAAGAAGGATGGGTCAATGCGGCTTTGCATCGATTATCATGAACTTAACAAAATCACGATAAAGAACAAGTATCCACTCCAACAAATTGATGACTTGTTCTATCAATTGCGTGGAGCACAACACTTCTCCAAGGTGGACTTGCGGTCGGGATATTATCAAGTAAGGGTGAATAAGGAAGATGTCCCCAAGACTTCTTTTTGTACAAGGTACGGGCACTAGGAATTCATAGTAATGCCTTTCGGACTCATCAATGCTCCATAAATATTCGTGGACCTGATGAATAGAGTCTTTAGAGATTACCTGGAAAAATTTGTGGAAGTCTTTATAGATGATATTCTAATATACTCCTAAACCAAGGAGGACCATGAGGATCATTTAAGAACTGTACTGGAGACTTTGCCTAAGGAAAAGCTCTATGCAAAGTACAGCAAGTGTGAGTTCTGGTTGAAAGAGGTCTCATTCTTGGGCCATATCATCACAAGAAATGTGATATCTGTGGATCCCTCCAAAATAGATGCAATTAAGGGATGGTCGAGGCCAACATCGGTAAACGATATCCGTAGCTTCTTGGGGTTAGCTGGATATTATCGATGATTTGTGAGATATTTATCACGATTGTCCAACCCTCTTACCAAGCTAACTTGAAATGGAGTAAAGTTCTCTTGGAGTGGTGAATGTGAAGAATGCTTCAAGGAGTTGAAAAGGAGGCTTATCACTGCACCCGTGCTCACTTTACCCACAAGTGGGGACCTTTTTGTGGTATTCAGTGATGTTTCAAAGAAGGGCTTAGGCTGTGTGCTGATGCAGAATGATAAAGTGATATCCTATGCCTCAAGGAAGTTGAAAATCCATGAGCGAAACTATCCAACACATGATCTGGAGTTGGCGGCTGTGATCTTTGCCTTGAAAATCTGGCGGCATTATCTCTATGGAGAGAAATGTGAGATATATTCAAACCACAATAGTATTAAATATATATTTACATAGAAAGAGCTTAATATGCGCCAGAGAAGACGGATAGATCTCATCAAGGATTATGACTGCTCAATACATTACCACCCTGGGAAAGCGAACAAGGTGGCGGATGCCCTAAGTAGAAAGGATCCAGTGATTCTATCAATGATGAGAATCGAGAAGGATCCAATATTCTTAGACATGATGAAGATGGACATGGGAATCATAAAGAAGGGAACATCATCAATCCTTTCACAAATGATAGCTCAACCATCTCTTTTGGAAAGGTTAAAGGATGCTCAAAAGGATGATGTGGGAATTCAAGAAAAAGTTGAAGCTATCAAAAAGGGGAAATCCTCGGAGTTTAATGTTAATGAAGAAGGAATTGTGCAATTTGGGAAAATACTATGTGTTCCATCAAGTATGGAGATGAAGAAGGAACTTTTGGATGATGCACATAGTTCAAATTTCTCTATTCACCTAGGGAGCACAAAGATGTATCGTGATCTCTGAGAAAACTTTTTGTGGGATAATATGAAGAAGGAGATCTCCAAATATACATCAAACTGCCTGGTGTGTCAGCAAGTGAAGGCAAAGAGGCATAAGTCTAAGGGGATGATGCAACCATTGCCCATACCAGAATGGAAATGGGAGAACATCACTATGGACTTTGTCACCGGACTTCCGAGGACATCCAAAGGAAACAATGCAATCTGGGTTGTTGTGGATCATCTTACAAAGACTGCACACTTCATTTCTATTCGGGAGGATTTCTCTTTGGATCAACTGGCACAGATATATATCAGGGAAGTGGTAAGTTTGCATGTAGTACCACTATCTATTGTTTCCGACCGAGATCCAAGATTCACCTCTATGTTTTAGAAGAGTCTTCAACATGATCTGAATACTGAACTGAACTTTAGTACGGCCTATCATCCTCAAAATGATGGCCAATCAGAGAGGACTATCCAAACACTAGAGGATATGTTGAGAGCATTCTCAATTGACTTTAAAGGAGGATGGGATCAACATATTCCTCTGGTTAAATTCTCTTATAATAATAGTTTCCACTCGAGCATCCAAATGGCACCATATAAAGCCCTTTATGGGAAAAGGTGCAGAACACCAGCATATTGGGATGAGGTCGGTGAATGTAAGCTTCTTGGACAAGAAATGGTCGAAGAAATGGTGGATAAGGTGAAAACCATTCAACAGCATATCAAGGAATCCCAGAGTCGACAGAAGAGTTATGTAGATAAGCGTTGACGACACCTTGAGTTTAAAGATGGAGACATGGTGTTTTTACGCATATCTCCGTGGAAGAAGGTCATACGGTTTGGAAATAAAGGGAAGTTAAGTCCAAGGTACATCGGCCCCTTCTAGATTCTTGATCGTGTTGGGGCCGTGGCCTATCGACTAGCACTTCCACCTACTATGGCAAAGGTTCATGATGTCATTCACGTATCCCTCTTAATTAAGTACATACCAGACCCTTCACATGTACTCCCTTCCGAGGTGGTACAATCGGAAGATGATATTTCTTATGAGGAGCCACCAGTGAAGATATTAGATCATAGAGAAAAAGTTCTACGAAATAATACAATGCCCCTCGTCAAGGTGTTATGGAGAATCCACAAGTTTGAAGAAGCAACTTGGGAGTCGGAGGATATGATGAAGTTGAGTTACCCATATTTGTTTTAGTGTGGGAAAAGGAAAATTTTGAGGGCGAAATTTCTTAAGGGGGGAATATTGTAACGACCCAAAGTTTCATTAATGGAAAATCCCTCTTGATCTAGTTAATTGTATCTTTATAAAAAAAATGTTTTTATAAGATGTCAACTTCTTTGGTTTTATGATAAGAGTTGTGACCGTTACTTTTATAGTCGTTGAACAGTGATAACATGATTAGTATAAATATAATGCTTTAACGAACCCAGTTTTTACTCAGACAAAGGAAGCGATGACCTAATCCAGTAGAATTGCCCCATACGAAGCCCATTTGTCGGAGCTTAGAAAAGAGGTGGAATACTTGGGCTTCTCCCTTGACCAATCCCAAGCTGAGCTTCATTATGTCATGCTCGAACGTGACCGTCTACGTGAAAATTGGAAGTTGATTGAAATTACCACTCGAGCGATGTTATCTGACCCGCCCCAAGAGTCTCTCACCATTTAACACCTTACCCTTAGGTCTTATGCTGCTATTTTAAGGGGTTATGTAACAAATAATTAGTACTATGTTCATGTACATTATTTTTGTATATAATAATGAATATAATTTCTAGTCATTTTTGATACATTGTAAATAGTTTTTAACGTACAAATGATGTTTTTAATTATTATTTAATTAAGAAATATATTTTATTAAATTAAGGAATTTTTAAAATAAATTATATTTTAATAAAATATTATTATTAATATTAAATTAATTTTTATTAAATATAAATGATCTTATAAATTTATGAATGCAATTAAAATGTTATATTAAGGTTTGAAATCCATTTCTATCAAAACCCGTGAATTTTTTATAAAAGTTGGTTTTTATTTTAAATGTGAAAATTAACATATTTAGATTTTTTTAGATAAAATAAATGTCCTTTCAGGAATCAGGACGTCGAAATTATCCAACGGTGAATTTTTCAAAATTTTCTGAGACAGTCAAATTTTTGGGTAAAAATTAAATACCATTTAATTATATAATGTGTTTTATGACATCATAATGACCCAATGGTGATGTAATAAAATACCATAATCCTTATGTTCGGCCAATATATGTTTTATCATTAAAATAATGTGATTTTGGGTTTGTTTGACTTACTTTTCAAAGAATTAATGAACCCCTCAAGACTTATTCAACACTTTGCCTTTTTAAATTAATTTCCATGGGAGTGTGACTAACCTCCACATAAGAAACCCTAATTTTTTAATAAGATCGGACCTTGGCCTTGTAAAATATTGTTTTCCTCTTTCCTTTTCTAGAAACCATGGGAAAATACCATGGGATGGTTTGTGGTTTGGATTATTTTAATATAAGGGGTCCCAAACCTAAATAATAAAGAATTATCTCACCTTTCCTATATGAACCCACCCAAGCTCCCACTTCCTCCTCACTAAAATCCCTTGGAGTTCGTCCAAACTATGCCCTACTCTCTCTATAATCCTCCCAAGGTTTCCCAAGCTCCCAAGAAGCCTCTCACAAGCCTCTCTCTAGCCTTTGGAAGCACACTTCCAAGTAAGGGTTTTTTTCTTCCTTTCTCATTTTTGTCTATTTTCTTTAAGTTGTATTTTCCCTATAATTTCAATTATGAATGTTGGGGTATGGTTTCTCACCTCCCCCATACTTCCCTCTTATTGTTTTAATGATGGGAGACCCCTTTATCTCTCATTAAATGCCTCCCATGTACACCCATTACTATGCCGAAATTCCAAAAGGAACTTCTCTCTCTTCTTTTACATTCAAGCAATAATTTTGTATAATGAATCTATATTCCATCACAATTGTTGGGACGTGTATCTATATGAACTCCTTAATATCCATTACATGTAAATATGATGAGGAACCCCTTTCTCTCTCATCAACCATTTTTATGAATTCTTATGTCACGCCGTTAGGCTGCCGAAATCACACCGATTTTCTAACCCAATGTCATTGTGTAGTGAATACCATGGCCATTTCTCCATCGAGGGTATTCACCTTTATGCACATTTACTTATTTATTTTAAAGTTTCATGTATGAATTCCACATTCCTTTATCGTGGAATAAATGATTATGTTTTATGAATCCATGTTTTATGATCCATGTGGCACACTTATGCATGAAATGAAATGTTTAAGAAGGGTGCACCCTTATAGCGCTCCAATGCATTGGGTAAAGTCTAGTATCATGATACGTCATGTGAAATTAGTGTTGACTCATGCTAATTCAAGTTCAACTAGGGTTTACTCATTATTCATGTTCAATGATGGTTTACTCATGCTCCATGTGCAATGAGCCACGACTCATGCTAATTCCATGTTAAGCGTTGTTGCCACATTTCCATGTTATTTTATCATGCTTTATCATGCCTTTATGTTCATGTTTTCTTTATTCTCTATTTATATGCCTATTTGCTAACATGTATTGTACTCCTCATGTTTTTCCATGTGTACTCCTTTACTGGGCTTTATAGCTCACCCTTTTCTTATGCATGTCCTCAGGTTATCCCATGCAATGCTAAGTACGGGGGAATGTAGTGGTCATGTAAAGGAAGTTTTCAATAAAGATGTTTTATTTCATGTTTTAAGTATTTATGTAATGATCCTAATCCCCAAATACACTAAACCTCTCAATCTTCTTTGTTGTATCAAGTGATGTTTTATGTAATAAAGCATGTTTAAGTTTTAATAAAAAGAAGGGTTGTCATATACCTGGGTAGTGATTATCTGTTGATTTCATAATGTATGTGTTTCCTCATGATTGAGATGAGTTACTAGATAACTTGGGTATATTTATGGGCATATTCCTAAGTAGAGATTATCTGTTGAGGTCTTTTTTGGTTATCCTTGTTGGATTTAGTGATACCTTGAGGGTCTCGGGGTCCCTACTGAGTATCCTTATACTCACCCCTGCACGGGCTATGCCCGCACCTCATTGTGTTGGTTGCAGACGACAGGCAGCGTAGACAGAGGCCGAGTGTTCGAGGACTGGACAGTACCCGGAGGTGGATCTCACGATGAGACAATATCCGGTGGTGGAATTCATGACGAGACAACACTTGGAGGAGGTTGACGGGCGAGAGCGTTGTGGAGGATATCTTTACCTACCCTTCAGGTAGGATCTGTAGTGGAAGATCAAGGAGCTGCGCTATCTGTACCTACCCTTCAGGTAGGATCCTTGGTGGACTATATAGGAGATGCGTGTCACCTTCCGGCAATTTTATCTTTTTCCTTGCACTTTACAGTTGGGCTTGTATTTCCGGCCCCTTTACTTTCAGCACATCTTGTTTCAGTTTTACTTAGTTTTTTACTTCCGCTTGTACTCTGTGGTGTTTTGTATACTTTTATAAAGGCAATGCCTTCCCAGTTATCGAGATTTATGCCTTTGGTACCAGTCGCCAGCCCCTGGCCTATGGAAGGCGGGCTTGGGGTAGTCACGGCACGGGCCCCGAGGACGGGTCGTGACATATTATATCCTCGAGAATCATGAATAAAATTTCAATGGAATGAATATATAAATTTATAAATAGAAATATTTAATTTATTCTTGCACTGTCGATAAATTAGGAATTATTAAATTGATATCAATAAAATAGAATTGATATTGAGTTTTTAAACCATGCCTAAACAATAAAAATCACTAACATATGATAGGAAAAATAAACTACGTTTATATAATAAATGCATAATAAATTTTAATAATTCAATAGTATATAGGTCAATAGATGTGAATAATATAATAAAATTGGTTATTAATATGGTTATATTTATTATCAGGGTGGTTAAAATTCATTCATAAAAGTTCAATGTAAATTGTAATGGGTTTCCATAACGAAACTTTTTTATTGTGTCATAATTATCACTCATAAAATTAGATTTTAAAATAATTTTTTAGTCTATTAAATTAATTTAATATATTTAATTTCCACAATTTTGTTTTTAAAATTACATTTTTTACATATAGTACATTTTCTTTTTTGTATTTTATTCTAAATAATATTTTATAATGTTAATAATAATTATTATCCTCTCTAAATAATAAAATTTTCTATCATATCTATATTCACTCTTTCTGTCATTATTGTCCAATATTATTTCTTAAAATAATTATTTATATTTTCTCATGATTTAAAAAGGCCTCTTTAAATATTTTCAAATGAAAAATTTATCAATTATTTACTATGTCGATCTTAATAATGTCATTATTAATATCGAAAAGAATTTCCCTATCACTATTGTATATTATATTTTTTAATCCACATTTCCTTAAAGAAAAACACTATTTATTTTCAAGGATATTTTGAGATATCATTTTAAATAATGTTTTAAAAAGTCCATAATGAAAACTTTAAAAAAATTGATTTTTTTGAAAGTGACGCATAACTTCTACTCTTCACAATGATTCTAAGAAATGTTTCCTAAAGACATTTTTTATTTTTTGATTACATTTTAGAATGTAAATCTATAAGATTTATATGAAGTTATATTTTATGAATCACCAAAAAAATGACTCTATGATATACACCATTTTGGGGAGTGATGTTTTTATATCATCTGATCTACAATGGATATCATGTTATGTTTTAACATTTAGAAATGATAGAAAACCCATTTTATTTCCATGAGATTTCAATATAAGATGAATGATTGATAATTATGGGAAAAATATGTATGGATATTAATTGGTGGGGCACTATATCTCCCTCAAATTTAATGGTTAATGTTTTTATAAATCATAAAATGAAGAAGTGTGGAAATTCATGGAATTATTTATAATATAAAGCATGGACATGCTTGAATTTGTTCAAAATATAAAGGGTGAACATGGTTAAATATGTTTATAATGAAATGGTTGGAAATAAAAGTAATGTTTCATAACATAAAGGGTTATAATGATTGGGATTTATCTTAACTTGATGATTCCTTGTTCTTATGTTTGTTCCATGATTCCTTGTTATGATATATTTTATTGTCACATAAAATTTCTATATCATATGACTACGATTATGATCCACGTATAATGTTTATCATCTCACAGTCTTATTCCATTATAAATTATTTTTCATTTGAGATTACATGTACTGATATCATGACTTATAGATAAATATTATTATTCCATGATCTTTTTAATAATATATATCTCAAACTCTCATGTTTTCTCATATAGTAATGATCGAACCCTTGATAACATTTTTATATGTTTTTATATTCATTATTTATTGATTTATCCAATTTATTATGTTTCCATTACCTATTTTACAAATACATATTTAACTGATGATAAGTAAAGAATTAATTCTTGTAGGATTTTATTCCCAAGATATGTTCATATGTATATTAATATAATTTTCTTAGGTAGAACATCTTGAAAGGAAATAAACATTATAACAGTGAATTGGTGAGATTTTTTTATAATATGTAATTTTTTGTATATTGAATTGATGTAAAATAATGAAAATATTAGCATTAGTTTCAATATTTGGCATCAAACAAAATGTTTGTTTCACACAAGATCTAGGTGTGTGGGTCTCGAAACCTCATAAATGACTAAATCACTTATTCCAATTTTTATTTAAACAATTATAAAAAAATTAGGAGAATATGATATTCCTAGTATTACATGAGATCATCCTCATATTCAAGATATTATTTAAAATGGGAAGATCATTTAGAATATTTATGAAATGAAATACAATAATTTGTGTTGGTGATATATTCAAAATCATATGATTTTTAGTTATATACCATGATATCACATATTAGAGGATATGATTCCTGGATAGAAAATAATGAAATTATAGATAAAAATGGAATAAAATACATTGATTAGCATATAAGGTATTATATACATAATAATATGATATGAAATCTTGTTTTAGTGGTGGGGTAACATAATAAATAATTTTACATGTGAGGAGGAACTATATCAATAATTACATTTCTTAATTGATTCTTATTGAAAAAAATCAAATTACATTTTTGAAGTAAGTGTCCTATAAATTGACCTATATAATATATATAGTCTTTTTATACCACTATGAAGAAACTAATCCCTACAAAATATGATAATGGAAGAATTATAGGTTAAGCTATGATCAAATATTTAGAAGAAAATTATATATTTATGAAATTGAAAAAATTAGGATGTTTGAATCTCATAGAGAGAAGGGGACAATTATTGGCCACTATCAAAAGAGAATGTAATTGTTTTTAAAAACAAGGAAACGTAATTAAAAAAGGGATATCATTATTTTGAAGTGAATAACACATTTCAACCTCTATATTTTAATTTTCATCATTTAAACCCCAAACATCACCTTGTACTCCACTTATATTAATGAACTCATTAATATTCTTCTCTAGTTGTTTCACATTTTTAAGATGTAAAATAATATAGTTTTGTTAATAAAAATGGATGAAATGGATGAGAAAAAAATGTTGGTAACCTGACCACTATATTTAAAATAAAAATAACAAAATATCCTTACTAAAAAACTAAATAATTATATGTAAAGCCTAATATTGTTTTATAAAATGTGTGGTATGAGATTTATGTTGAGGCTATGAATGAATATCATTATCAAATTATGAAGAATATAATATGGAATTTTATAATACTAGAAGTTTGATATATTATTAGATCAAAATTGGGTTTTTTTGAAAATGTTTAATGAAGAAAGAAATGTTTTTAAGAAGAATAAATAATAGCTAATAATAGGTTATTCCAAGATTAAATTGGTCGATTTATCTGTTTCATTTTCTTAGGTGAATTGGTTGGAAAATGTATTATTATTTATTTCCATATTAGTGAAACAGAGATACATGGTCCTTCATGTAGATGTGAAATATAATTTTTTAATGGTTTTCTAAAATAAGATGTTTAAATTATGTTTTTATATTCATTTCTCCTCATTAATGGTGATATGAAATTATTTTATTCGAATAATATTCTTTATGGGAAAATGAAATAACCACATGTAAGGTATTATTCACTTATTCCCTATTTTTTAAATATTGGATTCCAACACGGGGGAGTAAATCATAATCTAAATGTAAACTAGAATAATGATCATTGAATAATGGTACATAAATATATAGAAAACCAAATCTAAATATAATAAAATTTTCATTAATGTGAGTATTTTTATTATTTCATTAAGATAGATATTGAAATTTCAATGATTAGTGAATTATCATTTTTTGGGGGTTTTTAAATGCAATAAAAAAGTATTTATAATATCATTTCTCAATAGAAATATATAATGGATGTGTTAAAAATATATAATGTAATATTTTAAGGCTGAAAAGATATAGGTTTATATATGGATAATATTTTTGTGAGATGAAAATGTAATAGATGTTTATGTGATAATGTATATGAGAATTATCGTGTTCCTATTGTATTTAATTAGTTTAAGACATTACATTGTTTTTAATACTTTTCAAGTAGTAAAAAATAATGATTTTTTAAAAATAAATCCATATACTAGTAGTGAAAATATTTCATTGATATAAAAATTGCATCCTGAACTTTCATCTTTTGTATATTGTATCATAAAAACAAGGGTTATTTATATTTACCATTGCAGATTGGGAATTTTTAGTGGTTGATAAAAAGAATAAATTGGGTAGTACATTTTACCCTAGAGACTTGTGTATATATTTTGTTGATAATTTTTTTGATTTTAACTCATTTATCATTGAATTATAAGAATATATTAATATAAATAAATCTTGAACACAACTTATATTAATATAGAAACAACTTAAGGATACTGAAGTGGAAGTGAATTTTATCATTTCAATAAAGAATTCTAAATCCAATCCCATTAATATGAGAAATAATATTCCCTTAATAAAAGTAAAATGTATTTTTAGATTAGGTATAACATTATATCAAATTTGTTTTAGTAAGGATTTAAAATCTTTTTATATGTGATAAATCAATGTAAAATTGAGTACATATTGATAATTAAACTAGTAAGGGCCTAATATTTTATGAATTTTTCCATTTATGGTTTCTAGGTCATAGTGGGGTATAGAGGATATTATGTGGTCTTCCGGATGTAGGGACTTATGTTATTTTATTTTTGAGATACTGAACACTGATTGTGGTTTTCTTATTGGGGGCTTTAGTGAGACCAATTTTAGAGGGCATGATGTGGGTAAGATTTCCATTTCTAAAATAGGGTCATGTTTTCCAGGCCTTCAAGGTGAATAACCTATGTGTGTTGTCTTGAGAGTTTACCTTTGAGAAACAGGGATGGAAGAATAATGTTTCCCCATGAATGGAACCCAACGAGTTTTCATATGGGAAATAGGAAGCCTCAAAAGGCTATTTTATTGGTTATGGATGGTTTGAGTCATGGATAGATCAAGATAATCAAAGATAAGAAACAATGTTAATGGTCTATCTATATCATGGTCATTGTTGTGGTGAGTTGAGAATGATAGGATAATTTCATCTATGAAATGGTGAGAAGTCATGGTGTGGATTTTTGGAATCAAATAAAATATAACACATCATGGAACATGTCAATCTATTGTTTATACTGGTTAGATCCCAATGTGTTAACTTGGGTTTATTTAAAATACATATTTTTGTAGATAAAATATTTATTTTAAATAACTATTGATTCTTAGAGAATTATTAGCAATTATCTTGATTTCTATTTCTTTCAGTCTTATTAAGAAAGGTGAATGTTATTATGTTGAATTCATGATCAACCCAAAAAATATTTCTGGATATCTAAAAGAATTATATAATATCCTATATGGTCAATAATATGACTAATAAAGCATGAATGGACTCTTAGAGAAGACTAAGTGAAGACAATAATTTATGACATGGAGTTTTTAGTATAACTTTTCCAAAATGGATAAATATGAATGGACCCAACCATGGTGTCCTCTATGGAAGAGTTCTAGTTCACCTGGAAAAAGTAGAGAAGTCCCACCACTGTTATTATAGATGTTGTCTAAGTAATATCTATCACCACTGTCATGGAATGTTTAACATTGTATATTTTAAATGAAAATATCCAATTGAAGAAACCACACCATGAAAATGGGAATGGGACATTAGAAGTTCACCAACACAAAACGTAAAAGATCCATATAGACATAGCGGAGTTTAGATTGAATATGGTGAACATGTTTTAGGAAAAAAATACCTCAAGGAAACATTGAAGCATTTTTGGGTTGATTGTGCTTATTGAAGAAGCGGGTTTGTTTGTTGACAATGAGGGTTTTCATGGTGAGTTGTTGAGTACCAAATATATTATTGATAATCTATGTTGAAATAGAACCATGAAAAATAAATGGAAGATCTTGAGGTGACACAAAAAAGAAAAGATATAATTTGGCACTGTTTTCTAATGTTTTCCATATTTTTGGGCCTCAAGATTGAAAAATTGGAAATGTATTTCCGAAAAAGGAAGTTGCACCGAAGATTGATGGTGGTTTTGAAATTTGAGAACAAGGCATGTTTCAGGACCAGAATTCTAAAAAAAGGAAAAGGCGTGATGTGGGTGAAAGATTTGGAAATGGTTGCGAAAGATGAGGTTGCGCGAAAGAAAATTACATACCCAATGCAATGTCAAATGAGGTTCTGCATGCTCGAAAAGGATCTTGCATGACACAATGAATCTTCTGTTCAGGGGTCGAAGACAACTATACCTTAGATGTGACCCCCCTAATTTGAAGTAGATTAATAGTTACAGAGAATTTGAGCTCCGTATCATGTAAGAATTTTAAGAAAAGTGAGTTGCATGAAAGATTTTGAGTTGTTCCTAAGCTAAAAATGTTGGGTGTATGATTTGAGTTGCACATAATATTGAATTTATACGAATGGGGTGTTTTGTGAAAAAGTTGGAATATTGCGCCTAAGGCATTAAATTGTTTTCTCAAGACGCAATATGTGTTGCATTAATGATTTGGGGTTTCTTAGTTATACTGTGGTAAAGTTGTTTTCATCAGTGGATGAAAGTGGAACATCAATAAATCATCTACATACAGTGTAATATGCATTCATGTGTGATAATGAAGTGACATACATGTCATTAAACTTTGAGTGGATCTTCTAGGGAAGTGGTGATCCCACTTTAGTGGAGAGAGAAGTGGGCTATCAAATTGTGATTGGTTGTAAACTAGGAGGGACAATGAGTCTTCTCCGATCATTGTAAACAGTACTGATATTTTAGTTGAATTGGTACATCGGCATATCGTCGGTGTATACATCTTGAATGTAGCCCAGTGAGTGTGAACCAAGTAAACTTGATGTGTTTTGTGCTTGCTATAATATTTGTTCATACTCTGTAACAGGAATGAGGTAGATAAGAGTTTGTTCATAAAAATGAAACAAGATCAATAAGGGAAGTTGTTTTATTCTGCCATCCCTGAATCCAACCCCTCTCTCAGGGTATCAAACCTTGTGGACCTAACAATATGTATCAGTGATAAGTTGATATCATTATTTCTCTCGCAAATGGATTTCACTCATCATAATGGGATTCCAATCTTCGATTAGAACAATTTTCATCTACGGAATAATAAAATGCAACACTACTTATGATATTTGGGAATGGATGTGTTTACAACACCAATGCATGGTATAACAACTGATATTAATAGTGTTGTATTATCAAAAGATGAGGGAAGAGAATTGGATACTGATGCCAAGGGAATCAATGATTTAGGGGGAGCTCTATCCAATGATATCTATATGAAGGTCATGTCATTAAAAACATCAAAGTCTATTTGGTGAATACTTTTGAACATATATTAAGGAGACTCAGAGTTTGGAGAAGAAAATCTACAAGTGTTGTGGAACAAGTATGATGATATTACAATGAACCCAAATGATTGTGTTGATGAATTCTTTGATAGGGTAAAAGTTGTAGTGGAAGACAAGTGAGGTATTGGTGAATTCCATGAAGATATAAAGATTGTGAATCAAATACTAATGAAACATACACCTTGAATTAATCAAATAGTTTCAATATTTTAATACAAGGATCTGAAAGAGTTGACAGTGGATAACTTTCTTAGTACCCTTGTGGCTTATGAATTGAGAAATGGTGATAATGATGTTGTGGAAAGTGGGAAATCCAAAGTGGTGGAATTAAAATCCATTAAGAATCTAACAATTGATGATTCTTAGGAAGAAGAAGAGACATATGAAGTGATGTCATTCATTCCCTCAAATCATCTAAGAGGAAAAAGAAGTTTTAAATGGAAACCTCCACTTTCTACTTTAAATGTGGAAAATCTGTTCATCTTGTGTTATGGTTCCCCAAAATTTCAAAAGAAGATGAAGATATTGATAAAGATGAAATTACAAAGAAGATGTTTTCATCTTATGTGAATGGGAAGAAATAATTGAAGATAAATTTCTTCAAGAAGAAGAATCTTCTTTCAGAAGAATGTGATAGTTCAGATGAAGTGGTCGAAGATATAGAAAACTGCAAATATCGTAGAGAGAATTCCATTGTGGATGTTGTCGGTAGTGCTCTGGAAAATGAAAAAACTAGAATTGATAGAGTATAAGAAGATGTTGGAGGAATAATTGATATGCAAGATGAGATAGAAGATGCTCTTGAATAGATGGATGTTTGGAGAGCCAAAAAGAATAATGAAAACAAAGTGGTTGGTGATGCCAAACTATACCTGTAGTAGCAAGAATAAGAGAAGTCCGAGTTAATGAAAAAATCTATAAACTCATGTCTTCAACACTAGAGGACTCAGAATCGGTTTGTGAGTATAAAATCAAGGTTGACTAAGAAAATAAGGGGATCAATGGATTGAATATAATAGTGAAATATCAAGTCAAAACATATTGATGAACTTGAAGAAGAAGTTGTCGTTCTGCAATGAAAAGTGAAGGACCAAGAAAAAATCTGGATTCCTAGAACATTATCAGGAAAGAAGATCATTCGGAAGATTGGAAATATGAATGGGAAGCATAGTGTTCTAGTAGAAAAGAAGAGAGAGTCATGTTTAGGTGTTAAGGCTGATGTGGGGCTTGATCAAAAATAGGAAATAGTTAGGGTTGAAGTCAGGCAGTAGGAACACGCTCTGAAATTGGAGATTGAGTTGGGTAAGAAGAAAAACCAGAAGATTCAGAGAACATAATGGGAAATTATTAGTGCAGATGTGACTCATAGAAATTCACCTATATTAAGTGTTATTAGCGTGGAAAGATGGGACATTAAAATAATCTATGTTTTATATCCAAGAGATACTGAAGGGAACAAGAGATGAAATAGTACCCAAACCGAGCACAAAATTATAGAACATCATTTGAGGGAAATTGTGTTCGGTGCAGAAGATTTGGGCACATGGCTTGATACTTTACATCAATCATTCAGAGGAATGTTCCAAAACAGAACCCTAGTAGTTTCATGAAGCTAATCATAGAAATAACAAATGGGCTGAATACAAAAAACTGATTTTCAACTCTACAGGATGAATCTGGTCTATCATATTTCAAAGAAGTTCATGATTTACTATCTATTCAGAGTATTAAGTAAACAAAATGGATCAAGAAGAAGATATATGAAGAGGTAGTGGTTGAATAATTTTACCTTAAAGTGTCAGACAATTCTGGTGTATGGAACCTTGATAGCAGTTGCACATCTCGCATGACAGGTGAAAGAGAGCTGTCGTGGGAGCCCTTAAATGATTAGTGGTTTTTGGGGTACTTAGGTGCAGCAGAGTGGATGACCAAGGTCGTCACTCAAATTAGGAAGTGAATTAAACCAACTTTCCAGAGTTATTCTAAAAGAAATAAATGATCAGAGAATAAAATCACTACTTGGAAGGATGGGTGGTGGTTTTTTATAGTTTATAAAATTGAAGAAGTTTGCTGGAAGAAGATTGCATTTTTTTGTTTTTAATTTTGAAATGAAGTTTGATTCAAAATACACAACAAGAAGATGTTTTTTTAGAAAATATTTTAAAATACTTAATCGATATAACTCTACATCTTCACTCTATTATTAATCATTATCATTTAAATTAACATTCACTTAATTATGATCCCTTAATTTATTAAATCCCGAACCCTACGAGAATTAACTTTACCATAAAGATGAAATTAATTAAACCCTAGGATAGCTTCGGAACATGCTATCATAGAACCCTTCTTTGATTGATTTTCTAAGGCTAGATTATGGTAAGTGGTAAATTAAGGCACATTTAATTTCTGTAAAATAGAATTAATTGAGTTTATAGATTATATTTGAACACTACAAATTGAACTCATATGGTTTGTAATTACCAGTTAAAGTTGCGCTCTCACAGTTCACACTATTCCCGACCTCGCGTGAATTGTGTTAACTATTAAATTGCCTTCTTAGTTTAATTTAAATTAAAAACTAAATTAATAGATCATAATATCTAAATTACAGTATCTCATTGATTCAAAATAAATTAATGAATAAGGATAGAGGTCTATCAATTACTAAAAATAACTACTCTTCCATGGGTGGCGTAATCATCGTAGACGCGAATTGCATTTGCAAAGGTTTATAATGGCTATAACCCAATAACACTTCTACTCAAGAATTCCAGCCCAAAGAAAAATATTAATAGAAGAAGAAATTTAACCAAAACAGAAGAAAAGAGAAGAAATAAAAGAAGAACAAAGAATTTTAAAACACAAATGAAAATATTACAACATGAAGAAGAGAAGGAGGCTTTGATGAGTAGATCCTTGCTTCAAGAGATACCCCTCTTACAATGGTTGGAGAATTTGGGTGAAACCAATTATCCCCTGACTCCAATCTCCTAATGCACGTACCAACCCCACCAAATGAGAAAAACACCAATTTATAGAGTGGTGGGGATGCTAGGTTCAATGTGGTTTCAAGTGTGAATGGGGAATCTCGGACAAATATTTTAGGCCACCTTGCACCGCCAATTTGGCCACCAAAATGCGTGAATTGTCCGGCCATACAGAAGGATCATATGTGAGGATATAGGTCCTCTATATCCTCTAAATGGTTGGGCTCAATCCAAGCCCATAAGAAGGATTTATGTTCTAAATAAAAAATCTTCTCCATTTTGGAATGTCCATCCCACATTTGACATTATGGCCCAATTACTCCATCCAGATGAATTAGGTTTATCAATTGTCCGGAATAACATAAGTAAGGAACCCATTTAAAAAATAGTATGTTCAAATAATTCAAATAAAAATATTTAGGATTGAAATACTAAAGTGATTTTGAAAGGGTAAAACTTGAATTTTGAACAAATATTTAAATGAATGTTCCAATCCTAAATACTTTCTAATTGAACATATTTAACACAATGTGAGAAAATTATATAATTTATTATCAATAAAATATTAAATAAATTATTATTTTATCAACTCCCCCACACTTTCCCTTTTGCACTCTGAGAAAAATCTCATATCAAGTAAACATCAATATCAAATCAAAATCAATTTTAAAACACATATCCTTGAGATCAAAAAATTACACACCAAGAAACAAAATATATAATGAATCCTAAAAAACATTATTTCAAGTTCTTCATTTATATAATTCAATATATTTCCACATTATTTTTCCTCCCATGCACAAAATACTTACCTCGCTTGAATTTTCTCTTATCACACAAATATCAATTTTTTGCAATGTCTTTCTCTTACAAACTCATTCAAGGGTCACCATAGGCTTGATAAATTCCTACATCGCCACCCGATGTGAGTCAAGGGTGTATGTTTATCTGGAAGAATTTTCAGGGTTTTTTTGTGCCTTTCGGTTGGTAGGATTTAGATGTGAAAAATTATGAGGCTGAATGAGGAGGGCTTGACTCTTTTTGAAGCAAAATTGCATTAATCTAATTTTCACTTAAATATGGTGTTCTCCTCAATATCCATAGTATCAATTCAGCTCCATCATCCTGAAAAGTCAGGAAAAGTTTACACTATTCATCATTTCAGCATCAAAAATGTCAATCCTCTCAAACATGATTTTCTTGAATGCTCCAGATAGGCACAACTTTCCATCTCAATTAGATGCTCCAGAAAAGGCACAACTTCACTTGTCATGAAAGCTCCAGAAAAGGCACAACTTTCAATATAATGACATTCTTCAGTAGAAAACACATATCTTCAGAATTTAATTTTCCTCCCAAAGTATCATAGAATGTGGTAGCATAACACAAGATAGATTCCCCCACACATAAACTCAACTATATTATGAAATTTCACTTCAAGAGTTGGTTGGATAGGGAAAATTGGCTTGTAATGTGGCTAACCTAATAGGATGTGCATGGATTCTAAGGGATAAAAAGATTAAATGTTCAAGGTAGGACATTATAAAAAAGGATTCTTTGAAATAGGGGATTTAATACCAAACAAATGCCTCAATAATTTAAACATAAGTACCTCAAACTGCAAGTTTTGATAGGAATAGATCAACTTCTGGTTAAATCATGCATGGGTTGGTTCTCTCAAGAAGTGAGGTGAATGTAAATAATATGAAAATAATGGTTCATAAGTCTCAGTGGAATGTGATTTCAAATATAAAGATAGTGAGATGTGGCATGGGATTCAAAATTTAGTGTACTTTTCATGAAATTACTAAATATTTGAACTTGAATCAAAGTCATTTCCGCATTCATTTAATCTTAGTTTCAAGGGATAAATTGTTTCACTCATTGATATACATATCAAAATTGTGATGAGAATCATTTCAGCTCAAATATTTTAAAAACACAAGGAACATTGAAAAAACACAGAAAATATGAAAAACACACATTTTTTTTGTTTTTTAAACAGGAAAACAGTTGAAATTATTAAACTAAAAGGTTCCCTCCCCCACACATAAAATATTTCATTGTCTTCAATGTGAACCTATGAGATGATATATGAATAGGAAATGCAGAATTGTTAAATAGGACAAATAATATAAAAGTGAAAGGGTTAGGAACAACCTGATTTGCTCCAGTGATGATGGGGTCATGCAGTGTGATAAAATCCACTGCATTTGTAGGAAGTCCCTCAACGCATCTCTTCAAACATTTCCCATTGACTATAAATCTCCTTCCAGTGTCCTCTTGTGTGATCTCCACTACAACATATGGAAAACAATTAGATACAATATAAGGACATAACCATCTGGAACACAACTTACCAGGCATTAGCTTCAGTTGTGAACTGTAGAGAAAGACTTTCTCTCCAACATGAAACTCCTTTTATTGGATCATTCTATCATGAGATGCTTTTTATTTTTCCTTATATAGCCTAGAGTTCTCATATGAAGACAATCTAATCTCCTCATGCTATTGAATTTGCAGCTTCCTTTGGATTCCAGCTTTGGCCAAATCCATGTTGCATTTCCTTATAGCCCAATAAGGCCGATGATCAACTTCCACAGGGAGATGACACGCTTTCCCAAAAACAATCCGAAATGGGGACATGCCAATGGGTGTCTTGTATGCTATCCTATAAGCCCACAATGCATCATTCAAGCACTTGCTCCAATCCTTCCTATTTGGCTAATGGTTTTCTCCAATATTTGTTTCAACTCACGATTTGAAACCACATCCTGGACATTTGTTTAGGGGTGGTATGGTGTTGATGTTTTGATTGTCACCCCATACATTCGAAGGAGGGAAGAGAAATTCCTATTGAAAAAGTGTGTCCCTTGGTCAATGATGATGGCCTTTGGTACTCCAAACTTGCAGAAAATTTGAGCCTTGACAAAATCCACTACAACATGAGAATGGTCAGTCCTGGTGGCCTTGGACTCCACTAATTTACTCACATAATCAACAGCAACAAAAATGTAAAAAAATCCAAATGAACTAGGAACATGAACCATAAAATCAATTCCACATACATCAAAAATATCACAGAATAGTATGGGTTGTTGGGGTATCTCATGTCTCCCAGAAATATTCCCATTGTGTTGAAAATGAGAGCATGACTTAAAAAACACATGGGAATCATGGAATAAGCTAGGACAATATAATCTAGAGTCCAAAACATTCATAGCTATCCGTTGGGGTCCAATGTGTCCACCACAAGCAAGTGTATGACAGAAATGCAAAACAGACTCAAACTCATGATCGGGAACACACCTCCTAATTACTTGGTCACTACACATGCGCCAGAGGTAAAGATCCTCCCACACATAAAACATAGACACACCTTTTAATTTTTGGACTTGATGCTTCATCAAATTTACTGGTATTTCAGAGGATACAATGTAATTAACTAAATCAGCATACCAAGGATGCGTATCTGATATGGTATAGAGATGCTCATCGGGGAAAGTGTCCCGAAGTGGTACCTGGTCCAAGGTGTCATCCTCTAGCGTGTGAGTAATCATACTAATGTGGTCCACCACCAAATTCTCTGACCCCTTCTTGTCCATTATCTCAAGGTCAAACTCTTGAATAAGGAGCATCCAACGGATAAGTCATGGCTTTGCATCTGGCTTCTTCTGGAGGTACCTCAAAGTTGTAGGGTCAGAAAAAAACTACTCTAGATCCCAATAAATATGAACGAAATTTATCTAATGCAAATATAACAGCAAGAAACTCCTTTTCTATTGTGGTGTAGTTTCATTGGGCATAATCCAACTTCCTCGATGCATACAAAATCACATGTGAACGTCCCTCCACCCTCTGAGATAAGATAGCTCTAACCACAAAGTTGGACGCATCAGACATAATCTCAAATGGAAGGTCCCACCGCGGGGCTGTATTATCAGTGGAGTGGTCAGACACTTCTTTAGCTCATCAAATGATACCCTGCATGAATCATAAAAATTGAAGTCAATATCTTTTTGAAGAAATAGAGATAAGGGTAGAGCGATCTTACTAAAATCTCTGATGAAACATCGATTAAATGCAGCATGTCCAAGGAATGATCGAACATCACGCACACATGTAGGATATGAAAGGGAGGAAATAATGTCTACCTTACATTTATCAACTTCAATGCCATGTTGTGAGATTATATGACCTAAGACAATTCTCTTTTCAACCATGAAATGACATTTTCCAAAATTTAAGACCAGATTCTTCGAAATAAAACAATGCAAAACATCACACAAACTAGAGATGCATTCATCAAATGAGGATCCATAAACTATAAAATCATCCATAAATACCTCTATGCAGGTCTCAATGAAATCTGAAAAAATACTCACCATGCATCTCTCGAAGGTACCTGGGGCATTTCAAAGTCTAAATGGCATCCTTCGGTAAGAAAAGGTACCAAATTGGCAGGTGAATTTCGTCTTCTCCTAGTCCTTTGCTGCAATGGGAACATGAAAATAGCCAGAAAATCCATCCAAGAAACAATAGCGTGTCTTCCCCGCTAGTCTCTCAAGCATCTGATCAATAAATGGGAGGGGGTAATGGTCTTTACGAGTGGAATGATTTAGTTTCCTATAATCAATACACTCCCGCCAACTGTTTTGCACCCTCATTGGAACTAACTCATCTTATTCATTTTTAACAACAGTAACAACACTCTTCTTAGGCACAACCTAAATAGGACTTACCCACTGAGAATCTGAAATGGGAAAGATTATACCAGCCTCGAGCAATTTCTCAACTTCTTTTTTAACAACCTCTAGAAGGGTTGGATTGAGTCTCCTTTGTGGTTTCCTCGCTAGTTTAGCCTCATCCTCCAAAAGAATCCTATGCATGAAAATAGAGGGGCTAATACCTGATATGTCAGCCAAGGTCCACCCGATTTCCCTGATGTTCTCCCTCAAATGATTCAGAAGTTTTTCTTCAGGTTCAATAGGGAGATTGTTAGCAATGATAACAGGTAATTTCTCACCGCTTAACAATTATGAGTATTTGAGATTTGGTGGCAATGTCTTGAGTTCCAATGTAGTGGGGTGATGTATGGATAGAGAAATTGATGCAACAGAAATATCTTCACAATGAACATCAGTATCAGAATAAAAATCATCAAAATTAGAAAACAATGCATCAAATCCATCAGCATACTCAACAACCCTGTCATAATCAGAGTTTATATGATCAGAATTTGAATCCACATCAAAATCAAATCCAAGAGAGGGTTTTCCATCAAAAACAGGTGTGGAAGTAATCTTAGACATCAAACTAGATCCAATACTCATAATCTCTCTAAACATAGGACAAAAAAAATCCATGGAGTTTTTACTTGGTGGTTCATAATGGGAGATAATAAATGTAGAATGATCCTCTGAGGGGTACTTCATGGAGTCCATAAAATTATATATCACAACTTCATCCCCAAACTCCATGGAATGTGTACCCTCATGATAATTTATGATAGTTTTTTCAGTTATGAGGAATGGTCCACCTAAGATAATGGGGGAATGAGAACTTACCTGATCATCCTCCATGGTAAGAACATATAAATCTGCTAGAAAGATCATGTCTCTTACCCGGAAAAGTACATCCTCAAGGACTCCTAATGGATATGCCGTAGCTCTATTCGCTAATTGCACCACTACTCTTATTAGCTTCAACTCACCAAACTGTAAGGAAGAGAATACAGAGTGAGGCATCACATTTATGGAAGCTCCCAAATCCTAAAGTGCATCAGAAAAGTGAAACTCCCCTTTGGTTCATGGGATGGTGAATGTCCCTATTTCCTTGAACTTTGTCGGCATTTCTAGAGTTAGTGTAATGAGTGCTGACACATTCCTTCCAAAATTTATCCTCTCATTTCCCTTGATCCCACTTCAATTGGTAAAAATTTATTTTAAGAATTTCTCATACCTTGGAATTTGCTTAATGGCTTCAAGTAGAGGAATGTTGATCTACACATGCTTAAATGTGTCCAAAACATCCTTTTTCATTGCTTCTTTAGCCATCTTCTTGGTTTGAACAACACTATTTGGAAAAGGAAGGGGTTTAGGAGGAACATCAATAATCTTTTTCTTAACATTATATTTATCCATGGAATACTCATTAGTAGGTTTGGAATGCAGATTCTCTGGAGTTGAGGTGAATCCCGGTGGAATGATATGTGGAGAAGCATCAGTTGTTTTCTTCCCTCTTGTCAATGTAATGGCACTAACATTCCCCTTTTCATTTGGAGTGGGTTGGGAAGGTAGATTTCCTGAATTCTTACATACAAGTTCATGGAGGGTAGTGGCAATCTGGCTCATTTGAGTCTTCAACTCCCTTAACTCCGAACCTTGACTCTTTAGTTCATTTTATTGATTAAGAACAATTTGCTTCAAAAGATCATTAATTTTAGAGTCTACCTTGTATTGGAGATTCCCTTGTTGCGGACTTGTTGATGTTTCGGCTTTGAATCTCCTTTGGGGTTGTTGGAAACCATGTTGGTAAGGTGGAGGTGGCTGGAAGTTTGGTTGAACATGGGGCCTTTGTTGTTTCCCAGAGCCATACCTCATGTTTGATTGATCCTTCCACCCTTGGTTGAATGTTTGTGCAAAGGAGTCATACTTCTTTTGGGGATGTGGTTGTTGTTGTTGCTGATATGGTCTCCCAGGGAATACTGCTGCACAATCATTTGTTTTCTTGTAGTTGGGGGCAACAGTTAGTTGGGTGGATTGTCTTAGTGCAAATGCCACAAGGCCTGGAAGGAGGGGGTAGATATGTCTTTTGTTCCAAAGCAATTTTCCTCACCATAGTTGTTAATTATTCTAACTTGGTATCAATCAAATGACTCTCAAGAGAAGAAGGACTTACCTGATGTACTCCCCTGACATGTGGTGTACCTCGATGACCAAATTGTTGGGTGTTTTGGGCCATCTTGTCAATCATTGCATGTGCGGATGCTGGTGTCTTGGCCACCAATGTTCCTCTAGCTACAGCATCAACCATGCTCCTCTCCATGGGTGTGAGTCCTTCGTAGAAGTATTGGATGAGGAGTTGGTCACTGATTTGATGATGTGGATAGCTTTTGCACAACTTCTTGAATCTCTCCCAGTACTCATACATTGACTCCCCATGTGCTTTCTTGATCCCCTATATCTCCTTTAGAATGGATTTGGTCCTTGATGCTGGAAAAAACCTTGGCAATAAAAGACGTTTCAAATCATTCAAACATTTTACATCTTCAGGTTCCAAATAATACATCCAATCTTTTGCAGCTCCATCAAGTGAGAATGGGAATTCTCTTAATTTTATTTGATCTTGAGAAACCATTATTGGTTTTAATATTGAGCAAACCACATTAAATTCATTAAGGTGTTTGTTTGGATCCTAACCAGATAAGCCATGAAACTTTGGAAGACGGTGAATTAATCCAGATTTCAATTCAAAGTCTGATTCGAGGTTCGGGTATGCAATAAAATTTGGTTGATAGTTAATATCTGGTGTAGCCAATTATCTAATGGTTCTGTTAAGTTCATTTAAATTATTTTCATCCATTGGTTATTATTTTATTATTTAATTTTAATTAATTCCAATTTCAATGTTATGATATTGGAGTAATTCTCCAACTGGTTGAATGTTGAAACTTCCCATAGACTGAGAATGTGTGATTCGTGACGTAAGGCTTCGTTCAGTCTCAGGGTCAAGATCTAAGAGATCCATGGGATGAGTTCATGTTATAAATCAATGAATTATGAAATGAAGGAAAGTGGGACATATTAAAATAAAAATTAGATGTTTCAGTTGATGGTCCATGTAACACCCCAAGATTTCATAGTGTGTTATTTCTTCAAAATAATTCAATAACTTGCACTACATGCAACACTGAGTTCAATTGCACCATGACTTACCAAAAAAAATCCATTAAAAGAGGTCATGAATAGTATTAACTAAATTTTAAACTTTATAATTTTAGAATCCATATTATGAGTTTCTTAGTCATAATGCAAGAACAGATTCATTTTCAGTATTGCACTTTTATCAACTTTTGATAGTGAAACCTTTTTAAATACAATATTTTAAACTTTTTGACTAAATGGAGACATCAAAAAATTTAAAATGAAACTTCTCAAGCTTCCACGGTACGCTTTCCTTTGAATAAAACAGTAGCGTGTGTTGTACGCAACTTCGAGTTTTAACACACACCACAACCAATCAAACTGGCCGTTATGAATAGTAATACCTAAATTTTGAAATAATATATATTTTATATTTTTAAATGGACTTCATTTTTGGATTCGGAATATCGAATTTAGCCTAAGGTGAAATTTTGGTACTTTTCGGATAACTTTCATATTTTGATGAATAGTGAAAATTACTAAATTTTAATTAAAAACAACTTTTTTAATCAAAATAATTAATAGTGATAAATTATGAATTTGAGTGGTTTTAAAGTATATTTAGAATATATTTTTACAATTTAATATAATGTTGGTCATTAGACAAAATTTTACAATTAAACCGAACATAAACAAGTGTCAATCTTTTGATAGTTATTATCTCTTAAAAACACGCTTTTTGTTTTGACAGCGGGAATTAATTTTAAATTAATTTCTGCCACTTCTGTGTTTTGAATTTAGAAAAATGGATTCCATATTTGGAATCAGGATGTTCAAATTGTGTAAAAAGGTAACTTTTATTTTTAGACATTTTGAATAATTACTGCGGTAAATATTTTATTTACCATGGTTAAGGATAAATCCGGTAAATAAGGGTTAAAAAAATAATATTATAATAATACTAAATTACCCTAAAACGTGTCTTAACCCTATTGGTTGATACATTGTCGACCATGGGCATCTTTGTGTCAATTTTGGGACCCCATGGATCCACTTGTAAGTGATAATGACACTTTATTTTAATTAAGTCAAAATGAATACAAAAATGACACAAGCATATATCTTTTAGAAAAACAATTGTTACATAGAGTTATATAAGTTGGATTTTAGATTATAAATATTCATTAGAAAGATAAAAAGATTGCCTACATAATGATATTTTATTTATAATTTTTAGACATTAAATAATTTTTTTTATTTATGACACAATTATGATGCAGTAATTACTATAATAGTGAAAAATTAAAATAATTGATATTATAAATACCCAAAAAAATATAATATGAAACTTTTAATGAATTAAACTAATTTTCTAGGATAATATGATATATTATTATTGATTTAATTGACTTTGTTCGAAGTAATCAATCTGTTATGAGTTTCATAAAAATAAACTATTGAATAGTGTCAAAATTGACATAAAAGAATTCTTAAAACAAATATTATATTATTAATTGATATTAAATTCCTAAAAATCTAAGGTTAGGCCAAGAGACTTATATCATGATAGGTTCATAATTAATGTACCACTTGGGGGTCGCTGGGATGTATATAGTAAGTTTATTAACCATATTATATAAAAATACAAAGAGACATTGTAAAAGTGAAACTAATTAACATAGAGTTAATACTTAAAGATAAGGTTAATATAAGTA
Source organism: Viscum album (assembly GCA_963277665.1). Classification (NCBI taxonomy): domain Eukaryota; kingdom Viridiplantae; phylum Streptophyta; class Magnoliopsida; order Santalales; family Viscaceae; genus Viscum; species Viscum album. The sequence continues at coordinate 93,873,091 of OY728125.1, forward strand.
CCCAAACCTGTCTAAATTATATTGGTTGAGTGGTTTTAGACCTATCCCCAACTTAACCTTTGAATAATAAGCTTTGGAGCCATTAGAAACCGAATATGAATTTATTATAAATTAATATTTCTAGCTTTTCCAAAGGTGCCCCTCACCCCTCTTATAAAAGGGCACTCCTCCTTCTCATTTCTTCACACCTTCAAAGCCTTTTGGTTCGGCCAAACTCTGCCCAAATACTCTCCCAAAATCCCTCACTACAACCTAGAGGCCTTATTTTGATCAGAAAGCCAATCTAAGGAGCCCTTTTGATCAAATCAAAAGGAAGAACCCGAAGAAGAGGTAATGATTTCACCACCCTTCTCCAAGTTCATTTCTTCTTCCACTTCTTCTTACTTTGTTCTTACCATTCTAAAATAATAACTCCAGTATCTCACATATACTGTGATGTTATTATAAATATGGTACAATCATATTCAGTATTCTATCCACCCTTTGAATAACATGTCACCATACGTGCGTACGTACGGCTTACCGTCTCCACGTCGTGGTGTAATTGTTATTCAATATAATATTATTTGGATGGGTATAATAATGATGTGTAAATCATGTAAATAATAAATATAACATGTTAATGATTCTGTATATATGATATACCATCCATTTATATATTATTTTAATATCAAAAGAATGATATTGTCGCTCGTGCGTACGTAGGGACTACCGTCTCCACGAACGCGATGAGATTCATTCTCCATCGTATCCATTCAAGTATAATTATCATTTGATGATTTAAAAATGATGTTTAAGGACTGGATATCATTCTGGATATGAATAAGATACAACAACCATGGCTTATGTAACAAAACATATAAAAGAAAATGAGTAAGTTAACTCCCGAAACGACGATAATTCTAAGATATTATTAACAAATCAATGTTAAAAGATCATATATGATATCATATTAATATATATGATTCTTGTATAATTTAATAACAACTATTTCACCATTATACAGGAGGTTAACCTACCCCAACCAAGGAAAAGTACAAGGTAAGGGTTATTTCACAATCTCTTCATTATCCGAGGTTGTTTATACGTAATAATCTACTGGGATCTCGTTATCATCCACATCCATGTTTCTTCAAAATGTATTTCAAATTTTTTTTACAAGAATATGGGTTAAAGTCATTTATACCTTTTTTTTGACTTTTTATAAGAGGAATCTTTCCGTCGTTTTCAAAACAAGGTCCTTTTTAACCTTTTCGACAAAATTAAGGTAAGAATGTTTTTTTGTTAACTTATACGACAGGTGCGGTTATTCTCTTCCATTATTACACCTATGAAGCTTCCCTTACACGCCTGTAAGGATATTTTCAAAATAAAGTTGTTCTTTTATAATTATGTGATTTTTAAATGATTTCAAAAAAAGATATATTTCTCTCAAATATATGAAAATTCAGTGCAAATGTATACGTATTTAACGCAAGCTTAAAAATGTTTTCAGAAAACCCGACTCTCGAGTTTGGTAGACAGGAAGGGATTGGGAGTGGACCCATCATGGCCTGTAATTAGTCGAGCAGTCTCAGAATTAGTTATTTTGTTTTCAGAAGCTTGCATAATGTTTTCAGAAAAACACTGGAGTGTATTTTAGCAATTTTAAACGTAAGTATCTTCTAAAAAAATTGCATCGGTAGGTCTCATGAGACAAACTAGTGTCTTGGCACAAGGCCTTGACAAAATATTATTTGTAGTCTTGGAACGAGGCCTTGACTATGTGGTTATGATAGTCTGGCATTATGCAATCCAACATTATGAAAGTGGTTATTGATTTTTGCATGTGATTATTTGATTAGTAGAATATCCATGTGAGTAAGTAAATGGCATTATTTCATTTTATTTATGCCATACCATGTTGAAAGTTCATGTTTGAAAGGATTTTGTTTTATTTATACATTGCCTTAAAAGTTTATTCTTATTTATGAAAGTTTCCGCTATATTGTTATCCTTACTGGGCATTTGAGCTCACCCCTTTTCTATGTTTTATTTTTCCCAGGAAGTGAAGAAGTAAGTTATGAATGACCTGCAGGGATATTATGTGGGGATATGAGTGTGGATTATGGAGAAAATATGTAGTTGTAGTAGTTTTTCGTTTAATGATGTAATGTAAAACTTATGAATATATCTAGTGTTTCCAAGGCTACTAAACCAATCGGTCTTTCGAGATTTGATCTTTCTTGTGATCATGCCAATGTTACGAAGTAATGCACCGACTCTGGGTAGCTGGGGTCGGGGCGTTACAGTTGGTATAAGAGGAAGTTTAGTACAAACTTTGGAAACTAGATTTAGATAAACTCTGATTAGAGCACGTAGACCTAAGATGAACTTTCAGGATTAGTATAGAAGAACTTCCTAGAATTTTGGTATCGTAGAGATTTTGTGAGTTTTCTGAGCAATACATCCCTGTCTGGATACGAGCAGGTAGAGGCGGCTCTGGCACAGATGTACCTAGGGGTAAAACCCGAAAACACCGCTTTGAGCTAGACTCGAACGGGAACTGGTGCACGACAACGGGCCTTGCTGCACTCTTGGTTACGACACTCCCGGGGGATATGCTTAGGATAACTCTCATTTTATTACAAATAATTATGAAGGGTTTATGAGTATATACTTCCTCAAAGAAAACATTTTTATGATTATGGATTATATCCATAAATAGTTCAATTTATGTTAAGTGTTTTATAAGCATGGGATTATGTATTTTGATTCATAAACTGATCTAGTTTATTCCATTGTTTAGAAATGGCACCCAGTAGAAGGAATGAGAACTCCAGAAATGCACATGATCCAATGAGAATGAAGGATCATATCTTTCATGGTCTTAAGCTAGAATTGATAAGAGAAATAGTCTCCCATGTATTATCATCATATGAAGAAATAATATCATGTGTTGATAAGATAAGTAAAGAGTTTACTGAGTCCTATGGCTTTGAAGGGAAGCAAGAGAAGAAAAGGATAGAAGAGATAAAGATGGATAAAGGGAAGAGGGAAAAGAAGAATTTTCCCATATGTGGTAACTGTGGAAAGAAACACCCTGGAACTTGCCTTAAAGGAATGGGAGTTTGTTATAAGTGTGGAGGAAAAGGGCACAAAGTACATGACTGCAAGGGTATGAAAATGATTTCAAATGTACAATGCTTCATTTGCAAGGAGTTTGGACACTACACGAACCTATGTCCCAGTCATCAGACTATGCCGCAAATGATGCTATTGGATAATAATCAAGTTATGATACTACCACAGATGAAGAGGAATGATTAGAGTTTTTATGTTGATTATGTCAATTGAGTGTTGTATCAACAATGTACTTGTTATAATAATTATGGAGTATATAAGGATTGTACTGCAGTACTATTTCATTAAGGACTTGAGATTGTGTGGAACAAATAAAAGTGACTCAATAGCAGGATAAATTTTTGGAAAATATATGGCTGAGAGAAAGATAAACCATAATATGGTTCTGATACCGAGTTAGTGATTTTAGAATAATACATGATTGATTTGGAAAAATTATGTTGGATATTCTTGACTACCTTGAAACTGATTAATGATTTGTATATTCCATCATTATTTTTTGGGGTTTAAAACATTTTTGGATTGATGAAGTATATCCAGCATTGTATATGGAATAGGGGAGCATGAATGTAATCAATAAGGAATATGGTAATTCAATATGTTTCAGTTCATTAAAAGAATACAAGATGAAGGTATTCATATGCTATTACGGGGTAAAAAGAATCTATATTATGTTTACCTTCCTTATAAATGTTGGACTGTGAGTTTGGACAGAAGTATTTTGGATAGTTCTAGTTTGGATTATTTTGGATTACCATAAAAGGACAACCCGGAGGTCGGGCGGCAACCCGTCGCGTCCGGCAAGGCTGCGAGACTTGAACCCGCAACCGAAGGGCGACAAGGGTGTATCACCTACCACTGGCCCACGAGATGTCCTGGATTAAATAATGTTGTTTTTTTTAAAGATCTGGTAGATGAATTATAAATTCGTTTATTTTGGAACCCTATACGAATAGTATAAATATAATTTTTTTTTACGAGTGAAATATGAGTTTATGGTAGAAATTTATTAATGGACAAAACTCTAATTATAAAGTAAGTATATCTCCTTATGATCTTAGCCAATCTCATAAATAAATTACTCAACATTAATAAAAGGAACTTAGAACAAAAATGTTTCCCTAGATGGTACCTTAAATCATCACTAATTTATGGCTTTGGGATTGTTGGCCTTTTCATAGCCATGTTCTCTACCACTCTCCATCAGATAATTGATGGTTAGATTTCTCCTCCATATCCATATTTTCCTACATGGAACCCTAGTATGTGTTATTTTCAGTAATCTTCATACTTTCTACTCTTTATTTTAAATAGAGGCCTCATTAATTCATTTTTCGATGTGGGATTTCAACTAAGATATTTTGAAACGTCAAAAATGTGTTATCCTAATACCCTATGTTTTGTTGAACCGATGGTATTTCAAATCATCATATATTGATGAGTTTAAGAACCTCAATTTTATACTTTTTTGTGATTGATGACCTCAATCACTACCTATAAATATTTACGTTTTTCCTCCGATTATATGTCTCTAATTTCCACCAATGTTCTCCTAATCGAGATCATAATTTGGTGGTGACCCTTTGATTTCTCTTTTCCTCATATTAAGACTAAATTTTAGTAACCCAATTTCCGATGTGGGTTTTCCCACAAATATATTTTCTACTTTCAACCTTTTATTTTTGAAGAACAATTTCAAATTGCGAGGACGCAATTTATTGAAGGAGGGGAGAATGTAACACCCCAAGATTTCATAGTGTGTTATTTCTTCAAAATAATTCAATAACTTGCACTACACGCAACACTGAGTTCAATTGCACCATGACTTACCAAAAAAAAAAGCCATTAAAAGAGGTCATGAATAGTATTAACTAAATTTTAAACTTTATAATTTTAGAATCCATATTATGAGTTTCTTAGTCATAATGCAAGAACAGATTCATTTTCAGTATTGCACTTTTATCAACTTTTGATAGTGAAACCTTTTTAAATACAATATTTTAAACATTTTGACTAAATGGAGACATCAAAAAATTTAAAATGAAACTTCTCAAGCTTCCACGGTACGCTTTCCTTTGAATAAAACAGTAGCGTGTGTTGTACGCAACTTCGAGTTTTAACACACACCACAACCAATCAAACTGGCCGTTATGAATAGTAATACCTAAATTTTGAAATAATATATATTTTATATTTTGAAATGGACTTCATTTTTGGATTCGGAATATCGAATTTAGCCTAAGGTGAAATTTTGGTACTTTTCGGATAACTTTAATATTTTGATGAATAGTGAAAATTACTAAATTTTAATTAAAAACAACTTTTTTAATCAAAATAATTAATAGTGATAATTTATGAATTTGAGTGGTTTTAAAGTATATTTAGAATATATTTTTACAATTTAATATAATGTTGGTCATTAGACAAAATTTTACAATTAAACCGAACATAAACAAGTGTCAATCTTTTGATAGTTATTATCTCTTAAAAACACGCTTTTTGTTTTGACAGCGGGAATTAATTTTAAATTAATTTCTGCCACTTCTGTGTTTTGAATTTAGAAAAATGGATTCCATATTTGGAATCAGGATCTTCAAATTGTGTAAAAAGGTAACTTTTATTTTTAGACATTTTGAATAATTACTGCGGTAAATATTTTATTTACCATGGTTAAGGATAAATCCGGTAAATAAGGGTTAAAAAAATAATATTATAATAATACTAAATTACCCTAAAACGTGTCTTAACCCTATTGGTTGATACATGGTCGACCGTGGGCATCTTTGTGTCAATTTTGGGACCCCATGGATCCACTTGTAAGTGATAATGACACCTTATTTTAATTAAGTCAAAATGAATACAAAAATGACACAAGCATATATCTTTTAGAAAAACAATTGTTACATAGAGTTATATAAGTTGGATTTTAGATTATAAATATTCATTAGAAAGATAAAAATATTGCCTACATAATTATATTTTATTTATAATTTTTAGACATTAAATAATTTATTTTATTTATGACACAATTATGATGCAGTAATTACTATAATAGTGAAAAATTAAAATAATTGATATTATAAATACCCAAAAAAATATAATATGAAACTTTTAATGAATTAAACTAATTTTCTAGGATACTATGATATATTAGGATTGATTTAATTGACTTTGTTCGAAGTAATCAATCTGTTATGAGTTTCACAAAAATAAACTATTGAATAGTGTCAAAATTGACATAAAAGAATTCTTAAAACAAATATTATATTATTAATTGATATTAAATTCCTAAAAATCTAAGGTTCGGCCAAGAGACTTATATCATGATAGGTTCATCATTAATGTACCACTTGGGGGTCGCTTGGATGTATATAGTAAGTTTATTAACCATATTATATAAAAATACAAAGAGACATTGTAAAAGTGAAACTAATTAACTTAGAGTTAATACTTAAAGATAAGGTTAATATAAGTACCCAAACCTGTCTAAATTCTATTGGTTGAGTGGTTTTCGACCTATCCCCACCTTAACCTTTGAATAATAAGCTTTGGAGCCATTAGAAACCGAATACGAATTTATTATAAATTAATATTTCTAGCTTTTCCAAAGGTGCCCCTCACCCCTCTTATAAAAGGGCACTCCTCCTTCTCATTTCTTCACACCTTCAAAGCCTTTTGGTTCGGCCAAACTCTGACCAAATACTCTCCCAAAATCCCTCACTACAACCTAGTGGCCTTATTTTGATCAGAAAGCCAACCTAAGGAGCCCTTTTGATCTAATCAAAAGGAAGAACCCGAAGAAGAGGTAATGATTTCACCACCATTCTCCAAGTTCATTTCTTCTTCCACTTCTTCTTACTTTGTTCTTACCATTCTAAAATAATAACTCCAGTATCTCACATATACTGTGATGTTATTATAAATATGGTACAATCATATTCAGTATTCTATCCACCCTTTGAATAACATGTCACCATACGTGCGTACGTACGGCTTACCGTCTCCACGTCGTGGTGTAATTGTTATTCAATATAATATTATTTGGATGGGTATAATAATGATGTGTAACTCATGTAAATAATAAATATAACATGTTAATGATTCTGTATATATGATATACCATCCATTTATATATTATTTTAATATCAAAAGAATGATATTGTCGCTCGTGCGTACGTACGGACTACCGTCTCCACGAACGCGATGAGATTCATTCTCCATCGTATCCATTCAAGTATAATTATCATTTGATGATTTAAAAATGATGTTTAAGGACTGGATATCATTCTGGATATGAATAAGATACAACAACCATGGCTTATGTAACAAAACATATAAAAGAAAATGAGTAAGTTAACTCCCGAAACGACGATAATTCTAAGATATTATTAACAAATCAATGTTAAAAGATCATATATGATATCATATTAATATATATGATTCTTGTATAATTTAATAACAACTATGTCACCATTATACAGGAGGTTAACCTACCCCAACCAAGGAAAAGTACAAGGTAAGCGTTATTTCACAATCTCTTCATTATCCGAGGTTGTTTATACGTAATAATCTACTGGGATCTCGTTATCATCCACATCCATGTTTCTTCAAAATGTATTTCAAAAAAAATTTACAAGAATATGGGTTAAAGTCATTTATACCTTTTTTTTGACTTTTTATAAGAGGAATCTTTCCGTCGTTTTCAAAACAAGGTCCTTTTTAACCTTTTCGACAAAATTAAGGTAAGAATGTTTTTTTGTTAACTTATACGACAGGTGCGGTTATTCTCTTCCATTATTACACCTATGAAGCTTCCCTTACACGCCTGTAAGGATATTTTCAAAATAAAGTTGTTCTTTTATAATTATGTGATTTTTAAATGATTTCAAAAAAAAAGATATTTCTCTCAAATATATGAAAATCCAGTGCAAATGTATACGTATTTAACGCAAGCTTAAAAATGTTTTCAGAAAACCCGACTCTCGAGTTTGGTAGATAGGAAGGGATTGGGAGTGGACCCATCATGGCCTGTAATTAGTCGAGCAGTCTCAGAATTAGTTATTTTGTTTTCAGAAGCTTTCATAATGTTTTCAGAAAAACACTGGAGTGTATTTTAGCAATTTTAAACGTAAGTATCTTCTAAAAAAATTGCATCGGTAGGTCTCATGAGACAAACTAGTGTCTTGGCACAAGGCCTTGACAAAATATTATTTGTAGTCTTGGCACGAGGCCTTGACTATGTGGTTATGATAGTCTGGCATTATGCATTCCAACATTATGAAAGTGGTTATTGATTTTTGCATGTGATTATTCGATTAATAGAATATCCATGTGAGTAAGTAAATGGCATTATTTCATTTTATTTATGCCATACCATGTTGAAAGTTCATGTTTGAAAGGCTTTTGTTTTAGTTATACATTGCCTTAAAAGTTTATTCTTATTTATAAAAGTTTCCGCTATATTGTTATCCTTACTGGGCATTTGAGCTCACACCTTTTCTATGTTTTATTTTTCCCAGGAAGTGAAGAAGTAAGTTATGAATGACCTGCAGGGATATTATGTGGGGATATGAGTGTGGATTATGGAGACAATATGTAGTTGTAGTAGTTTTTCGTTTAATGATGTAATGTAAAACTTATGAATATATCTAGTGTTTCCAAGGCTACTAAACCAATCGGTCTTTCGAGATTTGATCTTTCTTGTGATCATGCCAATGTTACGAAGTAATGCACTGACTCTGGGTAGCTGGGGTCGGGGCGTTACAGTCTAATAATAAGTATAAGGAAATGAAAGAAGAAGTAAAAAAAATCAGATTGGATAAAGACGGAAGAAACAAGAGTGGAAGAGAATTAAAATGTAAAATAAAATAAATACCTCTAATTGATTGAAATAATTACTTGCCTCCCCGATAACGATGCCAATTTGATAGAGCGCTGTTGTGGGCGCCCTCAAATGATTAGTTATCTTTGGGGTACTTAGGTGTAGCAGAGTGGCTGACCAAAGTCGTCTCTCAAAGGAGGAAGTGATTTAAAACAACTTTTCAGAGGTATTGTAAAAAAATAAGAGAATAAAAACACTACTTGAAAGGATGGGGGTGTTTTTTTATAGTTTCTAAAAGATGATGAAGTTTTCTGAAAGAAGATTTCAATGTTTTTTTTAATTTTGAAATGAAGTTTGATTAAAAAGACACAACAAGAAGATATTTTTTTAGAAAATATTTTAAAAGGTGTAATCGATATAACTCTGCCTCTTCACTCTATTATTAATCATTATCATTTAAATTAACATTCACTTAATTATGATCCCTTAATTTGTTAAATCCCGAACCCTGTGAGAATTAACTTTACCACAAAGATGAAATTAATTAAACCCTAGGCTAGTTTCGGAACAAGCTATCGTAGCACCCTGATTTGATTGATGTTCTAAGGCTAGATTATGGTCAGTGGTTAATTAAGGCACATTTACTCTCTGTAAATTAGAATTAATTGAGTTTAAGGAATATATTTGAACACTACAAATTGATCCCTTATGGTTTGGAATTACCGGTTAAGGTTGCGCTCTCACAGTTCACACAATTCCCGACCACACATGATTTGTGTTAACTATTCAATTTCTTTATTTGTTTCATTTAAATTAAAAACTCAATTAATAGATCATAATATGTGAATTACAGTATCTCATTGATTTAAAATTAATGAATGAAGAAGGATACATGTCGATCGATTACTAAAAAGAACTACTCTTCCATGGGTGGCGTAATCATCGTAAAAGCGAATTGCATTTGCAATGGTTTATAATGGGTATAACCCAATAAAACTTCTACTAAATAATTCCAAAACAAAGAGGAAGATTAATAGAAGAAGAAATTTAAAAAAAAACAGAATAAAATAGAAGAAATAAAATAAGAACAAAGAATTTTAAAACATAAATGAAAATATTACAACATGAAGAAGAGAAGGAGGCTTCGATAAGGGGATCCTTGCTTCAAGGGATACCCCTCTTACAATGGTTTCTAAATTTGGGTGAAACCAATTCTCCCCTGCCTCCAATCTCAAAATTCACGTTCCAACCTCACCAAATGAGAAAAACACCAATTTATATAGTGGTGGGGAGGCTAGGTTCAAAGTGGTTTCAAGTGTGAATGGGGAATCTCGGCCAAATATTTTATGCCACATTGCACCGCCAATTGGGAGATCAAAACGCGTGAATTGGACAGCCTTCAAGAAGGATCATATGTGAGGCTATGGTTCCTCTATATCCTCTAAAACGTTGGGCTCAATAAAAGACCAGTTTAAGGAGTTATGGCCGAAATACAGAAGCTTCTCCATTTTGGCTTGTCCAGCCCACCTTTTACATTATGGCCCAATTACTCTATCCATATGAATTATTTTTATCAAGTGTCCTGAATAAACGTTGTATCCAATGAAGTAAGGAACATATTTACAAATTATTAAGTTCAAATTATTCAAATAAATATATTTATGATTGAAATACTACAGTGATTTTTAAAGGGTAAAACTGGAATTTTCATCAAATATTCAAATGAATGTTCGAATCCCAAATACTTTATAATTGAACATATTTAACACAATGTGAGGAAATTATATCATTAATTATCAATAAATTATTCAATAAAATAGTTTTTTATCAATAGGTAATAAGGATATTATTATAGGCATAAAATTTGACAATGAAAGAGTTGTCAAGTTTGGAAACGATGAAGGCATGAAAATTATTGGATGGGGAAATGCCATGTTTGGGTGAAAAGAAATAAGATGTGATGAGGTCTTAGTAGTAGAAGGTCTCAGACACAATTTTCTCAATGACAGTTGACTCTGTGACTCAGGTAATTCTACATGGTTTACTAAGAAGATGTGTATTTTCAAATAAAGATATAGTTCAGTGATTCTGCAAGGAAAAGGACAAAGGTAAATCATAACCTTGTAAGTGGTGATGAAGATTTGTGATTTATATCTAGAGAGGAGTAAAATAGGTCATGGCATAAATGACTTAGTGATCTATTACATCCTCCCCTAGATGATCTGGTAAAATGTGATGTAGCTAGAGGTCTCTCCACGATATCACATGATCATACACATACAAGAGATTCTTGTCAATATGGTAATATCACTTGAAAGACTTACAAAGAGAAGGAATATAAGTCAACATGAGTGATTAAATTGGTACATGCTGGTGTTTGTTAACATATCTCACAAATATCCGTTGTCTAGAAGAGGAATTAAGTTATTTTCATTGAAGAATATGGTAGAATGGAATGGGTATTTTTCATTTCCCATAAGTCCAATGTTTTTAGATTCTTAATATAGTATCAGAGTGAATCTGAAAGGATTATGGGTAGGAAAATTTTAAAGCTCCGTATTAATAACGGTACAGATTACACAAATAGTCAGGTAGAAGATAATATCCAGAAACACTAGATTAGACATCAAATTGTTTTATTAAGAACTCCCCAACTGAATGGAGTGGTTTAAAGGAGAAATAAGATCATCAATAACATGGCTATAATGATGATTATAGAAAAATACCTACAAAAGAAATTTTGGAAGGAATCAGTATTGAGATCGATCAACATTTCAAACAGGTCTCTCTTGTGTCTAAAGGAAGAAAAAACTCTATATGAGATGTGGCACAGAAAGAAGGCAACATTGAATTACTATTGAATCTTTTTAAGTGATTTATACTCAACAACGAATAATATAGGAAATTTTAGTCATGCATAAATGAGGGTATATTCCTTAGATACTCAAAAAATCCAAGCATATTAATGATTTAATAAAATATTGGGTAATGTTTTTGGGATAAAGGATGTCACTATTGTACAAAATTAAGAGAATAATCAACTATACAGTGAACAATTTCTTGATTAATGTGATGAATAGGAATGTAAAAAAGTAGGGAAAAGTAGCATATACTGACACAGAAGAAGATACTGATGATGAATAAGAAGAAGTCAAGTTTGTATCTCTAAAGAATCCATAGAGTCGAGATAAAATTGACAGAAAATATATCATTGGTGACCAGTCAACTCCAGTTTAGATAAGAAGAATTAAATAACTACATCATACATATATCCTATCTCAGGTAGAGCCTAAATGTTTTGCTGATTCAACTGAAGATGAAAACTGGGTTCATGCAATAAATGAAGAGCTAGACTAGATTGAAAAGAATCAGACTTGGGATATTGTTTTTAGGCCACCAGATAAGATTTTCATCGTGACTAAATGGGTCTATCAAAAAATGATTAATGAATATGGAATAGAGATTCGAAACAAATCATCACTAGTGTGAAGAGGATACTCCCAGATAGACGATATAGATGATGATGATACATTTTCACTGGTTGCAAGGCTAGAGTCAATTAGATTATTCCTAGACATTGAAGTGTAATGAAAGTTAAAATTATTCTAGATGGACGCCAAATCTACATTTTTGAATGGGGTTCTAGAAGAAGAAGATTATATTGAGTAGCTAGATGTTTTTCTCATTCATGATGATGGGAAAAAAGATTATTTCTTGATTAAATCACTGTATGGGATTAAACAAGCACCAAGAGCATGGTACTCAAGGATTGGTCAATATTTAAAGAAGCTTGGATTTCAGCATGGTAATGTTGATTACAATCTTTATTTCAACTACGAAAGTAATCAAAGGATGATGGTCCTAGTTTAGGCTGATGAAATAATATTTGACAGATCAGATGAAGCTGAATGTAGATATTTTTTTAATTCAAGAAAAGTGAGTTCGAAATGTCAATGAATGGAGAGCTAATGTTTTTCCTTGGTTTACAGGTGACATAAGGAAGGAATGGAACATTCATTTTTACATTCAAATATTGCAAGGATGTTCAGAAAAGATTTGTAATAGAAAATTCCATGGATATTAAAGGAACTTTGGATTTCAGTTGAATGTATAATGAAAAATATCAGCAGGAACTATTGGGATATAGAGATGCAGATTGGGCCAGTTAAGTAGATGACAGAAAATCCACATCAGTAGTTGCTTTATATATTGGTTGATTTTATATTTCTTGGCTAATAAATAAGAAATATTTAATTTCATTGATCACCTTAGAAGCTGAGTATATTATGGCCACTCAACCATGGATACATTTATTATGGATGAAGCAATTGTTTGATGATATTGGAGTTGAAGTGATGCCTCTGTTCAGAATCTAGTATGATAAATCATTTGGTATAAATGTTGGCAAAAATACTGTCTGACACTCAAGGACAAATCACCATGATATAAAATATCATTTTATAAAGGATAAGGTGGGGAATGGGATATTAATGCTGGATTATGTTCCTATAGAGTTATAGGTTACATTCATTCTAACAAAGGCCTTACCCATTTCATGGGATAAATTGAATGGATATGGGAGTCTAGTCGACTCCCCACCCTTGAAAAAGTGTGTATGTGCCCCCTATAATGAGGTATAGTGTGTTTTTCTCTAATGTGCTAATCTGTATTCTTTCCAATGTTGCCAACTACAAAAGGGATGACCTTTGGGTTCATTGAAAAGAGGAAGAAAATGTCACTGTTCAAGGTGGAGAACATGTTTCTTTTACAGGATACAATGTCTTAAAAAATTACATGGGGAGAAGCTGATAGGTGGAGCAAGGAGATAGGGGGAGTAAATCAAGAAAAGTAAAGAAGTGAAGAAGGTGGATTTTTAAATCTGACAATGTTAGTAGTGATCGATCAATGAATAGATATCACAACAGCTGAGGTTGATGATGAAATAATTTTATTAGTATCATTATGGTATCAATAATTAGTGTAAAAAATGATATGATTCATTGATGATTATTTCATTTACTATTGTTTCTCACAATAATCATTTCTCATGTGGGCTTAGAGTATGTGTTCAGTAAATCATTGATCACTATCAGAATCATATGATAAAAAAGGTGGTGGAAGATAGATAAAGCTTTAAAAAGGTGTAATTTTATTATAAGAGTTGTCAAAAAACCCAAAGGGGGAGATTTTTGGGAAAGATACCTCAAGGAATCAATGTATCTGTTTCCTCTGGAATTGGGGATGACCTCGTTGATTTAAGGTTCAAACATTCCAATCGGTTTCTAATGGGTTTGTTTGTAGAACCAGAAACATCCAACGATTCGATATCCATTTGGACATACTTTCCAAAGGTAGGCGCTCGTTATTTGTGGACCGATGAAGCTTAGGATTTTTCATTGGTCGAGAGGATGGGAGGTCAGACTCATCACACCTTTTTTAGGGGAATTATTTCCTACTCCGGGACTCTCTTTATTTTTTTTAAAGGTTGTGGATGAAGCCTCAATTAATTATTTAAAGCAAAGACCTCTTTAGACAGGGTAGAGGGTGACTCATTACATAGCCAGAAGGACCAAGGCCAAGTGGCCTGAATACAAGGCTTGTAAGCCCATTTTTTGGCCCAAAGGACCCCACGGTGAATAGTACTGCTACAGTACCCGCACTGCTACAGTACCTGCTACCGTACAGCCACTGCTACAGTTCCTACTACAGTCCCTCCGCCACTAGAGTTCCGCCGCAGCTACAATATTGCTACAGTGACCTACTACAATACCCGGAAATTCTCCCCTGCCCGGATTTGATCCTGGGTCTTTTGGATGCTAAGAAGGAGCCTGTACTACAAGGGTACATGCTCGTTGGCAGTGGGACTCTCTTTATAGATTTACGTATTTTTTGTGAATCCTTAATAAATTACCGAGTATAAAATGATATTTCCTTTAGATCTGACAATCAATGATTGATATGTAGAAAATTTAGAGAATATTTTATATGTATTTGAAGTTCTTCATCGATAGAGAATCATCTTTAATTTTTATAGATTTTTAGTAAATGGTATCCTTTAATACATTATATAAAAGTCTCTTGGTCATTATGATGACAATAATAGTTTTAAAGCCACTCAGTGGGGCACTTGAAGTTTATTGTCATTCAGAAGGGAAAATATTATTTCAGAGTTGGGATCGTACCCGCAGATGGGCTACCTACGTATCCTTTCATTAAAAAAAAGGAATTGGAACCCACGTAGTTTGAGAAAGGGAGTGTGATGTTTATGTATGATTGATGTCTCAAAGAAAGATTTCATAATTACTTTTACACTTGAAGATCACGTGAGTCATGGTCGGTGTGAGAAACAAGAGGTATTGGTAAAACCAGAAAATTGTGCCATGAAAGATGTAATCATAGAAAATGATGTGGGGCTTATGTGTATTTGACTACACAAATAGATATAGATCATGACTTATTTTAAAGAAGAAGTCCAGGAATAGAGTCCATAAAGGTATATGTACTTTATGGAGATTTGGATACTATAACTTGGGGATTACTCCTGAGGAAGATGCCCAAATAAGGAGGGGACTTATGATTGGGTTTTACTCATGAGAAGGAAGCCCGGATCAAAAAGTAGATTAGGACTGGTTAAGAGAAATTATGACTGGGGCTTACTCCTAAGGAGGATGCCTATATTAAATGGATTTGAAAACTGGGGAATATTCCTGAAGAGGAGGCCCATGTTAAGGTACATGGACTGGGGCTTACTCCTGAAAAAGAGTCCCAGGTTAGGGAACTTGGGGCTTACTCCTATAGAGGATGCCCACATTAATGAAAACTTGCACTGGGGATTACTCCTGAAAAGGAGGCCCAATATAAGGATTTATTTTCTTAAAATATGAGGTTAAAATGAATGAAATATCAAACCTTGGTGACATAAAGATATGTAAATCACTAGGTTTTGAGAGATGTTCCACAGAATTCCTTTCAGATAAGGAAGCCAACAAAGAAATCATGCCATAAATGGCTTCGAAAAGAGTTCTGAGGGCTTAATCTTGAAGAGGATAGGTGGATATGTATAATAGAGGTGTAATAAGCATGAGGGGCACCCAAAAAGAAAGCGGCGCACAAGTCCTTGTGGGGGCGCAAGTACTGCGTGGGCACGCAAGTCCTGGCCGCGCAGGTATACCTGCGCGCCACATAGGTACTTGCGCGACTTTTGACCCTTGGGGTAATACATGGGTGATACTTGGGAAAAGCCCTTAGTACTATCCCTAGGGGTTTCCAGAAGGGTGGCACACACGTTCGGGTGAAGGAGAAAAGCAGTGCGCAAGTGTAGCCATTTCCATTAAGGGTTGGCCACTCAGGCGCGCAAGTGTTGATGAGTTTCAACACTTAGGCCTTCCTCCCCCTCTTTAGATCTTCCGTTCTTGGTAAGAAATTACCGTAGATGTGTTCGGAATCTTTGAGAAGAGAATAGGTCACTGGGAGATTAAATCTGAGGTTCTGGAATTTTTCATCCTCGAAATGGGGGGGCCCACAGGGGTATTTATAGGCTGGAGAATACCCTGGTCGAATTTCAAAGAGGGCGCGCATGTCACTTGCGCGACCACTAGGCAACACACAAGTACAGTTGCGTGAAATTAATGGAACATGCGCGGCCCAAGTTTATCTGAATCTTGGTTCATTCCTTTGTATATTTTTGATGTTTCTTCAAAGGATGGATCACATTAGTTTTAAGGTTTTTATCTTTTCATTCCTTTAGACTCCATGACAGAAAGGAGCATCAACAAAAGTCCCCCCTCAGAGTTGGATCCGAAAGAAATGAAGATGTGACTCTGAGGAAAAAAGAAAACCAAAAGAAACGCAGTGCGCAGGTGTTGAGCGTGCAGAGGGTGTCGCGCAAGTGATGAGTGAACTGGCGTCGATGCGCAATGGTTTAGGCGCGCAGGGGTGCGGCCTGGCCTATATATAGGTGGTCATTCCTCACGCAAAGCACTAAATTCATGCTTTCGAGATCTCCCCACGCAAGTTTCTTCCGTCACCCAAGTAACTTGTTTTCTGCTGTTTTACTGCTATCACGCTGCTTTAGAGGAAATAGGACTTGCGCAGTGATACTTGCGCACCAAAAACTTGCGTGAAACATCCATACTTTCGCGCCAAAATTAGACTTGCATGCCTTAATGCAAAAGCCATTTATTTTGAAATCCTTCACAAATTTTATGAAAAATCAACTTAATTAAGAGTTAATTATTCAAAATTTGTGCATAATCAATGGCTCCCAAGAGAATCGAAACGACAGATGAACTGGAAAGCAAGCGACTTGATGATATGATGAGCATCATTGGACCAGATTATTATTCCATCTGTGACAACACTCTCTCGGATTTGGCCAAGTATCTGAAGAAGTATCATCGTGACTTCCCCCAGAGCATTTATCTGCCATTGTATGACTATGTTCATCTGCGAGAAGTTTCTATTCCAAAGGCAAAGAACTATCTCCCAATTTCTTGGTTTCAGAACTACACCAATTTTGCTTCAGCAAATATCTCATGTGGAGGAGTATTTATAAATGGTGGAACAGTGAAGAAGGATCATATGATGCATCATAGACCTTGTCTGCCAGATCTGAAACCTCATAAGCCCGAGCTGCAACCACATAGTTATCCTTCAATTTTCAGAAACACTTAGATGGATCAATCTAAAGGCTGGAAGAGAAGCTGGGACTTTTGTCCTAGAGGAGGTGTGAAGCCAACTTGGATGTGGTAAAACTGGGTGCGACAAACCTGTGCAGAGTTTGTCGAGTATTTAAAAGGATTTGCGGTATACGAAGCTGTCTGGGTTGGAAAAACATATTTTAATAGGCATGATAACTTCATGCCGGAGATACATATCCATTGGATCCCAGAAACCAATTCTTTCCATCTGACTAATGGAGAAGTAGGCATCAGTCTGTGGGATGTCCACAATATCTTAGGGGCTCCAATTTTGGGTGATATGTATGATGAATTTATCCCTCCCAAGGTGACTTGGAATGATTCAGAGAAGACTCCGGATTTCGCTCTAGAATTATTTAAAATATTCCACAAGATCAAGAGTTTAGAGACCTCCTTAACTCATTCTATAAGGGATATTCATCAAGAGGAGTGGATGAATATGTTTCTTATCAAGAAGCAGGAGAAGGAGCCGCATGATATGGGATCGAAGGAGAAGGGATCCATAAAAAGAAGAAGCCCACTCGTCCTACCACGTGCCCCAAAACAGAGAAGAGGGGTGCTCTAGGAACATTCTAGACGACTCTTGAAGCAGGAGAATTTGAGAAGTGGGGATATGAGGTGAATCAGAGGATACCAAAGAAGACTCGTTTGGCGGGTTTCTTGGCCTTGTGGATCAGTGTTTATCTTCTGCCAGTCATGGAATCGAAGTGAGGTGTCAGGCCAGGGAACTTTGTTATTGCGGCCAAGTTAGCCGAGGGGAAAATGGTTGGGTTGGCTACCCCCATTTTAGCAAAGATTCACAGGATCTTACTCCATGTCTTTATGGGTTTGTCTCATTTGAGAATAGTGGGACCATTCAATGTTTTGTGGGGTTGGATCTCCACTCACTTTGGGATATATAATTTACAGAATGGATTACAGATTCCTGGATGTTCTTTCAGGCCATCAGTGTAAGAATTCTATAGAATTTCTCCATTAGCTCTCAACTCTTATGACATGAAGTTGAGGCTGAGAATGTATAAGGAATTTAATTTCATTCCTTATGGAAATCCGCCAACCTGGTGGTTTTTTGCTGATAGAACAACCAACCTGGATTTGAGGGCATACATGCTGGCCTGCAGAGATGGTGTGATGGTCGCCAGGATTGAAGGAGAAATTATATGCAAGGGCTATTCTCTATATACATTTGCACATAATTCAAGTGTTTTTAATAGACTGTCGTATCTCCCCCTATACATGTGAGGTTAGAGAAACATCTGATGGTTCCCGACAACCATGGTTGCTGAAATCTAGGGGGAGGACTGGGGAAATGTTTGATCTTCAGTTGAAAAAATGACATGTAACATGACTACATGGTATGCCGAGAACTGGATAGCATCATACCCTAAAGGGGTGCTGAATCACCCGGTTTATTAGGTGGGGAAAAGAAAGAGGACTATAGAAAAAGAAACCCTTCCTCATGAAGGTGATGCTTCCCCACCTAAAGCTTATTTTCCGGATTCCTCATCTAGGACTAGCTCACCGGATTCCCAAGATGGGGATGATGAGGCACAACAAGCAGAAAAGTGGCCTCATGCTCGATATAATCCTCCAGTTAGAATCAAAAGACAAACTTCATCAACTCCTGGTGAGTTACCTCATTGTGGAAATTTAATCACCATTTCTTTATAGAGAAAGAAATCTTATTTTCTTATTCTCTATCAGTAGTTGAAGGAGATGGGAAGAAACTATTGTCCAAGACAGTGGGACCTTCCTCACATCCTTCTGGTACACGTATTGAATATCTATTTCCAGTGGCTGTTCAGACATGGCAGAGTTTATACTGTGGTGTTGAAACTGCCTGGCTGGATTTATGCGAGGGGCTACACCTCCCTGGAATAGGGAACCATCTAGCTTCTATAGATATCACTTTCGAGAATAACCCCGATGAAGTGCGGGATTACATCAGAGAGCTGAAAATGCTCGTATATTCCACTGACGATTCCATTCTTGTCACTAAGCGGGTGAAGGAAATGATAGATAGTGGTGTCGTTGAGGGGAATAATGCTTTCAGAGATGAGGAGTGGCATGATTATGTGGCTCTTGAAGATGTAAGTTTTCTTTATTTATTTGCTTTTCAATTTGATTTCAGTCAAATGTTTGTTTACTGAAGGAAATTATTTTCTTCATCCTGCAGCTTGAAAAAATAATAACTGCTGAGGTTCCGTCGCCACGGTATAGCCCTTGTGGTACTGCCATCGAGGCTACTGCTGAATCTCCTTGCAAGTCGGGCGAGATATCTCTAGGCCAGAAGGCCATGGATGCGGAGATGTCAATGACTTTCCATTCTCCAATTCAAGTTCCTATAATGGAGACTTCTGACACTCCCAAAAAGACAAGGAAGCAAAAGCAACGAAGGAGGAAGTCCACAAATAAATGCTTCATCATTAGTGGTAAGTCCTTTGGGTAATCATGAATCTTAAACCATGAAAAGTTTGCTCATTTTCCTTGGCATTACAGGGGATTATTCGATTTCTCCTCTGAGGGAGTGGACAGACCCTCCTTTGAAGACCACAGAGGGTACTGGAGAACAATCAAAAGTTCAGGATGACTTGGCTGCTCCTAGAGGAGAGCCAGCGTCTGTTCCTAGTATCCCTCCTGCTGCTGTTGCAAGAAAATAAGATCCTTCTTCTGGTAAGTTAACAATTATTCATAAAATGTTAAATGAAACATCGACTGACTTTTATTCTTTGATACTTCAGGTTCAACGCCTACATTAGAGCTTTTTGAGGCTATGGCAACTGATTTCTCAATTTTATCTGAAGATGCTGTCCAGGGTCAGGGACTGCAGGATGAAGGTCGCCAAGAAAACACATCAAATGCTCCCACTATTGAGATTTATAAGGATTCCGAGATGAAATTAGATGAAATGATGGAACTTGGCACATCTTTCGATGATTTTATAATTAATGTTAAATTTCCATGTAATTTAGAAGATTATGGACATGACTGTTATCCTTCGTCCTATTAAAAATAACTTCTTATTACATGTCTAATCATGATTGATTCAAATAAGCAGTTCTATCTGGTCAAACTGCTGAACTACCAATGCCTGAAGGGGGTATAGAAAACCCAACTATTGTAGAGGCATTAGCGCAAGTGGTGCTGAACCCCGTAGAGCTTCCTCAAACTCACCCTGAAAATATTTTTAAAGCTAGTAAATATGGGGAGGATCCTTCTCAAGTTACTTATCTACCATTGGGTAAGGTATAACAATTTTTGAGACTATACTTAATTTTCAAGATAGCCAATTAACTTTTGTTATCCATTGGAACTAACCAAAGCTTTCAATTGATTATGCAGAGCCATCAATTTCAGTGGTTAGTTCTGGAGGTGAAGCTTCAGCCTCTGCCCCAATGGGAATCAAAAGTGAAGAAGCACATGTCATGGGGAAGGAGTAGAACAGGTCACTTCCATAAGTGCATTAATCTTAGATTACATCCCCCCCTATGACAGTGATGTTTAGTCGGAATCAGAAGTTCAAAAGGCGTTACAATTTTCACGACGCAAGGCATGGAAGAACATATGGAAAATCATATCTGAAGTTCCTCTAGAGGAGCTGTCATCAAAGATTCCCCGGCTGTCATCCCTATTTTTCATATTGGGACTTGGTGGTTTTGGATATGAAAAGATCCATGATGCGGTGAAACATGTCATCTTAAGGAGGGAGTAAAAGCAAACGTTCCATGAATATCTATCTTGGGTGAAGCTATCGGCCAACATCCATGAATTTGAGGTTGTGGTATCCCGAGCTAAGGCTGACTATGCTGCCAAGATGAAGGAGCTGAAGCATAAGATCAAAGATAAAGTCATCCAGCAGATTCACCTTCAGAAACAGTTAGATGCTGTTACTGGGGAACTTGACCAACTCAATAAATCATTGGAGGGAGCTCAAACAAATGGGATGAAAGCCATCACGGATGCCAAGAAAGCTCTCCATCAGGCTAAAAAGAGTGAAGTTGGTAGAGTTCATGAGCTTCAAGCAGCTCATGATGAAGCTCGGGATGCTGTACATCAAATGAAGACTTATGTTGATATCCTCTTGAAATTTCTTAGAAAAGAGAATAGATTCCAGTCTGTGGACGTCCTTCTAACTTTTTTGAATCAAATGGAAAGAACTCTTTCATATTCAATTATTTGTGCACATATTTTCCTACTACCTTCTTTAATTTTTTACCTAAGCCAATGGGCCTAGTAAGTATAGTTTGATTTTTACTAGGATTATTATAAATAACCCTACAAACTTTGAATCTTTTAATTGCTCAATATTACCTAAATCATAAAAAATGTATGTTTAGTGAGCTGGAACATGACTTTTGTTCAGAGTTCCCCTATCTTTGTTGGGATGTTTAAAGTCATGCACGTAGGACATAAAAGGCTAATGTTTAAGGTCAAAATATCTTTGACCGAATGAATTAGAATTGACTCAATTACTTAATAATTCATTTGGAAAAATATTACCACACCCATGTATGAGGGAAAAAAATGTAAACTATGACATAAGAAATTTTGAATCTGAGGAATGATATGAAAAGGGCTAAAATGAATTATAAGAAGTAGTTCCCAAGAATGAAGTTACCATTATTTAACAAACCCTTTAGGTGTTTTATTATGTAGGGCCACATAAGGGAATTGGCTACATAGTCAGATAATATCATCATTTGGATGACAGGTCCATTATGTATACCATTTATGCAAGGCCGCCTAAGGGAATGTGTTGCATAGTCAGGGGAAATAACTCTCAGAAATTTACTTTCCTTGTTCCAAATATCTAGTGAAAGTTTATGGAGATTCAAATTTTCCCAAGTATAGAGTTTGCTGTATGGAAAGAGGTAATTGAATATGGAGAAGATATTTCCAAACAAGATTTTCTAAGAACTGGATGAATGTTACTCCTACGAAGGTCTGACCCAAGCATAGGGAAGGTAAATATAAACCATACACTTGAATACTTTCAGGTCATGAAAAAGAACATGGGACAAATATGTTAAGGATGGCTATTTTTTGTGGATCCCTATAAATTGTCATTAAGTCCAATAAGGAAAAAAGGGGGTTTCTTTCCTAGAATGAAGTTATCACTATTTAACAAACCCGTTAGGGGGATGAATTATGTAGGGCCACCTAAGGGAATTGGCTACATAGTCAGATAATAACATCCTTTGGATGAAAAGTCTGTTATGTAGACTGTTTATGTAAGGCCGCCTAAGGGCACATGCTGCATGGTCCGACAATACAATTCTTAGAATTTTGTACATTTTGTTATTAGAAGTCAGGAAAAGTGTTATGAATATATGAAAATATTTAAGGTTAGGATTATGACACATACAAAATGGGTATTGTTCCATGTATGTAAAGATATATAGATAAATGCTAACCATAATCACTTTGTGACTGGGTCCTAAATTGAAATATTGGACTTCACTACATATTTCATAAGGATGGGAATCAAGACATACATAGTTCTTGAAATACAGTTTATCGTCATGTGGGACGAAAGTATGGGAGATCATAGATTAGGGTCAAAGAGCTCGGACCATTATAAGAAATACACAGTGTGTGTTTTTAGGGGTACTTTTCATCCAGGGGACTGAAAGTGGAATTTGGGGTTAGGCCCAAAGAATTGCGGATGGATTCGAGTGACACTCGAACAATCCTACGTATCCCATAAGGATGGGAATCAAGCCCACGTAGTTCTAGAAATACGTTCTGTATAGATTTGGTTTGTACATGTGAATGGTGAAAATGGACTTTAGTGCAATGATGGTTTGACCCAAGATAAAAGGTTCGGGCATTGTCTTGTATGCATGTAGTCTTTGAAATGTAACATTATTAGAAATCAATATAAATAATGATTCCCTCTTAGGTGAGGGTATCAAATAATGTTGTAGTTTATTGTCATACAAGGCAAAAGTGTTGTACAGTTTAACGTCGTATAACAAGGATGAAGGGAACCCAATGTAAAGATATTGATTATGGGGGTGGTTTCATGAATCAACATCATATGAGATGGAGGTGAACCGAAGTGAAGAGATTGGTTTTGGGCTTGAACCTCGAGAAGTTGCCTACGTACCCAGCCTAAAAGTCCAGGATCAAAGTCCACATAGTTCAATTAAAGAATGAATTAGCGATCAATTTGTTCTTGGGGACAACGACCTAAAAAATGGTGTTAGGACTTATGCATGGTAAGCGGCCCAGAGAGGGTTTTATGGTTATAGTTTTCTCTAAGCTCACGTGAGTCATACTCGGCGTGAGAAACAAGAGGTAGCAACAATTATAAAGATGCACAGTTTAATGTCATGTAGGACATATGAAGGGACTATGTAGTTTAAAGTCTTGCAGTTAGGACTATTGGTGTTTTATAGTTTAGTGTCATGTAACAGGGACAAAATAGAGTTTAACGACATGTGGGACGTATTAAGGAATTTTTGTACAGTTTAGCGTCATGTAGTTAGGATGATGGGGACAATACAACTTAATGTCATGTTGGAAAAAAAGGGGTATTATGTAGTTTAATGTCTTGCAGTAAGGAAAAAAGAGGACACAGTTTAATGTCATGTTGGACATATTAGGGATTTTTTCACAGTTTAATGTTATGTTGGATGAAAAGGGATGATATAGTTTAGTGTCGTGTTGGACAAAATTGCGAATAGTTTAAGGTCATATGCATAGACCATAGAAGGTGCAGTTTAACATCTTGCTGGACATGATGATCAGTTTAACATCATGCAGGACGGTGGTGCAGTTTAAGGTCATGCAGGACCTTAATGATGATGTATTTTGTGTTTATACAAAATAATTCTTCAGAAATATGGAATTGGTTGGAGTATTGATGATTTATCTCTCCATTGAGATTAATGAATAAGCTCCATTAGAGTAGACTTTATGTATTGAATAAGGTCCTTCCCACTTTGGTTCAAGCCTTGGAGGTTTCTTTCCTGGTATAATTGGAGTTCTGAGAACTAATACCAATTCTCCTTGAACGAATGAATGAAGACAAACTTTTTTGTTGAATGTTCGTTCTATTCGATTCTGATAGAATTCCAAATGCTAGATGGTGCACAATCTTTTCTCATATAACCATTCCAATTCATTCAATTGCTTTTGAGATTTTTCATATGTAGATGAATAATCACAAATGGCCACTCTGAGCGAGGGTAATTGAACCTCAATTTTCAAGACTGCTTCCATTCCATATACCAGTGAATATGGAGTTGACCGCGTTGCTGTGCGGGTGGTGATCCGATAAGTTCATAAAGAATGAAAGAGTTTATCAGGCCATGACCTCTTGTCTTTATGCCCAATCTTTTACAGTCTGTTCGAATGAGTCTTGTTGAAGGAATCTATCTGGCCATTGGCCACTTCATGATATCGAGATGAATGGTTGGATTTGATGTTGTATTCTTGATACAACTTCTTCACCTAGGATGAACAGAATATGGTGCCGTTGTCTATCAATATGGTATGTGGGACACCAAATCTGGCAATGATATTAGAATTGATGAAGCTAACAATGCTTTTAGAACTAACTTCTTTGAGAGGTATTTCCTTTGCCCATTTGGAAAAGAAGCCCGTAGAAGTAAGAATATACTTAAACTGCTTGGCTTTAGCTGAAGGGTAAGGTCGCACCACATCCATTCCAAATGTGGCAAATGGCCATGATTATTTAGCTGTATGAACAAATTCTAGGGACTGAGGAATGAAGTTGGAATGTACTTGTCATGAATGACACTTCTTCATGAATTCAAAAAAATCTTGTATCATTGAAGGACAAAAGTATCCAAGCCTTCGAATTTGATCAGAAATTCTATGTCCAGACTGATGGGCACCACAGTCTCCTACATGGACTTCTTTGATGACAGCCATTGTCTCTTCACCATCAATTCATTTGAATAGAACTCCATCAAAACCACGCTTATAGAGAATTTTCTCTAGGTGATCTGGGTTATCATAAAGAGTAGAATTTACCACACGTCGCCAGATTTGTTCTTTCTCGGCTCTATCAGGTGGAAGTGTTACATTTTGAAGGTATTCCCTGATAGGTGTCATACATCCTGTAGTATGACCATATGGTTCAGGAATGGGACTAATTTCATTGATATCCTCTATTCTGGTTCGAAGATAAGGTAAAATTTTACGATGGTGGGCAATACTAATGGTTGTTTTGTCCCGATTTGGATCTGCCAGAGCTGTGGCTATAATAGCCAGTGCATCAGCTTGGGAATTTTGTGACTGCGAGACATAAGAAAATGTCGGTTCTGAAGGGAATTCTGCCATTAATTTACTGAAGTAATCATACAAAGGGATCAATTCTTCTTTTCTGATTGCATAATCCCTATTGACTTGTTTGATTACCAGTTATGAATCACCTTTCACCCTTAAGTGATTCACTTGTGCTTGAAGCACCAACTCTAATCCTGTGATGAGGTCTTGGTATTCTACTTCATTGTTGTTACCACCTTCCCACAATAATAAGGAATAAGGTAACACTGCCTTTTCCGAGGAAATAAGAAAAAATCCTAACCCAACTTTGTGGAATTTAGGATCTTCTATTTTCATCCATATTGGACTTCTGGAAGCACCATCAAAATACATTTCCCATACCTGAGGACTATCCTGAATAGATAAGACTTCCTCATCAGGGAGTTCAATATCTGAAGATGTATCTTCTACTGAAGGATGTTCAACAAGGAAATCAGCCAGAGCATGGCCCTTTATTGCCTTCTGAGACACATATTGAATGTCGAACTGCTTCAAAATAACTGCCCACCTTTCCAGACGTCCTGTAAGCATTGGACGACTGAGGATGAATTTGAGCGGGTTATTGCGAGATACCAATTGGACCTCATGATGTTGCAGGTAGTGTCTCAACTTTTTAACTGCAATGATTAATGCCAGGAAGCACTTCTCAATACTTGAATACCGGGTTTCTACTTCAAGCATAGTCTGACTGAGATAGTAGAGGCCGTTTTCATTCCCAACATCATTCTTTTGAGCAAGAAAGGCACCCAATTATCGCACTAAGGCCATCACATAAAGGATAAGTGGCCTTCCTTCAACTGGTGGCTTTAATACCAGTGGACTTAAGAGATACTTCTTGATAATATTGAATGCTTCTTAACATTCTTCAGTCCACTGGTTAGTAACTCCCTTCATCATCAATTTGGTGAAGGGTAAGCTTTTTCCTTCCAAATTAGCGATGAAACGCCAAATATAGGCTAAGTTTCCTTGAAGTCCCCTCAATTATTTCAAATTTCGAGGAGGTGACATATCAAGGATTGAATTTTTCTTCTCAAGATCAACTTTGATACCACGATGGTGTACAACAAAAGCCGGGAAATTTCTATGAGGTTACCCCAAAAGCACATTTTAAGGGGTTCATCTTCAAATTATGTTTCCGAAGTTTGTGGAAGATGATTTCCAAATCAGCCAAGTGATTAGAATGTTTCCTGGATTGGACCACCAAATGGTCCATGTAACATTCAACGAAGTTCCCTAAAAAGTGTTTGAAGATATGATGCATGGAACACTGATATGTTGCGCCAACATTCTTCACGCCAAAGGGAATTAACCGATAGAAAAACACACCCTGATGGGCTCTGAAGGCTATGGATTCTTCATCTTATGGATCCATTAGGATTTTAATATATCCTAAATATCCATCCATGAAGGAAAGTGCTTCATATCCAGTTGTTGCATCAATTAAATGTTCTGTAATCGGAACAAGAAAGTCATCCTTAGGACAATGCCGATTAAGATCTATGAAATCGATGGAAACCCTAATTTGTCCATTCTTTTTCTTCACAGGGACAATGTTAGCTAACTACTTGGGATATTAAACTTCTCAGATGAATTTAGCTTTGATAACCTTATCCACTTTAGCTTCAATTTGGGAAGCATAATTTGGGTGTATTCTTCAAGCATCTTGTTTAAATCCTCGATGTTCTTCTAGAAAACCCAAATGATGAGTGGAAACATCAGGATAAATCCCTGGTATCTCTGTATAGTTCCATGAAAATGTATCTTTACTTTTCTTTAGAAAGGAAATATACATCTCTTTCTCTTCAAGAGTCATAGCCGCACTAATTAAAGTGGTGCGTGGATCTTCTATTGTACCCAGATTTATCTCTCTGAGTTCATCCACGGTGGTAGAGATACCCTCTTCAAATGCTTGAGGATCATCCATAAGATCTTCCTCTTCCTATTCAACATGTGTTATTTATTCTGTTTTTACTTTCATAGTAGATGATAATGCAGAATTTTCATGATTAGAATAGATGCTAAAATTTGAACATCTTGAAGAAGAAGCTTCCATTTCCAACTCGATTGATGATGAAGGGTCTTCTTTGGGTAATAATTAGGAGATGATGGATTGAGAATCAACATCATTGTTCACCTCTAAAATATCTATAACTTCTTCTGTCATGGTTGGAAATGTATATACTTTTTGGATTTCAGCAGATGAAATGAAGACATCTCCATTTGAGGTTTCATCATTGCTTGGTGGATCACCATTTTCTCCCATTCTGTCTGGCTTGATTGCCGTAATTGACATTATGGATGTTTCTATAAGAGTATATTGATTTGGGTCTATCTTGTCAATTTGAATGATATGCAATACATAATCTGTAATCACATGTGCTAATGGGTTTATTGGAATCTTTTCCAAACCATATGGAGCATTAACTTTGGTAATCTCCCTTGTTGTGGAATTCTCCTTTCTCTTCATGTGATAGAATTCCGCCTCAATGTATTGAGACTCACATGTCTTGAACGAGGCCTTATCACCATACAATGTCCCAAATTTACCATTGAAACAATAATTGAGACATTGATGGTATAATGATGGGATAACCTCATGTTGATGTATCCAGGGTCTTCCAAGCATGATGTTGAAGGCTGAGTCTTGATCAACAACCATGAAATAGGAATTGGATACAAGATCTCCAAACTGAGTTCTGAGTGTAATCTCGCCCGGTGGTTCTAGTTCATTTTTATCATTTCCATGTAACATCATAGTAGAAGGAGACAAGTAAAATTCCTTGAGGCCCAATCGACGAAGTGTACGAATGGGCATGAGATTGACTCCTGAACCATTATCAATGAAATATTTTCAGATGTATACACCATTGAACTTTCCAGATAAATAAAAAGGTCTAATATGCCCATGCATGACATCATCCTCATCTTCATCTGTGAATGATATCGCTGCATGGAATTCCGCAGGATTATTCTCTATGTGGTAGACTTCAGCAGTAGCAATTTCAGTTTCAAACTTCCGAGGACTTGACAAATCCTTGATGAGTGCCTTCTGAAGATCTTTTGAGAGATTCAAAGCATCCAGAATTGATAACATGGCCGGTACTTGGGCCAGGTGTTTCAATACTTCATACTTTTGATCCAAAGGTCTGCGTTTCCCAACAAGAACATGTGGCTTAGAAGGTGCCTTGGAATTTGATGATTTGGAAGTTTATGCATCTTGTATTGGGGTAGAAGTTTGTAATACTCCTGGATTTTGAAGATTAGACCAAATAGGTCTATTTACTTGCAGATAGGAAGAAGGTGGAACCTCCAACCGATCCTCCAAAATAACAGTGCGAGGACTGAATCTGCCTTGTGTGGAAGAACTTTCTTGTTCTTGTTGAGATCATTGAAGGGTTGTACCACGAGTTTCTTCCATATACATAGTTCTAGAAGGGGTAGAATTGGAATAGTGGCCTATGGAAGATCCAGGTCTTCCCCTATAACCTGAGTTTCTGGAACTTCTTCTGATTCCTCTGTTTGATACATGGAACCCAGGTTCATAGAATTCAAAACCATGATTGGAATAAGGATTTGTTAAGTGAATCATATTAACAGAACCAAAGATTAACTCTTCATCCGATGAAGAATCTGCATGACAAGCCAATTTAGGCTGTGACATTTGATAGGACAGTGCCCGTGGCTTCGAAGTAGATGGCATAAAATCTACCAGTGTCAAAGACAACTTGGTCTTTGACATATACTCATCTTCTTTTGATAAGTCTTCTTTCATTGAATCATGATGTTTCTTTGAGTATTTTCCCTCTGATGAAGGGGGTTTTTCTATGGAATTCATGGAAGAAGACACAATTGGTTTATTTAATTGTGTTCGCAAAATAGCACGAGTTCGGTCGATCATCTTTCATGACTATCCTATCATCATATTTTTGTGCATTGTTTTATTGAAATCTTTCCACTCACCTTCTTCCTTCGAAGATGTAGCAGTAACACATGCTACCTGAGCTGAAGAACCTTTCAGTTTGAATTGTCCCGAGTTGACCATTTTTTGCAGGAGGTCCTTAAAGACAAAACACTCCTGAATGGGATGCCCCAATATCTGATTAAAGGGGAAATAATTGGGACGGTCTTCATCTCCTTCCTTGTTTGGTCTCTTGGGCCTCAACATCTGAACCAAATTATTCTCCCAGGCTGAAATGAAGTAACCAGGAACTTGTTCATTTCAGAAAGAATAAACATTACTCTTCAACTCATAAAACTGTTTCCGTCTTTGATCTCTTTGATCGTATTGATGAAACAGCCTCTGTTGATGTTGCTCAAGAGGTGGAGCCCTTCTATAAGATGAATGTTTTGAAGTAGAAGAAGGTACAGGTGCTTGTTTAAGCATGAAAATAGAAGTCTCTGCTTTACCCATTCTACTTCCTGGAGTTGATGGAATTACACGAGTTTTATCTTTATTCTTTATAATAGAATCGTAAATCTGTTGAGAAATTGAAGTAAGGTATCAAAACCCTCCTGTGTATTTCACAGGTATCAACGATGTGCTTAACTCATCATGCAAATTTTCCACACAGATTGGCAACAATTATTCTTGAGGGAGTGCTAAGATTAGGGAATATGTTAATCCCTTCCACTGAGAAATGAAATCTGAAACCCTTTCATTTTTTCTTTTCATACAGTTTGTAAGATCAAAAACTATCATCTTTGGCAACGTTGAGCTGAACTGAAGAAGGAATTTTTGGAGAAGATCCTCCCATCTGGTAATTGATCGGGATTTCAAGCATGTGTACCAAACAAAAGAAGGTCCTTTAATGACTGTACAAAACACCTGAGCTTAACTGCTTCTTGTTGCTGAAGGGTTCCCATCATATGATCGCAACGAGAAAAATAATGTGTTATGTGTTTCTCTGGGTCTTCCGAACCATTAACGTCTAGGAATGTGTTCTTTGCAAAATTTGATGGGGGAGGAATTGCATCAACCCGTTCTGTGTAAACTCTCTTTTCTGGTTTAATTTGAGCATTATTTCCCTCCATAGCTTCCAACCGAGATGTTAATGACTCAATATTAGTTATTAACTTTTGAGAAACATCTGGTAGATCATGGACCTGAACAGGTGCAATGAGTGGAGCTTGGACAGATGTGGCAGCTGGTACTGCAACCGATGGAAGCACTACCAATTGTGTTTCACTTAACCCATAGGATTAGACCTGTAAGGGTGTACTGATAAAGTAGTATATTCTTGATCCATCTCAGTAGCCACAACAAATTCCATTGGCTGACTAACTCCAGCACTCTTAGGAGGAAGACTACCCTGAAGTATTTCTACATTCATCTTCCTCAATTCCTTCATTTCTTCCTCTTGTTTTCCAATCTTTTCTCTAATAAGAGCGATTGGCCTTCTCTAGAGGAATGGTATGTAACCTGATTCATTCCATTCCCCATGTTGGATCCCTTTTGGAGAGGGAGAAGTGGGTTACTTGAAGGAACACCCAGATATTGGGTAAGCCTTTGATTTCATGTACGCACACCTTCTTCATTTGTGTCTGTGCATACAACTTCTTGAGTAGGAACCTCTTCATCTGATCCATCTGAGTGAGTCTCGTCTGGTGGATCAGCAACAATGGAATTGATGACATTAATTGATGCATAATTCATTTCATCCTTTATATTATCATTTCTACGATATTGTCTTCTTCCATGTCACTGATGAGACATTTCCTTTTGTTGATTCGATCCCTCAGGAACTTCTTAGCGAACTGTAATTTGGAGAGAATATCCTGATAATTTGGCTCCTCCTTCCTCTTAGGTTTTCTTCCCTATTCAAGAGAAGACCGAATTTATCTGAGGGAGGGATTTTGGATTTGAAAAAGTCCCCAGTCTGGTGGACTGGGGTTTTTCCTGATGTTTCTGCTCAACTCCTCGAATACTATTTGTTGATTCCAAGGGTTGGGTTAATGGAGTCCCCAGTCTAGCAAGCTGGGGTGGCTCTTGACATGCTATGTCTGAGACTTTCTTAACAGCTCTCCTGATCTTGCCGACCTTGGTCCGGAAATTAGCTGGATGCATCAATCAACACCAACTTTTATCACCCGGATCAAAAGACTGTTGGAGGATTTCTGACACTTTTGTAACTTGATGATGTGCTTGCTCCATATGAGAGGCCGGTTCAATATTCTCGTTCTCTTGATGTAGGAGTAATTTAACAAATTATTCTCTGTATTCTTGACTTTGAGAAAAACTAGTTGATGCCTGTTCTTGGGAAAGCCGTTGATTTTGCACAAAAACATCCAAATGTGGCCAATTATGGGAGATAACATTCCATGAAATCACCTTTGGTGGTCTTTGTTGATTGGAGAGTAAAGTGAAATGTAGTTCTCTATGAACACCCCATCCTCTAACATGAATACCATATGAGGCATTGGCAATTAACTGGCGCAATTTTCTTAGTGCGCCAAGGCATGAACACAGAAGGGACCTCTGATATTTTTCAGCCTTTGGATATCGAGAGACTGATAGAGATGACAAGTCAATTTGGCGTTTTTACCCTTCTATTACTTTAACATGATTTTCATATTCATTATAGGATAAAAATTTCTTTTTCAACTGACAAAAAGTTTTCTATATGATGAGACGAATATCATGAATCCCATATTCGTTCAACATCTCTAGAATTTCATACTGAGAGTCAGTCAAAGTCCAAAACATGACTGGCACTTCACCCTTTTCCAGATGTTTTATCATGTTCTTCATTTCCTCTTTATCATTCAATGAAGATTCTTCTACCTGATTAGACAGGAGCTAGTGCTTTCTTATTGCTTTATCGGACTCGACAACATTGGTAGAGAATCCAATGATCAAACTAGAAGATGAATGACCCAGGGGTGGTTCGGAGAATGACCTACACCCCAGGCTATCTTCTAATTGAGAAAGTATTTCACTTGCTAATTGTAAAGAATCAGGAATGGATGGCTTCACTTTTGCAAGTGCCTCAAGATAAGAGGGCTTTCTCGTCACTGCATTGTCTTATAATGAATTTTCCAGGCAATGCGAATTACTACAGTGGAGAGGACTTTCGCAGCTAAATTCATCATCATGGGGAGGACCATCATGATGGGTTATAGCAAAGGATGAGACCTCTTGCTCCTTGATCTTCTGGACACATTGAGGGTTATTGTAGCTCTCATATGAAGATGATTCTTCGAGATCGATTGAAATGTCATGAAGCAAGCATTCATGAGGAAGTGTATGATGAAGACCTTCAGAATTAATGCTCCCACTATTGGGAACTGAGTGAGTAGAATCTTGAATTACAACAGATAATTGTATGAGGGCTTCAAAAACTCCAGCATTGAGTAAGGCCTTATCACAGATGGGCCCTTGATTTCATGACTGTACTGGGAGGGTCTTCTTCTTAGACGCCTTCTTACTCAATTTTGAAGGTGTGTGTGCCTGCTCAGGAGAAATAATCAGATTAGGATGATTATCTCCACTCAAACAAGGTGTATGTGTCTGATTTGGTTGTCCGTATGATATGGGGGAGTACGCCCCACAACACTCTTGGACTGGAACAGATGTGTCTGTCTGTTTCAGAGTGAACTGTTGTTGTGTCACTCCACTAGTAGGGATAGAATTATGTGTCCTTCCCTGAGATACTGCTGAAGCTTTTATAATATCCTGGCAGGTATCCAGGATATGAGTAGGGATTTTCTTCTTCTCTTTCACTATTTACAGAATGTTCTTGGTGACTTCAACTACTAGAACATGGATATACATCCATTCCGTGATTAGATTAGGTGTATATTCCTGCTCCTATCATCCTTTTCCTGTCAGTGAATCCTGCCAGTACTCAAGTGTGGGGGAAGAGAGTTGAGTCTGCCTCCTGTTTGTCGTCGGAGCATTCCGAATGACTTCTATGAGTGCTACCAAATGTGACTATTGGTAGGCTTGATCAATACTAGTAGGTGTACATGCCTGCTAATTACACTCTACCGAATGGGGTTGACGAGCTTCCTTCAATACTGACAGACGAAGCTGCTAGTAGGATTGATCAGTGTAAGCAGGTGTATGTGCCTGTTTACCAGTTGTCAACACATTGGGTTTGCGGGCTTCATCGTATTCAGTCAGACAAGCCTGCTGACTAGCTGATGATTTATAAACAGGTGTATGTTCTTGTCTATAGTACTCTGCAGGAATTGGCGTGCTGATGCCAGACGAGTCTTTTGAACAACAGAATTAAAACGGACGGGTGTATGTTCCCGCTCGTTTCTTGCCACCAAGTTTGGTTGGTGTACTTTCCCGGAGACGGCATAGATGAGAACCTACTCACTGTTGACCGGATTTCATCTTTGGCGATTCGTCTTTCCTGCTCGGGTTCAAGGAACCTGAGCCGAACGCATGGAGTCAATACCCTCATCATGTTGAGGGCACATTGCCTCACAAGTCTGGCGAAGATTGTTGATAGGAACTCTTGGTAAGGACTCTTGTATCCTTGAATTAAGGCCCTGAGGGACCTTCTCATTCACCTCCTCAGAATATGGGTGTGAATGGTGATTGCGTTCCGGAGATAATGACCAGAAACAGTTGAAAATGGTGGTTGGCACCACCAGATATCCTTTAATAAATTATATAAAAGTCTCTTGGTCATTACGATGACCATACTGGTTTTAAAGCCACTCAGTGGGGAAATTGATGTTTATTTTCATTCAGAAGGACATAGATTATTTCAGAGTTGGGATCGTAGCCGCAGATGGGCTACCTACGTATCCTTTATTTAAAAATGGAATCAGAACCCATGTAGTTCGAGAAAGGGAGTATGATGTTTATGTATTATTGATGACTCAATGAAAGATTTCATAATTACTTTTACACTCTAAGCACACGTGAGTCATGCTTAGTGTGAGAAACAATAGGTATTGGTAAAGCCAGACAATTGTGCCATGAAAGATGCAATCATAGAAAATGATGTTTGGATTATGTGTATATAACTTCCAAAATAGATAGAGATCAGGAATTATTTCAAAGAATAAGTCCATGAACATGGTCAATAAATGTATATGTACTTTATGGAGATTTGGATACTCTTACATGGGGCTTACTCCTGAGGAAGATTCCCAAATTAGGAGGGTAATTATGATTGGGTTTTACTCCTGAGAAGGAAGCCCAGATCAAAAGGTAGATTAAGACTAGTTAAGAAAAATTAATACTGGGGCTTACTCCTAAGGAGGATTCCCAGATTAAAGGGATTTGAAAACTGGGGCTTATTCCTGAAGAGGAGGCCTAGGTTAAGGGACTTGGACTGGGGCTTACTCCTGAAAAGGAGGCCTTGGTTAGGAAACTTGGGGCTTACTCCTAAGTATGATTCTCACATTAATGAGAACTTTCACTGGGTCATACTCCTGAAAAGGAGTCCCAGGTTAAGGATTCTTTTATCATAAAGGATGAGGTTATAATGAATGAAATCTCTAAATTGGTGTCATAAAGATATGTAAATCACTAGGTTTTGAGAGATCTTCCACAAAATTCTTTTCAAATAAGGAAGCCAATAAGGAAATCATTCCATAAATGGCTTTGAAAAGAGTTCTGAGGGCTTAATCTTGAAGAGGATAGGTGGATAAGTATAAGAGAGGTGGGATAAGTAGGAGGGCCCCCTAAAAAGAAAGGGGTGCACAAGTCCTTGTGGGAGCACAAGTACTACGTGGGCATGCATGTCCTGGCTGCGGAGGTATACCTGCGCGACACATAGGTACTTTTGTGACTTTTGACCCTTGGGGTAATACTTGGGCGAGACTTGGATCAATCCCTTAGTACTATCCCTAGGGGATTCTAGAAGGGTGGCGCGCAAGTTATGGTGAAGGAGCAAAGCGGCACGAAAGTGTAGCCATTTCCCTTAAGGGTTGGCCACTCAGGTGCGCATGTGTTGATGAGTTTCAACACTTAGGCCTTCCTTCCCTTATTTAGATCTTACGTTCTACGTAAGGAATTACCTTAGAAGTGTTTGGAAGCTTTGAGAAGAGACTAGGGCTCCAGGAGATTAAATCTGAGGTTCTGGAATTTTTCGCCCTTGAAATGGGGGGGCCCACATGGATATTTATAGGCTGGAGAAGACCCTGGGAGAATTTCAAAGAGGGCGCGCAAGTCACCTGCGCGACCACTGGGCGGCGCACAAGTACACTTGCGCTTCCTTAATGGAACTTGCACGACCCAAATTCAATTTCATCTTGGTTCATTCCTTTGTTAATTTTTTATGTTTCTTAAAAGGTTGGATCACTTTAGGTTCAAGGTATTTCTCTTTTCATTCATTTGGACTCTATGATGGCAAGGAGCATCAATAGTATCATTTTTTCATTGACTGTGTTTGTTGACAAAGCATGTTTGTTTGTTGAAAAAGTGGGCTTCCAAGGTGTGTTGTTGAGTTCTAAAGATATTGAGGAAAATCTATGTTGAAAAAGAACCTCGAAAATGGAATGGATGATCAAGAGGTGGTACAAAAATAATAGATATAAGGTGTCACCGTTTTACAGTGTTTTCCAAATTTATGGGCCTCAAAATTGGAAAATGGGGGAATGTGTTTTTTGCAATGGATGTTGGGCGCAAGATTGATGGTGTTTTGGAAACTCGCGTGCAAGGCATGTTTCAGGATTATAATGATGAAATATGGAAAAGACATGATGTGTGGGAAGGATTTGTAAATTGGCATGAAATATTAGGCTGCACAAAAGTAACTTGTGCTCCCAATGCAACATCAAATAGGGTTTTGCACACTTGAAAAGGATCTTGTGCAACACAGTGAATCTTTCACATAGGGGTTGATTATGGCCATACATAAGAGGTGACCATCTTCATTCGAAGTAGCTCAAAAGGTAGAGAGAATCTAAGCTGCATATTTTATAATAATTTTAAGAAAACGGATATGTATGAATGATTTTGAGTTGTGTGCAAGCTAAAAAAGTTGCGCGTAATATTTGAGTTTTGTGTAAGATTGAAGTTATGTCCAATGGGTTTTTAATGATAAAGGTTGAATATTTCACACAAGGCATTAAAGTTTCACGCAAGATGCTGTAAGTGTTGTGCTAAAGATTTTGGGTTGCTCAGTTATACTGTGGTAATGTTGTATTCATCACTGGTTGAAAGTGGACCATCTATAGAGAATCTATAAGCAGTGTATGATGCATTCATTTGTGAAAATTAATGCAACTAGATGTCTATAAACCGTGAGTGGATATTTTGGAGAAGTAGTGAGAACAATTAAATTAAGAGAGAATTGATCTTTCAAATTGTGATTGGTAGTAAACCAGGAGGGATATTGAGTCCGCTCTGAACATTGTAAACAACAGTGAGGTTTTAGTAGATTTGGTACATCCGTATATCACCGGTGTATACTCCTGGGACATTTCCTAGTGAGGGTGAAGCAAGTTAAATATTTGTTCCATGTTCATTATTTATTATTTGTTCATACTCTGTAATAGGAAGGAGAGAGAAGAGAGTTTTGTCTAACAGTGAAACAAGATCAATAGGTGCTATTTTTTTTAATCTGTCATACCTTGATTCACCCCCCCTTGAGGGTATCTGACATAGTATACCTAACAAAAAGGTGTACTCTGTTCAATACATAGAGAAAAGTTTTCTCCAAATGACCCATGAATAGAGGACTGCACTGTGGATATGGGAGGGGTGGTTTGGGATATTCTCTTTGAAACACATGAAATGCCAATATAATTACGGAGTAGTCTATGGTCAAACCTAAACCAAATTGGAAACCATTTTGTTAGAGATGAAAATAAAAGATAAGGAAGACCACATCATATCAATGGTACTGTCATATAAAAACAATCAGTGATTTTTCACAATTCTGTATTGGATGAAATTTTCAGATAGAGTTTCAATTGGAAAAATGATAAAAAATGGAATAGTTTTTCACAAGGTGAATGTTTTTGTTATTGACATCAAATATAGAAATTATAGTATTATTGATAAGGAAAATTGGTTGATAGGACATGGAGTTGGGAATTTCATTGATGTTTTGAAAATAGACACACTATTAAATGCTATGGTGTCTGGGTGAAAGGAATTTTGGTGGGTGTTTCACCTAGAAATGAACCAAATATTGAGATACTAACATAGATAATACAAAAACCATCTTTATTTCTTCAATAATCACAGGTCCTGATTTTATTCTCTGAATAAAGATGAAATTGAAGGATTTTTTCATTGATTAAACATGTGAATTAAATGGAATTAAATCTATGCTACAAGAGGATATATATGATCATCCACAAATTTTTTATGGTTTATTATAGTTACCGAAATCGTGGATGTGTTATGAGTTGGTTTTTAAGGACCATAATGGTGCGAAAGGTGGTCACTTTATATGGAACTTGATCTCTAAATTTTATAAAATGAGATAAATATTTTCAAAATTACTTGATATAAAAGGATATTGCATATCCAATTTTGAGTGAAAATAAATTTCAATTATAGAAGAGATACTAGAATTAAGAAGAAGAGGTTTTCACTCATTGAACATATTTCTTGGGAATAAGTGGAATAATATTTTTTTGTAATAAAAAATTAATATTAAATTATAGGAACTACAATAGAAGGTTTCATTCTATAATTTATTCTATAATCATGATGAATGTTGTTTAAGGGGAGAAGGAATCACTTCT
Organism: Viscum album; assembly: GCA_963277665.1. Taxonomy (NCBI): domain Eukaryota; kingdom Viridiplantae; phylum Streptophyta; class Magnoliopsida; order Santalales; family Viscaceae; genus Viscum; species Viscum album. Next base: position 93,911,695 of record OY728125.1, read on the forward strand.
ATGAAGTGTAGAAATAGGAATTCAATGAAAACAATCCACACATGGTGAAACAATTCAAGTGATGATGGTGAATTGACATAGGAGTCTATAAAATGTGTAAAGTTGATCCTTTCTAGAGAAGTTACCAATAAGAATGATGTTCTAGGTATTAAACCATGGGAATTAGTGAGATATTTTTAAAATCATAAGGAGAGTGGACCGAAGATGTAGTGACCAATCCTAATTCCTATTTGAAGAGCGGCGATATTTTAGTGATTTTGTGCATCAACACAACACCAATTTTGTAGTCCTTATAGTAACCCAATGAGGCTGAACATATTTAATTATATATGACATATTTACTTTTACTTTCATAAAAAATAGGGTAAAATGATAAATATGTGATATCCAATAATATGTTTCGTCAAGTGACTTGTAATCAAATAAATATTTAGGAAAATGTTTTAAAAATTGACTCCTATAGTTAAGAGGTAAAGATCTATTAAGAATGTGGTATTATGGGAAAAAATTTATAAATTTCACAATACTTTCACACCCTGATTCTATACCCTCTATCGTTGTATATATCACTCTAAGTCGATTTAGGGACTAACAATTGATATCATATAACTCATTTATTTTATTTATTTTTTAATTTATCTAACTAGATATGAATTTATTGGATAATTTAGTTTGACATGAAAGATAATATGGTTTTGGAAATCATTTTAAAATTCAGAAAAAGGATTCAATTTCATTCATATAATATTATATTGTAATTCCTTGATAAGTTTTAGGTGAAGTAATTGTTTTTTTAATCTAACATGAGTATATTTTTGAGACAAATCAAAGAAATATTGAGATTGATGCCTCAGTCAAAGATGCATGAACGGATTCCATCAAAGAAGATATGTCCAAGAAGATTGATTAATGAAAATTTTCCAATGACATATGGATTATTATTGAATATTCTTTTGGAAATAAACACCGTCCAAATGAAAATTACCTTATGTATAAAATAATGAAGAAAAATTACAAGTAAAGATTATCTCAGAAGATGCATTCTGTAGTTGAGAAAAATTCCGAATATAACATTTCATCTCATTATAACCCTGGTTTAGAAAAAGGATATCGTGTTTCAGACTCTAATAAAGATATGAAAGGAAGAAGTGTTGAAGAAGTGTAAACAATATCAGGTTCACAATCAAGTATGTGTTATAGTTATGGCTATGAAAAAATACAAACCTTATCAGTGAAGGTGGACATATTTGAAGTCATAGATAAATTTTAATATTTTATGATTTACGGTTTTAACTTGGAGAAAAAGTGGGAAAATAGGGATGATTCCAAATTTAATATTAACCTAAATAAAATGGAAGAAAATATGATGTAATAAAGCATTGTGCTTGATTATCATTCGTATGATATCATTAATCTAATGGATATAGATTATGAATCTATGTGAAGAATCACTGTTATAATAATTGTGGTTGAATAGATAATATAATCAATAATGAATTTCATATCACGTTCTAAGGAAATAGATACACACTTGAATAAGAAACATGAGAATTTATGTAAACTTGAGGAGAGTATAACCACCTCTAATGAGAAGATAAAAATACATAAAAATATATACACCAAATAAAGAAGAAATGTAGATATAAAATATGAATGAAAAGAATAGTTTCATGATAAACTATTATTATAGGTTCCACATAATACGCTAGTTCCAAAATGATACAATTGTAGAAGACAACGACACATTATGAGCATGTGCTTTAAAGACCAAATGAAAGAAGTGAAAGAAAAATTCAATTTACACTTATTTATCCATTAAGGAGAGAAACATGAGGTATGATTCCTATAGTAAATGATTTATTTGTTCAATATGTGGTCAAATTAAAAGGTACTGTAATTTTAGGAATGAATTCAAGAGTAAATATTCCAGAATGTGACAATTCACTCAAATTATATTCATGGACAAAGTTTAACTAAGGAAAATTTATGTTAAGTTGGATAACAGATTTAATGCTGTTGAGAACAATAATGTGATTCAATAATTCATGCATCATGAACCCAAATTAGTTTGCTAAAAAATCTCTTGTGAAGAAAGAAGTAAAACCTAGAAACAAATTCTTGGAGTGTTTATTTTTGTAAAATATTTGGAAGTAAATAAGAACTCTCCAAGTAAGATGGATTCTACGATATAATTCATGGCCATCAAGGAATATAGATGCTAATGTGGGAATGAAAAAATAGTAAAATTGAATATTTCAATAATAGAGGAAGATTTATTTAACACAGACATATACTATAGGGAAGATCCACTAGAAGTGAAAAATAAGAATATTTTCATTCAAGTGTCATCGATTTCAAAATTGTTTGAATTCCCAAGATAATGATGTATAGAAATTCTCAAACCAAGGAAGAGAACTCTATTGTCGGATACAAACAAGTTATATCCTTTGCAAAGAGTTTGTGAACTCTAGATACTCGTGATAATGAATAAGATGTTCAAGAGATAATGTTATTATTTTTAAAAAATCCAAAAAATTGAAAAGAAGTGATAGAATATGAAGTCTTTGTCTATCATGTCTATCGTATTCCTTAACTTGAGAAACAATGAGGTTCCACTCCCCAAACATGCATTAATGTTTTTAACTTCTTTGTAGAGGTCTATAAATAAGGTGTTGAAACGTTCCATGGGATTTCTGTGCTATAAAAAACAAGTAGTGGATACAATGAAGAAGACCTAGTGGGAAACAACAACCCATTCATTTCACATTCATATAATGGTTTTCAAACGATTGTTATGAAATATAATGAAACACATGATGTGAAATTACTATTGAATGGAAGATATATTCCATAAATTAGTGTCTCCAAATATGAGCATCAATAATTGGTGTCCATAGATAATGTACACGGGGGTGTAAAAATTAATGTTCATATACTGTTAAGTCAAATAAGAGATTTTGGAAGTTTGGGATGTATTGAAGATGTTTGGATTTCCATTGGTATCATTTTTTTAAATTTTCATAAATTGGCATCATGTGAATATTTATGAGGTATGATCCTCAGACCACGTGATTTGTTTCTTACATTTTAACTAATTAGTGTGAATGTGATGTCAATAATAGGGTTTTTATTGAGATAATGGGAAAATCCAAAGGTTATTCATCTTTCATTAATAATCATTTTTGAAATAGAGAGATTTGATGATTTTTCCAAAGTCCCTTATTTCCAATACTGAGATCATGACAATGATTCTAATAAAATTTATTAATATCCCAAATTCTATGTGGGATTATCAATCAATGTATTTCGTGGTGATTGTAGAAGTTTGGTCTATTAAATTAAGTGAGTATTCTAGAGCAGTTAATTAAAAAAATAAATTTTTTAAAATTGGTAAAGAGAGTTGTTTTTTTATCTACATGTGATTAATAAAAATGAGGAAGGTTCATCGAAACATGGGGAGGTGAGAAAGAGTTTGAAAATACTCTCCTATCATGAAATGGGGAGTTGTTCCGCATGAAGAAACCACTTTTATGTTATGTAGACAATGGAGTATTTTTTCATCCCTAGAGTTCCATCCCACATATTTAGGGGAGAAAAGTTGGTGAAAAGTGGAAATAGAGGACCCTATACCAGGGGGACTTTAATACCAATGGGAAAATCCAAATTCATTAAGGGGGATAGTTTCACATTCAACTAAATGGGATGATAATATAGAGATCTTGTCTAAATATTGTTTTACCTTTTCATTTCATTGTCAAGAAGGGGGAATTATGTGTTGAAAAAAATGTTCAACCTATCAAAAAAAATAAATGAGGGTATTGTTGGACCCCAATTTTTTGAGTTGGATTTTTTGACATGATGTATGGTTATTATCAAAAAGAGATTTTATGATTAGTAGATATTAAACTATAAGAATGTATTTCAATGTTCTTGATTTATATTTTTTTTCTTTTTGATAAGGTTAAAGGTTGTTATGATGGATTCAATTTTCACACAAAATAGGATCTAACAAGTTGTAAAGGAAGTACATAAGGATCCAAAATGTTCAATATATGGGCCAAAGATGTGTAAAATGCATCATGGATATGGGAAGATAATGAAAGCCCCATGATACATTTCATTTTGAGTATGAGTCTCCAACAATGGGAAAACATAAATTGACCACATCATTGTGGACTTCAATGTTGATTTCCAGTTCACCATGAAAAAATAGTGAAGCCATATCATGGTAATTTTGGAAGTGGTCCTAGGTGTTTCAATGATTGTGGATAAGGAATGAAATAATTTGAAAATATGAAGGCCAAAACCTCCTTATGAATTCAACCGCATATGGAATGGGGTAAGGAATATTGGATGTTTAGCTATGCTAAATGGAAAAGACCAAAATGGGGATAATTCATTTGGAGATCAAAGTGGTTGAAATGACTATGGAAAAGTAGAGAATTCCATATATATGGTCATGGTGGTATTTGAGTTTCCATGCATGATAAGAGGAAGTATAAAGTGGATATAAAGATGACTTTGGTAGATCTTGAAGACCACTAAAAACAATGTTTTTAGAAATGACCAAAATGGCCAGCAGAGGTTGACCATGTAATATTAATGGAAAAGTCTCATAAAAAACATCCAATGATTTTAAATAGTATGTATCTCATGGTATTTTGAGTTGGAGTTTCACCTATAATAGTTATGGAACTCAAAACTGGAAGGGTTATTCTATTAGTGAATGTTTTTAAGAAAATCACAAACACACATTAGAGTTATGAAGAAAAATGAAAAATGGCAGAGAGATTAGGGACCGATGAGTCTCAATGGGAGTTATGTAATGATATATAATACACCATAATGTACTATCTTGGTGAAACGTGTTTTATTTGGAATTTCCTCTAGTAATGCATAAAATCTAAAGATTATTACTCCCATGATGAGTAGACCATTTTTTTATTGATTCAATAATTTTGGGCCTCAATTTATGGCATGATTCATTTTGTGATAGATGGAAGTGTGTAAATATTCAAATATTGAATTAAAAGTAATTAAATATATACTAAAAAGTATAGATAATATGGTCTATAAAGTAGTTATGGTTTAACTATAGTTCTAAAAACAATATAGTTGATATGGATGGTTTTAAGGACCATAATGGTGTTATAAATGACAACTTAAATTTCTTCATGATATCATTATTTTAGAAAGTGATATAGATTCCTTGAATTGAACTAAAAATTATATCATATTTCATATCTAATTTTTAGAAAAAAGAAAGAGTAATTATATAGAAGGGTCTGGATTAAATAATAAGAAGTATTCAACATTCATTGTACATCCTTCCATAGAATAATTAGAGGGATATTACTATGAAATAAAAATGTGATAGTAAGTTCTAGGAACTACATTTAATAGTGAAATTCTAGAAAATATTATATATTCTTGAAGCAAGACATTTTAGATAAGAACACTTAAAGTTTATTAGGAGTAGGAAGTGGAATTCAAAAAAACAAATCAACACTGATTGAAGGCATTGAAGTGATGTTTGTAATGAGACCTACTCATCCAAAAACTATGTAAAGTCGATCCTATCCAGAGCAGTGAGAGAAATGATAGAAATTAATGGGAGTGACCTTTTGGAAGTAATAAGTTGTCCATAATCATTAATGGAGAGTTACCCAATGAATTTATGACCTATCATAAAACCAATTCTCTGATAAGGGATCTATTTATTGACATGGTTCATTGAAATAATGTTTATTTCATGCTATTTAGAGTATCCTAGTGAGGGTAAAACAAGTAATTCATTGGTGTCCTATTTTATTTCTTAATGCAGAAAAGCAAGGGAAAAAGTTAAAAAAATATATGATATATTGAAAAAGGGATAGTCTAGTTAATTTCTATTTGGTAAATCTTCATGAAAATTTCATAAAAAGTGACCCTAATAGTTAAGAGGTAATTACCAATTAGGGTAGTGAAAAAAGGAAAAAGTGATAAATTGAATAATACTTTCATACCCTGATACACCCTCTTCTCTATGTATATCTCACTATATGACCCATGAGGGACTAATATTTAGATCAATGAGTAGTTTTATTTTATTATATTATAATTTCATTAAATTGATATAATGTTATCTAAGAATGAATTCATATATGAATACTCTTATGTTTTATGGAATGTATTTGAAAGCATTGAATAAGGGGTTCATATAATTCATGGAATATTTTATTAATGTTCCTTGGGAAGTTGTGGAATGAGGAACTGTTCTATTAAGATACCATGGAGTTATATTTGAGGAATTTAAAAAAAAATTAGATTTAAGACTTCATTAAAAAGTAACTAATGGATTATCTTGTAGAATATTTATTATAGATGATTGATCATTTAAATTTTTTAAAGGAAATATGGATGTTATTTGATGATTCATTTAGAAGATAATACATGCAAGGTGAAAATTTATTTATGACTATAGGAAAGAAGAAAATTAAAAAAATTAATCCTTTTTAAGAATATGAGTTCCCATGAAGAATTAAATTATGAACCTAATGTTTTATCTAATTATAATAATAGTTTAGTGAAAGTATGGGGTGTCTAAAACTCTATTATAGAGATAAAAAGTTGATGTTATGAATAGATGGATACAATATCAATTTTATAATCAATGAGGTGTTCATTCCACGAGAAAGTGGGAATCCCAACCCTATAAGAGAAGGTGGAATGATGGGAATACAAGCATGAATTTTATTATGTGATGATTAGGATTTATCCTTGGAGACTAATATGAATAAAAAAAAGTGTTCTAGATTTTTTAGTATAAATAAAGGGTGAAAATAATGAAGGACCAAAGTGACATGCTTAAACATCTTTCCAAGGTGATCTTAAAACACATGGCTAGAAATAAATAATTTAAGGAAATATTAATTACTATAAAAAACTATCTTCATGATAGAAGAAACATTGGAATGAATACTGATTTATGTTTTTAAAAATGGTTTCCAAATAGAATATAAAATATTTTAAGATTAGAGAATATGATTATAGGATAAACCCCTCCAAGGAGAAGGAAAAAATCCATCAAAAGGTAGCTTCAATATAAATAATAAATCATGATATGAAAATTGGAATAATAGAAACGTTTCATGATAGGCCTAGACGAGAGGATAAAAAAAAGATGTTGGAACTGAACTCTTACATTGTGAAATCCATGGTAATTTTATGAAATTGTTAATCGATGCAAAAAATCCCGAATGTTATTATAAAATTCTAGATATTTCAATATCTTAATAAATCATAGACGACTTGATGTTTCATTTTTATAGTGAATGATGTATTTGTTTAGAACATGGTCACATGGAAATGTGTAGCATTTAGAGGAATACATATATGGGTAAATATTCAATAAGGGGAAAATATAATACTATTCCCTAAAAGGATAGAGCCTACTAAAAAAAATAGAGTGGTCCAAGTCATTTTATAAAATATTAATAAACTTTTTTTGAAAAAATTATCCATTAAATAAAAAATAATGATAAAAGTCTAGGTGTCTTTGAATGGAAGGGTACTTGAAAAATCAACATGAAAATAAAAAATAATTATTTTTGTCTCTATAATGAGTTCATAATACCGTTTGTGATCCTAATAATACATTGGATAACATGAGGAATAAAAATAAAAAATGGGTGAGATAAAAAGCCAAGTATTGGAATAAACATGATAAGGAAGCATAATATATGAGTTAAATGTATAACATTATATCATAAAAGATAAGGCTATTGAGTAATCACATGGGATCATAAAATAAATAATACAATATCATAAGTTCATTTCATGATAGTTAATGTGGATGAAACAATAAAATTACACAATCATAAGTCATGGATAACTGCCTAGACAATATCACATGGTGGATAAAGGACCATTATAGATTAGGTTTAATAATTAATCTCATACATAACATATTATGAGGCAAAAAATTACTCAATGGTTTTGATCATTATTTTGGTAGACCTATCATAATAATTACATGCTTTTGTGTTCCAAAAAAACAAATCAATAATAAGGCCTAAAAATATGAATCACTAATGAAAAGAAATTGGATTGTTAATCTTGCCTCATAAAAAAATCCAAAGAGATTTCTTAAAGAATGAATTATATAAATGAACACAAGGAATGTATTTCCCCATAAAAGGATGGTAAAATAATCATGGTATACATGTGAGTGTCATATATATATAATTTATAAGGAGAGAGCGAGTTAGAGATATAATCATCATAACCCAAAGACAAAGGGTTGTTCAAAGAGATCACATACCTTAAGTCCCATAAATATACACACACATAATAAATACTATATAATAAATAAATAATTATTTTAAAAATATTTTAAACAATACTCATATATACTATATGATATATTATTTCATTATAACATTTTACCACCTATTTATTATCAATTCGTGATTAAAATAACTATTCTGAGTGATAAGTTCTTACTTTTCATGCATGGTATTTCTTGAATGTCTTGGAATCTATACATTCATCATGGTTCCATAATCTTTATAATTTTAGTCATTATATTAAAAATATATATATATTCTTTTTTATATATATGTAGAGGCATCCATTTAAGGTATATATAAATAATGAGTTACAACGTTCCTAGAGAAGGTATGTTGTACGTACACATGAACACTATTTTAATTTTAATGGATGGAAAAAATAATGGTAAATAATAATTAAACTTTATAAAATTATATTAATATCTTAAACAATTGTTTTTTAAATGAATTATTATATCCATCCATGAGAGGTAGTGATGGAAAATGAGTTATATTGGTTTGCATGGCGGTCATCTGCCATACACACTGAAAATTATTTCATTTCCCATTTTATGGAAGAAAAAAATAATGTTGGAACTTATATTGACATAATAAAATATCATTATATGAAATATCCCTAAGATTGGATTTAATATTTTTAAAAATAATTGAAGGAGGTAGAAGATGGAATAAACATAAAACATTTTCCTAAAGACTATACCTCTTCTTCAGACAAATTCCACTGATTTATACCTTAAACCCTATAATGTTTGTATTATTCACAAACCAATACACATGTAAAATTTTGAGATATGTTATGGAGGTATATGTGTAGATATTAGAAGAACTAAGTGTATTTTAACATTGAAGAATAGAGGAGAGGAGGTTCCCTTTTATAAGTATGGGGAGGGGAGTTGTTAGAATTACTTTAAATATTAAATTAATATATATTCAATATCATGTATAAATGGATAAAACCATATATAATTTAAAAAAAGGATTATTATGGGCTAAATTAAAATTATTAAAGTAAAATATGTAAAATTTTAGATCACGTTTTGATAGTTACGCTTATAAAAAAAGTTTTACTCCTTAGGGGTCATTATAGATACTATAAATGGAAAACTGTTTCTATTTTAAACCATATACAAGTAAAATTTTAAAATACATGATTTATTTTTAATTTTCAATCATTTAATAAAATATTATTTAACATAAAACACCATTAATTCCATTTTGACACAATTCATTTAATTAGACATTGAAAACTATATTGAATCAATGGAATTCAAATATAATCCTTTCACACATCACTAGCATGTTATGGTTATCTAAAAAATGAATATTAACCAATAATGCACGTAAATTATATTAATTTATATTGTTTTAAAATCATTTAATTAATTTTTTATTAATTGAATAATTATTTTATCAATGTTGGAATATCTTTTAAGGTAATTATTTAATCACTAAAAATTATAAATAAATTACCATGATAAATAAGTAAGTAATATTCCTAATAATCATTTATTAATTAATAATAGACACTATGTGTGCATATCCCTAAAATTTATTTATTATAAAACAAAGAGAATTAAATTTTTTAATTTAATTTTCATAAAATAATATAAATGAAAAAATTAAATAAATTTGGCAAAGTGTTTCCTTGTTTTAGAAACATGGAATGAAATGGATGAACTAAACTTATCCAATTCTAAAAGGATTGTTTTAGGTTCATTTTTCAGTTCCTAGAAAATTATTAATAACCTTAATTACCCAATTTACTTTTTTCATTGTTATATTTATTTACTGTGGTACTACTTGTAAAGTCCAAAAATAAAAGGTGCCAATTTAACTAATTTTGAGATCCTAATTCAGAATCTGGATTCCATTTTATATATTTCATTTTCTCTATGTAGTGTATATTAATTTATGATTAAAACAAAAATTCAATGAAATTTAGTTTTTTAGAAAAATACATTTTTATGTATTGAAATGTTTCTATTCCATATACATGTATAATATTAATTACCAAAATTAAAATAAGACAACTTTTAATCAAAAATATATAATTAAATTTTAAAACTAATCTAAAATGAAATTTTAATTTTTTTGTAATATAGAATAAAATTTAGTTTCCAATACAAATCAATATTTTTACCAATAAATTGAAAAATAAGTCTTTTTAGAAAAATCAAAAAAAAATTACTAATAGATAATTTTGATTTTGTGATTTAAGAAATGATATAATTTTTATAAAATAAAATTTATATTTTTTTAGAAATGAATTATAATATTTCTTACAAAAATAAATAAAATCCATTTTTTGAAGAAAACAGATTTTAAAGAGGAAAATATCTTTATTAAAAAAGTGTGTGATTATTTAATATGAATTTATCAAAACATTTATATCAAGTATGAACATTATATATATTACAAAAATAAGTTAATCCTATTCATACCATCTAATTTAAAGTCTATGATATAATTTTCATATTTAAATAATAATATTTGATGGTTCATTTAAGCTTTGTGTTACATGTCTTATATGCTATCGAATATATTTTCTTCTTAAAAATATAGAATCTTATTGAAAATTCCTGTTAAGATGAAAAAATTATTCAATATTATAGAGAACAAGAATTAGAATCAATGATAAGTTCTTCAATCAATAAAATCAAACTACTCACAAAACCTATCATGGAAGAAAATAAAAAAAACTGGAAAAAATCATGAGTTGATATAGCTGTGAAAGAGGTGGATGTAATAAAGAACCTACTTAGCAAAAAGGATATTAAGATATGAGTGATAAACATAAAGGAAGAGTGATACCATAACAATGTTAAAAAACAACTATAATTAAATATTTTAATCAATTTTTAAGAGATCCTCTATAGATAATAAATTTGGGGGGAATATGGACTAAAAATAAGTCAGAAACAAATATTTTTCTAAGTGCTGTCAATTAAAAAATTATGTTAAATGAAGAGATATGGAATGATGAAAATTATCACATTGATGATTAGTATTATGTGAGTGGATAAATTCATTTGAGAACATTCATGAAAAAATATTGGAGTTTGACTACTAGGGATGATAGAGATGATGTTGAAGAGATAATGCCATTCCCTTCCTAAAATCTAAAAATTGGAAAATTAAAGATGGAAGATTATGGTTTGGTCTATCCTAAAAAACAAAATTACTCATGTAGAAGAATATTTAGGAACCCCTCTAGCCATATGGTTTAATGTTTTTATCTTTTTTGGAATAGGTGCATAATTAAGGGGGAGATACATTTTATGGTGTGATAGTGCTAAAATTTCTCATATTATGGAGCTAAAGAATAAGATCATATGGGAAAAAGTAGCACATAAATTTTAAATCCATATATTTCTTTTTATAATTTTTTTTACAAGATGTAAGGGAATATATAATGAAAGTTTTTTCTTATATGGATGCCATATTTAAATATGTGGTGTCCATAAATTTCAGCATCAACAATTGATGTCTTCAGTTAATATCTTTGGGGGAGTTTTGATTCAAATTACAAGACAATTAAGTATCATAAATTATTTTATATTCATGTGAATATGTGATATATATTGAAGTTCAATTTGTATCACTTTTTCAATTTTCAATAATTGGTATCTAATGACTATTTAAGAGGTATTATCCTAAGAGTGAGTTATTTTTGGTTTATCTTCTATTTGGTGTGAAATAAAAGAGATAATTATTTTTATTGGGAAAATAGAGGATAATAATGCTTATTGACCTTTAATTGATACATATAAGTGACAAGGACCACATTGAATATGTCATTAAAGACACTTGTTTCCCATGTTGATCTTAGACTCTTTAGGATTATGGGATTTGATGAAAAACGAAATCATAAGTGGAGGTCTCACTCAATGGATTTCATAATGATTATGAAAATTATAAAGACCATCTCATGAGAGTATTTTGGAGTTTATAATTTCAACCAAAAATCGATAAAATTTGGTAGATATAGTAGTTATTTAATCAATAAATTGTCAATTCTAAAATATTAGGGTTCAGTAAAATAGAGGGAGATAGAAATGATAAAGTGAATCATCCCTGGCCCCCCAAGTAGGGAGTTCTAACGCATGAATAGAACCCTCTTTTTTTTTCTTAATACTATGAGGGATTTGTTCTTTCTTGTAGTTTCTTCCTGAAATTTCAATGGGAGAAAATTCATAGAAAATTTTAATGAGAATAACCCATTAAAATGTGAATTTTGAGATAAAAATTATGATCCCAATTTATGAAGGGAGGGAAATTCAATGTTCACCCAAATAGGGAGAGAAAATAGTGATCAAACCTATATAAAGATGACTATTTTTAGTTCATTGAAATGAAGGTGGAGATATATTTAAAAATGAAACCTCATTTTGTAATAAAAATCCAAATGGGGACATTTTTAGACCCAAAAGTGGTTATTCATTTTTTTAAAGATGTGTGGTTTTTAACGAAATGATGTTTGAAAGATGTGTGGTATTTAATTTTGGAATGTTAAAATCTTGTTTGGTGTATTGAATTTCTAATTTTGTGGGCGGGTGTAACATCCTAAGTAAGTAATGAATAATAGATATTTTTATCTATGTCTATTTATGAATTAGATAGTGTTTTAGAGGCTTAAAATGAGATGAAATCCAATCTTAAGCATGGAATACACTAATATTTTTAAAAGATTGTTTTACTTCCTTTTGATGGAAAACCATTTTTAAATCAAACTTTTGACAATTTTATAAGCTCAATTTTCTAAAATAAACATATTATTTATGATTGGGACATTTAAATTTACAAGGGATAAAATTTTGGTATTTTTCTGACAATGTTAATTTTTTAATGAATAGTGAAAAAATACTGCATTTTACATCAAAACTGCTTTTTCATCTAATTTAATTATATGTTTAGATTATCTTTTTAATTAGTATAAAAGTTTAATTTGAATATATTTTTACCATGTAATCCAATGGTGGTCATTATGATTAATTTCACTTTGGAATTGGGCATAAACTAATGCCAAACTTTTCATAGATATTGTTTCAAAAAAACCCGCTATTTGTTTTGACAACAGGACTTATTTTTAAATTAATTATTGAAATTTATGTGTTTGTAATTTGGTAAAATGGATTACATATTTGGAATCATAATCTCCAAATTATGTAATCAAGACTCTTTTGTTTTTGGACATTATGAATAGTAACGACGGTAATTATCTTTAATTATTTTGATTAATGAGTAATCGGGTAGTTAAGGATAATAAAATAATAACACAATAATACAAAATGACACCAATATGTGTCATAATGATACTGGTTGTCCCATGTCCGACCATGGTATGCCTTGTTCCAATCTTGGGGACCCCATGGAATCAATTTGGTGGGAAAGTGACTTTTTATCTTTTTATTTTTTAAAAAAGTAAATATAACAAAGAATGTATCACCTAAGTAAAACATTTTTACTTTTTTCTACATAAATTATATTTTGGACTATAAATATTCATTGTAAATCTAAAAATATTTCCTACATCATAGTATTTTTTTCATAATTTTTAGACATTTAATATATCAAATTATTTAAGACATCATGATGACCCAACGATTACCTCATTATTTAAAGATTTAAATAAAATAAAAATATAACGTAAACTCTAAGACCTACACTTGTCAAAGACCTATTGGATGAGTATATTTTGAATCCTTATCACCTTATCCTCAAAATACATCAATGTGGGACCTTTAAAATCCGAAACGCATTTGAAAATAAAGTATCTTTTTGTAACATTCCAAGAGTGCCCCTCCTCTCCTATTATAAAAGGCCCCCAACTCTACCACCTTACCCACACTTACAAAGCCTTTGGCTCGGAAAACCCCGGGCCATTTTGTCTCTCCACATCCCTATATTACTCCTTGAAGCCTCACTTTGGGCAGAAGGCTTCCCAAGGAAGCCTTTGAGCTCAAATCAAAAAGAGTTACCCGATTTAAAGGTAGTGTCTTCTCTTGTGTTCTTATGTATTATTTTGCTTCTCCAACCCCCTAAACACTTTTTATTATTTTATTTTGTAACAAAACCAGTATATTCAATATACTAGTATGTTGTTATAAGAAGTATTCGAGCTACACTTACACACACCTACATCTAATGGTTAAAGAACATACTGTTTCCGTGGATGGTGAATTTCTGCTTCACGAAACGATGATTGTTCAATATTCTTCAAACACCTTCAATGGTGGCCATTAGGATGTCACTATATTTATATATGATATATAATGTGTTTATGTTTTACTTAAGCTTCTGTATTTTTCATTTATGGCATACCTTTATGGTTTCCATTATGGGTAAACACGATATCTTCATTTTAGGAAGTGCGGACTACCGCCCCCTCAAAGTGATTTGATTCGTTAATACCATTTGTGGTACGTATGAAGGATAGATTTAATGATATTATATAAGATACTATAATTGAATTATAATACTATTAGTTATAATTATGTTTTAATTCCATTAAATATGAAATAGAAATGGAAGTAGTGTTCATGCGTACGTACAGCTTACCGTCTCCATGAACGGGTCATTTCATTTCATACCTCTAAATGTTATTTAATAATATAAATGCATGTATATACTGTATATATATGATATATATGATATCTAAATCATGCGTATAACTCTGGATATAATGGATACATGAACAACTTGTAATTATAAAGAGTTTATTTTTGACTCAAGTACCAATGATCTTTAAAATGACCATTATTAACATAAATAATTACATTGTGTTCATGACATGGTAATAAGTGATATAAAAGGAATAATGAACTTGAAAAAGGTTCTTATGAAAGTAGAAATTAACTCAAGTTTATTATTCAGGAGGTTAAAGAATGATCGAGTCAAGTCGGACCCGAGGTAAGGGACTTCGTCTCAATCTCCATTCATTGAGGCATATTTTGTTTTATACACAACTTTTTTATATGGTGTATAAACCCCTTTGACATTTATGTTTTTTCAAAAGTAATCATTTTTTATACGAAGTTTTTTACTAAACGACAAAAGGGAATGTTTTTTTCGTACGAATGCGGTGACAACGACTTCTCCACCGTCGTGACCATTATTTGAGTTTCGGCTTCCTCTACAAGCCATACATTTTTTTAAAAGAAAAATAAATACCATGTTTTACTTTTCTTTTATTTTGGTATTGAAAATGGTTTTCATAATGTTTTTATATCAATTTTTTGTATTGATATCTTGTGACTGAAAAGTGAAAATGTTATGTTTCCTTTATGCATGTTTTATATGATACGATTATGTTATGGTTCTTGGGCATTATTATGAAGACGGGTGGTTCCGTGATAAACTATGGGCGGGTGAGCTCGATATAGCTCTCCAATTCATTGGGTAATGCGAAGGGGTTAAACATTAAGGTTTCTCTGAATAGATTTAGGGAATATACTGTGATGGGTATTCCAACCGTAACCAAGAGGGTTACTCCCTACGTAAGAATGTTATGAATACCTCAAGTTACCTTTATGTCTAATGATTTCTATGATTTATTCATGATTCAATGAGTTATGTTAACGTACATATGTTTTATGAGTAAAGTATGATTTCATTGATTCTTATGTGTACATGTACTCATGTTTCCATTCCATGTTTTTATATCCCTTACTGAGCTTTTTATGATCATCCCAAGTTTTTGAAATGTTTTTCACAGGTCAAGGGAAAGGTACATGATATGATGATAGTATCAAGGAAGTGTCAAGAATGAATCCATGTTTTATTTTAAATATGTTTCCGTTGATGGGGAAAAATTAATACTATCTTTTATTGTAACCACTTTGTTTAAATATGGGATGTAATGCATGATTTATGATCTAATTCTCTAAAACTCTAAACCTGAAAAGATCCTTAATGTTTATTCTTGAAGTAACTCAAGATTAAGTAAGGTTTAAGGCCGGGGCCTTATAGTTGGTATTAGAGGTCGGTTTAGATAACATCAGGAGTTAGAATTCTATTAAATGATTATGCAAAAATATTTTTTTTTGAAATGATATAGTATTTGAAGATTACCATGTTGCTTCATCTAAGACATGTTTGTTCAGAATGGTTTTCCGTAGAGGATACATGGAATTAGTACTAGGAAGTTATACAGCAGGAAATAACCATCTGAATCAGCATCCTGAGATGGTCGGAATTGGAAATAAACAGTTTGTTGCAGTAATGGCACAATTGACTCATGCAATAAATGGTGGTGGTATCCATGCACGAGATCAGCCAGATCAACCGCAGAGGAACATGTTAGTGGTGGAACATTCTATGAGGCAACATCCCCCGTCATTCAGAGGATCATCTGACCATGTGCTATCTGAAGGGTGGATTAAAGAACTGGAGAGGATTTTTGATGTCATGGGGTGTTCAGACAATCAAAAGGTTAGTCTTGCTATTTACCGTTTGGAGGGTGAGGTAGATCAGTGGTGGGCGATAGTTAAAAATATCAGGGATGCTGATGAGATTTGATGTTCTCCACTAGGATGAATTCAAAGGTATGTTTCTTGAGAAGTATTTTCCTAAGGCTGTTAGACTTAGGATGGAAAACAAATTCTTGGAATTCAGGCAAGAGGAATAATCAGTGGCTGCCTATGAAGAAAGGTTCACTCGATTGGCAAGGTATGCTCCAAATTTTATCCGAGACCTTGATAGTAAAATCAATCGTTTTTACTCAGGATTAAAGCCAAAATATCGAAGGTCATTGGCTTCTCGTGAGTTTAAAAGTTATGAAAAGCTTGTTCGATGTGTTGAGAATGTGGAAATGGAGTTTGCCGATGATCAAGTGTTATATAACAACCAATAGAAGAAGAGATCAAGGTGGAAAGAGAAAGGGAAGAATTCTTCAAAAAAGTCTGATCGTAAGAAAACTAAGTTTCCAGTTTGTGATAAATGTGGTAAAAGGCATGCTGGGGAATGCCTTCTGAATTCTGAAAAGTGCTACCGATGTGGTAAGATGGGACATAAGGCTCGTGATTGCACTGAAAAAGATCAATGTGATGGTAATTCCAAATTTTATTTACAGTTAGTGAAATGTTTTAAGTGCAATGAGATGGGTCACTATGCAAATGAGTTTCTAACAAAGAGCTTGAGTGATGGGAAGCAGTTAGACTACAAACAGAAAGGGGTGGTGAAATCCTATGCAACTACTTCAGCAGATGTCGGGCCATCAAATGAAGTTGTATCAGGTACTTTGTTCGTTTTTTCAGATTATGCCAGTGTGTTTTTTGATTCGGGGTCTACACATTCTTTCATCTCTGAAACCTTTTCTAGTAAAATGGGAATACCATCTCAAGAAATGACTCCTGAACTTTTGGTAAAAACACCTGGGGGAAATGTTGAGGAAAAAATAATTTATAAGAATCTTCCTATCCTTATCTGTGGAAAGAACCTATATGGAAACCTTATTGTTTTACCTCTAGTATAGTTTGATGTTATCCTCGGTATGGATTGGCTCTCTATTTACCATGCTAAGATTGACTGTAGAGCTAAAGAAGTTTCTTTTCAGAAATACTTTCAGTTTGTGTACAAGAATGAACCCTTACTGTTGATAACGTATCAAGAGGCTGAGAAACATGTCAAAGATGGAAATGAATGTTACCTTGCACACATTGTTGAAAACAAGGGAACTGTTCAGATTAATAATTTGCCAGTGGTAAATGTGTATCCTGATGTTTTTCCTGATGAGTTTCCTGGAATAGTACCAGATTGGGAAGTTGATTTTACTGTTGACATAGTTCCTAATGCTAAGCCAATTTCAAAACCCCCTTATCGAATGGCTCAAATTGAACTTTAAGAGTTGAAGGAGCAATTGAAAGATTTATTAGAGAATGGTTTCATTCAACCTAGCACATCACCATAGGGTGCTCCTGTTTTATTTGTTAAAAAGAAAGATGGTTCAATGAGACTTTTCATTGATTATAGAGCCTTGAATAAAATCACTGTTAAGAAAAAATATCATTTCCCTCATATCGATGTTTTGTTTGATCAGCTCCAGAGAGCTCAGTATTTTTCAAAGATTGACCATAGATCGGGGTACCATCAGCTGAAGGTAAAGGAAGGAGATGTTCCGAAGACTGCATTCCGTACAATATATTCCCATTATGTATTTTTAGTAATGCCTTTTGGGCTAACCAATGCACCTGCTGTATTCATGGACCTTATGAATAGAAATTTCCATGAGTTCTTGTATAAGTTTGTGGTTTTTTTCATTGATGATATTTTGGTGTTTTCTAAAAGTAAAGAGGAGTATCAAAGAAATTTAAGGGTTATTTTGAAAAATTTGAAAGAAAAGAAATTGTATGGGAAATTCACCAAGTGTGTGTTTTGGTTGAAACAAATTTATTTCCTTCGTTATATTGTTTCTAAGGATGGGATAACTGTTGAACTTGCAAAAACAAAGGTTGTGGAAAAATGGCCAAGACCCAAAAATTTAACTGAGATTCGTAGTTTCCTTGGTTTGGCAGGATATTTCCAAAGTGTTGTCAGAAATTTTTCACGGTTATCTAGTCCAATTACTAAGCTAACTCGGAAGGGTGTTAAGATTATCTGGACAAAAGAATGCTATGATTGTTTTCAAAAATTGAAAAGAAGATTGGTGAATGCTCAAGTTTTGGCATTACCTTCCAGGGATGGTGAGTTTGTTATCTACAATGATGCTTCATTGAAAGGACTTGGTTGCGTCCTAATGCATAATGATCAGGTAATTTCTTATTCTTCACGACAGTTGAAAACTCATGAGGTAAATTACCCTACACATGATTTGGAATTAGCTGTTATTGTTTTCGCTTTAAAAATTTGGAGGCATCATTTGTGTGGAGTAGAGTGTGAAATATATACCGATCACAAAAGTTTAAAGTATATATTCACTCAGAAATAATTGAACATGAGATAGAGGAGATGGCTGGAATTAATCAAGGATTATTATTGTACAATTCATTACCATCCGGGAAAAGCAAATAAAGTGGCTGATGTTTTGAGTCGAAAAAGTAATGCTTCAATAACAATGTTGCATTTGGAACGTGATCCTTTGGTTAAGGATTTGATGAACTTTGGCATAAAAGTTGTTGGTGCACGATGTCCTTCTATTTTGCTTTAGGTATCAGTGAAATCTTCTCTATCAGACAGAATTAATCAAGCACAGAAGCAAGATAGTGAGTTGCAGAAAAAGGTAGAGCTAGTTCAGAAGGGTATGTTTCCTGAATTCAACATTGATAATGATTGTGTTTTGAGATTTGGGAAGAGATTCTGTGTGCCTTGTGATTTACAGTTGATGAGATAGTTTTTATGTGAAGCTCATAATTCTCTATTTTCAGTTCATCCTGGTAGTACTAATATGTACAGATATCTGCGAGAGAATTACTGGTGGGATGGAATGAAAAGAGATATTGCTGATTTTACTGTGAAGTGTTTGACATGTCAAGAGGTCAAAGTAGAGCAGCAGTTTCCGAAAGGGATGCTTCAGCCTTTACCAGTGCCAGAGTGGAAATGGGAGAATATATCCATGTGAATTGTTGTGGGATTACTGAAGACATCATGGCGTAATAATGAAATCTGGGTTATTGTTGATCGCTTGACTAAATCTGCTCATTTCCTTGCTATACGAGATAATTTTTCCCTAGATCAACTTTCTCGATTGTATCTTAAAGAGATATTCAGGTTGCATGGAGTTCCCCTCTATATTTTATCTAACCGTGATCCCAGGTTCACTTCTAAGTTTTGTAAAGGCCTTCAGAAGTCGTTGGGTACTGAATTAAATTTTAGTACAGCTTTTCATCCTCAATCAGATGGGAAATCAGAACGAACAATTCAGACATTGGAGGATATGCTACGTGCTTGTTCGAGGGATTATCAGGGAAGTTGGGACCAACATCTTTCTTTGGTTGATTTTTCTTATAATAACAGTTTTCATTCCAGTATACAGATTGCACCATTTGAGGCGTTATATGGGAAGCAGTGTCGAACTCCATCTTTCTGGGATGAAGTGGGTGAATGGAAGCTGATGGGACAAGAATTGGTAGAAGATTTGGCAGAAAAAGTTCAGCTGATACAGAAACACATGAGAACAGCTCAGAGTAGGCAGAAGAGTTATGCAGATAACCGGAGGAAGGATCTATCTTTCGAGGTAGGTGATCATGTTTTTCTCAAAGATTCACCATGGAAAAGTGTTATGTGATTTGGTAGGAAAGGAAAGATGATTCCAAGGTTCATTGGACGATATGAAATTCGAAAGAGATTTGGATTAGTTTCTTACCGAGTGGCTTTATCTCCGACTTTATCTCAGGTACACAATGTTTTTCATGTTTGGATGTTGAGAAAGTATATGTCAGATCCATCTCATGTTTTGAGTCCATAGATAGTTCAACTGGAAGAGAACCTATCTTATGAGGAACAACCGGTCCAGATTTTTGACCACAGGGAGCAAGTGTTGCGGAATATGGTGACTCATCAGGTAAAGGTTTTGTGGAAAAACCACATGATTGAAGAGGCCACATGGGAATCTGAAAATGCAATGAGGGATAAATACCCCTACTTATTCGATAAGTAAATAAATTACGGGGACACAATTTTCTTAATGGGGGAAGGATGTAACATCCCAAGTAAGTAATGAATAATATATATTTTTATCTATGTCTATTTATTAATTAGATAGTGTTTTAGAGGCTTCAAATGAGAAGAAATCCAATCTTAAGCATGGAATACACTAATATTTTTAAAAGATTGTTTTACTGCCTTTTGATGGCAAACCATTTTTAAATCAAAATTTTGAAAATTTTATAAGCTCTATTTTTCAAAATAAACATATTATTTATGATTGGGACATTGAAATTTACAATGGATAATGTTTTGGTATTTTTCTAACAACGTTCGTTTTTTAATGAATAGTGAAACAATTCTGCATTTTACATCAAAACTGCTTTTTCATCTAATTTTATTATAAGTTTAAATTATCTTTTTAATAGGTATTAAAGTCTAATTTGATTATATTTTTACCATTTAATCCAATGGTGGTAATTAGGATTAATTTCACTTTGGAATTGGGCATAAACTAATGCCAAACTTTTCATAGATATTGTTTCAAAAAAACCCGCTATTTGTTTTGACAACTGGAATTTTTTTAAATTAATTATTGCAATTTATGTGTTTGGAATTCGGTAAAATGGATTACATATTTGGAATCAGATGTTACAAATTATGTAATGAAGACTCTTTTGTTTTTGGAAATTATGAATAGTAATGACGGTAATTATCTTTAATTATCTTGATTAATAAGTAATCGGGTAGTTAAGGATAATAAAATAATACCATAATAATAAAAAATGACACCAACATGTGTCCTAATGCTATTGGTTGTCTCAGGGATGACTATGGGATGCCCTGTGCCAAACTTGGGGACCACATGGAATCACTTTGGTGGGAATGTGACTTTTTATCTTTTTATTTTTAAAGAAAGTAAATATAACAATGAATGTATCACCTGAGTAAAACATTTTTACTTTGGTCTAAATAAATGTTATTTTGGACTCTAAATATTCATTGGAAATCTAAAATTATTTCCTACATCATAGTAGTTTTTTCATAATTTTTAGACATTATATAAATTAAATTATTTATGACATCCTGATAACGCAGCGATTACCTCATTATTTCATGATTTAAATAAAATATAAATATAATGTAAAATCTAAGACCTACACTTGTCAAAGACCTGTTGGATGAGTATATTTCGAACCCTTATCACCTTATCCTCAAAATACATCAATGTGGGACCTTTAAAGTCCGAAACTCATTTGAAAATAAAGTAACATTTTGTAACATTCCAAGAGTGCCCCTCCTCTCCTCTTATAAAAGTCCCCCACCTCTACCACCTTACCCACCCTTCCAAAGCCTTTGTATCAGCCAAACCCGGCCCATTTTGTCTCTCCACATCCCTATATTACTCCTTGAAGCCTCACTTTGGGTAGAAGGCTTCCCAAGGAAGCATGTGAGCTCAAATCAAAAACAGTTGCCCGATTTAAAGGTAGTGTCTTCTATTGTGTTCTTATGTATTATTTTGCTTCTCCAACCCCATAAACTCTTTTTATTATTTTCTTTTGTAACAACACCAGTATCATATATATACTAGGATGTTTTCATAAGAATGATTATAGATACAATTACACACACCTACATCTAATGGTTAAAGAACATAATGTTTCCGTGGATGGGAAATTTCTGCTTCACGAAACGATGATTGTTCAATATTTTTCAAACACCTTAAAAGGTGGCCATTAGGATGTCACTATATTTATATATGATATATAATGTGTTTATGTTTTACTTAAGCTTCTGTATTTTTCATTTATGGGATACCTTTATGGTTTCCATTATGGGTAAACACAATATCTTCATTTTAGGAAGAGCGGACTACCACCCCCTCAAAGTGATTTGATTCGTTAATACCATATGAGGTACGTATAAAGGATAGATTTAATGATATTATATATGATACCATACTTTAATTATAATACTATTATGTATCATTATGTTTTAATTCCATTAAATATGAAATAGAAATGGAATTAGTGTTCATGTGTACGTACGACTTACCAACTCCATGAACGGTGCATTTCATTTCTTACCTCTAAATGTTATGTAATATTATAAATTCATGTATATAGTGGATATATATGATATATATGATATCTACATCATTAGTATAACTATGGATATAATGGATACATGAATAACTTGTAATTATTAAGAGTTTATTTTTTACTCAAGTACCAATGATCGTTAAAACGATCGTTATTAACTTAAATAATTACATAGTGTTTATGACATGGTAATAAGTGATATAAAAGTCATAATGAACATGAAAAAGGTTCTTAAGAAAGTATAAATTAACTCAAGTTTATTATTTAAGAGGTTAAAGAATGATCGAGTCATGTCGGACCCGAGGTAAGGGACTTCGTCTCAATCTCCATTCATTGAGGCATATTTTGTTTTATACCCAACTTTTTTTATACGGTGTATAAACCCATTTGAATTTTACATTTATCCAAAAGGAATATTTTTTTTACATGAAGTGTTTTACTAAATGAAAAAAGGGAATGTTTTTTTCGTACGTATGCAGCGACAACGACTTCTCCGCCATCGTGACCATTATTTGAGTTTCAGCTTCCTCTACAAGCCATACCATTTTTTAAAAGAAAAACAAATACAATGTTTTACTTTTATTTTATTTTGGTATTGAAAATGGTTTTCATAATGTTTTTATATCAATGTTTTATATTGATATCTTGTGATTAAAAAATGAAAATGTTATGTTTCCTTTATGCATGTTTTATGTGATATGATTATGTTATGGTTCTTGGGAATTATTATGAAGACGGGCGGTTCCGTGATAAACTAATGGTGGGTGAGCCCAATATAGCTCTACAATGCATTGGGTAATGAGAAGGGGTTAAACGTTAAGGTTTCTCCGAATAGATTTAGGGAATATACTGTGATGGGTATTTCAAACTTAACCAACAAGGTTACTCCCTACGTAAGAATGTTATGAATGCCTCAAGTTACCTTTATGTCTTATGATTTCTACGATTTATTCATGATTTCATGATCTATGTTAACGTACATATGTTTTATGAGTAAAGTGTGATTTCATTGATTCTTATGTGTACATGTACTCATGTTTCCATTCCATGTTTTTATATCTCTTACTGATCTTT
The DNA here is from genome assembly GCA_963277665.1 of Viscum album. Classification (NCBI taxonomy): domain Eukaryota; kingdom Viridiplantae; phylum Streptophyta; class Magnoliopsida; order Santalales; family Viscaceae; genus Viscum; species Viscum album. The sequence continues at coordinate 93,935,780 of OY728125.1, forward strand.
TTATGCTCATCCCAAGTTTTTGAAATTTTTTTCACAGGTAAAGGGAAAGGTACATGATATGATGATAGTATCAAGGAAGTTTCAAGAATGAATCCATGTTTTATTTTAAATATGTTTCCGTTGATGGGAAAAAATGAATACTATCTATTATTGTAACCACTTTGTTTAAATGTGGGATGTAATGCATGATTTATGATCTAATTCTCTAAAACTCTAAACCTGAAAAGATCCTCAACGTGTATTCTTGAAGTAACTCAAGATTAAGTATGGTTTAAGGCCGTGGCCTTATAGAAGGATTCTTGTTGTGGGTGGTAATGGGGTTTGTTGGGTTTCTACTGGTTTACTGTGTATTTGGTTCACACTTACCTGTTTAAAAGTGTCATTAGAAAATAAATAAAAAAATATATTGTCATACAAATGTAGGAAGATAAGGTTGAAGGTTACTATGATGTATTTTTTATCCACATAAATAAAAGATGTATGGAGGTACGAAGGAATTCTATTAGGTGACTAAATGGTCAAGAGAAAGAAAAAATAGTCTGAGGGGAATATTAGAAAATTATATTTAAATAACACATCATAGAACACAGTGTTTTCAGTAATAGTTTCCCAAAATCAGAAAAGTAGAGTGGAATTTGACATGGTTGTCCTCTTAGAGAATTTATTGTTCACCTCTTATAAATGGTGGAGAACAGTCTTGAGAACAGTCTTGGGAATTTTAGTGATCATATTAAAGGCATGATTAAAATTACAGATCTATAGTCCAAACCACAATTTTATGGAAACCAAAACATGAATTTCATTGTTGAATATTGTAATATCTCCAATAAAAAATATCCCAAAACAAAATAGGCACAATTTATTTTTCTATGTACATGGTTGAAAAGATGTGCTTCTTTGAATAAATAAAGATAGAATGCTCATAATGACCAAAGAATGGAGGACCACACCATGTATATGAGAGTGGAGGTATTAGAGTTTCCATTTGAGACATGTTAAAGCCTAATGCAGGTAACTTGCATGCAATAGATGACCATGAAGAGCATTAAGGACATTTTTTTGGCGATGAGATAAATGACCAACCAAGGTGGAGCACATCATATTATTGGTCAGGTCACATAAAATAATATTTTTTTATTATTCCCTATACTATAGTGTATGATGTTTTGATTCGGTGATTCAATTAGGAGAAAAAATGAACCCTTAATTCATGTATTAAAACATATGATTAATGTTATCATTATAGACATCAAAAGGTAAAGTTGGTGTTTTATTAAAAAATGAAAAATAATAGAGGTCATGTAGCTGGTAATTTTAATGGGTTATTTTCAAAGAGATTCACTATACCGCATATTAGTGTTTGGGAAAAAATATTTTTCATGTTCCTTATATCTAGATATGAAATAGATCAAGAGGTTAGGAAAGAGATGATGTATGAACCATCATTTATTGATTGGATTATCATGGTCCTTAGTTTTATGACATAATTTACGCCAACATTAAAGGGAGTTAAATGTGATTTAAATATTGGATTAAATAAAATTATATATTTTCGGCATAAGGAGAGAGAATTTGGTCCAAAAATAAGTTATGATTTGATTTAATTCATAGAAATCATGTAGGTGCTATATGTATATTTTGATGGACTAATTGGTGTGATGGGTGGCCAATTGATTTGGTAGACGATTTCTCTATTTTATACTAGGAGATCAACCTTTTCTGTTCAACTAAAACTCAAAACATAATTCATATATTTTTTTACTTTAAATAATATGTAATTATTGATGAGGTTATTTATAGAAGAATAATAAGAGGTTGGAACTCATTCAACATCATTTCAAGGAAGCATATTAAGGTGATTTCTATGCAATAACAAAGAGAGAATACTTTATAATAACTGCACATGAATGTGTAATTCTATTTTTTTGGAAGGTAAACGAATTATTTTCAGTAATAGGTCACAAAGACTCTATGATAAGATGAAATAAGACTTCAAATAAACCATTCCACACTTGGTTCTTCTGTAGATGTGATTTTTGTGAAGGGACCAACTTATCCATAAATTGTGATAAGGTGGTCCTTTTTAGAGTAGTGAGTGATATGAAATAGGTTTAGGGTAAAGGAGCCTCTGGAAGGAGTGTGGTATCTATATAATTGTATGGGGAGTTAACATAGGAATATGTGACATATCCTAAAACCATTGTTTAAGAGAAATTAGATTTTTGTGATTTGGTTCATCAATGTAAAATTGATTTCAAGATCGTTGTAGTTTCCTAGTTTGGTTGAAAGAAGTAAATTATCTTTTTCCAATTTTCAATATTCATAGACACTGAAAGAGGGTAAAAAGATGAAGACATGATATTCGAAAAAGGTGATATGTAAGTGAATTATAATCAGAATAATATTTAATTAAAGTGATTAACACGTGACATTAATTTTAAAGTGGTCAAGATCAATTAGGGTAGTGAAAATTTTAGGAAAAAGTGATAATTTTAAAAATAATTTTAGAACCTAAACAACCCACCCCCTCATGGTATATCTCACCCTTTTAAACATTAGAAATGACTAATTGGTATCAAAGTAGAGTTTTGTTTTATTGGAATTTTTATTTTTCTACCTTGATATGATGTATTTAAAGAATGTAATTTTTCATGAAAAATCATATGATTGATGACAAAAATTCAAAATGTGGAAAATTTAAGTCATAAAATTTATGTGAGATCCTACTATGGTTCCTAGATATGTTGTGGAGTTCACAAATAAGCTGTAAAAAATGAATTTTTTCTATTTAACAAACATGGACTAATCTTTGAGGTTGATCATAGAAATACTAAGATTGATGCGAGAGTAAAAATGGAATTAAACAAATATATGAAATTAAATATATCTTAGAAGATTGACCATTTCAAAATTTTTAAAGGATGTATGGATTATTTTGAAAAATTAATTTGTTAAAGAATAGATACCAGATCCATATTGTCTTTTTTTTCAATTATTAATAAGTAAAATAACAAGATGAATTCATCTTAGAATATGTTTCCTCCAATTGTGGTAAAGTTGGAACCAACTTTTTTATATGATTCTAATATTGTTTTGGATAATGTATGTGGTATTTCAAACTCTATTATGGATTTGGAAAGAATATGTGATAAATAGCTGTAAACAATATCTATTTTCCAATAAAGGATGTGTTCATGCTATGATAATGGAGACATCTTTTCCTTATAAGATAAGGGGGATGAGAATTCATGATTGAGGTTATTTATCGAATTATTGATGATTTATCGTCGGATAAAAAGGGGGAAAGGAGAGAATTATTAGGCTTGAATTTAAACATAATGAAAATACAAAAAATCAAATGAAAAAAGAGACACTCTTGAATATCTTCAATAAGATATCACAAGACAATTGCCATGATTACATAATTTATGTTTAAAATCACTCCACTAAAAATAGATATTAATGATAGAGGGAAAAAATTAATGAATTATATTTTATTTATGAAAAAAATGGTCCCATAATTAATGAAAAAGATCATATTATTAGAAAACATGAGGGGGGGGGAGAAATAACTCCATTGAAAAGTTTAAAATCCCAAAACAACAAAATTAATATTAATAAGAAATCAAGTTATGATATTTGGATTAAAAGGGGATTTAATTTTCAAATATATAATAGAGGATCTAGAAAAAAAAGTGACAAAAAAAATTAACTAATTTTTACAGTTGGGTAACCTTATTATAACATGATTCAAAGTCTGAAACCCCAAATGCGTAATAAAAATTTAAAATGTTCTTATATCAAAATCAATGATAGACAACATGAGGTGTGATTAGTAGGATAAATTCTCTCATTGATTAGATATTCTTCACATAGAAAGGTATTTCAATTGGAGGAATGCTTGGAAGGGTAATGATTACATACAGAGTTAGTCTACTCTTATGATATAATAAGAGAGAGAATATCCATAGAAAATGATTATTAAGCTATAAAACATGATAATTTGTTGGAGAATAATAAGTTGTTTTAATAATAAGTTCAACAAGAATACAATATTACCACTCACAATAGTTCTCTTATTAAGAATGAAATAAAATTTAGAAACAACACATTATATTTGTTTGATCTATGAAAGGGGTGGATGTAAAAAAGAACCCATCTAGTAAAGAGGATTCTCATAGGACACTCATGACCATCATTGAAGAGGGATTACTAAGTGGCCATATAAATACACTAAAATTAAATATTTAAATCATGGATTAATATGTAGTAATAATAGAAGAAATATAGAGGGAATATCCACTACAAATGAAATAAATAAGATGTCTTATTAGATTTTATTGATTTGAAAATTATAGAATAACCAATGATATATAAGGATAAAAATGATCACATACATGAAGAAATATATATGGGTTGATACAAACTAGGGAGAACCTCCAATAAGAGGTTGAGGAGTTGAGTTACTAGTGATGGGAAAGATGAATTTAAAGATATAATGGCATTGCATTCCCAAAATATTAAAATGGAAATGGTTTAATTGATGATAAAGTGATGGTACAGCCTTACCATCTCCATTTCCTAAATAATAATTCTCAATGTACCAAAATACCCATATTATTTAATTTTTCTAACCTATTTTAATATTGTAGAATTATGGGAAAGATATTTTCTATGGGATTGTTATGCATGAAAAACACATGTTAAGGATCCAAAAATAATGAATCTATGGGAAATAAAACTACATGAATTTAAAATTCATTTATATATATATATTATATCATTTAATAATTTCAACAATGAAATACTGGATAACATATGTTACATATATGGTAGGGATATTCTGATAAGCCAGGTTCTGAAATTTGATTATCAATAATTGTTTTTAAGAGATATAGTTTGTGGTGGATTTTTGATCAAAATTCGAAGCCTATTAAGACTCATTATATATTTTTGAAGCTATTGAAGAAATAAATAATATTGGAGTTCAATTTTTATTAAATATTCAATGTTCAATAATTATTATAATTTGACCTTTTAAGTGGTATATTCCTATCATAAAGTAATTTTTTTATTTATCTTCTAACTATTTTGTGTGAAAATGGTAGAGATCATAGTATTTTAATGAGATAATTGAAGATCCAAATCATATTTATAATTTAATGATACTCATGAGTGACCATGAAAACATTAAAATGCTTTTTAAGACTGCTATTTTCAATACTGATCTCGGTATTAGTTGGTTTAGGGGATTTACTGATACTCCAAATGCGATATTGGAGTTTCACTTAAAAAATTTCTTAATGATTTTGGATATTATGTATATTTTTTATAATAGTATTATATAGTTTGTAATTCCATGAAAAAATGGTTCACAATTAGTAGATAGGGTTTTTGGTCAGTCAATATGTGTTTGATGCCAAATGAAAAAGGTGAATTGATGTAAACAGAGATATAAATGTATGAGGAAGACTCTTTTGTCCTCAAGGGTGAGTTAGTACCCAGGAGGAAGCCCCTATTTTTTGGATGACTAAGGGGGATTTTTTATATCAATGAGTTTAATCCTTCAGATTTATGTGGAGAAAAGTCAACAAAAATTGAAAAGAGAGGACACCATTTAGAGAGGGAGTTTGAGATAAAAATTATGACCACTAGACCTGATGGGGGAGTTGTTAAATGTTTATCCAAAGGGGGACAGAAAATATATGACAAATCTATATGGAGTTGACAGTTATAATTTCATCTAAAAGAATAGGATGATAAACATTGAAATGAAGGGTAATAATGTCAACCAAATCCAAAGGGAGAGATTGTTATACCCTATAGGTATTGGTCTTATTTTATAAAAAATATGTGGTTGAAAAAAGAGATTTGTTCATATGAAGTGATTACACAAATATAATTGTTGATAATGGGGTTGATTTATATTTAGAAAGGACTTGTTTAAAATGTTAAATTATGTTGTAATGATTTCATTATCCACACAACAGAAGGATGTGAAATGGAGAAAAGGAATTCATCAAGAAGTTTATAAACCCAAGAGAAAAACTAAAGAATTGAAAAATGAATTTCGAGAAGGGAAGGTGGGACCACATTACATCAAATTTATTTTTGAGTTAGATTTGACCAAAATAAAAAAATTTGAATAGAGAACACTGTTTTACTCTTATTTGTGGAGTTTCAGTTTACCTAGGGAAAATGGTGAAGGATATTAGTGGGTGTTTTCAAGTGGTTCTTGGTGTTTTATTGACTGTGTTAGGGGAATGATTTACTTTTATGATATAAAGGAAAAAAACTAGATGATTTCAAACACACCATTTTATAGGGTATAGAAAATTGGATGTTTACATATGAAAAATAGATAAGGATAAAATTCTTATAGTGGAGTTTGGGGTTTCCATGGTTGCAACATTGTGCATTTTTGATGATATTAAGATCAAATTGGTCAAAATAAAAAATCAAGGAGAAACAGACCATGAATATGGGTGTGGTTGTATGGGATTTTCCCTATGATACACAAGGAAGACCAATGGAGATGTTGGTTAGCTCATGTTCATTCATGAAGAGGATTTAAGAACTTATTTTTGGCAGTCGCCCAAATAGGGTGCTGATGAGGGACACAATGTATTAGTGGATCTTTCCTAAGAAACAAATCAGTGTTTTTTCACCACAAATTATAACAAGAAATTTTTAGTATATATTTCACCTATAGTAACGTTGAACACATAAATTGTGAAAGTATTCACATATTGATGGTTTTTTTCACATACATTAGAATTAGTTTTTGGTGGTCTATATAAAAAGGGAAAATAGCTAAGATTCCATTGGGATGGCCATTTCAAATTTCATTTTTAAAGAGATATACTTTCTCACATAGTGTTGTTAGGGTGAAAGGTGTTTTTTTGCATCCTTCATATGAATATTCATAAAATATAGAGATTCAAACTCAAAAAATGCATGAATTTTTTTATTAATCAAATAATAATGTTTCTAAAATTTTGGAAATAATTTTATCGAATATTGATGGAAATTTTTAGTGATTCAATGAGTAGGTTAAATATAATTAAATCAATAATATATATGGAGAGAGAACTTTATCTAGAAACTATAAATCAATTAAGATAAAATATTGGAATAATTTAGTTGTTATAGGTGGGTTTTGAAGATATATAATAGTGAGATTGATGGAAAATTTATAAGGAATAATATCTATATATTTTATAAAAGAAATAAATATTTTCAGGTGGAATAGAAATCAAAGAATATTCTATACTGAACATATAGATAAAATTAAAATTAAATCCATATGAGGGGTAAGAAGGAAGGAGGAATATAGTTTAGTACTCATTAAATATATTTAAAAATAATTAGAGGAAGGATATTGTCATATAATTACAAAGTGAAAATAAGTTCCAAACACCACATTAGAAGGCGTTATTCCAGACATTGTTCTTGAAGAAATAAAATGGATGTTCAATTTGAAATAAAAAAAATCTATAAAGTGTATTAATAAGACATTAATGAAACTAATACACACATATTGAAACCATTTTGGTGATTCAGGAGAAAGGGTCAACCATTCCATAAACCATGTAATATAGATCCTTTCCATAGTAGTGAGTTATATTAAGGATGTTTGAGGGAGTAACCCTTGGGAAGTATTGAGATTTCCGTAAAACTTTACGGGGAGTGACCCATAGAAGGAATAACCAATCATAAGTAATATTTTAATAGTACTTATCTTTTAGTTATTTATTCCATAAATAAAATGTCAACTATATTCTCTTTGTACTACCCTTGTGAGGGTAAAACATATAAATTCTTTGGGTCCCGTTTACTTTATACTTGCACAAAAAATGGTAAAATGAAAAATAATAGATATATAGTAAAAGTTATACTAACTTGAATTGTAATCACATAAAAAATAAATAAAATATCATAACAATTGAGCCTTAATGTTAAAAAGTAATTATCCATCTGGGAAGATGGAAGTTAAAAAAAAGTAATAAATTGCATAAGTCTTTCATACCTTGATTAACCCCCATATAAGGATATATCTCACTATAATACCCTAGAGGACTAAAAAGACCTATTAAAAGCTGTTTTTAAAATATTATTTTTAGTGGATGTAGTTGTTTCAAATGGTCGTATACTCATAATGATTTTCACTATCGCCATTATGGTCATTTCCAATGCTACTATATTGTAGAAAAGTCTTTTCCAATTTTCTATATAAATAGTGGGTTAGGTTAACCTTGATTCAAATTATATCCCACTCTAATGAAACCCAGACCATCCAAACCCTCCTAGTACCCTCATCCATTTTTCTTAAGAGTATAAACCTCTTGGTTTTTCATGGTAAGCTTCTATTTATTCTAGATAATCTCTTAAGCTCTTCTCATCTTATTCACTATAAAATTTCCTTATAAATGTTTGATGTGGTATGGTTTCTGTAGTTTGGGGGAATATTTGAGTGGTTTAGCTAATGGGTCTTTGTGGATAGTTATTGCGATTGTCATTTTTGTGTTTAAATGTGGCTAATCCATAGTTCCTCCATTCGCGTGTAGAGATTCATCAAATAATAATATTGAGTTAGTGGATATATAAATGTATCTCTATTTTACGTTTCAATGTAGGAATGGAATTTCTATGATTCTGTGAGTAAATAAATGAGGTTGACCCTAATAAAAATAATAACCAAAACTATGAATGGGAGAAATATGAAAGGGGTGTAGTGATGGAATATGAATTATATTATTCATTAACCATTATGGATTCCTCATATGATTTTATTGATAGTGTAATTTATAATTTTTTAATTATTGTTTTTATTAGAATAATTTAAATGTTATTTTTAAAAAAAATTAAATATGTCAAGAGAAATGAATAATAAACATGTCACATGAATTGACTTAATCATAATTTATTAATACATATAAACATGAAAGTGTTACTTTATGAATGTTTCTTGGATATTATAGGCATTTTTAGTTACTTAATAGTAGATTTATTATTTGTGGAACCTGTTTATAATGAATTTATTAAATCAAAATTAAAATATAACCATTGTTTTATACATTTCGAAGTGTCGTCATGTTTTATATAATCTGACATTCCGTGATAATATAGACTTTGTTTACCCTTAAAGTTTTTATATTGAAAATATTATTTTCTTTTTTTTATATACCATTTGATGGTTGGTACTTTTTTTGGGTTTTGATATATTAAAATAGGTATTGGTTGGATGATATTACAAGGTATGTGATGTTTCCCATGGTTATTAAAGTAGCTAGATATAGATGAAGGTGGAATGGAATAAATCGATTGTTAAAATGTGAAGATTGAGATTGATATGTTTATCATGGTTTAATGGATGAGATTTTATATTTTTCTTATATAATTTTTACTATGACTATTTATATTGAAATATTTTACTTGATGTAATTTGAGTGCATAATTTTTTTGATAACACAGGTTGAGTGATATAATACATATAGATATATAATTATAAATTAATTTTCAATGATTTGAAGGGTATGAGTGTCAAATATGGTTATTAATAATTAATTAGAACGCACATATTGGTTTAGATGAATTATCTAAGATCATGGCTTGAAATCTAGAATTATAATGATGATTAGAAAAACCATGAGATTTAATGAATTAATTGTAATGGTTAAACCATAAATCATGAGTGTTATAATATATTTAAATAGTTTTTTAAATTACAATATAATTTAGGATGGATAACTTCATAGATTATATGTTTAGTCAATAATTGGTCTTATAGTCATTGAGATGGAAGATATGTTTTCATCCGAGGGTTAGCTATAATCAATCCTAGGGTAGGATAGATTCCCTTATACTAGTATTGTAGTCTATTTTTATTGTGTTATATTATTTCATAATCTCTATTACCCAAGATGGTTTCATTTGAAAATCATTTTTGGGGTTATATTTATTTCCCAATAAATAGGTCGGTGAGGGAATATAAGGCTAAATACTCTATCCTCTTTAATTTCCATTAAAACCTAGCATGGTATGTAGGTATTTAAATCCTAATATATTTTATGAAATATTTATCTTAAAATGAATTTTATTTTGTTCATATCATTCTTTACACATAACACCAAGTTTAAAAGGACTTGGGTATACAATTGAATTATTATTATATAATGTGATAGTTATCAGCTAGTTTTTGGATGAGATTTTATGAATATGAATACATAAATTATAATTATTTTACTAATTTATAAATATAATAAATTGGTTATCAATTTTATAGTAATATAATAAAAGAAATCTATATTCTAAAAAGATATTTTTTATTAAAAGTATTACTATGCACACAATTGATTTTTTAATAAATTAAATATATCACTATTAAGGATTATTTTTGATTAAATGTATTGATTATATATTCAAAAAATATTTTAACAGTAATTATAATGTTTTAACTAGAAAAATTTATAATGTAAAGTTAGATTTATGCTTAAACACCATTTTCCCAAAAAACATTTATATTATTTTATAGAGTTATTTTAAAATAAAATTATACCAAATACCAAAAATGAAAATTTTTAAATGTTTCCTATATTTATAATAATAATAATTTATATTATTTAATATGGTCAACTTAATTATTTTCCCAATTAATAGTATAATTGGTCAAAAGTGAGTTACCATAGTAAAAGTTAAAACATGGTAAAAGGTAAAAATAAAATGATAAGTGGAAAATTGTACTAAAAATGTTTCTATATTCTGTTGGAAGGAAATATTTATACTCTATTTGATATAATATTTTCCTATGGGTAGTTTTGGAACCATTTTCACTGAGTAAGATATAAATATTTTTCAGTCTTTTGAAATATTCTATGTATGTCCTTGTCCTTATTTATTAAAGATCACCATATCTTCTCCCTTATCCACAATTAAAGAGCCTATTATATCAGATAACATATTAAAAAATAAATTCTCCATATTCCTCCATACATTATAGAATTTATGGTTTGATAATAATACCATCCAATGATATCTTTAGCTATAATCCTAATGAGGGTTTCTTAAGAAGAGGTATAGTTCTAAACAGATTTTTTATTACATCTTATTAATTAATTTATTATATAATAAATATGATGACATAATAAAATAATAATCTCCCATATACGTATATTTTATTATATTCATGTTGAAACATTTATTCATTATCTTTTCCATTAAATGGGAAATGAAAGTGTTTATTTTGTATACATATGGACTACCGCCTCCACATAGTGATATAATTCATTTTCAAAAACCATATTTAATGGTTGGGGATTATAATGTATCTAATGTATTAATTTTATACTTATGACATAAAAATTATTCTATAATGATATTATTATATCTATATTGTTAACTTCCATTTCATTTTGAAATGATAACTCTGATCTTGCGTACGTGTGGACCACCACCTACATAAAGTAATTAGATTATTTTTTCATTTAACCATTAAATAGATTGTAATAAAAATGGATTTAATGAATATATATGATATTTACATTTTAATAACTAATATATAAATTTTAATTATTAACTATGTATGTTTCATTCCATCTATTAAAAAGTGAGGAAATCACTCATCTGTACGTTAAGATTATCGTCTCTATATAGTGATATAATTCATTTTTCATCACCAATATATATGAATAGTATAATATTTATATAATTATTAAATTATATAGTTATTAAATGATTTAAATTCTATATATTATGGAACCATGATAATTGTACATGGACTATAATGTTGAAGTCAGAAATTGAATGAAAAATGAAACAATTATCAGCAAAAATATTGAATTTCATAAAGCGTTTTCAATAAAAGGTTGATAATATTTCATCAATAAATAATATATGTTACGATATTTATGAATATGTGTATATAATGTATTTCTAAAATACGAAAATTTATTATATATTAGGTTTCAATGTATATAGAGCATGATGACACTTGAGTTATGGGTTTATGTTATAATAACATTTCTTTTTGGGGTTATTTATACTAAATTTATGTTGACCAAAATTATATATATCTTATCCACTAAAACAAAATTTTATTTCTTTTACAATATTTATTGATGAAATTTTCATGTAATAGAATACTTTCCCTCTCTATAGTACTTTAAATGAATTGCATTTTTATAATGAAAAATCTGACTTCTTTTTAACTTTAGTTGGGAACATTTGTCTTCAATATCCATATATTATTAAAAATATTTTCAAGGTCGTTTTTAGTATTATAAAATTAAAATTTGATAAAATTTTAATCCATATCTGAGTTTTTTATTAATGGGATTACAAATTACAATATTATCATTTTCAAGAAAGAATTATTTTTCACTAAATTTGATAATATAATATTTGTTTTTACATATACCACAAGAAAAACATTTCATTCTATTTGGAATACTATTTTATTTTATAATAAATTTAAAATATACCATGTTATTTTTCAATGAAAATTTTTTCCTTGATATATTTGAATTTTTTATATTTTAAACAAATAATTTTAAAATGAAAATTATATTCTCCATAAAAAATATTCCAATGATCTTATAATGATTTTTTTATCTATGAAAACGCTATTTCATGTTACTTGTGATTCAATAAGGATGTGATCTAATGATACCATCAAATTCTTATCTATCGATAGTTTATGATAGTAATGTTTTATGTATGATTCTATAAAACTCATTAATTTTCTACAAGTTAACTATATTAAGATGAAATATTTCTTAAAACTATTTATTTTCCATCAATTATAGTATTATGAAGCTTTGAATGTTTTCATACTATTGTGGAAAAATTATGGTTTATGGTTTATTGACATTTGGGTTCATTATAGACCTCCAATTAATTGGGAAATGGTGGATAAATCATGAGATATCTATCTAATGGGGGAACCATATTTCAAGTTCACAACAATGTTGTAGACCTTGTTTAATGTCTATATGTTAAGAAGTGAACCAGGTTTCTTGTCTGAAAGATAATGAATCACCCAATGTAAAATTTTTAACATAATGAATGAACCATATACAATTTATACATTTTCACATTATCATCAACCTAGGTATTTGAATTATTCCTTTGTTTATGATATACACTAATAGATCGTGATTGATTATTGATGAATCTTCACTCTTATTACTTGGTATTTTTTTATGAAAAAGTATATTTCTTTAATAGTTATTAATTAAATTTATTTGACTGGTTATAATTTTCATATATTATGATCAAGTTATCATACCCTTATTCTTACTTATAATAATCAATTGATATCTCCCATGCTTACTGTTACTGAGAATTTTAGTTAAGCCTTTTCTACGTTTCCATTTTCCATATGTTACGAAGAAAGGTTTTACATGGGGTATGTCCAAAGAAATAAATTTGATGGAATAATGTTTTGGTAAATGTTAAATATCCTTCATTAAATAATATGCTAATATATCTAGTATCCAAATACAATAAACATTTATTGTTATGAGGCAGGTATAATTGTGTTATATATTCTATATTCACCTAAAGTGATGTAATATTTTTGTTTTTTATGATCAGGTAACATCAGATGGTATCATAGATGCGTTTATTTATTTTTAGTTATTAGTATATGAAAACACCAGTGAAACCATTAGAGATATATTTATATATATGATAACATAAAAATGTTTATGTAAAGTAAAGATTATGTGTTTTCATAAAAAATACATCCCCTTCCTCATAATGACATATTAATTTGGAGGTGGAGCACATGTACCATTGGGTAACAAATCTTAAAGGGACATATTGGGTATTAACTCAATCGCTACTGGTGCAGAATGTGCGGGCCTAAGACTGCACACCTGGTAGGACACTCTAGAGGGATATGCTTCGGTTAATTCATATTTTATTTACTAATTATTAAGAAGGATTTAAATATACAATGAACATGGATGACGAAGTTTAAAAATAAATTTTCATATGTTGATAAGAAGGTTTAATTATTGAGGACATCTTAGGAATGATTTTCTTGATTATATATTTTTTTATGCCCATGATAACAATTTGTTTTAGAAATGGAATAAATATTGAAAGATAAATTTGAGGTGGTGGAAATAGCACTAAAATGTTGAAGTATCATATTTGATCTGATTCATATGAATTAATCTATATATTAAAATCTAACTATTCATATCAGTTCATATCATCAATGATTAGATAATATGTTGTCGGTGAAACATATTAATGGTATGATAATCAAATATTATGTCTACAACTTCCCCATGATATAAGAGTTTTCAAATGTTATTCCTATAAATATTATTATTATTCATCTAGTTAAATTTATTGTTTTTTGGGAATGGATTTGATCTCTATCTATATTATTTATATATATATATTATTGGAGAATGGATGTATCAATTGGTATTCCTAATAAACCTATGATTTTATTTCAGTGCGAGGATGAAAATAAACACACAAGGTAATTTACTTAATCTTTATGGCTCATAATATCAATTCCTAAAATCCATCATTTTACGATTCTTAAAAATTCACTTATAAGGTTGAGTGAGAACCCCATAGAAATAAATATACAACCACAAAAACCACAACACACAAACTCAAAACCCAAACTAATACTCCATGGCACAATAAAAAATTCAATGGAAATGATTTTGACCAAAGTAACTTGTTGTGTTCTCACTAATGTGTAGACACATCAACACACACATTTGATCCTAATGCCTTAACATTCCTACATTTAGATACGACCCTCCTCTATTATCAACCATCAAGAAATTGGTTGTCCCATCATAAAACTGTTATCTATAAAATATCCATCAACATTATTTTCATCACCGCCGATCATTGGTGACCATTATCAGATATATCATTTAAACAGATAACAATAAAAGAATGTAAAACCCATGAGGTCAAAAAAAATTAATCCCCATACCATTTCATTAACTATTAAAATAAAAAATAAAATCATAATCTTCATTGATCATCACAAAAAAACATCCCAAAAAATCGAAAATGTGGAACATATATCACCATCACGCATGAAGCTCCTATTGAAATATAGTCAAACTAGTAGGAAGTAAATGATGAATAAGAAACACTATGAAGTTCCAAAAGTAATGGATATTACTCAAGTAATCAATATTCTAATACTACCATTCACTCAAATAACATATTCCAAAGCATAATAGAAGACCAATACACCATTAAGACCACTGGGGAAGGAAAATAACGTATAAAGAGAAGATTTTATAATAGACTAAGATCCCAATATTCAACCATGAATTTCATAAAGACACCAAAACCTTACCTCAAAATCACCACCATGTGAAACTGAAACCATCAGCATTTCCAATGAAAATAATAACAATCAGAAAATCTAAACTAAAGAACCACTAGGAAAAATATACCTAAAAAATTTGAAAAAACCAATTATAGTGGGATGTGTGATCCTTGGGGTCCCACAAGAAAAATTTAATACTAGATTAACTTTTGAGATAACCAATACTACCCCCATGAGAAATTAATGAAAACCTACTAACCACTCTACCATGAATTCCAAATAATATCTTCATTGGGAAAAGTATTGAACAAACCATCATCAAGAACCACTTTCTATCGATACCCAATCAATGCTTAAGATTTTGATTGAACCATTCTTGGAAAATCCACCACCCTAAATTAAAATCCACTAAATTCACACAATCTTTATATATGCAGATTAAAAATAATACCGAAAAAAATTTCAACCATATGCACCTTGGAGAACAATAATGATGAACAATATTTTCAAAAATAAATAAAAAATTATCTAAAAATTGATGCACTCGAAGAAAATAGGATTATTTTATCTGAGATTAGCACTTATTAAGATTTCCCCATTGTGTAATAGAGATATAAATGTGAAACCCATGACTATGAATCACAATTATTTCACTAGTCAACTGAGAGCCATGTAAATGAAAAAAATCAAGCCGCATGGAATAGCTATTGGACCTAGAAGAATCCCTGAATGGGTGATCCAAGGAAGGTCGACCGATTGATGGAGAAGGAAAAAATCCGAAGGTAATACCCTATCCATACTTTCTATTAATGTGTGTTATTTACCATATATTATTTGGGTCAAACACATCATTGATGATATTTCTATTTTTTAGGATTATGGTGATGTATGTATTAAAGACATTTCTATTCTTCCATCGTGAAGTTGAGTTGTCAATAGAAAACATACCTGGTTAAAAATTAATTTCAATGACTTCATATAGAATTTAACTGATTGATTTTTAGTAATTAAATGATAAATACCAAGACAATATGGATAATGGATTCATTATTTCTAGTACATCACCATGTGGTGTACATATTTTTTTTATTATGATGAATGATGGGTTAGCACATATTTTTGATCAAGTATGAGGAAAAATATTTTTCCTTGATTGATCTTTGAATGAGATAAAATTCGCTAATAGTTAGGAGGGAGTATTTACCTAATACAATATTACATATGATGTATGGTAATTACGAATTTATTGTAATTCTATTTGGACTTTCAAATTCCACAAAGCATGACTGCATCTAATGATTAGAGTATTTATATATTATCTTGGTTAGTTTTTGGTAATCATTATTTATGATATTATTATATATTCTGAGATTAAGTAAAAACATGTATATTAGTTGAAGAGTGTGTTAAAGGTATAGAGGAAAGATATTTTGTATGCCCTATTCAATAAGTGTGGACTCTAGTTATATATTGATTTATTAATGTAAAATATATTCTCACCGGAGGTTATTTTAGTGAATCTTTTAAATAACGAATCTATTTAAAAATATCATAGAAATAAATTGTTTATGAGATACATAGTTGTCTTGGGTTGGTAAGATACTATATAATATTTTTAAGTATTTCTCAAAACTATCTAATACAATATCCAAGTTTACATGGAAGGGGAAATATTCTATTGGATGGATGAATGTGAGAAACTTTTAATGGAATAGAAAAATGGTTTGATAGAACACCTATTGTTACACTATACTATAATGGATTATTGGTTTTTTATCTATAGTGATCTATTGAAGAAGTGACTGGGATGTTTCAATATGAATAATGATATGGTGATCACATATGCCTCTTAATAATATAAAATACATGCGAAAAACTACCTGAAACATGATTTAGAGAATCCAATATTAATTGATTCATTAAAGATATGGATTAATTATCTCTATATTGAATGATGTGTAATATATATAGACCATAAAATCATAATGTTAATATTAACATATAGTTTTTTGAATATGGTTTCAAGAATATGGTTGGAGATGATTAATGATAACGACTAATGAATAAATTATCACTATGGGAGGTGAAAAAGGTGTCTGATGCCTTGATTCATAATGATCATTATAATTTTTACATGATGATGATTGATCAAGGTCCAATACTTATGTATTATTTTAATATATAACTTGAAATATTTTTTCAAAGTGGTTTGATCCTATCTTTATTAGATTAATGTTCAACCATCCATCTATGTGAGGATTAATGATATATAGAAGGAGGGTATAGAAATAAATATGAATGTATGAAATTTTCTTTATATAAAACAATATCATAATTGAATGATAATGTTCATTGATAGTGTATATGCTTCTTCAATACCAGAATTGAATAAGGAGCTATTAGATGAAGCTAATAGTTAGTCATTCAATATTCAACATGGCAGAAAAAACATGTATATATATGTGAAAGAAAAGTTTTGTTGCTACATGAAGAAAATAGATATTATAGAGTATGGGTCTAGATGCTTGGTATGTAAGAAAGTTAAGGCTATGAGAATGGTTTCCAAGGGAATGATACAACCATTAATAATACTTGTATGGAAATGGAAAAAATTACCATCCTATATGACTCCAAAAACTTCTATAGGGAATAATAAAATTTGGGTTATATTCGATCCCCATATGAACTAACAACATATCATTTCTATTAGATACGATTATATCTTGATCAATATACATAGATATACACTAAATAATTGGTGGTATTTCATAGAGTATCACTCTTAATTATATCTGATCCATAAATATGGTTTACCTAAATGTTCTAGATAACTCTTTTTTATGATATAGATATAAGGTTGGGTTTTAGTAATATATATCTTCCTCTAATGGTTGGTCAGTTTTAGAAGATCATTCATAATCTAAAACCAAGGTAATGATCCTTTCAATGTATTTAAAAAGAAGTTGGGATCTACACCTTCCTTCATTGCAATTTTCATATTTCAATGTCTTTCACTCTAGTATTTTGATGGATCCTTTTGAATACCTATATAGAAGGAAATGTATAAGTCCGATATGCTCAAAATATATTGTAGAAATGAGGCTATTGGGACTTTATTTATATGATGAAATTAAATAAAAGGTTAAATCCATTCTAGCACAAATATTGGTAGCTTCGATTCGATAGAAATGTTTTGATGGGAATCATTAGTGAAATCTAGATTTTGAACTTGGTGAGAAGGTATTATAATAAATATCTCACTAGATGAATGCTATTCAGATTGGGAATGTGAGAAATTTAATCCCTAGATATATCCATCCCTACAAAATTGTTAATAATATTATTATAGTTTCTAATCTATTGTCTCTTTCATCGAATCTATATCAAATTAATTATTCATTCAAAGTATCTATATTGAGGAAGAACATATCTAATCCTTCCCATGTACAAAAATTATTGGTCATAATACTGATGCTTGATCTCCCATATGAGAAGAAAACTAGTTTAGATTCTATATCTTGAATATAAAGTGATATGGAACAAGAACACTCACTTAGTAAATGTTTATAGTGAAAACATAAATTTGAGGAAGCCATGTGGGAACCCTAGGATGTGATAAGGTAGAATCCACCATAGTTATTTGTATCTAAGGGATGAAATATTTAGGGATAATTTCTAATATAGGGGATAGAATGTAGCAATCCATTATGTTATGATTTATTTATCTTTAAATAAATTTTATTTTTTGATATATTTGTTTACACTCAACATAGAGTTCAAATGGATCAAGATATACTATTGAATTTTTTTTATTTAATGTATCATTTATCTTTTATATGTCGGAATATATGGTATGAATGGGAATAATTAAATTATGAAATATAATTGTTTACATAGGTTGAAATTTAATTCATCAGTTATCAGATGGTTAGTAATAAAATAAAATCATTTGTTGGAAAAAGAGATTTTTTTATGAAAAAATGTATTTATGCAAAAAATATATCTTTTTGTTAAGAAATTAAATTCATAAATATTTTGGAATTATTTACATTATTTACATATTTATAATTTATATTAAATAAAATAATTTAATATCTATTTTATAGTTTTTATGAGTCAATGATATAATATAAAATTAGTTTTATTCTTGTAAATGTATTTCCCTAAAAATAGTTTAATTGCATTTTAAAAATTATTTAAAAACAATTTTATATAACTTATATAAATTCAATCTTCTAAAATGGATCCCATATTTTTAATCATAATAATTAATATTATTTAACTTGTTAATCTTAATTTTTTTTCCTTGTGAGTAATATCTTTGGTAAAATGTCATTCACCACTCTAACAATTAATGCCGGTTGAAAGGCTTAAAAATAAAATGATAATAGTTAAAATGTTTTAAAAATATGTCTAAATATAATTTTATTATTAATTTGTGACCATTTATCATCTCATCATTGACGAAGTGTCATTTCGGTGCCATTTGGATTGAGTATAGAATTAATATATTTTAATATTTTGAAAAATTCAAATTTTACCATCTCCCTGGCTTATAAAATGACACCAGCTTTCCTCTCTTATACACACCTAAATTTACTATAATAGATTCTAATATTAATAACACAATATTTTATGATTTTTTCAAATAAATTTAATTTCTTTGATGCCTTGTGTTATATCCAATGCCGAGTTTAAACAAACTATGAAATATTATAAAAAGATTATTATTAAATGTGGTAGTTATCACATAGATTTTGGATTAGTTTTTGTAAATACGAATTAATAAATTAATAAACAATAATGGTTTATATATTTAGAAAATAAATTCATTTGTTATCAATAAATTATGAATGAAAATAAAAAACCATTTAAATTTAAAATGAATATATTCAAGAAAAATATTTTGATGTATGCAATGTTCATTTATCATAAGAAATTAAATAAATCACTATTGATGAATTATTTTAAATAAATTTATATATATCTATTAAATATTATTATTTACCACTCCTTTAATATTTTTTCTTGGAATGGGATAATATTAAATCTTTTTTTACGGTTTAAAAATTATTTTTTTCTAAAATACTGATTCACTGTGTTTTACATACCTATTTTAGAATAAATTTTTCAAAAATAAAAAAATTAATATATTTTATTATTTTTTGAAATAATTTTTTTGAAATTATCTTATAGTAAGGTTTTTAATTTTATCAGAAAAGAAAGATTTTTTGATGAATAGAAGAAAATAATGATTTTTATTAAAAGATTATTTTCTTTTGAAGAATTGAAAAGGTATATTTTTTTATAATATTGTTTTAAAATAATTTTTTATTCAATTATAATATTATTAATAAAATTCATGTCATTTTAATCCATTTAATTTTTAATTTTTATATAAAAACTCCTAATACTTACGAAAAACATTTCATTTGAAAACCACTTTTCAGCACGAATACGAGTTTAATTTTAAGGTAAATTTTATCAAAATTTTCAACTAAACATGATGAAATGGGCTTAATATTTTTTCTCAGAATAATTAACATTATATAATGATTTCAAATTATTTTTTGGATATAATTAATATTAAAAAAACTAAATATATGTTTTCATGGTTAAGGTTAAAACATGTTTACAAGGTGTTAATGTAAAATTATATAATTCAAAGTGAACTAAATCATATCTAATTTCTTTTTGATGTATACATTTTTACCGTATATCATATATGGTTCAAGAATGGTATATTTTAGATCCATTTTCCCAAGAATGTGACGTGAAATTATTTTATCATTTTGAAACATTTCATGGGTGTTACTCACCTCAATTATTAAAGGGAACTCATTATTCTCTCCACTTCAGTCTTCATGATCCATTTGGTTTGGACAATAACATGCCCAATACATTAATTAAAAATTTCCTCGCGACTTAGAGTCCATGCTTTGATCTGAAAACCTTCGTAGGGTTTATTTTGATAAAATCCAAAAGATGTTTTTTGAAGAAGAGGTATAGTTATTAACAATGTGTTTTTTAATTTATTTTTCTATAAGCTTAAAATATTATTAAAATATGGTGAAAAAATAACCCAAGTATCATAAATATATTTATATTATTTATATTATTTTTATATCTTATATATCAATATCATCTACCATAATATTGCAAAAAAACCATCGATCATGTATATATCGGACTGCTGCCTTGCGAACCAATATAACTCATTTTCCATTACCACTTATCATGAATGGATATAATGAAGGATCTAATGTTTATATATTATACTTATGAACTAATTGTATATCTTAAATTACAAAAGTATAATCTACATTATTACATTCTAGTCTAATGGAAAAGGTTAACCTCTCTCATGCATATGTGTGGAGTACCGTGTCCATAGAGTGATGTGATTCATTTTTAATTTTTGTTTTACACGGATAGTAATAAATTGGATTTGTTGAATATATATTACTTATTTTATACAATAATTATTATGAAAATGAAAATTAGTATTCACCATTCTATAATTCCTTTTTTCAAAAAATTAAAATATTATTCATGCATAAGTATGACCTCCGTCTCCATGAATGGTGTAATATGTTTTTCTATCACTAAATTTTAGAGTTGAATTTAACGGTTTATAATATATATATATATATATATATTATTTTAATATAAATATTAATGTTAAGTAAATTATGGATCCATAATCAATGTATAAGGACAAAAACTACTGAACCAAAAAATACATGGCAAAATGTAGTTATCAGATAAAAAAGTTATTTTAATAAAGAATTGTTAATCAAATTGTGATAAAAGGTTATAAGTAAACCATATATTGTATGATATATGTAAGTATTGTTATTGAATATATGTTTAATAATTCAGTATTTATTATTCTGAAGGTTTGAACACATAGGAATAAGGTGGACCTGAGGTGAAGGCTTTTTATACAACTTTTATTTATATGAGACACATTAAATATTCCACACTTGTTTCCTTTATGTGGTTTATTTACTAACCCTAAATTTATTTTATAATTATCATTATGAATTTTTTGGTGATTTAAATATCAATGTAATGTTATTTCCTTCATGTCTATTATGATTAAAAAATTACAAAATGTTATAAGAGTTTTATGTTACAATCTGATTACTTATTAAGATTATTTATTATCATTCATTCAATGATTAAATTTAATGATATAACACTAAATAAACTCAATAATTTTCTAACTATCAGGTTAATTTATAATATTAAAAGTTTTATTGTAATTATCATCACTTTATGTACTCAAAGAATTAAAATAATATTTTTAAAATGAACACCAGCTTTATCTCCCTCTTTAGTCAAAAATCTTTGTTCATTAATATCTATTTATTCTAAAAAATATCTTCATAAATGTTTTTTATATTACAATATTATTTGATAAATTAATTTTTACCCATGTGTTTCTTCTTAAAAAATGGTTTAATGTAAAGATTCTTTTTATTTTCTAAATGTGGTACATTTTATTGTTTACTAAAAATGTAAGAGGAATATTTTTTTGACATACATGACAAGAAAATAATATTCCACCATCATGAAAAATCATTTAACTAAGTTTTACTTTATATGTTTTCATTATTAATTTTATGTAAACAAATTTCATTAATATTTAGTTTATTTATTTATATATATTAAATAATTGATTTCGAAGTGGAATGTATATTTTCCTCATTAAATGTCCTGAGTGGGATTTTAAAATTATTTTATATATAAGATGAAATAATTTGATGTTTTTTAATTCCTTATCGGAATATGATCCAATGATGAAATCATAATTCATTCTATATATAGTTTATTATTTTGATAAATATATTCTTATGAAACACTTTAACTTTTCATATTTAGTACTATAATGAATGGACAAAATGATTATGAAACCCATTTCTATTCCACTGGTTATTTCTTGAATAAGTTTTAATGAATTGTTTCTCCTTTTAATGCATTATGATTTGATAAATTTTGTATGATCTTTTGAAACACATATATATTATTTTAATTATGTGATAGGTGGGCTAAAAATTATATTTCCAACTAATTAATTTGGAAAATATGGATATTTCATGAGATAAATAGGACAAGAATAAGGATTGACCCGTGTTCAATAAGGGAATTTGTAGACAATGATAGTTTTGGGAGTGAAATGTGACTACTAAGATGGTTTGGGGAGTAAACCCATTACACTATTATAGTCTTGGAAAAAATCATTACCTACTAGTGAAATGATTTTCTTTGCTTATTTGTATTATAAAAATCTATGTGTGGTGACAATGACATGCTCTCATAGATCTGATTCATTTCGTATATTATGATTTATTCAATTTGAAATTCCAATTTCAATTCAAAGAAACAATATTATGATCTAATATATACATGGTATGGTTTTCTAATTTTATGATCATATTTTTATACCCTTGTGGTTCTGAAATTTTTAAGTGATCAATGATATATCCCTTGTTTAAACCTACTAAGAGTATGAGCCCACCCTTTTTTATTTTTAATTTACCCTGGGTATGAATAAATTTATTATGTAAAATATTTCCAAAAGGGGTGATAGTAATGATGAACTTACTGAGAGATGATTTAGTTCACTTTTGAACATGTTTCTTATCTATCCTAGTTTCCAAAAGGCACCAGAATTCTATGATTTAGACATGGATCATTATGTTACCAAATAAATATTAATATATAAATATGTGATATCTATGTATGAATACTACGTGTTTAAATATTTGATATTAGTTCAAAAGAAATTATTAAAATCCTTGGGAACTCTCACATGTGATTTTTGGGTAAAGCATGGATCCCATCGCAAGAGATTAATGAGGAATGGGATTCAACTAAGGATTGTGGTAAGAGTTTTTTCTAGGAGTTTTAACCACACATATGTTGATAGTATTAATATCAATTATATTCCTCTTGTAATATGTTCATACGTATATACATGGTATCAGATTACAGATTAGTCACCTTTTGAATTTAGGATGAGAAACCTTTAGTGTGAACACTATGGATAATTCTATGTATTGAATAACATCCAAAAGTCCTGCTAATTATTATTGATGTACTAGGTTAAAACTAAGTATATATATATATATAAAATATGGTGTCTTGATTTATATAACCAATAAATGTTTTTTCATGACTATGTATTTTTTCACTATGGTTACAGTTTCTCTCACTATATTATTTAGTTTTTGTTGAAGGGAGAAACCTGAAGGAATAATGTTAATGATGAATGGTATAGATAATTCAATGATTTTAATCAAGGTATACCAAATGATATGGGATATTGAATGAGAAATCACATATCTAGACTCACACAACATTCACAAGATATGAATCATTCTAAACATCCAAAAGAGAAAAGGAGGGAAAACCATTATATTCAGTCCTATATGAGTAAACATCCACCTTATTTTAGTGATTCTACCGATCAAATAGTTTTTTGGGAAATGGATCTATATCATTGAAAAGTTATTTTCCATAATCATGTGCTTAAATAATTGAAATCCATTTTGGGTTTCTATCATTTGGAAGGAAAAGTATACCAATGGTTGAATCTTATATATAATATGTAGAAATTGGAAGGAATTGACTATATAAAGTGGGATGATTTTAAGAGATTAGTTTTGAATAATTAAATTCCTCATAATCTTCATATGAAGAAAATATAATTAATTCCTTAAGGAAAAGTAGAAGTATGATGAATTTGTTTGTATATATACGGAAACTTTTACAAGGCTTGTGAGGTATGATTCTTATTTTTTCATCCAACACGAATGTACAGTTGATTAATTCATTAGTGGCTAATAACCATGTCATTAGAGGGTATTTGACATAAGGGACTTTAGTAAATATGAAAAAATAATTTCATGTGATAACAAAGTGGATATAGATATTCAAGTTAACCATCAATCTGATAGTTTTGATAAACAAAAACAGATTGAATTCAACAAAAAATAAAAAAAACCATGTAGTAATGAAGATGAACCTTCCTTATTTTCTAAGCCTGGAAGGAAAAATGGAGGAAAGTTTCATAAAGTTAATGGTAAATTTTTTATGTGTGGATAGGAAGGTCCTCAGGAAATATAATTCCAAATTGATGATATGAAGTTATATAAAGACAATAATAGAGGGAAATCTGTATAGATGACACTACATAAACACCAATGTATTAAATTCAAGGAGTTTTAGAATTATGATAACAAATAAAAAAATTAATGTTAATGATAATAATCAATGTTTTCAACCTATTAATATAAGAGAAAATTGGAAATATCATGTGATCACTATTTTAGATGATGGTTATGTTAACCACATGGTGAAAGAAACAATTACAGTCCAATCTAGGACTTCTAATATCTTATTTGAATCTAGGTCTACCCACTCATTTATATGAGATGAGTTTTCTAAGGGTATCAAAATTCCAAACTAACAATTTAATATTGAATTAAAACTGAAAACACATAATGGTACGATGATCTCATCTAAATATTAGGATTCAACTCAGGTTTATGTTTGTGGGAATGTACATCCTTAAGATCTTATTATCTGCCTTTGGTTAAATTCAATTTTATCGTAGGAATGTTTTTGGATTTATCTGAATTAATCCATAATCAATTGTTGAGGAAAGAAATTAAAATTTGATATTTCAAACCAAACTATGATATTTTATTAGTGTGATGATAAATAAGATAATAAAATTTGAATTTCATCCATTTTATTATTATTTATTCTGATTCAAAAGTGGTGATTATTTGAGATGGTGGGGAAGAAACAGAAAATCAAAGATATGCCTACTATGAAGGAGATTTTAGATGTTATTTTGGAAGATTTTCCTAGTATTACCTAAAATCATGAAGTAGTGTTTTTAGTATAACTCATACCCAGTGCTATGACCGTTTCATTGAATATATATAGAATTTCCCCGATTAGGTTGAACAAATGGAAGAAAAATATTTAGGACAATCTTGAAAATTGATTTATTCGACAAAGCGTGTCACCTTTGGGTGCACCTAATATTTTTTATAAGAATAAAGGAAAATATATGTGAATGTAAATTGATTTTTGGGAACTGAACTTGATGTAAATAAAATATTTTTTCTATTTTAATCCCTAATATTTCTTGATTTTTTCCAATTAAATTTAATTTATTCAAGAGCTTTTGTTACATGGAACAATGAGCTTTAGAAAATGATGATATACTATTCGTATTATAATTTAAATGTGGACATTATAACATATCCATTAAACTTGAACATATAAATAGGAATATACACAATTTTTAAATTAAGTATAAATATTTTATATAAATAAATTATATTGTTAAATAATTAATTTTGTTTATAAAAATTCTATATTAATTTAAAATAAATTTTTATCATAAGATGATTTTTTAAATAATGAAAAAGCTTTTTGGAACATTTTTAAAATGGATTTCAAAAAATGAACCTAATTTTTTGAATCAACATGTAAGAAATAGATTAGGATAAATTATTGGGGTTTTTTAAAAAATGATAATAGATTAAGTGAATAGTTAAAAAACTAGGTTTTAAAGGAAAATGGATTTTAATTTAGATCATTTAAAAAGTTATATTTTGTTTTCAAATGATTTAAAAGTTAAATTAGTAAAATTATTTTATATTTAATTGAATTTAAGTCATTATAATAAATTGAATATTTATATTTTTATGAGAAAGTTTTATACTGATGGAACTTTTCTCTTTAGTAAATGGATTTTTCATTTCACTTATGGTTTAATTTAAAAAAAATATTCCACATATGATAATTGAATTTTGAAACATAGATTTGAATTTTGGAATTAGAATAATTAATGATATATAATAATTTTATCATAATTTTCAATTATAATGAATAGTGTCAATGTTAAAAATTAGCTGTTACTATTAATGTTAAAATTAGTTTACTAGAGGGTTAATCTAAATATATAATTGAAAAAGACCTAAAAACATAAAAGAAATCATATTTTATATAAATATTTTCACCTTATCTATTATAATTCTATGTGGTTAGAAATTTGGGTGCCTTTTGGAATGTGAAAAAATATGGGTATATCTTGGTTTTAAAAATAATCAAAGTATATCCTCTCACCAACTTATAAAAAGAAACATCATATCTTATACTAGGAAACCATCCTAAAAAGTGATCTTGGAGATAACCTAAGGATGTTGTCCGAAGAACTGGTATCATTCTTAACCAAGAATTTTAATATCCTTTTACTAATCATTAAAATATTATTATACTATTATAATATAATAAAATTAACATCAACGATATAATTATTATATTTTATTCAAATGGAATTAAATATATCCCTAAACTCTTCAATCAAATGTGCAATGAAAATTTTGATCATGTGTACGACAAACTATCGCCTTACAAAGAGATATAATTCTTTTTCCATCACCTAATATCACAGATGGATATTATGTTTTATTTGAAATATTTATCTGATATCTATGGAATAATTACCGTTTTAGAATTAGCCTGAATGGCCTGATGGCCTTCTTTTTTTATTGATTTCAGATAACCCCCTTTCAATAGATGAGGGGGAATCCATACAAGGCACATGGGATTAAATATTACATAACCCATAGTTCTGAGGGAAATATTCAGACTAATACTATATCGAACTGCTCCTTCCTAGCTTCTACATCATGATATTAGCTCCCTACCTTCAAATGGAGTGTTTGGATAGGCTTCCCTTTCATGAATAGGCTGGTCATAATGGAAATTCCACACCCTCCCTTTCAGAAAAATCCTCTTAAGAGGTTTCTCTGGTGAATGTGCCTGCTTTGAATCCTCATCTAGAGTTTGGTCCTTGTAGATTTTGTCTGGTCATTAAGCACAATTTCAGCTGGCCCAAAGTCCTTGAGGTGGAAAAAAGGAAATTATGTGACATTAAGGCCTTTAGTTGGCCTGAAATCTTTACAGGCCCAAAGGCCTTGGGTGGAATGAAGGCCTTAAGGGACCTAACCCCAAACAGGTGGCCCGAAAAACTATCTCCATGAACGATGTAATTCAATTTTCCATCTCTGGATTTTATGAATGACTCAAAAAATGTATATAATTAAGATATATGATATTTATATCATTTTTAACATTATACAGATAATTGAAAAATTATAAAAGTAATATTACCCAACCCCTTAAGTAAAACAAATATCTAAAATGAAGCATATATCAACAAAAAATAGAGATTTTAACAATGAATTATTAATAAATAGGTGAAAACTATTTTAAGTAAATCATAAATTTTAGGATAAATAGTAACATGGTTCTGAATGTGTTTTATAATAAATCTATATTTATAATATTATAGGTTAAAAGGAATAAAAACAATGTGGATACTTGAGGTAAGGGATTTTTGTCACACTTTTTTCATTGATAGAGACTCCATATTCACAACTTATTTCTTTTTTGGGGTGTATATATATCTTATGATTTTATTTCATGATTAATAACTTGAATATTGTGGGATATACAAAAAAAATATAATTTTATTTTTTTCATAGTGACTATGATTTAAAAGATACCAGCATGGTAAAGATTTTATATTACAATCTCACTGTTTGTCAAGAATGTTTGTGATTATAGTTTTTCTATGGGAATATTATGATCAATTCCCAAATAAAATAATTTATTTTAATATTAAATATTTATTTATATAGAATAAATATTACATTTCTTGTATTATTTCTTTATGTTCTCAGGATACTGAAATAATGGTTTTAATGAAAATCAACTTCATTTCTCTCTTCCATGGAATATACATTTTCATCAATGTTAATGATTCCAAAACAGGTTTTAAAGAAAGGATTTACTATCCTATTATGAATTTTTAATTAATTTTATTACCATTGTATAATGTTTTATAAAATTATTTTAAAGAAAATTACTTTCTTTTTCCGAAAAAGGCGTTTTTTATTGTTTTTAAAAAATGTGAAAAGACTATTATTTTTAACATATATGGCTTGAAAAATATTTCCCAACATCATGAATGCTATATGAATTAATGATTCCCTTATATGTATCCAATTTATTTTCAAATAAATTTTTTAATTAATTGTTTAGAAAACTTTAGTATTTTAAATTTGTTATTTCAAAATAGAAATGATATTTTACTAAGGAAACGTTCCAGGTGAGATATAGAAATAATTTTTCATTTATGGAAAGATACAGTAATGTTACGTAATATTTAATAAGGATATAATCCAATGATATAATCATTATTGATTCTCTAAATTATTTATCTTAATGATGAAAAGACTTTTATTAAACCCATTTCTTTTCCACGGGTTATGTTATGATGACACTTTTTTGAAACCCATTTAGTTTTTAAGGGATATTATATTATCAATGTTTAATTTTATTTTGGAACATAAATTTATGGATTATATGATGGGTGGGACCTATATTTCCTTGCAATGAACTGGATAATGATTGATATTTAATGATCTAAAATGGTATATGATAGGTCATCCAAATCTCAAATAATGAGGGTACATGAGTGGTTATCCCATGACTGAAAAAAATGGGTACACATGAGGTTATCCCTTTCTCAAAATAATAGGATACATTAGAGTCTATCCCAATCCTAAAATAAAAGGGTACACAGGTGGTTATCCCAATTCTAAAAGAGAGTGTACATGAGGTTATCTCAATCCTAAATCATGTTAATGGGTTGTTTTCCCATGAAAAATATGTTAGGAATGTGTAGGTGGGTACCATTGACATAGGATTTTATATGCTTCCACGTATATAAAAAATCAACGTCCTATGCTAATGGCATGCTCTCATGGATTTTTTTCTTCGATTAATTTTCTATTCAAGTCTTTTGAGTCACTAACATTTATTCCATGTATCATGATTATGATCTTTGATATGAAGGGTGTGGTTTTACGAATTTATTCTCATAATCTCAAACCATCATGATCGGTTATCTTAATATCACCATTTTTTATCCTTACTAAGTACCTGACCCATTCCTTTGTTATCCTTATTTCCCCAAGGTTATGATGAAATTTATTATGTGTTATATGTCTATAAATAGTTCTATTTATTGAGAAATTTTCCACATCCTGACCAAATCCACTGGGTCCAAGATGAAATTTCACATGACCTCATGCTCACCTCCCAACATGCAAGAGGCTGCCGACTAGAAACGAGGGTCTATGACTGATAATGGGGAGACAATACTCTCTATGTTATGTCATTGAGAATAATAAAAAATAAAAATAAAAAAAGAATGAATTTAAAAAATAGTGTAAATACGAAAACTAGAGATGACATAAAAGGTTTAAAAATATTGTCTACCAATGTGGAATGCTGACTACCGGAGCCGAAAAATATATTTTTTTTATTTCAAAAGAACCACTTTGAGGTTAAGCGGTAACCACAATACAAATGGGAACCAAAATAAAAAATTTATACCAAATTTGAAATTCAAAAAAGGGACACCCAACCCGAGGAGGCTTCGAGCCATGAGCTTCCCATGACAGAAAGCTGGCCTTATCGCATATAATCACCCCTGAGCCTATTGAACTATCATCATCATTATCTCCATCCATAACTGAAAGTGCTAGTTATTGGAGAAAACACAAACAAAAAAATATATCTGTTCAATTTAATTGAAAATCATCAAATATCCCCACCAAAATCATCGCCTATAAACAACACCGCCATCCAAACACCACCCAACAGAGGCCGAAAGCACATCAACCACATTAACTCAAACAGAACCCAACCAGAAATGGAACCATCACCAACCAAGAAACAGAATCATTCAAAGATGACAGAAATCCAAAAAACCAAACCATATCCAAATTCGAGGCTGCAGACACCAGCTGATAATTCTTCATACACCCACAGAAGAACTCCAATTCAAAGATCAAAGAAGACCACCGAGCTCGAATGGAGAGCTGGACTGGACTCCTATAACACAATGACCGAACGAGCGCATATCCCAAAGCCTCCTTGAAACCATCACAACAGTCCGACCTGGAGAGCAGTGAAGGCACATAAAGCCAGAGCATCGATTTGGGCATGTCCTTGACAGCAAAGCATCCTCACTAGGACCACTAACCGAAACCATCGAAGCCACCACCAGCCTAAAGGTACTCCTTAAAATGAAAATCTGAAACTTCAAGCCCTCAACAAGAACCACCACAGCTTGAATCAAACCGATGAATGTCACGCCTCTTGAATAACAGCCGACCGAACAATCAGAACCTCCCAAATCCTTTAGACACCACTAAAGAAAACCGATAAGGAATGCGACTGAAGAACCAGAATCCAGAGTAGACATTAAAGGGTAAATGACTCCATAGAAAAGAGCAATGATGCCTAAGCACTGATCCACCTTCTAATCCATTCACTACAGGGTCCTTTTTCATCTCCAAGTCTCTCGCGAAATCTAAAATAATTTTGAAAGGGTTGACTATGGTGTGAGTACAAGGCTCAGTAGGACACCACCAATTCATCCCGGACCTAATATTCTCATGTATATAAGTGTATACCATTAAAATAATAAATGTAGGAAAACACATAAAAATAAAATCAAATTCTACCGGTAGTGTGCTAACCAAGAGAGCACAACCATCGACCGTACATGCTTCATCATCATATAGGAATATAACTGAATGAGTTGGAGGAAACACATCACCCCTGCACGGAATCCTTAGGATGTTTTTGAGATGATACTATGCATCATATATCCATTAAGTGGACCATGTCCCCAGATCATCTAGAAGATATGAACATGTGTACTCACATCGACTAGGTTATCTCATGGTGAATGACACGTGGCATCAAGGTGTCCTCAAGAACACCCTCAACACGATGCCATGGTTTCCTCATACCTCCACCCTCTTGTTAGGTCCCTCGTCACTATAGTTGAAAACAAGTGTTCACCCCCCCAATAGGAAAAATAATTCATGAAGGTCCACCTATCCCAAATACCACTAACTACCAATAGGGCATGGTAATGCATATACCATCCAATCACACAAGTCGACATAATATATCAACATGAGTATATAACACCATACATGACAACATGTGATCATAATTAAATATGTATGAAAGATACACTTTATCACTCGTGGAATCATAACAGTTTCTATGGGCTACACACACCCACATGTGATCACAATCAAGAACGATTAATTTAAAAGCCATAATTATAATTATCAAAGCACAAATTGTATCCATGTAACCAAGAAGGTAAATAACTTCCTACCTGGAATGTCATAAATACCTCCATGATATTTTATTATTTTTTAAAGTGACATGTCAAAGTCTCATGTTTTCACCACATCGGTTCTTGAGGTTTAGTAGAGGATTTCCTCGATTCAAAAAATTTATTTTTATTTCAATGAAATAAACATCATGTGTGATAGTTAATTATCATTATTAAAAAATTAACAAATTATCCTTTAATTTATCACATGTAATGATAAATTTTATTTACTTTTTTACCCTTCAATAATTCACAATAAATACTGATTTATGACTTTTAATTGAATTTTATCATGTGCAATGATAAATTAAATAATTAATTTAACATTTTTAAAACATCACAAAAAATGATAAACATTTTTCATATGTGTTCATAATTTAAATTATCATATTATGATTTTTTAAAACATCACATAAAATGCTAAACACTTTTCATTTGAGTTGATAATTTAAACTATCATTTTATCATTTTTTAAAACATCACATAAAATGATAATCATTTTTTATATGAATTGATAATTTAAATTATCATTTTATTATTATTAAATCATATGAAATGATAATTATCTTCATTAGAAAATTAAAATGTAATGATAATAATGATTTACAAAATATTAATTTATCATGTACGTTGATAATTTTAATTCCCATCGAATCTTTTAAATTATCCTAATTAAATCAATGTAATTATCTTTAGACTATTACTTTAAATTATCTAGGTCAAATATATCATATAATTATTTACCGATCTCCATATAATATTGATAAATAAAATTGTAATAATTATCATTGTTTATTTCACATAAATATTCATTAATAATTTTTCTTTAATCAAATTATTGCTTAATAATTTCTTTTATATTGTTGAGAAGAGAGAATAAAGTAATGGAAGAAAAAAAGTAAAAATAAAATAAGTGAAAGAAACACACACCAGGGGCCCCACTAATATTTCCGCACATGATGGGGTCATGGATGCTGGAGGAAAATGCTGTGGAAAAGTCAAACAACATCACCAATGTTATGAAATGGATACCCAATTTTAGTTTTCACTTAATTAGATCCACAAAAAAACATAATAATCAGTTTAGTTATAAATAAAACGCAAACTCCTGTGTTATTCATTTCACGAAATTAATACCCAATTTTTAATCCGTTATTTAATAAAAAATTCAATTGAGAGTTATTTATTTCTCCCATTAAAATTATTTCCACTAAAACAGATTAAAATAGAGAATAAACGAATGTTTTTAAAATCATAACTCATCTAAAATATTGGTTTCGGTTGATGTAATAGCGTAGAACAATGTTGATGAATTGTGTAATAATGTTTCTTAATGTATTTAATAATTTTACACAAAAATTAAATTATTTCAAAAGGCTACTGAAAATAGAAGTTATACCCTCCAGAGGGCATACCACCTATTCCAGACCCAACAGTAGTATCAGATTTCTTGTATGGAATAGTGTTAGAGAGATATTATTGATTTATTATTCAAAAAATGGAATAAACAATTAATTAATAATAAAATATTATTTTTGTGACCACGACCTTCAAACATCCAATTCCTTCAAATGTTATACCCTTACAAGGGTATACACGACATCCAAGACTCCTCGGTGGTCACATATTCCAAATCTGATTCACAATTATGGAGTTATTCAATTATCTTGAATACTTTTTCCATGCTTAAAATAATATATTTAAAATTTTTATTCTATCTTCTCTGAGGCTTTAAATACCTCAAACACTTTAACAAACTCAGTGTTTAACTTCGAATATTATTTAATTTTATATTTAATTGTATTAATTGGGATTTGTTTCCTTTAGCGATGAATTTAACAAAAACACAACATTTTTTGCGGATAAATTAGTTTTTTACAATTATTAATTTTTCATAAGAGAGTTTCATGATTAATGGTAAAAAAATTTAGATAATACAATTATCACCTTCTATATACTTCTCATCCTCGAGAAGTATCTTTTGGTGTCTTACTTGGACAACTAAATCCCCTGAGTTTGAACATCAGACTCACATTCCCACAACTCTTCCTGGAACCCCACATGCCGCCACCGAATCTGAACTAATAGTATAATTTTTTTGGGACTTTTTCTGACATTTATTTGTAATCCAAATGGATAGACATCCTATGATGCAACAAGATTCAACACAACATCCTTGCAATCGACAACATGCATTAGATCGGGCATGTAACTATAACACTGAGAAAATATGGAACACATTTTTCATACCTTGGTAGTGAGAAGGTAATTCCAGATGATACACCACTACTCTTATCTACAGAGTGAGTCTCTCTTTAGTCTCTCACTAAAAGAATCATTGACTACCAATCTCTCATATAGTAGGGTTTCATGTCATCATTTAATGGAATATTAGTGGATGGAATGTTAATGAAACATAACTCTATTGTTAAATCAAGTCAAGTAATAGCTCACAGATATAAGGAAATTGAAGTATCAAACGGGGAAGATGATTAAAAGGATAGGCTCAAGACCGTACCTCATATAGTAAAAAGTTCCTTATCTACATCAGTTGGTGTTAGATATATATCATATACAATGCCTTCCACTGTCCAGTGATCATATCTGTGACTTTCCTGAGTCATAATTGTTAAGGGATTCTATATCACCTACTATGGTTCTCCATTCGACCGTTGGCCCCCTGGCCGTGTTGGCCTCCCATTCCTAAATGATACTCTAGAACAAAACCTCTAAATGAGTCATATCCTCCTGCATTTTTGTCACTAGATCTGGGGTTCCATTCACACCATACTATAGTGTCAAAAATTCCTAATGTTAAAACATTTCGGGTCACTATAAGATGGAACTGAAGAGACAGAACTCAGCTACAATTTCATGCCACTAAAATACTGTATATTCCTAAACTTACTCATCCTTCCATTATAAGAGGTGTTCCAAATGGTAGTGGATGATCCAACTGTATTATTGGTGAAAGACAAGAAAATTCTAGCTATTAATCCATCCTCAAGAATACTCTCAATGGTTAGCAACTTCATCAGAACCATCGAGTATGAAACTAGGTCGAAACTTCGAACTCAACCTATAAGGTCAGGTCGAAGACTAATTTCAGACTTCCTAGAATTCGATGAGTCATTACCAACCAGAAGTGGTGAATGATGGTGGTATTGATAAAACATGTAGAGAATGTAGGTATTATAATGCCACCCTAATGGAGCTCCATAAACTTCTGTGCTCAATTGATCTTCAAAAGTCAAGGAAAAACTCACTAAAAATCAAGGTCTTGAAAACCTCCAATGTCAGACCCTCACGTCATCCAACATATCCCGGAACTCTCCACAAATACCTAGCAGGTCCCTATAACATGAAGGTTACGTGCTTCACCTTCCAATCAGATGGTGTCTTTAGAAGGTCAAAGATTCCCTCTATGATATCCAACCAATCCTCAATATCATTAGGTACACCAGTGCCCTGGATGGATGGAGTATGTTAGAGATGGCAATCCACCATGTATTCAACCATGGACCTTGGCGCGACTGATAACGAACTGGCGGTACCACCATTGGAGCTGGTGCATGGATGATCTTAGGATTAGCCTACTCTGTTTGAGGTCCCACCAAATGTCTACAAGGCAGTATCTTCTCAAACAAAAAGAGTATTAGGAACAACAAAATTCTTAAAAAGT
Organism: Viscum album; assembly: GCA_963277665.1. Lineage (NCBI taxonomy): Eukaryota > Viridiplantae > Streptophyta > Magnoliopsida > Santalales > Viscaceae > Viscum > Viscum album. The sequence continues at coordinate 93,972,083 of OY728125.1, forward strand.
CTAAGGGATCAAATTGTTTTCATTAAATTAATCTATGAGATCAAACATGGGTTTCCAAGGAGTCTACCCTTATCCCATGGTATATCCTTATAACACTAACCCTTGTCCTCATCCTTGCAACTTAGTCACATTAATTATATATACGCCAACACAACAACATAATATGTTCAACTAATAAATGAGAATGAAGATATATTACACAACAAGGTAACACAAATATATCACATAGAACAAACTATCCTAAATAGATAGTACAAATCAAGTCATTTAATTAATGAACTACTATGTAGCAGAACAATAGGTATATATGTTGCATGTGAACCTACATGCCAACTCATGATGTTAGAACCTATAAAAAATCATAAATCACATATAACATTAGGTACGTAACCCAAGGTGAATCAATAGTAACAACAGGTCATAAATTCCCCACTTTATAGAAACATAGAGGTCCACTATGTGGTGGTTTCCAAACACTGATATAGTTCTCTTTCCTGAGTCCCAACAATCATAACTCCCATCTAACCGTAGCCAAACCTAGACAAATAGAAGAAACCTGTTAGTAAAAACCCAATCATCTGATACCATTTTGTAACATCCCAACCTGAACCGTCGGGTCCGAGATGAAATGTCAAATGACCTCATGTGAGCCTCCTCGTATGCAAGAGGATACCGACTAGTAGTGAGGGTATATGTCTAATAATGGAGATATTGTACCCTCTGTGTCATGCCATCGAGATGGATAAAAAATAAAAATAACAAGATAATTAATCAAATAAAAAAAGTAAATATGAAAACGAGATATGACATTCATGGTTTATAAATACGAGCTCCCAAAGAGGAAAGATAACTTGAGCAACAAAATGTGGATGATAAATAAAACAACTGTAGGGTCCTCCAGTGTCTGCTTTAGTCTACCATCCATCCCAGTTCTAAGATCCACCTACTCATCCATTCACCACATGGCCCTTTCCCTTCTCGAAGTCTCTCATGAAATATTCAAGGGCATCGAAATACCCGAGTAGGGTGTGATTACAAGACTTAGTATGACACCATCAATGCTTCATTGAACTGATATTATAATGCATACAATTTTACACCATAATAATAATAAATACAAGAAAACACATAAAAATACAATCAAAACTGAGTTGTAGTGTGCTAACCAAGCTGCCACATCCCCCGACCGCACCTACTTCAGCTCCATACCAGAAGATAACTGAATGAGTCAGATGAAACCAATCACCCCTGGTACAACGTCCTCACGATGTTAAGGAAATGATACTCAACATCATTTAAACATAATGTAGACTATTTCACCCAGATCCTATATAAAAGATCAACTTGTGTACTCACATTATATAGTCTATCTCATGGTGAATGAAACTTGGCATCAAGGTGTCCTTAAGAACACCCTCAACATGATTCCATGGAATCTTCATACCTCCACCTTGTGATCAGGTCCCTCATAACTATGATTGATAATAAGAATTCATCCCCAATAGAGGATAAATAATTTATGATGGTCCACCTATACCATATACCACTAACAAAAAACAAGTCACGATAATACATATACAAGGAAAGCACATAAGTAGGTATAATATATCACCATGAGATTACATCACCAAACAAGAAAACATGTGATCCTAATAAAATATATATGAAAGAAACATTCATATTACTCTTGGAGTCAAAATATTTTCAATGGGCTACACACACCCACATGCGATCACAATCATCCATGATCAATTTAAAATCCAAATTATAATTATCAAAGCAATAATTGTAAAAATAATCCCAAAAAGGTAAGGAACTTCCTACCTCGAATGTCGGAAAGACCTCCTTGCTATTTTTTTATCATTAAAAGTTACCCATCAATGTCTCAAGTTAACTGAATATCGATGCTTGAGGTTTAGAAGAGGTTTTCATAGATAGATAACCTTTATTTTTATTTGAATGAAATAAACATTATCGAAGATAGTTTTTTATCATTCTTGAAAAATTTTCAAATTGTCCTTAAATTTATCGCACACACTGATAAATTTTAATTATCACTTTAACCTTAAATAAGTCACAAGAAATAATTATTTATGACTTTTAATTCAATTTTATCACATACATTGATAAATTAAATAATTATTTTATCATTATTAAAATGTAACATAAAATGATAAACATTTTTCTTATGTGTTGACAATTTAAATTATTATTTTATCATTTTTTTTAAATAACATAAAATGATAAACAATTTTCATATGTGTTGATAATTTAAATTACCATTTATTAATTTTTTAAAATATCACAAAAAATGACAAAAACTTTTCATATACATTGATAATTTAAATAATCATTTTATCATTTTTAATACATATACAATGATAATTATCTTTATTGGATAATTAAAATGTGATGATAATAATCATTTTGAAAATTTAAATCTATCACTTATGTTGATAAATATAATTTCCCATAAATATTTTAAATTATCCTTTGTAAGTCGATGTAATTATATTCAGACTAGTATAGAAAATTATCTCTATCCATAATATCAGATAATTATTTAAATATCTCCCTATAATTTTGAGAAATCAAAATTTGATAATTATCATTAAATATTTCACATAAATATTCATTTAAAATTTTGGTTTCATAAAAATATTATTTAAAAATTTCTTTTGTAATATTGTGAAGAGAGAATAATGTAGTGGAAAGAAAATAGTAATAATAAAATAAAGAAAAGAAACACACACCAGGGGTTCCACTCAAAGTTTCGTGCATGATAGAGTCATGACTTCCAGAGGGGAATACCTTGGAAAAGGGATATTACATAATCAATCTTATGAAATTGATACCCAATTTCAGTTTTCACTCAAGAGGATCCAACAAAAACTACAATAACCAGTTTGGTTATATGGAAACCCCAAAATCCCATGTTCTTCATTTAAAGAAATTAATACCTGATATTTAATCAGTTATTTAACTAAAAATTCAACGCAGAGTCATTTATTTTCCCCCATTAAAGTCATTTCTACTGAAACGGATTAAAACGAAGAATAAATGGATGTTTTTAAAATCATAACTCATCTAAAATAGTGGTTTCAGTTTGTGTAATAGTGTGGAACAGAGATAATGAACTGTGCAATCAATTTTTTTTAAACTGTATTCAATAATATAGCATAAAAATTAAATTATTCTATAATCCTACTAAAAATAAAATTTATAACCTATCTAGGGCATACCCCTATTCTAGACCCAGTGGTAGGCTCATATTTCTAATATGGAACACTATTTGACAGATATTAATGAGTTATTATTCAAAAAAAGGGAATAAATAATTAATTATTATTAAAAAGATTATTTTTGTGAGTGTAATGTTAAAACTTCTAATGCATAAAATGTTATAACCTTTCTAGGGTAAGAACAGCATACCAAACCCATTATTGGTTTTATATTCCTCATTCGATGCACTATTTTGGATTTATTCAGTTATCTTGAATAATATTTCAATGCATAAAATAATATATTTACTATTTTTATTCTGTCTTTGATATGATTTTTCAGACTCCAAAAAAGTTCACCATCTCAGTGTTTATCTTTGAAAAATATATAATTGCATATTTCAGAGTATTAATTGGGTGTTTTACCCTTCCATGATGTGTTAAAAAACTCAACTTTTTTGGTGAAAAATTATTTTTTTCCACTTATTATTTTATCATATGAGGTCATTACAATTAATTTATAAAAATCAGGATGTTACAAAATTAATGGGATAAACCTTTATATAGTTATGATCAAGTTGTTTATGTGTCCATGTTTTTAAACAAACTAAACTATTATGGTCCTAATTTGTGTTTTCATAAAATGAATGTAATATTCATCCTTTAATATATAATATATATTTATGAGAATTGTGGGTAAATATAGTGTTTATATAGGGATGTTTTAAGTAACCATTTGAAACATAGATGAGAAAAAATTAGTGATATTCCATGGGATATGTTGTCACGACCCGCCCTCGGGGTCCGTGCCGTGACTACCCCAAGCCCGCCTTCCATAGGCCAGGGGCTGGCGACTAGCACCAAGGCGTAAATCCCAGTAAAAAGGGAAGGCATTGCCTTTGAAAAGTAAACACACACCACAGAGTAAACAAGTGGAAAGTAAACACTAAGCAAGCAGAGTACAACTGAAAGTGCGGAAAAGTAAATGGGCCAGTATACAAACCCAAACTGAAAGTAAAAGCTGCTACTCCGAGCTGTCCACTGGAAATCCCACCTGAAGGGTGGGTACAGATAGCTCCTCTGCTCCACGGGTCCCGTCGTCTGCTCCGTGCACGTCCCGCCCAGTGGTCCACCTCCGGGTACCGTCCCGCTCTACAAGCCTCAGCTAAGGTCAACGTTGTCCGTCGTCTGCAACCAACACAACGTAGTGCGGGCGAAGCCCGTGCAGGGGTGAGTATAAGCTACTCAGTAGGGACCCCGAGACCCCTGAAGGTCTCTCAAATCCACAAAGGATAAACCACGAAGAAAAGTACAATCACGAAGTAACAACCGACACTGCTTAGGTATATGCCCATACATATACCTAAGTCATCAATTAAAATACGCTCCAACCTCCGAGCCCAAGTACAACTCAGTCCACGCAGGAAAGTATACATATTCCACATAGGAAAGCAAAATATAATCCACACAGGATTGCACAACACAATCCACACAGGAAAACAACAGGATTCAGCTCACACAGGTATACTTCTTCAAGGACGAAAAAGATGATCACTGATCCATCTAAGTCGTCGGACCCACGAAGGATCGATAGGTAACTAACCCCCGCAAAGACCCACACAAGATCGGGCTCACACAGAACCTGTAGGCGTTGGCTCACACAGAACCGCTGAGCGCAAGGACCCACACAGGATCGGGCCCACACAGGACCTGTAGCACTGATCCACGTAGGATCGCTGAGTGCTGAAGTCGTCGTCGTCGAATCCACATAGGATCTCTGTACTGTCGTCGTCGAATCCACACAGGATCTCTGTACTGTCGTCGTCGCAGTCACAGTAGCAGTCGTAGCAGTAGAACAGTCGCAGCCAGCACTAGGGTTCCCGCACACAGCTAGCTCGTTCGGAGGGTCCGCTCCACGAGCCGAGAGGCTGATACATCAACTGTCACAAAGACCAGAGTTGGTGTATCCAAAAGTTCCGTATCGTCAACAGGAACTCAACGCAACAGACGGCGCGTCGATCGGACGCCCGGTCTGAGAGTTATTGGCATTTTCGTCTCCGGGGCCCGGTTGGTTTTTAAGGCAAAACCAACCCGACCGTACTCCACCTGCGTCCAAACCTCGGGCGGAGTATGCCAAAAGATCCGTCTCACTAAGAGAAACACTACGCGACTGACGGCACGTCAATCGGACGTCCGTAGCTCAAGATATGAGCGTTTCCGCTCCGAAGGCCCGGTTGGTTTCGTGAACGAACCAACCCGGCCGAACTCAAAGTAAACCGAAACCTTGAGTGCGATATACCAAAACGACCGTCTCGATCCAAGGATCGCGTTGCCCCAGACGGTTCATCATTCGGAGGTCCGAGGATCAAGTTATGAGCCAAAAACCGAATCTGGTTCGAAACGGGGGGGGGGGGGGGGTCCGGGTCCGGGCCGACCCGGCCCGACCCCCCCCCCCCCCCCCGGGGCGGCGCGGCGGCGCCTGGCGCCGCACATGGGTGGCACGCGGGGGGCTAACCCCCGCTTCTTCAGTAGGGCGGCGCGGCTTTGCCGCGCCGTTTGCAACAAATCGGCCCCCCACGTGGGGGCCGGTTTTGAATTAAACCGGGGGGCTGCTGCCCCCCCCCCCCCTTCCATGGAACCGCCCCCCTCATTATGAGGGGGGTTTTAAAGAACCGGCCGGGGAATTAAATTCCCCGGTTTTAAGTCATCGGGCCGGCCAGCTGGCCGGCCGGTTTGTACCAACGGGACCGGAAATTCCGGTCCCGCCTTTGACTTCCGACGCCGGCGGCCCGGCCGCCGGTCTCCTCTTCCACCGCGGCCCGGAACCGGCCGCGGTCTTCTCGTCCCGCCGCGGCCCGGAACCGGCCGCGGTGTTCGTCGTCCGGCGCGGTGCGACGGCACCGCGCCCCTTTCCCCGTGCCATGAATCCTTTCAACGCGGCGCGACGGCGTCGCGTTCTTGAAGATTTTTCCATGGCGTAGCGCGACGGCGCCGCGTAAATTATTTGTACGATCATCCGCGTGGTGCGACGGCACCACGCCACTTTGCTTCCACCGCAAGAATTAAACAAGAACAATGGAGGGGGGGTTCGGCCGTGTTCGTGCGGTCCGGCCCCCCTCACGTTAAAATAATAACGCAACTCAAAATAAAATCAAGTCACACGTTAGTCTTGATAAAATCACGATCAAGAATAAAATAAGGAAACCAAAAGAAATCGACAACCCCTACCTTGGGTTTAAGATTCGAAGATTCGGCTACGCTCCGTGGAAGATGGCGTCGCGGAGGTCGGGTGTCGCGGTCGTCGTTCGTCAAATCCGTTGACGAAGAGTTATGCCCGAAGAGACACGTCGTTGGCGGATCTTCGTTTGCCGACGAAGAAGGTCCGAGGAGGGTGAAGAGGTCCGAAGATACCGGGTCGCCGAGTCGATGATCCTTGACGAAGTGTTGTAGTTCTTCGTTGAGAATGAAGACGTTCTTCGCCGGAGAAGATGAAGTTCTTCAAGAGACTTAGAGCTCTCTCCTCCAATCCTCAACACAACCAACCTAACCCCCAAAAATAAAATAAGCTAATCTTATTTTATTAAGACATTCTATGAGTTCAAAATTTCAAAACTTAATTCCATTAATTGGATTAGTGTGTTGGCATGATTAAAGTGAGGAGAGGGAAAGTCACCCAATTAATGGGAAGTTTAAAGGTTAAGATGAGTTACACATCTTAAGTGGGGGGTTTAGAGGAGTTAGGGAAGGTGAGGGGTTGGGCTCGTGTGGGCCCCACCCCACCTTTATTCTCTCAAGGGTAGTTAACAACAAGTAGGTCCCACCCAACTTCCACACATAGGTTAACAACTTAGAATATGAAATAAAATTGTAACACAATTTTATTACTTCACATTTAACTCCCCTTTTTTTAACAACTCCTCCTCAGCAAACGCACCTTCGGGAAAAGTCCTCTTAACCAAAAATCGGCGCTGCGAGTTCATCGGTGCCCTCGGATTTCAATTCCGAGCACCGGATCAAAAGTTAGGAATTCTCGCTCGTTCGTTCACTGAACGTACCCGAGCCAAACTTCGGAAATTAATTCCGGGCACTCCGGGCCTCGGAATCAGGTGCCGTCTGAAACCGCGCTCTTGTAAAATTATAAAGAAAATTAAGAAAAAAATTTCCTTGAGTTTTACGGGTCTTTACATTACTCCCACCTCAGGGCTTTACGTCCCCGTAAAGATACAACAAAAACTAGGGAAACAAATGAGGGTACTGAGCACGCATCTGAGCCTCCCGCTCCCATGTGCTCTCCTGGAGATTCCCGTGCTGCCATCTGATGCACACAAGAGGAATCGATCGCCCACGCAGGACCCGCTCCTGTCGATCCTCTATCTCCACCGGGATCTCCGTAAAAGTCGCCCCATCGTCAACATCAAGCTCCCCATGATCAATAATGTGCGTCGGGTCGTGCACGTATCTCCTCAGCTGGGATACATGGAAGACGTCGTGCACCCGGTGCAACTAAGGTGGTAGAGCCAGGCGATAAGCCACCTCACCAATCCTGCTGAGAATCTGGAAAGGTCCGATGAAGCGCGGAGATAACTTGCCGCCTCGGCCAAATCTCCGAATACCACGTCGAGGTGAGACCCGCAAGAAGACGTGGTCGCCATCCTCGAACTCCAGTGGCCTCCGCCTCCTGTCAGCGTATGACTTCTGCCGGCTCTGAGCTGTCCTCATCCGCTCCTGGATGACCTGGACCTTCTCTGTCGTGGCCTGGACCATCTCCGGTCCCACCAGTGCTGACTCCCCAGGGTCTGTCCAGCACAAAGGAGATCTACATGGTCGGCCGTACAACGCCTCGTACGGTGCCATCCCGATGGTGGAGTGGTAGCTGTTGTTGTATGCGAACTCCACCAAGGGTAGGTGGTCCTCCCAGCTACGACCAAAGTCGAGGACACATGCGCGGAGCATGTCCTCGAGAGTCTGAATGGTCCTCTCCGTCTGACCATCTGTCTGAGGGTGAAAAGCTGTGCTAAGACGTAGCTGCGTCCCGAACGCCTCCTGTAACCCCTTCCAAAGCCGGGAAGTACAGCGGGCATCTCGATCGGAGACGATAGATGATGGCACGCCGTGGAGCCGCACAATCTCCTGAACGTAGAGACGTCCCAAGCTCTCCACTGAGCCCTGCTCTCTAATGGGTAAGAAGTGTGCCGACTTGGTGAGTCGGTCAACAATCACCCAGATGGAGTCGTGACCTCTGGAAGTGCGTGGAAGTCCAGTCACGAAGTCCATAGATATGCCGTCCCACTTCCACTCCGGAACCTCCAAGGGCTGTACCAAGCCTGCTGGTACCTGATGCTCTGCCTTCACCTGCTGACAGGTGAGGCATCGAGAAACGAACTCTGCTACAGCCTTCTTCATGCCCGGCCACCAATGCTGTCGTCTGAGGTCCTGGTACATCTTCGCCACTCCAGGATGTACCGCTAAAGGAGAAGTGTGAAACTCTCTCAGCACTTCCTCTCGCAATGCGACTGGTATCATGGTACGTCCTCTGAAAAGGATGTCGTGCTCTGTTCCAAGGGAGAAACCATCAGGTGCCTGTCCCGAGGATATCTGTGCACGCCGTGTCTCACAGTCAGCGTCCCCGCGCTGTGCCTCCCTGACCCGCTGCAGTAGTGGAGGAGTGACTGTGAGAGACTGAAGAAAGGCTGCTCCATCACTATCCACGAAGGATATCTGCAAAGAGGTTAGCTGCTCCGTCGCCTCCTCAAGTAGCTGAATGCCCGTCCTCCTGCTGAGGGCATCGGCTACTACGTTCCCCTTCCCAGGAGTATAGACTATCTCAAAGTCATAGTCCTGGAGGAACTCGAGCCATCGTCGCTGTCTCAGGTTCAGGTCCTTCTGCGAGAAGATATACCTGAGACTCTGATGATCGGAAAAGACTGTAAAGCGCTCGCCCATCAGATAGTGTCGCCATGTCTTCAGAGCGAAGACCACTGCTGCTAACTCCAGGTCATGGGTAGTGTAGTTCTGCTCAGGCGGCCTCAACTGACGTGATCCATAGGCGATCACAGCCCGCTCCTGCATCAGAACACATCCGAGTCCTGTCCCAGATGCATCGTAGTAGACTACGTACCCTACTCCCTCCTCAGGCAACCTCAAGATAGGTGCGCTAGTCAATCTCTGTCTCAGCTCCTGGAAGCTCTGCTGACAACTGTCTGACCACACGAAGGGTTTCCCCTTCTTCGTCAAAGCTGTGAGTGATGCCGCAACTCTGGAGAAGTTCGGCACAAATCTCCGATAGTATCCAGCTAGTCCCAAGAAACTCCGAACCTCAGTCACGCTCATGGGTGGCTCCCATGCTAACACAGCCTCAATCTTCGCGGGATCCACTGCAACTCCCGCCTCAGAGATAACGTGTCCCAAAAAGTGGACCTCACATATCCAGAACTGGTACTTCGAGAGCTTACCATAAAGCTGGTGCTCTCGGAGTGTGTCAAGAACAACTCACAAGTGATAGGCGTGCTCCTCCTCTGTCGTAGAGTAAATCAGAATGTCGTCGATGAAGACCACGACAAACCGATCGAGGTATGGCTGAAAGATCCTGTTCATGAGAGCCATGAACACTGCTGGAGCATTGGTTACACCGAAGGGCATAACCAAGAACTCATAGTGGCCATACCGACATCTGAAGGCCGTCTTCTGCACATCCTCGTCTCTGACTCTGAGCTGATGATAGCCTGACCTGAGGTCTATCTTCGAGAACCACTGTGCTCCCTTGAGCTGATCAAAGAGGTCATCAATCCTCGGTAGCGGATACTTGTTCCTCACTGTCACCTGGTTCAGGCGACGATAGTCAACACAAAGTCGCAAGCTCCCGTCCGCCTTCTTGGCGAACAATATCGGGGAAGCCCAGGGTGAAACACTGGGTCGGATGAACCCCTTGCCCTGCAAGTCCTCCAACTGTACCCGTAGCTCTCGAAGATCGGCGGGGGCGATCCGATATGTTGGAGTGGATATCGGGGCTGTCCCGGGGTACAAGTCAATATAAAAGTCTACCTCTCTGCGAGGAGGTAGCCCTGGAACGTCGTCGGGAAAGACGTCCGCAAACTGATCCACCGCTGCAGGAAAACCAGGACTCCGCACGTCAACTGCTCCAAGGATAAGGCTAGCCAACTGATGAGTGATGGGCTGTCCTCTCCTCCGCGGAAGTCCATCATGTGCTGCTAAGGCTCCCTTCTCGCCGGTGAAGGTGAACCTGCTCCCGTCGGTGCGTACACATCGCACCTTGCGCCTAAAATAGTCAATCTGTGCATGGACCGTAGACAGCCAATCCATGCCCAAGATGACGTCGTAAGGCCTCGACGCTGCTACAAGAAGATCCCAGCTGAAGTTCTCGCCTCCTAGAGTAAGCTCACACTGCCGGCACCAGTGCGTAATCGTCGAGTCTGCTCCCGTAGGAGTCTCTAGCCGTAAGGATCGAGGCAACGGCTCTGTCGGAATCTCCGAGCTCCGAACAAGGGCAGCGGCTATGAAAGAGTGACTCGCTCCTGTGTCTATAAGAACTGCAGCAAGGGTGGAGTAGACATAGATAGTACCTCGAATCATCTCGGGTGCGCCATGGTCGTAGGCCTCTGCTGCCTGGAGCTGTGCCTGTCGCTGCCCGCCAGCTCACTGTGGTCGGGGTGGACCTCCTGGTGGTGGTGGTGGTAGAGCCTCAAAGCGTCGGCCACCACCAGCTGCTCGTCCAGCTCCTCTGCCTCGTCCGCCTCCTCCCTGCGGACCGCCACGGTCGACCCTCTGCCTCTGCCTCGGTGGTCCATCAACTGACTGCTGCTCCTCGGCACGACGGGTCGGGCAGTCGCGAGCCATGTGGCCCTGCCCGCCGCACGAGTAGCACTGTCTGCCCCTCGGAAGACTGGCTCCGCGCTGTGTGCCCCGCACTGCTGAGCCAGTGCCCTGAGGTCGTCGGCCCGAAGGTCTGGTCTATCTGGACCCCTGAGTCATCCGTCGACTGCCTGCTGCAGATGACTCTGCCACGTGCCGCCCTGCGGTGGGTCGCTGTGCTGGTGTAGACTCAGCAAGGAAGCTCTCGATCAGAAGGGCCCGCTCCAGTACTCCTGTCTGAGTCGGTATGCTGAGGGAGATCAGCGATGCCCTGATCTCGTGTCTCAAACCCTGCTCGAAGGTCCGGGCCCGGAAGAATGGGTCTCGTACCACGTCGGTCGAGTAGCGCGAGAGATCGGTAAATCTCGCCGAGTACTGGGCGACCGTCATGCTGCCCTGCCGCAGCTGTAGAAGCTCCTGGATACACACCGCACGAAGGGTGGCTGGGACGAACTCCGAGCGGAAGAGGCTCTCAAAGTCCGTCCAAAGAAGAGATGCCTCATCGTGCACCTGGAGCATCAAGCTCCACCATCGTCCTGCTGCTGCGTGTAATAGGCTCGCAGCGAGGATCACCATGAGGTCTGCTGGTGTCCTCACTAGCCTAAACACTCGAACTACTGCCTCCAGCCAATCCTCTGCTGCCTGGGGATCCGTCTCCCCGCGAAACCTGGGCGGTCGCTGGCACTGAAACTCATGCAGTGCGCTGAGGCGACGTGCATCGTCAGCGGCTGCTGCTGGAAGCATCGGGGGATCGGCGGGTAAAGCTACCGCCGGTGCCACTACTGGAAAAGGGCCCTGCACCGAGGCCTCGTCGCTCGGTGGGCTGTCGTCTCGCTCGACTCTCGGAACCCTAGCTGGCTGCCGTCGTGGGGCCATCCTGTAAAGGAAACAGGTGCGCCACGGTTAGAACAGTATACCTGGTGAGCTGATAAAAGTAATCACAAAGAAAACTTTGAAACACACACGCAATCAATGTTTTCGTGCATTAAGTCGGAAATCAGAAGTCAGGGTCCTGGTGTACGGATACGTTGGCCGCCGCACCAACACTGGACTCCCTGGACTGATAACCACACTCAATACGCTAAACATTATTGCTTCACATAGAAAAGATCAGAGTTCGCGGTAGAACCGGACTCCTCTGATACCAATTTGTCACGACCCGCCCTCGGGGTCCGTGTCGTGACTACCCCAAGCCCGCCTTCCATAGGCCAGGGGCTGGCGACTAGCACCAAGGCGTAAATCCCAGTAAAAAGGGAAGGCATTGCCTTTGAAATGTAAACACACACCACAGAGTAAACAAGTGGAAAGTAAACACTAAGCAAGCAGAGTACAACTGAAAGTGCGGAAAAGTAAATGGGCCAGTATAAAAACCCAAACTGAAAGTAAAAGCTGCTACTCCGAGCTGTCCACTGGAAATCCCACCTGAAGGGTGGGTACAGATAGCTCCTCTGCTCCACGGGTCCCGTCGTCCGCTCCGTGCACGTCCCGCCCAGTGGTCCACCTCCGGGTACCGTCCCGCTCTACAAGCCTCAGCTAAGGTCAACGCTGTCCGTCGTCTGCAACCAACACAACGTAGTGCTGGCGAAGCCCGTGCAGGGGTGAGTATAAGCTACTCAGTTGGGACCCCGAGACCCCTGAAGGTCTCTCAAATCCACAAAGGATAAACCACGAAGAAAAGTACAATCACGAAGTAACAACCGACACTGCTTAGGTATATGCCCATACATATACCTAAGACATCAATTAAAATACGCTCCAACCTCCGAGCCCAAGTACAACTCAGTCCACGCAGGAAAGTATACGTATTCCACATAGGAAAGCAAAATATAATCCACACAGGATTGCACAACACAATCCACACAGGAAAACAACAGGATTCAGCTCACACAGGTATACTTCTTCAAGGATGAAAAAGATGATCACTGATCCATCTAAGTCGTCGGACCCACGAAGGATCGATAGGTAACTAACCAACACAAAGACCCACACAGGATCGGGCTCACACAGAACCTGTAGGCGCTGGCTCACACAGAACCGCTGACCGCAAGGACCCACACAGGATCGGGCCCACACATGACCTGTAGCACTGATCCACGTAGGATCGCTGAGTGCTGAAGTCGTCGTCGTCGAATCCACATAGGATCTCTGTACTATCATCGTCGAATCCACACAGGATCTCTGTACTGTCGTCGTCGCAGTCACAGTAGCAGTCGTAGCAGTAGAACAGTCGCAGTCAGCACTAGGGTTCCCGCACACAGCTAGCTCGTTCGGAGGGTCCGCTCCACGAGCCGAGAGGCTGATACATCAACTGTCAGAAAGACCAGAGTTGATGTATCCAAAAGTTCCGTATCGTCAACAGGAACTCAACGCAACAGACGGCGCGTCGATCGGACGCCCGGTCTGAGAGTTATTGGCATTTTCGTCTCCGGGGCCCGGTTGGTTTTTAAGGCAAAACCAACCCGACCGTACTCCACCTGCGTCCAAACCTCGGGCGAAGTATGCCAAAAGATCCGTCTCACTAAGAGGAACACTACGCGACTGACGGCACGTCAATCGGACGTCCGTAGCTCAAGATATGAGCGTTTCCGCTCCGAAGGCCCGGTTGGTTTCGTGAACGAACCAACCCGGCCGAACTCAAAGTAAACCGAAACCTTGCGTGCGATATACCAAAACGACCGTCTCGATCCAAGGACCGCGTTTCCACAGACGGTTCGTCATTCGGAGGTCCGAGGCTCAAGTTATGAGCCAAAAACCGAATCTGGTTCGAAACAGGGGGGTCCGGGTCCGGGCCGACCCGGCCCGACCCCCCCCCCCCCCCCCCCCGGGGCGGCGCGGTGGCCGGCGGCGGCGGCGGCGGCGGCGGGCCGCGGCGGCGGCGCCTGGCGCCGCACGTTGGTGGCACGCGGGGGGCTAACCCCCGCTTCTTCAGAAGGGCGGCGCGGCTTTGCCGCGCCGTTTGCAACAAATCGGCCCCCCACGTGGGGGCCGGTTTTGAATTAAACCGGGGGGCTGCTGCCCCCCCCCCCCCCTTCCATGGAACCGCCCCCCTCATTATGAGGGGGGTTTTAAAGAACCGGCCGGGGAATTAAATTCCCCGGTTTTAAGTCATCCGGCCGGCCAGCTGGCCGGCCGGTTTTTACCAACGGGACCGGAAATTCCGGTCCCGCCTTTGACTTCCGACGCCGGCAGCCCGGCCGCCGGTCTCCTCTTCCGCCGCGGCCCGGAACCGGCCGCGGTCTTCTCGTCCCGCCGCGGCCCGGAACCGGCCGCGGTGTTCGTCGTCCGGCGCGGTGCGACGGCACCGCGCCCCTTTCGCCGTGCCCTGAATCCTTTCAACGCGGCGCGACGGCGTCGCGTTCTTGAAGATTTTTCCATGGCGTAGCGCGACGGCGCCGCGTAAATTATTTGTACGATCATCCGCGTGGTGCGACGGCACCACGCCACTTTGCTTCCACCGCAAGAATTAAACAAGAACAATGGAGGGGGGGTTCGGCCGTGTTCGTGCGGTCCGACCCCCCTCACGTTAAAATAATAACGCAACTCAAAATAAAATCAAGTCACACGTTAGTCTTGATAAAATCACGATCAAGAATAAAATAAGGAAACCAAAAGAAATCGACAACCCCTACCATGGGTTTAAGATTCGAAGATTCGGCTACGCTCCGCGGAAGATGGCGTCGCGGAGGTCGGGTGTCGCGGTCGTCGTTCGTCAAATCCGTTGACGAAGAGTTATGCCCGAAGAGACACGTCGTTGGCGGATCTTCGTTTGCCGACGAAGAAGGTCCGAGGAGGGTGAAGAGGTCCGAAGATACCGGGTCGCCGAGTCGATGATCCTTGACGAAGTGTTGTAGTTCTTCGTTGAGAATGAAGACGTTCTTCGCCGAAGAAGATGAAGTTCTTCAAGAGACTTAGAGCTCTCTCCTCCAATCCTCAACACAACCAACCTAACCCCCAAAAATAAAATAAGCTAATCTTATTTTATTAAGACATTCTATGAGTTCAAAATTTCAAAACTTAATTCCATTAATTGGATTAGTGTGTTGGCATGATTAAAGTGAGGAGAGGGAAAGTCACCCAATTAATGGGAAGTTAAAAGGTTAAGATGAGTTACACATCTTAAGTGGGGGGTTTAGAGGAGTTAGGGAAGGTGAGGGGTTGGGCTCGTGTGGGCCCCACCCCACCTTTATTCTCTCAAGGGTAGTTAACAACAAGTAGGTCCCACCCAACTTCCACACATAGGTTAACAACTTAGAATATGAAATAAAATTGTAACACAATTTTATTACTTCACATTTAACTCCCCTTTTTTTAACAACTCCTCCTCAGCAAACGCACCATCGGGAAAAGTCCTCTTAACCAAAAATCGGCGCTGCGAGTTCATCGGTGCCCTCGGATTTCAATTCCGAGCACCGGATCAAATGTTAGGAATTCTCGCTCGTTCGTTCACTGAACGTACCCGAGCCAAACTTCGGAAATTAATTCCGGGCACTCCGGGCCTCGGAATCAGGTGCCGTCTGAAACCGCGCTCTTGTAAAATTCTAAAGAAAATTAAGAAAAAATTTTCCTTGAGTTTTACGGGTCTTTACATATGTATAAGGATTTTTCTAAGGATAATTCATTGTATAAGAAAACATTCAAGAATTTTGGTGAAGGATAGAGTGAGTGGTTTCCAAGGAATTATATCCCAATCAAGATAATACATGTGGATGCGGATCTAAAATAGATGTACCTATGGGTAATATCACTGAAAATGTCTTATTGGAATTTTACTTGACAATCACTTGGTATACGACAATTGGATATACTACACACCTTATTTGATAATCTCAAGGGACATGATTTATAAATTTAAATTTTTTCTAAAATCCATCAATAATTAATTGAATATATTATGACCATGAATGTCCATGTTTAATAGTAAGGTTTCATATATTTAAAAGATGGTGTCATGATTTAGGAATCCTATTATTGAATGGTCACTCAAATCAAATATGTTTAGTGGTAATGTTGACCAGTTTAGTTTTACAAAGAAATTAAAGATAGAACAATGAATTTTAGGTGGGGGCATGTGTGCTCAAATATTAAAGTAATCTATTTTCTCTTTGTTATATGTGTTAAAGAATTACATGAAATTTTTATTGTTATATTTATTTTTATCTTCAATGATTAAATTTTGAATTATAAGTGAACAAATATAATGGTACGATGATTTCCTTTAATTTATATTATTCCTCAGGAGTCGAAGTTTGTGGGAATGTGATTCCTAAAAATCATATTATTCTCCCTCAGTTATAATTTTATGTTAAATTTGGAAGGGAATGGATTTATCTACATAAATCCCATGGAAATTTTCTCGGAATAGATTTAAAATATGATATTCCAAACAAACTTATGATCATCAATTAGTGAGATGATAAATATAAAATTCTAATGAAAATTTCACCCATTTTATTGGTCTTGATTCATATCGAAAATAGTTTTTTAGCATAGACTGTTGGAGTTAAACTCAACATGGATGATATTCCTATTGAAAGGGGATTTTTTGATAAATTTCCATAATAATTTCATAGTCCTACATAAAATGGGAAAATGACTTCTCAATAGAATTCATATATAGGGATACACCAATTTCAGATACTCCTTAGAGAATGGACCAAATTGAGTTACAATAATTAAAAAAGAAACTATAGAATTATCTTTATAAGGTACTCAATTAGGTATGTGTTCCACCTTGAGGTGTAATTTTTCTTTTTATAATAATAATGATAAAATGATGTGAATATCCATTGATTCTCTAAATATTAACATGGTCATAATAAAAAAATTATCATCCAACCCATATTGATGAATTTTTAGATCCGTAGTGTGGAACTCAATACTTTTCCACAATAAAACTTAATTGTGGATATCATAAATTAAGGTTCAAGTATGAGGATATACCAATGAAAAAATCCCATATAATGTTTTCACACTGTGATTATATAGTGATTGCATTTTTAATTTATAATTCCCCAACTATCTTTATGGATTTAATGAATATAATCTTTATCAACTACATTGATTTGTTTGTGGTAGTATATATAGATGACATTATTATATATTAAATGTGAAATTAAGATCACAATGATCAATAAAGTATTTCATTGAATATCCTATATAAGGAAAAGCTATATGATAATTTTCTAAGTGTGAGTTTTGGATTAAAAAATTCTCATTATAAGGTCATATAATCTCAAGAGAGGGTATATCACAGGACTAATAAAATAAGGAGGCTATTAAAAATCAAATCATACTAACCATTGTTACTATGATCTGATGTTTTCTTGGTTTTTCTTAATATTATCAATAGTTTATGGATAATTTATTGTGGCTTCCCAAACAACCAACAAATTTTACATTGAAGGGATTTAAGTTCATATGGATGGATGAATAGAAGGAACTATTCAAGGATCCAATGTTATTTTTAGTCATCACACATATTCTGACATTACCCTATAATATAAAAAGTTTTGTAATATATAGTGATTCATAAATAAAGGGACATGGTTTTTTTCATAGTGAATGATATAGTTATTTCTTGATATTCATGTAAAATAATGGTTCAAGAGAAGAATTAACCAACTCTTTATTTAGATCAATCTATGGTAAATATTTTCATTAAAGATATAGATCAATTATATCTATGGAGAAAATTTTGAAATATATACTAATAATAGGATTTTATAGTGTATTTTCTCATATAAAGAGTTGAATATACTCTAGATAAGATTCTTAGAGTAGTGTAATGAATATAAATGATAAATACATTACCACATTGAGAAAGAGAATGAGGTGGACAATACATTGAGTTGAATGGATCATGATATCTTATTAATGATGAGGATTAAAAAGGTACAATATTAAGTGATTTTAAATGTATGGATATAGAAATATATATGCAAGAGGATAAATATTGTATTTCTCATATAAGTGTTCAATCATATTTCCATGTAATATTTTGAGAGGTGTTAAATGAAGAAATAGATATGTTGAAGAATGTGAGAAATTTTCTTATGTTTAACATTGATAATGATAGAATAAGAAGGTGGATGAATCATGCATGTCATTTGTATCTACTAGATTTGAAAAGTTTCTATTATAGGAAGCTCATAGTTCATTATTATTTGTTATTACTGGAATTACTGATATGTATAGAGATTTGGAAGATTATTTCTTATGGGACAACGTGAGGATAGATATTTCTAATTTTTTATCTTGGTTATTGATAATTATAAATTTTATAGACGAGGGAAAAAATTCTATCGTGGGTTTTCAACTATTAACCATACTAGAATATAAATTTGAAACATTGCCTTGAATTTGACATCAGACCAGAAAAAATATATAAAGGGAATAATTCTATATGTGATATAGTAGATCAACTTACAATGTTATAACACTTCATCCCTATCAAAGAGGATTTATCCCTAGGCCATATTTCTAAGATATACATTAAGTAAGTGGTAAGGTTTCAAAGAGTACAAAATTCTATCATATGTGATCGGGATGTGTGGTTTACCTTAGATATCTGTAGAAGTCTTCAATAGGAATTGGATAAAAAGATTTGTTTTAGCACAAAATATCATCATTTGAGAGATTTTTTCTCTGATAAAATATTAAAATCCTACAAGGTATTCATAGTTCATATTCTAGGGCCTTCAAATGTGGATTATATCAATACCATAATCTAATTTAATTTTCTTACGATAATATATTCCACTCAAGAATTCATATGGAACATTATGCAGCCCTCTATAGAAAGAAGGGAAGAACTCCAAAAAAGATGAAACGAAGTTATAGAACCAAATTTATTGAGACGTATTCTATTTTTGGAAATGGTAGAGAAATTTAGAGCTACTCAGTAGTATAGCAACGAAACATGGAGTTAGAAAAAAATGTCCCCTTACAACTATTGGCATGATCTGAAGGGTGAAGTTGGTGAGAAGGTATTTCTATAAAATTTTCCATGGAAGAATCTTAAGAGTATAAGGAAGAATGAAAAAAGGACTCTAGGATTGAATGGCCCTTTTCTATTCCTTATCAGGTAGAAAAAATGTTTTATTACTTGGTGATTCCACTGAACCTCTCTCAAGTTCAATATTTGATCCATTTATCTCTCTTGGGGAAGTACATATCTAATCCTTCCCATATACTAAAACTAAAAGTCATACTTGATCATTATCATTCGTAAGAATAATAATCTATAGAGATTTGGGATCATAGAGAGAATATGATATGAAACAATACCACTCCCTTAGTCATTGTTTTGTGGTGAAACCACAAACATGAAGAAGCTATGTGAGAACAAGAGGATAGGATATGTTCGGTGCATCCTCAATTTTTTATGTCATAGAGACAGAACATTGAGGGATAAATTCATTGGGACGGGGGGGGGGGGGGGGGGTATAATAAAACATCATAAAATATTATAATATATATATTTCAAATAAAATAAATTTCAGTGATAGCTTGTCTGACATGAAAAACTGCATTTCAGCAAACCAAAATATACTCTTAATATTATTAGTTAAACTCGATCATTTTAACCTAGATATTAAACATGTAGTTATAAATTGAATTATTTTTAAAAAAATCTATTGATAATGGTTTTAGATTAAGATAATATATCAATAAAATATGAATTAATTTTTTTTCATAAATTCTTTATATCTATTGAAAATACAGTTTCTAAAAAAATATTTTTAATAATTTTAATAAAAAACTAAAATGATTTTCTTAAAATTTATGAAAATAAATTTGTTAATTTTTTTAAATATAACTATTTACTTTCTCATAGGGTAAATGTTTGGTATTGTTTTGAAAATATTAATTTTTTATAAATAGTGAAAATACTGGTTTTTATTAAAAACATCATTTTCATTTATATAATTTAAAAATATAATCTTTGAAAAAATTGTTAAAAATTAACATCAATATAATTATAAAAAATCAATCCGATTTATTTAAATGTAATTAATTTAATATTGAATGTTGATATTATACTGTTTTGAACTTTTGAATGTTTCCTCTTTAGAAAACTGATTTTTCATCACATTTACAAGTTTAAAATTAAAATAAAATATTCTACTTATGTGAATAGAATTTGGAAAAATGGATTACATATTTTTAATTATAAATATTAATATCACTTAATAGGGTCAACATAATTTTTTTCATTTTGAATAGTAAAAACAGTCTAAATTAATTATCAGATTAATGATTAAAAAAGATTTACAAAGGGGTTAAAAAACAATATTAGAGAAAAATATTGTAAAGACATTTACAAATAATATTATATGGCCATATTTTGACCCTATATCATATACAGTTCTACAAAGATATATTGTGACATTTTTTGGAGTGTGGGAAATATGGGTATAAAACTTTCTTTTCAAAACATCTAAGTATATCCTCTCCCCCACTTATAAAAGGAACCCACCTATCATATCCTATCCACAAATAAAAAGACTATTTTTCTATCCCTAACTTAACAAATAACTAATTTACATACATCTATATTCTAGCACCCTTATTTTCATTAATAATCCCTACTAAGAAGTCTTTTGTTGCTAGCATAAGGAGGTTTTCCAAAGAATATGTATTATTTTAAAACTGGTATTTGTTTATTTCTTATTAAGCCTACATAAAATAATATAAAATAATGATAATTTAATAGAAAAATTACAGAAAATGTAATTATATTTTATTATCTTAATGGAATGCCCTATATCTATATACACTTCCATAAATGGGAAATGACACGGTCAATCTAGGGTATGGCTGGCTACCACCTCATGAATTAATGCAACTCATTTTCTATCACCGCTAATCAGGAAAAGAAATAATTATGGATTTAACCTATGAATATTTTATTTATTATGTTGTTATACTTTTTTAATTATAAGATCAAACCTACCTTCCTACCTTTCAAACCTTTGGAAAACGACAATGTTTCTCATGTAGATGTGTAGACCATCACCTCCACGAAGCGATGTGATACATTTTTAATTTTATTTTGATATGGATGGAAATTATGAAAAATTAAATAATATATATGAAATATATGACATAAAAATGATTCTGTAAATGATAATTAATATTTTAATTTCTTTAGTTACAACTATTGAGAAAATAGACACAACGTTCAAGCGTACATATGACCTACCTTCTCCATGAATGGTGTAATTAATTTAACTATTTATGACTATCATGAATGAAAACGAACATTTTTATAATGAATATATATATATATATAATAATTATATCATGTTTACAATTATTTAGATAATTTATTAATGAAAAATTTAGATGGAATGAAACTACCTAACAAAAAAATCATGAAAAAAAGCAGATATCACCTGAATAATGATTTTAATGAAAAAGGGTTAATAAACATGTGATAACATGTTATTAGTAAATAATATATGGTATGATACATATGAATATTATTATATAATATATTTATAATAAACCTATATTTATTTTATTTTTGGTTTGAATATATTTGGATAAAGTCAAGACATGATGAAATGGATTTTCTTCTCACTTTTGTTTCCCTGAGACACATGCCATATTCACAAGTTCATTTTTTGTGTGGTGTATATACTAAACATGAAATAATTTGATGATTATTATCCTGAATTTTACTGGATATAATCATCCATATAAGGTTCATTCTTTTAGGGGTATTATAATTCATATGTTAACAAATTGGTAAAGGATTTATGATACAATAACATTGTTTATCAGGAGAGTCAGTGATTATGATTAAAATGTTGAAATATAATCATATACATATTAGTGATAAAATTAATTTCATTCTCAAATGGACATTTTTAAAGGATTCATGTTTCTATTTTGTTTGTATCTCTCTAGGTACTCATTATACTGAATGAATGTTTTTTTAATAATAATTATCTTTATTTCTATATTCTATCCAAAATAATTTCAATTACATGTCAATATTTTAAAAATATTTTTTAAAGAAATTTTATAAAATTTTAAAATTACATTTTGAAGATATGTTTACAATTTTTTTGATTTAGAGAAATATTTTAATAGTAATATTTTTATCATTTTAAAAATAAGTCCCTATTTTATTTTTTACCCAAAATTTGAAATGAATATTTTTCTAATTTTTATGAAACGAAGGTTATTTACTACCATCATGAAAAATCAATGATTTAAGGATAAAATTATAAGTATACATGATTATTTTTATAGAAATTGTTTTCTTTAATATGTGGGTAATTTGTATATTTTAACAAAGTTATTTCAAAATAAATAGGATATTTTTATCAAGAAATATTTAACGCAATTTCTCAAAATTATTTTTATTCTAATATAACATCCTTTGATATTACATATTATTTTAAATGGATATGATCCAATGAAAAAATCCAAATTATTCATACAAATTATTTATGTTTATGGTGACAAGATGTTTTTTAAACACATTCATATTTCACAGGTTATGTTATGATGAAGTGTTTATGAAACCCATTTATATTCTATACATTATGATAGGATGGATGTTTAAGATATTGGAAACAAATGTACGGAATATGTGATTGATATGACCTATATCCCCCACAAAATCAATGATTAATCATTTGTATTCTATGAGCTCAAAGTGTATGTGAGAGTTTATCCATTGACTAAATAAATAGTGTAGACATGAGGTTATCCAAATCCCGAAACAATTGGGTAAAAGGGAGGTTATCCCAATCCAAAAACAAGAGGGTATGTGGGAGGTTATCCCATGATTGAAACAAGGGGGTTGATAGGAGGTTATCCCAAGGATAATATAGGATACATATGAGGTCATTCCAAGCCCAAAGTAGTTACACAAGTTGTTTCCCAAGAATAACATGCCATGAATTTCTTAGTGGGAATCCTTGTCATAATATTTTTTATACTAATGTTTACGTGACATATCATTTTATTTTACCAGTTTTATTCTCTAAGGGTTTATATTCTTTAATTCCTTTGTGATTTATGTCTTATAAACTTGTATGATTTATTCCATGTCTCATTATTATGATCACTAATATAAAGGGTATTGTTTCTTAGATATTATTCTCATATTCTCAAACACTTATTATCATGTTATAAAGATAATCCCCCATTTACCCTTATTAAGTATCTGAGATCACCCATTATCTTTCTTCCTTTTCCTAGGATATGAATAAATATTTTATCTTTGATATATATAATAAGGGTTCTAGTTATGAAGAACATAGTGGGAGATGATGTAGTTCATTTATGATATACTTGTTTATGTATACATGTTTCCAATGAAATTAAAAATAAATGTTCCTCATGTGGGTTTTTATATAATAGAAAAAATATTTATTTATTAATATGTAACGTATATGAATGAATAGTTTTTTTCTCTATACCACAACCATATATTGATGATTTTTTTGGTCAACTTCACAGAGCTCAATACTTTTACATGATTAGCCTTTGTTCTATATATCATTAATTGAGTGTAAAAAAGGAGGATATAGACTTGAAAAAATTACATAAAAGGTATATAAACTATAAATATATTGTTATTCTATTACATCTTAATAATGTTCCTCCTATATTAAGGTATTTAATTAAAAGATTATATATTGAATACATTGATTATTTTTATGCTGTCATTATAGATGAAATTATTATATATTCAAAGAGCAAGGAAGCTAAATATGATCACTTAAGAATTGGTCTGAAGATCCCGAGGAAGGAGACGTTGTATCACAAAATTTACCATGTGTGAATTTTGGGTACAAAAAATCTTATTTTTTGGGCCTATACACCCAGTATATATTATTTTGGAGGATGCTTTAAAGACAAAAGTTATTGAGAAATATTATATATATCATTCCTAGGATGGATGGATATTATCAATGCTTTTTGGATAATTTCTCATAGATCTAAAATACAATTACCAAGATTACTTAGAAGTGATCCAAATTTATTTATATATATATAAATGCAAGGAAACATTAATGGAAGTGATGATAAGGATGGTTAGTGAGCCAATTCTTATATTCCCTACCATGGATAATGGTGTTTAATATATAGTGGTGCAAAATTTAAGGGACTGGGATTCATTATCACAAAGAATAAAATGGATATAGATTATTCCTCAGAAAAATTGGTGGTTCATGAAAAAAGTTACCAACTAATGATTTTTATTTAGATTGGTAAATATTTGTGTTAAAGATATGGAGGCGTTATCTTTATAAATAAAGTTGTGGTGTATATATATATACTGATCATAAAATATTAAGGTATACATTCTCTCAAAAAGATATGAATAAGATCTAGATAAGATATTTTTAGATGATTATGACAAAAGAATACATTACTACCCTAGAAAAGAAAACATAGTGGCCATTTATTTGAGAAAAAACAATCGTGGAATCTTATCTACAATTAAAATGAAAAAGATCCTACATTTCTGAATTTGAGAAGGATTGATCCGAAAAACTAGAAGGAATGGGAGAAATCATATTTTTATTATATGAATGTTGTACCTCCTATCCATTTAAGGATTAAAGAGATACAAAAGGTAAATGTAGTCGTGCAAAATAAACTAAATATTTTCATTGAATTTTTAATTGATTTTAAAGTAATGATAAAGTTCTAGAAAATTGTACACATCACATTCATACTGTATATAAGGAAGGGGTTATAGGATGAATGTTATAGTTTATCATTATCTATTCATCCTAGAAGTTTTAAGATGGATAGAGATATAAAGGTGTCTTGTTTGTCAGATGGACTGAAGTGATATATTTTAGAGTATGTATCTCAGTTCATAGTATATAAAAAAGTTGCAGTGGAGAGATAGAAGTCTAATGGGATGTTAAAACCATTACCCATAATAGAATTGAAATTGGAAGACAACAATATTAATTTGGCCATTGGACGTTAAAAAATTTTAATGGAACATAATGCTATTAGGATGTAGTTGATCACCATACAAAGTAAGAAAAAATAATTTTCATTAGAGAATTCATATATCTTTATTATCATGCTAGAATATTCATTATGGTTTTTGTATGGTTTCATAGAGTACCACATTTTATTGAATCTGATTGTTAACCATGGTTTACCTCGAAGTTCTAGTAATGTATTAAGTAAGCTTTTGATATAGTGTTTCGTTTCATAAAAAAATATCATTCTCTAATATATGGTTAATTTAAGAGAATCATTAAAAAACTAGAGGATATGTAGAGATATTTTTATCTATAATTAAATGGATTTTGGGATCAACATCTTCCTTTAGTCGAGGGTTTTTACAACAATAACTTTAACTCGATAATTCAGATAAATTATTATGAAGACTTTTATGGAAATAAGTGCATCAATATAAATTCATAGAAGATGGTTAGTGAATAAAATATATTAGAACATGTCCTATATGAGGAAATTATAGATAATTTTTGACCCATTATACATCATATAAAGGTACCTACGAGATGAATGAAATTGTATACAAAAAAATTCCATCGTGATCAAGAATTTGAGGTGGATGAAAATGTTTATCTATGAATGTTTCAATGTAATATGGTTATATGATTTATAAATAAAGAAAAGGTAATACCTAGGCATACAATCACATTTTTTATTATTGATTTATTATGAACTGTATCTTATTTCTGGGTGCTTCCACCAAACCTCTATCATGTCTTCAATGTAACACCCGAGACTTTTATGTTATATAAATCATCAAAGGAATCTTTTCTACACACAACACTTGCTTGGCTTGATTTACACGAAATCGCGAGTTTCCTCGATAGCTTGCGTCGTACGCAATACCGAGTTTCACTAAACAATGTTATACTATTAAAATATTATTAAAACTAGCCGTTGTGAATAGTAATAACCACTTTTTGTAATTTTATAAATTTTATTTTTCAAAATGGACTTCATTTTTGGATTCGTAATATCGAAATTAGCCTAGGGTGAAATTTTGGTATTTTTCTGAAAATTTCAATTTTTGATGAATAGTGAAACCACTAAGTGGTCGTTAAAAAAACTGAATTTTTCATAAAACTTAATTTCACCGCTTCTGTGAGTGGAATTTCAAAAATCTGAGAGACACAGTTGATGTCAGTAAATTAAATGTGGTTCAATGAGATGAAAATAATTTTTTGGTGAATAGTAACTTTTTACTGTTTTTTTACCACGGTTAAAAGTAAATAGGGTAATTAAGAGTAAAAATGATATTATTATTACCCTAACACAAGTCCTAATTCTATTGGACAAATGTAATTCGACCAAAAACAACCTTAGGAATAAAATATGACCATTTAAGCCCACTTGGATTAGATTAGGACATTTATTATTAATTTATTTAAAGAAGGGTTAAAAGAGTTAAAATCAAAGTTTAATAAGTAAAGAATTTTTAATATGGGGTTATACATAAGATAAATTCGACTATAAATAATAATTAGAAAGATAAAAAGATTTTATACATAATGTTATTTTATTTGTAATTTTTAGACGTTAAAGAATTTAATTTATTTATGACACAACAATGATGGAGTAATTATCTTATTAATGAAATATTGACATAATTGATGTTATAAATACCCAAATAAATATAATTTGAGACTTTTTATGAATTCCACTAATTTTATAGGTTAATATGACATGGTATTATTGATTTAATTAACATTTTTCGAACTTATCATTCTGTTATGATTTTCAAAAAAATCAATTTCTAAATAGTGTCAAAATTGACATAAAATAGTTTTTAAAACAAATATTATATTATTAATTGTTATTTTATTACTAAAAATCTAAGGTTAAGACAAATGACTTAGATAAGATTATATATATTAATAATAAACAACTTGGGGTTCGTTTGACTTGACATAGTAAGTTTATTAACCTTATAGTATAAGAACACAAGAAGACATGGTAAAAGTAAAATTATTTAACTTAATGTTAAATCTACATGATAAGGTTAAAATAGGAACCTAAACGTGTATAAATTCTATTGGATGAGAGTATTTAGACCCATACCCACCTTATCCTCTAAATAAATTAATTTGGAGCTATTTAAAACTGAACTTGACTTTATAATAAAATAATATTTTTTGTTATTCCAAAGGTGCCCCTCTCCTCCCTTATAAAAGGGCACCTCCTCCCTCTCTTCCTCACACCACTTTGAGCCTTCATGCTCGGCCAAACCCTGCCAATTTCTTCTCTCCACTTCCCTAGAAACATCCTAGAGGTTCTTTTCTTCTTCAAAGACCCATTTTAGTGCCCTAAAAGGAGGTCTCAAAGAAGCACTTCAAAGAAGATGTAATGTCCGTTACCGATTCTTTCATCTTTATTTCTTCTTCCACTTCTTCTTATCTAGTTTTTTAATTATGAATTAATAACATAAGTATCACTCATATAATGATATGTTATTATAATTATGAAACAACCCTATTTCACCATCTATCCATCCTACGGAAAAAGAAATCACAGCGCGTGTGTACGTATGGAATACCGTCTCCACGCCGTGGTGTAATCTATTTTCCACCACCACCTTACTTGGATGGGAATAATGGTGTAAATAATGACTATATATGACTATTATAATGTGATACTGATTCTGAAATAGTATACATACACTCCAATACAATTCCACGATCATAAAAATGATATCATCACTCGTGCGTACGTACGGAATACCGTCTCCACAATGTGATGTGACTCGTTCTACATGATCTTCATTTCATAATGATTATATAAATGAATTGAATAAATGAATATGATATATATTACACTAATACCATTCTGGAAATTAGGTATCTATAACCTAAAGAGAATAATAAGAATTTATTCGACAAAACACGCATCAGAACAAAAAGTTATAAACACCCGAATAACAAGTAGAAATGAAATATTACTACTAAGAAGCTAAGAATATGACCAAATATGATATCATAAAAATATGTATGATTCTGTAATAAGTAAATAACATTATTTAAATCATTATACAGGATGTTCGGACACACACAAAGCATATCGGACCTAAGGTAAGGGAAATATCACAATCTCATTTTTATCCGATATTGTTTATAATTTGGTATTTACTGGGGTGTATTTTATCATCCACATCGATGTTTCCTGAATATGTAATATTATTTCCGTCCACCAACAATATTTTATATCTAATTTTACCTTTCGGTGAGTTTTTAGTAAAAGATATGAAAGGAATCTTTTGTCGTTTTTTATACGATGTACTTTTTGACTTTTCCAACAAAAGTACGAGAAGAATGTTTTTTTAACTTATACGGCATGAATGGATTTTTAAATCATTATTTCCAAGAAGATTCCTTTACAAGTTTTCAAGTTTATTTTTAATCAACTTCTTTTAGTTTAAAATTGTATGACATATTAAAGAAAGGAAAATGTTTTTGAATTATAAAGGATATTTTTCTCAAGAATGGAGTTCAAGTGCTTTATCAAAATTATTTTCCATCTAAGATAATATAGGGTTATGTTTCTATACCTATTATTACATTGATTTTATTATGTTGTGATGGAGTTATTTTTATGAATTCCTTTATTTTATATGAATTCTTTTATGAGGTCATGTTTTTTTAGAATCCCATTTTTATTACATGGGTTATGCAATGACGTATGATTTATGATTTTGTGCCACACATAAGAATGGTATCATTATGAGATGGGTGGGACCTATATCTCCCTCCAATGCATTGGGCAAAGATTTTATATCTCATGAGATAGACATGGCTGGAATGGTAGGTTATAGCGGTTCCATGAAACAAGACTGAAACGAGGGTGACTCGGTTCAAAAATGGACTTTGTCCACTAAGATAGTCTTGGAAATGAGTCTTGACTAATAAGAAATGATTCTATATGATTATGTGTGTATGCTACAAAGTTTCATTTTTAAAGTTATGATTATTGGTACTTCATTTCAGTACTATGATTTATCCCATGTTATGAAATTATGCTCCCTTTTGCAGGTTAAGATTTCCAAAATGTTATGTTCTTATGAATATGATGTGATTGATATTTGTTTTTTTAACCCTTACTGAGCATTTGAGGTCACCCTTTTGAATGTTTTATTTCCCAGGTCAGTCAGAAGATTATTAAGTAGAATATGCCAAAAAGGGACTCTAGATATGATGAAATAAATGGGAGGAAAAGTAGATTCTTTATGAACCAGTTGTTTACGTTTCCCAGTTTCTAAAGACACTATACCTATATGGTCTTTTCTTGGTTTTGTTATATGTTGTAATAAGTGTGCTTCAATTCTGAAGTAATAACATTGTATGTATAGTATGGGTCATTATAGTTGGTATCAAAGAAAAGGTATAGTCAACCTTTGGAAACTAGGATGTGAAATCCTTAGTAGAACCCTAAGGATATGTCTAAGCATAGAACACAATCTTAGTGTTTTAGAAATGTCCGTGAATAACCTAGGATAAAACCTTAAGTGTGAAATTTTATTCTTGATTATGTGGTTTTCCTATCATAATTAGTGTTTCTCACATTATTCTTCTTGGTTTTAGTCAATGGCTGGAACCCGAAATAACCGTGTTAATGCGGAATGCAACGGGCAATGCAATGATTGTCCCCCTGAGCAACCAAAAATTATGGGAGCTGGAATGAAAAATCTTGTAGCCATGCTCACAAAACTTTCTCAAGCTATGAATCATGCAGGATGTCCAAATGAGAAAAATAAGGAGCAACATTCTGTTGAATCCTTCATGAGACAGTGTCCACCTTCATTCAGCGGGTCTACTGATCCATTAGTTGCTGAACAATGGATTAGTACAACTGAAAAGATATTTTCAGTTATTCAATGTTCTGAGCATGATAAATTCATCTTAGCAGTGTATCGTTTGGAAGGTGATGCTGATCAATGGTGGAATCTTATTAAGAATACGAGGCCAAGGGACGAAATTGAGTCCTTGGAATGGGATGAGTTCAAGAAATTATTTTTCAATTAGTACTTTCCTCGTATTCTCCGAACAAAGATGGAGAAAGAATTTCTTGAACTGAAGCAAAAGGATGATGAATCCGTTGGTACCTATGAAGCAAATTTTACAAGACTTGCAAGGTACGCTTCTGGTATTATTATCCAACCTGAGAGTAAGATCGATCGATTCTTTAGTGGATTAAAACCAAGTCTTCGAAGGGCCTTAGCCATAAGGAACTTCAATAGCTACGAGGAAATCGTTCGATGTGCTCTCAAAGTTGAGATGGAGATTAGAGTAACCCATCAGTCATATGGGTTTGATAAGAAGAGGAAAATGGAATTCAAAGGAAAATCTAAAGATCACACTGAAAAGAAGATGAGCTTTACCTTATGCTCAAAGTGTGGAAAGAAACATGGAGGGAGTTGTCTTAATGGGACAAGTAAATGTTTCAAATGTGGAAAGGGAGGTCATCGGGCATTTGAATGCCGCGATGGTGGGAAGAAGATGTCTAATGATGCAAACAAAAGAAGGGATACCCAGAATGAACCTACTACACTTCAATGTTTCAGGTGCAAGGAGATGGGACATTATGCCAATAGATGCCCTAATCCAAGGGTTGATGATGATGGTCGACGTCAACAAACTCTTAAGGCTAAAGACAAAGGAATGTCACATGCAATTTCTATCAGCGATGTGGAGTACGATAACGATGTGGTGAAAGGTACACTTACCATCCACTCTAATGTAGCAAATGTTTTATTTGATTCTGGATCCACCCAATCCTTTATTTTAGAAGAATTTTCTAATGGTATCACCGTATTACCTCAACAATTAGATGTTGAGTTAGATGTGAAAACACCTAATGGCACAACAGTCGCATCAAAAGTTTATAATTCTTCTCCGATTGAAGTTTGTGGGAAAGTGATTCCTGCAAATATTGTGATCCTTCCTATAGTGGAATTTTATGTGATTCATGGGATGGATTGGCTTTCTCTACATGGATCTCTTATCAATTGCCAAATAAGGGAAGTCACATTTCATATTCTAGATCAATCTATGATCATCTATCGATGAAAGGATGAACATAACCTTCCAGTGGAAATTTCTTCCATTTTATGGGTATTTATTCCACTAAATGATGGTTATTTATCTCAAATGGTTGGTGAGAAACTCATGATTAAGAATATTCCCATTTTACGGGAGTTTGATGATGTCTTTCCGGAGGAATTACCGGGTCTTCCACCGAATCGTGATGTTGTGTTTTTAATAGAACTCATACCGGGTGCTTTGCCTATTTCAAAGACTCCTTATAGAATGGACCCAATTGAGTTGCAGGAATTGAAGAAGCAACACCAAGAGAATCTTGATAAGGGGTTCATACGCCCTAGTGCGTCACCTTGGGGAGCACCTATTTTGTTTGTTAAGAAGAAAGATGGATCAATGAGACTCTGCATTGATTATCGAGAACTTAACAAGATCACTATCAAGAACAAATATCCTCTCCCACGCATTGATGACCTATTTGACCAAATACGCGGAGCTCAATACTTTTCCAAGATTGATCTTCATTCAGGGTATCATCAATTAAGGGTCAAAAGGGAGGATATACCAAAGACGGCTTTCCGTACAATGTATGGACACGATGAATTTATAGTGATGCCATTTGGTCTTACTAATGCCCCTGCTATCTTCATGGATCTAATGAATAGAGTCTTTAAAGACTATCTTGATCAGATTGTGGTAGTCTTTATAGACGATATTCTTGTCTATTCAAAGAGCAAGGAAGAACATGAAGATCACTTTATAATTATATTGAAGACCCTGAGAAAGGAGAAGCTTTATTCCAAATTTACCAAGTGTGAATGTTGGCTTCAAAAAGTTGCATTGTTGGGTCACATAATCTCAAAAGAGGGGATATCTGTGGATCCAGCAAAAATAGAGGTTATCGAAAGATGGTCGAGACCAAAAACAGTGACTGAGATCCGATGTTTTCTTGGATTGGATGGATATTATCGACTTTTTGTGAAAGATTGTTCACGATTATCTAATCCACTCACCAAGTTGACTTGGAAAGGAGTTAAGTTTGTTTGGACGGAGGAATGTGAAGAGAATTTCAAGGATTTTAAAAGAAGGCTATCCAGTGCACCTGTGCTCACACTGCCATGTAGTGGAGAATGGTTTGTGATCTACAGTGATGCATCCAAGAAGGGATTGGGGTGTGTTCTTATGAAAAATGATATGGTGATAGCTTATGCCTCATGACAGTTGAAAATACATGAGCAAAATTTCCCAACACATGATTTGGAGTTAGCTGCGGTAATCTTTGCATTAAATATTTGGAGGAATTACCTTTATGGTGAAATCCGTGATATTTATACTGATCATAAAAGTTTAAAGTCTATTTTCACACAAAAGGAGTTGAATATGTGCCAAAGAAGATGGTTGGAGCTGATTAAGGATTACGACTGCTCAATCCATTACCACCCTTGGAAAGCAAACAAGGTGGCAGATGCATTAAGTCAACAAGACCATGCTAGTTTATCCCTGATGAGGATCACAAAAGATCCAATATTTATGGATTTACAGAGGATTGATCTTGGAATTATAATGAAAGGGGAAAAATCGTATCTTTCTCAAATGAATGTTCAACCATCTATACATGTGAAGATTAAAGAGGCATAGAAAGAAGATGTCGAGTTACAAAAGAAGGTGAGAAATCTTCCTGAATTCAACCTTGATTGTGATGGGATAATAAAGTTCACGAATCGGGATTGTGTTCCTCCCATCCCCGAATTAAAGAAGGAGCTGCTGGATGAGGCACATAGTTCTTCATTCTCTATTCATCCTGGAAGCACGAAGATGTATAGGGACCTGAAAGAGTACTTCTGGTGGGATGGAATGAAAAGAGATGTTGCTGAATATGTCTCTCGATGCTTGGTTTGTCAACAAGTAAAAGCTGAGAGACAGAAGTCTAAGGGGATGTTACAACCATTACCCATACCCGAATGGAAATGGGAAAACATCACTATGGACTTTTTCACAGGACTTCCTAAAACATCCAAAGGCAATAATGCTATCTGGGTCATAGTTGATCGTTTTACAAAGTCTGCACAATTCATTGCTGTTAGAGAGGATTTTTCTCTGGATCAGCTTGCCAGGATATATGTAAAGGAAGTGGTAAGATTGCATGGAGTACCACTTTCTATTATATCTGATCATGATCCGAGATTTACCTCGACGTTCTCGCGAAGTCTTCAGCATACTCTGGATACAGAGTTGAGTTTCAGCACTGCTTTTCATCCTCAGACAGACAGTCAGTCTGAGAGAACAATTCAAACTCTAGAAGATACGTTGAGAGCTTGCTCTATGGATTTCAAAGGTGGTTGGGATCAACACCTACCTTTAGTGGAATTTTCTTATAATAATAGCTTTCACTCCAGTATTCAGATGGCTCCTTATGAAGCTCTCTATGGAAAGAAATGCAGGACTCCAACTTGTTGGGATGAAGTTGGGGAAGGAAAGCTATTAGGACCCGATCTCGTAGATGAAATGGTAGAAAAGGTCAGATCTATTCAACAACACATAAGAGCAGCTCAGAGTCGACAGAAAAGTTATGCCGACAACCGAAGAAAAGGCCTAGAGTTTGAAGTGGGTGATAAAGTGTTCTTACGAATATCTCCCTGGAAGAGGGTTATGAGATTTGGAAAGAAGGGGATGTTGAGCCCTAGATATATCGGTCCTTTCGAAATACTGGATCGTGTTGGGAAGGTAGCTTACCGATTGGCGCTTCCACCGAATCTCTCTCAAGTTCATTATGTTTTCCATGTATCTCTCCTGAGAAAGTACATACCTGATCCTTCACATGTACTCAGCTCAGAAGTTGTACCGCTGGAGCAAGATCTTTCTTATGAAGAACAACCGATAGAGATTCTGGATTGTATTGAAAAAGTCCTACGAAACAAGACCACTCGATTGGTGGAGGTTTTATGGAGGAACCACCAATTAGAAGATGCTACATGAGATCTTGAGGATATGATGAGGGAGAGGTATCCTCATCTGTTTGTTACAAAGTGACGAATTTCGAGGGAAAAATTCATTTTAAGGGGGGTAGAATGTAAAACCCGAGACTTTTATGTTATATAAATCATCAAAGGAATATTTTTCTACACACAACACTTTCTTGGCTTGCTTTACACGAATTCGCGAGTTTCCTCAATAGCTTGCATTGTACGCAATACCGAGATTCACTAAACAACGATATACTATTAAAATATTATTAAAACTAGCCGTTATGAATAGTAATAACCCCCTTTTGAAGTTTTATAAATTTTATTTTTCAAAATGGACTTCATTTTTGGATTCGTATTATTGAAATTAGCCTAGGGTGAAATTTTGGTATTTTTCTGAAAACATTCAATTTTCGATGAATAATGAAACCACTAAGTGATAGTTAAAAAAACTGAATTTTTCATAAAACTTAATTTTACCGCTTCTGTGAGTGGAATTTCAAAAATCCGAGAGACACGGTTGATGTCAGTAAGTAAAATGTGGTTCAATGAGATGAAAATAATTTTTTGGTGAATAGTAACTTTTTCCTTTTTTTACCACGGTTAAAAGTAAATAGGGTAATTAAGGGTAAAAATGATATTATTATTACCCTAACACATGTCCTAATTCTATTGGACAAGTGTAATTCGACCAAAAACAACCTTAGAATAAAATATGACCATTTAGGCCCACTTGGATTAGATTAGGACATTTATTATTAATTTATTTAAAGAAGGGTTAAAATAGTTAATATCACAGTTTAATAAGTAATGCATTTTTAATATGGGGTTATACATAAGATAAATTCGACTATAAATATTCCTTAGAAAGCTAAAAATATTTCCTACATAATGGTAGTTTATTTTTAATTTTTAGATATTAAATAATTAAATATATTGATGACACAATGATGATGCAGTAATTATCTTATTAATGAAATATTAACATAATTGATATTATAAATACCCAAATAAATATAATTTGAGACTTTTTATGAATTACACTAATTTTCTAGGTTAATATGACATGTTAGTATTGATTTAATTAACGTTTTTAGAAATTATAATTCTGTTATGATTTTCACAAAAATCAATTAGTAAATAGTGTCAAAATTGACATAAAATAGTTTTTAAAAACAATATTATATTATTAATTGTTATTTTATTCCTAAAAATCTATGGTTCGGCCAAATGACTTATATAAGGTTATATATATTAATAATAAACAATTTGGGGTTCTTTTGGCTTGACATAGTAAGTTGACTAACCTTACAGTATAAGAACACAAGAAGACACAATAAAAGTAAAATTATTTAACTTAATGTTAAATCTACATGATAAGGTTAAAATAGGAACCTAAACTTGTCTAAATTCTATTGGATGAGAGGATTTCGACCCATCCCCACCTTAGCCTCTAAATAAATCAATTTTGAGCTATTTAAATCCGAACATGACTTTATAATAAAATAATATTTTTAGTTATTCCAAAGGTGCCCCTCTCCTCCCTTATAAAAGGGCACCTCCTCCCTCTCTTCCTCACACAACTTTGAGACTTCAAGCTCGGAAAACCCCTGAAAATTTCTTCTCTCCACTTCCCTAGAAACATCCTAGAGGTTCTGGTCTTCTTCAAAGACCCATTTTAGTGCCCTAAAAGGAGGTCTCAAATAAGCACTTCAAAGAAGAGGTAATGTCTGTTACTGATTCTTTCATCTTTATTTCTTCTTCCACTGATTATTATTTAGTTGTTTCATTATTAAGTAATAACATAAGTATAACTCTTATACTTATATGTCATTATAAGTATGAAACAACCCGATTTCATCATATATCCATCCTACGGAAAAAGAAATCACCGCGCGTGCGTACGTACGGAATACCGTCTCCACGCCGTGGTGTAATCTATTTTCCACCACCACCTTACTTGGATGGGTATAATGGTGTAAATAATGACTATATATTACTATTATAAAGTGATATGGATTCTGAAATAGTATACATACACTCCAATACAATTCCACGATCATAGGAACGATATCATCACTCGTGCGTACGTACGGAATACCGTCTCCACGATGTGATGCGACTCGTTCTACATGATCTTCATTTCATAATAATTATATAAATGAATTGAATGAATGAATATGATATATATTAAACTAATACCATTCTTGAAATTAGGTATCTATAACCTAAAGAGAAGAATAAGAATTTATTCGACAAAACACGCATAAGAACAAAAAGTTATAAACACCCGAATAACAAGTAGCACTGAAATATTACTACTAAGAAGCTAAGAATATGACCAAATATGATATCAAAAAAAATATTTATGATTCTGGAATAAGTAAATAACATTATTTAAATCATTATACAGGAGGTTCAGACATGTACAAAGCATATCGGACCTAAGGTAAGGGAAATATCACAATCTCATTTTATCCGAGATTGTTTATACTTGGGTATTTACTGGGGTGTATTTTATCATCCACATCCATGTTTCCTCAATATTTAATATTATTTACATCCACCTACAATATTTTATATCCAATTTTACCTTTCGGTGAGTTTTTAGTAAAAGATATGAAAGGAATCTTTTGTCGTTTTTCGTACGATGCACTTTTTGACTTTTCTGACAAAAGTACGAGAAGAATGTTTTTTTAACTTATACGGAATGAATGGATTTTTAAAACATTATTTCCAAGAAGATTCCTTTACAAGTTTTCAAGTTTATTGTTAATAAAATTCTTTTAGTTTAAAATTGTATGACTTGTTAAATAAAGGAAAATGTTTTTGAAGTAGAAATGATATTTTCCTCAAGAATGGAGTTCAAGTGCTTTATCAAAATTATTTTCCATCTAAGATAATATAGGGTTATGTTTCTATCCCTATTATTAAATTGATTTGATTATTTTGTGATGGAATTATTTTTATGAATTCAATTATTTTATATGAATTTTTTTATGAGGTCTTGTTGTTTAAGAATCCCATTTTTATTACATGGGTTATGCAATGATGTATGATTTATGATTTTGTGGCACACATAAGAATGGTATCATTATGAGATGGGTGTGAACTATATCTCCCTCCAATGCATTGGGTAAAGATTTTATATCTCATGAGATAGACATGGATGGAACGGTAGGTTATACTGGTTCAGTGAAACAGGACTGAAACGAGGGTGACTCGGTTCAGAAATAGACTTTGTCCACTAAGATAGTCTTGGCAATGAGTCTTGACTAATAAAAAATGATTCTCTATGATTATGTGTGTATGCCACAAAGTTTCATGTTTTATGTTATGATAATTGGGATTTCATTTCACTACTATGATTTATCCCATGTTATGAAATTATGCTCCCTTTTGCAGGTTACGATTTCCAAAATGTTATGTTCTTATGAATATGATGTGATTGATATTTCTTTTGTTTACCCTTACTGAGAATTTGAGCTCACCCTTTTGTATGTTTTATTTCCCAGGTCAGGAAGAAGATTATTAAGTAGAATATGCCAAAAAGGGACTCTAGATATGATGAAATAAATGGGAGGCAAAGTAGATGCTTTATGAACCAGTTGTTTATGTTTCCCAGTTTCTAAAGACACTATACCTATACGGTCCTTTCTTGGTTTTGTTATATGTTGTAATAAGTGTGCTTCAATTCTGAAGTAATAACAATGTATGTAAAGTATGGGTCGTTATACTCAATGTGTTCCATATAACTATATTGATGATGTGCATACATGAAGCTCCACATTTAGTAAGCATAGAGGTCTTAACATTGGTTAAATATATCTATTTTGAGGAATAAGTAGTTTGGATTTTTTATTATAGAGATATTTTCTAATGAAATTTGACCACTCAGTTGGTCAATGTTTTTTAGAGAAACCACCAATTTGAAAAAGCTACGTGGGAAACCAAGGGTATGATAAAGCAAAGGTAAAATCATTTTTTTACCAGAGGAATAAAAGTTAAAGAGTGAAATTATTTTTAATGGGGCTATAATGTTATATCCTGATATTTTATGAAATATTTCCAAATAAATATAATTTCACTAATAGATTGTACTACATGCAACACCGAGTTTAAATAAATTGTGATATACTATTAAAATATTAATAGTTGATGTGATAGTTATTTCTTAGACGTTTCATTCTGGGTGTGAATGGGATTAATTTAATATAAAAAATTTGGGTTAATCATGTATAAATTAATTACTATTTTTATCGATTGATTAGAAATAAAAATAAAAATAATATGAATTTAAATGAAATATTTTTTTGGAAAAAATGTTTCTATGGGTGCAATGTGTATTTATATTAATAAATTTAATTATTTACTATTGGTGAATTATTTCAATGATATTTTTATATTATATATTCAATCAAATTTTTTATAACTAATTAAATTTTTTTATGCATGATATACGATTTAATCCATTTTTATGTTTAACCACATATTTTTTTCTAAAGAGCTGGTTCGTCACATACTATAAACATATTTTAAAATTATTTTTTTGAACTTTTAAAAAATTAATTTTTAAAAATAATATTCATTCATCAAATAATGTTTTAAAATTTATTTTTTGGTGAATTATTTAGAATTTTATGAAATGATTAATTTTTAATTAAGTAGAAAAAAATAATATGTTTTTTATTAAAATAATATATTCGTTTAAATAATTTAGAATGTTTCGTTACATTTTAATATTATTTAAAATGATGAATTAGATAAATTATATTATTATAAATTCATCTTGTTTTATATTAATGAAATTTTTTTAAAATATTTTGATATAAAAACTCTTTATTCTTCAGAAAACGTTTTCATTTGAAAACTACATTTTCTTCAGGATTTCAGGGTTAATTTTAAATTAAATTATTCCACATATTTTCATTGATTTTGATAAAAGTTATTAAGTATTTTATATCATCATAATATATATTAGTGAATATGGTGAACATTTGTTTTAATAATAATGAATAGTAAAATAGTAAAAAAACATTATCAATGTTATGGTTAGTACCAGTTTATTGAGGTTTAAAATAAAAATATAACAGATAAAATAAATTTTAAACTTGTATATTTATTATATTATATAAATATATCTACCATATATTTTATAAGTATCATTAATGGTTAATTTTGGATCCATAATCTTAGGAATGTTACTTGAAATTGTCATCAAATATTATAACATTACAAGCATGTTACTCACCTCAATTATAAAAGAAAACCCCATCTCCTCTCGTATTCACATTCCACGAGCCTTCTGGTTAAGAAAATACATATTAAAATACATTATTTAAACCCCAAAACATAAACTATAGTGTCATGGTTGATCATAAAACCATCATGGGATGGATTTAGGTATAATATTTAATAGGGTTTCTGAAGAAGAGATATCTTTATTAACCATGCATTTTTGTTTTATTTCTTATTCTACCTATTTTAAATATTCATAAAATATGATGAAATAATAAAAAAATTATCTTTATTAGTTTAAGAATTTTTATTTTAATAAAATAACATATATACACTCAGCTTATAATACATTTTAAATGAAACAGGTGATTATGTGTATAACAGACAACCTTTTCATGAACCAATGTAATTTGTTTTCCATCACCATATCTCGTGAATTTATACAATGTTAGATTTATCATGAGTATACATATATAAGATATTTATGAATTAATAATTATTATTTAATTATAATATTCCATCTACCTTCTTACCATCCAATCCATTGGAATGTGATAACATTTCTCATGGATATATGTGGACGACCACCTCCAAGAAGGGAGGTGATTCATTTTTCATTTCACTTTGACATGAATGGTAATTAAAATGGATTTGAGAAATGTCTATAATTTATATGAATGAATAATAATAATATAAAGGTAAATTAATTTTCACCTTGTAACACATTGACATTTCTTAAAGAGAGGACTATGTTCGATAGTTTATACAATATGCAACATCGATCCAAAATCAAACATGAAATATAATTATTTAAATATGACCATTACAACCCATATATTAAACATAATTGTATCAATAAGATTAAATAATTTATTAAATACATATAAATGACCTACTATAAATAAATTTATTTATAAAGTTTTAGTACAAAATCATTTAATTTGTGGTAAAGTCATTTTATTTATCAGAAATATATTTTCTTAAAATATGATTTCATTTATTTTTGTGAGATAATATATAATTAATTTATGAAAAATTAATAATCTATATTATAAAAAATTATTATTATTTTTTAACTCAACACATCAAAATTATCTTAGGGTTGTATTTTCAGATTTGTTTTTAAATAACTGATTTTTTAGTAAATAGTGAAAATTACCGATTTTTTAAATACTGTAATTTCTTTCCATAAATTGTAGAAATTTAAATGTCCCATTATATTTTTGATTTGTTATAGAATTCAAATTGGAACCACTTGATTTATAATAATATAATTATGTTCTTTTGAATGTGCAATTTTTAAAATTTTGGTACAAGTTTATTATAGTGTTTAAAAATAGAGTTTTCTTATACAACTTTTAAGAAGATAAAGATTATCCATTTAAAATAATTAAAATAAAAACTAATATAGAAATATTTTAATTTCATTAATTGAATATATATATAATGATATATTAATTTAAATTCATATAATAATTATTTTTAGTCATTGTGTTAACATAAGATGACCCAATGCATGAAAAATATATTTTCATGAACAACTACTTGAGAGCATGCTTTACGGAATAATTAAAAAATGAATTTACACCACATAAAATGATTTAATTTGATAAAATGGAATTAATAATTAAAATTTAAAATAAAAACTTATATTATTTAACAAGTCCTACTAAACATTGTATTCACGATAAACTGTAAAAACGTAAATATTTGTCACTAAAATAATGGTAAAATGGGTTAATTAAGAGTAACTGTAATTTTATATGAATCAAAAAGTAAAAATAATGCTTTATTTAATTTTATTTTATGAGGATATTCTATCCATAATCTTCAATGATTTTAATACATTAACTTTCTTTCCAAAAGGCCGTGATTATGACATTTATAATAATTTAAATAAAGAAAAGGACAACATGACACACTATATCTTTTAAAATAACTTATGTGTTTACATAAGAATAAGATAAGTTTGTGAATGTAAAATTATTTTTATTTTGATAATAATATAATTATTTTTATAATTTTAATTTATTTATAATTATATTAACTATATATTTTAATTAAATTCTTACATAATATTGAATGAATATTTATATATTTAATAGAAAAATAAAATAATGTAATATAAAATTATTAAAAGTAATATAAAATTAATGAATTATTTTGGTTAATTATTTTTTATATAAATATAGAATTTTAGGATGGTTTTAAAGTTACATATTAAAACTCAATCATTTTAGGATGTTTTTAACGTGAAATTAATTGAATAGAGTCAAAATTGAAATTAATGAAACTTTATTGCAAGTAATAT
The DNA here is from genome assembly GCA_963277665.1 of Viscum album. Classification (NCBI taxonomy): domain Eukaryota; kingdom Viridiplantae; phylum Streptophyta; class Magnoliopsida; order Santalales; family Viscaceae; genus Viscum; species Viscum album. The sequence continues at coordinate 94,013,721 of OY728125.1, forward strand.
TTTATTAAATTATTTTAAACTCGTAATATATTATATTAATCCAAGTGAAAAAATTGTTTATAAATACATACATGTTTCATTTATGGTCCAATTGGCATTTAATAGTGTCTTTATTGACTCCTAAATTGGAAAATTTTAATATCACGAAAAATCAAAGAAATTTATAAAACATTTTAGAACAAAATGATAAAGGATAAAATATCACCTACACTAGTAAATTTTTTATTATATGGGGGTATTTAAACTCAACCATGGTTTTCCCAAAAATATGATCAATTTTGATACATTTTACTATGAAAAGTATTTTATATTAATTTAATTATTTAAGAGATTACAAGAGTGCACCTCCTATGACTTATAAAAGGGATCCTCTTACCCTCTTTTACTCACTATTAAAAATCATTTTATACCATTTATACCCTACCAAAATTCATTCCTTATATCACATGTAATATATTCCTTCGTTTTATTAGAAAACACACCTATGAAATCTTTTAATAATTTATTAAGAGGTTTTCCCAAGAATATATATCATTCGTAACCATGCATTTTCATTTCATTTCGTTTTATAAATTATTGAAATTTCTTCAATCAGGATGAATTAATAAAACCAATATATATAATATGCTAAAATGTTATTATGTTAATTTAATAACCTACATCTCTCCTATCTTCCATCAAATGTAGATGAAACCCATCATCCATGTGTATGATGGACTACCTCCCAATGAACCGATGCAACTAATTTTTCATCACCTCCTATTATATATTATTGTAATGATATGTTTAATGTATATATTTTATATTAATGAAATATATATTATTGAAAAAGAAACTATAACATTTACCTTTTTACCATTCTATTTAATGAAAAAACGATAACATTGTCTGTGTGTATGTGTGGATTACCACATCCATGAGGTGATGTGAGTTGTCTTCAACACCACATGACATGGATGATATATATAATTATATTTAAAGATATAATATGGTATTTATGACATTATTATAATTTTTTAAATAATAAATAATATTTATCTTTTTTATATAATTATGATTGAAAATTTAAAATGGTACCCATGAGTATGTATGACCTTCCTTTTACATGATTGTAATGTAGTTAATTTTCCATGACCATATTTCATTATTTGTTTTAGAAGTATAATTTATGTACTTAATTGATAATTATTTCTTTATTATTATACTATATATGATTTAATAATGAAATATTTTGACAAAATTCAACCTATTTGAGTAATTTTTGGATGTATAAGTCAAATATCATCAAAACACATGACGTGAACATAATCAATTAAGCAATGGATTATATAATGGAAATGAAAGGAATAATAATATTTAAAATTTTATTAATCAATTAAATAATTAAAATAATAACATTATTTACGAAGATAAATAATTTGAATGAGGAGTCATCCTCAAGGAAAAAGAATTTCTTTTAAAAAATATTTTTTAATTTTTATGTTAAAACACATTTGCTTCTATATCCATACTTTTATAATTATTTTATAGTTGTATTTGTATGGAAATAAATTAACAATAAAGTAAATATTAAAAAAAATTATCTCCTTCTTTCGAAGGTTTTCAAAAGGATGGTTTTTATATATTTTAGGGGGAATGTTGTGACGTTATTTACAAAAGACAACATGAGTGTATTAATTTAACATATATAGGAAATCAAATTTTCTCACCAACATAAATAATATTTTATATTTTAATTCCTTTATAAACTTATATTTTATTTTCAATGAAACATAATATATCCTTTTTTTGTACTTATTTACATGAGGGGTTTTAAAATGGAACGAAAATTTCTATATACAGAAATTTTTTTCAGGGTGAAAGGAATATATTTACAGGTGTAATAGTTGAAATTTAAAACATTTAAGCATTATTATTTTGTTATAGTTATTGGGAATTTTTATGATGATATGTGATTCTACCATTAACAAAATTATGATGGTTCAAATTTAAACAATGGATTCCTAGTTACATTATAAACTAAGAATGTTTGTGTCTATGATAGCTATCCAATTCATTTGGAGTGAAAGTCCATCATATTGGTTATTTATTTTTAAATAGTGAAATTTAAAATTATTTCCCATGATACATAAATAATTTATATGTCATTTTTATAAGTTTTATTGAAATATTTTAATTTATCAAGGTAATCTATGATATTATGTTCAAATGAAAATATATATTACCTCTTAATGGTGGGAATTAAAACATTCAGAAAAAGTTTAATCATTTTTCATGACATAAAATAAACCCTTTTTAGTTTTATTATTCTTTAATTATATATTATAAAATTTTTAAGGATAATATTTTGATAGTAAAGTTGATTAAGTGAGTAAAAATTGTTTATTTCGAGGCTATATTATTATTTTCAATGAGGAAGATGTTTATAATTATTCTAGAACTAAAGAGCTTCTATCTTCTTTATTTTATGCCGCTTTATATAATTTTGTTAATTATCCCATGTTTTTAAATTATTTTCACTTGGTTTAAGGATGGTTAACAACAATGAATAATTAAAGTGGTAAGTAATGAATATTTTTAATAAAAAAGGGATCATGTTGCTTTTCAATAGTTTTATATTATGAGGAAAATGCTTAATGAACAGAAATTTCCACATTATAAACTGTGATATTTATGTATGATATATTAGTTGACTATATAAAATATTAAACCATAATGTTGTATAGGAATGTAATGAAAATATTTTTTGACTAAGAACACAAGATTCTGTAATTTATAAGACTGATTTCATATAGTTGGTATCAATGTAAAGGTTTAAATAACATTAAAAATTAGAATTTTTTATGTAAGGATAACATAATAATTATGGATACCATCATGAGTTTATGAGTTTAAGGTTGATCATAAGTTCAATGATTTATACAAACCATTTAAGGTTATAAGGTATTATATTTTAAAATAATAAATGATATTTTTGGGGACTTATTATTAGATTGAGGTATATATAATCTTGAGGTTTAAGGTTAAATATTATTTAAAAAATACCATAACATTGTTTTGGTATTTAATGTGGAAATGTATAAGGGTAAATTTTAGGTTAAAAAATCATTAGTGTTGAAGTTTTAGGTTATTTGTTATGTATTTGAAGGTCAATGAATTATAGAATTTCTATGGGTACAGAATTTACAAGAAAAATTATAATTTTAACATAAAATTATTAATTACATGTTTTAATGAGGTTATTTTCTACATATTTAAGATCATTTATCAAAATAAATAAAAATGATCTCAAAAAAACTTTTTATCCATTATATATTATTTAATAATCACTACCATGGAAATTTTTTGTTCAAATGATTTAGAAATTATTATTAAAATTTAAATAACCTATATGAATCTTTTTATCTACCCATCACCTTTTAATTTCTCCAATAATTCTATAGATCAGGGAGTATATTTTATTTTATTTCAAAATATCAACTCATCCATAACATTCAGGATGGGAACTACCATCGAGGACATGATTATATCTTTTTTAGATCTGTGATCGTCATACTAGAAGATAAAGAGCATATAAATAGTACCAAAGAATAACTTGATTTCGGGATTAATATTATGAATTACTTTCTTATTTTCTAAGTATAAAACTTGATTGAGTTGATATTGGAGAATAATAAAGACATATTTTATATCATTGAACTAAAAAAATAAATTATTAATGAATAAGTCAATTAATCGTTATTAAATGTTTAATAATAAAGAATAAAGGATTATATATTATTTAGGGATATTTTTATTAATTTTAAATGTTATTATAATTATGATACAACTAAGGATTAATTTATAGTTGATTTTGTTGAAAAAAATTTGAAACCTTTATTGTATAGAGTCAATACCATTGAAAAATGGTGTTGTAAAAAGGTGATAATTTTTGGGGACACTCATTTATGGAAATATGAACAACAGATAAGTAAATCTTTGATATAATATGTGCTTTATGTTAAGAAAATTATAGTAAATTATGATTGCTTAATTTTTTGAAAAAATGAGCTATATTGAAAGCATTATATTTTAAAAGTAATTTTATGATTAATGTTATTTTTAGTATTTTAAACATATTTATGTAGACGTTATAGATATATTATTGATATAGTGTTTGTCAAAATGATAATATAGCACATCCTGAAAGGTCATGGGGCTTGAACCCACATTCAAAGGGGGAAAAGGGTGAAATTATAACCATTAACCTATATAATGTCTTAGTTTGTATGTTTTTTTTTCAGAATGATATAAAATATAATTATTATGTTTATTTTGGGAAAATAAGTTTTATAATAGGGATAACCATGTTATTAAAAAGTTATTTTTTGATTAATTTACTTCCAGAATAAGTTCACTATTTTATGAACATTATATGACTTAGGTAAACAAGATATATTGGGGTTTTATTTGAGGATTAAAGGTAGAATTATATTTTTGAGGAATATATGATTTTAATGTTGATTTGTGGTTATTTAATACATTTGTAGAAATTATTATCAATTCTTAATGATTATAGAACTATGGAATATAGGTTTTTACTATGAAACGTTAAGAGTGATAGATGTTTTTAGAGATAAATTATAAAATTTTCTCTGAAGAATATATAATCAAATAATATTAATAATTGGGATTAAATGTTATTCTAGAACATTTTAAATAAATTTATGTTTATATATTTATCAAATGATCTATTTCAAGCTTTAGGTGTAATTATTATGGTTCTTGTGATTATTGGTTTATTTCTTCATATGAAGTTTTATTAATTTCAGGAATTATATTGACTTTTTATAACCATTTGAGTTTCGGTTAATACCTAATTATAGTGGGAATATCTTGAGATCCTTTTATGTAATTATGTAATCCATTAAAAAATGATTTTTGTGGTTCATAGAAAAAACGTCATATTTAATACTCATCATTTTTAGCAAGAGATGAGATATTTGTAGAAAGTGATTAAAGGATAAAATTATACTTGTAAAGTTAGAATATTTTTCTTATGTTATTAGTATAGATGTTAAGGAATTAATCAAAATCCCAGAAAATGAAATTTAAAAGAAGGTTTTTTCTAAACACCTTTATTTTTGAAGAATCAATGGTTATTTCAATCTATTTTATTTTATGGTTTTCTGTTTGTTACCATTCTCATGATCATTATATTTCTTATCATTAATGATCTCTACCACTCTCTATCATTTTTTTCTCGGAATTATAATGTTATTTTATGTTTATATTTTTACACTTTACTATGGTTCTCATATTTAGAAACCTAATTATTTGTTATTTTAAATGGCCTTTGTATTTCCCTTTCTCTCATTTCAAGAGGATTTTATGTTAACACTTTTTATGATGTGATATTTCAGGAATGGTATCTTCAAATTTTATACCTTTTTATTATAGAGATCATGTTCAAATTTATAGGAAACGTTTTACTAAATGATGGGTGCATAATATAACAACTCATTATTTTTTAAAAAGGGAATTGTGTTCAACATCATATAAGATATAAAACATCGAACCTAAGAGATCCATGAAATATTATTATTTAAATACGACTGTGATAACATATCCATGAAATTATTGGGTACGATTATGATTAAATAATTTATGAAATATATAAAATGATACTAATAAATAGAAATATATTTTTATATTACAAGTAAATAATAACTCATTTTTTGGCTAGATTAAATTTATTCATTAAAATATGTTTTCTTCATAAATAATTTGTATTTACTTCTATGAGTAAATATTATTATCAATTTATTGAACTTTTAGAAAATTTATCATATAAAATAAAAATAATTTTTGAATTAATTATTAAAAATAACTTAGGGTGAAATGTTTATTTTCCTAAAATTAATATTTTCTTAGTGACTGGTAAAATTAATTATTTTAAAAATAATGTTAATTTTTTAATTAAGTAATTTTATTTAAAAGTCCCAAAATATTTTTTATTTTTTTCCAAAAGTGAGATTAAATACAAAATATTTATGATAATATAATTCATTTACTACTAATTAGTAGTTAAAATGATTTTGGTATAAGTTTATTTTTTATATGTAAAAATATAGTATTCTAAAAACTGTTTTTTTGTAGATATATTTTATCAATTTGAATTATGTAAAATAACCACAAATAAATATATATGTAAATTAAATGTATATATTATATATGTATTTATATTAATTGAAAGTCATATAATTATTATTTCTAGTGAGGGTTAATATAAGGTATTAATTTGATGGAACATTATATTTTCTTGAAATAATGCTTTTTTATAATGCTTTGTGGGATTCTAATGAATTTTTTTCACTTATTGATATATAATTTCGTAAAATGGATTCCATATTTTGAATCATGATAATTTATGTTATTTAATAAGGAGAACATAATTTTTGGTCTTAATGATCTGTAAAAATAGTAAATATTTACTACCATAGTTACGATAAAATTAGTTTATTGAGGGGAAGAATAATTTCATAAGGACTATAAAGTAACAATAATACTTGAATAAATTTTATTGATGAGTAAATCTCATCCATAATCATATGAGATTCTAATATGTGACATTTTTCTTTATGGACATTATTATAACCTTTATTATAATTTACGTAATGAAAAGGTCAAAATATCACTCTCATACTTTTAAAAATATATCTTGTGTTCAGAAAAGAATACATGAAAATATTTAATGAATATTAATAGTAATTGTTAGAAGAAATTTTTTTTTATAATGTTATATTTTTTATAATATTTATTAATTATATAATTTCATTCTATCCTTATAAAACACTGAAATATTATTTATTCAATTAATAAAAATAAAATATATAATTTTGAAAATATTAAACCAAAATAAATTGAATGAATTATTATGTACCATTATTTTTTAGATAAATTATTCATATTTGGGTAGTTTTATGGAATATATTAAAATTACAGAATTTCCTTATTTCATTTATACTCAAATTAAATGAAAAGATTCAAAATTAAAATTAATTATATTTTCTTACAAAATAGTGATTTCTTAAATGATTTAAAATTATTGAAAATATTTTATCCATACAAGTTAATGTGAAATGGTTTATAATATAAACCATGGACTGTCTGTGTATAATTAAATCCTTTATTTTAGCTTTCTTGGACCATAAGAAATGAAACACTAATACCATGGTAAAATCCAAAAAGGGTTAAAATTAGCTAAAACAAAAATATAACACTGAAAAGATCACCTAAACATGGTGTAATTATTATTAGACAATATAATTTCAAATGACACTCATCTTAACTTGTAATATTCTCAATATGGAGATATTTTAATTAAAATATAAATTCATATATTCCTTTTACTACCATTTATATATATATATATTAATTATTTATTTGATAATGCACTTGATATGTAATGATTTTTTCTTGAATGAGTCTTCCAAAGTTTAAAAGAAGAAAATTAATCAAAGAAGAAAATGCTCTTATGACACATCATAAAACCTCATTACACAACATGAAGTATAGTTCACTGCATTTTTCATGTTGTGAAGAAAGTCATGAATAAAGTCATGAAAACTACCAGTGCATAAGAAATTACATGACATGAGTTATAGATAAATTTCATGAACACATTGAATTCAATTCACATTCAAAAGATATAGCTTGAAGGAAGATATATGTTGTGAATTGAAGTTACACACCATGAGAAGATTAAATGTTTAATATCTCAAATTTCATATGTTTAAGATACATGTATTTTTAAATACGAGGAGAAAACAATGGATAGGCATTACATGACATGAATTCCTATTACATATCATTTAATATATTCCACATATATATAGTACCAGGGCATCAGATTTAAGGGGTTCCCAGAGTAGACAACTCGTGTTATTTCATTCCTCTCTCATTCTCTACCACTCCTTCTCCCCTAAACTCAAAATTTCATAGTCTTCTTTTGTTGTTTTGATATAATAAAAGAACCATGAGTTGTTTTTGACTCTGTCTTCATTACTTCTTACACTATCTACTTTATTCATTGTTTCTATGAGCACTGAAAATCAAAGAACTTTTTTTTCACCCATTTCCATCATTATTTAAAGTAAATAGGTAATATTATTATGTTATTAGAGATCTATATTTCTTATTCATGATTAAATGTTCGACAATTATTTAATATCAATCATTCTTATCATATAAATCATGATTTCAATTCATCAATTATCTACATTCAATCCTATTATGAGTTGCTAAACCACCAAGGGTTGGGATCGATAGTAGGGGTATCCAAATTTAATTTATAAAATATTTAATTCTCAACTTGTTAACCTAGAGGATTAGTAATTAGTAAAAATAAAAATTTCATATCCAATTCATTAAAACATTTGTGACCATGGGATATTTGAATGAAGTACTCTATCTTCGTTGAAGTGGATTTGTCTATGACCAATAGCCTGAGACACTTTCTACCATAGAAGTTAAACTTAATGCATCTAGGTTGTCACTATATCTATATCAGAGAATAGTTACATATTCGGTAGAACTTGTTGAATTGTCCCTAGTCAACTAGTGACGCCCTCTTTCTTCAAAGCCTACAATTTAAGAACCTACCAAGTTAAATTTAAGGTCATATTTTTTTTCTTCAGATCCCCGAAATTGATCCTAATCAGTTTCTTATTCATGAATTCAAACCTATACATTATAGCAATATTTATCCCAAAATAAATCAACTTTTGAGGACTCCTACACCAAAGGGATACAAACCAATGGTCACTATTTCCAGCTTAATTCCCCATGAGATCGACCCTTATCTATTGTTATAATATATCTCAAAAGGAAGTTATGTTTGGGAAACAATCAAATATAATCTATCTACATCCCATGTGAATTAGTCTACTTGTGAATGGGAATCAAATTTTGGCACCATTTCTAGGGAGCAAGGTTGTGCTTCACATAGGCAGCCTTTTGGAACATACCTGAGATTACCTCTCCATCACCCCATTTACTCTTGTATTCAACTAGATTACACTACATCCATGATCTTTAGGAATATTGCATTCATCATGGACCTTAGATTAGTTCATGGACACCTGAAGCACAATATTAGTTGACATTTGATCTAGAAATCCAATGGTATCACTCTGCACGCCTCCCGAAAAACATGGGAGACCAAAAAAATCTAGGGGACCCAACCCACCTAACCACCAAACATGAAACCAATAATACAATGAGAAGCTATGTTGAAACATGAAAGAACTGGCATAGACTATGTATTTAAATAAATCCATGGGGATACACCATGAATCATATGTCCTTTTTTTAGGACCATACCATCAAAATAAAAAAATAGACTCATTCACATGATACAAACATGGGCCAGTTAAGTGGATTTCAAAGTGAAGATCTTTATGAAAACAACCCCAAATTCTTGGAAGTATGCGTTACCATTACCAACCAAAGAGTATCATCTGATTGAATTGGACTTTGAATATTTCCCTCCTCTATGAGAGATAGATCCATGGATTATCTCAAGAGTCAAGATCTAAAGTCAATTATTACATTGGAAGATCTAGCCAAAAAATCTATAAACAAATACATCTCACTAATCCAGACATGGAAGCTGTAGAACGACATTCAAAACATCACTCAAATTGATAGTGTATCTTCAAGGGAATCATGATAATGATTTAAGGACCTGATGTGGTAGTTCCCGCACCATGTACATGAAATGTGGATCCACCTCTAGACATTTCGCCAAAGACATCAAGTAGACACATGAAAATATATCGATGATGTAGTTGTGGAAGACTTATGTTCAAAACACTTGAAGCAGGAATAATACTTTTGGATGAAGTATCTCACATTACTAGTATATGTCAATGTTATCACGTTCCACCTCATCATAGAATTAACTTAGTGGACAAAAAATGCAAAACTATCATTGCAAGTCGAAGAACTAAAAAAGAAGCTAGATTCATTATAGCTGCTTACTAAACCACCCCTCCAGGCCCTGTAATAGAGATGCAGTCATGTAAAATGTGGGGTGGCACTCACTTATACCAATACTAGAAGGAGTCGAAGAAAAAAATACTCAAGATTGTAATTACATCAATTACAATCTGCAAATTCTAGTATTCTAACATCAACAAAAATATTATCAGTAGAGGCTAGCTCAATAGCCCCTAAATATAACCAGTGCTATTTTCAAATGATAAGTGCTCAAGCACCATTTCATAATCTAGAACCACCACGTTACCCCCATGAACTCTTTTCCAAGACCACAATAACCACTTCATCATGAACCATTACCATTGATAGAACAAAAATAGTTTCAACTACCCCAACCAAGAAATCAATAATAAACTACCCTATCCAGAATTACCTAGAGAATATACTAGGTTCTTTTTTTCAAAATTAAGAAAAATGAATAACTATTCAAGAGACAAAGATGAAAAACCAACAAGCTTCCCTACGCAATCTAAAAGTTCAGATGGGTCAGATCTCAAAGACTATGTTAGATAGATTACTAGTTACTCGACCTAGTAATACATAGATATAAAAATGGGAAAAATCTAAGGATATAGGGTTGAGAAGTCTATTTGTTTTTCATTTTCAATAACCAGGTGGAAAATATGAAAGAAAAAATGAATAAACTTTGAAGAATTCACTAGTTGAAGAAGAAACTTTTTATGAGACCACCCAAAAGTAACTCAGACAGTATAACCCTTCAAAAATTCCCAAATACCTAAGCAACCAAAAAAGGAAATGTATTTCTCCCCACCATCATACAAGCCATCTCATTATTTTTTAGAAAGATATAGAACTGGAATACAGAAGGAAAAATAAAATTAGTTCTTGGAAATGATTATCCAATTTTATATCAACAATCCCTTTGTAGAGGCTATTTCGTAGATTCCGGTTTAATCCAAATTTCTAAATGATATGATTTAAAAAAAAAAGAAAAATTTAATATTTTTGTGTCATATCAATAAATGAAGAATGATCTAATGTTATTCAGTATAAAATTACACCATATATGAGAGAGCTCATATTTTTGTCAATACCATGTGCAATTGGATAGTGTATATTTGAAAGTGATCTATGTGATCTTATAGAAGTAATGAACCTAATTTAAATGAATGTATTTCACAAATTGAGACTTGAATAGCTCAAAACAACTCTAGTTTCATTGAAAATTGTAGACTAATTGATAAAATACACTATAGGAAATCTCTAGGATGTGTTAGTCAAATTCGGAAAGGTCATCTTTCCAATGTACATACGGTTTAGGATACGGAAGAAGTAGGTGAAATACCCATGATTCTTAAAATACCATTATTTTACAAAAGAAAGGCTATGATAGATGTAAATCAGGGGAATCTAATCATTCGATTTGGAGAAGAAAAAGTAGTCTTCAACCTCATTAAAGTTGGTAAACAATTAGATGATTCTTGTGATTGCAACACCATCACTATTACCCATAAGAGAAATGAATATGTGTCTATAAAAAATACATTGAAGTGTCACTCCATGATATAGAGAACGAGTTTTATTTTTTGGAATTTAGCTTCATCTAACCTCTTAGAAGGAATACATTCCCACCATTCACACCCTCAATCATTCAACCACCAACATTGGATTTGAAGCCTCTACCTAGTACTCTTATGTATTCATACATAGGAGCTTCGACACCTCCACCAGAAATAATTTACTATGAACTATCTCATTCGCAAGTAAAAAAACTCATTGAAGTCTCAAAAAGACACAAGAAATCAATTTCATGGGGAGTGGCTGAAATTAAAGTAATTTTCCATACTATATGCACCAAAAAAATTCTTCATGAGAAAATTGAAAAACTAAAACTTGAACCTCAATGGTGGATCACACCACTAATGAAGGGAGTTGTTAAATAATAATTACTGAAACTTATAGAAGAAGGAATAATATTTTCAATATATAATAAAGCGTTTTTTATCCCACTACAATTAGTTCCTAAAAAAGGTGGTCTCATAGAGTAAAAAGGGATGAAAATTAATATATCTCAACACGCACCGTCACTGGATGTATATTTTTCATGTATTAGAGAAGCATAAATGTGTCGAAATGAGACTTATTATAGAATCATAAATACGTGGAATGGAAAATATCATTTTCCATTTCCCTTTGTGGAACAAATTTTGGAAATAATAGAAGGACGCTAATTCTATTGTTTCCTGAAAGATTATTTTCGAAACCATCAAATTTCAATCGACCTAGCTGATTAATCAAAAAAAATATTCACATACCCATTTGGAACCTTCTCCAATAGAATCATGTCATTCGGTATATCTAATGCACCAGCTACATTTCAAAGATAAATGAAGAACATTTTCCACAATATGGTGGAGGAATTATTAGAAATATTCATTGTTGATTTTTCAGTTTATGGATGATATTTCAAAGTATGCCTAAACAATCTAGAGTAATTCCTCTGACGCTATGGTGAAAAATTTATAGTTTTGAATTTGAAAAAATTTAAATTAATATTTCAAATAGTCATGTTCCTCAGACATACAATTTAAAAATAGGTCATAGAAGTCACTCCAACTATGATAAAGGCCATCAATGATTTACCTGATCCTTTAATAGTTAAGTGTTTAACGAGATTTCTAGGCCATGTAAGGTTTTACAAGATATTTATAAAAGATTCTGAAAAATTTTCCCATCCACATATGCACCCATTTTCAATGGAATATAAATTTTAGTTCACTAAAGAATGTCAACAGGTATTCAATAATTTAAATAGAAGCCTGATAGAAGCCCCTATAATTATTTAGCCTAAATGTGACAAGGAATTTTAATTAATGTGTGACACCAACATGTTTTCTATTGGTTTTGTTTTAGCACAATTATTTGGGCAAATATTATAGCCTATATACTATTCCATTCACACATTGAAGGAATATCAAGTCAACTACACAAATATAGATATAAAACTCTTTGTAATTGTGCGTGCTTTCGAAAAATTATGATTCAATGTGGTCTTATCCAAGGTGACTATGCACACCGATCATGCTGCCCTCAGGTATTTCATGAAAAAAAGGATTCTATTACAAGGATGATAAGCTTGATCCCCCCTCCATGAATTTGATATTTCCATCAAAGATACTAAGGGCACATAAAATGTGATCGCTGATCATATGTCCCAACTTCCTCTTCCATACATCAAGGAAGATGGTGATATCAACATCAAAGTCAATTTTTCAGATGAAAGCCTTTTAATCCTTATTTTACAACCAAGGTGTTCAATATTTATAATTATCCAACCGTATGATTTTTTCACCAAGACATCTCTTCGAAAAATTAGAGAATATTTTTATCTGAAGAAAAACAATACTACTAGGATGAACCACTCATATTCAAATGTGGCACTGATGGGTTATTGTGACATTGAATTCCTGAAATTAAGATCCCAAATGTAATATATATATGTCGTACATCACCAACTAGAGGACATCATGGACCTGAGCGTAGTATTAAAATGATTATACAACGTTTACTTTTTCTGGCCCACGCAACACCAAGATGTAAGGGAATTTTTTCAAAGCTGTGATATGTTCCAGTAAACTAGGACCATTGAGAAATGAAACTAAATTTTTCAAATCCAAATTATATAAGTAGAAATATTCAATGTTTGGGGAATATATGTGATGAGACCATTTCCCAATTCACATAAAAAGTCCTAAATTTTTCTTGGAGTTCCCTAATTCTTAAAGTGGATAGAAGATGAAGCCACACCATATGACACAAAAATAGTGGCCTCATAAAAAAGACTGTGCTCACAAGATTTGGATTTCCTAGATTACTCATTAGTGATCGAGGAACACATTTTTCCAACTAGGTTGTTTAAGTATTAATGAAAAAATATATAATATAATATAACATAAGAACTCTCTAACAACCACAATAGAGAAATCATGTAGATCTTAGAGAAGACTGCAAAAACACGTCGAATTCACTGGAGATTGAAATTAGATGATGTATGATGGGTATACTACGATGCATACAGAACAACCATTCTCAGTACACCATTCAGATTGGTTTATGAAAAAATATTCCATCTTTTATTTTATCTATAACATCGTTCATACTATGTAATTAACAATCTAAATTTGGATTCTCAAAAAGATATAGAAGCTCAGATTCTATATTTGGAATTATTGGAAGAAACCAGAAAATATTATTATTTAAAGTCTCATACCTACAGAGAAAAAACTATGAAATTTCATTATCAACATATTGAAAGAAACATATTTATCATAAGAAACAAGTTTCTCCTATTCATCTCTTGATTGAAATTTTTCTCTTGAAAGATAAAATTTCGATGGTCTGAAACTTTCAATGTCATTAATGTGTTCCTTTATGGGACCATGAAAGATCACTGTTGTGGGCGACCTCAAATGATTAGTGTGATTTTAGGGTACTTAGGTGCAGCAGAGTGGCTGACCAAGGTCGTCTCTCAAAGGAGGAAGTGAATTTAACAACTTATTAATGGTATTCGAAAAAAAATAAAATTGAATAGAATAAAAACACTAATTTAAAGGATTGGGGTTTTTTTATAGTTTATGAATCTCGAATAAGTTTGCTGGATGAAGATTGTATATTTTTTTGTTTTTAGTTTTGAAATGAGTTTCGATTAAAATGACACAAAAAGAAGATGTATTTTTAGAAATCTATTTTAAAAGATGTAATCGATCTAACTCTACCTCTTCATTCACTTATTAATCACTATCATTTAAATCAATATCCACTTAATTATGATCCCCTAATTTTTATCCCTCGAACCCTACGAGAGTTAACTTAACCACAATGATGAAATTACTTAAACCCTATGCTAGCTTCGGAACACGCAATCGCAGCACCCTGCTTTGATTGTTGTTATAAGGATAGCTTATGGTATGTGGTTAATTAGAGAACATATCCATTCTATAAATGAGGATGAATTGTGTTTAGGGATTATATTTGAACTCTACATATTTATCCCATGTGGTCTTGTATTACCAATTAAGATCGCGCTCTCACAATTAACACAAAATCTCGACCTCGCGTGTTTTGTATTAATTGTTCAATTGCTTGCTTAGTTTCTTGTAATTTAAAAACAAAATTCATGGATCATATTATGTGAATTAAATTAGTTCATTGATTCAAAATAAATTAATGAAGAAGGATAGAGGTCAATCGATTAATAAAAAGATCTACTCTTCCATGGGTGGCGTAATCATCGTAGAAGCGTTTTCCATGTGCAAAGGTTTATAATGGGTATAACCCAATAACGATTCTACCCAAGAATTCAAGACCAAATAAGAAGATTAATAGAAGAATAAATTTAAACAAAACATAATAAAAGATAATAAATAAGATAATAACAAAGAACATTATTACACAAACAAAATCATTACAACATGAAGGAGGAGAAAAAGGCTTCGTCGAAGGGATCCTTGCTTCAAGAGCTACCCTTATTGAAATGGTTGGAGATTTGGAGTAGATCCACTTCTCCTCTGCCCTAAAAATCCCAATTCACTTCCCCCAACCCCTCCAAACGAGAAAAACTCTAATTTATAGAGTGGAGGGGAGGATAGGTTACAAGTGGTTTCAAGTGTGAATGTGGAAATCGGCCAAATATTTTATTCCAAATTGCACCGCCCATTTGACCACCAAAACGCGTGAATTGGCCGTCCTTCCAGAAAGCTAATATGTGAATATATGGGTCCTATATCTCCTGTAAATATTTGGGCTTAATCCAGGCCCATAAGAAGGGGTTATGGCTAAAATACAGAAGCTTCTCCATTCTGGCGAGTCCAGCCCATCTTTGACTTCATGGCCCATTTTCAACAAAAAAATGCACTTTTTAGCTCTAGTTTCCTGACTAAAAGATGTATAAAATTAAGTTAGGAACACTTTTACAAAACATAAAATTCAAATAATAAATTTAAAAATATTTATCTTCGAAATACTATAGTGCACTATAAAGGGTAAAACTGGAATTTTCACTAAATTTTCAAATGAATGATCAAATCCCAAATATTTTATAAATAAACATATTTCGCACAAATTGAGGAAATTATATCATTTATTATTAATAAAATATTCAAAAAAATAGTGTTTTATAAACTCCCCCACACTTACCCTTTTTCACTCCTGGGAAAAACCTCATGTCTAGTAAACATCAATATCAAATCAAAACCAATTTTAAAACACATATCATTGAGATCAAACAATTACAAAACAAGAAACAAAAGATATCATGCCTCATCAAAAACCATTATTTCATGTTCTTAATTTATATAATTTAATATATTTCCACTTTATTTATCCTCCCATGCAAAAAACACTTACCTCACTTGAATTTTCTCTTATCACACAAAAGTCAATATTTTTTTTTGCATTCTCTTTCTCATCCAAACTCATACAAGGGTCACCATAGGCTTGATAAATTCTTACATCTCCACCCGATGTGATTCAAGGACATATGTTTATCATGAGGACTTTTCAGGTCTGTTCTGTGGCTTTTGGTTGGTAGGATTGAGATGTGAAAAATTCTGAGGCTAAATAAGGAGGGCTTGACTCTTTTTGAAGCAAAATTGCATTAATCTAATTTTCACTTAAATATGGTCTTCTCCTCAATCCTCATAGTATCAATTCAGATTCATCATCATGAAAAGTCATAGAAATTTTACACCATTCATCATTTCAGCATAAAAAATGTCAATCTTCTCAGACATGATTTTCTTGAAAGCTTCAGACGGGAACAACTTTCCACCTCAATTAGAAGCTCTAGAAAAGGAACAGCTTCACTTATCATGAAAGCTCCAGAAAAGGCACATCTTTCAATATAATGATTTTCATCAACCGCAAACACATCTCTTGAAAATTCAATTTTCCACCCAAAGTATCACCGAATGTGTTGGCACATCACAAGATAGATTCCCCCACACTTAAAATCAACTAGATTATGAAATTTCACTTCAAGAGTTGGTTGGATATAGAAAATTGGCTTGTAATGTGGCTAACCTAACAGGCTATGCATGGCTTCTAAGGGCTGCAAGGATTAAATATTCATGGTAGGCCATTATAAAAAAGGATTCTTTGAAATAGGGGCTTTAATACCAAACAAATTTCTCAATAATTTAAACATAAGTACCTCAAACCCTCACGTTTTGACAGGAATAGATCAAATTATGGTTAAATAAATCATGCTTTGGTTCTCTCAATAAGTGAGGTGAATGTAAAGAATATGAAAATAATGGTTTAGAAGCCTCATAGGAAAGTGATTTCAAATATAAAGACAGTGAGATGTGGCATGGGATTCAAAGTTCAGTGTACTTTTTATGAAATTACTAAATATTTAAACTTGAAACAAAGTCATTTTCAGCATTCATTTAAGCTTAGTTTCAAGGGATAAATTGTTTCAATCACTGATATGCATTTCAAAATTATGATGAGAATCATTTTAGCTCAACAATGTAAAAAACACAAATAAAATTGAAAAATAAACACACAAAATTTGAAAAAACACACATTTTTTTGCTTGTTTTTTAAATCCGGAAAAAATTGAAATTACTAAACTAAAAGGTTCCCTCCCCCACACATATAATATTGCATTTTCCTCAATGTGAACCCATGAGATGATATATGTACATGAAATTCAGAATTTTTAAATAGGACAAATAATATAAAAGTGAAAGGGTTAGGAACAGCCTGATGTGATCAAGTGATGATGGGGTCATGCAGTGTGATAAAATCCACTAAATCAGTAGGAAGTCCCTCAATGTATCTCTTCAAATGTTTCCCATTTACTGTAAAGCTCCTTCCAGTGTCCTCTTGTATGATCTCCACTACACCATAAGGGAAAACGTTAGTCACAATATAAGGACCTAACCATATGGAACGCAACTTACCAGGCATCATCTTGAGTCATGAACTATAGAGAAGGACTTTCTCTCCAATATGAAACTCCCTTTGTTGGATCATTTTTTCATGAGCAGCTTTTGATCTTTCCATGTAGAGCCTTGAGTTCTCAAATAATGACAATCGAATCTCCTCAAGCTCTTGAATTTTCAACTTCCTTTGAATTCCATCTTGGGCCAAATCCATGTTGCATTTCTTTATATCCTAATATGCTCGATTCTCTACTTCCACTAGGAGATGACATGCTTCCCCAAAAAGAATCCTAAATGGTGACATACTAATGGGTGTCTTGTATGATGTCCTATAAGCCCACAATGCGTCATCCAAGCGCTTTCTCCAATCCTTCATATTTGGCTTGACGGTTTTCTCCAATATTTTTTTCAACTCACGATTTGAAACCTCAGCCTGACCATTTGTTTGGGGGTGCTATGGTGTTGATGTTTTGTGTGTCACCCCATACATCTGAAGGAGGGAAGAAAAATTCCTATTTCAAAAGTGTGTCCCTTGGAAACTGATGATGGCCTTTGGTACTCCAAACATGTAGAAAATTTGAGTCTTGACAAAATCCACTACAACATGAGAATCGTCAGTCCTGGTGGCCTTGGCCTCCACCCATTTACTCACATAATCAAAAGCAACCAAAATATACAAAATCCAAATGAACTAGGAAAAGGACCCATAAAGTCGATGCCCCATACATAAAAAATCTCACAGAATAGTATGGGTTGTTGGGGCATCTCATGTCTCCTAGAAATATTCCCAGTGTGTTGGCAATGAGAGCATGAATTACAAAACAAATGGGCATCATGGAACAAGATAGGCCAATATAATCTAGAGTCCAAAACCTTCCTAGCTGTCTGTTGGGGTCCAAAATGTCCACCACATGCAAGTGTATGAAAGAATTTCAAAACAGACTCAAACTCCTGATTAGGAACACACCTCCTAATAACATGGTCACTACACATGCTCCATAAGTATGGATCATCCCAAACATAAAATCTTGACTCACTATTTAATTTTTGGACTTGATGTTTCTTTATATTTGTTGGGATTTTAGAGGAAATAATGTAATTAACTAAATCAGCATACCAAGGATGCGTACCTGAGATGGTATAGAGATGCTCATCGGGGAAAGTGTATGGAAGTGGTACCGAGTCCAAGGTGTCATACTCTAGTGTGTGAGTAAGCCTACTCATGTGGTCTACCACCAAATTCTCTGATCCCTTCTTGCCCATTATCTCAATATCAAATTCCTGGAGAAGGAGCATCCAACAGATAAGTCGTGGCTTTGCATCTGGCTTCTTTAGGAGGTACCTCAAAGCTGCATGGTCAGAAAAAACAACTACTTTAGAGCCCAATAAATATGAACAGAATTTATCTAAAGCAAATATGATAGCTAGAAACTATTTTTTGGTGGCTGTGTAATTTTATTAGGCTGAATCCAGTGTCCTCTATGCATAGGCGATCACATGTGATCGTCCCTCCACCCTCTGAGATAAGACGGCTCCAACCGCAAAGTTGGAGGTGTCACACATAAGCTCAAAAGGAATCTCCCACCATGGGGGCTGTATGATCGGCGGAGTGGTCAAACACTTCTTTATCTCATCAAATGATACCCTATACGAATCATCAAAATTGAAGTCAATATCTTTTTGAAGCAATCAAGATAAGGGTAGAGCGATCTTACTAAAATCTCTGATGAAGCATCGATAAAATCCAGCATGTCCAAGGAATGATCAAACATCAGCACACATGTAGGATATAGAAGGGATGCAATAATGTCTACCTTAGATTTATCAACTTCAATGCCATGTTGTGAGACTATATGACCTAAGACAATTCCCTTTTCGACCATCAAATGGCATTTTTCAAAATTTTAAGACCAGATTCTTCTCAATACAACGATAAAACACATCACCCAAACTAGAGAGACATTCATTAAATGAGGATCCATAAAACGTAAAATCATCCATAAATACCTCCATGTAGGTCTCAATAAAATCAGAAAAAAATACTCACTATGCATCTCTGGAAGGTACCTGGGGCATTTCAAAGTCCAAATGGCATCCTCCGATAGGCAAATGTGCCAAAGGGATAGGTGAATGTAGTCTTCTCCTAATCCTATGGAGCTATAGGAACCTGAAAATATCCATAAAATCCATCCAAGAAACAATAGTGTGTCTTCGCAACTAGTCTCTCAAGCATCTGATCAATAAACGGGAGGGGGAAATGGTCCTTGCGAGTGGAATGATTTAGTTTCCTATAATCAATACACACACACCAACTGTTTTTCAGCCTCATTGGAACTAACTAATCTTTCTCATTTTTAACAACAACAACACCACTTTTCTTAGGCATAACCTGAATAGGACTTACCAACTGAGAATCTGAATGGGACAGATTATACTTGCATCAAGTAATTTCTCAACATCTTTTTTAACACCTTCCAGGAGGGTGGGATTGAGCCTCCTTTGTGGCTATCTCACTAGTTTATCCCCATCTTGCAAGAGAACCTTATGCATGCAAATGGAGGTGCTAATACCTGATATGTCAGCCACGGTCCACCCGATTTCCCTGATGATCTCCCTCAAATGATTCAAAAGTTTTTCTTCATGTTCAAAAGGGAGATTGTTAGCAATGATAACAGATAATCTCTCACCACTCAACAAGTATTAGTATTTCATATTTGGTGGCAATGGCTTGAGTTCTAATGAAGGAGGGTTCAGTATGGATGGAGACATTGAAGGAACCGAAATATGTTCACAAAGAGCATCAGTATCAGAATCGACATCATCAAAATTAGAGAATAAAGAATCAAATCCATCATTATACTCAACAGCCATGTCATAATCAGAGTTCACATGATCAAAATCAGAACATGTATCTGCATCAAAATCAAATCCAATAGAGGATTGTATATCAACAACATGTGTGGCAGTTCTCTTAGACATCAAACTCGAACCAATAGTCATAATCTTCCTAAGAATAGGACAATCAAATTCCCAGGAGTTTTTATTTGGTGGTTCAAAATGGGAGATAACAAATGCAGAGTGGTCCTCATAGGGGTACTTCATGGAGTCCATAACATTAAATATCACAACTGCATCCCCAAATTCGATGGAAAGTGTACCCTCATTGACATTTATGATAGTTTTTGAAGTTTTGAGGAAGGTTCTACCTATGATAATGGGTGAATGAGAAAATTCCTGATCGTCCTCCTTGTTAAGCACGTAGAAATCTGCTGGGAAGATCATGTCTCTTAGCCGAACAAGTACATCCTCAAGGACACCCGCTGGATATACTGTAGGTATATTTTCCAACTACACCACTACTCTTGTTGGCTTCAACTCACCAACTTGCAAGGAAGATAATACAGAGTGAGGCATCACATTTATTGAAGCTCCTAAATCACAAAGAGCATCAGAGAAGTGCAACTCCCATATGGTACATGTGATGGTGAATGTCCCGGGATCCTTTCACTTTGTCGGCATTGCTAGAGTTGGTGTAATGAGTGCTGACACATTCCTTACAAGATTGATCCTCTCATTTCCCTTGATCCCCCTTCGATTGGTACAATGTTCTTTTAAGAATTTCGCATACCTTGGAATTTTCTTAATGGCTTCAAGTAGAGGAATGTTGATCTCCACATGCTTGAATGTATCCAAAACCACCTTTTTCATTGCTTCTTCAGCCATCTTCTTGGTTTGAACAACCCTGTTCGGAAAAGGAAGGGGTTTAGAAGGAACATCATCAATATTTTTCTTACCTTTATCTTTCTCATTGGATATCTCATTAGTTTGTTTGGAATGCAGTTTCTCAAGAGTTGAGGTGAATCCCGATGGAATGGTAGGTACAAATGTATCGTTCATTTTCTTCCCACTTCTCAATGTGATGGGACTGACATTCCCCTTTGGATTTGGAGTGGGTTGGGAAGGTAGATTTCCATAATTCTTACTCACAATTTCATGGAGGGCGGTGGAAATCTAGCTCATTTGAGTCTTCAACTCCCTCAACTCTGAACCATGACTCTTCAGTTCATTCTGTTGTTTAAGAAAAATTTGCTTCAAAATATCATCATTTTTATAATCTACCTTGGGTTGGGGATTACCTAGTTGTTGTTTTGTTGATGTTTGAGCTTCAAATATTTTTTGGGGTTGTTGGAAACCCTACTGGTAAGGTGGAGGCTGCTGAAATTTTTGTTGAAAAGGGGGCCTTTGTTGTTGTCCAGATCGATACCTCATGTCTGATTGATCCTTCCAGCCTTGGTTATATGTTGTAGCAAATGAATCAAAATTCTTTTCTGGATATGGTTGTTGTTTCTACTAAAATGGTCTCCCAGAGAATACTGCTGCACAATCCTCTGTCTCTTGTAGTTGTGGGCAACAGTTAGTTGGATGGATTGTCTCAGTGCAAATGCCACAAGGCCTTGAAGAAGTGGGTTGGGATGTCTTTTGAGCCGATGAAATCTGCCTCACCATAGTGGTCAATTCTTCCAACATTGTATCAATCAAATGACTTTCATGAGAAGAAGGACTTACCTGATGTACTCCCTTGACATGTGGCGTACCTCTATCGCCAAATTTTTGGGAGTTTTGGGGAATTTTGTTGATCAATGCTCGCGCAGCTACTGCTGTCTTGTCCACCACTGTTCCTCCAGCTGCAGAATCCACCATGCTTCTCTCCATAGGTGTGAGTCCTTCATAAAAGTACTGAATGAGTAATTGCTCACTAATTTGGTGATGTGGCATCTTGCACACAACTTCTTGAATCGCTCCCAATACTCATATATTGACTCCCATTGTGATTGCTTGATCCCCGATATCTCCTTTCGAATGGATGTGGTCCTTGATGCTGGATAAAATCTTTGCAAGAAAAGAGGTTTCAAATTATTCCAACATGTAACATATTCATGTTGTAAATAGTACATCCAGTCTTTCGCAGCACCATCAAGTGAGAATGCGAATGCTCTTAATTTTATTTGGTCTTTAGATACATTTCTTTGTTTCAAGGTTGAGCAAACCACATTAAATTCTGGAAACTATTCATTGGGATCCTCACTAAAAAGGCCATGAAACTTTAGAAGTAAGTGAATTAACTGAGATTTCAGTTCAATGTCCGATTCGAGATTTGGGTATGCAATACAATTTGGTTGATAGTTAATATCAGGTGCAGCCAATTATCAAATGGTTCTATTAAGTTCATTTCCATTATTTCCAGCCATTGGATCCTATTTTATGTATGAATTTGAATTTCTTCCAATTTCAATGTTTCCAAAAGAGATGAATTCACCAACTGGTTGAATATTGAAACATCCCGTAGACTGAGATTGTCTGATTTGATCCCTAAGGCTACGTTCAATCTCAGGGTCAAGATCTATGAGATCTTCGGGATTAGTTCATGTCATAAATCAAATAAAAATGAAAAGAAAGAAAGTGGACCATAGTCAAATAGAAATGAGATGTTTGAGTTGATGGTCCAAAAAAGAAAAGAAGAGGATGAAAAAACATGAAAACATGGGAAAGGGGAAAGATGAAAGAGAGAGGTGATGGAAATAATAAATTGAAAAATTAAAGAAATGCCTCTAAATGGCTGAATAAATAACTTTCCTCCCTGGAAATGGCTCCAATTTGAAAGAGCACTATCGTGGGCACCCTCAAATGATTAGTGTGATTTTGGGGTACTTAGGTGCATCAGAGTTGCTGACCAAGGCCATCTCTCAAAGGAGGAAGTAAATTTAACAAATTATTAAAGGTATTCTAAAAAAAATAAAATAGAATAGAATAAAAACACTAATTTAATGGATTGTGGTTTGTTATAGTTTATGAATCTAGAAGAAGTTTGCTGGAAGGAGATTGTATATTTTTTTGTTTTTAGTTTTGAAATGAATTTCGATTAAAATGACACAATAAGAAGATGTGTTTTTAGAAATCTATTTTAAAAGGTGTAATCGATCTAAATCTACCTCTTCATTCACATATTAATCATTATCATTTAAATCAATATCCACTTAATTATGATCCCCTAATTTTTTATCCCTCGGACCCTACAAGAGTTTACTTAACCACAAATATGAAATTACTTAAACCCTATGCTAGCTTCGGAACACGCAATCGCAAACCCTGCTTTGATTGTTTTTCTAAGGATAGATTATGGTCAGTGGTTAATTAGAACACATATCCATTATGGAAATGGGGATTAATTGTGTTTAGGGATTATATTTTAACTCTACAAATTTATCTCGTGTGGTCTTGTATTACCGATTAAGATCGCGCTCTCACAATTTACACAAAATATCGACCTCACGTGTTTTGTATTAATTGTTCAATTACTTGATTAGTTTCTTGTAATTTAAATTCACAATTCATGGATCATATTATGTGAATTAAAGTATCTCATTGATTCAAAATAAATGAATGAAGAAGGATATAGGTCGATCGATTACTAAAAGGAACTACTCTTCCAAGGGTGGCGTAATCATCGTAGAAGCGTTTTGCATGTGCAAAGGTTTATAATGGGTATAACCCAATACCGCTTCTACTCAAGAATTACAGCCCAAATAGGAAGATTAAGAGAAGAAGAAATTTAAACAAAATAGAATAAAAGATAAGAAGTAAGAGAAGAACAAAGAAGTTTATTACACAAACAAAATCATTACAACATGAAGGAGAAGAAGAAGGCTTCGTCAAGGGGATCCTTGCTTCAAGAGCTACCCTTATTGAAATGGTTGGAGATTTGGAGTGGATCCACTTATCCTCTGCCCTCAACTTCCCAATTCACGTCCCCCAAACCCTCCAAATGAGAAAAACTCCAAATTATACAGGGGAGGGGAGGAGAGGTTACAAGTGGTTTCATGTGTGAATGTGGAAATTCGGCCAAATATTTTATTCCAAATTGCACCGACCATTTGACCACCAACACACATGAATTGGCCGGCCATCCAGAAGGATAATATGTTAGGATATGGGTCCTATATCTCCTATAAATATTTCGCCTTAATGCAGGCCCATATGAAGGAGTTAAGGCTGGAATACAGATGCTTTTACATTCTGGCGAGTCCAGCCCAACTTTGACTTCATGGCCCATTGTAAACAACCAAATGCTCTCTTTAGCTCTAGTTTTCTGATTAAAAGTTGTAGAAAATTGAGTTAGGAACACTGTTACAGAATTGAAAATTCAAATAATAAATATAAAAATATTTATCTTCGAAATACTACAGTGCACTATAAAGTGTAAAACTGGAATTTTCACTAAATTTTCAAATGAATGATCAAATCCCAAATATTTTATAAATAAAAATATTTAGCACAATGTGAGGAAATTATATCATTTATTATTAATAAAATATTCAACAAAATAGTGTTTTATCATACCATAAACATTCAGAAAAATGGTGGACCACATTTTAAGGTTAATGGTAAAAGGTTAAAATCATTCAAGAACCCTTCTATGATGATTCTTTCATCATCCTGAAGTTCATCCGAGCCTTCAAGTAGTCAAGATCTCAATGTTAAAGGACGTTCTATCTAGGATTCATTCCAGGGTAGTTCTTCTAAGACTACACATGATTAGAATATACTTTGGAATGATTAGGATATTCCATGATCTAGAATCCAAGGTTTGTACCAAAGATGAACAAAAAAAGTTCAATTACATGTCGTTTAACCTTGTCACAAGATGTTTAAAATTTCAACCAAAATTTCAATAAAACCTAAAATTAAATGATGTGACACATAGTTACACATCGTTTATATACATGAACTTAATTTTTATAAATTGGTCTTAAAACTAGGGTTCACAACCTAACTCCCCACCTCCCTCCCCTGACCCTCTTCCCCGTCCTACATGAAACACCCTCCGTCTCATTTTTCTCTCTCGAATGTACAGCCGAACCACCCTCCATCTACTTCCCTCCTCATAAACAAAAAACCCCTTCCCACTCCCCTTACCTTACTCTCCTCCTCGAAAACCATCACCCCATCTTCCCCCTCAATCAAGACGTAAAATGATTCCCTATCCTCTTTCTATCTCAACCAGACAACTAAACCCCCATCATCGTTCTTTCCATCTGCACCCCTCCAACCTACTCTAGTTATGATATAGAAAAAAACATTGAACCCTAAAACTTCAGAGTCGTCATCATACCCAGATGATCATCCACCAATAAAACATCCATGAGGCAACCAAGATTTTGTATCCTCACTACCTTGGGTAGCATCTCCCCCGCCTCCCACGGTGTCCTATGTAGTACCTACAACTCAAGATGACTCCTCAACATGACCTAATGACTAATATGGGGCTGAAAACCTCTATTTGAACCTCGTTATATTCTTCTCTTATTCATATCAACATGTCACCCTCAACTAGTTACAAGAAAATTCCATGAGGAAAAACAAGACCCTCAATATATTCTTCTGTTGACGCACAAGTGTTTTCTATGAGACGCTCATGCCAGCTGCACTTCTTCTGTACATTTTTTAATTTTCATGCCAATAATGAGGCTCCATACTCGCACGTTGAATTTTTATTTGCATGCCTTAATGACATTGTAAAATTTTCTTAATTCCATTTTCAAAAAATCTAAAATGATCTCACTTTAAGATGAATATTGCCCTCTTTTTCATGTTCAATGGATCCCAAGATTATAAGAGATGCTGAAAAATTGGTTCGTAAGATAATTACCAATATGATGAATATTTTTGGGAATTGTTATTATGACATCATTTAGACAACCCACCCAGATTTGGAAAATCATATGAGGAAATAACACTTCAGTTTTCCAAGGAGTATTTATTTTCCTATCTATAGTTATGGCCATTTACAGGATGTCAATATACCAGACCCAAAGAAGTATATTACACATTCTTGGTTCCAAGAACACAACAATTTATCGTCTGCCAATATTTCTATTACAGGCACATATATCAATGTTGGGACAATATCTAAGGCCCATTGCACACATCACATCATGTGTGCTCCATATTTTAAATCACATACTCCAGATCTATATCCAGACTTCTATTCATCCATTTTTCGTGATTCTCAGAAAGATAAATCAAAGGGTTGGAAGAAAAGTAGGTACCTTCACCCTAGAGGGGGTGTTAATCCCGCATGGATGTGGGTGTACTGGGTGTGCCAGACATATGAGGAGTTTATGGGTGACATTAAAGGAATTGGGATTTATGAGGCTGTATGGGTCGGGAAAACCTATGTATATAGGAATGATGATTTCATGCCCGAGTGGCTGAACCGATGGATTCTAGAGGCTAATTCCTTCCATTTGACATATGGAGAAGTAGGCATCAATTTTTAGGTTGTATATTAGATATTTGGAGCGCAAATCCTTGGAGACATGTTTGATGCATGTATTCATCTAAATGTGACATGGAATGACTCGTAAAATACATTATCCTTGGTTCATGACTTAATGAAGATATTTTACAAACTCTAGAATTAAAACAAAACATATTCCTCCAAAATATGGGACATTCACCCGAAAATGTAGATGTAAATATTCACAATGAAAAAGAAGGAGAAGGGTCCCACTTTCACTCATCCAACAAGATGTCAAAAGGTAGAAAAGAGAGGTACGACTGACACATTCAACCCAACATTATAGAAACGAGGTTTTAAAATGATATGGTATGATGTCAATTCCAAAATTTATGTGAAGATGTGTCTTGAGCATTTCATGGACATGTGACTTAGTGTATATATATTTCCTTTCCATGATTCTAATGGCAGGATAAGGTCAAGATCATTTGTTATTGAAATCATGTTGGATGGGAATAGGATGGTAGGATTGGCTACACATAACTTGGGAAAGATTCATAAGAGCTTGTTGCATATCAAGAGAGGGAAGTCTCTTTTTAGAATAACAGGGATTTTCCATGTTTTATGGGGGTGGATCACCACTCATTTAAGAACTTACGATGTGAAATCTGAGGTACAAGTCATTGGAAGTTTGTTCTGACCATATGTTTAGTATTTTTATGGTATTTCACTTCTATATTTTAATTCTTATGAAAATAAGTCTACTTTATGTTTTTAAAATTAATTCCATCTTTTCTCTTATGGGAGGCCACCTATGGGGCGATTGTTTTATGAATGGATGACCATCTTAGAGCTAAGCATTCATTTGTTTATCTTTCAAGGATGGCGTGTTGGCCATCAGGATTGACTGGGAAATCATATATGAGGTTTATGCTCCATATAGATTCACACATCAGTTTAAATGTCTGAAAACAATTACTATATATCCTCAATTGCATATCATATTAGAGAACCATCTAATGGTGGCCCTAAAATTATGCTTTCTGATGACTTTAGAAAAAACTGGGGGAATATTAAACTTACCTTCCACTGATGTAACAAGAATACTAGATATATGGTATGCTGAGAACTGGGTTTCCTCATACCCTAAAGAGGTGATAAACCATGTTCTCCCTTGTGTAGGGATAAAGAAAGGCAGTAGGAAGGAAACATGTAATTTGGAAGTTAATTACTCATCATTATAGGATAATTCATTAGAGTTATAGTGTGGGGATGACGAGGCACCATGCTCACTGATGTGACCTCATTCAAGATAGAATCCACCACTCAGAGTCAAGAGAGCTACACCATCAATACCAACTAAATTTGTACCGAGGCAGTCTAGATTCCATTGTTCAGAAGAGCAGTAAGTCCCATTTTTTTATCCACCATATGTGACTGGAATAATTGATAAGAAACTCAAATCTAAAACTCCAAGATCATCCTCACAACCCTCTAGAATATACTATGAACATGTAAGACCTAAGGCAGTTCAAACATGGAAAATAATTCCTTGTGATATTGAAACCACATTGATAGATTTATGTGAAGGGTTGTGCATTCAAATATTATGGTATCTATGAGCCTTTTCTGATATTATATTTATGAACAACCCTAATGAATTAAGAACATGTATCTGGGAACTAGATATGCTCATATATGCAACTGATGAATCAATTCCCACCATAAAACCAGTGAATGATATGATCGATCATGGTTCCATTGAAGGGATTGTACAATCATTTGATGAATACTGACATGATTTGTTTGATCTTGAAGATGTATTTTTTATTTTTTTCGCATTATATTCTGCTTTACTATTTGAATTTTGTCAATGAATTGTTGCACTTGGGAAATAGCATTTTAACTTGAAGCTGGATAAAGGAAAATGAACTCATGTTCCAACACCATAATATACCCTTGGTGGTGTGGCACTTGGAGCTATTGGATCACGTCAGGAGTCGGGAGAGATATCTCTTGGAAAATAATCCATAGAGGATGCGATAGTAAGGGTATTGAGGTCTCAAATACATATTTTTGGAGATGATTGTCCAAGTCCTCCCAGGAAGGAAATGAAATTGAAACATCTATGTAAGAAAACTATGGTTAAATATTTTCACTATAGTGGTAAGCATTATTAACAACATAAATTTTATCTTTATTCATATAATTTTTTTTAAAGTTATTGAAACTATTGTAAATTCTTAGGGTTCTTATACTATAGAAATCACTGAGGAGCCTCGAGGAACTATGGAGGGTGCATCCAAACTAGTAAAAATTACCACCAACCAAACAGTTCCTTTGACTGAATTGGCATTTAGGCCAGAGGAGTGCACATATGTTCCGTTCACATATCATATTCCTACTACCAAAAGAGAGGAGACCTTTGGTAAATAAGAAGTTCATTAGGAGAAACTATGTGTAACAACTAATAATTCTACTCTATGATACTTTAGGTTCATTACATGCACCGTGAAATCCCACGACAACTGTTGATGACCCCATAATTGTTACTGAAGAAGTTGTTTGGTGTCAAAATTTTTTAGAGGAGGCTTACAAAACAACCACTCTATTTTATCACATGGGTGAGACTATCATGGGATTTGGGATATCATTGGATGCAATGATGAATATTGGCATGAATTTTGAATAAGTTTTAGAACATGTTAATATGAAAAATAATTTAGATGATTTTGATGTTCATTGTATTAAACCAAATAGAGGTGAGTTTTTATTGTTCATCCTATCAATCTTTTTATGGTTAATTTTCTAACAGTGATTTGTTGAAATATTCAGTTCCATACAAAAAAATGCTACAATGATGATGAATGAAGAAAGCATCGATATCATTGTAAATCCCACCATTGTAGAAATTTCGGCTTAGGTGAACCTTGGAACATAAAAGCATCATGAGATTCATTCATAGACTCCTAAGAAGGTTTATGAAATAATTCCCCACCAAAAGACTTCAACCAAACTAGCTAAAGCTGAGATTTTTTGGGAGGATTCCTCACAAGATATCGACCTATTGTCAGGTAAGGGTTACTAATATTGAGATTGTGATCACTCTTGTTATCCTTTTTAAACTAACCATAACAATACTTTTAATTCACCATATTTGATTATCAACTTCAATGGATAGGTCGGGAGTTGAGGCTTCTACATCATCTCAAACAACATTAGGAAGTGAAGCAACCACTATCATGGAAGGATCAAAACAGGGCACTTAATTAGGTTCATTAATCTCAGAATATATTCCTCCTTAAGGCAAATATTGTGAATTAGATCTGGATCAGCAAATGGATCTTTACCTTTCATGTTGCATGGCATAAAAGAACATATAGGAGATAATATCTGAAATTCCCCTTGAAGAACTATCCTCATGAACTACATGGATTTAATCCCTGTTCAAAACTATGGGATTGGGCAGTTTGGAATACTCGAAAATCCATACTTTAGTGAAAGAGATTATCCGAAAAGGGAGCCGGAGCATAAAACTCAGGATGATATGATAAAATCCAGATTGTTGACCAAATCTTATGAATTACAAGTAGCATTATCCCAAGATGAGGACAATCATACTACAATGGTAAAAAAACTCAATCCGAAAATTAAAGAAATGATTGTTCCGTAGTTGTGTCTTCAAAAAAAGATGGATATTGTTACTGGGCAGCTCGAACAACTTCAGGATTCCATAAGAGTAGTCCAGAAGGATGGTGAAAAAACCCTTTCAGATTCTAAATAAGTGATTCATCATTATGAGGATAATGAGGCTTGTCGGCTAAGTGAACTTCAATAGGAAGCCGATGGACCTCACAAGAACATTAACCAAATGAAAAGTTATGTAGAAAACTCTTGAAATTTATGATTGAGATACTCCACTTTTTCAATGTTCATATAGGTATTTTTACTCAAAAGTGAAAATAATTTGGTCTCTAATCATCTATGTCTTCATCCATTCTTCCTATAAATTGTAATGTTAAATCTAACTTTCTTAATATGATATTTTTATACATGATAACCATAATTACAATGTTAGGGACCGAATGCACTTTCTTTACCTAAGCTAGTAGGCCAAGTGAGCATAGTTTGACTTTTATCTACAGTTCCCTTTGCGGGTTTTCAATCTAGTGAGTACCATGTATTTTTTAAGTGTAGTTTAGAGTCATTCATATTGTACTAATAAGGTTATAGTTTAAGGTTGAATAGAATTGACCATAAATTTTGAAATTAGATCCCAAATAAGGCTTAGTGGTGAGGAATTTCTCTAATATTCATTAGATAATTTCAATGGGAATCTAGAGTCATTATTTTTATGGTCACCAAATATATAACATAAAGTATAAACATAGATAGCTTTTCCAAGAATGATGTTACCATTGCTTGACAAAACCATTATGGGGGCTGCATTCCCCAGGGCCTACTAGGGCATATTTTGCATAGCCAAACAATGGAATCTTTTGACTTACAGGCTTATTATATATGAAGAATTTTATTCATGGACAACTAAGGGCACATACTACATAGTCAGGAAAAAGAGATCTGTTTTTTTCATTTTATTGTTGAGTGATAAAAGAAATTAGGACATTGGGGACTCAAGACCACAGTAGTTGGTTTACCAAGGAAAGCAAATTTATGAATACATGGACATCAATTTTGACATGGTCAAGAAGGGGGAAAAGTCTCCAAAAAAAATTTAATGTTTGAATAATGGCTGAAATTTATCAGCAATGGGACATTTGACATTGTGCTATGTAGTTTCAAGTCATAGTGCAAGGATATTAGGGTGTTCAGTTTAAAATCATTTTACAAGGACATTATTGGAATTTTATTTAATGTCATTTGCTTTGACCAAATGTTTTTGAGTCCTTAATTTCTTTATAATTTGTATGGAAACATACCACCATGTTAAAATATGGATAAAAATAATTGTAAGCTATGATTTGGGAATTTTTGGATCTAGATAATGGTATAGGAAAAGGGCTAAAGGCATTAGAGGAAGTATTTTCCAAGAATGAAGTAATCATTATATGAAGAACCCGTTATGGGGGAAGTATTATACAGGGAAGAAATGGGCATATGTTGTATATCCAAATAGTGGAATCTTTTGATCGACATGCCTGTTATGTAGGCCAATTATGAAAGGCCACCTAGGGGCACATACTGCATAGTTAGGAAAAAGAGTTTATGGGTATGAAAGATTCTATTAATAAAAACTGAAGAATGTTTATGGAGATTCGGTTTTTCCACAGTACAGACTTTGGATTATAGAGACCAATACATGAATATTGAAAGAGTATTTCCACTCATGATTTTCAAAGAACTAGAAAATATTATTTCTATGAAGTTCTGACACAAATGTAGAATATATTATGTCTGTAGTTTTAGGCCACATGACTAGGAACAAAATATAATTGAAATAATGGATGCTATGTGGTTAAATGATCAAAGGTTATTTCAATAAACATTTAAATCATGGAGAGGGAGAATGCGTAATCCAAAGACTTGGAAACTTTCAGATGGAGAGAAATGTAATAGGACAAATATACACAAATGAGCGCTTTAAGATTACAATTCTTCTATATTTTCATCAATTTTTTAAGGGTACAGCAGAT
This sequence comes from Viscum album, assembly GCA_963277665.1. Taxonomy (NCBI): domain Eukaryota; kingdom Viridiplantae; phylum Streptophyta; class Magnoliopsida; order Santalales; family Viscaceae; genus Viscum; species Viscum album. The sequence continues at coordinate 94,046,624 of OY728125.1, forward strand.
GATTTTACCAAGAATGAAGTTTTCATTATCGTAAAAAAACCCTTACGGTGGGTTGCATTATGCATGGCCAACTTGGGAATATGATTTATAGAAAAATAGTTATATCTTTTGAATATCATTCCGCATATGTAATTGAATTTCACAAGGCCACCTAGGGGCACATTCTGCATAGAAGGTAAAAAGAGTTCGCAGATATTAGAAACTCTGCCTCCAAAAAAATGTAGGAAAGATTATAATGATCTAAAAGTATTCAAGATTAAGAGTTTGAAATATGAATGGGGTAATGATCAATGAAAAGGAGAAATATTTGATTCAATATTTGACTTGAGTTTTTAGTCCCTTACATAGATATGATTTATATGTAAAATGGGAACATTTTATTGATTCCTTGGTGGGATCCCTAAGAAGAGGACCCAAATTGAATACTCATGTGTAGACTTTTAATTATACGTGGAAGAGAGATAAAAATGTATCATATTGATGGGAATAGAAAATAAGGCATTGTATTCACTATTTATCTCAATGGTATGAGAATCAAGCCATACATATTTCTTTGGGTAGTTTCTAGTTTAATGTTGCGCAACATGGACATTATGTAGTGTATTTTAGAGTCCTGAAGTGAGGACATGAAGTGATTCTGACATGATACTGAATATTGAAGCTGGACTAGATAATAGAACTCAAGTATCACTGTATATCCCATATGGATGAGAATCAAGACACACGTAGTTCTTAAAACATTCAATATACAGGTTTGATTCATACACACAAGGCATAAAGAGGTTTTTTATCGTGATTAGGCCCAATATTGGATACCTATGCATCTCTACGTATCATATTGAAATGAGAATCAATCCAAACATATTTCTTGATAAAATCTAACCCCAAAACAATTGAGTTTTATACGAGAGACAATGAATTTAACACATTGCAGATTAATGGTTAAACTTAAGACACTAGATATTATGAAGATCAAATCACGTATCATGTAAGAGTACTATGCATATATTTGGTTCATATATAAGTAGGAAATGAAAAATATATTTCATTATGTTTGTAAATGATCCCATGATTGGAGATCCTGGCGTCTCTATGTATCCCATTGAAACCAGAATCAAGCCACACATTGTTCCTGAAATATTCCCTATGCATGTTTGATTAATACACACCGGGATTAAAGAGGTAAATTTCATTGTCATTGCTAAGACCATGATAAGAGATGTTGGCCTCTCTATGTATCCCATTGAAATGAGAACCAATCCATATGTAGTTCTTGAAAGATTCCCTATGAAGGTTTGATTCATACACACAGGGAATAGAGAGGGATTTTTCATTTTTATGCCTGGGTCCAAGATTAGAGATCTAAGAATCTCTACATATATCATTAAAATGGGAATCTAGCCATACATAGTTTTTGAAATGAGTTCCCTATGCATATCTTATACCAACAAAGGGAGAAATGAAACAAATGTTCCACTAAGGAGTTGAAATGATGTGAGTAATGCATGCGTATTGAATCTACTCATTTTTTTACCTTCCAATGGAATACCAATTTGTGTAATCTTAATGGATTTTATAACATCTAATGAAGAAGATGTTAAACATACAGCTTAAGGTTGTGTAGCGAGGAAAAATGATGTCATGCAGTTTAATGTCATAGGACAAGGTCCAAGATTCTACACATTTTAATGTCATTCAACATGGATCTATATGGTTGTTATGTAGTTTAATGTCTTGCAACTAGGGATTTGTGTTGTGAAATATATATTCATGAAGTGAGGATATATGATGTGTAATTACACAAAGTACTTATTCTAGAATCTTTCATTGGTTGAAGTTGTTCTATGTTCTCCATCCAATGATATTAGAGAATAAGATCCATTAGAGTGGACCTTACGTATAGAGTAAGGTCCTACCCACATTGGAGCAAGCTTTATATACTTCTTTCTGGGTATCATTTGAGTCCTAATAACCAATACCAATTCTCCATGAATAAATGAGAACAGAAAAACCTTCTTGTTAAAATATCATGCTATTATATTCTAATAGACATCCAAATTATGAAAATTATGCAATCTATTTTTGTGTAATCTTTCCAACAATCATAAAATCACTCCTAAAATTTTTCATCATTAGATAATGAATAAAATATGGAAACTCTATGTAAAGGAAATTGGATTTCAATAGGCAAAACTACCTATGTTCCATAAACAAACGAATATGGAGTTTCCATAATGGCAGTACGAGTAGTAGTCTGATAAGCCCATAATGCATGAAAAAGATTATTATGAGAATATTATTTATTGTTATCCACCATTTTTAAATATATCTGATAGGGTCTTGTTTAAAGACTCTATATGTCTATTGGATACAGCATGATGGAGATATGAATGGTTGGATATGAAATTTTTCTCTTGATATAACTTATTTACATCAACAGAAAAGAAATTGGTGCCATTATCCATCAAAATAGTATGAGGGACACCAAATATTGTAATGGTATTGGCATTGTAAAATATAACAATGATTTTGGATCCGACTTCATTGAGAGGTATTGCCTCATCACATTTGGAGACCAAATTAGTAGAAGTATGACTATACTTAAACTAATTAGTTGTATCTAATGTATAAGGTCCTTCTACATCCATTACCCTTATGGAGAATGGCCAGGAATATGTAGCTGTATATAGAAATGCTGGGGGTTGATGATTAAAAATGGCATGCATCTGACATGGGTTACACTTCTTGGTGAAATTTGTGAAATCCTACATCATTGATGTCCATACGTATTCAAGCATTCAGATTTGATCAGAAAGCCTATGCCCAGTTGGATGAGCACTAAAATCTCTTACATGCACTTCTTTAATGACAGTTGTAGTGGAATCTTTATCAATACACCTGAAGATGAATCCATCAAAGCCTCAATTTTAAAGGATCTTCTAAAGATCTAGGATATCATAAAGAGTGAAATTGGCCACTCATCTCTGGGGTTTCTCTTACCCAACTCAATCTAGTGGAAGTATTCCATGATAGGTGTCATCCATCCTTTATCATGACCATATGGATCAGAAATAGGGATACTTTTATTAATTTACTCCATTATAGTTTGATAAAAAGGTGAAACCATGTGATGATGAGAAATAATGATGATTATATCACCTCAATTTTGATCTTCCATGGTTGTGGTTGCATCGGTCAATGCATCATCTTGGGAATTTTTGTTCACGGGACATATGAAAATGTTGGCTCTAAGAGAAATTCAGCTATTAACCCTCAGACTTAATCTCATGAAGGTATTAAATCTTATTTTCAGATATCATAATCCCCATCGATCTATTTGATTACCAATTCTGATTCATCTTTCACATTTAGGTGATTCACTTGTACCTAGAGTTCCAATTCAAGGCCTACAATGAGTCCTGGATATTCTACCTCATTATTGGTATCACTTTCTGATAACAAAATGGAATTTGAAAACACAAGATTTTCTTTGGAGAAAATATCCATTCCTAACCCAACATTGTTGTGTTTAGGGTTTTTCATTCTCGTTACCGTTGGACTTCTGGAAGCACAATCAAAGTACATTTCCCATGTTTGGGGATTATATTGAATAGATAATATTTATTCGTCAGGAATTTCTGTATTCAAAGATGTATCTTCTAAATATGGGTGTTCATCAAGGAAGGCTTCCAATTCCTGGCCTTTATTGCTTTTTGAGGCACAAACTAGATATCAAACTATTGTAAAACAACTACCCACTATTCCAAATGTATTATAATAATAGGATGACTAAGGTTAAATTTGTGCTGGTTATTACGAGACTCCAAGTGGACCATATGATGTTGCCGGCAGCGACTCATCTTTTGAACTGCAAAGATTAATTTCTGGCAACAATTATCAATACTTGAATATCATGTCTCGATGTCAAGCATGGTTCTACTGAGATAGTAATGGCTATTTTCATTCCCAGCATCATTTTTTGTGCACGGAAAGCACCTAGTGACTGCTCTAAGGCTATCGCATAGAGAATAAGTGGATTTCCTTCAACAAGACTCATTAATACCGGTGGAATCAAGAGATATTTATTGAGGGTATCAAATGCCGCTTGGATATCTTCAGTCCATTGATAAGTAACTCCCTTCTTCATTAATATGGAGAATGGTAAACACTTGCCCGCTAAATTGGAGATAATGCACAGAATATAGGCCAGGTTCCCTATAGGTCCTCTTAATTATTAAAAATATATAGGAGGAAACATGAAAATGATAGATTTTGTCTTCTCAGGATCAAATTTAATGCCATGATAGAGAACAAAAAATCTGATTAATTTTCGTGATGTTACGCTAAAAGAACATTTTAAAAGATTCATCTTTAGATTATGTGGTCAATGTTTACGGAATATGGAAACTAGATCAGCGAAGTGATCAGAACATTGTCTTCATTTCACCACTAAATGATCCACATAAAATTTGTCAAATTTTCTAGGAAGGTTTTGATGGTATTGTAAATGGAACATTTATATGTTTCACCATCTTTCTTTAAGACAAAGGGAATTACCTGATGGGAAAATACACCTTGAGGGGCCCTGAAGGATTTAGATTCCTCAACTTCTAGGGAAAATCATATTTGGTTATACCAAAAGTGTCTATCCATTAAAGAGAGTGGTTCGTAGCCAGCTTTTAAATCAATCAAAAGTTCTATGATAGAAACTATAAAGTCATCCTTAGGAAAATATCATTTAAGATCTTTCAAATCATTTATGACACAAATTTTCCCATTATTCATTTTCAATGGGAAAATATTGGCCAACTATTTGTGATATTTCACCTCCCTAAAAATGCTAGCATTGATAATCTTGTCGGCTACAGTTTCAATTTTAGAGGTGTGAGTTGGGTGAATTCTTCAAGATTCATACTTAAATCCTAGATGCTCTTCTAGAGATCCCAAATGATGAGTGGCCACATCAAGATTAAGGCCTGGAATTTTTGTGTAGTTCTAAGAAAATATATCTTGATGTTTCATTATAAATGATGTATACATCTCTTGATTTTCTAAAGTCATAGATGAATTAATTAGAATAGGGTGTTCATTTTATTATATACCTAGATTGATTTCTATAAGATCATACATAGTGGTGGAGACACCTTCTTCAAATGGTGGAGGGGTTCCCTTAATATATTCTTCATCTTCTTCCTCAAGTTTAACTTCTTATGTTTCTTCTTGCATATTTAATGAAGAAGCAAAATATTAAGAGCTACGGGAGTAGTCAGTATTTGGATATCACGAAGAAGAGGCAACAATTTATGACCCTAATGATGATGAAGGGTTTTCCTGGAACATTGAAGAGAGAATGATGGGTTGGGAATCAACATCCTTATGTTACATAATTAATGTGGAAACTTCTTCTATCCTGAATGATGAAGCAATTACATGATGAAGTTCAATGGATGAAATGAAGACATATCCATTGATGATTTCACCACATCTTGGTAGATAAAACATTTCTCCCATGCCTTCAAGCTTGATTTCCACAACTGACATTATAGATGTCACTGGATGAGTGCATGGATTTGGGTATATCCAATGAATTTGATTGATAGGAAATGCATAATCTATAATCAGATGTTTGAATGGGATACCCGGGATCTATTCCAAACTAGTCGGAGCATTAATTCTTCTTAAATATTTTTCTACAGACCTCTTTCCCTTTGTGTGTTAGAAATTTCCTCAATATACTGATATTCACAAATTTTGAACAGATCATTATCACTATACAATTTTCCAAATTGACCATTGAATAAATAATTGAGACATTGGTGATATGAAGAAGGAATAATTGCATGTTGATGTAATTAGGGCCTTCTAAGAAGAATATTAGAGGATGTGTCTGGAAAAAAATAATGAAATAAAAATTAGATATAAGATCACCTAACTAGATTCTATGTGTAATCTCATATAGAGGCTCTTGTTTATTATTATCATAACCTTGCAACATCAAAGTTGAAGGAGATAATTCATATTTAGTGAGGCCCAATCAATGATGTTTATATATATGAATGAGGTTTAATATTGAGCTACTATCAATGAAGGATTGACAAATGTTTGTATCCTAAACCTTACCAAATAGATACAAGGGCCTAATGTGTACATGTGCAACATCATTCACAACTTCATCCATGAAATATATAATTACATGATATTCTATAGGATCATTATATATACGGTAAACTTCAACAACATCAAACTCAGTTTCAAAATCATGAGAAATTGAAAAAACCTTAATAAGTGATTCTCGATGATCTTTTGAAATTTTAAAGGCATCTAGGATTGATAACATCGCCGATACATGGGATATCTATTTCAAAACATCAAAATATTTTCCTAGAGGTCTTCATTTTCTAGCATTGAGATGGAATTTTACAGGTGCCATGGATGTTGATACACCTAATGTAGATATATCACATATTTGGGTAGAAGATTGAAATAATTCTTCTCTTGGTTGATTAGACTAACTAGGTCTATCTATTTACTGAGAGAGTAGTTCTATAGCCTCTAATTGGTCATCTATGATGATCATATCAGGGCCAATCCTATCATGTGTGGGAGAATTTCCCTGTTCATTCTGATCCAACGAAAGGGCTCTCTTATGACTTTCGGATGCAGAAATGGTCCGAGAAGGGGTATAGATAAAATTGTTGTCTCTAGTATAATAATGTCTTACTCTATATCCTTGACCATGAATTCTTCATCTAGTTCCCCAATCAGGTGTTGGGAATTTTGGTTCATAACCAGAATCATTATTTTCATAGGGATCTGCGAATGGGATAACATTAATGGAACCAAAGAGCAATTCATCATTTGATAAAGATTCCTCTTGATAGGTCAGCTCTTATTGTGCCATTTTGCAGGGTGGTTCCCATGATTTTGAGACAATTGGCCTAAAATATCCCAAATTCAGGTAAACCTTTGTCCTTGAAATAAGATCATCTTATTCCAACTAGTCTTTTTCTTCCTGAACATGACCCCTCATTAAGAATTGAACTTTGGAGGACTGATCTGTTGATGACGATGACTATTATCTAGAGGAAGTGGTAGGGGGAATTTTTTTTTTGTTTCAACTGTGTTTGTAGAAAGGTATGGGTTTGTTTGATCATTTTACTTACCATGCAATAATCATACTTCTGCATATTTTTTCTTTTGACTTCCTGGAATCCAACTTCTGCCTCTAGATCAATAGCAGTAACACATGCTACTTGGGATGATGAACGTTTTAGTTTCACATGCCCATATTCTACCTATTTTTGTGTGAGGTCTTTGAAAACAAAACGCTCATGAATAAGATTCCCCAACATTTTATGAAAGGGGAAATAATTTGGAAAATCTTTGTCTCTTACCTTGTTTGGTTCCTTCAGCCTTGGTAACTGAAATAAATTGTTTTCCAAAGAAGAAATAATGTAACTGAGAACCTATTCATTCCTAAAAGAATAAAAAAATTTCTTTAAATCCTTAAACTATCTTTGCCTCTGGTTTTTTTATCATATTTATGAGGTGGTCATAGTAGCTGATGCTCTTGAAGTGGAGCCATCCATTTTTGATGAGGTTTTTGGAAGTAGAAGAAGGTGCGTGTGCTTGTTGGAGTGTGACTATAGCATCCTATGATTTCCCTATTATATATACTAGAGATGATGGTATTATACAATATTTTGATTTGGATTCACAATAGAATCCTCCCCTTTTTGGGAAATTCAAGAAACGTCTCAGTACCCTCCTTTGTATTTCATAGGGATTCGTGTTGTGAGTAACTCATCACGTAGATTTTCCAAAACAATTGGTAGAAACTCTTGTTGAGGGAGTTGTAGATTCAAGGAATATATTAATCCTTTCCACAATGAAATAAAATCTTAAACTCTTTCATTCATCATTTTTTTCAATTTGTAATATCAAAAATTATTGTCTTCAACAACATTCAGTTGAATTGGACAAGTAATTTCTAATAGCGGACTTCCGATTTTTTAATTGATCAAGACAACAAACTTGTTTTCCGGACAAATGATGACCCCTATAATGATTTCTCAAAACATATGATATTTACTACTTATTTTGGATGAGGGGTACCTATCATGGGACCACAATGAGAAAAAAAATTAAGTGGTTCACCGAATCTATCGAACCATTAATGATAAATAATGTGGTATTCACAGAGTTTGGTAGCGAAGGGATCAGATCCACCCATTCAAGTTATGATTTCTTTTCAAGTTGTACTGGTGGATTCCCTTATTCCATATATTCCAATCAATATGTTAATGCTTATATTGTATTCATAAGCATTTTAGGAATATGTGGATGAGCTGGGATCTGTACAGGTTGTGTATCTAGAGCTTAAACAGGTGTGCTGATTGAAAAAACCAATAGTGGTGGTGGTGATAGTATTTTTCAAGGATAACCTATGAGGATAGATCAATAATGATGTGTTTGATATTATCCTAGATGTGTACCAAATGGAGGGAATTTATTATCCTCATCTGTAGTTGCAACAAACCCTCTTTGCGGACGACTTTATACTGGATGTGGAAGCTGAGGATCTTCTTGTGGAGCATGTCTAGAAGAAATATCGCGTTAAAATAACTCTACATTGAGGCTTTTCAACCTTTTCATCTCGTCTTATTGATCAGAAAATCTTTCATCAAATGAAATAGATTGACCTTATACAGTGGAAAAGTGAGACATGATATATCCTTTACATTTCCCTTTGTTAAATTCCTTTCTAAGGGGTGGAAGTTAGTTACATGAGGGAATACATAGATTCTAGGTAAGCCTCATATTTTTTTCTATGAACACCTCCTTCATTTTCTTAAGTGTATACCGTATTATAAATTAGAACTTTATCAACCAACTCCATTGAACTAAACTGATTTTCTATAGGATCTTTCATAATGGTATTAATGACAATTACCTTTGCATAAATTAGTGGTGGAATTCTGTCTGTATCTTTGTATGATCATATCCTACTCTGTCCTCCATGAGAAATTGTTCTTTTATCTACTGAATTCCCATGAATTTTTTTACAGATAGAAACTTGAAGGGAATACTTTGATAATTCATTTCTATGTTCAATTTGTGGATTCAACCTTAATCGAGAAAAAAATGAATTCTATTGGGAAGGTGATTATAAATGTGAAAAGGACTGCATCCTTACAGGTTGAGGATGTTCTTTTTCTATTTCTCTAAACCATTGAACATTATTTATTGGATTTAAAAGATGAGTTAAACAAGCCCTCAGTCCTACCGACTGTGGTGGATCCTAAACTTCTTTGGCTGATATTAGCGCAACTACTCTTCTAATTTTAATAATTCTAGTCAAATATTGTATGGATGAATTATCCAACGACTACTTAAATCGCCTGTTTCGAAAGGCCATTATGTTATTACAGACATTTGCACATTCTGATGGTTGGCATCATTTAAGTGGGAGGCCTTCTTAATGTTCTCATATAATGGATGCAATCGTATCCCAATATCTTTCTCTCTTTGAGACTATCTTTTACGAGAGATAGTCGAGGCATGTTCTTTAGCATATCTTTGATTACACACAAAATCTGTGGATTTATCCGGCCAATGGATGTAAAATTTCCTGAGATCACTGTTGGTAGGCTTTTCTAATTTTGGATCATAGTGATGTGAAATGATACATGGGCACCCCATCATTTAATATGATCACTAGATATGATATTAGTAATTATCCGGTGCAACCTCTTTACTGTATCAAGGCATGCATGCTGATGGTATCCCTACCGCTGCTCACCCTTTGGAAGTTAGGTAATGGAGAAAGATACCAAGTTAATTTGGGATTGAAACCCTTTTTTACCTTTACATGACTTTTATATTCATAATATGGGAATAATTCTGTTTTTAGATAACGAAGAGTGTTCCATATGTTTAGGCAGATATCATGAATGCAATATTCTGGGATCAACTCTGGAATGTTGTATTGAGAGGTTACCATGGGCAAGAACATGACTGGTATTTCCCCATTCGCCAGTTGTTTTCTCATATTTTACAAATCTAAACCATCTTTTTCTAAAGGTTTCTCAACGTGGTTTGACCAGAGTGGATGTTTCCCAATTATTCTATCACAAAAAATAAGACTAGATGTTTTTTCCTCTCCCATATTAGATGGAAAATGTCATGTGGGAGGTTCAAAGAATGACCTTCACCTTGGGATGTCTTCTAGTTGAGGAAGTATTTCACCTATTACTAAAAAGGAATCAGATATGACTAGCCATACGTTGTAACATGCCTTGAGATAAGAGGGGTATCTCGTCACAACATTTTAAATTAGATAATTATCTTCACAATAAAAAACACCACTATAAAGGGAACTTTCTCATCGAATGCCATCATGGGGGGGGACCACCATGGTGGATTACAGTAAGGGACAAATCCTCTTACTCCATCGTCTTCTGACCACATGGAGGTTTTTTGAGGCTCTCATCTAGATATAGGTTATCTAAATTGAACGAATGTTTCTGAAGAAAGCCTTCATGATGAAGTGTCCAAGGGGGGACTTCAGAATTACTTCTACCACTACCATAATTTGGTAACGGGAGAGTAGGATCTTGAGTTAAAGAAAAGAAATGTCTAAGGGCTTCAACAACTTGAACATTAAGAGGAGTCAGATCACGGATTGAATCTTGATTTTCTAACCTTGTTTGGTGAGACTTCTTCTTAAATGATCATTTACATGTATTTGGATCCACTTGTTGGGAAAATATTTTATCATGGGCAGGTGTTTGTGTTTTTCTTGGAGTGATCATTAGAATAGGATGATTATCTCTAATTGGAAAGGGTGTATGTTCCTGATTCGGTTGTCTGTATGATATAGGGGAGTACTCTATATAACCATCCTAGATTGGAACATATGTATGTTTCTACTTAGGGATGACCTGGAAATGAGTCATACCATTTGTGGGGTAAAAATTATGTGTTCTCCCCTGGTACTGTTGAAGTTGTCATTATGATATTCTAGTAGGATTTCAGAATATGGGAAGGAATGTTTATATTCTCTTTGACCATTACGAAAATGTGTTTGGTGACTTCAATGGCTATAAAGGTAATATATGTCCATTATTTATCTATAGTAGATGTATGTGCCTTATCATGTCCTCCCTTTATTGTTAATGGATATTTATAGTACTCTTATATGGGGAAAATAATTGAGTCTTCCCCCAATTTGTCATCAGAGCATTTCGACTGACTTCTCTAGGTGCTTCTAAATTAGTCTATTGGCAGGCTTGTTGAATACTGATAGGTGTATGTGCTTTATGGATATTTTTCTTCCACGCATGGTCTATGGAATTCTGACAGACAAGATTGGTAGCAGGATTGGATAGTAGAGACAAGTGTATGTTCCTGGTTATAAGCTTCCACCATATTTGATTGGTAGGAATCCTAGAATATATCCAAAAGATACTATTGATTGGATGAAAATTTGTATATAGATGTATGAGACTTCTCACAGCAATCCACCATGTTTTAATGGAGAGATTGGTTGGGTTCCTCCAGACGAGTCAGCTGGCTGGTGAAATTTAGGGGGACGGGTGTATATGCTTGTTCATTATTTTCAACCAAGTTAGGTTGATTAACATATACAGAGGGGGATAAAGTAAGATCCTACTCCTTGTTGTTCTGATGTGGTCCCTGATAGTTTTTCTTGCATGGATGGGTCCAAGAGACCTGGTCTAAAAAACTGAAGGCAACATCCCCATAATGTTAAGGGTTCACTGCCACAAGATTCAGTTGGTGGTGATTATTGGTGGGAGCCCTCAGTATGTTCCCATGTGTCTTTGAGTTGAGTCCATGAGTGATTTCTTGATCCACCTCCCTATAGTTTGTCATGCAAAATTTATTGCGTTCTAGAGACAAGGAACCAAAATGGTTCAAGATGGTTGTTGGCACCATATTCTTCTTAACCGCTGGTTATATCTCACCGGATGATCAAGGGTTATTTTTTACTTGGAGAGCCTTCAAGAAGCCTCTAGGTTTGGGATAACACTGTGTTAATGGTACTCCCTACCTAATACTTTTGAGACTCGATGTTGAAGATGATTAGTTGGTTTTTATGTCCTTCCAATTGATGAAGATCTTACTCGAGATGCATCTAGGGCATTCACAAGTGAGAACATGAAGTAAGCCATTTGGAGTGAAGGGATTTCTCATAAAAAATTGAAAAATATAGACAATGAAAGCCATTAAATCAGCGACTCTTAGATTTACACAAGTTTGATTGAATCCTTTGTTTTGACTTCCTTTATTAATTGATAGGGGCCTGACAGATGGGTAATACTACTTTCCTAGATAAGTATTCATGACAGGTTTAGCATTTTTTGTTTTGCGTCTCCTACGAAATGATTGTCCTCGTTAGGAATCACTACATCTAAGTATTTTCAATTTGATTTATTTATTGAATTAGAAACATCTAATTGTTCTTTATCTAAAGGGACATTATTTCCAATGGCAGGCATTCATTAGGTTTGATCCTATGATAGTTATGAACATATGTTAGTTGAGGGGATGGGAGTTTGAACTCATCACACCCTTGGGGGGGGGATTATTTCGTACTCCAGGAATCTCTTAGATATTTAAGATATTTTCATTAATCCTTATTAATTTTTCAAATATAACAGTGGTTTCCCATGAAATTTACAATCAATTATGATCATGTGTGAAATTTTGAATCATCATTATGTTTTTGAGGTTCTTTATTAGTGGATACATTTGTATGTATTCTTGGTTCTCCATCAATGGTATCCTCTTATATACTATTTAGATATTATTTTAACCATTATTATGATAATACTGGGGTTTATACCACTCAATGAGTCACTCTAGAATTTATTGTTGTCGAGGGAGATGAAAGTTTGTTTTGATGTCAGGATCATACCCATAAATGGGCTACCATTGTATCCATGAAAAAGGTATCAGAACCCTCTTAGTTCGGTGCCGCTTAATAGAACACATCATACATTTTAAGGTCATATGATAAGTACCTGACCATATAGTTTAATTTGATGTTTTAAGGACATCTAAGTGTAATATTATTAGTTAAAAAATAGTGTGGGACTTATTCCCAAGCACCCCAAGATGGAGCTTGGGCCATAGGAAGGCTTCCTACGCATCCCATTTTTCTTGGGAATCAGAGTTCTCATAGTTCATTTAGTATTTTAGTGGTTTACGTTACTTTGTGAGAAATAAGTGGGGGATTACTCCTAAATAGGATTCTCTTCATATTTAGGGGTTTAATACTGGGCTTAACCATAATGAGGATACCCATTTATGGATGAGATGAGATGGATCTCGAGACATAAGAAGGATTCTTATGTGTCGCAATTTTAATGGGAATCATAGTTCTTGTAGTTCAATTAATGATGTATTTCTAAAAATGTTGTGATCATCAAGGGTCTCTAATCCCATGTGAGTTTTCTATGGTGTGAGAAACAAGAGTATGTGAAAGATTAAACAAATTAACAAACACTTTTACTCCTCCGTTGGTGGAAGCGGATAGGCCTACAACGTCGATGGTGGATGAGGGAACAGAGGAATGAACCATTCAATGTGGAATGAAAGGTGATAATCATTAGATCCGGCCTAGAAGGATAGGGGATTAATATGAGAGGGATGTTTATAAAAATGGTCATTTTTGGAGAGGGAGACATCTCAACTATTCAAAATTATATGTATGTGAGAACCATACCTTTCCAACCAAGGACCCAAGGTTCCGAGTTTTAGAGATGATAATTGATGGGCATGGACCGAACCATAATCCTTCAAACTGGAAACCTCCCAACACTGTTCATGGGAGACAGGTCCATGTGACTATGGATATAGAAATCCATAGACACTCCATGAATCCTGACCCAATTTTTAAACAAATTTGAGAACTATGGATATACAAACCCAAATAGGAGACATACTGATGTGCCTTTCTCAAAGGTTTGATATGTCAGGTGGTTTTGGTGGAGGTGTCAACACAATCCCTTTCAAAAAAGGGATCCAATGAAGAAGAATACTTAACATAAATGATTCTGAATAAGGTTTTATGAAATTATTATATTTGTTTAAGGGATAATGTGAATAATAGAGGGGCACCCCAGTAGGTATGCAACACACAGGTATAGGTACACAGGTAGGCTTTGGTGACCTGATGTTCACTCATGTGACGAACAACCAGGATGTCAAAACGTGGTTGAGACATGACTCAATCCTTCAAGAGTATTCACATATATTCCTAGATGTAGGGAACTCATGTTTCTTTGAGAGTAATGACGGGGGGGCACAAAAGTGTTTCTGATTTAGTGATTTTTGGTGATTTAGGAGCATAAGTGTTTTGGATTTCAAACACTGAAGGGACTTAAGCACTAGGATCCTCCTTTAATTCCTCCACCATGGGTGTTAAAGAACTACCTTGAGGGTTTTAGAACACTTTGGAAAAGCACTAGGGATAAAAGAGCTACAATTTGGCTTCCGGGAAATTCATTTGTACATATGAATGATCCAAGGGTCGATTTATAGAAAAATAAGTGAACCAAGTCAAATGGTTATTGGGCGTGCAAGTACCATCTATACTGACAAAGTGTGGGCTTGACTGGGGAGATTCAAAATTCAATCCTCTAAAAATATTGAATTTCTCCATGTATTTTATTATTTTTCTATGTCATTTCCATTTCTCACATTTTTATTGATGTGATGGAATAGAGTGACAAAAATTGAAAAAGTATTTTAGGTCTTCTTACATTGATTCATAAATGGAAAATAACGTGGGTTGTGAAAAAAACTAGATCCTTATAGTGAATAAAAAAATAAAGAACAAGGATAATGAGATAAATTATCATTACAAGTCTAAAGATCCTGACTTCCATTATTCGTAGAAGAGGAAGATGTAGAGGGATGGAAAAGCAAGAGGAAGTATGTTTTTCCTGTGAAATTTAGGGCCACTGGAAAAAGAACTATTCTCAGAAATAAGGGGAAGAAAAAGGAATGTTCATTACACAATGTAATATTTCAATATCTACACATTGGGTATTAGATAACGATTTTATTGCTATCATATGTATCCAAATGTACGAACGAAGTAGCTTAAAAAGATCGGTAGATGAGGTATGGATATATGATCTGCCGATAGTGAGAGTCTGGATATTCTAGCCATTGGTGACTACCTAATTTAATTTATAATGAGAATGATTATGGGTTTAAAAGAATATTATTATGTTACAACTTTTTCCAAGAACATAATTTATGTATCATTTCTAGATGATTATGGGTTTATTTTCAAGATTGAAAATAAAATTTGATTCCTTTATAATGAAAACATACGTTATAGTAAGGAAAATTTAAATAACAATAATTATGTATTAAATTATGAAAACCAAGTATTGGAAATTGATAATGAGTCATTATCACATGAGCCATATAACACCAAGCTATGACATCACCATATTGGTCATGTAAATGAGAAATGCTTAACAAAGATCTATTAAGATTTTTTCCTAGACTCATCAGACCTAAAACCATTTGAAATATGTCATGGTTGTTTACAAGGAAAATGACTAGACTACCACTCAGTGGATAGGGTAAAATGGCCATAGATATTCTATGATTGGTATGAATTGATATATGTGTACCATTTCTAGTAGAAGCTATAGGTGGGTATTCATACTTCATAACATTTACTAATGAATTGATTAAATGTGGTTATGTCTACTTGATACGGAATAAGGCTGGGTTCTTTGTGAAATTCTTGGAATTCAAGACTAATGTAGAGAATCAACTTGGATTGAAGATACATAAGCTTCGATTAGATCAAGGATTTTAGTTTCTAAACCAAGAGTTTATTGATCTTTTATAGGAGTTTGATATTCTATTTCAACTCACTTGACCTTACACACATACATTGGAATAGTGTTAGTAAAAGGATGAAATGTACCTTACTATACATGGTAAGGTCAATGATAAATCATGAACTCACCCATTATCATGTCTGTGATATGCATTAAAAACATCCAAATACATATTAAACTGGGTACCAATTAAAAGGGAAAATGGAAATCCCATCAATATATGGAGTTGAATGAACCCTGTTTTTTCACATAGACAAGTATGGTGTTTTGAGGAATTTGGTAAGGCCTTAAAAAGAAAAAAATAAAACCCCATGGCACAAAGGATGTCTTTATAGGGTATCAAAATGAAAAAAGGATTCTACCTAGACAACCCCTCAAACAAGAAAGTGACCATCGCTAGAAAATCTATATTTCATGAGAAGGGGAACATCCTCAAAAATGTAAGTGGGAGCATGATTTAATTCCATGAAGTTGATGAAGGTACACAAGAGATGGTATAGGAAAAGGTTCTACATGTACCCATGTAATAAGTATTTCTAGAATCATGTGTACTGCATAGGAGAAAATGAGTGGTATGAGACCCAAAGAGATATGATTTTCAAGTCACAAAGGATGGTGACGTATTATTCATTGGGAATTATGAAGCCATGTCCTACAAATAGGATGTAGAGAGACTAGAAGATTCAATAAGAAAATAAGCCATGAATTATGAAATACATCCCATGTATTATAACCGAGTTTGGGTTCTGTTCGATGTGCCATTTGATGTATATCTCGTACAGTACAAATGAGTATTCAAGAGAAATCAATACATATAAGGTAAAGTAAATAACTATAAATTAAGGTTAGTTGATAATGGTTTTTCAAAAACATTAAGGAATTTATTTTAATGAATCATTTTCCCCAGTTTCAATGTTTATGTTTATCAGAAATATACTTTATATAGTATCTTACCACGACTATGAGATTTGGATGATGGCTATCCAAACCTGAATTATATATTGGGAACCTTCATAATTATTTCTATATGACAAAATTGGAAGTATTTGTGACTCTAGGTGAATCCAGAAAGAGTATCAAGTTACATATATCCATTTATGGATTAAAGAAAGCATACAAGGTCATTGAACATTCGATGAAATGAATCTATAAAATAATATTGTTTCATTATGAACGAATGTTAGCCATTTGTTTATAATAAGTTTAGTAAAAATTCGCTCATTATCCAAATAGTCTATGTTGATGAAATGTTTGTTTTTAATAAATGACATACCAGTCGTAGAGTCTTCTAAGGATTGTTAAAAACATGTTTCTCCACGAAGATTATAGGTAAATAATCCTACATTATAGGGATCAAGATCATTTGTGATAGATCCAAGGGGATATATGGACTAATTCAAAGTTCATACATTGAATAGAAACATAGGGAATTTATTATTGAACAATCTATGATGGAATTGGTTCCAATTTCAGATGTTTTTCATATTTCAAATGAAATATTTCCTAAAACATATTTGAAAGATAAAATGAGTAAGATCACATACGCTTCAGTGACAAGATCAATCATGTATTCCATGATATGTTTGAGGATTTTTGTTTCCAATGAATGGATAATGGTAGGAAGATATCAAGTAGATCCATGAGAAAACATTTGGTCTAATATAAAGGATATCCTCAAGAATCTACAAAGAAATAAGGATAATTTTTTTGTTTATTGGGGAGACGATGAGCTGGTCATTAGGGTTTATATTAATCGTTATTTAAAAATAGATCATAATGATCTAAAATTTCAGTATAAATATTTTTTCTATCCCAATAGAGGATATATGTGTAGGAATAGTTCAAATGAACCATTCATGACAGTGGCTATGGTGGTAGAATGTTTTGGGGGTGTTATTGTTGGTGATGAATTTGAGTTTTATTTTTATAATGTTGTAACGCTGATTGATCCTTATTAGGTTTTGGGGCCATTTTATGTGTTGATGAAATATATCATTCTATTAAAAAAAAGTGCCAAGAGGTGGGACAATTGGAGATTCATCCTGTTTCTATTTGGTTGATTCCCTACTTTGGTTCCAAGATTACTCTATTTTCTCCGAGGCAGTATTACATGGTGGTTTTTTTGGTTCTTTGGGATGTGATTTCGAGTGGTTAGTCATGGGTGATCATCAGTGATTATTGGTATGGAGGCCATTTGGTGTCTTTTTGGATTTTAATTTTGATATATTCTTAGTGTTGGTTTTTGTAATTTAAAGTAGGCATGATTTGTAGTAGTTTCAGGATATTGTTTTTTTTTTGAGATTTTATGGTGAAGAGAAATATACAAGGATCAGCTTAAATAGAGGATTCAGAGTAGGAAGAACTCTTCAGAGCCTGACCATTTGGATTTAGATGAATGAGAGGGTATGACTTTTCCATCGGTACCATACCCATGCAGCCATGCACATGACAGCTTTCTGAGAGATCATGTGAAGGTAGAGGCTTAACTAATGGTTTTATTCGTTATGGTGGGGTAGTTCCTTGTTGTCTTGTTCTGGGTTACTTCTTGTAGGATTTTGTTTCGGGTTTCCCACTTTTTCCTCAAAATTTATTTTGAGAATAAAAAATAATTTTCAGTTAATAAACTATTCATAACATCATGATTGTTCTTACATGTAATATAGTATCTAATAATTTCCAAATAGTAGTTTCTTTACTAAACGGTCATAACAGTTCCTCTCTATGACAAGAACCTAGAAGTGCTACTACACTATTCCAAAATATATATTCTGTAGCTGGATGATATCATTTATGAAAAAAATGATACTCGCTATATTGGGTGGAGACATAGAGGAATTTTAGGGAACATATTATGGTGTATACCCTTGGTAATATCAATTATAGGATATTATGAGAATGATACACACCAGTAGGAAATAATCCTTCTAATGTGTTATTGAATCTTCATATATGTTGACATTTTTATTGGTCCTTATACATTAATATAATTGTTAATGAGTATTATAAGTCACATACTTTGATGAATTGATGAAAAAATTAATAAAATATGGTCACAGTGAGGTATAATACATTTGGTTCACCATAAGTAATATTGCATTAATGAAAAAATTGAGAAAAGATATATCCCTTATATTTTTTAACAAAATTTGATATCTCAAGACCTTTCATTTAAATGATATAACCTAAATAAATTCATGGTCATGGTGTTTTAGGGGAATTTTTTATTTACAGAAATTGAAAGACCGAGACATCGAGAACATTGGTTAATGGAACCATCATGAAACCTTCTCGATTAGGGATATCAACATAAAGGATTATATTACACAGTGAGAATCTGTATGAGGTATTATTTCAATAAAACATTTAAATTCTTTATATAAGGGTTCCATGGTGTGTTGGTAAATTCTAACCACAACCTTTATGATTATTCTATTATTCCACTGAGAAAGTGTCCTAGAGGGCGACACACTAAGTGTATCCAGAATATCTGTTCAATAATATATTGTTTTTTATTATTTAACATGTTTAATAAATATTATTATGACACATTGTTTAATAATTATTTATTATTTATTAATCCCATATATTTTTTCACCAGCTAATCTAGAAAATATAATGTGAGTAGAATATTTAATAAATGTTTATTATCAATTTAGTGAATATAAGATTTATTTATTTATTTTTGAACAATACAATGTTATTAATTTATTAAATAAATATCAATTGTTGTAGGGATGATAGATATTGGAGAGGAATTTCATATCTCGTTTTAAGGTCTAACGAGAAATAATATATATTGAATATTATTTGAGTAAATAATATTTAATTTAACTCAAATGTTAAGAGCATGATGATGAAATAATAATAATATTATTATTTTATACTTGGGATTCCTAAAGTTATTAAATAAATATTAAAGGTCACTTGTTCAAATATTTATCTCTAAACTGTAATGGTATTTAAACCAAATTATATTATTTTTCCATTATAGCCAATTCATTTGTGTTGTGAACATTGAGAGCTGGAGAGAATACTATAAAGCCTTAGAGAGATCCCTCTCCCATATCACTCCTAAGAACAAAGACCGGTCTTCCTCCACCATCAACTCTAGAGTAAAGGGGATCAAGGATATTTAAATAGAAGCGATTCTCAAGAAAGTCAAAGGTAACTGACACATGCAATAGGATCTACCATAGTGGCACCCCGTGATTCCTATAGTGGTTTTTGAAGATTTGTAGAAACCATGTTGATCACCTCTAAAGAAAATATATAATTTATTTGTAAAAGGAAACAATTGTACAATGTAGATCTTGTGTAAGATCCATTAATGAATAAAGAATTCACGCATGGAAATTCTTTATTTGATTAAATTAATAATAAATAATATGTGATGATCCTGAACTTTTATTTGATGTTCTATCCATTATCTATTTTTATTGATTCAGTTATATTGATTATGGAGTCCATCGTCATGTAAATATAAACTTTATCATCAATCAGGCCAAAAATAAAATCTAGGCATGAACTATTGCACACTTACAATGCGCCCAAAACATAGAAAAGGGATATTTTCACTAGAATACATTTTTAAATCCACCAAGATTATACTTGTTATTTTTTCTTACCATGGATATGAAATTTTTTATATGGACAATAAAATAGAACTCCCTAACAGGAACCTTCAGGAAGATATATTAAAAATATGAAGGGTTTATGACACCAACTGATGAAAAAATATATAAAAGTTATAGAGGCCCATTTATGGATTGAATCAAGAATCCAGGTCATCGAAAATTTAATTTAATAAACATATATATGATTTTATATTCATTTTTAATTAAGGTGAGAATTGTTTTTACAATAATTTTTGTGATAATATGGTTTATATCCTAGCATTGTATGTTGATCTCATAATAATTATTGTAAATAACATACCTGTATTATAGTCCGTTAAGGACAGTTTGAATAAGTGTTCTTAGATTAAGGAAATTGGTGAGGAAGACTATATTATAGGGATTAATATCATTCAATATAGATGAAAGATGGTAATTGTATTATGTCAAGGTACATACATTAAATATATATTTATCATAATAAGTATGGAAAAATCGAAGAGGGGATTAAGGCCTATGTTATATGGTATACATATTTCAAAGAAAATGTTTCATTATACATAAGAGGATAATGAGAGAATTAGTAATATCAAATATGATTCATTTATAGGATCAATCACGTATATAATTTTATATAATTTACATGAATTTTCCAATACATTGCTCATGGTGGTGAGATATCAAGCTGGTCCAGGTGAAAAACATTTGCCTTTAGTTAATTATATCATTATGTATCTAAGAAGAACTAAGGATATGATATTAGTGTATGGAGGAGAAGAATGTGTAGTCATCATAGGTTATAAAAATTATAGTTTTAAAATCGATTATAAATATCTGATGTCATAGCTAGGATATGTTTTTAGTATCAGTGGATGAGATATGTGATGTAAGAGTTTAGAGTAGCCATTTGTGACTGATTTTACATTGGATTCTAAGTATATCGAGTATTTTAATGAATCCCATGAATCCATTTGGATATTTGAACATCAACCACATTCAATATGAGGTACCTATAAGTAAAGACACTATCATATTATATTTTGATAATACTATGGTAGCGTTTTTTGAAAAAGAGATATGGACACACTAATGGAAAAAACACACTATTAAAGTATTATATCATGCCCATTTATTCCTAGATGGTTAAATATTAAGTAATAATGGATTCCAAAAAATAAATCATTATGGACCCCTTGACTATATAATTATCATAGTAGAACAATGAGTATCATGTGAGATCTTATAGACTTTGGGTTGCTAGAAATTAGATATATAGATCGTAGGATTTTATTGGAGTTGGTTCCTAATAAATGAATTCTATGTACTTTATGATTACCTTTATTCATATTTTTTAATATTAAAAAAATAATTAACACATCAAGGAATATCTTCTACATGACAAAGTATGTTCCAATTTACTAAGAGTAAATAGTGCAGTAAAAGATTATTGAACTTCCCGGCTATGATTGAAACCCATAAGTGCCACGATATTATTAGTAAATAAATGTTATATACCTAGATGGAAATATTTGAGGGAATCAATTATATGGGTTATCAGTAGTCGATAGTAATGGTACTTTGAGTCACCTCCTCATGGAACATTCCTTTGGTAATTTATGTAAATGTGATTATGAGTATGAGACCCACTAGAATGAAATCCAAATTTAAATGTGTCATTGGATGTTCCTATCATTGTATGTTTGTATTGGTCTTTATAGTTAAATTTTATTATTAATGGGTGTTTTGAGTCATGTAATTTGATGTATTAATGAAAAATATGAAAACATATCTTCACAGATAAGTAAGATATTTTTGATATGTCATGAGTAATGTTTTCATTAATAAAAAATAAAATAAAGGATTTGTACCTTATTTAATGTATGGTGATATCTCAGGCTTCTCGATAGATGTGATATAGACTATATATATATAGGTCTATGTGGTTATATAATCATGTTCAATTTATAGAATTTCAAAGAAATATGCATTGAGAATAAGGGTTGTCAGATCCATCATGAAAAATCCTATATTAGATATATCCCAACAAAAGGTTTATATTACATAGTGATCATCCATTTTAGGTTTAGATTCATTGAATTCATATTTCTATTGGTATTCCTTATTATTTTTTTTATACTCTAACCTTTGACGTTGGAATACCTCTCCTAATTCCTTTAAGAAAGAGTCACATAGGGTCACTCACATTGTGTTTGATAAACCTCACTAAAATAATAATATTTTTTTTAACATTTGGATTAATTATTATTCCCATATGTGGTAAAATAATTATTCAGGTTTGCTTGATTTTATATATTTTTTCACTAGTTATTCTATAGAATATTTTTTAAGTTGAATATCAAATATAGATATATTAATTTTCTATTTAGTAAATACAATATTTATTTTATTTTTGTAAAATATCCCAATTATAATTATTTGTTAAATAAATAGTCATTATTCATAGTCCAATAAATATAGTAGAGGAATACCAACTTAATTTAATGGTCTGATGAGAAAAAAATATTAAAAATTATTTGAATAAATTATATTTAAGTTATTTATATTGTATTTCTCTTATCATGAAATAAATATATTATTATTAAAATAGACATTGGGTTCCGTGTGGATGCGAAAATTAATAAGGGGGAATATGATTTTTTTCCAACCTTATTGGTATATACAACCAATTATATTATTTATTAATGGGTTTCCAGCTTTTTATGTAGTGGAAAAAGTAGAAGAATCCTATCATAGCCTTGGAGAGCTCCCTTATCCAAGAACAATCTCATGAATTTAGAATGATCCTCCTACACCTTCCACTATCAAGAATATATTGATCAAATAGAATCTTTTTTGAATAGATTCTCTAATTGATTAAAGATGAATGATTTATACATTGGTTTATATCATTATAGCACCCAAATATTCATACCATAATGTTTAAAGGTTTGTAGAGAACTTGTGGATCACCTCTTGATGGAATATGTACATGATTCCTAGAACACGATAATGGTACGATGTAGAGACATTGTCAAATTAATCAGACAAGAATGAATTCATCAAAATGTAATTATTTAATAGTTTATATTAATTATAAATAATATGTAATGATCATAGTTTTTTGGATCTGGTGATCAATCATCCATTAATCATTGATTTTATTTCTTATTTCACAGAATTATAATTAATGTACATCTCAGACTAATCATCTATTGTAAAAAAAAGAACAGTTAGGTATGCACTACACAACAAATCCACTGTGTGAATAACATTCATTATCCACTCATTTTAACTATATAGTTTATAATTTTTATGGTTTATATATAATGAAATTATGAATTTCATTATGATCTAATAGAAAATTTATGGTTTAAGGTTATGTTATTGGTGGTTCTATTTTACCTCTATAATGTATTGGGTAAATATGGGTAACTATTGAGGAATTTTTATTTTTGTGTGATCTTTATATAATATTCACAACATTTTGTGTGGACCTAATTTCATGTCCATATGTTAATGTGTGGACTTGGTTTCATGTTCATATTATTATACAGGAACCTAGTTTTATGTTCTTAACTTAATGAGTTAGCATGTTACTATTTATACATGGCCAATATGTTACAATAATATGATTTTCATATTTTTATGTTAACATTTTTGTTCATCGCCCGTGATTCTTTATTTTTTATTTCACACTAATAAATGTTTTTAATTTTTTTATAAAAAATCCTTATTCAATGGATGATCATTAATGATATTTAATTGATCGAGTATGGAGTTCTTATGTTATGATCATGTTATTATACAATACTACATACTTATTATCAGTAATTGTTATATCCTTTTTTACCCTTATCAAGCATACGAGGTCACCCGTTCTTATTTTTCTTTTTTCCTTAGGTTATAAATAAGGGTTTTAAGTAGGGAATGTCCAAGGAAAGTAAAACAATAGAAGAACATTATTGGATATGTTTAAGACCCTTTACAAAATAAACTTATATATATATAGTTTCAAATAAAAATAATCATTTATTGATATGATAAATGTATAATTGTGTTATATATCATATTTTCATCTTAAATGATGCAATATTTATATATACAATACATGTGTCCAATCAAGTATATTAGGAATTTCTTAGCATAATTTGTAGGGCTTGTTCACATAAGGGATGGTATAGATCTATATTTTATCATACATATATCCCAGTTGTATTAGATATGATTATCACAGGTTTACATATGTATAGGGATGATGATTTGAGATATAATATATAATTACAAGATTTTTGAATGATTTCAACCATACCACATATTAATAGTATGTGACGGGATAAGGGAGGGAATATTATTTTGTTATGGAAGCTACATTCTAATTTATATGAGAACATTAGAGCTTATGAGAATCTAATGTAGTTAGGGATGAATCTTTAACAACATCAGATATGACCTGATATATATATATATATATATATATATATATATGGTGAGATTGAATAGGGTTTTAATAGACTAAAGAACTTGATGTTTACAATTGAGGCCTGATAGTAGTGAACCAATGGGCAATTGGATAGGGGTACCTTATATATATATGTGTGATTTTTGAAATTATATTACTTATTTTTGTGTGATTCATTGGAAGAGAGGCCCGGTGTTGTTGGGATATAGATCACCTAATTTTGGTTATGAGTTGATTTAATCTATTTACTAACAATGATTTTCAATTATTGTTTAACATTTTAATGTGAGGTTTTTGGGATGGTCCTAATAGGTACACCTGTATCCTCACCCCTGTATACATAATCCATTTTTTATGTCTACTGGAGTTGGTTAGTGATTTATATAGGTGTTTTATGATTTCATCATATTTATAAACATTTTTGGAGTTCACGGTCTATTCTTATGAATTTTTATTTCTATTTTCATTGGATATAATTTCATGTATTGGGATGGTTATATATTTATTTCACAAAGTTTATTTGTGATTTTGTATCATTTTATATTATATATTATATAAAAATATTCAAATTTCAAATTTTTATATACCATCGATTGCATTTCAAACCCAGTTCTTATTTGAGGAAGGATTTGTGGGTTACTCATATCTTCACTCCCTGCTTAGTAGGGGTACCGGTAAAGGAGGGTGGTATTGGTTCATTACTAGCTAGTAATAAGTATTTTTCTTGAGTGATATGATGTAGTTTATAACTAATCAGTAATGAAGATTTTATGGGTTGATAAGGTTGGAGTATTAATTGAACATTTCACATTATATAAGAAAGAGAGGCTAACTTGAACATGACACTTTTGGACCCCTAATGATTTGATAAAGTAACCATATGTTTACTAATCAATATAAGTGAAATGATGCTTCTAGAATTATAGTATCCTCGGTTGGGATTGTGAATCCTATTTGTTTGAACATGTGATTATATTTTTTAGTTTTTGAGATTTATGGTGAATTTTAATTAATAAATCTGATGCATTCTGTATTAAGGGTTTAAGTATTTCTTAACAATGTTTTTTTGAAGGTATGCCTCATACTCATAATTCCCTGTAATTTGTGTTTTTGGTATCGAAATATATTATCTAATAAGTTTTCATTGATTTAGATCAATGAAAATGATTCTTAGTTTAAGACCCTTATTGAGTTTCATCACCTGCTTCCAAAGAAGTATGAATGATTTTTCTGGTCCAGGAGACTGAATGTAACAACCCAAAAAATTATAAATGAAGTTTATCTTTTATATTTAATTTAATGTATTATTATTTAATATTCTTATTGAAAACCCATTCACTTGTTTTGTTTTATTATATCCAGTTGGATTAAAAATACTATTATGAATCATTTCTGTTGATAATATAGTGGTTCAATAGAGACCATATGATTAGAATAAATATATGGTTTTAACGAATCCAATTCACATAGAAAAAGGAAGTAATGACCACATCTAGTAGGATTGTACCCTATGACGCCATTTATCAGAGAATACAAGGGAGATAGAATCAGTTGTATTTTCCCATGAATAAGCCCAATTTTTGATCCAATAACTTAATCATGAGCAGAACCATTTATGGGAGAAGTTAAAGCTCATATAGATTACGACCAAAATAATGTTCACCAAACAACCCCATGAAAGTCTCACTGTCTTGTACCTCACACATAGGGTGTACGCTAGTGTAACAAAGGTACATGTATCAAGACCATAATAAAATGAATATTTATATTTTATAGAATAATGAATTTAATTTCATTTTTTATTGTTAGTTTATAAATGATTTTGATTCTGATCCAATTAAACAGAAATAGAATTTTTGTTAATATAAAAATTAAATTAATTTATTAAATTTAAATAATTAATATATTTCTTAACTAAATATTATTTTAATAAAATTGTATTATTAGATAAGTTTCGAAAATTATAAATGTTCATATAATTTTTATGAAGTGAAGTGTACTTTTTAATAGGGTTCAAAAAAAATTATTGTTAAAAACAAAAAAAATCATTAATATTCGATTAATATTTTAAAAGTAAAAATGAACATATTTTGAAAATTATTTAGATCAAATAAATATTATTTTTGGAACCATAATGTCAAAATTATCCATTACTGATTTTTTCATTATTTTCTGAGACAATTAAATTTTCAGGTAACAATTAAATACCGTATAAATATAAGGTGTATTTTATGACATTATAATGACCCAAAAAGAATTTAATAAATAAAATAATCATTATAATAGAAAAAAATATGTTTCCCCTTAAAATAATTTTATTTTATGTTTATTTTATAAATTTATAAATGCATTTATGATTCCTCTAATATATATAATATATTTTCCGATTTTAAATTCATTTCTTCAAAAGTGTGACTCACCTCCACATAAGAAAGGGTAATATTTAAATATGATATGAAATTGGGAAAATACAATAATGAAAACCACCCAACAATAAAAACCCATGGTAAAAAACCATGGTATGGTTTGTGGTTATGAATATTTTATTATATAGATTCCAAAACCTATGTTTGGGAAATATTAAAGAATCCCCCTCTCATTTATTATATAAACCCACCCATTCTCTCACTTATCTTCCCTAAAAATCCTTGGATCACATCTTTATTCTTTTCTCCCCTGTCAATAATCCTCCCAAGGTTCCCCAAGATCTCAAGAAACCCAATTTCAAAGTTTATGTGCCACAAACTCATGTAATGGTTCTTTCCATTCTCATCATTATAAAAGATCTTCATCGTGTTGTTACCTATTTTTTTAAATTAATAATGATGTGGTATATTATAGAACCTCCCCCATAATACCCTTATTATGTAAAAATTATGAGATACTCCTTCCTCTCTCATTAATACCTCCCATGTACACCTGTTACCGTGCTGAAATTTCGTAATCATCTATTCATTCCACTTTTTATTCAAGATTACTTATTATTGCATTGATAATTTTTTATAATTATATATGATTGTACATATAGTTACATTTACATATTACTGTTCAATTAATGTAAAAATGATGATATACCCATTTCTATCACATCAGCTCATTTTATGAATTTTTATGTTATGTCGTTATGATGGAAACGTTTCACCATGATTTTCCAAACCAAACCAATTGTATAGTGAAAAACATAGCCATTTACTATTATGGGTTTTCAATGTTATGAACCAATACCTTTTGATTGCGTACATATAGGTATGTATTGCACACAACTTGATCTTGTAATAAAATATTATGATCAAATAATCCATGTTTTATGATCTATGTGGTGCAATTGTTTTTTGAGAAGACATATTCATTAACCTCGTAGATCAGCGAATGTACAATCGCAATACCATGAAGGAAAATGGTACAGCCAGTGCTGGTTAACATAAAAGGGGCATGAGGATGCCAGCTGATGGTCTGAATTGTTACCTTCCCTTTTAGTAAAGGAGAAGGTTCAGATTGAGAAGCCTTGAAGGAGTGAAAGGATTTTCCTGATGAGGGATCCAAAGGACTGGAGGCCACCGTTGTTGGAATTGATAGCATTGATATTGGTGAGACTGTCTGATTCGAGGTTGATTTTATCCCATCAGCGGTCCTTGGAGAGCATCATACCTGCAAGGATGTAAGTAGCCCCAGCAACCACAGGTTCCCATAGAGCGAACTGTGATTCATGTTTGACATAAATGATTTTCCCCTGATGATTTCATGCCAGGATGCCAAGGCCGATATGCCCACCCTTGGGGATAGACGCATCCACATTAATCCTAATAATCCCCTCACATAGAGGACACCAGTGTGAGGGGAAATAAGGTGTTGTAAAGGGCTTATTTTCCCCGTCACGGGTGTGCCAAGATTTATATAGTGCTCCAATGAATTGGTTAATGTTTAGTATCATGATAAGTCTTATTGGTACATGGGTGCACTTGAATCCATTATGGGAACCTGTCCACCATGATGTTTTGGTAGTTTAGCCTTTACCAGTGTTTATGGCGCATTGTTTTATGTTGTTTCCACATTTCCCATGTTATGATTATCATGATATATCATGCATTAATATCTATATTACTTTATGCAACATTGATATGACTTGTCTAACATGCAGTATAGTCTTCATATAATTCCATGTTTATTACCTTACAGAGATTTATGGATAACCCCTTTCTTATGTATTTCCCAAGGTTATCCAATTCATTTTTAAGATCAATATTGTAAATGAAGTTTTCAATATAGATGTTTTAATTCATGTTTAAAGTTGTAATGAAATGTACCTAATTCCCAATGACATTATACTAATAAATATTTTTTTATTATGTATAATTTTATGTAATTAAATCAGGTATTGATCTTTAATATTGATAAGGGTTTTTATATTTTGTATCAATGGAAAGGTTTAGTAATTTTTTATTTGGATTATAACACTCTTACGAAGGCCTTATGGAAAAGACTATGTATAAGAAAAAATCCCTAAATTTTGGTTAGTATAGAGTGATTTGTTTATATGGATAGTATTAGTGGACATATTTCTGTGACAGACACAGATAGGAGTAACAAATATGACAAGGTTTTCTAGGACTAAATTGGGGTATCTAGGTAGATGACAAAAGACCTTACTGCGCACCTAGTTTGATACACCAAGGGGATATGATTTGGTACTTCATTAGATCATTATAAACCATTATTATGGGAGTGAAAAAATTACCATAAGTGTATATGTCAGAAAATAGATCATGGATAAAGAACACTGAATCCTAGACATCCATAATTTATGTAAATACATATAAGTTATAAGTTGTCTTTTTAAGGTCATTAAATTCCAATTTACGCCTTTAAGGTTTAAATATAATCATCGTTAATTATTCCTTTTATTTTTTCATTAGAAAACAATAGAAGGAATTGGGTAAATAATCAATGTGAGGACCAATGTGATTATTTACCCAATGAGATGCCCAACCTAATGGGAGAAAGAATCACACACTTCATGATGATACTCTCTTAGATGAATTAGGTTCTATATAGAAACATAGATTAGGAGGTGTGTCCAAACCCATGTAAGGGAGGAAAACCTGGAATCAAGATATTCATGCATCAAATACCTCCAAATTTAAATGGGTTATGAGATCCCTTAATTGCAAAAAATTGGATAGACACCATTGAAAAGGTCTTCTCTATCATTCAATATTCTGAAAAATGTATGTTTCTACTAGATATTTATCATATGGATGGTGAAACTGATCAGTAGAGGATGTTGATCAAAAATATGAAACTTATAGAAGAGATTGAAGAAATGGTTTGGAAGGATTTCAATAAAATTTTCTTTGATAAATGTTTTTATCACACTCTGTATCATAAAATGAAATGGGTTTTCCTTGATCTCAAGAAAATATATGTTGAATCTATCATGGAATACGAGGAATAATTCACAAGGCTTTCATGATACACCTCATACATTGTCATTACCCCCAGCTGAATGGTTTTCCACTTCTTTGGTGGTATAAAACCTATCCTATGGAAATCCCATGTGATCAGTGTCTTTGATAGATATGATGAATTTTTTTGATGTTCCATAAAGGTTGAAATGGAGGTTAAATAATCTCTGTGGTATCACATGGATCATAAGTCCAAATTTGATATCAATTATGGAGGTTAAATAAGAGAGATCTAATGTTGCCATGAAATATCAACATCATATTTGATAAAGGTGTGGAAATAAGAACCCTAAAAACTTCCATAAGGGGATGAATAAATTCTTTATGTGTGTGATGGAAGGGATCCCCGCTAGTTATTACTCACAAGAGAAACCTGTTACTACAATGGATGAATGGAATGCTCTGGTGAACCCTCAACATATTGTACATTACTACTATTTACGTGAATCTAGAAAATGAAGTGGTGAAGTGTATGCTAGTTATTCATTCAAGAATAGTGACAAACTTTTTTTCCATGGTTCTAAAAATTCCTTCATATCAAGAATGTTTAGTAGAACTATCCAAACACCGCCACAAATATTGGAAGTAGTGGTCTCGGTGAAAATTTATAATGGGCAAATTATTGCATCCCATGTCTATAACACCACCCTTGTAATATTTTATGGGCTAAACTCCTTGATAACCTTGTCATACTCCCTTTTGTGGAATTTGATGAAATTCTAGAAATGGATTGGATTTCACTATATAGATCCAACATAAATTTCCTGGAGAAGGAAGTCACTCTCCATATTGAGAAACATACTTTGATTCTATATAAGTATAATGAGGAGGCTGAATCTTCTTTACAACCATCATCTCACGAATGTATATAATTTCCCTATGAGAAATCATATTGAGCTCAAATTATTGATAATAAGGAATGAATCATACTTGAATACATTCCCATATTTATGGAATACGATGATGTGTTTCTGAATGAATTTTTTTTTGTCTTCCTCCAAGACAAGATGTTGAATTTTCAATTGAGCATATACCTGGGGTGTTACTATTATCCAGACTCTATATAGAATGGATGTTCATGAACTTGAGGAGATAAAAAAACTACAGGATAATCTAGATGAAGGTTTCATATTCCCAAGCACTTCAGCATGGGGTGTAATAGTCCTCTTCATCAAGAAGAAATATGGGCCAATTCCCTATTGCATCGATTATCAAGAGATCAACAAGATCACAATAAAGAACAAGTATCCCCTACCTCATATTGATGAAACGTTCAATCAACTTTGTTGATCATGATATTTCTCTAAGGTGGATCTGCTGTTAGGATATTACCAAGTTAGGGTGAAGGAGGAGGATATCCCCAAGTTTTCTTCTCATACAAGGTATGGAAATAATGAGTTCATAGTGATGACTTTTAAACACAATAATGATCCAAAAATCTTCATGGACTTAATGAATAAGGTCATTATGGAATAACATAACAAATTTGGGGAAGTATATAGAGATTATTCTCTAATACACTCTACAAGAATGGAGGATCATGATGAGAATTTGAACACTATTCTAAAGACCTTACAAAATGGGATAATTTCTACAAAGTACAGTAAGTGTGACTTCTAGTTGAAGGAAGTCTAATTCTGGTGTCATATCATTACATGGAATGAAATACCTTTGGACCCTTCAAATACTAAAGAAATTGAAGGATGGAAAAGGCCAAAATCTTTGAAAAATATTCATTTATTCCTTAGGTTAGATGGGTATTATCACCAATTTGTGAGAAATTTCCCACGGCTGTAAAACGTTATTACCAAGATATCTTTGAAGGGTGAAAAGTTTTTTGGATTAATGAATGTGAAGAAAGCTTCAAGGAGTTGAAATTGAGTATTATCACTATTCATGTGATCATACTATCCACAAGTGGATATATTTTCATATTATTAAGTGATGCTTCAAAGAAGGGTTTGGAATGTGTATTGATGAAAATGACAAATTCATTGCTATCCTCCAAGGTAGTTGATATTTATTGAATAAAAATACCGAACACATGATCTAGAGTTGGATGAGGTTATTTTTTCCTTAAAAATATTGTTGAGTTATCTCTTTGCAGAGAAGGGGGAAATATATACAGATCTCAAAAGTCTACAGTATATATTCACACACAAAGAGATGAATATATTCCAATGATGATGGTTAAATCTGTTTGGAGACTATGAATCCTAAATCCACTAGCATCCTAGGAATGAAAATAAATTGAAATATTCTATAAGTATAATTGATGTGGAAATTCTATTAATGATGATAATTTATAGGGATTCATTCTTCTTATATTTGGAAAGGATGAACTTGGGAATCTTAAATAAAGGAATATCATCAATCCTGTCACAAATGATTGTTGAACCATCAGTTCTAGAGAGGTTAAAGGATGCTCAAATAGTTAATGTAGGAGTTCAAGAGAAAGTTGAAGCTATAAGGAAAGGGAAATACTCAGAGTTAAAAGTCGATGATGAAGGTGTTGTGAGATTTAGGTCAAGAATATGTGTACAATAAAATCCTATGTTAAAGAAGGGTTTATTGGATGATGCACATAGCCTAACCGTCTCCATCCACCCACGAATCACAATGATGTAACAAAGATCTCCAAGAACACTATTGGATGGAAAATATAAATAATGAGATCACAGAATATACATTTACACATCTTGTATATCAGTACGTTAAAGAGGAAAGTAAAACCTACATGGGGATAATGAAAGCATTACCCACACCAACATGAAAAAGGGAAATTATCACCATGGAAATTGTCACAGATATTACATAGAAATCAAGAGGGAATAATTTTATATGGGTTATGGTGGATTGTATTACCAAGACAACACACTTCATTTTGATAAGAGATGAATTCTCATAGGATCTACTTTCAAATATACACATCAGGGAAGGGGTATGCATGCAAAGAGTACCATTACTGATTGTATCCAATCGAGATCCAAGATTCACTTCTATTTTCTGGAAGAGTCTGCAGTGTGCTTTGAATACTGATTTGAGCTTCGTAACAGCCTATCACCTTCAAACTAATGGCCAATCAGAGTGGACTATCCAGACACTTGAGGACATGTTGAGAACATTCTCAATCAAAGGTATCTTTTCAAAGGTGTTTCCTTGAGTAAGACCAAACCAAAATCAACTAATTAGAGTTTGAGGGAAATGTTATACTATAAAATTTCATGCTCATGGAGATTTATACAAGATCTATGATAACTAAAAAACCACAAAAAAAATTCATCTATATCATACAAGAAGCTTAGGCCTTATGAATAGATCATAAGGGGTAATATCAGTAGAATATAAAATTATATAAAATGTAATAAAATATTTAGAGGTATAGATATTTCATTCCATTTTATTACATTTCAAAAAGATATTTTTTTTCTAAATTAACATTATTCTTAAAAATGTATTTTCTTGAAATTTTATTTTTATTTCAAAGAAGTGTTTTTTTTCAATTAATAATTACATGATATATAAGAATAAGAATAATTAGTTTTCTTATGAATGAGTTTAGATGATATGATAATTTTTTCCAACAAAACAGTAGTTGATATATTTTATGTTTTTAATAAAAAAGAAAATTTATTAATTTTGGAAAGTGAATTTTAAAATGGTAACATTATTTATAGATTTATCATGGAAACAATAGTTTTACATTACGTTTTTGTATATTTTTGAAAATTAATTTTAGGTGAATACATAAAAGTAATATTGTAATAAATAAAATTAATTATATGGCATTATTATTATATATGTATGAAATCTAAATTCATGAAATCTATTTAATGTCCCAAAAATGTACTTTATATGAGAATTTAGTATTTTAAAAATAAATTTTTTAATTTATAAACACATATTTTTCATTTTATAACATAGTTATATATTTTAAAAAAATGTTTTAAATTTATTATACATTTATAACATTAAAATTATTTATTAACAATTTTATAGAAGAAATAAAAATAGATTTAAATTTTCTAATAATTAGTTCAAAATTATATAATAATTATCATATCATTTTTTAAAATAAATGATATTTTACCTTTACAATGACTTTTTACCGCGGTTAAAACAATGATCAAAATGATTGACCTTAGTAGTAAAGGGTATAACATATTAAAAACATGTTTTTAATGATTGGTTGTGGTTTTTATAGACCTTATTTAATCTATAATACATTATTTATTTTCATTGGATCTACTTTAATAGAGAGTGACTTACCATTATTGAAATTCTTTGGGTATTTACAAAAATCCCGTCCCCTTTCATTTATAAAGGTGCACTCTACCACTGAATTCCCTTTATAAAATAACCAATTTATATAATCCTAATATCTACATAAAGCTCCCTAAACAATAATATCCACCTTAGTAAAGTCATGGTCTTGTGAAAAAGTATATACCTCAATGGTTTAATCCTCCTCACAAAAAAGATAATCCAAGTTGTAGGGTATATATTACAAACCACCCCTCCATCATTCCCATTGTTTTATTTGATTTTCATATTCCTAAAATTGAATTTCACAATATTATAAAAGAAACTAGTTATGAATATTATAATTTAGTGTTATCATAATGAGGGTAAATAACTGACTACAAACCACTTTTCTATAAAGAAAAATGAAAATGTGAATCATATGTTGCGCTGAATACTGCCTCTACAACGCAATGTAATTAACTTTTCTTCACCAACTAACAATTCTTGTATTAGTAGGAAATTTTATTTATAATTATCATATTAATGAAATATATTATATTTTTAATGATAAAATAGAAGACTCATTTTCCCTATAATATGGAAGATGAAATCATCATCCATGTATACATGTGTACTACTGCCTCTATGGAATGATCAATTTCTATTTTTCATTTCATCACTAACATACATGGATGGTTATGAGAATTGATTTAAATTAAATATATTATTATAATGATACAATTTGTTTGGGTAATAAATATTGAATATCTTTTAAAAATACTAATTGTAAACAATTTGTATAAAATTAACCATCTTAATGAAGCTAACTAAGAAGAAAAACTCAATTTGTTCACATTGTGAAATATTTAAATATCCTCTATTTATTCCAATAAATCCGTTAAATTGTAATATATAACTATAATAAACACTATATATGATAATTATTATTTAGGTAAATTGTTATCTAAACTAAATCAACTCCTCCTCATCCATTAATTATTGTATGTTCATGTTTCTGTCGACTTTAACGCCAACCTGAAAAGGACCAAAAATTATATCCTAGATTAATATGAAAAGAAAATTAATGGTATAATTTCATAAAAATAATTTGATAATAATTTTTTTACTAAGGGATGGATATATTATTATTTAACAAAATAAGGAAGAAACACCCTTTAATTTTTCAAGTAAATTACTAAGGTGTTATTCTTTCCATTTTTAGCTTCAATATAAATAAATGTATAAAAATGAAAAAAATTAAAATTTAATAAATCATAGTAATCAACCCATTATATTAAAAATTAGTAAAATTTAATGATAATATTTTAAGGAAAAATATTATGGACAATACTTCTACGAAACTAGTACAAACGGTCCAAAATATAAACACCCAATTCAAGAAAATATGTAAATGACAATAATATACAAGTATATAATGATTATAAATGAAAATTAAAAATAGTTTCGGTAATTATAATGTTCTTAAAGTAATTTCTATTTTTTACAATACTTTCAATGATGTTTTTTGAAATCAAGATTACTTGTAAGGGTTTCTTTTCCTCATATTCAACTTCTACAGACAAGTTTGATTTTATACCCCACAACTTATTTTATATGGTGTATTCACTATAAAATTTAGTTTAAATATTAAAATATATTCTTTTGATGATATTTTAATGTACATATAATTATATTCCTCTCAAACTCCATTTAATCATATGTCACTAAC
This sequence comes from Viscum album, assembly GCA_963277665.1. Taxonomy (NCBI): domain Eukaryota; kingdom Viridiplantae; phylum Streptophyta; class Magnoliopsida; order Santalales; family Viscaceae; genus Viscum; species Viscum album. The sequence continues at coordinate 94,083,025 of OY728125.1, forward strand.
TCCATAAGAGTTTCAAATAGTTAATTTCTGATTCATGTGGTCAAAGTGTTTCTTACTTGCATATAATCTTCTAGTATAAATTTATCATAAAATTTCAATAAAATATATATTATTTCCTATAATTACATAGAAAAAATAATTCTCATTATGAATAACCATATCATTTATAAAATGGTTAAAAAAATAAAAGTGCAATGTTGGTGAGACTAACTCCCTTTCATACCATTGAATCTTTTCATCCATGTCCATTTATTTTATCCTTATAATTTTTCCCCTATTTTTATATAGAAAATATCAATTATTTTTTATGATTGTAATAATTATATTTACCACTTTTAAAAAGTAAGATGTTATAGTATTTTTACAATTTTTGATTTAAAATTAAGGTATTTCAATTTTTTTTCAGAATGTTTTTAATCATTTAGTAATAAAATTTTCAAGATTATAATAAATAATTATTGAATTAAAATTTTACCTATTGAAAAACATTTTATTTGGAACTATAATTGTTAAAATTGAATTATCTAACAATTTGAAAAAAATACTTTTCAATTTAATTTAAAATTTATCTTTTATAACAATGTTTAAAAGATTTTCGATAATATTGTATATTCAATTTAATTTTTCTCCCAGGGTTTATATCTTAGGATTTCGTGTTCTAAGAATACACTAAATTTTAATTTGATATTAATCCTTTTAAAAAATTAGACTTTTGATGTCTTATGATTTTAATGATTGTGTTATTTAAGTTTTTTTAAAGGTTTAAAAAACATATTTTCATCCATGGGTTATTTAAGACAAGATGGTTGATTGTTTTTAAATTGGACACATATGTATTGGTGATGATAGGTGGGGAACTATATCACCATCCAATGAATCAGTTTATGTTTTTATCATAAAATACAACATAGAATGGACATAATAAATTTTTTAGGTATGCATGGGGATTATAGAGTTCATTATATTATCAAGTTGAAAATAATTATTTTGTTCACACAGGTGTGGTAAGAATGGGTTTTCATAGAAACGTTTTCTTAAGCACCTGGTCATTCCACATTTCCTAGTTGTTTATATAATTTTTCCAAATTTTCATGATTCAAATAATTTCCATGAAATTATGTATTTTTATTATTACACAATAGTTTTAAGTTATTTTACACTTTTATATGATTTTTATATGTTTTATAATTATTGTTATGTATTTTTAACCAAGAAATAACTTTTACGATTCTTTAGAATTATATTGATGATATTATGTTTCTCTATATTATATTTTAATTAGAATATCTTGTACACTGATATATTATGTATATATTTATGTATTCATCGTTTTCTCTTTTATATTTATGCCCTGAATGGCCCGAAGGCCTTCTTTTTTATTTTTATTATGGATAATCCCCATATTAAGGGTTTAAGGGGATTCTGTACCTGACCCGTAGGCCCAAGGCAGAAGGCCCGACAAACCCTCAATACATGACCCGAAGGCCCAGAGGCATACCATGCCCAATACCTGACATGTTGGCCAAGCCCACTTGAGCCGCCCCTCCCTATATTTCTACATCATTGATCACCTAACTCCCCACCTTGCACTACTAATCGTCTAGTATTGCCCCGTACAAAGTTGCACGGTTCCTTGTCCCGATGGCGGCTGCCATACCTTCTCATTCTTCCAATCCGGGTAGCTCTATATCTGGTGGCTGTTACTCTTGTTTCTCTGATCATCTTCTATGTCTTGTTCTATGTGCACTGGGCTCCTCCATGGTCTACGTGACCTGAAGTCCATGTGGCCCGAAAGCCACGTGGCCCGAAGGCCTTTGATGACCAGAAGGACCTGTAGACCCGTAGGCCCAAACCGGTGGCCCGAAGGCCCAAATCGGGTGAATAGTTCTGGCTGCTAAAGTACCGAACAGTAACTTCTATAGTACTGCTACAGTGAAAGCTACAGTACTGCTACACTATCCCGGAAATTCGCCTCCACCCGGTTTTGAATCCGGGTCTCTTGGATACCAAGCAAGAGCTCTTACCACTCGGGTACAGGCTCGTTGGGAAAACTTGTGTTTCTAACACCAACTCCCAAAGGGGGGCCCCACTATCCCAAGTGCGTGCCACGTTCCCCATCTAAAAAATGGATTTGATTCGTCCTATTCATAATACAAGCAGTGTTTGAGCCTGGTGGGACTTGATCCTGTGCTAGTTCCCATGGAGAGCAAGGGGTATAACCAGCGGGAACCACTCGGCTAATCTTCTTAGCCGATAGGGTTTTACCTCACTAATATTACTAGATCATTTATTTATTATATTTCAATTCCCCAAGATATGAAGATGATTATATGATCTGATATGTATAAATTGGGTCTATATGATCAAGATTATGGAAAAATAATTGTATGATTTGTAAACCAACATGTTTTTATTGATAATCTATTAGAGATAGAAACATTAATCCATTGGATTATGAAAATATTTATGCAAAAATATTGTCCATAAAAATCATGATATTAAAATATATATAATGATGTTATCCAATATAATAAAATGTACAGAAGTGTCAACTTAGATTTCATTTATGATTTAATTCATAAAATGAAATGATGTTGTGAATTATGATAATTGATGCCATAACATTGAACTAATGATGATAACATGAGTTATTTACCACCTAGAATAGGGGAACAATTGAAATTCCATGATACCAAAATAATACAAATTGTTTTTGATAATGATATAAAATGAGTAACATTAATCAATAACTAAACATTTTTGAGTACTATATTCTCATCCTATTCAACCAACTCAATAATATATAGCATGTATATTTAAATAATTAAATCCCTACTCCAATGAATAGATGTAGCGTTATTAATAAAATATTGTAGTAGTACAATTATTATATCCCAAGAATATAACAATTCCCTAAAATCGGTTTATAGGAAGTTTGTCCTATAAAATAAAATTATTCATACATAAGTAAAATTTTATGAGATATTATATATGTAATATCTCCCGTAAGAAGGATATTTTCAAATTTGATAAACTAACATCGATTTATCAACCCATGATCACCTATTAATTCAATGCTGATTATAAAATTACTATAAAATATTAATCACATTAAATTTATGTATTCTTTATAAAAGTTGTTACAAAATAAAAATGAGGTATATTCTATTTATGATGACAAAGATGAGTTTTCTAGTCATACAAAGGATAGTGAGGATGAAACATCATCAAAATTTAATCCCAGATCCATTATTATCTTATGAACTCCCTGAAGTATTTCAATTGTTATGAATAATTCAAATTATGTGAAATAATATTTTTAAGTGGGGAGAGTGTAACGACCTGAGATTCCATTTTATATTATCCATAAATATATTATATATTAAATATTCTGTTTAACACACAATAACAAAAAATTAAAAAACCATGATATAATTTCAATATTAACTGTGACCATTAGAATATAGATGACAAACCAGGTGGTATAAATTTTAGTAACCATATAACAAAAAGTGAGTAAGATGCAATTGTATCTAGGAGTGGATGTCTTCTGTATGAAGAAAATTTAGAATAATTCATAAGGGATGTATATTTTATTGGGGTTCCACATAACTAGGGCTAAGCCGAACTCCATAAATTATAGTTTGTGAAAAACCATCTATGGGAGAACTTCAAGATCATAGAGCTTTCCACAAGATCCTTGCTAGATGAATCCCAACCCAAATTTTTTCTAGAGAATATCTCATTCTTAATTATTATGCGAAGATCTTAAAGGTGTTATGTAAGTATAAAATATGATTATTTCAATATATAATAAAATAGTTATATGTATAGAGATATTATGTTGTAATATACTTTTTGAAAATTCATTTTTACCAGATATAAAATATAATAAAAAGATATTTTTTTCATAAATTGGAATTATATTTGAAGGAATGAAATTTATTTTAACAGAATAATAAAATAATTTTAAAACACTAGATTAATAAAAAATTCATAAGAAAAAATAATATTCAATGTTCCAAAAGTCTGTTACCTATACGACAACATTTCTTTGTATTTTATGTAATATAAAAAAAATTTTATCTTGAGGATTGAATTTGAAAAAATTAACTTCAATTTTATTTTTATCATGATAATATAATTTTATGATTAATTTATTAAAAACATTAAATATATCACTTTTTTGGTGAATAGTTAAAATTATTATTTTTATAAATAAAATTATATTTATGAAAATATTAGTGTATAAGTATGATTGGGAAATTCAAGAAGCTTTTTTATAAGAAAAAAAATTTGTACTTGAATTAAATATTTTAAATGTGTTTGTTTGAATTTAAAATATTATATGAGTCATTTTATAACATTAGTTGTATTTGTTTAAAAATATATTATTTTCAATACATTAAACATTTAATATTTTTGAATTATATTTTATTGCATTTAAAAATAAAATTAAAAATTGATTTCAAATTTAGAATCATTATTTCAAAATTATATAATAGGTAAAATTTTAAGGAATAAATGATTAATTACATTAGTATGAAATATTTACTGTTGTGAAAACAAAAATCATGAAATGAGTAACCTTATAGGTAAAGGGACAATCTTGTAAAAATTTGTTTTAATTAGTGTTTGGGGTTTGGATCACCCTTATAATGTACCATATCCATAATTTCTCAACTATAGATCCATTTTCTCTAAGGATGACTTCAAATGTTGAATGGTTTTGAGTATTTAGAAAAATTCCATCCCATTTTAAAGATACTAGGGACACTCATCTCCTCATGTACTTTCATATAAAATCAGATTATATTTGACCCCAACACTAACAAAACATATTTTAAACACACCTAGTCAACATAAGGTGGTCTTTTCCTACTCCCAAGACAATACCTTAATGGTTCAATCCCCTATGAAATGATATAGCCCAAGTAGTAAGGTATATATTTAAAACTATTCCTCCCTCTTTCATATTTAAATACATTATTTTTCTCATAAAAAATTTCATTTCATAAACTTGTAATGATAAAATAATTATCATTATTATTATTTAATTTTATTATAATGATGGTACAAGAATTTACCACCCACTCATTTTCCATAAATAAAAAAGTAAACATGTATCAGGTGTGGTGCAGACTACTCCCTCTACGGTGAAATATGTTTTATTATCCTTCATCCGCTTACAAGAATGGTCGTAATTGGAAATTTAAAATCTAATAATGAAATTTATGGAATATTCTATATTATTAAATGATAAACCATATTACTATTATTCTCTGTTCTTTAGAAAAAAAATCATTGTCTGTCTTTACATGTGGATTAATGTCTCCATTTATCAAATGACTTATGTTATTCATTTCTTAAATTCTTTTCATGCATAGTCATATGAATCCTTTTGAATTTTAAATTTTATTTTTATGATATTATTATGGGTTTATTATATCAAATTTAACATGTTATTAATAATATGGATGATAAATAATAGTTATAAAATTAGCTTTCTTAAATAAGTAAAATATAAAGAAAAAATAACTTAATAATAATATGTAATATTTTCAAATCATTACTTATTCTTCTAAATCCATAAAATTTCAAAATATCACACTAAAAAATATTATTTATGATCACTATTGTTTTTTTATAATGATATTTAAATTAAACATCCACATAATCAACTATTAATCATGGTATGTCCATGTCTTGGTTGGTTTGACCACCTTCTTGAATAAGAACACAAAATTATATAGTCCATTTATATGAAAACAATTAATACTATAATATTATATATATATATTTATGTATGTTCTTTTTTTATATGAATTAATATTTAACTCAACAATTAAGAAAACCCCATTCATTGTTCAATAAAATCATCAATGTGTGGATATTGTAGATTTGATATGGATGGATAAAGAATGAAACCCTTATCATATGAAAATATAACACCCTAAATAATTATTATTCATACAATATATTATCACCAAATAACTTTAATTTTTTAATACTTTTGAGAAAAAAAAGCTGACACTGCTCCTATCAAACTTGAACAATCATTCAGAACTATAAACACCTGATGTAGGAAAATGGGTAAAAACAAAACAATAAACATGTAAATAATGATTATAAATGAGAAATAAAATATTTATATGTCTAAATATAGTTATTAAATTTTTTATTAATATAGTTATGTTTTTATATAGCATATTAAAGATCTTCCAGGAAAATCAAGATGAATAGGAAGGGTTTATTTCTTTAATTTTCAACTCCAGGGGACATATTTGAAATTGTGCACTATAAATTATATTATACAGTATATTAACTAAAATATTTCATTTATATAAGAAAATATATTCCATTAAATTATATTTTTTTTCCAATTTCATTATCTCAATCTCATGAAACTTTTATTCTAATTATACCATCTTCAGAATAGTTTCAACAACTCAATTTAAGATTCATTGGGTCATAATATTTCACACATGAATATACTATTAATGATTCTATTAATACCAAAACTAATATATTTTATTACTCATTTCATTTTTTCTCCAGAAAATTATTTCCCATTATCAATAAATATTTTGTAGATAAAACATTTTCCAAAATAAAAGTTATAAAATGGTAATAAAAACTCTTGCTCTTAGTAGTGAGTCTCTTATTCCTTTTCCATATTTTGCATCTTAAAAATATTCTAGTATTTTTTTAAATATAATATGGATGATTTTTGATTATTTTCATAATTATACATACCCATTTTCTAAATTAAAATTTAATACTCTATTTACAATGAGGGTATTCAAAAAAGGATATTTCAAAATGTAAAAAATGTGATTTCCATCCTTTCAAAATCAAAAGTTATATCTACCTTTCAATTTTTTTTGATATCCATTATTTATATTAGTTATTATTTTATATTTAACTATATATAATAATTTTATAAAATGCATTATTTTTTCCTTCAAAAAATTTATTTAAAATAAATGTTATCTTAATCTTTTTATAACATTGTGTTAATGGTTTGGTGAAAACATTTTAATTTTCACTTCTATTTTTCCTCCAAGTTTTATCTTTTATGAAGTGATGTTTTGAAAATCCTATATATTTTAATATGATATGATTCATTTTTAAAAATTATATTTTTCCTATCTTATTGTCTTATACCTTTATACTATGTGATTTTTTAATGAATGTTTATGAAAACCATATTTCCTCACTGGGATATTTATAATTTTATAGTTGATTATTTTTAAGTGGAACAAATATTTATGGATGATGATATGTGGGGGACTATATATTACTAAATTTAATAGGTTTAATTTTATATCTAATTAGATTTCAGGTTATGGACACAATATTTGTTTTCACACAAGCATTTGAATGATGGGATGGACCATATTTTTATATGTATACACAATGAGCTCATTCACATAGGAAAGAACATAATGTGGTTGACTACAATTTTTTTCCTATGACCATGGATTTGGAACATTTCCCAAAAATCAATTATTTTAAATTCTCAACATGTATTTCATTTCCACGAAATAGAATTTTCTCATGATTATGCATTATATTTAATGTTTTACACAATTTTATACATTAATAAAATTTTGTATATGATTTTTTATATTTATTTTTATCCAAGTCAAAAAAATTACACTAGCTTAATAATCTATCTATTATGTTTTATTTATATATCATTTTTATGATTATCATCTATGGGGTTGTGATCTATTATTATATTTTTTATTCCTTAATTATATTCTTATTCATTCTTCTGACCAAACAAATTATGATATTTTTTCTATTACTAATTTTATAGAATCACTTTTAACATATATTTCCATTTTCTTGGTTATGAAGTTGATTATGTCATGTGAGATTTTTCTAAATATTATAGAGAAGAAATATTATAATCTTTACAAGTATCATAAATCAATATGTTTATGTAGCTAATATAAAAGACACAATAAATTTAGGTCCCTACTTTGTCAATCTATTTCTGAGATTCATTATTTTAATGATGTGATTAATGTTTTATTTATGTCACATTTTTCTTATAACTTTTTAGTTGTTAACATTTTAGGGTTTAGTGATTTTTTCATATTAGTGAAGCAATCTTGGGGATTAGATTATAGCACCCTTGTGAAATCCCAATAAATGATTCTATGTATAGGATGATATCATATAATATTGTTAAATACTTGAGTAGATGTTTTTCAAAAGAAATAATATAGTTTATGAATACTATATGTGGATATATGATCAAGACAAGATGTATCTAGGCCTAATTACTTAGGAAAGGATTTTTTGGGTACTAAGTCTATCATCACCTAGTGCATGAAATAATGGACAAACTACACATCTGGTTTGACACACCTAGGTGACTGGATTTTCATGATCATAATCACTTTATGAACTGTTCTATTGGAATTATTTATTAATTACTTTGATGTAGTTAGATAAGAATAATAATATTACCAAACATTAGGCAACCCAGAATAAACTGTGTTTGATATGGTTTTAGCCAAAAGAACTATGGGATAATGTAATAATATAAAAGAAAAATATGTTTTTTGGTTAAATAACATTTATTATTATGTTAATTTCCTTATATTATAAGTGTAATATCAATTATTTCAATCCTTTTGGTTTTAGAAATGGAATGTACACAAAGGGTCCATGGGTGTTAGAGAAAATTTAAATATATCTTCAATGAAGAACCCAACTTAATGGGAGGTATAATGAGAAACCGTATGACAATTCCAAACCAGATATCATGAAATATGATTTTCAATGTGAACATAGACGAGTTCATAAGAACACCAAATAAGATAATGGTGGAGTATCACAAAAGTTCAGATGATAATGATTATAAGGGAAAACATTACAATCCCTTTATTCCAATGTTTCATTTTAATTCACCAAGGGGATTGAGTCCATGGAATAACAGAATATATGAAGTGTGAAATGATTTATCATAGAGCTCAATATTATCTAAAAAAGATAAATAGTTCATCCGATATGGTGGAATGTATAAACTTTTCAACTAATTAACCATTCAGATTTTAATTATTTAAATTCCTAGATTTTTGGAATTATGTTAATTGTTAACCAAATCCAAAAATACCAAACATAAAAAAAAATTTCAACCACATAGAAAATGAGATAAATTAAAATCTTATGAAACAAAAATTATGGAATTGGGTTCTAGAAAACAATTCATAGTGACCTATATTGTTCATACAATAATATTAAATCGTATTAGTGTAATATAAAAACATAAAATTATGATCCATGCATAGTATTTTATAGGTTTAGTGTATTTAAAATCTTGGATATATAATGACCAGGTCTATACGAGATCTTCACAATTTCTAGAAAATTTCTTCATAACTTTCACCCTTCTTAAACATATCATTCTCCAAACATTTATTTATAACATAGGGAAAGGGCATATAAGAATGGTTGAGATGAGATACTCAATAAGAATAAATAAATTAGATATAAATGATCAATTAAACATAACAAGAGAAAAAAATACTAGGAATATTATATCAAAATTTGAAATCTGTAAACTTCATTTCTATGATAATTATATTTACTGATGGAATATATATTGGTAATTAAAATTACATGAATCCTAAAGGAATAAATTAACATGATCCATGGGAACTTAACATTGGCATACGACATATATTTTTCACATACACATAATCATATGAAATCATTTACATATTTAGAGTTTTCTTACAACACTATCATAATAGATTGGGATAATTTCCTATTATATTATATCCTTAGAGAAGGTTCACTCCCAATACTATCATAGTGGAAAAGATCCCTTATTTAAATGGGTTCACTCATTATTCTTGTCATTATTATCCCATGAGATATCCAAGATTACCCAATTCATTAGAGGGAGATATAATTCTAGTCCCAAACATCACGTAATCAAAATATATTCATAATACATCTAAAATATAATAAAAAAGCACCATATATCATCACCTATGGATTTAAATGGGTCTTACGAACATTTGAATATTTCACCATAACATAACATGTGAAAAATAAGCTAGTTTCATAAACACATTTTCATCATAATAATAATCCATGTAATGATAGGGTAAAGATGTTATGATTGGATTAGATCCAAAATAATTCTTATGTAACATCAAGGGATATCATCTTATATGAAAATTCATTTAAAAGATTAGTTGGAATACTTATGGAGGAAATACACTTTTCATTTTGAAAAAACTTCTTGAAAATATAAAAATTTATCAAATATTAAGGAAGAAAAATTATATTAAAATAACATTGGAAATATTTCAAGAAATATTCATATCATTTTTGGTCATGATATTATATAATAAAAAAATTTCTGTGTTTGTAAAAACACATATTTCAATTAATTTTTCTGGTGAAAAGGAAAAATATTCTCATTAAAATATTAACAAGAGTCTAGTTAATTTTTTTTGTAAAAAGTATTTTATGCGTAAAAATTTCTTTAATAAACCATTTTAGTACAGTACACATGTAATCAATTTTTTTTAAAACATTGATATAATGGAAAAAGTATTTTCAATTGAAGAGTAAAATAGTTTTAGTTTTCATTAAATGTTTTTGTTTGTCTCTTGAGTATTTAAAGGAAGTATAGTGAATTAAAAAAATATATCTTATGATATAACCATAGGATAACAAAAATAATTCATTTCTTGTGTGATAGATCATAATATTTCATCATCTATAACATAATCATAAATAATCTTGATAAATAATGAGACTCTAACATAAATTACATAATGCTTATGTAACTCTGGAATCATATTACTCATGAATGAATAACATATAATGAAACATTAAATATCATTAACATAATTATAATCACGATATATCATTTCAAATGCATTGTATATACTCCTCATAAAAAAAATTGGTGCACAAACTCAAAAATGCCTCAATGAAACAATATCGAGAAGAAGAACCCTTAAAGTACTGCTAATTAGAAAATCATAACATCCTGATAGAGATTAACTTATATGAATTTTTTAATAGTAATAATTTTAATGAAAATTATCCTGAAATAAATAAATTATTATTGTATTCACAACGAAATGCAAACAAGTGATGAATATGACATATACCTCATAGAAATAAAAGTGAGATGAAAAATCCATTAACTCAATTTGACATGACTATATTGAACTATAAAAAATTTATAATAAAGTTAAATATATTATTATTCTATAGAAGAATCATGTAAATACTTATAATGTATTATCTAATCAACTTATCAATTTTCAACACCCATTTATTCATAATTACTTAATAAAATCATCATTTTAGGTGTCTACAATTTATTTTTTATGGGGAACATCAGTATAGTTGTGTCATTAATTTTATTTTGATAATTTTTAAATTATATATTTAATTTTATTAATTACATAAATATCATATATATTCATTATATATATATATATATTCATCCATAAAAAGTTGATATTAAAAGGGATTACACCATAAAGGATACTGTTGGTCATACGTATGCATGAACACTACATTCACATTTCAATGGATAATAAAAAATAAATGTAAATAATAATTTTCCTTTATAAGATCAATATTATATCATATATATTCTTTAAATACATTATTTTTTATCCTTTTAAATATTCAATAAAAAACAAATCACATCGCTTTGTGGAGGTGATAGTTCACACAAACGCATTTGCGACATTATCATTATTCAATGGATAGAAAGGTAAGAAAGAAAATATTATATTATATTTAAATATGAATAATTATTTCATAAATATTTTATATAAACATCATACCCATAACTATGGAATCTAGATTTTTTCTTCCATAACTTTTCATTACATTTTACAAACAAATGATCTTTAAAGTCTAGTGTCTTGGAAAACAGGTACATAATACATTAAAACATATAAAATTATTTAAATCCTATTAAAATGATTATTTAAATTTTTATCCTATACAAAATTAATTCATCTCATAACCTGGGGACATACAACAATGGAATGTCTGATCATAAGGCCCGGTAAGGGAAAACCGAGAAAACATTTTACAAGTGAACTTGAGAGAATGCAATATAAAAATGAGAAAATATCATAAATTCATGAGAAGAGACATATCATGATAATAATAACTTTTCTAATATATTGAAAATTTCCCTAAAACATTTAATTTCAATATTCAAAAGTATATAACCAATATCCAGCCCCAAGGTGTCATAAAAATTACCAAGGTTATTTTCCAGGGTATCATAAAACATGTCACCTCTAGAGATTAATTTATTTACCCAATGCGTTGGAGTGATATAAAGGAACACCCTTAATATTATTTTATTTCAATTTCACCCACATAGATCATAATAAAACTTTTCATAAATAGCCCAAATAGAATAAAATATTTGGGTTTCATATCAATATCAGGACATTTTAAAAAGTGATTAATGACATGATCATTATATCATTCATAACCCATGGAAAGGGAATGAGGGTTTTATGTATGTAAATTAAAGAATAGAATATATAAAATTTAGGTCCTGATGAATTAAATTGGAATAAAATATGTTTGGGTATTCACAAAAATAAAATAACATAATTTTTTGCGAAAACAATATAGAGATTTTGAGGCGAAAATTCTGCATCATAACGGCTATGAAACATCGTTTTAGAAAACATTAAAAATAGAGGGGATAGGGGTCACTGATTCATAAAATTATCCTAAAATACTATAGGGACAAAATAAAATGTAAATAAGAAAAATGTATAGAAACTTGAAAGAAATAACACATAAAAGACAACATGAATGGAAAAAAGGGAAGAGGAGAATTCCCTTACCAGGGAGAGTAACTTCTAAAACTCTAGGATTATGAACTTGAGGGCCATGGGACACATTTGGAGTAATAATTGGGAGGTCAAAATATTAGATATTCTAGGATAATGAATTTGTAATGAATGAAAACTAATGAATGGCTTGGTATTTATAGTAAAAGTGAGGGTTTTGTTTTATTAATTTTCATTGACACCTCATCAGTGGTATTTGCAAAACCATGGGCTTTCCCATGGTATTTTCCCATGGCTTTAAAAACATGGGAAAAATCATATAATATTTTAGTACAAATGAGTTGACCAAATTTTTAAATTAAATATTACATCATTATGATATCATAAAATACACTGAAAACTCAAAAACAGTTTTTTTTATATTCAATGAAAAACAAAACATTTCATAACAATATCATAAATTCACCCTATCCTAATATAGATGTTAGGAATTTAAAAATGAACTCCGTTTTATGAAAATAATTTTCTAAATATGGGAAATATAAATTTTATGAAAAATCACAATTTTCCAAAAAATATTAATACTAAACTAATAATGTCCAAAATAGTTATTTACTTAAACTATTATATCACATTCTCATTCATGATGCATCAATTATAACAATACTTACTTAATTGAGATTACTATTCCATTGGTCATATTACTGTTGATAAGGGTAATATTTCTATTTTTAATTTACTATTCACCAAAAATTATTATGATCTTGTAAGACTCTAAATTTCTTACTGATCATGACTGTTTTTGTATGTTTTTTTAAAATCATATCAAATTATTAATTATTTAAAGTATAAAAATTATTTTCAAATACTCTTTTTTTCAATATTCATCAACAATTTGAATATTATTATAAAAAAAATAAAAAATCATTCTATATTTATTTTGAAATTTGAAATTCATAAATGATTTTTATTTTTCTATAATAAGAAATATAAAATTTATTTCCACAAAATTATTTCACAAAGTAACTAAGGCATTGTTACATATTCCCTTATAAAACTTGCGCAGGACTTAAGAGTAAGGTGTTATATGGTGATAAAACCATGGGACGACTTGGAAACAATTTTCCAAGTGGTGATTTCTATCAACTTGATCTCCTCTCATTGGCGATTAGGTTAAATATTAACATGTTGAAGCTCTGCTTGGGCTTACTCTAGAGCAAAGCCCTGTGATGCTACCCAATTCACAAGCTCCAACAGATGGGAATCTTACGACCCGAGTCTATTGGATGAGTCCATCAAATCATCATTTTTCATTAATTATCCATTTTTATTTCTATTATAAACAAGAATTATAACATTAAAATTTATTATTGTTTCCAACTATTATATTGACCAATGGTCATATAGCGGTCAAAGTATGATGGTCGTATTTCATTTATAATTATAAAATATTTATTGATTATTACATAATAATACAAACATTTTCTCGAAGAAAAATATTATTCAATAGTTCTGTTCCTTACATTCTCCCCCCTTATGAAATTTCATCCACTATATTCCAACATGTACCCTAATAAAATAAACGTTACGGGTAATTTTTCCTCATAGACTCCTTTGGTTCCCATGAGGCTTCATCATATTTTTGGTTTCTCTACAAAACTTTTACAAGGTGGGTCATTTGTCACATAAAACCCTATATCAACGATCCAAGATCTCCACTGACTTATCCTCATAAGAGAGCTCATGTTTCGATTGTACCACCTCTTGATTTAGTAAATGTGAAGGGTTGGGTATGTACTTTCTCAATAGGGACACGTGGAAGAAATCATGAACATGATAAATATTTTCCTGAAGTGCAAGCTAATATGGCACTGCTTCTACGTGATTCTGGATTTCATAGGGTCCAATGTACCTAGGGCTGAGCTTCCCTTTCATCCCAAACATTATAACCCACTTTAAAGGTGAAATTTGAAGAAAGAATTTGTCACTAACATCAAACTCCAAGTCTCTTCAACAATCATTGGAATATATCTTTTGTCGACTCTGAGAATAATTAATGAGTTTTTGGATGGAATGAACCCTTTTTTTCATCTCTTGACCAAGATTAGGCCTAATAAGAATTCTCTCATCAACTTCATCCCAACAAATAGGAGTTCTAAATCGCCTCCCAAATATAGCTTCATAGGGTTACATTTGAATGCTCAAGTGGAAATTATTGTTGTAAGAGAACTCAACTAATGGGAGAAGTTTATCCCATACACCTTTAAATTCCATTGCCCATGTTCTCTTCTTATACTCGAGTGTCTGAATATTCCATTCAGATTGTAAATCATTTTTGGGGTGATAGGTAGTACTAAAATTCTATTTAGTACACAGAGCATATTAAATAATTCTCAAGAATTTTGATGTGAACCTTGGATCATGATCATATATTATAGAAAGTGTAACTCCGTGTAGAATTACCATTTCCTTCACATAAATCATGGAATGTTGATCTAGAGTGAAATCTTCCAAAATAGATATCAAATGGGAAATCATGGTGACACATTCCAACCTAACCTATATCGCATTGTTTCCTTTGGAAGTTCTCTAGAGACCAGTGACAAAGTTTATAATGTTATTTTCCCACTTCCATGCTATTATGGGTAGTGATTGTAATACCCTTTTATGAAGTTTTCACAACTCCTCCACTTGGTGACTTACCTGGAACCTTTTGCTGTAGTCAATAATCTTCATTTTCATATTTTCCATGAGTAATGATCATGATGGTCCCTATACATTTTAGGGATTCCAGGATGTATATAGAAAGTAGAGCTAGGATCTTCATCCGTCAGATCCATCTTTATTTCAGTAATATATGGAACACATATCCATATACGAAATTTTAGTACACCTTCATGATCAATATTGATGTCAGGAAACTTTCCATCCATTATTGACAAAAACGTTTTCTATAACAAAAGACCTTGTTTTTGAGCTTTTGTGATCGTTTATAGTAACGAAGGTTGAGAAATCATTTGGGATAGGGTTGATGATGTCCCATCCTTCACAATTCCCATATCTAGTTTCACTATGTCTTCGATCAACAGATCATCATGGATCTTCATCATGGTCTGAACAACATGTTATTTCCTACTTAATGAAATAGTGACTTTTTTTCTCTTCCAGGATGATAATGATTGAATAATCATTGCATTTAATAATTTACAACCATCTCTCATGTCTCATGTTCAATTACTTTTTAGTGAAAATATACTCCTAACTTTAATGGTTTGTGTATATATCAAACTTCTCCACATAGAGATACTGCCTCTATATTATTAGAGAAAAAACAGTTTCCGCCATCTGTAGATCATGCATAAGATATTTCAACTCATGAGTCTTCAACTATCAAGATGCATAATCAATCACATTATCATTTTGTACAATGACGCACCCAATCCCTTTCAGATATGCATCACTAAAAATAAAAAATCATTCTCTGCTTGGGGGTAGAGTTAACACGGGCGTAGTAACTAATCTCTTATTCTGCTCTTGGAAACATTCCACCCCCTATTTTGTCGAGATGAACATAACCCATTTTTGAGTTAACTAGGTTAGTGGATTAGAACTTCATGAAATGTTTTTCACAAGCCTCTTATAACATCCCACTAATCCAAGGAAACTATGAGTCTGGGTTATTATTGTGGGCTATGGCCACTCCTCTATAACCGTTTTATTTGTAGGGTCATCTATGATTCCTTCATTGGTTATAATGTGCCCCAAGAAGGTAAATTTTTGTAACCAAAACTCACACTTTTTGAACTTTCCAAAAATCTTCCATAGATATTGAAAAATAACCCTTAGATTATCATCATGCCCCTCAAGAATGTTAGAATATATTATAATATCATCAATAAAAACTACCAAAAAATTATCAAGTTAGTCTTTAAAGACTCTATTATACACATCCATAAAAATATAAGGTTCATTAGTTAGTTCTATGGGCATAAAAACAAACTCATAATGCCCATAACATGATCATAAGACGTTTTTTGAAATATATTCTTTCATCACCCTCAAATAAAGATAAAAATATCTAAGATCAATCTGGGAGAAGAATTAATCCCCATGAACATGGTCAAATAAGTCATCAATTCCTAGAATAGGGTATTTTTTTCTTCACTGTGATCCCGTTCAGTTCTCTATAATTAGTACATATCCACATTGGTCCATCCTTCATATTTACAAAGAAAAAATGTTATCCCAAAGGAGACACACATGGTCAGATATACCCCTTCTCAAAAAGATCTTGTAGTTTCTTAATTAATTCTTCCAACTCCACATTTTAAATCCTATATGGGATGTTTGATATCATATGATATCTAGGAATGAATTCAATGGAGAAATATACATCGCTTTCTGGGGGAGGTCCGGGGAAGTCCTCAGGAAATACATCAATTTATTCCTGTATGATGGGGATGTTTTCTATCCTTATACTCTTATTTCCTTATTCTTCACTGATAAACTCCATAAATAGGGCTATAGGGGGTGCTTTTAGACAATGATCAATTTGAAATATATCTCCTAGGAAGATATTTCTTGGTCGTCCATTCAAGACTAATAAGAATTCCTTGCTTATGAATTTTATCATAGCAGTATACCTTGAAAGCCAGTCCATTCCTAATATAATGTCTATTTATATCATAGGAATGACTACTATATTTTAAATAATATTTTTCACACTAAAGTATGTACTAGAGTTTCTAAATATTGATGATTCTTGTATAATCCCAGAAAGAGTCTTTACTAATAACTATACTTTTAGAAATCCAGGGGTTGATTCTAAATTATTTTCAAACATGGAGGAAATAATGGAATTGATAGAATTAAAATGAAACAAAATACTTGTCAGGTTTGAGTTCACATAAATAGTACTTTCCACTATATCATTTAGAGCTTCAACATCACCTGTCATGATAGCATAATCACGACCTTGGTCTATTGGCCTTTGTTGAGGTTAATGGTGAATTCCCTCCACTTCCATAATATTTGGGAAATTATTGGAAAAGTTCCCAAGTTATCCACACTTGAAGAATTTGACATTAGGTTGGGATTTTACCATATTCTCCTTTTCATTAGTGTTGGGACGTTGAGGCTTCACCTAACTATGAAAACTCTACGTGATATTTCCATCTCTTACATACTTGTTGCACAACCTACTCCCAAGATGGTAGTTTCCTGAATACTTCTTTCCACACTTATTAAACGTAGGATGATTCACTTTATTTACTAATCTTCCCTGATCAATTCTCCTCCCTAATACTAGATCCATTGATCTCTTGTTGTCATTGGATTTATTGGACCACTGCGTCTCACCAGACTCTATTTCGACTTTCATAGCACTTTTCATGATCTTTTCATAGCGATCGTAATATCAGTTGGCTAGATTATCCCACAGACGAGGTATTAGTCTTCTAAAGAATCTATAGACCTTCCCATTAGGATCCCAGAAAAAGATTGAGGTGTAATTGCAATGTCTTATGAAGTTCATCTTGTAGCTTCCAACAGATGCAATCTCCATCCGCTTTATCATAAGAAACCCCATCTCCATTTTTGTTCCCATCGATCGAGGGAAATACATATTGAAGAAGATCCCTCGAAACTATTTCCATTCAATAGCTTCAACATCCTCTCTTTTTATAATGTTTTTAATAAGTTTCCACCACTGAACAGCTTCTCCCTCCAAGAATTTGATAGTCAAAAAGACTTTCTCTTATTCTGAAAAGCGGAGAACATAAAATAAATTTTTTATAGAGATAAAACACTCTACATAAATCAATGGGTCATTTGATCTACTAATTTTTGGTGGTCATTGACAGATAATGCAATCAATATAAATTTTTCCCATTATGGTGAAATTGGTATCTCAAAGAGATTCAAGATATTCAGGTGGTTCATCATTTTCATGAATGATTCCATTCTGGATTCCATCAGAAGGCCACCACAACATGTTCCATTTCAGTCACCATTTCCATAGTTCCACCTTTTTCCCTCCATTTTCTAAAATAATAAAACCTTAGTGATAAACCTATTTTATTTGTCAATTTGTTTTCTGTAAAGGATTTTTATGTCTTAATACTTCATGATAAAATATTTTATTCTTTAACAACAATTACATTTATCTATAAATACTTCTCAATGAGTCATAAATATGTAGTGATTAACCAAACATATCCCCCAAGAGAGTCAAACTAGCAGTGAAGTAAAGCCCGTTGTCATGTACCAGTTCCCATTGGAGTCTAGCTCAAAGCTGTTTTTTTGGGATTTACCCCTATGTACATTTGTTCCTGATCCACATCCACTTATTCATATCTAAACATGGACATATTTGTCTGGAAACCACATAATTAATATTTCACCAAAATACCCTGAGGTTTTACTGTATTTAAAATTTTATATATGTTTGTTCCTGAGGCTTTCATATCGTAATTTCTTAAAATAACTAAACAATCCTTTGATACCAACTATGGAATCCCACCTTTTTGTTACATAAAGTTTCAATACATTTTATAAACATAGGATATTTGAGGTCTAATGTATTGGAAAAAAATTTGATAATAAAATAAAACATATAAAATTATTTTCATCCTATTGAAATGATTACTTAAATTTTCATCCTATGTACAGTTACTATATCTGATATCATAGGGACATACATCAGTGGAAAGGGTGAGCATAATGCCCAGTAAAGTAATACATGGAAAAAGTTTACTTGTGAACTTGGGAGAATATAATAAGAACATTAGGAAATATTATAATGGAATGAGAAGGGACATATAATGATAAAATGAGATTGATTAATATCTTAAAAATTTGTCTATAACATTTAATTTAGACAATCCTAAGCATATCACCATGGTCCATCCCCACAATGTTATAAAAATTACCAAGTTTATTAATCAAGGTATCACAAAACTTTCCAATTATCAAGATTAATTTCTTTACCAAATACATTGGCGCACTATCAGGGTTCACCCATAATATACTTTTATTTTCTTGTGATACACATATATCATAATCAAACATTTCATAAATAACCCAATGAGAATAAACGAAATGGGTTTCATATCAAAATCATATCAACTAAAAATGTGATTATATAAATCTTCATTATGTCTTTCATATTACATGAAAATGGAATGAGGATTTTATGTGTGTCAATTATATAATAAAATATATCCTTTTTTTGTCTTGATGAATACCCTTGGAAATGAAATAGGTTTGGGTATTCACATAAATAAAATATGATAATTTCTTGAGAAAAAGTGAGAGATTTTGAGACGAAAATTCTGTAGCAAAATGACTATGCAACAAGATTTTAGAAAACATTAAAAAAATGGGGATAGGGGTCAAAAATTCAAAAAAATAATCATAAAATAGTATAGAGACAGAATAAAATGGAAATAATAACATGGTATTGAATCTTGAAAGATACTCCTCAAAAAAGAGAACTTGAATCAAAAAAGAGAAGTTGAGAATTCACTTACCCTGAAGAGTAACTTCTAAAACACAAGGATCATTACCTTGATGGATTAGAGTCACTTTGGGAGGTAAATCTATTAGATATTTATGGATAATTAATTTGGAATAAAATAAAATGAGTAATTTCATGGTATTTATAGTAAAATGAGGGAGTATTTTATTAATTTTCAAGGACACCTCACCGATGGTATTTGAAACACAATGGGCTATCCCAAGGTCATTTCCAATGGGTTTGGCCACTTGGGAAAACTCATATAATTTTTTAAACCAAATTAGTTGACCATAATTTTAAATTATATATTACAACATTTTGATGTCATAAAACAAACCGCAAATTCAAAAACTATATTTTTACTATTCGCTGAAAAAAATCATTTTATAGAAATATCATAAATTCATTCTATACTAATATTGATTTTATGAATTGAAAAATGAACTTTATTTTATGAAAATATTTTTCTAAATATGTGAATTTTTTTAAATCATAATTTACCAGAAAAATACTAATACTTAACTAATAATTTTTAAAACAGTTATTTACCTGTACTATTATTCACATTATCATTAAAGATTCCTACATTATATTTAAACATACCAAAGTGAGTTTACTATTCCATTGGTAATATTACTATTCATAAGGGTAGTATCACTGTTCACCCAAAATTAAGTTGATATTATCAAAATACAAAATTTCTAACTGATCACAGCCATATATGTCCATTATTTGAAAATATGTTCACATTATTAATTAATTAAAGTATACCAAAGATTTTAAAAACTATTTTTTTGAAATATTCATAAAAAAATGAAAATTCATTGACAAAAACTAAAAATTTAACCAATATTTATTTTGAAATATGAAATTCCAAAATGATGGTTATTTTACCATAATAAGAAATAATCATTTTATTTAAACAAAAGGGATACACAAAGTAACTATATAATCATTACATAACCCCTTATAACACCTACATATAAGCTATGAGTAAGGTGTGAAATGGTGATAGAATCTTGGGGAGGTCCAGACAACAGTGTCCGTGTGGTGATTCCTATCAACATAAACCTATCACGCATGTGATTAAATTCATGCATGACATGTTGAAGCTTATCTTAGTCTTGGTTCGGATCAATTCCCAATGATTCTACCTTCTTCCCATGCTTCTATAGATGAGCTTCGTACCACCCTAGTATTCTAGATGTGGCCATCGACTCTTATTCATTCATTAATCATTCATTATTATTTATATTTTAAACAACCATTATAATTTTAGAAATCATTATTGTTTCCAACATTCATATTGACCAATTGTCATATAACGGCCAAAAACCAATGGTCAAATTTTATTTATACTTATATATTTTTTATTCATTATAAAAAAGTAAGATGAACAATTTTAGGGAAAAATTATTATTCAAATATTCATATCATTGTTGAAACAATAACCATCCATTAATGGTGTCTATGGAAGATTATTTGTACCTATATGTAGAGGCATTAGTCCAAATGCATGCACGAGCGATAGCTTTACAACCCATTTGATGAAATATTGGGTGGATATTGGTGGGTAAATAATGATAAGATAATTTATTTATATTCATTATATTAATGTTTTTATTTTGTGTTTAATACTAATGACTCAGGGGAAGTATAAGAATAAAGGAATTAAAAGCGGTTGTGTGAGAAAATTACATATTTCTCGGTAAGCCTCCTTTATATCCCTTATTTTGGACCTTTGAAATGAATTGTAATATGGAAATATCTTATAATTTTTGGATATGATATTTTATAAGATAATGGGGAATATTTTTGTAAACATATAAGGTTATATGTTGTGTAAATAATTCAAAGGAGGGGTGATCTTTTATAATTGTTGGGGAGGACACACATTGAATTTCATAAAATATTAAAATATAAAAAATCCAAACACATCTAAAATGATTATAAATGGATAGATATTAGAGAATGGGAAAATATATTGTTGAAATATTTCAATTAATTAAAATTTATCAAATTATAATTGTAAATCATACCCTAATCTATAGGTTTAACCCTTAGTAAATCTTTTTTAACCATAACCATGCTATAAACTTTTTATATTTTTATTATTCATTATGAATAAATATTATGTCAAAATTATTAAAAAATATTCATTATAATTTTTAAAAATATTGAACCCATTTGATCAAATTCAATTAGATAAAGTGGAAGAATTTAATATAAAAATATAACCAAAAAATTTAATGGAAATAGGTTTTCTAAACATGGTTTCAATATCCAAATTCAACATAAAATTTATTAAAATGGACTAAATTGGATTAGTAAAAATATTATTGAACTAATTATACATTGAAAAAAATTAATGAAAAATTAATCTTCTTAAATTGTATAAATGAAAATTTATTTTTCAATATAAATTATTATTTTTCATTATTCATTGAAACGTCAATCATTTTATCAAATTCTCAAAATTTCACTCCTAGATAATCATTACATGATGTATTAAAATATAAATTTAATTTTCCATGTAATTGTTTTTTTCAATTTATGAAATATATTTTAATTTATGTTTATAAACCCAATGAAAAGATTTTTTTATAAAAATAAGTTTTTTTCATAATAATTAACTTGTATCGAAATCTTGAATATTTATAATAAAAATAGATATAATTAGATATTTTTAAATAAAATGAATGATATTAAACATATAGAAAAAATAAAAAATTTAAGAATCATTTTAAATTTCTTTATTTGATGATAATAAATAAATTTATCTGACAAATTTGTATTTTTCTCTATTCTCAAAATAATCCCTTATTTTCGAAAAATCCAAAAATTTCACCGGAATTTAATTTTTATATGATCATTTAAAAAAATTAATTTTATTTTATAGAATAAAATAACTAATTTTTTTTAATATAATTATAATCTCCACCGAAAAAATGAATCAAAAATAATTTTGGAAGAAAATGTATTTTTGAAGCATAAATGACTTCACTATAAATTGATTTCTTATCCCATAATATTTGCTCAATATATTTGTATTCATTCAAAAAAATATATAAACATTACCTAATGTCATTACTCACATTCATACTCACCAATTGATTGGATATTTTATAAAAATATATCACATTTCACTTAATGAACAATTCTTATGTTAAGAAAATTATTGATCTTATTAATATTTTAAAATAATTTTTTTGTGTGTTACATTCTACCCCTGAAAAATTTTCTCTCATAATTTTGTCTCAGTCATCAAAGGTTAAATATTTAAAAATATTAATTTTAAAACCCACATTGGCTTCACATGGAATATTTTATGGATTTCATTCATATACATGTTTTTAGTAAACAAAACCTTTTTCCAAAGGTATGTGATAACTAGGACATTTATTGAAATATATTAGAAAATGAATAATTCAAAAATAGTTCAGTAAAAGATCACCACATCCTTAGGGGGAGGGGTTATAGATTATTTCCTAAACCACGACTCTATTATATATTTATGTCATATTCAGGAATCCTACACAAATATCAATATGGGACCAGTTACCCTTGTTCCAATTATATGATCAAGACCATGTGTTTGATAAAAACCATTAGATATTTATTTATTAGAGGCCACCCATATTTCATTAATTAATTTTTTTTTTGATTTGGTTGGAATTGGATTCGATGTGATCTTTGGAGTTTATTTACACAAAAGGATGTGGTTTGAGTTTTTTAGTTCATAGTGAAACTCGAAGAGGCATCATATGAATCATGTGAATATTATAATTAAAATCTACATGGTTGGAAGGGATGGGTAGGTTATATAACTCAAAATCATATAATCAATTTATAATCATTAATTATTATGATTTAATTATCATCAAATATCTCTAGGAACATTTAAGACATGAATGATGTGAGAAATAAAAGACAATATTATATTAGTCACACTATGTGTGATCGTACCATTATAATTGAATGTGAGGCTTACACCTAAGAATCCCTAATATATGTGACGTATTAGGGGGACAGGTTATGGTATTTTTGGGGTAACACCTTGAAGGATTCCCTTTAAGATCTATAACCAAAATGGAAACTTCAACTCATGGAAAATAATTATATCCACGAGGATTATCTCAACTAGATGGTAATTGAAAAAGTAGTTTGGTCTTAAACTACAGATTATTCTTGTGTTTTGCGAAAAAATTAGAGTATCTCGACTCAAGGTGAATAATGATAAACATGTGGGTAATATTGAATCAATGATATTTAAATGTTTGATTGGGGATTACAAGAAAGAGTATTCCCAAGTATTTAAAACAATGAAGATTATCTAGAATCAAGGTGTACAATGATAAGCTTTGGGAGTATCTATACCCAATTTTAATTTAATGTTTGTCCGAGGCTTACTCCTTTGAGTACGAAAAAGTAACATTAAACAACAGAACTATCTCAAGTAAATGAAAAAAGAAGGTTTGATTGGGGATTTCACCTAATAGTATGCCCATGTGGATGTGGTTTAGGCTTACACTAAAGGAGGAAACCCAACAATGGAAGTATAGAATTCATTACATTCTCACATAGGCGTTTCCACAAAAGATCCAAATGAAGGAGCATCTTCATTAGGGATTTTCAAATAGGTGCCCAAAATGGTCAATCCAAATAATTGGCTAATGAAGGGGCCTACAAGTAGTAGTTCTCAAGGGGTGTATGTGTGTGTAGTGGGGGGAGGGCATCACAGAGCTTCACATAGGGGAATATTCATTATGCATCATGGAGGGGGTCTTCACGAGATCTACACATTTGGTTGTCCTCATGGTATTCACCACATATGTATTCACTAATGGAGTTCACATAGTTCTGTCCACAAAGCATTTCATGAATTTTCCATGTGGATGGATTTATTTTCAGAGGGATTTCATTGCAGATGGATTTAACTGTGGATTGACTAAATGAGATTATATCACAAAATAACTCCCCAATTTGGAACTCAAGAATTTTAACTGAGTTTTTCTAATAGGGTGAGTCATGTATGATCCCTATAGAATGTCATATATGTATCTATCCCATCACAGTCTAATTGCGGATGTCAATATTTATAGGCATTAGTTAATAAATTATTTCCCAAAATTTTCGGTGACATAGAAATAATAGAATATAAACATGCATCCATATTATTCTTTGTGAGGGTGGATAACTATGTAGGATCATTTTAAACTAATTTCATCTCTATGAAGCTGTCAAAATTTATCACCACAAAACGAAAATAGATTAATTTTGTGGGAAGATGAAAAATATTACGTTAGGTTTAAAACGAGTTAACATTAGAGGATTAATATCTCATGAAATATGTGTTGTGCTATGTGGTCAGAGAAATGTGATATATACAAAAAAATCACTCCCTACAAAAAAAAATTATTTCTGAATTTACTAAAGATATATGTAGTCGGAGAAAATCACCATGTGAATGTAAAATGACCACCTATGAGTCGTGAAAAATAATTTGTCCATGAAAAGTTAAATGTGATACATAGAAAGAGAAATGTGCTATGTGATGGAAATAATCAACAACTATAAACTGAAGAAGAAAATATATCGATGAACTAATTAGAGTACATTGTGGTCTGAGAATTGAACTATGTGCGATTTTATACATTGTCTATTTTTATTAGGATTAAAATGAAACATGACATAGAACTACCATAAATTTTCATTCGTAGGTTTGATTTGTATCATGAGTAGTTAAATCAAAGGTTTTTCTGCAAAATATTACCATGTGATGTAATGTTTGCACAATATTAAGAAGTAATATGATTCCCAAATGATCCCATAATACCTTGAATTTTTTTATGGTCAAATTTTTTATTATTATAAATTAGTGAAATCCATGGCCTAATTACAGAGGGTGGTTCTAACCACAACATCACTAGGTTATGAAATGATTTTTTGGAATATATATTTATTAATGAGTGATAAGTTTTATAGATATTTTAAATCCAATATATTTCTTCTTAATAGATGTAAAACAATTTATTATAAAACACCATATATATTTTCTACATGATGATAAAATCATGTGTGATTCGGAAAAGTGTGTAACATGGCTATTTAGATGAAAAAATGTATCCCCTTTGAATGAAATTTAATCGAAATGAATAGAATTTGATTATAAGGAAAAATTTAAGGAAAATTGATGAATTCATAAATCACATGGTGGACTTTGGAGTTTTCTCAGTAGTTGTCTGATTCACTTCAAAAGGAGGATCTCAAATCATGGTTTTTAAATGATACAATGTGGTGAATATTAATTGATAGAATTTCAGCTATGAAGATAAAATAATTATATGCAGCGTGTACATTTCCATGAGAAGTAATATTAACTAAGCGAATGGATATCCTAAATTAGGAATATTCTGATTTAGAGAATAAAAAATGGAGTTGAATAAAAGTTGATTTGTGGCTGGATCTAATATTGGATATTTTGATATAGCTTCTTTTCTTATGAGAATTGGAATCAATAATCACATTGTTCTTATAATGGGAAACATATGTTCATCTTACTCATACATATTGGGATAAAATTTTTAATGTAGGTCCATTTAGGATGAACTCTGTAATTAAAGATCATATGTTGATTTAGATCATATCTAGTAGGGTATATAATCGGTCTATTGTGGACACAATGTTTGGAACATTGAATCCATGGGGTTGTTTCATTGATTAGAATTTTAGGGAAAAATTTATGCCATAGAGGTCTAGGACACCCTATGTAGTTTATGGTCATGAAGTATTGACCATATATCATTATTTTTTAATCAATACAATGATGTATTTTTACCATCATGTAGGTCTTGAGGATCAAATACATACTCTCATTTTTTCCTTGGATAATGGACCTAGTGAGCACAACTTGATTTTCTCTAAGGCCAAATAACGGTCCCTATGATCCTTATAACTTCTTTTATCACCATAATGTATTTTTAAGGAACTAATGGTGTGGCCTATATTATAGAAACACTAATTTAACCATGTATCCATCTGTGTGTTTTCCACATGACATGTTTTATCCCACTTCATTTTCTTTAAAATGCTCATTTTTTTCATAGGAAATGTGGGGCGAATGCCTAGTGAGTAGAGACTCAATGTTTTATTATGATTCTATTTTTGAGATTTCAATTTGGTGAGAATAGTTTTTCATTCTGTGGGTAGTTGTTGTTATTGTAAGTTAGACCAGTATAGCTGATGTTTTATGGATGTACATCTTTGATGACATATAAATTTTTTTAATATCACATAACATTGGAATAAAAGGTGGGTGAAATCAGTCAGTCCAACACGGGTATGGGGATACCTCACATTAATGGAGAGGTCTACACTAGCATAAGATAACTCATGTATATGTTCACATAGTGTTATGTAATAGGGATCAAACCCATTAGTGTGGGGGAATTCAATTTATCTTTAATGGATTTGGACCATTGTTCTTTATACGATTTAAAATAAGAAGAATCTCAACATGAGGCTTTAGGGTCTCTATATGATAGGAACCCCCATATAAGAATGGTGAAAACAATATAATTTCATAATTATGATTTAAATGTTTGAACAATATAGAAATGTGTAACATCGAGGTTATTTTAATACTATTGAATAGTTGGGATGAGGGAGTTGTGAATTATAACCCAGGAATGTCTATGTAAATTTTAAATGGATACTAGAGTGAGTAAAATAACCATCTCTAATGGGTACAAACTAACTGAATAGTTATTCAATTTAAACTAGTAAGAGGAGCCTCACTATTACAACACTCTATCTTGGGAGATTATGTGGGTTTACATTGGGGGTGGTGTGAGTATAATGAACTTTTGTAATGAAGGAAAACTAATTTCACACTCATTAACTGGAAACTGGTGGGATTATGGTTTTCATTACCGTGCTCACTCCACCTAATTAGTAATTTTTCATTGAAATAGATAACCAAAAATATTAATCAACTCATGGTTGAGGTATTACATAAGGAGTATCTTGGATTAAATAATTGGTTTATGTGGTGTTAGAGATTAGAGATATGAAGTGGGTTCGTGGAGAATAAAAATATTGAATAAGGGTTTGTGCACCCCTAGTGGTTTCACACCGTGTATTGAAAACATTATCAATGTGATCGGACATTTCCTCATACTCTTGCGTACAAAAGCACTTAAAAATATGCTATACTCAATAGAAATAGGTAACGTTGTTGATAATCTAAATATACTAATGAAAGATATCATGTTCTCTATTTAAGGGTAAGAAATATTTTTTATAACTATTTTTGAGATGAGGAGTCTAGAGAGCATATTTAGGATTCATTAGGGTCACAATGTAAACCCCATGATATTTTTCATTTATTTATATACTAAAAATTTATTAACTGGTAAAATAAAATAGATTTTCAAGAAAATGATTGAATTATTCTCGTGATATTTCTTATGGGTTTTCAAGGTATCGAAAATTTATGAATTTTTTTATATATAATTTAGATTCTTGATATTATGAAAATCCTAGGTTGAAATTCTAAGTTGTATAACTTTTAAAAAGTTTTTCAGAGGATT
The DNA here is from genome assembly GCA_963277665.1 of Viscum album. NCBI lineage: Eukaryota > Viridiplantae > Streptophyta > Magnoliopsida > Santalales > Viscaceae > Viscum > Viscum album. The sequence continues at coordinate 94,111,953 of OY728125.1, forward strand.
AATGTCAAAATTCTTGGACCAAAAAGGCATTATCTTGGCATAGAATAAGAAATATCAGTGTTATTACATATCATATAAGAATTATAATGAATCAACATGTACTTATTGGAATGAAATTATATCATTCAATAATATGAAATGTATATTAGTAAAGGGGCATCTTATTCTGGTCATGGGTCCATAAAAAATAGAACAGACATCAGAATCTCTTATAAAGATCTAGATCATATACAGGGGGTGAGTAATTAATACTCTTTGGAACATATGGTTTTAATACCAAATTATTCTAAAACAATCGAGCTTTATATGAGGAAGAAATAGTTCATTTGAACTGGGACACCTAGAGTAGTTTATAGTCTTGTGGGATAGATTTATACCTTATAGTTTATTCAATGATGTATTGATGAAGTTTCCTAGTTGGAATGAAATCAATCTCAATCACACTAGGAAATGATACTCTCCATGACCTCTAGGCTTACATGAGTCATTATAGACATGAGATACAAGGGGAAAGATGGAAAATAATTTATACCAAAACAATTTCATGATATGTAACATGTGTTGTTATTTTCCTTTTTGTGAAAGTAATAATATCTAAATATATTTTGTTCTCACGGATGAACAAGGTTGAAAGCGATAAAAATATATATATGGTCTATAAATAGAAGATCTAGGAGTTTCTAAAAATCGTATGATATGGGAATCAAGCCAAAAATATTTCTAATTGAAGTGGTCCATACAAAGATAAAACTTGTATGTAAGGAAGTTGGATAATTATGGTCATAGTTTGGGTAATCTTTGAGATTATGGCCTACTGGTATAACCAAAACCATTGAAGCCCTATGAAATTACTGGGGAACCCTGTACAGATCAATCCCATACATAGAGAAGGATAATTTTCATATTTCATCATGATAGGGGATTGGAATAATTTGATGAAATTTAGATAGTACCCAAGATATAAGACCATGATATCCTTAGAAATAGGGTATTCAATCCAACTATTTATCTAGTGAAAGTGATCATATACAAAGAACTTTGACAAGGATCTAGCTCTTATATAGGTAATGGGTCACATATAATAGACCATGTGTAATGTAGTTAAATGAAATTTTATAAGGAGTCAAATAATCTATATTGTAGGGTCATAAAAATTAGAATTTTCTTTATAGTTTATTGACATATAGTTGGTATGACTTGTATATAGATTAACATCTTGTGATCTTGATTTTGGATACACATATTAACATCATGATTCATTGATGTATGAGCTCTATATCTTATGTGTGAATAATATTTCTTAAGGATTTTCCTTTTATGCTCATTCCTCTAGAACCATTAGGGGTGTTTTGGTTTTTTCCATTGCATCTTAAACCATGGTTTTTTGATAATTAAGATCATATACCATGGAAAATAGAGATATAAGACAGGTGTCTAATGAAAAAGGAACCAAATGTGAATGGAGAGACCTTGGTCCATCCAATGTAAGGAAAATAAATCTAACCAATAAGGGATATGTTTTTGAATTATCCCAATACTAAAGGTATGGGCATCACTACATATCCTAAAATAGGGAATCAAGTCACATGTAGTTCCCATATGTCATATTGATGATGACTAGAATTGGAAGTGGAGGTCATATATGGAGAAGGTCCATAGAAATAGTTAATTTTAAATCATATTATAAAGACATTAACAATGTAGTTTACCATCTAATGGTAGTGATTTTGGACACATATCTTATCATTATACAATTTGAAAATTTGACATTTAGATTAACATAGTATGATGTGGATGTTGACCATACATTTTAAAGTATTACGGTCGGGACGTTAATCACATTGTTAAACAACTTATAGTGATGATGTATGCATGTACAGTTTGACATAATTTGACTAGAATCAAATGAAATGAAGAAAATATTTTTCAAATTGTCTTTATAGAATCATTTCTTTGGTTGAAAGTATTTTCATGTTGCATAAATTATCATCGCTACCCCATCTTATGAATAAATTTCCATATACTAGGGTATCATTTTTAGATCTGGCTCGTGCATATGGATTGTGCATCTCATAGACTAGACCACACTATGTAGTTCAATTTCACATAGTGTTGACAAAATATCTATACATTTAATACTCACTTGAATTGAATTCTCTATAATATCATCATGGAAGCATGATCGGATAATATAGGGAATTATTTTTTATACATTTCAATATATGAAAATGGACTATGTAAATCATGTATTATAATTTTCAAATCATAGAATAGATACTATCGGGTTTAGAATGATCGTTTGTAATTGGGGAAAACTAATTCCATGCTTAGTGGATAGAGACTGGGGGAGTATCATGGCTATACCAGATTCCATCTAGGGGTAGCATATAGGGTTCAAGTGGAGACTAGGAAAAGAATATTGATAATATTTAGTGAACAAAAACTAAGGGAACACATAATCAATTGAAACTCATTGTAACATGATATAAATTGCGACACTTAATCCATCCTGGTTACTAATGTTCCTATATATTAGAGAACTCAGAACATTAATCAACTAAAGGTTGAGGGTTTACAAGAGGAGTTACTCAAGTCATGGAATTGGTTGATTCAAAAATAAATATTCTATAAGTACTATGAGTGGAAGAAGGGGTGTTCAAAATGTTTTTTAATATTACATTGTTATTACTTCATGTAATTGAAAACATATTTGTGTGGGAATAATGAACACAAAATTGATGGAAGGTTCATTCAAAACCCACAAATAATGGATCCAAAACTCAATATGTAATTGTGGTATCATGGTTATTGAATATGATAAATTATGAGTGACCTCTCTGAGTAGTTTATGGTCCTGAGAGCAAGAAAATACACCAAAAAATTTACAATAAATCTCTCATGAAACAAATTTCATTCAGTTTAATGTTTTTCATCAATGAATTAATATAAGACCTACATAATTCATTTGAAAGGACATGTGTCTTGGACCTAGTATTTCACATTTTAATGTTATACAATAACCACACATTCCAAGACATGTATCACATGGTTTATCATCATGTTTATAGGATATGTTGGATGGATATATAGTTTAAAATCATACAAATAGAGTGTTAGGATATATAGTCAAGTGTCATTTAGTGAATAATTTTCGATCGTGAATTTTATTGTCATAAAACCAAGACTAGTGGTGAGGGTGGGACATGTTTTTCAGCCAATAATAACTATCCTAATGCGAATTGAGGCCTAAAAGTATAAATTACAGTGAAGTTAGTATCACATATGAGGAATGTTTTTTTATTGTGCTCGATAGACTATATCTATATAAGGCCCCAGCCTTAAACCTTACTTAATCTTGAGTTATTACAAGATTACACATTGAGGATCTTTTCAGGTTTAGAATTTTAGAGAATTAGATCATGAAACTTGCATTACATTCCACATTTAAACAAAGTGGTTACATAAAAGACAATATTCATTCTTCCCATCAATGTAAACATATTTAAAATAAAACATGGATTCTTTCTTGACACATCCTTGACACTATCATCACATCATGTACCCTTCCCTTGACCTGTGAAAAACATTTCAAAAACTTGGGATGAGCATAAAAAGCTCAGTAAGGGATATAAAAATATGGAAAGGAACATGAGTACATGTATACATAACAATTAAATCATACTTTACCCATAAAACATAATCACTTTAACATACCTCATAAAATAATGAATAAATCATAGAAATAATAAGACATAAAAGGTAACTTGAGGCATTCATAACATTCTTATGTAGGGAGTAACCCTCTTGGTTACGTTTGGAATACCCACCACAGTATATTCCCTAAATCTCTTCAGAGAAACCTTAACGTTTCACTCCTTCGCGTTACCCAATGCATTGGAGAGCTATATCGGACTCACCCGCCCTTAGTTTATCATGGAACCACCCGTCTTCATCATAATTCCCAAGAACCATAACATAATCGTATCACATAAAACATGCATAAAGGAAACATAACATTTCCACATTTCAATCACAAGATATAAATACAACACATTGATATAAAAACATCATGAAAACCATTTTAAATACCAAAATAAAAGAAAAGTAAAACATGGTTTGTATTTTTCTTTAAAAAAAAAGGTATGGCTTGTAGAGGAAGCCGAAACTCAAATAATGGTCATGACGGCAGAGAAGTCGTTGTCGCCACATACGTAAGACAAAAACATTCCCTTTTTTCATTTAATAAACACTTCATATAAAAAACATTCCTTTTGAATAAATGTAAAAGTCAACGGAGTTTATACACTGTATAAAAGAAGGTTGTGTATAAAACAAAATATGCCTCAATGAAAGGAGATTGAGACAAAGTCCCTTACAAAGACAGTATCATTGGATTAAGGATAAATCAATTACATAATTATGTGTGACAAAACAATACACCAAATATAAGTGGATATTATGTGTAAAACAATCAAAGGTCATTCACACATATTTAAAGGATGGCATATTCAATAACTACATGTTTAACCCAAAGAAATCGAAATTGGGTTAAGAAGTTCCCTTGACAGCCTAACTGCGTCACATCAAAAAAAGGGTATCTCATCACTTGGACATAAAATTTACATCAATAAGGATATATGAGAACATATCCCAACAAAACAATATGTGAATTAAAAGACCCAACAAAAGAAGTCTTCTAAAATGTGGAGGGTGAAAGGTTCCCTTACCGACATGGGTATCTTTCGAAACATATGCCCCGTGAAAGAAGGACAATACAAAATTGATGTAAATACTCATAAATGAAAGAATATTACACAATGAGTAAAATAATGGTCAGTACATACACCAATAAAAGGAAATTTTGTCAAATGTAGCATAAATCCCACAGGAATAAAAGTGAGATGAAAAATCCCTTACGAAAACTCGGCAGCCTAACGACGCCACTTAAAACTTCCAAAAATGGATTGATGAGATAAAATAGGGTATCTCATCACATTACAATAAAATTTACAGAAATAGTAATATAAAAAAACATACCCCATCATAAAAAATAGGATCTTAAAAGAAGTGACATAAAGGATAGTACATAAAGAGAAAGAGAGAGGTTAGATCTCTTACGAAAATTCGGCAGCCTAACAGCGCCACCCAAAACGTCCAACGTGGATTGATGAGAGAGAATATGGTCTCTCATCATATGAACATAAAATTTACAGTAAGATTATTATAAAAGAACATCCCAATCACAATAAAGATGATCTTAGAAGGAATGACATAAAAGAGTGTACTTAAAAAGAAAGAGAGGAGTTGGATCCCTTACCTCAAGTCCTACTTGTCTTGTTCGTTTTTTATATTACTGAATAATAAACTTTGTTCAATTAATAATTTCCTATGTACCTCCTTTAGAGATTATTATTCAGTTCATATCACATATTATAATGTTATAATAATTGTTTAGTAATGTTAGTTCTTATCAGACGTTTTTGCCGATGTTTGGTAAATGAGTAAAAAATGAACTTGTTTGAAAAAAGATTGCCCATGTAGTTATAAGTAAATAATTTCCAGAATAGTATTAATGATTAAAATATCATATATATCCATTAAATATTCATTTTATACTATTCCTTATCATTTGGAGATAAAAAAACGAAAAGCACCGTTCATGGAGACAGTAGGTCGTAAGTACGCATGAACGCTACTTTCATTTTTTTGTCATATTAATGGAATTAAAACAAAATGAGAGATATATATATATTTTATAATTCTAGAATGATATACATAATTTAGATGTAATATATTAAATATATATCCATTATATATATGTAATTATAATATTACCTAACATTTTGAGATAAGAAAAGAAATGTACCGTTCATGGAGACGGTAAGCCATACGTACGCATGAACGCTACTTCCATTTATATTTCATATTTAACGGAATTAAAACAAAATGATACATAATATTTTATTAATTCCAGTATGGTATCATATATAATATCATTAAATATATCCTTTATACGTACCCCATATGGTATTAACGAATCAAATCACTTTGAGGGGGCGGTAGTCCGCACTTCCTTAAATGAAGATATCGCGTTTACCCATAATGGAAACCATAAAGGTATACCATAAATGAAAAATACAGAAGCTTAAGTAAAACATAAACATATTAGATATCATATATAAATATAGTGTCATCTTAATGGAAACCTTTGAATGTGTTAGAATAATGTTGAACAATCATCGTTTCGGGAGGCAGAAATTTTCCATCCACGGAAACAGTATGTTCTTTAACCATTAGATGTAGGTGTTTGTAAGTGTAGATCAAATAATTATTATAAAAACATCCTAGTATATTGAAGATACTGGATTTTTTACAAAATAAATGAATAAAAAGAGTTTAGGGGGTTGGAGAAGCAAAATAAAACAAAAGGACACAAGTGAAGACATTACCTTAAAATCGGGTAACTCCCATTGGTTTGAGCTCAAAGGATTCCTTGGGAAGACTTCATCCCAAAGTGAGGCTTAACGGAGTAAGAGAGGGAAGTGGAGAGACAATATGGGCAGGGGTTGGCCGATCCAAAGGCTTTGGGATTGTGTGTAAGGAGGTAGAGGTGGGGCCTTTTATAAGAGGAGAGGAGGGGCACTCTTGTAATGTTACAAAATGTTACTTTATTTTCAAAAGCGTTTCGGATATTAAAGCTCCCAGATTGATGTATTTCGAGGTTAAGGTGATAAGGGTTCTAAATCCACTCATCCAATAGGTTTTGGACATTTTTAGGTCTTAGATATTACATTATCTTTCCATTTTATTTAAATCGTTAAATAATGAGGTCATCGCTGCATCATCATGATGTCATAAATAATTTAATTTATTTAATGTCTGAAATTATAAAAAAAATACTATGATTTATGAAATCTTCTTATTTTTACAATTAATATTTATAGTCAAAAATATGATTTGTATAACCCCATGTAAAAATTGTTTTAGTAAAACAACTCATGTTTGTGACATTTTTATTTTAACTTTAAATAAAAAGATATTAAGGTCATTTTCCAACCAAAGTGGCTTCATGGGGTCCCCAAGTTGACCCATGGATTGTCTTGGTCGTACATGAGACATCCAATGAGGGTAGGACATGTGTCTAGGTCATTTAATTTTACTAATACATTATTCTTACATAAACTAAACTAATTACATCTAATCGCGATTAAGAACTTAAAAGTTACTATTCACCAAAAAAATATTTTAATCTAATTGAACCACATTTTACTTCTTAATGGAAACCATGTATGTCGGATTTTTGAAATTCAAAACACAGAAGTGGTAAAATTTCATTTAAACGAAAAATTAGTTTTTATAAGTACCACTTAGTGGTTTCACTGTTCATCAAAAATTGAAGTTTTTCAGAAAAATCCCAAAATACACCCTAAGCTATATTTGATATTCTGAATTCAAAAATGAAGTCTATTTTACAAAATTTAAAAGATATAAGTCACACTAATTAATTTAATAATCAATTCCCGCTGTCAGAGCAAATAGTGTGTTTTTATGAAACAATAAGTATCAAAATATTGACAATAGTTTAAGTCTGATTTCAAAGTGAAATTAATTCCAATGACCACTGTTGGATTTAATGGTAAAAATATATTCTAATTTCAATTTAAAACCAATTCAAAAGATAATCTAATCATATAAATAAATAAGATTAAAAAGAGGATTTGAATTAAAATACAACATTTTACACTATTCATTAAAAAATGAACTTTATCCGAAAGATACCAAAAATTTACACAAAGTAAATTTTGATGTCCTGATTCTAAAGAAGAGTTTTATTTGGTCCAATAGAATGTATAAGGGTGAAAAAAACTATATTTAATGACAGTTCTCCATCAAAAGGTGATAAGTGAACCTTTAGTGAAAACTAGGGCATATACGCCTAAAATTAAATTCTTTCCGTATTTTAAGCCTTTATCTTTTATTGGATAAATTTAAAAACATTTAAAAACATATATAATCATATTTTAGTTATTTCTATCCATTCCCGCCAATACAACGGCTACATGTTAACTACCATTTAAAATAATATTATTTTATTATTAGAGTGCGACGTAAGACTCCCAAGAAACTCGTTGTTGCGGGTTGGGTACGTCATCGAGCATAGCGTCCCCTTTAAAGTCATATTAATATTTTATTCACAAATATGGATAAATATGAAAATTTCATATTCTTTATTTACCTGGGGTGTTACATCCTTCCCCCCTTTTGGGAATTTCGCCCTCGCAATTTTTAAAATTGAGCTTGGAAACATCCTTGAAAGTCCCAAATCGGAACAAGAGTCGGTAAAACAATCACTTTAAAATAAAGAAAGATAAGTACAGAGGTCACCCGAGTTAACCCATAATAGGATTCCATGTAGGAAAACATGGACATGGAAGAAAAAGCGAAGGGTCATGTTCTTGAGGGAGAGTGATAGTAAACATGTCTAGGAGAAAGTTAACCATAAGAAAATCACAAACTTGTGATGGGTTAAACGGTATTCGATTCCCCAGTAGGAAAAGTTAATAGACATCATTTTTGTTTTAAGTTACTTTTTATTGAGGAAATTTATTCATACGGAAACATAATCACTTATCATGTTGACTTTCAACTTTTACTAGATTCCATATTCAAACTCATATTTTTTTCCAAAAGACAAGTATTTAGGGAGACTTGTTCGCATTAAGAGTACTATAATCAACTTTTAGAGAGTAACCTAATACACAAAAGAGAACTATATACTTCCCATGTCTTTAGGCTTTAACCAAATCCAAAACCAAAAAGGATAGTACGAGATCAGATGATCCAGAAAAGGATAACCCTTTAAAAAGAAAATCTATGCTTAATCTCCAAAATTTGTCCAACAAAACCCAAAGTTCAACGAGGACCATCCGATAAAAAATTTGTCTATAAAATTCTTCAAAGTAAACCAAACTAAGATTGAAACCCAAATATTTGAAGGATTTAATCACATAGTCTTCCAAGGTACAAATTAACTTTTATCTCTAAATAACATCAGTTGCTCTTAAATTCTCATATTGAAAAGTAATTAACCTAATCACATATCCTCGATGATAATTTAATCATTTCCATAGATAACCTAAAATAAATTTACTCTTGATTCATAAAATCATCTAACTAAAAAGAATCAATCAAACTAACAAGGTACATCACGTAGTCCAGTGGTAGGCGATAAATACCAGTTGCACTTTGGTTGTGGGTTCGATTCTTGCAGCTTTGTCCGACGCGACGGTTAGTCACACGGTCTGCATGTTTTCCTTTTTCTAAAACTATATAATTCTCAAATCATTCCCCAAAAAGGGATAAAATCATCAAAAATAACCATAACATAATTTAACCTCAATTTTATCTCATTCCTTTCACTTCAATCATAACATATAGTAACCCATAATTACCTCAAATGTAAGGATCATATTAACCCAAATGGTTCTTTATAACTATGTCCACAAAAGAAAAGATAACTATTCCTTGAATAAAATTTTCATATATTAAACATCAATGTTACAAATAATATAAAAAGTCTTCTAATGTAACCCCATCATCAAAAAAGACTTAATACTCTTAAGAATTTCACCATAACTCTTGATGCCCTTATATGTTGACATCTTACTCATTCAAAATTCTTCCTGATCCATTAACCATTCCTTTACAACTTATTCTGATATACTTATTTCCTACAAACAAAATCATGAATCATATCCTAAGATTCCAAAATAGGAAAACAATAGTCCTGAAATAATCCATACCTTTGATTGGTCATTGTCAGTTTCTTCATCCTCAATTGGAATGGCATTAGGTACTGGTAAATGAATATTTGTACGATCTTGGTGATCCCATTCACGAAACTTCTTCATAGGCCATGTGTTTGCATAATGACTATGCACACCACATTTAAAACCATCAATTGATCCCTCAGAAAGAACTTCTTTCCCTTTCCTCGAGTCAACTGGATGCTTCCTTTTTCCATGGAAGGTTCTTGCTTTATGACCTTCATTTCCACATCTATAGCATATTTTTGTCCCTTTGAAACATTTTCCTAGGTGTTTCTTTCCACATCTTTGACACATAGGTTTTTGAACACACTCACCTTTATGATTATTACCTGTAATTCCGTAGGGATTTATTTCTCGCATATATGATGCCTTATAGAAATCACTAAGATTTAGGTGGTCAATCATGACTCCAGATAGTTGGTTGAGGGTAAACACAAGAGTTCTCATTGCAGCTCCCATATCATTCAGCTGCTCGCTCAGAAAACGATCACAGTTTCCTTCACATCCACTGTTACTTTGGTGCCTACTAGATCCATCCATTTACTAAAACCAAAAAGGGTAAGTGTGAGTATATCAACAAAACCATCATGTGCTAATAAGGAAGATATACTTACTCATTCACGTTATCTAAAAAATATGACTCTTACTGAAATCCTAACCATTATGGTAATGTCACTTATGCTTAAAGAATATCTTAACCTCTAATGATTTATAAACCAACCTTTGATACCAAATATAAGGCCCCACCCTTAAGCCTTACTTAATCTTGAGTTATTACAAGATTACACATTGAGGATCTTTTCAGGTTTAGAGTTTTAGAGAATTAGATTATGAAACTTGCATTACATTCCACATTTAAACAAAGTGGTTACATAAAAGATCGTATTCATTCTTCCCATCAATGGAAACATATTTAAAATAAAACATGGATTCTTTCTTAACACATCCTTGAAACTATCATCACATCATGTACCCTTCCCTTGACCTATGAAAAACATTTCAAAAACATGGGATGGCCATAAAAAGCTCAGTAAGGGATATAAAAATATGGAAAGGAACATGAGTACATGTATACATAAGAATGAAATCATACTTTACCCATAAAACATAATCACTTTAACATACCTCATAAAATCATGAAAAAATCATAGAAATCATAAGACATAAAAGGTAACTTGAGGCATTCATAACATTCTTACGTAGGGAGTAACCCTCTTAGTTACATTTGGAATAGCCACCACAGTATATTCCCTAAATCTCTTCGGATAAACCTTAACGTTTCACTCCTTTACGTTACCCAATGCATTGGAGAGATATATCGGGCTCACCCGCCCTTAGTTTAACACGGAACCACCCATATTCATAATAATGCCCAAGAACTATAACATAATCGTATCACATAAAACATGCATAAAGGAAACATAACATTTCCACATTTCAATCACAAGATATCAATACAACACATTGATATAAAAAAATTATGAAAACCATTTTCAATACCAAAATAAAAGAAAATTAAAACATGGTTTTTATATTTCTTTAAAAAAAAGGTATGGCTTTTAGAGGAAGCTGAAACTCAAATAATGGTCACGGCAGTGGAGAAGTCGTTGTCGCCGCATACGTACGACAAAAACATTACCTTTTTTCATTTAATAAACACTTCGTATAAAAAAGATTACTTTTTAATAAACGTAAAAGTCAAAGGGGTCTATACACCGTATAAAAGAAGGTTGTGTATAAAACAGAATATGCCTCAATTAAAAGAGATTGAGACGAAGTCCCTTACAAAGATAGTATCCTTGGATTAAGGATAAATCAATTACATAATTATGTGTGACAAACGAATACACCAAATATAAGTGGATATTAAGTGTAAAATAATCAAAGTTCATTCACACATATTCAAAGGATGGCATATTCAATAGCTACATGTTGAACCCAAAGAAATCGTAACTAGGTTAAGAAGTTCCCTTGACAGCCTAACGACGTCAGATCAAAAAAAGGGTATATCATCACTTGGACATAAAATTTACATCAATAAGGATATATGAGAACATATCCCAAAATTACAATATGTGAATTAAAATATCCAACAAAATAAGTCTTTTAAAAAGTGGAGGGTGAAAGGTTCCCTTACCGACATGGGTATCTTTCAAAACATAGGCCCCGTGAAAGAAGGACAATAGAAAATTGATGTTAATACTCATAAATGAAAGAATGTTACAAAATGAGTAAAATAATGGTCAGTACATACACCACTCAAAGTAAATTGTGGAAAATGTAGCATAAATCTCACAGGAATAAAAGTGAGATGAAAAATCCCTTACGAAAACTCGGCAGCCTAACGACGCCACTTAAAACTTCCAAAAATGGATTGATGAGATCAAATAGGGTATCTCATCACATTAAAATAAAATTTACATCAAGAGGAATATAAAAGAACACCCCCCATCATAAAAAAGACGATCTTAAAAGAAGTGACATAAAGGAGAGTACTTAAAGAGAAAGAGAGAGGTTAGATCTCTTACGAAAATTCGGCAGCCTAACGGCGCCACTCAAAACATCCAAAATGGATTGATGAGAGAGAATAGGGTCTCTGATAATATGAAAATAAAAAGTAAAGTAAGAGTAATATAAAATAACATCCCAATCACAAGAATGATGAGCTTAGAAGGAATGACATAAAAGAGTGTACTTAAATAGAAAGAGAGGAGTAGGATCCCTTACCTCAAGTCCTACTTGTCTTGTTCGTTTCTTTATATTCCTGAATAATAAACTTATGTCAATTAATAATTTCCTAAGTCCCTCCTTTATATATTATTATTCAGTTCATATCACATATTATAATGTTATAATAATTGTTTAGTAATGTTAGTTCATATTAGACGTTTTTGCCGATGTTTGGTACATGAGTCAAAAATGAACTTGTTTGAAAAAAGATTGCCCATGTAGTTATAAGTAAATAATTTCCAGAATAGTACTAATGATTAAAATATCATATATATACAGTAAATATTCATTTTATACTATTCCATATCATTTGGAGATAAGAAAACAAAAAGCACCGTTCATTGAGACGGTAGGCCGTACGTACGCATGAACACTACTTTCATTTTTTTGTCATATTAATGGAATTAAAACAAAATGAGAGAGGTATATATATGTTATAATTACAGAATTATATCCATAATTTAGATGTAATATATTACATATATTTCCATTATATATATGTACTTATAATATTACATAACATTTTGAGATAAGAAATGAAATGTACCGTTCATGGAGACGGTAAGCCGTACGTACGCATGAACTCTACTTCCATTTCTATTTCATATTTAATGGAATTAAAACATAATGATAAATAATTGTATTTTAATTACAGTATGGTATCATATATAATATCATTAAATATATCCTTTATACGTACCACATATGGTATAAATGAATCAAATCACTTTGAGGGGGCGGTAGTATGCACTTCCTTAAATGAAGATATCGCGTTTACCCATAATGGAAACCATAAAGGCACGACATAAATAAAAAATACAGAAGCTTAAGTAAAACATAAACATATTAAATATCATATATAAATATACTGTCATCTTAATGTCCACCTTTGAAGGTGTTAGAAGAATTTTGAACAATCATCGTTTCGGGAGGCAGAAATTCGCCATCCACGGAAACAAAATGTTCTTTACCCATTAGATGTAGGTTTGTTTAAGTTTAGCTCGAATAATTATTATAAAAATATCCTAGTATATTGAAGATACTGTATTTGTTACAAAATAAATGAATAAAAAGAGTTCAGGGGGTTGGAGAAGCAAAATAAAACAAAAGGACAAAAGTGAAGACATTGCCTTAAAATCGGGTAACTCCAATTGGTTTGAGCTCAAAGGCTTCATTGGGAAGACTTATGCCCAAAGTGAGGCTTCAAGGAGTAATAGAGGGAAGTGTAGAGACAAAATGGGCAGGGTATGGACGAGCCAAAGGCTTTGGGAGTGTGGGTAAGGAGGTAGAGGTGGGGGCCTTTTATAAAAGGACAGGAGGGGCACTCTTGTAAAGTTACAAAATGTTACTTTACTTTCAAAAGAGATTGGGATTTTAAAGGTCCCATATTGATTTATTTCGAGTTTAAGGTGATAAGGGTTCGAAAAGCACTCATCCAATAGGTTTTGGGCATGTTTAGGTCTTATATATTACATTATCATTCCATTTTATTTAAATCGTTAAATAATGAGGTCATCGCTGCATCATCATGATGTCATAAATAATTTAATTTATTTAATGTCTAAAAATTATAAAAAAATACTATGATTTAGGAAATATTTTTATATTTCCAATTAATATTTATAGTAAAAAATATTATTTGTATAACCCCATGTAAAAATTGTTTTAGTAAAACAACTCATGTTTGTGACATTTTTATTTTAACTTTAAATAAAAAGATATTAATGTCATTTTCCAACCAAATTGGCTTCATGGGGTCCCCAAGTTGACCCATGGATTTTCTTGGTCATCCATGACACATAAAATGAGGGTAAGACATGTGTCTAGGTCATTTCATTTTATTAATACATTATTCTTACCATAAACTACACTAATTACATCTAATCACGATTAAGAACATAAAAGTTACTATTCACCAAAAAATTATTTTAATCTAATTGAAACACATTTTACTTCTTAATGAAAACCATGTACGTCGGATTTTTGAAATTCAAAACACAGAAGTGGTAAAATTTCATTTAAACGCAAAAGTAGTTTTTGTAAGTACCACTTAGTGGTTTCACTATTCATCAAAAATTGATGTTTTTCAGAAAAATCCCAAAAATTCACCCTAAGCTATATTTGATATTCCGAATTCAAAAATGAAGTCTATTTTAAAAAATTCAAAACAAATAATTCAAACTAATTAATTTAATAATTAATTCCCGCTTTCACAGCAAATAGCGTGTTTTTATGAAACAATAAGTATCAAAAGATTGACACTAGTTTAAGTCTGATTTCATAGTGAAATTAATTCCAATGACCACTATTGGATTTAATGGTAAAAATATATTCTAATTTCCCTTTAAAACCAATTCAAATGATAATCAAATCATATAAATAAATTAGATTAAAAAGAGGTTTTGAATTAAAATACAACATTTTACACTATTCATTAAAAAATGAAATTTATCCGAAAGATACCAAAAATTTACACAAAGTAAATTTTGATGTCCCGATTCTTAAGAATAGTTTTATTTGGTCCAATAGAATGTATAAGAGTGAACAGAACTATATTTAATGACAGTTCGCCATCAAAAGGCGATAAGTGAACCTTTAGTGAAAACTAGGGCATATATGCCTAAAATTGAATTCTTTCCGTATTTTAAGCCTTTATCTTTTATTGGATAAATTGAAAAACATTTAAAAACATATATAATAATATTTTAGTTATTTCTATCCATTCCCACCAATACAATAGCTACATGATAACTACTATTTAAAATAATATTATTTTATTATTAAAGTGCGACGTAAGATTCCCAAAAACTCATTGTTGCGTGTTGGGTACGCCATCGAGCATAGCGTCCCCTTTAAAGTCATATTAATATTTTATTTACAAGAATGGATAAATATGAAAATGTCATATTCTTTTTTTACCTAGGGTGTTACAATCTATGTGTCACTAAATATCCCAATGAATTAGGAATAAATATGTATGTCTTGCCAACATGTGGTTTTTTCGGAGACCAATGTCAGATAGAGGTCCTCTTATGGGAGGGAAAATGCATCACATAGTTTTATTTCTTATGACAAGGATGTACCCCATATAGTTTAACATATTAAAGAAATATATTTGGAGATTTATTTTAATTTCTTATGTCATGGATTTGGAGACAAGTGATTTAACATCATGTGGGAATGATGTTGTCCTAATGTTTAATGTCATGCAATCGGGATTACTGTGATTCAAGTTACATTTACGAATTCCAGACTATAGTAACATTACTTTTTTACATATCCTAAAAAGAAATTGTGGTATGTAGTTTTAATTAATGAAGCACAAACTATAGTGGAATGAAATGTTGTGTTATACAACAAGGAAAATGGTATTTTTTGGGTCTTATGACTATGTCGAATGAAATAACTCATCAAACATGGTGATAATTTTGTGGAGTGAGAAGAAATCCCATTCATATTTCATGATTATAACGATTCTCTAAATCTATCATGCCATAATATACATTCTTTAAGATCCAATTTTTGAATAAAAATAATTATTCAATCATATGTCTCAAAATTTGGTGTTAAGGAGGAAAATTTGTATGAAATTTCATGACCACCTCCATAGGTATCTTGATCATTATGAACTCTTGAAAGTCATGCTCAAATGATTATGTGAAATCTAAAACAATACATTCATACACAATTGAATAGAAAATACGTATTCTATATATGAGATATGGGAGGCCTAGTGGATTTGATACACTTTGTGTGTTCTGCCAAGGATGTCCACATAGTTGAAGCATAAAACAGGGTGTTATTGGCTCCAATATCCTATTTTTACCATCATCAGAACCCAATCCTTGAATACAAATCACCTCCTGATTCTATGTTCTAACGATTTTTGGTGGTGACAATATTTTAGATTTTCTCTAAACAATTCCTCTTTAGGGTTCCTAATATATGGGAACTTGATCAAATCCTTTTCTGTGGCATAAGAAAAATAATATGGGATTTTCTTCATGTTGTAAGGAATATTGTTTCCTTAATTTTTCATTAGGATATGGATGAAAAAAATGACTTACCTTTTCTGGAAAATAGGCCACCATTGATATGCTGATGTGGTTTAATTTGGGATTTGTAAATTATTTCTTTGATCGTGATAAATTTATGTGCATAATTTGAGGCATTGGAGGCCCCAGACACTAATGATGATTCCCATGAATTGTGGAACTAAGAGTCTCCAAATATCTTGGTGGAAACTACTGAGGTCAAAAGATATCCAAAATTTTCCTGATGATAATGAGTAAATTATGTAAATTCCCCAGCCCCAATGGGATAGGAGCCCTTTAAATATGAAAATTCTCTTCCACTGAGAAATTGGGTGAGGCCGAACGGGGTTTGTAATTCACCAGATAAGTGGGTTGGAATTTTTGAAATACCCCCAACAATATTGGATGGTATAATTAAATTTAAGGAGGACCTATGTAAAAGGATGTTTTTATTACATGGGGAAAAACTATAATTTATCATCACAATTACTTCAATGATATCTATATTTTCATTTATCTACTAAGTAATATATTCATTGGAAAAAGATGGATTTATTATCCTCAAAGGGATATCCTGTACGAGAATTTTCTAAACTCCTTCAATTTTCAGTGGTAGGATATGTGGATGATTAGGAGAGTCCCATTATAGAACCATAATACTGGATCAACTATTGACATTCGGCATATTGTCCATTAACCGTGAACTCTGAAGCCCAAATATGGTTGATAATTATTTATCTGGAGTAAAGAATGTTATCATTAAGACCTTATTCAATAATGATTAATGAAGATGATTAGAAAATCTATTGGGGCTCATGATTATTGGACAAATATAAAACTATACTCATCATAAGTGTTCTTGATAGAAATTGGGAGAAATTATTCATACCAGGTTGATAACTAATTGATAGATATGTATATGAAATGGTTATTCTCTTTATTTGAATATCATCTTTGGTGGGAAAGTGCTCAATAATTCGTTTTATGGGGAAGTGATTAATGAATTTTTTTTGACATGACACCCATGGTACTATTTGGTGGGGCAGTTCATGTGATACCATTTGGTGGGCCAGATCCCATGATACAGTTTTGTGGGATTTTAACCCACATACCATTAGGTGTTATGGTGCCCTGGATAGAGTTTAGTAGGATAGTTCCAATAATACTGTTTAATAGGATGGTTCTCGTGGCCATTCTTCTTCATCATATGAGATAATGGATGTAACATATATAGAATGTTCCATGGAATTTTCCATTGGAATTGGACATTCATAGATCATATTTTGTAGTAGATCATTGATGATTAATCATTCTTGGATTGTTTAGCCCAACACATGATTGTAAGGGAACTAATTTGGATGGTAATCCTAGTCTGTTTCATATTGCTTCTTGATTTATTAAATCATGATGAGGATTTATTCTTGGGAAAATTTGAATTACCTATGAAACTCATAATTATAAAAGGTATATATTCTATCTTTCTGACTTTCAATTTCATGCAACATCTCCCTATACATTTTAGTGAAATAGTAGGAGCTTCAACTTTAAATGGATTCCGTATCTATTCAATTGTTTCATGATATTTCATTACCTAGTTTTAATAAATTGAATCTTCTATATGTTATTCTATAGTCACAAAATCTCATAAAATACGAGCTTAAATAAAATAAAAAATTGTAGTTAACAAATAATCTTATAGGTTTTAAATATTAATCTCAATAAATTGTGCCAGAAGAAGTTCATTTCCATTGAATATTTCAGAACCTTTCATGTTTTAATAAAATACATTAATCATTCATTTTCACATTTCAAGATACTATAGAGGTATGGGATTGTAATTTTCTTTAGTGTGGAACTGAACTGGTAGAGAAATTTTTGACATAAGTCCTCCCAGCATGAGATAATATGGTTTAAAAGGTTAACATACAATGAAATGGTGGGGATAACCAATGTTTTAACAAATCATATAGGCTTGGTAGCCTCTTTTTGTTATGGGGATCTCAACGTTGGACCACACTGGGAAGAGAAATGGGTGAGATACTTTGATGGATCACCTATTCTATTGAATTTTGTTAAATTTTGGTTCCCTATATTGGGTGGGGTAGGATTCAAATACACACAATATTGATACACCTCTCTTTCTTGTTTTTCCAGTGTAAACCATCCTTCATGGTAATCCACATGATAAATGAGGGAATCCAGAAATTAATTTTATATACCCCTTTGTGTTAAAATAAAATGTGTTTCTTAAAATAATAGGTGGTGTTTAACCAGTGGTCGGAAAACATGGAAATCAATCTGAACTACACCATAATGGGATGATTGATGTAATCTTAGTTTAATGTGGTGGCTCAATAATACCATTATCAATAAAAAACATTCTCATAGTGAAGAGGTTCAGTTTATGGAAGCATAACATCTTGATCCTCATAACTTTACTCAATTTATTTTCTTCCCCTAATCAACTCATCATTGATAAGATGTTATCATATTTTGGATTACTGTTTTTCAATCATCTATTATATTGATACAACATCAAAATGATTGGGGTATGGGTGGGTAGTGAATATGGCTATACCTATCTTCTTTTTGATAGTTTTATGGTTTGAATGATCATTTTTTCCGATAGTGATTACATTTAATGGGGTGATACGTGTGACAAAAAGTACAACTTCCACAAAAAAAAGTTCGATACATGGTGCTTTCTAGATTAATTTAGGAATATTGAGGTGATTCTAGATTTATAAATGATAAAAATGACCCAATCCCATATGGGTTGTGGTTTTCCCTAGGATCTTACAGTCACCCAGACTAGATATAGAGATGTTTAAATATTTTATCCCGAAATAACATGGAGGTTTCTTTAATCCTCTATTAGAATTCATCGATGAGACTCATATGTGCTTGACACCGTAGTTACCTAAACCATATCAAGACATTTAGTGGCTAGATGACTCTAGTGGGATCTTCATTTGGTTTCCTAAATTTGGATTTGTGGGGTAGGAAGTGTATTTCATATAGTTTCTTATATAATTGGGGCTGATCATTGGTGATGATGACCACATTGGATTGAGGACCACCTGGGTAATTTCCATAACATGATGGATGAAATCATCTACATCCAAAAGATAATTATTTATTGGGTAGCTACCCAGTATAGAAACTGTCATGAAATACTTGGATGTCGTGATGGACAAAACTTATATCCCCACAACCCATCATAGATAAGATTGATTAAGGGTATTCATCCACTCTATAAACTCCTGATATACTTATTTTTTTCCTATAAGGGTAATACATCCACCCCACAGAATTAAACATATGGCCTTAGAGGTGTTGGGTAGAAAAAGATATCTATTGATGCCAAGAGTACGTGTTGTCTTTGGAAGTCAATGAACATGTTAGTCATATCCACGAGTTGTGTGCAATGGTTTGATGCATCCTAAATGTTTTAAAAAATTACCCCATGGTTTTGGAAGTTATTTTCATATTTGGTAACTCCATTTAGATTATAAAAATTATTTATTGTCCAAAAGATGAAAAAATAACAAACTCATCAAGGAAACATTTCAAATTAGAGTGCATGGTCAACTGATTTCCTTCTCATATAGGATGTAAACAAGGTCCTTTTTTATATGTGATAGGTATGAAAATAATATATTATTACTTATTTGTAACATCCCAATTATTTAATTAATAATATATATTTTTATCTATGTCTATTAATGAATTATATAGTGTTTTAGAGGCTTAAAATGAAAATAAATCCAATATTAAGCATGAAATACACTAATATTTTTTTAAAGATTGTTTTACTACCTTTTAATGGAAAATCATTTTTAAATCTTTCTTTTGACAGTTTTATAATCTATATTTGTCAAAATAAACTTATTCTTTATAATTGGGACATCAAAATTTACATTGTGTGAATTTTTGGTATTTTTCTGACAATGTTCATTTTTTAATGAATAGTGAAAAATACTGCATTTTACATCAAAACTGATTTTTAATATACTTTATTTAAATGATTAGATTATGCTTTGAATTGGTTTTAAAGTTAAATTAGAATATATTTTTACCATTAAATCCAATGGTGGTCATTAGGATTAATTTCACTATGGAATTGGGCATAAAATAATGCCAAACATTTCATAGATATTGTTTTAAAAAAACCCGCTATTTGTTTTGACAACGGGAATTATTTTTAAATAAATTATTGCAATTTCTGTGTTTGGAATTTGGTAAAATGGATTACATATTTGGAATCAGAAGGTACAAATTATGTAATCAATACTCTTTTGTTTTTGGACATTATGAATAGTAACGACGGTAATTATCCTTAATTATCTTGATTAATGAGTAATCAGGTAGTTAAGGATAATAAAATGTTATCATAATAATACCAAAAGACCACAAGATGTGTCCTAAGGCTACTGGTTGTCTCATTTCCGACCATGGGATGCCTTTTTCCAAACTTGGGGGCCCCATGGAATCACTTTTGTGAGAAAGTGACTTTTTATCTTTTTATTTTTAAAGAATGTTAAATGTGACAAAGAATGTATCACCTAAGTAAAATATTTTTAATTTTGTCTACATAATTGATCTTTTGGACTTTAAATATTCATTAGAAATCTAAATATATTTCCTACATCATGATAGTTTTTTTATAATTTTTAGACATTAAATTTATTAAATTATTTATGACATCATGATGATGCAGCGATTACCTCATTAATAAAGGATTTAAATAAAATAAAATGATAATGTAAAATCTATGACCTACACATGTCGAAAACCAATTGTATGGGTGGATTTCGAACCCTTATCACCTTATCATCTAAACACATCAATGTGGGACCATTAATATCCGAATTTCATTCTAAAATAATGTAACATTTCCTTACTTTCCAAGAGTGCCCCTCCTCCCCTCTTATAAAAGGCCCCCACCTATACTTCCTTACCAACACTCCCGAAGCCTTTTTCTCGGCCAAACCCTGCCCATTGTGTCTCTCCACATCCCTATATTACTCCTTGAAGCCTTACATTGGGCATAAGTCTCCCCAAGGAAGACTTTGAGCTCAAACCAAAGGGAGTTACCCGATTTTAAGGTAATGTCTTCACTTGAGTCTATTTGTTTTATTTTGCTTATCCAACCCCATAAACTCTTTTTATTCATTTATTTTGTAACCACTACAGTATATTCAATATCCCAGTTTTTTTATAAGAAGGATTTGAGCTAGACCTACACACAGCTACATCTAATGGTTAAAGAACATATTGTTTCCGTGGATGGTGAATTTATGCCTCCCGAAACGATGATTGTTCAACATTCTTTTAACACCTTCAAAGGTGTCCATTAAGATGTCACTATATTTATATATGATATATTATATGTTTCTGTTTTCTTTAAGCTTAATTATTTTTCATTTTGGGCATACCTTTATGGTTTCCATTATGGGTAAACGCGATATCTTCATTTAAGGAAGTGCGGACTACCTCCCCCTCACAGTGATTTGATTCGTTAAATACCATATGTGGGACATATAAAGGATGGAACTATGATATTATATATGATATTATACTGGAATTATAATATACCGTTATATCAATACGATTCCATACTATAAAATACAAAATAGAAATTAAAGTAGCGTTAATGCGTACGTACGGCTTACCGTCTCCATGAACGGTGCATTTCATTTCTTACCTCTAAATGATTATGTAATATTATAAATACATGTATATACTGGATATATATTATATATAAATCATGATTATATATCGAAATATAATGGATGCATGAACAACTTGTAATTATAAAAGGTTTATTTTTTGACTCAAGTACCAATGATCGTTAAAACGACCGTTATTAACTTAAATAATTGCATAGTGTTCATGACATGGAAATAAGTGATATAAAAGGAATAATGAACTTGAAAAAGGTTCTTAAGAAAGTATAAATTAACTCAATTTTATTATTCAGGACATTAAAGAATGATCGAGTCAAGTCGGACCCGAGGTATGGGACTTCATCTCAATATCCTTTCATTGAGGCATATTTTGTTTTATACACAAACTTCTTTTATATGGTTTATAAAACCCTTTGACTTTTACGTTTATTCAAAAGGAATCTTTTTATAAAAAGCGTTTACTAAATGAAAAAAGGGAATGTTTTTGTCGTACGTATGCGGCGACAACGACTTCTCCGCCGCCGTGACCATTTTTTGAGTTTCGGCTTCCTCTACAAGCCATACCTTTTTTTAAAAGAAAAATAGATAACATGATTTACTTTTATTTTATTTTGGTATTGAAAATGGTTTTCATAATGTTTTTATATCAATGTGTTGTATTGATATCTTGTGATTGAACGGTGGAAATGTTATGTTTCCTTTATGCATGTTTTATGTGATACAATTATGTTGAGGTTCATGGGCATTATTATGAAGACAGGTGGTTCTGTGATAAACTGAGGGAGGGTGAGCCCGATATAACTCTCCAATGCATTGGGTAACACGAAGGAGTGAAACGTTAAGGTTTCTCCTAAGAGATTTAGGGAATATACTGTGATGGGTATTCCAAAAGTAACCAAAAGGGTTACTCCCTATTTAAGAATGTTATGAATCCCTCAAGTTACCTTTATGTCTTATGATTTTTATGATTTATTCATGATTTGATGAGGTATGTTAAAGTGCTTATGTTTTATGGGTAAAGTATGATTTCATT
Organism: Viscum album; assembly: GCA_963277665.1. NCBI lineage: Eukaryota > Viridiplantae > Streptophyta > Magnoliopsida > Santalales > Viscaceae > Viscum > Viscum album. The sequence goes on from OY728125.1 coordinate 94,135,270, forward strand.
ATTATTTATAAATGTACCCATGTTTCCTTTCCATATTTTTATATCCCTTACTAAGCTTTTTATGCTCATCCCAAGTTTTTTGAAATGTTTTTCACCGGTCAAGGGAAAGTTACATGATATGATGATAGTGTCAAAGAAGTGTCAAGAAAGAATCGACGTTTTATTTTAAATATGTTTCCATTGATGGGAAATAATAATACTATCATTATGTAACCACATTGTTTATACGTGGAATGTAATGAAAGTTTTATGATCTAATTATCTAAGACTCTAAACCCAAAAAGATCCTCAATGTGTTATCTTGTAATAACTCAAGATTAAGTAAGGTTTAAGGCTGGGGCCTTATAGTTGGTATCAAAGGTCGGTTTAGATAACTTTAGGAGTTATAAATCTATTAAATTATTATCCAAAAATATTTTTTTTACCATTAAATTGAAGTGATATAGAATTTGAAGATTACCATGTTGCTTCATCTAAGACATGTTTGTTCAGAATGGTTTTCCGAAGAGGAAACAGGGAAGAAGTTCTAGGAAGGCATACAGAAGGAAATAACCTTCCGAATCAGCATCCTGAGATAGTCGGAATTGGAACTGAATAGTTTGTTGCAGTAATGGTGCAGTTGACTCAAGCGATAAATGGTGGTGGTATCCATGCACGAGATCAGCCAGATCAACCGCAGAGGAACATGTCAGTGGTGGAACATTTCATGAGGAAACATCCCCCATCATTCAGAGGATCATCTGACCCTGTGTTAGCTGAAGGGTGTATTAAAGCACTAGAGAAAATTTTCTATGTCATGGGGTGTTCAGACAATCAAAAGGTTAGTCTTGCTATTTACCGTTTGGAGGGTGAAGCCGATCAGTGGTGGTCGATGGTTAAAAATATCAGGGACGCCGATGAGAATAACACACTTTTCTGGGATGAATTCAAAGGTATATTTCTTGAGAGGTATTTTCCTAAGGCTGTTCGACTTAGGATGGAAAATAAATTCTTGGAATTGAGGCAAGAGGAAGACTCAGTGGCTACCTATAAAGAAAGGTTCACTCGATTGGCAAGGTATGCTCCAAATTTTATCCGAGACCTTGATTGTAAAATCAATCGTTTTTACTCAGGATTAATGCCAAAATATCGAAGGGCATTAGCTTCTCGTGAGTTTAAAACTTATGAAAAGCTTGTTCGATGTGATGAGAAGGTGGAAATGGAGTTTGCTGATGATCAAGTGTTCTATAACAACCAGTAGAAGAAGAGACCAAGGTGTCAGGAGAAAGGGAATGATTCTTCAAAAAAGTCTGATGGTAAGAAATATAAGTTTCTAGTTTGTGATAAATGTGGAAAAAGGCATGCTAGGGAATGTATTTTGAATTCTGGAAAGTGCTACCAATGTGGTAAGATGGTACATAAGGCTCGTGATTGCACTGAAAAAGATCAAGGTGAAGGTAAGACCAAATTTGATTTACAGTTAGTGAAATGTATTAAGTGCAATGAGATGGGTCACTGTGTAAACGAGTGTCCGACAAAGAGTTTGAGTGATGGAAAATAGTTAGACTACAAGCAGAAAGGGGTGGTGAAATCCTTTGCAACTACTTCAGCAGATGTCGGGCCATCAAATGAAGTTGTATCAGGTACTTTGTTTATTTTTTCAGATTATGCCAGTGTGTTGTTTGATTCGGGGTCCACACATTCTTTTATCTCTAAAACCATTTCTAGTAAAATGGGAATACCATCTCAAGAAATGACTCCTGAACTTTTAGTAAAAACACATGGGGTAAATGTTGAGGCAAAAAGAATTTATAAGAATCTTCGTATCCTTATCTGTGGAAAGAACCTACTTGCAAACATTATTGTTCTACCTCTAGTAGAGTTTGATGTTATCCAGGGTATGGATTGGCTCTCTATTTACCATTCTAAGATTGACTGTAGAGCTAAAGAAGTTTCTTTTGAGAAAGACTTTCAGTTTGTGTACAATAATGAACCCTTACTGTTGATAACTTATCAAGAGGCCAATAAACTTGTAAAAGATGGAAATGAATGTTACCTTGCACACATAGTTGAAAATAAAGGAACTATTCAGATTAATGATTTGCCAGTGGTAAATGAGTATCCTGATGTTTTTCCTGATGAGTTTCCTAGAATGATACCAGACCGGGATGTTGACTTTAACATTGACTTAGTTCCTGATGCTAAGCCAATTTCAAAACCCCCTTATCGAATGGCTCAAATTGAACTTTTAGAGTTGAAGGAGCAATTACAAGATTTACTAGAGAAAGGTTACATTCGACCTAGCACATCACCATGGGGTGCTCCTATTTTATTTGTTAAAAAGAAAGATGGTTCAATGAGACTTTTCATTGATTATAGAGCCTAGAATAATATCACTGTTAAGAGAAAATATCCTTTGCCTCATATCGATGATTTGTTTGATCAGCTTCAGGGAGCTCAGTATTTTTCAAAGATTAACATGCGATTGGGGTACCATCAGCTGAAGGTAAAGGAATCAGATGTTCTGAAGACCGCGTTCCGTACAAGATATGGCCATTATGAATTTGTTGTAATCCCTTTTGGGCTAACGAATGCACCTGCTGTATTCATGGACATAATGAATAGAATTTTCCATGAGTTCTTGGATAAGTTTCTGGTGGTTTTCATTGATGATATTTTGGTGTTTTCTAAAGGTAAAGAGGAGCATGAAAGACATTTAAGGGTTATCTTTCAAACCTTAAAAGAAAAGAAACTGTATGGAAAATTCATCAAGTGTGAGTTTTGGTTGCAACAAATTTCTTTCCTTGGTCACATTGTTTCTAAAGATGGGATAACTGTTGGTCTTGTAAAAACAAAAGTTGTGGAAGACTGGCCAAGAACCACAAATGTAATTGAGATTCATAGCTTCCTTGGTTTGGCAGGGTATTACCAAAGGTATGTTAGAAAATTTTCACGGTTATCTAGTCCAATGACTAAGTTAACTCGGAAGGGTGTTAAGTTTATCTGGACAAATGAATGTGATGATTGTTTTCAGGAATTGAAAAGAAGATTGCTGAATGCTCCAGTTTTGGCACTACATTCTAGGAAATGTGAGTTTGTTATCTATAGTGATGCTTCATTGAAAGGAATTGGTTGCGTCCTAATGAAGAATGATCAGATAATTGCTTATTATTCACGATAGTTGAAAACACAAGAGGTAAATTACCCTACACATGATTTGGAAATAGTTTCTGTTGTTTTCGCTTTAAAAATTTGGAGGCATCATTTGTATGGAGTAAAGTATAAAATACATACTGATAAAAAAAGTTTAAAATATATATTCACTCAGAAAGAGTTAAACATGAGACAGAGGAGATGGCTGGAATTAATCAAGGATTATGATTGTACAATTCATTACCATCCGAGAAAAGAAAATAAAGTGGCTGATGCTTTGAGTCAAAAAAGTAATGCTTCATTAGCAATGTTGCGTTTGGAACGTGATCATTTGGTTAAGGATTTGATGAACTTTGGCATAGAAGTTGTTGGTGCAGGAATTTCTTCTGTTTTGTTTTAGGTATCAGTGAGATCATCTCTATCAGAGAGAATCAAGCAAGCACAAAAGCAAGACAGTGAGTTGCAGAAAAAGGTAGAGCTGGTTCAGAAAGGAAAGTTTCCTGAATTCAACATTGATAATGATTGCGTTTTGAGATTTGGGAAGAGATTGTGTGTGCCTTGTGATTCACAGTTGAAGAGAGAGTTGTTATGTGAAGCTCATAGTTCTCCGTTTTTAGTTCATCCTGGTAGTACTAAGATGTACAGAGATCTGCGGGAGTATTACTGGTGGGATGGAATGAAAAGAGATATTGTTGATTTTACTATGAAGTGTTTGACATGTCAACAGGTTAAAGCAGAGCGGCAGTTACCGAAAGGGATGCTTCAGCCTTTACCAGTGATAGAGTGGAAATGGGAGAATATATCCATGGAATTTGCTGTGGGATTACCGAAGACATCTCGAGGTAATAATGCAATCTGGGTTATTGTTGATCGCTTGACTAAATCTGCTCATTTCCTTGCTATACGAGATACTTTCTCTCTAGATCAACTTTCCCGTTTGTATCTTAAAGAGATGGTCAAATAACATGGAGTTCCTCTCTCCATTGTATCTTATCATGATCCTAGGTTCACTTCTATCTTTTGGAAAGGCCTTCAGATGTCGTTGGGTACTGAATTAAATTTTAGTACAGCATTTCATCCTCAATCAGATGGGAAGTCAGAACGAACAATTCAGACCTTGGAGGATATGCTATGAGCTTGTTCGATGGATTATCAGGGAAGTTGGGACCAACATCTTTCTTTGGTTGAATTTTCATATAATAACAGTTTTCATTCCAGTATACAGATGGCACCATTTGAGGCGTTATATGGGAAGCAGTGTCGAACTCCAGCTATTTGGGATGAAGCGGTTGAAAGGAAGTTGATGGGACTAGAATTCGTAGAAGAGATGGCAGAAAAAGTTCAGCTGATTCTGAAACACATGAGAACAGCTCAGAGTAGGCAGAAGAGTTATGCAGACAACAGGAGGAAGGATCTATCTTTTGAGGTAGGTGATCATGTTTTTCTCAAAGTCTCACCATGGAAAAGTGTGATGATATTTGGTAAGAAAGGAAATTTGAGTCCAAGAATTATTGGACCATATGAAATTCTGGAGAGAGTTGGATCAGTTGTATACCGGGTGGCTTTGCCTCCGAGTTTATCTCAGGTACAAAATGTTTTTCACGTTTCGATGTTGAGAAAGTATATGCCAGATCCATCTCATGTTTTGAGTCCAGTGGTAGTTCAACTGGAAGAGAACCTATCTTATGAGGAACAACCGGTCCAGATTCTTGACCACATGGAGCAAGTGTTACGAAATAAGGTGATTAATCAGGTAAAGGTTTTGTGGAAAAACCACATGATGGAAGAGGCAACATGGGAATCTGAAAATGCAAGGAGGGATAAGTACCCCCATTTATTCGATAAGTAAATAAATTGCGGGGATGCAATTTTATAAAGGGGGGAAGGATGTAACATCCCAAGTAAGTAATGAATAATAGATATTTTTATCTATGTATATTAATTAATTATATAGTGTTTTAGAGGCTTAAAATGAAAATAAATCCAATCTTAAGCATGGAATACACTAATATTTTTTAAAAGATTGTTTTACTGCCTTTTGATGGAAAACCATTTTTAAATCTATCTTTTGACAATTTTATAATCTATATTTGTCAAAATAAACTTATTATTTATAATTGGGACATCAAAATTTACTTTGTGTGAATTTTTGGTATTTTTCTAATAATGTTCATTTTTTAATGAATAGTGAAAAATACAGCATTTTACATCAAAACTGATTTTTAATCTACTTTATTTAAATGATTAGATTATAATTTTAATTGGTTTTAAAGTTAAATTAGAATATATTTTTACCATTAAATCCAATGGTGGTCACTAGGATTAATTTCACTTTGGAATTGGGCATAAACTAATGCCAAACTTTTCATAGATATTGTTTCAAAAAAATCGCTATTTGTTTTGACAACATGAATTATTTTTAAATCAATTATTGCAATTTCTGTGTTTGTAATTTGGTAAAATGGATTATATATTTGGAATCATAAGGCCCAAATTATGTAATCAAGACTCTTTTGTTTTTGGACATTATGAATAGTAACGACGGTAATTATCTTTAATTATCTTGATTAATGAGTAGTCAGGTAGTTAAGGATAATAAAATAATATCATAATAATACAAAAAGACCACAAAATGTGTCCTAACGCTACGGGTTGTCTCATGGACGACCCTGGGATGCCTTGTGCCAATCTTGGGGGCCCTATGGAATCACTTTTGGGAGAAAGTGACTTTTTATCTTTTTATTTTTTAAGAATGTTAAATGTGACAAGGAATGTACCACATAAGTAAAATATTTTTAATTTTGTCTACATAAATGATATTTTGGACTATAAATATTCATTAGAAAGATAAAACTATTTCCCACATCATGATATTTTTGTTATAATTTTTAGACATTAAATTTATTAAATTATTTATGACATCATGATGATGCAGCGATTACCTCATTAATAAAGGATTTAAATAAAATGAAATGATAATGTAACATCTATGACCTACACATGTCCAAAACCTATTGGATGGGTTTATTTAGAACCCTTATCACCTTATCCTAGAAACACATCAATGTGGGACCATTAATATCCAAATTGCATTCTAAAATAATGTAACATTTCCTTACATTCCAAGAGTTCCCCTCCTCTCCTCTTATAAAAGGACCCCACCTCTACCTCCTTACCCACACCCCCAAAGCCTTTGGCTCGACCAACCCCGGCCCATTTTGTCTCTCCACATCCCTCTTTTACTCTTTGAAGCCTCACATTGGGCATAAGTCTTCCCAAGGAATCCTTTGAGCTCAAACCAAAGGGAGTTACACGATTTTAAGGTAATGTCTTCACTTGAGTCCGTTTGTATTATTTTGCTTCTCCAACCCCCTAAACTCTCTTTATTCATTTATTTTGTAACAAATCCAGTATCTTCAATATACTAGTATGTTGTTATAAGAATTATTCGAGCTACACCTACACACACCTACATCTAACGGTCAAAGAACATACTGTTTCCGTGGATGGCGAATTTATGCCTCCTGAAACGATGATTGTTCAACATTATTTTAACACCTTCAAAGGTGGCCATTAAGATGTCACTATATTTATATATGATATATAATATGTTTATGTTTTCCATAAGATTCTGTATTTTTCATTTTGGTCATACCTTTATGGTTTCCATTATGGATAAATGTGATATCTTCATTTAAGGAAGTGTGGACTACCGCCCCCTCAAAGTGATTTGATTCGTTAAATACCATATGTGGGACGTATAAAGGATGGAACTATGATATTATATATAATATTATACTGGAATTATAATATACCTTTATATCATTATGATTCCATTCTATAAAATACTAAATATAAATGAAATTAGCGTTCATGCGTACGTACGGCTTACCATCTCCATGAACGGTGCATTTCATTTCTTACCTCTAAATGATTATGTAATATTATAAATGCATGTATATACTGGATATATATGATATATACATCATGATTATAATTCTAAATATAATGGATACATGAACAACTAGTAATTATAAAGGGTTTATTTTTTGACTCAAGTACCAATGATCGTTAAAACGACCGTTATTAACTTAAATAATTACATAGTGTTCATGACATGGAAATAAGAGATATAAAAGGAATAATGAACGTGAAAAAGGTTCTTCAGAAAGTAGAAATTAACTCAATTTTATTAATCAGGACATTAAAGAACGATTGAGTCATGTCGGACCCGAGGTATGGGACTTCGTCTCAATCTCCTTTCATTAAGGCATATTTTGTTTTATACACAACCTTCTTTTATATGGTGTATAAACCCCTTTGAATTTTAAGTTTATTCAAAAGGAATCTTTTTATACGAAGAGTTTACTAAACGACAAAAGGAAATGTTTTTGTCGTACGTATGCGGCGACAACGACTTCTCCGCCGCCGTGACCATTATTTGAGTTTCAGCTTCCTCTACAAGCCATACCTTTTTTTAAAAGAAAAATAGATACCATGTTTTAATTTTCTTTTATTTTGGTATTGAAAATGGTTTTCATAATGTTTTTATATCAATGTGTTGTATTGATATCTTGTGATTGAAAGGTGTAAATGTTATGTTTCCTTTATGCATGTTTTATGTGATACGATTATGTTGAGGTTCATGGAAATTATTATGAAGACGGGTGGTTCCGTGATAAACTAAGGGCGGGTGAGCCCGATATAGATCTCCAATGCATTGGGTAACGTGAAGGAGTGAAAAGTTAAGGTTTCTCCGAAGAGATTTAGGGAATATACTGTGATGGGTATTCCAAACTTTACCAAGAGGGTTACTCCCTACGTAAGAATGTTATGAATGCCTCAAGTTACCTTTATGTCTTATGATTTCTATGATTTATTCATGATTTGATGAGGTATGTTAAAGTGCTTAGGTTTTATGGGTAAAGTATGATTTCATTCTTATGTATATATGTACCCATGTTTCCTTTCCATATTTTTATATCAATTACTGAGCTTTTTATGCTCATCCCATGTTTTTTGAAATGTTTTTCATAGGTCAAGGGAATGGTACATGATATGATGATAGTGTCAAGGAAGTGTCAAGAAAGAATCCATGTTTTATTTTAGATATGTTTCCATTGATGGGAAAGAAGAATATTATCTTTATTTAACCTCTTTGTTTATATGTGGAATGTAATGCAAGTTTTATGATCTAATTCTCTAAAACTCTAAACCCGAAAAGATCCTTAATGTGTAATCTTGTAATAACTCAAGATTAAGTAAGGTTTAAGGCTGGGGCCTTATATTATTTGTTATCCATATTTTTTGTAAATAATGTATTACAACATTCATTCACAAACCTGTCTTTAGTCAATACATACTTACTTCAAATTGTATGGGCTGACTAGGACTTTTCCAGAAATATAATAAAAATTTGTTCTTTCAGAGGATGAGATGTGAATCTTAAAACACTCTTTTAGTATAGGGAATAATTTCCTACTTCGATACCCTATTAAAAACATAAGATTTATTCATGAATCCTTCTAAAATTCTAGTATGAGATATGTTACCACTATGAAAATGATCTAATTTATCCCATGAGTTTGATTAAAAACTATATCTATTAGTATATATATATATATATATTACAGGTTCCCTAAATTTTATTCATTCATTTTTGGGGTGATATGTACATTTCATGCATACATTTTAGGGTTTTTTAGTTAATTTGTCTCTATTAATAATTGATAGTCTTACCAATATTTCCATTGTTCAAACTGTCTTGTCATTTGCGATATTAATCAACCAATATTTGGAAAAAAAAGTTTATGTTTCTATACATATGGTCACATCATGTTGGGACATTAAGCTACATGACATGACATATGAATATTGAAGCTATAATCCAAAATCACTTGGATTCAAAACAAAATTAAGAACCTAGAGAAATTAAATTTCACATATTGAACTCAGTTAATATATTTAGTTTCATTCATATGGATGGGAAAGATTTACATCAATGATGGTGGCACCCATTCACATTGTAAAAGTGTTATAATAGATTTTATCCAAATACATATGGCTATCAAACTTCTCACATCACGGACCAATTATAGGAAATGAATCAATATACGTCGTGAAAATATGGCAGGCTAGGAACTGATGACATTTCATAATGTGAAGAAAACAAAATCAGAGTAATGTAAGACACTTTTTACATTGTGAATCCAATTCACACTGTGAGTATTTTGAGTTATATCCATCTATGACTAATTCGATAGGTTTTTCATGGGAAACTCAAAAATTAAATTCCTAGGTACCCATTACACATTTTGATTTACCCAGACTTATAATGGCCTAATTTATTGGAGACATTAACCCAACCTGAGAATGGATTAATCTTTATAAATTGAAATTGGGGGTTCTACTCCAATAGGTGGATTCAAAAGGAATTTCCACTTAGATCAAAGACCAATAAGGATATGGTGAGTAGAATTGGTTTTTTATTTTCCTGGCCTCATATAAAGCATGAGGTGGTAGACTTCGTGAGACTCGACTACATTGAAGGGGAATTGTTTATATAATGGTAGTTTATTTTTTAATTTAATTTATTTTGGGGAATTTACTACAAGTCAAAAATTCCTTAAATATAATAACCACTTTTTTATACGTGATCATTTATTGATTATTTAGGGTGTGATACAATATAAACATGGAATTGTGAATGATCCTTATCTTGGCCATTGGGAGGGTTATCCAGTATATTTAAATATGGTTCTGTGTAACCAAATATCAAGCACCCAATGTATCGTGATCATAAAAAACTGGAAATTTGTGATATTATAGTTTTTTACCACGATCATTAGATTCTACTAATTTGATTTGGAACCATATGATTTATTTTACATTATATTATTACCAAAACATTCATATACCCTTATTGGAAATTTCCATGAATGTATTCTATTTTTATTTAACCATTAACATTCACTATTTTCTCTATTCAAATGAATTAGTCTAAATTTCATTCATAAAATTATTTGGACTTTATTATTTTACTATTGTATTCTTTAAACCAACCTCCATGGGTTTGACATCAAAATTGTGCTATACTACCCTATAATTTGGTGATTTTGTTCATTCAAGTTATAAATTTATAAATTTTAAAAAAGTCAGGGAATTAACGACATCACATGGGCTACCTTGGTGAATTGGATTGAAGTTGAATAGTTTGTCTCTTTAGAGTTTACATCAATATAAGGAGGTGGTTGGTGTAATGTGGTTGGGATTGAAAATCTATGATGTTTCCTATGTGTCTTTTGAATATTGTTATAAATATCCATGTACATCAGTTGAATGGTCTGGGCTTACACCTTAGGAGTAGGCCCACAATGGATGAAATTTCATAATGATGATGGAGTGATCATTGTAGATCTCTAATACCATTTGATTCATGATCATTGTAATAAAAAATAGGAAATATACTAATAGTCATAATGTGTGAGACCTTACCATTACATTTCAATGTGGGACTTAAAAATGGACTACCCTAAGATACCTAAAATAACAATAGGGTCATGTTATGGTATGTTTTGTGGATTACAATTTGAAGGATGAAATTGAATATATAGAACCAAGAATTGAATCCTGACTCATGTTTAATAATGATAACCAAGAGTTGTATCTCAATTAAATGGTTATTGAATATTTTTTAGTGTCTTAAACTTTAGTCGAATCCAATGGTTGTGGGACTGGGGGAGTTTTTTTACTCAAGTTTAATAATGATAACCATGAGGAGTATATGAACTCAAGGGTTATTGACTTTTTATTATGTATTACATAAAATATTATGCCCATGAATTGGAAACCAAGAAGAGTATCTTGATTTGATGGCAATATTGATAACCATGATGGGTATATGGACTCAATGTTTACTAAATCTTTGGATAGTCACAAACCTAGGAGGATTCCTATGTATCTATAACAGAAATGGGTATCTTCAATCAATAGTAATTGAATGCCTAATCAAGGATTAAAACATGGAGGATACCCATATAGATGTGGTTGGGTATTATACCAAATAAGGAGGCTAAACCATGGATATTCCTAAAGGATCACATACTTGTATAAGAGCGTCCACATAGGGGAATAACAATGAGGCATATGTATAAGGTATTTTAAAAGGGGTTTCCACACTATTTAGTCCATATAAGATCTCCAAAAAGGGGGATGCACAAAGTATTTTTTCACGGGGGAATAAAAATGGGAATTCACAAAGTTATTTATGAGGGAGGACCACATAGGAGATATATATTAGGGTGTCAAACTGGAAATGGACACATTGGTTCCTCAAAAGGACTTTTTTGTAAGGCTAGTTTCATAGATCTTCACAAATGATCCTTGTGGATGAATTTATTTCCAAAGTTATTTCTTTTCATATGGATTTATATGAAATAGTAAATAATTGCATTCCCCAACTCTCTAGAAGAATAGTAATAAAATTATAGAACCACGAGGTCTTATAACACTATATAGTGGAGGATGACCAGATAAGAGCTTTAGGAAGTATTTTTTTCCCTATGAAGGGTCCAAAATACACCACCATTGATTGAAAAATAATTTAGTTTTGTTAGAAGAAAAAGTGTGTCACCTTGAGAAAAAATGATTTATATTTTTAGGATCATTGATTCATGAATCCTGTGAAGCACTATGAAATTACTGAAAAGTGATATATGATAGAATAAATGACTACCTCTGTGAAAAAAAATAAAATGGATCCACAAAATTATTGAAGTTATATGTGTACATTGATAATATTTATACAGTGGAAAAATCACCACCTCCAAGCAGTGAATGAAAATAGATCCAAAAATAATTTAACTGTTATATAATTATAAGAAAACGCTTTGGGATGGGAAAAATCTCTACCTCCACACCAAGAAATGGATGTGTATTTGAGAATCAATTGAAGTGCTATACAGTTAGAGCAATGTGATACTCTAGATTTTGGATATTGTCTATTTTTTCTTTAGGATAAAATAAAACCCATCATATATGTTTTATAAGATTTTTTTCCATAAGTGTATCTTGGATTTTTGAGTAGTAAAATAAAAGCATGATATGTAAACTACGCCCCCCTGTGCTATAGATGATTCCCCTTATAATAATGTTTTATAATAATGAAAAGTTCTCCGAATACCCTAAAATGGGTTTTCAGTTGGAACCACATTTTTATTATAAAATTATCAAATTGAGAGTGTACTTATAGAGGGATAATATCACAACCACATAACTAGGTCGTGCACTATTTTTAGGAATATCTATCTTTCATTGTGTGAGATATCATCAGCAACATGTAAATCCAATATAATTCCTCTTCTAATATGGAAAAACATTTCTAATAAAACTGGAAATGTGTTTATTATGTGAGAATAATATCATGGGCCCTGCTATAATTCGTATGGAATGAATTGTTTGATGCTAAAAAACTCCATAATAATTAGATTAATTTTAGAAGAAAATAATCTAGTTATAAATTAAATGATGGGAACTTTGACGCATTCCAAAATCATGTAGTTTGATATGGACTCATCTCACCAATGGTAAAATAATTTTAATAGGATTAACTCAACTCATGTTATTTGAATTCAACTAGGAGGAGAATATCGTCTCATGGAATTTGGTATACCAAGATGGACAATTTACTTGAGGCATTTTGATTCCACAATATTTCCCCCTTGAAATCATATTCATTAATTGTGAAATCAATATTATTGTAAGGTAAATGTATAGCATTTTGATGCATTCTGAAATCAACTATTTGGATTTAAAACTATCTCACCAGTGAGTTGATGATTTTCATAGGAGGTTCACAACTGAGGGCTATTCAATTCCACCTATAAGAGAGTATAGTCTCAATTCATTGAATCTACTAAGATGAAAAATATATACAAGTCATTTTGATTCCAAAAAATGCCCCGAGATTTTGATTTAATCATAATGAAAATAGTATAATTTATTCTAAAAGTAGGGGTCCTTTTTCTATTCGTAAATAACATGGAAGACTTCAGATAAGTCTCACAAGTAGGATGATTATTTTCAAAAGGATGATATCATATAATGAATTTTTAATATCAATAAAAGATGAATGTATATTAATGGAATTTGGGATTCCAAGAATAACAATTTAATAATGGAATTTATATTCCACAAAAAACCCCCCATTTGGATCAGATTCATTTTGAAAAAAATAATCAAATATTTTGGTCAATGTTTTTCACTTTGATTTATTCATAAATCCCCAGTTAGGATTTGTGGATGGATCACCAGTTGAAGTATGCATCTAAAAAGTGGGATCATAACTCATTTATTTTTAATGTCTATACTTTGGTGTGCGAGTAGACGTTTGGTGAATTTAAATCCAAACTAGTTCTTCCTTATGCTTGGAGTCAAATTTTTACTCATACTATATAGGTTTTTTATACATGGGAATTGTATAATGGGTCATGTTGAAAAGTGGGTGGCATTATTTTTTGGATGCCAAAATAATTCCCCACATTAGAATCATAATTTTTTTGGAATGAAAATAATATAATTCTATGTTAAATATAAGGAATTTGTAAGCATTCTAGAATCATTTGGTGGGTTTTGGGGGAAGTCATTATAGTGGGAGCTTCATGTCAAAAGGGAAATGTCAATTGAAGCATTCTTAATTTCACATGGAAGAAAATATTGACTAAATTAATTTCGGATTCCAAGGATAACAATTTACTTGAGTCTTCTTGATGCTAGTAAAATGAACCAATTTTAGGGATAATAAAACATTAATAAAAGGGGGAATGTGGGAAATATAAAGGTTACTCGAAATAACACCTAATCAGGTCCCTAGATAATGAGAACATTAGTGGGGAGTTAAAATATAAACATGGATCATAATACAAGCGTCAAAGGATTAAGAGTGGGTGATAAAAGACATGGTATTTAGAAATATAACAACTAAAAACATAAATTAGTGATGGGTTAAAAGTTTATATATTCATCAGAAATGATGGTAAAATAATAAATGTTTTATTTCAATATCATTTCTTGAATGATGAAGGATTATTTTACTACCATGATAGAGGAATGGGAATATAAAATTACTTTAAATATTTCCATTTACTAATCATAATTTTATTCTTTTGTAATGTTTTGATCAATTTCCACTTCATTTATTACTCCATCAATTGAGTACCAAGATGAATATCTCATGATTAAAGCACTAAAATTTTTATTTATGGATTATAATATTCATAAAATAATGACAATACACCCTCCTTGTATCTTTTTTTTACCAAAATAGAAATAAACATAATAGGTTATCCAATATGGATAAATCATTATTTAATCGATAAATACTAATAATAACACCCAAATTTTTACTTAAACTGTTACATATCTATCTACAATTTAAATTCTTCTAATATATATCTAACTGAACACAATTTTAAAAATCATAGAAATAAGGTCACTAAATCTCAAAAATCAACTTATCCTTAATCCCACAAATAACATAATTCAGATTCTAATTACACATACCAAATCCATTAATACCATAGTCACATATTTTCTTAAAACCATGAAATAACCCAAATCACCATAAAATATAAATAAAATCTTACATTATTCAAAATTATAAAATTATCCTTATAGCTTAAATAAAATAATAGATTATTGAATATATTTTAAAAGTCCAAAAAATTTCATTAGAATCATCAAAGATAACATAAAACACATTCTCATTGGATCACTAACCAGTTCCAAGGTGTCCAACCCTATTCCATTTACATTATCAATATCATTCATCTCTTTATTTCGATTAATCATTTTTATCTGAACATTAGGTGCACCTTAAGGGTTATCTTTACCCCATTGATTCATTTTCTATAAAATACCACCTTATAATTATATTTATTTTCAAGATTATCATATTCTTACAAATACATAATGAAATCCTTTAGTAAAAGAATTGTTAGATGTTTTATGATTCATATAAAAAGAATATTATTAAAAAACATTTATACAAAATGAATCTCAAATCCCAATACATAAACACTTAAATATGACCACTTCTATGATTGACATGTAATATATCCTCCCTTAGTCTAGGAGTTAACCCTTGAAATAGGTAATTGAATAAATACTTTCCAAATTCCACAAAAAATTGCATTTAAATATAAACAACCCCTTAGTATGAAATTTATATCCATCCAGAAAACTCCTTCATTTTTCATTAACAATTATTTTCTCTTGTCCCATCCTTTCAACCCATAATTTTTTTGTTTCACTAATTTATTTCCCTATGTTATTCTACACACATACTTTACAATTATGAAACTAAGACATCTTACATACATGTTCCTCAAGAAAATCCATTTTTCTATTATGAGGAATCTCAGAAAGTACATCCATGTTGATATTATTAATCATATAATAAGATGGTTAATTAGGAATAATCAAACTTTTTGTCATTCCCTCACTTCTTTCACATATATTTTCATTGTGATAGTCAATAGTTAATTTGTCACATTCAGTGTTTACACAGTTCCTTCCAGTTCCAGAAATTGACCAGAACGAAAAATTAATGGGAAACAATATTCATTGTTGAAAAAAATAACAATTAAAAATAATATATAGGATATTTCAATCATCACACCTTATTTTCAATATATGATACATTAGGTTAACCTTGGTCATTCATGATCATAATATATTGAAATCCATCGTAATGGTTTATAAAGAAAATGTTAATAAATCAAAGAATATCCCAAGAAAGTGTAAAAGATGTAACACATTAGGGTCACACTCACCATGGATAATAATAAAGGTTCTGATATTCTTTACAACATATTTTTGAGGTTTTTACCCCTATATTAATTTATTCCAAAACCACACCCACTTGTAGAATTCAAATAGAAATGCCTTTCTTGGAAAACCAGTCTCTTTTATTTATTATAATATAAGATGCTATCCGATAAATAGAATTATCCTAGGTTTCTACCCTAAAAGTTTCCTATCCTAGTTTATAAAGGTAACTAAACCAATCTCTGATACAATCTATAGTGTCCCATACTTTTTTACATAAATATTACATCTTTTTTTATGAATATTCAAAACATAAAATTTTGATCCCTGCCAAAAAGCATATAGATTAAGTGCATTTGGAAACATGGATGCATCAATAACTATTTCATAAGAGATATATATTATCTCCAACTATTTTTTCACAACAATAAAAATTATTTGACATAATTTACATATAACATTTATTCATAACCAACATTATGAAAAAATAATAAAGGGTGAGCTCAAACAAATTGTAAGGATTGAGAAGGTATATATTAATGGAACATAAATATAACATGATAATAAGGGTATTGAAAATTGAAATTAACATTTTAGAATCATACCCTACATATGATATATCATAATATTGAGTCATATAACGATTATTTCTAGTTCATAAGACTAGAATAATAAAGGAATTGAATAATATGATTTATGAAGTTATACAATTGGAATAAGACTTATGTTTGTGGTATACACGTAATATTAGAAAATAATTTCTTTATTAAATTATCACTTTCAATGATATAATATTGTGTTTGGATCACTCAACATTCTATTATATCGTTAGTCCTGGTTCACTGTAAAAAACTATTATAGTTCATTGAGTCCATTATTGAACTAGGTTCGTACCCCATTCAAGTATATATTATCTCATGAGATATAAATCATTACCTAATGAATTGGAGGGATATATAATTTTTGGTTCCACTTATAAAAAAACGGTAATCCATTCATATGTCTTCCACAAGATCATAAAACATTAATCATATATAATAACCCATCGAATGAAATTGGTTTAAAAACCCCCAACATTTCATCATAACATAACCCAAGAAAAAGAAATGGGTTTTATAAATATTTTTTCATCACATTAATACAAAATATAGATAAATAATAAAGATCATGTCATTTTACCCATTCCTATAAAATAATAAGTAACATGAATGAATGTTTTCTTACATTACAATTACTTTAAAATTTTACTTGAAATATTTATTAAGGGAAATAAAATTTTTATTTTTAAATAAATTATTTAAAATATTGAAATTTAAAAAAAATTCAAATATTTTATTTTAAAAAAATGGAAACTTTTTTAAAAAAATAATTTGTATTATGTATTAATTCCATATAGAAATTCATTTCATGTGTGTAAGAACAAATATTTATTTCTATTTTTATATAAAAATTCAAAAGTATATCATTCAAGAAATGAATAAAATATTCCATTTAAATACTTTTTTAAAATAAACATGATAAAAATTTAAAAAAATTAATCACTTACAAATAGTTAAAATAGTATTAAAAACTATTTTAAAACATATAGAAAACATGGATTTTTATGATGATGGATTTTTGTAGAGGAGTGAAATAATTTTGGTTTTCTTTATCATGAATTCATTAAGAGATGAAAATGAAAGGACAACATATAAAATCATAAAATTACAAAAAGATAACAAAATTCAAGATTTTATTGAGAGGTATGTGATTAAATATTATTATGTCAAACTTAATCATTATTAATCCCAACAAATCACAATATTTTAGGAAAAATCCCTTACCACTTAGGTAACTTTTAAATCATAATCATTATAAAAGAATAAGATTGAATGAGAAATTAAATATCATTTACATTAGGATAATAATTATATAAAATTTAAATTGGGAATTAAATAAACCTCATAAACATAAATAGGAGAACAACATCAAGAATTTCTCAATGAAACAATTTTGAGATGAAGAACCATTACTGTTTTGGTAATCCATAAATCAAAACATCGTGGAAGGGAGAAACTCATATGGATTTTTGTATACTAGAAATTTTCATTAAAATAATCATAAATTATTTTAATTGACCGTAACTACACCTCATAATGGAAAAATGTGGTGCATATTGTTTATTCCTCAATGAAATAACAGTGATATGAGAAATGTTTTAGCTCATCTTCGATTTGAATTAGAATAAATATAAACTATAATATAATAAATTTAAATGTATTGAAATTATATAATGGAATCTTATAATTAATTATAATATTATAAACTATCCACATGTAACATTTGACAACGAGTTTATTAATGATTCTTTATTTCAGATATAGTTTTAGGGTGTTAAAAATTTGTTTTTTCAAGTGAATTTCAGTTTGGTAGTTACAATCCGCATAATTTGTCCATGGTTTCATCATATCATGAATGTTAATAATTATTTAAAGAAATTATTTATTAATTATATATATATATATATATTTATATTTATTCAATAAATTTAGTGATAAAAAAATGGATTTGATATTTCATTGAGAATGTAGGCCATACATACTCAAGAACCCTGTTTTCACTTTTAAGTGGACAAATCAAAAGAAAGGTTAATAATAATTAACTAGTTCAAAATAATTATGATATAATATATATCAGATATAATATTTAATCTTTCTTTTTTACTATATTTGTATAAATGAAATGAAAGAAGAATAACATCAATTCATAGATGCCGTAGTGCACACGTACGCCATATCAGTTTGTTGTTTTCCAATGGATAATAAGGATATATGAAAAAAAAATTATATTATAATTCAATAATAGTAATAATATCATAAATATAAAATAAAAATATTAAACCCATCATAATAAACATAATTGAATGATGGTGTTGGAAATTGAATTGTATCGCTCCGTGAAGTGGTAGTCTACATATATTCATGAGCGATAAATTCACATCCCATTTGATAGAAAACTGAGTGGATATTGGTTGTTTCATAATAATAATAATAACAAAATATAGGTATATTAAGTATACTGAATTTATTATATAATTATGAATAGAATATATTTATATCTAGAAGAGAAAGAGATAATGTGATAGAGGTCAGGTGAGTCGATTATCACTTCTTCGTTATGCCTCCATTTGGCCCCGTTTTAAGGACCATTGGAGAGGTATTTTAAAAATAAAATAACCTCTAACTTCTATATAGGGAATTTGATAATAGTATTTTTCAGGGATTTCTCATGCTAGAAGGATCAAAGTTGTGTGAATAATTGAAAGGAGGGGTGTACTTTTGTAAGTGGTGGAGAGAACACACATATTTTTTCATAAAAGATTAAAATATAATAAATCCATAAACATGAAAAATGATTAAAAATATCAATAGATTTAAATTTGAGATAGTTGATGTTATATGTTTTTCAATAAATTATAATTTAGATAAATTTCATTGGAATGAAAAACATACCTTTTGGTTTAACTCCCAGTAAAACTGTTTTAACCTTAACTTTAGTAAATAATTTCTATTTTCACAAATTATTATGAAAAAAAATTATACTGAAATTATAAAATAATATTAACTAATATTATTAAAAATATTTAATCCATTTTATCGATTTCAACTCATAGAAGTGGAAGAATTTAATTTCAAATTAAACCCATAAAACATGATGAAAATCTAATTTCCAAATACATTTTCAAAAGTACACAATATTTTTATATCAGAAATGAAATTAAAATTGATTCCAAATCCCAAAATTGGATTATTCGGAATTTAATTTAACTAATTAGAAATTTAAAACAATTTAAAAATTATATTTGTAAATTCTTTAAATGACAAGTGTGTTTTAAAAAAATAAATATTTTATGCTATTCATTGAAAAAAATCCTCAAAACATAACTATAAGATAATTTTGAAATGATTTTTTAAATAATTTATGTTTTCTAAAAAATAAATTTTCTAAATTTTTAAGAAATTTATTTTTTATAAAATTTCATAAAAGAAAATGATTAATATTATTTATAGATAATGTTTTTATTATATAAAAATTGACTTAAATTGAAATCATCAATATTACTCATTAATATAATATTAATTATATTATTTCAAGTAAAATAGATAAAATATCAATTTAATAAAATATTAAAAAAATAATGGGTCTTTGAAAATTCATTATTTAATGAAATGATATGATAATATTTAAAATAACTATATTTTCCCTATTCCCTAGAAAGATAGTCTTTTCAAGAAAAATCTAAAAAATATCACCCTAAGATAATTTTATTATGATGATTTTAATATTTATGTTCAGTTTATAAAATAATATTTTTAATATTTAATTAATATAATTATAATATCCACACACAAAATGTAATAAAAATCATTTTTTCTATAAAATGCATTCTTGAAGAACAAAATGAAATCACTTAAATCAAATTTATTATTTTCAATGTTTTAATAAATTATTTGGTATAGAGTAACATTACTATATATAAATATATAATATATAATGAAGTCACTAACATGTATACCCACCAATTTAATGACTATAGTATAATAATATATCACAATTTTCAAAAATATTAGTGTTGCATGTTAAGAAATATTTGGATATTATTATTAATTTAAACTAACTTTCCGTGGTTTTAGAAATGTCGAATAAGAATAAATGATTACCGACCCAAAAACTAGGCATTTTGTAATCTTATCTTTTTCAATACACTCATAAGTTTCTATAATTTCTACTAAAAATAAAAAATTAGTACCTTAATAAATATTTGTCAAATAATAAATAAAAAAATCAAGTGATATGATTATTATACCTCATTTATATTACACTTCACTAATAGGGGTTTATTTGATTTTTCTCAAATATAATCATATTAAATGATCTTTATTCAAATTTGATATTATATTATGCCTGATTTGTCACCCTTGACAATGATAGTTTCCATGATTCGAAAATCACATCTAAAGATCAACACATGATCATATTTTAATGAAATGTTTATTATAAAAGCCCTATAAACTTTTATCCTGAAATATTGGGGTATTTGAATGAAATGGGTAAAAATAAATATTATTTAGATTACAATTATGAAGGAAAAGATGGGTTCTCTATTCATACCAAGGATAGTGACTATGAAACCTCGATAAAATTTAAATATAAAGTCATTTTTATCTTATAGAAATGATTAAATATGTCATTAGAATGGAATAATTAAAATTCCAAGGATTAAATTATTTATGGGAGGAATATACTCTACTTTGATATAACTGTATATTATTTTGAAATAAATAATATAATATAGAGCATATTTCACACATTATAATTCAATAAAAATTAAAACCCTTGATTTATTTTTAATATATTATACGTCTCTAAAAAAATAAATGATTGTTATAAATTAAATTAAATATATATAAAAATATAAATAAAGTACGATGAAAAGGAATATAGAAGTGTAATAATACCTTTTAAATTCAATTTTTAAGAAATAAAAATATTGGTAGATTCTATAGTGTTTTCCCTTGACCAAGACCATTCCTAACTCGGTCAATTATGGTTTGAGAAAAACTATATATGGGAGAAGATAAATCTTGTGATGATTTCCACAATACCCATGTATTCTAAACTACCACATGAACTGTTTCTAAAAATTACTTGATAGTTTAGTCTTATACAAATATTAGTATGATTTATATAAGAAGAGAATATGATTATTAAAAAATATAAAAATATATTTATATGTATTGATATATCATGAATTTTTATAATTTTCAAAAAGAAATTTTTTCTAAATCCACATTATGTGGAAAAAGTTTATTTTTAGTAAATTATATTTTTCTTTCTTATAAATAAGTTTATATGTACTGAATAATAATTGAATAAATAAAAACTATATTAATTTTAAATTTATGAGGAAAAAACAACAGTTGATATTTCAAAAGTCATCTCCATACAAACAGTTTTTTAGTATATTTTATGTTGTAAAAATATATTATTCATAAATTTTTTGATGTCCATTTCCATAATTTGACTTCATTTTTTTATATATCATGTCAATATTAACATAAGTAAATTTTTTGGGATTTTACAATTGTTGAAGAGTGAAAATATCATTTTTACAAATATCATGAAATTTATGAATTTATAAGTTTATAAGTATGAATGTTAAAATCATGAAATTATTTTATAAGAAACAATATGTATATTATAAGTGAAATAATAATTTTATAAAGGATTAATTTAATTTATAAACCCATATTTTTTAATTTATTATAGAAGTTATTTTTTTGAAGAAACACAACTTTACGTACATTATACAATTGGTATGTTAAAAATAATCTATCACATTAAATATTTAATAAATAAAATTTATTTAAAATTTGAACTAAAAAGGTTAAAATTATATAACAATGAAAATTTTATTTTTGTGTATAAATGATATTTTATCTAGGTAAAAAAAATTTATCATCTTATAAAAATGGTACAAATGAGAAACCTTGGTGTTAAATAGCCTAATATTTTATAAACATGTTTTAATTGAGTGGTTGAGGTGTGTATATAAATTAAATAATATTTTATAATTTTTTGAAAACATTGGATCCACTTTTTTTAGAGTTAATATCTATTATTTAAATGTTTATGGTTTTTACATAAATGTCGTCCCCTTTCACTTATAAAAGGGGAACTCCTCTCCTCATGTCCCCTCACCCCGAAACCCCCAATGGTTTTCCAAAAATACAACCAACCATGTACTAAACAGTCATATACACCTTAATTAGGGTTTTTATTATAATAATACAATCCAATAAAAATGTAATCCCCTTCATAAAGGAGATAATCCTAGTAGTTAGGTACTAATATCTAACCACTCTCCCCTCATTTCTATTTTTTTAATGATTTTATTTTTTCTAAACTATTATTTTCACATATTATAATAATAAAATAAATATCATTATTATACTGGTATGTTATTATAATGTTGTTATAATCATTAAATATCCTCCATTTTCATTTAATTGAAATAAAAATAATGAATAATGTGTTTTATGTACAACCTCCTGGACGAAAAAACATGTTTATTTTCCTTCCTTCACAAAAAAATGACGTTATTAATAGAGAATTTAATATATAATTATGATATTTATATAAAATTTTATATTTTTAAATTATAAACCATTTTACTCATTTTCAACCTTTTAGGGAAAATTCAATCACAATTCATATGTTCAAGTGGACTACCACCTCCATAGAATGATCAGTTTTAATTTTACATTTCATCATAAGATTTTATGGTGGAAATTGGATTTTTTAAATGAAAAAATAATTAGGATATGAATAATGATATGGTAAGAAAAACTAAACAACCCATTAAAAATATGAATGATAAATGATCGTTATAAAATTAACCATCAAGAAGTAGTAAAATGAGAATAGAAATATATTTATTCATATCATGTAATATGTTTGTATCCATTCCTTCATATAATAATTAATTATATAAATCAACATTACCTTTATTATGTATGTTTTTCAATATTTTCGAGTTAACTTTTTGATGATGAGTATTAGGTGTAGGTTATGGATTTTATATAGGATGTAAGAGATTTACACACCATGTAACAAAGTTACACAACATGTAATGGTTGTGGCTTCATGTTGTGAGGATGATTCATGCTATGAATGGTTAAAAGATGTGACGAGATATTACACGTTATGATTTAATTAAAGACAGGATTTTAATATGAGGGGATGCATTTTCGGTGTATTTGGAAATTTTTGATTTTACGAAGTGCATTGGTATTACACATAGTGTAATTTCCCAATCATGGATTTTTTGGGCTATATACATGGTTTAGTGTCCTTTTTGGCTACCATTTGTCCCTTTCTCTTAGCTGAGGGTTCCTCTACAGTGATTTTTAGAGGCACTATTCATTCAAGATGGATCCGTTCAGTGTTCAATCTTCATTGCGATTGTGGTGAGTCTCTTTGGGTGAGTTAACATTATGATTATTCATTCCAATTGATCAACTTAGTGCCTTTCCATTTCATTATCAGGTTCATTGGTCCAAAATGGTGTTTCTTCTTTTCTTATTCCACATCTATTGTGTGAACTCATTTCAGAGGTTGTTCCTTTTTTTCTTGTGGTGTGTTGGGTCTTAATTATTGAGGTATGTTGTGTTTCCTCTTATGAGATGACCTTATTTCTCAATTAGATAAATTATGATATGTGTGTCCTGGGTTCTAGGGACTTCTTTTACATCATTGTGTTTTCATTATTGGTTGATCCTGTTGTTGGTGAGTGTGACCAGAGCTTTGAGGTAGGTGGTTCTTTCTCAAGCCTGTGTTGATGAAACCTATTATTCTTGTTTTATAAATTTATTTATAAATGGAATTTTCATGATTTTTTTGTGTGAATTGAAAAGTGTTTTTAAAGAAATGTGGTTCTTCCCATGTTATTGATGAATGGAATAAAAAAGGAGAATTTCAAAATAATTGAAATGGATTTATGAAATGGTTTCGAATTGGTATTTTCAAATAACTAGAATGAATTGTGAAAATGAGATAATGGGTTTCCTTGGGTACCATGGTGGAAGGAAACTCTTGGGGAAATCATCAAAAAATTTATTATTATTAGGAGGTTTTCTCATGGTTATTTCCCAAATTTCCTAGGATTATTATTCTAGGGGAGCTATATTGAAATTAATAGGGGGTTTAATCATGAGGTATTCCCCTACTTCCTAGGCCTATGTTCTAGAAACCAAATTTTTCACTTGATTTATTATGGTATGAGTACTCTTCTAGTATGATCTATAGTGATCCTTTATGTTGATACCTATGATTCTATTTTGGTATTTCTCAGATTTTTGTTTTATCCTGGATATTAAGGATTGTGCTTGTAAAAAATGATATAGAAAATGTGCTTTGAAATTGATATACCTACTTTTGTATTAGAACTGTGAAAATGGAAATGTTTACCATGATTTCTTTAAAAATGATTTACTAATTATCATGTTGTGTTTTATATCAAATGAACTTGCATGGATGTTTTTAAATAGACTTGTTATCAAACACTTAGTTTGGACCCTATTGAGATAGTTAGCTTACACCCAACGCACCTCTTCGGTGGTGTGAAGACATATATATTTCGTTTAATACAAGAAAAGGAAATGTGATATAGTTAGGCGACAAGGTTCTATTTTCATCCATGTTGGGTAGCTAGTGGTGAGATGGTGGTAGTTCATCAATGTTATCACATGAAGTAGTTGTTGGGTTTTGGTCGTTTATAGTTGGACATGTCTCTTGTAGATTTTCTTGACTTTTTTATTCATTTGTTTCGGCTATATTCTCACATTTATAGAATATATTTATTATCTTTCCACTCTTACTTCTTTCTTCATGTATATATATGGCATGTGTTTGTTTAAGTTGGGTGAAATCATTCCCTTTGTTTATTTTGATGCCCTCGTGCTTGTTTCCAACCCGTGAAGATTGGGAATGCGCTTCATGTTTGAGACAGAATGGGCCGGGTACCTGGTTTGATTGTAACCCAGGTCATTTCATTACTAAATGGTATTAGAGGAGATCTATCTACAAAATACCTTGTCTTAGGATGTGTATTAGTCTGAAGATATGAATTTTGGGACCTTAAATACATGTTGGGATAAGTGCCTTGCCAGATCTTGTCGTGAAGAGACTCAAGTTTCTATGGGACATTGTGATATGTGTCTCTAGTGTTGGGATCTTTTTAAATCATTGTTTTTAATTAGGTGTTTTCTAATTTGAACTGATATTTACTTTTTTTTGGATCATTTCTTCTGTTTTGGTGTGTATCAGTATACCTATGAGAAATATTCCATGGGTTCATCAGGAGGGTGTAGTTGCTACTCCTCATATAAATACACCAATAGAGAAGAATCACATTGTGGTTATTGTATGAACAGGTCATGTTGTTGATTATAACATACCATGAATTCAGAAAGTAGTTGTTGAGGTACATCTGGGTGCTAGAGGAGAGAGAGATCAGTCACGAGAATTTATGCCCAAGAATCCCCCATTCGTTAAAGAAACAAATGATCCTCAAGAGGTAGTGGAATGGATATATATTATTGATAAAATAATTAACATATTGAATTAACTTTATAATATCATGGTAAATGTTTTAGCATTAAGTCTTGGGGGTTTTGGTAAGAGATGGTGGGATTCCATAGTTCAGGTAGATAGTAAGGTGGATTTGTATTGGGAGGGTTTCCAAACACTGTTCTTCAAGTTGTTTTGTCCAGAGTCTCTAAGGATAAAAAATTATCTACTTTTCCTATATATATATAAGGGAGATCCTTTAGTGTCAGTGTACATCAATTGATTTTATGACCTTGTTTGTTTTCTCTAGATATTTTAAATAATGACTATTTTAAGGATCAGAAGTACCAGTAGGGTTTGCGAAAAAAATATAAGACCGCATGTGTTTATGTTAAATATTTCTACCAATGCAAATATGGTAGAGAGATATATGATGGTAGATATAAATATGAAAATCAAGGTTGGATTTTCCACCCTTTCTCATCCATCCAGTGATAGCTTCAGTGGCGCACATGGGATTAAGAGGAAATGTCAATATCATCACAGGAGTGGTGGAGGTGGGTCTCAACAAGAATCCTTCTTCGCATCGTCTGCTACTGCTATAAATGTTCCTTTGACATGCTATCAGTGTGGGAAGGTGGGACACAGAGGACATTATTGTCCAACACATGTAAATACATGAAATAGATATAGGCACATTGGTCACTTACAAAAAATTCTATCATGATATGAATATTCATTGTTATGATAAGGGTTCTTAGGATCCAATGGGTACTATCGGGCAGTCATATGCTTCATGGACTAAAGGTATCATACCATAGGCCTCAGGAGTGAAGCAATTTCACGTAGTAAATTCATTTCTCGTGTTGGATTATACATGTATTACAATAGTGAGAGGTACTATCATTATTAAATATTCCAAAGTAATTTATATATTTGATATTAGTTCATCATACTCATTTATATATAATTTTTTTTGATATGGTTAAACTTAAAGTGTAACTTATGTTATTTTTTATGGATTTAGAGACACCCCATTGAAAGAGGAAAGTGAAGGGGTTTCAGTGAAATTGTTTTTCTTCAATAATATATGATGCGGAGCTGGTCTGAGAGTTTATCGTTCTTTATTTAGATATGTTTTTATGTCATTATTAGTATAGAGTGTATTGTTGCCCATCGAGCTGAGGTTGATTTTATTCATTGGTGCATTTCATTTCTTGCTAAGATGGAATCTATCATTTGTTTAAGGGGGAGTGGGAACCAAGGTCTTTCCATACACGACCAACCCACCCAGAGCACAAATCTTATTTTTATGTTGTTGTGATTGAGTATGATGAATTTTTCTTTTGTTGTTGATCTTCTTGTTTTTATTCATGGATTTTCGGAAATTTTCCAAGCTGACTTCTTTGATATTTATCTAGAGAGGGGTGAAGTTTATGATTGAACTAATTTCATGTTCATAGTCATTATCAATACCTATTTATCATATTGAGCCATCAAAGCTAAAACAGCTCAAGATTTATTTGGATGACCCTTTGGAAAAGGATTCATTCTCCATATTTTTTCTTCTTGGGAATCCCCAGGTCCCTTTTCCAAAATGGAAGATGGATCACTTATATTGTCTGTGTACTATTGTAAGTTTAACCTAGTATCAGTTAAGAACATGTATCTTTTTCCTCATGTGTATAATTTTGTTAATCTGTTAAAGGGGGAAGAGTGGTTTTAAAAGATTGATATTCTGTCATATTATCATCAACTTTGAGTTTGAGAGTCTGACATATTGAAGAGATATTTCATGAGAAAGTATGGCCATTATAAATACCTTGTGTTTCCTTTTAATATCTCTAAAAATCCTAAAGTTTTTATGTATTTAATGAATCATATATTCCATCAATATCTTGACACTTTATTGGTAGTGTTTGTCGATGATATTCTAGTTTTCTCCAAACTTGAGCGTGTGTAATACCCTGGGATTTTGTGAAATATTTTTTTCTTCATTTTTTAAAATTAAATTTTTTTATTGGTGTATTTAATTTCACTATGTCAATTTTTCAATTCACATGGAATCACCATTGCTTTTAATACATGCAACACTGACTTGGCATACATTATACACAACACTGAGTTTCTACGAAATATCATTTTATTGTTATAATTATTTAAATGAGATAATTAGAACCTATAAATTAGAATTAGAAATATGAATTATAATAAATACTGTTAATATATTATTTATAATATTTTCAAATAAATTAGATATATATATATATATAATGGAATATAAATTTTTTGGTAAAGTCTTTATATGTTTTAAAATAATATTTTCTTAAAGAAACTACTTTTTATATCCTAATGTGAACAATAGTAAAATTAATTTTAGATAGTAATAGAAATTGACTTTGATAAAATAAAACAAAGGGAATTCCTAATGTTTAAATTATCATGGGGTTAATTTTCTAGATTTTATCAAGAAACATCATTTTTGGGTGAATAGTAAAAATTAATACAATTTTGTTAAAAACGTCATTTTATGTTAAATAATGATCAGTGTTGCATTGTATTTTAAATTGAGTTTTAAAGTCACAAAAGATAAATTATGAATATATTAATCAAACATAGGTCATCTTATTCATTTTTATATTGAAATTAGATAAAAAACATATGTACCGTTCAAACGTTTTACTAGAAAACCCATATTTCTTGCCACGTTAGTGGGATTAGCGTTAATAATAATTTTCCCACTTCTAAGATTTGAATTTTAAAAAATGGAAATAAATAGTTGTAATTAGTATGATATTTTCAGTCTAATAATATCAACATCATTTTGACTAAAGAGGTTAGTGAAATTGATTAAAATTAATCACAGTGATTATGGTACGATTTAGCTTAATTAGGGATTAAACATTATTATCAAAAACAAAAAAGACCTGAATACTTGTCCAAAAGCCATTGGATTCCAATAATTTTACCATATTACCTATCTCTTTTTAGATTAAATGTGTTATTGTGATATTATTAAATTTGTGTTCCATATATAAAATATTAAGTATGGAAAAGGAAAAAAGGGAACATTCATTACCTTAAACATTAATAAAACATTAAGATGTCTAAAAAACATTATATTTTAGGTTATACATATCATTTTGAAATATAAATTGATTTTATTAGAATAATAATTTATAAATAATTTTTTGAGATGGGTTAGATTAAATAAATTGTTTACCAAATGCCAATATATTAATTTTTTAGTTAATAATAAAAAATTAAATGATCCTATAAATGTTAAAAGTGATGTGAATTGATTGAATTATTTTATTGAATTAATTTTGGAAGATTAATATATCATTTCACACATCTATAAACTTAATTTTCTTTAATTATAATATTAGTTTTATATTTAAATAAAAAACTAGATAAATAATTTCAAAATTTATATTATTGTTATTTTACAATAAATGATATTTTATTAAATAATATAAAATTAATAAAATAATTTGTTATGAAAATTGATTTTTAAGGGTTAAAAAATATTATATTTGGTATATTAGTAAAAAAATATATTTTATAATTATCATATTTACCCATTGATTATAAATACATTTTTAGCTTGTTCTGGTTTTAAGTACTGTTTTGCATGTCAGATGTGCTTGTTTTAAAAATTAATTTCCAAAACACATTATTTCTTTTTTTAAATTATGTATATTAATTATTATTAAGGGGTGATATATTATATAATAAATCTCAATTTTTTATAGTACTAATGGTAAAATTACCTAGGTTAAAAAAGTATATGCTTTAATAAAAAACAAAATAAAAAAATCGGGAATCAATGATGGTAAAGAATAAAATGATCAAAATGAATATATTTCTATGTGGTGTATATTTGGTTTGACCATAATATCACATTAATACAATATTTTTACATTTTTTATGGAAATCAGGTAATGTATTCCTCCCATTATTGAATTGTGTTTGGTATTTACAAGAGAGCCACTCCCCCTCCAATATAAAAAGTGAAGAACTATACCCCTTCCTCACACCACTCAAGACACATTTTCATGTACAAAATATACCCAAATTGTCTCCCAACATACATAACTTATTTCTTTAGTCATCCCTTTGTCTATAAATTTATCCAAGGATTCCTTTTGTCACAAATCAAAAGGAGTTACCCAATTAAGATGCAACACCTTCTCTCAAGCTGTTTTTTATTCTCATTATCAACCTCTACACTATATTTATTCCACGATTGTATTAAAAATAGTATAATAAATATAATATTATGTTATTATGTTAATTTTTTGACCTAAACTTAGACATACCTCCATCTAATGTGTAATTAACATACCGTTTACGTGTATGGCCAACTACCACCTCACTAAACGACGATTGATCATTTTTTCATTTCTTCCTCCCGTGGTGGAAATTATAGTGGAACCACTATTTATATATTTTATAAATTATATTTATTATGTTTTTAAGATTGTTTATTTCTTTTACAACACATATTTTTTACTTTCCCTTTGGTGTAAATATGATAAAATGTTTTGAGGAAGTGTGGACTAACACCCCTCAATGCGATGTGATTCATTCATACACAACATGGAATGTATTAAAGAGGAGTTTAGTAAAATTATATGATATATATAAAATTATAATTCTACTATATTTATATTATATACATATACATATATTTCATTTCACTTTATTTTTTGAATACACTATTAAAAACTGAAACAACCTTCATGTGTACGTACGGCTTACCGGCTCCAAGAATGGGGTATTCAATTTAGTACATCTATATTATATACATTTTTATATTAAAAATATAATGAATATAGATTATATTTATATTTTTGTTTAAATTTCAGAATCATGATATAATTATAAGTAAAACTACGTAACAAATTATGACACATGTGAAGAACAAATTGATTATTGTCTGAAGGGAAACATTAACATAAGATGGTTAACAAGTTGGTAATATAAGGTCATTATAAAACCATAAATGGTATTTGATATAAGAATATGTTTTTGTAAAATATTTATAATAAATTTATAATTATCATACATTTGGTTTGAATGAGTACGATGAGAGTCAAGACACAATGTAAGGGGATTTCATCTCACTTTTTATTTATATGAGATACAAGCTATGATCAGATATCTTTCACTTTAATTGGTGTATGTACATCCCATGATTGTATTCTAAATATATTAAACACAAAATTATGGGTATTTAGATATCAGTTTTTTTAATCATTATTTTATGGGGTTTTAGTTTCAAATTATACAAAATCAATGAAATATTTTTGTCCCAATTTTTCTTTATTTGAGACTAATGTTTTATTATGAACATAAATTCTCTTTCAAGGTGTATATACTACCATTTTACATGTTATGTCCCAAATTTAATTCTATTAATGATTTTTTTTAGTTTTTGGTAATTTACTTTTCAATAAATAGAGAGTATAATCTCATGTGACCATGTTATAAGAGTTTATTGAGACAATCTCATTGATTTTAAAGATTGTTTATGTTTTTTCTTCCTTTGATGATATATTATGATCCATAACTCAAAAACATTCATGAATTTTATTATCATATGGTTATTACTTATTTATTATTATATTGGTACCATTTATTCCACTCTTTGGTACAGACTATAATTATGATAATGTTTTTAACTAGTCATTACATTACCCACTCTTCAGTCAAAAATCTATATTCCTTCAAAACCATGTTTTCTAAAAAGTGTTTACAAGAATACTGTACGTTTTCCTTTATTCCATAAAATAAATCATTAAATTTTAGTATTTTACCAATATCCTCAAATGAATATTATTTTCACTTCCTTAAAAGGAATTTTCCTAACCTTTTTACCCTGTAAAATGAATATTCTGTTTACGTCATACGACATGTACGGATTTACCCACAATTATTTCTTTAAAGATTATTTTGTATTTTTAAAACATTAATTTTTTAAAAATTGTTTTTAAAAGTCATTTTCAAGGAAAATTGTTTTCAAAATGTTTTCATTCTTTATTTATAGGTTTTCAAAATATTTTCAAAGAAAATGTTTTCAAAACATTTCCAAGCTATCTTTTTATAATTTCAATGTATTTTCAAAGAAATGGTTTTCAAAAATATTTCATGTTCCTTCATATTATTTCATGTAAAATGGGTTTCAAAACATTGTCAACATTTATTTATATGTTTTAATGCATTTTCAGAGAAAATGTATTCAAAACTCTTGGAGATCTTGTCATATGTTTTCAATTAATAATATTTTCAAAACATTTACAAGTTTTCATTATATGTTTTTAAAGTGGTTTAAAAAAGGGGTTTTAAAATGTTTTTATCTATTATATTATAAGTTTACAAGGAAAATGATTTTAAAAATTATTTTAAGCCTTATATATATGTTTTCAAGGTACTATTTTTAGAAAATGATTTTCAAATGGTTTTATGGATTAAAAATACCTTTTTGAAGAAGAAATATTATTTTCCTCATGAAAACTCATTGAAATATATTTTGAAATTATTTTCCATCTAATATGGAATCTATTATTGTTATCGATAACATTCTAGGAACCGATATAAAGGTTCTATTAATATTTTTAATATGAATGGGTTATTCATAATGTCATGGTATTTATTAAACATATTTATCTGTCATGTGTTTATATGTTTATGAAATCCATATCTTCTTTACATGTAATATATTTATCAAATATATTTCACTTTTATGGGTTATACTTTTGATGAAGTGATTATAAAACCTATATGTTTTCCATAGGTTATGATATATTTACATATATATGATACCCATTTCATTTCATGTGTTATGATATATTAATTTAGGATCTTATGGAACATTTATGTTTGATTTTATTATGATATTGGTGGGACCTATATCTCCCTCCAACGAATTGGGTGAATATTTATATCTCATGAGTTAGACTAAGATGGTCTTATGAATGAACCTTGTCTACTAAGATGTCTATGAGAGTGAACCATAACTACCGAGATGGTATGAGGACTGAAATGATTCTACTATAATAGCCATGGGAGTGAACCATGACTACCAAGATTATCTGAGAAGTAAAATCATGCTACCAAGATATCCATGAGAGTGAACCATGAATGCCACAATGGTATGGGGAGTAAACCCATACTACCAATATGGTCTTGGTAGTGTTGACTTGAATACTATAAGAGTCATATTATATGATTTTGTGTTTTCCATAATTCTATGTTTTATTCACATGTTATGCTTTCATGATTTATATTATTTATTTCCTTATAATTAATGTCTTATGAACTCCCATGATTTAGGATATGATTCCAATATATCATCTTTTATATGTAGGGTATGATATTCTATTTTCAGGATCATGTTCTCATACCCTTATCCTCATAATTATGCTTACATATGTCCCTTATATACTCATACTAAGAATTTAATCTCTCCTATTTTTTATGTTTCATTTCCCATAATATGTAAAAAGGTTTTAGGTAGATGTAATAGATGTGGAGATATATATGGGAGATGTTTAATATCTTTCACTAGGATATAATATTTTGTTTCCATGTTTCCAAATACACTAAACTATTATGTTCATTAGGAATGTATTATTCGAATGTACTGAATATTAATCTTAACTGGTGTAACATACATGTTTGTTTAGACTGGGCCACTATAGTTGGTGTGAATGAAATGTTTTAGTCATCTTTTGGGAACTAGTTTGAGAAATATTTAGCGATATACCTAGGTATATTTATAAGGAAACTTATAGGGATGTCTCTAAGGACAGTTTTACAGATGAGATAACATACAGTAAAATGTCCTAGAATTTTGTTAAAGGATAGCGTGAGTGATTTTCATGAAATAAGTCCCATTATAGACACTAAAAGTGGATGTGGCTATTGAATTGATGTACCGTGGGGGAACAACTCTAACAATATGTTTTAGACCTGACTTGGGGTAATATGGTATAAGACAATGAGACTTGCTACAATCTTTGTTTGACACTCCCAGGGGATATACATTTGCAATTTAAAAAACTCATTACGAACCATCATGAGGAATTTAAATAGAGGATTAATCTGAATAAACCTAGATAAACCAATGTTTTTATAGATTAATGGAGTAGGATCCATGATTTATGCACACTATAATTAATTTTTCATGAATATATAGTTTCCCAAAATAATAATTTTTCATCACACTATAATTTCTCATTTTATTCAATGGGGATAAATAGAAGGAACATGGTTAAAATTTAATGTTTCATATGTGAAAAGAATGTGAATTATTTGAATCGATTTTCCAAGTGAAAATATCATAATACGAATCAGGAAGATAATACAAGTAATGGTTTTGATTCTGAAGATAATGAAACTGAAAATGGAAAGTGAAAGGTATATGATTCTCTTCCAGTATTGTTTACATTAATAACAAGATGCATTATCATATTTTAGTTGAGGAAACTTATGAATGATTTATATTCAAGTAAAGAGATATTAAAGAATTAGTTGATGAAGATGGAGTAATGGTTTAATAATAAGTTTTGTTTAATGAAGTATTTATGTTTTGGAATTCAGTGATTTTGTTATAAAAATCATGAAAATTATAAGTATTTTTTATATACGTTTTTATTATGGAATGAAAATTATATTTTGAAGGGTTATTTCATAGAAGAAAGATATTTTGATTAAGGGAAAGTAATCATTAATTAATTTCCGATGTTGAGAAAAATATCTTTGGATAATTATATATCAGACATAAATAAGTAAATTTAATGATACAGATTACCCTATAACTGATTATTGAAAAAGTGGTCCATGTCATCAATGATGAAGTTTAAAAATACATGGATTTAAAGAATATATCAACCAATAATCAAAATAAGTAAGCATACATGTTTTATGAAATGATTAATGGTAACTATGGTTATTACCCTAATTCAAGGGAATATATGATGAGGTTATTCACATGATGGGAAAATGACAAACATGTAGTCCTTTTTCATATATGGGGTTTCAATTTTAATCGTATTTCAGGATTACCTTTCTATTTTTTTTATTTTCAACATTGAGATGGGTTATGAGGTTAAAAATTTTTGAAAATTATAACATAGGAGAATAAACTTATGCACTAGGTTTGTATTGAAAAAAAGTGGTTAAAAGGATACTTTCTGATAAAACTTATCTCAAATATGTGCATATTATTTATTTTATAAATTATATTAGTATATTTTTAGAAAAGGATATCATGTATGTTGGGTGACAACCAATCAAGACTGGAAATGACTTAGGTTTTGAACCCATGACTGAAGGAAGATAGGGGTTTCACGCCTTCCACTAGCCTATGCGATATCCTGGTTAATGTTTAATTATCTTTGATTAATAATTATTTATGATGAAAAAATAGTGTTACTTTTTTTTAATATTAATGTATTAAGAATATTTATTGTTTAGAATATTTAAAGATAAATAATTATACTTTTCATTCTTTTATTGTCTTTATTATCTCCTAAAAGTGTATTTTAGTGCTTTAGGCATCAAAGATAATTTATGTACATCCATTTAATTATGTAATGGTTGAATTAGAAATAGTTAAAAGAAAAAAAATGTATTTTTTATAGAAATATATGAATTACGTATATTTCCTCATATTCTTGGTCAATAAAAGAATTAATCAATATTAGGACAATGATAAAAAAATGTGTTGTCCTAATAAATTTATTTTGTTGAACTGTTGAACTTTTAAATCATCACAGATTTATGACTTTGATGCCTCAACTATTATTTTATAGTTCAGTTATTTGTTATTGATGACCTCAATCACTTCCTATAGATATATAATCTTTTCCTCCATATCTAATCCTCACCACCAACACATTTTCTCCTATGTGAAAACCTAGTTATATATTGCATTGGTGAACCATTATAGTTCCAAAATTTTAAGGGACTTTTTATCATTCATATTTATGATGTGGGTTTCTATGACTGAACCATTCATGTATTGAATCACTGATAACAAAAATGAATTTTGATGGTGAAATTTATTTTAAGGGGAGTAGAATGTAAGTCCCTCAGGTTTTGTGAAATATTACTTTTTCATTCCTTAAAATTAATTATATTTATTGATGAATATCATTTCACTAAGTCAAATATTCCTTTACCATTGAATTGAATTTTCTTGTGATACATGAAACACTGACTTCCCGTGCATTATACGCAATACTATGTTTCTATGAAACATCATTTTATTGTTATAATTATTTGAAATTGATAATTATAACCTAGAAGTTATAATTATTAATATGAATAATAAAAAATGAACTTAATTTATTATTTATAATGGATTTACAAAAATTAAACATATTTATAATTAAATATATAATTTTTGGTAAAGACTTTATAGGTTTTAAAATAGTATTTTCTTAAAGAATATCATGTTTATGTCCTTATGTGAATAATAGTAAAATTAATTTTAGACACTAATAGAAATTTAATTTGATAAAATGAGAATAATTTTTACTTCATAATTTTGAAATTATCTTAGGGTGAATGATTTGGATATTTCCCAGAAATGTCATTTTGGTGTGAATAGCATAAATTAATCTGATTTAGTTAAAAAAAATTTATTAAATAATGATTAGTGTTACATTATTTTTTAAATTGGGATTTAAAGTCAAAATAGATCAATTATTAATATATTAATCCAATTTATCTCATTTGATTCAGTTTTTTATATTGAAATTAGATATAAAATCTTTTTGACCTTTTAAATGTTGTTACAATAAAACCCAGCTTTCTTGCCACATCTGTAGGATTAGTGTTATTTATAATTTTCCCACTTTTGTGATTTTAATTTAAAAAAATGGAAATAAATTGTTGTAGTTAGTATAATTTTTTCAGTATAATAAGATCAACTTCATTTTTCACCAAAAAGATTATTGAAACTGATTAAAATTAATCACAATGATTAAGGTAAGATTAAGTTTAATTCGAGACTAATCCTTAATAGTAAATACCGAAATGACATGAAAACTTGTCCAAAATCATTTTGATGATAGTAATTAAACCATATACTACATTGGCACAAAGTTTATGGTTTATTGGGAAATTATTAAATGGAAGCTTCCTATATAAAGGGTTAGGTGACAAAAAAGACAAAAAATGAAATTTTCTTACCTTTAATATTTATAAAACATTATGTTACATAAAAAATATAATATTTTCTATTAGAAATTTCATATTATAGATGAATTATTTGCATAAAATGCTTACTAAATGCTAACATTGTGAAAATTTAGGTAAATATTAACTAAAATAAATGATAATATAATTGTTAAAAGTGAACTGAATTGACTGAATTATTACCTATAATTATTTTTGGAAGATTAATATATCATTTTACACAAATTTATAATTAATTAATTTTAATTTCAAAGTTAATCTGATCTTATAAATGAAATATTAACTAAATAATGTCAAATTAGACATTATTGTTATGTTATAATAACTGATATTTTATTAAATGATTTAAAATAAATAAAACAATATATTATCCCAAGTAATTTAAACGGTTAAAAAATATTAAAAATGGTCAGTTAATATAAAAAATGATATTTTATAATTACAATATTTATCAATGTATTATAATTACATGGTTAGCATGTTCTAGGTTTATGTAGTGTTTTGCGCGTCACATGTGCTTGTTTCAAAAAATAATTTCCAAAATAAAAGATATTTTTATTGTTTAAATTATTTAAAATATTTTTTCTTATTTGGATCTATATTATGTAATAAATATATAAATATTTTAGTCTTAATGGTTAAATTATTTATGTTTGAAAATTGTGTTCTTTAATAAAAAACAAAATAATAAAATTGCAGAATCAGAGAAGTTAGAGAGTGAAATAATTAAAATAAACTATTTTTGTGTAGTGTAGATTTGTTAGACCATAAATTCAAAATAACCTATTAGTTTTCAATTTTTTATATACATTAGGTAAATAATACATTCCATTATTGAATAATTTTTGGTATTTACAAGAGTGTCACTCCCCCTCCACTATAAAACGACATGCACTTAACCCCTTCCTCACACCACAAAAACCAAAATGGATCATACATCCTCTGAAAAAATAGTCTCCCAATATCCCGAAATTATTCATTCAATCCTCAATTTTTAAATACAGTCTTCCATGGAATCCTTATGTCACAAATCAAAAGGAGTTACCCGATTAGGAGGCAATGCCTTATCTCAATCTCCCTTCTTTTATTCTCTTTCTCCACCCCTGCACTATCTTTATTCCATGGTTGTATAGAAAGATGTATCTAAAATATACTATGATATTTTTATGTTAATTGTTTAACCTATAATTACACATAACTCCATAAAATGGTAACTAACATAATGTTTATGTGTACAACGAACTACCGCCTCACTAAACGATGATTGTTCATTTTTCCTTTATTGCCCCTCATGGTGGAAATTTTTGTGGAAAATATATTTATACATATTATAAATTATATTTATTATTTATTTAATATTATGTATATTATACAACACATATTTTTTAATTTCCATTTTGTGTAAATATGATAATTTTGTTTGAGGAAGTGTGGACTACCGCCCGTTAAA
Organism: Viscum album; assembly: GCA_963277665.1. Lineage (NCBI taxonomy): Eukaryota > Viridiplantae > Streptophyta > Magnoliopsida > Santalales > Viscaceae > Viscum > Viscum album. The sequence goes on from OY728125.1 coordinate 94,173,998, forward strand.
GCAATGTGATTTGTTCACACACTACGTGGAATGTATTAAGAATGATTTTATAGAAATTATTTGATATACATATAATTAAAATTATACCATAATGATAATATATAAATATACACATATAGGTCATTTTCTTTCCTTACTTCTATACGACAATAAAAATGGAAATAGTGTTCATGTGTACGTACAACTTACCATCTCTATTAAATGTGTATTACATTTCACACATCAATATTATAAAGATTACTATAATAGAAATATAATTTATATAATTTATATTTAAATCATGGTTAAAATTCTGGAATCATGATATAAGTATAATGACCAACTATATCACAAATTAATACACATGCGAAGAACAGAGTGAATATTATCCGCAGTGAAACCTTAACAATTAATTGTTATCTTGATGGTAGTATAAGTTAATAACCGAAAAAATGGTATTAAAATTAAGAATATGTTTCTATAAAATTTTTATATTAAATTTATATTTATTATACATTTGGATTGAACAAGTATGATGAGAGTCAAGACCGAAGGTAAGAGGATTTCATCTCCCATTCTTTTCTGTGGGATATATGCTATATCCACCACTCTTAACTTTTGTGTAGTGTATGTACTTCCTATGATTATATTCTATGTATATTATACATATATTTATGGGTATTCACTTATCTATTTTATGATCTTTCTCTCTTAGGGTTTATGGTTCAAAAGTTACCAAATCAGTGAAATAGTTATCTCCCAATTTCCGTTATTTGAATCTAATGTTTTGTTATGCACCTAAATTCTCTTTCGAGGTGTATATAATTCCATTTTAAATGTTATATCCTCAATTTAATTCTATTAATTACATTTAATGATTCATTTCATTTTATTTTATTACATGGAGAGTCTGATCCCAAGTTACCAAGTTGTAAGTGTTTTTGGAGACAATCTCATCACTTTTCTAGATTGTTTATGTTTTTTACTTCCTTTGATAAATTCGTACTGTCCATCCCTCAAGAACATTAATGAATTTTATTCTCTTATTTTTATTGATTATTTTTTTAAATATTCATACCATTTTTCCCACTATTTGGTCAATAAGATATTAGATGAAGTGTTTTTAAGAATTCTCAACTTTACCCTCTCTTCGGTCGGAAATTTATATTATATTAAAACCATGTTTTCTAAAAGGGTTTCCATGAATATTGTACCACTAAAAATTATTAATTAAAATAAATTTTTACCATTTTTTCTTTTACCAAACTATTTAATGTAATATTATTCTCTTTTTCTGAACAAGGCAATTTTTAACATTTTTACCAGAAAAAAAAAGTATTTTCTTTTTACCTCGCACTACATCAACAGATTTACCAGTCGTCATTTCATTGAAGCTTACTTTTCATTTTTAAAAGTTTAATGTGTAGGAAAATATTAGCATAATTTATTTTCAAAATATATTATTTTAAAACGAAATTGAAACCTTATTTATTTGTTTTTAATGTATTTTTTAATAAATGTTTTTCAAAACATTTTCAAGATATTGTCATATGTTATGATGTAAAAAGGTTTTAAAAAAATTTCATGCTTTATTAATATGTTTTCAAAGTATTTTTCATGAAATTATTTGTAAACCATTTTGAGCACTTTTTGTATGTTTTCAAATAAAAAGGTTTTTAAAATATTATCATGCTTTATTTATATGTTTTCAAATTATCTTCAATGAAATGGTTTTCAACACAATTTCTAGATCCATTCATTTATTTTCAAGTAAAAAGGCTATCAAAACATTTTCAATATTTCATTATTTGTTTTGAATCTGTTTTCAAATAAAAATGATTTTAAAATGTTTTAAAATTTATTTTATATGTTTTTATGGAAAAAAATTGATAAAATGATTTCAAGTCTTATTTATTAGTTTTTATGTTATTTTTTAGAAAATTATATTAAAATGGGTTTATTTTTTATAACTAAATTTTTAAAGAAGAAGTGATATTTTCCACAAAAACAATTTTTAAATATATTTTGAAATTATTTTCCATCTAAGATTACATCTGTTGTTGTTAATCATACCCTTCTAGGTAATTATCTAGAGGTTCCATTAATATTTTTACTGTTAAGGGTTTGTGCTTACTGTCATAGTCTTTATAAATTTTTTTATCCTTCATGTGTTATATGTTTATGAAATCCATTTTTACTTCATGGGTTATATGTTTATGAAATCTATTTCTCTATTATGGGTTATGCATTTGATGAAGTAATTATAAAACCTATATTTATTTTCATAGGTTATGATATGTTTACATGTTTATGATACACATTTCATTTCATCAGTTATGATATGGTTATATATGATATTGTGGCACATGTATGTATGATTTCATTATGAGATGGGTGGGACCAATATCTCCCTCTAATGTATTGGGTAATGATTTATTTATCATGAGATAGACTAAGATAGTTTTGAAAATGAATCTTGACTACGTATATCTCCATGGGAGTGAACCATAACTACCGTGTTAGTAGGAGGAGTTCACTCATGATACAAATATGGTCGTGGGTGTGAACCATGACTACCATGATGGTGTAAGAAGTGAACCCATGCTTCTAATATGGCTATGTGAGTGTACAATGTCTACCAAGATGGTATGGGGGTGAACCCATACTACCAAGATGGTCTTGTTAGAGATGGCTTGGCTACTATTGAAATGATATTATCTTCTTTTATGGCTTCCACAATACCATGTTTTATTCATATGTTATGATTTTATGCGTTATGTTCATTATATTCTTATGATTAATGTCTTATGATCTAACATACATTATTCCTTGAATCATTTATATGATATTTTATATGCATGATAGGATATTATATTTTCATGATCATTTTGTATACCCTTAAGCTCATAATTATGCTTATATATCGCCCTCATTCACCCTTACATAGAATTTGAGCTCACCCCTTTCTTATGTTCCCTTTCCACAGGATATAAAGAAAGGATTTATGTATAATTACTAAAGGTGGAGATCTTTATGTGATATGTAGAATATATTTCAACATGACTGAAGATTTTGTTTCCATGTTTCCAAATACACTAAACTATTATGGTCAGCGGGCATGTATTATTGTAATGTATTGAATATTCATCTAAAATAGTGTAATATCCATGTATATTAAGCCTAGAATACTATATCCAGAGAACGAGAGCCATATGAGCCTGTTTTTATAAATTCTATAAATTTTTAGTTTGTAATGAATTTTTTTAAAATATTTTTTCTAGATTCAAGAAGTGATGCTCGTAGGGGATGATATTTCAGAACATGGATTATTAATTGATCATAATAAGCTGAAGGATGTGTTTCCATGGAGTGAACCATAAAATCTCATTGTGATATGAAGATTCCATGGTCTTTCTGGATACTACCTATGGTTAGTTAAGGATTTCTCTAATCTGGTGTCACCTTTGACTGGTTATACCAGGAATGTATTGAAATTCACATGTGATGCGAAGTTTCAGTCTTATTTCGATGAATTAAAACTAGTTATTCAATCAACACTTGTTTAGATCATACATGAGCTTGCTAATGGGTATGTGGTGTTTAGGATGCTTCTAGTGCTGGTTTGGGATGTGTTCTTATATTGGATGATCATGTGGTTGCTTATAAATCTTGTTACCTTTTTTCAAATTAGTGGAATTACCTGAATCATGATTTAGAGCTTTCTAGAGGTATGCATGGACTTAAATTTTGGTGGAAGTATCCTATTGGGGAATGTTTTATAATAGTTTCTTATCATAAGAGTTTGATTTATATCCTTTCTCAAGAAGAAATGAATCTAATATAGAGATAATGGTTAGAATGCCTCAAGACATTTGACATTGATGTCACCTACACCCGACAGAAGGGCAATGTCATTACATAAACTCTTATAAGGAATGTATCATCAGAGGATTTTTTGGAATTGAAAGAGTTGTGGAACATTATGTGTATTTTTCACAGTCCCACCTAAATTCCCAGGTGGTTGTTTTAGGTATGGTTCTAAACATTATTCAGTTTTCAACATCTCTCCTGGAGTCCATTTTTAGAGTATATTGTAAGATTAAGAGTTTAATGAAATTGAAGAATTCCTTTATGGTGGGGAAACCGTTTTTGGTTTGTCTCCCTATTTAGATGGTATGCTCATCCTTGGGAAGCTGGATGTCTTCCCAGTATTTGTGAGGATTTTAGTCTTGTTTAATTATCATATCTCTTGATGGGCTATTTAAGAAGTCACTATAAAGATGTATTATTATATGAGACAAGGATTCTGCGGGCTGGGTATGAAGCATGACATTGAAGATGATCTGTCCCTCTATTACAACTACAAAAATATAAAGGCAGAGCACTTGAAACCCTCTATATTTCATTAGCCTCTTCTGATGCTAGTCTGGGAATTGCACAAGGATTCCATGGAGTTTGTTATTAGATTAGCAATGAATCCCCAAAAAAGTAATTCTATCTGGGTTGTTTTTGATTGGTTGATGAAGTTCACTTGTTTCATTATGAAAAAAGATACCACTATGTTTGAAGATCTGGGTATACTCTATGTGTAGGATATTATGAAGACACATGAAATTCCTTCTTCCATTATTTCATATAGGGATCCTATGATTATATTTTGGATCTGGAGGAGTCCCCAGGTGGTGATGGGAACACTGATGTAGATTAAGAAATCTTACCATCCAATGTGAGATGGTTTGATAGATCATGTGATTCAGGCCCTAGAGGATATGCATCATTCATGTGTCTTACACTTCAGTGGATCATGGGATTTTCATATGGGAATTGTTGAGTTTTTTACAAAAATGGTTATTAGTCATCAATAAAAATGGATCCCTTTGAGACATTGTATGGTTTCCTATATATATCTCCTCTTTGTTGGGATGAGGTGGGTGAATTATCTTTGGATAGACCAGGCTTGGTCTTGGATATGTCAGAAAAGATTCAGTATGCACATGAACACGTGGTTACAACCCAAGGATGACCAAAATCGTATACCGATCAGAGACATCATCATTTAATGTTTTTCATTGGTGACTGTATTTTATTGAATGTTTCTCTTTGATTGGGACACTATCTTCTTTTGAAATAAGGAAAGTTGTCTTTAAGAAATGTTGGACCATTGGAGATCACTAAACATCTCTTTAAGGTTTCATATCAGTGATCATTTCCAGTTCAGTTGATAAGTATTCATGATATTTTCCATATATCCCATCTTGGAAAGTACCATCCTGGTCCTAATCACATTCTGAGTTGAGAAGAAATTGGGGTATATCCATAGGTTTCTATTATGGAGAATCCATTTGAGATCATTCACATTCCTGGGAAAGCCTTGTGTGGGATTTCAATTTAATTGGTTCGAGTTTTGTGTTAACACAGATCATATTTTCATGAGAATTAGGAACATGATTTATTAATGAGGGGGTAGTGGCATAATATTTCTACAGGGTTTACATACTCCACATGACATAATTGGTATGTAAAGTCTTTACGTTGTGGAGTTTGTAACATCTCATTACATTAATCAGGTACATTTTCTCCCTTTCTGAGTTCCCTGTTTGGCATGGGGTTATTAGTGTAGTTTTTTTCAATAGGTTGTATGATACTTACATACTGTATAACTATGATAAATGATCTGAAATGTAGTTTTTAAGCATTCCATCAGAAGGACTCATGCTATGAATGTTTACACGCTGAGAATAGATTTTACTCATCAGCAGTTAATTAAGGAAATGATTTTAATCTGAGGGGATGTGGTTTTCAATATAATTAGACATCATGGATTTCATGATGTGTAATGGTATTACATTTCATAAAATTCTATGCATATATAATTTTTGGTTCCATATGGGTTTGACTGTCCATTTTAGATCCTAGTTCTAACTTTATCTCAAATGAGGGTTCCTCTCTATCGATTTTTAGTGAAAATGTTCCTTCCCAGTTGATATGTTTGACATTGGATCTTCATTGCGGGTTTTGTTCATATCTCCGAGTGAGTTAACTTTCTAATTATTTTTTTTCATTGATCATTGTTGCACCATAGCATTGTGTAATCATATTTTTTGGTCAGAAATAGTGTTTCTTTTTTCTTCTTCTAGATCTATATGCAATCTCGTTTCGGAGGTAGTTAATTTGATGGTTGTGGTTTGATAGGTGTTCTTTCATGAGGTATGTTGTGTTTCATCTTCTCCACTGAATTTATTTATCAATTGGACAAATTCTAAGATGTGTGGACATGGTTCTAGGGCTTTTGTTGACATCATTTGGTTTACGTTATTGGTGTATCTCATTGCGGGCATCTACGACCTAAGCATTGAGGAAGGTGGTTCTGTCTCTAACCTATGTTGATGAACCTTGTTGATCATCTTTGATAAATTTATTAATAAAAGTAATTGGAATTAATTTTTTTTTTGTTTTTTAAAGCTGTTTTTAAAGAAAAATGGGTTTCCCACATTGTTGATAAATTGAATAAATGGATATTTTTAAAAAATTGAGAAGGATTTTTGAATTTTTTTTGAAATGGTATTTTCAATTAATTGTAATAAATTGTAAAACTTATCCCATAGGATACATTGGGTACATATGTGGAAAGTTTATCTTGAGTCTTTCAACAATATTTTTTTGATTATTTGGAGTTTTTTTCATGGGGACTTTCCCTTTTTTCTATGCCATTTGTTCTAGGGAACTGATATTGACATTTTTAATGGGTTTACTCATAGGGTATTCCAATTCTTCCAAGGCTTGTGTTCTTCGAACTGAATTATTAACATGATTAATTGTGGTTCTAGTAGTTTTCTAGTCTTACATATAGTGATCCTTGGTGTTGATACCTATGATTCTATTTTTTCTTTTCTTGTATTTTCTATTTTTTCTAGGTTATGAATGTTTATGCTTGTGAAATAGGATATGAAAAATGTGCATTGAAGTTTATATTCCTGATTTTTTTAAAACTATGAAAAATGGAAATGTTTACCATTTTTTCTAAAAAACTTATTTACTTTATTTCATGCCATGTTTTTTTGAAATGAGAATACATAAATTGTAATAAAGATAATTTTTATAAAACAACTAGGTGGGATCCTATTGATCCTATTAACATACACCATGTTCACCTCTTTCATGGTGTGAAGACCTATGTATATCTTCAAATAAAGGTAAATGAAATGTTCCAAAGTGAGGCGGAGAGGTTTCATGTCAGTCGAGTTGGGTAGCATGGGGTGAGATGGTTGAATGTATTCCTTGCCATAACATGGAGTAGATACTGAGTTTTGTTCCTTCCAAGTTGGACTTATCCCTTGGTAATTTTGGATACTTTTATAGTCATTTTGTTTTCGTTGTCTTTTTAAAATTAGTGATAATATTTATCATCTATCAATTTCTCCTTCCTATAATTTGTATATATATTTCATGTGTTTGTTTAGGTTGGGTTAAATCATTCCCTTTTGTTTTTTGTTCGATGCCCATGTTCTTGTCACCAACCCTTGGAGAGTTGGAACACACGTCATGAATGTGATGAAATGGTTTGGGATCCAGGATTGAGGGTAAAATTGGTCAGGTTTTTACGTATTTCATTGTGATGGATCCGAGCGCAGCAGAATCGTGGCTGGGGTTGGACCCAAATTTGTTTTCCCATGATCAATGATTATTCTGGGATCAATACGGTGATTAACTCTAGTCTCCACAGAAGATAATCATCGATTTATATAAAGAAAAATGAGGCCTAAAACCATTAGAGATGATCTTTCTCATCTTGTTTAAAATTATTTTAATTAATTTATTAAAGAAAAACAATAACTGTGCCTTCAGTATTTCTATTCATTGATGATGCTGATCTTCTGGATTGACCTTTCCAATTTATCATGTTACGGTTGTAAGGATCCAAACTATAATCCCTCTAGTGGTGATCCACACATGCTCTGATGGCCTCTGATCAACACCGCTCATTCTCCGGGTGATAGCACAGTGAAGCGAGTGTCTAGTGTTGATCGTTCTTGAACGCTTGTTATTTGGCCTTACAGAATGCCTCTCGTTCTTCAGAGGATATAGAAGTTGATTCGAGAGAGAAATTGTTTGGCCCAATAATTCTCAGTTCACCAGGCATGTGGTGTGGTGTATAGTAGAATATGGGTACTTTCTTATTTATATACATGGAATTTTAGTTACAATTTTTAATTGGATATCAAAAATTAAATACATTAGTGATCATAGATAAAACCCATGAAATTAATAATAATACAGTGTCCTTATTTATAGAACACCAACTTGCGCAAAATGGAATTATAAATAAAATTCTGTGTCACTAAATAATATTAGTTTTAAGAACTCGGTTCATATTTTTGTGGTACAGGTTTATTACTTTCTATTTTCCTTAAGTGCATTTGTGAAAATAAGGAAAATGCGGAAAATCCTAAAATTTGGAAGTACACGCCGTGTACTATTCCATGCGTTGTGTCCTTTTGGCCGTGTGGGATAAGTACACAGGGTTTGTAGCCATGACTGCCACAAAGGGTGTAAAAACCGACTACATGCCATGTAGTGGTATTTACACGTCGTGTAGTCTGTCAGCAGGTTAATAGTAAGGTGGTGGAAGTAGCCACTAATTGTGCAATAGTACACGCCATGTAGTCGGGAATAAACGCTATGTAGTCATGTTGACGGATGAACAGTTTGGCGGTGCCGCTAGAGGAACTGTTAAATAAGGGAAGTACATCCCGTGTAGTCATAAGTACACACCGTGTACTTTGTTTTTTTCACTTAAAATGTCCAGTAGCCAACCCTGTTCACAGGATTGGCTTAGAACCGGATGGGTGTTCGGGAGAGGATGGTCGAACCATCGTGGATCAACCGATCAAGCGTCGGGAATCTATTTCCACTTTTGTCGATCACGTTGGAACCACACGGGTAATAGATTCCTTCTCAGTGTGTGTTTCTTGTCAATTATTACTCTAAGGGAAGTTATTTGTGGTTGAATGAGAATTATTTTACCTTAGATCTACAATGTTCTTGGATGTTTACAGAATCGACATTCGCGTATACCGTTCGTGGGTGTTAATGGTAGGTGGCAGGGTGTTTAATTTCTAACTGTTGTGCGTTTGTGCATATTTTTGTGCTATGAACCCATATTGGGGTGTCTTATGGCTGAGGTCGTGGCTACTTTAACTACCTAGGAATGTATAGGTGACTAAATGTGATAATAAAATATTATTTGGGATCATTCCTTGGATCCAGGACCACCCCTGGTGTGCGTTCTTCTGTTTAGCCGTTTGGCCAGGATACCCGAGGGTATGTCATTGTAATAATGTTTGTTAAATTTCCTTGAGATTAATTGTATGTGAATTTTTTATTTACATGTTGGGATCGGCCTGGTTACTTTTGTTTGAGGGTGGTGTTTTACTATAGCCTAAGGGCATGATAGGCTTAGCCTGAGGGCAACGTTCTTTTTCGCCTGAGAGAAACATTTCGTATGCCTAAGGGCGGTGACTTCTATGCCTGAGGGTGAAAATTTGTATTCCGGAGGGAAATATCTATTACTTCTGAGGGAAAGTACCCGCGGGTTGGATTCTGATTACCTTAGGGTAAGGGTTTGCGTGTCTGAGGACACTGACTGTTTACTTAGAAATTCACCGTGGTGATTTCTTATGTTAAATGGATAAATTGAATAATAAAATGGAAATATAAATGGTAAGTTGGTTACATTTGAGTACAAATTAGTTTAATGAATTTTAATTTTGCACACTATTGTTGCATGTTTACACAAAGTTGGGCACGGTCCTTTGGTGGGTGCCTACTGGGATTTATTTCTCACACCCTCTTTGTGTCATATTTTTCGGCCCAAACAGATTACATTTCTGCAGGTGTGGATAAAGGCAAGGGTCCCTATACAGGTACTTGATTGCTGCTGAGGAGTAGGGGAGCATGGGACTGGGCTTAGGCTCGCGATGCTACTGGCTGTTTGTTTTGTTTTGTTGAACTCTATATTGTATTGTACTGCTATGTAACATGTTCTGGTTGTTTTCTTAGAACATGATACATGTTGCATCATATATATATAACTCGTTGGTTATATTTTACTATAGTTGTTAATATTAAATTTGAATGGTTTATTACTTCCGCTTTTGTTGTATGCTTTCATTTTATTCCGCTGGGCTACAATTTGACAAATGAGGGCATAGTTTCCCCACTATCAGACCTGGGCCCTCCCTGCTAGTCGGCAGCCTCTGGTGTTTGGGGAAATGCGCTTGAGGTCACGTGGCGAACCGGGATTTGGGAACCCGTTGAGTGGCACCCGGGCCCGGGATGTTACAAAGTGGTATCAAAGAGGTTTATTTTTTTGACTTACTATTTGAATCTTTAGTCAGGGATAGGATGGAAATGGTAGTTTGTAATAAGTTGTGCCTGGGAGTAGCTAACCCGTGTATAGGGAAAAGCCAGTCTACCTCGTATTTTTGCAATTTTTCTTATGTTGAAAATTTTACAGTTGATTTTATTTCACTGTTGGTTGACACACTTCTGATTGTGCTGTTATATTCTATCCATTGGTTCTATTTAGTTGCAACTCGATGCGATGAGGGCGTTCCATCTCATGCATCATTTTGTCACATTCTAGGAATCACATGTCATACATTGTTCCATGCCATATATGTGAATTAGAAATTCCATGTTTTTCTGATAGTTGTTGTGCTAGAAAAGCATGCTGTTGAGATAGTTGCTTGATAAATACCTATAATGTGATATAGTATTTTTTTGTGATCTGGTTTATATAATGAACGCCAAACATTGGTTTTTGGGGAGTGTTGGTCCTCAATGACCCGAATTTGGTGAATCATTGACTTATTTATCTTGTTATAACACATATAAGATTCCAAACTTTGATTCGCGGGGAGTATGGGCCCTCACGAATCAAAATTTGGAACTTAGGTGTTGTTTTCAGTGTTTTATCTGGGCTATAGAGTAGTTTTTGAGCCATACGGTCTGGAAACCCTAGTTTACATGCCGTGTAGTTCTATGGACACACGCCTTGTGTTATTCTGTTCAGGAAGAAATGAAAAACTTTTTGAGTACACGCCATGTACCCTGAGTACACACCGTGTAGTCTCTTCCTGTGTCACAAACCGTGTGGGCGGCGACAAGGGGAAGGGAAATGTTTGGGGAAAACACGTCGTGTACATTATGTACACGCCGTGTAGAGTTCACCCAGAGACCCGTCCGTGTAACTAACAATCACGGGCCGGTGTAATCATTTCTTGAACACTCCGTTTCTATGTTGAACACGCCGTGTAATCTGACCTGGGATTCGGCCTTGTAACAAACAACACGGGTTGGTGTAATCCTTTCGTGTACATGTTGTGTGTATATAGAACAAGCTGTGTAGTTTGAGCAATGTATACGGCCGTGTAACTAACAACACGGGTCAGTGGAGCTCATCTAGTACACACCATGTACCTGTGGGACACGCTGTGTAGTCTCGTCCGAGGACAGACTGTGTGGGGTTAGCCGTGTGGCTGGGAAGGCAGAGTGGTGTACACGCAGTGTGCGGGTGTAACACACTGTGTAGTCTCATGCTGAGTAGTTGTTCGTGTCACAAATGACACAAGAACCTGGAAAATTACACCATACACGCCATGTGGATTATTTCCCTGCCGTGTAGTTTAGTTCAACGTGAGTCGTGTGGCTTAGCCATGTATAAGGACTCGGGCAGGGGAAGAGAAGTTAGGTACACACCGTGTAGTCCGTATACACACTATGTAGACTTGTTTTACAAATATTGAAATGCCTTCTTCCTATTACCATTTTGGTCCCTCCGTTTCAGTCTTTTATAATGTGGATATAAGGTGTGCGTGTGACCTTGTAGAGTCATGCCACCTAGATGAACACACATTGTTCTCCAGGAGAGCGGCAACGACTATACTCCAGAGATGTTGGTCCATGGCCTACAAGTGGATCCTCCAGCAGATCAAGATGCGAAGCCAGCTATTATAGAGGATACAAGCATAGAGGCTCAGTTCCATGAAGGCTTTATGCGGTTCATGCATACCTTTCAGGGACCACTGTCAGCTTCCACATCTATGGATGAGCAGACTCGTATATTCCAGCAGCAACATTCGCTAACATTCTCAGGGGATGGCAGGCCACAGGCAGCAAAGTCTTGGCTGGGGTCTATGCAGACTATCATCAAGCATCATGATATGCCTCCAGGACAGAGGGTCAAGCTCGCTATTTATATGTTGTGTGATTCCGCCAAGAGGTGGTGGGATGTTACCACCCAGTCAGAGCATCACAGGAACATGGGGTGGGAAGATTTTTAGGCAGTATTCTATGACTTCTTCTTTCTAGAGACGCTGAGGGCAGATAGAGCTCTAGATTTCATGAACCTGAAGTAGGCCCCTTTGTTAGTGATGGACTATTCTACTAGTTTCACTGAGCTTCATCAATTTGCACTAGTTCTAGTGGGTGATGAGATGTTGAGGGCCAGACACTTTGAGGATGGTCTTCAATATGACATCCGAGCACTGGTGAATGTTTCCGCCTACCTTAGGCACATGCTATTGTGAACCTGGCATTGATTACCGAATGGAACCTGGGGGAATCTAGTTGTGTGGGCTAGGGCGGTTCAACACTGGCTTCTGGTACTATTTGTACCGGGAAGAGGAAGTGACAGATGAGTTTCCCTCATGGTGGCACTACTTGTCAGACAGTTTCTTTAGGTGGCCCGGTCATTTTCTGCCAGTGTGGTAAAGAGTGGAACAAGAGACCGCAATGTCCACGTGACCTAGTGGAGTGCTGATCTTTAGGCAGGATGGGTCATCTGCAGACCTTTTCCAGAGAGTTTCCACTAGTGGCTAGTCAGAGGGGTTCTGTGCAGACTCCATGTACAGGATCAGGGCCAGTAGCTTCTTACTAGTTGGGAAACTCGAATATGTCAGGGCATGTAGGCCGAGATGGTGGTCGTGGACGTGGTAGCCAGACACCAAGATCTCAGTGGCAGCAGGCCGGGACAGCTCAGGGAAGTCAGGCTATGTCACAAGGCTGCGACACTGGGTAGGCATATGCAGTGCAACATACACAACTGGAGCAGGATCCCAAACCTTATAATGTTCGAGGTACTATTCTAGTAACATCTTTTTTATCTTCTGTACTTTTCGATATGGGTGCTACACATAGTTTCATACTTGTGCTCGTTGTGGAGAGCCTCAGGCTCTGTGTTTCGTCTTCTTCTAATGTTATGACGATAAACACTCCATTGGGAATGAGAACGGCATGTCTAGTTAGTGCCAGGAGTTCCCCCTTGAGGTTGGAGAGTGTCACTTTCTATGGGACCTCTATATCTTAGAGATGACGAGCTATGATGTCATTCTCGGGATGGACTAGTTGGTTCCCTTTCATGCCTTTGTAGGCTTCTATTGTTTTAGGGTGCGTTTCACGACACCAGAGGGCGGAGAGTTTCTATACAAGGGGAATTGGAAGTCCAGGTGAATCGAGATGGACCAGAGCATCATGGGTGAGGTGGAGTCACAGAACAAATTACGAGTTTATATCTGGATGATCAGGGGACTTTTCAGATGGATTTCCCTCTAGTGGTTGATCCTTTTAGGTATGTCTTCTCGGATGACTTTTCTGGTCTACCTCCAGAGCGAGAGGTGGATTTCTCTATTTAGATTGTTCAAGGAGCAGCACCAGTGTCCATTCCTTCTTAAAGGATGGCTACACCAAAGTTGAAAGTGCTCAAGAGGCAGTTAGAGGAGTTACATGGAAAGGGTTTTATCTAACCTAGTACTTCTCCTTGGGGTTCGCCGGTCCTCTTTGCAAAGAAGGCGGACGATACCCTTAGACTCTGTGTGGATTATCAGAAGCTGAACCAGATGACGGTTAAGAAATGATATCCCTTACCAGGGATTGATGATCTTTTTTATCAAATTCGTGGAGCACGGCTGTTCTCGAAAATTGACATGAGATTCGGATATCATCAGCAGCGCGTGAGGCAATCGGATATACCTCTTACCGCTTTTCGGAGCAGATATGGTTTGTACGAGTACTTGGTTATGCCGTTCGGACTCACGAATGCACCAGCAGTTTTTATGGCTCTAATGAATCGTGTGTTCCATCCTTATCTGGAATATTTTGTGGTAGTATTCATGGACGACATCTTGGTGTAATCTCACACTCGACATGATCATGCCACCCATCTTGAGATCGTATTGAGTAAACTAAGAGAGCATTATCTATATGCTAAGCTCTCAAAGTGCTACTTTTGGATGGAACAGATTCACTTCTTGGGTCATATCATCTCAGAGGCAGGATTTGCAGTAGACCCAGAGAAGACGAGAGTAGTAGTTTTCTGCGATCATCCTAAGAACGTGTTTGAGATATGGTGTTTGAAAGGGATGTCTGGTTACTATAGTCATTTCATACAGGACTTATGCCACTTAGCAGAGCCATTGACGGGTTTGACTAAGAAGAGTGTGAAGTTTGTTTGGTTGGAAGCTTGTGAAACAACCATTCATGACCTGAAGGGAAGATTGACATTAGCACCAGTCCTGATACTTCCAGAGCAAGGTAATAGCTATACAGTTTATTGTGATGCATCATGTATTGGGATGGGAGAATTGTTGATGTAGGGTGATCGAGTTGTTTCGTATGGTTCTTGGCAGTTGATTCCACATGAGAGAAATTACCCAACGCATGATCTTGAGTTGGATGCAGTTGTTCATGCGTTGCACTGTTGGAGAAATTTTCTTGTGGGATAACATTTTGTGGTTTTCGCAGACCACAAAAGTCTCAAGTATATCTTTACTCAACGTGAATTGAACCTCAGACAGTGAAGGTGGGTCGAATACCTAGAGTCTATTGACTTTGAGATTACCTATACACCTGGTAAGGGTATTTCTGTAGTTGATGCGCTGAGCAGGAGGACTCAGATATAGGCGGTATAGGAGGCCAGTGGCGAGTGGAAACTTATGGCTTTTTATCTGAGATGCATTTGTAGGTGTATGACATTCAGGGGCAGACCTATCTTTCTTCTTTAGCTATGAATTCTACCCTCCTGGATAGAGTGAGGATGAGAAAGCTATCTGATTCAGAAGGCCTTGTTCTACAGGAGTCGGTGGCTAGTGAGGACCCTTCTCCTTGTTGGAGGATAGGCGATGATGAAATTCTTTGTTTCCATGGACGAGTGTGGGTTCCAGGGGATATACGCGAGGGGTTGATGCATGATTTTCATTATTTAGCTTGGGAAGTTCCTCTCAGGGTTACCATGATGTACTATGACTTGATACGTCAGTACTGGTGGTCAGGAATGATGAGAGAAGTAGCTGGTTTTGTTACGAGATGTTCCACCTATCAGCAGGTGAAGGCGGAGCATCAGAGACCAGATGGACTGTTGCATCAATTACCCATCCCAGAGTAGAAATGGGATGATGTCATGATGGACTTCATGACTGTGTTGCCGAGGTCACCTCGAGGAAATGATGTCATTTGTGTTGTTTTGGACAGACTCATGAAGGTATCTCACTTTTTTTCTGATCAAGGAGACCTACGGTGTTGACGAGCTCGGGAAGTTGTATATCCGAGAGATCGTACGTATTCATGGGGTTCCTCGTTCTATCGTTTTAGATAGGGACGCCCATTTTACCTCTCGTTTTTTTGCAGAGTTTTTAGAGGTAAATCGGTACATAGATGCTTCTAAAAAAATCTTACCACCCTCAGACCGATGGCCAATCAAAGCGTACGATACAGGTTCTTGAGGACATGCTGCGAGCATGTATCCTGGACTTTGAGGATTCATGAGAGAATCACATACCCCTAGTCGAGTTTTCCTATAATAATAGTTTTTAGACAACTATTGAGATGTCACCTTACGAGGATTTATATGTTAGGCCATGCCGATCAACTTTGTGCTAGTTAGAGACAGGTGAGGCAGCTTTACTGGGACCACGTCTCGTGCCGGAGACTTTTGAGAAGGTCCAGTTGTTTTGGAAGCGGATGGCTACCGCACAGTCCCATCAGAAATCTAATGTTGATCGCCGTAGATGACTTTTTGAGTTCATGGTCAGGGATTAGGTCTTCTTTCGTGTTTTGCTGAGGTTCGGACATAGGCGGATCAGGAGACATGTCAAACATTCACCGAGGTATGTAGGGCCATTGGAGATTCTGGAGAGAGTCGGGCCGGTTGCATATCGGTTGCAGTTACCACAGATATACTGAGCCATGAACGACATCTTCCATGTAACTCAGTTGCGCTGCTATCATTTAGACTCGTATCACGTTTTTCAGCCTAAGGAGGTTGAGCTTGACGCAGATGTATCCTTTTAGGAGCATCCGATTCGTATCATTGATAGGAGCATGTTGGTTCTCCGAGGCCGGTCAGTTCCTCTCGTACGGGTGCTATGGTGGCATGGCCGAGTGCATGATGAAACCTGGGAGCGGGAGACCGACGTACGTGATCAGTGGGTAGAGTTGTTCTGAGCTTTATCTTCGCCACCCTTGGAAGGGAAATTCAGGGACGAACTTCTTTAAGGGGGGATGTTTGTAAGAACCCGATTATTATTTTTGAGGTACGAGTTTGTTCTTTTCTCTTTTACTTAAGTGATTTTGTAAAAATAAGGAAAATGGGGAAAATCCTAAAATTTGGAACTACATGCCGTGTACTATTCCACATGCAGTGTACTTTTGGCCTTCTGGGATAAGTACACAGAGTGTGTAGCCATGACGGTGATGAAGGGTGTAAAACCCATCTACACGCCGTGTTGTGGTATTTACACATCGTGTAGTCAGTCTGTATATTAATAGTAAGGAAGTGTAAGTAGCCACCAGCTGTGTGACAGTACATGCCGTGTAGTCAGGAATACACGTTGTGTACTCATTTTGACAGATGAAAAGCTTGGAGGTCTCGCTTGAGGAACAGTTAAATGAGGGAAGTACATGCCATGTAGTCAAAAGTACACATCGTGTACTTTATTTTTTAGGTTAAAATGGGAAGTAGCCAACCCTATTCATAGGATTGGCTTAGAACCAGATGGCAGCTAGGGAGTGGACGACCGAAACTTTTTGGATCAACCAATCGAGCGTCAGGAATCTGTTTTCGATTCTATCGATCACGTTGGAACCTCACAGGTAAGAGCTTCCTTCTCTTTGTGTGTTTCTTTCCAATTATTCCTGTTAGGGAAGTTATTTGAAGTTGAATGAGAATTATTTCATGTCAGATATATGACTTTCTTGGATGTTTCTAGAATCGACGTTCTCGTATACCATTTGTGGGTGTTTACGGTAGGTGTCTTGGTGTTTAATTTCTAATTGTTGTGCATTTGTGCATATTTTTGTGCTACGAACTCATGTTGGGGTGTCTTATGGCTTAGGTCATGGCTATTTTTACTACCTAGGAATGTATAGGTGATTAAATGTGATAATAAACTATTATTTGGGATCATTTCTTGGATCCAGGACCACCCCTGGGGTGAATTCCTCTGTTTAGACGTTTGGCCAGGATACCTGAGGGTATGCCGTTGTAATAATGTTTGTTAAATTTCCTATAGAGGAATTGTATGTGAATTGTTTATTTACCTGTTGGGCTCGGCCCGATTACTTATGCATGAGGAAGATGTTTTACTATAGCCTAAGGGCATGACTGGATTAGCCTGAGGGCAACGTTCTTTTTCTCCTAAGGGAAACCTTTCATATGCCTGAGGGAAGTGACTTCTGTGCCTGAGAGCGACACTTCGTATGCCTGAGGGAAATATCTGTTACACCGGAGGGTAAGTACCTACGGGTTGGATTTTTATTACCTGAGGGTAAGGGTTTGTGTGTCTGAGGACACAGACTATTTACATAGAAATTCAATGTGGTTATTGCTTATATTAAATGGATAAATTGAATAATAAAATGGGAATATAACTGGTATGATGGCTAATTTTGAGTAATGATTAGTTTATTTCATTTTACTTATGCACAATGTTGTTGCATGTTTACACACAGTTGGGCGCGTGCCTTTGGTTGGTGCCTACTAGGATTTATTCCTCACACCCTGTTTGGGACATGTTTTTTGGCCCAAATAGATTACATTTCTACAAGTGTGGATAAGGGAAAGGTTCCCTATATAGGTACTTTATTGCTGTTGAGGAGTAGGGGAGCATGGGACTGGGCTTAGGCTCACGATGATACCGGCTGTTCTTTTTTTTTTGTTTAACTCTGTATTGTAATGTACTGCTATGTAACATGTTCTGGATATTCTCTTAGAACTTGAGACATGTGGCATCATATCAACATAACTGGTTGGTTAGCTTTTACTGAAGTTGTTAATATTAAATGTGAATGGTTTATTTCTTCCGATATTGTTATATGCTTTCATTTTATTCTACTGCGCTACACTTTGAAAAATGATGGCATAGTTTCCCCACTATCAGAGTTGGGCCCTCGCTACTAGTAGGTAGCCTCTGGAGTTTGGGGAAATTCCCTTGAGGTCACGTGGCGAACCGGGTTCGGGGCACCCATTGGGTGGCACCCAGGCCCGGGACGTTACAATAGCATTAATTTAATTTTTTCCAACTATTTAAATAATTATTTATTTTCTTGAAACTAATTATTTTACTATCAGACTGACCTTGCTCCGTTCAAACTCCACTTCCTTTTATTGAACACCCGAATAAATAATTTATTCTCTTAAATAAATATTTTATTTACAAACTAGTAAATCAATATTTATTAAATGTTTAATAAAATAAATAAATATATTTTATTTAATTTATGCGATAATATTAACTTGAATAAATTTATTCCATGGTCATGAGAATAATATTTATTTAATTAATTAAATTCAAATAGAATTTAACTGAGACCACCAAAAATAGTTAGTGTGTGACTCTCTTGGATTCTTTCTCGTTGGAATTAGGCAGGCTTACCTAAAGTCCAAGAGTACTATCTAGAAACAGGTCATGGAACCCAAGAGAAGGAATGTAAAGTCACAACAATTACATCCACATACAAATGATTACTATGTAATATAATCCCTTTTTGAAAAAATCTCATCAAGGAGGTTTCATGATTGTTTCATCAGCTTTTATTCTTGATACGTCGTACTTTGACTACTTGAAATAAACTCTTCATTACACCATGGGCATTGAATTTCACACAACGTTTCTATTTCAATAAAATGGAGAGATATCAAATTCTGTAAATGGAAGGGACAAACCTTCCTCGACGTATCCATTTATAAAATGCCACTCGTGATGCACCCAACATACCCTACTTCCCGCCAACTGTTTGCGTGATAATTATTGTCAGTAAATCCAAGTGCGTAAGTCATGACACATTTTGATGACAATATTAATGTCTAAGGATCATTACACGCAGTTTCATATAGAAATATCTGATGACACCAAAACATATGGAATTCCTACTAGCATTTTTGTTCTCATAATCACTTATCTTGGAGATTACTAAGTGCGAACATCATGAGAAGAAGTATCATCTTCTTATGAGTACCCTCATCTGACGGTTTGCGTGCTATGTGTCCCATCATAGCAATTCATCCAACCAAAAAAACTATATTTAAGAATATTGTTATATCATTTCAAGGTTCTCATCATAGTGGGGACCTTCCATGAACTTATCAGTAAAAAAATACTCTAGGACTTTATTACATCATAATCATGCAGAATAATGAACAAAATGTAATAATACATTCCATGTAATCAAATTAAAACAAGTTGGTTCTAGGACACCAACTCTCAAAAAATTCCACTTGGACTAGAGCCAACTACCTATGGCTTTCATTTCTCTAGACCTCACATGATGATCATGTTTTGGCTGAGTCAAGGCTTTAGTCAAGGAATCCCCTATATTGTCTTCGGTGGAAATATTTCTCATTGAAACTTCACATCTTTGAGAAAAATACCTCAAGATATGATACTTATGAAGAATATGATACATCTGCTGATGTGACCATGGCGCTTTTTCGAGATCCACCACGATAGTATTATCACAGTATAGCGTGATTGGATCTTTACTTCTAGGTATCACAAATATCTCTAAGAGGAAGCTTCACATCCAAACTGCTTCTTTAGATGCCTCATAAGATACAATATACTCAGACTCTACTGTAGAATCTGTAACCACACTCTGATTTGAGCTCTTACAGCTCACTGCACCTCCATTCAAAATGAAGACATATCCTCATTGCGACTTCGTGTCATCTAGATCAGTCTGGATACTAGCATCTGCATATCCTGTGATGACTAGTTCCACGTCTCCTCCATAAACCAAGAACATATCTCTAGTACGCCTCAGATACATTAGGATAGTCTTGACTGTCATCCAATGGTGGTCACAAGGTCATCTTGATATCTCCCTACCGCAGTTAATGTGTAGGTGACATGAAGCCTAGTACATAGCATGGCATACCTAACTGACCCAATCGCCGATGTGTATGGTTCCATTGCCATTTTCTTTATTTCATCATGTGTCTGAGGACACATTTTCTTGGAAAGATGAATTCCATGTGATACTGAAAACAATCTCTTCTTGGAATGTTCCATACTGAATCTCTTCAGAATCTTAACGATGTATGTATTTAGAGTTAGGCCTAGAAATCTCTTGGGTCTATCATGATGTATCTTGATCCCAAGAATATATGCTACCTTGACCAAGTCTTTCATGGAGAAGCATTGATTCAAATGTGCCTTAACAAACTGCAAGACTAGTATCTCGTTTCCAAAGAGTAATATGTCATTAACATATACTATTTGGAAAACAACTGCCCTCCCACTATATCGTTTGTAGACACAAGGCTCACATTAATTTTTGATAAGTCCAAATTCTTTTATGGATTTATCAAAACAAATGTTCCCTGACCTGAATGAATTATTTAATCCATAAATGGAATTTTTAACTCGCATACATTATTTTCATCCTTTCGAGTCACAAACCTTTCAGGTTGTATCATATAGACATCTTCCTGAAGGTTCCCATTAAGTAATACTATTTTGACATCCAATTACCGAATCTCATATTCATGGTATGCTGTAATAGAAAGTATAAAAATGATGGATTTCAGCATTGCCACTGGTGGAAAGGATTCATCAGATTCAATTCCTTGACGCTGTTTAAACCCTTTTTCAACTAGTCGTGCCTTATAGGCACTGAAATGTCCTTCTATGTCCAGTTTAGTCTTGAATACCCATTTGAAACCAACAAGATTTACATCAACTATAGGATCTTCCAAAATCTATACTTGGTTTTGGTACATCTAATCCATTTCAGAATTCATGATTTCTCGCCACTTAGCAACGTCTGTGCCAGTTACTGCTTCCTTGTAGGTTAGAGGATCATTATTCAACTAATAACGAGTCACCATCCTCGGTAACTAGAAAACTGTATTGTTCTGGTTCCCTAACCGCTCTTGTACATCTACGAAGTACTTGTGTCTCTGGAAAAGATTCTTCTTCCATGGGGCTTTTTATAATCTGTTCTTGTTCCAACTCTTGTTCACCTTGAGCCTCGACTTCATCGAAGTCTATCTCGCTCCCACTAGCCCTTTTGGAGATGTTCTCCCTCTCAAGGAATATGGCATGTCCTTCCACTATAACCTTTTTGTCTAAGGGTTTTTATAAGTAATACCCCCTTGTTTCCTTGGGGTTATCCTATAAAGGTACACTTTGTGCCTTGGGGTGCATGTTTGTTACCTGAAGAGGCCTGAAAATACACTTCACTGCCCCACACATGTAAACTCAATAACATGGCTTTTCTTCCACTCTAAAACTCATATGTAATACCATTTATCCATTTATTTGGTACTAGTATTAGTATGTGTGTCGATGTTTATAATGCATATCCCCAAAATGATAATGGAAGACTCACATGACTCATCACTGATCTCACCATGACCAACAGGGTACGATTCCTCCTTTCACTCACACCATTCCACTGGGGTGTGTTTGGAGGAGTGAGTTGGGATAGGATCAGTAACTCCTGTATGTAATCAAAGAAGTCTTGATTAACATATTTTCCACCTTAGTCTGAGTGTAGGATCTTAATCTTCTTACAAATCTAGTTCTCAACTTCATTCTTGAATTATTTGAACTTATCAAATGAATCCAACTTATACCTCATTAAGTAGATATATCCATATCTACTAAAATCTTAAGTAATAGTTATGAAGTATGAGTACCCTCCCCTTGATTCTACTATAAATGGTCCACATAAATCTGTATGAACCAATTAAAGAAGTTCTTTAGCCCTGTCACCTTTCCCACTACATGGGGATTTTGTCATTTTTCCTTCTAAACATGCATGACATATGCTAAGTGGTTTTATTACCAAAGAATCTAAATATCCATCTTGATGTAACGTTGTCATGAGTTTCTCATTTACATAAACTAGCTGGTGATGCCAATGTTGGGTGTGGTATGAGCCATGTGAAGTATCTTTGTTATCGATTTCCATTACTCGGTTTGTGTCATCCAACACATAAATTCTGTTGTTTAAATGTTCCCTACCATAACATTTTTCATCTTTGTAAAAGACGAAAAATTCATTTCCAAACTTGAAAACAAATCCATCTGTATCTAATATAGATACAAAAATAATGTTTTTAGTAATATAAGACACATAATAACAACACCTTAACACCAAGATCATCTCAGCTGGCAATGTGAGGTGGTAGTCCCCAATAGCTACATCAACAAGTCTAGCTCCGTTGGCAGCTTGTAGATCTACCTCCCCTCAATCAATCTTTTTTAATCTACTTGGTATTTGTATTTTGATACAAATTTTCGCACAAAAATTTGTATCTAATACCCAATTTGTAGAAATAGATAGATTACATTCGATAACAAACGTACCGGAAGCCTCCCCTTGCTTGACCGGCTGGGTGTAGTTTTTCTTCCAATGGCCCTTCTTGCCACATGTGAAACATAAAACCTCATATCCTCCTGCCTCCCCTTGGATATTCCTTTTCTTGAAAGGCCACGAAGAAGCTTTGGGCTTAAATATCATAGCCATCCCTTTCCTCTTATTAATCATAAGGATAGAAGGATTTTTGAGATTCATATCTTGTTCCACTTGCTAAATGAGTATAATGAGATCAGATAGAGACTTCTCAATGTTTTTCATATTGAAATTGACAACAATGCTAGAGAAGCTTGGAGGGAGTGATGTAAGAATGATATAGGTGGATGGTTCTTTGGGGAGTTTAATACCTAGAACCTCCAAGCGCTCAATGTATCCAATGAGCTTGACTACATGAGGCCCAGCTGGGGCACCTTCTCCAAGATTACTCTTAAATATTTTCTTAGAGATATCAAACCTTTTATGTCATGCTCTCTCCTGGTAGAGACCACAAATGTGCTCGAGCATGCAATAAGAATCTATGATTTCATGAGACATAATTAGATCAGTAGACATTGATGATAGCATAAAACATTTAACATCAACTACATCATTCATATGATTCTCATAGACCAGGAAATCCTCATCACTCTCCTCTTTGGTAGGTAGATCAAGTAATGCTGACTCCAACACGTAAGACTTCTGTTCATGGCGTAGGATAACCCGAAGGCATCTAAACCATTCTTGGAAGTTACTGCCACTAAAGATGTTTTCTTTATCTGAAATTGATTGTAGGGATAATGTGGTTTATGAGCATCTCATTTTTATTCTATAATTAAAAGATAATATCATTATTACATTCTTCATTACATTTTAAGAGAAATAATAAATTTTATTAAGTCTCCAAATATTTTATCAAGTCCCAGTAGCCCTCTCCATTGAACTCAGAATGTCCAGTTTCCATGACATTATAGTGGAAAGGATCCATATTCCCCTTCACATAAGCCCAACAAGGGTTGGTCAAGATAATTGAAGGTATTTAGGTAGGCAGGTCTTTTCCAATT
Source organism: Viscum album (assembly GCA_963277665.1). Classification (NCBI taxonomy): domain Eukaryota; kingdom Viridiplantae; phylum Streptophyta; class Magnoliopsida; order Santalales; family Viscaceae; genus Viscum; species Viscum album. The sequence continues at coordinate 94,197,895 of OY728125.1, forward strand.
GTGGGCTTACAACTCCTTGATATGTTGAGTGGACTCACCAATCTTGAAATTATGAGTTTGGATTTCTTTAACTCTTACCTCCAATATTACACCAAGTCCAGAAAGAGATACTCAACTTGATGTAATATGGTTAAGTCAACTCGAAACCTTTCATAAGGTCCTCTTGTATAAAGGTATGTGTCCCAACAAAGGTTGGTCAAACGCATAGTTCTATTTAGTTTTTTCCCTTAATCAGGTAATAGAAGGCTTGTTCTGACTTAATATTATATTTGAAGGATTTTTATCTCTTATGCGCGAATTTCTTATTATCATTATCACACGCTTGTTAATATTAAGTGGAACTTACTTATGTGATTAACCATGTCTTCATAATATTTACACATAAGTCTGGTTTATTTTAGTTCCATCATACATGCTTGTTTAATTCATTAATTATGTGATCGTGACCACACATCCATAATGATAAACCTTGCAACTAAAAGAAATAAAATAATGTAAATGGAATGATCACGGGCTTCTCTAATGATTAGTTTATCTAGAATTTGATAAACTAACAGGAGCCTAGGGGAGAAACAACATGACCCTTTTGGGTTCATGTTTATAGCTTCCCACTTGTCCCCCTTTGTATCTTCTTGGATTGGTTTCTCCTTGGCTCCTAACTTGAGCCACCTCCACTTACTTGGGAGCTCCATACATTACATATGCTTTTATATCACATGCAGGTTAGGGGTAAAGGGGGTTTTACATAAAATAATCCTTGGGCACGTAGGCCCTACATATTAATGAGGAGAAGGCTCAGAGGCCAACAAATTTAATTTAAATAAATAAATTAAATGAAACCATTCACATACAAAGGTCTTGGTCAAGATCATGATCATCCATTCATGCAACGATTTTTACTCTTAAATAAAACATGCATTCAATTTTTCAATTGTTCTTGTTTAAGATAAATCATGCTCGAATAATTAATTATCTTTAATTAATCAACCCTTTTTTCTTAAACCATAATCTGAATTTCCTTGAGATTCTCATCCAGTATAATTTTAAACAAAAAAATTCATTTAGAATTGTCTTTGTACGTAACATATAACTTGGAGGAAAACTGATGGATTCCTATTCATAATAACCAAATGAGTAGAAATGAACATTACCTAGATGTTAAGTTATACACACATATATATAAATCCTATTACGTGTTGTCCCTCAGCTTTATGTATGCATGATGGTACACGTCTCAAGGGTTTGTAAAATATAATACTAAATTTTAAAAAATCTATGTAATTTGGATGAGTACATAGAATGTAGTTGAGACTACATGATTTGTACTTTTGTTCACCGTCCATCCGAAGTACACAACTGAGGACATGGCATGTAGATGTACATTAGAAATTTTCAGAGTACATGGGGTGTTCAGTGGGAAACATGCCATGTAGTGTCCGCGTTACACGGTTTCTAGCTGGGAAATCCCTGTACGATGTACACGGTCCAACACTAACCCTAAGAGACTACACGTTGTGTTCCATGGGCCACACGGCATGTAATCTGGAAACTATGTGCCACCTGTTCCTGCTCAACACATAGAGTCTCAAATACATAGATAGGATTCATTTACACGACCTGATTTGGCATACCAGTCCAATGCATTTAACCTAGACTACATGGTTTGTACTTCTGAATACACACCGTGTATTCTAGTTTTGTACGACCAAGAACATTTGGCAGCTTTTGATGTGTTCCTCTATTTAATTTTAATTAAAATTTAAAGAAAAATTTGTTTCTGTAAGGTGATCGAGAAACAAAAGAGGAGGAGTAGATCTCGAGATTCAGATTTTCAAAACGATTAACTTTAATTGAAACAACTAAATTATTAAATACGTAACTCATCAACGAAATATTTAAATATTTATAAACTATGATATAAACCCTCTGATTCCACTAGAAGGTTATGGGCGTAGCGGAAGCATGGCTAAGGTGGGACCCAATTTTGATTTTTACAATGATCAATGATTATTCCGGGATAAATACGACAATGAACTCTAGTCTCCACAGAATATAATCAATGATTTAGATAAAGAAAAAGGAGGCTCAAATCCTTTAGAGGGGATCGTGTAAATCATGTTTATAATTAATTTAATTAATTAAAAAAAGAAAAATAATACCCGTTTCTTTGGTATTTTTCTTTGTTGATGATTTTGATCGCTCGGATTGACAATTCCAGATTATCACGTTCCAGTTGTAAGGATCCATACTAGAATCCCTCTAGTGGGGATCTTCACGTGCTCTGATGGCCATCGATCGACATCACTCATTCTTCGGGTGCGAGCGCGGTGAAGTGAGTGTGTTGTGTCGATCGTTCTTGATCAATTGTTCTTCGGCCTTGAAGAACGCCTCTCATTCTTGAGAGGGGAGAGAAGAGGATTTGAGAGAGAAATTGGTTGGTTCAACAATTCTCAATTCACTATGTGTGGTGTGGTGTATGGTAGAATAGGGGTACTTGCCTATTTATATACATGGAATTTGAATTACAATATTTAATTGCATAGAAAAAATTAAACACATTCATGAACATAGAGAAAACCCATGCATTTAATAATAATATCGCCTCATTAATTATAGTGCGCCAAGTTGGGCAAGAAGAAATTATAAATAAAATTTCACGTCACAAAAATAATAGTAGCATTATTTTAAATTGTGAGGACCAGTTAAATAATTATTTATGGTCCTGCAAATAATTATTTTACTACCAGACCAAATTTGGTCTGCTCAAACTCCACATCGATTTATTGAACACCAGAATAAATAATTTATTCCCTTAAATAAATATTTTATTTGAACAGTAGTAAATAAATATTTAATAATTATTTAATAAAATAAATAAATATATTTAATTTAATTTATGTGATCATCTTAACTTGAATAAATTTATTCCACGGTCTTGAGAATAATATTTATTTCATTAATAAAATTCAAATTTAATTTAACCTAGAACACCGAAGACACTTAGTGTGTTACCCTCCAGGATTATTTCTCGCTGGCATTAGGTGGGTTTACCTAATGTCTAAGAGTACTATCTAGCAACAGTTCAAGGCACCCCAGATAATGAATGTAAAGTCACAAAAAAGACATCCACATACGAATGCTTACAGTGTTATATAATAACTTTTTAACAGTATCTCATGAAGTCGATTTCATGATTGTGTCATCATATTTTAGGATTGATACATCATTCTTTGACTACCTGAAATAAAATCTTCGTTAAACCATGGCCATTGAATTTCAATCAATAGTTATATTTCAATAAAAGGGTTGAGATATCAACTTCCATAAATAGAAGGGAAAAATCACTCATCATCATATCCATTAATAACATGCCACTCATGACACACCCAATATACCTTACTTCCTGCCAACTGTTTGTGTAACAATTTTCTTCAGTAAATCAAAGTGCATAAGTTGTGACACATATTAATGATAATATTAAAGTATAAGGATCATTACACATGCTTTCTAATAGAAATATTTTATGACACCAAAACATGTGGAATTCCTACTAGAGGGTATGTTCTCATAATCTCCTATCTTTGAGATTACCAAGTGTGAACATCATGAGAGGAAGTCCCATCTACTTATGAGTACATTCACCTGACGGACTGCATGATATGTGTCCCATCATAGCATGTCATCCAACCAAATAACTATAATTAAGAATATTATTATAGTATTTCAAGGTTCTCATCATAGCAGGTAACTGTCATGACCTTATCAATTCCACAATCACTCTAGGAGATTATTACATCATAATCATGAAGAACAATGAACAATATATAATAATACATTAAATATCCATGTAATAAAATTAAATCCAGTTGGTTATAGGACACCAACTCTTACAAATTGATGATATAAGAAAATAATGAAAAATAAATATGATCATTATGTTTTTATTATAATTATATCTCATCTAAATGACCTGATTATCATTCATCACACATGGTATTATATTTTTTATATCTTTTAACCACTTATATGAAAAACTACAAAAAATTATAACATAGATGATGATAAAAATATATTTAGTTTTTATAAGTTGATATAAATATTCAAATAATGTTTTTATTTTGGTTCTGTAATGGATACATCAATATTTAACTCAATAATTTAAGAAATATTTCGCTAGTTAACAAAATCCTCAAAGTGTGCATATTATCAATTTCAACTTCAAGGATAAATAATTAAATACTAATCAAATTAATTTGAAACATTATAAATAATTATATATAATTAATTATAGTAACAAAAGTAATATTAAAATGGTGAAAATTGTGGGAAAATATAATACATACATCATTCCTATGAAAATAGTACACATAGTAAAAACTATAATCACCATAAATCTAAAAATATGTAAAAAAAATAACACTTATACATGTAAATAATTATAATAAATTAATATTACAAACATTTTAGATATTAATATTATTCTTATAATATTTAATAATTTTGGTATTTTTTTAAAATAGTGGGTTAATGAACTTATGTGGAAATATGGAGTAATGGTGATGGTTTCATTATATCATTTTTAACTCTAGATGACTTGTTTGATATCGTTCTTCATGTAATGTATCATATGGTTCATTAACTACCTATTTTATTTTAGATATTAGAATATATTTTAGGTTATTATATTTTAATTTCTAGTTGATGATATTCCTCTCATGTTCCTTCTATTCTCATTTGACCAACTCCATTAGACTTGTAACAACTTAATTTATTATTCATTATGTAAAAAATTTTGTTAAATAAATATAATTTATCTGTTTTATTTAATCCAACCATTCAAGTATTATATATGGTATTATATTCCTTCTCTAGGGATATTAATTATCACCATTGATTAGCAATTCATTGATGAATTTGTTTCTAAAAAATTTAATTTTGTTGTGAATAATTTATATTCTTTATCATAACTATTTTCTTCCATGTCCAAATTTTCATTCACTACAATGTTATTGAATCATTTTTAAAACAAAACATAAACTATTTTCTATGATTTTAAAAATTCCATTTTGCCATTTTTCAGTGTAATTCTTTTATCTTCAACTCTGTATTTTTTGTTAGAATTTATATCTTTTCAAGGATATTTTTTTGGGAAGTCATTATAACAAGGATTTAAAATGTATTATATTTCCCTTATAAATTTTGATTTTGAATATATTTTCCACTTCATCTATTTGAAATTTTTTTAAAAGGTCTATTTTGAAATCCTTTTTATGTTAACATATATTTCTCATCTAATTCTTATAAATCAGGAATTGAAATTTAGACCATCCTATATATTTTTTTATGACTTTATTCCACTTTAAAATAGAATTTTGTTATCCTATGATCTTGTTTTTGTTATGAAATTTTTTTGGAATGTTTAAGAATACCATTTTTATTTTTTATAGTCTTTAAGTTATGATGGTTGACATTTTTATGTGGAAAAATGTTTTATGGATGATAGTGGGTGTGGTGTTACGTCTCCATAAATTGCATTGGTTTATGTTCGCCTTATATTATACAGACAGTGATAAAAATAATGAGTTTTTTAATATAGTCATGGGAATATTTTTTTAACAAAAATTTAGGTGGGGGAATAGTGAGTTTTTTCAAATTTTCATGGCCATAATGTGTCTTCTTATAAAGGTTTTCCTATAATTATGGTTTCTCTACATTTCTATCTTTTATATAAAGTGATTCAAAATATTCTAGATGATTTTTATTTCTACGAAATTATCCATTTTCACAAATAATTTTTATATTTAAATTATTACAGACTTTAATATCACAATCACATGTTTTAGGATTATTGATATAAATTTTAATTTAAGACACAACTATTATGCATCCTCCATGTTTTTTACGATCTTTTTTTATCATATTATTTTTTTGATTATAATCAATACTTAACTAATATATTATTAATATATTTATTTATTTGTCAAATAATCTTTGAAAATTAAGTTCATTTAATCAAATTTATTTTCTAAAAGTTGTAAAAATTAACTATTATATTATGTTCACAAAGCATGACTAAACCACCTTTTAGAAAAAATAAATATTTTAAAAAAAATTCTTTCTCTTTTGAATGATTCATATATTTTATTTGTAATCAATCGATAAAAAATGAATAGTTTTAAACTATATGTTCTTCATAATGTACCTAGTTCTATTAATATCCAATAATTTAATGTCTTGGTTATAATGTTCTTGTTTTTATAGTATATTAATAGAGTCTCACATTTTGTTTTATACCAGTGTTTCCAGCATCACAAGCTATCAATGAGATTGAATATATTAAAAGAGAATATGTCATAATGTAGTATCCATGAACCTAGTTTCCCAAAGCTACGGGATTCCTTTAATACATTCACAAAATTGTTAGAATTTTCATACCAAAGGATGGAATAGTTTAGTATTCTTAGTAAACTAGATAGATATTTTAGTTTTTCAATATTTTGTAAATATAAATATAACAATTTTTTAAAATGAAATTTATTCCTACTAGAATAGCCCTTTATTTCAATCATTGTAAAATTCCTGGATTCCTTGTAAAATAAAAAAGATAAGGTAGAGAAAAATGATCAGTAAGAGTTATGTACAACGAAATCTATCAAGAGTCAATAAATAAAAAAAATATATAGAAATGTTAATAAGAAATAAAAAATTCCATATAATTGATAAAGTAAGAATGAAGTTCATCCAGAGATAATATCACATGAAAATAGCATGGATAATAATAAATTTCTAAAGGAATATAATGGAAAATATATTCCATTTAAATAACCTTGCTCTCCTAACAAGATAAGGAATAATTAATATGAAAAGGGAATACCTAAAAAACATATTCCATCAAATAAATAACTGATAATGAAATGAATCCAAAGACAAAATCAATATAAAAAACTCTAGGATTATATAAAATGAATTCTTAATGAAGGAAATACATAATTACTAAATGTCTTGAACTCGAGATATTGATACCAATACCATCCAGACCTTTCACAAGATAGATTTAAAATATTGGGTTTAAACACATCTCATTTAGAAAATGAAATTTATGATATTTTAGTGATTCACGTCATGATACTACCAATAAAAAGGGGATATCTATAACCAGGACCCACTCGTGTATGTAACACCTTGAGTTTTTGTAAAATATATTTCATCAAATTAATTTAATATTTTTGATATTTTTCATTTCACACAACACTGAATATATGTTTTTATAAATTAAATTGCAATGTTTTATTCTCATACACTACCAAAAAGTATTAGATTATCTTTCTCTTTGCACAATATCAGTTTGGCTTGTGTTATTTGTAGTACCATGTTTCTAAAAAACATCATTTTATTGTTATACTAATTTAAATGCGATAGTTATAACCTAGCCATTAAACGTATTAATATAAATAGAAATAAAAAATTTGTAAATTTTTTTAATAATATTTTTATATAAGTAAAAACATACTGATAATAAAACATTCAATGTTGATAAAGTCATTACATGTTTGAAAATACTATTTTCTCAAATAAACTTTTTTTCAAATCCTTTTGTGAAAAACCATAAAAATAATTTTAGGAACACTTATAAATTGAATTTGATAAAATAAACTTATTTTTTGAATTTATAATGTCTAAATAATAATAGGATGAACTTTTGGGATTTTTATGAGAAACATCATTTTTGTATGAATAATGAAAAATACTAAATTTTTATTTGAAACATCTATTTCATTTAATTTATTCACATAGTAAAATTATATTTTAATTTGGTATTAAATTATAATAATATCAAATATACATAAATTAATCCAATTTAGGTCATTGTAATCAATTTCAAATTAATATTGGATTAAAAACATAAGAATATTTGTAAAAGATTTACTTCAAAAACCCATAGTTTCATCTTATCTTTGGGATTAAGGTTAATATAATTAATTCAAATTCAACGAGTTGAATTTGAATAAATGGATTAAATATTTTGAATCAAAGTAATTTATATTCTCTAATATGTTCAACTTATTTTTTACCAAAAAATAATAGTGAAATTGATTAAAATTAATTACCCCAATTTAGAGAAAAATTTATTTGAAAATAGACTAAACCTTAAACTTATGATCCAATACAGCTTAAAAAAATCTAAAACATCCATTGGAAATACATATATAGACACTACAATCCATTTAATTTAGTTTTTTTGATTATTTAATCCACATGACAAGGGATAAATGTGGGTGTAATTCATTTTCCAAAAATTAATAAGAGTGTCACTCCTCCTCCACTATAAAAGGTCTCCTCATCTCCCACTTCTTCACACCTATCAAACCACTTAGGATCATAAAATATATTCCCAATAAAATTCGAAAAATATTTATATTCGTCCATTAATTCTAATTTTGGGCATAAATATAATTAATGAAGCCTTTTCGTGCAAACGAAAAGGAGTTACCCAACGAAGAGGTAACATCATTCTTAAAGATCTGTTCTTTTATTTTATTTCTCTAACACCTAAATTTTTCTTATTCCAAAAAAAATATCCCAAGTTTTATAAATATACTAATATGTTTTTATTTTAATGTTTCCTAATACACATATGGACAATACCATTTAATGTGTAACGAACTTACCATTCTTGAGTACAACTAACTACCGCCTCATGAAACAATGTTGTTCGTTTTACCTTTACCACCTATTATGGTTGGTAATATAGAAGGAAAATATGATTTTATGACATATATTATATTTATGAATTGTGTTTATTTTTTTGTTATTTTTTAAATCCTACCTTAATGCTTCCTATATTGCGTATGTACGATAACGTCATTTTTGGATGTGTGGAATACCGCCTCCTCAAAGTGATGTGATTCATTCAAAACATACATAGAGTGTATTAGGGAAGGGTTAAGTTGAATTATATGATATATATTACATAATAATGAAACATAAATCTTATTATATACATATATAAATTTATTTCATTTACATTCTATCTTTCAATATGCTATGATAAAAAGAAACAACATTCAAGCGTACGTATGGTCTACTATCTCCATGATTGGAATATTAGATTTCATATATAAATATTTTATTATTTGTTATAAATTTTTATATAAATAATATTCATGATATATATGTCATTTTTTACATACTAGAAATAATTTAATCATGATTTATGTGAGAGTATAAATAACGACATGTTAAAACATGTATGACAAATAGAGAAGTTATTACACAAATCATTAATTTGACATATAATTGTTAATAAATGGGTAATTGATGTCCATAAGAAAATATTATATGACATATTAATATGATTTTTTGATATATTTATAATAAAATTTCATTTATTATGCAGAAGTATTCTATGTGTTTGATGAAAGCTGAGAAACAAGGAAGATTATTTCTTCTCACTTTTTATTTCACTAAGATAAATGTCATGTTCACCAATCGATTAATTTGTGTGGAATATATAATTAATTACCACATGTTATATAATTAATTTAGTTAATTTAATTACATTTAAAGAATTAATGTTTTCTATTATTTCACTGGGTTCATGATTAAAAATTTTCACATGTATTAATGGATTTCTTGTCTCACTTTTACTTTCTGTGAGATAGAAGCCATGTCCACTTCCTATTACTTATATGTGTTGTGTATAAGGCCTATGTAAGTATTATATTATTATTAAAATTAAATTTATAGGCTATTATATATCTATGTTTTTATCATCCTTTCATGGTGTTTATGTTTCAAAAGTTACCAAATCCGTAAAGTAATTTTTTCTCAATTTTTATTCCTTAAGACACATGACAGGTTATGCACATATATTTTTTCAGGAGCTTTATATACTACCATTGACATTTTTCATAATTATTATAATTATTTTCTGGATATATCAAGCCTCATATAATTTTATTCAATCCATTGTGTTATAATTCAATGTTACCACGTTGGTAACATTTTATAGCTATAATCTCGCCATTTATCAATATTATTTATGATTACTCTTTATGGAAGAAATATTATGATCCATCACTAATAAAATATCATGGGTTTTCTTAACCAATATTTATTCAAGATATATAAATATAATAGTAACATTTGTTTCCATTTTTTTGTATATAATATGATCAAGAAAACGTTTATTTTAAGAATGTATGACTTTTCATCTCTCTCCAATCGAAAATATATAAACCGTCAATAGAATATTTTTGAAAGGATTTTAAATAATATTATAAAATTATCATATTTTATTAAAAATATATGTTTACACATGTGTTAAATTAAAAAAAAGTTTTTAAACAAGGAATCTTCTTGTCATTTTCCAGTCTATGATTTTTTTAATATTTTACACTGAAAATGGAATGCTTGAAATGTACATATTCACTCTCTTTAAAAACTAATATTACCACTAATATTAGTTTACAATATTAAAAATTTATTTTATAAGGACAAAATATTTCTCATATTTTGGAAATTCAATGTTTTAATGTGGATTTAAAAGATAAATGTTTTTAAAATGGTTTCAATCTTATTTTATAAATGTCAGGTAAAAAGGATTTCAAAAATTATTTTAAGAATTATTTCTATTTTTTAAATGTAATTTATAAGATAAATATTTAAAAAAGTTTTATGTTTTAAAGCGACCTTTTCAAATAAAAAAGGTCATCTTTTCAGGAATTTTTTTTAAATGATATTTCGAAGATAGTTTCCATCTATGATGATATATATTGATGCTACTCAAGAAATTGTGGGAAATTATACAATGGTCCAATTAATATTATTTCTTTATGTTTTTATGTTTTTATGTAATGATTATTATCACACCTATTTCTATTTAATGGGTTATATATTGATGAAATTTTATTCTTTTCATGTTTTATTCTTTAATAAAATGAATAGAAAACCCATTTGTTTACCACAGTTTATGATGTGATTAAATGTAAATGATACCTAGTTAATTTTATGGGTTATGATTTGATGTTTATAAAACACATATCTCTTTATGGGTCATGATGTGATGAATATTTTATTATCCTATGGAACATGTGTTTAGGATTTCATCATGAGACGGGTGGGACCTACATCTACCTCTAATTAATTGGGTAATGATTAGTTGTGTATGCTCTCAAAGGGTACACAGGTTTTAGCCCAACCCTAAAAGATATAGGGTGTTTGGTTTGTAGCCCAAGCCTGAAAGTAATAGTGTACACATATTTCATACAATGATGGAAACTAAGGGGGTACATGGGTTGTAGCCCAATCCTGAAAGTAATAGGGTTCACAGGTTGTATCCCAATCCTGAAATTAAGATACTACATGGGTTGTATCCCAAGCCTAATAAAATTAAGGTACATGGGTTATAGCTCAATATTGAAGGTAAGTAAGTACACATGTCATATCCCAAGACTAACATGTTATATAGGACTTGGTTTGTAGCCTTGAAATAAGATTTACTATGATTATGGGTATTCCAAAAACTCCATGTATAATTCTGGAATTATTCTTTTTTGAATTATTCTATTGATTTAAATTTGAGTCATGTCAAATAAACTAGAGACGATTATTCTATTATTCATTTTTAGATCATTTATATATAGGGGTTGATCTTCGAATAATATTGTCATGTGGTCATACACTTATGTTTGTGTAATTATTATATATTTCATTAAATTACCCTTACTGACCATTTAAGCTCACTAATTTCTTATTTCATTTCCATAGGTTATGAAGAATTATTTTTATGTATGATTACTAAGGGGGAGAATATTTGAGCGAAGAATTAAAGATCATTCACTAAGTTATATTATTTTTATTCCAAGATTCCAAAGGCTCTAAAAAAATACTGTATTTGGGTGTTTTTTTTTAATTTATTATGTATTCTACAAATATGATGTAATAACTTTTTTTGAAATGTAAGGGTGGATATAGTTTGTATCAAAAATAATTTTATGTTATCCCTTGTAAACTATAATGAGAAATACATAGTGAGAACCCTCATGAAATGTCTTAGGATAAGGAAAAGTATTAGAAAATATCCTTGAATCAAGGTAAATATTCGAGTAGGTAGTTTACTCGAAATAAATACCTATCTAGATACTACAAGTCGATGTGGATCTAGAAATGATGAAACTTTGATTAAAAACTCTCACAAGGTACTTTAGTCCTGACTGGGTGTAATCTCGTATGCGACAACGGTCTTTGTTACACAGAAAGATTGACACTCCCCCGAGATATGCTTTGGGAATTCACAAACTATTCATGCACCATAATGAAGAATTTAAAAATAATTTAGATATAAAAAACTATGTATAAACCTATAGTGTCATAGATTATGGATGGTGTAATAATTTATTTATCTTATTAGTTGGTTTTTATGATAACATGGATCCTCAAAATGAAATATGTTTCTTACTATATGATTTTTTGTTTTAGTCAACCGATAGAACCTGAAAGAACCATGTTAATGGTGAAAGTGATGAAAATTGAAATGATTAAAATCCTGATCATTCTAATACTATGGGAGACGGAATATAAAACCTCATTGTTATGCTCACATTGCTTTCTCATGATATGAATCATACTGAGATTCCGAACGAGAAATGGAAGGAACAAAGTCTTTGTGAGTCCATCATGAGGCAATGTACATCTTCTTTTAGTGGGTCTTCTAATCTTCTTGTTTATTAAAACTGGATAAATAACACTAAAAAGAAATTCTCTTTTATCTATTATTCATAACATTAGAAATTCTTTTCGGAATTTTATCAGCTGGAAGTTCAATCATACTAGTGGAGGAATCTAATAATAAATATGATGTAGCTATTATAAATTAAGTCCATGTATTGAGACGACTTTAAGAACTTATTCTTTAATAAGTACTTTCCTCAAGTTCATCATACAAATATAAAAACGTATTTCCATGAGTTAAAAAAAATGGATGCTGAATCTGTCGGGGCCTGTGAGGCAAATTTTACATGAATTGTGAGATATGATTCAAGAATTGTCATACAAATAGAATTTAAGGTTAATAGGTTCATTAGTGGTTTAAATAAAAGTTTTATAAGTGTGTTATCTATAAGAGACTTTAGTACCTCTGATGATATTTTGTGTTGTGGAATCAAAGTTGAAATGGAGGTTAGAGTTATGTATCAATCTCAAGGTTTTAATAAGAAGAGGAACGTGGAGTTTGAATGGTAATATAAAAACCATGGTGATAAGAATAAAAGTCTTTCATTATTATCTAAGTGTAGAAATAATCATGCAATGAGTTTTTTTAATGGGGCTAGTAAATGTTTTTATTTTGTAAAGGAAGGGAATCAAGTGGATGAATTGTGAAGTGATTTGAAAAAGTTATATAATGAAGTGTATAATGAGTAAAATTCAAATAATGCACCTGTGGCACCTTTATTCTTAAATTTTAGGGATTTTGCAAATTTATTTGAAGAAGGTGACAATTCCAAGGATTAATAATGGTGATCAGGACCAACAACCTCTAAATACAAAGGATAAATGGAATGAATATTAAATCATAATAAATGAAGTGAGCCAGGATAATTTGGGAACTCTAGAGTGGAGAATTTCATGTGATATTTTGTATAAATAAGATCTATAAAAGTCATATTGTTCATACTTTAATTCAACTTGATATGATTCATTTAATTTATTATCTCTCTCAACATGAATTTTGGACTACTAAAATCATTTTTTTAGATTTATAGGTATAAACCCAAGATTTTAATAAGTATTATTAGATAAGAGACCATTTAAATAATAGAGGGTGAATTATATTTTATATGTATGTATTCTTTCAATATGTATTTATGGAAATTCAGGTTTTTACAATACATCAAGAGAATACATGATAGTTGTTTTTTTGGTATGTGATGACATATGAGGGGTCAATGGTAACCTAATTTTAAGACATTATTTCTAATTGTTAAAAATTTATGGTTAGTAAGGATTATAAGGAAAACCATTTATGGAAATTTTTCGTTAAACATAAGATGATGTTTTTTAGATTAATTTATTATCTGTCCATATTTCATATTGGATAACCATTTCTTAAATTTTCAGGTTCATGGTAACTAATGAAAAATGGGACATCTAATCATGGATCTTATGATTTAATTGTTATTTAAGGATAAAAAAACACCTTGCTTTTTTGGAGAGATAGTCGGGGTGGAAATTGTTAATGGAATAAAAAATGGTGAGATTTTACTAAATCAAGTAAATATATCTTCTCTTGAAGATTATTCAACATTATGGAAAGGATATCAAAACCAAAAATGTTCTCCTAGAACCCTCATATCTGATTATTCAAATTTCATCTTATGTCATCACTGACATATGGATTTATAATGGTTAAATTTTGGCTAACCATATTCTCTATCACTCTCCATTATAACTAAATGGTTAGATTTCTTTTCCATGTCTATGTTTTTGTTTTCCACCTATGTTCTCCTGTGTGAGAAACAAGTTATTAGTAACTTTGGGAGACCATTATGGTTCCAACATTCCATTTTTTAAAGGGAGTATTAGTGTTAATTTATATAATGTGGTCTATATTAAATGAAAATAAAAGTATTAAACCCTTTATAACTTAGATTAATTTCAACAGAAAGTTTCATTTTAAGGGGGTAAAATGTAACACGCCATGTTTTTGTGAAATATTTTTTTTAAATAATTTAATATTTTGGATATTTTTCTTTTCATGCAAAACTAAATGTACTTTTTTATGTTAAGTTACTATTCTTGGTTTTCATAAAATACATGCAAGACTTATATTATCTTCGTCTACATGCATCACTGACTTTTCTTTCATTACAAGTAATATCAAGTTTCTACGAAATATCATGTTATTGATATAATTATTTAAACGAGAGATTTATAACCAAGATATAAAACATATTAATATAAATATAAATTAATTCTTTCTAAATATTATTTATAATGGTTTTATATTTTTTAAACATATTGATAATAAAATATGCAATATCGTAAATATCTTTATATGATTGAAAATACTATTTTCTCAAATGAACTGATTTTCAGATCCTTCTACGAAAAATATATATTTAATATTAGACAAATTAAGTAATTAATTATATAAAATAAAATTCATTTATTATTTTATAATGTTGAAATTTTCTTACTGTTACTTTTTTTGATTTTTCAGAGAAACGTCATTTTTTATGAATAGTGAAAAATACTAAATTTTAATTCAAAACTGTTTTTCATATAAATTTTTATATAGTTAAGATAGATTTTAATTTGTTTTAAAAGTATTATTATATCATGTATAAATCAATTAATTTAATTTAAGACATTGGAACCAGTTTCACAATCATATTGGATATAAAAATAGTGAAAACTTAGGAATATTTGTACATTAAAAACATTTAGTGTCTTCTCATCTGCAAGAATAATTTTAAATTAATTTCATCCACTTATTCATTTTACATTTTAAAAAATGGATTCAATATTTTAGAAAAAATTAATAATTTATAAGATGTTAAACACAGTTTTTTACCAGAAATATTAGTGATTTTGATTAAAATAAATTACAATAATTAAGAGAAACAATAGATTTACCAATGACTAAACCATATACTTAAGGACCAAAATGTCCTATAAACATGTCCAAAATACCTTGAATATCCATATTTAGACCCTACACTACCTTTTATTAATTTGTTTCAATACTTTTATCCTCTTTACAGAATACAAATATGGTTCTAATTCCCATCCCAAAAACATTTATAATTGTGACATTTCTCCTCTACTATTAAAATGCATCTTATTCTCCCACTTCTTAACACCTCAGAAACCACATAGGTTAAGAAAAAATCATCCCTATACCCTTAAAAACATTCCTAAATTACTATTATATATCTAATGTTTTTAATAAATCCAATAATAGAATCCCTTTGGTGTGAACCAGAAGGAGTTATCTAAAGAAGAGGTAACATCATTCTCCAACCACTTTTCATTTATTTTTATTCCCCAACACATCAATTATTATTATTGTATAAACACATAATAGAATAATTATCATTAAAATATTTTAATTTTTTTAATTTAAGAGGTAAAACATCTCTTACAAACACTTAACTCTTGTGGGTAATGAACTTATAGTTCATATGTATAATGAACTACCACCTCTGGAAGTGATTGTGGTTGTTTTATATTTACTACCTATTATGGATAGGAATTATGAAGAGAAATATGTTTTTATGATATATATTATATTTATGATATATTTACACTTCTCTATTTTTTATCTATGTCTTACCTACATGATTTCCATTTTATGTAAACACGCCAGCTCTGTTTGTGGAATTGGGGACTACTGCCTCCTCAAAGCAATTTGATTCGTTCACACATTACATAGAATATAATAAAAATGGGTTTAGAAAAATTATATGATATATGTAAAATAATTATTCTTATTCAATTATTTTATATAAATATATGCATATATGTCATTTACTTTCATTCATTAAATATATCATGAAACTTGAAATATTGTTCAAGCATACATACAACCTACATCTCCATGAATGATGTATTATATTTAATATATATACATATATTATCATATTATAAATGTCTATAGACTGAAAATATTTTAAATATAGGGTTTTTAAGTTGTCAAAATATTTAAATCATGATTTATGTAAGAGGAACAAGAATGAATGTTAAAACACAAACAATAAACAAAGCTGTTATTACCCAAAATGCCACATTAACATAGAATTATTGATAAATGGGTAAAATAAGGTCAAAATAATACATTATATAGAATTGTGTATTTTAATATTGATTTATTATAAAATAATAAAAAAACAATTACTTATTATATAGGAAGCATGTACGTCTATGATGATTGTCAAGACACAAGGTAAGGAAAGATCCTCTCACTTTTTGTTTTCTTGAGATACATGCCATATTCACCACTCGCTTCTTTTGTGTGGATTTTATACTTCCTTATGGAATCTTAAATAATTAATTTATTTTATTTAATGATATTAAATTTTTTAATTAATGGTATACTTTCAGGGGGATCATGATTCAAAAAGTTAACAATATAATAAGGGTTTTCTCGTCACACTTTTATTTAACATCGGACAAAATCCATATTCAGCCTATATTTCATATATTTGGTGTGTATAATATCCATTGATGTGTTATATGATTATTATATTTATATTCATGGGCATTTGAATATCCATTTTATGATCTTCTTTTCACGGGGTCTATATTTAAAGACATTCCATATCGGTAAAGTAATTTTGCTTCAATTTTCCCTCTTTGAGACACATTCCATGTTATGCACCATTATTTTTACATGAGGTGCATATAATTCCACCGGCATGTTATATCATGAATATACTTTTTTTCATGATTTTTAAATCTTGATGTAACATTATTCTTTCCATTGTTTTATGATTCGATGTTTCCAAATTGGTATCAGTTTATAGCTACAATATCACAGTTTATCAAGATTGTTTTTTATTATCATCTCACTGATGAACTATTATGATCCATCACTCAATAAATATCATGAGGTTTTTACCCTCTATTTATAAAATATATATCCAAGTAATGGTATCATTTTCCACTCTTTAGTACATATGATGACCTAGAATGTGTTTTTAATAAGGTCTGAATTTACATTTCTCTTCTATCAGAAATCTTTTTTCCTTAAAAACATGTTTTATAAATGGTTTAAAAAAATATTCTACTATTATAATAAGGTATTTAAAAGGAATTTTGACCTATTTTTTACCTTTTAAAAAAGGTTTATAAAAAGGATTCAACTTTTATTTTTCTGGTTGATGCACAAATATAAATATTTTACACTATAAAAGGAATGTTCAAAAGGAATATATTCACCCACCATCATGAAATTTATTCCCATGAATCTTATTTTACAATATTACAATTTTATGTTTTTCAGAAAGTTTGGTTCATGTATTTGTAAATTCATTATTTTAATGTTGGTTTCAAAGATAAAGGCCTTCAGAAAAATTTCCAGATTCTTATATATGTTTTTAAAGAAAATGTTTTAAAATGATTTCAATAATTCTTTCAATGTATTCAATATAATTTCTATGAAAATGGTGTTAATAATTTTTTATCATTTAAAGAGCCTTTTTAAACCAATAATGGATATATTCCTCAAGAAAATATTATTAAAATGTATTTCAAAATTATTTTCCATATAAGATGACTTTTGTTAATGTCACTCATGAAATTATAATAAATTAACCAATTGTTACATTTATATTATTTACTTAATAGTTTATATTTTCCAAAGGTTGTTATGTGATAAAATGATGATGGAGATGATTTTGTTTCCTGGGTCACGATTATTAGTTTTTAAATCTCATCCATTTTTATGGGTCATGATATGATTAATGTTTTATTATCTTATAGAATATTTAAGAATGATTTTATTATGAGGTAGGTGGGACCTATATCTCCCTCCAACGAATTGGTAAATGAAAAGTTGTATATAGATCAAAGGGTATATAGGTTATATCCCATGAATAAAAGTAAGTGTGTAAATGGGTTTTAGCCTATGTTTTAAAGTAATATGTTACATGGGTTGTAGAACAATCCTAAATGAAATAGAGTAAATTAGTTGTAGCCCAATACACAATATTAAGATAGTGAAAAGGTTGTTTCACAAGATGAAAATTAATAGAGAACAAGGTTTTTATTCCAAGAATGAAAATAATAAGGAACAAAAGTTTTATCCCTAACCTAAAAGTATGTAGGTATACAATTAATAGCCAAATCCAAACATATTTTTTTGGTCTTGGTAGGTAGTGTCTATTTAATATTTTCTAGACATATTTTTATGCCTCAAATTCCATGCCTTATCCCACTATTATTTTTTCATGGCATATTATCTTTATTGAATTATGAATCAGGATTATTGAACTTCAAAACTTTATTCCATGATTCATGTTTATTATCATTAATAAGTAGTGTTTTATATTAGAGTGTTCTGCACACGTTCCCATGCACTTATGTTTAAGTTATGCATGCATTTCTTTTTTATTTTCCCTTATTGAGCATTCTAACTCACCCCTTTATTATTTTTCCTTTACCAAAGTTATGAAGAATGGATTTTAGGGAGAATTACTAATGGGGAAGATCTTTTTGGGAAACTTTTATGATCTTTCATTGAGGTAGAATTTTTTTTCCAAGCATCCAAATTCACTAAACAAAAATGGTATCTGAACATCTTTTTTTTAATATATTAAGTATTCCATAAATATTATGTAATTTATATGTACGAAATGTGAGGGTCTATATAGTGTATACATTTCCAAATCATTACTTATATATTAAATAATTGATTTAATTCATGAACAACAATACTTATCATCAAATATCCATGTTGAGTATGGAATACGGATTTATAAATATTTCCCCAAAGAAATTAAAAAAATTAATGAAGAACACCATATCTAGAAATTATATACTGTTTAAGAACTAAAAATATCAATAATAAATACTATAGAAGTAGAGGAGAAATTTTATGTCTATTGGAATTTGAATAATTGTAGGGAAAGTTAATGACATAAAGGATAATCAAAAAATACATTTCAATACATTTCTTTTTCAAAATGATCAAAAACCATCCATAAAAAAAATAATGATTTTATCAATATATCATATACCCGTTAAATTAAGAATTGTTTTTTGATATCATTAATGAATAAAAATACATTATAGATATCATTATAAACATTCTAGAGGGAAATAAATTTTTTTTTATTTTTGGAAATATCATTTTAAAATTATAATTACAATAAAATATTTCAAAAATCAATTTATTAAAATTACAATGGAAAATTTTAAAATAATCATTAAAAAATTATATTTATCATGAATACTAGAAATTTTATTCATGTCATAGAGGTTAAAAAAGATTCCATGCAAATTATAGTGAAATAAAAATGTGAATTTTTTTGAAAAGTATATGGAGTTTCATTAGATTTTTTAAAATTAAAAAATTAGTTAAAATGTATTTAATAAATAATTTTAAAAAAATTGAATATGTTTATCAAAATATTTTTGCAAAACATGCTTTTGGAAGAAAACATATTTCTAACTGAATATAGAAATGAAGTCACATTTTCATAGAAACATTTACCAATATATTATAAATACCAAAGAGTAAGAAAATAGTGCTATTTCATGAAAATATCATGAATAACTAAATGAGAATAATGTAATATGGTTTTATTTTTTAATTATAAAAAAATATTTTACAACATAAATTAAATAATAAAAAAATTTAATGTGATTGGGAATGTAAAATAAACCCTTAGAAATATTTAAATGATTAAATGAGAATTGGTTAATGAATCTATTATATGTGTAAAATGAATATCCATATAAAAATGATTAAATAATAGAGAAAATAATTAAAATTCATTACATAAATAATCTTAAATTATCAATGAATACAATGAAGGAATTTAATATAATGAAAGAAACAATTGAGTTATGAAATTCCGTACCACTTGGTAACTCTTATGTAAAATACCATTGGATAAAATAATTCAAAACAAAACATAAAAGTGCATTAATGATTACTAATACATGATATTACATATAAAATTTACCTTATATACACTATTGGTCGGAGTGGACACTCAAGAGGGGGGGGGGTGAATTGTGTTCCAATTAAAATTTCTGTTAATACATTGTCTAGTTAAAATCCCCCGATTTATAAAATATGTTAAACTGTAGTGAATTTATACAGATTGTAAATGTTCACTTAGCTTCTCAAATATTTATTAGGTCTCAGTTAGTTTAACCACAAGATCAAACTAACTTTTGAAACTAATCTACTGATTTACAATAAGTGTAAACACTTGCTAATCTAACTATCAAAGTAGCTTCAAAATAATTTTGTATTTTAATGTAATAGAACCGGAATAAATATAATATATATCGTATACATTAAACATAAATAAAAGATGCACATCAGATATAACAAGAGGTTCAGTCTCAACCCGAGACCTAGTCCTCTCAAATATATATAATAAATTGATCCACACCCTGGATCGGGGTTAACAACAGTTTTACAAAAACTTTCCAGCTCCAGGACCTCTACAACTATTATTCGTGGGAAACAAAACAACAGCAAACCATCTGTTCAGGTCACACACGATCTCTAACACTATCCCTATGGGAAATAAAAGATGTAAGGTTTTGAGTGAGGATTTACATATCATTCGGTTAAAGTTCAGGAGACAGTGTGTTTGTAAAAATACATAAGATGACACACACTGCTCGAAAAGTAAATAAAGAATCACAGAGGAGAGATGTAGAGTTTAGAAATGGCTCTAGTGATTGTCAATGTAGCTCTGGACTCGTTGGATTGAGCATGAATGCTTCAGATTCCTTCTCTAGTTTTTCTGTTGAAAACTAGAGTGTTGTAGTTCGGCTTGTGTTCTACAGTCTCTTGATTCGTCGTGTGTTCTTCAGAAATGTAGGATTGCATGTATGGAACTTCTTTGAGAATCATGCACTGTGTTCTTCATAGTTTTGCTCCAGATTGTTCTTTTTTTCCGAACAGAGATCACATTTATTGTAGTATATGTGTCGAGACGTGTTAGGCGTGCACGCGTTCATGCGTTCGTTCTCTTGTTCCTTCTCTAGTGCACCTAAATCTTCTTTATATTCCATGAGCTCTGGAGGTAGGAATTATTTCCATTTCATAGGTACGAGATACGGTTTCCTATCAATCCAACATCTAGCATTAAATAAAATTAATTGCATTAAAAACAACAAATATGACCGTTAGCATCACTTCAAATAATATTGACAAAAGCTTAAGAAATGGTGTCCCAGTGATCATGGAAACAGTGTCTTCTTCACGGTGTCTTATCACGGTGTCTATTCACGGTGAGTGGTCACGGTGTCTGGTCATGGTGTCTGGTCATGGTGTCTGGTCACGGTGAGTCCTTCACGGTGAGTCTTTCGCGATGTCTGGGTTACGGTGTCTGGTCACGGTGTCTGGTCACGGTGATTCCTTCACGGTGAGTCTTTCACGGTGTCTGGGTTATGGTGTCTGGTCACGGTGTCTAGTCACTGTGTCTGGGTTACGGTGTCTGGTCACGGTGTCTGGTCACGGTGAGTCCTTCACGGTGAGTCTTTCACGGTGAGTCTTTACTTAGACAAAAAAAATCTGTATTTGGACTAAGATAGTGATATGCAGAATATGAGTTAAGGTTACTCGTTAGAGATAATATATGAGAGAATTGTAATTATGCATAAAACATGTAATGAGTAATTAACATCCATAAGATTTGTTATTATAAAAACATGATATGCACCTATTGTTGAGTTTTAAGAGCATTAGCAAGATTTGCACTGATGATCAAGGTTAATTAACATTAATGAGATTTGTGATTATTAAAACATGATTAACACATGAGGAGTCCAACAATCTCCCCCTTTTTTATGATCACAAATCACATATAGGCAGAATATAAAAGATAAGTAATATTAAAGATACTAGCATAGCAAAAACATTATAGAATAGATACTTACAGTTTTTCTCCCCCATTTATACTATTATAGAAATGATACTTGTAGGTTTTTCTCCCCCTTTTATGATTATCAAAAATTAGAGAAAAGGAATTGAAACTCGGCAATTATCATTAACAAAAGAATTCATAATACAAAGTACAGGAGAAGTACAAACTATAAACAAGAAATGACATCCCATCAAAAAGAAAGACAGACGGTAAACTCTTTAGGGATCCATTCTTGTCTTGCCTTTATCAGTTGCAGGAGCTGGTGCTGAAGCAGAAGAAGGCATAGAAGAGGTAGACAATTAGGGTAAGGTTAGACCTTCAAAAAATATATGGAGCCAAAGTAGGAGCAGTATAGGATCTTGGCTTAGGTTGGTCAAGAATGACTGGCCAGATCTGACAAAGGGCTTGGCTAACTGTCATGGTAGTAGATGCGAAGTAAGGGAGTCCAGGTCTAAGGGGTGTAGCAGCTAGAGCAACTATAGAAGTACTATGCACATGAAGATACGACTTCAAAAGATTGATGAAATAAGTAATGATTTCACCACCATACTGCATAGCCTTTTCAAAATCAACCTTATTCTCCAGAAATATATCCAACAATCTGGTGAACTCTGAAAGTTTCTGAACTTGAGCTTTAAAAGCATGAGTCACCAGAGGGATTCTATGATTTTCCACAAGATATCTAAAGTGATCTGTCATGTCACTTTTAGAGAAAATCTGGGAAAGATACAAATCTATTTTCTTGGAGATCTCTTGTTGAGCATCATTGGCTATCTTTGAATAGATCCTAACCAAGTCCAATGCTCTATCACTGTTCTTAATTACTTATGAAAAAGAAGATAGATCCAAGTTACTAAAGGCATTCTGTAATTCTTCCATAATTAAGGATCTCAGCAGATAATCATCCAAAGAAGGTGTGGAGGTATGACCAGAAGTAGGTGAAGCCCTGACATCTTCGGTTAGAACATTGAGCTGTTTCAGAACTTTTTACAGACATCCAGTGTATTCATCTGTAAGCTTATTCAGAGTTTCCACAAGCTCTCTCATGCGTTCTAGTATTTTCATGTGCCTTTTTCCAATATTTTCATCAAAATATAGTAGTTAAGGATGAACTTGGGATACTATCTCCCTAGCAAGGAGGGAATCAGAAGACTCAGGTGAAACATCAGCAGGCGCAGGGGCAGAAACAGGAGCAGGCTCTGATCTCATAGATAGCTCATTCTGCAGACTTTCCACCATACTTTTCAGATTTTCAACATCAGCACTCAGTAGCTTATTCTCTACTCGGACATCTTGAATTTCTCGGATCATCATTGGTTGAATATACAAGATAATATTTTCCAAGAGAATTGATGCATCTTCTTGACTTAATTGAGTCACTGGGTGAGGTTGAGTGGAGACAATTTTCTAAAAACCAGCTAACAAAGTCTCCCCAAAAACATTAAAATCATCTTTGGTTACAAAGGAATGAAGCTCAGGTAAGGATGCAGGTAAAGGTAGAGGCTCAGATTCTGGTTGAGGGTCAGAGTCATCTTCGGACTCAGATTCTAATCTAGATTGAGATTGGGGCTCTGATTCTGGTTCTAAATGAGCTAAGGACTTCATTTGAAACAGAGAAGAAAGATCCATTCCAGTTGCAGTCACTTGCTATGACTCATTCACTTCATTAAAGCTTGGAAACTCATACCGGGAGTGTACAGAGAAAGTGACAGAAGGTTGAGAAGCTTCACCAAATCCAGCTTCCACAATATCAAGATTTCGAGTTTCCTCCACCTCAACTTGTGCTTCCCTTTCAGATTCTTGAGGTTCAAGAACATTGAAAAGATCCATAGTATCGTCCCTAATATCTTCATCAAATTCTTGCCTTGCCAGTTAAAAGGAAATTTCTATTATTTCTTTAGCAGGTGGAATAATCTCAGGAACCGATTGTTCCACTGGATAAGCTTCCAGACTAGCTTCTTTCTCAATAGAAAGGGTCTCTTCAACCAAAACATCCTCAAAGGTTGCCTGCTGTTCTGAACCAGGAAAAACTAATTTCCTTGCAGCATTGGGATGAGCTTCTTCCTCATGAAGAACAACTGAAGGATCCTCAGTCCTTTCCTTTTCAACAAAAACTTCTTCTCCTTGAGGTATTTTATTAGGGATAACAGTAGGGATGGCACCCCTTTCCTCTTCAACAAGAACTGTTTCCATTGGAGGTATTACAGATTCTTCTCTAGGTGGAACTTCAGCTGTTACTTCTTCTTGTTCTTCTTCTTCTAAGTTCTCAGACACTTCATCTGGTTCCAAACCAGGATCAGCTAGGTTCTTAGGCCTTCTTGGATAGTCAACTGGATTAAACGTTTTATACATTTTATCACTATCCTCAACCCATTTCTTTTTCCATGGATTCCAGCTAATCCTCATTCTTCTGATGATAGGCATGGATAAGCAGAAATCAAAGTCCTCTAATTTTTCTTCATTCGGTCCAACCATTCCTTTTGAGACTAACATGGATGAAATAATCCTTGAATAAAACAGGGAGGTGTATTTGAAAGTTACTTTGATCAGTTCACAGATATGGTTGATAACATACTTACACAGATTGATCTTTTGGACATTCTTCAATAGGTGAATCAGGAACACATCCTGATACTTCATCAGAGAAAAATCTCCTTTTCATGGACTAACAAAATTCTGAACAAACTTGAACAAAAGTATTGTCTCCCCATCCAGTTCAGCAGCTATGGCCCTTCGCTTGGTTCCATTTCCAGTTAGATTTTCCAAATCAGTTTCTAGGTCAAAGATGTCAGTTGTTGGAGGAGGGTCTCTCTAGTAATCTTCACACACTCCTTCATGTGGAATTATTAGGCATGCAACCCACAACATTGAAGAGAAAGAGCACTTCTGACCATCGATCCAGCTGGTCACCAAAAATCTTTCTCCAAACTCAAAAGAGAACTTCAAATACTGATAGAATTGAGATACAAGCCTCGGGTAAATCGGTCTATTCTGTCCAGTGAACCATTCAAGCCATCCTTGTTCTTTTAAAACTTTAAAAACTAATGATCTGCTAGACAACAACCATTCAGTGAAAACCTCTTTTTCAGGTACAACTGTACGGCTTACCAGGTTTGGGTTTAGAGGTCCTTCGGGCGCTATCCTCGGTATCCTCCTTTGTTTCTTAGAGCGGCACATCTCAGACAAGGGTGAATAGGGACGCTACATCCTTGGCATTCACTAAAGGTTTGGTCGAGAGGGAAAAGAAGGTTCAGGAGAGAATTCAGGTAAGGAGTCGAATGAAACCCTTAAGTTTTATCATTTGGTAATGACAAACGTCATAAAAACACAAACGCGGGAAATAAAATAGCGATGAAATAAAAATTACCGCGATACGGGTAAAAATAAAAATAATAAAATTTATCATACTTCTCACGGTGAGACAGAAAACTAGCCATCACTGTGAGACAGTTTATAGTCATTATGATGAAACAGTGAGCTGTTTATATAGTCACGGTGAGACACTGAGTTGTCAGACCGTGGGCATAAAATAGTTACTTCGAAACAGTAAGATATTCATTTATGATTAATCATACCAAGATCATGTATGATGTAGTCTAATCTTTCAGAATTTAATGGTTTAGAGAATATATCAGCAAGTTTATATTCAGTACCAATGAATTCCAAATTGATTTCACCTTTTTGATAATGATCCCTCAAAAAGTGATGTCTTACATCAATATGTTTTGTCCTAAAATGAGAAACAAGATTATTAGAAATATTAATAGCACTTTTGTTGTCACAATTTATTGAGACATGTATGAATTGATATCCATAGTCTAGTAATGTGTGTTTCATCCACCAAATTTGTGCACAACAACTTTCAGCAGCTATGTATTCAGCTTCTGCAGTTGACAATGCAACAGAATTTTGTTTCTTACTAGACCATGATACTAGTGACTTGCCTATAAGATGACATGTTCTAGAGGTTCTTTTTCTATCTAGCTTACATCCAGTAAATTCAGCATTAGAATAACTAACTAGTTCAAATTATTGTCCTTTGGGATAGAACAGTCTTAAATTGGGAGTATGCTTGAGGTATTTGAAAATTCTCTTTACAACATTTAAATGTGACTCTTTAGGGTTTGCATGAAAACGAGCACACATACACACACTAAACATATTATCAGGATGACTTGCAGTCAGGCAGAGTCTACTTCCAATCATTCCTCTATAAGTGGTTTGATCAACAGATTTACCATTTTCATCAAGATCCATCTTACAGGTGGTACTCATGGGAGTGTCACTACTTTTTGTGCTATCCAATCCAAAACGTTTTAAAAGATCTCTAGTATATTTATTTGGAGTTAAAATAATTCCATTAACATTTTGAAAAATTTGAAAACCCAGAAAGAATTTAAGTTCACCCATTAAACTCATTTCAAATTCATTTTGCATCATTTTTGAAAAATCAGTACATAACGAATTTTTAGAAGATCCAAAGATAATATCATCAACATAAATTTTTACTACTGAAAAATATTTATAAATTCGTTTTACATAAAGAGTAGGATTAGCTATTCCTTTTGTAAAACCTTTAGAAATTAGAAAAGTACTTAATCTATCATACCAAGCTCTTGGAGCTTGCTTTAAACCATATAAATCTTTTGATAATTTGAAAATATGATTTTGAAAATGAGTGTTTGAAAAACCAGGTGGTTGATAAACAAAAACATCCTCAGTAATATATCCATTTCAGATTGCACTCTTGACATCCATTTGATATAGTTTTAAATTTAGATGTGCAGCAAAAGCAAGTAAAATCCTAATAGCTTCTAATTTGGCTACTGGAGCAAAAGTCTCCTCATAGTAAATACCTTCTTCTTGATTATAGCCTTGTGCAACTAGTCTAGCTTTATTTCTAACTATGTTTCCGGATTCATCTACTTTATTTCTAAACACCCATTTTGTGCCTATTGTGAAAGTGTCCTTAGGTCTTTCAATAAGATTTCAAACTTTATTTCATTTCAACTGATTGAGTTCTTCTTTCATAAGAATTACCCAAAATTCATCATTAATAGCATAATCAATGTTTTTAGGTTCAATCTGTGAAAAGAAGGCTTGATGTTCAACCTGATTTCTAAGAGAAGCTCTAGTCTGTGTCCCTCTATCAATATTTCCTACAACAACATCTAAAGGATGATTCTTCAGAATTATAGTTGATTTAGTAATGATAGGGCTAGAAATTTCAGGTTCATCAACAGGTTGGGAATCAACAGAAGCAGGTTCTTGAAAATTTCTAGAACTGGACATTTTAACTATAGGTCCACTGTCTTTATCATCAAGGTTCAAAACAGAGAGATCATCTTCATTATTTTCAAGAGAGGTTTTAGGCTCATGTGGATCAGTTTCATCAAACATGATGTGAACAGATTCTTCCACACACTTGGTTATCTTATTGAAAACTCTATAGGCTTTACTAGAAATAGAGTAACCTAGGAAAATTCCTTCATCACTCTTGGATGAAAATGTTTCGAGATTGTCTTTAGTATTAAGAATAAAGACTTTTCAGCCAAAGACTTTGAAGTAGTTATCCTTAGGTTTCCTATGGTTCCACAACTCATAAGGGGTCCTCTTAAGAACAGGTCTAATTAAGAATCTGTTGATAATATAACAAGTTGTATTTACAACTTCATCCCAAAAATAAACAGGTAGGTCATACTCATTAAGCATAGTTCTAGAAATTTCTTACAGGGTTCTATTCCATCTTTATAATACACCATTTTGCTGGGGTGTCCTAGGGGCAGAGAAATTGTGACTATAGCCATTGTGAGAGCAGTAAGATTAAAATTCATGATTCTCAAATTCACAGCCACGATCACTTCTCAGAGTTTTAATCTTAAGTCCACTAAGGTTTTCTACAGATTTTGATTATTTAACAAAGTAATAACAAGCTTCACTTTTGTGAGATAGAAAATATACCCAAGTATATCTAGAAAATTCATCTACTAAGACATAGACATAGTGCTTATCATTTAATCTAGAAACTCTAGATGGTCCAAATAAATCCATGTAAACTAACTTGAGAGGTTGAGAAGTTGACAGTTCTTTCTTTGATTTGAAAGAAACTTTATGTTGCTTTCCCTTTTGACAGGGATTACAAACTTTGTCATTTGGAAACTCAAGTTTGGGTAGGTCTCTAACTATGTTCTTCCTAGAAAGTTTTCTAAGAGAGTGTACATTTCAGTGTCCTAATCTTCTGTGTCAAATCCAAGACTCTTTATGAAACGCATTTAAACAAGTAATATTCTGCTTAGCTAAAGAATTTAAATCAACAGCATAAAAATTTTCATTTCGCAGGGCAGAAAATTCTAAATCATTTTTAGAATTAAAAACATTGCACAAATCATTTTCGAATTTAACATTAAAACCATCATCACATAACTGAGAAATACGTAACAGATTATATTTAAGTCCATCAACAAATAAAACTTTAGAAATTAATACTGAGTCAGTGTTACCAATCTGGACTAAGCCGATTATTTTACCTTTAGAATTATCACCAAAGGTGAAAAAACCTCCATCAACTCTGACTAATCATTTAATGCATGAGAAGTATCCTCACATATGTCTTGAAAATCCACTTTCCAAGTACCAGGTCTTCCTACAGGAGATCTTTAAGCAGGTTTCCTACAAAACAGATTTAGATAGGAAATGATTTTGGTACCCAGATCTTCTTGGGTCCAGACAGGTTAGCAATCAAAGATTTTGGTACCCAAATATGTCTTATGGGTCTTATGAAAGTTGTAGAATCAACAGACTATGAAAGATAAACCTTATTATATCCATAACTATGAATATAACTAGTTGAAGCATATAAATGACCAGAACTAGAATTAGCAGCATTCTGTCCAGATTTTGGAATAAATCTATTCTTAGTAAACTGTCTCTGACCAGGTTTGTAGCCTATTCCAGTAGTGTATTTTGGTGCAACTTGATTTCCTAGAATTTGAGTTAGTGTATCCTTTCCATTTGTGAATTTCTCTAAATCCTTTCTGAGTTTCTCATTAGATAATTTCAGTTCAGTGTTTTCTTTATGCAACTGAGCATTATTTTCCAATTCAATATCAAGATCAGATTTATGATTAACAGTTAAAGCATACTTTTTCTTTAAACCTTTGTATTTGTCTTTAAGCTCATTATAGGTTTCTTCTAACATATAAAAATATTCAAACAGTTCAGATTTTGACATGTTATTAGAGTCAGTATCATCTCTAGAATTGTAAAGACCCGTAAAATTCTAGGGAAATTTTTTCTCAATTTTCTTTGGAATTTTACAAGAGCACAGTTTCTGACGGCACCTGATTCCGAGGCCCGGTGTGCCTGGAATCAATTTCCGAAGTTTGGCTCGGGTACGTTCAGTGAACGAACGAGCGGGAATTCCTAACTTTTGATCCGGTGCTCGGAATTGAAATCTGAGGGCACCGATGAACTCGCAGTGCCGATATTTTCTTAAGGAGACCTTTTCCAAAGTTGCGTTTATTGCGGGACGAAAGTTAAATTTTGGGAGAATTATAAAAAGTTGAATAAAAATGTGGAACACTTTTTATTTTATTTTTATGTTAATTAACTTCTCCCAAAGGGAGTTAAAGGTGGGACCCACATCCACTTAACCTCCCTTGGGAGGATTAAGTGTGTTGGGGCCCACACGAAACCCAACTTTTCAACTTCTCTCAAAACTCCCTTTAACCCCACATTAAATGTTTTGACAACTTAGCTTATTAATGAGGTTGAGTTGTTTAAACTTTTTCAAACCTTTGAAATTAAAAAAGGTTTGGTTGAGTTAATAAAATAAGCTCTTATCTTATTTTATTTGGTTAGAATTGTTTAGCCATCTTGAGAGGATTTGAGAGCTTTTCTTTCTTCTTCAAACTTTGACGAAGAACGCTCAAGCTTTGACGAAGAACGCTCATGCTCCGACGAAGAACGCCGCTCCTCTCTTCTTCGTCTTCCGTGTCAACGAAAGGGAACACTGCTTCCTCCTCGGACTTCCTTCGTTGGCATACGAAGATTCGCCAACGACGTACCTCTTCGGACGTACCTCTTCGTCATCGGATTTGACGAACGATTACCACGACGCTCGACCTCCGCGGCGTTGTCTTCCGCGGGTAGTTGACAATATTCGAACTTGGACCCAAGGTAGGGGTTGTTGTTAATTGTTTATTTATTTATTCATGTTCGTGGTTCTGGCATGACTAACGCGAGGATATTAAAATATGTGTTATCATTTAACGTGAGGGGGCCGGACCGCATGAACACGGCCGAACCCCCTCCTTTGTTCTTGTTGACTTATCTTGCGGATGAAACAAGATGGCGTGGTTTCGTCGCACCACGCGGATATTCACACACTTATATTGCGCGGCGCCGTCGCGCCGCGCCGTGGAAGGATCATCAAGAACGTGACGCTGTCGCGCCGCGTCGAAGGGAATCAAAGGAGCGGTGGAGGGGCGCGGTGCCGTCGCACCGCGCCGGACGACGAACACCGCGACCAGTTCCGGGCCGCCGCGGGATGAGAAGACCGACAGCAGGGTCGCCGGCGTCGGAAGCCGGAAAAAGGGGACCGGTATGCCGGTCCCCTTGGAGAAAAACCGGCCGTCCAGGTGGCCGGCCAGAAGTTCAAAGGCCGGGGGAATTTAATTCCCCAGGCCGGCGCTCGAAAGCCCCCCCATTTAATTGGGGGGGTTTCTTTGAGGGGGGAAGGCGGCCCCCCGGTTTCCCTCAAGCAGGCCCCCTCGAAGGGGGGCCGGTTCACCAAATGGCGCGGCTAAAAGCCGCGCCGCCATGCTGGAAGCAGGGGCTTAGCCCCCCCCCCCCCCCCCCCCCGCGTGACCCCAGCGGCGCCAGGCCGCGCTGCCGCCGGCCGGGCCGGGTCGGCCCGGACCCGGACCCCCCCGTTTTCGAGACGGATTCGGTATTTTGGCCATAACTTGAGCCACAGACCTCCGATTGACGAACCGTCTGCGGAAACACAATCCTTGGATCAAGACGGTCGTTTCAGTATATCACACTCAAAGTTTCGGAATACTTTGAGTTCGGACGGGTTGGTTCGTTCACGAAACCAACCGGGCCTTCGGAGCGGAAACACTCATATCTTGAGCTACGTACGTCCGATTGACGTGCCGTCAGCTTTGTTGTGTTCCTCTTTGTGAGACGGATCTTTTGGCATACTCCGCCCGAGGTTTGGACGCAGGTGGAGTATGTTCGGGTTGGTTTTGTCTTAAAAACCAACCGGGCCCCGGGGACGAAAATGCCAATAACTCTCAGACCGGGCGTCCGATCGACGTGCCGTCTGTTGCGTTGAGTTCCTGTTGAAGATACGGAACTTTTGGATACATCAACTCTGGACTTTGTGACAGTTGATGTATCATCCTCTTGGCTCGTGGAGCGGACCCTCCTGTACGAGCTTGCTGTGTGCGGGAACCCTAGTGCTGGCTGCGACTGTTACTGTGACTACTACTGCTGCGACTGTTACTGTGACTACTACTGCTACGACTGCTACTGTGACTGCGACGAAGACAGTACAGAGATCCTGTGTGGATTTGACGACGATGACTATAGCACTCAGCGATCCTACGTGGATCAGTGCTACAGGTCCTGTGTGGGCCCGATCCTGTGTGGGTCCGATCCTGTGTGGGTCTTTGCGCTCAGCGGTCCTGTTTGAACCAGCACCTACAGGTCCTATGTGGGCCCGATCCTGTGTGGGTCTTTTGCGGGGGTTAGTTACCTATCGATCCTTCGTGGGTCCTACGACTTAGATGGATTAGAGATCATCTTTATCTTCCTTTGAAGAAGTATACCTGTGTGAGCTGAATCCTGTTGCTTTCCTGTGTGGATTGTGTTGTGCTATCCTGTGTGGATTACGTTTTTCTTTCCTGTGTGGAATACGTTTACTTTCCTGTGTGGACTGAGTTTTACTTGGGCTCAGAGGTTGGAGCGTATTTGAAATTGATGACTTAGGTATATGTATGGGCATATACATAAGCAGCGTCGGTTGTTACTTAGTGATTGTACCTTTCTTTGTGGTTTATCCTTTTTGGATTTTGAGAGACCTTCAGGGGTCTCGGGGTCCCTACTGAGTAGCTTATACTCACCCCTGCACAGGCTTTGCCCGCACTACGTTGTGTTGGTTGCAGACGACGGACATCGTTGCTCTTAGCTGAGGCTTGCAGAGGAGGACGATACCTGGAGGTGGACCAATGGGCGGGATGTGTTCGGAGTGGACGACGGGAACCGTGGAGCAGTGGAGCTATCTGTACCCACCCTTCAGGTGGGATCTCTAGTGGACAGCTCGGTGTAGCGGATTTTACTTAAAGTTACTATTTTCCCTTTCGAGTTGTACTTTACTTTCAGTTTGGGTTTGTATACTGGCCCATTTACTTTTCCGCACTTTCAGTTGTACTCTGTTTTTACTTAGTGTTTACTTTCCTCTTGCTTACTCTGTGGTGTTTGTTTACTTTACAAAGGCAATGCCTTCCCTTTTTACCGGGATTTACGCCTTGGTGCTAGTCGCCAGCCCCTGGCCTATGGAAGGCGGGCTTGGGGTAGTCACGGCACGGACCCCGAGGGCGGGTCGTGACAAATTGGTATCAGAGGAGTTCGGCTCTACCACGAACTCTGATCTTTTCTATGTGAAGCAATAATGTTTAGCGTATTGAGTGTGGTTATCAGTCCAGGGAGTCCAGTGTTGGTGCGGCAGCCAACATATCCGTACACCAGGACCCTGACTTCTGATTCCCGACTTAATGCACGAAAACATTGATTGCGTGTGTGTTTCAATGTTTTCTTTGTGATTACTTATATCAGCTCATCAGGTATACTGTTCTGACAGTGGCGCACCTGTTTCTTTTTCAGGATGGCCCCAAGACGGCAGCCAGCTAGGGTTCTGAGAGTCGAGTGTGACGACAGCCCACCGAGCGACGAGGCTTCGGTACAGGGCCCTTTGTCAGCAGTGGCACAGGCGGTAGCTTTACCCGCCGAGCCCCCGAAGCTTCGAGCACCAGCCGCTGACGATGCACGTCGCCTCAGCGCACTGCATGAGTTTCAGCGCCAGCGACCACCCAGGTTTCGCGGGGAGACAGATCCCCAGGCAGCAGAGGACTGGCTGGAGGCAGTGGTACGTGTGTTTAGGCTAGTGAGGACACTAGCAGACCTCATGGTGATCCTCGCTGCGAGCCTACTACACGCAGTAGCAGGATGATGGTGGAGCTTGATGCTCCAAGTGCATGATGAGGCATCTCTACTATGGACGGACTTTGAGAGCCTCTTCCGCTCGGAGTTCTTCCCAGCCACCCTTCGTGCGGTGCGTATCCAGGAGCTTCTTCAGCTGTGGCAGGGCAGCATGACGGTCGCTCAGTACTCGGCGAGATTTACTGATCTCTCGCGCTACTCGACCGACATGGTACGAGACCCATTCTTCCGGGCCCGGACCTTCGAGCAGGGTTTGAGACACGAGATCAGGGCATCGCTGATCTCCCTCAGCATACCGACTCAGACAGGAGTACTGGAGCGGGCCCTTCTGATCGAGAGCTTCCTTGCTGAGTCTACACCAGCGCAGCGACCCACCGCAGGGCGGCACGTGGTAGAGTCATCTGCAGCAGGCAGTCGACAGATGACTCAGTGGTCCAGACAGACCAGACCTTCGGGCAGACGACCTCAAGGCACTGGCTCAGCAGTGCGGAGCACACAGCGAGGAGCCAGTCTTTTGAGAGGCAGACAGTGCTACTCGTGCGGCTGGGAGGGACACATGGCTCGTGAATGCTCGACCCACCGTGCCGAGGAGCAGCAGACAGTTTAGGGACAACCGAGGTAGAGGCAGAGGGTCGATCGTGGCGGTCCGCAGGGAGGAGGCAGACGAGGCAGAGGAGCTGGACGAGCAGCCGGTGGTGGGCGACGCTTTGAGGCTCTGCCACCACCACCACCAGGAGGTCCACCCCGACCACAGGGAGCTGGCGGGCAGAGACAGGCACAGCTCCATCCAGCAGAGGCCTACGACCACGGCACACCCGAGATGATTCGAGGTACTATCTGTGTCTATTACACCCTTGCTGCAGTACTTATAGACACAAGAGCGAGTCACTCTTTCATAGTCTATGCCCTTGTTCGGAGCTCGGAGATTCCGACAGAGTCGTTGGCTCGATCCTTACGGCTAGAGACTCCTACGGGAGCAGACTCGACGATTACGCACTGGTTCCGGCAGTGTGAGCTTACTCTAGGAGGCGAGAGCATCGGCTGGGATCTTCTTGTAGCAGCGTCGAGGCCTTACGACGTCATCTTGGGCATGGATTGGCTATCTACGATCCATGAACAGATTGACTGTTTTAGGTGCAAGGTGTGATGTGTACGCACCGACGGGAGTAGGTTCACCTTCACCGGCGAGAAGGGAGCCTTTGCAGCACAGGATGGACTTCCGCGGAGGAGAGGACAACCCATCACTCATCAGTTTGCTAGCCTCATCCTTGGAGAAGTTGACGTGTGGAGTCCTGGTTTTCCTACAGTGGTGGATCAGTTTGCGGACGTTTTTCTCGACGACATTCCAGGGCTACCTCCTCGTAGAGAGGTAGACTTTTATATTGACTTGTACCCCGGGACAGCCCCGATATCCACTCCAGCATATCGGATGGCCCCCACTAAGCTTCGAGAGCTACGGGTACATTTGGAGGACTTGCAGGGCAAGGGGTTCATCCGACCCAGTGTATCACCCTGGGCTTCCCCGATATTGTTCGCCAAGAAGGCGGACGGGAGCCTGCGGCTTTGTGTTGACTATCGTCGCCTGAACCAGGTGACAGTGAGGAACAAGTATCCGCTACCGAGGATTGATGACCTCTTTGATCAGCTCAAGGGAGCACGGTGGTTCTCGAAGATAGACCTCAGGTTAGGCTATCATCAGCTCAGAGTCAGAGACGAGGATGTGCAGAAGACGTCCTTCAGATGTCGGTATGGCCACTATGAGTTCTTGGTTATGCCTTTCGGTGTAACCAATGCTCCAGCAATGTTCATGGATCTCATGACCAGGATCTTTCAGCCATACCTCGATCGTTTTGTCGTGGTCTTCATCGATGACATTCTGATTTACTCTACGACTGAGGAGGAGCACGCTTATCACTTGCGAGTTGTACTAGACACACTCTGAGAGAACCAGCTTTATGGTAAGCTCTCGAAGTGCCAGTTCTGGATACGTGAGGTCCACTTCTTGGGACACGTTATCTCTGAGGCGGGAGTTGCAGTGGATCCTGCGAAGATCGAGGCTGTGTTAGCATGGGAGCCACCCAGGAGCGTGACTGAGGTTCGGAGTTTCTTAGGACTAGCTGGATACTATCAGAGATTCGTGCCAGACTTCTCTAGAGTTGCGGCACCACTCACAGCTTTGAAGGAGAATGGGAAACCCTTCGTGTGGTCAGACAGATGTCAGTAGAGCTTCCAGGAGCTGAGACAGAGATTGACTAGCGCACCTATCTTGAGGTTTCCTGAGGAGGGAGTAGGGTACGTAGTCTACAGCGATGCATCAGGTACCGGACTCAGATGTATTCTGATGCAGGAGCGGGCAGTGATCGTCTATGGATCACGTCAGTTGAAGCCGCATGAGCAGAACTACGCTACCCGTGACCTGGAGTTAACAGCAGTGGTATTCGCTCTGAAGACATGGCGACACTATCTGAGGGGCGAGCGCTTTACAGTCTTTTCCGATCATCAGAGTCTCAGGTATATCTTCTCGTAGAAGGACATGAACCTGAGACAGCGGCGATGGCTCGATTTCCTCCAGGACTATGACTTTGAGATAGTTTATACTCCTGGGAAGGGGAACGTAGTAGCCGATGCCCTCAGCATGATGACGGGCATTCAGCTACTTGAGGAGGCGACGTAGCAGATAGCCTCTTTACAGATATCCTTCGTGGATAGAGATGGAGCAGCCTTCCTCCAATCTCTCACAGTCACCCCTCCACTACTGCATCGGGTCAGAGAGGCACAGCGTGAGGACGCTGACTGTGAGACACAGCGTGCACAGATATCCTCGGGACATGCACTTGATGGTTTCTCCCTTGGAGCAGATCACGACATCCTTTTCAGAGGACGTACCATGGTACCAGTCGCTTTACGAGAGGAAGTGCTAAGAGAGTTTCACACTTCTCCTTTGGCGGTACATCCTGGAGTGGCGAAGATGTACCAGGACCTCAGACGACAGCACTGGTGGCCGGGCATGAAGAAGGCAATAGCAGAGTTCGTTTCTCGATGCCTCACCTGCCAGCAGGTGAAGTCAGAGCATCAGGTACCAGCAGGATTGGTACAGTCCTTGGAGGTCCCGGAGTTGAAGTGGGACGGCATATCTATGGACTTCGTGACTGGACTTCCACGCAATTCCAGAGGTAACGACTCCATATGGGTGATTGTTGACCGACTCACCAAGTCGGCACACTTCTTACCCATCAGAGAGCAGGGCTCAGTGGAGAGCTTGGGACGTCTCTACGTTCAGGAGATTGTGCGGCTCCACGGTGTGCCATCATCTATCGTCTCCGATCGAGATGCTCGCTTCACTTCCCGGCTTTGGAAGGGGTTGCAGGAGGCGTTCGGGACGCAGCTACGTCTGAGCACAGCCTTTCACCCTCAGACGGATGGTCAGATGGAGAGGACCATTCAGACTCTCGAGGACATGCTCCGCGCATGTGTCTTAGACTTTGGTCATAGCTGGGAGGACCAGCTACCCTTGGTGGAGTTTGCGTACAACAACATCTACCACTCCACCATCGGGATGGCACCGTACGAGGCGTTGTACGGCCGACCTTGTAGATCTCCTTTGTGCTGGACAGACCCTGGGGAGTCAGCACTGGTGGGACCGGAGATGCTCCAGGCCACGACAGAGAAGGTCCAGGTCATCCATGAGCGGATGAGGACAGCTCAGAGCCGGCAGAAGTCATATGCTGACAGGAGGCGGAGGCCACTGGAGTTCGAGGATGGCCACCACGTCTTCTTGCGGGTCTCACCTCGACGTGGTATTCAGAGATTTGGTCGAGGCGGAAAGTTATCTCTGCGCTTCATCGGACCCTTCCAGGTCCTCAGTAGGGTTGGTGAGGTGGCTTATCTCCTGGCTCTGCCACCTCAGTTGCACCGGGTGCACGACGTCTTCCACGTATCTCAGCTGAGGAGATACGTGCACGACCCGACGCACATCATTGACCATGGGGAGCTTGACGTTGACGATGGGGCGACTTTTACAGAGGTCCTGGTGGAGATAGAGGATCGAAAAGAGTGGGTCCTGCCTGGGTGATCGATTCCTCTTGTGCGCATCAGATGGCAGCACGAGAATCTCTAGGAGAGCACATGGGAGCGGGAGTCTCAGATGCGTGCTCAATACCCTCTTTTGTTTCCCTAATTTTTGATGTATCATTATGGGGACGTAAATCCCTGAGGTGGGAGTAATGTAAAGACCCGTAAAATTCAAGGGGAATTTTACCCTAATTTTCTTTGAATTTTACAAGAGCGCAGTTTCTGACAGCACCTGATTCCGAGGCCCGGTGTGCCCGGAATCAATTTCCGAAGTTTGGCTCGGGTACGTTCAGTGAACGAACGAGCCGGAATTCCTAACTTTTGATCCGGTGCTCGGAATTAAAATCCGAGGGCACCGATGAACTCGCAGCGCCGATATTTTCTTAAGGAGACCTTTTCCAAAGTTGCATTTATTGCGGGACGAAAGTTAAATTTTGGGAGAATTATAAAAGGTTGAATAAAAATGTGGAACACTTTTTATTTTATTTTTTTGTTAGTTAACTTCTCCCAAAGGGAGTTAAAGGTGGGACCCACATCCACTTAACCTCCCTTGGGAGGATTATGTGTGGTGGGGCCCACACGAAACCCAACTTTTCAACTTCTCTCAAAACTCTCTTTAACCCCACATTAAATGTTTTGACAACTTAGCTTATTAATGAGGTTGAGTTGTTTAAACTTTTTCAAACCTTTGAATTTCAAAAAGGTTTGGTTGAGTTAATAAAATAAGCTCTTAGCTTATTTTATTTTGTTAGAATTGTTTAGCCATCTTGATAGGATTTGAGAGCTTTTCTTTCTTCTTCAAACTTTGATGAAAAACGCTCAAGCTTTGACGAAGAACGCTCAAGCTCCGACGAAGAACGCCGCTCCTCTCTTCTTCGTCTTCCGTGTCAACGAAAGGGAACACCGCTTCCTCCTCGGACTTCCTTCGTCGGCATACGAAGATTCTCCAATGACGTACCTCTACGGACGTACATCTTTGTCATCGGATTTGACGAACGATTACCGCGACGCCCGACCTCCGCGACGTTGTCTTCCGCGGGTCGTTGACAATCTTCGAACTTGAACCCAAGGTAGGGGTTGTTGTTAATTGTTTATTTATTTATTCATGTTCGTGGTTCTGGCATGA
This sequence comes from Viscum album, assembly GCA_963277665.1. NCBI lineage: Eukaryota > Viridiplantae > Streptophyta > Magnoliopsida > Santalales > Viscaceae > Viscum > Viscum album. The sequence continues at coordinate 94,236,931 of OY728125.1, forward strand.
CTAACGTGAGGATATTTAAATATGTGTTATCATTTAACGCGAGGGGGCCGGACCGCATGAACACGGCCGAACCCCCTCCTTTGTTCTTGTTGATTTATCTTGGGGATGAAACAAGATGGCGTGGTGACGTCGCACCACGCGGATATTCGCACACTTATATTGCGCGGCGCCGTCGCGCCCGCCATGGAAGGATCATCAAGAACGTGACGCCGTCGCGCCGCGTCGAAGGGAATCAAAGGCGCGGCGGAGGGGCGCGGTGTCGTCGCACCGCACCGGACGACGAACACCGCGGCCGGTTCCGGGCCGCGGCGGGACGAGAAGACCGGTGGCCGGGCCGCCGGCTTCGGAAGCCGGAAAAAGGGGACCGGTTTGCCGGTCCCCTTGGAGAAAAACCGGCCGGCCGGAAGGTCAAAGGCCGGGGGAATTTAATTCCCCCGGCCAGCGCTCAGAAGCCACCCCATTTCATTGGGGGGGGGGGTTTCTTTGAGGGGGGCAGGCAGCCCCCCGGTTTCCCTCAAGCGGGCCCCCTCAAAGGGGGGCCGGTTCACCAAATGGCACGGCTAAAAGCCGCGCCACCATGCTGGAAGCGGGGGCTTAGCCCTCCCCCCCTGCGCGTGACCCCAGTGGCGGCAGGCCGCGCCGTCGCTGGCCGGGCCGCGCCGGACCGCGCCGCCGCGCCGGACCGCCGCCGGCCGGGCCGGGTCGGACCCGGGTCGGGGCGACCCTGTTCGGGCTGACCCAGGGGGGAGGGGGGGTCGGGTCGGGTCGGCCCGGACCCGGACCCCCCGTTTTCAAGACAGATTCGGTCTTTTGGCCATAACATGAGCCACGGACCTCCGATTGACGAACCGTCTACGGAAATGCAATCCTTGGATAGAGACGGTCGTTTCGGTATATCGCACTCAATGTTTCGGAATACTTTGAGTTCGGCCGGGTTGGTTTGTTCACGAAACCAACCGGGCCTTCGGAGCGGAAACGCTCATATCTTGAGCTACGGACGTCCGATTGACGTGCCGTCAGCTTTGTTGTGTTCCTCTTAGTGAGACGGATCTTTTGGCATACTCCGCCCGAGGATTGGACGCAGGTGGAGTACGGTCAGGTTGGTTTTGCCTTAAAAACCAACCGGGCCCCTGGGACGAAAATGCCAATAACTCTCAGACCGGGCGTCCGATCGACGCGCCGTCTGTTGCGTTGAGTTCCTGTTGACGATACAGAACTTTTGGATACATCAACTCTGGACTTTGTGACAGTTGATGTATCAGCCTCTCGGCTCGTGGAGCGGACCCTCCTGTACGAGCTTGCTGTGTGCGGGAACCCTAGTACTGGCTGTGACTGTTACTGTGACTACTACTGCTGCGACTATTACTGTGACTACTAATGCTACGACTGCTACTGTGACTGCGACGACGACAGTACAGAGATCATGTGTGGATTCGACGATGACAACTACAACACTCAGTGATCCTACGTGGATCCGTGCTACAGGTCATGTGTGGGCCCGATCCTGTGTGGGTCCGATCCTGTGTGGGTATTTGCGCTCAGCGGTCCTGTGTGAACCAGCGCCTACAGGTCCTATGTGGGCCCGATCCTATGTGGGTCTTTTGCGGGGGTTAGTTACCTATCGATCCTTCGTGGGTCCGACGACTTAGATGGATCAGAGATCATCTTTATCGTCCTTTGAAGAAGTATACCTGTGTGAGCTGAATCCTGTTGCTTTCCTGTGTGGATTGTGTTGTGCTATCCTGTGTGGATTACGTTTTGCTTTCCTGTGTGGAATACGTTTACTTTCCTGTGTGGACTGAGTTGTACTTGGGCTCGGAGGTTGGAGCGTATTTGAAATTGATGACTTAGGTATATATATGGGAATATACCTAAGCAGTGTCGGTTGTTACTTCGTGATTGTACCTTTCTTTTTGGTTTATCCTTTGTGGATTTTGAGAGACCTTCAGGGGTCTCGGGGTCCCTACTGAGTAGCTTATACTCACCACTGCACGGGCTTTGCCCGCACAATGTTGTGTTGGTTACAGACGACGGACAACGTTGATCTTAGCTGAGGCTTGCAGAGCAAGACGGTACCTGGAGGTGGACCACTAGGCGGGACGTGTTCGGAGCGGATGACGGGAACCGTGGAGCAGTGGAGCTATCTGTACCCACCCTTCAGGTGGGATCTCTAGTGGACAGCTCAGTGTAGCGGCTTTTACTTACAGTTGTTGTTTTCCCTTTCGAGTTGTACTTTACTTTTAGTTTGGGTTTGTATACTGGCCCATTTACTTTTCCGCACTTTCAGTTGTACTTTTTTTTTACTTAGTGTTTACTTTCCGCTTGCTTACTCTGTGGTGTTTGTTTACATTACAAAGGCAATGCCTTCCCTTTTTATCGGGATTTACGCCTTGGTGCTAGTCGCCAGCCCTGGCCTATGGAAGTCGGGCATGGGGTAGTCACGGCACGGACCCCGAGGGCAGGTCGTGATAAGAATAATAAGAATTTAAAGCAGGAGTTTCTGTTGTTACCTCAGAAGTGTTTGTCATAAAACACATGTTTCCCTTATTTCTGTGTTCAGTTTCAGAAACTTCAGATTCAGTGGAGCTATCCTCAAAAGCACTCCAAGTAGCCTTCATGGATTTCTTGTACTTGTTGTCCTTGTATTAATATTTCTTCTTGTACTCTTACTTTGGACAGTCTGCTTTTATGTGTCCTTTCCTTTTTCACTCATAGCAGACAACTTCATTACTTTTATCTGGCTTTTTTCAGTCCTTCTTCCAATGTTCATTGTTTTCATACTTTCCTTTGTAGATTGATTTTCTGAAAAACTTTTTCATCCTATAAAACTTCTTAAACCTTCTGGAAATGTGAGCCATTTCAGCATCACTATCAGAAGCACCTTCACTGTCTTCACAGCTTCAACTCTCGTTTATAGCCTGAAGTTTCTCCTTATCCTTGTCCTTTGAAGTTGAAGATTTGAAAGAAACAAACATTCTTCTAGGTTCATATTCTTCTTCTTTGTTTACCTTGAGTTCTTCCTCATACACCATAAGCTTAACAATGAGTTATTTAACAGGTAGAGCAGCAATGTCACATGACTCTCTGATTGAAACATATGTGCCTCTCAATCGGTCTAGTAAACATCTCATGATTCTCATAATTTGTTCCTTTACTGGAACAACTTTTCCAAGTGAATTCAATTTATTGACTATCTCATTAAACCTGAGATACATGTCAGAAATATGTTCATCAGTTTTCATTTTAAAATTATCATATTTAATAGTATAAGTATTTAATCTCATTTCCTTAACATTGGTTGTTCCTTCATGAGAAACAGCTAAGGTATCCCAAATTTCAAAAGCAGTTTTACAAGCAGAAATTCTGTTAAACTCCTCATCTCCTAAAGCACAGTACATGTCATTCATGGATTTATAGTTACTATTGTCATCATTATTTGTAGGTTCATCCCAAGTGGATATAGTAGCAGTGGGAAGTTTATATTCTAATTCTATGGCAGTACATATATCAAAACCTAGGCTTTCTAAATGAATTTTCATTTTAAGCTTCCATTGGGCATATTTGGTACCATTGAAGAAAGGTGGCATGTTAGTAGCAGCACCCTCTAGTCTATTATCCATAACTAGATTTTAGAAAGACAATTTAAAGAGAAAAAATTTAGAACTAACAGGAATTTAAGATCTTTAGAGATGCAACTAAAATCACAGTTGAAAAATAGAGTATTTCAAAAATCTTTGCACAAAACAAAAAACAAAAAAACTAAATACTCTAATACCAAATGTTGGTCAGAGTGGACACTCAAGAGGGGAGGGGGTGAATTGAGTTCCAATTAAAATTTATATTAAAACATTGTCTAGTTAAAATCCCCTGATTTATAAAATAAGTTAAACTGTAGTGAATTTATACAGATTGTAAATGTTCACTTATCTTCTCAAAGATTGATTAGGTCTCAGTTAGTTTAACCACAAGATCAAACTAACTTTTGAAAATAATGTACTGATTTACAATAATTGTAAACACCTGCTAATCTAACTATCAAAGTAGCTTCAAAATAATTTTTTATTTTAAAGTAATAGCAGCAGAATAAATATAATATATATCGTATACATTAAACATAAATAAAAGACTCACAACAGATATAACAAGAGGTTCAGTCTCAAGCCGAGACTTAGTCCCCTCAAATATATATAAGAAATTGATCCACACCCTGGATCGGGGTTAACAACAGTTTTACAAAAACTGTCCAGGTTCAGGACCTCTACCACTATTATTCGTGGGAAACAAAAAAAACAGCAAACCAGCTGTTCAGGTCACACACGACCTCTACCACTATCCCAGTGGGAAATAAAAGATGTAAGGGTTTGAGTGAGGATTTACAGATCCTCTGGTTAAAGTTCAGGAGACAGTGTGTGTGTAAAAATACAGAAGATGACACACACTGCTCGAAAAGTAAATAAAGAATCACAGACCAGAGATGTAGAGTTTAGAAATGGCTCTAGTGGTTGTCAATGTTGCTCTGGACTCGTTGGATTGAGCAGGAATGCTTTAGAGTCCTTCTCTATTTTTTCTATTGAAAAATAGAGTGTCGTAGTTCTGCTTGTGTTCTACAGTCTCTTGATTCGTCGTGTGTTCTTCAGAAATTTAGGATTCGATGTATGGAACTTCTTTGAGAATCCCTCATTGTGTTCATCACAGTTTTTCTCCAGATTGTTCTTTTGTTCCGAACAGAGCTCGCATGTATTGTAGTATATGTGTCGAGACGTGTCAGGCGTGCGCGCGTGCGTGCGTTCGTTCGTTCGTTCTCTTATTCCTTCTCTAGTGCAGATCAATCTTCTTTATATTCCACGATCTCTGGCAGTAGGAATGATTACCTTTTCATCGGTACGAGATACGGTTTCCTGTCAAGCCAACAACTAGCATTAAATAATATTAATTTCATTAAAAACAACAAATATGACCGTTAGCATCACTTAAAATAATATATAGAAAAACTTAAGAAACTGTGCCACAATGATCATGGAAACAGTGTCTTCTTCACGGTGTCTGATCACGGTGTCTGGTCAAGGTGAGTGGTCACAGTGTCTGGTCACGGTGTCTGGTCACGGTGTCTGGTAACGGTGAGTCCTTCACAGTGAGTCTTTCACGGTGTCTGGATTACAATTTCTGGTCACGGTGTCTGGTCACGGTGAGTTCTTCATGGTGAGTCTTTCACGGTGTCTGGGTTATGGTGTCTGGTCACGGTGTCTGGGTTACGGTGTCTGGTCATGGTGTCTGGTCATGGTGAGTCCTTCACGGTGAGTCTTTCATAGTGAGTCTTTACTTAGACAAAAAAAATCATTATTTGGACTAAGACAGTGGTATGTAGAATATGAGTTAAGGTTACTCTTTAGAGATAATAAATGAGAGAATTGTAATTATGCATAAAACATGTAAATAGTAATTAACATCCATAATATTTGTTATTATAAAAACATGATATGCACCTTTTGTTGAGTTTGAACAGCATTAGCAAGATGTGCAATGAAGATCAAGATTAATTAACAGTAATGAGATTTGTGATTATTAAAACATTATTAACACATGAAGAGTCCAACATACACCATATTAAATAAATTATTTTTATAAAATTAAAGTATGCCTCAAAGAAGTGAAATTGAGATGAAATCCCCTAGAAAGATCATGTAATTATTGTGGGGATTAATTAATGAGTTGATTGTGTGTATTAAATGTAAATCCACATTAAAAAAGTATAAAAATAAAATAAAATTATTAAATATAACTACACGCATAATTTTAGATTAACATAATCAATGTCGTAGAAGTTTAACCCAATTAATGGAAATTAGGTTAATAAATCCTTTACCATATGCTTCTTTTTGGTCGAAAATGCACTAACCTCATGTATAATGATTTTAAACATGTCATTATTTTTTTAAATAACCATATTAAGGTTTATAATATCATATATAATCTTTTTATATCATAAAATCACCAATTTTTTATTTATCTTTCATTATTTTCATTGTTTTCAGTGTTAACTGTATTTTTTTCTGCTGCAGGATTAATTATGAAAGATTCAATTGGTGGGAATATTATATAGTTCCTCCATATCCAGAATAATAATTATTAAATAATTATCAAATTTATTTATCACTTTTACTTTTATATAAAATAATGAAATATTTATTTGGTATATGATGTGTGTTATGATCATATAGATGGTAGATCGTATGTACGCATGAGTAAAGTTTCCATTTTGTAATGACCATTATAAAAGAAGGTAAGTATTTTTTTTATCTTTAAATAATTATTATAATATCATTAGAATATATTATTTCATTAAATATACTTATATATATCAGCCGTGTGTTTTGGAAAGGAAAGGAATGTTACATCGCTTCGTGAAGGTGATAGTCCACACATACATGAACGATGTTATAATTTTTCTGTGTAGGAAAGAAAATGATATATAATATTTTAATAAGGATAAATATATCCTAAATATAATATTAATTTCATTTATATTTCATATATTCATTAATTTTATCTCATATTACTTCCATGAAAAGAGTTTGTGAAAAATAAACCACATCGCTTCACAAGGCAGTAGTCTGCTGTACACATGAGCTATATTATTGTATCCCCATAGGAATGCAATGAAAAAAAGTATAATATAGTATAATGAATCCATAATCATAATTATGTTATAAATAATATATATATACTTAATTTACTTCATCATTCCCAACTGTGAGAGGTGGTAACAAGAAAAATGGATGACATTTGTTCGTGTGGACGTAAGCCTCTGTACACACAAATGATGATTCAGTAACCAATTTTAAGGAAGTAAGAATTTTTTTATAGCATGATATTAAAAAAAATTATTTTTATATTGAATATAATAATGTCTTTATTTCATCAAGTTTTTATAATAATTTAAGGAGGTGGAGAAAGAAATAAAATAAGGATACCCATTTAAGAACGTTACTAGTTCTTCAGGTATCCTCATTGGTTTTTCACTATAATCCACCGTAGGATGGATTTCTGGATAATATAAAAACAATACCTTGAGAAGAGGATTTTTTGGAAGTAATTTGGGACGATCATGGATAAATTAAAATGGTATGATGATGTGAAGAATAAATGAAAGGGGTGGACATTTTAAAGTGAGGTGAGTGGAACACTTATAATTTTTAAAACAAAAAAAAATTTCCCATGTTTTTAACATGTAAAAATGGAAGAAAATGAAGTATTATAGATATTTATACATCATAGAGTTGAAATGTGGATGTCAAATATTTTTATACAGGTCTTTTGTTCATTTAATTCTTTATATTTTTTGTTTTAGCTACTAGTAAAGCGATTTTTACTATAACTATAGTAAATAATTTTTTATATTTTCACTATTCAAATTGGTCAAAAATTAAATTTATGTTATTATATAATATAAATTCTTCTTAATTTTAATATTTAATACATTTTTTTAAATTCCATTCATAAATGTGTAAAAATGTAAATTAAAAATAACCACATAGATGTGACGAGAAAGAAGGTTATCAAAGTAGAAGTGTTGAAATGTTTATAAAGTTTTTATATCACAATTTCATATTAAAATGTTTAAAATGACCTAAATTTTACTAATATATATATAATTTAAAAACTATACATTAAAACCAACTACAAATATAACATGAAATTATATTAAAAGGAAGTCTGCATTTATGATTCAGTTTTTTGAGTATTTTGAAAAAAATGAATCATTTCAGAAAAATCCATAACATTTAATAGATGATAATATTAATATTCTAATTTTAAAAATTAATGTTCATTTTAGATAAAAAATATTTAATAATTGGTAAGAATTAATATAACCTATCCGTGCGAACTACTATTGAACTGTCTCTTTGAAAACAAATATTTTTCGAAAACATTTCTTTTACATTCAAATGATTATTATTTTATTTATAATAAATAGATAAAAATAATTTTAAATATTTTTATAGTATTACTAATACCATCCAATTTAATTTATTCATTGTAAAGTTATAATATATTACAGTTCATTTCGACACAGGGATGCATGTTTTACATGATATCGAAGAGATTAAATTTAAGAAAATATATTTCTTTTGTTGTTTATGCTTGGTGTTGCATATTTTTTATATTGTCAAATATATTGTTCTTATTTTAAAAATTTTGGGGTTTACATTATCCCCCCTTAAATATATTGTGTCCTGATAATTTATACTTGACCTCAAAAATCAATGTTTTTATATTTGATAATTCATTGGATGGAAAACCTATATAGTAAAAGTTTTAATAAAAAAATATCATAATTAGAGATAAATGGAATTAAAAAAAGATCATCTAGAATAATAAATATCACGGTATATAACTAGGATAACATAGGTGTGAATTCAAATCATGGACATTGAATAGAATTCTAATTACCAATGATTAATGGAGAGTGATAGAGGTCATTGACCATTAGAAAGTGGTTGATCTAGAGAAGGTTAACGACCTGAAAACTATAAAAATATATGTTAAAAAGCTAATTTAAATCATAAAACCGATTGAAATAATTATAAAATTCTATTTGAAGACCCTTTTTCTTAAATTTTATGAATTTTAATAATATGATACACTTAATTTATTTCATTTAATTTTATAAACACAATCTCATACTTTTCTTGTTCTATGATCACTTCCTAATAATTGATTACTGAAATAATTGAAAAATTAATACTATTATACCCGAAGAACTAAAATTAATTTTTAACAAGTCCCAAATACATAAAATTGTTAGAAATATTTCTTTCTACCTCAAACTATTTTCTAAAATCAACATGGTTATCATAGATTATCTAATGTAATAAATTATCCTCTAAACCTCAAAATTATCACCAATGGTTAAATATTCATTTTTATTTGTAAAATCATTTAACTAAAAACAATGATATATTAAATAGAAAATATCACAGGCTAGTGGTAGGCATGAAATACTTATCATCCTTCAGTCATCGGTTCAATACTCACATCCTTTCTAAACACGACATGTTTTCATTTATCGTGATAGTATTATTTTTTAAAAAATAGTTTAATATAATTCCTATAACCATCTCGAAAAAAATATGGTGGGAATCATCGAAATGTAATTAATCATTAAATAACCTTTAGAATATGGTCTTCAATATAACCTTTTCCCCGCAAGTCTAATTATCATACTAGAATAAAATTACAATGTCATTAATGATCATATTAACACTAAATGTTATTAGTGACTTTAAACTTATTTATATAAAATGTAATGAAATTATTCCTCAATTAAATTTTTCACTAAAAAATATTCCTTCTATTAATTTCTACCAAAATGTCATTAATATTGTTATTCTACCATCACATAAATCCCAAACATTTGTTTTGGAATTTTTAATATTGATTTGTCTAGAAATAATTGACCCATGATGGTATCCATAACAATTATATTAATAAAGAAATTTATGATTCTAAAATATAATATAATACTTAAATTTTTCAGGATGATTATACAAAACAATCATTGGTAAAAATAAATCTATATTATAATTATAGAATCCCAATAAATATTTTAAACATTTTATTTCATCATAGTTATTTTATTAGTCTAGGAATATATTTATATCCTTTCTTCATACTCCCCATTTTTTAGTTAGTAATGATTTTCTTTATTCAATTACTTTCCACACATAAATCATTTCCCCATTACAGAGAGTCTCCTTCATGGGTTCGTCCAGGAACATTTATCACATTAATGAAACCAATCCTTCTTTCCTCAATTGTCTCCATCATTGAAGATATTAGTTAAACCCCTCATTCTATTATTTGGTGATATTGGGTATCAGATAAGGTAAAGGTTGTTTATTATATTTCATGATAAGTAATTGGAAAAAATCATAATATTGTTCACTCTTATCATTATCCAACATGGTGGATCATATTCACCACATTATCCTACAAGTTAAATGTTAACACGATTTCTTCGCGTTCCATCCATTGAATAAATCAAAAAATAGTGTGATAAAGAATAATAGTAATTGGAAAACCATAGAATCACTAATAGGATATTTAACTCATTAAAAATTATATTCATTTCATGATATAATAATTTTAACCTAGTATAATCATTTTTATTATCTATTCATATCCTTCATAATGATTTGTAAAGAAAAATTGAATAATCTACAGAATATCACCTGATAGTGTCAAAACATGTTCATAGTAAGGCCCATTTTCATGCACAATGTGACTATCGAGTTGAGGCCAATGTGACATTTTATGAGTTATTTCTCTTAACTACCTATATTACACAACCACATCTCGTTGTAGTATCCAGACAAGGATGTGTTCCAAAAAATAACATCATAATCATTACATAACCAAAACATTAGTATTTTCATCTATAGTTATCCTCAGTGTCTATCATAGGTTGTGCTCAATAACCATTTTTTTCCTTAGTATAGTATCTACGGTATCTATTGAAACTCATCTGATACCAACTGTATTGACATAGTACCTAGTTTCTCAAAGCCAATGTACAATTTTTTAAATTATCATAATATTTAGTAGTATTGATAGAGGAGATATATACTTGAGTTTTCAATTATATTTGAAAGAACAAATTACTACAATTTTTTTCCTGAATAATTTTATTCCATATAGAATTACATGAAATTTAAATCATAGTAATCTTCATGGATTCATGAAAAAAACTATGGCGAGCTAAAATTTTCAATTAGAATTACATACAACAAAATACATTCTAATTAAAAAAATATCATTATGTAAAGGTAATTAATTTAACAAACATTCCACGTATTCAATAACTTGAAAAGGAAGTGTATCCAATGATAATATAAATATAAAAATCTTATGGATAATAAAAAATATATCAAGGTATATATTTGAAAATATATTCCATTTAAATAAATTGATTGTCATGAAAATATAATGCATTATCAGTATGAAATTAAAAATAATTGAAAACACATTTCATCATATCAGAAATTGAGAATGAAATAAATCCAAAGATAAAAATATTTCAAAAATCTCTTGTTTAATAATAAATGAATTCTAAATGAAGGAAATACTAAGGTGTTAGATTTTATGAACATCAGATCATGATACCTCTACCATTATGACCTTTCACAAGACAATATCAAACTATGGGGTACAAAATCATCTTTTTTGGTTGACTAATTTTATGAAATACTACTAATCCACCTCAGGAGACTACAAATACCTAAAGAGGCTATCTATTTTTGGTACCAAACAATGTCTTCATACCCAAATCATTCCTCATATATCAATTAATCAATTTAATGCATAAATAATGTGTCATATCCTCAAATATCTATATTGGGGAACAACATTGAATTTATCAATATTTCCATATATAAAATAAAAAAATTAAATTTAAAATAATTTTTAAAGAAATGATTTATGATTTATGAAATTAAAATATCCTTGATAAATAATACAGTTATTTTTTGGAAATTAAATTTTCACTGTAAAGTGAATAAATCGAGGGAATGTTAATGATTACAAAGATGAATAAAAGATGTAAATATAAATACTTTCCTTGGTCTAAATGAAAATAAACAATATATATAATGAATAAATATTTAAACAACACAATATATACCTACTGGACGAAAAATAACATGGGTTTTCATTAACGAATATAAACATCATAAAATGATCTTCAGAAACAATATCGAGGAACACATCCTTTTCATTATAAAAATAAAATTTTAAAACTGAAATCTCTAAACAAATATTGAAAATAATTATATTATAAAATAGTCTTTGAATCTTATAAAATAATATTTATTACATTTTATTGGTCATGACTGACGGAAATTCCATTAATTTCTTAAACATTGAAATAAAGACTTATTTAACTTTTTTGATAAAAGAAAAAGATGCATTATTTGGAAAATGAAATAAAGATTAATTTCAATTAATTATTTAAAAATTTAAAATGGGTAATAATTTCTTCAATAATTCATTTGTAAATCGTGAAAAATATTTTTGAACACATTTTTGTAAAATAGGTTTTTGAAGAAAAACAATTTCTGACAAATGAGAATAATTATGTATGATTTTCATATAAACATTTTCTCAATTATTTTAGGTAAAAAATAGCGGAAAATTGTACCACTACTTTAAAATTTTATAAATAAATTAATAAGTTTAAAATTATAATTTTTTAATTATACAATTATTTAATAATTCTCTTCAACTGAAATTCATCAATAAGCAATCTCAATGGGAATGAGATTGAGAAATAAACCCTTAGAGTGATCATAATGTTGAAGTGATAATTACTCAATAAATTTATTATGTGTATCAAATATATATTCTCCTTAAAATGTAAAAATAAAATAAAATATAATTAAAATTCATTACACACATAATCATAGAATATACAGGTTGGAAGAGAAGTAATATAACCAAATGAAAATAAAGTGAGTTAATAAATTATTTACCACTTGGTAACTCTCAAGTAAAAACCCCTTGGATGAAATAATTAAAATTTATAAAACAAATAACATTAATTATTAATGAGTCATGATATTACATGTAAAAGGGGCATTATATACACTATGTAAATATAATTAGGTGTATAATATTACAATATGCCTCAATGAAGAGAAATTAAGACGAAGTTCCTTACGAAGATCACGTTATTAATATGGGTAATAATAAATGAATAAATTACGTGAATCAATAGTAAATACACATAATCTAATGGGAAATTAAATATAAAATAATAAAATTTCATTACCCATATAATCTTATTATGAGATGATCAATAAAATTGATGTTTAACCCAACGAATAGAAATTGAGTTAAGAAATCCATTATCTTACAATAATTTTTTGTTGAAAATGAATTAATAACATGTGTAATGGTTTTAAAAATATTATTATTTTATAACAGAACCATATTCATATTTATAATATCATATATGACACCTTAATAACATCCTACCACCCTTTCATCAATAATCTTTAATGAATTTAATTTTTTCTGGTGCTAGTTGCCTTGTTTTCTTATGGATGTTTTGTTAGGAAATATATTATTTTTGTGAATATTATATTGATCAATAAAATAAATAATAATAATTAACTAATTATTATATTTATGAAGTAATTATAATTTTAATACCAATAATAAAGATGGTTTTGAGAAAAAATTTATGTTATGATCATCGAAATATTAAGTCGTACAAACATATGAGTAACATTTCCATTTTTAAATGATAATTATATAAAAGTGGTAAGTAATATTTTTTACATCCAATAATGATAAAAATATCATAAATATCATATTTCTTAATTAAATATACTTATATAAATCATCCATGTGGTGTTGTGATGAAAAGAGAGTCATATCACTTTGGGAAGGCAGTAGTCTATGAAAATAGAAACAATGTTAGAATTCTTCATTGTGAGGAATAACTAGTATATTATACTATAATAATTTTAATTATTTCATTTATACCTGAAATATTTCATTTATATCCCATATATTCATGAATTTTATCGTTATTATCTTTCAGGTAATGTGTTAATTATAAACGGATCACACCACCTCACATGGGGGTAGTATGTTGTACACAAAAACGACATTATCATTTCTAATAAAAATGGAATTTTTTGGGGTATTTATTATATAATGACTCCATAGGTATAATTATGGTATAATATATATATATTTATATATACAATTTATATACATATTCATACCCAACTGTGAGAGGTGGTAATGGAAACAAAAATGACATCTGTTTACGAGGCGGTAGTCTTCCGTACGCAGGAATGATCATTTCATAACCCATTTAATAGAAGTGGGAATCATTATATATCATGAACATAAAATAAAAAAATCTCAATAAATGGAAGATATACAATTTGTTACATCATCATGGTTTAATAAAAAACATAGGAGGTGGATAAGGAAGTAAAATAAATATGCTCATTAGAGATTGTTTAATCTACATTGGGTACCATCCTTTTGTTTGATAAACAAACCATCCTAGGATGGATTTATTCCAAAAAAAGGAATCTATGAGAAGATAAGGGACGTTATGAATTTATTTGTTTTGGACTTGGATGAACTAAAATTGGTTGAAGGAGATATGAAGAGTGGAGAGGGGGATATCTTTTATAGGTGACGTGAGTGGAACACTTGTAATTTCTATAAAGAAAAAGGTTTACCCATATTTACCACTTGTCAAAATTGGGAAAAAATGTTGTATTATTCAAGCATAGATAGTATAGGTTATAAATAGGGTGATAAAATATATTTTATTCACGTTTTAAGGTAATTTTAACCTTTATATTTGTAGTTTATCCCTCTAAATCCATTTTTACCTTAACTATGGTAAATAATTATTACTGTTTCACTATTCATTTTGGTGAAAAAATATTTTGAAATCATTATATAATATAAATTAGGATGATTAAAAATATTTAATCTATTATTTAATGTTCTATTCACAAATTGGAAAAAAATTATTTTAAATTAATACTGCAAGTGCCATGGGAAAAATAGTTTTCTGAGAGTAAATTTGGAAAGTTTTAAAACATTTATTTTTTCAAAATTCAATATTAGAATGATTAAAATTTCCCAAATTGTATTAATTTACATATAATTTTACGAAATAAAATGTACATGTAATTAAACATATAATTTAAATTTATGGATAATTTAAACGAAAATCTAGTTTTCAATTAAAATTCAATATTTTTCCCTATTCATCAAAATATTAAACCTTTCAGAAAAATATTAACAATTAAACATAATATAATTTCTATATGATGATTTGAAAAAATATTTTAATTTTATAAAATAAATATTCTAGAATTTATGAAAATTAATTTTAAATTTTGTGAACAAAGTGTGATTAAACTATCTATTATAATAAAATACATTTTTTAAGAAAAAAAATTTTCTTTTAGATTTTTGTTTCTAATAAATAGTTAAAATATATTTTTTCTATTTTATTTAGTTATATTATTAATGGGTAATTTATCATCTATGTAATAATGGTATACTATATTACAATTTATTTGGATTGAGGCTGGGTGTTTTTAAACTTATTGAAGAGATTAATTTAATGAAATATATACCAAAATTGTTTATACTCAGTGTTTTTGTTTCATATTCTATATAATAAATTTTTATTATTTTATAATTTCTTGGTTTTATACTTAATGACTCAGAGATTTTCATGGAGTTATTGAATTGATGTGATGTTTCATTTTCTTAGAGAGAATGAAAAAATATAGGTTTGGAATTTATTTTTAAAGAACCTAATCTCCCTAATATCATTACTAAGGCCATGTAAATTATTATGTATGATAATATAAATTTTTTACTTGGTTTTATCGATATACAAATTTATTTTTTTCTGGAATATATTTAGGGGTACTGTTAGTGATTTTATAGGAATAAATATTTATATTTTCCTGAAATTTGAGATTTTTGGAATTAATTGTTTAAATTTTTATTTCGTTATTTTTTTAAATATTTGTTTATTATATTAATTTTATGGGACTTATCATATATAATATATGATATTAACATATCATTTAAAAATTAATTTTATATAAACTATTATTCTATAAATTGGATTTCATTATTCTTCCTAAACATCTTTTCAAATTATACTCGATATATAGTGGTTGTGAATCATATGTTTTGAAAAAACAGAAGTATTTATAGTAGTTACATGACCGTTGTTTTTTATAATAATTATGAATATTTTATACACTATTTCCATTAATTTTAAGGAAATAAATTTTCTTCAAACACTATTTATTCATGTATTGGATGTTTATCCTTTTGATAATTTCAAAAATGGGGATAAGTTTTTTAAATTATACCTTTTTTTATAATTATTAAAAAGGGGTTGAATATTTATTGGATATTTGATCATATCTAGGATTATATAATTACTATTATATACCTTTTTCTCTTAAGAGTCTTAATACTTTGACTTATTTAGAAATTAAACTATGCTTTATCTTGATTAGATCATAATGTTTCTTTGCTTAAAATATCTTTTGAATTCTTCTTTTTATTGGATATTTCATGTTATTCAAGTAATATATTGAGTTCCTTGGATAAAAACATCATTTGCGTCCTAAAATATTATATAGTTTTTTACTATTCCCATATAGAAGAATCACGTATCCCTTTCTCTAACATAGCTAATTCATGTAGCCAAATCTCCCACATAGGAAATTTACTTTTCATCACAAAGTCGATTTCCCAGAATTAGTTACTTTATATATTATGGACATAACCTAGGATAAAGTAATAAAATATTACTTATTATTATTGATAAATATATTGATAAATATTATTAGTATTTCATTAGAAGACATGAATTTAAGACTCAGTCTCTATCACGTGCTCAATTAGGTTATAAGTCACTAAATTTTATTTGTCTGAATTCTATATTTTCTCAAAACTATATTTCTAATGTATTTTGATTAAAACATGATATGTAAGTGTCTAATTATATTTATTATTTATTCATTGAAAATATAATGAAATTATATTATTATACTTAAACTATTATTAAATTAAATTATTTAGTTTAGAAGGTATGTTTAAATTAAATAATTATATTGACAAGATATTTAGAAATTTCCCGAAATGGCTATGTTAAATATGATATGTTAAAGAACTATATTAATCAACTAACATGATTCACATACATATATTTCATACATTAATCCCCTTATGTGAATAATATACATAGATTTGGCTATGTCGATTTTATTAACTTTAGAAAAATGTCAATGTGAAAATCACCTATGTCGACTTCCTATATTGTAATGTGAATTTCTATAGAATATTGTAAAACCTATAAATATGTTTTGTTTTCTGTAATATTTTACATATCAATTTTATTTAAATTATTATTCATATAATTAGTATTTTATTTATTCTATAACTACTCACTAATTTTTTACTATAAATGTGAATATTTTTTAAATAGTTTTATGATGAATTATAGAAGATTCACATGCGATTTAGAATGTATTAATATTCACACTGAAATTTTGTTAATTGAAATTTCAAGATACAAATCACATGAAATACAATGGGACAATACAGATCATTATCCAGAAGAATCCCAATGCTACTATTACATATTATTCCCTACATTATTAATTATTCAAATGAGTTCCACTATACTGGTTATTGTTTGTTTTATAAGATATCATGAAGGTATTTCATATTCAGAATTTTTAATTTACAAATTATTTACACATGGAATATTATTTTTTTATTAGATATGGAAATATGTGAATTTTTTCAATGAAGATTCTGGTACCTCTCTTTAATTACAAAAATTAATGAAGAAACATGCTTCAAACTCTATATATTTAGAGGTAAAAGAACAAGTATATAAAAAAGGATGATGATGATGCAATTTAACTGGACTATATATTTATTTTTCTGGGGTTCAATCTCTATACCCTTCCATCATCAAATCATTTGATCTGTTTCTACTAGATAATTTCTTGCTACATCAACTCTCAAACTATGAATCATTATCTGATTCTTTGGGTTTTTTAATTCTTCCCTTTCATTTTCTTCTATTTGTAATTATAATGAGTTGCACAACCCATTTAAAGGTAGGTAATTTTGTTTTGACTCCAAAATAAGTTAGGCAAGGGTTATGCCAATAGGGGAAAAAGAAGGTTGTTAGGGTTGTGCCCCATGGTGGAAAAATAGATGAGTTCTTGGGTTTAAGAATTCAAGGGAAAACCTATTTCTAATTAGGTTGTTACTCTATGTGAAAAAAATCATATTATGGTTTTAGTATATTGGTTATAGTGTTTCCCTTCACTCTTATTTTATGATTGGGGTGGATAGTAGACTAAGATCATTTAGATCAGAAAAACTAAAAAATATCCTTTATTAGTTTTTCTCATATTTTTCACTAAATTTTGTTTCATAAATCCAATATATCCTTTAAATATTTATATCTCAAAAATTATCATTATCCAATAACATACTAATCTAAAAACTTAACCAATATTTGTCTTATTCCAATGGTTGCATCCCATAAAAATGAGTTACAAAATTAAATGGCCTAACAAACATTATTCATTATAATATATTTATATAACAATTTATGTATAAAGTTTTATATAATTTAGAAGAAATATTATTTATAAAAACTAATTTATTTTTTAAATAATAGAAATTAACCCACTATATAAGATACTACATAATTGGAAAAATATCTACAATATCTCCAACTTATTATCCACATTAGATATTCTTATGACATTTTATACTTTTCATATATTTATTACCTGAGTAAATAGTAACATAGAAATGTACTGATCTCATATTCTCATTATGGGTAAATATAAGTGATACAATAAAAGATTATAAGTGAGCATTAAATGATCATATTGGTCTTATAAAAAAACCTAAGAAAATAATACCCATCAATTTTTATATCATGAATCATGGAATAAATTTTAACGTAAAATACAACATTTATAAAAAGCGTTGGTCAACAAATATGATCCATGAGATCATAGCATTGTCATTATAATAAGCATAAAAAATTAAACACCCTTCAAATATGGATCATACATTAGTATATGGATCATATATTTCATGATCTATAATAATATTTCCAATGCTTCCATTAAACTACAAAATAATCATGTAAACCTATCTCATGTGATAAAAAATCTTAACCAATTCGATAGAGGGAGATATAAGACCCCACCATCATTTCCCATAAATAAGATTTTGACTTAAAAATAAATCACTTATAACAAAATAAATAACACTTGGAATGAAAACCGGTTTCATATCCTTTTCCAAAAATTTAACAGAAAAATTAATGACCATTATAAAACCATGGAAAATAAGTGCGTATCTAATTATACTCGGAAACATTCAATGTAAATACCTTTCAAGGAATATAATAAAACATATTTTACTTACACAATATAAATTATTGGTATATATATAAGAAAATAATTTATCCAATAAATAGATAAATGAAATCTAGGTGAAAAAACATTAGTAAATAGAAGAAAAAAATTGGAAATTCACATGCGGAAAGAATTGGACGAAAAATTTGTTATATAATCTTTCAATGACTAAGAACGAAAAGGGAAGTGAGGAATATATTTTACGATAGAAAATAACTTACGTATGAAATCAAGATAATTTTAGGGTATGATTTCATTTAAACAATATATTTATCAAGGTAAATATATTACATAGTATAATGGAATAGAATAAAGTTACTTTATATTATATTTTTAAAAACATCAAAATTAAAATAATAAAATTCCTTGATATTTTGAAATAATTATAAATGAAATATTTAATCAAACTAAGATAAAAATATTTATTTAATAAACCATTATAGCATACAAAGAATGTTTCATATAAAATGAAAAAGTAAATACAATGATAATTTCAGACAAAACACTAAAATAGATTCTTTTTAACAAAAACAACCCAAATAAAAACATTTAAATGAAATTTTTTAAATTTATTTGAAAAGAATGGTATTTTTATAATGATTGGATTGAAATTTACAAATAAATATAGCGATATACAAAAAAAATTATATTTGATGATAAATAAAGGCCTAAAAATAAATCTCTTTTTATGTATATTGGAAAATAATTTTCTTAAAAACCACATATTTTTTTTAAAAATATAAAACAACCATTTCAAAAAAATATAATATAGAAAAAAGTCACATTAAAGAGTACCATAAGGGAAATAATTATTGTCATATTAGAATGAAAGATTCTGAAATTTCAAAATATTGTTAATAACATTTTAGATATCTTGATTTTAAAATATGGTGTGGCGAAGAAGCCATACAATTTGAGTGAAAATTAAATAAAATTTATTGAATGAGATAGATATTGAAATTGAATGTAAAATACCATGAATTGATGAAATTTTTTATAAATAATAAAAAAGTAAATGTATACACCATATAAATAAAATGTGGTTCATAATACACACGTGTCCCAATATTAGGAATATGAGACAACAAGCCCTTAAATTTTTTGAATTTTTGTGTCAAAACCACAATAGGAAAAAAACATGGAATAAAATATTTTATATCATGAAATATAATATAATAGAGATTAAAAATTTATGAAATTTTATTATTTACACCATACCAAAGAAGACCTGTCGAAAAGAAGAAATTTTTTCCAAGGACTGAAAAGTTGAGACAAGAACCCATAGATTCTTCTGAATTCAATCTATATATATGATCAGAAATTCAAATAATCAAATTAAATTAATTATAAACCTTCATAGAAACTATCATTTAAACGTTCATAGAATACTTTTTAATTTATATTTAATTATTTATTATAAATGTTTAATCATCTCTTATTTATTTCCTATATATTTGTTCTTATGTTTACAAGAATGTTAAATCCGTTTCAGCTTATTTAGGTGGTTTAACAAGAAAATATGTTATTTTAAAAATATTTATAATAATTAATATAACAAGTAAATAAAAATGGAAATACCTATTTTATTATTAACTTATAAATTTATTTGAATTTATTTTCCCATGTTCATCCATTATAGTGTTTTATTCTATTTTTCATGTTGGTGGTTTAACTAACCCAAACCAGAACGCACTATATGTCGATGGGTGAGTATGGTTAAGGAATTGTATAATATAGTTATTACATAATAATTTTGAAATTATTTCTATGTTTTAATTTTTTAAATATAATTTAATAGGTTTGGATACAGAAACAAAATCAATATGACAAACAAAAAACAATACCTCATGGAGGCGGTAGTCTGGACAATGAACAATTAATGATATTTATTGTTTATAATTGGATGGAAATTAATAAATAATGTTTATTAATTTAATATAATAAAAATAATTATAATAATGATTCCTAGTTCATTATATAAGTATTGTTATGATTGGGTTGTAAAAGAAAAAAATATGAAGAAATGTTATGTGGTTGATAATGTTCATATCAGAGAGGGGTAGATTTGAATGTAACATTTCTATTTTACACAACGTAAAGTTAGTATTCAAATCTAAATGGCAGAAATTTGAAACAAGAGGAGGATTAAGCGATTTTAGTTTTAAAATAACATGAATCGCTAATTTTGCGGACAACATTGATTTTGTAATGGGTTATTCTTTTAATATATTAACTTTTACTATAATATAATCTTACCTTAATAATTAATATTTAACCATAGTAAATAATTTCAGTGATAGAAAAAATAAAATTAGATCTTTTACCTAATATAATATATCTGATTTGTAATTTTAAAATAATTTTATCAAAAAAATTATAATGATGGGAAAAGTTAATTTTAATATAGACACATGTAATCATAAAAAACAGTTTTTAGAAATTTTAATGTTTTTATTATTTAAATATATTTACATGTAATATAGAATTATTATGGTTACTGAATTAAATAATATAAATTTTTTTATTATAAATCGCATTAAATTTATAAGGATTTTGTGAATTCCAACACTAAATATCACATTGAAAAATAATTTAGTCAATGAATCACTGAAAATAATATTTACTAAAGTTATATTTTTCAATAGTTCTTAAAATGTTTGAAACATGTTTTAAAATACTAAGGAACATTTTATTATTTATAAAATTATTAAATAGAATTATTTTTTTCACAAATAAATTTTTTGATCTTCTAGGTCATTACTATATAATGAAAAATTCCTAAAATTACAATTTTCGAGAAAATCTAAATTTTCAACTAAATCTAAATCTTTTCAAAAATAATCTCACACATTCATAATAATTAAATTTTGATATAAGGAATTAAATAATATAATTTTTACTATCAATTTTATAGTATACCATTTTTATATTTTAAAATTTTTATGATAAGTCAAAATTTAAAGAAACATAATTTTATTGAAAATAACCATTTCAATATTAAATAATATAAATAATTAATCTTTTAAAGGAATACATTTTTAATTTATCTCTATCATAATGTTTTCATCATACTATTATTAATAATCATCATAAAATATTTTTGGCATGTTTATATCAGGTGTTGTGTGTTAAAAAATATATAAAACATATAATATATTATAAAAAATATAAAATCATGGGTTTTAATAGAACCTGCCAATTTCTTTTTATATAAGTATGAATAAATAAAAAATAATTTTAATGGACATGAAATTAATGTTTGATTGGGTCTTGAAAATCAAAAAAAAACTCTACAAATATATATTTTCATAATAAAAGGAAATTCTTAAATACTACAACCAAAGTGCATTGAAGAATATGGTTACATGAGTATAATAAAGAATATTTATCCACATGATGATCACATTAACAATAGATCTGATGGGGACAAATAATGTGTTCTCAAATTAATAGAAAGGGTAATCTAATAATCAAAATTAATAAAATATTTATTTCCATGAATGTTTTAAATTAATCCATCATGAGTATCTGAAAATAGTCACCTTAAGAGTGAACTTTACAACGTTATTTTCTCAAATGACCATTTGGTGTGGGTACTAAGTTAATTTTATGAGTAAGGGTTCCTTTTTAATCAATAATCTATAACGTAATCGTTAGAAACGATTAACCTCTCAAAATTATCCATTATCATTTTAATGTATGAGTTCCCATTTATCAAAATAATATATCACCTTATTTAAATGTCTTGTTATTGATACAATATAGTAACTAATTAAATCATGAAGATGCATTATATTGAAATTAAAAAGTATATTTATTCAAAATAATGTGATCTCATCATAAAACTATACACATTTTCTTCTAAAAATACATTCATGTACCTTACCAACAAATATTCACCTCTTGGACAGATAATGATGGAAGGAAGATAATGATCATCGACTCCCACCTCTAGTAGGCATTGGGTTAGTCAAAACCACATAGATTATGAAAATCCCATATTTATAAGGCATTACAATATTTAATAAAAGAGGATTTGGAGATATGACAACCAGCCTCTGTGAAACACCATAAAATACTATAAAATTATCCCCAAAACAGCAGTTAATGTCGGAAAAATTGAATGAATTTAAATTAATGACTCCATGTAAATACCTAAATTTAGTTCTATGGAAGAAACTCAATATCAGCTCCAAAATAATATATTAATGTCTTAATCAGTCCTTAGAGTTCTCACAGAAATCGGAAATTTATTTTATATATACATAGGGTGGGAATAACATGTATACTCAGTAGGATCATACACATAGTCTCAAGTGAGAATCAGAATATACAATTATAATGAAGTAGTTGAAAATTAGAAGAAAAAATATTCACCTAGATAGTCCAACTAAAAAAACACCACAACATCATGGAATTCTCACCAAAACATACATATAATATAAATAAAATAACATCAAAATAATAGAATGAAAATGGGAGCCACAAGTGATTCCCCAAAGATTTTAGACTCACACACCCCAACATCAAATGTGTGGGGCGCTCATACCATCCATACATATCACATCACATATCCATGAATCTCAAATGTGTGTCGAGATGTATACATACATATCCTATCATTTTGTAGGGCCTACAATCCTATGTTAGCCTTCTCACAATCACATCACAATCTCATCAAATATACATGGTTTCAGGGTATCGTTAATGTAAAGGACAATAACATCATTCCATCCTCCCACCATGAATGACTTCCCCCACATATCACATCATAGACAACACATGGTATTCTCAAATACTAACTCTAATTGTCTCTAGGTAATTTCCAATTCTAAAATGTATCATCACTAGGTAATATCAAATACCAACCTATATCATCATTTGGAAAATCTCCAACCACAACCCATATAATCATTTCTACTAAAGTAAGAGTGGGGAATTGGGGTAATCCATCTATCTGAATCACCACTATCCCAGATGTTTGGGAAAAAACCTAGAACACAAAACATTTAGAAAATAGTAAGGTTATCTAACTCTGGTGGTTTATGTAGTGAAATAATATAAAATACACAATATATAGACATAACAGAACACCCATCCTACAATTTAACATAAATTACACTAGTATACTCCAAAACACTCCAACTGAACCATACAAAAACCCTCATAAACACTTCCACGACATAATAAAACACATTATACAATAATCACACAAAGCCCCATAATTCCACATTACACACTATGATCCACAATTTCTATACTTTAATTTTATTCTGTTAAATACCATTTACAATAAAATCCAATCAAATTTACATAGTCTATTCATCAAGATTCTAATTTATTTTAGTCATATACCACACATCAAAACCAAAAACAATTTATTCATTTATCCACCCATGTCATTTCATTTTCATTTTATCCATGGAATACCAACAAACTAATTTGTCTACACTAAAAAACAACCTACCCCTCTTACATCCAATGTTGCCACAACATAATATATACCAATCCTTCTATCCAAAACTCACTTATCTCACCGAAACAACGACACATCATAACCACTGCACACCAAAACCACTGAAAACCACAAAATCATGTTGTTTCATAGAATTCCCATCAACACATAACATCACATCTAATTTTCAAAATATTACTGAAAATTATTATTCAAGTGTTTTCATTTATTTTAATTATTTATTTCGAATAAGAGGTCTTAAGAAAATTCCAAATATCCATGGACTACCAATTCATTATCTATATATACATTCTTATCATTTTACTTAGGGTGTGACAAAAAATAAACACAACAATGGTCTCATATTCACATACACTAAAAACAATTATGTATCCAAACTACTTTAATTTTTATAAATGAATGCAATATTGTATAATCTTATATGTAATATCATAAAAAATAATAAACCATGAAATTTTTCCAAATTCCCATCAATTTTAGTCAATACAATTCATTATAGTCATTTTGTCAACAATTAATATACTCTTAAAATATGGAAAGGGAATACAATCCTGAAACAAGCATATAAATAGGGGGATAAAATGGATCCACTACCTCTAAGAATATTTCTTTGTTACTGTGAAAGTTATTGAAATGGAGAAGTAATAAAAGGATCAAAACTTTATTAGGGAACCTTAGATAGACATGATGTACACCAATATATGATAAAAATGTGTCCCACAACAGTATCTAATCCATGAAAAAATATCATTGAGATTTCCCTTGAGTAATCAGAGAACATATGGGCGAAAAGAGCATTTACAAAATGTGGATTTCAAAAGATCAACCTCTAAAATCAGTGGAGAAAATCTAGAGGGAATGTGATGGATGATCGTTTAAATGATCCTTGGGTTTTACTAAAAAACCATGATTAATAAAATAAATTATATTTCCACCATATTTATAAAAATTATAGAAGATGGAATATTCAAGGGTGAAATTGAGTTTCACATCAATATTTTTCATGATGCCCTCAAAATTTGGAACTGTAGTAAATTCATACCTAGAATTTTGGAAACTCATAACTCAATGAAAACCCATGGATTCATATAGTGCATCACCCCTGAATTAATTCACATCGTTAATTATTCATTTATTTGGTGAGTCAAATAAGTTCAAACCTCTATCCCAATGTTTCAAGCCATGAATTGGTGGCCTCTATGTTGTGAATCTACTCTCAAATAATCAATTCATAATCACATTTTGAAACACATGTTGATACATAATTGTAGCTATGAAGTCTACCAAATACTTCTCTATCCTCCCCTAAATGGATTCAACTCCAAAATTGATGTACCCAGATTATTGTTAGATCCCTTGGAAAGGGTGGAGTGAATCAATGATCCCTTCTTATTTTTTTTATATTTTTTTCAATTAAAACTCTTTAATTTTTTAAATCCTTAATCCACTCTTATTCTTTCTCTTAGTATTATATAAAATATTATAATAAATACAGAGTCACAGAACAAAAGGATTTATACGTTTTATTTCAAAGACCCACTCCTTTCCTTCTTTTTTATTCATCCCAACATGGATTCTCTACTATTATATTATAGTGAATTACAATGGATGATAATTATTCACACTATATATATCACTAATCCAAAAAAGTGTTTTTTATACTACATCCCATAGTCTTACTAGAATCCTCACCGACCTACTCTAAAATCTACCCCGGAGACATTTTCAACTAAGTCACGCAAGATTCTTCATGTTCTCGAATCCACATGAGAGACTTCCTACATTCGCCACGTTTGATCCATAATAGGATGATATGTTGATCTTCTTCTATGAGCTTATTGGATCACACAATCCCATATACAGATCAAGATCATTTGTTGTGACACTAGTCCTGCTCAAATAATTTTGATCACCCGTTCTTGATCAGTTTCCTCAGTGTATCAATACTCAAAATTTATATTCATTCTTCTATTGAAGAACACACCACAAATTATTGTGTGAAATTGGTGCACAAAATCTTCTTCTATATTTTATAAAAATGTTCTTTCACAATACAGATGATCTAATTGAATCCTAAAACACATTCACCTATAATATATATTCGTATGATCTATTACAAGGCTTTAGTATCAATATTATGTTCTATTAATATAGTGTGAAAAATTATATTATCATCCATTAAACAATTATGACATAGAATATGTATATTTTTGTGAACTATCTGCAAAAAATGCACTTCTTCACAAAATGATTTCCTCATTCAGTTACAATGTTGTATACTATCTGCAAATAAATTTTATTGATTTCTAAATTGATATTTTTACTCTCATGTATTACTTAAAACTGAATTTGTATTATTTTAATTTCTTCATGGAAATATCTAAACACTATGAGCATAAAATAATTTTCCCATAAATTCATTACCTAGAATCATAGTGAAAATTCTAAAATCATTGTGATTCTAAAAATATTTCACCCATCTATGATACAGCCTTCATCCATGATTCAACATGAGATTTATAAGAATATCTCCACTAGTTTATTTGTGCATATATCTTATGATAACATATTGAAAATATAAATCATTTTGAAGTGGGTTATCTCGACAATTGTTTTGGAAATTCCTCATCTAGAAACAACTATCCATGAAACGCAATCGTCAAAAAAATCATGGGAACAAGAAAAGAAATTTTAATCCATGAACCATACTACAGTTTCAAACCATTACCAAAAATGAATGTTGTCCGTAAACTCATAAAACATGAAATAAATGGCCACCCCATGATTATTTTCATGAAAAAACACCTCTTCTCCATGTCATCATCTGTGAATTCATGTCCTTTATGGTTGGATATCATATTTTTAATCATACGCAAACCAGTGTCATCATGATCTATTACTCATCATTAAAAAAATCAGTAAGTTGTTACATGAATATTTATTATCTATAATGCACATATCACCTTCCATTCATCACAAAACAATTTCAGGGATCCACCTTCACTACACACCATTCATTCACGAACTGAAATAGTATAAAAACACCTCCTCAAATGACCACTGTAAACTCATTGGAAATTGTTCTGTGGAACATGAGTTTATGAGTTCATGGTTATACAAACCCTATAATGTGAGGAACGTATTCCATGAATAATTAATTTCTATAATGAAGTTGAGATCTCCCATGAGATTCGATGAAGTACATTTGAATAGGGCGATCAGATCAAACATCCTCCATTCATTCCATTTAATTAATTAGAGCATGAATAGTATTCTTGTAATATAGTAAAACATAGAAATATATATGTGAAAGGGAATAGTTTATTAATCAAACCTTGGTCACCACATCCAAATATTTTCTTCCCTCTCTCTGTAATACCCACTACCATTCTCCTAAAATCATTACACCCCACATGATGGTGCCACCTCTCTCATTCCACCATCAGGTATGTGATCTACATGCCATATTCATCATCATGCTTGCCTCCATGCTATGCATCTTTGGGTAGGATCTCCCATGGGTGTATACCCTTGGTCCCCCCTATGGGTGGTTGCTGGCTAACTATGGCGGGATTCAATGGTGGGCCTTCTATTTTAATTATACTATCAAAAAAATATATTTCATGTGTAAATAATACCTCAATCAATAAAAAACCTCCACCATCACCTCTTCTTCCTCACACATTAACAACTTCTACTTTCATGGAAATTCATATCATCACACAAATTAATATTTTCAGGGTCTTTACCTGAGGAAAAAAATGTCAAATGTTCTTAGCATGTTACTTTAAGCATTAAAGAGGTGCCCAAAAAATTCCAAAACTTCTTACCAATAAGAACTATGCAAGTGTGCCATCCATTTCAATATAAAGAATAATTTTACAAGAATGAAATCCAATCCTATTAGACGAATTTGTGACAATTCTCCATGAATCGACACATCATCCACAACAATTCTTCAAGAATCACCAACCCAAGAATATTCAACTACTCATTTAATTCTTATATATATATAT
Source organism: Viscum album (assembly GCA_963277665.1). NCBI lineage: Eukaryota > Viridiplantae > Streptophyta > Magnoliopsida > Santalales > Viscaceae > Viscum > Viscum album. The sequence continues at coordinate 94,265,448 of OY728125.1, forward strand.
ATATTTACTTAATGATATACTGTCAAAATACAACATTAATTCATCAATCAGGAACTTCTTATCTTCAATCTTTTCATGTATAGTTTATATTGATACGAATTTATTTTATATAGTAAATAATTTTCCCCCATTAGTGAAAATAAATTTGAAGGGAAAACAACGTCTTCTTAACTCGTCTTTCTACTCAAATGAATCGTCACACCACCCATATGAAAATTTAATGAGATCATTTAATGGAGTAAATAACTCACATAGTTCTCATATAAAATATCCTTCATCTAATCATATCTATGTGTATATGGGAAAGCCATATATATAAAACAAGAATGATTAAACCGAGGTTGTCTAAGCTGTCCACAAATACCATGCATGTGAAATCATGCTCAGAATTTTCAATACCCCTTAAAGGGATGGTAAAAAATAAAAATAATCAATGAAATACTATATCCTACACATTTATTAATAAACACACCACTTGGTAAGACCACTTTTCATTTCCCAACATTGTGACCTTCTTGTCACCATCATCCACACACACTATTCATTAATACAAATTTGTTCTTTTTCAGAAGAAATTAAAATTTCTTCATCACAATCCTCTCTATATAAAACATTTATCCCATTTGTTCATCATCGCACTCCCTTTATTCATTCCTCATTCCTCGTAGTGATATGTTGAACTAGTATAAATATGTTTTATGACAAAACACTACACAACACTAGAAATATCATTTTATCCTTAATATTATAGATTTATAATCATTCAGATCTAAAAATTGTTGTTGTTGTCTCTTCATATATTTTTGAATTGGATGAAACCTTTTTACAAAATTATCCCATTATTCACTTTAAGATTAATTTTTCTCATTTTTTCTTTTGGTTTATCATATTTAGTCTTTTACCTCGGTATTTCTATGTTGCTAATAACATATATATATTGATATTCATTCGTTACATATTCAACCCTTTTATGTGGACTAAATATTCTCCATTAAGTTTAAAAGCATTGGGAAAGATTTATTTTATCTTCGTATAATTACTTTGAGATGAAAGACATAAGGATTATGTCTCAGATTTTTCTACATCTTTCACAACAAGTTTTTGTTCAATATCAATCCCTATTTTTTCATGTTCATCTATCTTCAACATATTTTTTTCACTCTTCTATGAAATCATTATTATATATTTTTATTCTTATCTTCTAGATGAAATTTCATCAGATTCTTTTAGTTTCTATTCAAACTCAGTGACATTCATCTCTTATTCTCTTATCTTGTTATGTTGTGTATCTTCTTTCCTGACAAGTAATTAAATTTCCTTCACCAGTATTCCTCTACCTTTGCTGATTGTAATTTTATTCTATATACTATCTTCTAGACAATATTTAAAATACCATTCAAGCTATGTTAACTCTTCAACTTCATCACCTTTGAATGTCTCTTTAACTGTGTTGGTTTTCCCTATAAAACACATCTACCTTCAAGATGGAAAATCATCTTCTTTCCCAATGTCAGATGATGATTCATCAATTTCCTTTTTATTAGATTTATTTTCATTGATTACATCTTCTTTTTTCCTATCATAGTAACCCTTTTTGTATTTCTTATATTTTTTCCGGAATTATCATTTTTCGTCATTATATTCACTAATATTGGATTTCATATTTGGATAAACCTTTTAAAAAAATTTCAAATCCAATGAAAATTGAAACAATTCTGTGGATTCATTTCTTTTATCTTATATTTATGTTATATATCATTATAAACAAGTTGCTCGTTGGATTATAGTCTTCTTCAGCTTCATTATACTAAAAATCACTTGATTTTTGTTTCTCACAAAATCTTTACATACCATTTATTATTGATTTAAAATCCATCCATATTTTTTTGTCGTCTAATAATTGGGTATTTTTTCTCATTTTATGTGATATTAAAATATTATTATGTTTATCTAGGTATAGATCTTACCAATCTTGTAGTGTAGAAACTTTTGAATAAAATCTATCTAGAAATCTTCTCATCATCTTCTTTACAATTTATAAATCATCCAACTTCTCAACAATACCTATGTTGTAAGTAAAAATTTAATTTAATCTTTTAAAGTATTCATCAACACATTCATAATCATATGTATTAATATATTGAAATCGTCTTCTCTATATTTCCATTTTATATTCGTTTTCATTATGGTTTTCATTTATAAATGATTCTATTTTTTTCTAGATTTCCTTGGTGGTTTGGAGACCCATCACATTAGGGGATACCTTTTCTGATAAAGCCATAAATATTTTATTTTTATCCATTCCATATATATCTATGTTCAAATTATCTTCAAAATTTATAGGATAATTCTTATATAGGGTGGATATCCATGTGTAACTGCATGTTAAACTTATACCACAGTTGATAGATGATACAGTAACATCCAATTTGTCTATATATAAATATAATCACCATTAATGATGAGAATATTCATATTATTTAATGAATCTAAATTCCTTATCCTCATAATTCTGATGGATCAATCAAAAGTGACCTTCCTCTAATACCAAATGAAGTACTTAGATCAATGTGAGATCACTAAAAGGAGGAGAGGTGAATTAGGAATCCAAATTTCCTTTTACAAATATTTTTACTTCAATTAATCAGATATGGATGTTTAAAGCCTCAATATACTATTCTTTTGTATCTCAACCTCACCTAAATTAATGTTATAAATTCAAAATCAAATAATAATAGGATTTACAGGGTTCGGTAAAATGGCCCACTCCTTTCCTTTTTGGTCATTCTCCCCAACATGAATTCTATACTATAATATTATAATCAATTAAAATTGTAGATACAGAGTCACATTATTTCCCTCTTGATTCCACAAAGTATTATATTTATACTAAGTCCTACAGTGTAACCAAAATCCACACTAGACTGCTCCAAAAAATGCACTAGGCACTGCTACTTCTGAGTCACAGAAGTGTATTCCTTCTCCAAAATACACATGAGAGACATCCTCCCTTCATAAAGTCTGATGCACTATAGGATGATCTAATTATCTTCTTCCACAATCTTGATTGATCCATCTTTACCATGTACACATCAAGAACCATTCTTATTATGTCGTTAATGCTCAAATAATTATCCCCACTTGTTCTGGAATAGTTTATTTAGTGCAACTGTGCTCATCCACTATGTTATTTCTTTTGTTGAAGACCCAAACTCAGTTTAATGTGTTTTAGTGGTGCACACAATATTCTTATATATTTTATATAAAAAAATACTTTCACAAATAAGAAGATCTAAATAACTACTCAAACACTATGACCTCGGATATAAATTCATCAGATATTTTACATGACTCTAGTCTCTATAATATGTTTTTTTCAAATAGTATGTAAAATGACAATTATTTTCATTTAATAAATCTGTCATGGAAGATATATACATATATATATATATATATATTAGATTAAACTATTTAAAAATTAATCTTTTTTGTGAAATGATTTTTTCATTCAGACACACTGTCACATTTTGTCTATCAATAAGGTTTATTAATTCACAAACAAAAATATAAAATCCCATATATTTCTACCAACTAACTTAAAATTATTTAAATTTCTTCAACAGATGTACCTCAACAATGTGGGTGTCAAACATGTTTTTCAATAATTATCTGCATTTAATATTAGTGAAACTTCTCAATTATTTGTGTTCCTAAAAATAAGTTACCCATTTGTTCTACATCCTTCATTAGAGCACAATCATGATATTTATTAGAAAATATCCACCTACTATTTGGAATAAAATTCATATGATAAAACTGATAACATGTATTTTTTCTGAATTGGTTCTTATTTTCATTTTTGGTTTGAAATTCCTTATATATGAACCAATTTTTGTGAATCACAATCACTAAAAACTACATAGAACCCCACAAAGAACCCTTCATTTGTGAACCATAATTCATCCATGAACCATTATAGAAAATGTAATCTATTCAAAAACTCATCCACCATAAACTTCATGGGCACACAAATGTAATTTCCCCATGAATAACATCATCTAGGACCCATCATCTGCAAATGAATACCATTTTTGGTTGAATATGTTTTTTTAGTCACCCGAAATCATGTTTCATCAAAATTCAAGGTTCCTACACATAAAATGTCTACAAGATGTTCCTTGTGAAGTGATCATCTCATATTCACATATCGCATGTCATTGTTCACAAAACATTGTACGTGAACCACCTTCACTGCACACCATTCAATCGTGAATTGATACTATCTACAACCACCTTATAAAGCAACCACTGCAAACTCATCGAAACATCTCACATGGAACCTAATATTACTGGTTCATGGTTTTGTAAACCCTAAAACACGAGAAGCTTTTATCATGAAGTAGTAGTTCATGGGATGAATACAATATCTCCTATGAGGTCAGAAGGTGAACCATTGAAAGAGGTGATTAGATCAGATGACCTCTATTCTTTCTATCTCATTAATTACAGTGTGAATAATACCTACTTATTTCCATCCAACATAAAAAAATATCAATAGTAGAGAATGATTTATTAATCAAACACTATCAGTATCCTCTCAAAATTATAATCCCTCCCTCGGTACTTACCTATTATGTAATCCTACCACCATTCCATCCTAAGGGTGAATCTTCCTTTATATGGGCACACCACTATGCACACATGTGCCTCCTTTGAGAATGCACTCTAAATTCCCTATTCATATCCTTCCAACCACCATATGATTCCTCATGCAAATGTACCTCCCATGGTGGAAAATCCTGGGTCCCCCTATGGTTGGTTGAGGGCAATCCCTTATGAGCATTAATGGTGGGCCTTCTTTTAATTAATCTATCACAAAAATATATTCCCAGTGTAGTGAATTATTCAAATATTTAAATCCACAACCATCCAATATTCATCCCCATGCATTAACAACTTCTTATTTAATGGAACATCACATAATAATGGAAATTGGTATTTTCATGGTCTACACCAACGTTAAAAAATGTGAAAACATATTACCATATTAATTTATGCTTTAAAGAACAACACGACGTACATCACAATTTAATACTAATAATAAAATTCCATGTCTGAAAAAAAATTCCATATAAAGAATAATTTTCTATGTCTAACATCCTATGATTTTTGAAGAATCCATAAAAATTTCTCCAAGGATCATCACTTCATACATTAAAATTCTCTAGGAATCACCACCTCATGAATCCTTACCTCCTCATTTGTTTCTTCCACATATATTGACTTTATGATATAGTGACAACAAAAAAATATTCAATCATCAATCATGATCTTTTCCACTACTAAAAATAGATATGTAATGGGAAAAATAATACACGGACAATTACATTAAATATATTTCAAATTGTTATCTTTCTCAGTAATCAAAATCAAACACAAATGAAATGGAAGGGTCTAAATAGCCATACCTCGATAAACCTATTGGGGACCTTGTTACGCCCCAATCATTACCACTAGCCAAATACATGAAGATGAGTAAAAAAGTAGACAAAATAACCTATAAAACCACACCAACATTTAAAACTATAAACATAAAAATCTATAAACCACATCAACCACCACACAACACCACTCAAAGTAGAAAAATCAAGGAATCATGCCCTCAATATAAATATATTTTCTTCTATGGGTGAAACTGCCTCACCCACATATTTTTAAATCATGTTATAATATAACAAATCTTGATTAGTGGATATTATCCAATATTTATAAATATGAATTTGTAAAACACATCACAAGTAAGGGAATAAGGAATATCTTTTTAATTAAGATGGTTTAAATGTCACAACATTATGAAAAATAAAAAAAGGAAAACACCAAAAAAAATAGGTTTTTTGGAAACTAACTATGATTCATACTCCCAAATATTACCTTTAAGACACCACGACTCCCCAAAATAAAAACAAAGGTAATGGTCCATCCACATGATATTTTCTCCTGATAATATTATACATCTATTATCCTATCGAAAACACACATGTAATCCTTGATATTCAACTCTCCCCGGTCAATGATATAAGATTCATCATGAAGATACCTTTGAAGCAGGGAAACATAGATATCATAATGTTATCAATACAGCTATGGTAGAATTTAAAACTGATATTACACCATGAAAAATCATCATAACACATTAAAAGTCTAATTTAAATGATGAGAAAACATTCTCCCTCTACAAATCCTCCATTTCCCTGATGAGAGGAAACTCTGAAGAAGATATGGTCTCCAAAAAATTATAATTGACTCCCAATTTGTTCAACATAGGACTTATGACGGTCTAAAACAATCACTAATCAAACTAAGACCATATAGATTCCCTGGGTCATGCTCTTCAAGATATCTTACCATGAACTATTGAATTCCCAACCATTGCCTACCACAATAGAGAATCAAAATGATGGTCATGGAATTCCCCAAATGGAACCACAAGAATCGATGGGTGATAGTAATTTTTTATGTGGAATAAACTACCTATAGATGTTTTACCCACAATACACCTATGTATAAGAGGAAATATCACAACATATCCTTTAAAATTTGGATAGTCCACTATGTATTACTGTCTTTTTTAACATGAAAATCATTTCTAAGGTGAAACTATGAATCAGAGGAATGCTATAATACCCTCCATATATGAGAGGTAAAAAGGTGATATTGTATAGAGATGATGGTCCTTGGTACCTTATAAAGAATAACCAAATCTTCCTCATACTTCTTTACCATTAAATCAATGAAATTCGATTCAAGGATTTCTAGTATGTGAGACGACATCATTAACTGGTCCACATTCACAAAAAATACACCAAATCCTACTTGAGATAGGGGTAACCCATCATTGAAATTAATTTAGTTTTCATCCATTTTTCACAAAGGGATATATAATTGGTGAAAACAACTTCAATTAAAATGGTGTTTCACATTCACCCACTTAATAATAAACACCTAGAAAAAAATTCTACAACTGATCATTTCATCTCAGACCACCAAGGTTATATTGTCAAACCATAATACATAATAGTATCAATGGGATGCACTTTTAAGGGTGAGATATGAAAAACAAATAGATCCCCCTCATGAATTACCAATGGAAATATAAAATTCAACTATAATAATATATATTTATAACCATCCTTCAACCACCCCTCAGAAAAATCACAATGGAAAACATGGCCACACATCTCATCAACCTTTAATTCTATCCACCCAGAGTCTTACAACTCAAGAATTAATGATATATACCCATTGATTTAGTAAGAAAAGCCTTGTAAATAACTTTCCCCAATGTTTGGATGCATCCCTTGAAGCTCCTCCATCACTTTAAAAACATTTGTAGACTCCCAAACCACATCCCTTCGTGACATTTGAAGTATCAAATAAGAAAATCTCAATTCATTCACTGTAAAAGATATAGAAATCATAATATTAGAGAAACTCCATCAACTTAAACTGGATTAGATTGAAATACTACACAAATAAAAACTATTTTAGGATATAGTGGTCCATGAAAACCATAATGAAATCTCCATTGTCAAAATTCCACAAAAATTAGTGAAATAAAAAATTTGGAAAATAGAAAATAAAATGTGTAATTGTTTCACACATGGGGTGTATCTTTTTAGATCCATAATAATTCAATTATATCTACTGCATTAGGATTAATCCCCCAAAATGAGAAGTTTCACAGAAAAACTATACTATCTGTCCCTCCTTAGGAAACTAATGAATTCGATAAATGATCAGCATATCTATTAGGTAACGGAACATTTATCAAAAATGAATGTTTAAAAATAATATTCTAGGATATTAATCATAGTTAACAGGGTTATAATATGAGATAAATTAAACAACCTTTCTTATTTACTAATAAGTATTTTGAAACTATGATCCTCTAACATTTCATGGGTTCTAACATAGAATTAAATTTCTCTATCTATGTTGGGTATACTAAAACTCATAAAAATGACACCACATGACCAAGGAATAACACTTACCACATCCAGAACATAAACAAGGATAACATATCAGAGAGTTGTTTATTTCGAAATACCTACAATACAGCTCTAAATTGATCAACGTGATCCTCATTTTTCTTCAAGTATATAAATATATCATCAATGAACATGATGATAAATTTATCAATAAGATCAGAGAATTTGGATTTCAAGGGCCCTGTGAACACAGATTGTGTGTTTATGACACTAAATATCATAATCACAATCTAAAAGTTGATATATCTACACCAAAATGATTTCCCTATAATATACTAATTTTTAAATCTATCTTGGTGATATCCAGAACATATATAAATCTATTAGAAAAAAAAACTCCATTCAAATAATCAAAATGATTTTTAATCGTTCGAAGATGGTAACTATTGATGACCATCAACTGATTAAACCTCTAGTCATCTATGAACATCCTGATACTATCATCTTTCTTCTTGGTGAACAACACATGGGAATCTAATAGACACATACTAGGTTGTATGAGACCCCTATACATCATTTCATCCACCTAAAAATAGAATCACATTTCTCTGTAGTCACCCATCAAAAGGGATCCATTGAAATTGAGACATTATAGGTTGAAACTATATCCCAAAAAGGATATTTCACTAAATCGGTAATGAAAAAAACGTAAAAGGGGTGGTCGGATACCATATTATTGGATGAAATGTCTTTTTCGGATGTCACACTGCAGACTCTTCATCATGGAAGACATTAGAAGTAATTTGAAGATGATTGTTGAACTTGATTCCAATCCCTCACAACCATAGGCCCCCTTTCTAAAGATAGAGTAGTTACTTCCTATTTTTCACCTTCACCATCAATGAAAGTAATTCTTAGTGGAAATCCATCTATAAGGATAGTCAAAATAAGTATTCCTCCCTTCAACCACTAAGGTATAATTTTCACCACCACCAACTCCTAACATCTGACTAACAACCAACACAATCGAAAAATCAACATGATATCGAATCAAACCGAATAAGATCTTGAGATACTCTAACCAATTATCGGTATCTATAACAGAGATACTTTTCTCATACTTAAAAAAATTATACCACTTAAATTCATTAAGATACTTATTCCAAGGCCCTTCCTTATTTTTTAAGCCAATCCCATAATGATCAATAGGATTATCCAACTCAACCAACAATGCATGTTTTTCATGAGGATGATGACCATGATACATTATAGAGTATGTAAGGAGAAACCCTATGTCTGGTAACATGGACTTTTATATTGGTTTCTTTAATAAATTTAATTTTAATTTTTTAAAATCACCCAATTCAATCAACAATACAATCAATCATGGCACATGTACCTCTCATATGACTCTAACTTAAAAATAGTTCCACCTCATATGTATTTATAATATGCTCATATTCCTCACATTTGATCACCCAGGGACCTAAAACCTAGTTTCTAAGAATAACCCCATGTCATTTGACACTCACCAAGATTAATTAATACTATTTTCCTATATATATATAGAATCCATATAGTTTCTAACTACAAATTTCAGCCTATCTCTTAAAAAACCATTGAGACCACTCTATCATGACACCTTCCTCTAATGTCACCCCTATTGGGCTAAAAATGAAGGGAGAGAGTTAATGACACCTCGAGTCTCACCTCTAGTAGTCCTCGTGTTGGTGGAATGAACCAAGTGTATAACAATATCGCATATGGAATCCATTACCCTCTATAATAATAGATGATCAGGATATGAGAAAATTAATCACCAAGAAACACCATCACATAATATAAAGGTCAAACAATAATGATCCCAAAAAGTATAATTACTGTAAAAAAATAGAAAAAAAATTATCCTTTTAAATAAAAAAGTCATTCATGTGTAATTGACTCAACAGAATATCCCAACGACAAGCTTGTAATGTCTATCCAATTCCCTAATGACCTTAAAAAACATGGAAAATATTTTGTTAATACATGGGCGGAGAATTACCTGTATAATTTGTAGGATTATACACAAGTTCTAAGGTGAACATGTGAAATGGGAATAATAATGTGCTAGTAGACAAACAAAAGAACAAACATTCCCCTAAAGAGGTCATCTAAACATTCCAGTACTCAAAATGGAATACTCACCAAAACACAAATCCAATATAGTTAAAATTATAAAAATTAAACTAGGAAAAGGCATCCCAAAACCACATCCTCACTAATTTTATACTATCACAAAAAAATGTCAAGAATCCTAAGCTAATATACCTTCCATACATATCTCATCACATGTATACCCACATATAATGTGGGCTAGGACACATACATACTTATCTCAACATCCTATAATGAAAGTTATCTAATAATAAAATCAATCATTATCAAATCACAACAGCATAACATATCTAGGGATGTATGATATCATGAAAATAATGGATATTAACCTTGTGACTGCATCGTCTTATTCATGATCCCCACCACATACCACATCCTCAATATCATAGTGTAATATCTAAAACCAAACTATATCATCACTAGGTAACCTCAAAAAAAACAATTATCATCCCAAGGCATTACTTAAAACCAAGTTAAATCCTCATAAGGTAATCCCTAACACTTACATGTATCATCATAGAGGAATAACATGGAAGAGGGGGTAGCGAGACATATAATTCATTGCTATCCTGAATATTGGGGAAAACACACAGAGCCCGAAATATTTTCATATTGGTATGGTTATCCAACTCAGTTTGGGATTGTAAATAAAAAAACTTGATAGATTAATATAACACAATACCCAACCTATGAATTAGCATTAACAACACTAGTTTATAGATGGTTGTTTGGTACATCTCAAATTTTTCATATTCAGAGATTCATGGAAACCTTGGATTCTAAGAAAATCCGGAATCTGTTTATGGAGGCTATTGCAGAGATTCTTCATGTGATCTGGTATGGCAGGAATGACTATATATTTCTGAAAAACTTATTTAATCTCAATGCAGGTAAAATGCGAATTCTCATTGCTATTCGAGAGGCGGCCTCGATTTAGAACGATCACTGCTCTAACTTTGTTAGAGATCGTGGGATCTTGAGGCGCATTGGAGTTGACGTGAAATTTCCACGTCCCAAATTTACGATGGAAGTTTTTCGGAAACCTCCACCTATGGGGTGGATTAAAATAAATGTGGAAGGGGCCTCCAAAGGCAATCCGAGACCAGCTGGTTGTGGTGGCATCTTCAGAAATCATTTGGACCAGATCCTTGGATGCTTCTACGGCTCATGTGGATTTTCCTCTTCCTTAGAAGCTAAGATGTGGAGTGTTATCCATGCTATCTCATTTTCTAAAGCTGGTAATTGAAGCAACATCTGGATTGAGAGTGATTCATCTACCATTGTTCAAGCTATTTGGAAGGGTACAGTTCACCTAGCTTGGAAGCTCACTTCCTACTGGATTGACTGCCTTCAATCTCTCTCCTCCATCAGCTTTATGGAAATGCACACTTATAGAGAAGCCAATAGGATTGCTGATGCTCTGGGAAACATGGGTGTAGCCCATGCTATTACGTGGAGTGATGATCTCCATGCTGAGTTGATCCCACTTTATATTCATGATGTAAACAAAACTCCATCCTTTCATCTGGTGTAATCCCTCCTTTTTTAATAAAGTCCGCTGGTTTACTTTAAAAAACCCCCCCACTTCACCACATTACACATTTCTAAACCACAACCATCACTAAATGAAACAATTGAAAAATCCATTAGAAAAAGAAACATAACTCCACTTTCAGAAATATGTTCAGTGATTTCAAGATTTTAATGAGTTTCCACCAACTCCAATTTACTATTGCATAGATAAAAACTTCACACAGTCTATTCAATTAAATTTCAATTTATTTAATATATTTACACTCATCAATTATAGTCCATTATTATTAATTTACAAACCCATGACATTTTTTCATAATATATATTTATAGAATATAAATCAAGAATCTAACATAACCACACCACATAAATGTTTTTACCTCTAACATCCACTACCTCCAAAACACAATATATATGAAGAAAAATCACCCTAGACCACCCATATCAGTATGAAAAACATAAATCACAACCACCATACACCACAACCACCATACACCATAACCACCACACACACCAACCACCGCAAAACACAACAACCACTAATTAAAAAAAACATATTAACACATAACAATAAATCAAATTTTATAAAATTTTCTACAATTTAGAATGGATGTATTTTATTAACTCAAAATTATGACATTTCAACAGTATTATAACATAGATTCTAGATTTTCATGGGGACCTAATTTATTCACTATTTTTACATTCTTATCCATATATTAAGGGAGAGATAAAATAAATAATTTAAATAAGGGTCTCATATTAATATTAACTACCACAAAATAAAAGATACATGCATCCTTAAATTTTAATAAAGAAAACAATCATGCATAATCATATTTTCAAAAACATAAATATTTGTAAAACATACAATTTAGTTTCATTCACATTAATTATAGTTAATAAATTTCATTACATTAATTAATTTTCCCATCATTATCCATCCAATGGAATGAAAAAACATGTAATCCCCACACTTATATATAAATATGGGAGTGTGAGTATCCCCTACCATAAAGAAGTTTTTTGACTAGTAGCGAACAACATCTATAAAGAAAATAAAACAAAAGAGAAAATATACAATATGAAACCTCATATCAATAATAACCACCCCAAAAGAATATAAATAATTCAAACATAAAATATATCAAAACAAAAAAACACCACCACTGGTAATTCCCTATATGAATTGGAGAGAATAAGACACACATGGGCATTTGGTCACCCCAAATTTCCTAATATCTACCTCAGGAAGCCAAGAATCACAGTTATATGGAAAGGGATACAAGATACTCTAAAATAACATAGGTTTTTACCATGAAAAAATTGGAATATAATAAATTACTTGGGATACGAAATTAATAAACATACTAGAATTTATCCCATTCACAACGTGAAATGTTGGTTCATGTCTTGAGTTTTTGCGAGGCCCAAAATACTCGGCTATGAATTAAATTTAAAAAGTGAATTCTTCAAACTATAAACCTAATGAAAATAAACCAATTTTTAGGTAAACATATCATTTAATTAATCCCTATAGTGAATTATTCTTTTAATTCATGAGTGACCTAATTACAAAACTCTCCCTATAGTTTTGAGTTATGAAATTGGGGCCACTATGTTGTAAATGTGCTTTCACTTTGTAAATACAAATTCAAAATATGAAAAAGTATATATTATAATTCTAGCTCTAAACTCATTCATACACACCTCATTCCTCATTCGAACACCTCAAATTCCCAAACTAGTAATGTAATGTGTAGATAAGATACATAATGTTATGAATATAATCCCCACTTCGGATAAAATAAAATTTATTTATGAGAGTACATTATTCTTAAAATATAGTTTTATATTTATTTATATGAATGCGTTCTATATATATCGTAGTGTTCTTACACAAATCATACCCATTTAATAAGATTGTTTTTCATGATAATTGTATGCACAAAATGTTTCCATGATTTTTAGAAATTCAATACCAAATAATTAATTCTAAAATGATTAGAACATTTCACGAGTAAATCATAAATTTACAGTGACTTAATGATTATATCATCGCAGTAGAACACCAATTACAATATCTCACAAAATAGCACCTAGAACACTAAGAAAATTTGGACTTTGGTTTAGCAATGTTCCAAAAAAACACTTCAATCCACTTTGAGTAAAGCATTTTTATAGTTAGAATAATATGATTTAAATAAATAAAATGTTGAATAACCAGTTTTAAAATAACACTAAACTAATAGGAAACATGAATTATGAGATGAATATTATTAGGAATATTTTATGAACAAAAAAACTTCTCATAAATAAAATGTTATTACTGAAGAAAAATTACTTATATTTATTGGTTAAATAATTAATAAAAATTAATATTTAAAAATATTATTCTTTCATAATAAGCTATTTTTTAATGTGTTGTATAATATATCTTAATAAATTGAAATAAACTATTTTAAAATATTATATATGAAATAATATATTAACATTCATTTAATTTTAAATTTATAAGAAATTACATTATGAACACTAAAATATTACATTTCTATAAATATAAATATATATATATATATATATATATATATATATATATTATTTTCATTTTAAAGAAATGTATACAATTTTTTTAATATGAATTTAGAAAAATGATCTATATTTATGATTCAACGAAGTCATTAATATATTAGGTTGATGATTTTATATTGTTATAAAAATATTGAATTTTGGGTGAATAATTGAAAATAGTGATTTTTAAAATACTTTCACTTTTATGAAATTGTCTATAACATCCAAAATATCTCATTATTGAATCTTATTTTGTTCAAGTTGTTTTCATTTAGTTTCAAATGAATTTTAACTGCTTGTTTCTCTAATAATATTGTTTTACATTTAACAGAGAAAAATAGGTTCGGGTACATCCCGGTCCCAATTATTTTGTAACAAGGTGTTCTCTATGTGAAGTAGCTTGGACAAAATTTAGCACCCAATGATTTTACTGTATGTATTTTTAAAAAATTTTACTCCTTCTTTAGCTTATGTTACAAAAAACTAGAATCATAAAACATTGATTAATTGTAGTTATTTAATTGTTAATTAACCATTCAAATTTTGGAAATTAAAGAAATTAATTAATTTATGAAACATTATTTTACACATTTATATAAAAATAATTAATTGGATGGAAATTATGTATCAATGAAAATAAAAACCAGTAGAACATAATTGATGTGTTTTTATAAAAAATTATTTTTATTGCCATAGTGGAAATTTTTCATAATAAATTAAATTAATCACTATCAGTTAAATATCATAATGAAATTAATATATTAAATATTCAATGATATGTCTTTAAATTCATCAAATATGTTTTGTTGGGAAAAAATAATAACAAATCCAATTTTATGGATAAAAAAATTGTATATTTCTAAAATTTAATTTTGTCGCATTTTTATAATGATCTTATTTTAAAACAAAATTTTGAAAATTTTATAAATTGTATTTAACAAAATAAAATTCATTTTTTTAAAGAGGAATTTTTAAATAATAATATATAAAATATTTGGTATTTTTTTGATGTGTTCTTTTTTTTAGTGAATAATAAATAATATGTTTTTAATACTATATATTTTATTATATAATCATGATATAATTATGATATAAAAATATATTATACTGATGCAATGAAAAAATTGTTATATTTTAATACAAATATTTTATTAGAATAATTCAAAACATGTAAATTATAAAATATTTCATGATAAGTCTACAAATCAATGTGAGTGCAAATGCAATACATGCACAACGTTTGTAAAGTAGTATTTGGTTAACTATATATAATAATTATGTTATAAATTAATTTGGATGAAATTTAATTAATTATTATGTATAATTGAATTATTTAGATGATAGTTTCAAGTGTTAGAATAATATAACATGGATCTAATTTGAATTCTTGTCCAATGCTTTTGCAATGTATGAAAAGTCAAAATAACAAATTAAAATAAGTCATTTTGACTTGGACATGAGTAAATATACATAATAATAAAATATAAATTATTATATTGAACCCAATTAGTTTATTTTTTATATAAATCTATGTTCATTTTTTATATATGAAATAATTATTTTTAATGCTCATGAAATGTTCTGGATTTGCATCTTCAAGGAGCAGAATAATCAAAAAATGAATTTAATTAAACTTCTTAGAAACATTAAATGACCCAAAATATTGAATATGTATTTATGTATGTGTATGTTTTAGTCATAATTTTATTTATATTCAATTTAAAACCTTCTGTATCCACTTGGATCACCTTAATAAATATATAATTTTTTATTTAAAATAATTTCAATATGTTTATACTATGGTTTTAATTAGTTTAAATTATTATTATATGGTATTATGAATGATATGTTTGACCATAAATAGTATTTTTAAAGATACAAGATTAATAATAATCATGATAATTTTTTTTAAAATTTTTAGGTAGCAACTTTTTTTAAAGGCTTGCACATCGATGATGTATTGATTATTAAATTAATGGAAAATACAGATAAATGATACTAAAAATATAAAAATTAATATAATCAGAGATAATTAAAAAAATACATGAATTTTATTGATAACTATGATTATTATATGATATAAAAAATATTTCATTGTGATTTTAACAATTATATGTCGTTAAAAAGTCATTGTTAGGAATAGTGTTAAATTTGAGAAACATTATATTTCACAAAATAATTGCTATTAAATTAATTTAAAACAATATAGAAAGAGAAAAATGATAATTGTTTTTCTAAAATGTAATCCTGTAATCCTTTTAGGCATTTGTTTTATCTTAATTACTATAATAGCCATATTATATTTTGATATATTATATAATTCTTAAATTACCCCTCACCTCAATTATAAAAAGGGATCCTTCCTTCAATATGTTTCATCACCTTGAGCCTTCTTCCTCGACTATCCCCTTCAAAAATATCATCTTCTTATCCATTTCCACATTATAATGTTAATGGTCTCACAAAAAGTAAAAAACCCAGTTCCTTGTGGAGGTTCGCAAGGAGGCGATATCCAAGAGGTAAAATCCACTTTCCTCTCTTTTAATTTCTCTTTTTGTATCGTTCACACAGATACCCAATAAAAATTGGCATGGGATCTACAATATCATAAATATACTATAATTTTGTTATGTTAATTAAATATTCAACAACAAGTTTCTTCTCATCACCTTCTATTCTAAAAATTGAAATATCATCCATGAGGTATCGATTCACCATCTTTATGGATGAAGAGTTTTTATTTTTCATTAAATCCTTCAATACTGGTCATAAAACCATTTTAATAGAAAAAATGATCATTATATATGTACTACACATATTTAATGTTTTATAAACATCATATTGACATTATTAAATGATAGTTTTTCATGATGGTTGTAAAAATCTCCAAAACAAACTAATCATTTTTCATTAACGTTTTATCAAATGAATCGTCCTCATACCATATAACCAAATGATATTTGACAGCCATTTAAAAATATATAATAAAATTAATAACAAATAATTTTAATTATATATTTTTTCTTCCATTATATAAGAACTCCCACTATTATACATAATTGAACCGATAATAAAATCATGAAACAAACGCTCTCAGAACAATGAAATTAATTGTTATAACTCCTTGTAATGACCATAAATTAACATTTTAAAATTTTAATAAATAGAATATATGTTAAATAGGTTTTGAATTCCATAATTAATTAATCTAATTTTATTAACCCTGATACTAAGAATATGTGTAGAATACTTTTGTATTTATGTTAATGGTTTTCTCATCTCACATTTATTTCAGTGAGATAAGTCGTATTCAACACTTATTCCTTCTTTGTGGTGTATTTGTACTGGCCTTTGATATATAATATCATCAATTTCATTATCTTAATAATAATAAATGATTCTTTAGGATATCATTTATTTGTTTTTGTATATGGGTCAACTACTTGCATAGTGGTATTGTAATTCTTTATCCAGTATCAATTCTTTGTGTTAAACAACTTCTCTAATGATTATGTCATATTATGATTATTTTTAAAATTAATTTTTATTTACTTAATTTGAATTAACACTTTTTATGCGTATTTAAAAATAATACACATAATTTATTCATTTGGTTCACACACACACATTCTTTTAAAAATACGCTTTTAATTGATTATTTTTATAAATATTTAAATGAAATGTTTTTAACTTATACAGAATGAGCGGATTTTACTTATTTTATGAAAAATTAATTTTCATAAGAATTATTTACAAGTTTAAAATTTTATTTCCAATGAAAATGATTTCGTTCATAATTGCAAAACTTTTTAAAAGAAATCATTTCAAATTAAAGTGATATTTCTCTTAAGAATTTATCAATGATTTAATAATGTATTTTATTCAATGTCAAAAACATTTATTGGATCTTATATTTAATTGTGTTTGATCTCTTATGATATAATTGACCATATTTTATTGAATTTATCATTATTATTTTGATTGTGTATGTGATGTTTTGATATCATTCTTCATTTTACACATGATAGTTTATGAGTACGTTTACTGATTGGGGAAATTATTTCCATTTCATATGATAGTTGCAATATGAATGTATATGTTTATTATGTTTTGAACTTTTCATATTATGAATTAATTTTAATCATAAGTTGTTGATCTAGGCCTGTTATAGCCCCTCGATGCATCGAAAGGCCTTGTGAAACAAACTTGTTTGGTTATTTTCTAATGTCATGCCCGATTGTATATGGTGTGTTGGGCGATGCCTTGATGCAATGTTTATGATTTCCTAAATTATAAATTCCCTCATTACAATATTATTTATTGATAATACCTATGATTATTTGACTATTAGAGCTTCTAACATTAAGTTTCATTTTCAAGGGATTATTTATTTTCCATTATCTGATCATCTTTTATTCCTTCCATGTTATGCTTAGATCTTGTTTCATTGGAATGTGTTTTTATTTATTCAAATTTCGTTGTTTTTTAAGCTTTTTATGGTATTTTCCACTATATTTATTACCCTTACTGGGCATTTTATCTCACCCATTTCTTATGATTATTTTTTTCGAGGAAGCCAAGATGTATATTATGATTGAAATAAAGGTATAATAATGGAGAATAGGGATATTTAGGAAGGATATTATATAATGAATTTCATTTCATATTCTAATTTAAAACTAATATTTGTATCTGCTTTTACAAATTTAAAAAACTATTTATTACTTTGGGATGTGAACTCATGTTTATAGTACCAATGTAATAAAGTTAGGGACTAGCTCGAGGCTACTGGGGCCAATATCATAGAGTTGTTTTCAGATAAATATTTGTATATACCTTGAGAACTGGATTTAGAAAATCCTAGATTAGGGAATATGACCTTAATATATAGTTTAAGGATATCAAGAGATGAAACATCCCATATAAACCATGCTTATGAGATTAGCTACACATTAAATATTCAATTTATTTTAATTATTTCACTAGTTTTGGGATTATACAATTTTGTTTTCACTGATATGATATAATATAGTTATGCCATCATTTTGAAATGGAATAGACTAGAAAACATTTCTATCCACATTGATTAACATGATAAAAATATTAAGGAGGATCAAATATTTTATGGTCTTATTCCAATATTTCAAGGGGAAAAATTCCCCCAAAGGTTCTCATTATATGTAGTTATAATATCACATTCTCACAATATGATGTTATAAATAACTATGTATTTGGTACTTGGTGCGAATATTTGGAACAAGATCACATCTCAGAATATTTTTGATAAAGTAATGAATATAAAGTAGTATTTTCCCACATGTGATAATTGTGGAATGTAACACTTTGGAATTTGCATAAATGGAATTTGAGTTTTCTATAAGTGTGGAGTGAATGGCCACCATGATTTTGATTGAAAGGGTATTTAAAATAATGACGATGTACAATTCCTCAAATAAAAGGATATAGGAAAATATGAAAATCAAAGTCTCGGTCATCAAAGGAATATACCCCAAAAGCAAATTATGGATCATGGTTAAGGTTATACTCACTATAGAAAAAATGACCTATACCCACAGTTCAAAACTGTGGGTACAGCCTGAGAAACCGTGGGTATAGGATATAACCACGGTTTTGGGAACTGTGGGATACTGAGGCCTCAGTATAGCTTTATGGAATATAACTACTATTTTTAAACCATATGTATATATTTGTCCGCCGTTTCATAGCCACCATGATGTAGCCAAATTCAACATCATAGCCTTATACCCATGGTTTTAAACCTGTGGTTATAAATAATTGGGAGATGGAGTTTTGGACCCACGAGCTACTCATCTACCACATAGTGTATCACTAACCTAGCTGATCAACTTATGTGTATATACATCTGTATCTTCCTAAATATTTTAATCTGAAGTAGCTTTATACAAAAAAACATATTAGTGAGTCTCAAACATGGGAACTACAATTCAATCACACAATGCCACACCACTCCGTCTACCGAACAGATGTTAATATATATATCATTATTTATGTAAATATATTAATATAAAATGTCTATAAAAAATTGACTCCTCTGAGTTTCGAACACTCAACCTCTACTCAACTGTTGAACTCTCCTACCACTAAACCAAATACATGTATGGTTATATATATGTATATATATATATATATAATCTTTTATATATATTTATAAAATGTGTGAATAACCAAAATGTTTGTTGAGGGTTCGATCCAGTGCCATTTCTCTACAGCTAAACTCCATTACCACTAAACCAAATGCTGTTATATTTATATACATACATATTATCTTTTATATCTATTAAGAAAACATGGGTATAAATAAAAAGTTGCATGAGAGTTTCGAACCCACCCCTATTCTACGATGTTGAACTCCCATACCACTATACCAACTACAATTATGTTTATATATCTACATATATATATTACTATCTTTTTTTTCTCATGAAAAACATAAGGGACTTTATACCCACAGTTCATTAAAACTATGGGTATAGGTGACTTCTTTACCCACATTTTTTATGAAACATGGGTAGAGACTTATACACCGAAGGATATACCCATGATTCATGAAAACTGTGGGTTTAGATGTCACAAATACCCATATTTCTGTGTGACCCTTGGAAGTAGGTTTTCCCACACTATTCCAACACAATTTTCATGGATTCATAAATTTAGAAGTGTAACATATACTCACGGTTTAGCAAGAACCATTTGTATAGGTTTTGAAATTTCACCTATAACCACGGTTCATGAAAACCATTTGTATATGTTGGTCTATATCCATGATTTTTGGGAAATTCATGAGTATAAAACCATTTTACAATAGTGACTACTACCACACAAAAGAGAAATGATTAATATTCCTGGGGTTGGATTCATGAATTTTTGTATTCGATTATTTTAAAAATAATACTCAAGTGATAAAAATAATTAGATATTTAAGGATTTTAGTACAATACTTATTATGTAAGGAATTGAAATCATGTGATGAATAAAACTGGTAATCATAACAACTAAATCTTTTGTAAGCAGGTTTTCTTGAAAAAACAGGACTTTGTAAAGATAAACCAGAATACATGCTTGATGTTGAGATAATATTAAGTAGATGTTAAAGGGATAGTATTGGTGATAATAAAAGTGGTTAGTGATACGATGGTTTATGATATGATAAAATTTTTATATTTTTGGATTTAAGGAATATACTCAACAACCATAGATTTTACTGCTGGAAGTATGCTTGTTTTATAATTGTTTAAATGAGATTAATCTATTCACATATTTAATATTTGAAAATAATCCAACCATTATTTGGGGAAATCTTATGATAAGTTGATTATGGAAATTTAGCGACATCCCTTTTATATTTTTGGTCTTTAAATTTGGACTGACATATTTCAGATGAGCCTTAAGGTTAAATAATAATGGAATGGTTTAGTGATATTATTGATTAAGATTAAAATATGAATTATAATATTGGATAATTTATGATAACAAATATGTTTTTATTAAACAGATAAAGTCTGAAAGATTTACTTTTGAATCTTTATACTCTGAAAATTTCTTTAGACATAAAATGTTTTCTTCAGTATCCATCTCCGGATTTATAAATTGTAGTGGAGGTATATCGAACCAAAAAAAGAATGAGAATATGATATAGACAAGAATAATGTGAATTTATTTTCACATGTATTTTTCTAGATAGTAAAAGAAATCCTCAACTCTAGGAAAAGGAATTTTGAAAAAAAAACATAATCTGTTTACATTACACAGAATATCGAGCATAAAACATGATTATATAATTCTATTTCATTGTGACCTATCCATTGGAACGGTGCGAATGAAGGGTATTAATTAAAATTTGAAAAATATGTCTTACACATGTTTATTAGATTAATTCATTTGTTTCCAATTAATTAGAATTAAAACAACCAATTTAACATAAAAGATCTATTTTTACGAAAAACTATTTTTATGACCAGAATGGAATTTTATATTAATAAATAAAATTAATCATGATTAGTGAGATTTCATAATAAAATATTATATATTATACATTAAACCAAATGCTTCTGAATTCATCCAATAAATTTTATTGGCATAAAATAAGAACAAATCCAAATTTATGCATAAAATATTTGTATTTTTAAAAAATGTAGTTTTTCATCTTTTGATGACACCCTTGATTTTAATTGATTTTGAAAATATTATAAATTTAATTTAAAAATATTAAATTTATTATTCATAGAGGAATATAAAAATTTACATTGGTTAAATCTTTGGTATTTTTCTGGTATGATTCATTTATAGTGAAAAATAAATAATACATTTTTTTAGAATTGTATCATTTGTGATATATTCATGAAATTAATATTGTATAAAAATTAATTGAACTTATGTAATGACAAAATTATTATATTATAATATAAATATTGTTCCAAAATAATTCATAATATGTAAATTATTATTTATTTCATGGGAAGTTTAAAAATCATGGTCAGTGAAGATATAGTGTCTTCCCATCATTGGGGAAATAAAATTTGGTCCCTTATTGATTATAATTAAGTGAAATATTTATTTGAATGACTTTTTGGATTAATTATTTTGTAAAATTGTCATTTATATCTCTAAATTTTAGATTTACATAACGTGAATCTTATTAGAATGTCTTTGAAAAGATTACAAAAGGAAGGAAAAGCAAAATTAATAAATTAAAGAAGTTTTCATGATATAGATACAAGTATATTCAAATAATTAATGAATATAACTGATTATATTGAACCTATTATTATTTTTATTTTATTCCATATTTTTATATATGAAATAATTAACTCTAATGCCTATGAAACACTGATACAATGCTTATTAAATTAGAAAAAAATCAATAAAATTATATTTATTAAACCTATAAGAACCATTAAATGATTCAAAATATAAAATTAATTTTTTTATGTTTTTTCTGTAATAATATTATATGATAAAAATTTTGTAACTTTATCAATCAACTTGTATCACATTAAGAAACCTATAATATTATATTTAAAATATTGTGATGATGTTCACACTCAAATTTTTTATTAGCATTAATTTTTACAATAAGGCTTTCCAAAAGATAATTTATATCATAAATATTATTTTGAAATATTAAAGAATTATCTTAATCGTGATAATTTATTTTTAATTTTTAGGAAAAATATAAATTCCTTAAATTATTGGAAAATGATGATGAAGTATTTATTGAATAAATATAAGTATAAAAAATGATATAAAAAATATTAAAATAAATATAATATGAGATAATTTAGATGGTGTATAAATTATCCATATAACTATGAAAATAATAAGATATAATTAAATAGTAATTTATAATTTTTAGTAATTTTATTTATATTTATTAATCCGTAATGAAGAATAGTGTTCAATTTGACAAATAAATATATTTAATGAATATAATATTTTATTAAAATGTTTAAAAATTTAAAAAATTCTTGAATAAAGGAAAATATGATAAAATTTGGTATATAAATTGATCCCATGATATTTTTAGGCCTTTTTAAACTCTTTAAACCAATAATAGTCATATTATATTTTAATATTTTCTGTAATTACTAAATGATCCCTCAATTCAATTTTAAAAGGGTTGCTTTTCTTTACTTTATTTCACCAATTTAAGACTTCTTGATTGAAAATTCTCTGAATAGTTATCTTATCCCCTTACCTTTACCATTATAGGGTTTCTGTTCTCACCAAAATACCAACATCAAGTTCCTTAAGGAGGATCCCATAGAGAAGATATCCAAGAGGTAAAATCCTCATTCTATTTTAATTTATTCCCTTTTATTATCCCTCTATAAAATCCCTTGTCCATAGTTTCATGGTAACTCCACAATCATAAATATATTATAATTTTATTATATTAATGGAATAACCATCATCATGTCTCTTCTCTTCTCCTTTTATTCAAACAATTAAAACATTGTTTCTGAGTTGTTGATTCACTACATTTTTGGATGACAATTTGTTTTTTCATTACTACCTTCAGGATTATTCCAAAAACAATTTTTTTGGTGAAATGGGCTATAAAATGTGTATTAAAACTTATTTAATTGTTTTTAACTGTAATATAAACATAGTTAAATGAAACTACTTCGTGATGATTGTAAAAAATCTCTAAAATAATCAAATAATTTTTCATTAATGTTTTTTAGAATGAATCATACTCATACCATATAAAGAAATTATATATTATGACCATTTAAACTCATAAAAATTCATTAATACTGATCAACATTATTTTTTTTATTCTATTAGAAAATAACTCTCATAATTAAACACAATGGAACCGACCATAAAATCACAAAACATGCCCTCCCAAAATAATGAATTCTTAAAACCCTAAATGAACATAATGAAATATTAATAAATCAAATAGATGTTGAAGATGTTAGGAATTAAATAATTAATGAATCTATTTTTTTTATCTTGGATACTAACAGTAGCTTCATAACTTATTCAGAAATATGATAATGGGTTTTCATCTATCTTTTATTTTCTATGAGATATGTTTTATTCACCACAAATATATTGTGTTTTGTGTATGTATAATTAGAATTGTATTATCATATCATTAATATTTTATCTTAATGGTATTAAATTTTTCATTTTGTGATCAGAAATATAATGGGGAATATGGTTTGACTATTTTCATATTGGTAAGGTAATTATTAATATAATTTTCATTATTTAAGTTAATGAAATATTCCAATGATTTTGACATGATATGATTATGTTTCATGTTAATTTTAGTTATCTTATGTTTTATTTAACATTTATATATGGATTTATGCCTAATATATATAATTTATTCATTTTGTTAAAATTCACACATTCTTTTAATAATACTATCTTAAATTTTCTTTTTTTTCAAAATTTAAAAGGAATTTTTTTAGATTATACGGAATGAGAATAATTTCTCACATTCATGACATCAAAATGTTTTCAAGAATACATTATAATTTTAATATTTTAATTCTAATGAATATGTTTTCCTCGTTAATTTATCGTATTTTAAATTAAATTATTATTTTTACTAACTCGGGAAATTATTAACATTTTTCATACAGGTTTCACTATAAAATCTTTTGTTGATTATATTTAAACCTTTTCATATGAGGAACTAATTGATCATTGTAAGTGTTTGTAGGGGCCCGATATATCCCCTTGATACATCGGTAGGTCTCATGAGACAAACTAGTTTTGGTATTAGGTGATATCGTATAAGATTATTTGTGGGGACTTGGAAGAAGAATTTATCATATGTTTATGAAGTCACACATTATTCAAATTCATAATTATTATATTATTTATTTATAATCAATGTGATTAATCCATTATTATAATTTCCATTGTTATGTTTCATTCTCATGTGATTAATTATATTGCATGATTTGATTAACTTTTATTCCTATAATATTACGGTCAAGATTTTTTTTAAATGTAATTTTTTTTATTAATTCACCTTGACTTATTGTTTACGCATAATTATAATAGCTTCCATTGTATTTCATACCCTTACTGAGTATCTTATCACACCCCTTTCTTATGATTTCCCCCATGATTCCAATATTTATATTATGATTGATATATAAGGATAATCTTGGAGAATATAGATGTTTCCAAAGGTGATTCTATGTTGTAGTTAATTTCATGTTGTAATGTAAAACATATATTTTTATATGATTTTAAAATTATAATAAACTAGTTTGTACTTTTTGATGTGATATCTTGTTCATATTAATAGGTTAATAATTGGACGAATCGGTTCTAGGCTACAAAGGATTGGGTATTTACAGAAAACCCCCAAAGTTGGATGTTTTGATGGAAATGGCATGCAATGTGACCATATATAAACCATAGTAAAGAATGATTTTTCAAGGCATGGGGGAGGGAGTAGATAGGAAAACATTCCTTGGAATTGTTCACTATAGGACGACATAGTTCATTTTTATGGTTTTAATTTCTTAAACTATTGAAACATTAGTCAATATTCAAGGAAAATTACTATAGTCATGTTCTTTCATATTGGATGTTATTAATGATTATTTTAACCATTTTTCCTTATTTTAATTCATTCATTATCAATAATTAAAATTTTATTTTATATCTCATTTATTCTTGGAGGTGTTTGGGGATTTCCAACAACTATATAAGAAGATCTAATCACTTTGGTTCAATTCTGGTTCATCCTTACTGAATTTTTTCATAGGTATGATTATGGTTGGTTTGAAATTGTCTTTGTGTTATAATAATTTATCATGTAATATTTTTCCTCTTTAATCTTGAGGTTGTTGTGATTTTGTTGGAATTTATATATTCATTTGTAGGATGCCCTCTTACAACTAGTGTATTCCTATTTCTCACAATATGTGGATTCTTTTGTTGTGTTTCATGATATAATTTTTAAGGTGTGTAGTTTCATTATTATAATTTTTTAAATAGTGAGATTATTTATTTCACTCTCAATGAAAATTTTATATAAAATATAGATATATATAAAACATGTTTTATGTAAATATCAATGAAATAGATTTTAAAAAATTTTTTTAAAATTCATGAGTGTTGTTTTAATTAAATTTAGTTTCATTTGATATGTTTGAGGAAATAGAGATCTCCCTTGGTGTTACTAAAGAAAATTGTTTTAGAGAATAACATTTAATATTTAAAAGTTGAAATTTCCTTATATAACAATAATTTGGTATACATGAATGTGGTCAATTATGAGGCATGGATCCATCCATGATGAGGAACTCTTTCAATTATACAAATTATACTAGGGTTATATGAGCACTGAGATACCTATCTTTTAGAATGGAGTCACTCTTAGGGGTGACTTCTTTCCTCCTAAACCTATTTAGCTTGATTAATCTACTCAACTAGTGGCCTTATTATTACTATAATGTCAGGAGGATGCCCATTTAGTTAATTTTTTTTGTTGTCATGAGATTTATTCTTCTATTGGTTATTATTGAAATGCATTATTGGGGTTTATGTTAATATTTAAGGGAATCTTAATTATTTTCATGATTTGTCAATTTTTATAGGGTTTTTTATCCATGATTTATGTTAAAATCTATCTTATTATTTTGTTTAAATTACATGAGTTTAAATGGCTCATTTTATAATTTTTTCTAGTAAAACCCTTTGTGAATCCTACTTATATATTTTTCTTAGATCCTACATACACCATTGAGTGTACATTGATATTTTTATATCTATTGAAGGTAAGGGAACGTATATATAGAAAGGTGGTGGGATTATTCATCAGTAGGGTGTTGGAGTATAGATGTGAATATTGGTCACATAGAGTTTTCGCATTTTAGTTTTTTAGTACATAAATTATTTTAATCTATTTTGGAACTTATTTTCTTATTTACAATATATATCCATCATTTCCATGTTTTTGACATATCCAAATATTATATTTATTTATAACTTTAAATCAGGTTCGTTGGGAATCCATGAAAGGATTTTTTATTTTTTGGAAACTTTTGACATTATAAATGTATTGTGTGTTAACTTCAACATTGAAGTTATGTCTAGAAGGTGGTTGGAATCCATTGTGTTGGCTATGAAGCATGATGTATTAGAGTATTATGACAATACATCCATCAAAACAAAGTGGCTCTACTCGAAATCTATGACAATGATGAAACTCATAATGGTTTCATGCCGTATCAATAGAATTATCCAACGATGGAGTATGCTGAAAACTTAATCAAAATATTTGTGTTCTCATATGAGGTGGTACATATTGAGAATATGTCCTATAAAGGTTTCATTTGTTCCTCTGAGATAATATCTATTTACATGTCTTTCTATTCAAGTTGATCTCCATTGTTGAGGTGGTGGATAGAGTGTTTATATAAGAGCCTTAATTGATCGGTATATGTATATCCATTCTATCAATACGTAGATATACCATTTTAATTCATGAATATTCCATACATAATAAAAATTACCCACTTCATAATCATATATGACTAGTGCATTTAGAAACTCCGATATTTAAAAAACAGATTCATAAGTGAAATGAATAATCTCCAACTATGTTCATCATTACTAGAACTAATATTAGGCATATCATACATAAAAATATTATTCAGAACCTGGTTAAAGGAAACATATTAAAGGATGAGTTTAGATGATCTTTTTGTGTAATAAAGGGATATATCATTGATCACTTAAACATAACAAGACTACACACGTATGATAAAAAGATCCTAAAATTTTAAACGCACACACTACATATGATGGATCAAAATCTTGATTCATGAAAAACAAATTTATGTTTATAAGACATTAACCATAAATAAATCAATGGGAATGATCCAAGAGAGCGTAACATTGGTATATGATTAAGTTCTCTGTAATACAAAGAAGTCCAAATAACCATTTCCTTAATAGTTGTAGATCATTTACAAGGCTATTATATTGGAATTGATTAACTTATAATGCATCATAGTGATAATTTCCCACTAACAAGAACATCATATTGAAAAAATTGTCTTATTTAACTAGGTTACTCCACATTCTAGTCATGATTATCTCATGAGATATCCATCTTTACCCAATTCATTGGACGTATATATAATTCTGAGAACACACATCACATAATGAAAATGATATAGATATTCTTCACATGGTCATAAATTATTTATCAACTCATATATTGTCAAAAGAAATATGTTTCATTAACATATCATCACGACATAACATATAGAAAACAAATTGGCTATATAAACCATTATTAATTCATCGTAAAATTATTAGAGTAAAAGGAATGAGTTTCAAAAATACTTATACATCATAATCATACACCATCGATAGATAGGATAAGGTTGATATCATTGTATCACATCCCCAATAATTATTAGGAAATATTATATTATTTCATCTTAGAAAATAATTCTTTTAAAATATGATATGGAAAATTTCATGGGGAAATATCATTTCTACATTTAAATAACCTATTTAAATTCTAATAAATTCCCAAATATTAAAATTTTTCTTTTAAATATAATTGGAAACATTTAATGTAAGATTCAATGAATTGAGCATCAATAACGGAATAAAATTCATTTAATTATTTGTTTGTTAAAATAATCATTCCTTTCACATTTTTTTAAAAAACTATAAAGTTTATCATTCAAAAAATCCCATGTGGATTCCTTTTAAATAATTTCATTAAAATTAAAACATCGGTAAATAATATGTTACTAAATTATATGGAAATATTAGAAAAATGTTTAAAACATTTATAGAAATAGTAGATATATATGAAATACCATTTTTGAAAGAACTGATAAATAAATTCAGTTTTCCATAAAACATTATTTTTGAATGATTAGTATATAAAGAGAGGAAAATTAAAGGGAAACATTTAATTTACATAAAAAACAGAAATTGAAATAAATTATATTACTAATAGGTAGATAATTAAATTCAATCTTTAAAAGCATAATCTTAGACAATCCCCATAAAAAAGAGATTTTAACCAAAGACCTCTTCCAATATGTAAATTTTGTATAATAATATCCATTATGGAATGAACATTAAATAGATATGAAAATCCAAATAATTATTTTTTGAATCATAAAAAAAATAAATTCATGTTTTTTATAGATCACATAAATGAAATAAGTGGTCAATATCACATGTGTCTCGCATATACAAAAGTGATATTAAAATACTTTAACTTTGGTATAAATCCTTCATATGTTATAACAACTAATATATAATAAAAATATATTTATTATAAATCTATTAGAGAACCATAATAATAAATATCAGACAATATATGAATTAATTTCAACCTTGTATCACAAGTTCATTAATAATTATTTATTAATATAATTGTTCCCCGTGATAGCTAATTTGTTTTTCATGTTTCTTTGGGTTCAGTGGTTTTTTAACATATAAATTCATTGTGGTTACATAATATAAATAATTTTAATCATTATATAATGATCATATATAATCATTATATTTACATTTAGAGACATCCAAATAATATATAGACAAAAAAATTAATTACACTGTTTATGGAGATGAAAGGTCATATGTACACATGAAGGTTGTTTTCATTTTTCAATGGATATAATAAAATAACCGTAAATAATAATTAAACATTAATGAATAACTATTATATCATAAATATCTTATATGTTCATTAAACTTATACTTCTATCATCAACTTAAATAGAAAATCAAAATTGATTCACATATGTTTGTAGAGGTAGTAATTCACACGTATGCACGAGTGATGTTATATTTTTCAACAATTTGGAAGGTTAGAAGGTAGATGTGGTAAAAAAAATTAATGAATTGTAATTATCTAAAAACAAAAATATAAACAAATTATATCAATAATTATTTCCATCGACAATTGGTGGTGATAGAAACCAAAAACATCGATTTGCGAGGCGGTAGTCCTCCATATATTTTATTGTAGGTTTCACTCCCCATTTGAAGGATAGGAAGATGGATAAAAGTTGTTAAATTTAAATAATAAAAAATTAATATATTTAATATAATTTTTTTATTATTTAGTTATATTTTTATACGATATTATGGGGCTGGAAGGGAAAATAAAACAAAAACACATGGTTAGAAACAATACCTCTTCTTCAGAAAACCTTATTATGTTTATACAAAAGACTTACAATCACAGTTTTATGGTCAAGATATAGACTATAGGTCAGGGGTAGTGATGTAAAGAATGTATCTGGAATTGTCATGTATGATAAAAATTTATATTTTTCTTTTAATAGTAGAGTTGAGGGATAACCCTTTATAATTGGGGTGAGTTTAACACCCCGACCCTAGATACCCAGAGTCGGTGCATTATTACATAACATTGGCATGATCACAAGAAAGATCAAGTATCGAAAGACCGATTAGTTTAGTAGCCTTGGAAACACTAGATATATTTATAAAGTTTACATTACATCAATAAGTGAAAAACTACAAAAACATATTGTCTTTATATCCCCTCATACTATCCCTGTAGTTCATTCATAAAATACTTATTCACATCCTGGGAAAAGTAAAACATTGAAAGGGGGGAGCTCAGATGCTCAGTAAGGATAACAATATAGCAGAAACTTTCATAAATAAACATAAAAATTTAAGTCAATGTATAACTAAAACAAAATCCTTTTAATCTTGAAATTTAGTATAATGTGGCAAGGATAAAATGAAATAATTCCATTTACTTATTCACAAGGATATTTTAATAGTCGAATAATCACATGTAAATATTAATAACCACTTTCATAATGATGAAATACATAATCCCAGACTATCATAACCACGTAGCCAAGGCCTCGTGCCAAGACTAAAAATAAGATTTTGTCAAGGCCTCGTTCCAAGACACTAGTTTGTCTCATGAGACCTACCGATGCATCAAGGAGCTATTGAGGGTTCCACCCATCACTTACTAATTCCAATTCATTCCTCATATGAAATGTTTGAAACATAACATAAACAATAGTATTAAAACTGGCATACGTAATGTCAATACTTTTAACCACAGACCATGAATCACTACTATAAATAAGCCCATTAGCGACCGCCATTGGCGGTTGCTAAAGGGCTTTAGCGGCCGCGCAGCGACCGCCATTGGCCGTCGCTAAAGGGCTTTAGCGGCCGCGCAGCGACCGCCATTGGCGGTCGCTGTTGCCTCGTCGCTAGAGGCCTTTAGCGACCCGGCAGCTCGGCCTTCAGCGACCGCGGCACGGTCTCTGAAGGCCCTCTGCCGGGCAGCTATAGCGACCGCCTATGGCGGTCGCTATTAAAAAAAAAATTGAAATTTTTTTTATTGAATTGAATATAAATATATATATATATATATATATATATGTGTAAAAATATTCATATATATACTATTAAATACAATATTTTAAATATATATATATATATATATAATATTTTAAATGTTTTAATATATATTTAATATATATTTAATATATATATAATATCGAATCATTGTGCTATAATAATTTAAAAACTTCGATTCAAGAAATAATCTCATTTCAGGTCGTTCGGAGCACGTTTGCTCCGAATCGGACCGCCGCACGCCGTTTTGGTGTTTAACGGCGCCGGAAACGCGTTTCCGGCCGCCGCGGTCACACGGCACCTCCGAATGACGTGCCGTCTGGCTGACCATTTCACAATTCACGCCCCGGATGTTGTCGTACGGTTTCCTGGCATTCGGAGGTCGTTCGGGTTGTTTTGACCCCCCAACGCGCCATTTCAGCGCGCGCCGCGCTGCTGAAAACGACAAAATCGGACGTGCCGCACGCACCGCACGTCCGATGAAAATGCGGCCTCCTCCTGCATCTCAGGAATAATATTTCTCTCGTTCCCGTGCGGTTTCAGGTCGTTCGGAGCACGTTTGCTCCGAATCGGACAACCGCACGCCGTTTTGGTGTTTAACGGCGCCGGAAACACGTTTCCGGCCGCCGCGGTCACACGGCACCTCCGAATGAGGTTCCTTCTGGCCAAACATTTCACAATTCACGCCCCGGATGTTTTCGTACGGTTTCGTGGCATTCGGAGGTCGTTCGGGTGGTTTTGACCCCCCAACGCGCCATTTCAGCGCGCGCCGCGCTGCTGAAAACGACACAATCGGACGTGCCGCGCGCACCGCACGTCCGATGGACGTGCAGCCTCCTTCTTCATCTCAGGAATAATATTTTTATCGTTCTCGTGCGGTTTCAGGTCGTTCAGAGCATGTTTGCTCCGAATCAGACCGCCGCACGCCGTTTTGGTGTTTAGCGGCGCCGGAAACGCGTTTCCGGCCGTCGCGGTCACATGGCACCTCCGAATGAGGTGCCGTCAGGCCGAACATTTCACAATTCACGCCCTGGATGTTGTCGTACGGTTTCGTGGCATTCGGAGGTCGTTCGGGTGGTTTTGACCCCCCAACGCGCCATTTCAGCGTGCGCCGCACTGCTGAAAACGACACAATCGGACGTGCCGCGCGCACCGCACGTCCGATGGATGTGCGGCCTCCTCTTGCATCTCAGGAATAATATTTCTATCGTTCCCGTGCGGTTTCAGGTCGTTCGGAGCACGTTTGCTCCGAATCGGACCGCCGCACGCCGTTTTGGTGTTTAACGGCGCCGGAAACGCGTTTCCGGCCGCCGAGGTCACACGGCACCTCCGAATGAGATGCCGTCTGGCCGACCATTTCACAATTCACGCCCCGGATGTTGTCGTACGGTTTCGTGGCATTCGGAGGTCGTTCGGGTGGTTTTGACCCCCCAACACGCCATTTCAGCGCGCGCCGCGCTGCTGAAAACGACACAATCGGACGTGCCGCGCGCACCGCACGTCCGATGGACGTGCGGACTCCTCCTGCATCTCAGGAATAATATTTCTATCGTTCCCGTGCGGTTTCAGGTCGTACGGAGCACGTTTGCTCCAAATCGGACCGCCGCACACCGTTTTGGTGTTTAATGGCGCCGGAAACGCGTTTCCGGCCGCCGCGGTCACACGGCACCTCCGAATGAGGTGCCGTCTGGCCGACCATTTCACAATTCACGCCCCGGATGTTGTCGTACGGTTTCGTGGCATTCAGAGGTCGTTCGGGTGGTTTTGACCCCCCAACGCGCCATTTCAGCGCGCGCCGCGCTGCTGAAAACGACACAATCGGGGGGCTGTACGGGGGTGCGGGGGGCTGTACGGGGGTGGCGGGGGGCTGTACGGGGGTGCGGGGGGCTGTAAGGGGGTGGCGGGGGGCAGTACGGGGGTGTGGGGGGTTGTACGGGGGTGTGGGGGTTGTATGGGGGTGCGGGGGGGCTGTACGGGGGTGCGGGGGGCTGTACGGGGGTGCGGGGGGGGGGGGGGGGGTTGTACGGGGGTGCGGGGGGCTGTACGGGGGTGGCGGGGGCCTGTACGGGGGTGGCGGGGGGCAGTACGGGGGTGCGGGGGGTTGTACGGGGGTGCGGGGGGTTGTACGGGGGTGCGGGGGGGCTGTACGGGGGTGCGGGGGGTTGTACGGGGGTGCGGGGGGTTGTACGGGGGTGCGGGGGGGCTGTACGGGGGTGCGGGGGGCTCTACGGGGGTGGCGGGGGCCTGTACGGGGGTGGTGGGGGGCAGTACGGGGGTGCGGGGGGTTGTACGGGGGTGCGGGGGTCTCTCCGGGGGTGCGGGGGGCAGTACGGGGGTGCGGGGGTCTCTCCGGGGGTGCGGGGGGCAGTACGGGGGTGCGGGGGGGGGGGGGGGTGGACGGGGGTGGCGGGGGCCTGTACGGGGGTGGCGGGGGGCAGTACGGGGGTGCAAGGGGTTGTACGGGGGTGTGGGGGGTTGTACGGGGGTGCGGGGGGGCTGTACGGGGGTGCGGGGGGCTGTACGGGGGTGCGGGGTGGGGGGGGTGTACGGGGGTGCGGGGGGCTGTACGGGGGTGGCGGGGGCCTGTACGGGGGTGGCGGGGGGCAGTACGGGGGTGCGGGGGGCTGTACGGGGGTGGCGGGGGCCTGTACGGGGGTGGCGGGGGGCAGTACGGGGGTGCGGGGGGTTTTACGGGGGTGCGGGGGGTTGTACGGGGGTGCGGGGGGGGGGGGGGGGCTGTACGGGGGTGCGGGGGGCTGTATGGGGGTGGCGGGGGCCTGTACGGGGGTGGCGGGGGGCAGTACGGGGGTGCGGGGGGTTGTACGGGGGTGCGGGGGGGCTGTACGGGGGTGCGGGGGGCTGTACGGGGGTGGCGGGGGGCTGTACGGGGGTGCGGGGGGCTGTACGGGGGTGCGGGGGGCTGTACGGGGGTGCGGGGGGGGGGGGGGGACTGTACGAGGGTGCGGGGGGCTGTACGGGGGTGCGGGGGGCTCTATGGGGGTGCGGGGGGCTCTCCGGGGGTGCAAATGAATAAATATTTAAAAGACCACCATGGATGGCAATAATGCATTACTTAAATGAATAAATACAGTACATCAATATCAACCCTACCAGTAAAAACAAAAAACATATCTCGTGAATATTTGGTGCGTCACGCGTTGCCATCACTGCTACCTCCTTCTGGTGGGCCAGGTGCCTACAACAAATAAACATTATAAATATTTTAATAACAAAAATAATTTAAATTAAATAAATAAATACAGTATATACCTGCGTCGTATGATCCCCTGTACCATCAGCTCGACGCACATATTCCTGCAGTGCTCTAACCTCAGCTGTCAATTGCGCATTTGTCTCCTCGGAAGCGCGCAGCCGTGCCTCAAAATCTGACATCTGCTGTGTCATATGAGCAATAGCAGGACCGAAAACCGCAGCGCGTGACACTACAGAACGAGGAATCCCTGCTCCATAGGTCAAACTATAGCCATGCCCGTCCCGACCAATAATGCGATGAAAGATCTCATCCCGTCGCATGGGAAGCTGTCGCTGGTCCTCTGGCAGATGTTCTAACTCAGCTTCAAATTGATCCTGTGAAATATTTAAATATATATAAATATATATATATTAATATATAGATTTATGTAATTATTGGTAAGTACAGACACTTACTATCAATGCTGCAACCTCTGGATCATTGCGATCACGAGTCCTTATCCACACCGACATTTTATCAGTTGCTGCACTTTGCCCTCGCAACTGTATATTAAAAGAATATAAACACAAAACCATATTAATTAATAAATTAAAAAATGAATAATATATACCTCATGTCGGATCTGAGACACGTGACGAGTCCCGAGCCTGTGAGCTGGTCCCTGCAACGCTCGATTCTCCGAATGGCGTGTTGACACCTCCTACATTCAATTCATTCAAATTTCAAACAAATCACATATTCTTGAAAATATATATACAGAAAAATAATTAATATACAAACCGCAACACCCTCAGTAGACCAATATGCGACCAAGTCACGCCACTGATCCGGGAGGACACCTCTCGGGACTTTTTCCAAAATGTCAAGGGCACCCACATTTGGTACCCAGTGGTCCCTCTTCACTTTTCCTTTATAATCTTTCCATAGCTTACGGCATTTTCTCATACACACGGGCCGAAACTCTTCAGGGCATACTTTCAAATTTTTCTATAATGAAAATAATCAAACATATTAGTATTATTTATAAATAGAAAATAAAGTAAAATTATTTTCTTACCTGAACCTCCCTCCATAGACGATCTAATGTGTCCTGAGGGATAGAAGCCCAATCACGCGTGGTCAATGGAAATTGATGTGGGTCACGTATGATATGACCCAGCTGATGAATAAATGTCGGGGCATTCGGTCCCACGGGCTGAAATACCTCATCAAATGAAACATCTGTCGTCGTGTCGGAATTCCATTATAATATGCCACGACCAGGGCCTCTCCTGCGATAGGAAGAACTAGCCGAGTCTGATCCTGTTGAAAACAATTTTATATATAAATTGACAAATGTTATATATATATATATATGCAAATTACATAAAAAATATAGACAATGACATTCAAACATACCTCGACCCTGAGACGTAGATGCCTCAGATGGATGATGTGGATTTTCTGCCTCTTCCCCTGACATGTCTGCAGTCATACAAAATATCAGTAATGAGTCCAAAGTGTTTAAAAGATAAATTGGATTGTTCTTAATAAATCAAACTTGTACAACTGTTAATCAAACAAAAAATGGATTGAATAATTAGTTGTGAATGAATTTTAAAAAATCAGAAAGTTAATCAACCTAAATATTTATGACTGAATTAACTTACAAAAGTGAGGATTAAAACTTATAAGGATTTATAAAATGATTAGATAATTTATGATATCCTAGGACATTCTACTGAATAGAGGGAAAACAATTATACCTTTCATTAAGCATGCAAATCGACCGTTTCTCCTTCAATAGCCGCTCTGACCCAATAAATATCTTCTTCACGTTGAACTACGGTATGTTGATCAAGTTGTTGGTAAACAAACAGAACAGTCTCGGGTTCATCTTCTTCAAATAAAAACACTCCTCGCCGAGACATTTTGACAACAACTTGCCAACTTTTTTCCGAAGGCAAAGTAACGAAGAATACTTGTTTTGATTGTGATGTCAAAATGAAAGGTTCATTCTCAACTCGTTCATTATTTCTGTATAACATATAGTTAAAATTCACCAATGAAAACTGATATTGATCGACTTTACATCCACGCACTGGATCAACCCAATTACACTTTAACAATATGTACTTCAAACCATGTGTGTATACAACTTCAATGATGTCTATCAATTGACCATAGTAATAACTAGAATCAACAAAGGGACAACTGATGCCACTGTTTTGTGTTGCTTGTTTGTCGTCAACATCTTTAATGCGAAATAGAAGACCATTAGCATCAATAGCTTTATAACGACGAGCCGTTATAGATGGACCCTCAGCCAGTTGGATAAATACTTCAGGTAGCGTGGGGTCCCCTAACTCCCTCAGCTTACGAACCTACATAATTTATAAAAATCAATACTGATATATGCAGAAATAATTAGTTTAATACTTCACTCATAATGAAAATCAATTTATACATACATAATCCTTGAACCAATCATGAAATGCCGCATAATGAGATTGTTGAATTTGCAACTCAGTCGCACGATGCATCTCTTCTTTTATCTCATTAATGTGTTTCCTGCAAATGATTACGCGATGTTTAAAAGATCAACTTATGCAAAGAAAACATGTAAAAGTTATACAAGCACATTGATAAGATACTTACTGCATTAATGGTGCAACTGATGGAGTATTGAACAAGATATATCGATGTGCCTGTATCCACTCGATGTTGTCCATATCAAATGTGGTTCCTTCTCCAACTGGACCATCATGAATCCGAGAGGGCTTATCTAATTTTTTTTCAACATCCGTAAGATATTCTGCACAAAAGGTAGTACACTCATCCATCAAATAACCATTGGCTATTGATGCCTCTGGACGAGCTTTGTTGCGTACAAATCTTTTCAATGTACTCAAATACCGTTCAATAGGATACATCCACCTGAATTGCACTGGACCAGCAGCCATTACTTCATCAGTTAGGTGCACTTTCAAGTGGACCATAACATAGAAAAATGAGGGGGGGAAAAGTTTCTCAAAGTGACAAAGCGTAAGTACAATTCGGTCCTGCAAACTTTTTAAATCACTCATTCGTTGAATTCTTAAAAAAATCTGTCTAAAAAAATTACTCATCTCAATCAAGGTCTGAAAAACATTGGGGGATAAACAATCACAAATTGCGATTGGAATCAACTGCTGAAGTAATATGTGATTGTCATGACTTTTCAACCCTTGCAATGTCTTGCTCGTCAGATTCACACACTTTGAAATATTAGAAGAGTAACCATCAGGCACCTTGACCATCTTCAAAATGGAAATAAATGTCTCTTTCTCCTCTGTAGTCATCGAATACTGTGCAGCAAGCATATATGCCTTGTTTCCCTCAGCTAACTGTAAATGCAACTGTTTCCTTAAACCCATTTCTTCCAAATCACGGCGTGCATTAACATGGTCCTTTGACTTTCCACTGACACCTAAAATGGTCCACAATATGTTATCACAAACATTTTTTTCAATGTGCATGACATCCAAATTATGCCTCAACATGTTAGTTTTCCAATATGGAAGACTATAAAAAAATACTTTTCTTTTTCCAATTGTGACTGCGCTGCCTACCCGCAGCATGAATATTACGTACTGGAGGAGCCACCAAATCATGAATTTCATATACCGTGCATATGTTTTCTTCCTCAATCTGCGATAACATTTCGACTCCTGTCATGATCTTTGGTGCTGGGCTGAACTCTCTAGAACCATCAAATGCCACTCTGTCCTTTCTAAACCTGTGCTGGGGAGGGAGAAAACGCCTGTGACCCATGTATGCCCATTTTTTGGAATGTTTAAGCCATATAGATTTTTTACTTTTATTGCAACAAGGGCAAGCAAATTCCCCTTTCGTACTCCAGCCTGATAAATTTGCATAAGCTGGGAAGTCATTGATTGTCCACAATAAAGCTGCATGCAGTTTGAACATTTCATTCGTTTCGTAGTCATAAGTCATCACACCATCGCCCCAAAATTCATTCAACTCATCAATCAATGGCTGAAGGTAAACATCAATCTTATCCCCCGGACTTTTAGGTCCATCAATAAGAGTGGAAAGTAATATAAATTGTTTCTTCATACAAAGCCACAGAGGAAGATTATATGGAACCAACACCACGGGCCATGTGCTATGAGTTGCACCAACCATAGACTTGAATGGATTGAAACCATCTGCTGCCAATCCCAATCGGACATTACGAACATCTTTAGCAAAGTCGGGATGTCTCTTATCAAAATCCTTCCATGCATGAGAGTCTGCCGGGTGGGTTAACATGTCACTTTCATGAACTCTTTCTGCATGCCATCTCATTAAATTAGAAACTTTAGATGACATAAAAAATCTTTTCACCCTCGGTTTAAGGGGAAAGTAACGCATTTCCTTTACGGCAATCGGTTCCCCCTGTATCGCAATCTGACTTTGATGAGTCTTATTTCCCCTGTTCTCTTTCCACCTAGAAGCGCCAAAAACCGTACAAATATCCAAATGAGCAGTTTCATTTCTAAACAACATACAGTTGTTTGCACATGCATCTATAGTCTCATATGTAAAACCTAAGTTCTCTGTCAACTTACGAGCATAGTAATACGACTCAGGAATCTTAGCGTCGACATGAAGAACTTTTTTCAATAAAACCAAAAGCATGTCGAATGATGTGTCTGACCAATTATTCAATGTCTTCAAATGCAACAACTCCACGATAAACGACAGTTTATTGTAAGAAGTACATCCAGGATATAATTCTGTTTTCGCATCATCAAGTACTTCATAAAACCTCCTCGAATCACGATCTGCACCAGAGCGAAGATTTATCTCACCAGTCTCAAGATTCTGGATGTCAATGCCTTCAGGATCAAACCCACGTACCATTTTAGTAAGCATTTCATGCATTGGATTAGTCATCCTTGCATCAACATCCA
Organism: Viscum album; assembly: GCA_963277665.1. Taxonomy (NCBI): domain Eukaryota; kingdom Viridiplantae; phylum Streptophyta; class Magnoliopsida; order Santalales; family Viscaceae; genus Viscum; species Viscum album. The sequence goes on from OY728125.1 coordinate 94,305,761, forward strand.
TCTGAGCTGCATCTGTATTTTGACAACGAACATATTCTTCTCCATGACGAGTCCAACTCTTATAATTTTTCAGAAATCCATTAAAGAAAAGGTGCTCCCTCACAGTATCTCGTGTGAATTGATATCTGTTAGCACATTTTCTACATGGACAACTAATATAGTCACTTTCAAATCCTCTCGTGAAGTCAATAAACTACATAATGCCATTGAAATATTCTCTAGACGTTCGATTTGGAAGATCAACCCAACTCTTATCCATAATAATATCTGTATAACAAACATTTACACAATACTTATTACATTTACATTTTTCAAATCAACTATATTCAAAATAAATATTAACCATTTGTTTATGAACCATTGATAAAATAATAATGTAACTGAAAGCTCATGTTACCTGATTGAGCTACAAACCTGAAAGGGAGGGGAGCCGAAGGCGGTGCTGCGAGGGAGATGAGGCAGCGAAGGGGAGCCGGAGCCAAAGGCGGTGCGGCAAGGGAGGGGACGGGCGGCGGCGGCGGCGGGGAGCTGGAGGAGAGGAGGCGGTGAGGGGACGGGGGACGGGCAGCGAGAGGGGGGGGGTGTCCGCGGTCGGGGGGGGGGGGGGGGGGGGGGGGCTGTCCGAGGTGCGGGGAGGGGTGTCCGGGGTGTCGGGGGCCTGTCAGGGGTGCGGGCAGGGGTGTTCGGGGTGCGGGGGTGTCCGGGGTGCGGGGGAGGGGGGGCTGTCTGGGGTGCAGGGGGGCTGTCGGGGGTGCGGGGTGGGGTGTCCGGGGTGCAGGGGGCCTGTCCGGGGTGCGGGGGGGATGTCCGGGTTCGGAGGTGGGGTGTCCGAGTGCGGGGGGGGGGGGGGGGGGGGGGCTGTCCGGGGTGCGGGGAGGCGTCCGGGGTGCGGGGGGCGGTCCAGAGTGCGCGGGGTGGGGGGGGGGGGGGGCTGTCCGGGGTGCGGGGAGGCGTCCGGGGTGCGGGGGGCGGTCCGGAGTGCGCGGGGGGGGGGGGGGGGGGGTGCTGTCCGGGGTGCGTGGAGGCGTCCGGGGTGCGGGGGGTGGTCCGGAGTGCGCGCTGGGGGCTGTCCGGGGTGCGGGTGTCGTCCGGGGTGGGGGGGGGGGGGAGGGACGAGAGGCTGGAGGGCGGCGGCCGGAGGCCGGAGGGCGGCGGCCGGAGGTCCGAGGGCGGAGGGCGGCTGCCGGAGGCCGGATGGCAGGCGGCGGGGGAGGCCGGGCGGCGGGGGAGGCCGGGCGGCGGGGGAGGCCGGGCGGCGGGGTAGGGGAGGGCGGCGCGAGGGAGGGCGGCGAGGGAGGGAGGGGGTTAGGGCGAGGGAGATCGAGGGAGATCGAGGGCGCGGGGGGGGGGGGGGGGGGGGCAGAAACCCCCCGAAATATTTTAGGAAGGTTAGAGACCGCCATTGACGGTCGCTAATGGTGAGCTATAGCGACCGCCAATGGCGGTCGCCCGAGTCTGGGGGGCTCCAATGCCCCCTTTTCTAGTAGTGAATGGTATAAAAATAGCACATCCACAGTCAAATATAACTCATTTGATACAATATGGAAGATTTTATTGTATCAGATTAACCTCAATTGAGAATAATGAAGGATATTGACATAGATTGAAATAATCATCAGACTATTGAGAGAAATATCCCACTATTTTTTTTGAAAACATTTAAAAGTCACACTATTTGTCAAGAAGCCATTTAAAATAGATTTTTGAATCAAAGTATCCCATACCACATTAAAACTTTTAAAATGAATTTTTAATTCAAAACTTTAATGTCCATATAAATAAATCATTAAAAACATTTTTAAAACATGGACATTAATGAGAATGATTTTGAATAATAAATCTTTAAAACATTTTAAAATGATATTTTAGTTAGAGTTCCTAACCAAAATAGAGACACTTGAATACAAACAATTGAGGTAATAAAAATATTTTAATATCATGAGAATAAATGTATTCATGATATTCTATATCAAAATACATTATATACACCATACAAAAGTGATTTGGTGTATAACCACAAAAGAGTCTCAATGGAATGTAAATTGAGATGAAATATCTCATAAAGGCCGTATCCTTAGGTTAAGGACTAATTAATGAAATAATTATGTGTGAAAAATATAAATATACTCAATATTATAGGATATTCAGTGTAAAACAATCAAAGGACATTCACACATATTCTTGTAAAAACAACACCAATGAATTGGATGTTTAACTCAACAAATCGAGATTGAGTAAAAATTACTCTTATCAAGTTCATACCGATGACTTGAGAATTTTTCAATGGTGTGATAATGTGTATCAAAAGTATATCCATATAAATGGGAGTGGAAATTATGACATAATAAAATGAATAGTGATTCTACACATAATCTTGGAGTAAAATAATCAATGAATAATGCGTAAAGCTGAATGAGTGGAAATTGAAATTTCAAATTCCCTTATTGATTTGGTAACATAAAAAACATACAACCATGAAAGAAGGATCATAAAATGATGATGTAAATATAAATTAGTTAAAATATATTACACAATTAATAAAAACATGGGCAGTACACACACCACATGTAATAAATAAGTGGTGAACAATGGAATTCTCATGGAATTAAAAGTGAGATAAGAAACCCCTTACTTTGTACTTTTTCCTTGGTCGATGGTAGGTTAACCTCCTGTATAATGGTTAAATAATTGTTATTGAATTATACAAGAATCATTAACATTAATATGATATCATAAATGATCTTTTAACATTGATTTGTTAATAATATCTTAGTATTATCGTCATTTGGGGTGTTAACTTACTGGTTTTCCATTATGATCATTGTTACGTAAGCCATGTTTGTTATGGATAATTTGTATCTTATTCATATCCAGAATTATATCAAGTCCTTAAACATTATTTTTAATCATAAAATTAGAATTATACTTGAATGGATACAATGGAGAATGAATCTCATCACGTTTGTGGAGACGGTAGTCCGTACGTACGCACAGGCGACAATATCATTCTTTTGATGTTAAATTAATATATAATTGGATGGTATATCATATAGAAAGAATAATTATCATGTTATATTTTTTATTAAATGAATTACACATCATTATTATACCCATCCAAATAATAATTTATTGAATAAAATTACACCACGACGTGGAGACGGTAATCCGTACGTACGCACGTATGGTGACATGCCATTCCAAGGATGGATAGAATACTGAATATGGTTCTACCATATTTATAATAACATCATAGTATATAGAAGATACTGGATTTATTATTTTAGAATACAAATAACAAATAATTAATAAGTTGAAGAAGAAAGGAACTTTAAAGAGGGTGGTGAAAACATTACCTCTTCTTCAGGTTCTTCCTTTTGATTTGGTCAAAATGGCTCCTTATGTTGGCTTTCTGATCGAACTAAGGCCTCTGGGTTGTAGTGAGGGAAGTTGAGAGAGTATTTGGGCAGGTTTAGGCCGAGCCAAAAGGATTTTAATGTGTGAATTGGTGAGAAGGGGGAGTGCTCTTTTATAAGATGGGTGAGGGGCACCTTTGGAAAAAGTAAAAATATTATTTTATAATAAATTCATATTCGGTTTCTAATGGCTCCAAAGTAGTTTATTTAAAGGTTAAGATGGGCATGGGTCGAAAACCACTCATCCAATATAATTTAAAAAAGTTTGGTTCATTTTAATAACCTTATCATTAAGTATTAACTCTTAGTTAATTAGTTTCACTTTTACAATGTCTCTTTGTATTTTTATATTATATGGTTACTAAACTTACTATATACCTCCAAGAGACCCCCAAGTGGTCCATTAATGATACACACATCATTATATATGTCGCTTTTCCAAACCTTATATTTTTAGGAATTGAATATAAATTAATAATATAATATTTGTTTTAAAACCTCTTTTATGTCAATTTTGACACTATTGGGTATTTTGTTTTTGATAATTTCATAAAAACATTATTACTTCGAAAACAATTTATATAATCAATCCTAATATGTCATATTAACCTAGAAAATTAGGGTAATTCTTAAAAAGGCTCAAATTACATTCATTTTGATATTTATAATATCAATTATTTTAATATTTCATTAATTAGGTAATTACTGCATCACCATTGTGTGATAAATAAATTAAATTAATTAATGTTTGAAAATTATAAATAAAATACCATTATGTAGGAAATCGTTTTATCTTTTTAATGAATATTTACAATCGAATTTATATAATTTATAACCCTATATTAAAAATGTTTTAGTAAATAAACTTTGATTTTAACTCTTTTATCTCTTCTTTGAAATATATAATAATAAATGTCCTAATCTAATACAAGTGGACCTAAATGAAAATATTTTACTCATAAGGTTGTCTTTGGTCGAGAAACATTTGTCCAATATAATTAAGACATGTGTTAAGGTAATTTTAATATCATATTTACCCTTAATTACCCTATTTACTTTTAACCGTGGTAAATAAAAGTAAAAAGTTACTTTTCACCAAAAATTATTTTCATCTCACTGAACCACATTTTACTCCTTGATATTAACCATGCCTCTTGGATTTTCAAAATCCCACTCACAGAATCTGTAAATTTATGTTTTATGAAAAATTCAGTTTTTTAACTACTACTTAGTGGTTTCACTATTCATCAAAAAATGAAAGTTTCCAGAAAAATACCAAAAATTAGGCCTAAGATATATTTGATATTATGAATTCAAAAATTATGTCTATTTTACCAAATTCTAAACATATCAGTTAAATTAAGTAATTTAAAAATTAATTCTCATTGTCAAATCAAATAGCGTGTTTTTAAGAGATAATAACTATCAAAAGATTTCCACTTGTTTATGTCTGGATTAAATGTGAAATTATATCCAATGACAAAAATTGTATTAAATGGTAAAAATATATTCTTAATATACTTTAAAACCACTCAAATTAATAATTTATCACTATTTGTTATTTCGATTAAAAATTTGTTTTTAATTAAAATTTATTAATTATCACTATTAATCAAAATATGAAAGTTATCCGAAAAGTTCCAAAATTTCACCCTAAGAGAATTTTGACATTACAAATCCAAAAATGATGTTCATTTCAAAAGATTAAATTTATTAGATTTCAAAAAGTAGATATTACTATTCATAACGACTAGTTTGATTGTTTGTGGTGTGTTAGAATTTCGGAGTTGTGTACAATGCACACCATTGCATTATTCGAAGGGAAACGTACCGTGGAAGCTTGGGGTGTTACATTCTCCCCTCCTTCAATAAATTGTATCCTCGCAATTTTTTTAGAACTGGTCTTGAGAATATAATGGAAAGTCCCACATCAGAAAAATAGTCAATAAACTATCACTTTAAAAGAAAGGAAGAGAGGTATAATGGTCACCCAAGATAACCCATACTAGGATTCCATGTAGAAAAACATGGATATGGATGATAAACTAAGTGTAATGTTCTGATGGGGAGGGATAGAAAACATGATAATAAGAAAGTTAACTATAAGAAAATCAAAAACTTGTGTTGGGATGAACGGTCATTAGTCTCCCAATAGGAAACGTAAACGGACAACATTTTTTGTTTTAAGTTACATTACATAAGGACGAGGAATTAATTTATGATATTGACTAAGAACATAAAGAGATATACTTAATTTTAAAGTAGAGTTTTATTCTTTAATAAATTATTACAACTAACTCATTTTTTTGAACAATCAGTATTCATGAAGACTTGGTCACAATGGAAGAGATAGAATAGACTTCTATAGAAATACATGATCCACGTAGGGTAAACTATATATTTACCTTGTCTTTAGTGATAAATCAAAACTAAAATGGTTAGTATAATATCTGATGATCCCCCAAATGGATATTCCGTTAGAGAAAAAAAAACACTAATATTAATTTCTAAAATTAAACCATCAATACCCAAAAGTTAAATAAATACCATTCAATAATCAATTGTCCTTAAAATCCTTCAATATAATCCAAACTAATATTGAAACGCAAAACATATAAGAATTTAGTCATCCACGTTAAATTCTATCTCCAAATGACATTAATTACTCTTAATGTCAATACTTAAAAGTAATTAACCTAATCATTTACATAAATAATCCAAATCACTATAAATCTACTATAAAAACATAGGTAATAATTCACCATTACTCCTCAAATGAAATCCCATACTATCCTATTTTACATGGCCATATAGTGTTCACAACAAAGCGAACAACTTCCAAAATAACATTTATCACTTAATCACCAAATCATTTTCTTATACAAAGGGTATTCATTTGATAAGACATAAGATCCCAAATCAAATTATTATTGATCAATAAAATAATTTAACTAAAAATAATAGTCACACAAGCCAGGGACTTCACATAGTTCAGTGGTAGGCGATAAATCCCAACCTTACTTTGGTTGTGGGTTCGATTCCCACAGCTTTGTTCGACGCGACAGGTTGTCACACGGTCTGCGTGTTATCCTTTTTCAAAAACTATATTTTATAACATTACCAAAATGAGATAAATTCCTCAAAATAACCATAACATAATTTAACCACAAATCATATCACATACCTTGCATTTTCATCCAAAAAATATAATAACTTATAATTGCCTCAAACCCAACGATCATATAAAACCAAATGGTTTTTTATAACTATATCCACAAGAGAAAAGATAATTCTTCCTCAAATATCATTCTCACATGGAAAAATATAGCATTAAAAATACAAGAGAAAATTATTCCAAAGTAAACCCATCAATAAGGAGCCCTAATACTTTTTAAAATTTTCTCCAACAATTTATTCCCACATAGCTTCTTTTTTGGCCAAGAAAATATCCTATAGAATAGGGCATTCACTCGGGTAATGGCCAGGTCCCCTACATTTACGGAAAATGACTGTAAATGGATTCTTGGGGCCATTATTATCTTCTTCCATAGTACTCTTCATTTTTCTTCGGCAATTATTCACTTTATGTCCTTCCTTCCCGCACGTAAAGCATTTATTTGCCCCATTGTGACACTTTCCTGGGTGTCACCTTCCACATTTCCTGCATGATGGAAATTGAGGATTCCTTTCTTCATGGTCTCTACTACTGGAGCTCTTATCATTCATCACCTTTCTCTTATTTGTTGAGTCTGGGAATTGGTTAATATATATATATTTTATCATATTTTTGGAAAATTGATTTGGCATAAAGATGATATATTTTACGCCTATCAACATTCCATTTTGTTGCTCATTTCCACCACCGTTCCCACCTGGTACATCATTCTCAAAGTCACTATAAATTCCTTGGAATCCAGCCATTGATTAAAACCAGAAAGCATTGTGTGAGTAACAGTAGTCATAATATCATTTAGAGATTAACATGTTGCCATATTATCAATTTGAAACACATTAGGATTAACCAAGGTCATTGAATCCCATCTTATATATATAATAATTCAAATCGGTTTGTAAATAAAATGTAAATTATCCTAAGCATATCTCTCGGGAGTGTCATAACCAAGAGTGCAGCAAGGCCCGTTTTCGTGCACCAGTTCCCATTAGAGTCTAGCTCAAAGCGGTGTTTTCGGGTTTTACCCCTAGGTACATTTGTGCCAGAGCTTCCTCTACCTGCTTGTATCCAGACATGGATGTATTTCTCGAAAATCTCACAAAATCTCTACAATACCAAAATTCTAGGAAGTTCTTCTATATTAATCCACAAAGTTCATCTTAGGTCTAAGTGCTGTAATCAGATTTTATCTAAATATTACTTCCATGGTTTGTACTAAACATCCTCTGATACAAACTTGAATGCCCCGACCCTAGATACCCAGAGTCGGTGCATTATTACAAAACATTGGCATGATCACAAGAAAGATCAAGTCTCGAAAGACCGATTAGTTTAGTAGCCTTGGAAACACAACATATATTCATAAAATTTACATTACCTCAATTAGTGAAAAACTACAATAACATATTGTCTTCATATCCCCTCATACTATCCCTACAGGTCATTCATAAAATAATTCTTCACATCCTGGGAAAAATAAAACATTGAAAGGGGTGAGATCAGATGCTGAGTAAGGATAACACTATAGAGGAAACATTCATAAATAAACATAAAAATCTAAGGCATTGTATAACTAAAACAAAAGCCTTTTTCAACTTGAACTTCAGCATAATATGGAAAGGATAAATGAAAAAATTCCATTTACTTATTAACATGGATATTCTACTATTCGAGTAATCAAATGAAAATATTAATAACCACTTTCATAATAACGGAATGCATAATGCCAGACTATCATAACCACGTAGCCAAGGCCTCATGCCAAGACTACAAATAAGATTATGTCAAGGCCTCGTGCCAAGACACTAGTTTGTCTCATGATACCTACTGATGCATCGAGTAGCTATAGCGGGCTCCACCCATCATTTACTATGTCCAATGCATTTCTCATATGAAATGTTTGAAACATAACATAAATATTCATATTAAAACTAGCATACAGAATGTCAATACTTTTAACCACAAAACATGAATGGTATAAAAATAGGACATCCACAGTCAAATATAACTCATGTTATACAATATGGAAGATTGTATTGTATCGGATTAACCTCAATTGAGAATAATGAAGGATATTGACGTAGATTAAAATAACCATCAAACTATTGCGAGAAATATCCCACTTTTTTTGAAAAAAAATCAAATGTCACACTATTTGTCAAGAAGCCATTTAAAATAGATTTTTGAATCAAAGTGTCCCATACAACTTTGAAACTTTAAAAAGGAATTTTTAATTGAAAACTTTAATGTCTATATAAATAAATCCTTACCACCATTTTTAAAACATGGACATTAATGAGAAAGATTTATAATAATAAATCTTCAAAACATTTTAAAATGATATTTTAGTTAGAGTTCCTACCAAAAAGAGACACAATTGAATAAAAACAATTGAGGTAATAAAAACATTGTAATATCATGAGAATAAATGGATTCATGATATTCTATGTCAAAGTACATTATATAACCCATACAAAAGTGATTTGGTGTATAACCACAAAAGAGTCTCAATGGAATGTAAATTGAGATGAAATCTCTCATAAAGGCTGTATCCTTAGGTTAAGGATTAATTAATGAAATAATTATGTGTGAAAAATATAAATACACTCAATATGAATGGATATTCAATGTAAAACAATAAAAAGACATTCACAGATATTATTGTACAAACAACACCAATGAATTGGATGTTTAACTCAACAAATCGATATTGAGTACAAATTACTCTTATCAAGTTCATACCGATGACTTGAGAATTTATCAATGGTGTGATTATGTGTATCAGAAGTATATCCACATAAAGGGGAGTGGAAATTATGACATAATCAAATGAATAGTGATTCTACACATAATCTTGGAGTAAAATAATCAATGAAGTATGCGTAAAGTCGAATGAGTGGAAATTGAACTTTCAAATTCCCTTATTGATTTGGTAACATAAAAAACATACACCCATGAAAGAAGGATCATAAAATGATGATGTAAATATACATGAATTAACGTATATTACACAATTAATACAAACATGGGCAGTATACACACCACATGTAATAAATAAGTGGTGAACAGTGGAATTCTCACGGAATTAAAAGTGAGATAAGAAACCCCTTACTTTGTAATTTTTCCTTGATTGATGGTTGGTTAACCTCTTGTATAATGGTTAAATAATTGTTATTGAATTATAAAAGAATCATTTTCATTAATATGATATCATATATGATATTTTAACATTGTTTTGTTAATAATATCGTAGTATTATCGTCATTTCGGGTGTTAACTTACTCGTTTTCCTTTATATTCTTTGTTATGTAAGCCGTGTTTGTTATGGATAGGTTTTATCTTATTAATATACAGAATTATATCAAGTCCTTAATCATTATTTTTAATCATCAAATTGAGAATTATACTTGAATGGATACGATGGAGAATATATCTCATCGCATTCGTGGAGACGGTAGTCCGTACGTATGCACGAGCGACAATATCATTCTTTTGGTGTTAAAATAATATATAATTGGATGGTATATCATATAGAAATAATAATTATCATGTTATATTTATTAATTACATGAATTACACATCATTATTATACCCATCCAAATATAAATTTATTGAATGACAATTACACCACAACGTGGAGACGGTAAGTCGTACGTACGCACGTATGGTGACATGCCATTGAAAGGATGGATAGAATACTGAATATAGTTGTACCATATTTATAATAACATCACAGTATATAGAATATACTTGAGTTATTATTTTAGAATAGAAATAACCAAGAAAGAAGAAGTTGAAAAAGAAAGGAACTTGAAAGAGGGTGGTGAAAACATTACATCTTCTTTGGCTTCTTCCTTTTGATTTGATCAAAAGGGCTCCTTAGGATGGCTTTCTGATCAAACTAAGACCTCTAAAATGTAGTGAGGGAAGTTTCAAGAGTATTAGGGTAGGGTTTGGCCGAGTTAAAAGGCTCTGAATGTGTGAATTATTGAGAAGGGTGAGTGCCCTTTTATAAGAGGGGTGAGGGGAACCTTTGGAAAAGCTAAAAATATTATTATATAATAAATTCATATTCGGTTTTTAATGGCTACAAAGTGGAATATTTAAAGGATAAGGTGGGGATGGGTCGCAAACCACTAAATCAATAGAATTTAGACTATGTTGGGTCATTATATTAACATTATCTTTAAGTATTAACTCTTAGTTAATTAGTTTCACTTTTACAATGTCTCTTTGTATTTTTATATTATATGGTTAATAAACATATAATATACATCCAAGAGAACCCCAAGTGGTCCGTTAATGATACACCTATCATGATATAAGTCTATTTTTCGAGTATTAGACTTTTAGAAAATGAATATAAATTAATAATATAATATTTGTTTTAAAAACTCTTTTATGTCAATTTTGACACTATTGGGTATTTTGATTTTGATAAATTCATAACTACATTATTACTTCGAAAACAATTTATATAATCAATCCTAATATGTCATATTAACCTATAAAATTAGTGTATTTCATATAAAGTCTCAAATTACATTTATTTTGATATTTATAATATCAATTAGTTTAATATTTAATTAATTAGGTAATTACTACATCACCATTGTGTCATAAATAAATTAAATTATTTAATCTCAAAAAATTATAAATAAAATACAATTACATAGGAAAACGTTTAAGATTTATAATGAATATTTACAATCGAATTTATCTAATTTATAACCCTATATTAAAAATGATTTAGTAAATAAATGTTGATTTTAACTCTTTTAACTCTTCTTTGAATTAAATAATAATAAATGTCCTAATCTAATTCAAGTGGACCTAAATGATAATATTTTAATCCTAAGGTGTTTTTGGTCGACATACACTTGTCCAATAGAATTAGGACATGTGTTAGGGTAATATTAATATCATTTTTACCCTTAATTACCCTATTTACTTTTAACCGTGGTAAATAAAAGTAAGAAGTTTCTATTCACCAAAAATTAAATTCATCTCATTGAACCACATTTTACTCCTTGTTATTAACCGTGTCTCTCGAATTTTCGAAATTACACACACAGAAGCGGTAAAATTATGTTTTATGAAAAATTCATTTTTTTTAACTACCACTTAGTGGTTTCATTATTCATCAAAAAATGAAAGTTTCCAGAAAAATACCAAAAATTAGGCCTAAGCTATATTTGATATTATGAATTCAAAAATGATTTCTATTTTACCAAAGTAAAAACATATCAGTTGCATTAATTAATTTAAAAATTAATTCCCATCGTCAAAACAAATACCATGTTTTTAAGAGATAATAACTATCAAAAGATTGACACTAGTTTATGTCTTGTTTAAATGTGAAATTACATACAATTATTAACATTGTATGAAATGGTAAAAATATATTCTAAATATACTTTTAAACCATTCAAATTAATAATTTATCACTATTAATTATTTCGATTAAAATAGTTGTTTTTAATTAAAATTTTGTAATTTTCATTATTCATCAAAATATGAAAGTTATCCGAAAAGTACCAAAATTTCACCCTAAGCTAATTTTGATATTACGAATCAAAAAATGAAGTCCATTTCGAATGATAAAATTTATATAATTTAAAAAAGTAGGAATTACTATTCATAACGGCTAGTTTGATTGGTTGTGTTGTGTTAGAATCTCGAAGTTGCGTACAATGCACGCCATTGCATTATTCAAAGGGAAAACGTAACGTGGAAGCTTGGGGTGTTACAGTGAGTGGCACACATATGATTCTTCAATGTTTTACTAGAAATAAAAGTGACATTCATGGGTAAATGTATAATAAATAAACAATTAATAAAAAAATAGATTATAAATGTTCTAAATTTGTATATAAAATAGAAATTAGACAATATTTCATTCAGGTAAAATATTATCTATTTAGTAGGACCCCCGATAAACCTGTTTTAGCCAAAAACTAATATAACCGATTTTTAATGTTTAAAAAATTCATTTTCAACAAATGATTTTTAGAAGTTATTAAATAATAGTAATAAGTATTAAAAATATGGAATAAATTTTATCAAATTCAATTAACTTACTTCTCATAAGTTAATTAAAAATTAAAAATACAATTGCAAGTGAAAAATCTCATTTCCAAAGAAATATTTCTCATAAATATATAAGTTTTTCATAAAAAACAAAAGTAATGTAGATTCCAATAATATTAATTAGATTAATAATAACATTATTAAACAAATTTTACATTTAAAATCATATTAGAATAAAATTATACATTGTGAATGATTTAAATAAAAATATAATTTGACTAAAAATTAGTATTTTTTATTATTCATCATTAAAGATATCTTTTCTGAATATTCTCAAGAGCACAGTATAAGAATTTTTTATAAAAAAAAATTATAATAGGGAAAAAATTGATTTTAAAATATTTTTTTATTATAAGATGAAACTACTTTTATAAAAATACATTTTAAGCATAAAACTTGATTTTATATTATCAAATAGAAAAAAAATGTTCATTGACTGATAAATCATGTTATTAAATTTTTAATATATAAATATCACTAAACCAAATCACCAAAAGTGACTCATTTAATTTATTAAGGAAAAATACATTGTTTACATAAAAATTGTTTTTTAGAATAAAATTATTTTTACCTTGAAATGATTTTTATTTTCTTTTCAAATAAATTGATAACCAATGAATTTATTTTATAAATCATTAAACCTTGTGTTTTTAATAATTTTAATAGTCTTCTTGAAACTTTCCAATCCAATTTATCAGGGATAACATTCACATTGAATATCCATATTTTAATAGTATATAGAATTTCATTTAAACAAAAACATTTGTGTAATAAATGTTATTAATGAAATTAAATTTATTTGAAAAAATACATTTCAAAAACTGTTATGGTGTCACATTGTACCCTCAATAGAAATAATTTATCCCCCAATATTCAGTTACATTGATATAAAAAATAATAGTATAATTTTTCCTCATCAAATTTTTAGGTTCCAATGAATCTTCCTAAGATTCAAGGTTTAACTATAAAACAATTATAAAATAAGTGTCCTTATTTCCTATAAAATTTTCTCTATGATCTAGAATCTATTCTAGATATTCCCCATAAAAGGGATACTACTCAAGTGGGTATAAACTCTAATTTTGATACATGTGATAAGTCAGGTATGAACTTCACAAGGAGAGATAAATTATGGACATCATGGAGTTAAGAATGGTTCAGTGGAAGCATAAACCAATAAACTTTTGTCCCTACACAGTAATGAATCTGAAAATGGAAAATATACATAGAGATTTTGTTTACGTTCTTTTCAAATATCATAACCTTATTTCATGGATCAATTCATAGAAAAACCTTCTCAATAACATCAAATTCTTGATCACATCGATGATTTTAAATATATATTATTAATAGACCCCAAGATTTATTAATTTATTGTTGAATGGTTATGATTTTGTCTCCATTTACTCTATTATCTTAGATCCCAATTATAGTCTTTATAAAACATCATCATATACTATTAGAGTTCTTCACTTCCTAGAATAGAGATCATCATAATAATACATCCGAATTATTGATTGTATGCTATTATTGTAAGAAAACCTGAATAGAAGAATGGGTTGATCACAACCACCTTTCGAATTCTTTAGAATATAAATCTCAACTAATGGTCCAAATTTTTAATAGTCCTCTTATACTGATCATCAATCTAAGAACAAAATGTTGAGATGAAACACAACTCTGTATCTAGATCTAGTTGATGATTTTACCATAACATTAAGGAAACTTTTGTTTCATGATTAGATATAATAGAATGTGGTACTCCATGAAACCAAAGAAAATAATTAAATTATATTATGTGATCATGAGATAGTTAATATATAATTTTAATTAATTGTGATGACTTCATAATGCAATCTATTACATCCCAAATAGCATTTCGGTCCATAGATGTTTTGGGGAGCCTAACTATAAAACCCATGGTGATGCTTTCCCATTTCCCTTATCGTATTGGTAAGGGTTATAACATCACCTTAGGCTTATTTATCTTTGTCTTAAATCAATATAAAATCATGCACTAAGATACATAATCTTCAATATATCTCTTCATGCCATTCCATCAAAAATGGTCAATTTGATATCTATACATCTCCCAAACATCGGGATGAATAAATAATATTTTACTATGATATTCATCATATAGATACATTAAATTTAGAATGGATTGAATAGATAAATTGTTCATCAACCTTATCAATACATCAAAATCATGTTTAAAGACAGGAACATTTCTCACATTCTTTTTTAGTTTTTGTTCTACCATATGAACATCCTTAATCCTTACATGGATATACAGTTGAACACTCTTATTATAAAGTTAATAATTTCCCCTTCCATTCAGATTTCGTAATACATCCTTTAAAAATTCAGAAGCATTGGATCTTTTTTATCTCTATTATAGAGAAGCACGGTTGATCATTTAAAATTAGGGCATCATCCACCTTCTATTCTTTCCTATGGTGATAAAAAATTAAGTAGTCATAATCTATAATCTGCTCCAACCATATTCTTAGGTACCAATTAAAATCATTCTATGTGAATATATATTATAATATTTTATAACAACTATATATATATAATTCATTTTTCATAAATATAATTCACCTATATCTATAATGAAAAAAGCACCATAGCTAACTACAAATCATGAGATGGGTAATTTTTCTCACGAACCGTCAATTTTCAAGTGGTATAAGCTATAACCTTGTATGTTTTAAAAAACTAATCGTATTCCCTTCTTTTATGGAACATTACAGATTTTGAAACATTCTCAACAATAAAATATTCTCATAATTGGTTGCATGATAGTCCTTATATTTAGTCCCTTGAAAATTTCATTACATTCATTTTATAATTGAAATTTTCTCCCTTTTGATTTTACATGTTGAGTGGATTAGATATTCCTGATAAATAATCGATAATTGATTGACAATATCTAGCCAAACCAAGAAAACTACGGATATCAATCACATTGTTTTTTCAAGACCAATCTTCAATAACTTTTTCCATTGATGGATCCACTGATATAGCCTCTCTTTTGATTATATGACGCAAATGAATCATTTTGTATCAAAAAAATTCATTTGCTAATATTTACATGAAAGAAATAGTAACAAATGGTCTTTAACTGAATTAAAATGTGATGTTAATTATCTTCATTTCTCTTTGAATATAAAATAATATCATATAAAAAGACTATGATGAACTGATTTAGGTAATCTCTATGGACTATAATAAGTAAATCTTTCAAGATACAATAAACATTAGTAAGACTAAAGGGAATCACTATATATCCATATAATCTATACATGTTAGGGAATTTTATTTTATGTGTGTCCTTCTTATCAAATCTCAATTTATGATATTCAAAATGATTTTTTATCATTTAAATTAATGATATTTGAATAGATGATAAAACATGTCATAAATATGGCGTAAATGATAATTTTTATTGATTGTGATATAGATAATTTAACAGTAATAATTTCTTAGTAACATTGATCCATATATCTTCTTAATAAAAATACCATACCCAAAGGTAAAACACTTGTCTAAATAAATCAATTTTCAAGATTTTCTTGGAATTTTTTATTTAATTTATTGAAATCAATTTGAGCCATTCTATATTGTATCCTTAAAAATTCTATGGAAATTGGTTTGAGTCTATTCAAGAAATCAACTTCACTATTTTATATAAGGTTCTATTAATTTCAGGAAAAACATTAGTAATGTCCCCATAGTAATCAAATCTTTGATATTTAGTTTCTTCCAAACTATATGAGATAAACAAAGATTTTATATAGGAATAAGGACCCATACAATGGCTGGAACATCCCTTATGAGGTCAAAATTATCATCTCACTAATTTATTATCATAGGTTAGTTCTAAATATCAAATATGAATTCCCTTCCTTACCTATTGATGGAGGATTTATGTAGAGAAAGATAACCATACCTTTGATAACATGAAATAAATGTTGAGTTAGAATAATAAGATAATCATGCATCATATTCCCAAAAAATTCAACCAGGGATGAATCTGAAATATGAGATGCTACTATCAAACCCTTATGAGTTTTCAATAGTAACTCAAAATCTAATAATTGAGGGTGTTAATTAACATTCCTTGATACATTTTAAAATATATAACAATTCATATAACTAATATTAAATATGGTACATAAATATCTCACTATACTTATCACCACCTCTAATTCATCATCATTTCCTCAATCCTATTCTTAAATAATAATGGTTACTATAAAAATCATTAATTTAAATTTAGGGTGACTAATCATAAAACATCATTCATCGGATATCGTAATCACGAAGCCTATTTTTCAATGTAAAACATATTATTTTTAACCAATTTAATCCATGATCATTACCAAAATGTTTGGATGTCATCCGATAATTAGAATTATCCCCATGGTTCTTTGTAAGGTTTTCTTATCTTAGTTTCCAAAGGTGACTAAACCATACTGTTATAAAAAATATAATGGTATAAATTTATACCATTCTGTGATATAATTAATACCTATCAGAGCACCCCATGGTGGCTACACCTCCTAGGTGACACTCTTACCAACACACATAGTGGATTCCCTTTCCTCATGAATACCATGGTCATAGTGTCATGATTATCCCAATTTTAAAAAAATTAGATTTTTAAAAGGGTCATATTAATTTTGTTACATTGATACCCACTATAGCTACCGATACTATTCATATAATTATATCAAATCACAATAAACAAATATTAATTACATAACATATTGATCCATTCCAAAATCACATAGTTCTAGTGACATTGGAAGCATGGATACATAAACAACTAGTTCATAAGTGAACTAAATCATCTCCCAATATTTTATTCATAACTATAACCTTTCTCAAACATATCATACGTATTACCATTCTTTATAACCTAGGGAATGGAATCATATGAAAAGATGTTCTCAGATGCCCAGTAAGGGTAAAAAAAGGAGATATCAATGATCACTTAAATATAACATTAACATAATGATATGAGAACACGAGAACAATAATAAAACAATTACCCTATATATCATTGATAATAATATTGATTCATGTATAGTTCAAAGTAGTTCATAAAAAATGAATCAAAAAGGAATCAATGAACATCATCAATGAGAGAGTAAAATTAGAATAAGGTATTGATTTGTGGAATTCCCATAAGAATAAAAATTGATTTCTTAAGTAGTAAATGGCCATTTCTAAGAATATATTACAGTAATGGATTTTCTCCCCAAATGATCACATTATTCAATGTTCACTCCAAAGACTATCATGCTAGACATAGTACCTTACTGAACATGGTTTGCCTGTATTCATATTCTATTTATCTCATTAGACATCCATCATTACCAAATTAATTGAAAGACTATACAAATACATCCCCATATGTCACATAATGGAATTTATATATATGTGTACCCTGATATCATAAAATAATTATGGATATGATAATCCTTATAATGAAAAGGTTTTCATAAATATTTTATCCAAACATAACCCATGGAATTGAAAGTGGTTTAATAATCCATTCATTAATTCATTATAAAATAACTAGTGAAAAGGGTATAAGTTTAATAAATAATACTTCATCATAATAATAACCCATAAAAAAAAGAATAAGGATGGTACCATTGTATCATAACCATACTCTGGATTAAGAAACATAAAGGATTCCATCTAAAATGGAAGATTCTTTTAAATAACCAGATTGAACATTTATAGATAAAAATATCATATCTACTTTAATATCATTAATTTAAAATATAAAAAATTATCACATATTAAAGAAAATATTTGTTTGAAAATAACCTTAGAAACAAGGAAAATAACTCTAAAATAATAAATATTTCATGATATTAGAACATTCTATTCATGTTGTGTATGTTAAAAAATGATTCATTTCACACCATCGATAAAAATTTAAAGTACCACATTGGGACAATAATACAAACCTTCCATTTGAACCATTATGTAAAAAGAAAAAAATTGCTAATAATTACATTAATAAATAGTACAATATTATTAAAAACATTCTTTAAAACATTTTTAGAAAACCTATAAATGTTATAAAAAGATATTCATCCAAATAAAGAAAGAAGTACGGTTACATTGAAAAAATATTTTTCAATCTTGAGTACAAAAATTTTGGAACAAATTGAAAAAATGTAACTTATAGAAATTAATAGAAGATAATAAAAATCATGAGAGTCCTCAGAGTAAGATCTATAAATTTTATTATAAAAATTATAGTCATAAAAATACAAATAAATAATGAAATGTTTACATAAAACCCTTACCACATTAGTAATTTTTCAATAATAAGACACGTGAAGAAAATGACATAAGGTGGGAAGTAAATTCATATAATTTTCATAATAATAATTATAATATACATTCATGGGAATTATATTCATGTCATGAATTCAAAAAGAGATGAATATGGAATGTGTCTCACATAAATAAATTTGAGAAGAAAATATCTTACCTTGTGTTTTAATTCCATTGTACCCGTTTGAATGTCCTATAAAAATATATATATATATATATATTTTAAAATATATTATAGAATCGTAATAATAGATATCATATGATATATGATATACTTATGACCTTTAATATCCCAATAATCAACAATTCTTTATTAAAATCGATGTTCTGGGTGATAACTACTTAGTTTTTATATATATGTTTTAGTTCATTAGTTTTAGACATTGTACATTTATTTCAGTTCCATCATTTAATTTTATTTAATAATTATATAAATATAACAAATATTCAATATATTATTATTTATTTAAAATCAAATTACACCATTATTGGTGATAATAAGCTATACGTATGCACGAATGGATCTTTCATTTTTTGTCGAAATGAATGAAAGAAAGGTAAATATTATTGAAAATTTAGAGAATAATTATTATATTATATTATATATATATATATATATTCATATAAACTATCCTTATTACTATAAATTTAAAAATTAAATGAAATTTAACACATCACATCATCGAGGTGATACTCCAAATGTACGTAGAAGCGATGATATTGTTTTAAATATAGATAAAAGGGAAACAATGTGAATGCGACATTATTATTACTAATGTATAATTATATCAGTAAAATAATATATAATTATATTTATTTTAAATACTTCATTATATCCATCAGTGAGAGATATTTTTGGAAAATTAATGACATTGGATCGTGAGCTGGTAGACCTCTACACACAAGATCGATGGTTTTGTTTCCCATTTTATGGAAGAGTAGATTGATATATGTAAATATAGAGGAATAATAAAATCTCAGTATATCAAATACATTGGTGTTATTATTTCATCATACTAATATTTTATTTTATGGTTGTATAATATTGAATGAACTAAAAATTCATGTTTATGAACTATTACTCTTTTCAGACAATATCTCTATATTTATACGAAAAGACTTCCTTGTATAGTTTTATGATAAGAATAGGGACACTAGTACCTGGGTTGGGATGCATGGAATTTATTATTTCTAGGATTTTATTAACCAAAAATATCATTATGATTGAATACGGGAAGAGAGAGTGGTCCCTTTTATAATTGAGGTGTGTGGCACAATTGTAATTTTTCAAAAATTTAAAATAATTTCCTCAATTTTTTTTTAAAAACTGGATCCAATTCAAGAAAACATAGATTACAAAAGGTTTTAATATGTCAATAAAATATAAAATGATCAATAATTAGTTCATTTTAACACTTATAATATTAATTTCACCTTTTCTAAACATGTTTCTACCATAACTGTGGTTACAAATTATAATTGTCTTTAATATTTATTATGAAAAAAATAAATTTAAAAGTTTACTTAATATTAATTATGATTATTCAAAATATTTCATTAATTATATAAAATATAATACTCTCATTTTGTAGCGTTAAATTTATAGTTAAACCCGCAATCACAACGAAAAAGTGTTTTTTAGATGAAACAATTTTCCTAAGTATAAATGTTTTAAAAAAAATTAATGTAAAACTGATTCAAGTAATATAAATTGAAAAAATTTAAATATAATTGAACTAATTTAAATTTTAAAACCATATTAAAAAATATAACTTTTCTGAATACTTTAAAATATAATACATTTTTTATAAAAATCTGTATTTTCCACAAGTCGTCGAAAATTAATATTTATAGGTCACTATCAAAATATCACAATATGATAATTTTTAAATGTTGATTAAAATAATTTAATTCATTGTTAAATATAAATTCTCTAACATTGGTATAAATAAATTTTAATATAATTTCACAAAACAACGTGAACCCACTTTTTAGAAAAAATATGTTTCTATGCAGAAAACAAGATTTGATTTTATCTCATTCCAGAAATAATTTAAAATAAATGATAAAATCGTTGACCAAATATATAATATATAAATTTCATTACATTTTGTTACTAATTGTGACTTATTTAATTTACTAAGGTAAATATAATTGTCTATATAAATATAGTTTTTTATGAAAATATTTTATTAACATTGAAATGTTTTTATTTTTTATTTATAATCAATTAAATATAAATATATTTATAATAAACATGGGAAAACCATATTTTTTCATAATATAGTTATTAATATAAATACCCATCAATCTAATGGTTTGGTGATAACTTTCACATTATATAATAATGTTTTAATAGTGTATTCTCATACATTTAAATTTTAAGTTGGTTAAAATGAAAGTAATTATAGAAATTTAATTTACTAGAACAAAAATTCATAAAATTTATGGGTGTTATAGGGTAATTCTGGATTGAGTAGAGTTATTTTATTTCTCTTGAGGTATCCCTAATGGTTTTTATAAGGTATTGAGGAAGTTTAATGAATTTCATGGGTGAAATAATTTTTGTGCATCTTAGAGGTCTAACCCTAAAGCACCATCTGTGGATATAGGATTTACTTATTACCATTGTAGAGAGATCAGATGATAAAAATAATTTTATCTTATTTCTATAAATGATTGAAAATTTTGTGGGTGATGTGGTCATAGAAATGTTTTTATTTATATATATTATCATCACATTATAACTTCATCTTCAGTATCTAGAGGAACCATGGTATAACCAGATGCTTCACTAACTCTAGGGTTCCCACAATTTTCTCCTCTACTGATCAAATTTCACATATTTTAGAAGCTTCTAGTAGAATTTTATGTGGGTCTTGTGAATATTAGAGGTAAAATTTATATTAAACCTACCTTAAAAACTTACATAGTTAAGGTGACCAAGGATTTCTATACATAAATATAGCATATTCTTCAATTAATATTCATAAAATCATTGTGATATGCACAAAAAAAGAAATAGTTTATATTATTTAGAGACTAAATAAATAATAATATAATCTAGTGACATTTTACATCATCTCTCATGATTTTTTTCTAACATTATACTCATCTTGACATTCCAAACTAAAAACCATTCTTAATAAACTGGGGGAAAATAACATAAGAAATATTGATGTCAAATAATCAGTGCAGTTAAACAATAGAGAATTTAATTGATGATCATATTCCAGAATAATATAAACATAAGGGTATGTGAATATGATAATAATATAAAAATTTCATACCCATTTTATCATGGATCAAAATCATGAATTTTGAAATAAATAATTAGTGTTCAAAATCATGGAATCATATGCAGAAGAAATCATCACTAAACAATCACATACCTTGAGTTAAAATAATAAACATAAATAGATTTCATAGAAGTGTGATTCCATCACAACAATAGAAACCATTTATAATTACATATTTAACTATCTAAACCATCAAATTATAGTGGATCATGCATCAACAACTATTTCTCATAACATGAAAGATCATGCACCACCAAATGTTACCCACAGTTGAGCTGGAACACGAACTAATTTACTTAACTTGTGGAAAGGACACGAGTTTCAAAAACATTTTGTCATTTAATTATAGAATTATCCATGGAAGATAAATTAGTTACATAATAATAGTATCAATATATTAATAAATCATTTAGGTAATTAATAAGGATGGTATCATCGATTCAAATACATTATAAAAAAATTTAACTTCTAAGGATGTTATTATAAATGAATATTACATCAAATTACCCTAAGAATATATATGGAGGGAAATGTATTTTACATTTTATAATAACTGATTTAATATAAAATAATTTAATAAATATTATGGAAATAATTTGAAAAAAAAAATTAATATAGATGCTTTTAATGGAAGCATAAAATATTTGATCAGACATGATATCATAAAATCATATTCATGTCTTGTATATTAAAAGCATGGCCTTTTTGACATTTTTAGTAAAAATTTAAATTTAACTCATTTGGAGAATAAATTGAACATTATAATTAGTGTTTTTTTAAAAGTTAATAATTTGTATAATTGAGTTTAAACAGCATTAGAGGAATTATAAAACACTATTGAAATTAATTTAATGAAAATATCCACATGAAAAAAATAATATTCCCAAGAATATAAGAAATAATGTCTTTTTCTCTCAAAAAAAATACTTCAATACTTTTATGTAGCATAGAGAGGAAAGTGGAACTATGACATGAAAATTACAAGAATTATTGGTATAGAGTAAAATTTTATATATTTATCAAATATTTATCATAAAACATTCTCAAAAAATATTTAAGCATAATAATAATGATTAAAATCATATTGAAACATAAATTCATTACCTCAAGTATAATGTTTCTTCATAGGAACTCGACAATCCTTTATAATAAATGTTTATATAATATACATTTTTTAAATAAAAATAATTATATATATTGTTCCATATATTATATACTTATAAAATTTCATCAACTAGTAATAAACAATTTTTTATCAAAATTACTTTTTTGATATACAACTGCTTCATTTTTCAAGGTTGTTTTGGTCTAGTATCCCCAATCCTAATAATTTAATCATGGTTATATAATATATATATATATATATAACATAATTAATGATATAGCTATCATATATATTCATTATATAAATATTTATAGTCATCTATAAAATGTAGAAATAGAAGTTTATTTACATTGTTCACATAAATATTCTGTTGTATATATGCTTTAACATGGATTCATTTTTGATGAATTGAAAAAATGATATATATATATATATATATATTATTTACTCTATATATATTCATAATTATATAAAAAAACTTAATTTTTTATTTTATTCATCATTATAACCATCCAAGTAAAGTTTTAATGAAATATGAATTACCCAGATATGTGGAAACAGTAAGTTGTACTTATTTAGGAGCAACGTTTTCACTTTACTTAGGACGGAAGGAATGTGGATAATGGTTAATCCATAATCATAATAAAAATTAATTATATTTTATTTTTATAATAAATAATTTTCTTCATGATTCCATTTATTTACATGAGGTATAATAAGAAATAAAATTGAAAATGCTTGGATATGAGTTATACCACTTCATTGAGAAAACGTTTTTTGTCTTACACATTAACCTTGAATGTATGGTGTTTTGGAAATATCAGAAGGTATATTATGTGTCTATGGAAGATAGAATGATATTAGGGTAGGGATTTTCTGAGCTATAAGGTTCAAATATTATTAATAATAAAGGATTATAGGATCCCTTTTATAAGTGTATGGTGGGTCACACATGGAATTCCATGAAGTATTAAATTAATATAAATTATATTTCAAATTAAAATTTCCCCAAATTGATATATATATAGAGTATATGGTTAGGATAAGGCTAAATACTCTCATCCAAAAATATTTAGAAACCTTTATGTGATTTTTCAACTCTTATCTCTTTGCATTAACCCATTATTTACCCTTTTTAAAATTACCACAATATTAAAGTACTTTACTCTTAATGTTTTTACAATGTTACAGTAAAAATAAACTTATCCCATAAATGGAAAATGATATAAATTTCACTCTATAACCCATTTACAAGGATGATGGTGGGATTTTTAATAAATTTGAATCACTAAATATAATATTGTTTATCATAAAATATCATTAATGTCATTTTTGGCGATATTCATTTACATTGACATTAATGTCATCAAGATATTTATGGAATTCAAAAATAAAACATTAAAATATCTAAAATTGGATATATTTATCTGAGATTTTTGTGGAACACTATAGTTTACCCACAATTTTATTACATGTAGTATTCATAAATTATTTGTTTTATATTCCTACTTATTTAATAAATATTATATCAGCATTACAAAATCATTTAAGGTAAATGTTGAAAAAATGAAAATTTAAAATAAATATAAAAAATAAAAAAATTACTTTATATTTCAATTAATTATATAGAACCTAGCATATACTCTTTATATCCTCAATAAAAAATATTTCATTTGTTAAATTCAAGGGAGTGATATATTGTATTTATCATTTTCATAAAATAAATTAATGGTCAATATAATTCAAAAATAGAACCAAGTTACCATTTTTTAAAACATAGATCATAATGGTCATAATACATTAACTAAATAGGATAGTTTAAAGTGTTTGAAAAAATTTAATGTCTTATCCTACCGTTTCAACACTTTTTACCTATTTTACCCATATCGAGGTAATGAAAATTTTACAATGTTACTATTTATGATGGAAAATAGGGGACCTAGTTACCAAATTTTTATCTCATGATTCTTAATATGAGATAAATTCTCTATGGATCAATTCCTAACATTAGAAAAAATTCATTTCACAATACTTGGGGAAACACTATTTTTAGAAAAATGAACATTCTCGTATAAACTTGATTTATTCTTATTCCGAGCCTAATAACAGCCTTTTGATTAATATGAAATCATCTTTCGGAAAATTTTTATTCTAATTTAACTAAAATAATTCATCAATAGAGATTAATCTAACTTATTCGTTAAAATATATATTTTTTTAAAAATAAATCTTTATTTACCTTGAAAAGATATTATAATCATATATAACTATTTAATAAACAATGACTTTATTTTATAAATATGAAAATAAATTTAGTTATTTTATCCGTATTCATTATAAAAATCCAATGGTTAGGTGATAAATATCAGATTAAATGATAATATTTTGAAACTATAACATTATTCCATTAAAATTGATGTTTCGTATATAAAAATCTATTTTAAAAATGAAATTTATTTATAGAATTCTATATAATAAAATATTGTGATATTACAATATATCCCCCTGGAATATTAATATCACCCTCAAATTTATGACACTATGATGAAAAAAAATTAGGATATATATTATTCATCACATCACTGGCTACTAACGTTATTTCATTAATTAATTATTCCCTTAGATATATTTAACAATGTGAGTAGTATTTTTGGATAGCACTTTATCACTATGATCCAATATCTCCACTTGTTATTATTCACATTAAATATCATGTACTAGTGTAATAAACATTAATTTCAATAAATATGATGTATTGGGTATGTACATACTCCAATGGGATACATGGAATAAATCATGAACTTGAGTGAGATTTTTATGAAGTCCCAAATAATAATATACTGCCCCAGAATGATCAAGAATCTGAATTAGACAGATATATCAAAGGATTATTTTTCCCTTTATTCCAAATATCACGACCTTTTTAAATAGATTAAATCATAGGAATACCATTTAAAACATATAAACTATATATCTCACTGATGATTATAATCATAACATATCTATTAACTCTGAGTTTTCCTTATTTATTGATAAATTGACCTAAAATTATCTTCCATCTCTTTAGAATGTTCAATTCCTAAGAGATTTGTTTTCTAAGATTATCTTAACATGTTATAGTTCTACACTTCGTAATGTATAGGTATTAATTAAGATCTATTTGAATTCTTGAGTGGAAAATATTATTGTATTAAGATTACACCATAGAATTGTGATGATCCCAAACACCATTAAAATATATATAATATTCTCTAAAAATATTGTATTGGTTTAGAATGGTTATTTATGACTAAAATCTATATGATAATGTTATATAATAATAATCCTTTATTGTGTATTAGGAGCTTGCAATTTTCTCCTCACTAACAATGATGTTAATCTTGGATCTTGATCAGAAAAATTTGTTAGGGGCACTACATAAAATATCTCTTTTTCATTAATTCATATCCAAGAATTTTGATCAAGATGGAAATATTCTATTATTGAAATGATGTTTGATAACATTTTAATGTGCTCAGCTAAAACCCAAATAGCATTGTTCCCTTTATAGGTTTTAGGGTGTCCAATGAATAAATCCATGGTAATGTTTTCCAATTTACACTTTGGTATGGTTAAGGGTTGCAACATTCATTTAGAATTCAATCTCTTAGTCTTAACATTATAACATAGTTGGAATCAAGATACAAACTCTACAATATCCCTTTTCATGTTTTCCAGTAGAAATGTTCTTTCATATTCCTATTCAACATCATATTTCAAGTATGAATATAGAATGACGAACTATTATTGTCATCTGATTGTTCCTTCTTCTTTTCGTGTATTTATGGGACACATATTTTTATCACGAACCTTATAATTCCATCACAACAATGATTAAAATCAAGAAAATTTGGCTCCATATTCCATTGTTTCACATCATCCAAATGTTCCTCTATAATCATTAAATGGATATATTATTGAAAATAATTTAATAAATATATGATCGTTCTCCTTGAAATAGTATTTTTGGTTCCAATTTTTTATAAATAAATAAGTGCTACATATCATTCCATCATAATCATAGAAAATAATAAATGTTTCTTCGGAATCAGAGACTAATCCACTATACTATCCTTCCTAGGGTGGTAATGTATTGATTATTCTAAATAATTAATCAATTATAACCATTTTTTGGGTTTATATTCAAATATTTCTATGAGAATATATAGTACAATATTTTATAAAATATATATGACACAATTTTTAAAATAATGATAATGTCTCCATATGTTTAATAACAAAATTCTACTCCCATATCTAAATCATTATTGGGGTAATTTGTATCAATTATATTAAATTTTAGTAATTTATATTATAAAACCATGTCAGTATAAATGAGTAAACATCTAATATCTTCCTTTACACATCACTATAGATCGCAAACCCTTCTCTACTACAAGGTAGTGTGCTAAAAGGTAAAATAACCAACCTAATCTTCAACTCTATTAAATTATCCTCAAATTCATCATTCCATAGGAAAAAAGCCCCTCAGTTTAAACTTAGTGAGTATATTAAATAGTCCTAAAGAATATCTCAAAAAAACCCCAGTATCAGCCAGTTAACCCAAGAAAACAATGGATTTTTATTACCATGGTTAGTCTCAGACATTTTTCGGTGACATCCTTCTTTTCAGAATCCACTCATATACCCTCAGTTGATATTATATGATTATTGAATGAATCTTATTAAATATAAAATTGACACTTTTTAAATATTGTATTCGTTTTCTATTTCCTTAGTGTCTTTAGAATAATTCTCAAATGATTTTAATTCTCTTACTTAATCCTTGAATATATAAAAATATAATTTTTAATTTCTACCAAAAACAGATCAATGTAATATCAAAATAATCTATTAATGAATTCCATGAATATAATCGATTAATTAGTAACTAAAAAGATAATTACTCTAAATTCATAATGCCCATGACCCATACAAAAAGGTTATTCTGGTTATATCCTCTTTCTTAAACCCCAATTGATGATATCCAAAATAAATAAAAATCTTGGAAAAGTATTATGCTCTTGTAAATTAATCATTTTTTTAATATGGAGTATAACATACTTTTTCTTGAAATTGATCCTGTTATGTTCTTGATAGTCAATATAAATCAACATTTCCCCATATTACTTGATAATAAAAAGAATAGCTACACCATATGGTGACACATTAGGGAACATGAATCCCTTATCGGGATTCTCCATCTACTGTTTTATTAATACTAATAACTGAATTTGGGATATTCTATAAGAATTATTTGAAATAGAAATAACACCATGAATAACACCTATTGAAAAAATAATTGCCTGATTCAAATATAGTCTAGGAAAATTTTATTTAAATACATTATCAAACTCATGTACAATTGAAATAACCTCAATGTTGTATTTCTCCCCAACCATTTCAGATATGTACCATTTATGGTTATTAATTTTAACCCAAAATATTTCCTTAATTTAAATAGGAAATTCATATTCATCCTTTAACAGATAAATGATCATAATATCATTACGAATATGAATTTTTGCATCCCCTTCTTGAAATCAAATATGGTTGAAATATAAGGAAAACCAATCCATGCCTATAATCACATATAATTCCACTAAATAGAGAATTTCATGACTTTTAGGAATATGATTCACACAAAATTCAATTATAGAGGAACTATAAGTCTAGGATATGCTAATCATACCATTATGAGTTTTCACAACTAACTCAGTATCTAGTCATTTTTGTGGTAATTCATTAAGATAAAAAAACATCATATATATATAAAATTGTGGTTATATGAATAACTAGATTAAAATTTTTATTTCTATATAGTGGATGATATGTTTTCCTTTCCCCATGACATTCTCGTAACCCCCATCACAAGTCATGATGACATGGTATTTCTATTTTTCATATTGAATAACCTGTTTTTGATACTGATCATCATAATAATTCTTCAGCTTCATTTACTATTTACTGTAATTCCCTTACTCCTCACATTTGAAGCATTGCAGTGTGTGTAGTGCATAATTAGGAATCATCTTTTTCCCACTATGATTACTGACTTATTCATCACCTTTTGAAATTCACATGTATTATGCCCATTATTTCCACATTTAAAAGTACACTAAGTTCCACTCAAAAAATTCCCTTGATTTTTATTTCCATATTAATCACATGAAGATATCTTTAATTTCATTCAACCATGTGATTTATTCTAGTTTTCATGAAACTCCATCTTCCTTTTTTATCAAAACCTTTTGAAATATTTTGACCTCCAATATCCCTTTTTATATTGATTAAAAATTTAATATTTCTTAATATCAAATAAAAATTATTATAGAAAACAACATTCAAAGACATGGTTTTACGAAACAAAATAATCAGTCAATGTTTCTTTGAGGGATGATAATTAAACTGAATTTGTTCCTCGAACGAGTCGTAATATTTTATTTAGAGGAACAAATTTATTCACTATCCTTATATTTATGTTCAAGTAATTTCTTATCCATTTATTAATGTAGAATATAAAGGAATTACTTATTGAATATTATCATATCAAACTCATCACATTCTACGTAGTTAATTTTACCATATTTCATGATATTCATAACATGATTCCACCATTTTTTGATTCACCGTCAAAATGAAAAATGTTTGGAATGGATTTTTCATGTTTTAAATATTTAAAACATAAAAATCATTCTCAGTTCATCTGAACAATCCATTACCCACAAGTGGATCAAATTATACACTAATATAATGCGGATGTTTCCTTGTGAAAGACTCAACAATATATTTCTAACTCCATCTTTTCTTTTCGAATCTCATCTTGATTAATTGTTTTAGAAAGTTTAATAGCGACATAAAGAAACTTTTTATTTCATCTCCAATATCATTTGATTAATTAGGATAAAAATCATTAAATTATACATGAAATTCAAAATTAACATGGGTACTTAATTTTTTATTCATTGAATAAAACCAAAAAAAATTATGTGATAAACAATAATCATAGTATGAATCTTCATTATAATGAAAAATCACTTATGAGACATCTTATTAATAAAACCGAATTTTCAATATATGTCATTATAGGATTAATCTAGGACATCCTTATTCACTATAAATTAAAATTATTTATATATTATCCTATTTAATATATAACACCCAATGATTTCAAAGTACATTATTTCTTCAAAGTAATTCAATAACTTGCATTACGCACACCACTGAGTTCAAGCACACCACGACCTACAAAACTAGCTGTTCAAATGTAGTTATGAATAGTATTAACTAAATATTGAACTTTATACTATACTTATAATTTTAGAATCCATATTATGCGTTTCCTGGTCATAATGTAAGAACAAAATCATTTTTTCGGATAAAAGAAGTACTTTTCAAAAAAAATTGAAATTTTATAGCCTTTTAATGTAGAACCCTCATTAAATCCAATATTTGAAAATTTTATATATTAAATTTGAAAAAATATAAATATACTTTCGAATCGGGACACAATAATTTTGTTTCAACAAATATTTTGTGTTTTTCGGATAACTTTCATATTTCGCTGAATAGTAAAAAATACTATATTTTAACTGAAAACAACTTTTCTAATCAATATAATTTATAGTGTTGAATTATAAATTTTAATGGTTTATGTAACTCCCTGACCCCAGTTACCAAGATTCGGTGAATTATTACATACCATTGGCATGATCACAATGGATCATGTCTCGAAACACTGATTAGTTTAGTAGTCTTGAATCAATAGATATATTCATATGTCTAACATTACGTCATAAGGTAAAAAAAATAAAACAACATCTTTTATTTATATCCCCCCATACTATCCCTGCAGGTCATTCATAAATTACTTCTTCACATCCTGGGAAAAATAAAACATTGAAAGGGGTGAGCTCAGATGCTCAGTAAGGATAACAATATAGCAGAAGCTTTCATGGATAATCATAAACACTTTAGGCAATGTATAACTAAAACAAAAACCTTTTAAACTTAAACTTAAGCATAATATGGAAAAGTTAAAATGAAATAATTTCATTTACTTATTCACATGGATATTCTATTATTCTAATAATCACATGCAATATCAATAACCACTTTCATAATGATGGAATGCATAATTCCAGACTATCATAACCACGTAGCCAAGGCCTCGTGCTGAGACAACAAATAAGATTTTTTCAAGGACTCGTGCCAAGACACTAGTTTGTCTCATGAGACCTACTGACGCATCGGGGAGCTATATTGGGCTCCACCTGTCACTTACTAATTCTAATGCATTCCTCATATGAAAAGTCTGAAATATAACATAAACATTCGTATTAAAACTAGCGTACGAAATGTCAATACTTGATCCACAAACCATGAATGGTATAAAAATATCAAATCCACAGTTAAACATAACTCATTCGATACAATATGGGAGATTGTATTGTATCAGATTGACCACAATCAAGAATAATGAAGGATATTGACATAGATGAAAATAATCATCTAAATTATTAGAGAGAAATATCCCCTTTTTCAAGAAAACAATTAAAAGTCGCACTATTTGTCAAGAAGCCTTTCAAAAATAGTTTTTGAATCAAAGTTTCCCATACAACTTTGAAACATTTAAAAGGAGTTTTAATTTTAATACTTTAGTGTCCATATAAATAAATCCTTAAAACCATTTTTAAAACATGGACATTAATGAGAAAGATTTAGAATAATAAAGCTTTAAAACATTTAAAATGATATTTTAGTTAGAGTTTCTAGCAAAAAGAGAGACACTTGAATTCAAATAATTGAGGTAATAAAAACATTATAATATCATGACAATAAAGGGATTCATGATTTACTATGTCAAAGTACATTGTATACACCTTATAAAAGTGATTTGGTGTATAACAAAAAAGGAGTCTCAATGGAATGTTAATTGAGATGAAATCTCTCATAAAGGCTATATCCTTAGGTTAAGGATAAATCAGTGACATAATTATGTGTGAAAAATATAAATACCCTCAATATTATTGGATATTCAGTGTAAAAAAAATCAAAGGACATTCACACATACTCTTGTAAAAACAACACCAATGAATTGGATGTTTAACTCAACAAATAGAGATTGAGTAAAAATTACTATTCTCAAGTTCATACCAATGACTTGAGAATTTATCAATGGAGTGATTATGTGTATCAAAGGTATATGCACATAAAGGGGAGTGGCAATTATGACATAATCAAATGAATAGTGATTCCACACAGAATCTTGGAGTAAAATAATCAATGAAGTATGTGTAAAGCTGTATGAATGGAAATTGAAATTTCAAATTCCCTTATCCATTTGGTAACATACGAAACATTCTCCCATTAAAGAAGGATCATAAAATGATGATGAAAATATCCGTAAATTAATGTATATTAGACAATGAATACAATCATGGGTAGTACACACACAACATGCAATAAATAAGTGGTGAATAATGGAAATCTCGCGCAATTAAAAGTGAGATAAGAAACCCCTTACTTTATACTTTTTATTTTATCGAGGTTAGGTTAACCTCCTGTATAATGGTGAAATAATTGTTATTGAATTATACAAGAATCATATACATTAATATGATACCATATATGATCTCTTAACATTGATTTTTGAATAATATCTTAGTATTATCGTCGTTTCGGGTGTTAACGGATTAGTTTTCCTTTATATTATTTGTTATGAGAGCCATATTTGTTAAGGATGGGATGTATCTTATTCATATCCAGAATGATATCATTTCTCTAAAAATTATTTTTATTCATGAAATGAATTTTAGTCTTGGATGGATATGATGGGGAATGAATCTTATCGTGTTCTTGTAGATGGTAATCCATACGTACGCACAAGCGACAATATCATTATTTTAATATTAAAATAATATATAATTGGATGGTTTATCATATATACCAAATAATTATCATGTTATATTTATTATTTACATGAACTATACATCATTATTATACACATCCAAATAATAATATATTGAATAACAATTAAACCACGACGTGGAGACGGTAGGTCGTATGTACGCACGAATGGAGACATGTCATTCAAAGGATGGATAGAATAATGAATATGCTTGTACCATATTTATAATAAAATCACAGTATATAGAAGATACTGGAGTTATTATTTTAGAATGTAAATAATAAATAAAGAATAAGTGGAAGAAGAAAGGAACTTGGAAGAGGGTGGTGAAATCATTACCTTTTCTTCGGGTTCTTCTTTTTGATTTGATCAGAATGGATCCATAGGAAGGCTTTTTGATCAAAATAAGTCCTATATGTTGAATTTATGGAAGTTGAGAGAATATTTGGGCCGGGTTTGGCCGAGAAAAAAGGGTTTGAAGGTGTGAAGAATTGGTTAGAAGTGGTGTCATTTTATAAGGGGGGGGAAGGGTCTCTTTAGGAAAAACTTAAAGTATTATTTTATAATAAATTAATATTCGGTTTATAATGGCTCCAAAGTGGATTATTCAATGTCTAAAGTAGTCATGGATCAAAATCGTTTCAACCAATATATTTCATATAGGTTTGGGTTATTATATTAACCTTATCTTTAGTTTTAACTCTTAGTTAATTAGTTTGACATTTACCATGTCACGTTTTATTTTTATATTATATAGTTAATAAACTTACTATATACATCCAAGCAACTCTCAAGTGGTCCATTAATGATAAATATATCATGATATCAGTTATTTGGCCGAACCATCATTTTTAAGAATAGAATATCAATTAATAATATAATATTTGTTTTAAAACTCATTTATGTCAATTTTGACACTATTCAATAATTGATTTTTGTTAAAGTCATAAAAACATTATTAATTTGAACAAAATTCTTTAAGAAATACTAACATGTCATATTAACCAATAAAATTTGTGGATGGAATCAAAAATTTCAAATTATGTTTATTTTAACATTTATAATACCAATTATTTGATTCATTCATTAATAAGAAAAATACTGCATCATTATTGTGTCATAAATAAATTTAATTATTCAATGTCTAAAAATTATAAATAAAATACCATTATGTAGGAAATTGTTTTATCTTTCTAATTAATATTTATAGTCTAAAAGATAACATATATAACCCTTTTTAAAAAACGTTTTCTAAAAGTTATATGCTTATGTCATTTTTGTATTTACTTAAACTTAATTAATATAAAGTGTCATTATCACTTATATGTGGATCTGTGGGGTCCCAAAATCGACCCAAAGAAGCCCATGGTCGGAAATGTATCAATCAATAGGGCCAATAGACGTTTTTGGGTAAATTATATTATTATAATATTATTTTCTTACCCTTATTTACTGGATTTACCCTTTAACCATGGAAAATAAAATATTTACCGAAATAATTATTCAAAATGTCCAAAAAAAGGGTTACCTATATACATAATTTGTACATCCTGATTCCAAATATGGAATCCATTTTTTCAAATTCAAAACACAGAAGTGGCAGAAATTTATTTAAAATTAATTTCCGCTATCAAAATAAAAAAGCGTGTTTTTAAGAAATAATAACTATCAAAAGATTGACACTTGTTTATGTCTGGTTTAAATGTGAAATTATGTCCAATGACAAACATTGTATTAAATTGTAAAAATATATTATAAATATACTTTAAAATCACTCAAAGTCATAATTTATCACTATTAATTATTTTGATTAAAAAAGTTGTTTTTAATTAAAATTTAGTAACTTTCACTATTCAACATAATATGAAAGTTATCCGAAGAGTACCAAAATTTCACCGTAGGATAATTTCGATATTTTGAATCCATAAATGAAGTCCATTTTCAAATATAAAATGTATAAAATTTCAGAATGTTGGTATTACTATTCATAACAGCTAGTTTTATTAGTTGTGATGTGTGTTAAAACTTGAAGTTGCGTACAACACATGCTACTGTATTATTCAGAGAGAAGTGTATCGTGGAATCTTGGGGTGTTACATTCTCCCCTACTTCAATAAATTGCGTCCATGAAATTTTTAATATTGGTCATGGGAATATAATGGAAAGTCCCACTTCGGAAAAAGATTCAAAAAAACTATCACTTTAAAAGAATGAAAGAGAAGTACAAAGGTCAGCTGAGATAACCTATACTAGGATTCCATGTACAAAAAAATGGATATGGATGATAAAATCAGTGTCAAGTTCTGATGGAGAGGGATAGAAATCATGATCAGGAGAATTTTAACAATAAGAAAACCACAAACTTGTGATGGGACAAACAATCATTAGTTTCCCAGTAGGAAAAGTTAACGGACAACATTTTTATTAATTTTTTTAGTTACATTACATAAAGATAATTAATTCATTTCTAATATTGACTAAGAACATAAAGACATATATATAATTTTTAAGTAATGTTTTATTATTTAATAAATTTCTACTACTAACACATTTTTAAACGATGATTATTTCAAAAGACTTGGTCACAATAGAAGAGCTACAATAAAATTCTTATAGAATCACATGATCCACAAAGAATAAAATATATATTTACCTTTTCTTTAGTGATTAATCAATACGGTTAGCATAAGATCTGATGATCCCCCAAAAGGTTATATTATTAGAGAAATAAACACTAATCTTAATTTCTAAAATTAAACCAAAAATTCCCCAAAATTAAAATAAATAGCATTAAATAAAAATTTGTCCTTAAAATCCTTCAATAAAATCCAAAATAATTTTGAAACTAAATCATAGAAGAATTTTTTTATGTAGTATTCCATGTTAAATGGTATCTCCAAATGACCTTGACTACTCTTAAAGTCACATACTTAAAAGTAATTAACCTAATCACACATTCTCTATTATAGGTTAAGCATTTCCATAAATAACCCAAATCACTATATATCCACAATAAAAACATAGATAAATATCCACCATTAATCGTCAAATGAAATCCCAATGTATTCCATTTTCCTTGGGCATATAGTGTTCCCAACAAATAAAACATCTTCCAAAATATAATTTATCACTTAATCACCAAATCAATTTCCTATACTAGGGTATTCATTTGATAAGACATAAGATACCAAATCAACTTATTATGGATCAATAAAATCATTTAACTAAAATTAATAGTCACACTAACCAGGGACTTCACGTAGTCCAGTGGTAGGCGATAAATCTCAATCACACTTTGGTTGTGGGTTTGATTCCCACAGCTTTGTCCGATACGACGGGTTGTCGCACGGTCTGCGTGTTGTTATTTTTCATAAACTATATTTTATAACATTAAAAAAATGAGATAAATTCCTCAACATAACCATAAAATAATTTAACCATAAATGTTATCTCATACCTTTCATTTTCATCCCAAAATATAATAACTTGTAATTACATCAAAACCAATGATCATATAATACCAAATAGTTATTTATAAGTATATCCACAAGAAAAAAGATAATTCTTCCTCAAATATCATTCTCAAATGAAAAAACGTAGGGTTACAAATACAAGAGAAAATAATTCCAAAGTAAACCTATCGACAAGGAGTACTAACACTTTTAAACATTTCTCCAACCATTTATTTCCATATAGCTTCTTCTTTGACCAAGAAAATATCCTATAGAATAGGGCATTCACTCGGGTAATGGCCAGGTCCCCTAAATTAATGGCAAATGACTATAAATGGATTCTTGGGACCGTTTTTATCTTCTTCATAGTACTCTTAATTTTTCTTCGGCAATTATTCACTTTATATCCTTCATTCTCGCATGTAAAGCATTTCTTTGTCCCATTGAGACACATTCCTTGGTGTCTCCTTCCACATTTCATGCATGATGGAAATTAAGGATTCCTTTCTCCATGTTCTCCACTACAGGAGCTCTTATCATTCATCACCTTTCTCTTCTTTGTTGATTCCGGGAATTGGTTAATATATATATTATTGATCATATTTTTGGAAAATTGATTTTGCACAAAGATGATATCTTTTACTCCTATCAACATTCCATTTTGTTTCTTATTACCACTACCGTTCTCACCTTGTACATCATTCTCAAAGTCACTATGACTTCCTTGGAATCCATCCATTGACTAAAACCAGAAAGCATTGTGTGAGTAACAGTAGTCATAAAATCAATTAAAGAATATCATGTCACCATATTCTCAATTTGAAACACATTAGTATTAAACAAGGTAATTTACTCTCATCTTATATATAATACTTAAAATCGGTTTGTAAAGAAAATTTAAATTATCCTAAGCATATCCCCCAGGACTGTTGTAACCAAGAGTGCAGCAAGGGCCGTTGTCGTGCACCAGTTCCCTTTCGAGTCTAGCTCAAAGTGGTGTTTTGGGGTTTTACCCTTGGTACATCTGTTCCAGAGCTTCCTATACTTGCTCGTATCCAGGAAGGGATGTATTGCTTGGAAAACTCACAAAATCTCTAAAATACCAAAATTCTTGGATGTTCTTCTATACTAATCCTCAAATTCTATCTTACGTCTATGTGCTCTAATCAGAGTGTTTCTAAATCTATCTCCCAAGGTTTATACAAAAAATCCTATGATACCAAATGTAACGCCCCGACACCAGTTACCCAGAGTCAGTGCATTATTACATAACATTGGCATGATCGCAAAGGATCAAGTCTCGAAAGACCGATTAGGTTAGTAGTATTGGAAACAGTAGATATATTCATAATTCTAACATTATATCATAAGGTAAAAGACTACAACAACATCTTTTCTTCATATCCCCTCATACTATCCCTACAGGGCATTAATAAATTACTTCTTCACATCCTGGGAAAAATAAAACACTGAAAGGGGTGAGCTCAGATGCTCAGTAAGGATAACAATATAGTAGAAGCTTTCACAGATAAGCATAAACACTTAAGGCAATTTATAACTAAAACAAAAGCCTTTTAAACTTGAACTTCAACATAATATGGAAAAGATAAAATGAAATAATTCCATTTACTTATTCACTTAGATATTATACTAGTCTAATAATCACATGCAATATCAATAACAACTTTCATAATGATGGAATGCATAATTCCAGACTATAATAACCACGTAGTCAAGGCCTCGTGTCGAGACTACAAATAAGATTTTATCAAGGCCTTGTGCCAAGACACTAGTTTGACTCATGAGACCTACCGATGCATCTAGAAGCTATAGCGGGCTCCACCCGTAACTTACTAAGTCCAATGTATTCCTCATATGAAAAGTTTGAAATATAACATAAACATTCGTATTAAAACTAGCATAAAAATGTAAATACTTGATCCCCAAACCATGAATGGTATAAAAATATCACATACACAATCAAACATAACTCATTCGATACAATATGGAAGATTTTATTGT
Source organism: Viscum album (assembly GCA_963277665.1). NCBI lineage: Eukaryota > Viridiplantae > Streptophyta > Magnoliopsida > Santalales > Viscaceae > Viscum > Viscum album. The sequence continues at coordinate 94,344,629 of OY728125.1, forward strand.
ATCAGATTAACCTCAATCGAGAATAATGAAGGATATTGACATAGATGAAAATAATCATCAAAACTATTTGAGAGAAATATCCCCTTTTTCTTGAAAACATTTAAAAGTCGCACTATTTGTCAAGAAGCCATTTAAAAATATATTTTTGAATCAAAGTTTCCCATACCACTTTGAAACTTTTAAATGGAGTTTTAATTTTAAATCTTTAATGTCCATATAAATAAATCCTTAAAACCATTTTTAAAACATGGACATTAATGAGAATGATTTAGAATAATAAGCCTTTAAAACATTTGAATTGATATTTTAGTTAGAGTTTCTATCCAAAAGAGTCACACATGAATACAAATAATTGAGGTAATCAAAAATTTATAATATCATAAGAATAAATGGATTCATGATTTACTATGTAAAAGTACATTATATACACCTTATAAAAGCGATTTGGTGTATAACAACAAAGGAGTCTCAATGAAATGTAAATTCAGATAAATTCTCTCATAAAGTCCGTATCCTTAGGTTAAGGATAAATCAACGACATAATTATGTGTGAAAAATATAAATACACTCAATATTATTGGATTTTCAGTGTAAAACAATCAAATGACATTCACACATATTCTTCTAAAAACAGCACCAATGAATTGAATGTTTAACTCAACAAATCGAGATTGAGTAAAAATTACTCTTATCAAGTTCATAGCGATGAAATGAGTATTTATAAATGGAGTGATTAAGTGTATAAAAAGTATATCAACATAAATGGTAGTGGAAATTATGACATAATCAAATGAATAGTGATTCCACACATAATCTTGGAGTAAAATAATCAATGAAGTATGTGTAAAGCCGTCTGAATGGAAATTGAAATATCAAACTCCCTTATCAATTTGGTAACTTACAAAACATACACCCATGAAAGAAGGATCATGAAATGATGATGTAAATATCCATAAATTAATGTATATTACACAATTAATAAAATCATGGGCAGCGCACACACCACATGCAAAAAATAAGTTTTGAATAATGGAAATCTCACTGAATTAAAATTGTGATAAGAAACCACTTACTTTTTACTTTTTCCTTGGTCGATGGTAGGTTAAACTCCTGTATAATGGTGAAATATTTGTTATTGAATTATACAAGAATCATATACATTAATATGATATCATATATGATCTTTTAACATTGATTTGTTAATAATATCTTAGTATTATCATCGTTTCGGGTGTTAATAGATACATTTTACTTTATATTATTTCATATGGGAACCATATTTCTTATGGATGTGACGTATCTTATTCATATCCATAATTATATCATGTCTATAAAATTTATTTTTATTCCTCAAATTAATTTTTGTCTTGTATGGATATGATGGGGAATGAATCTCATCGCGTTCGTGGAGACGGTAATCCATGCGTACGCACGAGCGACAATATCCTTATTTTGATATTAAAATAATATATAATTGGATGGTATATCATATATAAAGAATAAATAACATGTTATATATATTATTTACATTATCTAAACTTAATTATTATACCCATCCAAAAAATAATATATTGAATAACAATTACACCACGATGTGGAGACGGTAGGCCCTACGTACGCACGTATGGTGACATGTCATTCAAAGGATGGATAGAATACTGAATATGGTTGTACCATATTTATAATAAAGTCATATTATATTTAATATAATGGAGTTATTTTTTATAATGGAAATAACAAAGAATGAAGAAATGGAAGAAGAAAGGAATTTGAAAGAGGGTGGTGAAATCATTAACTCTTCTTCGGGTTATTTCTTTTGATTTGATCAAAAGAGCTCTATAGGTTGAATTTATGATCAAACTAATTCCTCTAGGATGAAGTGAGGGAAGTTGAGAGAATATTTGGGCAGGGGTTGGCCGAACCAAAAGGCTTTGAATGTGTGAATAATTGGATAGACGTGAGAGCCTTTTATAGAGGGCTCTTTAGGAAAACCATAAAGTATTATTTTATAATAAATTAATATTCGGTTTATAATGGATCAAAATTTGATTATTCAAATTATATGGTGGTTATGTGTCCAAATAATTTCATCCAATAGATTTTAGACAGGTTTGGGTCATTATATTAACCTTATCTTTTAGTTTTAACTCTTAGTTAATTAGTTTGATATTTACCATGTCACTTTGTATTTTTATATTATATAGTTAATAAAGAAACTATATACATCAAACAGACACCCAAGGGTTCCATTAAAGGAAAACCTATCATGATATCAGTCCTTTGGCCGAACCTTGGATTTTTTGGAATAGAATATCAATTAATAAAATAATATTTATTTGAAAAACTCATTTTTGTCAATTTTGACGCTATTCAATAATTGATTTTTGTTAAATTTATAAACAATTTATTAATTATAAGAAAAATTCATTTAAGAAATACTAACATATCATATTAACCAATAAAATTCGTGGATGGAATCAAAACATTCAAATTATATTTATTTTAACATTTATAATTCCAATTGTTTGATTCATTCATTAATAAGGAAAATACTACATCATTATTGTGTCATAAATAAATTTAATTATAAAATGTCTAAAAATTATAAATAAAATACCATTATGTAGGAAATCGTTTTATCTTTCTAATGAATATTTATAGTCAAAAATATAACATATATATCCCCTTGTAAAAATTTTCTTTCCAGAAGATATATGCTTATGTCATTTTTGGATTTACTTTAACTTAATTAATATAAAGTGTCATTATCACATATAAGTGGATATATGGGGTCCCAAAATAGACCCAAAGATGCCCATGGTCGGAAATGTATCAACCAATAGGGTTAGGACATGTTTTAGGGTAAATTATTATTATTATAATATTATTTTTTTACCCTTATTTACCGGATTAACCCTTTAACCATGTTAAATAAAATATTTACGGAAGTAATTATTCAAAATGTCAAAAAATAAGAGTTAGCTATTTACATAATTTGGAAATCCTGATTCAAAATATTGAATCTATTTTTCCAAATTCAATACATAGAAGTGGCAGAAATTAATTTAAAATTAATTCCCGCTGTCAAAACAAAAAGCGTGTTTTTTAGAAATAATAATTATCAAAAGATTGACCATTGTTTATGTCTGGTTTAAATGTGAAATTATGTACAATGACCAAAATTGTATTTAATGGTAAAAATATATTCTACATATACTTTAAAACCACTCAAATTCCTAATTTATCACTATTAATTATTTTTATTAAAAAGTTGTTTCTAATTAAAATTTAGTAATTTTCACTATTCATCAAAATATGAAAGTTATCTGAAAAGTACCAAAATCTCACCCTAGGCTAATTTCGATATTATGAATCCAAAAATTAATTCCTTTTTGAAATATAAAATGCATAATATTTCAAAATGTGGGCATTACTATTCATAACGGCTAGTTTTATTAGTTGTGGTGTGTGTAAGAACATGAAGTTGCGTACAACACACGCTATTGTATTATTCAGCGAGAAGCGTACCATGGAAGCTTGGGTTGTTACAGTTGGGAAGTATAATTAGATTATATTTTTACCTTTTAATCTAATGATGGTCATTTTATGTAATTTCACTTTGAAATTGGATATAAATAAGTGTCAAACTTTTGATAGTTATTATTTCTTAAAAATATGCTTTCTGGTTTTGACAACAAGAATTAATTTTATATTAATTAATGAAACATCGATGTTTTGAAATTGGTAAAATTATAATTCATTTTTTAATGTGGAATATAAAAATTAGATTGGGGTGAATTTTTGGTATTTCTCTAAAAACTTTAAATTTTTTATGAATAGTGAAAAACACTGAGTTATAGTGTAAAACCGATTTTTTAAATAACTATTTATTTTATTTAAATTTATTTTAGGTAAAAACAGATACATATTGCCTATATAAGTTTGATGTAACTCATTGGAGTCAGTTTATATTAATTTTAGATATATAAAAATTTTATTGATCTTTTTACCGCCTTTTACCTACCTCCTAGGAGCTTTTACAAATTTACATAAAAGATAATTTTACAGCTTCTGTGAGTTGAATTTCAAAAATCCGAGAGCCATGGTTGATATCAGTAAGTAAAATTTGGTTCAATAAAATGAAAATAATTTTTGGTGAATAGTAACGTTTTACTTTTATTTACCACGTTTAAAAGTAAATAGGGCAATTAAGGGTAAAAATGATATTATTATTACCCTAACACATGTCTTGATTCTATTGGATAAATTTTATTCGACCAAAAAAAACCTTAGGAATAAAATATGAACCTATTTTTTCCACTTAAATTAGATTAGAACATTTATTATTATTTAATTCAAAGAAGAGTTAAAATTGTTAAATTCAAATCTTAAAAACTAAACCATTTTTATTATAGGGTTACACATAAGATAAATTTGACTGTAAATATTCATTACAAAGATAAAACTATTTCCTACATAATTGTATTTTTTTATATTTTTAGACAGTAAATAATTTAATTTATTTATGACACAATGATGATGCAATAATTACCTAATTAAAGAAATGTTAAAATAATTGATATTATAAATATCAAAATAAAAGTAATTGAAGACTTTATATGAATTGCACTAATTTTGGAGGTTAATAGGACAGGTTGGGTTTGGTTTTATGAATTTTTTTTGAAGTAATAATGCTGTTATAAATTTTGAAATAACAAAATACCAAATAGTGTGAAAATTGACATAAAGGAGTTTTTAAAACAAATATTATATTAATAATTGATATTCTATTACTAAAAATATAATATTCTCCCAAAAGACTTATATAAGGAGATTTGTATCATTAATGAACCACTTGGGGTTCTCTTGGAAGTATAGAGTATTTTTATTAACCATATAATATAAAAATACAAAGAAACCAGGTAAATGACGAACTATATTGCTAAGGGTTAAATATAGAAGATAATGTTAATATAGTGACCCAAACCTGTCTAAAACCTATTGGTTGAGTGGTTTTAAACCCCTCCAAGCATTATCTTTTAAATAATCCATTTTGGAGCAATTAGAAACTGAATTGTTTTTTATTATAATATAATATTTCTAACTTTTCCTAAGGTGCCCCTCACCCCTCTTATAAAAAGGGCACTCCCCCTTCTATCCAATTCACACCTTCAAAGCCATTTGACCTAGTCAACCCCTTCCTAAATACCCTATAAACTGTCCTACCTTCATACTATAGGGATTCTTTTAGTCATAAAGCCAACCTAAGTAGCTCTTTTGATCAAATCAAATGGAAGAACCCGAAAAAGAGGTAAATATTTCATCACATCTTTAATTTTCTTTTCTTCTTCCACTTCCTCTTTATTTGTTGGTTCCATTCTTAAATAATAAATCTAGTATATTATATATACTTTGATATTATTATAAATAAGGGTCCACCATTTTCATTATTCTATCCATCCTTTGAATGACATGTCATTATACGTGCGTACGGCCTACCGTCTCCACGTCGTGGTGTAATTGTTATTCAATATATTATTACTTGGATGGGTATAAGAATGATTCTTAATTCCTGTCAATAATACATATAACATGATAATGATTCTGTATATATGATATACCATCCAATTATATATTATTTTAATATCAAAATAATTATATTGTCGCTCATGTGTACGTACGGATTACCGTCTCCACGAACCGGATGAAATTCTTCCCCATCATATCCATACAAGACTAAAATTCATTTGATGAATAAAAATAATCTTTAGAGATTTTATATCATTCTGGATATGAATAAGATACATCCCATTCATAACAAATATGGCTCATATAACAAATAATATAAAGGAAAATGAATACGTTAATATCTGAAACGACGATAATACTAAGATTTTATTAACAAATCAATGTTAAAAGATCAAATATGATATCATATTAATGTATATGATTCTCATATAATTCAATAAAAATTATTTCACCATTATACAGGAGGTTAACATACCCTCATCCAAGGAAAAAGTACAATGTAAGGGGTTTCTTATCTCACTTTTTATTCCGTGAGATTTCAATTATTCAATAAATTATTAATTGGATGGGTATAATAATGATGCGTAACTAATTTAAATAATAAATATAACATGATAATGATTCTATAAAAATGATATAAAATCCTATTATATATTATTTTTATATCATAATTATGATATTGTTGCTCATTCATACGTACGGATTACAGTCTCCACAAACGTGATGAGATTAATTCCTCGTTGTATCCATTCAAGGCTAATTTTTATTAGATAATTGAAAATAATTATTAATGAAATAATATAATTCAAAATTTGAATAAGATACGTCTTACACGTAAAAACAATTACTTACATAACAAAGAAAATAAAGGAAAATGAATTAGTTAACACCTGAAACGATGATAATACTAAGATATTAAAAACAATGAAACGTTAAAAGATCATATATGATAACATATTAATATATTTGATTCTTGTATAATTTAATAAAAATTATTTCACCATTATACAAGAGGTTAACCTACCCTCGACCAAGGAAATGTACAAGGTACGGGTTAATTCTACAATCTCTTCATTAACCGAGGTAGTTTATATGTAATTATCTACTGGGACCTCTTTATCATCCACATCAATGTTTATTAAATATGTATTTCAAAAAATTCTTAATATTTTATAGACTATGGGTTAAGGTCATTTATACCATTGTTTGACTTTTATAAGATGTTTGTAAAGGAATCTTTCTGTCATTTTCCAAACAAGGTACTTTTTGACCTTTTTGACAAATTTATGGTTAGAATGTTTTTTAACTTATACGGTGGGTGAAGATATTTTCCGCCGTTATGACATCGTTGAAGCTTCCCTTACAAGATTATAAGAATATTCTAAAATATAAATGTTTTTTTTATACTTATGTGACCTTAAAATGATTTCAAATTAGAAAGAGATATTTCTCTAAAAAAGTTTTTGATTTCACCTATGTCAACATCCTTTGATGGATTTTAGGTTTTTTTGAAGTTTATTTATTATTATACAAAACTTCCATATTTTATTAAAGGTTTTGTGATATCTTTGACTGTGGATGTGTTATTTCATTCCATTCATTATTTATTGATATATTATTGACATTTCATATGCCAGTTTTAGTATGAATGTTTATGTTATGTTTAAAACCTTTCATATGAGGAATGCATTGGACTTAGTAGGTGATGGGTGGAGCCTGCTATAGCTCTTTGATGCATCGGTAGGCCTCATGAGAAAAACTAGTGTCTTGAAACAAGGCCTTAAAAAAATATTTTTTGTAGTCTTGGCACATGACCTTGACTATGTGGTTATGAAAGTCTGGCATTATGCATTCCATCATTATAAAAGTGGTTATTTATATTGCATGTTATTATTAGACTAGTATAATATCCATGTGAGTAACTAAATGGAATTATTTTGATTTATATTTTCCATATCATGATGAATTTTATGTTTAAAAGGATTTTGTTTTAGTTTTATACATTTTCATAAATGTTTAAGCTTATTTATGACAGTTTCTGCTAAATTTTTATCCTTACTGCATATCTGAGCTCACCCATTTCCATGATTTATTTTTTCCAGGATGCGAAGAAGTATATTATGACTGACCTGCAGGGATAGTCTATGAGATCTCAATTTTTTATATGGAAACAATGTTGTTGTAGTTTTCCATTTCATGATGTAATGTGAACCTTATGAATGTATCTAGTAATTCCAAGGCTACTAAACTAATCAGTCATTCGAGACTTGATCTTTTGTGATCATGCCAAAGATACGTAACAATGCACCGACTCTAGGTAACTGGGGTTAGGGCGTTAAAGTTGGTATCATGGGAAGTTTGGTACAAACCTTGGAATTTAGATTTAGATAAACTCTGATTAGATCCTCTTACCCTAAGATATAATTTGATGATTAATATAGAAGAACATCCTAGAATTTTGGTATTGTAGAGATTTATTGAGTTTTCCAAGCAATACATCCCTGACTGGATAGGAACAGGTAGAGGCGGCTCTAGCACAGACAAACTTAGGGGTAAAACCCAAAAACACCGCTTTGTGCTCGACTCGAACGAGAACTGGTGCAGGACAATGGGAATTTCTATACTCTTGGTTATGACACCCCCAGGGGATATGATTAGTATAATTTTCAATTTTTTTACAAACCATTATCAAGGGTTTATGAGTATATACATCCTCAAATAAATTATTTTTTACGATTATGGATTATATGCATAAACTTTTTAATTTACGTTATGTATTTTAAATGTTTTTAATTATTCATTGCAATTCATAAACTGACCTAGTGTATGTAATTGTATAGAAATGGCTCCTAGTAGAAGGAATGTGAACTCCAGTAATACGTATGATCCAATGAGTAAGAAGGATCATATATTTCACAGTATTAAGAAAACATTTAGAAGGGAAATAGTCTCCCATATATTCTTAACATATGAAGAAACAATATCATGTTTTAATAAGATAAGTAACGAATTATCTAAGTCTTATGGCTTTGAAAGGATGCAAGGGATGAAAAGGAGGAAGAGAGAAAGATAGATAAAGGGATGTGGAAAAAAACGATTTTCCTATATGTGATAACAATGGAAAGAATCACCTTGGTAAATTCTTGATGTTAATGGGAGTTTGTTGTAAGTTTGGAGAAAAAGGACACCAAGTATGTGATTTCAACGGTAAGAAAAAAGTTTCAAATATACAATGCTTCATCTACAAGGAGTTGTGACACTATGCAAATCAATGTCTCAGTCATCAGAGTTTACTTTAAATGTTGTTATTGGATAATAATCAAGTTATGATACTTCCTCATATAATGTGGAATGACGATTGTTCTTATGATGTTATTATAGAATTATTTTATTTGAGTGGTGTATCAACAATATACTGGTTATATGAATTATGTAGATAAATAAGGATTATACTATATTACTATTTTATTGAGGATTTGAGATTATATTGTTCTATGAAATGTGGCCTAGTAGTAAGCTACACATTTTGGAAAATACATGGTTGAAGGAAATTTAATCATTAATATGGTCTTGATAATGAAGTAGTGATTTTAGAATAAGATATGTCTGATTTGAATAAATTATATTGGATATTCTTGACATCCTTGTAACTGATTAATAGTTTGTTTATTTCATCATTGTAGGAGTATTCAATATTTTTGATATAAGGAATATATCTAGCATTATATAAAGGATAAAGGAGCATGAATGTAATTAATAAGGATTCATCTTAATTCAAGGTGTTACCATGTTTTAAAATAATACATGATGAAGGTGTTCACATGTTATTACATGGAAAAAAGAATCCTCATTGTGTTTAAATTCCTTATAAATTTTGGACTGTGAGTTTGGATAGAAGTATTTTGATAGGTCTAATGGTTGGAATGAATTAAGTTTGAAATTGGATACTATTCTTAAAATTATTTTCGTATTTTTATAATAAGGACAACATGAGGACTGTGTGACAACCAGTCGTGTCGGCCAAAGCAGCTGGAATCGAACCTACAACCAATGTTTGATTGGGGTTTATTACCTACCGGTGGACTACGTGAAGTCCCTAGAATGTATTATGTATTTTATTTTTTTAAAGGGTCTGATAGGTGAATTATAAATTCATTTTTAGGATCCCTATACGAATAGGATAAATAGAATATTTTTTAATGTTTATTATCTATTATAGTGAAAGATTAGTTTGTGGTAGAAATTAGTTAAAGGAATAAACTCTACCTATCTAGTATTTATATTTTTTCTTATTATATAATGAAATTAATTCTTAAACATTAGGTAATGAATCTTAAAACTAAATTTTTTTTATCTTTATAACTTATGTTTTGTTGAGACGATGATATTTTAAATCATCATAGATTGATGGATCTGAGGCCCTCAATTCTATAATTGTTTGTAACTGATGACCTCAATCACTCCCTATAAATATTTAATTTTTTCCTTCAATTATGTTTCTATAATTTCCACCAATTTTCTCCTAACCGAGATCATAATTTCGTGGTGACTTTTTCATTCCTCTTTTCCTCTTAGTAAGACTAAATTTTATTAACCCAAATTTTGATGTGGGTTTTCCTACAAAGGTATTTTCTATATTCAACCTTTTATTTTTGAAGAACAATTTCAAATTGCGAGGTCACAATTTATTTAAGGATGGAATAATGTAACACCCCATGATTTCATTGTAGGTTATTTCTTCAATATAATTGTATAACTTGCACTACACGCAACACGGAGTTCAAGCACACAACGACTTACCAAACGAGTTGTTCAAAAGTAGTTATGAATAGTATTAACTGAATTTTGATCATTATACAATCCATATAATTTTAGAATCCATATTATGAGTTTCTGGGACAAAATGTATGAACAAGTTCATTTTTTCAGATAAAAGAAGTAGTTTTCAAAAAAATGAATTTTTACCGCCTTTTAATGGTGAACCCTTTTTAAATAAAATAATTGAAGCTTTTATATATTAAATTTGATAAAACAAACTTATTCATTAGAATTGGGACATAAGAATTTAGTTTCAAAAAATATTTGGTGTTTTTCTGATAACTTTCATATTTTGGTGAATAGTGAAAAATACTATATTTTAACTGAAAACATGTTTTCTAATCAGAATAATTTATATTTTTGAATTATACATTTTAATGGTTTGGATGTATAATTATATTTTTTTACCATTTAATACAATGATGGTCATTGAATGTAATTTCAATTTGAAATTGGATAGAAATAAGTGACAATCTTTTGATAGTTATTATTTTTTAAAAATAAACTTTTTGGTTTTGACAAGGGGAATTAATATTAAATTAATTATTATAAATTATATGTTTTGAAATTGGTAAAATAGAATACATTTTTTAATATGGAATATAAAAATTATCTTAGGTTTCTGTTTTGGTATTTTTCTGAAAACATTCAATTTTTGATGAATAGTGAAAAATACTGAGTTATAGTTTTAAACCAAATTTTTATTAAATAATTATTTATTTTATTTAAATTTATTTTAGGTCAGAATAGATACATAATATCTATATATGTTTAATTCAATTCATTGGAGTTAGTATATAAAAATTTTAGACATATAAAAATTTTATTGTTCTTTTTACCGTCTTTTACCCACCTCATAGTAGTTTTTTCAAATTTACATAAGAAATAATTTTACCGCTTCTGTGAGTTAAATTTCAAAAATATGAGAGAAACTATTGATATCTGTAAGTAAAATGTGGTTCAATAAGATGAAAATAATTTTTGGTGAATAGTAACTTTTTACTTTTATTTAACACATTTAAAAGTAAATAGGGTAATTAAGGGTAAAAATGTTATTATTATTAACCTAACACATGTCTTTATTCTATTGGATAAGTGTGATTCGACCAAAAATAACCTTAGGAATAATATATGAACCTATTTGGTCCACTCAGATTAGATTATGACATTTATTATTATTTAATTTAATGAATAGGTAAAAGTGCTAAATTCAAAGTATAATAACTAAACAATTTTTAATATATGGTTACACATAATATAAATTCGAATATAAATATTCATTAGAAGGATAAAACTCTTCGCTACATAATGGAATTTTATTTATAGTTTTTATACATTAAATAATTTAATTTATTTATGACACAATGATGATGCAGTAATTACCTAATAAATTAAATATTAAAATAATTGATTTAATAAATTTCCAAATAAATGTAATTTAAGACTTTTTATGAATTCCACTAAATTTATAGGTTAAGATAAAATTTTAGGGTTGATTATATTAATTTTTTTGAAGTAATAATGCTGTTATGAATTTATCAAAAACAAAATACCAAATAGTGTGAGATTTGAAATAAAATATTTTTTAAAAAAAATATTATATTATTAGTTGATATTCTATTCTTAAAAATATATGGTTCGGCCAAAAGACTTATATAATGAAATTTTTATCATTAATGAACCACTTGTGGTTTGAATGGAAGTATATAGTATGTTTATTAACCATATAATTTAAAAATACAAAGAGACATGGTAAATGTCAAATTATTTAACTATGTGTTAAATCTAAAATATAAAGTTAATATAGTGACCCAAACTTGTATAAATACTATTGGTTCAGTGGTTTTCGACCCATCCCATCCTTAGCCTTTAAATAATCCCTTTTTGAGCCATTAGAAACTGAAAATTATATTACAATAAAATATTAATTCTTGCTTTTGCTAAGGTTCCCCTCATCCTTTTATAAAAAAGGGAAATCCCCCTTCTCTCTAATTCATACATTCAAAGTATGTGTTTCTATATTAAAATGACTTTTTTGAAAAAAAAGACCACTGAAATACTCAAAACCAAAAAAAATGCATTCATATTTTAATACATTAGAAAAAAATCCACAGGTCATTTGAGATGTGTTGGAATTAGCTTCATTTCAATCTGATGCACATTGTGATAGGTATGTATCCAAGGGAAACTTTTTATTTAAAAATGACATCAATTTTATTAAACATAACACTTTATATTAATTTATTTCGTTATATTATTACTGGCATAAGATTTTTTTTCTTATATAGGTGCATTATTTTTCTTAAGTAACGGTGGTTTTCTTGGAAATAGCATGAGTTGGGGTTAGGATTAAATGACAAAGGAACATTATTATTTTTGAATGTATGTAATAATTTTTATTTATGTAATTGTATAAACCAATATTTGAATATCTATAATAAAGTGTTTTTTCTTTTATTTTTTATGTAAATCAATTTATTTAAATTCTATACTGGTACTTTTTTTATATCTAGTGTGTTTCTGGTGCTGCATTGTGTGGTTACAGTGCAGTGCACTGGTGTTGCAGTTTGCTATTGCAACACACTATAGTATATACCATTATCAGAACATTTAAAATCACTGATAATGGTACCCTTTATCAGGGATGATAAAAGCCTATTTATTAGTGCTTCTATAAGCACTGATAAATGGGGCCTTTAGTGAAACAAAATAAAATTGCTGATAAATTTGGTCCTTTATCAACACTTCAAAATGCACTAAAAAAGGGTCCATTTATCAGTGCATTTTTATCACTGATAAAAGTCTAAGGATTTTAATCATGATCAGGTAGTTAGTTCATCTCTAGCACAGATTAATTCCACATCTATCATTGTGAAATTAATATTTTGTAGTAGCGGATAAATTGAAGCTTGTAGTTTTAGTTTAATGAAAATTTAGTTGGGGTTAATATATTTTCAAATTTTTAATATTAATCATTTTTATAAAATTGAAATCAATTTTTTCACTAGAAATCCATAATTTCATGAGGATAAATTCTATCACTGCATGAAGAAAATTCATAAATAAAGATCAGGTTAAAAACTAAATTTTTCAGATCATCCATTATTTTAATCTTGAGATTCATTTTATTCCACAAAATCTGACTCATTGTTTTCATGAGGTCTATAAAAATATTATTGTGGGGGAATTTTTGGTGGATACTCTTTGATACAATTTTTTTATATTATTTTCTTAATTTAATTATGATTCAATAGAAAAATTTATGTTTCTATTGAACATTTTTTAATTTTAATTGACTTTTATCAAATTAACAAAACACTTAATATTATGTAAAAAAGATTTTTTATTTTTTTAATTTTAATTTTATAGTTAACTTAATGTTTAGTGAGTAAATTATTTTAACCATGTTCATTTTATTATGTTGTTATGCTTGAATTATAGAATATCATTCTTTGTTTTATTTTATTTATTTATTTTTCTTTTTTCTATTAAAATAATAATTATATCCCTTAAAATCTAATTTTTTTTAATTAATTTAATAATTATTATATATTTTTATTTGAAATATTTAATTTAACTTATATTTTATTTTAATTTAATTACCATTTTTTGTGAATTTTGATTTTAATTTCATGTTTACATATGATGTAATTTAATTTCCAATTTGGAGTTCAATCATGTATCCATTTTAAAATGGAATTAATGTTACTAGTTATAAAGTGTTCCTTCGTAGCCAATTTTTTAAATAGCTATATTTCCAAATGGGAATCATGAAACCAAATTTCAAGCAACATCCATATGTTGATCCATGTAGCTAATTTTCTCTAAGGTCAACTATGTATCCAAACCTAAAATTATATACCCAAATCTCATGTCTGTAAATTTTTAGATCCATATATTCCAATTTCAATAGACACCCATGTATCAATTTATTCGAGTATGTGAATAGTCACCAACCCATTTCTCTATACAACCTTTGGGAGAGCACCTAATATTATCATCGATTTGGATGAATATCCTGATCTTCCACAGGTTGAAGAAGAGAAGTGATAGATTAAATATGGTGATGGGGGTTTATCATGGTTGATTCTCAAGGAAGATTGAAACCCAATATTGTGAACTAGATGAACTGAATCATTGTGAAGAAAATCCAAATAAAGATTGACCGGTTATTTGAAGTTGATGATAGAAGATATATATAGACTAATTCTGAGCTTTAAGATGATCAGCACTACAACTGAGTTTCTCTTCCAATTTCAAGACAATTTGATTAATGTGAGTAGGTGTGATAATATGAGTCTCACCCTTGACTAGTTTGATATAGCCACTATTGTCGATGATTGATGAAACGTCCATAGTGAACCCACTCAAGTTGAGGAAGAATATCATCTTACTAGGAGCATTTTTTAGTGTATGTCCTGATCATATTTTGAATGCCTGAAATCCATTTTTTTTATTTTCTAATAATCCGGTTTATGGGTTACCGATAACCATACAAACAAGATCTAACAACATCAATGGCGGTCAAAGGACCCGCATACTAGAGACCAACTCACAATATCATCAACGACGGTCATGAAACCCGCATACCTGACACCAAATCACAAACACTTCAACACTTCAAAAAGATAGTCTAGCAGAAACAACAAGAGAAAAAACAGGAAGTCACATATCATAGTACCCATAGTCTTCCCCGACTCCCAAGCAGGATTCTTCTTCCCCTGTAGCCGATTCCCACTCAGGATGTCTCCAAAAACCTGCACTTTGCACTCGATTCTGGAGATTCTCAAGAACCCGCATATCCGGGGGTGCCTTGTTAATCCCGCTGCTCTTCTTGACCGCCAGAACCACTCCGCCATTCCATTTGTAGGCAGACCATATCTGCATCGGCCGCGGAAGATAGGAATAATCCTTCTGTGGCCTCCTTACCAGCGTTGCAGGTATTGAATTTTCTCCAGAAGACACCTTCTGATTCCGCTTTTGGACAATTTCACTATATGAACAATTTATAGGACACATGTTCTCCTTTTCCCGCCTAGACATATCATTTTATTCCCCAGTCTTCTCTCTCAAAGGAGACTTGGTGCCCTCCGAAATATGCATTGGCTCCTGATCAATAGAGATAACATCTTCCCCATCCATAGAATTTAGGTCCATCCCCTTACCCTTAGCAACATAATTTTCCAAGACAATACCATTATCAATATCATTCTGCACTTGAATAGCTTGACCCAAAGGCCCATAGACATTCCTACTGCTTCCCTCCCCCATCCTCTAATCGATACCTTTTACTAGACAAAGAGACCTTGCACCACTGTTCGGAATTTCCCCATGGCCTGCACCTTGCTCCTTCTCCAGGAAAATACTCTGCAGGTCTCCCAAGACCTCTGCCTCCCCATCAACCCCTGCACAAACATCCTCCTCTCGGCCCTCAGAAAGCTGGTCCACATGACGTCCTTCAAACCTGTTACTTATGGCTACAAAAGGCATGTCCATAGAATCAAGGCAATTCACAGCCTTAGCCCTGTCCCTGTTGGACACCTCCACAAAATTAGATCCTGAGACAGCGCCCACCTGTTCCGGTTCCAAAGTAACTATAGTCCCTCCATTCACCTCCTTCTCCCTAGGCCTACTAGAACAGGAAGATCCAGAAGAGACACCCTCATCAAAGGAGACCTTTCGATGTCAAGGGGCAGAGGCCTCCCCATTTGCTTTATCCATTCGAGAGTCTCTCTCTCCAACAGCAGGTCCTTCAGAAGTCTGAGCCAGATCCCCTTTCACACAGAGATCCATTGACTTGCTCTCTGAGCCCTCCACAGCGCTCAAGATAGCAGCCTTCCCACTAGTATGAACACTTCTCACTTGAGCACGAGATCCTACATGACCGGACTCATCGTTGTGACCCAACTTCATGCAAGAACCAAAGAAGTCGGTCCAATTCTCATACACAACCCGCTGTTTGCAGCGGTATTCCTCACCAACCGTGATCCAGATGAACTCAAAGGGAACGCGGGATGTATCCATCTCAACAAACACCCGAGGGTTAACAGGGTGACAAACAGCCTCAGTACGGCTATCAGAGCAGAGGTATCTACCGACCATACTACCCAACATACGAATAATCGATGGGTTCTGAAAGTTTAAGGGAAGTTTATGGAAGCATACCCAAACCGCCATCAAAGGTGGATCCCGATTCATATGCAGATCGAAAGACCAATGCCAGAGCATGAAACAGGATCCGTTGTAATTTCGCGGCGCCCTCGCCCAGGCTTGAATCAAATCAGCCTCCGATTCAAACCTAATCAGGAACTTCTTACTATCCAGTAATCCCACCATCGCACGTTCCTGAAGGTCCCAAGCTCCGAAGACTAATCGGTCGAATTCGTCGTCTAAAGGCCTTCTGTACTTGAACCACACCACCAGGGTAAGATTCAACAATGTCTAAGATTCTGTAAATTCTGATAATGAAAGAGGGAGATTCGTAAGACCATCGACGAAATCAGGTACTTTAGGGCTAAGAGAAAGTTTCGGAAAGGAAGGAAGAAGTTCCGGATTGGAGAATGGCTTGAAGGATCTTTCTCTCCCCTGATACGACGATTCCCCCTCCCCACCAAGGGGGGAGGGTTCGACATAAGAGTCGTCGTCGTCACCGGTGAGGAAGGCGCATCCGAAGGGTTCAGAATCCCTCTTACGGTCATATTTTGAATGCGGAAATAAATATTTATCATTAAAATACATGAATCATAAGAGTGATAAATCATCATCAATCAGTCATGGACCATTTGTTCAAATCATATAGTAAAATAAATTTCATAAAATTGTGGATCCATCATATGTAGAGACACATTTTTATATATCAAGTTTAACTACCATGGACATAAAATTATTGTTCATCAATCATCAACACCTGTTTCCCAAATCATAACAATTCATAAAACACAAAATGTTTCCTTTTTTTATCAAGCATCCTTATAGACATCTAATTGTGCATCGAGCACATCGACTAATTTCCCTTAATTTTATCATGATATATAACTATTTTTTAATTGAATTTGAGGGATATATAATTCAGGGTCCACCAATCACATAATTAAATAAATAAATATTTCTTCAAAATGATTTCAAAACATTTATCAAATCATTATGACAGAACATGTGGATGGTAAATAGGTTTCATACACATTTTATTATTTCATCATAGAAAAACTGAGGGAAAATAAATGGGTTTCCTAAAAATATCATCATTATAATGATATACCATCTAGACAAATTGTATGAATAGTACAATCAGATCACATCCTTATTAAAAAAATTATAATCAATGGATTTTATCTTTTATGTAAATTTATTTAAAAAATCAATGAAATATTTCTTATGGAAAACATTCATTTCATTTTTAAATTATTTCTTAAAAATATTAAAAAATCCAACATATTTTGGGAAATTTATTTTTAAAATGAACTATGGAAACATGTAATATAAAAATAAAATACATGAATGGTCATGATGGTGGGAATGTTTGTTCATGCCATATATCTTAAAATAATTATTAATTTAATATTTTTGGTCAAATGTTAAAAGTACCATATTTGTAAAATGAAAAAAAGATTCTATTGAAACACTTTTATATAAAGTAAAAAATATGTGGAAAATAATATAACCATTCACAAGAAAATAGTAACACACTGGTGAAAATAATTTAAAGAAATATAGAAATTAACAAAAAATATTTCATAGCAATGGGAAAACAATGTAATTTTTTTATCAAAAGTATTTTCCTTTTCAATTTAAGAGAAAAATAAGAGAAAATTTAAATTTTACTTGATAAATCCATGAGAAAAAATAAGAGAAAAAAATTATAGAGTTTTTTTTTAATTAGTTATAATATAACTTCCACTACATATATTTAAGTATAGACAATCCCGATTAAAATGGTTTTAAAAATTAAATGCATTTACTCAAGCCACGTATATCTTCACCGCATTTTAAACTTATTTTTAATAAATAAATAATTATTATAAATTTATTACAGAATCATAACCATATATATTATTAAATATGTTATTTACTTAAAATATCTTATCTCATAATTTTTAGTAATTGGTTATCAAAATCATTGTTCTGGGTGATAACTGCTTCATTCTTCAGTATTGTTTCAATTTGGATGACCAAATCCTAATTTTCTAATCATGGTTCCATCATATCCAATGTTTCATTAATGATATAAATATATTATACATTCATTATATACATATTTATAATAATCATTAATAGTTTGATATAAAAATATTATTTACACCATTCATGGAGGTTCTGGTCTCATCATATATAAGATTATTTTAATAATTTTATAACAAAAAATAAGTAATTGAAGATAAATATTTTTTTTAAATTTTTTGAACCATAATATAATATTAAATAATACATATATATTAATTAAATCCAAAATTTTATCCATCCATGTAAAGTAGAGATGAAAAATTAATTACACCACTACAAGGAGATGGTAAGACATACATACGAATGAGCGATGAATTTAAATTTTTTAGAATGGAAATATGGTGGATAGTGGTTGTTAAATCATAAAATTGAAAATTCATATTATTTTAGATACTTAATTAATTATTTAAAATTGATACCACACATTTTTTTATATATATAAAGAAATAAAAGTGAATATACTTGATTAAGTGTTATACCTCTTAATTGATAAACCTTTTTCGGATTACAACTATATCCTAGAATGGATTGTATTTTTTTAATATTTGAATTTTCGTGACGTGGTTTAGGAATTAGAGATAATATAAGGTCAAGTATTGGATGATTTATATGGCATAAACAATGGGAATAATGATGGGTAAGAAGTGGGATTTTATATGTGACGGGCACGGAACCCGTGGAATTACATAACATATTATATAAATAACAATTTGTTTTTATAATCATGGCTTTAAAAAGGGATATATTTAGAATATGTAATTATTATAAGTTTAAATACTATAATATAATAAGATTTAGATATGTTTATGTGATTTTTAACCCATGTATCTTAGTTTTAATACATATTAATCATTTTGATAATTTCTACAATATCAAACTGTTTTACACTTTAAGGGCTCTAAATGTTACTATAAAAACACATCTTACCAAAAATGGTGCATCGTAATATTATCAACCATATCCAATTCAATAATTTTAGTATATGAGTTTTTTGAATTTTAAATCCCTTTTATTGTTTGATGAAAAATATAATTAATGCCACTTTTGGAACTGTTCATGTAAATGGAAATTAAATTCATCAATATATGCATAGAATTAGAATATAAAACATTAAAACAACCCCAATATGTTTTATTTATCTAAATTGTTTCCATGAAAATAATTCACCGTTAATATTTTTGATGTCGTTTATTTTTTCCTATTAATTTAATAAATAATGTGTTATTGTTGAGTAAGCATGTAAGTTAATTATTAAATCACTAAAAATTAAAAATAAATTACACTACTAATAAAAAATAATTATTTTTTCAAATAGCCTTAATGTGTTATAGGAAAAAGGATTTCGTAATATAAATATTAATGCATTATCCTAAAGTTTTACCACAATTTTAATAGTTTTACCTTTACTGAGGTAACCAATATTACCATGGTTACTATACTTATGGTTAAAAAATAAAGTGGGAATATTTAAAAAATTTAACCCTCCTAATTACAATTATTGGGTAATAATTTTCATGATCAAATTAATAGAAGTGGCATAAATTCATTTTAAAATAAGTTCACAGAATGAAACAACTCATCATTAAAATATGTGCATTTGAAATGAAAATTTGATTTAAATTATTTTTGGCCTTGTAAATAGCTCTCTATGAATATTAAAACTGTATTTTAAATATATTCTCTTCAAATATCATTTAAATTATTTATCAATAGAGATTATTTTAATTATTTTATATTAAAATACATTGTTTTCATAAGAACTGTTATTCATAAATTAAATTCTATTTAACATAAAACCCTTATATTTTAATTTTTTATCATTTCAAAACCAAAGAATTTATTTTATAAATATTTAAAAAAAATTATAATTTAGTTTTTCATATTCATACACACTAATACAAGGGATTGGCGATAGTTATCACATTATATAATGAATTTTCAATACTAAAAAATGGATTGGTAAACTCAACATTATATGAAAAGAAACATATTAATGAAATTGAATTTATTTATAGAGAAAAAAATCATAAAATATTGAGGTGTTGCACTATTTGAAATTAGTTAATCCCACTCCTTTGTATCCACTCATATGGTGTACCTTCTAGAACATATAATGAAACTCATGCCATTCATTATGGATTTAGTGATTCCACTAGGAAAGAAGAGGTTGAATAGATTATGATGCCCCTCATTTGATTTATTTATTTGAATTGTATACAAGGTTTGGGATTTCATGATTCTCAATTTCATCTTCTTCAATGTTATTATTGAAATGGATTGGTTAATTACTCATAAATCTCAACTTTATTGTGACCATTAGTGGGTGTTCTTCACTGCTTCATATGAAACTCCCATATGTTTTAGGGATAATGGGATCCATGTTATAGTAAGGAAGGGCGTGATCATCCATATTATATAATTTGTTTCATTAAATGTGTTATAAAAATAATCTAGTAGTGGTAGTCTTCATGTGATAACTAACTTGTTTCCACATGTGTTTCCTCTTGACTTATCTGGTATTACATTAGAGCGGGAGGTAGAGATATCAATTTAATTCGTATTCCAAAATCAAATAATACTAACTATATATTAATTTATTTATCTGTCATAGTTTAAGGGGATTATAATTCAATGGGGTGATATTAAATATATTGGATTAATAAGACAATGGGTGCCACCTTGCAAAACCCCCATGCTTTTTCCCTGAAGGCTAATTTAAATATTCTCTTTTTCATTTTTTACCAGAAACATGATCGAGTAAAGGTCAAGAAGAAATATCCATTTAATCACATTGATCGTTTATTCCATTCGTTAAAAGGGGATTAGTTGTTTTACAGAGTATATCTTTTGTCTATTTTCCTTTTACATAGAATATAAGAGTCGAATATTATGAAGACCACATTTCATAGTATTAATGGAACATTCATGTACCATGTGTATCCTTTTGTCATAATTAACACTATTTCACTCTTTATGGATTTAATTAAATAAATTATCCACTGGTTTCTAAACCCATTTTTCATAGTGTTTGTGGATGTCATCCTAGTAAACTCTAAAACAAAATAGGATCCTGTGTATCACTTGAAAAATGTTTTGGGAATTTTGATGGATATATGTGTTTATAAAAATATATAAATTTAGTTTTTAAGGTTATGTAAAGTATGGTTCTTGGTACATGTGTTATAAAAATAGCATATCCCTGATGATCTTGGAACATTAATAGCTACCATGTCAGGGGAGGAACGAAAAATTATCCTTGAGATAAGTATCTTCTGTTGTATGGAAGGATATAATTAGCAGTTCAAAAATGATTTCCAAAAGAATTATTCACCTTTAACCTATATCAACCATAATGGGGTGAAAGTATTCTATTATTTAATGATTTTCTTATCATTTTATGATATAAATCATCATTTGACCTCATAAATAGTTCTGACATTACCATTGGTTGGTCATGGAAATGTGGTTTTCTATAATGCATTGAGATCAGGTTTGGGTTATGTACTTTTATAGGGTGATCACGTGGTGTCATATGTCTCATGTCGTCATTGATGTCATGAGAGGAATTAACCAACTAATGACATAGAATATGTAAGGGTTGTGAATTACATTATATTTTTGAGTCCATATATTTTTATAGATTGGTTTATCATATACTCAAACTCTAATAGTTTGGTAAAATATTTTCACAAATATAATTTTACAAATATTAGAGAACAAGTGTTGAGTTCTTATAGTAGTTTTATTTTCACATTACCTATACACCATGAAATTGAACCATATTTTATCTAGATACGTTTGAAAAATTATCTTCTCAATATGTAACATCGGTAACATATGATTATAACATGATGATAATATTTTCATAGATGAACTTAAGAGTTATGGTGTAAGAGTATTGAAGTGTTCTAGAGAATTTCAATGTGACATCTTCTCTCCTTGATATTATTCATAGGTAAAAATAGAAATATGTATTACTAGGAAGTAAAAATGATTTTTATATGGTGGGAAGACCATCAGTTGTTGTTCTATATTATCATAGGGTATCATTTTCTTTAGGATCTGAAATGTTGTCCCTTCATTTTTTTGAATGATATTGATGTAAAACTACCATCATTCATTACGGTTTGTACACCCTAGAACCACCAAGATGTTCTATGAAATGTTGAATCATTTTTGGTTCTTTGGTATGAAACGTGACATTACCAACGTTATCCCTCATTGTTATACATTCCAATAGATTAAGTCTTCTAAACCTAAGAGTAGTAGTTTTATTAGGCATCTTACCATACCAACAAGGAAGTGGAATGAATATTTGGTGGATTTCATTTTTAATATTTACTCAATCTCCCCATGCTATGAATTATATTTTGGTTGTGATTCATCGATTGAAAATATGTTTCATTTCATACCGCTTTATGACACCAAAAAATTAAAGGATATAAAAATTTTATAGATAAATAGGATGATAAGATTTCACGAAATCACAATTATTATTGTCTTGTATTAGGACCCTCACTCCACCTAATGGTTTTGGAAGGTAATTTTAGA
This sequence comes from Viscum album, assembly GCA_963277665.1. NCBI lineage: Eukaryota > Viridiplantae > Streptophyta > Magnoliopsida > Santalales > Viscaceae > Viscum > Viscum album. The sequence goes on from OY728125.1 coordinate 94,367,747, forward strand.
TGAAATGGGGAATTAATTCAGGTTTAGAACAATATTTCATCAGCAGATTTATGGTAAGACTAAAAGTGCTATCAAAATTTTGGAAGATGTTAATCATGATTTTGTCTTCGATATGAGATGAGAATGGGATACTTATTTTTAGGCAGGAAAATTTTCTTACATAAATACATACTAGTTTTTCATCAAAATAAGACGTTATATGTATTTTTTTGGTTATTTATGTGTTCTTCACATTAATGGTATGAGGTTAAAGAATCTTCTTTTGTTAGACTAATCTTGTTTTAGGAGAAAACATTCAAGGTACAATTAGTTCATTGATGTTAGGTTGAAAAACAAATATACTACTGGCCTTATGCAGATCAACAAAATTTTACTTTCAATTTATTGGTTAGGGGCCAGGTATTATTTCATGTTCTTCCCTGATTGGTTCACTAAATATCATAAATCAAGGAATGCATGTTCATATGTTTGTCGGACTAATTGAAGATATAGAATGATTGGAAGATTTATATTAAATATTAAATTTACCACCATATATTTAATTGATTCTTAAGGTTTTCCACATGTTTAAACTCAAAAAATATCAACCAAACCTCTCTTGTGTTCTGATTTGGGAAGACATTGATATAGGAATTTATATATCTCTGATTGAAAAAAATGATTCAAGTGTTTAATATTAAGATAATTTTATATATGGGAAGTTATTACCTTTGGTAAAAGTGTTCTGGAATCACTGTTCTTATTAATATAAGACATGTTATTAGGAGTTATTGATGAGGGAGAAGTGGGAACAAATATTTTATGAACATCATTCTTCAACATAGATTTATGGGGGGCCGAAATCATTCTAGTGAAAGGAATTGTAATATGTGACTCTTTTTTATTATGTTTTATTTTTTGGATTCAGTATTTGTTTTATAGTTCTAGTGGAATTAAATTTGTTTGGGGCCCAAGAGATGGGTTTTTGGAATTTTATAGTGAGAACTCGGATATACTATGCCCTCATCTAAGCCAGTTTTCAACTTACTGGTCCCTATATAAAATTTCCAGACTAAACAAAAATATATAGATGCTTTTATGGATTTTTTCTCCATGGTTTCACACTGTATATCATGGAAAACCTAACTACACTATGGTATGATGGAGGTTCTGGCCAGACCAAAGCACCCTTGTCTTATCTCTAGGGAATGGACTAGACTGTGTTTTAGGGATTTAATTTCTAAAATTATTGAATGGTATCTTGATCATTCCAAATAGTTATTTCAGTCTAATGATTTCTTAATGGATTATTTTAATGATCTTATTAACTCATCTTAAATCATTTAATCTAGTTATTCTTGTGAATTTTTCTCAAATTATTTATTGAGCATGTTTTTGAGTTAGTTTTACACTTTCCTACATATATTTAAAGATATCTTATTTATTTAAATCAATTCATGTTCTTCCATGATAGAGTATTGTATGTGGGTGACCATGGATGGTTTGTATTTATTATTGGGTAAGAATAAATATGTTATGTAATATATTTTTTCTCTTTTATTCATGAGGATATAGTGTTTTGGTTTGATTCTATGAAATCTTTAGTTTGGGACTTCCTCTTACTACTATAGGATTCCTCTCTATCACTGGTGGTGGACTCATTTTGAGATTTATATTTTACCATTCATGAGGTATGTGGCTTCATGATACAGCTTTTTTTTAACAAAAAATATTTCTTCCTTGATCATTGAACATGATTTCTAAAATGGTATGAAAATATAAACTATATAAGATATGTTGGAAATGGATTTTGAACAGTTTTTTTGTAAAGGCATGAGTAATGTTTTGATAAAATGTGATGAATTTGAAAAAATATGAGAAAATAAATTAATCCCCTGCTTCTATTAATCAATATTATTTGCGGTATAATGTGTATGGTTTCATAGAATATATTTCCATATTTTACTCAAATTTTGTAAATATTAATGTGATTTATTATATAGTGGGAGTCTATCATATGGGATGAATTCTTCACCCCAAGACCTATTATCCCTTTGAAATGTGTTAATCAAGATTCATCTATATTGAAAATGGGACACTCTTGGGATTTTTTTCTTAACTATGAGACATATTATTAGAGGTAAATATGCACACAGGTTTTTACACTAATCCTGACAAAGAATAAAGGATCTAAATTGACCTAGAATTTTTTGTCTTATAAGGGGCTGGTTAAATTAATTATCTTTTAAATTATTTGGAAACTTATTTAATTGGAAGGCTTTTTTATATTGTGTAAGGTATTCTTATCCTTGTTTTATTTTAAACTATATCTCATGAATATTCCTAAACTATGTGAGATTAATCAAGTTGTTTTTTCTATCCTTACTATAAAAATCAAGGTGGGATCCTATTGGGATATTTTTCTCCCACTCTACAAACACATTTAGGGGCATATAGTTATTTTTTTTAATGTAGGTGTGATAAAGGCACCTCTCAGAGGTGTTATGTTCATTCATGACAAGGGTGAGGGAGTATATAGGTAATACAATGTCATATAGAGTTTGATTACTGTAATTTTTATTACATTTGTGGTTTTCTTGTATCTTGGAAATCATTTTTCCCATTGACATAAAAAATAGATGATGTTATTTCCTTTTAGAATGCGAGAATATTATATTTATTTATTTCTTGGTCTTATGCTGTTGTAATGAAAAAAATATTCCAAAATACTTTTATTGATATTGATGTCCATATAACCGACTTGTGTTTTTTTGGAATTCACTTGGTTCTATGTTAGGATTGATTCAGGATATAGATGGCATGTGTATCCAAGTTTGGTTCGTGACATTTTCATAATACAAGAATGATTTTAAATTTTATGAAACCTTTTTTCTATAATTTATATATAAAATTTAAATTAAAGAATTCCAATTTTAAAAATTTTATTTATAAAACCCATGCTTAACATTTTTGAAACTTATGTATTATTTTACTCAAATAAATATTATTTTTATGTTTTAAAATTTATTTATGTATGGACAAGGGAGAATTCAGAATTTTCATTTTTGAAAATTTAAATAACTCTTAGATGGTTAATAAAAAAAATCATAAATTTTTAATAATATTTATAATGTTATAATAAACAGAATTTTTATATTTAAAAATGCACCTTTCCTAAAAACGAGTAATTATATAATACATTCTCTAATAATCAAAATATTTTTTCATTCCCATTGAAATTTTATTTTTTAAAAACACTTTTATTATCTTCCATTAAAAGGTGACAGTTATTTAATAAGGATCGTTTACTTTTTACATATTAAAAGTAAATTTCTTATTTAATAATTAACTGCTATGGTAAAAATCAAAAAAATTAAATGTAAACATTTTAACAATAAAAGACTTTAAACCATGTATAAAACTTATGTAAAAATGAATGTATTAGGGGTGAATGATCTTACATCATCTTTCACTAAATTATTTTCCATGTTTTCTACCATTTCCTTATAAATTATGAGCACTCGTCATTTTAAGAATATATTTTTATAAAAATTATATTTTGGTCACATATAACTGGAGGTTGACACCTCCCAATTTATCCATTGATTATGAATTACTATATCAACAAAAAATATTACCTAGTTTCTCCTTTCAATAATCCCTATATATTAGGAGGCTTGTTTTTCTAAATTCTTAATATAAGGATATATAAGGGGTTATCAAAATGATAACATCTTAAGGGAGAGGTAATGTTATTAACCAAGGTCACTTAATTATCTTCTTTTTCTACGCATAAATCAATTTCGATCCTAAAAATTATGAAAAAAGAGTTATTAATAATAATCATAAATGTTTTTATTCAAGTGGAATACCAATTTTCAACATTCCAACAAGTCTTCTATAAATTAAGATGTCTTCAGGAATATGTGTTGACTAAAACCATTGTGAATGGTGTGCATGGTATTCCATCACCAACATACAGAAATGGTTATAAAATTATATTTAATTGAGAAATATGATATTTATAAAATTATAAAGGTTATGCAATTATAAAACATTATATATCAAACTCACAGTCATTGTAAAATGAATGCATCTCCATTCTATATGTGTGCACCACCACCTCCATGAAAGTGACATATTAACTTTTTTTACCTAGTCTTCTCTAATATATCAAATTATCATAAAATATTATTTATCTCTTATAAATCAAAAAATTAATATATTTATTTTTATTTAATAGTGATATTATTCCAAAAGAGTCACTTCCAAAACCATACTCACCTATAGATTATTGCATGTTCTTATTTGGTTCTATTTAATAAATTGTCTGAAAAAACTAAAAATATATATCAATGATTAATATAGAATGATAAATACTTGTTTTATCTAAAATTAATGATAATAAAATTTATTTTATGGTCATGTAAATGATATATCAAAATTTAATTTATTATTATTGTATAAACCTTTTGACAGATAAAAATGACTGAAACATGGTTATTACCAGCTTCATCAGCACAAATCATAACAAAAATTCTTATGACATGAAAGGAAAACATTATAAATAAGTATAAAAAATATATTTGAGATATTATAATGATCATATATTTATGAAAATTGAATCTATAAACCAGAATCTACACTGCTATTACTATATTAGTACAAAACTAATAATTCAAGATAATAATAACTGATGATAAAAATAAAGTATAAATAAAAAACGTAATATTATTGAATTATTTTGAATTAAATTTGTAAAAGTATATAGGTATAAACTATGTTTTTAAAAATGTGACTAATTTTTTTATATTTCATATTCACGAAATTAGATTACATTCATCTATGTATGATTAATGGTAAGGGGTTTTGATAAATAGTTTTTCATTCAATGAGTTATGATTATTCTATATGAACAATGATATTATAGGTCTGGTATGTTTTATCCATATGATTATATTTTTAAGTATTTTCTATTTTTAGGGTTATTTACATATCGTTATTATAAAATAACATTAAAATTTTCTACGTTGAAATTTTTTTTAAGTGTTTTTAACTGAACCCCCCATTGATTGAGATAAAATTTTTCATTTAAAACTTCTTCATTTTTTCTTGAATTATTCCACCCATAGATTTTGTATTCTACATTAACATTCTCTCTGGGGAAAATGATAAAATTGATTTAAATATTCTTCCTCAATGAATGTATTCCCCATTAAAGTATAACACTAGTAAGAATTATTATAATTTTCATTCGTGATTATTTTTCTTTCCAGGACAAATTTTACTTTCCTTCCAATGTATTCCTTTTATATTTGGGAATATATATTTGCTTTATCTTCGTAGAAATTCTGTTTTTCCCTCTTCTGTATTCAAAATTATTTTTTATCAAACATTTGGTGATGTCATATTTCAGTAAATGTATATTAAAAATATTATAGTTGTTTTAATTCCATTATAAATTGGTTTTTCTTATACTCCACATTTCCTTAACATAGACTTTATGAGATTTTAAATACTAAATTACAGAATGTTATTTTGCATAAAAGTAATTTTTTCTATAGTTTTCAATTGACTATTTTGAAAATAAATTTTGAATGTTACCCATTACATTATAAATTAAGGGTAATGTTGAAAAAAATTATATTATATATTTTTTTTGTTTTTTAATTAAAACACATTATCTTTCATTACACACATTTCTTTTAATAAATATTCCTCTGGATGTTTAAAATGGTATTTATATGAAAAAAAATTATAATGAAATTAAAATTAAAATGGTTATTTCCGGTGATTTTTAAATATGATTTACCTAATGATCTTAAATGTATATATTAAATCTATCTCAAAGTACATACTTCTTTATTTTTTACAATGGTGATATATTCACATACCACCACCCAATTCATTCTCAATATTTCATTAAACATGATTTATGGGTGTTTTCATAAAACCAATCACTTTTTTATGGGTTAATTAAGTGATGATTGAAATATGGTGGGTTTTAGGTTCTCTTGAAAAAATATATATTTACAATTATTTTTTAATGGTGGGGTCTTATATATCCATTCAACGGAAAGATTAATTTTTTATATATCCAGAGATCACAATGTGTACATTGGTAGTTTCCGGAAATCAATGGTGTATAAGTGGACTTATTTGAATCCCAATAAAATATAGAAATTTTTATCATAATTCCAAGAGGTTACATGGTTTTTAACCAAATTCCAAGCGGGTAAATGTACAGTAACCCAAACACAAGATGGAACATGTGTTATTATCCCAATATCAAGAGGGTACATTATGTGTAAGATTAATCCTATAAAAGTAAATGAAATGTTATCCATAGACCATTATGTGATGGGAGTCATTCATCCATGCCTACTATACTATCTTACGGTTCTTTATTCATTAACTTATGAAATATTAATGTGTTATATTTTCAAATAATGCTAATATGGATCTTTTTTATTATTTAATGCCTCTGTAATATATGAAATGATGTTTGATAGACCATTTTAGAGTAAAAGTCATTATATTTTAACATTTAGGGAACTGTTATTATTCCATGTCCATTTAATAAAATATAACTCCCATGATAAGGTTTTCTGATATATATTTATCTAATCCTCAATTAATTGTTGTTGAGTTTTCCCCTTTTAAGGTGTTTATGATCCTAACATGATTATATTTTTATTCCCTAGGTTATGAAGATTAATATAATTTATATGGACTCTAAAAGGGAGTTTAGTGTAGTTTGATTATGGGGAAATGTACACAATAAATGTAAAATAATTTTCTAATATAATTGATTATAAAATACACTAAACAATCAGTTCATCAGATGATGGGAATATTTGTGAGATGTATTTCTTTACATATATAAATGATGTAAAACAAATTATTATCTTGGTTTGTATCAAATTCATTATTTATATAAATTGTGTATACCACATGATCCTGGAGTTTGGGACTGGGGGCCTCATTTAGAATTAGGGAATGAATTTTTATTTTTAAGTATTTTTACAGTTATTTTATGAGATGAGGACAAGATAATTTTAGTGATCACCCTCTTGATATGTATATGTATTTGATAACTACATAAATTAATGGTGATGTAAATATTATTTAGTTTAATAGAAATCACATCCCTATCGTGATGAAAACAAGTGGATGTATGAACTATCATAGATGTACCTTGGGCTGTAAAACCTGAAATGGGTGTATTTATAATTCACTTAATCATTCTCTAACACATAATAAATAAGCATTACTAAATATCTAGTCTTTCAAAAATGATGGATATTAATTGGTTGAACACATTTTCTATATAAACCTTTTTAGGATTTGTCATGTCAATGATTTAGGTTCTGGAATGATAGAGAACTTGTTCTAATGAAAGTATTAAAGAAAAAAGATAGAGATTAAGGTTTAATTGGAAGGTAATGTGTTGTTTTTGAAGAGAAAGTCATTTTGAGGATGAATTTTTCATGATATTAAAAATATGATCATTTTTTCAATACCATGAAAACACTATGGAAGTGAAGGATTAATTCGCGGGGAATTACGAGTGAAAAATATGGTGAAGGAAATAATATTAAATTTTCTATGTATAAAAACTCTGGGTACGATAACTAAAAAGAGTGTCTAAAATAATAATAATAATAATGTATAGTTTGGAATGATTTTTTTATCAAGTAAGTGATTATCAATGAGAGATAAAGATGTTGATCAATCCCATTGATGGTAGAAAACTACCAGCTAATGCACCTTCTACACATAAATGATTTAAACGAAAGCAGTTTGGGAAATATTAATATTGGAGCCTTAAAATTAGTCTACCATGGCTAATAATAAGTGAATTCCTCCTAAAAATAGAAAAAAAGTATATACCATTCTGATGTATATTGGTGAAGTTGATCATGATAATTAAGTTACAGTTATCAAGTACTGTATAGTTATGGATGTCTTATTGGAGATTGATTTTAAGAATTATCGTATATTTAGGAATTTTTATAATAGAATAAAATCACCACCAAAATGATTCAATTATAAAATAAAAACATCTAGATATATTATTATTATATTCTAGGTATATGTTTATGGGATTATTACTTGATAAAATCTTACAATACTTACTTTAGATGAGTTTAATGTAATTTTTTAAATGGATTCATTCTCTCAACATAGGGGAATAATTATTTTTTAGTATGAAGAAATATAATATAATATCAACCTATAAAAGTATATTACTATAGTAATTATTATATGTGCCCTTATAGTGATAATAATATATTATTGGTCGTCATATTGAAAATTAATAGACGGTTGTCTTATAAGTTTGGAGAAATAACTTCAATATTTTGGAGAAGATAGTTTTGAAGAAAAAATCATGTTTTATCGGTTTTAAGGATGATATTTTCTAATAATTATATCTTGATTCATGTATCTATTTTAAATACCATATATGTTTCAACAATGAAATATTTCAAGGAATAAATACATGTAATGGTATGGGAGAGATTGTAACTCTCTATAATTGTAGTATTAGTTTCACTTTAATTTTTTTTATGAATAGAATGTGTCACACACAAAACCAAAATAAACCAATCCAAAAATATTATAAGAATAACTTGTGTAATGTTTTATTAATAATGATAAAATAGTTATAGTTTTTTTATTCAACTAACATAGTATACATTTAATGGACAAATAACTAATATGATTTTACATTAAAAGGGATTATACATTTTCAAATTACAATTTTTACAATTTTTAATATATTTTATCATAAAATAATAAATTGACCAATTATAAAATAATATATATTAACTAAACTAATAACTTTATTTAAAATAATAATTTAAATTAAATAATACTAATAACACAAAAAATGTTGTTAAAAAATATTCTTTATATTTTTTATTTTGTTTTAAAAAAAATTATAAATATATAATTTTTATTTCATATAATTACCATCATTTTTTATTTCAAAATGATATAATAATATTAGGGTAAAATTATTATATTTTTCATAAAATATTACATTTTGTCTATATAGTGGAAAATATTGATTTTTTGAGTACTCTCACTATTATGGAATTTTCATAACACATGAATGATTTAAAAGATTATGAATAATTTTATTTATAAAAAATGTTTACATATAAATAAAATTTAATCATTTAAAAATATAATTTCGAATATATGAAACACATTATTAATATTTCATTAACGTAAGTAATATTATATTCAAATAAAAACTATTTTTGGTCTACGTCATTTAATTTGGTATGTACTTGGTGGAATACTATTTTGGATACTTTTTAAATCCAAAATAAAAATTATATGGTTAATTATAGACCGATTATTTAAATATAAATGTAAAATATTGATAATTGTATTATAAATATATGTTTTATTCATAAATATATTCATTTTTCTAATATAATCCAATCAAAGTAGTGGTAACCGTCTTTACAGACTCCATAAAATTTACTTATTCTTATACATCCTCTAAATAATTTTTAACCAACATAAAAAAATAAATAAAATATAGTAAATTTAATTAGAATTTATTTGGGTTGTTTTACAACCAAATCTATTTTTCATCCTATGAAAAGCGAAAACATAGCTCATGTGTATATACATCTTATCGTATCAATGTAGATGTATAATTTGTTATTCATCACCATTTTATATAGAACATTATAAAGATGTAAATATTGAATAAATATGATATTTATGTGATTATTTCAATTATTGAAATTATTAAAGAATAATAAATTTATAGGGACTAAATGTTCCTAGAAAAAACATTTTGGAAAACGTAGTAGTTGTCACCGCAAATTGTGATTTTAATAAATAAGTGTTTATATATAGGTGATAAAAGGTTATAAGTAAATAATATATGGTAAAATATATATGGATATAGTTCATTGAGAGATGTATAACAAATCTATATTTATTATACAGGAGGTTTGAACACATACAATGAACATTTGGACCGGACATAAAGAATTTTTGAGCTCAATTTTAATTTATTGGGTTAAACTTATACGTTATTAACTATGTTATTCCATTCTTATGTATGAAATGTTCATTGATTTTATTAGGTTCTATTTTCACTTTTTTTTCAATTATTACACATAATAATTTAATTGATTAATTCTCACTTTAATGACACTATATTTGTTAGGATTTTCATCTAATGTTTTACATTGATATATATTTTATACTATTAACATATTAATGTTTTTGAGGTTTATATATTGATCCTTTTAAATCGTACATCATGATTATAATTATTTTCATGATATTAAAAGTTTCATTTAATTTTATTTTTTTCTTGGGTGTATGACTCAAATTTTATCAAAGTTATAAGGGATTTCATCTCATTTTCCACTCCATTTAGATATATTTGGTAATAAGAAAATATTTAATTTTTTGTGATATATATTTCCACTTTTATTAGTTTAACATTAATATATAGTTATTCATGAATATTAATGACTAAATTCAAGTTACACATTCATGATGTATCTTTAAAATAAAATTGGATCTCATTTCTCTTTTTGATCACATATATTTTTTCTTTCAAATCTATATTTTTCACAATGGTTTTACCAAAATAATTTGTATTCACAAAAATTATTTTTAATAGATATTTAATATTATTCCTTATTTTTTAAATGGTATTCAATGAATAATTATAATTTTTTCATGCACAGATTCATTTTCAATTTTGTTTAAAAAATAATCAATGTGAATATTTTTTTAAATTATACACCCTTTACAAACCATCAGGCAGCTATAGCCTTTTTAAACTCATTATCATATTATACAAGAATTCCAACGTATTAAAAATAAAACTATTTTCAACATTATTTTCTTATCCATTTTCTTTTTGAATCCAAAATAAATGGTTTTATTTCAAAATGTGTATTTCAAAGAAAATAATGGACATTTTTATTAATTTTTTGTATATTAACATTCTATTGAAACATTTTATTTCTTCTAATAATTGAACATAACATGTTCCTTAAATATACATATTAATTGTATCATGGATATTTATTTTACCTAAACCATAAACCATTCATACATATGGTGTTTTACTTTTAATGATATTTTATTGATAGTCAAATATTGATTTTCTGTATTTTTTACTCAATAAGAATATTTGTTGATAAGAATATTGTTTCTGACTGAAATCGATCTTTTGATACATAATTAATGCATTGAACATGTAGTGATGGGTGGGTAATAGAATTATATTGACATGTTATGCATCGATAGGTCACATGAGACAAATCAATTATCCAAAATAAATTTTTCTTTACCTATATATTCAATTTTTCTTGGTTAAAGGTCTTGATGGATTAGATATCATGATGCTTGAGATGATGATGTTCAATAGAATTCATTTTACTCATTGAGAATTTAGTTATAATTATCCACGATATTGCTAAATTGATATTATATATGGATCAATTTTGTGCTCATTTTATTGATTAAATGGAATGTGTTTTAAGATATTGACCTTGAATTATATTTATGCCTTATTTTCTCATAATAACATATATTTTACTTAAATTTTACTAACAATATTATCTCTCTATTTGTTTCCTTTCCTAGGGTTATGAAGAAGAAATATTTGAATGCATTTCATCGAATCTGAATATTTTGTTTTGTTATATGTTATATTTAATTTCCAAGGTAAAATGGGAATAATATTTTTATCATGTTATTAAACACTTCTAAACTAGTCGAACCATTGGGATTTAATCCATTTTATATTATTAAAATTTAATAAATTTGACACTTAGTTTGGGCTAATTTAATTTGGGTTGTTACAGTTGGTAGCATGGGTTATATGGTAGTGAAATTGGTAAGTATATTTAACAAAACATGGATTATTGAACAAAAAACTATGAATGAATTTTAGGATCTCTTTAAGTATATAAAAACATGCTATAAATATTTGATAAGATATATATTATTTGGTTTCCCACGATGATTATGTTTTCTCATACTATGCTTTTCGGTATTAAAAAATGATGAAACCAAGAAGAATAATATTAACACAAAAAGTGTTGCAAAATGATGTTATTATAAGAAACCAAATTGGATGATGAATGGAGTGAAATATTTTAGGATTATAGCAATTCAGTAATCATGATATATCAATAAAAACATACACTTTAACCAGATATTTGAAAAAATGAAGAAAAACAGATAATATTTTATGATATCTCTGGTGGTAGAGACCATGAATGAATGAAAAATCAATTTCCATAGTGTAATAAATCTATAAAGAGACACCCAAAATAATATCATAATAAATTACGAAAAAAAATTGTGTGTAAAATAAGGTTAAAGATCATGTAATTATTAATGAAAAATGAAGAGTTCAATAGAGGAATATATGTTTAATCCTAAGGTAGCGTTTGTAGTTTAGTTTTTTATTTATAAATAACATAATAACTACCCATGTCAATTCGCAAATTTAATGTTTAACTTACAAGCACAATGAAAGACATTCTGTATTAAAATATTTTAAGTGGTATGAATGAAGTTCTTGTAAATTGTTATTTGAAAATTATATTGTATAATTGTTATATCAATGAAATTAAAGTTATTAAAAAAATGAAAAAACTAAGGATTGTTAAAAATTAGAATTTTATGTATTAGAAAACATATATTTAATGGTATTGATAACCAAAAAAAATTATTTCGTGTTATGGATATATGTTTTGGAGAGAAATTGATTATATAAGAGATAACTCTTAAAATATTATTAAAATTAATGAATTAAATGGAATAGTATTGGTAACCTTGATATTTGTTTTTTATTTTGTTATTATTTTATTTATGTCCTATTTGATGAAATTTGTTGATTTTTTTGGATTTATTTTATATATTTATCGATCTCTGATTTTATTTGAGCAATAAGAATTATGTTATTTTTTGGAAGCATATATGTTTTCTTGTGCAATTAACATAATAGATATAAATATACTCATGGGATGTTGAAGGTTTCCAAATGTAATAATCCATTAATAAACCATTTTATATTTTATGTTATTATATTTTGAGGTGATTTGAATGGTTTTTTTATTTTTAGTAACAATGATCTATTGATGTTTAAAAACACCTCAAGATTTTATATTACATGTTATGGTATAATATGAAATGGGATATAAATAAAATTAATGGTTAAAATCAATTCATTAACAATGTGATTTTATCATTGGTATTTATGGTTAATATAAGGACTACTATTTAGGTTAGTATCTATATTTGATTTTTATTATTCGGTTCAAGATAACTATATTATAGGTTTATCATGTCGTTTAATTAATGGTTTTGGGTTGTTACATTGGGTTAAGGTATATGTAAACCTAATATAAAATATGTAGAAGAATTAAAATAAATATAAAGTATTAAATCACCTTTTAGGATAAAATAATAATTAATGTTGTGGTTATTAAGGTAATTTGGGAAGTATTGTTATTTTATTGCGGAATAATCTAAGTAAAACATTAGTTGTATTATATAAACATTGAATAAACTTGTATTTTTTGTTTATATGATGAACTATATCATACCTTGTGTTAACTATTTTAGTTTTTGTTAAAAATTTAATGATAATTGGAATATATTATTAGACTATTTGGATTATACTATCCCCTATATCTTCATTTTAGTGATTTTGGAATAAAAAATTCATCTTTAATACACATGGTTCGTAGAAAGGAAAAGATTATGGTGAAAATTATATAATGGATGTAATTATAATATTAAAATTATCTATATTTACTTATGTTAATAGTTACTATGGTATTTAAATTCTTTGATTATATGAAAATGATCTAAAAACAAAAAAAATATCATATTGCCTTTATTTCTGATGAATCAATAGTCTTTCAACCCCTAACATATTTATGGATATCTTGCTCTGACAATATCATTAAAACATTTTATATAACTCTATATTAATTTTTGGGTGTTGTATATATTTTCACATCCCCCTAATGTTATACTATTTGAAAACAATGTTTTGTGTTATTTATAATGACCATTATATTTCCTTTCCATCTTTTACGGGGAATTTTTATTAACACTTTTTAGGATGTGGGTTTTCGATAATGGAAAATTAAATTTCTAACCATTGATTATCAATCACAATATAAAATTTTGAGGACAATTTTTATTTAGGATGAGGGGAAATACTTTGACGTCTCAATATTTTAAAATATCAATATGTTTAATAGTAGATACAATATGACACATCATGGTTCAATAAACCCCATAATATTTTTTATTTAAATATTACCATTATATACTATCCATTGAATTCTAAAATATGAATTTTATTCACCATATTAGAACATATATATAATAAATACTACTTGATAAAAATTAATTGATTAATTATTTGAATATAAGGACTCAATTGTTTGTAAAGTCATTTTTTTTGTGAAATATTTTTTTTAAAAATGGATTTTATTACTTTTATGAGAGAATATTATAATTAAATTGATGTTATTTCTTTACTAAGGGTATGATTAAAATGGTTCAAATGTGGTAATGTATCTCAACTCAATTTCCACTCCATTGGAACATATTTATAAATATAAACCGATTTAATTTTATGTGATTTATATGTTTACTATTTTATTTATTTAACATTATTATATATTTATTAATGTTTGTTAATGAATAAATTCATGTTAAACTTTCAAGAGTAATAATAAACAAAATACTACTTTTTTTCTCCACTTGATCTAGTATAATTCTCTTCCATATTCGTATTTTTTAAAATTGTTTTATAAAAATAATTTTTATTTGAAAAATGGATTATAAATGTTGTTTTTAAATTATACATGACTTTATACATGGTATGAATGTAAAAATTATATTTTCTACCCAAAATATTTAACTTTCCATTTTGTTAACACAAAAGGTAAAAGGAATTTTTTATCTTATACGGTGTTTACAGGACATCCCGCCACCATATCTATTTCAGACTCTTTTAATTCGTATACATCATTTGAAAAGTATTATAAAGAAAACAATTTTTATATTTTTTGTCTCATTCATTCTTTTTTATTCTAAAAAATACATTAATTTATTTCAAAATATGTATTTTTATTGAATTTATGGTAAACCTTTATTTATTTTATGTCTATTCACATTCTATTGAAACATTTACAATATTGTTATCATTCATCACTAAATATTTTTTAAATATATATAATATTTGTATCATTTATATGATTATAACCTAAACCCAATTCAATTTGTATATATATTTTTTTACTTTGAATGTTATTTTTGGGATGTGGGTAATGTATATATTAATCATTATTTAGTCAAAATGGATATCAATTGATATAACATCCCTACCTATGTGCCACACAATAATTCCTCGAGTCAGTTGATCACAAGACCTATGTAATTCCTCCCAATACACCAAAAGTAACTGGCTAATAACACTGGTCTACTATTTAACATGGGAGAAATATACCCTATTTATCAAAGATGCACAATAATGGGAATAAATAAATAATTACCAAATGTTATATCTAATAACTTGAGTAATTACCTAACTAATACATTCAAGTATAACATGATAATACAAAAACATGGATACAATATCAAAAATAAAGTAATTAATATGTCATTCCATATATGTGTCATGTGTTCACATGTAAAACCCAAAATAAATACAAAATTTCAACTCCTAAGTTGGTATCCACATCATGTTTAGTTCTCTCATCCATACTCGATCCCAACCCAACCATCTATAATATGAATATTTCCATTCTCTTGTCCTGTAGAAAAGTTGTATACTTAGGTATTGATCTGAAAGCCTGATTAGGGTGTTAATACAACTCATCTATCCCCAACCAACCACATTTAAACTATATCCAGTCTCTAACAGTGTATGATGTTGTATAAAGAATAACTAACAATTTAAAAAGTAAAAAGCTTTCAAAATTCATTACCATTTCTTAACAACATAAATAATTTAGTTAACGATAAAACCCAATGAAACAATACCTACAACCACCCATGCCTGAGTCTCAACTATCTATCAGAGTGAATCATAATTCAATATATCATGTGACTCCATAAATCATTTAATTATAATCCCTTATTAAGGATATGTGTAAATTTGAAAAAAATATAATTTTTTGGGCCTATAATTTCATGTCAGCCACCCAACGTGTATTTAGATCATCTTCCCTTAACCCACACCTTTTTGTTATCACATATGGGTATTTAGTAAAATATTCCCATTATCACACCCATTACTTGGTCCTAGAACGTCATGTATAGAACCCCATGTGTATTTGGAGAATAAGTCATTGTCTTATACCCCTTTAGTCAATCAACCGCATGTATCACATATATCACATTTATAATGGTTTATAATCATTAAGAATCTTTCAATTATTCACATCATATTGAGCTATTTGCGTTTATAAAAAAAATAACACTTCACCACTTTAATCCTATGTAATAATATCAAAAATTCACCATTAAACCATTTATCATCATTCAATCCTATAATACATTAAACATTCATCATTAATACAAAAATCATATAATTTCCATTATCAATCAATTCATAATCATGTTAATCATCCACTTTTAGAAATCCCATTAATTGATCAATTTAAGAACCACGTAATGACCCAACTATTTATAAATTGACATTCCTTTCTTATATATATGTCATTAAATCAAAAAATTATGAACTAATATGTTTTACAAGACCATGAAACATATGTTTGTCAGTTTTGTTTTTAGAATATCGAAACTCTGACATACACGGTTTCGATCAATTAGTTATTTGGATTCCGATAAGAAAAACCTAGTTTTTGTTGAATATTAACCTACCCTTATGAATATTAACATTCCCTTATGAATAGTGATATCCCCTAATGAATATTAAACTTACCTATGATAGTATTAAAATAAAATTCAAGTCATATTATGATGTTCCTATATTTTAGAATAAGTTAATGAATGTTTAAAAACAGGGTATTTAATAATAAATTATGATTTTAATTAAATATTAAATTTAGAAAATTTAGAAAATTATTTTCGAAAAACAGACATCATTTTTTTATTCTACACATCAAAAAATGGTTAGGGAGAATTTTTTGGTTTTTTCTAAAATACTACAATTTTTTATGAATAGTAAAATACGACAATTTATAATAAATGCTAAATAATGGATTTATTGAGCCACTGATGATGATATACTAATGTAATACCAATTTGTTCGAAGTCACATGAATTTATTACTATTATTTGTCATGGAATAATCACTTTTTTTGTTCTTGAGGTAAATTAATAAACTAATGATTAAACAATTATGAAAACCCTCCTCTCCTCCACTATAAAACCCATGTCACTCCCGCTTCTATCCACTCCTCTCATGCCTTGTGCCTTGAAAATATTCTTCCCAAATCTCATCAAACCCTCTTCCCCCACGTTTGAAATCCCATATCCTTTTAAAAATACCAAAATATGTCCCATTAAGAGGTTCTCAGATGAGATAAACTCAGGAGGAAAATTCCTCTTTCAAATTCTTTTATTTCTTTTATGTTTTTTCCTTTTCTTGATTCATTATTCACCTCCCTTCACCAAAATAGTATGAAAACTCCATTAACATAAATTTACTAGAATTTTCATATTCTAATGGGATATTTCATCATCATCTCCCATTTTTCTTCCTTTAATATGAATGAAATGAAAACACCGTTTGAGATGTGTTAATTTAGCACATTTAAAGACAACGATTTATCAATTTCTATTATCATTGTTAATTTTGGTCCAGAAAAAATTTGTGTTATGGTTGAAAAAGATTATTATATATGTAATATATCCTTGTTAGGGTTAAGTAATACTTTTTTACAAATGGTATTAATTTATAAATCTAAATATATTCTTTGTAATCAAACTCGCCATTTACAACAAAACGGTTGTCACTAAAGTTATATATAATGGTTCAACATCACTCCAAGCAAACAAATAATTTTTTTAACCATGAAATATCCTGTATTCTCACTAATAACAAACAACATCAATTCTATACATCCACTTTTATCATACATGTTTAACCAAATATTAATATAAGTATACCAATCTTGAAAACCATGAAAACAAATGGTCCTGAACAATGAAATTAAACAGCCAAACCCATTGTAATGGTCATGTATGAACATAAACAGTTTGTAATAAATAATTTACATATAGAATAGGTTCTTTAATTATTAATTAATAATCATAATTTATTTTTTTCAGGTCATTAATAACATGTGAAGAACACCACCAGATTTAAGGTAAGAGATCCTCCCTATTTCTGTCTTAATCGAGATTGTCCTCTATGTTATTACATTTTATGTGTAAGACCAAATTATGGTGTATGATGTTTCACCACCTACTTTCCTTATGATTTAAAAGTGATTATAAAGCCCTTTTATCTCTCATCTGGCTCTCCTAGGCACACCTGACACCACACTGATAAACCGTAATGATTTCAACCCGAACCTTCTCCGTTATTTGATATTCCCTTAACATTATTTATATCAAAATGGTGTTATCATATATGTTTAAATAAATATTATAAATTATGTTTAGTTTTTCAAAATTTATTTATGAATACCCTCTCATCACTCTTTTTTGGGAATATATATGTTTTGGAATGATTCCCTCCTTAGAACGTTCAGATCAGCAAACATGTTTTAAGGGAACTTCCTGTATTTTTACCCAATTTCAAGTGCAATCAATCCTATATTTATGAAAAACATTACTTTATAAAATCAGTATTTTTATAATGAAAACCTTCTTGGTTCAATTCTTTTTTTATATAAAATATATTCCTATTTTCTATTTTAAAATATTTATAGTATTTTCCTTAAAACCGCACAAAAATGTATTAATGCTAATGCTTCTCAAATACATTTATTATATGTTTTCACTTATGATTGAAATCACCTACCATGTTAAATTCCTATTTTACCCAATGAACGTCAATGTATGTTCAAATCCCTTCCTTTTATATACACATTCATGATAAACCCATTGGTTAGGCTTTATGTCTTGATTGGGGTACCAAATTAATCCATGGGTACTATTATGTTTATGTTTGGTTGATTATGTATTATTATTTATGTGGAAAAAATATTCAATAAAATGTTGATATTGCTACACCCAGGTAGTGCTCAAATTAATTGTGAAAAGTCATGTCTCCTAAGATGCGATGTGAAACTGGATTGGCAGTTTTCCTTGACCCGTAATCAAGTAATGTATTATGATTCTACAACATTTATATGATTCCATGTTTAAATGATCCCATGCTAATATGATATGGTTTTATATATTCCATGCTCTTGATGTCATTATGTCATGCCTCATAGCTCATGTTTTTAATATTTATTCTTATGTTCATTCCCTTACTAGGCTTTTTTGCGCATCCCTTTGTTCATGTGTTCCCTTGGGTACCCTATGCAGATGTAAGGGCTTAAAGGAAGTTAGGAGATATTTGGGGAGATTAAATAAAGAAGTGTTCTTATCCCAATATTTTATCTTTTATGTACCTAGTCTTATAAGATACTAGATTTAACAATCCATGGCTTGTACCGTATTATACAATTATTCTTAAAATCAAGTAATGTTATATGAAAAATGCTAGGGTCGCTACAGTTGGTATCATAGGATGGTCTAGTTATTTTTGGTGATTATGAATAGAGTATCTTAGTGAGAAAATTAAAGATGGGAATAAGTATATGATAACATGTCGAATTTTTTTTGAGTATTGAGTAAGTAGTTTATCAAGAAAATGCATCCCTATCTGGATACGAGTAGGTAGAGGTTGATGTGAGATAGATGTATCTTGGGGTAAAACATGAAAACACCTCTTTGAGTTAGACTCAAACAAGAACAGGTGAACGACAACGATCTTAGCTGCACTCTTTATTGTGACACACCCAGGGGATATGCTTTGGTATATTCATGATCTTATTACAAACCATTATTAAGGGACAAAAAACCAATAAGAATATATGTTATGAAATAGATCAAGGATAACATAGATTTAAACAAAAGTAATGACAAGTTAAGATATTCTTTTCAATTATATGTTAATCCTTTTTTGTTATAAGTACTTTTTTATGCTCAATAGATAAGTATTCAAGCCCTATGATTATAAATTTTTTTCTTATTTAATGAAGGGAAATAGAAGAACTCATTCTAACAATTAATGTGATTGGTATGTGAATATTTTCATAATGATATAACTGATATGACGAGAGTGGGGTCTCAAAACATTATGATACTACTTGATCAGCTGGCTCGAGTTATGAATAATAACTAGAGTCATTCGGAATGACCTCCTCTTATAAGGAAAGAGAAATTTTAAGTACAATACTTTATGCGGAAAAGGCCTCCCATGTTTAGTGGATCTTTTGATTCCCTCCTCTTTGAATAGTGGATTAACTCCATTGAAATGATATTATCTGTCTTCCAGTGCTTATAAAAAGAGAAAGTCATACTGGAGATCTATCATTTTAATGGGGAAACTGCTCAATGGTGGACACTGATCAAGAATACAATGTCCCAAGAGAAATTGATTCCATAAATTGGGAGGTATTCAATAGGATGTTTTCCAACAAATATATTCATTGAACCTTCCATATCAATATGGGAAGAGTGTTCCTTAGACTCTAGAAGAAAGAATATGAGTCTATCAAGGCATATGAAGAAAACTTTACAATGATTTCAAGGTACACCTTTGTCTTTGTCGTTAACACTAAAAGTAAGGTGGATCGCTTCTTTAGCGGACTAAAGTCGAGTCTATGAAATTTATTGGTGATCCAAGCCTTAAAAAGATTTGAGGATATTTTCCTTTGGGCTCTTAATGATGGAATAGAGATTGGATACTCTCAGTGGTCTCATAGGCCCAATGATAAGAAGCTAAAAATGGAGAAAAACATTGGTGGTTCTGTGAGAAAATCATATGATGGAATGAATCCTGACTATTCCTATTGTAAAAGTAGTGGGGAAAAGAAACCTAGGAACTATCTGAAGGGAACCAGGAATTGCTTCAAATGAAAAATGTTTGGTCATTGGACAAGAACTTCCAAAGGGGTATGAAAAATACCTCTAACGTGGAAGAATATAAGAAGGTTCAGATCAACACTCAGCCTACAGTGCATTGTTAAAACTACCAGGAGAATGGGCATTATGCGATTAATTTCCCAAAGCATAAGGTTATCAGAGGAAATAAACAACATCCTTAATGGAAAAAAGGAAGTTCTTATGATATCACTATTACTAAGGTGGATCTAGACAATGATGTAGTGATATGTATGCTAGTTATTCATTCAAAAATAGCATATGTACTATTTGATTCTAGTTCTACTCATTCCCTCATATCGCGCCAGTTTAGTAGAACTATTAAACACCACATAAAAATTTGGAGGAAAAGTTATCTGAAAGAATAATGAATGGGTAAATTATTGCTTCCATGGTTTATAACTCCTCCCTTGTTATGTTTTGTGGGCTGATACTATAAGAAAATCTCTTCATACATTCTTTATTGGAGTTTAACGCTATCTTGGGAATGGATTAGTTATCTTTGTACAATGACAACATCAACTATTTGGAATGGAAGATCACTCTTTACATTCCGAAACATCCTTCGATTCTATACAATTATAATGAGGAAGATGAATCTCCTTTTGATTCATCATCTTACGTGTTGATAATTTTTCCTAAATGGAAAGCATATCTAGCTCAAATGATTGAGACCAAGGAGAGGATCATGCTTGACAACACGCCCATCATGAGGTATTACACAAGTGTATTCCCTAACGAGTTTCCCGATCAACCTCTTAGCAGAAAGGTTGAGTTCTAAATCGATCTTACCACAGGATCTTTTCCTATATCAAAGACAACTTATAGAATGGACACCGTAGAACAAGAGGATTTGAAGAAGCAGTTATAGGAGAATCTGGAGAAAGGATCTTTCTCCCAAGTGTGTCACGTTGGGGTGAGCCAATCCAATACGTCAAGAATAAGGATGGATAAATATGCCTCTACATTGATTATCATGAACTCAATAAAATCATGATAATGAAAAATTATCCCCTTCAACGGATAGATGACTTATTCGATCAACTTCAGGTGGCAAATTATTTCTCAAAGGTGGACCTTCGTTCTGTATATCACCAATTAAAGGTGATGAAGAAAGATATTCCAAATACTACCTTCCGAATGAGGTATGAATACTATGATTTCATAGTGATGCCCTAAGGACTCCCTAATTCTCTAGAATTTTTTTGGATTTAATGAATAGAGTTTTTAGATATTACCTCGACAAATGTTTGGTATTCTTTATTGACGATATTCTAATATACTCCATGAGCAAGGGGGAACATCAGAAGAATTTGAAAGCCATGTTAAAGATTTTACAAATGGGGAAATTGTATGCAAAGTATAGTAAATGTGAGTTATGGATGAATGATGTATCATTCCTAGGGAATGTTATCACCAACAAAGGTATATCTATGGACCCTTTCAAAATGAAGGAAATTGAAGAGTGGACCAGGCTAACTTCTGTAACGGAGTTCTGCAGGTTTTTGGGTCTAGATGGGTATTATATATGATTTATGAATAAATGTTTACAATTTTTCAATCCAATGACCAATCTGACATGGAAGGGGGTAATGTTTTTCTGGACTCAGAAATGTGATGTCTTTTTTGCGGAGTTGAAAAAGAGGCTTATCACTGTGCCAGTACTCATATTCCCTACAAGTGGAGAACTCATTGTGGTGTATAGTGATTCCTAAAAGAATGGATTCGGTTGTGTGCTAATAAAAAATGAAAATGTGTTATCCTATTCCTCAAGGCAGGTAAAATTCTATTAGGAAAACTATCGCACACATGATCTAGAGTGGGCGGTTGTGATCTTTGCATTGAAAAGATAGTGGCATTAACTTTATGGGGAGAAGCGTGAGATATATATTGACCACAATAATCTCAAATATATATTCATACAAAAAGATATTAATATTCAACAGTGAAGATGGTTTGATCTCATCATGGATTATGAGGGCTCAATCCACTACCATCCTGGTAAGGTTGACAAGGTGGTAGATGCTCTATGTAGAAACGATCATGCATCTTTATCAATGATGAGAATTTAAAAGGATCTGATCTTCTTAGATTTGAAATTGATGAACATGGGAATAATTAAGGTAGGAACATCATCAATCCTTTCTCAAAATATTGCTCGACCATCCCTCTTGGATAAAATAATGGATACTCAAAGAAAGGATGTGGAAATTCTGAAAAGGGTGGAAGCTATCAGAAATGGGGAATCCTCTGATCTCAAAATTGATGAGGAAGGATTTGAATGATTTCAGTCATGATTATGTGTACCATCTCATCTATAGATAAAGAAGTAGATTCTGAATGACACACATAGCTCAACCTTCTCTATCCACCCGGGAAGCACAATGATGTATCGAGATCTCTGAGAAGACTTTTGCTGGGACAATATAAAAAGAGATATTGTTGAATATACATCCATGTTCCTGGTATGTCAGCAAGTGAAGGTTGAGATAGAAAAGTCTACGGGGATGATACAACCACTACCCATACCAACATGGATGTGGGAGAACATTATGATTGACTTTGACACTGGATTTCCAAGGACATCCATATGAAACAATTCAATACGGGTTGTTGTGGATCGTCATACAATGATAGATCACTTTATCGTGATTCAAGTGGACTTCTCATTAGATAAACATTCATAGATTTATATAAAATAAGAGAAAAGGATACAAGGAGTACCACTATCTATTGTATTTGATCATCATTCGAGATTTACCTCAATGTTATGGAAAAGTCTCCAACATGATCTATGCTTTAAACTGAACTTCATTACAGCCTCTCATCCTCAAAGGGATGAACAATCTATCTAAATTATTCAAACATAAGAAGATATGTTGAGACTATGCTCTATGTACTTCAATGGAGGATGGGACCAACATCTTCCACTAATTGAATTCTCCTAAAATAAATGTTTCCACTTGAGCATCTGAATGTCTCCATATGAATCCATTTATGGGAAAAGGTATTGAACACCAGATTGTTGGGATGAAGCCATTGAGTGTAAGAAGCTAGGACATGAAATGGTGGAGAAGCTACAAACCATTCTATTTCATATCAAGGCAGCCCAAAGTCAAAAAAAATGTTATACAAACAATCGTCGATGAGTCCTTGTGTTTAAAGATTGAGTCATGGTATCTCTACTCATATCTCTATGGAAGAAGGTCTTGAGGTTCAGAAAGAAAGGGAATTTCAGTCCCAGGTATATCTTTCCCTTTTGAGACCCTTGATCGAGTCAGATCTGTGGCCTATTGAATGACAATTCCACTTACCATGTTGAAAGTACATGATGTCTTTCATTTATCCATCTTAAGCAAGTACATAGCAACCCTGTCAGATGTACTCTCTTTAGAGGTGGTACAGTTGGAGGATTATTTTTATTATGAGGAGCATCCAGTAATGATCTAGGATAATAGATATAAAGTTCTAGGCAACAAGACTACTCACCTGGTCAAAGTAATTTGGTGGATTCAAAAGTATGAAGAGGCAACATGGGAACTAGAAGAGGCAATGAAGGAAAAGAACCTGCCCCTATTTACGTCTTACATTATAAAATGAAATTTCTAGGGAGAAATTCCATAAGGGAAAAGAATGTAATGACCCAATGAATTATAAATGGAAATTACATTATTATAAATATGTCATGAAATCACAATATAATTAACTAATAAGTTCTAAGTGACCTTTAAATATATGTTTGTCACTTCTGTCTTTGGAATTTCGAAACTATGACATACACGGTTGTGATCAGTTAGTTATTTGGAGTTTGATAAGAAAAAATTACTTTTTTCTGAATAAAAACCTTACCTTATAAATAATAACATACCCCTATGAATAGTGATATCCTCGGATGAATAGTATACTTACATATGATAGAATTAAAATAATATTTAAGTGAAATTTTGATGTCCTATATTTTCGAATAAGTTAATGAATGTCTTAAAACTGATTTTTTAATAATAAATTTTGGTTTTAATTAAATATTAAATTAATCATATATAGAATTTTATTTCTGAAAAATTAACTTCATTTTTGGATTATACAAATAAAAAAATTGTCTGGGTGAATTTTGGGGATTTTTCTAAAATTCTTGAATTTTTGATGAATAGCTAAATGTGAAAATTTACGATAAATGTTAAATAATGGATTTATTGAGTCATTTATGATGATCTACTAATGTAAGACAAATTGGTTCGAAGTAACATGATTTTTTTACTTTTCATGGTCATGTAATAATCAATATTTCAGGTCTTGAGGTAAATTAACAAACTAATGATTAAAAAATTATGAAAACCCTCATGTCCTCCACTATAAACCCCCCCCCCTCACTCCCTCTTCTCTCCACTCCTCTCATGCATTGTTCCTTGCCAATAATCTGCCAAAATAACTCCCCAAGCCCCTCCCAAATGTCAAAAATTATTTAGCCTCTTCAAAATACCAAAAACTCTCCATTTGAGAGGTTCTCAAAGAAGATAAACTCAAGAGGTAAATTCATCTTTCAAATTCATTTATTTTTTTACGTTCTATTCTTTTCTTGTCTCTTTCCTCACCTCCCTTAACCAAAATAGTATGATAACTCCAGTAAGATAAATTTAATGCAATTTTGTTTTTCTATTGGTATATTTCATTATCATCTATCCTTTCCCTACCATTTATTTGTTCGAAATGAAAACAACGTTTCAGATGTGTTGATTTAGAACATTCAAGGAAAACAATTTATCAATTTCTATTATAATATTTAATTCTAGTCATGAAACTATTTGTGTTATGGTTGAACAAGATTATTATATATTTAATATATCCTTGTTATGGTTCTGTAATACTTTTTTTCAAATATTAGTATGTTATAAATCGAAACAAGTTCTCTGTAATCAAACCCATCGTTTAACTCAAAACGGTTGTCACTAAAGTAATATATAATGGTTCAAATTCACTCCAATTAACAAAATTATGTTTTTAACACTGAAATATCTAGGATTTTCACTAATGAAATACAAATCCAATTCTGGGTATCCACTTTCATCATACGTGTTTAACCAAATAGGAATATAAGTAAACCAATATTGAAAACCAAGAAAAAAAAACAGTCTGGAAAAATGAAATTTAACAACTTCACCCCTTAAAAAGTTCATGGATGAACATTAAAAGGTTATAATAAATACCTTAAATATATATGAGTATATGGACTTATTAATTATAAGACTAATTTTTTATTCATCTCGTTTATGACAAGTGAAGAACACCACCAGATTTAAGGTAAGGGATCCTCTCTATTTCTATCTTAAACATGATTGTCCTCTATGATATTCAATTCTATGTGTAATCCCAAATGATGGTGTATGATTTTTCACCTACTCCATAATTCCATAATTATTTATAAGTTATTAGAAAACCCTTTTCTCTCTCATCAATCCATCTTAGGCACACCCAACACCATGCCGATAAACCGTAATGATTTCTACCTGAACCTTCCTTGTTCATTTAGATTGCCTTAACATTGTTTATATCAAAATGGAGTAATATTATCTGTTTATGTACAGATTCTTAATTCTATTTAGTTTTAAAAAATTAAATTATAAATACCCATTCAACACACTCTTCTGGAGATATAAATGCTTCTGAATAATTCCCTCCTTAGAACTTTTCTATTAGAAAACATGTAGTAAGGGAACATCTTGAATTTGTACACAATTTCAAGTGCACTATATCATCTATTTTAAGACACTATTTTCTTTGTAAAATCATTATTTTTATAATGAAAACCTTCTTGGTTCAATTATTGTTTTATATATAACATTTTCCTATTTTCTTTTTTAAAAGATCAATAATATTTTCCTTAAACTCCACACAAATGTTTTAATGATAATGTTTCTCAAATACATTTCTTATATGTTTTACCTTATGTTTAACATCACCTACCATATCATATTCCTATTTTACCCTATGCGTGTCCATGTATGTTCTAATCACTTTATTTCATATACACTTTCATGATACGCCCATTGGTTATGCTTTATGTCTTGATTACGATACCCAATTCTTTCCATGGGTACCCTTATGTATATGTATGGTTGATTATATATGATTATTTATGTGGAATGAATATTCATGAAAATTGTGAGATAGGTGTGCCTAAATAGCGCTCCAATGCATTGGTCAAAGTTAAGTCTCATGAGATGTGATATGAAACAGGATTGGTAGTTTGACTTGACCCATAACAAACTGGGGATTGGGATCCGCAGTTAGCCATGACCCATACTAAAATGGGTAAAGGGATTCGCGGTTACCCTTAACCCATACTAATTAAATGTTTTATGATTTTGACACATTTGTATGATTCCATGTATAAATGAACCCATTCTTATATGACATGTTTTTACATGTTCCATGCTTTGGATATCATTATGTCATGCCTCGTAGCTCATGTGCTTAAGATTTATTCTTATGTTCATTACCTTACTAGGAATTCTCACTCATCCCTTTGGTCATGTGTTCCCCAAGGTACCCTATGCAGATTTTAGGGCTCAATGGATGTTAGGAGCTACTTATAAATAATAAATAAAGAAGTGTTTTTATCCCCATGTTATATATTTTATGTACCTAGTCTTTCGATACACTAGACTTAATGATCCTTGGAATGTACTCTGATGTATAATTATTCTTAAAATCATGTAATGTTCTATGAAAAACGCTAGGGTTTCTACACATTAATTGACCAATTTCATAATCCCATTAATTGTTTAATTAATTCATCTCCAAAAAAGAAATTTCCCGATGTGTAAATTTCAATTTTGAAAATAAACTCATGTAATCATATTAAAGACTATAAAAACTGACTAATCGACCACATAAATCAAGATCGTTGAGGGACTAAAAACAAATCATAAATACCCAAATTGAAAAAATGATCAAGATCAAAACTGCACAGAATATGTATTACCAAAACAAAGAATCAGGATTGAATAGATTAATATCCTTGAAAACCTACATCTAAAACCTCTACAATTGAGAAAACAAAATTCCTCTTCAACTAGAAATATATAAAGGAGAATCATAAATACACACAAGGAATAAAAAACATTACAAGGAGAGGGGATCCATCAAAAATATATTTTATTCACAAAGAACAACATTTGAGGATATTTGGAATCCTTTTGAGAGATCCTAAAATAATAGCAATTAGGTTATGTCTGATTTGGGTCAATTTGGGGTAAATACTAGGGGGGTTAATGATTATTTATTTATTTTTGGAACAAATTAATTCTCAAATACACAGTTTCCAATGATGGGATACAAAGTTTACCAAATCATTAACTTCAAGAATGATCCTTGTCTTTAGGGGAGCACAGTTTCTACTTAAAGGGGTTATGGTTGGATAAAACTTTTTCCATCTATGAAAATCCCACTGTCTCAATGGTGTATATTTTTCCAGAATGGGTTCATTATTGAAGAAAAACATGTTCCAATCATGCACTACCCAAACTTCCAAAAAAATAAAATTCACATCAACTCACCCATGATAAGTGACAACTATAGTATAACAAACAAGGTTAAAACATTATACATAAATTATTTTCAGACATCTCCCAAGATGTTCATCATCCTATAATATTCCCACCTTATAAAAGCTCTACCTGATTTTGTACACCCAAATATATGTATGATTCCAATTTAACATGTTTTTTCCACTGAGCTCACAAATATTAATATCTATCCCATGATTCCTCCTAAACATGTCCATGATTCCACAATAATTGAACTATCAGTACAATATTTCCCCTCACTCCTTTCTCACTATAATCCAAACAAAAATTAGATGCTCTTCAATGGATACAACAACCTTATGTTCAATATCATCAATATCGATAGCATGATATGGTTTTGGGTGATACCACAAATTTTTTTATGCATAAATAACATTATTCACAACAAAATATCTCTTTGGAAGATCCAATTGGTATTCTAAAAGCCTAATTCTCTCCAAAATATCAATCCATACAAAAATATTTGGTTTTAGATTTACCTTACTATCATTCCTATAGTGATTAAATCTAGGAAAAACATAAAGGAACACATGATCAACCACTATAAACTCAAGGGGTCATCAATGTCAATCAACATATGACTTATCCATACTCTGATAGGTATCCATATGTTTTTGAATCATCTTAACCTACTCTGATGTCTCATGCACAAGGCTCACCCCCATTAACTCTTATTCCCCTATGTCCACTCAACATTGAGGTGATATGCATGGCCTACCATAACGTGCCTCTGATGGATTCATCATAATAGTTTGTGGATAAATATTATTATAGGAGAGCTCAATCAATCCAATTTAGTCTCCCAAGAACAACCAAAGTCAATAATGCATGCCTATAACATATCCTCTAACAAATTTATATTATGTTTCATCTACACATCTATCTTTTGGTGGATGGTCATACTCAATAATACTTATATTCCATGTTCCTTCTACAAGACGTTATTTAGGCATAAATTGAAACATGATTCGTAGCCTGAAATTATCTACCATGGAACCACATGCAGCCAGACTACCTCTCAAACATACAATGCTCCCAGGTGATCCCCTAAGAAAACCTCCGTAATTGGAAATAAATGTTCTATATTTATCAGTCAGTCAATAATAATCCAAATAGAATCATTATTCCCAGGAATCCTTGGGATACGCACCACAATGTCTGTGGTAATATCATTGCACTTCAATTCCATAATGAAAAATATCTATAGTAAATTACAAGGTCATTAATGATCACCCTTCACCCATTTAAATCTGTTGAATCTGGTCACAAACCCTGGAATATCGTTTCTCAGGCATGAACACAAATATTTTCAATGTAGATAATGATAAATTTTTCTAAAACCAAGATGAACCACCCACTTTGATGCATGAAATTCACACATTAACTCTTCTCACATGCTTATAGGAACAACAAATCAATTCCTAATAGACTTGCTCTCTTCCCCATTTATGGTTCAATCATAATGGGAATACCCACCATCATGGATTTCTATCATGCCCAAACACTATGAATCCTCATAATGCCTCTCCCAGACCTATCTCAAAAGTGTGGATTCTATGAATATTGATTTGAGGGTCTTCAAATACCAATGATCCCAACCCGCAATATACATATCGACTAAGAAATACTTCATATTCCACTGAGAACTAGAATCTCAAACTGCCTGAGTCTATGTACAGTTTCATTAAGATTTAGAAAAACTATTTCCATTCCTAGGTGTATATTCTATATCAAAATCAAATGACTGCATGTACTCAACCCATGTTCATATCCATAGATTCCAGTATCATTGTAAAAATATATATAGTAAGATCTTGTGATCGATATACATAGTAAAATTTTCTCTCAATAGATAATTCTTTCAGCATATCAAGGAATAAACATCATCAATTAACTCTAGATCATGAGTAGTGTAATTACATTCATATGGCCTCAAATATAGTGACCCATACACCACAACCGGACCCCTGCATCAAAACTAATCCAATTACTATCCTAGATTCATCACAAAATATCATATACTCCTCCCTAGGCTCGAGTAGGATCATGATCCATGTAGTAGTTATATGTTTCTTCAACTCGTAGGTGGAATTATTAAAATCTCCAGAATATTAATGATTCGTCCCATCCTGATCATGCATAAAATTGGTTCTTACAAGAGGGAAAAGTATTGGGTAAACCTTTTAGAATAACTTGTTAAGCCTAGAAGAATTCAGATATCAAAAACAATATTGGGCTACTACCAAGAATCCAATGCGGCTTTTCTAGGTCCACCGACAGACCCTCCAATGAGATGTTGTTACCCGATAAATGTACATGATCAATCCAAATTTAAATTTTGGATAGCTTGGTATATATTCAATGCTCTCTTAGTGTACTCAAGATGATGTCAAGATATTGGTTTTGATCTTCATGAGTCTTGGAGTACACGAACATGTCATGTACGAAAAACTAAAAACTAATATAGGTATGTGTCAATGATTTTATTGATCAAGTTCATAAATATATATGGAATGTTCATTAGTCTGAATGACATCATTATGAACCCATAATGGCCACACTGACTTCTAAAAAACATTTTTGTATATCAAATGATCTAAATCTCAAATGATGATACCCTGATCTCATTTCAATATTGGGGAACCCAAAAGATCCACTAAATAGTCAAATTTTATCATCGATACATGAGAGAAGATATTGGTTCATAACTATAATATGGTTTGAATTATGGCAATTAACACATCAGTGCAATGTCCTATTATCCTTATTTAAAAAGAAGATTATAGAACCCCAAGGTGATGTACATTGATGGATCAATCCCTTATCCATTAACTCTTCTAGATAAGACATAATCTCTGGAAGCACTTTTGGGGACATTCAATAAGGTGGAATACTAACTGTCTAATCCCCACACTTGAGATTAACTATAAACTCCACATTTCTTCCAGAAACACGTTGTGGAATGGGTCCACTATATATGGAAGGGTACATGTCATCACACAAACATCATCCATCATAACACTTGAAACTTCGGTAGTGCGCTACTCGAGTTACTGATGAGAATGACCTACATGAACTGCCTAAATATTCCATAATCCCAGATGAACATAACTATCACCCTCATGAGACATAAAAGTCACTCTCTAATGGTAAAAATTTATATGGGCTCATTATAATACTAACCATTCCATACTAAATATCATGTTACATTTTGACATATCAGGTATGTAGATATACCAAAGAAAACTATACTCCCAATACTTGGGGAATATCCCTTGAACAATAAGATGTCCCTCGTCCGCACTTCTAATAGTGTTTAGACTCGCATAACCCCACTCACAATCAAAACTGTCAGACATAACTTTTTCACTAGTTCTGTAGATGTAAAATAATTAGATTCCCATATATCAAATAATGTAATAGAAATTGTATAATCCTCACAAATAATACCTATAGAATCGATGATCGAGCCTCTATATCAACAAGTGAAATATGAATGACATGCAACTACACTTACCATCATCCCTATGTTATGGTCTAAGTTCTTTGATCTATTATACTCTACTGATATGGGAGCTAATTTGAAGAAAACTGAGTCTACTACCTCAACCATGACAGCTAGTATAAATCCACCATCCAGACTGATTTGGGGTATAAGTGTTAGAGTTAGATCACTAAAAAAAAATTTATTTACATTATGATAACATGTGTTCATAGTTTGGAATATTAATATCCTCATTATCTCATCATGATTGTTTCTATGCATAACATTGTATTTTATAATTCTATAAGATTATATGAGGCATGAAAAGTTTAAAACAGTTCCCCACTATGATAAGAACCGAGTAGGGCTATGGAATTATTCTAAGATATATGTTCTATATCCAGATGATATCATTTGAGTGATATATATCATATAAGATATCATTTTTGAAATCACATATGAATTATTGAAATCTTCACATGGTTTATGCCCATGGTAATAAATAGTAAAAGAGGTTATGATAATGATACAAGCTTGTAGAAAATCAACATTTACATGTGTCATTGGATGTTCCAATTTATGAAAGTGTGTATTGGTCCTTATAAATTAATATTATTGTTAATGAGTATTATGAGATGATTACATTGATGTATTGAGTAAATCCATGACGAAATATGTTAATGACGGGTTAAATATGTTGGGTGCATCACAAGTAATATTACATTAATGAATAATGCGAGGAATGATTTGTGCTTTAGGTTCTTTAACAAATGTTTATATCTTCTTCCCTTTGATAGAAATGATATAGCCTAAATAAATCCATTAACATGGTATTATATAAGTAATTATTATTATTTTAAATTCAACTAATGATACATTGAGAACATAGATTGATGGCAGCAATGTGCAACATGTAAGATTAGATATATCATGATAAAGGGATTATATTATTCAAGTAAAAGTCTAAATTATATATTATGTCATTAAGGCATTAAATTATTTATATATTAGTTCCTTGGAATATTTTTATATGGTAACTTTTTAATTTAGGATATTTCTCATAATTCTACTGAGAAAGAGGTCTTCAGGGTCACACACTAAGTGAATCAATAATTTTAGTAAAATAAAATATTATTAGTTAACATATAACAAGTTGAAAAATATTATTACCCCATGTGGTTTTATAGTTATTCATGTGTGATTAATTGAATATATTCTATCACCAGTTATTTGAGAGAATATTATGTGAGTTTAATATTTAATAAATATTTAATTTTGATTTAGTGAATATAATAATTATTTATTTAATGGTGAATAATGAAATGATATTTATTTATTAAATAAATGGTCATTATTTAAGGCTTAATAAATATTTTAGAGAAATTGAGGAAAATGTGTTTAGGTCCAGTGAGAAATAATATATATTTCAGATTATTTCATTAAATAATATTCAATTTAATTCTCTAGTTATGTACATCTTAGGGAAAAATAATATTATTATTAGTTGCAAACACTGGGTTCTTGTAAGGGATAAAACAAATATTAAAGGGAACTTGAGAAAATATTTATTTCTAAACCCCGGTGTTATTTAAACTCTATTATATTATTTTTCAATAGATACAACTAATTTTATGTTATACGAAATGTTATTGGAAGAGAAATCCTCTCAATCCATATAGATATCACTCTCCTAGAATGCATCCATGAATAGATAACGATCTTCCACCACCTCCCACAGATGAGTCTAAAGAGATAAAGGAGTACACTTGGGAAGCGATTCCCGTGGTGATAAAAGGTGAACTATGCAAGCATTAGGATCAGCTGTGATAACACCCATAAATTACTATGAAAACATTCATATATATGTAGAACATGCATGGATCAAAACATGAGGGAATATACTCTTTATTCCTAAAAATAATATTATAGATCTCTAATCTATTTGTCAAATCCATAAATGAGTAAATGATTATTTCAAGATAATTCTTTTAATTTCTTAAATTAATTTTTAATAATATGTAATGATCCTTTACTTGGTTCTAAAATTCTATCCCTTGTATTATTTTCGTTGATTCAATTCCATTGATTATGATATTCATATCCATGTAAATTTCGTATTGATCAACTATCATGGAAAAAAAGTCGGCCATGACCCATCACATGCATCTATTATTCCTTGAAACATCAACTAGTACCCAAGAGGGTCACATAATATTTCATAATCATTTAATGATTTTCAATTTTTTTACACATTTGTAGTTTAGTTTTTAATTTATTTTTTATTCATTCTATAAAACTAATTGGGAGATATTCATCTTCCTATTTCATTTCTCGTTGATCTAATGAGATATATTAATTATATTAATGAATAAAATTGAATAACTCATCTGGAGGTAATGAGGATTATAGTTACATAACAAAAAAATACCCACTATGTTCCCAATGGTACACACTGTGTACTGCTATTCCATGCACCAAGAATTAATCGAAAATTAATTAATTCCAAGTTATTTGAATAAATGTGGTGTATTTAATTTGTTACACTACATATTGGAAAGGCCAGCCAGGTACATGGTCGATCGGAGTGCACATCGTGTATCCAAAATACATGGCATGTACCCCTTTAAGTAATATATGGGTTTTTTATTTTCATGCATATCCTACCTATGTGGTGACCATGTCACTCTTATATAACATGCCGTATAGCCCTTATATAGACCATTTACAAAGATTTTTCAAAGGAA
The DNA here is from genome assembly GCA_963277665.1 of Viscum album. NCBI lineage: Eukaryota > Viridiplantae > Streptophyta > Magnoliopsida > Santalales > Viscaceae > Viscum > Viscum album. The sequence goes on from OY728125.1 coordinate 94,402,696, forward strand.
TAGATTACATAACAAGTCCCAAGGTGTGTTCCCCAGATAGACATTGATAGACATACATGTCGTGTAAGTCGCTTCAATAAAATCTTTACTTTTACCAAACCATATAGAATTAAAAATATCTTATAATAATATGTAAACCTTATCGACATGTTCTTTTCTGTGGTCATTATGTTGTTTGGACACACTATGTGATTGGTTTTAAGAGAGAGATATATATATATATATGTTTAATTATTTTTTTTCATAACATTCAAATCTGTAATATCTTGTTTGAGTCTAATTACATATATTTTTGTATGTACATTAATGAATAATATGTTATAGAAATACCATATAATTTGTGTAATCATTAAGTTGGTGGTAATGTTCCTGAAAGTGTGTGATAATTAATTTTTTGAAGAAGGATTAATCTATAATTAGAACAGTTTTGAATTGAATGTTGGTTTTATTAAATTATTAATTCATTTCTTTAATGTGGATGATATTTATAATTGACCAAAACATTGTATTCGATTGATTTCATTTAATTTATTATTAAATTATATTATAGGCCATTGTGCCTTCTCTCATCTCATTATGTAGTGTTCAGAATTCCCATGGTTTCTTTTATGTAAACACATTTCGCCTTGTCTTCATTTGAGTAAAATAATATGTAATGAATAGAGCTCCCAATCTTGGGGATGTGGATCATGTTTGAAAAATAGGAGAAACCAATCTAAGAGAGATACATAGGTGGAAAGTTGGAAAGCAATAACATAAACCTTAATTGGGTCAATGTGTTTTTTCTTAGGTCAATAGTTAGTTTATAATCCTCTAGAAAAAATAACTATTATTAATATATCATGATAATACTACTTTATTATTTTATTTTGTTCAACATTCATAATTATTTCATTATGGATGTTCTTTTTGGATCATGTGAATTTATGAATTAATAGGCATTGAAGATATAACTTAAATAAATTATCTTATATGTAAATATTATATACGACATGGTTAATCACTTAAGTAAATCTAATTAATTTTTATAATCATGTGATGAATTTAACAATTTAAAATTTATACATAAAAGAAAAAATAACTCAATAATGTATATTATGTCAGTATGGCCTTCCACTAATCTAGTTAAATTCGAACCATATTCCAATGTTCTTAACCAGCAAAACTTGGGGTTCATTCAATTATCAGTGAATTATAAAATGATTTATTGGGTTGAGTTAACATTGTTCACATAGATGGATGAATTACAATGATTATCCACCAATAATTTTTTTAAATTTTATAAAATCCAGATTATGGGTGATTGGTTCCCAACATACAACTCCAATCCAGTACAACAGTAACCAAAACCACAAACAACCTAAACCAACATAGAATTAAACATCATAATAACCACAATCATACCTGTATCCCATACAGGATTTGTCTTCTCCTGTAGCCGATTCCCATTCCGTATTTCTCCAAGAATTGGTACTTTGAACCCGATTGCCAAGAATTTCAAAATTAGCCAGAACAGATGCTGCCTTCTTAACCCCACTTCCCTTTTGACGGCAAGTACAACCTGGCTATTCCTTTTAGAAGCAGATCATGTCCACATTGGGCTCAGAAGGTATGAGTAGTCGCTTCTTGGCCTCCATGTTGAGGTTATAGATGTAGGTCTAACACCAGTAGACCCCTTCTGGATCCCAACTTGAACAATATCTCTAAAAGGGTGGTCGTCAGGGGGTAATTAAGATTAAAATTGTTTACAAAATCCAATAAATGGTTTTTAGGATTGGTGATTCCACTGAACAGATCAAGGAAGTGGGAGTTAATTCAATTGTCATTTGGAATTCCTATCTAAAACAATTCATGTTTCTTGACCAACCAGTTTTATAGAAATTAGAAGGGGAATATGGATCCATTCCACTAGAATTTCGAAGAAAAATGTTATTTCAAAGCCAATGGTGATGGGTATTGGGTTTCAATAAAAGAGTGAGGGATTAATGAATATAATATTTAATTTGTTCAAACATATCAAATATAGTAATAAATTCATGATCATCAAACAGGTATAAAAAAATAAAAATAACTTCAAATGTATCACTATGATCCATACATTAGAAGTATAGACTTCTCACGAGGACAACATTCCAGAAGTGGAAAAGGTTCTTATGCATTATCATTACCCATGAACCGAATTTATATGTATTGGAAGAACCTTTTCCTTAAGAATTTGGTAATGAGGATATTGATGAAGATTTGTCTCTATATGAGAATCATTTGAATGATGATACATATGTTCAATGTTTCATGCTATCATACATGAAAAATGAGATATTGAAGGAACATAAGTACATGGATCCATATAGTATGATGTATCACCTTCAAGATCTCTATCTAGAGGGGGTGAGACAAGAGAGATAGAGATCTCCAATACACTGTTTAAAACTATTCTTGGAGAGTTTGTTCCAGCTAAGCCTCATGTAGTCAACATTATTGGATACATTGAATGGTTGGACATACTAGGTTTTAAATTCAAAGATTAGTTCCCACACATATCATACATTCATCACATAAAAAGACCTTATCCAATTTTTTTATTAATTAATATATTTTAAATAATGATAAGATTCATTCAAAACTTCCAATATTAATTATCCAAGTGGTTAAGGTTATAGGGCATGATAAACCTGTAGTCCTAATGGCGAATAAAAAAATTACGAATAATGATAAGGATCCCCTAACTCACAAAAAATATACGGATCCCAAGAAATATCATTCTTAGAATAAGAATATCCAAATTTACAGTAATGAAAATGAGGGAGTATGTTTTCCATGTGGAAAGTAATGATAATGGAAGAAGAACTGTTACCCAAAAAGGGGGAAGCTAAAGGTGCATTTGTAATCAAATGAAATATTTGAATATCTGAACATTGGAAATTTGAAACAGCATGTGGTTCTCACATATGTATCCAAATATAGGAACCATGTAGATTTAAAATATTTTATAGTGGAGAGGTGGATTTAAGAGATTCTAATATTGTAAGGTCAACTGCTCTATCCATTGGTGACTACAACCTGTCATACCCAATAGGAATGATTTTTTAATGAAAACAATAATATAACACCTATTACCATAATTGTTTTATCATTCGTAGATTAAAATCGGTTTATTTTCAATATTGGAAATAAAATTTATTTATTTTATAAAGAAAACATATGGTATGGTATGGATCATTGGAATAATAGTCTTTATGTGTTAAATTATGGAAACTATGTATTGGAAATTGATAATGAATCTGGCTCACACGACTCATATAAAACTCATCTATGTAATCTTCATCATTTCCATGTAAATGAGACACATTTGAAAAAGATTTTTTGATATGGTTATTTATAATCTTGCGTGATAAAACCACTTAAACAATGTCTCTCTTGTTTATAAGAGAAAATGAAAAAACCTATATTTGATTCACATGTTAAAAGGGCCACCAAGCTTCTAGGATTGGTACCCACTAATCTGTGTGGATTATTTCTAGTTGAAGATAAAGGTGGGTATTCTTACTTTATAACATTTACGGATGAATTGATTAGATATGTTTTTTTCAACTAAATTTGGTATAAGTATTTGACATTTTTGAAATTTAAGTAAATAAAGAAGGAAGTAGAGAATCCAATTGTAAATAAGATAAATAAGGTTCAATAAGATTAGGGTGGGGAATAAATTAACCCAGAGTTTATTAACTTTTTATCGGAGTTTGGGATTCTATACCAACTCACTACACTGTATACACCAAAGTTTAATAGTGTTATTGAAAGAAGTAACCATGCCTTGTTAAACATGTTAAGGTCAATGATGATTGATGCATGACTTCCATTATTATTTTTTGGATATGCATTAAAAATTGAAGTATAAAAACTAAATTTAGTTCCAAATAAAGAAGAAAATATGATTCCCTCTGAGTTATGGATTGGAAAGAAACATCTTTTTTCAAATACATATATATGGGGTTTCAAGGTGATTTCGAGGAATTATTAGGTAAAAACTAAAACCCACGAGTATAATGTGAATCTTTATAGGGTGTCCTAAGGTAAAAAGGGATACTACCTATTAATACCCTCATATAAGAATGTGATTGTTTACAAATTAGAAATATATCTTGAGATAGAAAAAATCATTAAAAGGTTTAGTAGTAGAAACCCTAACTTAAATTAATATGATGACCAAGATACACAATAGTGGGTATAGGAACAAATACCACATGTCCTCGTAGATGAATTAGTTCACGAAACACAAGTAATTCATTGGATCGCAAGAGAGGAAAGATAACCAGATAGATATGGTATTCATTTTTTTGATATGTTAATGAGTTATTGGTTGATGATGACAAAGCCATATCTAAAAAAGGATGTATATAGATTCTATGATGAAATAATGAAACAATCCATGAATTGTCAATTGGATTCCATGTATCAGAACCACATTTTGGTTATGTTTGATTCCCCCATTATATGTAAAGCCCGTAGTGTGAATATGGCAATTCAAGCTAAAAAAACCCATAAATGGTAAAGTAGAAACCAAAAACAAATTCATAGTGGCTAAAGGGTTTATACAATGTATATGAATTAACTATGACGAAACCATTTCAATAGTTTCCTTGTTTTAATGCATAAGAATACTAGTTGGTATAGAAGATTACCATGACAAAACAATTTGGTAGATTAATTTCAACACTACTTTCCATAATGGGAACATTCGGTAAAATGTCTATATAGAAAATATAGTAGGTTTTGTTTCTCTAGATAATACCAAAAGTATTTTCAAGTTCCAAGGATCCATTTATGGGATGAAATAAGCATCTATGTTGTGGAACATCAAACTTGATGAATCTATAAAATAATTTAGTTTCATCGAAAAAGAATGTGAGCCATGTGTATATAAGTGGTTTATTGGGAATGAAATCATTATCAAAGTATTATATGTGGATGAAATATTACTTATTGGAAATGACATATCAGTTTTACTATCTTTTAAGACTTGGTTAAACAAGTGATTCCCCATGAACTACATTGGCCGAAAAACCTATATATTAGGGATCAAGATTATTTCTCATCGATCCAAGAGGATTCTTGGACTAACTTAAAAAACATACATTTACCAGATACTAAAGATATTTAGTATAGAATAATAAAAGAGTGGATTGGTTCCATTGCCACATGGTTTACATATTTCAAAGAAAATGTTTCCTCGGGAACAATAATAGAAAAATAGAACGATTAAAATCTCATATGATTCAATGATAGGATCAATCTTGTATTCCATGTTGTTTACTAGACTTGAAGTTTCCTATGAATTTATCATGGAAAGAGGATATTAAGCAGATCAATGAGAACAAAATTTATCTTCTATTAAGGTTATCATAAAGTATCTGAGAGGAACTATTGATATGTTCTTGGTGTTTGGAGGAGATAAGGAGCAGGTCATCATGGGTTATACTGAATCTAATTTTCAAATAGATCATAATGACCTGAATCCATTTTCAAGATATGTAATCATTCTAAATAGAGGATTTGTGTCCTGAACAGTTCAAATAAGCTCGTTGTTATTGATTATATAGTGGAGTCCAAGTATATAATGGATTATGATTCATCTAAGGAATCTATTTTGACAAGAAACCTTTTCCAATATCTTGATGTGGTACCAAACATGAAAGACCCTATAAAATTATACTGTTATAATATTGAAATGGTGTATCTTGATAAAGAGACAAAGTCACACTAATAGAAATATTATATACTCCAAAAATATAATATCTTGGAGGATTTTAATCAAAGGGGTGAAATTGTAGTAAACCGAGTTCCCGTGAAAGAGAACATGGTAGACCCCATTAAAAAGGAAAATACTAGTAGAATCATTAGTATCATGTTATAGATAGTAGACAGAACGTTACTAGGGGTTGAATATAGTGAAACTGGGAGTCTGTTGGATATTCATTCCTATAACCAACTTCTTTTAAAATTTTGAAAAAGTATATACATATTTTTTAATATTAATAAAATTATTGTCACATAATGACTATTTTTTTGATAAAAATAGTATGTGATAATGTACTAAGAGTAGTTATCACACAAAAAGGTCATAGCAATTTCCTTCCATGATGAGAACCCAAAAGTGCTTTGCCACTATTCTAAAATAAATGTCTTATTACTGGAGGATATAATTAGATAGAAACTTATGATACATGTTATCATGGGTGGAGAGTCATAAGAATTTGAGGTTCCTCTTCATGGTGCATTCCCTTAATAATATATTGTATCAGATATTCTGATAATGAGACCCACCAGTAGAAAATAAAAATTTATATCTGTCATTGTATGTTCCAATCTATATAAATTTTTATCGATCTTTATACATTAATATTATCATTTATGAGTATTATGAGTTCTATAATTTTATTAGTTGTTGAGAATACTGATGATATATGTTCCGAGTGAGGTAGGATACATTGGGTGCATCAGGAGTAATGTTGTACAAATTAATAATGTGCGAAATGATTTTTACCTTATGTTCTTTAATGGAAATATCTCTTAGTCCCATTGATGTAAATTTATATTGTTTGAATAAATCAATGGACATTTTTTTCTTTAGTCAAGTTCACTTTTTGGAAAGTCAAAAAAAGAGACATCAATCCTATATGTTGATGGTATCAGTGTGGAACCATCCAGATTAGATATATGATTATAAAATGATTATGTTACACCATAAGCATATATATGAGGTATTATGCCACCATAGAATTAAATTATTTCTCTATGGGTTCTTTGGCTTGTTTGTGGATTCTATACATGGAATTTGGGCTACATCATCTAATGTCACTAAATAAAATGCATAGTGATTCATAAAATAAGTGTATCTAAAATCTTAGTTAAATAATATATTATTATTTACTATATAACATATGAAAGAAATATTATTCCCTCCCATTTTTTATAATAATCATGTATTATTTCTCATATATAATCCCCCACTAGTTATTCAAAGGAATATTATATGAGTGAAATATTTAAAAAAATTTCAATTTAGTGAATATAATATTTATTATTTTATCAAGGAATGCTGAATTTGATATTTATTTACTAAACAAATAGTCATTTCTCAAGAACAGATAAATATTGTAGAGGAATGGTAGACCATGTTCTTTGGTCCAATAAGAAATAATATATATTAAATATTATTTTTTTAAATAATATTTAATTTATTACACCTGTTAGGTTCATGTCAAATAAATTACAACAATAATTTTATTTTAGACATTTTTTTTCAAAATGGTATTAAATAAATATTAAAGGCTTATTGATAATGTATATTTTTCTTTACCCAAGCGGTATTTAAAATAAATTATATTATTTTTCAATAGTTCCAAATCATGTTGTGTCATGCACAAGTACATATGGAGAGAATCTTATTAAGCCCAAGAGACCTAACTCTCCAAGAATGCTCCAAATAATGAAGAGAGACCTTCCTAAATCTACCACTCTTATGTCTAAAGAGATCACGGATAAATATTTGGAGGAGATTCTTTTGGAGACTAAAGGTGAAAAACACATGCGTTAGGATCTATCATGCTAGCACCACGAAATTTATATGGAAATGTTTGTTGGTTTTTTGGAACATGTGTGGATAAAAATTAAAGGGAATATTCTCTTGATTCCTACAAATTAATGATGGTACTACATATATCTGTAATCAGATTTGTTAATGAATAATGAATTATCACATGGTAATTATTTTAATTTATTCAATAATTTATAAATAATATGTGATGATCCTGCACTTGGTTCCAATTTTATATCCCTTTTTATGTTTTATTTAATTCATTTACATTTATTACGACATCCATAATCTTGTAAATCATGAATCTCAGATTGATAATTTATTTGGACAATAATAAAAGTTTGGCATGAGCCATCACAAGCTGCTTTTGTGCTCAGAAACTTTAAGATGACCCAATGCAGTAATATTAATTTCCCTGGATCCTTTATTATTACACATCTATCGTGGGTTCCGTTAGAGACATTGTAGATGTCTCATTATTCCATAAGCTTGACATGCTTTTGGTGGTAAGGGGTGCGACAAATAAGTGACACGACCTACTACACTGGTGGAAGACCACTCGAGTAGGGTCCTATGTAATTGATCCTCCCCAAGAAACTCTACTTTTTATATCCCATGATGACAATATCTATGTGGATCATCCTACTCTTGAATGATGCACCACTTAGATTTCTATCAGAAGCCACCTACATCCCACTAGAAGCCTCCTTTATATTCCCCTCTTATATGAGATCCTAATATACCACCTATAAAATCTTCTTCAGCCTAAATATATTATCAAGCGACTTAGTCTCACAGTTACTCCCATCGTGAAAACATTTCACCATAGTAGCCTAATATCAATTTAATGTTGGAAAAAAGAACTAAAAATTAGTAAAAACCCAACATAGTCTATCGCAAAATACTCCCCTTGGTAAGCCTAATAGACCCTATTACCCCTTATTTAATGGGAATCTTATGGATAAAGTAATCGAAGAACATATCTTAAAAGTTATTCTGCTCCATATTCATTATTTTTTCTTCTTGAGGCCAGATATCTAAAAAACGCATCGCTTGACCATCTAACATAAAATAATCCATTTGACTCTTTTCTAAAAAGGAGTCAATATGTGGTCAATTATTATCTTGGTGTACTTAATCCATAACCCAGCTACCTTTGGAACACCCTCTCATGTTAATTTCAAAGGGAGTACATGCTCTTCAGAACCCACCTTGGGTCTATTTCCATATAATACATAAAAAGTGAAATGTTTTCATAGAACATATCTACTGCATCCTCACCTTGAACTATTAGATCATCAGCTTCCACTATTTTAGGATACTTTCTATCCAAACCCTCCTACCATAAGATCAATAAGTGTCATCATCGAGGAATATCTCTAAAATTACAAAGGCATATCTTCTAAAACATATAAAATCATTGAATCATTTACCTACTGGGATTCACATAAATCCTTAAAAATTCATACCCCATATCCCACCACATGTCCAACATCATGGCACTATCACTAGCCTCAAACATCTATCATCTAGATCATAGTTAACATTGGTTAACATTTTCTGTTTATCTAGATTGCCATTTGAAAAAAATTAATCAGGTTTAACTAACCATGTTAAGCATCATTTAAATTTTAAATTCCATATTATGAAATATTTTCACTTAAATTATTCAAATAATAAAACAATTTTCATTAAAACAACTCACCCTAAACCTACTCCTTCCATGTGTGCCTAAAGTGGTGCAAGTCAAAATTAATCCATGAGTTAATAGAATGATGCAAATATGGTCAACTTCTATTCCATACTAGGCCGTGAATAAACATCTTCGAAATCCAAATATCAAACAACATGTGAATTAATCAAGATGAAAAAACACTTGATATTAATAAAAGATATGAATAACCACACTCCCACCAACGGTACATGGGGTTTTTCAAATATATGGGTTATCTAATCCCACTCATGGGAAAATAACCCACATGTTTTAAGATCAAAACCTCCATTTGATACCACTTTAAAATGCCCCAACCTTGGGGCCACACATCGATGTCGTAATCCAGTTAGTCAGATGACCTCATGCGCACTACCCCATACACTTGCGGATGCTGATATGAAGAGGAATTATAATATTTAACATGGGGAGAATATACCCTCTTTATCAAAGTAGTATAACAAGGGGAACAAATAAACAATAACAAAATGATATAACTAATAGCCATAATAATACTATAACCAATACTAATCAGTATCACATGATAAACCAAAATAAAAAAACAATATTGAAATGAATGAACTGGATATGTATTGCCAGATATGCATCTTGTTTTAACATGAAAAACCCAAAATAAAGACACGCTATTTAATCTGAAGAAAGTTCCTACATCATTTCTAGTTCTCTCAATCACGCTCTATCTCATCTTAACCAAAAATAATATGGTGAATTCCCTTGCATTTTCCTATAAAAATTATGTCTATTCTAGTATCAGTTCTTCATCCCAATTAGGGTGTGATTATAACATAGTAATCCAACACCAATGGATTCTGGAAAAAATGAATAGTCTATAACTGTGTATGAAATTGTATAAGGAATAAATTAATACTAAATAGGTAAATAGTTTTAACAAATTAGTAATTTATAAATACCTACATAGATCCTCAGGTTAATGATGAAACCCAATCCAACAATACTGGATTCGTCCCATGTTGGATTCTAAACTATATATCATAGGTAATCAGAATTCATTATGTTAAGGTGTTTAATTAATCATTTAATCCCAATTTCAAATCAAGGAAAATTGAAACTATATTCTAAGGATAATGTTTGGGGACTAGAATGTCATTTCTTGAACACCATTGGTATTTGGTGCATCAGTTCATGCCCACGCGAAATTGTTATCACGTATGGGTATTTAGAGAATTTGTCCTTGTCCCACACTCAATATCACATCCATGAATTAGGGCTATAATGTCATTTCGAGAACCCCATGGGTGTTTGGATCATAAAAATCTATCCTACATCAAAATTTCCAATCAATCAGACATATCACATATATCACATATATCATGCTTAATATTCAATAACCCTCTTATCAATTATCCTCATCATAGTTCAACATTTCACATTATCAAAAAAATCATGGTTTATCATTTTAATCACCAGGAATAATATGAAATAATCACCATTAAACCATTTAAAAAAATATAATCATATAATCCATTATCCATTCAAGGGTTAGTGAGCCATAACTTAATTAAAATTATCAATCAATTCATAATCACCTTAATCAACCAATTTCACAATAAAATTAGTTAACCAATTTCATATTCCCATTAGTTGACTAATTTCATAATCACATTAATTGATTAGTTAATTCAATTCAAAAATGAAATTTTCCAATGTTTAAATTTCAATTTCATAAATACCTACATGAAATTATTATCAAAAACATAGAAATTGAAAAATAGACCACATACCGTAATATCATTTTTGGACGTTCACCTAACTAGAAATCCCTAAATCTAAACTAAATAATCTAGATCACAATAATTATTCAGATCAAAGGCCAAATTATAGAATGAAATAAAATTGAATAAGATTCATGAATACCTAAATCTAAACCATATTAAATGGAGAAAGAATCACTCTTATTCATCTAGAAATAGAGACAGGAGAGAGATAAATCCACAAGGGGAAGAAACTGAAAACCAAAAGGAATTCAATCCTTATATCTGATCTTTCATTTGTCAGGAACAGAGTTTTAGATTTTTTAGAATCAGTATGGGAGTTTCAAAAAAGATAGAAGTTAGGCTAGTTCAATGTGGAGTCTACTTGGGATTAGTAACAATGGTTTCAATATTTGTTTATAATTTTTCTTAAGAATTGAATCACATGCACATGGTTTCTTAGGCTAGTTAACATGTTTTTTGAAACCATTGACCTTCACTATGATATTAATCATTAGGGGTTATAGTTTCAACTAGGAGGCTGCACATCTTGGAAAACCTTGTTCCAACCATGAAAACCCCACTATCTTAATAGTACATAGTTTTTTGAGCCAAGTACATGGTTTGGGAAAAATGTGATTCAACCATTCAATGCTAAAACACCCTTCAAAAACATTCAAAAAACCCCAGAACACCCCCAAGACAAGCCTCAGGGAATGTATTCTAAAAAAGGGGTAAACTAGTACCTATAAAGAAGCTCAATACATCTACTAAAAATGTTATATATGATGAGGCATATTTTTCATGAATAATGAAATCCATTGATATATGATGAATGCATTGGAAATGTAGTTGTGGTTAGGTATGGGGATTATTTATCCCCTTAATTCGTCGACATGTCTCATTCATAAAATTTATTGGACAAATTAAATAGGTATTTATCCATAATTTTTAAATGTCTTGATTCATTGTTTTTAATTTATATAAATAATGAAGATTAAGATCATGGAATACAATACAAGTCATTTTCTTCATTAAGAATTCAGTTAATATTATTCATGATATTATTGTATTAATATTACCCATTGATGAATATGTTGCACAAGTTGTTAATTATATGGAATGTGTTTTCTGTTATTAACCATTCCATAATATTTATTACTTGTTTACTCATGATATATTGTTTTATACTTAACCCTTACTAAGAGTTTAATCTCACCTGTATTTTTTCCCTTCCGTTGGGACATGAACATGAAATCATAGAATATGTTTCAAGGATTGTAAACATTTTCTGTAGTTATATTTTATATTTTATTTCCAATGATAAATTGGAATCATGTTTGTGTCGACATCTTTATGACTATTAAATTCGACTATAATTTAGGATAGGATCATGTGTATATTATTCTAATGTAATAAATTAGGCACCATATCTGAGCTACTGGTGTAGGGGTTTTCAAAAAAATATGTCATCTCTTTATATAAAGAGGTTATATTTACAAAAATCCCATTCTCTTCTCTTATAAAAGGATCTAAAATCCACATCACATTTCCACTAATTATAAAGGATTAAATAAAGAAGGAAACCACCTTAGTCTCTCATACACTCTCAAACCATTTTGTAGAATCCATATTCTTTCCAAAAGACCAATATAAGTATCATTAATAGGTTACCCGAGGGAAAATACAAAGGTAAATGTATTGTTCTTAATTTATCTCCCTTAAACCTATTCTCCTTCTAACGCTTAATTATTATTTTATAAATAAAAATATTAGATAATTAGTTTTAAAAATATTTTTAATTGTTATAACACAAATAGAATATTAATTTTTTTATTTTTCTTCCAAAACCATTACAAATTGAAGATTCTATTTTGTGTATGTGCGGACTACCACCTCTATAAATGACATGCTTGATTTTTCATCGCTTCTTTAAAAATTTGATTATAAAATTACATATAGTGGATTAATATGATATTTATAAAATTATTATGATTCAAAATTTATAAAAACCAAATTTTATCTCCCCAATATATGGAAAATTAATTTGTCACACATGCATACGTGCATACTACCTCTTCCAAAAAATTGATTTATTACATTATTAATGTAGTATTTTATTAATTTAAATAATTTCATCAAATTCGATTATTCACATTAAAAAAGATTAATTAATATAATTATTCCTATATAATAATGATATTTTCCAAGATAATCAGTTAATTAACTATACTCACCCATAGTGTGTATCTTTATATCATTTGGGATGGTATAACCTCTTAAATAAACAGTTATATAAATATCTATAAATTATGACTATGCATTGTTACCAATGTGTGTTAGTTTTCATTGATTAGAAAATAATCTTTTTTTTATGTTCCTGGAATGTTTATATTAATATTTAAATTATTATTATTGTAAAAACCTCATTTTCATTACAAACTACATAGAAAATTACTTCCCTTGTACATCATCATGAATCACGAATAATATACTAATGAAATGAAATTATAGCATTATAAATAATTTAAAAACATATATTTTTGTACTTGTAATGATCATAGAATAAGAATCACTAAATATATAAAAACAAATCTACATCATCATTATGAAACTAATACTAAATAAGTAATCAAAGGTAAAAACTTCTAGTTATGAAAATAAAACGCCACTATTTGATATATTTTAAAAAAATGAATAAAAATGAAGTTTATTTAAATTAATTGGTGATAATATATTTCTGAAATAAGAAACTATGATAATTATTTTATTATAAAAGAATTTAGATCATGTTCAGATAATGATGATTGATGTTAAGTATTTTTGTTAACTTAATTTTCATTCATTATGTTGTGATTGTTATTTTAAATCGTTATTCATACTTTTTGGGAAAGTGAATCCCTTAAATATTAATATATTATTACATATTTACTATTTTATATTTATGTATATATGTTTTATTTTAATAAAATACTTTTAAAATTATTCTTCCTTAAACATATTTTGGTTTTAATTATTTTTTATCTCAAACCCTCATTCACTGATTTAAAAAATTTCAGCATTATGTTCATAAACATACAATTACTTCACCAAACATAATTTTTCATTTTATATTTTATATTTTTCTCGGGGAAAAATGATTTTTTTTTCAAATATACTTCTATAATTATGTTATTCCTTAAAAAAGTATAACATTGTGAATAATAATTGAAAATCACTTAAACAATGTTATTTGTTTTATATCAAAATTTATTCTTCCAATAAACGGTCTCATTTTCTTCCATAATCGTATTTATGTGTTATCTCTCATATATTCATATTTATCTTAATATATTTTATAAGGGATGTTTTATTATCTTAATTTTGATTTGGGATTCCAATAATGATTTCAAAATATTAAATTAGATTTCAATACATGATCATTTGTTTTATCTTCCAATCAACATTTCATTGAGAGTTCATCATTTAAATTTCACGAAACCAATGTTAAAGGTTTAGTTTCATTAAAAAATGTTTTTATTTTTTTCACATCAACCTTTTGAAAATTAAATTTATGTTAGCCCATAACTTCTTCATTTTTTGATAATATTAGAATATTTCTAAAATAAATTTACTGTTTTTATGTGTGAAAATATACTTTTAAAAATAAAACTTTTATTTTAATTTAATCTTTTATTCCATATTTTAAATTATTTTATATATAATTTCTAATGATTTTAAAATGAAAAGGTGTACTTCCTCTAATTTTTCATTTCAATTTTTTAAATGATTTCTATATGAAATTTTTTCATTTATATCTACATCCTTAATGCTCCTTATGTTTAAATATAGACATGTTCTTATAGAATCACTCAAATGTTTTATTATGATTATTTATGAATTTTTATAAGAATTATTTATCAGACCTATGTATTATCTATGGGTAGATTGTGTTATGTAAGAAATATTAATTTTTTCATGTTTTCATAAAAAATATTATGAATTATTATTATTGATTGGTGGGGACCTATAATTCCCTCTAAGTATTTTTCTTACATTTTATATCCCCTAAGATAATACTAGCCACATATATATTTTTATTATCTAAATAGGGATCATAGGTTTTTATCCCAATCCAAATTGGGTACCTAAGTTGTTATCCCATGCCTATGAGGGTACACATGTCGCATCATAAGACCAAGAGGGTACATGTGTTGTAATACAAAAACTAAGGAGGTGCGTAAGTTTTTTTAAGGGAAAAGAGTAAATGGTTTATTTTTCTCATCCTAATTGTACATAAGTTGTCAAGCCAAACCCAATATATGAAGGGAATCATGAAGAAAAGCCTTCTCCAATAAGTTATGGTTTACTATTATTTATCTTATCCCCCATTTCACTATTATATGTTTATTTTATTTTAACATGGATCATTTTCATTATTTTAAGAAGTATCCTAGATACCGTGTTATTCTCATACACAATATGGAACTAATATATACCAAAGGGTGTTCCTAATCCCCATGGGCTGGCGACTAGCACCATGAATCATACAAAAATTCAAATTCACACTTTGTTTCAAAAAAACAATGGAATTAAAATTATATGGTTCAATATTATCAAAATCCTCAAGAAGAAAGTACTAGAATCAAACTGGTAATCAAACCCTAAACAGTACATCAACATGTGACATAACATCTTCCAAGATAAAAAATAGGCATAACTCTTATAAAAAGTGGATAAAATCTCCACCTATCACCTCTATCACTCTAGGTCACAATGTTTAAGAAAATAGACTACCACCAACTTTCACATTCCCATTTATTGGACATTGTATAAGATAATCAACAAGAAACCACAAGAAAAGGTAAGGTGTCAACTACACATCCTACCAGGGTGTCACCAAGTGCTCAAAAATAAATTCCATGACAAAAAACCATTAATGATTTCAATGTAAAGAAAAAAAGTAATATAATAGAACCTATATATTATCAAAAGAATGAATGTTTTATAAATAAGTAGAAGATTTATTAAATTTTTAATACATGAAAATTTAATATAAAAACATTATATTTTTCAATTGGTTGAAATAAAACGATTGAATAATTAATGAAATTTAATAATCAAATCAAACCTATCATAAAACAATGTAATAAGTTTTGTGGTTTATTAGATTCATGAAATACATTCCTCATGCTACTTAATCATTTATTTTAGTTCAATGGGTTCACATTTCCCTTTCCTTAGGTTATAGGGACTTAATTACGCACGGGTGAAATAAAGCTATAATAAGTATATGTTTGTGTATTAATCACCACATAATTACTAAGGGTTCATATCCTAGAATTATATTCCAAATTTTCCAATAACAACCCATTACCACATGTTCTTTCATCAATCAATAATGGTAAAATCAATCATTCTAAATAAATTAAAAATACAATTTTCCAATTTTTTATGACACGACTATCTCATTTAAAAAAGAAATTTTAAGTTATCATCATTTCATGAATATTAAAATTAGATTTCAATTTAATCCATTTAATTATATTTTCAACATAAAATACTTTCACACATCTTCCAGCCAGATCTATTTAATCTTGATGTTAATGCTTCTTTTGAGGATTATCCTATTTATATAATTATCAGGGCATGAGCAAATTCTGAGGCAGTTCAGTTCCTTTGTCATGGGTGATATAGAAGCATGACTGAGTACAAGATATGACAAGGAAAAGGGAAGCTGATATAAATGCTTTGTCGATATATATTTTCTTTAAAAGTGCCTCGTAACCCACATAATTCCAACTTAGGAATGAGTTTATTTAAGAAGTGGAGGTTGTAATGACCTATCCTTTCATGAAGATATGGGTTGTTTGTTTTTGAACTGGATTCATTTTTATAATCCCCTTAATAGTGAATTATGACCTAATAATGGTCCTAGGATCTTCAGATGTTTTTTTAGATCCCTGACATCCAGAAAAGTAGAAAACATATTGGGCCACATTGTTTGGAGAAACTGTGTCACCCAACCCACAAGGCTTGTCTCAAATAATCCTTTCATAGTCATTGAAGACCTGTAGGCTGCAATTTTTTTATGAAACCAGGAAACCTGATCTGCACAGCCATGATATACTACTAATATTTTTTTGTAGAGCATTTTTATTGTTTTTACATAGTTAGTCAAACCATGTGTATAACCGTGTGGTGTTCTCCCTTAATTTAGTGACATGTGCAAGGTTTGTGCATGGGTTTTAAAATGTGTGCCTAAACGGCACACCTATTTTCCGGGGTTAAATTACATTTTTCACCTTAATTTAAATATAAATTTTTTTTTTCTTTCCATTTATTCCTCTAGTGGAACAAGACCCCGTATTCTCTTCTTTTTAACTCAATAAACTCTTAATCTAGTCATCAAACTAATTCTCATGTTTGGTATCTGATCCTCGATCCGTCAGAATCATTGGATTCATCTCGGTATGCTCTCCGATTCTCTTACCTCATGTATGTGTTTATATATGGATTCATTGTTCTATTTAAGTGAAACATAATTTTCCCTTTTTTCATGGAATTGGATCCACTACTGGAAAGGGGAGTTTTCCCAACACTTGTATACCAACATTTCAATGGAACTGTTGGCATATGTTGTCTTTCCCAACGGTTCATATAAACCGTTGGGAAAGACCTTAAAGAACTTACTTTTACCAACGGTTTCATAAAACTGTTTGGAAAAGTGGGGGGAAAACATAGTTTTCCCAAAAGTTTTATAAAACCGTTAGGAAAGATTGGGTTTTCCTTAGTTTTCACAACGGTTTTATAAAACCTTTGGGAAAGATTGGTTTTTCCTAACGGTTTTTAAGAACCGTTGGGAAAAAAAGCCCCAAATACCAAAATGCAGGCATCAGCCTCCCCACGATTCCAGAAGGCTTCCGCTTGTCTCCTCTCGTCTCCTAAAGTGATTCCTTGGTAGAAGGACTTCCCAATCCCCACATCTTCAATCAGATCAACACCTACTAGGTTAGACTCCTTCTATATTTTATCAAGGATATAGTTCCACCTCTTATAAATCATATCCTTCTATTCTCGATTTCATTGTTCCCAATTTTTAGGGTTTTTGTAAAGTTTTATGATTGTTCCACGAATTGTGTACTCAAATCTGTATATCGGTGTATGTCCAATTAATGTTTTCATTACACATTTACATTTATAAGGGCATGGTGTCTCTTTATTGTGTTCTAATTTAGAAGATTCATATTTTTTTAAATTTTCTTCAAATATTATAGCTTCATGTATAGGAACTAATAAGAAATTGTTTGTAATATTTATTGATATTATTTCATGAAAATCACTCCTTTCATTAAGATCATGCCAAACATAAAGATCTTGTTCATCTTAATTTTTGTACATTATGTGTATTACATAACAAGTATGTATCATGTTTCTATCAAAATCTATATATATAAAATGACACATTGTTCACTTATCCTTTGCACAATAGAACATATGGAGTATATTCTTGAACTTTGCCAAATAGTATGTGGTCCCTAATTAGTACTTGTTCCTTCTTCATGAAACTAATTCCCAGAATGTCAAATTCGCAATATTATTGAATATTAGTTTTTCTAATATAACCATTAATCATTCTGCCTTCGACATCGTACATGTGTTATTCAATCACCTTTTTAAAACACAATGATCATTTTCACTAATTTGGGGTTCCTCAAAATGCTTGGGAAAATTAGAAAAATGCATGTATTGGATCGTGTTTCTCATATCGTTTCATAGATAAAAGTTCATCTCAAAAATTATGACTGCGTGGTTCAAATATCATGAGGACCATGAGATTATTATTCTTCACACAAATGAAGTTTTTTTCTACAACTATGTGTTTTTGTTTTCACTTTTGATTTGGGCGAAAGGGGAGCTTTGTGGTCATTAATCATGGTTGTGGGTGGTCATTTATGATGTAAGATAGTATAACTTAATTTTACCTGATATATCTAATATTATTATTGATTTACGTTCAATTTGATTATCTTTAACTAGTGATGTTATTTAATAAGTTGTTATTAATGGTTATAATAATGAAGATATGGTATAAGGGTTCATATGGTGTGTATAAGGGTTCACGTGGTGTGTATAACGGTTGACATGGTATCAGTTAACTCAATTCATTAATTTAAGCCCTCATTCTCACTAGCATGTAAGAAATTGAGTGATGTTAACTCATCCTCACATGATTTCTTACCTTAGATAGTGTCCAACATATGGAATACGAGCTTTTGAATTCATCAGTTAACCAAGATCATATATTACATTTCCCCCAAGATGACTGTACTATTATAACTTTAGGGTCAACTAAATATGGTTCTCATTGTAAGTTGTATATTATGTGTCCTTCTTAGCCAATACTCACTTTTATGAGGTTGGGGTGATTTTCACTACATCGACTAGAAACTTCTTCCTTTATTGTTTACTTAAATGTATTTTCTATTAAAGTTCAATCCTATTGAATTGTTTATGAAAAAATGACTTATATAAATTCTTTTTACAGAATGGACAGAAGTTAGATGTATGAAACCGATCAGATCTCAAGTGATTTTCAAAACAATTTGGAGAGCATTATAGATTTTTCATTTCACAATGCTTCAGATAGCGGTCGCATACACTTCCCATGTTCCAATTGTGTTGGTAGACCTTGCTTGAGCCGTGAAGAAGTCAGCTACCACATTACCAAAAATGGTTTTCAAGCAAACTAATTTGTGTGGTATCACAATGGGGAGAAAATGAAATCTCAAATTGGTGATCATCAAAATGAAAGGACTGGAATGGAGAATTTGTTAGATGATCGGTTTCCATTTATTCATCATCATGAAAAAGAAAGGATTTTGACTCAAGAAGACTTCGATATGAGGACAACTGATGCATCTAGTGAAAATGATGATATTGATAGGGTGAAAAAATTGAATGATGATTCCACGACTCTAGTATACCTACAATGCGATAAAATAAAAAAGTTGTAATTTTTAATCCGATTGTTTCATGGGAAAATTATGTATCGAATTTCTAATACAGAAATCGATTACATTCTTACCCTCTTGAAGGATTTACTTCCATATGATGTAGATATTCGCTCAAACCACTATATGGCATGGAAGTTAGTTGAGGAAATTGGATTTTCAAGAAACAAAATTCATGCTTGCTCGAAAGATTGTAGTTTATTCTGGGAGGAAAAAGCTGAACGAAATGATTTTATAAAATGTGGGACATCCTGCCGGAAGTCAAAATCTGATGGAACACCATCCCACATTCCACAAAAAGTAATGTGGAACATTCCATTGATCCCCAGACATCAGAATCTTTTTATGCCTAATGACATATCAATAAAAATGAGATGGCATGATACCGAGAGAAAGAAGACTAATGATGAGTAGGTTCATCCTGCAGATGGATTTACATGTCAGAGATTTGATGCTCGACATCCTGATTTTGCAGCTGACGTGCATAATGTGAGGCTGGGTCTTTCATGCGATGGTTTTAATCTGTTTGGGAAGATGCTTACTTCGCACATCACATGTCCAGTTTTTTATACACATTTATAATCTTCCCCCATGGTTGTGTATGAAAAAACCTTTCACTTTCAGGAGTATACTCATATCTGGTCCTCCTGATCCTGGCATAGATATTGATGTATAAATGCAACCTTTAATAAAAGAGTTGAAGCTTCTTTGGGATGTGGGTGTGCGCACATACAATGCATGTTCAAAAGACATATTTCAGATGTGTGCTGCACTTATGTGGACGATCAATGATTTTATGGCTTATGCAATGATGTCTGGATGGAGCACGAAGGGAAAATTGTCATGTCCAGTTTGTATGAAGAATAAACGATCCAGAAGACTGAAACATAGGTATAGTTTCAGTTTTAAGGGACATCGACGATTCTTGTCAAAGGATCATCCATATAGAATGAATCGTCGAAGATTTGATAATACCATAGAGACCGATGATCCACCTCAGTGTATGTCTAGAACTGATGTGCTTAATGAATTGAAAGATTTCAGTTTTTCATTTGGGAAGGGTCAAATGAAATCTGTAAAGAGAAAGAATATTTCCACAGAAACCTGTTACAATTGGAGGAAAAATAGTATCTTTTTTTATTTACCTAATTGGTCAACCAATTTTTTACGTCATTGCTTAGACGTAATTCATATTGAAAAGAATATATTCGAAATGTTGCTTTTGGTTCTTCTAAATGTCAAGGGGAAGACAAAAGATGATTTACGATCTCGGCGTGACTTGGTGGATTGGGGAATCAGACCAGAATTGCATTCTGTGCGTATTAGTGAAAATAAATGGAAACTTACAGGGGCTTCTTATGTGATGACACCTACGAAAAAAAACAATTTCTAGAAGTATTAGATACTATTAGAGTTCATGATGGCTATTCAAGCAACATATCTAAACGGGTCATCAGAAGAGATTTGAAGCTAAAATATTTGAAGGCTCATGATTATAACGTTCTACTACATGAGTTTCTTCCAATATCAATCCATCACCTTTTGTCCAATAATGTAAGGGTGGATGTTATTCGGTTGTGCCATTTTTTAGATATCTTTGTGCTAAGAAGTTGTCCAAGTCTTTCTTGCCAAAAATGTTGACAGATTCCCCATTAATTTTGTGTGAGTTGGAGAAAATATTTCCTCCATCATTTTTCACATGCATGCTGCATCTGACTGTCCATATTCCCACTGAAATACTTCTCGGAGGACCTGTTTCTTTTCGTTGGATGTATCCAACTGAAAGAAATATGTTCACATTAAGGTCTTATGTCTGAAACAGAAATCATCCTGAAGGTTCTATCATGAACGATTACTTGGCTCAAGAATGTATGGATTTCTGCTCGATGTATTTTTCTGATCTTACTACAAGATTGAAAATACCAATGAGAAATTAAGAAGAACAGTATGAGCAAATTGAACCCAGTTTGCCATCACTTCCTCAAATAGTAGGAATTCCTAGATCATATACATTGAAGACATTAATCCATGAAGAGCGGGAGATGGCACATCACACAGTTTTGTTCAATTGTGGTTTTTTCGATGACTATATCAGGTAACTAAATTGATTATGTATATCTTACATATATATTTGTTAAAATATTAATAATTTTTATCTACAGGGAACATAAAACAATGATAAATAGGAAGCATCATTCTTTATCTTTGAGAAGGAGAGAGACTTTGCATAGCAAAGAGTTTTCTGCTTGGTTAAAATTGAAGGTATAAAAAATTAATGTTTAAAATATTTATATCAATTTATAATTAAGTTTAATAGTAATTTATATTGCAGGTATTGAGTTTGTCTGCTGACTCTGTCTCTGAGGAAATAAGAGCTTTGGCTTTTGGTCTTAATATCGTGGTTCGGGACTGTAAATCAATTGTTATCAATCGGTACAAATTTATTGTCACTGAACGAGCAAAGAACATGAGAACACAACATGATGGTGTTATGGTTACTGCCACAATAGATTGTTATGCCAGTGCATCAGATAGTAGATCGCGATTTGAAAATGTGGGTTATTATGGAGTTGTTGAGAAAATAATAATTTTGGATTATTACTCTCATGGACGAGTCACAATGATGAAATTCCATTGGTTTGATTCAATGATGAGACATGACACATTTATTGATAATTGTGGATTTCGAATAATTAATATGACTCGCACTCTTGCAACCGAAGAACCATATGTGTTGGCATTAATGGCTAAACATGTTTTTTATGTCAAAGCCCAACTTTGACCTGAATTTGGTGTCATAGTTGAAGTAATTCCAAGACATATTTTTGATGATGGTGATGATGGAATTGACACTGTCCCTAGTTCCATTGGAACCAATCCATATATTAATTTTGATGACTCAAATAGCTCAATTGTCAAAGTTGATTGTGAACCTGAAGTTGTGGTTGAAAATATATAGAATCAATCATCCATGTTCTCAATTATTTTGGTTTACCTTGAGTTGGGTTGTTAAGGTTGGTAATATTCAAATTGATTTAGTATTGATCATAAATATGTTTTAGATGACTTGATCATTGTGTGAATTTTCAATGTTTATTGGTTACAGTTTTATTTGAATTTCATTTTCTAATTTAGAATTGAACTGTATTCAAAAATAGTCAAACAATATTTCTAACTTGGTGAACATTACAACTTGTATGATTTATTAAATCCATTAAAGATCTATGAAAAAAATTGATAGATGACTTGACTGTTATGTGAATTTTCAATGTTTTTTGGTTGTGGTTTTATTTGAATTGCATTTTATAATTTGGAATTGAACTCTATTCAAACATAGTCAAACAATATTTCTAACTTTGTGAGCATTACAACATGTATGATTTATTAAATTCATTCAAGATCTTCTAAAAAAATGGATAGGTTAATTGACCATTATGATAATTTTCAATGTTTATTGGTTGTAGTTTTATTTGAATTGCATTTTCTAATTTGGAATTGAACTGTATTCAAACATAGTCAAACAATATTTCTAACTTGGTGAACATTACAACTTGTGTGATTTATTAAATCCATTCAAGCTCTTCTAAAACAATTGATATCTACATTACCAATGAATCCCCCTATTCCCTCATATATTTTGTTTTTTGGGTTACACATTAGTTTTCTTTTTCTAATTAATTACATATTTGTTTTCAAAATGCAGGAAATGAAGCCAATTGAAGAGAGATGAAGGAAAAAAATGACGAATAAAAATCGTCGAATGACGGAGTGGAATTCCACCATTAGTGCCTGTAGTGAGTACTTTATTTAAAATTGATATATTTAAAGAATATATAATGTCATGTGATTAATTTTTTTGTAATCATTTTTGTAGAATCCACCTATACGTCGACAGTTATTCGACGAGGATCCTAGTACTTGTCCTAGTACTTAGGTTGGTGGTACGAGGAGGGTTCGTACCAGAGGTGGACGAGCAGCTGCGCGTACGCAACTAGACCATTCCTCTCCAACTGACATGTCATTCTTCCCACATTATGATCCCGGTGTGTCGTTAGAGACACACGGGATATTTAGGCCTCCCATGTTTTCGATACCTTTTGCATCTTCTGGCCCATCATTTTCACATCCCATGATGATTCCCACTCCTCAGTCAGCATCTGGTCAAACAGCTGTCCCATCTTTTTTCCTTCTACTTCTTCCTCTCTGAGCTTCTATATTCCATTGTATTCGACTCCTATTCCACCAGAGGGTGTGGATCCAGTGGCACTCAGTGATTAGACCGGTATAGGTATATTTATAGAACCCTAACAAATTTTTATAGAATTATTTATTTTCATTATAACATTTTTTGATAAAATATTTGTTTTTCTTTCATGACAGATACATCTACTGACAGGAGGCGTGGGCGGGGGCGTACATGCATGTGTTCGGTGTGGAACCGCCACGCACAGGTTATGGTGGATTATAATGAAGACAACCAAACGGTTGAGAAAACATGGCAGCAATATAACAACCCACACTTTACATACATTGTTAATACTTCAAAATTGAAGCACACTTATTACAACATATGACAAAACCACAAAGGACCGTATAGGTATAGTGTCTTTAGAAACTGGGAAACATAAACAACTGGTTCATAAATCTTCTACAGTGTCTCCCATTTATTACATCATATCTAGGGTCCTTTTTAGCATATTCTACTTAATATCCATCTTCCTGACCCGGGGAAAAGAAAACATAAAAGGGTGAGCTCAAATGCTCAGCAAGGGCAAATAAAGGAAATAAAAATCATATCATATCTTTATCAAAGCCTGCAAAAGAGATCATAATATCTTAACATGGAATAAATCATAGAAGTGAAAATGAGATCCCCATAATCATAACATAAAACTTGAAACTTTGTGGCATGCACACATAATCATGGAAAATCATTTCTTGTTAGTCATGACTCATCGCCAAGACTATCTTAGTGGACAAAGTCCCTTTCTGAACCGAGTTCACTCCTCGTTTCAGTCCTATATCACTGAACCGAAATAACCTTCCGTTCCAGCCATGTCTATCTCATGAGATATAAAATCTTTACCCAATGCATTGGAGGGAGATATAGGTCCCACCCATCTTATAATGAATCCTTTCTTATGTGTGCCACATAATCATAAAACATATATCATCGCATAACACATGAAACAAAAATGGGATTCTTGAAACATCATGACATCATAAATCAATTCATATAAGATAAAGGAATTCATAAAAATAATTCCATCACAACATGATCAAATCAATGTAATAATAGGGATAAAAACAGAACCCTTTATTATCTTAGATGGAAAATAATTTTGAAAATCACTTGAACTCCATTCTTGAGGAAAATATCCTTTCTTCTTCAAAAACATTTTTCCTTTCATAACATGTCATACAACTTTAAAATAAAAGAAGTTGATTAAAAATAAACTTGAAAACTTGTAAAGGAAGCTTCTTGGAAACAATGTTTTAAAAATCCATTCATGTCGTATACGTTAAAAAAAACATTCTTCGTACTTTTGTTGGAAAAGTCAAAAAGTACCTCGTACGACAAAAGATTCCTATCATAGATATTACTAAAAACTCACCGAAGGGTAAAAATGGATTTAAACAATTGTAGGTGGATTGAAATAATATTACATATTGATGAAACGTGGATGTGGATGATAAAATACACCCCAGTAAATACTTACGAATAAACAATCTCGGATAAAAATGAGATTTTGATATTTCCCTTACCTTAGGTCCAATTTGCTTTGTTCGTGTCCGAAGCTCCTGTATAATGGTTTCAATAAAGTTATTGACTTATTCCAGAATCATACATATTGATATGAGATTATTAACTTCTTGTTAGTAATATTTCATTGTTACTTGTTACTCGGGTCTTTATAACTTTTTGTTCTTATGCGTGTTTTGTTGAATAAATTCTTATTCTTATCTTTAGGTTATAGATAATTCATTTCTAGAATGGTATTAGTGTAGTATATACCATATTCATTCATTCAATTCATTTATATAATCATTATGAAATGAAGATCATGTAGAACGAGTCGCATCACATCGTGGAGACGGTATTCCGTACGTACGCACGAGTGATGATATCATTCCTATGATCGTGGAATTGTATTGGAGTATATATATTATTTCAGTATCAATATTACTTCATAATAATCATATTTAGTTACTCATTACACCATTATAACCATCCTTGTAAGGTGATGGTGGAAAATAGATTACACCACGGCGTGGAGACGGTATTCCGTACGTACGCACGCGTGGTGATTTCATTTTTCCGTAGGATGGATAGAAGGTGAAATAGGGTTGTTTCATATTTATAATAACATATAAGTATGTAAGTAATACTGATGTTATTACTTTATCATGAAACAACTAAATAAGAAGAAGTTGAAGAAGAAAGAAATTGAAAAGATCGGTAATGGATATTACCTCTTCTTTGGAACGCCTCTTTGAATCCTCCACTTAAGGAACTAAGATTGGTCTTTGGAGAAGACCAGGACCTCTAGGATTATTCTAGGGAAGTGGAGAGGAGAAAATGGCAGGGGTTGGCCGAGCTTGAGTGCTCGAATTGGTGTGAGGAGGAGGGGGAGGAGGTGCCCTTTTATAAGGGAGGAGAGGGGCACCTTAGGAATATCTCAAAATATTATTTTATATTAAAGTCAAAATCGATTTATAATGGTTCCAAAGGGTCTTATTTCGAAGCTAAAGTGGGGATGGGTCGAAATCCTATCAACAAATAGGATTTACACAAGTTTAGGGTATTATTTTAACCTTATCAATTAGATTTAACTCTAAGTTAAATAATTTAACTTTTACCATGTCTTTTTGTTTTCTTTCACTATATGGTTAATACACTTACAATAACATGCCAAACGATCCCCAAATTGTTTATTATTAATATATATATCCTTATCTAAGTCATTTGGCCGAACCTTAGATTTTTAGGAATAAAATAACAATTAATAATATAATATTTGATTTAAAAACTATTTTGTGTCCATTTTGACACTATTTGATATATGATTTTTGTGAAAGTCACAACAGAATTATATGTTCGAACCAAGTTGATTAAATCAATACTAATATATCATAGTAACCTAGAAAATTAGTGTAATTCATAAAAAGTCTCAAATTACATTTATATTGGTATTTATATTATCAATTTTGTCAATATTTCATTAATAAGATAATTACTGCATCATCTTTGTGTCATAAATAAATTAAATTATATGATGTCTAAAAATTACAAATAAAATACCATCATGTAGGAAATCGTTTTAGATTTCTAATGAATATTTACAATCGAATTTATCTTATGTATAACCTTATATTAAAAATGATTTACTTATTAAACTTTGATTTTAACTATTTTAACCCTTCTTTAAATAAATTAATAATAAATGTCCTAATCTAATCCAAGTGGGCCTAAATGGTCATATTTTATTCCTAAGTTTGTTTTTGGTCGAATTACACTTGTCCAATAGAATTAGGACATGTGTTAGGGTAATATTAATATCATATTTACCCTTAGTTACCCTATTTACTATTAACCGCGGTAAAAATAGTAAAAAGTTACTATTCACCAAAAAATTATTTTCATCTCATTGAACCACATTTTAGTCCTTGATATTAACCGTGTCTCTCGGATTTTTGAAATTCCATTCACAGAAGCGGTAAAATTAAGTTTTATGCAAAATTCAGTTTTTAACCTACCACTTAGTGGTTTCACTATTCATCAAAAATTGAAAGTTTTCAGAAAAATACCAAAATTTCACCCTAGGATAATTTCGATATTCTGAGTCCAAAAATGAAGTCCATTTTGAAAAATAAAATTTATAAAATTTCAAAAAGTGGTTATTACTATTCATAACGGCTAGTTTTAATAGCATATTGTTGTTTAGTGAAACTCGGTATTGCATACGACGCAAGCTATCGAGGAAGGTCGTGATTGCGTGTAAAGCAAGCCAAGCAAGTGTTGTGTAGAAAAAGATTCCTTTGATTATTTATATAACATAAAAGTCTCGGGTGTTACATTCTACCCCCCTTAAAAAGAATTTCTCCCTCGAAATTCGTCACTTTGCAACAAACAAATGAGGATACTTCTCCCTCATCATATCCTCAAGCTCCCATGTAGCTTCTTCAAGTTGGTGGTTTCTCCATAAAACGTTCACCAAGCGAGTGGTCTTGTTTCGTAGGACTTTTTCGCTACGATCCAGAATCTCTATCGGCTGTTCTTCATAAGAAAGATCTTGCTCCAGCGGTACAACTTCTGAGCTGAGTACATGTGAAGGATCTGGTATGTACTTTCTCAGGAGAGATACATGGAACACATCGTGAACTTGAGAGAGATTCGGTGGAAGCGCCAATCGGTAAGCTACCTTCCCAACACGATCCAGTATTTCAAAAGGACCGATATATCTAGGGCTCAACTTCCCCTTCTTTCCAAATCTCATAACCCTCTTCCAGGGAGATATTCGTAAGAACACTTTATCACCCACTTCAAACTCTAGGTCTTTTCTTCGGTTGTCGGCATAACTTTTCTGTCGACTCTGAGCTGCTCTTATGTGTTGTTGAATAGATCTGACCTTTTCTGCCATTTCATCAACGAGATCAGGTCCTAATAGCTTTCTTTCCCCAACTTCATCCCAGCAAGTTGGAGTCCTGCATTTCTTTCCATAGAGAGCTTCATAAGGAGCCATCTGAATACTGGAGTGAAAGCTATTATTATAAGAAAATTCCACCAAAGGTAGGTGTTGATCCCAACCTCCTTTGATATCCATAGAGCAAGCTCTCAACATATCTTCTAGGGTTTGAATTGTTCTCTCAGACTGACCGTCTGTCTGGGGATGATAAGCAGTGCTGAAACTCAACTCTGTATCCAGAGTATGCTGAAGACTTCGCCAAAACTTCGAGGTAAATCTCGGATCTCGATCAGATATAATAGAAAGTGGTACTCCATGCAATCTTACCACTTCCTTTACATATATCCTGGAAAGCTGATCTAGAGAGAAATCCTCTCTAATAGGAATAAAGTGTGCAGACTTTGTGAGACGATCAACTATGACCCAGATAGCATTATTGCCTTTGGATGTTTTAGGAAGTCCTGTGACAAAGTCCATAGTGATGTTTTCCCATTTCCATTCGGGTATGGGTAATGGTTGTAACATCCCCTTAGACTTCTGTCTCTCAGCTTTAACTTGTTGACAAACCAAGCATCGAGAGACATATTCAGCAACATCTCTTTTCATGCCATCCCACCAGAAGTACTCTTTCAGGTCCCTATACATCTTCGTGCTTCCAGGATGAATAGAGAATGAAGAACTATGAGCCTCATCCAGCAGCTCTTTCTTTAATTCGGGGATGGGAGGAACACAAACCCGATTCCTGAACTTTATTATCCCATCACAATCAAGGTTGAATTCAGGAACATTTATCACCTTCTTTTGTAACTCGAAATCTTCTTTCTGTGCCTCTTTAATCTTCACATGTATAGATGGTTGAACATTCATTTGAGAAAGATAATATTTTTCCCCTTCCATTATAATTCCAAGATCCATCCTTTGTAAATCCATAAATATTGGATCTTTTGTGATCCTCATCATGGATAAACTAGCATGGTCTTGTCGACTTAATGCATCTGCCACCTTGTTTGCTTTCTCAGGGTGGTAATGGATTGAGCAGTCATAATCCTTAATCAGCTCCAACCATCTTCTTTGGCACATATTCAGCTCCTTTTGTGTGAAAATATACTTTAAACTTTTATGATCAGTATAAATGTCACACCTTTCACCATAAAGGTAATGCCTCCAAATCATTAATGCAAAGATTACCGCAGCCAACTCCAAATCATGTGTTGGGTAATTTTGTTCATGGATTTTCAACTGTCGTGAGGCATAAGCTATCACCATATCATTTTGCATAAGAACACACCCCAATCCCTTATTGGATGCATCACTGTAGATCACAAACCTTTCTCCACTACAAGGCAGTGTGAGCACAGGTGCACTGGATAACCTTCTTTTCAACTCTTTGAAATTCTCTTCACATTCCTTTGTCCAGACAAACTTAACTCCTTTCCGAGTCAACTTGGTGAGTGGATTAGATAATCGTGAAAAATATTTTACAAAACGTCGATAATATCCAGCCAAACCAAGAAAACTTCGGATCTCAGTTACTGTTGTTGGTCTTGACCATCTTTCGATAACCTCTGTTTTTGCTGGATCCACAGATATCCCCTCTTTTGAGATTATGTGACCCAAAAATGCAACTTTTTGAAGCCAAAATTCACACTTGGTAAATTTGGCATAAAGCTTCTCCTTTCTCAGGGTCTTCAATATAATTCTAAAGTGATCTTCATGTTCTTCCTTGCTCTTTGAATAGACAAGAATATCGTCTATAAAGACTACCACAAATTGATCAAGATAGTCTCTAAAGACTCTATTCATTAGATCCATGAAGATAGCAGGGGCATTAGTAAGACCAAATGGCATCACTATAAATTCATAGTGTCCATACCTTGTACGGAAAGCCGTCTTTGGTATATCCTCCCTTTTGACCCTTAATTGATGATACCCTGAACGAAGATCAATCTTGGAAAAGTATTGAGCTCCGCGTAGTTGGTCAAATAAGTCATCAATGCGTGGGAGAGGATATTTGTTCTTGATAGTGATCTTGTTAAGTTCTCGATAATCAATGCATAGTCTCATTGATCCATCTTTCTTCTTTACAAATAGAACAGGTGCTCCCCAAGGTGACGCACTAGGGCGTATGAATCCCTTATCAAGATTCTCTTGGAGTTGCTTCTTCAATTCCTGCAACTCAATTGGGGCCATTCTATAAGGTGTCTTTGAAATAGGCAAAGCACCCGGTACGAGTTCTATTGAAAACTCAACTTCACGATTTGGTGGAAGACCCGGTAATTCCTCCGGAAAGACATCATCAAACTCCCGTACAATGGGCATATTCTTAATCGTGAGTTTCTCACCAACCATTTGAGATAAATAACCTTCATTTAGTGGAATCAATACCCATAAGATGGAAGAAATTTCCACTGGAAGGTTATGTTCATCCTTGCATTGATAGACGATCGTAGATTGATCTGGAATATGAAATGTGACTTCCCTTCTTTGGCAATTGATATGAGCTCCATGTAGAGAAAGCCAATCCATGCCAAGAATCACATCAAATTCCACTAAAGGAAGGATCACAAGATTTGCAGGAAGCACTTTCCCACAAACTTCGATCGGAGAAGAATTATAAACTTTTGATGCGATTGATGTGCCATTAGGTGTTGTCACGGCTAACTCAACATCTAATTGTTGAGGTAATACGGTGATACCCTTAGAAAAGTCTTCAGAAATAAAAGAGTGGGTGGATCCAGAATCAAATAAAACATTTGCTACTTTAGAGTGGATGGTAAGTGTACCTTTCACCACATCGTTATCGTACTCCACATCGCTGATAGAAATTGCATGTGACTTTCCTTTGTCTTTAGCTTTAAGAGTTTGTTGACGTCGACCATCATCATCAACCCTTGGATTTGGGCATTGATTGGCATAATGCCCCATCTCCTTGCACTTGAAACATTGAAGTGTTGTAGGTTCATTCTGTGTATCCCTTCCTTTGTTTGCGTCATTAGACATCTTCTTCCCATTATCACGGCATTCAAATGCCCGATGACCTTCCTTTCCACATTTAAAACATTTACTTGTCCCTTTAAGACAACTCCCTCCATGTTTCTTTCCACACTTTGAGCATAAGGAAAATCTCATCTTCTTTTCTGTGTGCTCTTTAGATTTTTCTTTGAATTCCATCTTCCTCTTCTTATCAAACCCATGTGACTGATGGGCTACTCCAATCTCCATCTCGACTTTGAGAGCACATCGAACGATTTCCTCGTAGCTATTGAAGTCTCTTATGGCTAACGCCCTTCGAAGACTTGGTTTTAAGCCACTAAAGAATCGATCGATCTTACTCTCAGGTTGGATAATAATACCAGAAGCGTACCTTGCCAGTCTGGTAAAATTTGCTTCATAGGTACCAACAGATTCATCATCCCTTTGCTTCAGTTCAAGAAACTCTTTCTCCATCTTTGTTCGGAGAATACGAGGGAAGTACTTATTGAAAAATAAGTTCTTGAACTCGTCCCATTCCATAGACTCAATTTCATCCCTTTGCCTCGTATTCTTAACAAGATTCCACCATTGATCAGCATCTCCTTCCAAACGATACACTGCTAGGATGACTTTATCATGCTCAGAACATTGAAGAACTGAAAATAACTTTTCAGTAGTACTAATCCATTGTTCAGCAACTAATGGATCAGTAGACCCGCTGAAAGAAGGTGGACGCTGCCTCATGAAGGATTCAACAGAATGTTGCTCCCTCCTTTGCTCGTTTGGAAATCCTGCATGATTCATAGCTTGAGAAAGTTGTGTGAGCATGGCTACAAGATTTTGCATTCCAGCTCCCATATCGTTTGGTTGCTCAGGGGGACAATCATTGCATTGCCCATCGCATTCCGCATTAACACGGTTCCTTCGGGTTCCAGCCATTGACTAAAACCAAGAAGAATAGTGTGAGCAACACTAATTATAATAGGAAACCACATAATTCAAGAATAAAATTTTCATGCTTATGGTCTTATCCTAGGTTATTCAAGGCCATTTCTAAAACACTAAGATTGTGTACTATGCTTAGACTTATCCTTAGGGTTCTTACTAAGGCTTTCACATCCTAGTTTCCAAAGGTTGACTATACCTTTCCTCTGATACCAACTATAACAACCCACACTTTACATACATTGTTAATACTTCAAAATTGAAGCACACTTATTACAACATATGACAAAACCACAAAGGACCGTATAGGTATAGTGTCTTTAGAAACTGGGAAACATAAACAACTGGTTCATAAATCTTCTACAGTGTCT
The DNA here is from genome assembly GCA_963277665.1 of Viscum album. Lineage (NCBI taxonomy): Eukaryota > Viridiplantae > Streptophyta > Magnoliopsida > Santalales > Viscaceae > Viscum > Viscum album. The sequence goes on from OY728125.1 coordinate 94,435,706, forward strand.
CCCATTTATTACATCATATCTAGGGTCCTTTTTAGCATATTCTACTTAATATCCATCTTCCTGACCTGGGGAAAATAAAACATTAAAGGGTGAGCTCAAATGCTCAGCAAAGGCAAATAAAGGAAATAAAAATCATATCATATCTTTATCAAAACCTGCAAAAGAGATCATAATATCTTAACATGGAATAAATCATAGAAGTGAAAATGAGATCCCCATAATCATAACATAAAACTTGAAACTTTGTGGCATGCACACATAATCATGGAAAATCATTTCTTGTTAGTCATGACTCATCGCCAAGACTATCTTAGTGGACAAAGTCCCTTTCTGAACCGAGTTCACTCCTCGTTTCAGTCCTGTATCACTGAACCGAAATAACCTTCCGTTCCAGCCATGTCTATCTCATGAGATATAAAATCTTTACCCAATGCATTGGAGGGAGATATAGGTCCCACCCATCTTATAATGAATCCTTTCTTATGTGTGCCACATAATCATAAAACATACATCATCGCATAACACATGAAACAAAAATGGGATTCTTGAAACATCATGACATCATAAATCAATTCATATAAGATAAAGGAATTCATAAAAATAATTCCATCACAACATGATCAAATCAATGTAATAATAGGGATAAAAACAGAACCCTTTATTATCTTAGATGGAAAATAATTTTGAAAATCACTTGAACTCCATTCTTGAGGAAAATATCCTTTCTTCTTCAAAAACATTTTTCCTTTCATAACATGTCATACAACTTTAAAATAAAAGAAGTTGATTAAAAATAAACTTGAAAACTTGTAAAGGAAGCTTCTTGGAAACAATGTTTTAAAAATCCATTCATGTCATATAAGTTAAAAAAAACATTCTTCGTACTTTTGTTGGAAAAGTCAAAAAGTACCTCGTACGACAAAAGATTCCTTTCATAGATATTAGTAAAAACTCACCGAAGGGTAAAAATGGATTTAAACAATTGTAGGTGGATTGAAATAATATTACATATTGATGAAACATGGATGTGGATGATAAAATACACCCCAGTAAATACTTACGAATAAACAATCTCGGATAAAAATGAGATTGTGATATTTCCCTTACCTTAGGTCCAATTTGCTTTGTTCGTGTCCGAAGCTCCTGTATAATGGTTTAAATAAAGTTATTGACTTATTCCAGAATCATACATATTGATATGAGATTATTAACTTCTTGTTAGTAATATTTCATTGTTACTTGTTACTCGGGTCTTTATAACTTTTTGTTCTTATGCGTGTTTTGTTGAATAAATTCTTATTCTTATCTTTAGGTTATAGATAATTCATTTCCAGAATGGTATTAGTGTAGTATATACCATATTCATTCATTCAATTCATTTATATAATCATTATGAAATGAAGATCATGTAGAACAAGTCGCATCACATCGTGGTGACGGTATTCCGTACGTACGCATGAGTGATGATATCATTCCTATGATCGTGGAATTGTATTGGAGTATATATATTATTTCAGTATCAATATTACTTCATAATAATCATATTTAGTTACTCATTACACCATTATAACCATCCTTGTAAGGTGATGGTGGAAAATAGATTACACCACGGCGTGGAGATGGTATTCCGTACGTACGCACGCGTGGTGATTTCATTTTTCCGTAGGATGGATAGAAGGTGAAATAGGGTTGTTTAATATTTATAATAACATATAAGTATGTAATTAATACTGATGTTATTACTTTATCATGAAACAACTAAATAAGAAGAAGTTGAAGAAGAAAGAAATTGAAAAGATCGGTAATGGATATTACCTCTTCTTTGGAACGCCTCTTTGAATCCTCCACTTAAGGAACTAAGATTGGTCTTTGGAGAAGACCAGGACCTCTAGGATTATTCTAGGGAAGTGGATAGGAGAAAATGTCAGGGGTTGGCCGAGCTTGAGTGCTCAAATTGGTGTGAGGAGGAGGGGGAGGAGGTGCCCTTTTATAAGGGAGGAGAGGGGCACCTTAGGAATATCTCAAAATATTATTTTATATTAAAGTCAAAATCGATTTATAATGGTTCCAAAGGGTCTTATTTCGAAGCTAAAGTGGGTATGGGTCGAAATCCTATCAACCAATAGGATTTAGACAAGTTTAGGGTATTATTTTAACCTTATCAATTAGATTTCACTCTAAGTTAAATAATTTAACTTTTACCATGTCTTTTTGTTTTCTTTCACTATATGGTTAATACACTTACTATAACATGCCAAACGAACCCCAAATTGTTTATTATTAATATATATATCCTTATCTAAGTCATTTGGCCGAACCTTAGATTTTTAGGAATAAAATAACAATTAATAATATAATATTTGATTTAAAAACTATTTTGTGTCAATTTTGACACTATTTGATATATGATTTTTGTGAAAGTCACAACAGAATTATATGTTCGAACCAAGTTGATTAAATCAATACTCATATATCATAGTAACCTAGAAAATTAGTGGAATTCATAAAAAGTCTCAAATTACATTTATTTTGGTATTTATATTATCAATTTTGTCAATATTTCATTAATAAGATAATTACTGCATCATCTTTGTGTCATAAATAAATTAAATTATATGATGTCTAAAAATTACAAATAAAATACCATCATGTAGGAAATCGTTTTATCTTTCTAATGAATATTTACAATCGAATTTATCTTATGTATAACCTTATATTAAAAATGATTTACTTATTAAACTTTGATTTTAACTATTTTAACCCTTCTTTAAATAAATTAATAATAAATGTCCTAATCTAATCCAAGTGGGCCTAAATGGTCATATTTTATTCCTAAGTATGTTTTTGGTCGAATTACACTTGTCCAATAGAATTAGGACATGTGTTAGGGTAATATTAATATCATATTTACCCTTAGTTACCCTATTTACTATTAACCGCGGTAAAAATAGTAAAAAGTTACTATTCACCAAAAAATTATTTTCATCTCATTGAATCACATTTTAGTCCTTGATATTAACCGTGTCTCTCGGATTTTTGAAATTCCATTCACAGAAGCGGTAAAATTAAGTTTTATGCAAAATTCAGTTTTTAACCTACCACTTAGTGGTTTCACTATTCATCAAAAATTGAAAGTTTTCAGAAAAATACCAAAATTTCACCCTAGGATAATTTCGATATTCTGAGTCCAAAAATGAAGTCCATTTTGAAAAATAAAATTTATAAAATTTCAAAAAGTGGTTATTACTATTCATAACGGCTAGTTTTAATAGCATATTGTTGTTTAGTGAAACTCGGTATTGCGTACGACGCAAGCTATCGAGGAAGGTCGCGATTGCGTGTAAAGCAAGCCAAGCAAGTGTTGTGTAGAAAAAGATTCCTTTGATGATTTATATAACATAAAAGTCTCGGGTGTTACAAGCAATGTCGGATTTTTTTTGCGACGCTTGCCAAATACTCCGACATCATTCCCGTCAGCCCGCTATCATGGAGACATTTGCCACATGAGGTCAAGGATAGAGCTTGGGCAGAGATATGGGTAAAAAAATCTGTTCTATTTAATGCCATGAATTATTTTTGTATTTATATGAATTAATATTTTGATTTCAACGTCAATTTAATTTTCCCAATGGTGAGGGTGCACGATCGGAACATTTAAAGGATTTAGGCGAGCTTTGAAGACCCTAAAAGCATCATTTGTATATTGGCTGGGTTTCTAGAGTTGGCACTAAGTTAGATGCAGTACCAGTGGTGGATGATTGTCCTATAGAGCAGTATCGTCAGATGATTACTCATTGGACGGGTACCCAATTTAAGGTATTAATAACATTTGAGGTATTTAAATAATAATTTTCATGTTTTTCATTAATACTATTCGTTTAATTTTTTAATTTTATTTAGGAATTATCTGGAAAAAAAAATTGACGCAAAAAAATACCTCCACACACTGGGACGCACTACAATGCCTGATCATGAGAGGAAGCAGGTATGACAATTGTTTATATGTTTTCTTTACGACTTACAATTTCTTTTGTTTCTTCAATTTTTTAATAGTTTGCTAAAGTTTTCATATAACTTTAGTTTTCAATGTCATTGTAGAGGAAAATACAAAATATTGAAGGACGTGTGCCTCGAGAAAAACTGTTTTCTCGAGTAGACGGAAAAAGGATGGAAATGTCGTCAACGAAGTGACTCAGCAGTAGATTGTACGTTTTAATCTGTTGAATTTATTTTTTAATATCTATTTTGTAACTTAATGATATATTTATATTTGTAACAGGCTACCTTAGAGGCCCTCAATGCCCAAGAACCAGAAACGTTTGGGCTAACAGATCACTTATATCAGGTGTTGGGAGAGGAGCATTCTGACAGAGTACGCTGCCGACCTAGGATAGCCCCGACGAGGTATTGGCCCTCCTCAGGTATGAGCTATAGTGCCACCGAGGTGCAGCAAGTTATGGCACAGGCAGAACAGGCTGAGAAAATGCCCATAGAGATGGCAGAACAGTCTGCTAGGGAAAACAGTGCGTTTATGAAATTTATTGAAGTTCTACGTCTTACACTTCCAGCAGAGGCCAGCCCACCTTTTGATGAGTATATGTCGTCGATACGTTCTATATATGGTGCATTAGGTGGAAGTTCTAGTGGTGTTCAGGATGATGTACATCTTGACGATGTTGATGGCGAGGAGTCTGATGCGGAAGAGGAGGGAGAGGAGGAGGGTGAGGCGGGTGACAAGGGCGAGGAGGAGGGAGAGGACGAGGAGGAAGGAGAGGGCGAGGACAATGATTGGGACGAGGACGAGGGTGATGATGATGATGGTAATGATGGTGATGTTGATGTGGAAAAAGAAGATCCATTACATTTTTTACTAATATTACTGAGATTTGATATTTAATCTATTCTAGTTGCTGGTTTTATCTAGACTCGTAGCATAGTATTGGAGTTGATTTATTTTTATATATTATATATTTTTATGGATGTTGTTGTCTTTTAGTGGTTGTGTGTTTGGGAACCCCCCTCTTTCCTAGACCCTGGAAAACCCCCCACACTCCTCCCTGGACCCCAGACAGCCCCGCCAGACCGCCCCCCAGACAGCCCCCCGGACAGCCCCCCCACCCTCCTCCCTGGACCCCGGACGACCCCCCGGATAGCCCCCCAGACATCCCCCGGACAGCCCCACCACCCTCTACCTTGGACCCCTGAAAACCCCCCGAACAGCCCCCGAACAGCCCCCCCCCCCCCCCAAACAGCCCCCCGGACAGCCCCCCGGACAGCCCCCCATACAGCACCCCCACCCTCCTCCTTGGACCTTGGACAACCCCCCGAACACCCCCTGGAAAGCCCCCCACACAGCCCCCCACCCTCCTCCCTGGACCCCAGACAGACCCCTGGACAGCCCCCCGGACAGCCTCCCAGACATCCCCCCAGACAGCCCCCCCACACTCTTCCATGGACCCCGAACAACCCCCCGCACAGAGGATTCTCATAAAATGGAGAACATTTTAAGTACATACCGAAAACTGACCAAACACATTCAGATTGTGTTGATACATTATAACAATGATTCATGGGTCATATGTGACGTGTACGAGTCAACCTCGCCTCAATCTGAGGCGCGGTGTGGCTTCCACCACTCAAAGTGTCTGTCTTTTGTTTCAAAATGACATCATTTGAAGTGAAAAACATCAACTAGCATACGGAAAACTGACCAAACGCATTCGAATTGTATCGAAACTTTAGAAAAATGATACATGGGTCATATGTGACGTGTACGAGTCAACCCCGCCTTAATCTGAGACACGGTGTGGTCGGAATCACTCTAAGTGGCTCTCTTTTGCTTAAAATAGACAACAATTTAAGTACATATGGAAAACTGACAAAACGCATTTGGTTTCCATTGAACCATTAGAAGAACGATCCATGGGTCATATGTGACATGTACAAGTCCACTCCGCCTCAATCCGAGGCGCGGTGTGGCCGGCACCACTCAAAGTGTCTGCCTTTTGTTTCAAAAGTACGTCATTTTAATTGAAAAACATCAACTGGCATTTGGAAAACCGAACAAACGCATTCGGATTGTGTCAATACATTAGCACAACGATCCGTGGGTCATATCTGATGTGTATGAGTCAACCCTGCCTCAATCTGAGGTGGGGTGTGGCCGCCACCACTCAAAGTGTCTGCCTTTTGTTTCAAAAGGACATAATTTGAAATGAAAAACATCAACTGGCATACGGAAAACCAACCAAACGCATTCAGATTGTGTCGATACATTAGCACAACGATCCATTGGCCATATTTGATGTGTACGAGTCAACACCGCCTTAATCTGAGGCACAGTGTGGGTGGAATCACTCTAAGTGGATATCATTAGCTTAAAATGGACAACAATTTAAGTACATACGGAAAACCGACCAAACGCATTTAGTTTCCATTGAAACTTTTGGAGAACGATCCATGGGTCATATGTGACATGTACGAGTCAACGCCGACTCAATCTGAGGCACGGTGTGGCCGACACCACTCAAAGTGTCTGCCTTTTGTTTCAAAAGTACGTCATTTTAATTGAAAAACATCAACTGGAATACGGAAAACCGACCAAACGCATTTGGAGTGTGTCGATACATTAGCAAAACAATCCATGGGTCATGTGTGATGTGTACGAGTCAACCCCGCCTCAATATGAGGCGCGGTGTGGCCGCCACCACTCAAAGTGTCTTCCTTTTGTTTCAAAAGGACGTCATTTTAATTGAAAAACATCAACTGGCAAATGGAAAACTGACCAAACGCATTCCGATTGTGTCGATACATTAGAAAAATGATCCATGGGTCATATGTGACGTGTACGAGTCATCCCCGCCTCAATTCGTGGCGCGGTGTGGCTGCCACCACTCAAAGTGTCTGTCTTTTGTTTCAAAAGGACGTCATTTGAAGTGAAAAACATCAAATGGCATACGGAAAACTGACCAAATGCATTCGTATTGTGTCGATACTTTAGAACAACGATCCATGGGACATATGTGACGTGTATGAGTCAACCCTGCCTTAATCTGAGGCACGGTGTGGCCGGAATCACTCTATGTGGCTCTCTTTTTCTTAAAATGGACAACTATTTAAGTACATACGGAAAACAGACCAAATGCATTCGGTTTCCATTGAAACATTACGAAAACGATCCATGGGTCATATGTGACGTGTACGAGTCAACGCCGCCTCAATCCAACGGGCGGTGTGGCCGGCACCACTCAAAGTGTCTTCCTTTTGTTTCAAAAGTACGTCATTTTAATTGAAAAGCATCAACTGGCATATGGAAAACCGACCAAACACATTCGGATTGTGTCGATACATTAGCACAACGATCCATGGGTAATATGTGACGTGTACGAGTCAACCCCACCTCAATCTGAGGCACGGTGTGGCCGCCACCACTCAATGTGTCTGCCTTTTCTTTCAAAAGAACGTCATTTTAATTGAAAAACATCAACTGGAATACGGAAAACCGACAAATGCATACGGATTGTGTCGATACATTAGCACAATGATCCCTAGGTCATATGTGACGTGTACGAGTCAACCCCGCCTTAATCTGAGGTATGGTGTGGCCAATATCACTCTAAGTGGCTCTCTTTTTCTTAAAATGGACAACAATTTAAGTACATACGGAAAACCAACCAAACACATTCAGTTTCTATCGAAACATTAGGATAACGATCCATGGGTCATATGTGACGTGTACGAGTTAATTCCGCCTCTATCTGAGGCACGGTGTGGCCTACACCACTCAAAGTGTCTGCCTTTTGTTTCAAAAGTACGTCATTTTAATTGAAAAACATCAAATGGCATACGGAAAACCGACCAAACGCATTCGGATTGTGTCGATACATTAGAACAATGATCCATGGGTCATATGTGATGTGTACGAGTCATCCTTGCCTCAATCCAAGGCGCGGTGTGGCCGACACAACTCAAAGTTTCTACCTTTTGTTTCAAAATGACGTAATTTTAATTGAAAAACATCAACTAGCATACGGAAAACCGACCAAACGCATTAGAATTGTGTCGATACATTAGCGCAATGATCCATGGGTCATATGTGACGCGTATGAGTCAGCCCCGCCTCAATCTGAGGTGTGGTGTGGCCGCCACCACTCAAAGTGTCCGTCTTTCGTTTCAAAAGGACGTCATTTGAAGTGAAAAACATCAACTGGCAAACGTAAAACAGAACAAACACATTCATATTGTGTCGATGCTTTAGCACAACGATCCATGGGTCATATGTGACGTGTACGAGTCAACCCCACCTTAATCTGAGGAACGGTGTGGCCTGAATCACTCTACGTGTCTCTCTTTTTCTTATAATGGACAACAATTTAGGTACATACGGAAAACCGACCGAATGCATTCGGTTTCCATTAAAACATTAGGATAACGATCCATGGGTCATATGTGATGTGTACGATTCAACTCTTCCTCAATCTAAGGTGCGGTGTGGCCGGCACTACTCAAAGTGTCTGCCTTTTGTTTCAAAAGTTCATCATTTTAATTGAAAAACATCAACTAGCATACGGAAAACTGACCAAATGCATTCAGATTGTGTTGATACATTAGCACAACAATCCATGGGTCATATGTGAAGTGCACGAGTCAACCCCGCCTCCATCCGAGGAAAGGTGTGGCCGCCACCACTCCAAGTGTCTTTCTTTTGTTTCAAAAGGACATAATTTGATGTGAAAAACATCAACTGGCATACGGAAAACCAACCAAACGCATTTGGATTGTGTCGATACATTATCACAACGATCCATGGGTCATATGTGATGTGTATGAGTCAACCCCACCTTAATCTGAGGCACGGTGTGGCCGGAATCACTCTAAGTGGCTCTCTTTTGCTTAAAATGGACAACAATTTAAGTACATGCGGAAAACCGACCAAACACATTCAGTTTCCATTGAAACTTTAGGAGAACGATCCATGGGTCATATGTGACGTGTAAAAGTCAATTCCGCCTCAATCCGAGGTGCGGTGTGGCCGGAACCACTCAATGTGTCTTCCTTTTATTTCAAAAGTACGCCATTTTAATTGAAAAACATCAACTGGAATACAGAAAACCAACCAAACGCATTAGGATTGTGTCGATACATTAGTACAACGATCCATGGGTCATATGTGACATGTACGAGTCAACCCCACCTCAATCCGAGGAGTAGTGTGGCCGGTAGTACTCCAGGTGTATGTATAATGTTTAAAATTGACATTATTTCAGGTAAAATTATATGGTATACAAAAAACCGATCAAATTATGAATTGACTTACGGATTCTACATATAATTTTCAGCTAAATTTTAAATTGAATTCTAAATGAATTATGTATGTTTATAATTACGTTATTAATTCTAATTTAATTATGGATGTGTATAGTTCCACCATTATATGTTAAATGTGTATGAATTTGTTCTCTATATGTAAGTGTTAGTTGGTTATTTTATGTACAATAATTGTATATGGATGTGTTATTTTATTGCAGGTACAATAATTGGATTGAACTGGTGGGAAAATTGGAGAGCTGGTTGCAAATTGGAGCTGCTGTGAAAATTGCAGAACTGCTGTGCAATTTTCCCAGTAGAGGCTATGCCAACGGTTCAAAACCATTGGCATAGAATGTCTAGGTTTTTTTACCAATGGTTCTTAAAACCGTTGGTAAAACACTTTTCCCAATGGTTCTAAACTGTTGGGAATGCATAGATTTGGGTTTTTTCCAACGGTTTTGAAAACCGTTGGGAAATACATGGTACTTTTCAGCACTTTATCCCAACGGTTTACAACCGTTGGTATAAATTTTTCCCAATGGTTTTCCAGAACCATTGAGATAGGGTAATTTTTCTCCACCCTATCCCAACGGTTCACTGTAAACCGTTGGGAAAAGTTTTTCCTAACGGCTTACTTCCCTACGGTTCTGCAGCCTTTGCCAACGGTTCTAAACCGTTGGGAAATCCTATATTTCTAGTAGTGATCATTTCTCAGATATGTTCCATCATAATTCCTATATGATGTTGGTATCATGTGAGGATTCATCTACATCCTTGAGGTAGGTGGTCTCATTGTTTTCCCTTTGAGTTTCATCACTTCGTAGCTATGTCGTTGTTCCACATGCTATCTTTCTCTGAGAATTATCTTTTATTTGGCTTCATTATATCATATTGTTCCTTACACCTTCATAAATTTCTGTTCACCCTTATGTAGTGAATTATAGGTGGTTGGAAAAATTTATGGACATGACATGGGTGTTTCATGTCAAAAATCCCTTTATGGTTGAATGTGTTTATGCTTGTTTTTCCTATTAAGCATTCGTCTTATCTTGTAAATTTAATTTCCCTTATAATATTAATTCATTGTTGAACTAAGGGTATAACCCATGCGGCTGGTCATCTTAGAATTGTAATCACCCTTCTACGAAATTCCCTCAATAAGCATGTATCCTTTATAAAGACCATTGAGCCGCTTCATTGTAATTACCATGCTTTATTAAATTGAATGGGTTGAAATTAGGTAAATAGGATTATGCATTATTATTTCCCATATTGAAATGAATTTTATAAATTAAATGGAAGGACATATAATGGTTACATGACCACACATTTTTACTTTGAATCAATTTAATTAAATGAATTGTGAAGCCTCTTTTATATTGAGCATGATTATGGAGATTTATAGGAGGTAATGAATCATAAATAATATTATAAACATAAAAACTCCTTTATATAGGCCTTGATATGATGGTAAGGGGTTGTTGATCATGGAGGTGTCACGCTCCCTTCCATTGGGTGTTGAGCATAGTGTCTCGCATCATTAAAACTGTTAGGACGGTAGGATTTATGTGCCATGTTATCTTAATCGAGTGTTTGTATGAAGTCTCATGCACCATCCCATGTTTCACGCATGATCTCTCACATAGTTATTGGGATGTTGGGAATATACCGTATTGGTTGATCATATATTCTCATTAGATTGGTCATGAATGTTTGAGTTATTCCCTAGTCCAGCCGATAACTAGTATTCCATCTATATAACCACATACCTCTACAAGTATGTGGTTCATATAGGTGGATGAAATATATAATTAAACTATATGTATATTATGACTATATATAGAGAGTGAAATATTAATAAATTTTTCTCATTAATGAGCTAACGTAGATAGAACTACCAGGTGACCTTTAGGAACCTAAGAGAGAACGTTATTTATTTCAAAATTTTTTACTATTCTAATATTACATGGAAACTGCATAGTTATGATCACATCATAGATTACACATACAGAACATTGGTGGTGGCCTATTGAGATTTTATCTCACACCCTACTCACACTGCATTTGGTACCCAATAGGATTATATATCTGCCTTTTTGGAAGGGAAAGCGCCCTTCTACATGTTGTTGATATGTGTAGATTATTAATGTATCATAGGAGTAGAGGACTGAAAATTTGCTCGAGATGATAGTGGATTTGTTGTTTTTTATTCTTGTACTTTTTATATCTTGTTAGTATGTTGGTTCCCATGGTCCCATTTTCTTTATATATCATCATTGAATGCCTCATTTATTGACACCACCATAACGGATTTTCATAATATTATCATTGGTTCAGTGCTATTTATATTCTTTCACTGGTTTTTTATTTATTTTCTTTGTCTAGATATTCTTATATTAATATTCTAAATGGTTGGAAATATCCATTATTCCACTCTAATAAGAGGGTACACTATCCCCACGATATCACCTTCACACTCTTCCTACTATTAAATAGACTCCAACATATGGGGAATCACACTTGAGGCCCTGTGACCCACCATATCAGGGCATGGGTTACGTTGACATCATTTCGGGATGTTGTATCACCTACGTTATTTCCAAAAGTATAACCCAAACTGTATACTAACATCAACGGAAGATACAAAAAACAAACTCTTATATCCCGTTGTGAATAATCATACAAGATTTCCAGGTACACTAATACCTGATCCAACTATAATATAGCCCGAATGGAATTCCAAATCCCCATAGTTTGGTGACTATCACATGGAATCATAAAAAAATAACAAGTTAATTATTTTTTCGAAAAAGAAAGAAAGAAAAATGATACATGTCATAATACTCAAACCACCACAAGAAGAATGTAACATAACTAAAAAGGTATCCAAACCCCAAACAATACATCATCAAGTAAACTGACGTCTAAAAAAATAAAAACACTAACATTCCCATTGTAATAGGTGGATCACATATCCACCTATCACCTACATATCTCTGAGTCCCAAGGATGAAGAACATCAACAACCTCTATGTGGAACATTCCCTTTTCTTAGGCATGGAATAAAAAAATCTATAAATTTATAATGAAATGGTAGAGTGTGAGATAAATACTCTAGTATATTCTAACCAAGTGTTCCATAACTAATACCATAATAATTAAAATTAATTATTTATATTTAGATAATACATGGAATTAATTAGAATATACATATTCTCAATAAAACATTCTTTCATAATCAAAAGGATTTATGATTAATTATACAATTATTAAAATGAGTATTTTATATTATATATTTATATAAAGAAGTTGGAAGGAATATCCTTGAATTATTATCATAATTATACACTAAATATAGAGGATTTCATGTGCATAAATCAATCAATCAATCAATTATAGGGAAATCTGTAACACCCCATGATTTCATAGTATGTTATTTCTTCAATGTAATTCAATACCTTGCATTACACACAACACTGAGTTCAAGCACACCACGACTTACCTGGCTAGCCATTCAAAAGCGGTTATAAATAGTATTAATTGAATTTTTAAATGATATATAATCCCTATAATTTTAGAACCAATATTATGAGTTTCTCAGACTTAATTTGAGAACAAATTCATTTTTTCAGATTAAAGTATTTTTTTAAATGTAATTTTACCCCCTTTTAAGGGAGAACCTTTTATAAATCCTATATTTGACACTTTTATATATTAAATTTGACAAAATAAACATCTTCTTTAGAATCGGGACACAAATTTTTTTTTTGATAAACTTTTGGTTCTTTTTTGATTACATTTGTATTTGGGTGAATAGTGAAAATTACTAAATTTTAACTAAAAACAAACTAATGATAATAATTTATAGTGGTAAACTATACATATAAATAGTTTGGAAGAATAATTAGATAATATTCTCACCATTTAATCCAATTTAGGTCATTGGAATTAATTTCAATTTGAAATTGGTCATAAACAAGTGTCAATCTTTGGGTAGTTATTATTTTTCAAAAATACGCTTTTGGGTTATGAAAATGAGAATTAATTTTAAATTAATAAATGAAATTTATATATTTTAAATTTCATAAAATTGAATTCATTTATGAATTCAGAATATCGAAATTATATTAGGGTGAATTTTTGGTATCATTCTGAAAACATTCAATTTTTGATGAATAGTCAAAAACACTGCGTTATTGGTTAAAACCGACTTTTCATTTAAATAATTATTTATTTTATTTAAATTTATTTTAGGTCAAAATATATACATAATAAATATATATGTTCAATGTAATTCATTTGAGTCATTTTTTAATAATATTATATATATAAAATTTTATTAAACTTTTCACCGTCTTTTAACCACCTCCAAGGAGAATTTGCAAATTCACATAAAACATAATTTTACCGCTTATGTGAGTGGAATTTCAAAAATCCTAGAGACATGGTTGATATCATTAAGAAAATTGTGGTTCAATAAGTTGAAATTTTTTATTGGTGAATAGTAATTTTTTTCTTTTATTTATCACGGTTGAAAGTAAATAGGGTAATTATGGGAAAAATGATATCATTATTACCCTAAAACATTTCCTAATTCTATTGGATAAGTGTTATTCGACCAAAAACAACCTTAGGAATAAAATATGATCATTTTGGTCCACATGGATTAGATTAGTAAATTTATTATTATTTTATTTAAGGAGTTAAAATTGATAAAATCAATGTTTAATAATTAAACCATTATTAATATAGGGTTACACACAATATAAATTAGACTATAAATATTAAATAGAAATATAAAAAGACTTCCTATATCATATTATTTTATTTATAATTTTTAGACTTAAAATAAATTAACTTATTTATGACACAATGATGATGCAGTAATTACCTTATTAATGAAATATTAAAATAATTAATTTTATAAACAACCAAATATATGTAATTTGAGACTTTTTTTATTAAAATAATTTTATAGGTTAATATGACATGTTAGGGTTGAGTAAATTAATTTTTTTGAAGTAATAATTCTTATATAAAAATTTCAAAAGAAATACAAAATAGTGTCAAAATTGACATAAAATAGTTTTTAAAACAAATATTATATTATTAATTGGTATTCAATTCCTAAAAATCTATGGTTCATGAAAATGGATTAAATAATTTTATATATGTCATTAATGAACCATTTGGGGTTCTCTTGTAAGTTTATAGTATGTTTATTATCCATATAATATAAAAATACAAAGAGACCTGATAAATGTCAAACTATTTAACTAAGAGTTAAATCTAAAAAATAATGTTAGTATAGAGACCCAAAACTATCTAAAACCTATTCGTTGAGTGATTTTTGACCCATACCCAACTTATCATTTTCATAATTAATTTTTTTTCTATTAAAAACTGAAAATGTTTTTATAATAAAATGATATTTTATGTTTTTCCTAAGGTTCCCCTCACCCCTGTTATAAAAAGGCACTTTCCCTTATATCAAATTTACACCTCCAAATCAATTTGTATCGGCGTACCCCTGCCCAAATATCCTCCCAAAGTTCCTCCTTTCATCATAGAGGCCTTCCTCTGTTCATAAAGCCAACATAAGTATTCTTGGTGATCAAATTCAAAGGAAGATCCCGAATAAGAGGTAAATATTTCATCACCACTTTCAAGTTATTTTCTTTATCCACTTCCTCTTTCTTTGTTGTTTACATTATAAAATAATAACTACAGAATATTCTATATAATATGATGTTATTCTAAAAAATGTACAACCATATTCATTATTCTATCCATCCTATAAATGACAAAGTCACCAAACGTGTGTACGTACGGATTACTGTCTCCACGTCGTGGTGTAGTTTGTTATTCAAACACTAAATTATTTAGATTGATATAATAATAAGTATAAATGATTTAAATAAAAAATATAACATGTTAATGATTATGTATATATGATATTCCATCCAATTAAATACTATTTCTCCATCAATATAATGATATTTTTGCTCATGTGTACGTACGGATTTCCCTCTCAACGACGCAATGAGATTCATTTCCACATTCACCATTTAAAGATGATTATAATATATATATCATTAATAAGAATGTAATATATAACATAATAATTCTACTATATATATATATGTAATTTCATATATCTTATTCACTTAGTTCTGTTCAATAAGATATTAAAATGAAAACTACGTTTATGCATACGTACGGACTACCGTCTCTATAAACGGCGTTTTCCATTTCATATATATGTCTATTATACATATTTATATTATAAATATATATGATATATAAATCATGTTTTATATTCTTGAATTATTTAAATATTTATCTAAGTGATACACTCAAGAGTAACAGGTTAAAATACGTATGATAAAGAAAGCAATTATTACCCAAAATGTTAATTTAACATGGAAATTATTATTAAATGGGTAGTATAATGTCATAAATGAATCATGTATGATATTATAAATATTAATATGGTTCTAGTATAATTTAATAACATAATAAGGTCTTAATAAATGAGGTTAAACATACCCTTTTCTAAATGAATGTGCAAGGTAAGGGTTAATTTCACAATCACTTTATTATCCGAGGTTGTTTTTACATAACTATCTAAGAGGACTTATTTATTATCCATGCCCATGTTTCATAAAATAGTACTCGAAGGGATAATTTTTAAGGTAATTTTTACCAAAACCTCATTTTAAATGTTTTAATTATTTATTTATCTAAACCATTCTAATTAATGTCCATGTTTTCAAAATTGTTTTATGGATTTATTTAAATGGGCATTAATGTTTTAAAATGTTAATTACTTTAAAAAGATTCAAAGTGGTATCAGAAACTTTGATTCAAAAAATTCATTAAATGTCTTTCTTTCTAAATTGTGTGACTTTTAAATGTTTTCATGAAAAAGGGATATTCTTTTCAAAGAGTTTAACAAATCATTTCCGTCAATGTCAAGATTCATTAATGGAATTTAAACTTGATTGAAGTTGATTTATTATGATACAAATATTCCATATTGTATTGATGTTTTTTTCATTTGTTTGACTGTGGATGTGTTATTTTTATACCATTAATGTTTTATGGATAATGTGTTGACATTTCATATGCCAATTTTAATACGGAAGTTTATGTTATATTTAATACTTTTCATCAGAGGAATGCATTGGACTTAGTAAGTGATGGGTGGAGCCCTCTGTAGCTCTTTGATGCATCGGTAGGTCTCATGAGACAAAATTGTGTCTTGGCACACGACATTGAAAAAATATTATTTTTAGTCTTGGCACAAGGCCTTGACTATGTGGTTATGATGTCTGGCATAATGCATTCCATCATTATGAAAGTGGATATTGATATTGCATGTGATTATTCGACTATTAGAATATCAATGTGAATAAATAAATGGAATTATTTTATTTAATCTTTTCCATATTATTCTGAAGTTTACGTTTCAAAGGCTTTTTTTTATTCATATACATTGCCTTAAATGTTTATGATTATTTATGAAAGTTTCCACTAAATTGTTATCCTTACTCAGCATCTGAGCTCACCCCTTTCTATGTTTTAATTTTCCCAGGATTCCAAGAAGTGTATTATTGTTTAAGAAACAGGGTTAAGCTAGGGGATTAATGTAATTCTCAAAGGATCATTTATGTTGTGTTTTATTTTCTAATGTGTAATTTATCGTCCATGTGTCAAATCTATTTTCTAAGACTCCTAAACTGATCTATATATCAGGAATAGATTCATTGTAATCATGCCAATGTATTAAAATAATGCCCATACTCTGGGATTTTGGGTTCAGGGCATTACAAAATCAATCATTCAAAATCAATTCAAAATACAATTTCATAATTTTAGTTTCCAGGATTCCTTTTACATATGAAAATTAAATTAAATTTTTTCATCATTTCCGTAATTTTCAAATATTATATAAATTCCATTAATTCATCTCAAGGTTCAACATCAAATAATTTCATCAAATCAATTTTCAATATAATCCCACAAATTTTCTCAAATCCTCTCATAAATTTCAATTCCATTGAAATTGGGGGTGGGGTCCAAATAATCATTCCCTTTTCAAAATAAAATATCAATCATCTCATATAAGATTGTTTTTATAGACTAAAATTAAATTTCAAATCATTCATTCAATTAATGGTTTCAATTTTGCGGTAATTTCATATAGAACAACATACTATTATTCAACGACAAAATCATAACCTATAATGGGAAATGAAAATAAATATCGATGGAAATGGAGATCGAAAAAGAAAATCTTAAATAAAAAATCATCATAATCTAAATCTAAATCAATTAGAAAATATGTGATCTTATCATTGTAAAATTAGAGTAGTATTGAGATGGAGAAAACCATAATGAGGAAACAACCTTCAGATTAAATTCCAGAACGAGATGCCCATAAGGGAATGAATCCAATTAAAATATCATGGTGTAGCCCTATGAGATTGAGATCAGGGGTTTCATGAAAAAATAAATGGTTTTAGGCTACAGTTCCTAGAAACTCACTACATATGAGTAATTCACATCGTGAATCTTTTTTTCAGGATGTGAATATCTGGAGAAGCATAAATTATGATAATGTCATCACCTAAAGTTATGAATCCCAGTCCTGACTAATTCAATTCATGAAAACAATTATCAGCATGAATATCTTTTACATCATGAAACTATGTCATGGATTTTGATGAGTGATTGATTTATATCATTAATTACATTCTAGGAATGAATCTATCTTAAAAATAGAACATTACTAGTTGTTGAAAAAAAACATAGAAAAGTCATCCAACTCAACTAGGACCAAAATATAACCCTTTAAATCAATTTTACACACTTATACTCAAACATCATTAAATCATTGAAAAATATATCCCCAAAAACTATATTAAAACAATATAAAGAAATATACAAAAGAATGTAATGTGATGTTATGTATTGTTTCATGGTTCATCACTCATATGTCACTATATATGTTTGATCACTTAATACTACATGTTATTATATTATTCCATGTGGATAAATTTTATTATTCTATGTTCACATTAATATATTTGTTATCCAATGATAATTTTGTGTCATATTCATATGAACTAACCCTTAATGGGATTATGATGAGTTTCCACCTTACTAGATTTTTGAGATTACCCCCTCATTATGTATCCATTCCCCATGGGATGATGATTTTTATAACATATATTGACTCCACAAGGTAGACTAGAGTATTTTGATAATGGGGAATCTATTCATAGAATTATAAAATAAGTTTCATATATAACTGATCCTTAAAGGAACTATTCTTTCATTTATTGGGATTGTGTGACTATTTTTATATAAAATGTTTAACATGAACAAATGATACAAAATAATTATATTTTTTTCTCGGGTTGTATCAGAGAATCTATTTAAATAGAGTGTTTTAAACACATGATTCGAGATTATTGATCTGGGATCCTTATAAAATTACAATAAATGTTCTATATAAATCACATTGACATCATAAGTTTTTTTTTGGAATACTATGTTTAAATTTGGTGAGGTGATATTAAGTTCTTAAACTAAGGAACTTTTCTTTGGAATAAAATGAAAAATTCATCATCTTTTTCATATTTCATTAGATTTTGTGTGTTATATGTTTGGATGAAATTAACGTTAGTTTTAATGTCATTATTATTAATCAATGGAAATGGGATAATATTATGATGATCACATTGTATGGATTCCAAATTTAGATTCCATTAATTAGGAAATGGGATATAATATTCTAACATGACTCTAGTTCTATAGTAAGAATAATGAAATGATATATCATAGATTTTTTATCTATTAACAAGATAATATATAGCTTTTTTGTGGTTGGTGATAATATTATATCATAATACAGATTTGGAATTTTAAGAGCAGCTTTATTCAATTAGTATATCACATGTTGTTTTTTATTTATCTTTAATTGATTCATCAAAATAATATGGTGTAAACATAATGTTCATAGTTATCCATGCAGACTGTAATACCCAAGACACTACTATCGCACGTAAACACTACCTATGAAAACTACTATATATTTAAAACACTAATGATACTATATTCATTAATATATTTAGAACATAAATTATATTATGAATTTAACCAAATTAACATTAGTTTCTAGATTTATATTTTTAGTATTATCATGATATTTATTTTTAGTAGTTTCTTAAATAGTTTAGTCTTAAGTGGATAATGTAAAGTATAATTAATATCAAAGCTATAATTTTTATCACATTAATAATTTATATGAAAGGATTATAAATTCATAAAAACTTATAATTGATAAAATATGTGTTTAAGGAGTATTAAAAACATTTAAATCGGAGGGGTCACTGTAGCGGTGGATGGACATGATCCTACTTGGAATCTAGAAGAACAAGGATCAAATCCGGGAAGGGGACAATTTCTTGGGTATTGTAGCAGCACTGTAGCAGGGCACTATAGCAGTATTGTTACAGCAGAGGCACTATAGCGGTGGAGGGACTATAGTGAGTACTGTAGCATTGGTGGTTCTGTAGCAGGTACTGTAACAACGTGGGTACTATAGCAGTAATGTTCACCGAGGGGTCCTTTGGGCCAAAATGGGCTTTTAAGCCTTGTATTAAGGCCATATGGTCTTTGGCAATCAGATATTTTAATCGGTCTCCCTTTACCCTGTCTAAAAAGGTCTTTTCTTGAATATAATACATTTAAAAATACTATTTTTAGTTTATAAATCCTAGGGTTATCATTTTATAAACATAAGCAATACTTTCCATTAAAAGAAACTATTTTCTATTTTTAATTAAAAATAATTTTAAAAAAATTCTTGTTGATATATTTAGAATCCAGATAATTTTTTTATAACATACCAAGTTTTATCCTAAAAATAAAATACCTTATTTATTTTTCTATACATATAATTTTTAAGAATAAATATACACTTTTAAAAAAAATGGGTTAGGTGTTACATATTCTAATGTTAATGTAGATTTTTTCATATGGAATTAAAAATTAATATACTAAATAGATTTCATATATGTAACTAGTAGGAAAAATCTATATAATAAGGGAAAAATTAAATGTACGTATGGAGAATTATTTATATAGGTTAAAACTAGTTATTATAGTAAAATAAAAATGGTATAAGTAATATATATGAGGGAAATGGATTGAAAAATGTTTAAAAAAACTTTTCTAATTGGATATATTATAGGATATTGGTATTAGTTCTTCTGAGACTCAAATAGTATTCACTAGTACCATTTGACATGTAAAAGAAGATACATCTTTATATTAAGATAAAATATTTACAAAAAATATCATTCTCATTGCTGATAAAATAGAAATCTCACCACCCCTCAATTAACAAGAAAAAATTTGGTTTTCGATGAAATTAAAAATAAATTCATTCCCCTAGATTCATATTTTACACTCTTAATATAATTTTTATAATTGATTTTCATATTCCCCGACATTCTATGAATTCCACGAAGGAAGATCCCAATTCCTCAATAGAATATTAATATTCCATAATTTTGTTGCTTTTGAAAATTACATTTGAATATTTATTTTTATAATTACAATATAAATAAAAACATATTTTTTATACTTAATTTTATTTTTCAAATGTAATAACTATAAAAACACTTTTCACTTTCCCTTAAGAAAATAAACAATGTTTGTGTGTGTGTGAAGACTACCACCTCCTGATTAATATAGTTACATTTTACTTTATCATAATACAAGGGTAGACTTAATATATAATTTAATAAATAATTGTATTATATATATATATATATATAATATTTTATATTCTAAAAGTATAAAAAATATATTTTCAATTTATCCATTTTTACTGAATAAGAAGCCACAAGGCATGTATATGTAAAGACTAGAACCTCTGTGGACTGACTGAATGGCCTAAAGGCCTACATTTTTCATTGATTTTTATAACCCCATTTTAAGGGATGAGGGGGAACCCTTATGAGGCCCGTAGGCTCAGAGATTACATGGCCTGTAGGCTTAAGAGATCACATGACCCGAATAATTGACTTCCATTTTTTTCGTTTCATCAAATATTTTCATGGATGGTCATGAGAATGGATATAATGGATAAAAATAAAAGATATAAAATTATATAATTTCTTTAAATACAAATTTTATAACTTAATAATGCTTTTATCACCAAAAATTTGTGGTAAATTCAACTGTCTAAAAGAGTTTTCTAAGAGGAAACAATTATATCATTGTACATTGTAATAAAATTTTATAAGTTTTATTATTCTTATAATTATTTTTATTTCGGATATAAAAACCCAATAAACACTAAATAAGGTCATTATGAACCTAAATTAATGATATTACAACTAAATATCATCTCATCCATCAATTAATTATGGTATATTTTTATTTTGGTTCCTTTAACCACCCACTTGAAAAATGTTGTGAATTTATAAGATGGGTGACTATGGGAATTTAATACCTTATAATATTTGATATAAATAAGTAAATAATGATTCTATTTTATCTCTATAATATTTCAATTGATTTTGAACTCATTATATAAGATATCAATGTTAATTTGGTAATAATATTTTAAACATGCTCATCACCGATTTCTTGTTTAGGGGCTCAAAACTTTACTGACCAAAAATGAAAATATAAAAATATAGATTATTATAAAGCAAAAAATTTAGTATCTGTTATGAACTAGGAATTATGATATATGATAAATAAGGATTAAAAACCACCTATAATTAACTAGTTAAAAATGAAAAAGATTACCCACATTCGATATTGATAATAAATAATAGTTAACTAATATACATTTATGGAATAATTATAAATGATGCTAAAAAAAGATATAGATATAAATAATGTTATTATATTGGGGATTAATATATTTTTTATAGAAGAGTTTAGACATCATTTGACAATTTGGGATTAAAGTAGGGTTACACTATCTCAAAATTCAATTCTCTAAGACCTGATTATGTTATACATCATATCATATGTATTATGGTGTACTTATCACCATTAAAATAATTTATATCATGATTATCCCATTATTAATGGTATTTAATGTTGTATTTTATATTATATACATTACATTATTTTGATTAAAATATCCTTTAATGTCATCATTATTTCTAAAGGTCCTCGGTTTTGGAATGTGATGTGTGTGTGTGTATTTACATTAATTTTAAAATATATATATGGATATTAAATAGATATTTTGAGTGTAAAATAAATCCTTACTCAACACATGATGAGTGTTATCAAGACTGCATATTTGGCTAGGCACTACTATGTGATATGATTTAGATAATTCACACTCTCTTTAAAAACCATAATAAAGGATTATCCCAATATTACATGGCCTTATACAATTGAAATCTAAGGAAATCAATTATTATATTCTATTAACAACCCAACACTTTGAATGAACCTAATCCAAAAAAATTATCTTTTTATATTTTATTATGGATCATCAAATTTCATTCAGAAAACCTCATATTTTTATGCAGATTACAGGATTCTCTCATATACATCCAAATTATTTAATTTATTAATTAACTAAAATATTAATAATATGTATACATGTTATTTTAATATGGATATTTATGGATTTCTTAGGCATTTTGGTTACAAATTTTTTAGTTTATCCATTCCTTTATATGATGCAACTGTTTGAATTAATTTCTGAGTGGTGGGTCTTAGTATGGATAGTCCCTCAATGTATTAATTAGTCTTATGAGACAGACAATATATTGTATTAGCTTATACATTACCTGTTTATGTATGATATCTTGGAACAAGGACTTGAATACATGATCATGATGTCTGACAAAAAATCATTCTATATATATGATATCATTAATTATTTTCCATATTTTTATTTCTATCATTGATATGGTATTCCAAATGTTTTGTTTATTTATGTAATTATTTTGATCATTTATTTTTGAAATATTATTTATTCCATGTGTATTATTTGATAGCTTTAATTGTTTTCTTTTCCTTACTGATCTTCTTATGTAACCCTTATTTTTTTCCTTTCAACAGGACACTAATAATTTAGAATTGTATAATTTTTAAGGATATTGTTATATATATAATAATGTTTTCAAGAAGTTTTTATGTTATATTTATGTTCTCATGTTTAATATGAAAACTAGGTAAGAATTTACTATTAAAATACTATGAAACTTTTAGTTCCTTCTTAAAATCTTTTACACTATTCCAATAATGTAATATGACTTTTAACTTTAGGTTTTTGGAAACTAGGTTATAACAGTTGTTATCATAAGATGTTTTTTAAAAACCTCAAGTACTAGATTTAAGTGAACATAGTATGATACTATAAAAATTATGGAAAACTCGTATTATTTTTTGGAATTTTATTTCAAGAAAACGGAACAGGAATTTTATTTTACAATTCAATATCTTGGGAAAATTTAATTATTATAATTTCATAGAGATGGGGAAAAATAAAAGAAATGATAACCATATAAATACCCATAGATAAAGAGAGGATGTTCCTCATAATAAATTCCACAAATCTAGAGTTTAATCTAATTATATTATTACCATATTTGGGTAGTTGACCAAGGATATGACAAATAACCTCAACTATATTGATAACCCTACAAATAAAAAACCAGGTGCAACTATTTTGGACTGCTTCCAATAAAAAAATTCATCATTCAATGGAACTAAAAATCCTTTTTATATTTTTTAAATGATCAAGTCTCAAAAAAACAAATATCTCTCATTGGTACGTAATGAGATGGAAATGGAAATCATAGGGCTATATCATCTAAATTGATACACCTCACCAACCATGTTTATTAGACCCACTAATAGATTATATCCATAATTAAATTATGGTATAAGAGTAATGGAAAACTATGTTTATTCATGTGAAGGAAAATCTAATGATAAAGGATTAACCCCTTGTATAAAATAATATTGATTTATTTTCATAGAAATTACATGTTTATCCACATGACTTGGAAGTTTAGAATTCCACTAAACTCATTATTGGTGAATTATCCATATAAAAACACCTTATTGAATGAAATATGTGGAGGTTTAAGAGTTTAAGAAACAACTGAACTATTTTTGTGATAAAAGATAAATATAATTGATTTTTTCAATATATAGAGACCAAATTTTCATTGTGATAAATAATCGTGGATCTATGAGATAGTGCATTGATTATATGCAAATCGATGCCAATATTATAAAGAATAATTATCCTTTACCTCTTACAATTAAATAGTTGATCTAAATTAAATAGATCCATAATATTTAATGATTTATCTTCACTCCGGTTATATTTTTTTATGGGTAAAGAAAGGGGTTATACCAATGATGATATTTTATATGAGATATGGACCTTATGAGTTTTTAGTAACTCCATGTGGGTTTACTATTTCCCCTTTATTATTTACATATATATTGAATAGATTATTCCAATATATTCATGATATACCTGTTGTGGTATTAATTGAATATATCTTGATATAATCTATAAGTGAAAATGTGAATGAGAATAATATGTGAATTATTCTTCATACCCTCCTGGAAATATATTATATGGGAAATTTAGAAAGTGTGAAGTTTCACTCAATAATGTTTCTTTTAATGGAAATAATATCTCACGGGATGGAATAATAGTTGATCCTCCAAATTAAATGGTATTTAATGAATTGAGTGTGATGCGAAATATAACAGATATACAATGTTTCCTTGGTTTAGTAGTTCAGTATAAACATTTTTCTCAAAATGTTTTCTTATTTTCCAAGCTATTAACCAAGTTCACATATGAAGGGGCTAAATTTACATGATATAGGGAATGAAAATTATTTTTGTTAAGATATATATAATATTTATTACAAAATTGATATTTTCTATATAGTTATAAATGTAAGGATTAGTAATATATAGGGACACATAAAAGAAAAAACTGAGATATGTTATTATTTACTGTTACACCCCATCTCCGATAACCAATAGCTGATGTTTACATTATTATGTTGGTACCTGAATCATGGGATATGACCACATCAAATTAATCAATTTATTAGTTACAAAAAAACACATACATCATTCTCATATTCCAATTCATATTTAAAAACATATATTAAGAAACATTCTTTCATCCTTGAAATCATTCATTATATCATTCATTATATCCTAGTGAATGGAAAAAATAGGTGATCTCATATTTTCAATATGGATTAAGAACATAAGATGCTATCATGACTAATTAAGGAATAATAAATATGGAAAATTTGACAATAAAAACATATTCTATTCAATCAGCAACATGATATTAATTAATATACATAAGTAATGTGAAAAAAATAACAATGACAAAAGAAAATGCATTATTATATTTTTAAATTCATAAATGTAGACATATATTGACATCCCTTCAAGGACTCATTTGTGTTATCATGAATTTTACTATAAGGGACTCTGAAAAAGGCATCATTGTTAATAATTGTCTACCTTTAAAACAAATACCGATCGAAAATGGAATGTTTGTTTTTTTCTAATGAAGCATGTTTATGCTTCACGTTTATATCTATAATGGGTCCCCGCTCATCACGTTCACATCCAATATATTCCTTATATTTATTATTAATAATAAAAGTCAATCTAAAAATTCTTTATAAGTTATTAATTATCCATATTGAATTAGGAATAGAGAATATTTACCCAATTAGTGGAATGAAATAATTAATATGATTTATAAAAAGATAGCAAATATAGAAAAGGTATACAATTGAAACATAATTATATTGATATAAATTATTCTAAAATCATCCATTATATTAAAAATATATACATGAAAGTTAAATTTATTTTCCTATGCATAGTGGAGAATGATATATAACATAATCAGATGAATTTGAATGATGTAATACTAATGTATAATTTATTATCTATAAAGGATGATAGAATACCATAAATTCCCACGATATAAATGTTTTGAAGTAAAAAAAAGCTAATATAAAATAAATTATAACTAATAAATTAAAAATAAAATACCTATATATATTTTTATAAACACAATGATATAATTCAATTTTCAAAATTCTTTTCATTGCATTAGAAAATTAATGTCATGTTCTTTTGATATCTTTTTAAATAAAAATTACCAAAATATTTCAGAAAATATTTATTTTTAAAATAAAAATTGAAACATATAAAGGATAAATAAAAAAAGATCATTGATGATGGTAGGAAAATATTGTTTTTTGTGTATGTTAAAATAAGTAATATTTTCCATCTTTTGGTAAAAGGTGTCTCATTAGAAAAATGAAAAGAAGGTTATTTTTAATAATTTTTATAAAAAGTAGAAAATTTTTATAAATTTATTTAAAAATGGTTTTTATAATATTAAAACAGTTGTGAAATAATTTTAATTAAAATATAGACATTTAAGAATAATATTTGGATTTAACACATTAAAATAATATTTTTTTAAAGAAAGGTCATTACATGTAACTTACTTATGGATTGTTGATCGAAATAGAGATGAAATGGAAAATAAATAGGTAAACCCAAAATGAAACTATATAGGAATAAAATATATGGGGTTTATATAAAGAGGATCAGAAAATTTTTCTAATGTATATATGAAAGAAAAAACCCCAAGAAATGATATTTTAATATAAATCCCATACCTTGGGCCTCAAATTTATCATACATGTTTGATCATAGTGTATAATGATTTTAGAGATACTAAATAGTTTCTTAATAGCCATTTTAATCTATATTATAATTTTTTCATGTCCCTTTCATAATTATTTGAACTTTATTCAGTATATAGTTCTTTCTTATGTTGACTCCCTAAGATTGTTGAGTTAATTTGTCTAAACTTAATTTAGTATATTATTCATAGTTAATGGTGTCCTAAAAGGATAATATAAACAATATCATGTTAATAATTTCAGGAATTATAGTTTTATTCAATATATAAATTTTCGGAAACATCCATGAAAATTCGTAATAGAATAATGAATCACATCGCTTCATAGATGTGGTAGTTTACATGTACGCATGAGAGATGTTATCATTTTATAACGGCTGGAAGCATATAAAAGGAGATGATAAATTATATTTACAAAATCATAATTAATTAATTAATAGAAAATATATTTCATTAATTCAATATTTATAATCATCAATGATAATTGGTGATGAAAAATAAATTACACTACTACATGGAGAGAGTATGCCATATGTACACACAAACGATGTTTTAATTTTCCATATAATGGAAAAAGAGGGGGAAATGGTTTTACCATATTCATATTAACATATAATTATTTTCATGAAACTATTTTAATAATTCTACTATAGATAAAATATAATTATAGTAATTAAAATATTACATAATCATTGAATTAGTCTGTTAAGACGGTGACAACTTATTTGAGAGATAACCTTTATATTTTACCTCAATACTTATTAAGATGGCCAATAGTAAGATGGTGAGACAAAGAAAAGGTGGAAGGTGGAAAGGATGGTTTTTGGGAAGGTTTTTTCAAGATAAAGGGGTTGAAGTTTGTGAATTAATGAGGATAATATGTTCCCGTTTATAATTGAGGCATGAGACAGACATAAAATATAAAAAATTATTATTACAGTATAATGTATTTTTCTTGTGCATTCTGAATCAAATATTATAATAATAAAATATTTAAATTTTATATGATAAATTAATCCAACCAATTTTGTTTAATATTTTTTGGTTATCTTCATGCCTTATCTATTTATTTTAAACCCTTTACCCATCTTACCATTAACCGGGGTGATAAACATTTTCAACGGTTACTATTTATTATGATAAAAATTAATGTTGATATTTTTTCCTAAAATTAATTATTTTTATTACCAATATCATATAAATTCTAAATTATTCAACACCTATAATTCGAGGAAATAATTTTTATTATACATTCTCAAAATTCCACAAAACATGTTTTTATAAAAATAATTCATAAAAAGGGTTTCACATAAATATAAATTATAACGTCCATTCTAATGTAATCAATTGGATTATGTTAAATCCAATGATATTTTTTTATATTTTAAACCAACACAAACAATATTATACCTTGTAACTACTTTAATTAAAGAAAATGACTAAATATAGATCATATTTAAAAAAACACAACTTTGATTTCTAAAATGTTCTGCATGTATTTTTGTGTTCAATATTATATTATTATATAAATTATATGAACTATTAAATAAATTTTTTTCTATATAAAATTTTTCATATACTATTATTTTTTTATTATATCATTATAATTTCATAAATTAGATAGTTTTACAAAAGCAAAACGTTTCACTATTCACTAACAAATCAATTATTTATGTAAAATCTCATGAATTTAAAAAATTCTAACTTATACATAATGAATTTAAAAGTAGAATTTATTTAGTATATTTAAAAAAATAAAATTTTTTAGTTTATTTTTAATTCTCATTTATATTTAAACCTATGTTCATTATTTTATAGTTTCTTTTGGGAGAAAGTATTACCTATTATATTTGAATCTTGGGTGTTACATTCTTTCGTCCAAAAAATTGATACTCAAAATTTTTTGAAAGATGCATAATTAATAAAGGATGCTACTAAATAGTCATATATTCTTCATATTACCATATAGACACATATATTTTATGATTTCCCTAATATACCTTCACTAATCATTTCATTTTATTACACAACACTTGTTCTCTTGTGTCAAAGATTTGGATTATCCCTTCACAGTAATATAAATTAGTATCTATTTTTTTCATCTAATGTGATCACCTGACATGGATATATATTTATCTTCCTCGATAAAGATATCTAGAGAACTTCATGATCTTTAGAGATGCCAGTTGGATTTTCAATATGGTAAGACATAGTCATATTCATTTTTGAATTTAGAAAAGAATGGTGTACAAAGGGATTGGTTTCCCTTTTCAATTGATCTATATCACACCCTTTTATGAGGTAATCTTAATGTAAACATGATACCTTACTTGAAATTATAAATAATTCTGAAATTTATCAATATATCACTTTTTCGTTCA
Organism: Viscum album; assembly: GCA_963277665.1. NCBI lineage: Eukaryota > Viridiplantae > Streptophyta > Magnoliopsida > Santalales > Viscaceae > Viscum > Viscum album. The sequence goes on from OY728125.1 coordinate 94,465,172, forward strand.
TTGATCATCCATGATAAGAAGTTGAATAGTTCTCACTTTCACTATTTTCTCCCCAATATGTTCAAGTACTAAAATATTCTATTTACCAAAATCATCACATTTTTTAACCATATTTTCCTATAAAATTATATTTATGTTACATATTAATTCCCGAATGGATGTTTTTATTATATTAAAATTTCACCAACTGTAATTGCTGATCCAATGTATATTGGAAGTCATGTGATCATGACTACATTGTATCTTCTAATATCTGAACATTCATTTCAAAATTTCCATCCATCTGAGGATGATATGTGTAACTCAAATATAGATCTTTGTTGAGTGAATTTTTAAAATTCTTCAATAATTTTGATATAAAAAATGGGTCATGATCACATTCAATAGAAATCGGTTCACCATGTAGCCACACAGATTCATTAATATATAGACACAAGAGGTTCTCAAGTGGTATATATTCTTTTATATATAAGACATTTGTGGAATTGGTTAGGTGACCAAATGTAAACCATATGGAACTATAATTACATATATTCATTTGAAATACAATGAAAATTTCCATAGAAATATCATCCAATTTCCGAATAAGAATAGGTATTAGTTTCCCCTTTAGAATATCCTCTCCAAGAATTTACATATTGTTATACAAAGAATCTATTTATATATTCTATAATTTCAATTTTATATTATCTAACAAAAAACATTACTTTAAATCCAAATAACTTTTTCATGCTACCATGGTTTAGAGATAAATTTGAGATATCATCATTATCGAATTATTCTCTTTTTAGCTCATTCATGGATGGAACTGATTGCCTCTTTCTAAATTTCAATATACTATCTCTATTTTTAAAGTCTACCAACTTCCCATTATTCAGGTAATTGATTATATTTTGATATATATTATTAGTAATATGACATCATTTTAATTTATTTAATAAGGATGGTATATAAATATCATTACATATATGTGTTGTTTCTCATTACCTAATTATTCCTATATCAAAATTTACTAAATATAATAATATGATATCTTTTTTAATCCTCAATTCACTCAAAAATACATGATCATTTTCCCTCAACACACAATCAACTTTGATTTACTTGAACAGTGATAGTGTATTGTTGAATCATAATCCTTGAGTAATTATTTCCATCTCATTTTCCTCATATTGAGATTTTTCTTTGAGAAGTGTAGTTAATCTTTCATTATCGTTTTATATTTAAAATGTTCACTATATGATTAATGAATCCAAATCATTAATAAAAATATTATGGATTCTAAATCTTGATCATTGGATATAAAATTCTATTCATAAATCTTTTACTATCTAGATACATAAGATTTAACTATATAGTTCTACCTAAGTATGCACCCAAGTCATTTTTTGATGCATCACTATATACCACAAATCCCTAACTTGATGATAGTAAAGGCAATACCAGTATATTTACCAATTTCATATTTAATTCTATAGAAAAATATAAATTATTATGACCATATAAATATAATCCCATTACATTTGAACTTTGTAAGATGTTATAAAATCAACAATTTCATTTGAAGAAATAGTTGTTAATATCCTATTAAACTAAAGAAACTTCCAACCTCAGTTATATTCATTATTGTTGGACATTCCATCACTACCATTTTTTAATGTATCAACTTATATTCAATGTGTATATATAACATATATAATAAAATAATCTTCCTTAAACAAAATTCTAATTTGTCAAATTTCTCTCCTAACTATTTTCCTCTATGATCCTTAAGAATGATTTAAGAAAACATCTTATTCCAAGAATTTATTTAGAGTATATAAATATGTCACCAATTAATACCAAAGATAAATTATCAATACAATCCTTGAATACTCTATTATTATAATCCAAAAATATATAGGGTGCAATATTCAATACAAAGTGAATAAAAAAATTCATATTATCTAAACCTCCCTTAAAATTATCTCTTTGGAATATCATCATTCTATTCTACTGGTTGACGATACCCAAATAAATATAAATGTTTAAAAAAATTAAATCCCCAATGTTGATCAATGAAGGCATCAATTCAGAGTAAAGGATAATTCTCATTTATAGTAATGATTTTAGTTTCCCTATAATCGATAAAAATCCGCATTGACACATTTTTCTTCTTAATAAAAATTATAGGGTCTCCCCACAGTGAAACACTAGGGCATATAAAACCCTAATAACAAAACTCATACATTTTTATTCCTTATTTATTCCAATTCAACTTTTAAAATGATATTTGGAGTATTATATATTTTTTCATCAAGGATGAGATTTATAGGAAATTAAACTTCATGATTAAGAGAATTTCTATGTAGTTCTTCAAGAAACACCTAATTGTATTATTTTAGAAGAGGTATATCAACTATTCTGAAGATATATTTAGAAATTATTGGTTGTTTCTGATTGTCTTATCTAAAAAATTCATCAAGAAGATCAACTGGTGGTGGATTCAAACATTATTCAGATGATGTAGTCTCCTATCAAAATACAAGGTGTTCCACTCTTCATCACAAATCATAATCTATTTATATTGGAAATAAATTTTACCATTATAATTAAAAATAAAATCTATATTAAGGAATATATAAATTTTTACAAAAGTTATAACTATAATGATTTAAACTTGAGTATGTATATGTTTCATAATGGGCACTGACTGGAACGCCCTTGTTATAATAATATTTCCACTGAGAGACTTGACTGAAAACTCCCCTCCTAATGTGATAAAGAATTGTCTAATTTTCAATGAAAACATTTATGATGTAAAATATTTAAAAGATCCACAATAAAAAAAATTATTAGGTAAATTTGATGCTATTATAAATATACCTTCCACAAAAAATTTAGGACCTTTATTCTCAACTCTAGTAATCACAAAAACTTTTCCTTCTCCTATTTCATCTTCTATATGAGGTTCCCTTGGTGCATGGGTCATTGGTTTGAATAAGTACCATCCTCTTTATAGTTGAAGCACTATAAAATAGTTATTTCTTTGTTTCCATTGTATACATTAGTCTTATGTAAACTTTCTCAAAACATAAAAAACCCCATGTTCCCATTAAATATTTAACAAGGAGTATATTTATAAAATTATCACATGTCGGAAATCGTATATTTCATTTTCCCTTTTCTAAAAATTTTTTATTTATTGCTTCTCAACCAAAATCCTCTTTTTTTATTTCCATTGATGATATAAGACATATAAAATATATTATCTGTATTGATAGAACATGATAATTTATAATCATATGGTATTTTTTTGAGAACCAAGTTTCCATTTCAGTCTTAGATAAAACCAATCAAAGAAACACTCAACCATTCTTTCTAGAATATGTATGAAGTTTGAAACATGCATGATTAATCATGTAATGTTAAACACATACATTGTAATAATTTATTCTTTATTTTGGTTTAGGCTCAAAAACTTCATATCAAACTATCTACATTAATCCCGAAGAAGTTAATTGTTCAAAAAATATCACATTAAAATTTCACTATTCATTTCTTTTAATGTAATCAACCTATTTATCGTTCTGGATTAATTTCCACAATAAATAAACCACACCCTTCATATAATACATTAATATAATAACATTTTCCCTTTCATTATTTCCCAAATATAGAAATATCTACTCAAGGAACATAATAAATTGTTCAGATTCTAATGGATTAGTATTTATATAACATGATAGAGGATTATATCACCTGATGTGATCCAACACAAGTGAATTATTTTATGGAACAATAAGATGATGAATACAGACATGGTTATTCATCATTCCTTGAGTCAACTGACAAAATATTTCTATAATCTGCTTAGCTCTGGCTCCCTTTATTCTGGCTTACTCAATAGGGAAATCCCTAAATAGACTATGGATATGGTTTCTATTTCTTCCATAATGATCCATCTCTAAATAATATAAAATACTTAGATAGATCATAATAATCATGAATAATGAGCCATAAAATAAAATATTTATAATGTTATGTATCAAGATGAGATTTTATCCTCGAAAAAATTCTTGATCCTATGGATTTTCGACACAAAATAAAAAAATGTATATAGAATGTTAAGAAAGATAGACAATTTTAAAGTATTAATAGTTGTACGAGAATTATGAAATATTTTTGAATTACTATATAAATATAATAAAAAAATAAAATTTTCCATATACATAGAACGCAATTAGTAAAAATAAGAAACTAACATTATATATTATGATAATGAAATTTCATTTTATAAAATTTATTATTTTTTGAGTTAGATATTTTTATTATTTGGAATAATTTTGGAAGAAAATATTTTACTAAAAAAATAATTCCCAACAGAAAACGTTTTTTCACGATACACAATAATTATATTTTCAAGATAAATTTTTGAATTTTAGGATTTGAATTTGAAATAAATAACATCAATTTTGGATTTATCATAATCATATTAGATTTATTTTTTTATTAGGATTATTCTAAAATAATTGATTTTAGATAAACGGTGAAAAATATTATTTTTATAATACCATGGATTTTGTAACATCATTTGGATTTAATAATAACACAAAACTTATGAAAATATTTTATGAAAAAATAATTTTCAATCTATTATAAATATATATTTTTTAATATTATTTTTTAATTATAAACATATATTTGATATTTTTGAAGATATGTATTATTTTCTAAAAAATTCTTTTAAATACACTATTAAATATTATTTTAAAATTATTTTTTATAAATTTAATAATATTAAATGGATTTAACATTTAAAACCATTGGGTCTTAAATTTATAATAAGGGCTTAATTGTTTTTATTCATAATGAATGATACACCCATGGTAAACAATAGTTTCCCAAGAAAAAAAAATATTTTTCGATGCAACTTTATTTTCAAGAAAACATGTTTTTTTAAAATTATATGAATCACTTTTAAATGAAAAATAAAATATTATTTTAAAACATATATAAATACTATAAAAAACTAATTTAATGGTTAATTTATTTTAAATAATATTATGGACTTGTAATGATTAAGACACCATTTTTCTAGAAAAAAATTTATTTCCACTCATTATCTCTTTTTTTATTTTTGAGGTAATTTTATACAAATTAGAAATTGAATAAAGATAAATGGATCTCAAATTATGATTCATCACACTGGAATTTTATAATTTTAGTGATATTATATTTTTATAAATAAAATAATTGACATGATTTATATTTTATTATGTGTAATAAGTGTTTAATTGACTAATCAAAAGTGGAATGAATTTTCCTAATTTAACATGAAAATTTGACATTATATAAGACATTTTTAGGTTATAAAGTATTATCAACATGTTATACAAAAAATCTTTCACCTAAATACGAAAACGTTTATTCCATTTCTTTCGTTCCACTTACCAATCTTTTCCATAGAAAAGTTCATCTGCCCCAAATATAAAAGGGGGATCACTTCCACCATTTAAATACTCTCCTGGATATTTCAAATTGCCTTAATAACATTAAAAATTTCCTCTAATGGGATTCCTTTACATGCCCCAATTCCGCAATTCACCATAAAGTATTCTATATCCCTCAAATTTGAGGACTTCATCATGATGATGTTCATGGTCTCACCATTGGTAAAATAACTCTTTTAACATTTATTTCTTATCCTTTCATTTATAAACCATAAATAACCATTTTAAATAAAAAAACACCTAATAATTTTTCTATTGAGATTTTTTTTATAGTAATGGTACACCTATTTTATTTCTCTCCTCTAACTAATATGAAAAACAAGAATTGTAATTAGTTCGTCTGCAAAGATTAACGACTCCACAAAGAAACAGTTTCAGTTTTTCATCACCGCCCATTAGGGGTGGTCCTGAGGTTTATATGAGTAAATAAATATGTTTTTTATAATTTATTTATGATTCTTTAAGAATAACTTATTTTCCAATTCTACCACTCTAATTCATTGAGGATGTAATGTCTAATCATGCGTTGTGCGGACTGCCACCTATATGAAGAATATTTTTTTGTTTTTTTTTGTTTTAGTTTTTTTCATTATCCATAACTCATAAAATATGGTTCACTATTATAATAAAATATACATAATATAATTATTCTTATTTTAACATTTTATTATGTCAAAATGAACTCTATTGTAACCATATTCACAAATCGAGTTAAAGCGTGCTCACATTTGGGTTGGAATCAACACCTACTTGAATAATGATATGAAATTATGTCATGGGTTATTATGAAAACTTAAAAAATGTTATAAAATAATATGAATCTATAGATAATTATTTTTTCTATATTTTGGAAAGGATAAAATATTATTTAACTGCATAAATATTAAAACAACATTAATCAGTTGAAAATTTAACAAAAAACATTTTTTCTCAATTTCATATTCTAAGATAAAGACTATAGAACATTAGAATGTAAATTTCTTCAATAATAATAATTATAATTACTAAAATAGATTAAAATCAATGAAAATTTATTTAATGAACTTTGATGAATAATGAACACAAACACTACTCCTATAATATGACTAAAAATGGTCAACACTGTAACAAAAGATGTATGAAAATGTATAAAATTTAACTAATATATGTATAAAAAATAATTATGGATGATAATTTAAAATACTGTTAGAAAATAATATAGTCCTAAAATATCATATTAAGATCGTAATATTTTTATAGGTGCTAATATTTTGTTTGAAAAATCAGGGGGGAATGTTAGGGAATAACTTATTCCAAATTTTTCTCCCTCGAGACATATTTTAGTTATACATCACATTGTCTATTCAATGGTTGAAATAAACAAAAATTATAATTTTTTATCATGATATTATTCTATCATATGATATTCAATGTTATAATTAGTTTATACCTCCCTTGGTGTTTTTATTCCAATATAAAAAAGTTTGTATGTGGTTTTCAATACTAAAAACTCTTTCTTAGGTCATAGTCACTATTATTTTCCTATTATTTTTCAAGATTGATCTATAAAGACCTATGATTGCTTTAGTGTGTTACAATATATTTTGTTCTTGGGAAATCATGTTTCATGAAAAATTATTCTACAGTTATGATTTTATTTTCCATTAAAATCAATTTTGTTGAGAATAATATTCACCTTGTTGAGGGATATATACCATATAAATATTTTTTATTTTCTTAATAATTTCTAATATCATTATTTGAAAATCAATTTGTTTTTATCCCTAATTATACTTTTTATTCCATTCGTTCATATTAAAAAAATCATAATTTCTTAATGATGTTGGTTTTTAATAAGGTTATTTTTAATTGATCAAAAGGTTCTTCCATCCATTCCAAAAAAAGTGGTTTTATTATACACCCCACATTCTCTTCATATAATCATTGTGTCTTGTTATTGGTTCCATTATTACAAATTATTTAAAAAAGTAAAAAATTTAAAGTATTTTTTGTTCAATTTTTTTTTAAAATTATAAATATTTTCATATTATCATTTTTAATGGTTATTTTTATATGAAAATGATTTCAACATAATTTTTCTTCATCTTTTTAAACATTTTATATATATTAAGATCTTCTCTATTAGAGGTTATTTTAATAGTTAAGTTTTTAAATGTATTTTCACTTATATTTTTCCTCCATTGTTTATCTCTTAGGAATTCATGTGTTGATCTTACTTTATATGTTATTATGTCATTATTACATTCATAAAATGAGATTTGGATATCCTATAATTTATTAAGTTCATAAAATGTGATAATTTTAATAAACCCGTTCCTTTTTACATGTGATATTTAAGATGTGATGATGATTGATTTTAAGTGAAACAAATATGCATAGATGATTATGTGTGTGGTCCTATATTTACCTCAATTTAATTATTTTAATATTATAACACTTGAGATAGTTAGTCATGGAAATAATGAGTTTGTTCACACATTGTTTTTCCTCTAAGGTGGTGCATTTATGGGTTTGGGGAAAATACCAAAAATGATCTGGTGGGTGGTGAGCATTATTCAATTAATATACAGAATTTCCTAGCAGCATCATTGTTTCGACCTAATCTATGTCGTTATCCTTTAAGGGGGGGATTAGATTGACCTTATGGGGACAGGGTGGTTTATCCCTTCTGTGTTACGAAGGAGGTACAACAATCAAATGGTCCCAAAAGGCGATTACATGGGGTTAGGTATTTTTGAAATCAATCATCTTAGGATATAACTTCCTTGGACGATCTCTAGTGGATTTATTCGTGGAGTCAAAAACACCCAACGGCCCTGGTATCCATGATTATGGGACCTCTTTTCCAAATATAGGTGCTTATTGGATGACGATTTCCCCAATGACACTTAAGGACTCTATTGATTTAGAGGATGGGAGGTCAGGCTCATTGCACCCTTTAGGGAGAATTTATTTCATATTTTGGGCCTCTATAATAGATTTTATATCATGTTCATATGTTTTATGAATTATTTTTTTCACTCCCAAATATTGTAACCATGGTCTACCCTTGGTTTCCAGGATCTTCATAGGCATACATGAATTTGATGCTATAGTAGCAATGTCGAATTAAGCGATGAAATAAGAAAATATGGAGTTTATCGTCATCTAGGGGTGGAATATGGAATGATGTTGGAATCAGACCCATTATATGGGATTCCTACATATCCTCGAGAGAGGAATTAGATCCCATATATTTTATTAAGCTTTAGGATTTGACCTGGTAGGAGGTGCAATGGTTGGGGTCATAATTGGGGTGGACCCATTTGGAAAGGAAACCCTTTTGATATTGGGACATCAAAAAGGTGTCCTACGTATCCTTGTTTGACCAGAAATAAGAGTTATCATATTTTAGGATAGTTGGGGGCTTACACATAGATGTTTCCCAATTTAGGGGACATGATTAGGTGAACCATTTTCAAAGGGAACCCTTTTGAGCTCATGCCTTCAAGCTGGCATCCTACGTATCCTAGTTTGATAAGGAATTAGAGTTCTCATAGTTAATGATGGGTTTGGGATTACACATGGAAGATTCCCATTTTGAGGTGACATGATTGGGTGAACCCTTTTCGAAGAGAACCCCTTTTGAGCTTGGGCCTCCAATAAGGTGTCCTACGTGTCCTAGTTTGACAAGGAATTATAGTTCTCATAATTCATGACGGGTTGGTTGTGTAAATGTTGTGATTATCAAAAACTTTCTATGTGGAAATGATTCATACTCGGTATGATAAACAAGATGATGTGAGAGATTCAACCAATCACACACCATCTCTCCCATTGATGAGAGAGGGTGGGCCTATGGCGGAAGAAGCTGAGGTGATGGTGGGAGAGGGCGTGGAGCAATGAACCCTTCAATGTGGGATGACATTGTGGGTTATGTGGATCAGATCTCAGAATATCAGAGACATAAATCAGTCAAATACCACAAAATGCACTCTACGAATAGGTAGGAATGGAACCTCTCTTAAAAAGGAGGATTATACTTGATTCCATTGACTGACCACCATTCTTCATTGAATGGAAAAGAATGTGATAACCCCAATTAAATAGAAAAAGGATGTTCACATCAGTTTCCCAAGGTGGGGCTATGAGTTACCATGTGAATATATACTTACAGACATCACATGAGTCCAGATTGTTGTGGGGAGAGTCTTGATGAATCCGCTTACCATGGGTATGTTGATTGAAAGGGATGCACTAATGCGCCCAATGATCTGATCATACAGGTCTAGTGGCTATGAAGGAGTATTTATCCTGATGTTGGGGGACTAGTTTGTGGAGGGGCTATAGAGGACTTTATGCTAGTGGATGGATGATATTGGAGCCAGAGGGAAGGACATCTGAAGGCTCCCCATTCATTGTACTATTTTTCTTATGCGGGATAGGGAAACTATGACAACCCTATTCTTTATTACATACCTAAACATGACTTATAATATAAAACCTTCAATTAAGACAGCATAGAAGATCAGGATTTATAGTGTCCTTGGGGCTTAGGAACATTACATAACAACTTAATATACTGAAAACAACATCATATTGAATACTTCCTTTATATGACCACTACATTCCCTCGTACTTAGCATTGCATTGGAAAACCTGAGGACATGCATAACAAAAGGGTGAGATATAGAACCCAGAAAGGGGATAAACATGCAATAACATCCAGAATATAATGCATGTTAGACAATAATCCTTTTAATGGAGCACAATAGAAACATGAACATAAAGGCATGATAAAGCATGATAATCATAACATGGAGACGTGGCAACAAACTTAACATGGAATTTCCATGAGCCAAGGCTCATTTCACATGGAGCATGAGTAAAACATCATTGCACATGAAGCATGAGTAAACCATGGTTTCAATTGAATTATCATGAGTCAACACCCATTGCACATGATGTCCCATGATACAATACATTACCTAATACATTGGACCAGTACCAGAGTGCACCCTTCTTAATCATTTCATTTCATTCATAAATGTTCCACATGGATCATAAAAAATAGATTCATTAAACATCATAATTTATTCCATGATAAAATAGTATGGAATTAATACATGAAACTATTTAAACAATATGTAAATGTGCATAAAGTTGAATACCCTAGATAGATAAATGGGTATGGTATTCACTACACAATGACTTTGGCTTGGAAAATCACGATATAATTTTGGCAGCATAACGGTGTGACATAAGGACTCATAAAAATGGTTGATGAGAGAGAAAGTGGTATATCATCATATTTCTGTGAAATGGATAGTAATAGGGTGATATAGATATATGTACCAACAATTTTAATGGAATTTACATTCATGATAAAAAATAATTACTTGAACGTAAATGAGGAGAGAGAAATTCCCTACGAAATTTCAGCATGGTAACAGGTGTACATGGGAGGAATTTAATTAGATATAAATGGGTCTCCAATCATTAAAACATAAATAGGGAAGTATGGGTGAGGTGAGAAACCATACCCCAATATTTATAATTTAAAATAAAAGGGATTAACAATATTAAGAATCATGGATAAAAAGAGAAAGGTAGGAATCCATTACATGGAAGTGTGATCCCAAAGGCTCAGAAGAGGTTTGAGAGAGGCTTCTTGGGAGCTAGGGGAGCCTTGGGAATCTTCTAGATAAAGGAGGGATGAGGTTGGACAAACTTCAAAGGCTTGAGTGAAGTGTAAGTGGGAGCATGGTTGGGTTTATATTGGAAAGGAGAGGGAATTATTTATTATTTAGTTTTGGGACACCACACATTAAACTAATCAAAACCAGAAACCAGCCCATGGTTTGTTCCCGTGGTTTTTTTCCAAATGGGAGTGGGAAACAATATTTTATAAGTCAATTTTATAAATTCTTAAAATAATAGGGTTTCTTATGTGGAGGTGAGTCACACTCTCAAGGAAAACAATTTAAAAAGTAAAAATGTTTTATAAGCCTTGAAGGGTCCACTAAATATATATAAAATAAATCAAACAAATCCAAAATCACATTATTTTAATGGTAAAACATATATTTTAGGAACATAATATTTATATTATTTTATTACAACACTATTGGGTCAATATGATGTCAGAAAACACATTCTATATTTAAACGGTATTTAATTTTTACCCAAAAATTCAACTGTCTTAGAAAATTATATAAAATTCACAATTGGATAATTTCAACATCCTGATTTAATAATAATATTAATTTTATCTAAATCATTTAAAAAATATTTTAATTTCTGTCTTTTAAATTAAAAAAAGACATTTATTGAAAATTCTTGGGTTTTTACAAAAACAGCTTTCCAACCTTAATAAAAATTACAATTGCATTCATAAAATTATAAAATAATTTATATTTAATAAAAATTAATTTAATAAAAATAATATTTTATTAAAATGATATTTATTTCAAAAAATCCATTAGTTCATCAAAATAGATTTCATAGTTGAATATTAACTAAAAATACTATTTGTGCTTTAAAGACTATTTACAAAGTAACAATAATAAAAAGAATGTGTATAAAATATACAAGAATAAATTACAGAATAGTACTAATAGGTTCTTGTTACATAACCCATTAAAACACCCACATAAGACATTAGGGTAAGGTGTCCTATGGTGACAGACTCTTGGGGTGGCTCAGATAACATCGCTCGAGTGGTAATCGCTATCATTTTTCAATTCTCCTGTAAGGTGTTCCAATTAAGCTTAATGTAATATAGATCAGCTTTAGAATGGTCAAGAGTGAATCCCAATGACACCACGTCCTTTCAAAGCTCTGACATATGGGCTTCGTACAGGGCAAGTCTACTGGTTGAGGCCATCACTTCCTTTGTCTAAGTAAATTGGATTCGTTAAAGCCCTATATCTATACTAGTCATGTGATCACTATTCAATGGCTATATTAGAAATAGTCACAATTCATAATGGTATTTTAAAATCAAAAACATAAAACCAAATAAGTGGATACATTTTACACAACCATAAGAAGATATTTAAATAGACCAAGAGGAATTTTCATTAATGAATTTTTGGGTCGTTACAATCTTCCCCCCCTTAATAAATTTCACCCATGAAATTTCCTTTTCCCACACTAAAACAGATGTGGGTAACTCTACTTCTTCACTTCTACGGATTCCCACATTTCTTCTTCAAACTATTATTTTTTTTACAACACCATGACAATGGGAAATGTCTTATTTCGAAGAACGTTTTCTCTACGATCTAAGATATTCATGGGTTACTCCATGTAAGAAATATCATCATATAACTATAATAATCTTTAAGATAGTACATGTGAAGGGTCTAAGTATTTACTTCCTTAATAGGGATACATGAAATACGTCATGTACTTTGTACATGGTAGGTGGAAGTGCCAGTCGGTAGGCCACAACCCTGACATGATAAAGAATCTCGAAGGGTCTGATGTACCTAGGAATTAACATCACTTCCTTTCCAAACCACATAAAATTATTCCTTGAATATATGAGTAGAAATACAATTTCTACAACTTTAAACCCAAGGTCCCGTTGATGGTTATCTGCATAACTCTTCTGTCATCTTTGGGCTACCTTGATATGCAGCTGAATGGTTTTTACCTTCTCCACCATTTCTTCAGACATTTTAGGTCCTATCAGCTTATGCTCACCAATTTCATACCAACACGCCGGCGTTCTACACCTTTTCCCGTTAAGGTCTTCATATGGTTCCATTTAGATGCTCGAGTGGAAACTATTATTAGACGAGAACTCAATGACAGGATGATGTTTATCATATCCTCTTATGATGTCTATTAATCATGCTCTCAATATGTTTTCAAGTTTTTGTATAGTCCGCTTGGATTTTCCATTAGTTTGAGGATGATAATACATACTGATGTTCAGCTCAGTATCCAGATCTTGTTGAAGGTTCTTCCAAAACATAGAGGTGAATCTCAAATCATGATCGGATACAATCGATAGTGGTACCCCATGTAGCCTTACAACATCTATGATGTATATCCGTGCCATTTGATCTAATGTGAAATCCTCCAGAATTGTAATGTAGCACGAATACTTTGTAAGATGATCCACAACAACCCAAATAGCATTGTTGTCTTTGGATATCTTCAGATTTCTGGTGACAATGTCCATGGAGATGTTATCACATTTCTTTGCGGGTATGGGAAATGGTTGCATCATCCCCTTAGACTTCTACCTCTCTACCTTCACATCTTGACACACTTGGAACTTTGATGTATACTCAGTGATCTTCTTATTCATATTATCCCTCCAATAATGCTCTCGGAGATCTCAATACATCTTTTTGATTCCTGGGAGAATAGTGAAATTTGAACAATGTGTATCATCCAAAAGTTCCTTTTTCTGCTCATTAATTGAAACAACACAGAGTCTTTTCCCAAATATCACTATTACTTCTTCATTGACATTTATATATGAAGATTTAACTTTTCTAATATCTTCCACTTTCTTCAGAATTCCCACCTCATCCTTTCAAGCATCCTTTAACATTTTCAAAAGAGACGATTGATCAATCATTTTTGAAAGGATTGATGATGTTCCCTTCATTATGATTACCAGGTAAATATTAATCAAGTATAAGAAGATTTTATCCTTATCAATTCTCATCATTGATAGAATAACTAGTTTATTTCTACTTAGACTATTCAATGTCGTGTTCTCTTTCCCATGGTGGTAATGGATTGAATAGTCATAGCCTTTGATCTGCTCTAACCATCTTCATTGGCACATATTCAACACTTTCTATGTGAATATATACATGAGTATTTTGTAGTTTGTATATATTTCACACTTCTTTCCAAAGAGATAATGCCACAAAATTTTTATAGTGAAGATCACCACATCCAACTCCAGATCATGTGTTGGATAATTCTTCTCATGAACATTAAATTTCCTTGAAGAATGGGAAATGACTTTGTCATTTGACATCAACACACAGCCCAAGAACATCATTGAAGCATCACTAAATACCACAAAAAGATCTTCACCTATGGGTAAAGTGATCTCGAGTATAGTGATAAGCCTCATTTTAGTCTCGTTGAATCTTTCTTCACCTTCATCACTCCAAGAAAACTTTACTCCCTTCTGAATTAACTTGGTAAGAGGGTTTGGAAATCGTGAGAAATTTCTCACAAATCATTGATAATATCCAGCCAACCCAAAGAACCTATGGATATATGTTACCAATGTTAGCCTTGTCCATCCCATTATTGCAGCTGTCTTGGAGGGATCCACAGATATTCTATTACTTATGATGATATTCTCCAATAATGAGACCTTCATCAACTAGAACTCACACCTACTTTACTTTGCATAGAGCTTCTCCTTTTTAAAGGTCTCTAGTATAGTTCTTAGACGCTCCTCATGATCCTACTTGGTTTTATAGTATATTAGAATATCATCTATATAGGCTGCCACAAATTATTTGAGGTTATCTCTAAAGACAATATTCATCAGGTTCATGATGATTTTTGGAGAATAAGTGAGTCTTAAAGGCATTAATATGAATTCATATTGCCCGTACCTTATATAAAAAAGCATTATTAGGGATATCTTCATTCTTCACCCTTACATGATAATATCCCAACCGTTAATCCACTATGGAGAAGTATGGTGTTCCACACAACTTATTGATCAAGTCATCAATTCATAGAAAAGGATACTAATTCATTATCTTGATTTTGTAGAGCTCCTAATAATCAATAAAAAGGCGCATTGACCCATCCTTCTTCTTGATGAAGGGGAATGGTGCACCCCATAGTGAATCCCTTGGGTGTATAAACACTTTATCCAGATTCTTCTATAGTTGTTTATTCAGATCCTCAGGCACCAAAACAGCCATTCTATATGGTGTCTTGGATATTGGCAACACCCCAGGTATAATTTCAATTTAGAATTCAACTTCTATTCTAGGAGGAACACCAGACAATTCCTCAGCAAACACTTTAAAGAATTACCTCACAATATGAATGTCTTAAAAGATGGTTTCCATCAGAGACTCAATCATCTAAGCCAAATACGTGTTCTCATTGGGCAGTAGAATCCATACTTGAGATGATGAAGCTAAAAAAGATTCATCTTCCTCCTTTCACTTGTACAGAATGAGGGGTCGATTCTCGACCTGGAAAGTGATTTCCCTCTCATGAATATTTATGTTGCCTCTATATAAGGAAAACCAATCCATGATTAGAATTGCATAAAATTAAACATGAGGGAGTATGATGAGGTTCGATGGGATGTTCAATTCACTGATTATGACATTAGGGGAATTATGTTAATGGGATACAGTGATTGAGCCATTTTCTATACTTACCAGAATCATTACTTCCATGATTTGTGGTGGTGTTGGGATTGTTCTACTAAACATTCGAAATATAAAAGAATGCATAGAAAATAAATAAAAAATTATGTTCACTATTCTAGAATTTATAACTATATTTCCTATAACTACTTAATTATTGGGGTTCACATCAGCAGTAGTTATGGAAAAATATTTCCATTGCTACCTTGGAGGTTGTTAGTTGCCTCCAAAAACCCTTAGCATATGTTACTAATTTCTAAGATGACCTGGTTCATTATAGTTGAAGAAATGAAAAATGCATTGAGAGTCGAATGGTACGTTCCTCGCCTATATCCCATCCATGGGTTTTTTTCGGAAGTTAATTGCCAGGTGTCCTTCTCTTCCACACCTAAAGAATTTCCTTTTCCCCATCAACTAATTTCCAGGTTTATTCTTTCCGCACCATTGTCAAGTGGGGTGCTAGATCATTTTAGCACGGTTGGATTTATCTATCAGACCACCATAATTGAAATACACCATATTCTTCTTATCCCTATGATACCCCTAAGATTCACTGATCTCCATTTCGACCTAGAGGGCACATCAGACAGTTTCTTAATAGCTGTCGATGTCATGGATCAACAGTGCTTTTCACAGGATAGGTTTCAGCCCACCAGAGAAGCCGTCAACATTTCATTTAGGGGTAACGACCTAGTAGGATGCGTATCGTGCAATCATTATGAAGTTTTCCTTGTATGATCTTACGTATTCGTCGCCTTTTTCCATGAGGGCAAGGAATTCCCATTCCATCTTAAGCTGGAGTGTGTGAAAAAAATATTTCTCAAAAAACATATTTCAGAAATCCTTCCATTCCAAGTCCTCGATCTCCTCCTCAAGATTCAAATTGTTTATCAATTTCCACTATTAATTAGATTCACCCTCCATATGATAAGAATCTAGGATAACCTTCTATTTTTCAGACCATTGAAGGCTGGATAAGTTCTTCTCAATGGATTTGATCCATTGTTCGGTGATTGAGGGATCATATGATCCATTAAAAGTAGGAGGCCTTTGTCTCATAGAGCTCTCGATTGTGACTTGTTCATTCGGGGGGGGGGGGGTTGAACATTATTCTTGACCTAAGTTTGTATTAAAATCTTCAGTTAACTGAGAGAGAATCGTGACAAAGTTCATGATTCCCGCTCCCATCAGATTGGGTATCTCATTAGCACAGTAATCACATGGATCTTCACATCAGTTGTTAGCCCAAGTCCTCCTATTATCGGCCATTGTCTGGAATAAAAGGAACATTAGGGGTAACACATAAAGAGTAATCCAAGGAAAAAACATATGACTTATAAATAGCTTTTAGTTCCATAACTTATGAATCTATAGGCTTCAAACTATGTGATGCATGATCTACTTTCTAACATATATTCATAGGGGATTTTTTAAATTCCATTAATAATGGTTTATAATAAGTTTTTCAATTTACCAATGAATATTCCTCAGGAGTGTCACAACCAAGCGTGCAGTAAGGCCTTTTTCATGTACCAGGATACCCCGGTTCAAGTTCAAAACTCCTTGTTAGAGTTTTCTCTCCTAGGTATATATGTGTCAGAGCCACCTCTATCTTCTCATATCTAGATAGGGATGTATTTTCTTGATAAACCACTTACTAAATTCTCACCAAAAAATACGGATGTTTTTATTATACTTTTTCTAGTGTCTAAGGATTCACTAGGGTTTTCTAATCCTAATCCCAAAAATAACTAAACCTATCCTCTGATACCATCTATTACTACAATGTTCTTTATTAAATACTTAAACCAAATTTATTACATAAAACATTCACTTGATACAACATATAAGATCTAGAGGCCTAGTGATTTTGGGGCTCCGGAACATTACATAACTACTTAAATCATAGAAAACAACATCTTATTGAAAACAACCTTTACATGTCCACTACATTCCCTTATGCGTAGCATTGCATTTGATAACCTAAGGACATGAATATGGAATGGGTGAGCTATGAATCCCAGTAATGGAATAAACATGGAATAACATGAGGAATATAATACATGTTTTACAATATGCATATCAAGGGGTCACAATAGAAACATGAACATATGGGCATGATAAATCATGATAATTATAACATGGAGTTTTGGCAACAACGCTTAACATTAAATTAGCACCATCCAAGGCTCATTGCACATGGAGCATGAGTAAACCCTCATTGCACATGAAGCATGAGTAAACCATAGTTTCACATGAATTAGAATGAATCAAGATCCATTTCCCATTATGTATCATGATACTATACTTTTCCCAATTCATTGGAGCGTAATCAGGGCCCACCCTTTTTAATCATTTCATTTCATGCATAAGTGTGCCACATGAACACTAAAACATGGATTCATTAAACATCATCATTAATTCCATGATAATAAAAAATATTATTCATAAATGAAACTATTTAGAAAATAATTAAATTTTCATAAAGGCGAATACCCTTGATAGAGAAACGGGAATGATATTCACTACAAAATGAATTTGGCTTGGAAGATCGCGGTGCAATTTCCACAGCATAACGGCGTGACATAAGAACTCATAAAAAAGTATGATGAGAGAGAAGGGGGTGTCTCATCATATTTACATTAAATGGATAGTAATGGGTTCATATAGATACATGTCCCAACAATTTCAATGGAATTTAGATTCATGATACAAATGAATTACTAGAACGTAAATGAGGAGAGAGAAATTTCTTACGGAATTTCAGCAAGGTAACGGGTGTACATGGGAGGAATTTAATTAAAGAGAAAGGGGTATCTCATTATTAAAACATAAATAGGGTATTATGGGGGAGGATCAACATCATACACCAACATTTATAATTGAAAATAAAAGGGCATAACAATATTAAGAAACTTGTATAGAAAGAGAAAGGTAGGAATCCCTTACTTGGAAGTGTGATCCCAGAGGCTTGGGAGATGCCAGATAGAGGATTCATGGTATCTTTAGGAACCTTGGGAAGATTCTAGAGAGAGGAGAGAAGAGGCTAGACAAACTCCAAAGGCATTGAGGGGAGAGGAAGAGCGAGCTTGGGTTGGTTTATATTGGAAAGGAGAGAGAATTCTTTGTTATTTAGGTTTGGCACACTACACATTAAACTAATCAAAAACACAAAACAGCCCATGGTTTTTTCCATAGGGGAGTGGAAAACAATATTTTATAAGGAAAATGGAACAAAATCTTAAAATAATAGGGTTTCTTATGTGGTGGTGAGTCACAGTCTCAAGGAAAACAATTTAAAAATGCAAAATGTTTTGTAATCCTTAAAGGGTCCGCTAATTCATTGTAAAATAAATACAAAAAAACCTAATATCACTTTATTTTAATGGTAAAACATATATTGGCCGAATAAATGTTTATAGTATTTAATTACATAACTATTGGGTCATTGTGATGTCATAAAACACATTATATGTTGAAACAGTATTTAAATGTTTCCCAAAAATTCGACTGCATAAGAAAATTATGAAAAATTCACCACTGTATAATTTCGACATCATGATTCCAAAAATAATATTCATCTTATCTAAATAATTTTATAAATATCTGAATTTTTACTTTTGAAATGAAAACTGAAATTTATCGAAAATTCATAGTTTTTGACAAAAATAGCATTCTTACATTAATAAAAATTAAAATTCAATACATAAAATTATAGGATCATTTATATTTACTAAAACGTAATTTGATAATAATAATATTTTATTAAAATATTATTTAATTCAAAAAAACCATTAATTCATCAAAATAGATTTCTTAGTTGAATATTAACTAAAAAATCAATCTGTATTTAAAAACTATTTACAAATAAATAATAATAAAAAGAATGTGTATTCTATATACAAGAATAATATACATAATCTTAGAACTAGGGTATTGTTACATAACCCCTTAAAACATATGCATAAGACCTTAGGGTAAGGTGCGTGATGGTGACAGACTCTTGGGGTGGCTCGGATAACATCGCTCGAGTGGTAATCTCTTTCAACATCCATTTCTCCCGTAGATAGTTCCGCTAAAGCATAACGTATTTAGGATCAGCTTGAGATTGGTCAAGATTGAAGCCCAATGATGCCTCATCCTTTTCGAGCTCCAAAAAATGTGCATCATATGGGGAAAGTCTATTGGATGAGGTCATCTCTTCCTTTGTATGAGTAAATTGGATTTGTTAAAGCCCTAAATTTATACTAATCATGTGATCACTGTTCAATAGCTATATTAGAAATGGTAACAATTATTAATGGTATTTTAAAATCCAAAACATAGAACCAAATTAGTGCATATGTTTTACATAACCATATGATTACATTTAAATAGACCAAGAAAAATTATCATTAAAGAATTATTAGGTAGTTACAGGAACTCTTCATACTGTTATGGTCTGCGGGTAGAGGGGTTTCTCACGTACCGAAGTAGTATGTGGGCTTGGGTAGGGGCAAATCCATTCCAAATTGGCATGCAGTCCTAGATGTGGTCCACCATGCCACTTCGGGTCCCATCCACATAATGATGAATTATGTGGTGCGATGTTTGATCCACATAAAGATCCATAATACGAAGTCCCGTATTAAAGGAGGGTCCTAGATCCTATCATTCACTGGGAATTCATATGCAAGGAATTTTTAGTTTGCAAGGAGTCCAATAATGTTCATGGTTACCCATTTTATTAGGTTAATTCTTTTTATAGTTCAAAGCTGCCTATTCCTACAGAAACATGGTTCATGGTTTGAACTTCGTCGATGAGTCAAAACCGATTCTTGAATTCTTTCATCCAATATCTATGGGATCCTATCTTACTTATTTGTTTATCCATTCTTCATCTATCCTTTCTTCATCCTTCCATTCTTCATCTATCCCTTCTTCATTCACCCCTCCTCTGTCAGTCATTTTCTAAATTCCTTTTTTGATTCTTTTATAGATCATTAGTACAATCATATCTAAGGTCATGTGGGACATTTTTCAGAATCCCAGGAAGACACATCTCAACCCATGGAAGACTCAAAAAATTGAGGCTTGTAGAGTTTATAGTTCGTGAGTTATGTTTTGCATAACCTTTCCGATTTTCTTTGTCTGCAAACTTCTGAGTTCTCAAAATGGTATACAGATGGCCTTTATGAACTTGATTCTACTAACGTTGTGGTTCCTAGGGTCCTGGGTTCACTGTCCATCGTATAATGAGATAGTGGCTTGTGGGTCCTTCTGCGTACCGGTGGTTCAAAATTTATTCCTCCCATGAAAACTTTCTTGTGATGGTATATGAGTTGCTTAAAAATCCTGTGAAATTCAATTTCATTAAGTTTCATCTGAATATTGAAATTTAATTTTCACCCCTTTGCTTCAGTGGACCTATTTGAATGATTACATCTTTCCACATAGTGATTGTGGGAGTATTTTCTTCCCCTTGTGATTTTTTAGGACCCCAAATATGTCCCCCACTGGAATGGGGTCCGTTTATAACGAAGAGGAGACTATTCTTATGTATAAGTGGTCCTGACATTAAGTGGTTTGCAGTAGAATAGATAGGTCCATTAAGAGGGGACCACCCATATATATAGGGGACCATTCGTTTTTTACCATTTCTTGTGGAGATATTTACCCTCTACTCTCTATCAAGTATCCCTTCATCATCATACCATGTCTTTGGTGAAATAGGTATTTTGAAAACTGCTTTGTACGTGCTGTGAACTGAACTCTTAGCAATGAATTCTACCTGTGAAAGGGATTTTGGGTTTTTTGAACTGCATTGTGGAACATAAATATAAAATTTGGACTTCTACAAAGGATAATGCTACACTATTTGCATTCCATCTTTCTTAACATCAACTGAAAAACTGGACTTTTAGCCTTACTAATCCGAACATTAACTTCTAAACAAAAACGTTGAATATCAACCTGGTGGGGCCTTGGTTCATGGCTTGTTCTCTCCATAAACACTTATGTTTACTGGATAATGCTTCATGGTCTAGCACCTTGAGAAACTATCAAATATCATGGCTATATATGGTATTTCTTCTGCATACCGTAGTAGTATGTGGGAGGTGGCTTCCACGTACCATGAAATATGAGAGAAATGATTCCCGCTCACCTTTTTTTGAGAGCAGGTTGTATAGCCCCACGAAGAACCAATTTTAAGAACCCCATCAATTTTTTCCGTTTTATCAAACCATATTATAATTATAATGAGTTTTTATGGGCTTTTGAATCTTTCTATGTAGGATACAATAGATATTTCAAATATTTTTACTAATTTCATTGTTCCATCTAATGCTTCCCCTAAAGCCCCTCTTTCTTCTACTAATGAAAGATTAAATAACATTGTATATTTGGTTGATGAAAACATTATAGTCATTCCATTTCATCAATATCTATAAAATAAACTTATGATGATTCAAAGAGAAAACTCAGCTTCGGATAGGCATCTAATTTATGGGTTTGGCCTATTGTCCGATACAACGATCCAATAAAAAAATCCAACCGATCAGCCTACTACATAGATAACTAAAATGTAACACCCCGAGATTTTATGAAAAATATTCTTTTTGATTTCATTAATGTCTTGTGTTATACTCTACACCCAAAGGAGCATTCACAACACACATCACTGACCTGGCTTGAATTACACGCAATCGCGACCTTCCACGATAGCGTGTGTTGTACGCAACACCAAGTTTCGCTAAACAATGATATGCTATTAAAATATTATTAAAACTAGACGTTATGAATAGTAATAACCACTTTTTGATATTTTGTAATTTCCATTATTCAAAATGGATTTCATTTTTGGATTTGGAATATTGAAATTAGCTTGGGGTGAAATTTTGGTGATTTTCGGATAACTTTCATATTTTGATGAATAGTGAAAATTACTAAATTTTAATTAAAAACAAACTTTTCAATCGAAATAATTAATAGTGATAAATTATTAATTTGAGTGGTTTTAAAGTATATTTAGAATATATTTTTACAATTTAATACAATGTTGGTCATTGGATGTAATTTCACATTTAAACCAGTTACAAACAAGTGTCAATCTTTTGATAGTTATTATCTCTTAAAAACACGCCTTTTGTTTTGACGACGGAAATTAATTTTTAAATTAATTAATGAAAATGATATGTTTTGAATTTGGTAAAATAGAAATCATTTTTGAGTTCATAATATCAAATATAGCTTAGGCTTAATTTTTGGTATTTTTCTGAAAACTTTCAATTTTTTATGAATAGTGAAACCACTAAGTGGTAGTTAAAAAAACTGAATTTTTCATAAAACTTAATTTTACAGCTTCTGTGAGTGGAATTTCAAAAATCTGAGAGACACTATTGATGTCAGTAAGTAAAATGTGGTTCAATGAGATGAAAATAATTTTTGGTGAATAGTAACTTTTTACTTTTATTTACCACGGTTAAAAGTAAATTGGGTAATTAAGGGTAAAAATGATATTATTATTACCCTAAAACATGTCCAAATTCTATTGGATAAGTGTACTTCGACCAAAAACAAGCTTAGGAATAAAATATGACCATTTAGGCCCACTTGGATTAGATTAGGACATTTATTATTATTTAATTCAAAGAAGAGTTAAAAGAGTTAAAATCAATGTTTATTTACTAACACATTTTTCATATAGGGTTATAAATAAGATAAATTCTATTGTAAATATTAATTATAAAGCTAAAAAGATTTAATACATAATAGTATTTTATTTGTAATTTTTAAACATTAAATAATTTAATTTATTTATGACACAACGATGATGCAGTAATTATCTTATTAATGAAATATTGACATAATTGATGTTATAAATACTCAAATAAATATAATTTGAGACTTTTTATGACTTACACTAATTTTATAGGTTAATATGACATGTTATGGTGGATTTAATTAACTTTTTTCGAACTTATCATTCTGTTATAATTTTCACAAAAATCAATTACTAAATAGTGTCAAAATTGACATAAAATAGTTTTTAAAAACAATATTATATTATTAATTGTTATTTTATTCTTAAAAATATAAGGTTCGGCAAAATGACTTATATAAGGTTATATATATTAATAATAAACAATTTGGGGTTCCTTTGGCTTCTTATAGTAAGTTTATTAACCTTATAGTTTAAGAACACAAGAAGACACGGTAAAAGTAAAATTATTTAATTTAATGCTAAATCTAAATGATAAGGTTAAAATAGGAAGCTAAACTTGTCTAAATTCTATTAGATGAGCAGATTTTGACCCATACCCACCTTATCCTCGAAATAAATCAATTTGGAGCTATTTAAACCGAACTTGAATTTATAATAAAATAATATTTTTAGTTATTCCAAAGGTGCCCCTCTCCTCCCTTATAAAAGGACACCTCCTCCCTCTCTTCCTCACACAAATTTGAGCCTTCAAGCTCGGCCAACCCATGACAAATTATCCTCTCCACTTCCCTAGAAACATCCTATAGGTTCTGGTCTTCCTCAAAGACCAATTTTAGTGCCCTAGGAGGAGGTCTCAAAGAGGCGCTTCAAAGAAGAGGTAATTTCCGTTAACAATTCTTTCACCTTTACTTCTTCTTCCACTTCTTCTTCTTAGGTTGTTTCATTATCAAGTAATAACATCCGTATCAATCATATACTTATATGTTATTATAATTATGAAACAATCCTAATTCACCATCTATCCATCCTACGGAAAACGAAATCACCGCGCGTGCGTACGTACGGAATACCGTCTCCACGCCGTGGTGTAATCTGTTTTTCCACCAACACCTTACATGGATGGGTATTATGGTGTAAATAATATCTATACATAGTTATTATAACAACAAAATGATTCTGATATATTGTATCATCCACTCCAATTCAATTCAATAATTATGGAAATGATATCATCGCTCGTGCGTACGTACGGACTATCGTCTCCACGACGCGATGAGATTCATTCTCCATGTTAACCATTTAAGAATGATTATAAAGTATATATAAGCAATAATAATGAAATATATGACATTATAAAGCTACTTGATTTATGTGTATATATATGTATGTCATCTACTGAATTCCACTCAATTCAATAAGGAAACGAAAACAGCGTTCATGCGTACGTACGGCCTACCGTCTCCATGAACGGTGTATTTCTTTCCATTTATCGATCCATTATATATATGTATATTCTGAATATATATTATATATAAATAATGTTTTATATTCTATAATTAATTAATAATGATCTAAGTAATCATATCAATAATTACAAGTTAAAACACGAACGACAAATGAAACGATTTTACCCAAAATGCTACTTTAACATTAATTTACAAAAGAACGGGTAATATAAAGTCATAAGTGATCCATATATGATATAATAACAATGAATATGATTCTGTAATAAGTCAATGACATTATTTAAATCATTATACAGGAGGTTCGGACACTTACGAAGCAAATCGGACCTAAGGTAAGGGAAATATCACAATCTCATTTTTATCCGAGATTGTTTATACTTTAGTATTTAATGGGGTGTATTTTATCATCCACATCCATGTTTCCTGAATATGTAATATTATTTCTATCCACCTACAATTTTTTAAATCCAATTTTACCCTTCGGTGAGTTTTTAGTAAAGAATATGAAAGGAATATTTTGTCTTTTTTCGTACGAGGCACTTCTTGACTTTTCTGACAAAAGTATGAAGAATGTTTTTTTAACTTATACGACATAAATGGATTTTTAAAACATTATTTCCAAGAAGATACCTTTACAAGTTTTCATGTTTATTTTTAATCAACATCTTTTAGTTTATAATTGTACGACATGTTAAGAAAGGAAAAGTGTTTTTGAATCAGAAAGGATATTTTCCCCAAGAATGGAGTTCAAGTGTTTTATCAAAATTATATTCCATCTAAGATAATATAGGGTTCTGTTCCTATCCCTATTATTACATGGATTTTATTATTTTGTGATGGAAGTATTTTTATGAATTCCTTTATCTTATATGAATTGGTTTATGATGTCATGTTGTTTAAGAATCCCATTTTTATTACATGGGTTGTGAAATGATGTATGATTTATGATTTTGTGGCACACATAAGAATGGTATCATTATGAGATAGGTGGGACCTATATCTCCCTCCAATGCCTTGGGTAAAGATTTTATATCTCATGAGATAGACATGGCTGGAATGGTAGGTTATACCGGTTCAGTGAAACAGAACTGAAACGAGGGTGACTCGGTTCAGAAAGGGACTTTGTCCACTAAGATAGTCTTGGCAATGAGTCTTGACTAACAAGAAATGATTCTCTATGATTATGTGTGTATTCCACAAAGTTTAATGTTTTAAGTTATGATTATTATGATTACATTTCACTTCCATGATTTACCCCATGTTATGAAATTATGATCTCTTTTGCAGGTTAAGATTTCCAAAAGTTACGTGATTATGTATATGATGTGATTGATATTTCTTTTGTTTACCCTTACTGAGCATTCGAGCTCACCCTTTTATGTTTTCATTTCCCCAGGATATAAAGAAAGGTTTTAGGTAAAAAAAAGAAGATCTTTATGGGATATTTTGAATATCTTTCACCATGATTAGAAGATTATATTCCGAGTTTCCAAAGACACTAAACTATTACGGTCCTTGTGTGTGTGTTTTTGTTATGTACAAAGTATTCCGCAAATGTAATGTAATGTCAATGTACGTCAGGATTCGGGTCTCTACAGTTGGTATCAGAGGAAAGGTTTAGTCATCCTTTGGAAACTAGGATGCGAGAACTTTAGTGAGATCCCTAGAGATATTTATAAGGTATGTCTAGGGATGTCAATAAGGATAAGTATACGTATAAGATACAGTCCTATATCTACGGTAACGATCATATAATTTAACCTAAGAAGTTAGATATTGAAGTTACTCCCCCTTAATTATGATTTTTGCCTCTCACATTATTCTTTTTGGGTTTTAGATGATGGCTGGAACCCGAAGGAACCGTGTTGATCAATGCAATGGACAATGCAATGATTTCCCTCCTGAACAAACAAATGTAATGATAGATAGAGTGCAAAATCTTATTGCTATACTTACCCAAGATATGAATCATTCTGGACTTTCAAATGAGCAGAGAAGGGAACAATATTCTATTGAGTCCTTCATGAGGAAACGTCCACCTTCTTTCAGTGGGACTTCCGATCCACTTGTTGCTGAACAATGGATCAGTACCACTGAAAAGATATTTTCTGTTCTTCAATGTTCTGAACATGATAAAGTCATCTTAGCAGTATATCGTTTGGAAGGTGAAGCTGATCAATGGTGGAATGTTATCAAGAATACGAGGCCAAGAGATGAAATTGAGTCCATGGAATGGGACGAGTTCAAGAATTTTTTTTTCAGTATGTACTTCCCTCGTATTCTTCGAAAAAAGATGGAAAATGAGTTTCTTGAGCTGAAGTAGATGGATGATGAATCTGTTGGTATATACGAAGCGAATTTTACAGGACTTGCAAGGTATGCATCTGGCATTATCATCCAACCTGAAAGTAAAGTTGATCGATTTTTCAGTGGCTTAAAACCAAGTCTTCGAAGGGAATTAGCTATAAGAGACATCAATAGCTATGAAGAAATTGTGCATTATGCTATCAAGGTAGAAATGGAAGTTGGTGTTACATATCCATCTCATGGTTTTGACAAGAAACGTAAGATGGAGTTCAAGGAGAAATCTCAGAATAATGGTGAAAAGAATATGAATGTTTCCTTGTGCACAAAGTGTGGAAAGAAGCATGGTGGAGATTGTCTTAAAGGGACTAGAAAATGTTTTAAGTGTGGAAAAGAAGGTCATCGAGCAGCTGAGTGTCGAAGTGATGGAAAAAGGGTTTCTAATGATGTGAATAAAGCAAACACTGCAGAGAATGCACCACCAACACTTCAATGCTTCAAGTGCAAGGAAATGGGGCATTATGCTAATAAATTCCCTAATCCAAGGGTTAATGATGATCGACATGAGCAACCGCTTAAGGAAAAGGACAAAGGGAAGTCACATGTTGTCACTATTGGCGATGTTGAATATGACAACGATGTGGTGGAATGATTAAGTGTTTATGTAATGGGATTCCAAAATAATGTTGTATCATGGAGTATTGGAATATTTATGTATTGGTATAATGTGGTATTCAAAATGATTGAGATATTTTTGGAAATAAGATGATATGTGAATAATGAAGGGAAAACGAGAAAATGAAATGTTTAATAGTATTAATGAGCCCATGATTGATATAAGGACTAAGTGACGTCATGGTTTGAGTATATAGAATTTTGAGGATTTAGGTATGTGAAAAGTGTTAACTTTTAACTGCATTCTAGTTTTCACTATAGTTCAATGGGTATTCAAGAGAATACATTATTAAGGCCTTTGAATGTTTGGAATTTGACCAACAAGACATATCTTATGATGTATGGGGATCAAAGATGGTATTAAATCTCTAGTAATCGTTTCCACTATATTATGAGAGTGGACTGAAGTATTACGGATAAGCCTAAAGATTATAATGGATTATGTTGGACATAAGTTAGTATTGTTTAAGAATAAAAGTTTTTTTTTCAATATTATTGATGAGATTTTATAGTAATATAGTTTTAGAAAAACGACAACCTGCAGGACGGGCGACATCCCATCGCGTCGGACAAGGCTGTGGGAATCGAACCCACAACCGAAGTGCTACTGGCCTTTATCGCCTATTACTGGCCTACAGGAAGTCCCTATTTAGTAGAAACTAGTTTTATTATATTAAGCAGTATGATATATGAAGTATAAGTCCATTTTAGGAACCATATATGATTAATCTCACTATAGAATGACTTATGTATATTTAATAACTTTTGCTAACCTTTTGTTTGAGACAGATGGAATGACCCGTCATTTTATCACATGATCTGCTAACACTTCACGAATAACAAATTAAACTTCATTTATTTAAGAGATGAAGTGGAAATTGTTCAAGGCACGAACAACAGTGAGATTGTACCAAAATAAAGTAAGTATTTATTCTAATTCAAATTCTTCGACTTTAGGGAAACGATCTTGAAAACCAAAAATGTTGTCCTAGTGCTCTTATATCTGATTAATCAGATGGTACCTTAGATTGTCACAAATTTATGGATTTGTGATTTTTGGCTTTTCCATAGACATGTTCTCTACCACTCTCCATCAGAACAGGATGGTTAGATTTTTCTTCCATATCCATATTTTCACCTATGTGGAAACCCAGTGATTAGTTTATTTGGGTAACCGTTACGTTTCATACTTTTGTTTTAAAGATTGGTTTTCGTATTCCTTTTTACGATGTGAGTTTCTATTAAAGAAACTTTCGAGTAATAAACCATTTATAACCCCAATGAATTTCGAGGGCGAAATTCATTTTAGGCGGGGTAGAATGTAACACCCCGAGATTTTATGAAAAATATTCTTTTTAATTTCATTAATGTCTTGTGTTATACGCTACACCAAAAGGAGCTTTCACAACACACATCACTGACCTGGATTGAATTACACGCAATCGCGACCTTCCACGATAGCGTGTGTTGTACGCAACACCAAGTTTCGCTAAACAACGATATGTTATTAAAATATTATTAAAACTAAACGTTGTGAATAGTAATAACAACTTTTTGAAATTTTTTAATTTCTATTTTTTAAAATGGACTTCATTTTTGGATTCGGAATATCGAAATTAGCTTAGGGTGAAATTTTGGTGATTTTCGGATAACTTTCATAATTTGATGAATAGTGAAAATTACTAAATTTTAATTAAAAACAACTTTTTCAATCGAAATAATTAATAGTGATAAATTATTAATTTGAGTGGATTTAAAGTATATTTAGAATATATTTTTAAAATTTAATACAATGTTGGTCATTGGATGTAATTTCACTTTTAAACCAGTTACAAACAAGTGTCAATCTTTTGACAGTTATTATCTCTTAAAAACGCGCCTTTTGTTTTGACGACGAGAATTAATTTTTAAATTAATTAATGAAACTGATATGTTTTGAATTTGGTAAAATAGAAATCATTTTTGAGTTCATAATATCAAATATATCTTAGGCCTAATTTTTGGTATTTTTCTGAAAACTTTCAATTTTTTGATGAATAGTGAAACCACTAAGTGGTAGTTAAAAAAACTGAAATTTTCATAAAACTTAATTTTACCACTTCTGTGAGAGGAATTTCAAAAATCCGAGAGACACTGTTGATGTCAGTAAGTAAAATGTGGTTCAATGAGATGAAAATAATTTTTGGTGAATAGTAATTTTTTACTTTTATTTACCACGGTTAAAAGTAAATAGGGTAATTAAGGGTAAAAATAATATTATTATTACCCTAACACAAGTGAAAATTCTATTGGATAAGTGTAATTCGACCAAAAACAAGCTTAGGAATAACATATGACCATTTAGTCCCACTTGCATTAGATTAGGACATTTATTATTATTTAATTCAAAGAAGAGTTAAAAGAGTTAAAATCAATGTTTATTTACTAAAACATTTTTAATATAGGATTATACATAAGATAAATTCGATTGTAAATATTCATTAGAAAGATAAAAAGATTTCATACATAATGGAATTTTATTTGTAATTTTTAAACATTAAATAATTTAATTTATTTATGACACAACAATGATGCAGTAATTATCTTATTAATGAAAATTAACATAATTTATGTTATAAATACTCAAATAAATATAATTTGAGACTTTTTATGCCTTACACTAATTTTATAGGTTAATATGACATGTTATTGTTGATTTACTTAACTTTGTTCGAACTTATCATTCTGTTATGAGTTTCACAAAAATCAATTACTAAATACTGTCAAAATTGACATAAAATAGTTTTTAAAACAAATATTATATTATTAATTGTTATTTTATTCCTAAAAACCTACGGTTCATCCAAATGACTTATATAAGGTTATATATATTAATAATAAACAATTTGGGGTTTTTTTGGCTTCTTATAGTAAGTTTATTAACCTTATATTATAAGAACACAAGAAGACACGGTAAAAGTAAAATTATTTAATTTAATGTTAAATCTAAATGATAAGGTTAAAATAGGAACCTAAACTTGTCTAAATTCTATTTGATGAGAGGATTTCGACCCCTCCCCACCTTATCCTCGAAATAAATCAATTTGGAGATATTTAAAACCGAACTTGACTTTATAATAAAATAATATTTTTAGTTATCCCAAAGGTGCCCCTCTCCTCCCTTATAAAAGGACACCTCCTCCCTCTCTTCCTCACACAACTTTGAGCCTTCAAGCTTGGACAACCCCTACCAAATTCTCTTCTCCACTTACCTAGAAACATCCTAGATGTTCTGTTCTTCCTCAAAGACCAATTGTAGTTCCCTAAGAGGAGGTCTCAAAGAGGCGCTTCAAAGAAGAGGTAATTTCCGTTACCAATTCTTTCACCTTTATTTCTTCTTCCACTTCTTCTTCTTAGGTTGTTTCATTATGAAGTAATAACATCAGTATCACTCATATACTGATATGTTATTATAATTATGAAACAATCCTACTTCACCATCTATCCATCCTACGGAAAACGAAATCACCGCGCGTGCGTACGTACGGAATACCGTCTCCACGCCGTGGTGTAATCTGTTTTTTCACCAACACCTTGCATGGATGGGTATTATGGTGTAAAGAATAACTATACATAGTTATTATAACATCATAATGATTCTGATATATTTTATCATCCACTCTAATTCAATTCAATAATTATGGAAATGATATCATCGCTCGTGCGTACGTACGGACTACCGTCTCCATGACGCGATTAGATTCATTCTCCATGTTAACCATTTAAGAATGATTATAAAATATATATAAGCAATAATAATGAAATATATGACATTATAAAGCTACTGGATTTATGTGTATATATATGTATGTCATCTACTTAATTCCACTCAATTCAATAAGGAAACGAAAACAGGGTTCATGCGTACGTACGGCCTACCGTCTCCATGAACGGTGTATTTCTTTCCATTTATCGATCCATTATATATATGTATATTCTGAATATATATTATATATAAATCATGTTTTATATTATATAATTATGTAATAACGATCTAAGTAATCATATGAATAATTACAAGTTAAAACACGAACGACAAATGAGACGATTTTACCCAAAACGCTACTTTAACATGAATTTACAAAATAACGGTTAATATAAAGTCATAAGTGATCCATATATGATATAATAACAATGAATATGATTCTGTAATAAGTCAATGAAATTATTTAAATCATTATACTGGAGGTTTGGACACTTACGAAGCAAATCGGACCTAAGGTAAGGGAAATATCACAATCTCATTTTTATCTGAGATTGTTTATACTTTAGTATTTACTGGGGTGTATTTTATCATCCACATCCATGTTTCCTGAATATGTAAAAATATTTCTATCCACCTACAATTGTTTAAATCCAATTTTACCCTTCGGTGAGTTTTTAGTCAATAATATGAAAGGAATCTTTTGTCGTTTTTCGTACGAGGTACTTTTTGACTATTCCGACAAAAGTACGAAGAATGTTTTTTTTAACATATACGGCATGAATGGATTTTTAAAACATTATTTCCAAGAAGCTACCTTTACAAGTTTTCAGGTTTATTTATAATCAACTTCTTTTAGTTTAGAATTGTACGACATGTTAAGAAAGGAAAAGTGTTTTTGAATCAGAAAGGATATTTTCCCCAAGAATGGAGTTCAAGTGTTTTATCAAATTTATATTCCATCTAAGATAATATAGGGTTTTGTTTATATCACTATTATTACATGGATTTGATTATGTTGTGATGAATGTATTTTTATGAATTCCTTAATGTTATATGAATTGGTTTATGATGTCATGTTGTTTAAGAATCCCATTTTTATTACATGGGTTATGAAATGATGTTTGATTTATGATTTTGTGGCACACATAATAATGGTATCATTATGAGATGGGTGTGACCTATATCTCCCTCCAATTCATTGGGTAATGATTTTATATCTCGTGAGATAGACATGGCTGGAATGGTAGGTTATACCAGTTCAGTGAAACAGGACTGAAACGAGGGTGACTCGGTTCAGAAAGGGACTTTGTCCACTAAAATAGTCTTGGAAATGAGTCTTGACTAACAAGAAATTATTCTCTATTATTATGTGTGTATGCAACAAAGTTTAATGTTTTATGTTATGATTATTGTGATTACATTTCACTGCCATGATTTACCCCATGTTATGAAATTATGATCTCTTTTGCAGGTTAAGATTTCCAAAAGTTATGTGCTTATGTATATGATGTGATTGATATTTATTTTGTTTACCCTTACTGAGCATTTGAGCTCACCCATTTATGTTTTCTTTTCCCCAGGATATAAAGAAAGGTTTTAGGTAAAAAAAGAAGATCTTTATGGGAGATTTTGAAGATCTTTCACCATGATTAGAAGATTATATTCCGAGTTTCCAAAGACACTAAACTATTATGGTCCTTGTGTGTGTGGTTTTGTTATGTACAAAGTATTCCGCAAATGTAATGTAATGTCAATGTACATCAGGATTCAGGACTCTACATAAAACCTATATCCAAATGTACGTGATTTATTCAATAGGATTATACCTCATAAGAGATTTCGTTGTTGGGTCCTGGCTGAGTTACACACTATAAACCAGAGATGAGGTACAGTGGAAGCCAGAGAAAATGGACAACTACTACCTGAGCATTGTACAAAAAGATACAACGAACGAGCAGCAAGGCTGGTCATCCGGGTGGGATCTAAACTCTGGAAGCTCATTTATCTTTGATTGTAAGTGTAATTTTTAGTTTCTCCAAAGTTGTGAAGATGTTCTGGCTGATATGTAGGCCGTGGGACTATAAGTGGCTACTTGGGTATCTTAGACATACATTCACAATCCCATCACCTTTATTTCACAGCTCCTGAGTAGGTAGATCCTAGACACGAATACCATTCATTTAACCAATAGGAAGGTCGCCATTAGTTATTGGGTCAGCCAGATAATCTTGAGAGTCCCTATTTCCTTGGATATGTATAACGACTTCCAACACCATTCCATTGTTTTGGATAATGAAGAGAGGACCCCTCCATTGGCCAAGAAACTCATTATTTCGGCGCATTCACTTTTTAAGGGAATTGGTCCTTGTCCGAAGTAAGAAATTTCTTTTGATGAGTGTTTTTTTTCCTTTTTTAAGATTATTGACCTATAGCACAATCCACATAGACCCTAGGGATATTATTCCAAAACAACCTATAGGGGAGTGCGTACCAATCGGCCCACATTAGAAAAGGGGAAATCTCATCAGTGGGGATGGGGGCTCGTTCCTAATGATGACAGATTATTTCAAATTGCATGCTTCATGGAATTTTTTTTGAGTGGGTGGATCCTACCATTATGGGAATCTGGTGGTGTGAGAGACTCAACTTTCACCCGGACCTCTCAGCTGGCAAGTTGCAGATCCATCAATATAACTATCATAGTGTTGGCTAGGATTTATCACCTGTTGGGTTGGATCATTGAATGGGGACCACATTAACTGGTGATTGGGCCCTTCCAAATTATTTTGTTCTAGATAAAAGTCCACATAGAAGGTTATACCTTTATCAATTAAAAAACAATTCTACATTCCACCCTTCGACTGTATTTTCATAGTACCTTTGGGGTTACATCAACGTCTTGTGCCTTGTAGGATAAGTGGGATGATCATACAGAAAAGAAAGAGCAAGAAATAATGGCTTATCTCAAAGTCCACAAATGTTTCTCCTATCATCCTTATGATTCCCTTCTCATTTATATTAAGAATAATTCATATAAAGAATTTATCAACTTAGCCTACTTTTTTTCTTTGAGAGAAGGCATCTTGGTTTCCCACATCGAAGGGGAGATTATTTGAACGGGATATACACCTTGTCGATTTAGTCATAAATTTAAATGTGTCCAGAAGATGTGTACTCCTGTTCTCAATAGTTTATGTCACAGAAAGAACATATGGATAACCCGTCAAATGTGGCTGATGTTTTCCTAGGAAGACACCCAATGCTATGTCAGAATTCTGGACTCTTGGGATTCTTAAAACTTTCTCACCAGAAGCTATGATGAGGCCTTGGTTAAATGATATACAAATCTCCATTTAGATGATCTGGTTCCTATCGTGATAACATCCAAGGAATCTAGGGAAAAGTGGAAGGAGAATCAAAATGGAGTTATGGGGAACTCTCAGTAAGGAAAATTATTTTGAAATTCTATCTGCTCCTCCCAAGGGAATATTTTGAAAGATGGGGTTGTGACATCATGGGAGGCCGAACGATCTATTGAAGCCACTACTGGGAACCCACCATCCTTCCGCCTCTCCCCCAAAGACCGATTTCCATGTGCCCTGGAAGAAATGGGACCCTTTGAACGGCCACCCATCCACTTGTGACAGGTCCCATCATTCTTTATTGTAGCTCTTCCAGACATGAGAAGTTTCAATTACTGGCATTGGTTCTGTGTAATCACCCAGTAACGTTTCTTTTGATGAGGATCCTGAGAAGGTGGGTCTTTAACATGGGGACCTCGAGACCCTCATCTATTCCCAAAGTGGTCATTGCAAATTCTCACATTGGGTACATTCCATGCTACGACCTAAAAGTGATTAAAAGGATGGGGAAAATGGTGGAACACCTATTGTGGCTACTACAAGAAAATATTCTTACCTTATCCCAAAATCATGTAAGCATTCATCTCCTAGGGGTCCCAAATATTCATGGGCACCTAGGAAATATTTGCGGCTGAAAAAACTTGCTCTGCTCCGCTAAATCAACCTTACATTTCTAGCTATCTTAGTTATGGCTACATTTCCATATGTCGGGACGGTTTGGGAAGAATTGAGTGTGAATGCTTCCAATAAATATATATGTAGGCATGTTGAGGGAGTATTTTTAGATTTTTTATGTTTTAAGGGATCCATTGCTTCTACAGTTATTTTGGCTAATGAAGATCCTGATGATGAGGTTTCCTACTTGAATGAAATGGAAAAGTGTCTATACAACCCCACACAAAGGAATTACTTGTCTGACTATGTGGAATTGATGGAAGTACTCCAATGGTCGATGACTATAAAAGGATAGGATGTCCTATCTGCAACCCTTGGATTTAAATTCCTTTTTTGTGGAGAGGCTAAAGGTCCCCTCCCCCCCCCCTACAGGATCTCGTACGGTCTCAAAAAACATTTATTTCCCCAATTTATACCCTTAGGGGAATCGTAGCTGGGCAGTGCGCCCTGCCAATTATGGGGGTGTTGTTGAAGGATATATTAAAGCCCAAGTACACATGGATGAAGTCATCGTAGACCCTTCTAGGGTATTTCTCCCTCTATCTTCACTAGGTTCCCTTATTCGAGATCATTCTTTGCGACAATTAAATAAATGAAAATAGGCCCCCCAACTGTCAAGATGCATTAGGAGGGGGAATCACTACTAATCATATGTTCATCTATTTATTGAACTATGTACCCTTATCTTATTGACTCAATATTACATGTGTGTATTTTGATGCATGTACTATGGTTAAAAATATGGTGGTTTCTCGGGAATCTATGGATTACATCCCCTTTATGGAATATTAAGGCTTTCCATCCATTTCGATTAACCGAAGTATAGGAATAGGGCCAACCGAGGAGGATGGGGGTACTATCAACCCTTCAGGCATGGATTCTACTACTCAAACGATCTCTACCAGAATAGTGGTAGAAAATCTATAATTTCAGAGATCATTTAACCATACTAAGCTGGTTCCCATAGAGAGAGACATGGTCACCTTTATGATAGGGTCTAAATTCAATAGAGATCCCCAAACCCTACAGGGTTTTGGAGGGACTTAAGATATTGAGGAGCCAATCTATAGTGATCAAATGCTCTTTACCCCCATGTATAGAGTCCCTTCAGAGATTGATAATCTTCCTACACATGGTGACTCAACAAAATTAAAAAACCCTTGGCAGGTTAATGTCTCATACCTTGAATATTTTGGGCAAGATATTGTACATTTAACTCCAATTCTGTTGGAAGTTGTGATTTTTTCCCCCATAATCTCAAGGACAGTACCCTTCTTCAGACTTACCATACCTATAGTCATAATATCCTCTATTGAAATTATCACAGGCAAGGTTGTTGCGGGGAAGATTCGTGTTGTAACCAGTGAATCGAGTCCCTCTATTATGACGTTCATCCCTGACTATATTTCTTAATCAGGGTGTGACTCCAAGATTGAACGAGATTTCCTAGTCGACCTTCACCCCATCTTTCAAAAGTCATGGAGGAATATATGGAGATTAATCTATTAGACTCCATTAGTTGAGATGTGGACAAAGTGGTTTAAACTACACTGCCAGTTTATGGTCCTAGGATTTTGTGGATTCAACTACCATGGAATTCATGATAATGTGAGGCATGTGGTTACTTCTCAGGAAGCAACTAGTACACTTGAGTCTCAACTTTTTTGTTAGATTCGATGACTCATATTTCTTCTAAGTGGAAAAGTATTATTGAACATGCTGTCAATAAATCTAGAGTTTTTTTGAGGGTTTAAAATGAACTCGTGATAAAACAATCCTTAGTGGAACAACTCGACCAATAAGTGGAGTTGTAGAGTCAGAAGTTGTAGTGGATTAAATAGGAGTCGGCCTCAGTTGTGGTTGCAGTTGAGGAGGGCCGATGGAAGATGAAATAAGAGGAAAGGACAGGCCTCAAATCTATAAGGTATGTGGAGGAACTACGGGGAGGTGTGGAGTCTGAGATAGTGAATTTATTAAATATTCTTAAAGATACTAAGGAGTCACATCAATTGTTGATATGAATTTGAGATTATGCCAAACCTCTCCTGTAATGATTGTGTCCTACTTGTTAGGAGAGGCTCCTAACTATGGTTGACCTATATAACATTATTAAATAGGATGGAATTATTTTTACCTCAAATGATTATTCTTTTCCTTTTCCTATCAAGTAAATTAATCACAATGAACCATATTAAATAGATTAGGTGTTAATTTCAGTCTGTGATTCAAAACTAGTAAATTGAAATAATTAAATTGGGATCTACTTTTCTTATGTGTTGCGGGACTTAGAAAGCATAGTTCATCTAAATCTAGGGTTTAATGGAAAATATCACAAACTTGTGTGTTTTTTTCATTATCAACCTAATTTTTTATTAATCCAATTTGAAATGGACTTAGAAGGAATAACTTGACTGTTAATTGGGATACCCATTATGGGATTTTGACCTAAGAATATTTATGTTTCATTTAAGTATTTGATAGATCATATTTTTTATTTTCCTAAACCATACATTGTATATGTTCAACGATATGTAACTCGAATTTTATCTAGGGATTCCCCTTCCAAGTTTTCACTCTGGTGAGAATTCCAACTTTTTAGATAGTGGTTTATATTCCTACCAATCAAACTTATTACTGATGCTGTAGGTCGAATAGTTTTGATCAAACATAATAGATAATGGGCCCTAATTTGGGATTCATCATCCGGGAATGGCTAAATAATCTCAAACATGACAAAGGGATTTTTCTTGACCCTAAATTTGTGAGTTTTGGATATGTATGAGGCATGGGATCCATTTTTTTCATATGTTGGTAGGAGAGGAATCTTATGAAGATGAATTTTCATTTGGTTTACAATCGCTTTGTAGGCTACATATGTATAGCCACCAAGGCATTACGTGAATAGTCAAACAAAGGTGTGTGTAGGAAACTTGCATCCCCTCTCCAATGGCTTAGGATGATTTATAACACATTTAATTTGTTTCTGGGTTTGGGGATACAGTAGATGTCATGTTTGGGGTATGATGTCTGAATGTATTAGAGGCATTTGTATCAGCTTTGGATGGTCAACCAATCCCACAAAAATCTTACTTGCGTAAGGGAGAAAAGGTGAATCATATGTTCAGTTAGAAATTCATTTCATTTTCAGGTATTTCAAAAGGGAAGGAATGTAAGTTCTAATCCATAGGGTTTCCCATGTATGGTGACTTATATGGGACATAAATGACATGCATGCATACAAAAACTTGTAATGACTCTCCCGAGGACAAATTTTCCATTGATTGATGGTTGTTTTGTAGGCCACATGTGCAGATCCACCAGGGCTTGATATGGATAGTCATACAAAGGTGTCTTCATGACACTATCCTTCCATCACTGATGGCCATGATGGATTATGGATATTGGGACCTTTATGAACATGGAATATGGCCTCTAAAAGGGGGTGAGCCTAAGCATGAAAGGGGGTATTTCATTGGTTAAACCTTATTGGGTAACCTGGAAATTAGTGGGGTATTTTTTTCAAATGCAGGTCCACTTCATGCATATATAGGGGTATATTTATTTCACAAAATCTTAATGATATACCAAAGGTGAATCGGTCCAGAGCATTCTGATGTATCTAGTGCAACACCCCAGGTAAATAAAGAATATGACATTTTTTATATTTATCCATATTTGTGAATAGAATATTAATATTACTTTAAAGGGGATACTATGCTCGATGGCATACCCAAAACGCAACAACGAGTTTCTTGGGAAGCATATGTTTCACTCTAATAATAAAATAATATTATTTTAAATGGTAGTTAATGCCTAGACGTTGTAATGGAGAGAATGAACAGAACTAAGTACAAAATTATTATATATGTTTGCAAATATTTTTAGTCTTTACAATAAATGTTATAGGATTAAAAATGCGAATGAATCCAATTTTAAGCGTAGACAGTCTAATATTCTTTAAAAGGTCGATTAACCACCTTTTGATGGAGAACCTCTTTTAAATCCAATTTTTGACAATTTTATATGTTATATTTGACAAAATAAAATTCTTTTTTATAATCGGGACATCAAAATTTACTTTGTGTAAATTTTTGGTATTTTTCCGAAAAAGATCAATTTTTAATGAATAGTGAAAAATGTTGTATTTTAATTCAAAACCACTTTTTAATATAATTTATTTATATGATTATATTATAATTTTAATTGGTTTTAAAGTGTAAATAGGATATATTTTTACAATTTAATCCAATGGTGGTCATTGTAATTAATATCACTTTTAGATTGGACATAAACGAGTGTCAATCTTTTGAAAGACATTGTTTCATAAAAACATGCTATTTGTTTTAACAGCGGAATTTAATTATAAAATTAATTAATGAAACTTCTATGTTATAAATTTGGTAAAATAGGAATCATTTTTTTAATTCGGAATATCAGATATAGCTTAGGGTGAATTTTTGGTATTTTTCTTAAAATCTCCAATTTTTTATGAATAGTGAAACCACAAAGTGGTGGTTACAAAATTTGATTTTTCGTTTAAATGCGACATTACCACTTTTGTGATTTGAATTTTAAAAAATCCAATTTAAATTATTTTAATTGGTAAGTAAAATGTGGTTCAATGGGATGAAAATAATTTTTGATGAAAAGTAACTTTTAAGTTTTATTAATCGTGATTAAAGGTAATTAGTGTGATTTAAGGTAAAAATGATATTATAATAAAATGAAAATATATTGACACTTGTACTAACCCTATTGGATGAGTTATAGCCGACCAAGAAAACCCATGGGTCTATTTTTGGTACCCCATGGAGCCACTTGGGTTTGATAATGACATTTATGTCTTTTATTTAATGTTAAAATAAAAATGTCACAAACATGATTTATTTTACTAAAAAAAATTTACATGTGGTTATACAAGTCAGAATTTTGACTATAAATAATCATTGGAAATTTAAAATATTTCTACATCATATTATTATTTTTATATAATTTTTAAACATTAAATAAATTAAATTCTTTATGACATCATGGTGATGCAGCGATGACCTCATTATTTAACGAATTAAATAAAATGGAAAGATAATGAAAACTCTAGGACCTACACATGTCCAAAACCTATTGTATGGGTGGATTTCGAACCCTTATCAAATTATCCTCGAATTATATCAATGTGGGACCATTAAAATCCGAAAACCATTTGAAAATAATGTAATATTTTATACTTTACCAAGAGTGCCCCTCCTCTCCTCTTATAAAAGGCCCCCACCTCTACCACCTTACCCACACCTCTCAAGCAGTTAGTTCGGCCAAACTCTGATCATTTTGTCTCTCCACATCCCTCTAATCATCCTAGAATACTTAACATAGGCAGGAACCTATTCAAGAAACCCTTTTGGTTCAAACCAAAGGGAGTTACCCGATTTTAAGGTAACGTCTTCACTTGTGCTCTTTTGTTTTATTTTGCTTCTCCAACCCCCTAAACTCTTTTTATTCATTTCTTTTGTAACAAATCTAGTATATTCAATATAATAGGATGTTTTTATAATAAGTATTATAGCTGAACTTACCCACACCTTCATCTAATGGTTAATGAACATACAATTTCTATGGATGGAGAATTTCTGCCTCACGAAACGATGATTGTTCAACACTCATATAACACCTTCAAAGGTGGACATTAAGATGTCACTATGTTTATATATGATATATAATATTTTTATGTTTTACTTAAGATTCTTTATTTTTCATTTGTGGCATACCGTTATGGCTTCCATTATGGGTATACGCGATATCTTCATTTTAGGAAGTGCGGACTACCGCCCCCTCAAAGTGATTTGATTCGATAATGCCATATGTGGGACGTATAAATGATGGATTTAAAGTTATTATATATGATTTTATACTGGAATTATAATTTAACTTTATATCATTATTGTTATCTTTCCATTAATGTATGAGATAGAAATGAAAGTAGCGTTCATGCATACGTACGGCTTACCGTCTCCATGAACGGTGCATTTCATTTCTTATCCTCAAATGTAATGTACTATTATAAGTACATATAATTGATATATATGATTTATGATACATATAAATGATGAATATAATTCTTGAATTAAAAATATACACTATATCTCAATTAGTTTTAATTCCATTAATATGACATAGAAATGAATGTACCGTTCATTCGTACGTACGGCTTACCGTCTCCATGAACGGTGCATTTCATTTCTTACCTCTAAACAATTATGTAATATTATAAATACATGTATATTCTGGATATATAAGATATATATGATATCCAAATCAGGAATTTCATTCTGGATATAATGAACCTTTGACCACACGAACAAAATGTAATTGTAAGAAGTCTATTTTTGACTTAAGAACCAAATATCGACAAAACAAACATTATTATCTTAAATAATTACATAATGTTTATAACATGTAAATAATTAATATAAAAGGAATAATGAACTTAAAAAAGATCTTAAGAAAGTATAAATTAACTCAAGTTTATTATTCAGGATGTTAAAGAACGATCGAGTCAAGTCGGACTCGAGGTAAGGGATCCTACTCCTCTCTTTCTTTTTAAGTATGCTCTTTTATGTCATTCCTTTTAAAGCTCGTCTTTCTTGTCATTGGGATGTTATTTTATATTACTCTTACTGTAATTTTTATGTTCATATGATGAGTGATGCACTCCTGTCGTGGGGCATGGCAAAACAATATTTTATTTACCTAAGTATAGTATAGCAGTTGATCCTAGGTAGTCTCCCGAAGAGGAGTGCACACAAAACAAGGTTGTCACTTTTTGTTGGTTTTCTTAAAAAGATTGGTTTTAACAAATTTGAATGACTATGAGAGAAACAAACAACAGAAATTGATTGATTTTAACAAATTATAAAGACGGTGATCGGATTTGGTTCGGCTAGACTTAGTGTTGTTCCATCATGGTTTCCAAATTTTATCTCTTCTTCTTCCTTAAACTGGTAAGAGTGATGTGATTAGAATTTCCCTTTCTAAAACCTTAGATTGGTCTATCTTCCTTCCAATGTGTTTAGGGTTGTAGAAGGTATCTTGAATAATTAGAGCAATCCCAGACCTGGAATTGTTGTTCCCTAATAAACCAAGATTTCGACATACAATCCTATACACGTGCTTGACAACCGTCGAGCAATCACCACCCAACCCTAATCATGTTCCACCGTATACAGATTAGAATTGGGTGGAGGGAGATGTGATCATCGACCAAAGCAATTAATAATTTCATAATAAAGACCTTAACACAACCGTATTCATAATTTAATACTGAATTATGAATTGGAACCAGAAGAAGAAAGAAGAACAAATTTTATTCATTTCAAGCACAAAACTCAAGCACAACACATAGGTCCAGCCTCCCCTCTTTCCGATCACTCAAATGAAACTACCTATCCATGGATGGGGTAAGAGATATAATTCGGGATAGGAGAGGCATTTTAAAACAAAAGAAATAAAAGAAAAATCTTATAAGTTCTTCTCCTTGGTGCCCCAGAAGGAATGGGGTGGAGAATGGGATGTATTGAGGGGGAGGAGCTCTCCTCCTTTTATAGGCAGAATTCGACATACGAAAGATGGAGCTTTTTATCCCCCATTAATGACCTCTTCACGCGTTACTGCCTTCATGAATGTTGTGAAAAATTTTCCTTTACGTGTCCCCTCAAAATTTCAACGTATTTGGACAGGTATTCTAAGAGTTATGGCCAATTTCCTCTGACAATTTATTCTGTCCAGTCAGAATCATCAAACCGAAAAACACCGTTTTTTACTGAATTACTGTCACTGAACAAGGCCATTTAAGGCGTGGCCTCCTTAATGAAACATGTTCCAAATCTTCTTATCCGTCTATCCACAAAATATCAGCTCCATTAAAGTCGTTTTGAGCGAGTTATGGATATTTCACTGAACCTTCTTTTTTCTGGATGAAATTTCTAGGAAGCTTCCTTGGTGTTCCTGAATAATCTTCAACTTCATTGAATTGTTTGGACCTCAAGATGGTAGAATCCGATCCTGGTCCAGAAGACAAAGTTTAATAAAATTAAATTACGATTATAAAGAAATTATAATCATAAAATTTGGATTTATATTTTTTTGTAAATGACCAAAATACCCCTGTAGTGAAAATCTGTCCAAAATGCAGAATTTGGTTATTTTTGCATTTAAACTTAAAATACTTCTTAAATCCAAAATTGTTACATATAAGCT
The DNA here is from genome assembly GCA_963277665.1 of Viscum album. Taxonomy (NCBI): domain Eukaryota; kingdom Viridiplantae; phylum Streptophyta; class Magnoliopsida; order Santalales; family Viscaceae; genus Viscum; species Viscum album. The sequence continues at coordinate 94,509,207 of OY728125.1, forward strand.
CGAAATTTTATCTTGGGATGTTTAAAACAATAGAAATTCATTAAAAAAATGTGTAAATTATAAGCCCTGTCAATTCCCCCACACTAAAACCATGCTTGTCCTCAAGCATAAAATCTCAACATGGAATTCAAAGGGCACTAATGTCACCAATATTTAAATTTCAAATGAAATAAAATCAAATGATTTTCAATGTCCAATCAAATTTTCCAGTTCCACAAAAATACTAATTTAATTTCCCATTTTTCAAAGAAACAATCAATTCATGCATTTTACTTTTCCCCTTTGAAAAATAATGAAGCTTCTCCTTTCATTCATTCAAGCTTCTTAATTTATTATTATTAAACATGCCAAATCATGACCTACCTCACTTTTTAATCTTTTCTCTTATCACTCATGATACAATTAATAGTGGAGTTATGCTCATATCATGAGAACATGCTCCTTACCCATAGGCTTGTAAAGTAACTACTTTCTCCACTTTGTAAAGACAAAACACACATAAAATCATGAGGACTTGCAATAAAGGTTCAAATGACTCTGTGGATTCGGGTTGGTGGGTAAATGATTGAAATAATTTAAGGCTAGAAGTAGGAGGTTTTACTCTTAAGTACAATTAATGATTAATCAAGTGAAAACACAAGATGAACCTCACTCAAATCCCCTTGAAATGTGAATCACAACACCAATCCCCTTTCAATGACATGGGTCATGAGTCAATAAATGATTACAAAGAATGATATCATCCAAGTTCTCCTTGTTTTTTTGTAAAGCTCCAGAAAGTCACTGCTTTATTTTTTTTTCCAAAGCTCCAGAAAGGCACAACTTTATTTTGAATTTTTTTCTTTTTTTTTGGAGAACCAGATAAAATGAAAGAAGCATAATGAAATGATGACTCATGCCCAATTTTCTAATAATACATTGCCCAAAATGATGAAGCACACATTACACCACCCAAAAATGATACATATCCCAAGGAACACACACGAAAGGCCCTTCCCCCACACTCAATCTTGAAATAACCATGAAAAAATACTAAAAGTGCGGGTAGGTAAGGAAAAATTGGATTGTAATGTGGCTTAAACCTATAAGGCAATTCAGGGCATCTAAGGGCTTACGAAGGATAAATGTAAAGGTGGGTATTAGGATAAAATGTGGCTAGCCAAAGTGATGCCTCAATCATTTTAAATGTGTTTTCGTACAGTCATAGCACTGACAAGTTTCAATACAAGTTCTAGCAGGTGGCACGTCCCAAGATCACTCAAGAAATATGCTCATGATAAAATAGGAAATATTTGGTCTAGAAATCCTCTCAGGAATGAGAATATGATATTGGACAATCACTCATGGAATGATTAATAATAACAAATTAATTCACATGAATTTCAGAAATTCAAAGAATGCAAAATGGAAGGGAAATTTCATTTACATGAATCAATTAATTCCCTAAAATCATGAGTCCTTATTTCATTATCCTTGCTTAACTTTAATCATCCAATTATACATTTTAATCATTCAATATCATTAACATTGAAATCTAAAACATGACATCACAAGATTCCTAAGAAACTCATGTCTCCTAGATAAGTTGAGTAAAACATTAATTCAAGTGTGGGTATGAAATTCTTATCATTAAAGCTTAAAACAAGTTTTGGACAAAAAAATTTAAGGAGTTTAAAATTTAAAAATTAAAAATGAACTCCCTTTTGAAATAAAGATTCAGTCCCCTTTAACAAATTTTTGGGGCTTCCTTCTGCCATCATGATCCTACAAAAGAAAATTTCAAAATTAAGAACAAGTATCATGTCATTAAAGCTCAAAATTATAAGGAGGAAAGGGATGAATGCTAAACTACTTCTAAAAAATGAAATTGAAATCTAAATTCCTAGAAAGCAAGGGATAAGTCTTGGTACGATCCCCCAAGTGGGCCCTGAATTTTTACTGCCTCCAGTGGGCAGTACCAGCTGTTATCTAAAGACTGATGGTGGATGTAGCTTCTTTGATTTGAACCACCACATGTGGCTTTTCCCAGCTTGTGCTTCATTGTCCTTATTGAGGAGGATTCCATGTATAGAGTACACCAAATCCACCCCCTTCACAATGTGGTATAGCTTGCATGGTGGGGGTAGGATGAAGTATGGAACCACCTCCTCTTCAGTTGCTACTTGTGCAACGTCTTCTTCAAAATATACTGGTTTCTCCAGATGTGCTGCGTTAAAAGAATAATCAAAGAGAGATTCAACATTTAAATTTGAAATATTAATTTCAAAATCTTCCCTTTTAAGGTAGGCAGCTTTTAGATTTGGTTCTTCATGCATAGCCACTTGTATCTCTTCATGGACTTCCTCAAGTAGATGATCAATATCTTCAGGGAGCTCCAGGTGTTCCTCAACAGGTGCATATTCTTTTTCATCTTCTCTTAAGGCAATGTAGGGATTGACCAAATCTGAAAATATAAAATTATAAGGAGTGATGCTCAAATCAGATTGAATGAAATCAGAAAAGGTAGAGTTCATGGAAGGATCATCTCCCTGAGTTGGGTCTAGTTCAATCACTTCTTTATTTGAATGTGCCTCTTGGATTTGATTATCACTGGATGGAGGTAGGTAGTCGGTCTCCTCCATCTTGACTTCAAATTCCACCAATTGGGAGGTGTCTTCCTTCCGTGGTGAAGGCTCTTCTTGTTTGCAAGTCTTGGGAAGATCAATAAGTTCCTCACATTCATTCCAAAATTCATCAAGTTCTTGTTGATCTCCCACATGTAGCACAGTAGGTAAGTCATCTTCTTTTTCATCAATCTCGGGTAGAATTGGTTGAGTGATGATGAATGAGTCTTCAGGTACCTCAGCATTTACCTCCTCTAGTTCTTCAATGATGACTGGTGAAATTTCTTCCACCATTATCTCAGGTTCTTGCTCCGGCTCAGGGTCGGGTTGCTCCATCATTGCACAAAAATAGTCTAATGCCCATTCCATTTTGCTACCCAAATCATCCAAATTATTACTAATCCTTTCAACCCGATCATTGAGATCACGATAATCAATTTCTGGTTCATGATTTTGCACCTGCGAGTAATCTTCCCATGCATAAAAAGTTGAATTTGAATACATCATGGAAAAAAAAAAATTTAAAAAAAAAATTATTTTTAAATTTGAAATAGTCAAATATTTACAAAAAGGTTGTGGCACTTCCTCCCCGGCAACGGTGCCAAGTTTGACGCACGCCTGTCGTGGGGCGTGGCAAAACAATATTTTATTTACCTAAGTATAGTATAGCAGTTGATCCTAGGTAGTCTCCCGAAGAGGAGTGCACACAAAACAAGGTTGTCACTTTTTGTTGGTTTTCTTAAAAAGATTGGTTTTAACAAATTTGAATGACTATGAGAGAAACAAACAACAGAAATTGATTGATTTTAACAAATTATAAAGATGGTGATCGGATTTGGATCGGCTAGACTTAGTGTTGTGCCATCATGGTTTCCAAATTTTATCTCTTCTTCTTCCTTAAACTGGTAAGAGAGATGTGATTAGAATTTCCCTTTCTAAAACCTTAGATTGTTCTATCTTCCTTCCAATGTGTTTAGGGTTGTATAAGGTCTCCTGATTAATTAGAGCAATCCCAGACCTGTAATTTTTGTTCCCTAATAAACCAAGATTTTGACATACAATCCTATACACGTGCTTGACAACCGTCGAGCAATCACCACCCAACCCTAATCATGTTCCACCGTATACAGATTAGAATTGGGTGGAGGGAGATGTGATCATCGACCAAAGAAATTTATAATTTCAGAATAAAAACCTTAACACAACCCTCATTCGAAATTTAATACTGAATTATGAATTGGAACCGGAAGAATAAAGAAGAACAAATTTTATTCATTTCAAGCACAAAACTCAAGCACAACACATAGGTCCAGCCTCCCCTCTTTCCGATCACTCAAATGAAACTACCCCTCCATATATGGGGTAAGCGATATAATTCGGGGGGAGGAGAGGCATTTTAAAACAAAATAAATAAAAGAAAAATCTGAGGAGTTCTTCTCCTTGGTGCCCTAGAAGGAATGGGGTGGAGAATGGGATGTATTGAGGGGGAGGAGCTCTCCTCCTTTTATAGGCAGAATTCGACCCCCGAAAGATGGAGCATTTTATCCCCCATTAATGACCTCTTCACGCGTTACGCCCTTCATTAATGTTGTGCACAATTGTCTTTTACGTGTCTCCTCAAAATCACAATGGATTTGGACAGGTATTCCGAGAGTTATGGCCAATTTCCTCTGACAATTTATTCTGTCCAGTCAGAATCATCAAACCGAAAAACACCGTTTTGTACTGAATTAACGTCCCTGAACATGGCCATTTAAGGCATGGCCTCCTTAATTAAACATGTTCCGAATCTTCTTATCCGTCTATCCACAAAATATAAGCTCCATTAAAGTCGTTTTGAGCGAGTTATGGATATTTCACTGAACCATATGTTTTCTGGATGAAATTTCTAGGAAGCTTCCTTGGTGTTCTTGAATAATATTCAACTTCATTGAATTGTTTGGACCTCAAGATGGTCGAATCCGATCCTGGTCCAGAAGACAAAGTTGAAGAAAATTAAATTATGATTCTAAAGAAATTATAATCATAAAATTTGGATTTATATTTTTTTTGTAAATGACCAAAATACCCCTGTAGTGAAAATCTGTCCAAAATGCAGAATTTGGTCATTATTGCATTTAAACTTAAAATACTTCTTTAATCCAAAATTGTTACATATAAGCTCAAACTTTTATCTTGGGATGTTTAAAACAATATAATTGCATTAAAAAAATGTGTAAATTATAAGCCCTATCAATGAGAGACCCTATTCTCTCTCATCAATCCATTTTGGAATTTTTGAGTGGCGCCATTAGACTGCCGAATTTTCATAAGAGATCTAACCTCTCTTTTTTAAGTACTCTCATTTATGTCACTTATTTTAAGCTCCTATTTGTTATGATGGGGGATGTTATTTTATATTCCTCTTGATGTACATTTTATTTTAATGTGATGAGATACCCTATTTTATCTCATAAATCCATTTTTGGATGTTTTAAGTGGAACCGTTAGGCTACCGAGTTTTCGTAAGGGATTTTTCTTCTCACTTTTATTCCCGTGAGATTTATGCTACATTTTCCACCATTTCCTTTGAGTGGTGTATTTACTTCCCATTATTATACCCTTTGTGTAATATAATTTCATTTATGGGTACTTACATATTCATTGTATGACCCTTCTTCAATAGGGTGTACGTGTCGAAAGTTACCCAAGTCAGTAAGGGAACCTTTCACCCTCCTCTTTTTAAAATACTTCTTTTGTTATTTCTTTTAATTCACATACTATTATGATGGGATATGTCCTTTTATATCCTTATTAATTTAAATTTTATGTACAAGTGATGAGATACCCTTTTCATCTCTCATCAACTCATTTTATGAGTTTTGAAGTGACACTGTTAGGCTGTCGAATTTCTGTAAGGGAACTTCTTAACCCACTTTCAATTCATTGGGTTAAAACTCTAATTCTTGATTTTATTATGCCAATATTCTGTGTGGAATCTCTATGTTGTATTTTCCACAAACCTTTGTGTGGATATACTATTTCTATACATAATCATCTCATTGATAAATTCTTACATCATTTAGACAGACTTGTATCGGAAATCATAACTCAATCTCATTTCATTGAGATAAATATCTATGTCATTGGTTTTGTTTTTCCATGATAATGTGTGAATGACCTCTAATTTTTTTACACTAAATATCCAATTATATGTTGTGTATTCATTTTTTTCACACATAATCATGTAATTTATTTATCCCTAATCTAAGGATACCGACTTTGTAAGGGACTTCGTCTCAATCTCCTTTCATTGAGGCATATTTGGTTTTACACACAACTTTCTTTTATATGGTGTATAAACCCCTTTGACTTTTAATTTTATTCAAAAGGAATCTTTTTATATGAAGTGTTTTACTAAATGACAAAAAGGAATGTTTCTTTTAACGTACGCGGTGACAATGACCTTTTCCGCTGCCATGAGTGTTATTTGGTCTTTGGCTTCCTCGACAAGCCGTAATGTTTTTTAAAATGAAATAAATACCATATACTCTTTTGTGTATGTTGGTATTAAAAATGGTTTTTATAAAGGATTTGTTATGTCAATATATTTAAGTGATATATTTTGATCGAAATGTGGAAATGTTTTCATTCCATTATATTTTTTAATGTCTTATGATTTTATAATGGTACTTGGACATTATGAAGGGTGGTGCCGTGAATACCAGGATGGGTGGTTACGTTAAAACCCCCAATGCATTGGGTATGAAAGTCGGCCGTATGGCTATTCCATTAAGTATGTATGGAAGTTGGCTGAATGGATATTCCATTAAGTGATATGTGTGGAAGTCGACCTTATGGTTATTCCACTTAAGTATGTTTATGTCCCAAGTAACATTTATATGTTATGTGATCTTTATGTGGGTTTTATGGTAATCTTTTTGTTACATAAGGGTAAGTAATGAAATTTTATTCCGTGAAGAGTTTTTACTACTTCGAAAAGGTGAAAAGTATTACTTTGATAAAGTATTCATGGTTTACTTGTTATTTTAAAAAACTAACAGTTTTCATTCTTTGTGTATCCCTTACTGAGCTTTTATGCTCATCCCAAGTTTTTGAAATGTTTTTCATAGGACTTAACATGGAATAGGGTCAAGGATGGGATCAAGGGAATGTCATGCAACCTAAAACATGGAATTGGAATTGTTTCTTTTTAAGGGTTTTTATTTTATGAAAACTTAGTAAAAGTTTCTACTTTGTAATCTTTTGAGATGTAATAGTTATGTCCTAATTCTCTAAAACTCTAAACCTGAAAATATTTTCAATGTGAATTATTCATTTAATTCAAAATTAAGTAAGGTTTAAGGATGGGGCCTTATAGTTGGTATCAAAGGTCGGTTTAGATAACGTTAGAGGTTAGGGTATTCTTTAAGCATAAGTGACATGACCATAATGGTTAGGATTTCATAAACAGTACTAGTTTTAGATAACGTGAATGAGTAAGTATATCTTAGTGTTTATCTTCCTCTTCAGTACATGATGGTTTTGTTGCTATACTCACACAGACCTTTTTGGTTTTAGTAAATGGCTGGATCTAGCAGGAACCAAAGTAACGGTGGATGTGAAGGAAACTGCGACAGTTTTCTGAGCGATAAACTGAATGATATGGGAGCTGCAATGAGAAGTCTTGTGTTTATCCTCAACGAACTATCTGGAGTCATTATTGACAACCTAAACCTTGGTGATTTCTATAAGGCATCATATATGAGAAAAACAAATCCCTATGGAACTACAGGTAATAATCATAAAGGTAAGTGTGTTCAAAAACCTATGTGTCATAGATGTGGAAAGAAACACCTTGGAAAATGTTTCAAAGGTACAGAAATACGCTATATATGTGTAAATGAAGGTCATAAAGCAAGAACCTGCCATGGAAAAAGGAAGCATCCAGTTGACTCGAGGAAAGGGAAAGAAATTCTTTCTGAGGGATCAATTGAATGTTTTAAATGTGGCGTGCATGGTCATTATGCAAACACATGTCCTATGAAGAAGTTTCGTTAATGGTATCACCAAGATCATACAAATACTCGTTTACCATTACCTAATGCCATTCCGATTGAGGATGAAGAAACTGACAATAACCAATCAAAGGTATGGATTATTTCTTAACTTTTGTTTTCTATTTTGGAATCTTAGGATATGATTCATGATTTTGTTTGTAAGAAATAAGTATTTCAGAATAAGTTGGAAAGGAATGGTTAATGGATCATGAAGAATGTTGAATGAGTAAGAAGTCAACATATAAGGGCTTCAAGAGTTATGGTGAATTTCTTAAGAGTATTAAGTGTCTTTTGATGATGGGGTACATTAGAAGCCTTTTATAGTATGTATAACACTGATGTTTGATATATGAAAATTTTATTCAAAGAATAGTAATCTGTTCTTTTGTGGACATAGTTATAAAGAACCATTTGGGTTTATATGAACCTTACTTTCGAGGTAATTATGGGTTGCTATATGTAATTATGGAAAGTGAAAGTCATGAGATAAAATTGATGTTAAATTAAATTATGGTTATTTTTGAAGATTTTATCTCGTTATTGGGGAATGTTTTAAGAATTATTTAGTTTTGTAAAAAGGACAACACGCAGACCGTGTGACAACCCATCGTGTTGGACAAGGCTGCGGTAATCGAACCAACAACCAAAGTGCAATGGGTATTTATCGTCGACCACTGGACTACATGAAGTCCCTGGTTATTTGACTAATTCTTTTTAGTTAAATGATTTTATGAATTAAGAGTATGTTGATTTTTGGATTTCTATGGAAATTTATTAACCTATCATGGAGGATATGTTATTAGGTTAATTAATTTTCAATACGAGACTTTAGGAGCAACTGGTGTTGTTTGGAGATAAATGTTACGATTTAACTTGGAAGACTATGTGACTAAATCTTTCAAATATTTGGGTTTCAATAATAGTTTGGTTTACTTTGAGGAATTTTATGGACAAATTTTTTATCGAATGGTCCTCGTTGAACTTTGGGTTTTGTTGGACAAATTTTGGAGATTAAGAAAAGACTTTCTTTTTATAAAGGGTTATCTGTTTCTGGATTATCTGATCTTGTACTAACCTTTTTGGTTTTGGTTTTGGTTCGAGTCTAAAGACATGGGAAGTGTATAGTTCTATATTTTGGATTTGGTGATTCTCTAGAAATTGATTATAGTACTCTTAATGCGAACAAGTCTTCCTAAATACATATATTTTGGAGAAAATATGAGTTTCATTAAGGAATCTAGTAAAAGTTGAAAGTCTACATGAAAAGTAAGTATGTTTCATTATGATTTAGTTAAGCTCAAAAATAAATTCCTCCATGAAAAGTAACTTAAAACAAAAAAATTTTCTGTTAACTTTTCCTACTGGGGAATCGAATACTGTTTAACCCATCACAAGTTTGTGATTTTCTTATGGTTAACTTTCTCCTAGACATGTTTACTATCACTCTCCATCAGAACATGACCCTATGTTTTCTCCTACATGTCCATGTTTTCCTACATGGAATTCTAGTATGGGTTAACTCGGGTGACCTCTGTACTTATCTTTATTTATTTTAAATTGATTGTTTTACCGACTCTTGTTCTGATGTGGGACTTTCAAGGATATTTCCAGGCCCAATTTTAAAATTGCGAGGACGCAATTCCCAAAAGGGGGAAGGATGTAACACCCCAGGTAAATAAAGAATATGACATTTTTTTATATTTATCCATATTTTTGAATAGTATATTAATATTACTTTAAAGGGGATGCTATGCTCGATGGCGTACCCAATACGCAACAACGGGTTTCTTGGGAAGCTTACGTTGCACTCTAATAATGAAATAATATTATTTTAAATGGTAGTTAGTGCCTAGCTGTTGTAATGGAGGGAATGAACAGAACTAACTAAAAAATTATTATATATGTTTGTCAAATATTATTACTCTTTACAATAAATGTTAGAGGATTAAAAATGCGAATGAATCCAATTTTAAGCGTTGAGAGTCTAATATTCTTTAAAAGGTCGATTAACCGCCTTTTGATGGCGAACCTCTTTTAAATACAATTTTTGAAAATTTTATATGTTATATTTGACAAAATAAAATTCTTTTTTATAATCGGGACATCATAATTTACTTTGTGTAATGTTTTGGTATTTTTTCGAAAAAGTTCAATTTTTAATGAATAGTGAAAAATGTTGTATTTTAATTCCAAACCTCTTTTTAATCTAATTTATTTATATGATTAGATTATATTTTTAATTGGTTTTAAAGTGTAAATAGGATATATTTTTACCATTTAATTCAATGGTGGTCATTGTAGTTAATATCCCTTTTAGATTGGACATAAACGACTGTCACTCTTTTGAAAGATATTGTTTCATAAAAACACGCTATTTGTTTTAACAGCAGAATTTAATTATAAAATTAATTAATGAAACTTATATGTTATGAATATGGTAAAATAGACATCATTTTTCAATTCAGAATATCAAATATAGCTTAGGGTGAATTTTTGGTATTTTTCTAAAAATCTCCAATTTTTAATGAATAGTGAAACCACAAAGTGGTGGTTACAAAATTTGATTTTTCGTTTAAATGGGACTTTACCACTTCTGTGATTTTAATTTCAGAAAATCCAATTTAAATGATTTTAATTGGTAAGTAAAATGTGGTTCAATGCGATGAATATAATTTTTGATGAAAATAACTTTTAAGTTTTATTAATCGTGATTAAAGGTAATTAGTGTGATTTAAGAAAAAAATGATATTATAATAAACTGAAAATATATTGACACATGTCGTAACACTATTAGATGAGTTATAGCCGACCAAAACAACCCATGGGTATATTTTTGGTACCCCACGGAGCCACTTGGGTTTGATAAAGACATTTATGCCTTTTATTTAATGTTAAAATAAAAATGTCACAAACATGATTTGTTTTACTAAAACAATTTTTACATGTGGTTATACAAGTCAGAATTTTGACTATAAATAGTCATTGGAAATCTAAAAATATTTCCTACATCATAGTATTTTTTTATATAATTTTTAGTCTTTAAATAAATTAGATTCTTTATGACATCATGATGATGTAGCGATGGCCTCATTGTTTAACGATTTAAATAAAATGGAAAGATAATGGAAAATCTAGGACCTAAACATGTCAAAAACCTATTGTAAGGGTGGATTTCGAACCCGTATCACCTTAGCCTCGAATTATATAAATGTGGTACCATTAAAATCCGAAAAACATTTTAAAATAAAGTAACATTTTATACTTTACCAAGAGTGCCTCTCCTCTCCTCTTATAAAAGGCCCCCACCTCTACCACCTTACCCACACCTCTCAAGCCTTTGGATCGGCCAAGATCTGATCAGTTTGTCTCTCCACATACCTCTCCTCATCCTAGAAGCCTTAACTTAGGTAGTAAGTTTTTTGAGAAACCCTTTTGGTTCAAACCAAAGGGAGTTACCCGATTTTAAGGTAACGTCTTCACTTGTGCTCTTTTGTTTTATTTTGCTTCTCCAACCCCCTAATCTCATTTTATTAATTTAATTTGTAAAAAATATAGTATATTAAATATACTAGGATGTTGTTATAATATGTATTCGATCTTCACTTACACACACACCTTCATCTAAAGGTTAAAGAACATACAATTTATGTGGATGACGAATTTCTGCCTCACGAAACGATGATTGTTCAACACTCATATAACACGTTCAAAGGTGGCCAATAATATGTCACTATGTTTATATATGATATATAATATTTTTATGTTTTACTTAATCTTCTTTATTTTTCATTTGTGGCATACCTTTATGGCTTCCATTATGGGTATACGCGATATCTTCATTTTAGGAAGTGCGGACTACCGCCCCCTCAATGTGATTTGATTCGTTAATGCCATATGTGGGACGTATAAAGGATGGATTTAAAGTTATTATATATTATGTTATAATGGAATTATAATATAGATTTATATCATTATTGTTATCTTTCCATTAAAGTATGAGATATAAATGAAAGTAGTGTTCATGCGTACATACGGCTTACCGTCTCCATGAACTGTGCATTTCATTTCTTATCCTCAAATGTAATGTACTATTATAAGTACATATAATGGATATATATGATGTATGATACATATAATGGATGAATATAATTCTGGAATTAAAAATATACACATCTCTCATTTAGTTTTAATTCCATTAATATGACATAGAAATGAAAGTAGCGTTCATGCGTACGTACGGCTTACCGTCTCCATGAACGGTGCATTTCATTTCTTACCTCTAAAAGATTATGTAATATTATAAATACATGTATATTCTGAATATATATGATATATATGATATTAAAATCAGGAATTTCATTCTGGATATAAAGAACCTTTGACCACACGAACGACATGTAATTGTAAGAAGTCCACTTTTGACTTAAGAACCAAATATCGACAAAACTAACATTATTAACGTAAATGATTACATAATGTTTATAACATGTCAATAATTGATATAAAAGGAATAATGAACTTTAAAAAGGTTCTTAATCAAGTAGAAATTAACTCATGTTTATTATTCAGGACGTTAAAGAACGATCGATTCAAGTCTGACCCAAGGTAAGGGATCCTACTCCTCTCTTTGTTTTTAAGTACACTCTTTTATGTCATTCCTTTTAAAGCTCATGTTTCTATTCATTGGGATGTTATTTTATATTACTATTACTGTAATTTTTATGTTCATATGATGAGAGACCCTATTCTCTCTCATCAATCCATTTTGGAAGTTTTGAGTGGCGCCGTTAGGCTGCCGAATTTTTGTAGGAGATCTAACCTCTCTCTTTTTTTAAGTACTCTCATTTATGTCACTTCTTTTAAGCTCATATTTGTAATGATGTGGGATGTTAGTTTATATTCCTCTTTCGGTACATTTTATTTTAATTTGATGAGATACCCTATTTGATCTCATCAATTCGTTTTTGGATGTTTTAAGTGGCGTCGTTAGGCTGCCGAGTTTTCGTAAGGGATTTTTCATCTCACTTTTATTCCCATGAGATTTATGCTACATTTTCCACCATTTACTTTTATTGGTGTATTTACTTCCCATTATTATACTCTTTGTGTAATATAATTTAATTTATGGGTACTTACATATTCATTGTATGACCCTTCTTCAATGGGGTGTATGTTTCGAAAGTTACCCAAGTCGGTAAGGGAACCTTTCACCCTCCTCTTTTTAAAAGACTTCTTTTGTTATGTCTTTTAATTCACATACTATTATGTTGGGATATGTTCTTATATATCCTTATTAATGTAAATTTTATGTACAAGTGATGAGATACCATTTTTATCTCTCATCAACTCATTTTATGAGTTTTGAAGTGACGCCGTTAAGCTGTCGAATTTCTGTAAGGGAACTTCTTAACCCACTTTCAATTCTTTGGGTTAAACCTATAATTATTGATTTTATTATTCCAATATTATGTGTGGAATCTATATGTTGTAGTTTACAAAATCCTTTGTGTGGATATACTATTTCTACACATAATCATCTCTTTGATAAATTCTTACGTCATTTAGACGAACTTGTATCAGAAATCATAACTCAATCTCATTTCATTAAGTTAAATATCTATGTCATTGATTTTGTTTTTCCATGATAATGTGTGAGTGACCTCTGATTGTTTTACACTTAATATCTACTTATATTTTCTGTATTCGTATTTTTCACACATAATCATGTAATTTATTTTTCCTTAATCTAAGGATACCGACTTTGTAAGGGACTTCATCTCAATCTCCTTTTACTGAGGCATATTTTGTTTTACACACAACTTTCTTTTATATGGTGTATAGACCCCTTTTAATATTAATTTTATTCAAAAGGAATCTTTTTATATGAAGCGTTTTACTAAACGACAAAAAGGAATGTTTCTTTTAACGTACGCGGCAACAACGGCCTTTTCCGCCGCCATGAGTATTATTTGGTCTTTGGCTTCCTCAACAAGCCGTAATGTTTTTCAAAATGAAATAAATACCATATACTCTTTTATGTATGTTGGTATTGAAAATGGTTTTTATACAGGATTTGTTATGTCAATATATTTAAGTGATATATTTTGATCGAAATGTGGAAATGTTTTCTTTCCATTATATTTTTTTAATGTCTTATGATTTTATAATGGTACTTGGACATTATGATGGGTGGTTCCGTGAATACCAGGATGGGTGGTTACGTTATAACCTCCAATGCATTGGGTATGGAAGTCGGCCATATGGCTATTCCATTAAGTATGTATGGAAGTTGGCCGAATGGCTATTCCATTAAGTGATATGTGTGTAAGTCGACCTTATGATTATTACACTTAAGTATGTTAATGTACCAAGTTACCTTTATATGTTATGTGATATTCATATGGGTTTTATGGTAATATTTTGGTTACAGAAGGGTAAGTAATGAAATTTTATTCAGTGAATAGTTTTTACTACTTCAAAAATATGAAAAGTATTACTTTGATAAAGTATACATGGTTTACTTGTTATTTTGAAAAACTAACAGTTTTCATTCTTTGTGTATCCCTTACTGAGCTTTTATGCTCATCCCAAGTTTTTGAAATGTTTTTCACATGACTTAACGTGGAATAGGGTCAAGGATGGGATCAAGGGAAAGTCATGCAACCTAAAACATGGAACTGGACATGTTTCTTTTTAAGGGTTTTTATGTTATGGAAACTTAGTAAAAGTTTCTACTTTGTAATCTTTTGAGATGTAATAGTTATGTCCTAATTCTCTAAAACTCTACACCTGAAAAGATCCTCAATGTGAATTATTCATTTAATTCAATATTAAGTAAGGTTTAAGGTTGGGGCCTTATATCTAGGACGTGGGTAAGAAAGAGAATGTAAACAATGACTCTAAGGGTTCATGAATTCGGAGGGATTTCATGAGGCTTGGATGCCATTAGGAATAATCAGGTAGGAGTGGACTCTCCTATATATTAATTTGAATTTGGTTAACTACCATTTTGTAGGAAAAATTTACAGATACACTGGTGCATATTGTTCATAGTCAAACAAAGGTATTGGCAGGACTGGATCCTTCCATCTCTGATGGCCATAGAAGATTACGGAGATTCAATATTACTCAAAGTACATAGTTTGATATATGGATGCAATATATCCTGACACATTAGAAACTATTGAGTTATGATTCACTTAATGGATCGGGTAATACCTTACATAGATCTGACTCATACATAGGGTGAGTGATTCTTCCTATATTTGGTGTACCCTATAGTTCATTGTTGTGTGTCTAGGAACTACGGTTCTTTATGGGGGTAGGAAACAATAAAATTCATTTTCTAGTTGTGTTGTTAGTAAAAATATCCTAGACTGATTCACGTTGAATTTCTATTGGATCCCCTACTGAGGTCTTTAAGCACGCATGAGCTAAGCTTAGTGTGAGATACAAGGGATTGTTTGGATTTCAGATAACCACTTAAGAATATTATAACAAATGGTAGGGAGCACTTTACGCTTAAATAAATGCTATTTTGTTTATCATCCAGAAGTCAGGGCACTTATGGCCTTACAATTTATCATTGTGTGGTAAGGTCATTTTGTTGTCAGGGTTTAGAGTTGTGTCGACAGGACTTTATGGTGTGCATTTTACAATCATACAACAAAGACATTATGATTTTTATATTAGATTTATGTAGAGATGATATTATGATGTGTAGTTTAGATTCATGTAGCAATGAAAGTTTATCCCAAAGGCCATAAATAGCTTTGATTTAATCGAAGTTGGGATATTATGGCATTCCATAGACATGAGTGATGGTAGAAGGTATAAACCATAGTCTCGGGGGTCCCTTCGATCAAGAGGAATGAAATGAGGCTTGGAATCCATTGGACATACTATGGTATGGGAGGATGCTCCTAAGGATGAATTTTCCTTTGGTTGATGGCTGTTTTTTTAGAGGCATATACAGAACCCCTGAGGCATGATGTGCATAATCAAACAAAGGTGTCCGTAGGACACTGGCCTTCCATCTCTAGTGGCCATGCATGATTACAGAGATCTATGTTTTCCTGGATTATGGAGTTTTAAAAAAGAGTAAGATGTTCCTAGGAATGTGAGATATATCAAGATCATGATCAGCTATGAAATAATGAAGCTTCAACGTAGATCTAACTCATATGTAGGGGGAAAATGCTCTTTTGACTCATTATGAGTGTTATAATTAAAACATGGAATTTCCGTTATCTCTTTAAATTTGTTGACTCACGAGGAACCTTGTAGTTTAACGTCATGAAGTTAGGACGTTTCATGGATTCCCATGTACATGTTTGACCTATGCATGGTAGAAGGGATATTGTTTTATTTTATTTGGGTGGCTGGACTGGGATAAAGTATCTAGGCATCACTACGTATCCCACTAATAAATAGGAATCTAGCTGTACGTAGATTTGAATGTTCCATAAAAAGGTTTGTTCCATGTGTTGGGACATGAGAGGGCATTGTTTATTGGTGGCTGGGCCTGGATGTTAAATACGAGCTACACTACATATCCTGCAAGGGATAGAATCAATCCATATGTAGTTCTAAATGTTCCATGTATCGGTCTGACTCGAATGTAGTAGTAGGGTCATTTTGGTCTCATCTTCTATAGGTGTCGGGTTTATCATATTCCACTATAGTTTGTTTATGTTTGGTAATCCTTTCCATTGATCCTATGCTCATGTGAGTTATACTCAATGTATTATACAAGGAGTGAGAAGTATTTACCTCATAATATGGGTATATTGAGAATACAGTGGGGGTATTTGTTTTTTGTCATGTGGGGGATAGTCGATGATCGAGGGTAGAGGTGTCAATATGTATCCCATGGATGAATAGAAATCAATATGTATGTAGTTCTTTGTGTACCATGCGGTTTATCATTTTGTGATTAGTATGATTTATTCTATGTGGTTTAAGGTCTTGCAGCTTGTATTCTATGATGTGCAGTTTAGAGTCATGCGTTGAGGAAATTTACATCTTAGTTTAATGTCATGTTTCATGTAAAAATGCCATATAGTTTAACATCATGTTTTCAGGATGATGACTCATAGTTCAGTTTCATAGAGTATGGACCACATGCGTCGCTGTTACGTGAAGTACTTCTTCAGAGACCTTGCATTGGTGGGAGCCATGATGAGTTGTCCATCCATTGACATAAAGGTGTACACTATAATAGAATAGACCCTATGTATGAAATATAGTCCTTCCCATGTTGACTCAAGATTTAGGGGCTTCTTCCTGAGTATCATTGTGGTTCTGAGGACCAACACCATCTCTCCTTCGAGGAAATACTAAAGGCGAACCTTTTTGTTGAAAGATCACATTATCCGATTTTGGTAAACTTATAAATGGTGCAAAGTGTACAACGTTTTCTCATCCAACATCTCTAACTCATCAAATCGTTTTTGGGATTTATCATCCATGGACATTTGATCAAAAATTTCCACTTAGAGTGATGGCACATGTATTTAAATTGGAAAAACGTTTTATACCTTATATACTAGTAAGAATGAGGTTTCCTTGGTGGCAGTGTGGGTCGTGGTTTGGTAAGCCCATAAGGCGTGAATGAGATTTTATGGCCATTATTTATAATATGTATCTATCATCATTTGGAGTATGTTGGATAATTTCTAGTTGAAATATTTTATCTGCACGTTGGCCACTATGTGGCATTAGGACAAATGGTAGGCTCTTATTCCATACTCCTAGTATAACTTGTCCAGCTCAGTAGAGGAGAAGTTGGTGTTGTTCTCTTTCAGTATTGTATAAGGGAAACCAAATGTAGTATTTATGATTCCCTTCACAAAGATAACAATTATTTTCACCCCAACCACTTTAAGGGGAAATTATTCTGCTCATTTGGAGAAGAAGTTGGTTACTGTGAAAATGTACTTGAATTATCTGGATGTGGCAGGAGGATACTGTCTCACAACATCGATCCCCCAGGTAGAAAATGGTTAGGAGTACATAACTATGTAATGTAGCTCTGGGGGTTAGTGCCTAAAATTTTCATGTACTAGGAAGGAATGGAACTTCTTGGTGAATGTGACACAATCCTGTATCATAGATGGGCCAATAGTATCCAAGATTTCAAACATGATGGGAGAGTATAGTTGTTATTTGGTGTTCTCAAAAAGCCCTGGTCTGCACTTATTTGATGGCAGCAGTAGTCTCTTCTCCATTGATGCCTCTGTGAAAGAGTCTGTCATGGGCATGTTTATAGAGAACCTAATACTGGCTTGCACCATTGTATCATACAAAGTTGACGGCAAACCTCCAAATATATTCTCTTCCAGCCCTATCAGGTGGGAGCTCCTCCCTCTATAGGTAATTTGAAATAGCAGTCATCTAGTCGGTGGTGTTACCAAAAAGCTTAGAAATAGGACCGATCTCATCAATATCCTCCATACTATTCTGAATTAATGGCAAGACCATCTGATAATGGGAAATGCTAAAAACCATTTCATCCCTGTATGGATCATCCAGTGTTGTAGATTCATTTTCCAATTCATCATATTGGTCATGTTTTGACCAGGAACATAGGCTAGAATTGATTCTGATGGGAATATTTCAATTAGTTCTCGAGCACGGTTCATCAAGGGGCCAATACTTCTTTCATGATGGGTTAATCAGCATTGACCTTCTTTATGACCAGCTTTGAACAAACTTTTATCTTCATGTGTTCATCTTATGCATGAATTAACAGCTCTAGGTCTACAATTAGGGCGTAGTATTCTACTTCATTATTTGTGCACCCCTCTTAAAGAAAGAAAGGGCAAGGAATAACTGTCTTTTCAGGGAATATGAGTATAACACCTATCCACACTTTTTTGATCTTGGGATCCTCCATACATTTCCATTTTTGGATTTTGGAAGCGCTCTTGAAGTACATTTCCGATGCCTAAGGGCCATCTTTGGTTGATAATACTTCTTCATCAGGGAATTCAGTATGAAATGGGGTCATTTCTTCTAAGGGGTGCTTCTCTAGGATGTCTGCTAACACTTGTAATTTTATGGGTTTATGGGGCACAAATTGTATATCAAATTTTTCTAGGATGACTTCCCACCATGACAGGCATTTATTTAGCATGGGACAACTAAGTATATACTTGATTAGGTTGTAGTGGGAGATGAGATGGACTTCGTTGTCCTGAAGTTAACGCCTGAATTTATGAACACAAAAGATTAAGACCAGGCATTTATTGTTGATTTTTGAATATTAAGTCTTAGAATTGATCATTGTTCAGTTGAGGAAATAGAGACTATTCTCACAACACGTATCATTCTTTTGTAAGAGAATATCACCTAATGAATGTTCCAAGGTAGTTAAGTAAAAAATGAGCAGACTCCCCTTGACTACTGGAATCAACATCGGTGGGTTTAGGAGATATCTTTTTAGCTCATCAAATGATTCATAACAATAATTATCCCCCTCATACGTAACCCATTTCTTTATTAACCTGTTAATAGGAAAACATTTACCTACAAGTTTGGCTATGAAGCGCCAAATATAGGCCAGGTTCCCTTAGAGACCCCTCAACTAGTGAGGTTGTGATGTGGAGACATGCCAAAAAGGGATTTTTTCTTCTCAGGGTTGACTTCAATGTTGTGACAGCGTACAATGAAGCTGTGGAATATACCATAGGTAAAGCTGAGGGTAGACTTTAGGGGTTTCATCTTTAAAATATTTTGTCGCAGTTTGTTAAAGACTGTTTCAATACCATTCAGGTGGTGTGAGCACTGTCATGATTTAACCAACAGATCATCGATGTAGCACTCGATGAATTTTACCATCAAGGTCTTGAAATTGTTATGCATGGTTCATTGATATGTAGCGCCAGAATGTTTTTGACCTAATGGAATCACCTTATAATAGAATACTCCCTACGGGGTCCCTAAAGAAGTATGCTATACATCTCCTCAAGCCTTTCGGATCTGGTTTTATCCAGAATAGCTATCCCTGAAATAGAGGGACTCATATCTGGTGGATGCATCGATCAACAATTATATGATCGGGACTAGAAAATAATATTTCAGTCAATCCCAAATGAGGTCCCTAAAGGCGATTTGGTCTCTAATCTGTCCATTTTTCTTTTTGATAGGGACTATTTTTTCTTATCAGATTTGATATTGTAATTCCCTAATGATGTTATCTTTGATTAGCTTGTCAACTTCAGCCTCTATTCTAGATGCCTGGATCGAGTGGGTCCTTCTGGATTCCTGCTTATTTCTATGATGGCTTTTGGAAAACCCAAATAATGAGTGGTGACCATAGGATCAAGGCTTATAATTTATGTGTAGTATTAGTAAAACGCATCTCTATTCATCTTTAAGAAGAAGATATATACTTTTTTCTCCTTGAAATACATATCCATACTAATCATAGTGTCCCACAGGTCATCTTCTGTGCCAAGGTTTATCTCCCTAAGTTCATCGATTATTGTGGAAAAACCTTCTTCGAATGCGGGAGGGGCATCATTGAGGGCTTATTCTTATTTATATTCATCGTCATCTTCCTTTTCCGATGGAGATCTGATTCTCAAGATGAACTCTCCGGTGTTGTACAAGAAATAATTTTCTACCTTAGTGAGTTAGGCCGGAAATGTGTGGGGTCTTGAGGACGGTTTTGACCATCTTTGTTTGGGATTTCCCTGATGACATTGGAGTTGGCGTTCTCTTCTGCATCTTTAGACATGGAGGTAGTAATAGAAATCATGTAAATGAATGAGTTTGTTTCCAATCATGAACTTATGAATTCAAATTGGTTGATGGGTAATACATACACTTCCACAAACTGTTGGAGGTTATCAGCCAGTGCCATTTCTAATCCATTCAGGGAAGTGATCCAGTCAATGATGTCCACCAAATACTGTTTCTCTTTCAGTTAATAAAACCTTTCATTGATGTAATATGAATCATAGAATTTATATAGGGATTTATCAACATGAAATTTCCTATTTTTTCCATTATCATAATATTTGATGCACTGACGGTATGATGATGAAATTATAGCATGTTGAGGCAGCTAGGTCCTCCCTAACAAGACGTTGAATGTTTTACTGTGTCGCACTACCAGGAACTCGAAATCAGACATGAGGTCTCCAAGCCATGTTTCACACATGATTCCTCCCAATGCATTCTGATCTTTTTTTTCATATACCATCCGAGTTGTGGTGCAGGGTTTTAAATTGTCCTCATCATATCCTAACTGAAGAACTGTTCACATCAAGAAGAGTTTGACTCCAAAACAATTTTTGATGAAAATATTTCAAACATCAATGTCGTTTATCTTTCCTGACACAAATAAGGGTTTGATGTTCCCTTACATTATGGAATATTTTTTATTTTAGATGAAGGAGATAACAGTGTGTCATTCTTAAGGATTGATCTCCATCCGATAGACTTTGGTTGTTGCGACTTCAACCTGGAATTCATGAGGACTTTTTAAGGCATTGATGAGTTCCTCCCTAAGGTCTGCAGATAGAATCAAGGCATCCATGATCAATAGCTTCATCAGTATAGAGGATAGCTACTTTAGACTATCATATTTCTTCTATAAAGTTTGATACTTTCTAGATTAGGGATGCCCTTTCATGGGCACATTTGGGGATTGTGTTTTGGATGAAGATGGTACGACCTTTGTGACAGGAGATGGTGGATCTACTATACATTTCGAGTATGATCGAACTAGTCCACCTATATGACATGGGGGATTCGATATTTATTCCTCATATGATGGATACTCTAAGATAACTAGGTATATATTTATTCCAGTGGCGGTGGAGGAACATTCCTATTCTTATTGTGTCTACTTGAGGGTTCTTCTGGGAGTTTCTAAAATACTAATAGTTTTATCTAAGGCATGGTTAGGAATTTGACTCCTACCATGATCATGCCTTCGAGGAAACCCTTGGCCTCTATAGCCTCTTCCTCCAACCCTCTGGTCGGACATGGGGAATTTGTGTTTGTGTCCATAGTCTTATCATAGTAGGGGTACATTAAGTTAATGTCATTAATGAAGCTGAAGTTCATATCTTGATCTCATTATGGTTTTGTCTGACTATCATCTTCTAATGGTTCCCTTTGGTGGGGTGGTGCCCATTTCCCTGTTGAGTAGGGCAATTTCTGTTGTCCCATGTCTAATGGCATGAAGTCCAAAAGTGTCATGAATGGCTTCGTCTTTGGGGCTACATCATCTTCTTTCTCCATAATTATACCCTTTTGACCCTCATATGAATGCAGGGTTGAGGATTATTGTCGTTTCATAATAGGAGATATTGGGGGAAAATTGGATGCTTCAATTGTGCCAAGAGGATTCCATGATCTCTATTGACTATTTTTGGATTTATCTATGTGTAAAAAAATCACCTTTTTTCTGGTAACTGTTTTCCATTTCTCTTTTTCTCTTGGGTCTGGGTGGATATATATGCCACTTGTGTTTGTGGTGGACCCTACTTGACTTTCCGTTAATTCACCATTTTTGCAGGAGATCCTTGAAGATAATACACTCAAGGATTGTGATTCCTAGTATCTGATGATAGGGACAATAATTTGGACCGTTTTTGAGATCCACTTCATTGGCTCTTTTTAGTTCTTGTATCCATATAAAGTTGTAGTTCATGGCAGCAATGAAGTAGTCACAGACTTGGTCATATTATAATGAATAGTCATTATATCTTCACTCCACGAACAAATTTATTTTAGCACCCCTTCTCTCATCTCTCCATAGTGGGGGTGTTTATTGGCATCTTGGGGGTCTCTCACGGTTTGGTGGAGGCTTTGCAACTAGATTAACTTTCTGGGTAGCATAATCGTGACCGAATATGATTCAGCTTTTCCTATTTTTTCTGGGGATGATGGGACCACTTGGTATTTGATATTGGTTCACTTCAAGGAGTCTTTTATCCTTTGGGAAATGGTAGAGAAATCTCATAACCCACATGTGTACTTCACTGGGATGAGTGGTGTTCACAATTCATCATGGATGTTATCGATGCACATAGAAATCATTTCATCTTGGTGGAGTAGCCAGTTCATGGAATAAGTCAGGACTTTCTATCTAGCAATGAAGACTAAAACATTTTTATTATCATGCTAATTGAAGTTAATGGGGTAACTGATCATTGTTTAGGAAATTTCGAACAAAATAGAAGATAAACTACCATCGGGGGTCCTCCAAGCATGTGAATGAGTTAAATGGAAATATATTATACCTTTAGTAGGCTGATCCCTGTTGGGTTCACATGAGGCACCTATGTTTTACTGCTTCTTACTGCTCTGGAGTGCCCATCAGGGGATCCCAGTAAGTGTAATAGTGCATTAGATTTTTCTCTGGGTTACCCAAACCATTGAGCACAAGGAATAGGGGGTTTCTAATATTTAGTGATGCAAAAACATTATTCACCCACTTAGGGTAGCAGTTTCACTCTGGTTGTGTTGGGGAACACCTCCCTTCCATGTCTTCCAGTCGAGAAATTAGTTTCTCAATGGTATTCAAAATCACTTGATTAATATCCTGCCATACATGAGCTTGGGAAGGTATAGAAGAGGCCAAAGATGGGTGTTCTAGTGCTGTAGGAATTTGGGGTGGATACCCTGTTGGGGGTATCCTCTGTGGTTTTGCCTGAATATATTTTGGCTGATTTCCCAGTGGAGGTAAGTCTTGATGTCCTTCAGGAGCCTGATTTAAGTTGGTTTATGGTCTTAGTGATGGATTTGATGAGAATATAAACTTGAATTCGTCTTTATAGATGAGTTCCTTTTGAAGGGGAACCTCTTCCGGGAAAGCTTTTGGATGTTCTGCATGCGAAACACATCTGGCAAGATAGCTCCCTAGACACAGTTCAACATTAATTCACCTAAGTTGTTTCATTTATTCCTCCTACTTGGTGAAACATTCCTTGAGAGTGAGGGAATCATTCTCAAGGGGGAGGAAGATCCGGTTCATAGAAGTCCTTGGATTTATTCTTCTACCTGTTAGGGTTACGTGAGGGAGGTAATGATAGATTAACTAAGGGGACACCCATGTTTTGGACTGCTCTCTAGTTCTGGGTATGCACACCCTCAGGCTCAGTGTGGGATATATCTGGGAGGGAACTCTCTTGTCTTCCATCCTCTCCCTCTATATCATTTCTTGTGAGATCCATGTGGTTGAAATTTTCCAGGTTCACTGATGCATACCACATTGGGGGTGGTGTACCCAGTGTCAAATGGTAGTAAAGCTTTATTTGTCCCTTGTTGGACATTCTCCTTCCATTATAGGGTATACTTTTGGTTTCATGGCAAAAATTTATTTGAAGGGATCCCCCATATAATCTTGTAATGTCCCTTTATCATAGACGGTATGAACTATGATACTTGGTGGAACATGTGATCTCTTTACTCATCATTCTCCCTAGAAAGGAGAAGACAAACATCCACTGTATGGGCACATGAGGTACAAATTCGCCCAACCATATGGGCTAGGGTTGTCCCTGTTCTTCCATTGATGTACAAAGGTTTAGATTTTTTGGTCTTAAGGGAAATTTTTGAGATTAAAATGTTCCCACCCATATAGGTTGGGGCTATTCCTACATTATGGTGGTAGCTGCACCATTTCCACTTTTTTGATTTCATACACACCCGTGCAGGTGTTAGCTGAGTATAGTGATGGTCTAGCATGATATTTATGGGATTTTGAAGACATGAGAACTACTTTCATGTTGGCTTCCCTTAGGCAAAAGCCTACTGAATGTTCTTCGTTTTCTGGCACAGATTCTTTTGAATGGCTTGATCTCGTCAAACCTGCCACTTTTGAGACATACTTCGGGCCTGTTTTTTAATTAATATATATTTCCTATGTAGAGATTTCATTTTATTTCCACCTTTGGGTAATGAATTTGAAAGATTTAATTTCCAATTAGGTATGCCGGTAGGTATGTGAGGTTAAGTGTAGAGCTCTATGTACTCCACATCCATGAATATGAACTCCAGTCTGGGCATCGATAATGAAGAAACACAACTTGTGTAGGGCATGGTGTCAAGAAAGTTCAAGGTTTTTCTTCTTCCATTCTGATTTTGGCTATCATGTAGATATGAGGTCCTCCAGATCAATTATATAGTGAATCTCCCGTAATATGTTGACATGCACTACATACCCTTCATAGGGAAAGAACGTTTCTTTTTACTGGAGAAGTGTCATCAAGATATTGAGGGAAATGACATGCATACATTCCAAAGAAAACTACAGTGGTATGTATAAGTGAGAAGTGCCCGTAAGCCAATATATCACTAATGTATTATCCTTACCTCGTTGTCTTCTAACAAGCAATATATCATGTTGTTCGTTCGTTCGGGGACATCTCTACCTGATATGCCCAGCTTGACTGCTTCTTAATAATATTCTTCAAAGTTGCCGAGCTGGTGGGAGCCTCATTGATTTTTGAATGGTGTGGGGGTGGATCAGAATATGAGTGTGGTCGCAGACCATCCTCTCACTGAGAAAGGATATCACATGTCATAGACAGAGTGTCTGATATTTCTGACTCCATCTTTCGGAGTTCTCCATCATAGGTGGTATTTCTCACATTTGTTCTGACAAGGGGAGGTCCTTATTGTCCATATGAATTTTGATTGTCTGGAGGACCTTCTCAATTGGTGCTACAATGGATAGGGATACAATTTCAACTTGATTGTCAACCACGAGGAGTGTCCATGTGGCATATACCATGAGGATAACCTTTAGAGAATACTATACTGAAGAGAGGACATTGTCGCTGCTTGATGTCACTGAGGGGAGGAACTTCTCCATGACTGCTATGATGGAGAGGACTACAATTATATATTTATATCTAGATGTAGGGAGAATTTCTGTAGTTTACATCCTAGGGAGGGCCTTCAGGATGTACCAAAATGAGGGTAATGCATTCTCATTTCTTGATGTAACTTTGTGGGGAGTCATAGAAATTTTTTCCATTTCAAGGAGGCCCTTAACAATTAGAGTCATGATAATGAGGAATACCATCAATATTTGATGTCTTACTAGAGGGAGAAGCATATTTGAAGCGTATACCTTGGGGATGACCATCAGAGACGAAAATATCAAGGGGATAACCATCTTGTTATCTGATCATCATGTCAAGGTGAGATATTCCCTGAAGCACATAAGGATATATAATCTCTTGATCCATATTTCCTAGTCCATGTAGTAATCCCCTGTGGGTGCTCTAGGGATGACCTTCACTGCTGTGGGTAGTAACATTGTGGGGAGGGCCTCCACAAAAGCTACTTCCAATTCCATAATTTGGTAAGGGACTGACTAGGTCTTAAGCCTATATTGATATATTTATGAGGGCATCATGAACTCTATCTTCTAGCAGAGCATGATCATGTATGTTCTCTTAATCTTATAGTTGGCTTTGGAAAATTTCTTTTTTTGGAACTCTCTTGGGTGTAATTGGGGCCGCCTGATGAATGTGACGACATTCATATATGGGTTCGTGTCTTGTTGGTTCTTGGGTTATTGCTGGGATATGCCGACGAGAATCATGAGTTTTGGTGTGGATATATGCCTGCACTGGATTAGCCACCATGTCGGACTGGCATCCTTAGGTTGGAACAGGTGTTTGTTCCTGATCCGATTGTCCATGTATCATGATATATTTTCATTTCCCTCCAATACTAGAGTAGGGATGCATAGCTTATTCATTATTACTAACACATTTTGAGAGTAATCCGTTCCGCTCGAGGAAACCGATTCGTGGGACTGGTTTCATGCCTTTTCCAAAAATGCAATGGTATCAGGGAATGTTGGGATAATATAGTCTATAATTGATGTCTGAACTTCCATCATTTCTAGAATGTGTTGGGATACATATTTGGTCAGAATAGTTATGAAGGCCCATTTTAATTTCAGAGCATGACTTTGTGCCTCTTCCAGTCCTCCATATGATTCTAGAAGATACAGGATGTTACCCTATACAGGGATATAGGAATGAGTCTTCCACTGATTGACTTCTCTGGTTACCACCATATTTGTCTAATGGGATTAATATTCACGAGCAAGAATGTGCATATGTTCACTTGCTGATGTATTTGTCGCATGAGACTTGTATGCATCAACATGAATATGAATATTATCATAAATTTTGTCACCCTATTTTTATGATGGGATCAATACACGTCGGTAGTTATTTGTTCCCACCTGTAGCTGGTTGGAAAATATATGCCTCTTCTTATAATTTTCTGCTCTTTCTATAGGGCGGGAATGGAATGCAATGGAAGGAATGTTCACTTTCTCATATTGTGCCACCCTATTTCTATGTTGGGTTTGAGTGGAGGGGGAAGAGTTGTATGTCTACTAGTTGAATGTTTTGAAATATGTTTGGAGGATTTTTTGATCATGAACTAGGGTGATAGCGTGTTCCTGATTATATATTTTCTTCCCTCGGCTGGTATCCTAAGGGGCCTAGATCTTCTGGACATCAGCAACTACCTCGGCATAAGATCCTCTTCAGAGTGAGGAGACATGGTCACCCGATGTCGGTGGTGATGCTCTCTAGAAGGATCACATGAGTAGGACTCTTATGCAATTGATATGAGGTCGTTAGCATCAAATTCATATACCTCCCTACGATAAATGAGATACTCATTGTCACGCTCAAGGGATACGCTCTCAAAACAGTTGGATATGACCATCAGGGCTGCCATGTGTTGGGGTTCCACTCGTGGATGAGGAGGCGGCCGGTGATATTTTTCATACTAGAGGGCTTGTCTTATGGTCTCCACTATGTAGGGAGTTCTATTTTGGTGGTACACATTGATCAGTGAGTTGGATACCCAACATTGAAGACACTATGTAGGTGAGGGGTTCCTCCTATCATTAGGGGCCCGACCGCTTGTGGGATCACAGAGGCGCGTGTCTTCCCTAGTTTTTGGGATGGAATTTAGATCAAAGGTTGATCTTTAGAAACATAATATATATATATATATGATATATACAGAAAAAAAAATCTCTTTAAAGTATCATATATTGATCATATGCATATTTGACAATTCTTTATGGCTCCCTTCCTTTTTTCTGTTTTGAGGTGAAGGGTCTTGATTTGGGTAAAACCACCACAATGGTTAAGTATTGAAATTAGGTTCACTATTTCTTTCTCCTCCATGGTGGCTCATTTATGGGTTTTGGGAAAATACCAAAGAAAATTTAGGTGGTGATGAGAATTCATTCGTTATTATAGGGACATTCCCATCACCGTATTTATTTCGACTTGATCAACATCATTATCCTTTAAGAGGGGTTATATTGAACCTATGGGGGAAGGGTAGTTTGTCCCTTATACATTACGAAGGATGTGCCATAGTTAAATGGTCCTAGTGGGTGATTTCATGGGATTATGTATTTGTGAAAATGGTCCTCGTTGTATATAACATCCTTGGATGGTCTCTAGTGGGATTATTCGGTGAGAAAGAAAAAACAAACGGCCCTAGTATCCATGATTCATGGGCCAACATTGCAAATGCAGTCACTCATTGGATGAAGATTTGGCCATAAAAACATAAGGACAACATTGGTCGACGGGATGGGAGGTCGAGCTCATCACACCCTTTTGGGGGAATCATTGCCTATTCTAAGACTCACTTATATATTTATGTCATGTTATATGTTTGTGAATCCTTGGTTCATTCAAACAGAGTGTATCCACTACCTACCCCTAGTTATATGGATCATCGTACGCATACATGGATTTGATGCTAAAATGGAAATGCTGACTTAAGCCATGTAATAAGGTTCTCTATAGTTTATCATCATCCATGGGACAAAATATGGCTTGATGTTGGGGTCAGACCCATAAGATAGGCTTCTTATGTATTCTCAAGAGTGGAATCAGAGCTCAAATTGTTCATTAAGCTTATGTCTTGGACCTAGGAGAATATCCATTGGTTGGGAGAATAATTTGGGTTGAACCATTTGGCAGGAAACCCCTTTTGAATTCAGGCCTTCAAGCAGGTGCCCTACATAAATGGGTTTGACCAGAAACCCAAGTTCTCGTAGTTCATGATGGATTGTGGCCTACATGTGGAATATGCCCATTTGAGGGGACATGAATGGGTAAAACCCTTTGTAAGGGTACTCATTTTTAGCTGGATCCTCCAAGAAGACATCTTACATATCCTGGTTTGACAAGGAATCAGAGTTCTCGTAGTTCATGATGGGTTGGGGCTTACACGTGGAAGCTGCACATTTGAGGGGACATGACTGGGTGAACACTTTTGGAAGGGCACCCCTTTTGAGATCATGCCTTCGTGCAGGAATCCTAACATATCCTGGTTTGACCAAGAATCAAATTTCTCATAGTTCATGACGGGTTTGTTGTGTGGATGTTGTGATCATCACCAATCTCTATGCCCACATTAGTCATACTCGGTGTGAGAATCAATAGGACGTGGGAGATTCAACCAACCGCACACCTTCTCTCCACTGATGAGAGATGGTGGGGCTATAGTGGAAGAAGATGAGGCAATGGTAGGTGAGGGTACAGAGAAATAAACCCTTAAATGTGGGATGACATTGGGGGTGATGTGGCTCGGCTCTCAGAACATTAGGGACTTATCTCAGTGGGAGTGCCCCATAATGTACTATAGGAAAGGGTAGGAATTTACCCTCTTGTCAAAAGGATGAGTTAACAAGATTTATTCGACTAAAAATTTTTCATTATTAAATGGAAATGAAATTTATCACCCGTAATCCCTAAAACGAGGAGGTTCAAGTCCTCATACCAAGGTTCAACTCCGGGTTACCATGGGAATGTAGATTTACAGACATACCAGAAGTCCAAAGTCTTGTGGGGAGATCCATTGTGACTCCTCTTACCATGGGTATGTAGACTCAAAGGGGCACACTGATGCGTATGATGATCTGGTTGTACGGGTCTGCTGGATTTGGAGGAGGCTTTTTCCGAATGTCGGGGGGGGGGGGGGACTAGTTTGCAGAGGGGCTATGGAGGACTATATGTTAGTAGAGGGGGAGATTGGAGCTGGGGCAAGGAAAAGAGACGACTCCCCATTCAACATACTATTTTTATTATACGAGATATGGGAGCTCTGAATATCGTAGTGGTATGGGGGTAGAGGGATCGTTCACATACCGAATCAGTACACGGGCTTGCAAATGGACCACCTCATACCAAAGTGGTATGCTGTCCTACATGTGGTCCACCACACCGCTTCAGGTTCTATATGCATATAAATATAGTACATGACCAATTTTTTGATCTGTATAGTGATGAACTATGTATAACACTATATTGAAGGAGGGTCCTGGAACCTATCTTTCACATGGAGTTTATTTGTAAGCAATTTGTAGTTCGTGATGACACCAATTAGGTTCCCAGTTTACCCATTATTATTAATTCCCTTATATTTTATGGTTCGCCGATGATTATACCAGTGGAAATGTGGTTCTTGGTTTGAACATCATTGATGATTCGAAACTAAATCTAAAATTAATTCTTCCAGTCTCTAGGGCATCCTCCTTGATTTCTTTATCAACCCGTTCTATATCCTTCCTTTCATCATCCATCCATTCTTCATTCGTACCTTCTTCATTTGTCCCTTATTTTTTCTTACTTTACTTAATTCCAATTTTATCCTTTTATAGATCACTGGGACAATCATAACTATGGTAATGCATCAGCATTTGATGAAGCCCGTGAAGACGCATCTGAACCCATAGAAGACTCGGTCAACTGGGATTTGGGGAGGCCATGGTTTGCAAGTCATGGTTTTCCGAACCCTTCCTATTTTCTTCGACTGCGAACTTCCATGTTCTTATAAAGGTATGTGGATGGCCTTCATGCACTTGATTACATAGACAATGTGGTTCATGGGTTCTTATATTCACTAGTCATCGCTCCATGGGCCAGCGCCTCACGGGTCCTTCCATATTTCAATGGTTTATTGTTTATTGCTTCCATGAACCCTTCGTAGTGATGGCACCTGGGTCACTTAAAAATCTTGAGAAATTAAATTTCTTTAAGTTTCATCTGAATATTGTAATTCAATTTGCATCTATTGGTTTTACTAGACCTCCAGGAATGATTTCTTCCTTTTGCAATGTGACTATCATATTATTTTCTTCCCCTTTGTGATGTTTTTTGGATACTACACACATGTTTGGGATTGATTGGTTTTCTCAAATTTAAAGGCATAGACATAATAAATCATTTCATATAATCTTGGGAATAATGTGTTCTATCGCACATTTTTTATAATATATATGGTTGGTTCACACTTTCATGTTGATTATATATTTATACCATTGTTTCATGTTGTTCATTGTGTTATGTTATGTTTTGATGATTCATTCTATTTCAATTAAATGCCATGTTTTCATTTTTATGTATTAGTTTTTAATTATTCTTCCCTTTTATATTATGATAAAAAAATTTGACTATTAAGATGTGATTTAAGCCTGGTGATATCTTATATACTACTTTAATAATCTTTTATAGATCATATGATACTCCATCATGTTTTATGATTATTATTTATGGTATTTTTATTATTTGATTGTATGACTATTTCTTCATCATGTCTTCTGTTATATTATGATTTGTTTTCCCTTAGGATAATTTGAGCTCACCCCTTTACTGTGTTTCTAATAAATTGAATATCATGATGATAATATTGTCTGATATCTCAAGAAAAGGTTCTATAGGGTTCATGATATTGATAAATTATGGAATGTGAAAAAAAATTATAAATTATATAGATAATTTCTAACACACTAAACCATTTAGTTAATAGATTATGTAACTATTGTGTGATGTATTTCTTAAATCATGATATTAATTTATTATTTAAATTGTGTTAAAATTGGGTATCATTAGATGATATCAGAGTATTTTTTTGTTATTTTGGATATTAGTTTAGTTATTATGGTGACTAGTTTAGAGAAAATTAATAAAAAATATAGGTATGGGAGTATATGATGATATCCAAAAATATTTTTAATGTCCTGAGTAGTGTTATTCTAATTTCACATACAAGGACCTAGAAATAATTCTCAATAAAAGACATTTTGGACACCTTCCCAACTGAATCTATGAGGAGAAACATGGTTTTATCTAGGGATTCACCATTCAAGGAGACATCAGTATTTCACAAGAGATGATAGGGTACATTAAATACAAATCTATTAAAACCAGCATTGTCATCAAGGTCGATATTGAAAAAGTGTATGATAGTTTCAAATAGAATTTCATTATCAGGGATATGAGATGCATGGTAATTTCTATTTGGGTATCAGATCTCCTATTTAGATAATACATCTCTACATGGATTTCCATTTATTTCCTTGGAAAGAGGTATGACTTTTTAAATATAGTTAGGGACTAAGTCAAGGGGAATCATACTCCCCTCAATTTTTATTTTGCTGAAGGATATCATCTGCAAGTGTTTTATCTGAAGTATTCCCAATGGGGATATTTATCTTTTCGAATTAGGGGTGCTTATTTAGGTGACTCATATCTCATGTTCACAGATGAAATAATTTCATTTTTGAATGGAAGTATGCGACCATTATGAATCTTTTATAAGGTTATGGAGGAGTATTATAGATGGAGTGGTCAAGTCATCAATGGAGAGAAGAGTATTGTCTACATTCCAACCACTTGTTCATAGAGACATTCTAAAATAGTTTAATACTATCTAGGAATCCATATATTGACTCTACCATTGAGTATTTGGGATCTCACATTTTTCAAGGAAGGATCTGTATTAACCATTTTAATAGTATCATCGACAAGATTTCCATTCTCATCAAAAAAATTATAAGAATCAGTTCATCTATTTTTGTGGATGGATTACTTTAGTAAATTATGTTATCACCTCTGTAATTATTCATGTTCTCTTGGTTTACAGGTTTTAGAAGGCAGTCATCAATTATATTGAAATATTTATGATGTCCTTTATCTAGGACACCCATTATGAAGGCAGATTCCAATACCCTTCATGTAAGAGGGTTAAACAAATCATGGGTCAAAGGAGACATCAGCCTAAGGGGGGCTTTGTAAATAATGTATATAATGCAAGACAAACTATCCTAGGAATCCATTGTAGGGATCTCTCTATGGGGTAAATTCATTAAGAAAATATATGGGGAGGATTTCGTTCATCGTAAGGGGAGGGTTTTTGGTTTTTTGGTACATAATTCAGGGTCATATCACGGTTCTTCTGAACAATTCTAATTGGTTCGTCAGATTAGGTGATATTAGGTTTTGGAGCTATAACTAGTATACATCTATACCAGGATTAAAAGGGTGTCTGTTCCAGGTTTCCTCTTTCAATATGTGCAATGAACACTCAACATTTATTAACTCTTTCACAAAATATCATATGTATAATTTTTTCCATATAATACACACGAATGAGGACTAGGACCTCTATGTGTTTAATATCTCTTCATCGGAGGCATTATCTACAATGGATTATCATCAGTTCCTATATTCCAAGGTGGTACACGATGAATGGGGGATAATACTCAGGTAAAAATATATTCCTACGAAATATAACGTTCCAATTTGGAGGATATGGAATCACACTATCCCTATTGACAAGGAGTTCAAATGTAAGTGAATCAGGCTTCCTTCATGATAACCTACTATAGGACCCCCCACGAAGAGGCCAATACACATCTCTTCATTGATGGTGATTTGGATACTACTATTTGTAGTGAATTCACTTATTTTAGGTCATTTAAACTCAATTTTCCTGTAAAAATATATTTCTAAACCACTGGTTAACAGGTGATACAGGAAATGCACCCTAGTGAAAGTCATTGGTGATTATCTTACATTGGATCTACTAGATCCCCCTATCTATGGATTCAAACTAATTGATGATGGGTCGTTCTTCTTAATGTTTATTAATATAGGTATAATCCTTTATAATAATTCAAGTTCGATGATTTTATGATTTAGTGATACCTATGGGCCCAAGAAATCTATCATCATATAAGAAACTATACTGACGGTTGGAATTGAAATGTACAAAAGGGATATAATTGATCTATCTTCAGTGGAAACTGACTTTGCAATCCTGATGAACTCCCTACAAGGTCACATCAATGTTCTTTGGTCTATTGTTTGCCTTATTCTACATTGAAAATATTTGATTAATCAACGTACTACCTTATTGCACCCTTGGTATGAAGGGAATCAAGTGGCTAATTTTTTGTCTTCAAGATTCCACCATGATAATTAATGTATTTATTATTCTAGTCTTGGATATCTTCTCCAATGAATTATGGATATAATTTGGGGATATCGACTCGGGCTCCACCATTTTAGGCCCCCTAATCTTTTCTTGGGTTTTCTTATGTTTTGATTAAATTATATATTGTATATGTGAGTCTTGAGTAGTGGTATTCGAGAGAAATACATCCCATTATAGATACTACTAGAGGATATGGGTGTGGAGTATATTCACTTTGGGGTAATCATCCCAAAAAGTGTTGGATGACCATTTAATTGATGTTCACCATAATTCATGAAATTTTGGCATAAAATATCACACCTAGTTAGAGTGCCCAATGATATGTGTTTTGGTAGATCATATTCCCATTACAGAACACTATTAAGGATTTATTTCCTAGTCAGTTTGAGTGATTATATTGGTAAAGGAAGTATAACGCACATTAATTATCCTATGAGATACTAATATTGTTATAGGTTTAACTGACATAACTATCGGACAATATGATAATGTAAGAAAGAAACATTTTTTTAGGTTTCAGTTCTTTTGTGAAAATGAGAATTCCCCTATATTGTTATTAGTTTGTCACTCATGTGAAATCATTTTGTTTTTAGTGATGAAAAAAATAAAATTGAATCG
The DNA here is from genome assembly GCA_963277665.1 of Viscum album. Taxonomy (NCBI): domain Eukaryota; kingdom Viridiplantae; phylum Streptophyta; class Magnoliopsida; order Santalales; family Viscaceae; genus Viscum; species Viscum album. The sequence goes on from OY728125.1 coordinate 94,543,771, forward strand.
CTTTAAAGTTTGGTGTAAAGGAAAATTAAATTTTTAAATCAGTAATATATCCATTGGAATTGGATATATAATGAGAACAACATTGTATATTCCAAAACAACTATCACAAAACATGATTATCAATTTAACCATAGATGAAATATTGAGTGCAACAAATAAGAGAAAGATGGAGGCTCAAAAAAATTCAACCAATGAAGATGGTGAATGATAAGATACTAAATCACTTGTATATTAATATTTTAAGAAGAATAATAAAAGGAAATTTCACCAAGATGACTGGAAGATTATTTACCTATGGTAAAGGAGGGAATTGAGAATCAAATTTTAAATATAAAATAAAGAGTATAGTTTACAAGATTAGAAAAGAGAGAGTCATTGATGGGGACCACTCGTTGTTCACTATATTATGTGTCGAGAACGGGGTAATTATACAATAAATTTCAAAACCAAGGATTTATAAGGATGGTTTAAATCCACAAGCTCCTAGACCCATCGAGCAAGAAAATAACTATTCAATGTCTATCGATGATGAGGATAGAGGTATTAAGGTTTAACTTTCCCACCAAAATGAATTATGGGATATATTACGGTTCTATAAACCCTATAGTATTTAGGGTTTTTTTGATGGGAATAAATTCCCCACCCTCAATGATTTTTATTTTTGGGAAAATATTTAACGATATTATTATTATTATTTATAATAATCTTACCGGATGTCATTATATCATCCTTGAAAATAAATTTTATTAATTATGATAATAGAAAATAATTATTTGATTTTACTCCAATAAAATATATAGAATAGGAAATGAAATCATAATAAACTGTACCAATTATTACTACATGATCAAAAATGAATTATCTGAGAAGAAAACTAAATCTTTTACATGGGCTGTGTCACATAATTATGATATATATTTCCATTAAATATATAGGGAGAATAAGTTTTTTTTTCTAGTATTCCCTATGATTTTAAGAATCGTATGTCATTAGTGATATTATCTTACAACATTTAAGCCATTTCTAAAACATATATATTCTTCCAAGTAACTAATAATTAAATTTTTAGGATGCAATTTATTTATAGAAGAAGAATGCAATGACCCGCGTTTTTTCTCCAAAAATAAATATTGTGTTCTATATTTTTGCACATGAAAAACTAAAAACAAAAGAAATATAGACCACTTAAAGAAAAAATAGAATTAGAAGGTATAAATAGTGGTAAATGTTTTTGAAATTTATATAAATTAATATATATATATCTATATACATATATTTAAGAACAAAATAAAATGAAATCGACCTTTAACATCAAACTCAATTTACACATCAAAAAAACTAAAAAAATATCTTTTAGGTTTAAAATTCATTTAACAAAATGTATATTGTTTTATATTAGATATATTTATGATTAGAACTAAGTTTTAGAGAATAATATATAAACAAAAAAATGATTCCATTTGAAAAAGATCAACATATTTTCTTATTTTATTTTAACATTAAACGTATGAATTTTATGGTTTGAATTTGAAAACATTAATACCATTTTTGGATTTATCATTGTCATATTAAATTATTAATAATTTTGAGAGTTTTTATATAATAATTTATATTTATATGAATAGTGAAATATATCATTTTTTTAATACTGTGGAATTTGTAACACCACTCTGATATATGCTTAACCTAGAATGTATAAAACATTTTTCGTACCAAATACAAGAATTTTATATATTTTAAAAAATCATAATTGAATTAAAAACCAATAATTGATATTTTAGAACAAAATTAGTATTATCTCAAATATTGTTTTGAATATACTATTCATTAGTATATTAAAATTAGTTTTTCAATTGAATAGAATTAAATGGTATTTTATTTTTAGATAAATCGGTATAAATAATCTTGTAAGGGACACTTTATTTTTTAGCATAAAGACTATGTTAGCTTGGGTAAATATTTGGCACCCTAGAAAACCAATTATTTATAAAATAACAATACTTTTCTAAGTAATATGAATTCATAAAACTAAATTTATCAATTTTAAATTAAAACACTAATATTATTTTTAAAAATATATACAATTTATTTATTTATCATTTAATAGTTATTCATTGTTAAATAATTTCAACCAATCTTAAGGATTAATGTGATATTTTTCTAAAAAAATTATTAACACATCATATGTTTCAATTTAAAATATAATTTTTACTTTTAAAAAAATTATTTGTCATAAATTGATCCAGATTCAGTTTAAAAAAATCGATATTTTCTAATAAATGTGATCTTATATTTTTAGTAACAATATTAATGACATGATTAATTTTTAATTAATAGAAAAAAGTGTTTAAATGAATAATATAAGGTGGTACATATTTTCCTAAATTAAGAAGTTATTTTTATCAAAAGGAAAACAAATTGGTTTTAATGCATTACCTACATGTCATAACAACCTTTCTTCGTCTATGTTACTAAAATTTATTTCCATTCCATTTTTACCCCATACATATCACTGTTTATTTTGGAATATTGCATCATCCTCACTTTAAATGGGTTCTTCACTACCAAAATTTTAGAACTTAATAAATGTTTCAATATTTCCTTTACACCCAACCAAAATATCCAAAACCTGATATCCTTTATGCACCACAACTCCCCTGGTCACCATAAAGATGTTCAATGCCCTTTCACATAAAGGGATTCCTCAATAAAAAGTTTAGTGTCTCAATATAGTATCATATATTTTTAAATGTTTAGCTGTTATTTGTTAATTAATAAAAAATCATAACATTATTAAAATAAAAAATTTACATAATTATTTTGTTGAGATATTATTATAATAATTTTACAACCATTATTAATTATCTTCCATCTACGACGATCAAAAATAATCTTTTTCAGCCCAATGTTCAGATTACTGCCTCTTTGAAGTTATGCTCTTAGTTTTCCATCCCCACCCATCATGTATGGTAAAAATGATAGAATTGAAGAAAAAATTTTATATTTATAAGTTATTTATGATGATGAATTTATTACTTACTATATAACTCCATCTGTCTCATTCATAGAGTAATAATAATATTAATGGTGCATTGTGCAGAATACTGCCTCTATGACAAATTGTTTTTTTAATTTTTATTATATTTTTTCATTATTTATCCACAAATAAAAAAATATATTTCAACATCTTAAAAGATAAAAAAATATTATCAATATCCTATTAAAGTGATATTATTTCAAAAGAAACACCTTCTTCACCATATTCTCCAATCGAGTTAAAGCGCGTTCAAGTTTGGGTCGTGTTGGCCACCTATTGGAAAAATCCAATGTAATTTTGTCATTAGTGATTTTTAAAAGATTTTTAATAGTATAATATGATATAAAATTTTAAATAATATTTTCCTTGGTTCTAGAAATGATATAATATTATTTATCTTATTAATTAATAAAACACCATTTGTAGTTTGAAAATCATTATAACTTGTATTTTTTTATTTCATCTTATTTTATAAAGACTAATGTACTCATGAAATAAAATTTAACCGTAATAAAAAATTTTATATAATTTATTAAAAAAATAATTTAATTTTAATGATAAACATTGGAAGAAGAACTAATACTAAAACCACTACCACGAAACCACCACTAAAGGTGAAGACTATAACACCTGCTGTTAGAAAATATTCCAAACATTTACTAATATACATATATATTTTGATTATAAATGAAAATTATAAATTTTATTAGGCATTGAAATTATTATTAAACAGTATATTATGATTTTTGGGCTTTTTATAGGAGATTATTTTGCACTCAACTTATGAATGAATCAAGGTAAGTGTTAATTTATCACAAATTTGAGTCCCCTTAGACGTGTTTGATCTATACTCCATTTTACTTCTAAAAGGATAAAATAAATACTTATTTTGTTTTTTTGTGATCCTAAAATAATTCATGATATAAAGTGATCTAATTAATTTTATAACCATTTTGTGGTATTGATTCAAATTTTAAGATGGTGGTAAGGGGTTTTCATGACTCAAATATATTTTTTCGGTCATAATCACTCTTCATAGTATATTTTATTTCAAGCTTAATCTATCCTAACATATGATGATTTTTGATTCATTGGAATATTTGTTTAAGGAAATCATGATTCGCTAAAAATTATTATATTGTTATGATTTAATTTTTAATGAAAATTCATTTTTTGATAATAATTTTCCTCTTGATTTAATGGATTTTTCTTCAATATCAATGCTTTTACCTTCCACTAATGTTCTCCAATTCATAGTGGAATAAAAATTTTCTTTTATCATAAATTATATTTTGTTTTCCTTTTATTTATTTCAAAATAATGGGTTCTTCATGTTTTTAATTATGTGGGTTTTCAGCAATGTTTTTTTTTCAAAATATGAAAATTTATTTCCATCATTTAAAAATAATTTGATTTACCACCCACTCAAAATTTTGTTTTCATAACCATTATATATTTTTTAATGTAAAATTATTAAAGATAATATCTTTTATTTAAAAAATTTCAATGAATTTTGAATTCCATTTTTTTAAAATAAATTAGTTCTTTTATCAAATTTTCATATTTAATATTTTTCAAAATATTTTAAATGTATTTTTACTTAACCTTCTTGAAAAAATTATGTATTTTAAAATATTCATTGTTAATTATCCTTATAAAATATAATATTTTAAAATTATATTCCTTTATATTTTTCTTCCATGTTTTATCTGTAATACTATAATTCTTTGATCATCCTTATATGTAATTTTCTATGATTCCTTTTAAAAATGTGGTTTTAATGTCCAATTATTTAGTAAGTACACATTATGTAACATGAATATGAAAATAATTCTTTTTTACAGGGGTTATTTATGATATATTAATGATTGATTTTATGTGGAACATATTTATAAGAATGACGATGGGTGGGGTACAATATATCAATCTAATGCATTGTTTTAAGTTTATATCTCATGATATACACAAGGATGAATAATTTATTTTTTTCACATAGGTGTTGGCATGGTGACATTTCTCACATTGTCCGGTGTGAGCATAATTAGTTTTTTCACCCAAGTATAGTTGTAATGATCTTTCTTGTAGATAACTTCAAAATTTTATAGCGGTTACGCACTTTCATGTATACTATAAATTCATTCCCCATTTCCTTGATGTTAATCTTGTTATGAAAAGGTTTTGATGACGTATTCCATTTTAAAGAAATGTCATGTTTTTATGATTTTGACTTATTTTAGAGTATTTTTTAATTATATATCATTTTGAAATGTTATATGAATATTAAAAAAATTCCACTTAACATATTATCTTCTTAGTTATGTATAATTTTATGATCCTATATTAATCTAGAAAATTTTATATCTATCATCTACGTTATTCAAATAAGTAATTTTGAAATATTTTCCTCCCTAATTTTTGCTGCATGTTATGCTCTATAAATTCCATTATGGAGAATTTTTCTCATACTTTTCTTTCATATCCTTACATTATAAAATCTTATAACCCCTTTCAATGGAATTCAAATAGACTACTATTACCATTAAGAATGTAACTGGAATATTTTTTATATAATTATTACATTTTCTAAATTCCATACTCCCTTTATTTTTCTTTGAAACATTTCATTTTCATTAGTCCTCATAGTCAATTTATTTGTTAATTTTCATAGTGGTTGTAAGATCTATAAAATTATTTCACTTACTTAATGAAACATGATAATATATTATCATTTGATGAAAATTTTGAGAAACTAATTACTATATGACAATTGTCTTAATCCTATCAATGAAATTAATACTATTTATTTTTAGATTCCATAATTAGTCCAAAATCATCATATATAATCTTCTAAAGATAGATTCAAACACTATAACATAATCTTCTTCCTCCCTTTTCAAAGTTAGTAACACACTCTCTGTTTTATCTCACTATTCATAGAGAAATATTTAAGGAAGAATAACACATTAAAAGTTTACAATTCCATACTTTCTTTTTTATCACCTTCATTAGTTACGGAGATCAATGACCCAAATTTATTTACATATCCCTTGAAACAATATACTATAAAAATAATAATATATTTTCATTACTTATTAAGGAATGACATATCCTTTCAGGGGACTTAATGCATTATTCACCTACCAATGGATTTTTAGTTCCATTAAAATATATATAGACTTATATAAACTTATTTGACTCAACATATTTTAATTATTCAATGGAAAAACATGTTTCTCTATAATAAAAAGCTCATTCATAATAACATGATTCATATTCCCTAATATGGCCTTGATCTACTCATTTCTTATACTAACCTAGGTAAACTCTACATTTTTATGGGTTAATAAACATCCTTCCATTAAGAAACATCTCTAAAAAATATCCCATATGGAGTTACCTCATTATCATAATGAATATTGATCTATAAAATAAAAATTTATAAAATATAAAATTAAATAAATTACCTTAGTGGATTACAATTCATATAATTTAATATATGTTTATTTAAAATATTATTCCCAATATTCTAACTAAACATACTATCATACCAAGTATAAAATGTCCACTATAGACACACAAATCTAGTTTTTTACTTTTTTAAATTTGTAAAATATACAAGGGATCTCATAATACTGTAAAAATTACTTTAATAATTCTATAAAACTACATATATTCATGATTCCCATGTTACATTGGAAAAATAAAAACATATTATAAGAAATAATATTGAATAATTAAAATAATTCAATTTATCATTATTCATATCATACGGAATAAATAAAATAAATGGTAATATGATATGATCAATAAGGGTTATGTACAATGGAAATTATTATTAATAAATAATGATTTTTAAATATAATTGAGTGTATAATCAAAACCTATCCCATTATATTCATAGCATGAGTTAAATGACCATTCACAACTAATATCAATATAGAAATCACATGGATATTAGAAACTGGATTTCTAATATATGAAATGAATAATTATGGGAATTTATGATAAAGACCTTTTAACCATTATATCACTAATCTTACATTATTGGCCACTCAACCAAAACATAATTCATATTAAATTTTTAGAAGTAAACCAGACACCCATAAATTATGTTATATCTAATATATTGTCTTATGAAACCTATTAATATGCCACATGGCTATTTATAACCAGCCCTAACCATATTAGGAACATCAAATAAATTCCTCATATATTAATTGATAAATTACACTCATTCATAAAATTCCTTATAAGTCCAAAATTATAAATATTGAATTAATAATAAAGGACTTGAATATTTCCATATTAATTAAAATTAATTAGTTAATATGTTTCCATCAATAGATACCATATAAAAAACGTAATATGTTTGAAACATCACCAAATTAATATAAATTATTCTCAATTCATCAATTTTATTAAAGATGTGGATATAAGGAAGAAAAATTAGGTCTAATGAATAATGAAGACTGATAGACAACTTGATTACATGAAATTAAGTAATATCATAACAACATATAATCCATTATCACTAAAGGAAAATTTAATTCCATCAATTACTTTGAAAGGAATGAGTTTTTTTAAAACATTGTCTTTAGAATTGAAAATAGAATTAGTAAATTTAAAAAAACATCCCTGTAACATCATGTAAGAATTTATTCATAAATCATTTAAAAATTGAATTAATTTCTCTAAAAATAAATAATATTTTCTTTTTGATATCATTTAAAAATAAATTCCCAATGTATTGACAAAAAAATTTTCTTTTAAAATATACAAATAAAACTATAAGGGGACATTATAATAAATGGGTGGTTATATGGGTTGGGAAAACCATTTGTAAGGATAATGTTTAAAGAATGGTTATGTTCATACCTTTATTAAAATGTTCCTCATTATGAATATAATAAGAATGTTCCTTTATGATCCATTTTAAAAAAGTTAAAAAATGTAAAAATGAATTTGAAAAATATTTATTGAACATTAACACCATTATTTAAACTATATTAATATATATATATATATATGTGGAAGGAAAATATTTAAGAAGAAAAACATCAAAACATGATTTAAAAAAATCACCTCACATAAAATCTCATAATGTTTTTGCTTATGTATTGGTATATCTAAAAGTTCCCACATTTTTTAATATTATTAGAGAATATGTTCCCTACTATAAGAGAGGGTATGGACATGCATGGAATTATGCAATATATTTTAATAATGTAAAGTACTTTTCTTGTGAATGTGGACCCAAATTTTCATATATTTGAATATGTAGAGGGTATGTTATAAATAAAAAAACTATTGAGGTTTATGATTGTATTTTTTACTATCTTTAAACCCAAACCCTTTATTTTTTACACTTTTAAAACATATTACCATTAATCGATTTGATAAAGATTTCCCTCATTTACTATTCATTTTCATTAAAAATTAGGTTAACCTAATTACCCAATATTAATTATTATATATCCAAATATGTAATTATTTTTATATGGATTATGTAATATAATTTTTAGAATATTTTTTTAATATAAGTTCATTAAATGTAATGAAATGTTTTTTAAGAAATGTTTTTTATAACAAAAATGATTTTTTCAAAAAATAAAGTAAAACATTATTTATGATTAATTGGTATTTGTTAAAAAAAGGAGACAAATTTGTCTTAAATTTAAAATAACAAAAATGTACCTTAAAAATACTTTATTAAAAGAAATTAATTTTAAAAAATAATCTGAAAAAAACTATGAATATTTCCCAACTATTACTCATATATTTATATGTTCTATATTATGTATTTATTCGAATTATATTACTTTTTTCATAAACTTATTTCTGAAAATTTTGTTTTATTATCTTTGATTTTATTATTATATAATTATAATTTCATAAAAATTAATGTTTTATAAAATCAGTAGTTTTTACTATTCACCTTAAAATGAACTATTTCGGAAAAATATCAAAAAATAGTCAAAATATAATATTGACTTAATAAATTTAAAAATGTAAATAATTTATTAAAACACAATTTAAATTATTTTTCTGTCCAGTTTTTAATCAAATTATTTGAAAAATCATCGTGTATTATACTATAGATTCGTTTAAAATAAATGATTTCATAATATTATTGAAACTTGAGTGACACTTTGAGGATGATATAGCGTTTTCGTATAAATTGTGGAAATTTGATACACAATAATAGAACTCTATAACTCATTATCTTTAGTTGGTAATAATAATATTTTCCTTGATTTTATAAAGGAACTATCTTTTTTAGGGAGATTTTTCCTATATACAGACCAAAAATGATTGAAGTATGTTTTCTCTCATAATTATATCAATATGAGGCCATAAAGATTGGTGTAGAAGACAATAGACTATGAATTATTGATACACTACCCCCATAGGAAGGAAAAGAAGTTATTGGATGCATTGAGTAGGTGGGATTATTGAGTTATTGCCACGATAACTGTTACAAAGGATCATATACTGAATGATCTATTAATGATAGATGTTTTAGTTATTTGGAAGGGTGATCCATCATTACTTTTATGCATATCTTCTAAACAATATTTTTTTTAGAAAATATTGATATATCCCATTGTATGGATAAGAATTTTAAAAGAAGGATTAAAGTATATAATGATGGGAAATTGAACTGTCATCTATAAAGTTGGCCTGTTAATGTTTGGAATGAGGTTATATTCTATATGAATACCGAAACAATATAGTGATCAACTAGATGAATAAAATAGCTCAAATTTTTCTTTAGACCCTAGTTGGAATATGATGTATATGGATTTAATAGAAACAATTATGGAATTTTATGATGTGGGAAATTATAGATTATGTTTCTAGATTCATATTTTTTAGTATCTATGAAATGAATGAAAATATCATAAGTTAATTCTTAAACTTCATCGGATACCTACATGGGAGTGGTAAGGTATTATAATTATCTTTATAACTAAACCTTTGAAAACTATAGAGAAAATTAATGTTATATGGGTCATCATTGTTCTCCTTAATATGTTTGTATATATAATAGAATTAATGTAATTACAAAACATTGAGAACACTACAAAGATCTATATCAATTAAATCTTGAGACTTCATTGGAAAAATTATCAATTATATATAATAAAAGCCCTCAGTTCACAACAAAAATCTAAAAGAGTCTTGAAAATTATCTCGACATAGAAGTACATTTATACAATGGTTATCATACTCAAACTAATGGGAAGTATAAAAAGAATATTCAGTCACTATAAGGCTTGATGAGACCATGTTTTTTAACTTCCAATGGTGTGTGATTTTTATCTACCAATGGTGGAAATTGTTTATGTCTACTAATTCAAATAAGCATCCATATGACACTATATGAGGAATTTGATGAGAAGATATTTCATACTATAATAAGCTAGGAAGAAGTTACATAGGGGAAGCAAGTAGTACTAGAACAATTGAATGTTAAACCTAGATTCCTATATAGGTATCTCAAAATATAATAAATAGTTATACTGATAATAAAATGAATTTTATATTCTTTATAGTGGGGAATCATGCATTTATAAAGGTGTCACCTTATAATGGAGTTGTAGGATTTGGTAAAAGGGAAAGTAAATAAATATGTATATCAAGACTTTTGAAATTTGGAGAAAATTTGAGCAATAGATTATAGTTTTTCTATTGCACTGAAACATTTTATTTTATATACTTGATTTTTAGAAAAAATAAACGATGTTTGATAACGTACAAAATATGCCTTAAGTGAAAAAATAAATATTATTATTTAAATGTTACCTTAAAACCACATTTGTTAAAATTAAAATAATAAATAACATTAACTGATTTATAATAATATGGTTTTCCCATGTATGTGCACAATTATATTTTGAAAAATTAATTATAAATGAAAGCCAAACCCTTTTTAAATAAAAAGTGAAATGTTTTCCTAATACAAGTTAAATGAAAATAAGTGAGTTTATAACATACTATAATCACTATTGGTGGTTTTTATTAATGTAATTAATTTTTAATGTATTCAATTTATGGTTTAGAATTCATATTATATGTTATTTAGATATTATAAAGGAACAAATTCAATTTTTCAGATAAATCTGTATTTTTAAAAAAATACAGATTTACCATCTTTCAATGGTGAACCCATTTAAAATATATTATTTTACATATTAATAAGGAATATTTGAAAAAAATAAACTTCTTATTTAAAATATGTACATAAATATTTAGTTTTGATAATATTTTGGTATTTTTCTGATAGAATTATCATTTTAATGAATAGTTTAAAATATGTTATTTTAATTCAAAATTATTTTTCTATTTAAATTATTTATATTATTATATTATAATTTTAGTTGGTTATAAATTATAATTAAATAATTTTTTTTATAATTTAACCCATTTTTCTCATTGTAAGTAATTTCACATTGAAATTACATATAAACACGTGTCAGTCTTTTCATGTGTTTTACACATAAAAACATGTTTTCACATTTTGAAAATGAGGATTAATATTAAACTATTTTGTAAAAATAATGTGTTTTAAATTTTGAAAAATTTATTACATATTTGGAATCATTTGGTTTAAGTTATGTAAATTATTTCCTTTTATTTTATGAATTTTATGAATAATAACTTTGATAATTTTTATTTACCAAGGTTAAAGGTAAATCAATAATATTATGGTAATAAATAATATGATAAGGATAATAAAGTCACAATAACACCTATAAAATACTATTGGATGAATAAAAGTCAACCCTTTACAATTAAGTATCATTATTGACTCATTTAATGTACTTTTTCCCATGAATGTCATATAAAAATTATTAAAATAAAAGAATGTGACAACATGTCACCCTATTATTTTTATATGTATAATAATTTTAGTATATGGATAAAAATGATAAAAGTAAAATCCTAACTAGTATATTGAAATATAATGAAATTATATACATCATGGTAATTTATTTATAATTTTTATACATATAATAATTTACATACATACTAACACAACGGTGATACAATAATTATTTTATTAATAGAAATATCAAATAAATGATATGAAAAATATTAAATTAAATTTATTTATAATTAGTTAGGGTAATCCATTAATTTTATAAGTGACTATGAAATATTATATGACTAATAAATAGTTTTTTTGAATTTATCCTTATTTTAAGATTTTATTAAAATTTAATGAAATGAATGTAGTAAAAATAGAAAATATGAATATTTTATAAAAATATTATTTTATTAAATTATTTAAAAATCATAAAATGAGTTTAAAATAAATGTTACTATTATATCATTTAAAATTTTATAAGGTTTACATTTATTGGAAATTGACCCCATATAAGTAAAATTTATAGGCTCTTAATATTTAAAATTCTTCTACCATAATTAAAATTAAAATAGAATAATTAAGGGTAAAATAAAATGATTTGGTTTAAAATTAAATAAAAATATTTCTAAAAAATATTAGTTGACATGATTTATAAAAAAAATATTATCAGAGACTCAACTCAACTTTGAGTCATTTGGATTTAAGAATTAATTTATATTAATTTTATATTTTAATAGTTTCCAAGGTCTCCCCTCCCCTTTACTATAAAAATGTATCCAATATTCTCTATTAATCACACTTCCTAAAACATTTTGTTTGGAAAAGATCATTCCAATACCATTCCTAGAATCCTTCCCAACATTAATGTGGAAATATGATATAAAAAAGAAGACTTTTCGATAAAGGTTTTTAGTTAATGACAAAAGGAATGTTTTTTAACATATACCATAACAACGAATTTTATATTACTGTGACCCTTACTGGATACATGGCTTCCTCCACAAGATGTATAATTTTTAAAATTAAAATATATATCATATCCCCTTTTCATGCATTTTGGTATTTAAATTAGTTTTTAGAAGGGATATATTATGTTAATATCTTTAAATGATACCTTTTTATTGTAATGTGGATTTTTTTCCTTTATAATTATTAATATGTTATGATTACGCTTTGGTTATTCGGTATAGATTATTTATAGTAATGGTTCAGTGATAAACTACGGATGGGTGAGCCCATTATATCCCTCCAATTCATTGGGTATGGAGACAGAGTTAAATGATATGGTTTCTCCTATGTGATCTATAGAATATACTATGATGTCTGTTCCAAATATAACTATGATGGTTACTCCCTATGTTGCAATAAAAGCTACAATTTAAGCTTGATATTGATTCCAAAGGTTTCCATTATGATTTTTAATTTCAAATTGTTTTCAGAAGTCTCGTGAATTCCTGAGGTATGTTCAAGAACATATGTTTTATGGGTAAAAAGTATGATTTTTTTGAAAATGTTTTAATGAGTATAATATATTCATAAACTAAAAGTTTCCAACCTTATTTTATATCCCTTACTAATATTTTTATTCTCATCCCATATTTTGAAAAAAAATTCATAGGATTTAAATAAGAATGGAGTCAAGGATGGGATCAAGGAAAAGTTATGATGTTTAAACATGAAATGAACCCATATTTCTTTTTAAATGTTTTTGTTCTATTAAAACAATGGATAGTGAGTAGAAGTGTCTAATATTTTATATTAAAGTTGTTATATATGAGTTATGGTCTAATAATCTAAATCTATAAACATTAAATCATCCTAAATATGAAATGAAATCAAATTATTGACATAACTCAAGATTATGTAGTGTTTATGGTTGGGGCCTTATAGTTGATATCATAGGTTAGTTTCGAAAACTTTAGGGATTAATAGTTTTATTTAAAAATATGGGATGTTTTTATGCCTAATATTTTCACAAAATCGTGGTTCTATAACTTTTTAAAATCCAGGAAATTTGATAACAAATGGAAGTATGAGGATTTTAAACAACATTTATAACTCTTCCTGATTATTTACTTGGAATAATTATTGCAACGTCATGTTCGGATGAATTGGAAACATTTTCTAACATATAAATCACTTTCAAACATTTGTATGAGATATAAAAAACCAACATTAAACTTCGATAACATTATGGATCATGGGTTATTTTTAATAAAAAAATATTTTATCAATATTCTCATATTTTCAAAAAGAAAAATATTATTATGTAATTTGAAGACATTTTACATTATCACAAGATACTAAAGAATATTATTATTTTAAAAAGATTATGAATAAGGAGACCCATATGCAACCTTTTTAAATTTACTTTTAACTTATAGTCTTTCAGCAGATACGTAGAGAATTTTAAAAGGACCCTTGACTAAATGTTTCAAATAAAACACATTCTAAATGTTTTATAAACATAAAGTCTTATATGATTTTTGGAAATTATATATTATAAAATAGTATTTTACAAAACTATTTCCCTATGAACACCCATACAACCTAATTTGTAAAAGGTGTATTTGGACAACAGAAGCATGTGATTTTGAAAAATCTCTAAATCATTGCTTCAATTCATGTGCGTTCTGTCTACATGAACAAAATGATGATGAAACTAGGTGGACACTATGATCAAGGTACAATTTCATTTCTTTTAGGAATAGTTTTGTTAAATCATATGGATGTGAAATAAATATTATCAATATATAAAATACCTTATGAATTAATATATTGAGGTCATTAAGAGTTGAGAAGAAAATGAAAGGTATAAGAAAAACATTTAGGGTAAACCATGTTATGGTTATATTTTAATTTTATAAAAAGAAAAAACCTGCAATATCAGCGACAAGCCATCACGTTCTGTAGGCTCATGGAGATCAAACACACATCCAAGGGGTGAAAAGGGTGTGTCACCTACCACTGGACTATGTGAACTCACCGGTTAGTATACATTTTTCTTTTCTTGTTAAATGAGTTGATGGAATTCGAATAAATTTATTTTGGGAAATTATATTTTATCAAATATATATCCTTGGTTCTGGGAAATGATTTAGGGATTAATTGATAAATGTTAATTTGGAAGGCGTCCAATATTTTTGGGAACCCTATATGCCTAAGGTAAATAGAATACTATGGAATTTTATTTTGACATGTAATTTTCAAATTTTATTTTGAAAAAATATATTATTTTATTATGCAGTTATGGTGATTCTGGTTATTTATGGAAATAATTAACCGAACTATGAGAACATGTCATTATGGTAATTACTTTTTGTTATGAGAAGTTAAGAGTGAACGATGTTATTTGGAGTTAACTTTTAGAACATATCTAAGAAGATTATTTGATTAAATACTTATAATTTCTGGTATTTAATCATTTGTATATTATTTTTTAGGATTTTTCAGTATTTTTATTTATTTAACATTCTATGTTGAACTGTTGATATTATAGTTGAAATTTGGAGATTAAAAGTAGTTTTTCAACATCTAATGGTTCATTTTTTAGAGAATTTTTTACATTATCCTAAACATATTTTTGTTCTTTTAATGTTTCAATATAAGATAAATGGATAGTTATTCTTTAATGGATTATGTAATTTTATAGATTTTGATTCATCCTGAATACACATTGTTTTGGAAAAAGATGAGTCTGTGGTGAAAATATATAAAACGATAAACTTTACTTATCATGTATATTTTTTCCATTATTTTCTTAGTCAATGTAGTAAATGAATTCCATAACTCAAGGAAAGGGATCATAAAAATATTTTTTTATATAGTTTTCCTACTAGGATGTTGAAATCCATTTAACCAATCACAAATTTTAGATTTTGTGATTTTTAAATTTCTCCAGATCATGTTTCCATCACTCTGCATGAGAACATGATCATTAGTTTTTCTTCCACATCCATGTTTTCTTACGCGGAATGATTGTATGTGTTATCTCTGGTGACCATCATGTTTCCAATTCATTATTGTAATGTTATATTATTATTAATATTTTTCCGATGTGGGGTTACATTAAATGTGTTTTGAAAAGATATACCTTGTTTATTGACCCTGAATTCCAATTATGAGGATGATATTTCCAAATTGGGGGATAATGCAACATCCTGAGTTTTTAAAAAAGAGACACTATGTTTTTTATCATACATAATCGCCTTAAGAGAACAACAAAATATTATTATATATATGTTACCTTAGAACCTAGCTGTTAAAATGGAATTAATATTACTAATCGATTTGTGAAAATATCTATTACAGATAAATATAATTATTTATTTTGTGAAAAACTAATAAAAAATTAAAATAAAACCCTTTTTAAAAAAATGGAAATATTTTTCTAAATACAATTTAAATGTAAATAATTGTGTTTTTAAAAAATTAAGATAACTCTTTATAGATTTAATTAATGAAATTTATGTGTAATATATTTAATGTAATGTTAAAAATTCATCCTATAAGTTTTTTAGACATGATATCAAAACAAATTCTATTTTTTAGATAAAAGAATTATATTTTTAAAAATGCGGTTTTACCACACGTTGATGGAGAACACATTTTGAAATTATTTTTTACCACATTATCATGTTTTATTTAGAAAAATAAATTTATTATTGGGTAAAGGGATATCAAAATTTATTTTGGATAATGTTTTGGTATTTTTCTGATAAAATTCGCATTTTAATGAATAATAAAAAATACTTCCTTTTAATTCAAAACTGATTCTTCATCTAATTTATTTATATTCATAGATTATCATTTTAGTTAAATTTAAAGTATAATTAGAATATATTTTTACCATTTATTCAAATTTTTATCACTTTTTTTAACTTCCAATTTAAATTAGATATAAACGCATTTCAATCTTTTGATGTTTTTTTTACTTTTAAAAACTTGTTTTCTCATTTTGACAACGGGGGTTAATTTTAAATTAATTACTGGAACTTCATTGTTTTAAATTTTAAAAATTTGATTAAGTATTGGAAACTAGCGGTTTCAAATTAGTTAAATAATTTTATTTTATTTTTTGACTT
The DNA here is from genome assembly GCA_963277665.1 of Viscum album. Taxonomy (NCBI): domain Eukaryota; kingdom Viridiplantae; phylum Streptophyta; class Magnoliopsida; order Santalales; family Viscaceae; genus Viscum; species Viscum album. Next base: position 94,560,764 of record OY728125.1, read on the forward strand.
TTATGAATAGTAACATTAGTAATTTTTATTTACCATAGTTAAAGGTAAATCAATAAAATTTCGGTAATCAATAATATTACAAGGATAATAAAGTAACCCTAAACCTACAAAAATACTATTTGATGAATAAAATATGATCCTTAACACATAAAAATCTTAATTGAAACATTTAATAGACTTTTTTTATTGGAAGGTGACATAAATATTGTTAAAACAAAATATTCTGACAACATGTCACCCTCTTATTTGTTATAAAAATTTTAATATAGGGATAAACAAGATAAATATATATATCCTAAATAGTCTCCATAAATATAATGAAATAATATAAATCATAGGAATTTATTTAGAGTTTTTAAAGAACAAATAATTACCATAAATACTGACACAATAGTGATACAGTAATTATTTTATTAATAGAAATATCAAATAATGTTTATGAAAAATATAAAAATAAATATAATTAGAATTATTTAGGGTAATACATGAATTCTATATGTTAAGATGACATATTTTAATTCAATTAAATGTTGTTTTCAAATTTATCTCTCTTTTTTAATTTTATTTAGATTCAATAAATTGAATAGTATCAAAATTGACACTATTTATATTTTTTTAATATAATATTTTATTACATTATTTAAAAATAAAAACAATATTTTAAAATTATTAAGTGACTATGATAAGGTATAAAGTTAGTTAAGTGTCCATTTATGGGAAATATACCCCATATAAGTAAAACGCATTGCCACTTAATATTTAAAATTTTGTTACCACAATTAAAATTCTAGTTAAAAATTTAAGGGTAAAACCAAATTATAAGGCATATATTGAAATCAAACAATATATAAAAAATATTGTTTAAGAGTATTTAAAACTATACTCATCCTATGTAACATCCCAGGTAAATAAAGAATATGACATTTCATATTTATCCATATTTGTGAATAAAATATTTAAATGACTTTAAAGGGGACGCTATGCTCGATGGCATACCCAACACGCAACAACGAGTTTCTTGGGAATCTTATGTTGCACTCTAATAATAAAATAATATTATTTTAAATGGTAGTTAACATGTAGCCGTTGTAATGGCGGGAATGGATAGAAATAACTGAAATATGATTATATATGTTTTTAAATGTTTTTACATTTATCCAATAAAGGATAGAGGCTTAAAATACGGAAAGAATTCAATTTTAGGCGTATATGCCGTAGTTTTCACTAAAAGTTCACTTATCACCTTTTGATGTTGAACCATAATTAAATATAGTTTTGTTCACTCTTAAACATTATTTTGGACCAACTAAAACTCTTACTAAGAATCGGGACATCAAATTTTACTTTGTGTAATTTTTTGGTATCTTTCCGATAAGGTTCTTTTTTTTAATGAATAGTGTAAAATGTTGTATTTTAGTTCAAAACCACTTTTTAATCTAATTTATTTATATTATTAGATAATATTTTGAATTGTTTTCAAAGTGAAATTTGAAAATATTTTTACCATTAAATCCAATAGTGGTCGTTGGAATTAATTTCACTTTGAAATCAGACTTAAACTAGTGTCAATCTTTTGATACTTAATGTTTTATGAAAACACGCTATTTGCGCTGACAGCGGGAATTAATTATTAAATTAATTAATGTGACTAATATGTTTTGAATTTTGTAAAATGGAATTCATTTTTGAATTCGGAATATCAATTATAGCTTAGGGTGAATTTTTGGGATTTTTCTGAAAAACTTCAATTTTTGATGAATAGTGAAACCACTAAGTGGTAATCAAGCAAACTGATTTTTCAGTTAAATGAAATTTTACCACTAATGTGTATTGAATTTTGAAAATCCGACATACATGGTTGTCATTAAGAAGTAAAATGTGGTTCAATGAGATTATAATAATTTTTTGGTGAATAGTAACTTATTAAGTCTTTAATCGCGATTAGTGGTAATTAGTGTAGCTTAAGGAATAAATAATGCTTTAATAATATAAAATGACCTAGACACATGTCCCAACCTTATTGGTTGTGTCATGGCCGACCAAGACAAGCCATGGGTCAACTTGGGGACCCCATGGATCCACTTTTGTTGGGAAATGACATAAATTACTTTTTATTTAATGTTAAAGTGAAAATGACACAAACATAATATGTTTTACTAAAACAATTTTTAAGTGGGGTTATACAAGTCCAAATTTTGATTATAAATATTCATTGGAAAGATAAAAAGATTTCCTATATCATAGTATTTTTTTTAATAATTTTTAGACATTAAAGAAATTTAATTATTTATGACATAATAATGATGCAGCGATGACATCATTATTTGACGATTTAATTAAAATGGAAAGATAATGGAAAATCTACAACCTACACATGTCCAAAACCAATTGGATGAGTGGATTTCGAAGCCTTATCACCTTATCCACGAATTCTATCATTGTGGGACCTTTTGAAACCGAAAAACATTTTCAAATAATGTAATATTTCTTTACTTTCCAAAAGTGCCCCTCCTCTCCTCTTATAAAAGGCCCCCACCTCTACCTCATTCCATACACTTCTCAAGCCTTTGGCTCGGCCAACCCCTGCCCATTTTCTTTCTCCACATCCCTCTCCTCATCCTAGAGGATTCCCTTTGGGCAGAATCCTTTCAAAGGAAGCCTTTAGGCTCAAATCAAAAGGAGTTACACTTTTAAAGGTAATTCATTCTCTCATGTTCATTTGTTTTATTTTTCTTCTCCAACCCCCTAAATTCTTTTTATTTACTTCTTTTGTAACAACACCAGTATCTTCAATATACTAGGATGTTTTTATAATATTTATTTCAGCTAAACTCTCACACAACTGCATCAAATGGTTAAAGAACATACGGTTTCCGTGGATGGCGAAATTCTGCCTCCCGAAACGATGATTGTTCAATACTCATTTAACACCTTCAAAGGTGGCCATTATGATGTCACTATTTTTATATATGATATATAATATGTTTATGTTTTACTTATGCTTCTGTATTTTTCATTTGTGTCTTACCTTTATGGCTTCCATTATGGGTATACGCGATATCTTCATTTTAGGAAGTGCGGACTACCGCCTCCTCAAAGTGATTTGATTCGTTAAAAACCATATGTGGGATGTATAAAGGATGGAACTATGATATTATATATGATATTATACTGTAATTATAATATACCTTTATATCATTATGATTCCATTCTATAAACAATGAAATAGAAATGGAAGTAGCGTTCATGCGTACGTACGGCTTACCGTCTCCATGAACGGTGCATTTCATTTCTTACCTCTAAATGATTATGTAATGTTATAAATGCATGCATGTACTGGATATATATGAAATATATGATATCTACATCATGAATACAATTCTTTTTATAATAAACATTTGGCCACACGAACAACATGTAATTGTAAAAAGTCCACTTTCGACTTAAGAACCAAATATCGGCAAAACAAATATTATTAACTTAAATGATTACATTATGTTTATGACATGGTAATAAGTGGTATAAAAGGAATAATGAACTTGAAAAAGGTTCTTAAGGAAGTAGAAATTAACTCAAGTTTATTATTCAGGAGATTAAAGAATGATCAAGTCAAGTCGGACCCGAGGTAAGGGATCCTACAACTCTCTTTCTTTATAAGTACACTCTTTTACGTCATTTCTTTTAAGCTCATCTTTCTTATGATTGGGATGTTCTTTTATATTACTCCTACTGTAATTTTTATGTTCATGTGATGAGAGACCCTATTCTCTCTCATCAATCCATTTTGGAAGTTTTGAGTGGCGCCGTTAGGCTGCCGAACTTTTGTAAGGGATTTTTCATCTCACTTTCATTCCCATGAGATTTATGCTACATTTGCCACAAATTCCATTGAGTGGTGTATGTACTGCCCTTTATTCTACTCTTTTTGTAATATACTTTCGTTTATGAGTATTTACATCAATGACCTATTGTCTTTCTTTCATGGGGTGTATGTATTGAAAGATACCCAAGTCGGTAAGGGAACCTTTCACCCTCCTCTTTTTTTTTAAAGACTTCTTTTGTTGGGTCTTTTAATTTACATATTGTTATGTTGGGATATGTTATCATATATCTTTATTGATGTAAATTTTATGTCCAAGTGATGAGATACACTTTTTATCTCTCATCAACTCATTTTGATGTGATGTCGTTAGGCTGTCAAGGGAACTTTTTAACCCAATTTCGATTTCTTTGGGTTCAACATGTAGTCATTGAATATGTCATCCATTGAATATATGTGAATGTCCTTTTATTGTTTTACACTTAATATCCAATTATATTAAGTGTATTTATATTTTTCACACATATTTTTGAGATTGATTTGTCCTTAATTTAAGGATACCTTCTTTATAAGGGATTTCGTCACATTTGACATTTCTATTGAGGGTTCATTGTTGTTATGCACCAATTCACTCTTATATGGTGTATATACTGTCCTTTGGAGTATTATATCATGAATCCATTTATTCTCATGATATTATAAAGTTCTGACTAAATGTTATTCCTCAATTATTGTATTCAAGTGTCTATAATTTTGGTAAAACCCCTTTAACCAAAATATCGTTTTAAATGTTTTAATTATTTGTTCTTATTAATATCCATGTTTTCAAAATGGTTTTAAGGATTTATTTATATGGATATTAATGGTTTAAAATTTTAAGCTTCAAGGTGGTATGGGACACTTTGATTCAAAAATCTTTTTATTAAATGTTTTAAATGGTTTTGGGAATGGTTTCTTTTTGGATTCATTATTTCAAAATACTAAAATGTTATATTGTGATTGAAATGTGGAAATGTTTTGTTTCCTTTATGCATGTTTTATGTGATACGTTTATGTTATGGTTCTTGGGAATTGTTATGAAAACGGGTGGTTCCGTGATAAACTAAGGGCGGGTAAGCCCGATATAGCTCTCCAATGCATTGGGTAACGCGAAGGAGTGAAACGTTAAGGTTTCTCCGAAGAGATTTAGGGAATATACTGTGATGGGTATTCCAAACGTAACCAATAGGGTTACTCCCTACGTAAGAATGTTATGAATGCCTCAAGTTACCTTTATGTCTTATGATTTCTATGATTTATTCATGATTTGATATGCCAATGTTTTATGGGTAAAGTATGAACTCATTCTTATGTATATGTGTACCCATGTTTCCTTTCCATATTTTTCTATCCCTTACTGAGCTTTTTGTGCTCATCCCAAGTTTTTGAAATGTTTTTCACAGGTCAAGGGAAAGGTACATGATGTGATGATAGTGTCAAGGATGTGTCAAGAAAGAATCCGTGTTATATTCCCGTTGATGGGAAGAATGAATACTGTCTTTTATGTAACCACTTTGTTTAAATGTGGAATGTAATGCAAGTTTCATGATCTAATTCTCTAAAACTCTAAACCTGAAAAGATCCTCAATGTGTAATCGTGTAATAACTCAAGATTAAGTAAGGTTTAAGGCTGGGGCCTTATAGTTGGTATCAAAGGTCGGTTTAGATAACTTTAGAGGTTAGGGTATTCTTTAAGCATAAGTGACATTACCATAATGGTTAGGATTTCAGAAAGAGTCCTAGTTTTAGATAAAGTGAATGAGTAAGTGTATCTTAGTGTTTACCTTCCTCATTAGTACATGATGGTTTTGTTGATATACTCACACTGACCTTTTTGGTTTTAGTAAATGGCTGGATCTAGCAGGCACCAAAGTAACAGTGGATGTAAAGGAAACTGTGATAGCTTTTTGAGCAAGCAACTGAATGATATGGGAGATGCAATGAGAACTCTTCTGATTATCCTCAACCAAATATCTGGAGTCATGATTGACCACCTAAACCTTGGAGTTTTCTCTAAGGCATCATATATGCAAGAAACAAATCCCTACGGAAGTACAGGAAATAATCATAAAGGTATGTGTGTTCAAAAACCTATGTGTCAAAGATGTGGAAAGAAACACCTAGGAAAATGTTTCAAAGGGACAGAAATATGCTATAGATGTGGAAATGAAGGTCATAAATCAAGAACCTGTCATGGAAAAAGGAAGCATCCAGTTGACTCGAGGAAAGGGAAAGAAGTTCTTTCTGAGGGATCAATTGAATGTTTTAAATGTGGTGTGCATGGTCATTATGCAAACACATGTCCTATGAAGAAGTTTCGTGAATGGGGTCAACAAGAGCGTACCAATATTCGTTTACCAATACCTAATGCCATTCCGATTGAGGATGAAGAAACTGACAATGACCAATCAAAGGTATGTACTATTTCATGACTATTGTTTTCTTATTTTGGAATCTTAGGATATGATTCATGATTTTGTTTGTAGGAAATAGGTATTTCGGAATAAGTTGGAAAGGAATGGATAATGGATCATGAAGAATGTTGAATGAGTAAGATGTCAACATATAAGGGCTTCAAGAGTTAGGGTGAAATTCTTAAGAGTATTAAGTCTCTTTTGATGATGGGGTAACATTAGAAGACTTTTTATATTATATGTAACCCTGATGTTTAATATAGGCAAATTTTATTCAAGTAATAGTTATCTTTTCTTTTGTGGACATAGTTATAAAGAACCATTTGGGTTTATATGATCCTTACTTTTGAGGTAATTATGGGTTACCATATGTTATGATTGAAGTGAAAGGCATGAGATAAAATTGAGGTTAAATTATGTTATGGTTATTTTTGATGATTTTATCCCTTTTTGGGTAATGATTTGAGAATTATATAGTTTTGAAAAAAGGACAACACGCAGACCGTGTGACTACCCGTCGCATCGGACAAAGCTGCGGGAATCGAACCCACAACCAAAGTGCGACTGTTATTTATCGGCTACCACTGGACTACGTGAAGTCCCTGGTTAGTTTGACTGATTCTTTTCAGTTATATGATTTTATGAATTAAGAGTAAGTTGATTTTGGGTTATTTATGAAAATGATTAACCTATCATGGAGGATATGTGATTAGGATAATTACTTTTCAATGTGAGACTTTAGGAGCAACTGATGTTGTTTGGAGATAAATGTTACGATTTAACTTGGAAGACTATGTGACTAAATCCTTCAAATATTTGGGTTTCAATCTTATATTGGTTTACTTTGAAGAATTTTATGGACAAATTGTTTATCGGATGGTCCTCTTTGAACTTTGGGTTTTGTTGGACAAATTTTGGAGATTAAGAATAGATTTTCTTTTTATAAGGGGTTATCCTTTTCTAAATTACCTGATCTTGTACTAGCCTTTTTGGTTTTGGATTTGGTTAAAGTCTAAAGACATGGGAAGTATATAGTTCTATTTTGTGGATTAGGTGATTCTCTAGAAGTTGATTATAGTACTGTTAATGTGAACAAGTCTTCCTAAATACTCGTCTTTTGGAGAAAATATGAGTTTGTGTAAGGAATATAATAAAAGTTGAAAGTCAATATGATAAGTGATTATGTTTCCTTATGAATAAATTCCTCAATAAAAAGTAACTTAAAACAAAAATTTTGTATATTAACTTTTCCTACTGGGGAATCGAATACCGTTTAACCCATCACAAGTTTGTGATTTTCTCATTGTTAACTTTCTCCTAAACATGTTTTCTATCACTCTCCATAAGAACGTGACCCTATGTTTTCTCCTCCATGTCCATATTTTCATACTTGGAATCCTAGTATGGGTTAACTCGAGTGACCTTTGTACTTATCTTTCTTTATTTTAAAGTGTTTGTTTTACCGACTTTTGTTCCGATGTGGGACTTTCAAGGATGTTTCCAAGCGCAATTTTAAAATTGCGAGGACGCAATTCCCAAAAGGGGGGAAGGATGTAACATCCCAGGTAAATAAAGAATATGACATTTCATATTTATCCATATTTGTGAATAAAATATTTAAATGACTTTAAAGGGGACGCTATACTCGATGGCGTACCCAACACGCAACAACGAGTTTCTTGGGAATCTTACGTTGCACTCTAATAATAAAATAATATTATTTTAAATGGTAGTTAACATGTAGCCGTTGTAATGGCGGGAATGGATAGAAATAACTGAAATATGATTATATATGTTTTTAAATGTTTTTACATTTATCCAATAAAGGATAGAGGCTTAAAATACGGAAAGAATTCAATTTTAGGCGTATATGCCCTAGTTTTCACTAAAGGTTCACTTATCACCTTTTGATGTTGAACCATTATTAAATATAGTTTTGTTCACTCTTAAACATTATTTTGGACCAAATAAAACTCTTACTAAGAATCGGGACATCAAATTTTACTTTGTGTAATTTTTTGGTATCTTTCCGATAAGGTTCTTTTTTTTAATGAATAGTGTAAAATGTTGTATTTTAGTTCAAAACCACTTTTTAATCTAATTTATTTATATGATTAGATAATATTTTGAATTGTTTTTAAAGTGAAATTTGAAAATATTTTTACCATTAAATCCAATAGTGGTCGTTGGAATTAATTTCACTTTGAAATCAGACTTAAACTAGTGTCAATCTTTTGATACTTATTGTTTTATGAAAACACGCTATTTGCGCTGAAAGCGGGAATTAATTATTAAATTAATTAATGTGACTAATATGTTTTGAATTTTGTAAAATGGACTTCATTTTTGAATTCGGAATATCAATTATATCTTAGGGTGAATTTTTGGGATTTTTCTGAAAAACTTCAATTTTTGATGAATAGTGAAACCACTAAGTGGTAATCAAGCAAACTGATTTTTCAGTTAAATGAAATTTTACCACTAATGAGTATTGAATTTTGAAAATCCGACATACATGGTTGTCATTAAGAAGTAAAATGTGGTTCAATGAGATTATAATAATTTTTTGGTGAATAGTAACTTATTAAGTCTTTAATCGCGATTAGTGGTAATTAGTGTAGTTTAAGGAATAAATAATGCTTTAATAATATAAAATGACCTAGACACATGTCCCAACCTTATTGGTTGTGTCATGGCCGACCAAGACAATCCATGGGTCAACTTGGGGACCCCATGGATCCACTTTTGTTGGGAAATAACATAAATTACTTTTTATTTAATGTTAAAGTGAAAATGACACAAACATAATATGTTTTACGAAAACAATTTTTAAGTGGGGTTATACAAGTCCAAATTTTGATTATAAATATTCATTGGAAAGATGAAAAGATTTCCTATATCATAGTAGTTTTTTTAATAATTTTTAGACATTAAAGAAATTTAATTATTTATGACATAATAATGATGCAGCGATGACATCATTATTTGACAATTTAATTAAAATGGAAACATAATGGAAAATCTACAACCTACACATGTCCAAAACCAATTGGATGAGTGTATTTCGAAGCCTTATCACCTTATCCACGAATTCTATCAATGTGGGACCTTTTGAAACCGAAAAACATTTTCAAATAATGTAATATTTCTTTACTTTCCAAAAGTGCCCCTCCACTCCTCTTATAAAAGGCCCCCACCTCTACCTCATTCCATACACTTCTCAAGCCTTTGGCTCGTCCAACCCCTGACCATTTTCTTTCTCCACATCCCTCTCCTCATCCTAGAGTATTCCCTTTGGGCAGAATCCTTTCAAAGGAAGCCTTTAGGCTCAAATCAAAAGGAGTTACACTTTTAAAGGTAATTCATTCTCTCATGTTCATTTGTTTTATTTTGCTTCTCCAACCCCCTAAATTCATTTTATTTACTTCTTTTGTAACAACACCAGTATCTTCAATATACTAGGATGTTTTTATAATATTTATTTGAGCTACACTCTCACACAACTGCATCAAATGGTTAAAGAACATACGGTTTCCGTGGATGGCGAAATTCTGCCTCCTGAAACGATGATTGTTCAATACTCATTTAACACCTTCAAAGGTGGCCATTATGATGTCACTATTTTTATATATGATATATAATATGTTTATGTTTTACTTATGCTTCTGTATTTTTCATTTGTGTCTTACCTTTATGGCTTCCATTATGGGTATACGCGATATCTTCATTTTAGGAAGTGCGGACTACCGCCTCCTCAAAGTGATTTGATTCGTTAAAAACCATATGTGGGATGTATAAAGGATGGAACTATGATATTATATATGATATTATACTGTAATTATAATATACCTTTATATCATTATGATTCCATTCTATAAACAATGAAATAGAAATGGATGTAGCGTTCATGCGTACGTACGGCTTACCGTCTCCATGAACGGTGCATTTCATTTCTTACCTCTAAATGATTATGTAATGTTATAAATGCATGCATGTACTGGATATATATGACATATATGATATCTAAATCATGAATACAATTCTGTTTATAATAAACATTTGGCCACACGAACAACATGTAATTGTAAGAAGTCCACTTTCGACTTAAGAACCAAATATCGGCAAAACAAATATTATTAACTTAAATGATTACATTATGTTTATGACATGGTAATAAGTGGTATAAAAGGAATAATGAACTTGAAAAAGGTTCTTAAGGAAGTAGAAATTAACTCAAGTTTATTATTCATGAGATTAAAGAACGATCAAGTCAAGTCGGACCCGAGGTAAGGGATCCTACAACTCTCTTTCTTTATAAGTACACTCTTTTACGTCATTTCTTTTAAGCTCATCTTTCTTATGATTGGGATGTTCTTTTATATTACTCCTACTGTAATTTTTATGTTCATGTGATGAGAGACCCTATTCTCTCTCATCAATCCATTTTGGAAGTTTTGAGTGGCGCCGTTAGGCTGCCGAACTTTTGTAAGGGATTTTTCATCTCACTTTCATTCCCATGAGATTTATGCTACATTTGCCACAAATTCCATTGAGTGGTGTATGTACTGCCCTTTATTCTACTCTTTGTGTAATATACTTTCGTTTATGAGTATTTACATCAATGACCTATTGTCTTTCTTTCATGGGGTGTATGTATTGAAAGATACCCAAGTTGGTAAGGGAACCTTTCACCCTCCTCTTTATTTTTAAAAGACTTCTTTTGTTGGGTCTTTTAATTTACATATTGTTATGTTGGGATATTTTATCATATATCTTTATTGATGTAAATTTTATGTCCAAGTGATGAGATACACTTTTTATCTCTCATCAACTCATTTTGATGTGATGCCGTTAGGCTGTCAAGTGAACTTTTTAACCCAATTTCGATTTCTTTGGGTTCAACATGTAGTCATTGAATATGTCATCCATTGAATATATGTGAATGTCCTTTTATTGTTTTACACTTAACATCCACTTATATTGAGTGTATTTATATTTTTCACACATATTTTTGAGATTGATTTGTCCTTAATTTAAGGATACCTTCTTTATAAGGGATTTCGTCACATTTGACATTTCTATTGAGGGTTCATTGTTGTTATGCACCAATTCACTCTTATATGGTGTATATACTGTCCTTTGGAGTATTATATCATGAATCCATTTATTCTCATGATATTATAAAGTTCTGACTAAATGTTATTCCCCAATTATTGTATTCAAGTGTCTATAATTTTGGTAAAACCCCTTTAACCAAAATATCGTTTTAAATGTTTTAATTATTTGTTCTTATTAATATCCATGTTTTCAAAATGGTTTTAAGGATTTATTTATATGGATATTAATGGTTTAAAATTTTAAGCTTCAAGGTGGTATGGGACACTTTGATTCAAAAATCTTTTTATTAAATTTTTTAAATGGTTTTGGGAATGGTTTCTTTTTGGATTCATTATTTCAAAATACTAAAATGTTATATTGTGATTGAAATGTGGAAATGTTTTGTTTCCTTTATGCATGTTTTATGTGATACGTTTATGTTATGGTTCTTGGGCATTGTTATGAAAACGGGTGGTTCCGTGATAAACTAAGGGCGGGTGAGCCCGATATAGCTCTCCAATGCATTGGGTAACGCGAAGGAGTGAAACGTTAAGGTTTCTCCGAAGAGATTTAGGGAATATACTGTGATGGGTATTCCAAACGTAACCAAGAGGGTTACTCCCTACGTAAGAATGTTATGAATGCCTCAAGTTACCTTTATGTCTTATGTTTTCTATGATTTATTCATGATTTGATATTCCTATGTTTTATGGGTAAAGTATGAACTCATTCTTATGTATATGTGTACCCATGTTTCCTTTCCATATTTTTCTATCCCTTACCGAGCTTTTTGTGCTCATCCCAAGTTTTTGAAATGTTTTTCACAGGTCAAGGGAAAGGTACATGATGTGATGATAGTGTCAAGGATGTGTCAAGAAAGAATCCGTGTTATATTCCCGTTGATGGGAAGAATGAATACTGTCTTTTATGTAACCACTTTGTTTAAATGTGGAATGTAATGCAAGTTTCATGATCTAATTCTCTAAAACTCTAAACCTGAAAAGATCCTCAATGTGTAATCTTGTAATAACTCAAGATTAAGTAAGGTATAAGGCTGGGGCCTTATATCCTAAATTTTAAATAACTCATGTTGAATTCATTTTTATTTAAAAATTAATTTATATTAATTTAATATTTTAAGAGTTTCCAAGGGTGCCAACCCCCTCTCCTCTAAAAAGGTACACATTATTTTCAATTACTCACACATCAAATTCCTTTTTAATAATACACTACCTATCCTAAACCCTTCCTAGAATCCATATCCATAGTCTTAAAGACTTATGTTATGAATAATACCCTCTTAAGTGGTGTTAAGGTGTTCTACAAATGTGATCGACCGAAAAAGATGTATCGTTTTCTTTAAGTATTTCTATTTTATTTATCCATCCACCTATTTAAAATATCCTCCAACCATTATGAAATAATAAATACATAATACTAAATTTAATAGTATGTTATTATGTCAATTTAATCACCTAAATTACTTTTTCAATTTCATTAAATTGGAAATGATAATTTCATTTGTGTATACAACAGACTAACGCTTCAAAAAACGATATAGTTCATTTTTCATCATCATCATTAAATACTGGTTATAATTATATAATTAATGTTCATATTTGATATTAATGGAATATTAATCATAATAATATGATAATATATAACCTACATTATCACTTTCCATGCACATAAAATTATAATGCCATTCTTCGTACGTGTGAACTATCACCTCTATAAAGCGATGGGATTCATTTTTATTCACCACACCACTTAAATGATTAATATAATTATATTTAAATGATCAATAAAATATTATTTATTTTATTATCATTATAGAAAGATAATATAATAATTACCTTCTTTCTATAATGATCAAGGAAAAATGGAAAATGTTACTCATGCATCCATACGGCCTACCGCATCCAAGATTATAACGTTGTCCATTATACATAACAATAGTTATTGGTTTGACTTAAAAGAATAATTGATATATAAAAATTATAATCATGTCATAAATAGTTTTCAATATATTATGTAATTTTGACCACATGGACTATTGAAATCAAACCAAGAGCATTTTCAACTCAAGTACCAAATATCGACGAAACGTCTGACATAAACATAAATAATTTTGTAATTGTTATATCAAAGTAATAAGGGATATGTAATAAGTGATAAACATGAAAAATTTTCTCAATAAATTATAAATTATCCTATCTTTATTATTCATGAATATAAATATTTTAGGTGATGTGTTGGACTCAGGGTAATGGGCATCATCTGAATCTCTTTTCATTAAGGCATATTTTGATGTTATACACCACTTTATTTTATATGGTGTATAATTAACCCATTTTAATTTTAATTTCATTAAAATGTTTTCAAAAGGAATAATTTTCTACTATGTATTTTACTTAATGAAAAAAATACTTTTTTTACGTATACAATGACAATGACTTTTCCACCACATAGACCATTATTTGAAAGTTGGATTCCTCTTCAAGCCATCATATTATTAAAAGGAAAATAAATATCATATTACATTATCATGTATTTTATTATTAATAATAGTTTTTATAAGGGATTTATTATTTCAATATCGTCAAAAAAATTCACATGATTACAATGTGGAAATGTTATTTTCCCCTTATCGATGTCAATGTGTTATGATTATTTTATTGTTCTTGGGAATTTCTTAAATATACGGGTTTTTATATAATAAATCGAGCGGGTAGAGCCTATGATTTATATCCAATGAATTGGGTAATGATAAATATTTAAATGTTAAGGTTTATACTAATAGATTTATGGAATATATTGTGATGGGTTTTCATATACTAACTATGGAGGTTACTCCCTATGAAGTTGTGAAAGAAATAATGATAGTTTGATATGGATTCCAAATGTTTCTATTATGATTTATTATTAATAAGAATATTTTTATGAATCATATGACTTCATGAGGTATGTTAAATAACATTTTTTTATGGGTAAAACTTATAATTATGTGAGAGTGTTTTCATGATTTTAAAATATATATGGATTTAATGTTTGAATCCTTATTTTATATCCCTTACTATGATTTTTATTATCATCCCATGTTTTGAAATATTTTTAAATGGATTTAAACAATAATGGAGTGAAGTAGGGGTTCAAGAAAAATTTGGGATGTTTAAACATGAAAGGAAACCATTTTTCTGTTTAAAAGTTTTAGTTTTTGGAAAAAATATATTGTGAGTAGAAGTGTCTAATTTGTAATATTTAGGTATTTATGTAAGAATCAGAAAACACTGTGAGTGAAGTCCCTTTAGAGAAATTAAAAACTAGAGGAGGAATAATTTGAGCCTAATGAATCTTTTAGTAAAAAATACATATATTTACTTACTACATTACACGTATATCATTTATGGGATGAAATTATTAGGTGATTGTGAATTTAAAACCTAAGAATCTATAATAGTATGTAAGTATTCTATATCGAAACTATTACATAATGAGAATGAAAAATATCTGTTAATCACGAATTTATTTAGAATTTAGAATTTACTTTTAATTTAACAAAATTAACTTCATTTTTTGTTTTATAATTTTAATTTTATTATTAATTTTTTTATGATTTTTCTAAATTATTTTTTATTAGGTGAATATTGGTAAATATTGTTTTTATAAAATCTATAATTTTTTTCCTGTTATTATGATTTGAGAAATACTAATAAAATTATAATATAATTTAATTGAACAAAAATATTTTAATGAAAAGTGTTATACATTTAAAAATACAATTTTTAATTTATAAAACCAATGTTCCACAATTTATGAAAATGTTTTATTTTATAATAGAGAAAATCGGTTTTGTCTTTTTTAATAAAATATCATTTCTTTAAATGTGATTTTTGAATGATGTGAAAGAAAAATAACTTCTATGTTTTTTATAATAAACCAATTTATAACATTAAAACACAATATCATGGATATTAAATACAATAAATAAATTTTATATTTAAAAATAGACTTTTTCTAAATTTTGGGTTTTATGTGTCACATGAGTTAATGTTAAAATTTATTTTTCTTACACCTAGAAATTTTATATAATAAAATAAGATTTGTTATTTTAATTTTTATCTTCATGTAATAATATAATTTCCATTTTATTTTTTTTTGCATAAAAACAAATTTATATAGGTAAAAACTAGAAACCACTATAAATAGAAAATGATAAAACAATAGATCTATGGGTAAATAGACTAAAATACAATAATTAAATGATTATAATTAACTTTATTAAAGATATTAGACATTATCTCATCCGAAAAAATTTATGGTCCATTTGTTGAGATACATTACACGTGAAACAGGTACCCTATTTTTATTATGTGGAAATAATTTAAAAAATTTTATTCTAACCAATTATAAATGTGGCCCATCATAACCCCTTCAATAACACTAATAAATTGGGTTTTAATTGAAACGATTACCTTATTAAATCCATTATAATCTTATTTCACCATCATAATATTGTAATCCTAAGATATTAGCCTAATTATTCCCATTCTAAGGATTCCTCCAAGATAAATTGAAAATAATCAACCTAAGTACTAATTTTGACTCATTCCTTTTTTCAATATAAATTAATGAAATTTATTTTTCAGATTCCTATATTTTGAAATAGATATTGTTTTATAGTTATTTATATTTTATATGGGAAAACATTAACCAACTCCCCGCTTTTCCATTAAATTAAAAAACAACACCAGTGCGTGTGTGCCGGTAACCTCATCCAAAACGTGTAATGTTTTATTTTCACTATAAAATATTAATAAATAGTAGTAATATTTAATTTTAAAAATTAAAATCATATTAATAATATATTTTAGATTATTTTATATTGAAATAATTTATAAAATTCTCCCCTTCTATTGAAAATGAAATCATTAATAATGCATACATGCAGATTACTGCCTCTGTGGAATGGTTGGTTTATATTTTTATAGTTTTCATATCTTCATTTCATGACTGGTCATGAAAATGGTTTAAGTATAACTATATTATTTTTTTAAAATTATTTGGATTATATAATTAAAAATTAGGAAACCTAACATTACTTTTTATAAACAACGTTGGAAACTTCAACCATGAGAAATACACATACAGGAAAAAGGAAATTCTTTTGAATATGTAATAACATCACATAAGTTAACCTTTTATTATAATTATTTGAAATTATTATGTAAAAAACTAATCAATATTATGTAACATTATTATTTAAATGAAATGATGAGATTATAACTAAATCTTTTCATAATGGTCAATTAGGTATTAAATGCTTTGTTTAGTTCAGTTTGACCACCATTTTTTGAACTATGTTCTTAATATATATGATGGATGACTATGAGAATTTAATTACTTTTAATATATGATATAAATATGTAAATAAGAATATTATTTTTGTTATTTTATGTTAACATTAATATTATACTAACTAGATAATACACCATTGTATCATTGTAAAAAATAACGGAAACATGCTCATTTCCAATTTAATGGTTAACGATAACCACCAAAAATACATTAGATTAAAATTTTAAACTAAATGTAATTGAAAGAATTGATTCCAATACATTATATTATTTGTTATTAATGAAATTTGGGATAACATGGAACAAGAACTACAAAATTAGGAAACTAGCTCAAAACGATAAATATTACACCGACTTGATATTGAAAATAAATAATAACTAATAAATAAAAATATATATGATAAGTATAAATAAATATTAAAAATGTTATTTTTATAAAAAATGTTTCTATATATAATATTAAGATATATATTTGTTTCATATGATGTTAGAGAAAATTTAGCTATGTGGGATTAAAGGTAATGGGTCACTATCTCAAATTTCAATTACTTGAGATATGATTATTATAGAATCAATATTTTCTATTATATCGTGTAATTAATGAACATTGAATACTTCATATCATGATTCTGTCATTATTAATGTTATTTACTTTTCTTTTTTAAATTCACCCCTTTAAGTTTGTTTGTTTTTTGAAATGTTTATTTAATCCATCATAAATCCCAAAATCATAAAATCTTTAAATTAATGTGCGTGTTTATTTTTTACTTTATATTAAATACATACTTGGAAACCAGAATGTCTATATGGTTGTGTAAAAAATAAACATATCGGTAATAATCTAGGAAAATTATATATTATTAACCACTCAATAATAACAAGTTGCATAATGAGTGGGCCATAGACTGCACACCAAGAGAGACAATTTCAAGGGTTCTCATTTTGATAATTCACACAATTCTAATAAACCATAGTGAATTATTTTCTTACAATTAAAATATTCTCCTACCATTTAATACTAATGAAAAAAATATATATTCTATTTATAACCCCACACTTTGAAAGTACCCTTTCCCCCACAATTTCATTATTTCTTTGATAAGGGTAATACATATTATATAGAGAATACATAAATGTTTCTATATTGACTATAGGATTATATCATAGATAAACAGAATAATCCATTTATTTATGGAGGAAAAAAATTTCAATTTGTATTCTTGTTATACAAATATTGAGGTTTATGGATTATTAAAGCATGTAAGTATTGTATTGTATATCTTATTCATTTTTTCATATGATGCATTCATGAGACTTAATTAGTAATGAGTGGGGATCGATATACATATCCCTTTGATGTATTGGATGGCCGCATGAGAATGACTGTACGGGTTATTGTCATATTACTTACATATTTATGTATGGTCTCATGGAATAATTACTTGATTACATGTTTATGATTTCAAAAATCATACATTTTTTAATATCCCAGTCTTCATAAACCAGAATCATTAGTTATATTAAATTATTGGTATAACGGAAAATAATTCCCAAGTAATTAAACATTTTATTAATTATGGATAACTAGATGCATAAACAAAATAAATTTTAAAAGATAAGATATAATATGAATATATGGAATGAACATGATGTTCCCTTTGATTATATACCTAAAAATACATATATTAATGCTCTAGGATTACCTAGGAAATGAAAAAATAGTTGTGAGATTAGATGCTTATTAAGGTGTATCCTTTAATGAAATATTACAAAACTTAAGTGTGAGATAAGTGATATTCTAAGAATAAATGAACAACATTAAACCATAAATAATGAAAAATTATGGAGTATTATATCTATAATAATCACTGAAAACATAAATAATAATAAAAATTGATCTAATACTGTGGTAATGCATAATATTGGACACAAAAAACATACATTCAAGGCCTTTTTCCAAGAAGTATTCCTATTTTGGGAATATGAATACACCAAAACCCAACATATTTTGTCTTATGAGACATATCAATGTATCAAGAAGATATATTATTTCGAGAAACTCCCATCACCTGATTAAGTATAATGTGTTCACTATAAGATTTATCAAGATCATTTATACCATTTATTGATCAAAATAATTCTCAAAAATTAGCTATTTATAAATTGTGAATTATGAGAATCAAATTCATACCTATTTAATAAAATATTGATTGTTATATTAAAATTAATTAATCATCTAAGAAGTCATGGGGTACCATCAAACAATTCAGTGGTAATCTAATCAAATAAATATAGGGGTAAATGTATCTATAATGTGTTGGGTAATGAAATGATGATATTAAGTGGGATCAATCGTTTGCATTTATAGGAAACAATGGAAATTATAGTAAAAATACTCTATCATTGTTCATTAAGAGAGTGTGGA
This sequence comes from Viscum album, assembly GCA_963277665.1. Classification (NCBI taxonomy): domain Eukaryota; kingdom Viridiplantae; phylum Streptophyta; class Magnoliopsida; order Santalales; family Viscaceae; genus Viscum; species Viscum album. The sequence continues at coordinate 94,579,916 of OY728125.1, forward strand.
TATTCAAAATCATACCTCTAAGGAGTATCTTGCCAAGTGTGTGGTCTCAAAAATATTTATCATGAATCTGGGTGTTGATTGTTTCAATTATCAATATATAAGAACCTGATTTATCAATGAGGTATAGATCGATTAATATTTGGTATAAAGTTTTGTTTTTTGACATAATTTGTGAACCTAATTATTTTAGGAACGTTTTAGGGGTGCTTAGGGTTTGTTCGAATCTTAGAACCCTAATGGGTGGGAGAAAGAAATGGGTCGCACAATTAGTAGAAATGGTTCCACCTGGCCTACGTGGTTTCTCCTAACTGTTCTACTTATCTCATATGGAAAGAAAGGAACATCATTTTACCTAACTATTTGCTAATATTTTTACACCATTGGGGGAAAACCATGGTTAATGATAGAGCCTTAGAGCATAGTTTTCACACTGTTTGGAAAACTATATAGGGGTATTTTTAATGAAGTGTCCCTCATAGGGTTTGTACATGGTTTGTCCAATCAGGTTTCCAGAACATTCACCAACTTTAAAATTGAGAAAAATTACTATTTTAACCTAAAATAATTTTAACCCTATTTAATTAATCCTTCTCCTTTTTCAGAAAATACCATCGCATTGAGAGATCCTCTATTGGGTTTTCTCCATGGTTTGATGATTAAACATAAGTCCAAACATGGAATACTGATCATATTATTCTATCCCTACTTGTGATTACATTAATCCTTATGATACTTTTATTCTTTTCCTTTTATTAGATTCACTATTATAGGGTGAGGTCATGTACCATATCTTTCAGGTGTTATTCCATTCTTCCATTTTCTTCTGATTAGGACTAAACCGAAGTTCGTCATTGTATGAGTTCTCCTCTTCATGAATAAGGTGGGTGGTGTAGTTATTATCAACCATGTTAGATATGTTATAAAATATTTTCCATTATTCAGTATGTAGGTTTCACCAAGTGTTTCCCCTTTATTGAAGCTTTCATAAAATTATTTCACTTCTTGAAACCAAATGACTTTCTAGAACCCAAACTTGTTGAGATCATCCACATAAGAGTGATCCAACACTATGGGTGTTCCATTTTTATTCCACAATTGGATTCCATGGTTATTTAGTCAAAACACTTATTGGTGCATCTGGTTTTATACCTAAATGGAGATATCATAAATTAAAGGGATAATCATTGTGATATATCATGGAAAGAACACTTATAAAATTAAGGTAAATTGAATATAGTTGATTTGTAAAACCACGTGACCTAATTAATTAGAACATTGGTTACACAACTTTTATTTCCAAATATTTAAGAATTATGAATTATCTTATGCCTTGTATTAAAAAAATTGAATTCATATCACTATTATGATGTATGGGAATGGATACCCTTGTTAATTTTCCGTAAATGTGCATGGTGTCCCTTATTCATGTTATATATATATATGGTCATGGATTCACTCTTTCTAATGTAACACACAGGAATGGATACCATCATTTATTATAATACATGACCTTGCACACCAGTTATAAATGTGTTATGGTCATAGAGGCCCATTATAAATGTGATACTTGGGACTTGATACCCTATAAATATAATACAGGCATCGATAACCTTAAGATATTTTACAGTTGCATGACAACCCTTACTATTATAAATGATCATGAAGACCATTCTTCATAAGATACTGGGAATGGATACCCTATTATTGTGATACTGGGCATGGCATCCCATATTCTTGTGTTATGTGCATAATGTCTCTATTATAATGATATTTGGTATGGAAATTCTTATTACCATGATATTGAGAACAATGTCCCTTAGTATTTGTGATACTCATGGTAAAATTTTGGATTTATAAGTTATTCCTTGGGTAAACTCTAGTCATAGTAGCCATATATATATATATTTGTAGATATCACTATGTATATAATTCATATATGTGTAAACATCTAGTTACTTATTCTGAGACCATCCACTTAAGGTTAATGTAGGTAGCATCTGCCTGGTATATATATAGAACTAGAATTAACATTTTATAGTATTATTTATTTCTCTCATTTATTAATTGCACGTTTCCATATTATATGAACTAAAAAGTTATTTAAATACATTGTTGGTTATGGTATACATAGTTTATTTCACACCCTATCAGGGATGCCGATGGTACCCAGGAAGACTATATGATTACTCAGGTAGATAAGGGGAAGAATCCACTTATGTGGAAGTAACTTCATTCATAACTGGGGATGGGATATTAGAAGAAGATGACCACAATGGACCTGGGGATACTTGGATAGATTTTTTCCTTTTATGTTCTTTCACAATATCATCCATTATTGATATGCTTATTCTATGAATCTATTGATTATAACAATGTGATACATTGAATTTAGGGTATAGTCTCCCCATAGTCACACCATAGGAGCTCAATGGTAGTTTTCAGCCTCTAGAATATGTTGAGGCATGCTCGAGGCTATGTGTTCCACCAGATCGGGGCACCTATGAGTGGAACTCAAGTTGGTAAATAAAAAAATTGTATCATGGTAGACTTTATTTTCTTTTATCTTATTGTTCAATAATATTATACCGAAGATAAATAATGTATCAAGATTTGGTAATGAGCTATGCCTAGGACTAGCTGAACCATGGTTATGGAAAGGAAAAATTAACTGGGATGGGACATGTTGTTTTGTATTCTTCCTATTATAGTTGATTTGATTCCGGTATTGGGTGATGCACTCAAATTATGATATCATTGATTCTAGTATTAAGTATTTTATTTTAGCATGGCATGATGAGATAAATGCATTCCATATCATACAACATTTTAAGCTCCTATTATAATTCACAATCCAAGCATTATTCCAGTCCATGTAGGATGCATTGATTGACTACATGACCTTATTGTGTGTTCCTTATAGGATATAAATGTTAATTGGATAAAATTTCTTATAGGGAATTGAAAAATGAGTTTTTGTGCTTAAAAAACATCCAAATTTCAGTTTAATATACTTAAGGGACCTTGTATGTTAGATGTGGTGATCCATATAGTTCATTATTTAATAAAAACATTTTATAATGTGAATCAAAAAAATAAAAATGAAATTTCAATTGAAATTATCACTATTAAATATGTACAAAATTTTCAATTTAATGGGTATTTTCCCTTATGAATTTTGATTGAAACTCTATATAATGTGGAATATACTGTAAAACATGGTGCATAAGTGATAACTTACATTAGTAGTGTCCAGTAGGTTTAATCTTTTGTGTTCTATATCATGTACCTATCACTCTAGCCTAGCACTCTGAGCTGGCTAAGGGATATGACTAATAAATCGAATTTATTTAACCTATTTTATTAGGGTATCTTTAATGATATCATTGTTTAACAATTTATGTGGTGTGTCCTTTTCATTTTTAGATATAAGAAACCATGACATCCTTTAGCAATTCTCCATGAGGGTGGTGAAAACCATTCTCCAGAGGTGGTGGGCCTTAATCAACCACTGATACCTCCAGTAGTGCCACCTATAGAAACTCCAGTTACCTTGGATGAGGACAATGATTTTTGGTTTTGATTTGATTTTTTTCAACTTATGTAGTCGATAAAGGGAGCTATACAACATGTATTTTCCATGGGAGGTCTTAGTTCGGGGTTTTAGTAGCATCATCCACTAACTTGTTTAGTGGATGGTGGATCCTAATATGTTGATTTATAGCGATAGATAGTATTATAAATATTTTAACATCTTTACACACGTCATAATAGTAGAGTGAACCTCACCACCTATATACTTCGTGGATAATCCACATGTTTTTGGGATATTCTGAAATAGGTGAGTCGGTATCAGGAAGTGACTTGGAGGGATTTTCAGTCAACCATCTTTTACTATTTGATCTTGGAGACCCTAAGGAATTATTGTTATAGGGAGTTTATGAACTTGTATTAGGTTTCTATGATAATTATAGTCTACTTAGAGAATTTTATAGAGCTTCAGTGTATTTCACCCATCTATACTGCTAGTGATCAAGAGAAAGTGAAATGATTTAAGGATGGAATTTGTCATCCTATTCATTCATATGTTAATATTTTCCAGTTGAATAATTTATGTAATATAATTAATAAAAACCTCATCTATAAAAAGATCCTAATGGAAGTCGATGGTGTGGTCCCGGGTGTTTCAAAACCCAGATAGTGTAGGGGTTCGACTTGCATCTAGAAAAAACACTTTGAGAATCCATGGATGAGTAGCTGTATCTAGGTGAAACCCATTAACAATTAAATGGTTTCTCACTAGTGTTGGAAGCCTGGTCATAAGAAACCCTAGTGTCTAAGATACCCCTTTGATTTCTAAGGTTGTCGAATATTGGGGAATATTCAGAAAATCTATAAGACCTTATCATCTATTCATTCTGGGAGAGGATCCTTATCAGTTCCACCATTATGAGTAGGATTAGTAGCACCTCTCCAAATAGGTAGTTGGAGTACTAGTAGCTTTACTCATATAGTAGGAGGTTGGGTCCATGGTATCCAAGCCTCTAATATACAATTCAATCATAAATAACCCACTCTAGGTAGTTAGGTTACAACATAGGGTTGGGTATTAAACCTTACATATTCAGTGCAACTTATACCAGAGTAGTAGGGTGACACGCCATCTACAATTTGAGGTATTTTTATAGTGTAATCTAATATAGTGTCTACCTTATTTGATATAGCCGTATCACACTCTTATATCTCTTTAGGTGTTTTTTATATCCTTGGGATTCATTTTGAGTACTTCTGTGGAATTATGAAACTTGACACCCATTTGGGTTTATGATTAGAATGTGTATGTCAATTGTTCGACTATCTGCTTGAGGTAGGTAGACATCATTTCTTATGGGACCACTTCATCCCCAGGATGAATGGATTATATGTCATTCTTGGGATATATTGGTTCATTCCCTATCATTAATATGTGGATTGTTATCACTGGAGGGAAACTTTAACATCACCAGAGGGTGGTAATTATATTCACAAGGGTGTTTGAGATATTTAGGATGGTAGTGTTGAACCAGAGCATCTGGGTTAGGCCGAGTGACCACCTATATTTATTCCCTTTACATGAATGATTAGGAACTACTGGGAATGAGTTCCATACTGTAGTCAATCAATTTTGTGATTTTTTTTCTAGAATACTATTCCTTAATATCTCATATGACATGAAGTGTTAAATATCAAGCTAGTTCCTAGAGCTAAACTAATATTCATTGATCCTTACAAGATGGATAATATTGAGTTGTAGAAGATTAATATGAATCTGGAAGATTTAGAGGCCATGGTTTTTATATGGCCCGTTACTTCCCTATGTGTTCCACAGGTATTTGTATCCAAGAAGACATAAAAAATCATCCAGATTTTCATGGATTACAGTAAATTAAATCATCTTATACTGAAAAAATAGTATAACTTATCACATATATAATGTCTCTTTAACCACCTTAGAGGAGAGAGGTTATTCTCCAAGATCCACATTAGATAAGGATATCATCAGGTTCATGTTATCCATTAAAATATTCCATGTATGTATCTCAATAGTCGGTATGTTTTATATGAGTATCACATTATTCCATACAGTCTTACAAAAACACATTCGTTAATTATTGGATTGATGAATATGGTTTCCATTATTATCTGTATTTCTTCATGGTGGTCATTATAGATGACATATTAGTGTATTATTATACTCAATGTGACTATGCCACTCATATTGAGATCATTTGGAATACATTATGAGATCATCGTCAGTATGCTAAGCTCAGTAAATGTCACTTCTACATTGATAAGGTGCACATCATGGGTCACATTATCTCTGAGGTAGGAGTTTCAGTAGTACTAGATATTTTTAGAGCTATAGTCAACTAAGATAATCCCAATAATGTATTTGATATATGGAGTTTCTTGGGGCATAGTTTTTATTACAAGTTCATTAGTAAAAACTTATTTTATTTTTAGTCACCAATTATAGTCCTGATTAAGAAAGGTGTAAATTTTTTGTGGTAATAATCCAATGATACAAAATTTTATAAACTAAAAGGGAGATTGATATCAGGGCCAATCCTGACTCTTCCAAATCTAGGAAGAAGCGACATAGTGATTTGTAATACATTCGGAATATGTCTAGGAGCAGTTCTAATATAGGAAGATTAAGTCATTATATATGGGTGGGGGTAGTTGAGGCCTCATGGGTGAAATTACACAATGCATGATCTTGATTTGGAAATTATTTTGCATGCTTTGTGTTGTTGGATCATTACCCACATAGAGATGATTTTGGGGTGTTTAATGAAAACAAAGTCCTTCGATATATTTTCACATAGTGATACCTATACACTTGAATGTAATGATGTTTTAAATATCTACACTACTTTGACTAAGAGAAAGCATATATTCTTGGTAATGGAAATGATTTATTCAATGCTCTGATGAGGAGTAATTAGACTTAGGAGGTACAAGAGGCCAGTATTGAGTTGTAGATTATAGAGCTTAATATGAGATGAACATAAAGGCTTAGAATTATCTTGAACCCTTTGCACAATCAACTCTATTCATGACCTCTTCACTTATGGAGAAAGTGACTTTGAGGAAATTTTATATCCTAAACGATTGTTCATATGGAAAAGTATTTCTTGTAGGCAGATGCCTCTATTATGGATTATAAGTGATGATTACATCCTAAGTATAAATTCTTGTATCTAGTATCCAACATATATAATAGAAAATGAGATGCATGATTTGTATGATACACAAAGGGTAGTTCACCTAGGTACCTTCTAGATGTATCGTGATATGTTATGATAATATTTGTGGCTAAGGATGAAGCATCAGATAGTGTATTTTATCACTAAATAATCCACATATCAGCCACTGAAGGTGAAGCACCTGTGACCTATCAGCTTGTTTCAAATATTATGAGTCTCAAAATGGAAAACTGAAAATTTTGGAAGGAATTATTTCATCATCCAGGCAAGGTATACTTGATTTAACTATACAGTTTGGGTATTCATGGATTGACTAACTAACGTACCCCACTTTCGTCCAATCTATGAGACATTATTAGTTTATGAGAGGGGAAGATTTTACATATGTGAGATCAAAAAACTACATGGGGCCTCATGTAATATAATTTTATATTGGGATGATCATTTTACATCAACAATGTGGTTGGGTTTACAATGACATATGGGTACACAGGTGCATCAAAAAATATATTTTCACCCTTATACAGATGAAAAGTCCAAACAGACGACACATTTAATGGAGGATATTCTCTGAGCATATGACCTTGATTTTTTATGTTCTTATAAAATTTATATCACTCTCATCTATTTTGACTAAAATAATATTTATTTTGTGAAGAATCCTATGGTTCTTTATGAGGTCATATATGGAAGGTTGAGATGTTCACCTCAGTACTAGTTAGAGGATGGAGTGGATGTGCCACTAGGTACTCCTCTCTTTTAGGAAACATCAATATTGGTTCAACTTATTCTGAATCATTTTCATCCACTCTATATAAACTAAAGCATTATTTCTAACTCTATTAATGACCTTTGGTGTTCGAGTTAGAGGAATGCTTTTTCTTCTGGGCATCACCCTGAATTAGGAATAGATGGATACAGATGTAAGGGAACCTTTCACATCATTATGTAGGGCCATTTGAGATCTAAGGGAGATTTAGGATAGTATCTTATGAGTTTCTATTGCCTCTGAGGAAACAGTCCATGCACAATTTATTAAATGTTTCATAGCTTCGCCATTATCATGTTAATCGGTCTCATACTATTGATCGTGAGTATATTAGGCTAGATATTTATGATTGTTTTTAAGAGTATATTATACAAAAAATAAACAGGAGAACAAGGGCTCGCAAAGGATGGTCTTCCCATTTAGTATGGGTGTTATTAAAACATGGTCAGATACATGATGAGTCTTGGTAGTGGGAGGGAAGAATACATACTCAATGGCTAGAGTTGTTCTCAGAAAATGTATCACTTCCATTTTATGGAAAATTCAAGAACAATTTTATTTTAGGGGGATACTATATGACCACTATTTTTTATAAATTAGAAAACCCTTTAACTTTTTGTTTAATTCTTTGGTTTTGGGATTATTTTCGTTCCTAATGATTTAAAGGATGTTTTGAGGGGTTTTGGTGATTTTTCAAAGCTTATATCCTCAGTTTGTGGAAGAGGAATTGGTCACACCGTTAGTATAAACTATGATGGCAAGTCTGCAATGTTTTTCCACACCATCTGTGGCATTCCAGAGGAAAAATTAGTGAACATGGTTTTCCGTAAAAGTGTTCCAATGAACACATGAATGTGTTGGACATCTACATTTCTTAACAAAACCATAGATCATAGTTTGTACATGGGTTATCAAACTATGGGCATGAACCATGTAGGTATCATCTTAAGGAAGTAGACTTCACACTATTAGCACACAACTTCTCCAACATACCTTTTAAAACATGATCCCCCTGAAAATCGGTTAAAATTAATATTTTTCCCATAAATAAGTATAACTATATTTCCTTTCTCTTTCTCCTCATGTAAAAACACCTTTTAATTGAGATATAATTCATTGTGTTTTATCCAAGGTTCATTGATTAAACTTCCATCTATACTTAGAATCATTTTTTATCATCTCAATAGATCCCTACTGGATACTTCTTTGATACTTAGACTCATTTTATCATTTAAATTTTCATCAGTTGTGGTATTTTGGTGAAATTTTATAATCCCTATTTTAATAGAGTTTATCCGTTCTTCCATTTTATCGTGATGTGGACCATACCAAAGATTGATATTAGATGAGTGCTCATATACATGTATATAGTAAGTGGTCTAGTTATCATCCTTCAATATTGATCAGTTATATAATTTTTTCCATTGTGTCACATGCTAGTTTGACAGAGTGTTTACACTAAATTGAATATATATTAAACTTGTTTCTCTATTTGGAATCTAATGAATTCCTGAAACTAGATACTTGTTGATACCGTCCACCTCAAAATGAGCCACCCCATAGGTGCGACCTTTTTCATTCCTAATTTTCATTCCCGATGATTTATCCATAACTCTAATTGGTGTGTTTGGATATACTCCTAAATGGATATATCATAAATAAAAGGGATAATATTTATGGTATATAATGTCTAGAAAACATTTCAAATAAATATAAATTGAATAGAGGTCAATAGTATGACCACATAACATAATTAAATAGAATAATGGTTACACCCTTTCCATTAATAAATATTAATGAGCTGTGAATTTTCATATGGATGTGTTTTAATACAAGGAATAATTATCACTATTATAATGTATGGGCTTGGAAAAACTTGTAATTTTTATGTAAATGGGAAAGATGGACCCTATAAATGTGATATTTGTTTATAGGCATGGAATCTATCCTGTTAATGTGACACATGGGCATAATGACCCTCATTTATTATCATATATGGGTATATAGACTATTCATAAAAGTAATATAGGCATTGAGACCCTTTATAAATTTGATACATGGGAATAGAGACACTAAAATTGTTATATGGTAATGGATACCCTTTAGACATGTTAAATGATCTTGAAAAATCTTACTGTTATACACATGCATGACGAACCTTCTTGATATGATACTATACATGGAGACCCTATTACTGTGCTATTGGGAATGGATTACCCTATTCTTTTGATATGGACATGGATTCCCTTTCATTATGATATTGGGAATGGAGACCCTTATTACAGTTATGCAAGTAATGGTGTGACTTAATACTTGTAAAATTCAAGATATAATTTTTGGATGTCTGAGTTACACATTGCATCTCGGATAGTGGTAGTAACCACATGAATGGTTTTAGACACCAATATATATATAGTGCATATATGTGTATACATTTTATTACATTTTCATAGATCATTTGACAAAGGTTGAAGAAAATATCATCAGTCTAGTGTCCTTCTATAACTAGAACTGACCCTTTACAATTTTATTTACTACTCTCATTTATTACCTTCACACAACCATATTGTATGAACTTATGGGATATTTATAGACACCTTTTATCAAGGTCTATTGAGTTTATATCAAACCCTATATGGGTCATCTATGGTATTGGGTGGACTATATGCTTCTATGTGTAGATAAGGGGAAGCTTCCATTTATAGATGCATTACTTCTAGTATGAATGGGGATGAGAGATTCATAGTAGATAATTGGTATTTTGATTTGGATACATGGATAGATTTTGTAAATTTTCATCCTTTTGGATATCATGGGATGTATTAAAGGTCAAATTTAATGTATACTTGTTTTCCTTGTTTTGTAGAGGCATGATATAATTATCTTTTTTATATAATCCAAATTACTACTTTGGTTATTATTTGGTGCATGGATTTTTATACATTTTTACTTTTATTTTCCATTATTGATCCTATTTTTATATTTCTTGGTTGATTATGACATTGTGCTACTCTAATGAGAGGTCATAGTTTCCCCAGGGTCAAAACCTAGGCCCCCGCTACTAGTCGGAAGCCTCTAGCATAGAGGGAAGGACACATGATCCCTTGTAGTTCACCAGTTTAGAACAACTCTGAGTGGAGCCCTGGTCAAGATATCACACAAATAACCCTTGTCAGGATTATTATCCATCGTTTCATTCTAGGAACAATTGGATCCACTTTCTGGTATCCTAAAATGGATGAATTTTCTATGATGTTATTCTTTTTTTACATTACGAAAATATAGAGTGGTTTTCCAGCATGGAAATGATAACTCTTTAATGAAATGAATATGATTTTGGGATAGTCGAATAGACTTTAAATACATTAAATTATATAAGAAAAAAGGTAAAAAATATTTGATGGAAATGTAAGCACCACACAAAGGAATGTAGGTGGTAGTTATAACATGATTCCCAATGAATTAAAATTGAGACAGAGTAACATAAATTGTGAATTTGGTTGCAATTTAATCATAAAATTTTGAAATATATGGATTAAATGTGTTATTTAATTTCCATGAATAATTTAATATCGGTTTATAATGCCTCAAAAAGAAAATATATACTCCATATAATGTAAATTAGGTGCATGTAATAAAATATTTCTAAATAATCATATTTTGAGATTGAAAACACATACCACTTATCCTAACATTCATGAACATATTTTAACCTCATATATAAAAAGTTATTAATATAAATATGTTCATTTAATAACTTTATCATATCCAGTTTCAATAATATTAAAAAGGATGTTTGTATTCATTCATCATCTAATGTTAATAATTTCAAGGTCATTGATGTTAGTTTTTTGGATTATTTATTATAACATATGTTGATTAAAATTATTTTCTAGAGTGTTTTAGACCTTATCCTTGAAGAAGAAGTCAATATTTATCATGTTTTGTTAATTTTCGATGAATGAAATGTGTTTACTTAATTGATGAATGGGGTATTTATATAATATATACATAACAAAAAATTAAAATATTTCAACATTTATATCATATTATACAAGTAAATATGTCACTATATTCATTTATAATATGAATTCATAATAATATTAAAATATTTCGTTAAACTAACCTAATAATGAATATACCTTGATTCAATAAATGATTATGAGGTAGTTTTTTTTATTTTGACAACATAAAAAAGAATAATAATAGTATTTAGAAGTTATTAATGTGATAAAAAATAATACATAAGAAATATAATAACATGTAATGGAAGTGAAAATAATACCTAATTTGAATAAAATATCATGATTTTAGTATAATTATTTTAAATGATTAAATTAATTATGATTATTTGTGAATTATACAATTAATAGGTCATCCAAATTATTATAATATAACTTTATTTATATCAAAATAATCATATTTATCCTTTAATACCGTCCTTGTATAATAATTTTTAAATCAACGATGGAAAATCGAACATATTACGTAATGGAGGTGGTAGTCTGCACAATATATGATCAATATTTTTTTCTTAATGGATTGTGTATATGAATAAATAATGATAATTTATTTAGTTTAGCACTATTATTGTATATAAATTATTTTAATATTATAATAATAGTTTTTACAGAACCAATTTAAGAGAATATAATTAATAAGAAAAAAAGTAGTTGATAATACATATGTCAGGGACTCGAATTTTTCAAGTAAGTCTCATTAAATTTGAAGGGATTTGGATTGATTATTGTGAATATGGGATTAAGATAGTTTTATAGAGGTCTAGAATATGATATATTGAAATATTTCCAAGAAATGTTTTAATGGAAGTTTTATATTGTAAAGGGGTTATGTTATCCCCTTTTATTAGAGAAGAAAATGAAAATTTTAAAAACACTTTTTAAAAATGGATAATTTCATGACACAATTCCATGTTTAATGGATTAAACATTTAAACATAATTTATTTTGTAGTGTCTTTGGGTCGAGAAATACAAAAAAATGGATTTACACACAAGTTTTATCATGATATATGTTTTTAACATTTATGTTTTCACAATTTTATCTTCTATATTAAAACTCGATAACTAGTTTTTAACTCAGTGATTTTATGTTTTAATAAAAATATAACATATACAACATAACCAAATTTTGGTGTGATGGAAAAAAATATGAACTCTATTTAATATAATTAAAAATCAATAGATTATAAATTTAACCATTTTTTTAAATATGTACTTCCGAGAAAATATGTTTCAGTAGAAAAAAATGAAATTTTGACCAATAAAGATTCATTGTATATTTTCGTATTGATTAAAAACTAAATTATTATAAATATATTTATTTATGTTTTTTAAAATTATATTATATAAATTATATAGTGTTTTTCAATTTATATCATTTGATATAAATTCCATGATATTAAGAAAATAAAAAATTTAAAATAATGGATTCACCATTATCTTATAAATTATCATTAATTATAACAATAAAACATTTATACCCAAATATAAAATTAGAAATATTAAATGATATAAAATTTTTCTTTCTCATTTATGTGAATCAATTTATGAAATTAACATTCTATGAGTAGGGAAATTAATCTTAATTTTATGACATGTAACTCCTAAGAACTCATTTTTAGAAAAGGGTGTTCTTAATCATAATGTTTTTTTAGATAAATTTTAAAATTTTATTGATTTTTTGTTATATTAATAAGATTATAATATTTTAATGAAGATTTATATTATTATAAAAAAAATCCAAACCCTAATTTACCCATTTATAAATTTAGATTAGAATCATATCTAAAATAATTTTCATAAAATGTTACTTAATTTCTAAAAATGATATTAATGGGTATTGAAAATGTATATTGTAATATAAAATTATTTATCTTCATTTATAAATATATATTTTTTATATCAAAAAGTAAAAAAAACTACTATGTAATATTAAAGTGATGTTATTAGTAAAATTGGTATTTAGTTACAATTCACATTAAAAATGATTTGAAAAATACGAAAAAAAACATCATAAAATAATTCTGATATCCTAAATTCGAAAATGGAATTATATTGGTCAATTTAAAATTTTTTATATTTGTATTTTAAAAATATTAGTGAATAAGGGATCATTAAAAGGAACATTTTTGGAAAAATTTTAGGATGTAGAATTTACCAATTAAGTATGCATCTCCTCTGTTACATTATACACATTAAATTATTTTTCCCTCAAAATAATGGATTATAACAACTATTGAAAAATGTGGATACACCTTCCTTATAGTATCATTATGCTACTAGGTTTCCATTTATGGATAGTGATTTGTCAAATGGACTTTCACCAAATATGTTGTTCAAATCCCCAAAACATTTACTCTGGTGTCGAGAATCTAGAAATTATCCACATTTTAACACTAGTTATGCTCTAACTATATTCTCTCATATCTGAGAACTTTCATTGGATCCATAATTTATTTTTCGTGTAATAAAACATGGGAGATGTCACATACATTATAAATTTTCAATTTCTGTATCAGTTAGTAAGCCACAACCTGAATTCTTTACAGTATTTCAAAAGGCCAAAAGTACATAGGGATTAACTTCCACCATTTAACAAATCATAAAACTCAATTCCATAGTGAAACCATATGGAATAAATGACTCCTAATATGAAATTCTATGTATTTCCTTTCAATATCACAAAAAATATATGTTCTACTATGAGATGCATTGATACAATATTCAATGGTTTGAAATTTAATAGTTTTCTCCTGTACATTCCCTTGGATAAATTACTTTATTTCTCCAACTTCAACCCAACAGGTTTGTATATGAAATATATTCTCACATAATTGTTCATATGGTATCATCTAGATACTCAAATGGAATATATTATTGTAATTTTTTTTAAAAAATTTAGATATTGATCCCATGTACTTTGGAAGTCAACAGAACATGATCTCAGCATGTTTTCTAAATAATGAACAGTTATTTCAGACTTCTTTTTAGACATGGAATGATAGGTGGTGGTTAAATAAATCTTAATGTGGATATCTCTTTGATGAAAATTCCAAAATATTGATGTGAAATGAGATTCATGAATATATACAATCAACATTGGTGTTCCATAAAACCATACTATTTCCTTAATATTGGTCTTAGAAGTGCAGAAATGAGGTTGATTTAATCTTTTCTATATGAACTAAAAATACATAGAATGTTGATGAATTTTGACACATTTCCATTGATCCATATTTTTTTCCATGGGAGTGTAGTGAGAAATTCAATTATAAAAATATCTCACATTCATATAGGTAGTGGTAGATGTTGTTTGACACCCTTTGATGTCATCATTCAGCTGTTACCTTATAGTATACTATAAATTTGTACACATAGTCGGTAATACCCTTGTTCGTACAATCCCATTAGAAATGTTCTCCTAAATACCAATATGTTTATCTAATAGAATGGTGTATTGAGAAACCTGAGTAATTTTATTCATCTAGATGTTCCCTATTAAAAACTGGTGTGAATGAAAAACATAACCTCTTCCCAAACATTTGTACTCTATCTATATAGATGTAGTATTCCAATTTACCATTATTAAATGCATTAGTCTACATTAACAAGTTCTCATAATCCATGTAGGACATCCCTAACGATTGTATTATGTATGGTTTAATAGTTTCATGGAAAAGTAATTGGGGATCATCTTTTATAGAAATATCCCTATACATATTTAATTGATCCTTATATATAGAATCTTAGTTAATCTTTGTCATGTTCAAGACTCCATGGTGTCTCTAAGTCAATTCATTAACAACCTTTTTTTCTTTCTAATGGTGGTATTGTATCAAGCATTCATAATCTTTGAGTAGTTCTACCATCATATTCACCTCATGTTGAGATCCTTTCGAGAGAATATATACTTAAAAATCTTATGGTATGTATATATCAATCATATTTCACCATAAAGGTGGTATCGTTATATTTAAAAAAATATTTTAGATTCTAGTTCAAGGTCATGCGATGGATAGTTTTTTTCAAGGATTGTAAATTAACATGATTCACAGGTAATAACTCTATCATTAAACATTAAGAAACAATCATATCTTTCATCAACACATCACTATAAATTATAAATCCTTCCTTACATGAAGGTAATGTTAACTCTAGTGTATTAACTAGTATCTTCTTCATTTATAAAAAAAATCTAAATATTCTATTTCCATGATAATTTAAACACTTTATGTGTTAACTTGGTAAATGGGTTGTGCAAAAAAGAAAAATATTGAAAAAACTATTGATAATGACATACTAAACCCATAGAACTTTAGATCTATGTTATGTTCATCAATGTGGGATATTATTTGAGTAACATTGTATTTAAAGGGTTAAAAGATGTTTCATCCTTAGAGACAATATGGCCATGAAAATAAAAACTATTAACCAAAAATTCAGTAATACTATAATCCATATATATTTCTATTTTCCCATGGGTTTATAGAATTTATAAAAGATGACTTTCATGCTCTCCATATCTCATAACGTATCTCAAGATATCATTTATGTTTTTCATCACAATGATATCAAGATTCTCTAAAAATACTCCATTAATCTGATCAATGAAGACATAAGGCATAATAGTTAATCAAAAAGGTATTTCCATAAACTCATAATGCATATACCAAGTTCAACATTTCATCATCATAATATCAGAATTATTTACCCGTACATGATGATAACCAAAGATATTATGGATTGTTGACAAGTGTTTTCCCCCTGAATTTGATCAAATAAGTAATCAATTAATGGTAGAATATTATTATTCATTATAGTAATAGAATTCAATCCCTCTTATTGATACAAAATCTTGTAGACCAATCCTTCTTTATCATGAATGAAATAGGAGATCCCCATAATGAAAAATAGTACATATAAATCTAGTATCACTAAACTCCTAAATTTTTTTTTCAACTCTACCAAATCCAATGGTGAAATATTGTATTCTATGTTACATATTACCCTTGTATTAGGAATCATTCATTGGAGAACTCATCTTAACACTCTATTGGAATAATAAGAAATAATTTTGGAATAATTTTAATGGAATTGTTTACAATGGCTACATCCCTAATTATTCGGTTATATTCTTCATCCATTGAAGAAAAGTTATATTCCTATCTTCCCATAATTTCATTAAGTATATCAAAGTTGGTTGGGTATAGAAACTTCTCTATAGATAATGTTTCTCCCTTCCGATAGTATACATCCATAGTGACATTTTCCCATTCATTTCTTCAAAAGTGAGAAATATATTTTTTGGTCCTTCATCCATTACATGAAAACAAATAGATTTTTTGTTCCACTGAATGATTGTGGTTTCTTTTCCTTGAAGAAATCAAATAAAGATACACCATTTTATAGATTAACTTGTTTCTTTACCCAAGAGCGATCATATCTTGGTCCAACTAAAATAACATGGTTATTAATTGATTAGAAATAACTTCATATTTATTAACACGTCCAAGGGTAATAACATTAAAATGAAAATGGGTGTAGATATGATTCTCATTTATCCCATTTTTTCCATCTTAGATCAATAGACTAATCATAATAGAGTCGGGATAATGAATTCTAAAATTCAATAACTATTATATTTTCTAAATTTTTCTTCTAAATAAGTATGTTTTTTCATTATACTAATGATATCATTGTTGTATCACCTAAATCTCTTCCCCACAGTTTCTAATAAATTTCCCTTAATACCAATGGTATGATCTTAGATTCTAGAGCCCTTGAGCTGATATTATGTTACATTATCTGTAAAATTTACAACATCTCCCAAAGCATTGAAGATTATATCAATTTTAAATGAAAATATACAAACATTCATTAAATTTCAAACATAATATACAAGATGAATTTATTATAAGAACATGATTATACCTTCTATAATGATTCTAAAAATTACAAATAGTCCACCTTTAGTTTTTCTGGGGAATTTAAAACAAATAAAATTGATCTTATATAATTATTAAATAGTAGTTTACAATGGATGATTATATAAAATAAACTTTTAATATGTGATATAGAAAGAGTAAATGGAAAATATGAAAACATAATCGACCAAAACATAGGGTATACTATATCTATAAATATAAATGAAAAGATGGATAAAAATAATAATTGTCCTCATACACATGAAATTTATAATTTTTTATATCAAAAACATTCTGAGAATGTTTTTCTATGAAATATTCATGACATTGGATTATGTATACAACAAAAACCCAGCTTATTTTTTCTTAAGAGGCTTTTAGATGAACTGAGGGTCTATATGAGTGGTAAATGCATAGAATTATATTGAGAAATGGTAGGATGTTGGTGATAAAAACAAAGATGCATCTGCACATATTGATGAAAATGTGGGCTGGGAGAAGGAAACAAGGGGGGTGTGACCAGAATGAATTAGTCGAAATGTGATAATATGTAATCACTTTGGGATACTAGAGGTTTATTAAGAAAAATAGGTTCTAGAGGGAGGGATTATATCAGGTTTTAATTCATAAGGAGGTCTCTGTCACAGAGAAAAATTATTCATTCAAATTTTTTGGTATCCAGGTAGCTGAGATGAATGAGGTTAATGTTGAGCATGCTGATGGTGATGCCACTTATATGGGGTGTGGGTTTGTGAATCTGGATTCTGAACCATAGTATGGTGTCCTCACTATGGATGTTCAACATGACAATGATCTAAAATATAGTTAGGATATATTTCATGAGGTGAAAGGGGATACAGTCAGGAACTCCATGGATGGTTGGAATGGAATCTATAAAGAGAAGAAGGATTAATCTTTTTTTGCCTCTTCATTTGGAGACCCGGTCAGTGAATAAGTTTAAATAAAATTTGATAGATAATCAGTGCATGTCAGATGTTGTGCTTGATTTATCCTTGGAAATACTCATCAGATCAGAATAAGAAGTGGTTTAAGAGGTTTTATCTCTCAATGATATTGAAGAAAAAGCTACTTAAATGATGGGAAAATAAATATGGATAACTCTCATTGAGGAGTAATATTCCTGGATATATAAGAATTACCTAATCATAGTTGGTGGATTCGATAAGGGGAAGATCAACATTGAGGAGTATATATCTTCTTGGGATAATATAAACTTTCATTTTTAAGATATTCTCATAGATATACTAGACACTGAAGTTAGTGACATATCTTGGAAACATTTTATGGAGATTTATTCTTTTAAGATTAAATTTCTCCTCATTGACTCTGTTATTTCCTTTTATGGTTGACCTTTGGTTTGTAAATTTTCCCATAATAGTTTTTATAAAATAAAAAATTAATTTTCATGTCGTATATTGAGAAGTATACGTATCAAATAATTACACATTTAATAGTATAATGTGGTGGTCTTGGAGATAATCCCACAATGAACATGGTAACTATGTCTCATAATTAAAGTAAAAGGTAATAAAATTATCAAATAATTATAATGGTGAAAGTACTTCCAATGTGTTGGGTTATCCATATAAGCTATTAATTGGGTTAAAAAAATTTCATTGATAATATAGTAAGTCAATGTTAGTAAGAATCCTCCGTTATCATTTAGTAGATGCATGTTAATATTCCAAATAATATCCTTTATGAGTGTCTCTCTAGGTGTGCAGTCTTAGGACCACTAATCATGAATTTGGGGTATGATTATGTCAATGATCAACCAACCATTTCACTAGTGATTACCCCGAGGTGAATTTTTACTATAGCCAAATCAATTATCTAGTATGAAAACAAGGATATATTTTCTAGAAAATTAAAAAAACATTATCGTTACCTAAAAATATGATTATTATTACATATTATAAATGGAAATGCTTAAATAAAATGTATACGAGAGAGTTATTAAAATATATACTATTAAATGCATTAAATCTATTAAGTAATATAGAGAAAAGTCTATATATCTCAATGTCTGCACCATAAAAAATAAAAATTGGTTGTGATTGTAACATGAGTTCCAAAGAATGCAAAATGAGATCGAGAAACTACAATTATAGATTGTGTAACAATTAAATCATATCTTATGAAAATATATGGATAAAAAATGATTTTAAAACCCCATTAACAAATTAGCATCAAGATATACCCTCTCAAATAGGTATTATGTACATCATGTCATGGAAAATATTTTCATGGTACAAAATATGTATTAACGAGGAGATTTTGTTATGGAAAATCATTTACACTAGTCCTAAAATCTAAGAAGGTAATTTTTCCTTTGATATCACAATAATAGATATATTACTAAAATATTAATTAATGTTAACAATATCAATTTTTAATCTTACTCTTCATAAATAATAAATCACTACATGAATATATTTTTTTATGCATGACGTGTTTATATTTCTCATCATTCATACTAGTTTCATAATACCATTTTTTTATTTTTCCTCAAAATTTAATCATTAATTAATCATTAATGTTTTTATTAGGGATGAATTAAAAAGTTATATGTTCTTTCAAATTCCTTTTATGAGTGTTTGGACCTCATCCTTGAAGATAAAGTGATTAATAATCAGGTTTTAATGGTTTTTCCCAAATAGAGGTTGTTTTATTAATTTATGTATTAGATATTGATATAAAATATTCAGAACTACAAGTCAATTATTTAAAAATTTTATATAATAGTATACCATTAATTATGTACTAATAATAATTCAGAAAAATATTTCATATTATTATTCTATTAGGTGGTAAAGCATACCCAAACATGAATATTCACTAATTTAATGGATGATTAATTGGTGGATTATTTTAATATCACTATTCTTGAAGCATAATGATATTATATTGTGTGTATTAATTTGATATATATTAATTTAGGTGTTGTATAATAATAATTAATGGATGGAAAAATAGTTCCCAATTTGAATAAAATATTATCCTTTGAATACGCTTATTTTAAAGGGTTAAATTAACAATGTTCTTTTTTTAATCATATCATTAATAGTTTATAATAATTGTAAAACCATAACCTCAATAAAAACATAAAAATCATATTTATCCTTTAATATAATCTTTATATCCAACTTTAAAAAATGGTGATGCAAATGAAAACATGTTACATTGTGGATGTGGTAGTCTGCACAATGCATGATCAATAGTTTTTCTATTAATGGTTAGGGAATATGAATAAATAATGTCAATAAACTTAATATATTGACATAAAATTATATAAATGATAATTATATAATTATATTAGTGTGTATATAATAAATTTTAAAGATGATTGTTTGGAAAAAACTAATTAGTTGCTAATACTCATATCTAGGACTTGACTTTTCCTTATAAGCGTCATTTAATTTGAAGGACATAGGTTATGTTAGTGTGAACATAGGATTAATATAGTGTGATGGAAATAGAGTAGTTTATTTTTTATAGTAGTTCAGGTAATTTTATAATTGTATGTGAATGTTTTAAAATGTGTAAAAGATCTACTTTCATAAGATAGGAAAATGTCACTTTTGGAAATAAACCTTACATTTTAATAATGTTACGACACTATTCCAGATTCAAAAGATTAAAATTTAAAATATCATTTTTTGGTTTTTATATGGCTCTATAGATACTCATGAAATTATTTCCACCAATTTTGTCCATGCTATAGGGTTTTCTCGATTTGTTTTTACATTCTACTCTATTATTTTTAAACATTGTCGATAATATTTAACTAAGTAATTTTATATTTTTTAGAAATATAAAATTACCAATAAAAAAATTATGGTGTGATGGAAACAAATTGTTTTTTGAATTTAATTTAGTTCAATTTATTAATATTATACAAGTAAGTTTCAATGTTTAACAAATAATCCATACAATAACTGAGTCACTTTAAGAAAGGATATTTTGATCATTATGGATGATTAATAATATTTAGTACTAATTTCAAAATAAATTTGTACTAAAAATTCTGTTATGTTTTTATAAATCATATGAGGTTTATTATTTATTTTATTTTCATTATTTAATTCAGTATAATTTCATTAGTATTAATAAAAAATTATTTCAAATAATTATTTCACTATTGTTGTTGTAATTAATATTAATCCTAAAAATATAAATTTCTTGAATATAAAAATTCAATAAACCATATGAAATAAATTTATCATTATTATCTCAATTTTAGTAACCATTTTTTCATGTTAAATTTCTATGTGTAGGTAAATTTTAAGTGACATGTTCTAAACGTGACTTAAGTAATACAATAATGTCATGAATTAAATAATACATATCACAAATAGTTCTAGAACCTAAAGATCGAAAGGATTAGTGTTTTGAGAAATATATAAATACAAATATTATTTAACTAATCTTCTGAACATTTCATTGAAGTCATGGTCTTCTATTATATTTTCTATAAATCTCATATGATATATTCAACTTCACGATATGGTTAATAGAAACATAATAATTGGGTGAGATCAGATCCTCAGTAAGGGAAAATATTTCATAAAGTGATAGATATGAAAATGAAAGAGTATATCATGTAGACTTAAATATATTAATAAGAGATCATAAAACCATATATTATTATCATAAAACATGATAATGTACTTAATATCATAAATAGAATGTTAAGGATGGGTGAAAGTATGGACATTACTCAAAATTCAAAATAAAAGTACCAAAATCATATAATCATGACATGAAAATGTTTAGTACAGTAAAAATATTGTTTGAACATGAATTATTGGTGTATCATGGTCAATAATATGGAATTTTGGAAAAATATTTAATATGGTATGTCTTATCATTGTGAACCTGGTTACCCGCAAACCCATTCCTTGGAAAAAATTAGGTTTCATAAAAATCCCATACCTAAAATTAATAAATCATAACATATCAAAAATATCATTCTTGATCGGTAATAATATCATTGTAACATATATTGGAATATGGAAATATCACTTTATGAAATTTAAACCTTATAGGGTAAATGGATGTTTAAATGCAATATTTTTGAGAAAAAAATTAAAAAATTGATTTGTACATTACATTCAAAAAACAAATTAATAGACTAAGAATACTTTTGAGAAGTGTAAAATATAATATTCATAGATAAAACATCCATGAAGACTCATAATGTTTATCAACTTGATGAAATAATTACATATTGAAAACTCAAACTTTAAATTAAATTTGAAATAAAGGATATTTTATTAAGACATAAAATATTTCAAAAAGAGATGTGAAAATATAATAAAAACATTTAATTTTAATAGAATATTTAGTATTGGATAATTTAAAAATAAAAAATAATTTCAAAAAGTTAAGTGAAAATAAAATACAAAATTTAAATTTTAAAATTAATTTTTAATAATGGTACCATTAAACATATATTAATGTAATCAAAAGAAAGGTTGATTTGATGATGAATTATTTTATTTTAAAAGATGGAAAAATATTTAACATTTTAAAATAACCTTATTCAAAATAGAAAACATTAAAAAGGAAAATGAACAATTTAAATTAAATTTAAATAAGTTTATTAAAATCATCATTGGAGATGAAAACAATTTAGGATTCCATTTGTTAAATGAGAACTTCAGTAGAAAGTAAAAATATGAACATGGGAGAAAAATCCATTGAATTTAATGGGAATTATTATAAAAAGCTATTTTTTCAATGAATCATTAAAATCAAAATGTTAGAATAACTAGGTTGAAAAAATATTCTCCCAGAAAATATGGTTTAATAAATCCTAAAATAATTATCAGTTATAATATATCTATTGTGAATGATAATATCCAAAGATGATTGATTATGACCCAAACAAGAAAATTAAGTCATGAAACAACTCATATAACGTTAATAATATTTGAATAAAAAATTGGGAATATATAAAATCATTTAGTTATATAAAATATCATGGATTTTATATTTATGTATGTTAAACTATATTCTTCGATTGTATATAAATTATGTAACTATGAAATTGGTGTAATTTATTAAAACATCTCTCAATAATGAGAAGTAGAGACAGAAAACCTTACAAACATATTATATTTTCAATAAAGACCCCTAGGGAGAATGAACATAGAAATGAAAAATTTAAATCATCATATTATCTTAAATAATTATATAAAATTATAATTGTGTGGTTTTTACACAATTAAAAAAGATACATACTGTATAGCATAAACATGTCTCAAGAAATTTAAATTTGAGAAAATGAAACACTTAAGCCATTTGTAATGTTTTAATCAAAATTCAATAGAATATTGAATATCATGTTTTTCTATAAATACACTCATGGGTTATGGAAGAAAATTATTGGTTAGTATATACACCATATAATTAATAAATGGATTCACAATAAAAAAACATGTCCCAATGAAGATGAATTGAGGCGGAAAACAATTACAGATTTTCCAACATTTGGATGAAAACACCATGATAATGTAACTAGAGATTGAATCATAAATCTCACTAAATATAAGATAATCATGAAATAAAAATTCAAATTAAGTAGTAATTATACCATAAAAAATGTTAACATGGTGTACAATATAAACAAGTCTAAATGGAAAGAATGTTTTGAAAGAAACCCTATCCATTTTTCCTTTCTCAACCGAATAAGCTCTGACGGACTATAAAAAACATATTCATATTAACATATTATTTCATAACCATATTAATACCTAAAAATATTCATAATTTTTATTTTTAATCTTTTTCAACATGTATATTAGTTTTCCCTTTCCCACATAAGGTGTTTATAGTTTTCACTATTTCTAATAGTTTTGAAACGTTTTCTTACTATTCCTTATTGCCCCAAATATCATCAATAAATTTTAATTATGCTAACATAATGGAATTATGATAATTAGATATTAAATTTAAATTTATGTTCATGATTAACTTATTATTTATCCTAGATGATGAAATAGACAACAAACATTTTTCTATGATTATCAACATTCAAATGGTGTTTTCTTAATTAATGTATTAAATATTGATCTATATGTTATAAAAAACATTATTTAAATATTTATTTCAAATTACACTAGAAATTATTTTTTCGTAATCAACCATGATATAATTTAAAAGCACTATTCATATCGATGGTAAGACTCACCCAATCATGAACACCCCTTTACTCAATTGGTGAGTCTGGTTAATGAACTATTTGTTTTTACATAATATTAGTATAAAATAATTATAATTCTTCTATTTTATATTATTTTTTGATTTTTGTACCAGAATCAACAATGTTTTTGTAAATTAATTAAAAATAAATAGAAAAATGAAAAAACAATTCTTTGTGACACCTATAATTCGAACAATGGATGATTATCATTTCCATTACTCAATGAATGAGAGGGTTTGAGGTAGATAGTAAGTTAAAATTTCAGGATAATAAATAAATTATACAAATCAAATTTATTCATCAATACCATCATTAATAAAAAAACATGAGAGGTGTTGATGATGAACTAAAAACATCGATTCATGGTGGCAGTAATAAGTGAAGGAAAACTAATGAAGATTCTTTTTTTTAATTCTGGATTAAATAGAATAAATTGTTGTTTTACCATTAATATATTGAATTATAACCATTTTAATGTATAATATTTTTTATTATACTAATTTTATGGTTGGTTTGTAATGGACAGAATAAGGATGAAGTGTTAAAAAAATATTTGTTGCTTTAATTGAGACCCTAAACATCATCTTTATAATGCCCTTAGATCTGAAGGACTTAGGATAAATTTTGGTGAATTGGGGAAACTTAGAGTGTAAAGGATATAATGTAGAGTATATTTTAGTAGGTTTTCATGTGAATCTCAAAATAAGAGTGGATTGTTGAAATGGTGGAAGTGATACTTCATTAATAGGTAAAGAAGATCGAATTTTCTATGGAAAATTATGGAAAGTATTAGAAATGAATTGAATGGAATGAATATCAGGTGACTAAGGTGAATTAATTATTGTAATATATTTATCTAATAAAATATGACCTTTAAAAAATTTCTATAATTTCTAAATTGTATGCTTGTTGAGGAAAATTTGAGCCACATT
The DNA here is from genome assembly GCA_963277665.1 of Viscum album. Taxonomy (NCBI): domain Eukaryota; kingdom Viridiplantae; phylum Streptophyta; class Magnoliopsida; order Santalales; family Viscaceae; genus Viscum; species Viscum album. The sequence continues at coordinate 94,605,536 of OY728125.1, forward strand.
AGATTAATCCTTAAAATATTTGTAGGTCTTAATTAAATATTAGTTATAAAAATTATTTTATTACTAAAAATATAAGTAGAATCTTATTAAAAACATCATCATGTAGATAATAACTTTTGGATCTATTTTTCATAATTTAATTTCAATATATGTAAAAACTTAACTTCTATATCAAGATATATAATGTGTTGAAAAATAGTTTTCTAGACAAATTTCTTTTTAATCATTATTTATTAATTGAATATTATAACTTTTATTACCCACTAAATGACTAGTAGTTTATTTTTATATATGTTTAGTAATTATTATTGTGTTTTAATATAAAATTGATTCATTTAATATGTTAAATACACAATATTTTGAAAAGTATTATTCTTTGAAAAACCTCATTTTTTACTACACTGGTCAACATTTCGACATAAAAGTAGATTTCCATACTCTTTATGGTGTCCTGGGTTGAGTTATTGCATTACATTTTTAGAAAATAGAACAAGGATATTCATAATGAGGCTCACTTAAATGCCAATTCATCCCTTATTGTTATAATTTTGGCAACAAATCATGCTATCTAACCTCATTCTGAGCACTACAATGACTCTGTGAAAAATATTTCAGTGCTGTGGAGTCTGGAGGTATATGGTCACATTCCTCCTCCTAAAAATATGATTGAAGTTTTATGGAATCCCCATTTTGTGGGATGAGTAAATTATAACATGGATGTGGCCTCAAAAGTGAATACAGGGCGAGCAGGTTATGGTTTCATCTTTAGGGACTCTTCAGGTGACGTTATTGACTATAATTATTGTTCCTTTGGGACATCAATAGCTTTGGATGTTGAGATGTATGGTCTAATAAATGTAGTAAACTTTGCACAAAAAATGATCCTAGATAACATTTTCTTTGAGTGAGACTCTGAAGTCATTTTCCAGGATATAAGAACTGGACATATACATCTTTCTTGGAAGTTGACATCCAAATAGAACCATTGCCTCAACCAGCTCTCATCAATGAGTGACACTATCATGGGTTCTTTTTATGAATCCAACATTCTTATAGATGTGTTTGCAAATAAGGGAGTTCATTACAGGGTTTTATTTTCTTCCAATATTCTTTTTAATGATCTAATTCAAATGTTTCAATTGGATAAATGTAATATTTCTACCATCAGGCTATTGTATCTTTTCTTTTATCAATCCAGGATCCTCTGAGATCACTTTTCTAAAAAAAACATACTTAAATATATCTATAATGAATCTACAATCATATTAAAATTTATAATAAATTAGTATTATATTTTGTAATAGAATATAAAAGTCTATAATCATACATGTCATAAACCTAACAGCATCACTCATGTGGGTGGTAAAAAATATGTAATAAAATTTTGTTGAAATAATTGAATGAGTAAGAGAATATTATTATATAATGAAAGTATAAATTCTAAATAGTATTTATGATTTAATGACTACCATATTTATTAACAAGGATAATTTTTATAACCATCCATGATGGGTGGTTATGAAAAATAAAATTTGTTTTTCATGGATGTGGTAGTCTACACGTACGCTCGATTAACAATCCCATTTATAAATGAGTGGGATTAATGATTGTATGTGAAATATTAATATTTGAGAATTTTATCTATGACATAAAAAACAATTTTATTTGTAAAGTCCTTCTAATACACCATCCTTGAGAGATGGTGATGTAAAACAAATAACATCGCATCGTGGATTCACTAATCATCATGTTTTAACAATTGATGTAAATTTGTTTTATTAGTGGATGTAAAGGATTGAATATTTTTTTGTAACTAATAAAATTAAATTTTATTATAATAACTATGTTTATATAATTATATTTAAATGGTTAGAAATTATTTTAATAAGGATTATAATAAATAAATATACTAATATAATGTAATACTCGTGTTGGAAGCTTCAGTTTTCTCATAAATGAATCCTTGTAATTGAAGAACATAATAAAAAATAAGTCAGTCTGAATGTTATTTACTTGGGATAGGGTTATAATAAGAGCTACATATAATAATTTAATGTAGAAATTTGTTGGTGAACTATAATTTTAATGGGTAGAAGTAGTATACTTTTATAAGAGAAGAAAATGGAACTTTTTGAAACAAAAATAATTATTAATAACGTAGTGACACTATTCAGGGGTCAATGGCTCAGATATCGAAATATTTGGGGCATGCAGAAATATAATTTCTAATATCCCATTATCCATTCATTTTGAGACACCTGATGTGTGATTTATTTATATTTTATTTTCATCCTTTTTCATAAATTAACTACTAGCATAGTAATTATATTTTAAATGATATAAATAACATTAATGACCAAAATTAATATTGGATTATTTCAAATAATTTGAATCTTTTTATTTCAAATTTTAAAATAATTTTCACACATAGAACTTTTAAGGTGAGAAAATAAAATTTTAAAATGAACACAATTAATCGAAAAAAATGTTTTTCAGAAAAAAAAAGTTTTTTTTAATAAATTCATACAAAAGGTTAAAATATATTGGATAATAATTTTAATTTAATACATTGATTTATTATAAAAAGGGAAAATAAATGGTTGGATTCATTGATGGAATCACAAAATGTAATTACACCATCTAAATACTTAATTAAAAAATAAAACCCTCAAAATGTTTTTATTAAAGTTTCATTTGAATATAGATTCAAAAATATTTGAAATGTGATTATTAGTTATAGGAATATATTAAAAATGAATAATTCTATTCCAGAAATATATATTTTATTACATAAAAAAAATTGTAAACTTTTTGGATAATTTTAGATAATGATAAAATCATAAAAACCGAGCTCTAAAAACCATATTTTCGACTAATAATCATCCTTTTCCAAAAAATAAAAAATTAAAATAGTATAAATTAAGATTTTAAGAATGAGAAATGGGATTTATTTATAAAATATTTCTAAAACATTTAATTTTATCTTTTAAAAGAAATACAATATCTAATGAAAATTAATTTTATTGAAAATAAAATTTCTCAATATTAACTCATATGTGTAATTTTCCTTCTAAATACTAAATAGTTTAATAGATTAGTGTTTATTATATATTTATTAATAATTTTATATTAATAAAAAATTGTTCTTTCATTAAGTGTAGTGCGTTGTTAATGTTTTCAAATATAACATCAGTTTCATAAATTCTATAATTTTTGGTTGTTACAACCCAATAAAATAATTTCATCCTCAAAATTTTATTACATAGAGGGAAAAAAGAGGGTAATTTTCTATCATTACATCCTCAATTTTTTACTTAACTTCCAAAAACAAATGACTCCTCCAATGAATTTTAGAAGATGAGTGGTCTAATTCTATAATACCTTGTACCATCGATCTTGAAGTTCAACAAGTTATTCCTCATATATGAGATCATATTCCAGTTTCATGACTTCTAAATTTAGTAAAGGAATTGGATCTTATATGAACATCCTCAAAATTGACACATAGAATACATATTATACTTGGGAGAGGCCATGTGGTTGTGCTAATCAATATGATATTGACCCAACATTATCAAGTATCATGAAGGCTTTAATGTACCTAAGGAAACAATTACCTTTCCTCTAGTATCTTATATTGTAAATCTATGGAGATATTAGAAGATTTTTGATTCAAAAAAATAAAATATAGATTTTTTCAATGATTATGTTTATAACTCTTCAATTGAAAATTTTCTTCTTTCATGTGACTTTGAATGGTTTGAAACTTCTCTATAATTTCATGCACAAGGCCTAGACCAATCAGCTTCATATCCCCATCATCATGTATTTATTCTAAAATATTAGAGTCCTACATTTCATAAAATATAGAACTACATATGGTATTATCTTAATTCTAAAATATAACTATTAATATATGAGAAATCTTAAATATGAAGGTGTTGATACAAACATCCTTCGAATTCCATCAAACAAGATCTTATTATATCCTTCACTATTTTGGATGGTTCCCCCAGACTAACCATCTGGTTTACGACATTAAGAAAAGAAGAAACTCAAAATTGCCCTTAATTATATATACAGTATTTTAAATAATCCTATGGTAAACTTCAATAATTGATCAGATATAATCCAAAGTGGCACACTATACAATCTTACCAATTTTATATTATGTATATCATTGAGATTTATTCATGATATAAGTCTTAAAGTATGATGATGAAATGAACTGAATTTTTAAGGTGTTTGACTATAAATTCATTAGAAAAAGGGACTTTAGATTTTTTTGGTGAGATCCACAATAGAATTCACGGAGATTGTTTCCCATTTCAGTCATTTTATGGTTAATTGTTTCAATATAACCAAAAACATTATCATTCAACCTTAACTTGATAGAATTCCAAGCATCAATATGTGGGTTCTATGATTCCCCACATCATTTTAGCTCAACCAAAGTATTATTTCACAACATTATAAATATTCATGTTCGCTAGATGAATATATAAGGATGTGACATGTGTATCATTCTAAATTTTCTTCCTTATTTATAGTTTTTATGGGAAAAAAATAATGGTTCCAAACCATATAGCACCATCATTGTCAAAGATGAACTCCATTATACTCAGTACCATTTTCTATAGCTAAGAATCATACATATGGGATTATTTGATCTTCTCATGAATGGATTGATGAGAAATAATTTTCAAAAGATAATTGTAGAGACCCGAAGCTTATCGTACATGGACGTTACATTACTTTTGCGGAATACTTAGTACATAACAAAAACACACACACAAGGATCGTAATAGTTTAGTGTCTTTGGAAACTCGGAATAAAATCTTCTAATCGTGGGGAAAGATCTTCAACATCTCCCATAAAGATCTTCTTTTTTTTACCTAAAACCTTTCTTTATATCCTGGGGAAAAGAAAACATAAAAGGGTGAGCTCAAATGCTCAGTAAGGGTAAACAAAAGAAATATCAATCACATCATATACATAAGAACATAGCTTTTGGAAATCTTAACCTGCAAAAGAGCTCATAATATCATAACATGGGATAAATCATAGAAGTGAAAATGAGATCCCCATAATCATAACATAAAACTTGAAACTTTGTGGCATGCACACATAATCATGGAAAATCATTTCTTGTTAGTCATGACTCATTGTCAAGACTATCTTAGTGCACAAAGTCCCTTTCTGAACCGAGTTCCCTCTTCGTTTCAGTCCTGTATCACTGAACCGAAATAACCTTCCGTTCCAGCCATGTCTATCTCATGAGATATAAAGTCTTTACCCAATGTATTGGAGGGAGATATAGGTCCCACCCATCTTATAATGAATCCTTTCTTATGTGTTCCACATAATCATAAAACATACATCATCGCATAACACATGTAACAAAAATGGGATTCTTGAAACATCATGACATCATAAATCAATTCATATAAGATAAAGGAATTCATAAAAATAATTCCATCACAACATGATCAAATCAATTTAATAATAGGGATAAAAACAGAACCCTTTATTATCTTAGATGGAAAAATAATTTTGATAAAACACTTGAACTCCATTCTTGAGAAAAATATCCTTTCTTCTTCAAAAAACATTTTTTTCCTTTCATAACATGTCATACGACTTTAAAATAAAAGAAGTTGATTAAAAATAAACTTGATACTTGTAAAGGAAGATTCTTGGAAATAATGTTTTAAAAATCCATTCATGCCGTATAAGTTAAAAAAACATTCTTCGTACTTTTGTCGGAAAAGTCAAAAAGTACCTCGTACGGAAAACGACAAAAGATTCCTTTCATTTCTTTTACTAAAATCTCACCAAGGGTAAAATTGGATTTAAACAATTGTAGTTGGATGGAAATAATATTACATATTTATGAAACATGGATGTGGGTGATAAAATACACCCCAGTAAATACTTATGAATAAACAATCTCGGATAAAAATGAGATTGTGATATTTCCCTTACCTTAGGTCCGACTTGCTTTGTAAGTGTCCGAACCTCCTGTATAATGATTTAAATCATGTTATTGACTTATTACAGAATCATATTCATTGTTATGATATCATATATGGTTCACTTATGACATTATATTACCCGTTCTTTTGTAAATTCCATGTTAAAGAAGCGTTTTGGGTAAAATCTTTTCATTTATCGTAGGTGTTTTGACTTGTTGTTCTTGAAATCATTATTACTTATATCATGATTTACTTACTTCCAGAATATAAAATATGATTTATATATCATATATATTCAGTATATATATATATATAATAGGTAGATAAATAAAATGAAAAACACCGTTCATGGAGACGGTAGTCTGTACGTACGCATGAACGCTGTTTTCCTTTCCTTATTGTCTTGAAATGGAAGTAAGTAGATGACATACATCTGTATATATATACATAAATCCGGTAGCTTTATAATGTCATATATTTCATTATTATTTCTTATATATACATTATAATCATTCTTAAATGGTTAACATGGAGAATGAATCTCATCGCGTCGTGGAGACGGTATTCCGTACGTACGCACGAGCGATGATATCATTTATATAAATATTGAATTGAATTGGAGTGGATTATACAATATATCAGAATCAATATGATGTTATAATAACTATGTATAGTTATTCTTTACACCATTATACCCATCCATGTAAGGTGGTGGTGGAAAATAGATTACACCACGGCGTGGAGACGGTATTCCGTACGTACGCACGCGCGGTGATTTCTTTTTCCGTAGGATGGATAGATGGTGAAATAGGGTTGTTTCATACTTATAATAACATATCAGTATATGAGTGATACTGATGTTATTACTTCATAATGAAACAACCTAAGAAGAAGAAGTGGAAGAAGAAATAAAGATGAAAGAATTGGTAACGGTAATTACCTCTTCTTTGAAGTGCCTCTTTGAGACCTCCTCTTAGAGCACTAAATTTGGTCTTTGAGGAAGCCCAGAACCTCTAGGATGTTGCTAGGGAAGTGGAGAGGAGAAATTGGCAGGGGTTGGCCGAGCATGAGTGCTCAAATTGGTGTGAGGAGGAAGGGGAGGAGGTGTCCTTTTATAAGGGAGGAGAGGGGCACCTTAGGAATACCTCAAAATATTATTTTATATGAAAGTTAAAATCGGTTTATAATGGTTCCAAAGGGTCTTATTTCGAAGCTAAAGTGGGGATGGGTCGAAATCCTATCAACCAATAGGATTTAGACAAGTTTATGGTATTATTTTAACCTTATCAATTAGATTTAACTCTAAGTTAAATAATTTAACTTTTACCGTGTCTTTTTGTTTTCTTTCACTATATGGTTAATAAACTTACTATAACATGCCAAAAGAACCCCAAATTGTATATTATTAATACATATATCCGTATCTATGTCATTTGGCCGAACCATATATTTTTAGAAATAAAATAACAATTAATAATATAATATTTGATTTAAAAACTATTTTGTGTCAATTTTGACACTATTTGATATATGATTTTTGGGAAAGTCATAACAGAATTATATGTTCGAACCAAGTTGATTAAATCAACACTAATATATCATAGTAACCTAGAAAATTAGTGTAATTCATAAAAAGTTTTAAATTACATCTATTTTGGTATTTATATTATCAATTATGTCAATATTTCATTAATAAGATAATTACTGCATCATCTTTGTGTCATAAATAAATTATATTATTTGATGTCTAAAAATTACAAATAAAATACCATCATGTAGGAAATCTGTTTATCTTTCTAATGAATATTTATAATCGAATTTATCGTATGTATAACCCCATATTAAAAATTATTTACTTATTAAACTTTGATTTTAACTATTTTAACCCTTCTTTAAATAAATTAATAATAAATGTCCTAATCTAATCCAAGTGGGCCTAAATGGTCATATTTTATTCCTAAGTTTGTTTTTGGTCGAATTACACTTTTCCAATAGAATTAGGACATGTGTTAGGGTAATATTAATATCATATTTACCCTTAGTTACCCTATTTACTATTAACCGTGGTAAAAAAAGTAAAAAGTTACTATTGACCAAAAAAATTATTTTCATCTCATTGAACCACATTTTAGTCCTTGATATTAACCGTGTCTCTCGGATTTTCGAAATTCCATTCACAGAAGCGGTAAAATTAAGTTTTATGCAAAATTCAGTTTTTTAACCTACCACTTAGTAGTTTCACTATTCATCAAAAATTGATGTTTTTCAGAACAATGCCAAAATTTTATCCCAAGCTATATTTCATATTCCGAATTCAAAAATGAAGTCTATTTTTCCAAATTCATAACATAAAAGTTGCATTAATTAATTTTATAATTAAATCCCGCTGTTAAAACAAATAGCGTGTTTTTAAGAAACAATATCTATCAAAAGATTGACACTTGTTTATGTCTAGTTTAAATGTGAAATTACATCCAATGACCAACATTGTATTAAATTGTAAAAATATATTCTAACTATACTTTAAAACCACTCAAATTAATGATTTATCACTATTAATTATTTCGATTAAAAAAGTTGTTTTTAATTATAATTTAGTAATTTTCACTATTTATCAGAATATGAAAGTTATCCGAAAAGTACCAAAATTTCACCTTAGGCTAAATTCGATACTCCGAATCCAAAAATGAAGTCCATTTTGAGAGTTAAAATTTCTAAAATTTAAAAAGTGGTTATTACTATTCATAACGGCTAGTTTTAATAATATTTTAATAGCATATCATTGTTTCGTGAAACTCAGGATTACGTACCACACACGCTATCGAGGAAGGTTGCGATTGCGTGTAATGCAAGGCAAGTCAAGGATGCGTATTGTGCAAGCTCCTTTTGGTGTAGCGTATAACACAAGACATTAGTAAAATAAGAAAGAATATTTTTCATAAAATCTCGTGCTGTTACATTCTACCCCCCTTAAAATGAATTTCGCCCTCGAAATTCGTCGGGGTTATAAATGGTTTACTATTCGAAAGTTTCTTTAATAGAAACCCACATCGTAAAAGGGAATACTGAAACTTGGCTTTAAAAACTAAAGTATGAAATGTAACGATTACCCAAATAAACTAATCACTGGGTTTCCACATAGGTGAAAATATGGATATGGAAGAGAAATCTAACCATCATGTTCTGATGGAGAGTGGTAGAGAACATGGCTATGGAAAAGCCAGTAATCACAAATCCATAGATTTGTGATGATATAAGGTACCATCTGATTCATCAGGTATAAGATCACTAGGACAACATTTTTGGTTTTCAAGATCATTTCCCTAAAGTTGAAAATTTGCTTAGAATAAATACTTACTTTATTTTGGTACAATCTCACTTTTGTTCGTGCCTTGAACAATTTCTACTTCATCTCTTAAATAAATGAAGTTGAATTTGTTATTCGTGAAGTGTTAGCAGATCATGTGATAGAATGAAGGGTCATTCCATCTGTCTCAAACAAAAGGTAAGCAAAAGTTATTAAATATACATAAGTCATTCTATAGTGAGATTAATCATATATAGTTCCTAAAATGGACTTATACTTCATATATCATACTGCTTAATATAATAAAACTAGTTTCTACTAAACAGGGACTTCCTGTAGGTCAGTGGTAGGTGATAAAGGCCAGTCGCACTTCGGTTGTGGGTTCGATTCCTACAGCCTTGTCCGAAGCGATGGGCTGTCGCCCGTCCTGCAGGTTGTCCTTTTTATAAAACTATATTACTATAACATCCCATCAATAATATCGAAAAAACTTCTATCCTTAAACAATACTAACTTATGTCCAACATAATCCATTCCAATCTTTAGGCTTATCCATAATACTGCAGTCCATTCTCATAACATAGTGGAAACGATTACCAGAGATTTAATACCATCGTTGATCCCCATATATCATAAGATATGTTATGTTGGTCACATTCCAAACATTCAAAGGCCTTAATCTTGTACTCTCTTGAATACCCATTGAACCTTATTGAAAACACGAATTCTATTAAAAGTTAACTCTTTCCACATACCAAAATCCTCAAAATTCTATATACTAACACCATGATATCACTTAGTCCTTATATCAATCAAGAGCTCATGAATACTATTAAACATTTCATTTTCTCGTCTTCATTATGCGCATATCATCTTATTTCCAAAAAATATCTCAATCACTTTGAATACCACATCAATAAATATTGCAATACTCAATGATACAACATTATTTTGGAATCCCATTACATAAACACTTAATCATTCCACCACATCGTTGTCATATTCAACATTGCCAATAGTGATCGCATGTGATTTCCCTTTGTCCTTTGCCTTCAGTGGTTGCTCATGTTGATCATCACTAACCCTTGGATTAGGGAAATTATTAGCATAATGCCCCATTTCCTTGCACTTGAAGCATTGATGTTTTGGTGGTGCGTTCTCTGCAGTGTTTACTTTATTCACATCATTAGAAACCCTTTTTCCATTACTTCGACACTCAGCTGCTCGATGACCTTCTTTTCCACACTTAAAACATTTTCTAGTCCCTTTAAGACAATCTCCACCATGCTTCTTTCCACACTTTGTGCATAAGGAAACATTCATCTTTTTTTCACCATTATTCTGAGATTTCTCCTTGAACTCCATCTTTCGTTTCTTGTCAAAACCATGAGATGGATATGTAACACCAACTTCCATTTCTACCTTGATAGCACAACGCACAATTTCTTCATAGCTACTGATGTCTCTTATAGCTAATGCCCTTCGAAGACTTGGTTTTAAGCCACTGAAAAATCGATCAACTTTACTTTCAGGTTGGATGATAATTCCAGAAGCATACCTTGCAAGTCTTGTAAAATTTGCTTCATAGGTACCAACAGATTCATCGTCCCTTTGCTTCGGTTCAAGAAACTCTTTCTCCATCTTTTTTCGAAGAATACGAGGGAAGTACTTACTGAAAAACAAGTTCTTGAACTCGTCCCATTCCATGGACTCAATTTTATCTCTTGGCCACGTATTCTTGATAAGATTCCACCATTGATCAGCTTCACCTTCCAAACGATATACTGCTAAGATGACTTTATCATGTTCAGAACATTGAAGAACTGAAAATATCTTTTCAGTAGTACTGATCCATTGTTCAGCCACAAGTGGATCAGAAGACCCACTGAAAGAAGGTGGACGTTGCCTCATGAAGGACTCAATAGAATATTGTTCCCTTCTCTGCTCATTTGGAAGTCCAGAATGATTCATAGCTTGTGTAAGTATAGCAATAAGATTTTGCACTCCATCTCCCATAACATTTGTTTGTTCAGGAGGGCAATCATTGCATTGATCAACACGGTTCCTTCGGGTTCCAGCCATCGTCTAAAACCCAAAAAGAATAGTGTGAGAGGCAAAAATCATGCTAGGGAAAACAACATAATAAAGGGGGAGTACCTTCAATATCTAACATCTTAGGTTTAATTCTATGACCGTTAGCGTAATTCTAGTATTATAACCTATACGTATACTTAACCTTAGGGACATCCCTAGACATACCTTAGAAATATCTCTAGGGATCTCACTAAAGTTCTTGCATCCTAGTTTCCAAAGGTTGACTAAACCTTTCCTCTGATACCAACTGTAGAGACCCGAAGCTTATCGTACATGGACGTTACATTACTTTTGCGGAATACTTAGTACATAACAAAAACACACACACAAGGATCGTAATATTTTAGTGTCTTTGGAAACTCGGAATAAAATCTTCTAATCGTGGGGAAAGATCTTCAACATCTCCCATAAAGATCTTTTTTTTTTTTACCTAAAACCTTTCTTTATATCCTGGGAAAAGAAAACATAAAAGGGTGAGCTCAAATGCTCAGTAAGGGTAAACAAAAGAAATATCAATCACATTATATACATAAGAACATAGCTTTTGGAAATCTTAACCTGCAAAAGAGCTCATAATATCATAACATGGGATAAATCATAGAAGTGAAAATGAGATCCCCATAATCATAACATAAAACTTGAAACTTTGTGGCATGCACACATAATCATGGAAAATCATTTCTTGTTAGTCATGACTCATTGCCAAGACTATCTTAGTGGACAAAGTCCCTTTCTGAACCGAGTTTACTCCTCGTTTCAGTCCTGTATCACTGAACCGAAATAACCTTCCGTTCCAGCCATGTCTATCTCATGAGATATAAAGTCTTTACCCAATGCATTGGAGGGAGATATAGGTCCCACCCATCTTATAATGAATCCTTTCTTATGTGTGCCACATAATCATAAAACATACATCATCGCATAACACATGTAACAAAAATGGGATTCTTGAAACATCATGACATCATAAATCAATTCATATAAGATAAAGGAATTCATAAAAATAATTCCATCACAACATGATCAAATCAATTTAATAATAGGGATAAAAACAGAACCCTTTATTATCTTAGATGGAAAATAATTTTGATAAAACACTTGAACTCCATTCTTGAAGAAAATATCCTTTCTTCTTCAAAAAAACATTTTTTTCCTTTCATAACATGTCATACGAATTTAAAATAAAAGAAGTTTATTAAAAATAAACTTGAAACTTGTAAAGGAAGCTTCTTGGAAATAATGTTTTAAAAATCCATTCATGCCGTATAAGTTAAAAAAACATTCTTCGTACTTTTGTCGGAAAAGTCAAAAAGTACCACGTACGGAAAACGACAAAAGATTCATTTCATTTCTTTTACTAAAAACTCACCAAGGGTAAAATTGGATTTAAACAATTGTAGTTGGATGGAAATAATATTACATATTTATGAAACATGGATGTGGATGATAAAATACACCCCAGTAAATACTTATGAATAAACAATCTCGGATAAAAATGAGATTGTGATATTTCCCTTACCTTAGGTCCGACTTGCTTTGTAAGTGTCCGAACCTCCTGTATAATGATTTAAATCATGTTATTGACTTATTACAGAATCATATTCATTGTTATGATATCATATATGGTTCACTTATGACATTATATTACCCGTTCTTTTGTAAATTCCATGTTAAAGAAGCGTTTTGGGTAAAATCGTTTCATTTATCGTAGGTGTTTTGACTTGTTGTTCTTGATATCATTATTACTTATATCATGATTTACTTACTTCCAGAATATAAAATATGATTTATATATCATATATATATTCAGTATATATATATATATATATATATAATAGGTAGATAAATAAAATGAAAAACACCGTTCATGGAGACGGTAGTCCGTACGTACGCATGAACGCTGTTTTCCTTTCCTTATTGTCTTGAAATGGAAGTAAGTAGATGACATACATATGTATATATATACATAAATCCAGTAGCTTTATAATGTCATATATTTCATTATTATTTCTTATATATACATTATAATCATTCTTAAATGGTTAACATGGAGAATGAATCTCATCGCGTCGTGGAGACGGTATTCCGTACGTACGCACGAGCGATGATATCATTTCTATAAATATTGAATTGAATTGGAGTGGATTATACAATATATCAGAATCAATATGATGTTGTAATAACTATGTATAGTTATTCTTTACACCATTATACCCATCCATGTAAGGTGGTGGTGGAAAATAGATTACACCACGGCGTGGAGACGGTATTCCGTACTTACGCACGCGCGGTGATTTCTTTTTCCGTAGGATTGATAGATGGTGAAATAGGGTTGTTTCATACTTATAATAACATATCAGTATATGAGTGATACTGATGTTATTACTTCATAATGAAACAACCTAAGAAGAAGAAGTGGAAGAAGAAATAAAGATGAAAGAATTGGTAACGGTAATTACCTCTTCTTTGAAGTGCCTCTTTGAGACCTCCTCTTAGGGCACTAGAATTGGTCTTTGAGGAAGACCAGAACCTCTAGGATGTTGCTAGGGAAGTGGAGAGGAGAAATTGTCAGGGGTTGGCCGAGCTTGAGTGCTCAAATTGGTGTGAGGAGGAAGGGGAGGAGGTGTCCTTTTATAAGGGAGGAGAGGGGCACCTTAGGAATACCTCAAAATATTATTTTATATTAAAGATAAAATCGGTTTATAATGGTTCCAAAGGGTCTTATTTCGAAGCTAAAGTGGGTATGGGTCGAAATCCTATCAACCGATAGGATTTAGACAAGTTTAGGGTATTATTTTAACCTTATCAATTAGATTTAACTCTAAGTTAAATAATTTAACGTTTACCGTGTCTTTTTGTTTTCTTTCACTATATGGTTAATAAAATTACTATAACATGACAAACGAACCCCAAATTGTATATTATTAATACATATATCTTTATCTAAGTCATTTGGCCGAACCTTATATTTTTAGAAATAAAATAACAATTAATAATATAATATTTGATTTAAAAACTATTTTGTGTCAATTTTGACACTATTTGATATATGATTTTTGTGAAAGTCATAACAGAATTATATGTTCGAACCAAGTTGATTAAATCAACACTAATATATCATAGTAACCTATAAAATTAGTGGAATTCATAAAAAGTCTTAAATTACATTTATTTTGGTATTTATATTATCAATTATGTCAATATTTCATTAATAAAATAATTACTGCATCATCTTTGTCTCATAAATAAATTATATTATTTGATGTCTAAAAATTACAAATAAAATACCATCATGTAGGAAATCTTTTTAGCTTTCTAATGAATATTTATAATCGAATTTATCTTATGTATAACCCCATATTAAAAATGATTTACTTATTAAACTTTGATTTTAACTATTTTAACCCTTCTTTAAATAAATTAATAATAAATGTCCTAATCTAATCCAAGTGGGCCTAAATGATCATATTTTATTCCTAAGTTTGTTTTTGGTCGAATTACACTTGTCCAATAGAATTAGGACATGTGTTAGGGTAATATTAATATCATATTTACCCTTAGTTACCCTATTTACTATTAACCGTGGTAAAAAAAGTAAAAAGTTACTATTCACCAAAAAATTATTTTCATCTCATTGAACCACATTTTAGTCCTTGATATTAACCGTGTCTCTCGGATTTTCGAAATTCCATTCACAGAAGCGGTAAAATTAAGTTTTATGCAAAATTCAGTTTTTTAACCTACCACATAGTAGTTTCACTATTCATCAAAAATTGATGTTTTTCAGAACAATGCCAAAATTTTATCCCAAGCTATATTTCATATTCCGAATTCAAAAATGAAGTCTATTTTTTCAAATTCATAACATAAAAGTTTCATTAATTAATTTTATAATTAAATCCCGCTATTAAAACAAATAGCGTGTTTTTAAGAAACAATATCTATCAAAAGATTGACACTTGTTTATGTCTAGTTTAAATGTGAAATTACATCCAATGACCAACATTGTATTAAATTGTAAAAATATATTCTAAATATACTTTAAAACCACTCAAATTAATGATTTATCACTATTAATTATTTCTATTAAAAAAGTTGTTTTTAATTATAATTTAGTAATTTTCACTATTTATCAGAATATGAAAGTTATCCAAAAAGTACCAAAATTTCACCTTAGGCTAAATTCGATACTCAGAATCCAAAAATGAAGTCCATTTTGAGAGTTAAAATTTCTAAAATTTAAAAAGTGGTTATTACTATTCATAACGGCTAGTTTTAATAATATTTTAATAGCATATCATTGTTTCGTGAAACTCAGGATTACGTACCACACACGCTATCGAGGAAGGTTGCGATTGCGTGTAATGCAAGGCAAGTCAAGGATGCATGTTGTGCAAGCTCCTTTTGGTGTAGCATATAACACAAGACATTAGTAAAATAAGAAAGAATATTTTTCATAAAATCTCGGGCTGTTACAATAATGTATTTCTCCTTACCTTTTTATTTCAAGATCCATCCATTCTAAATCTATTATTATTATATATATCTCAATCCTTATCATAGATAATATCGAATTATTCTTTATGATTAGGGAATCAACCACTGTATGTGACTTCCTGGTATGGAAATGTATTTATAAATCATAGTCATTTATTAGTTCTAACCATCTTCGTTTGTTCATGTCCATCACTTTTTGTGTGAATATATACTTAAAACTATAATGGAAAGTATAAATATGACACATCCCCCCAAACAGATTATGCCACCAAATTTCAAATTCAAAAAAAACTAATATAATATCCAGATCTTGAATTGGGTGTTTCTAATCAAAATATTTTAATTTTCTTGATCCATAATAAATTACCTTGTTTTTTTACATAATAACACATCCCAATTCGTTCATGGTTGTATCACAATATATCAAATTACCTTCCCCACTATAAGGTACTGTAAGTACAGCCGCATAGACCCATCTCTTCTTAGTACCCCTGAATATTTCATCACATTCATTCTTTGAGAGAGACTTCACTCATTTATATAGTATAACACCCAAATGATTTATGATATATTCCTATTAAATAATTTTCCATTTTGGATTCCTTGCGATACACATAAACCTAAGTCTAAATGAACAACAATATGGTATACAATTATAAAATAGTCATTAAATTGGTGGTTATGAATACTTCTAAATAAATTATAAAAATTATATGGTTTACACATGTATAAAGTAAATTTATTTTTCAAAAAATAAATATAAATTAAAATATAATTCATTTTAAATTTCAATAAAAGGTTTCGAAAAAAATATGTTTCCAAAAAATGATTTCATTGCATTTTTCAAATTAATTTTAATATGATTATTTTTAAATGATTAAAAATTTCATTTTAAAAATTAACATCATTTTTAAAATCACAAATTTCAAATTATCATAGAATAAATTTTGAATTTTTTTTGAAAAGAGTAATTTTTTGTTGAATAGAAAACTATACAATTTTTTAATGAAAATAATGTTTTTTAAACCATTTACAATGTCCTATATAGTATTAGTAATTTGAAATTTACAAATAGTTCATATATTTTATATTTAATTTATTTAGATCTTTTGAAAAAATATTTATTTTTTATATAAATGTTTTTAAACATAAGAATATGTTTCCATTAAAAAAATTTGAAGCCCTTATGGGATTAATTTTAAAATAAATTTTGAAATTATTGTGATTCAAATTTTTATAAATGAATTTCATATTTGAAATTAGAATAATTAATGTAATGAAATAATGAAACTTATTTTTTGGTCATAATTAATAGTAATGATAGTAAAATTTAATTATCACAGATACATTCAAAATGGGTTTACCATGAGGATAACCTAAAATAATAGTGGTTGAAATATCTTAAAAACAATTACAATTTCTATTTTATGTCCACATTTAGACTATATATCATAAAATGGATGAGAATTAACCATTTGGTATCCTCTTCAAAAGTGTAAAATGTGGGTAAATTGTATTCTTTTTAAAAATTCCTTGTGCGTCCTCTCCCGTACTTATAAAGGGAATCCCCCTCTTCTCTCCTCTCCACACTTGAATTTTCATTTGGTTTGGAAAATGAAAAAACAAATCAATTCTATATATCCATCCACAGGACCTATTTTATATTTTGATCAAAAACCCAATGAATGAAGTCCATAATTGTAAACATAAAGAGGTTCTCTGTAGATGATATAAAGTTATTAACCATGAATCTTCATCTTATTTATTCTGATAACTACATAAAATAATATTTAAATAAGTTAAAATATAAATAAAAAGTTTCTTACACACACTGATAAGTTATTGTGATAAGGTAATAACTTATATCCATCCCATCATCTATAAATTGGAAAATAATATCATCTATAATGTGTATAGGGGACTACCGCCTCATGAACTGATGTAATTTGTTTTCCATCACAACAACTTAGTTGTGGATATAATGGTAGATTTTTAAGTATCAATATACTAGAGACTTGTTTCTAATACTAGTTGTTGGATTATAATGTATATGAAGGCATCAAAATACAAGATGGTTGAATTATAAGTTTAAAACAAAATTAATCATAAAAAGAATTTAGTTTATCAAGGTTAAACTAACCAAATTGGAAAAACCTCTTAGGTATTAAAATAGTAATTAGAGTAAGAACATATGTCCGATAATTAAATTATCACAATCAAGTGTATTTTTATATATATTTTAGAGGTCATAATAATAAAATGATTCGATTTAACATCATATTGAATTTTATCTAATAATAAATGGTAATGTATTTAGAGTTTAATAATAATCAAAGTAGAAAAATTTTAATCATAGTAAATACAAAAATAATCATAATAAAAATGGTTATATGAATTTAGAGTATTACAAAAATAATCCTTCTATCTTAAAGTGTAAAGAATCGTAATCTTATTAATAACATATTCACAAATTAAAACAGAGTATAACATTTAAATTGTAATCAATGATATAATGATAAATGGGATTCAAATAAAAATATGAATATAAAAAAATTCTAGCTCTATTAAAATTGTCACAGAAATAAAATAATTTTAATATAATAAGTAATAAAAATGAATTATATTCCTTTAATCCAACTAGTAGGGTTTCCACTAACCTAGGATAAAGGCCAATTGTTTTTTACAAATAAGAAAGTATTTTTTTCTCTTACCAGATGAAGAACTTTATACAATGATCAAATTTTATCATTCTACTGATCCCCAACCAGCCTTGATATGATGATTAGTTGTATATTTCTATCCCCACAATCCCTCAATCAATATGGTGATGAAATCCTTTGACCTCCAATCCTATAAAACCATATATCATTATCAAGACAATCAGATCACACTGAAAAAATACAACATATTATTAAGGATCCAACCTAAAAAGGTTTACATAGTAAATAATCTCTATAAATAAATATAAAAGATTAGGAACAACTGGATAATTCTTTATGAATTTACAAAAAATGACAGTGAAAAACAAAATAGGAATGGGAGTTATAACAGCATCAAACATATGTTCTCATCAACTAAGTACTGAGCTTTTAAAATGAATATCTATTTATAGGAAATCCTCCAATGATCATCTTCATCCTACGATGGTTATATTTTATCTGATATTTTATTCATGGACTTTGAAACCTGGCACTTCAATGGTCATATTATAATAGAATGTGAAATGTCATTCTAATAGAAATATTTATAGTGTAAATGGTATTCATTGTTTTTGAAAACAAGGACAGATAACATTAATGACGAATATCAGCAGACGTACATATACAAAGCCATGAAGCAAAATTGTCCAGCAAGAGTTGGTTGTCATCGAAGGGGCCTGAGGCTTCCAGCTGATGGGACGCATTGTTTCCTTCTCTTTTTTGTATAGTAGAAGGTGCAGGAAGTGAAGCCTTGGATAAGTGATTAAATTCTCTTGATGATGAATCCAAATGACTGGATTCTACCGTCGTTGTTTTTAATAGCATCGATAACGGTGAGGCAGTCAGACTCGATGATGATATCAACCCATCCACGTTCCACAGCGAGCATCATACCTCCAGGGATGGAAGAGGCCCCAGCTACTTTAGGTTCCCAAAAGGCATGATGTGATTTATATTTTGAAGCAATGATTTTCCTCAGATGATTATGGGACAAGAAACTGAGAGCAACACACCCATCCTTGGGGAGAGACGCGTCCATGTTAAGATTAAGAATCCCTTCCACTGGGGGATTCCAATGAGGGGGACATGAGAGGTTAACACCTGACATACAGAGTCCTTTGTGTTCCTTCCAGCACTCAATCCATGAGGTGGCCCGTTCAATCCAGAACTGAGAAGGTTTATGAATGTGGTGAAAAACCGCATCGCTACGCCAAACCCAAATGATCTATTCTAGGGCGCAATGAGAACTTGCATTATACAATCAGAGAGAGGACCACCAACGCATCAGAATATCGGGGAGGCCAGAGGCAATGTCCAGTGATTCATCTGAAGTCGGGACCCATTTATTAAAAATTTCCTTAGCTCTAAGGCAGTGAATAATGGCGTGAAAAGGAGTTTCTAGAATATTTGGGCAGAAAGGGGAGGACTCTGCACTAGCCATGTGACGGTAAACTAGTAGGATCATGGTAGGGAGGGTGCTTGTACACACCTGCCACCAAAATTGGCATATTTTTGGGGGGACGTTGAGCTTTTGAAACAATTTTTATGTTCCCTCATCCCGGTAGACAGATTGATTTCCAAGAGTGAGTCTCTAACCAGATCTCACTGTGTAGTCGGATGATATGTCATTGGTCCAGAAAAAATGTTCGGGGACTGCATTTGGGACCTAGGGGATGCTCCGGATAATTATTTGGTCTCTTTCATTAAACCATTCATGTATCTTTTCCATACACCACCCTAGACCCTGGTAAGCAAGGGGCAGATGACAGTGGCGTCTTCATGACTTGGTTGGCCGGGGGATGTAGCCTGCATACCATCCTTATCGATCAACCAGGGATCAGTTAAGATGTTGATAGATGAGTCATTCCAAATCCTCCAGGCCAACACTTTTTCTAGGAGATTCCCCCCCCCAACATTTCTCCAGAGGAAGCTTGGATGGGGGCCATGAGAGGAAACATGGAAGTCAGTGTGGGGAAAGTACTTTGCACGGAGAACCCGTGCATAGAGAGATGATGTATGGTTAATGAGGCACTATCCTTGTTTGGCCAATAGTGCGTCATTGAAGAGAAAAAGATTCCGGAATCACATCCCTCCCTCCGACTTGGTTTTGTAGAGTTTCTCTTAGGCCATACAGTGGGGTCAATTCCTTCCATCATTTGTCCCCCCACTAGAAGTTGACAGTACATGAATGGATCTGATTGATGATGGCCTCCAGGAGATTAAACATGGACATAAAATATCTGGGGATAAACTGGATGATAGATTTAATGAGGGATTCATTGCCTGCTTTGGAGAATTTTTTTGGGGTCCAACCATTTTTTTCTCAATCTTGTCCACTAGAGATGCAATGATTTATTTTTTGGACCGGACAATCACTGTGGGTAGCTCAAGATACATCTGGTGTTTATCAACCATATGGATTCCTGCTGATGCACAATTTTCATCTCTCTTAAATAGAGTCACCCCTGCGCTGAAGTAGATTTCTGATTTTCTGTGATTGATAGAATTTCCAGATTCCCTATCATACTGCTGGATTGCATGGTTGATCACCAAAAATTCATTTATAGTTGCTCTGGAGAAAAGGATGTAGTCGTCGATGAAGAAGAGATGCGACACTGGTGGGCTTTCACGGTAGACCTTTTCCCCATGAATAGAATTACAGGATGCAGCCCTAGAAATAAGGTTAGAAAAAACAACAGCCACCAAGATAAAGAGAAATTGGGAGAGGGGATCACCCTGGAACATGCCTCAGGTTGGGGAAAATCTTCGGGTGAGATCCCCATTGACCTTGATTCTAAAGGAGATGGTCGAGATGCAGTGCATGACTATATCTGTCCATTTAGTGAAAAAACCAATTTTCAGCATCACGACTCTAAGGAAATGCCATTCCACTTTATCATAGGCTTTGGTCATATCCAGTTTCTTGTCCATGGTTCCTCTTTTCGTGGTGGATTATGTTTTCATAGAGTGGAACACTTCATGGGCCATAATTGCATTATCTGTGATCAGTCTCCTGGCCACGAAGGTGCTCTGGATTTCGTAGATAATATCAGGAAGCCAAGGGCTCAGCCGATTGACAAGGATCCTTGAGAATATATTATAAGAGACATTGCAGAGGCTGATAGGTCTAAAATCATGGATCGCCAGGGGTTTCATGATTTGGGGAATGAGGACGAGGACAGTTTCGTTGATGGCAGAGATGCTTGTATTCCCCGCCCAGATATTTTTTTATCATTTTGCGGATGTTGGGACCGATGATGTCCCAGTATTGTTTAAAAAATAGGGCATGGAATCCATCCGGTCCCAGGGCCTTAGTGGGGTGGATATGTTTCAGAGCCAGGTGTATCTTTTCATTCTCCACATCTTTGGTAATATGTCGATTGATCTCTTCAGTGATCACAAGTATTATGCATTCTTCCACCTCAACAAACATGAAAGGAGTTCCTATAGAGAAAAGGTTCTTGAAATTGCATGTTAAGGCTTCATGAATTACAATGGTGTCAGAAACCTTTCTACCATCAGGTTGTGAGATACACTTGGTAGAATGTTTCTAGAACCTAGGTGAAGCTTTCTGGCGAAAATACCTTGCATTATAGTCCCCTTCTTTAATGTGAATGTCATGTGCCTGCATAGCAAAGAAGATTTCCTTAACATGCAGGGCCACGTCCAGCTCTCTTTGAGTGGAACAAATTCTAGCGATATTTCAATTGGATGGGGGTTGTCTGAGTAGGTTGTGCAGTCTCTTTTCAAGGACATCACAATGCCTATCAGGGGGGAGGAATTTCTTGTGGCTCCAAGATCTCAGATCGGATGTTGTCTGTTGGACATTGACGCCAACATCATAATGAGAACTCTTCCAGCTTGATTCTATCACCTCTTCACATTCCTAGTCTTTTGACTAGAAGCTCACGAATATGAAGGTTCTGCTGGATTTACAGTTATTTTCGACTTGAGTGTAGTCATTGAAAACTGTGCAGTGGCCCGAAAAGTGGAGCGTCATGTGGCCAATGTGGAACATGCTGAAGAGATTAATCCAATCAGTTTAGCCCAAAAATTTGTCAAGTCGCTCGGTGATGTGGGTACCATCTGTATTACCTCTGAACCATGTGACGAGATTACACGTGTATCCCAGATCGACCAGGTCCCCCCTAGAATCCACATCCTTAAAATTTGACATCGGCGCATAGGGTCGGACAATTCCACCCCATTTTTTCAGGAGGAACATAATATCATTGAAGTTCCCTCCGAAGAGAATATGGATAGATAGATCATGACACAGTTTGCATAGTAGATCCCATGATTTCCCCTTCTCAGTATGGGGCGGCCAGCCATAGAACCACATAAAAGTCTAAGGCGGGGTGTGGTCCGCCTGAATGGTTGCAGCCACATGGTGCGAGGAGAAGGACAATATCTTGACATCGATATTTTCCTTCCATAAGAGACAGAGTCCCCCAGAAATTCATTGTTTGGAGACCGGGATGTAGCCTTGGAAGCTGCATTTCAGAGCAATGCCAGTGGTGTCCTTGTTTTCCAGTATGGTTTCAGACATGAAAAACATATCGGGGCGACTTTGGGAACCATTGTACTAGAGCATGCGAATTGTTCATGGGTTGCCAAGCCCACGACTGTTCCAGCACCATACAATCATTTATCTTGGAAGGGATGGGTCTCACCCACCTCCACCTTTGAGCTCTCCAAACATGATTTTCCACACATTGTTTTTCATATTTTTGGGGAATTCCTAATGACTGGTTTTTGTAAATTTGTCGTTTCAGTTCCCCAGGTTTTGGGTCATCCATTTTACTATCTTTTAATCATGTTTCACCCTTTTTAAGGTTCGATGGGTGATTGGGCCAGGTGGTGTGTTTCCTGTCATCCCGTATTCACCCTGTAGAAGGATGTCTGACTCGGTCCCTTCTGGATCAGGGTCGGGATCCGGTGGTTCAAAGTGCATCTACTTTGGCTTCGAGCTTTTTTATGGTGGGTCTTTTGGTGTCTTCATCAGCTCTATAAATGTTGGGATAGTTCCCTTAAGGTATTTAGGGTATATTCCAGTTTATATCTGAGTGGTTGGGCCATCTTTAGGGATTTTTGGTGGTCAGATTATAAATACTTTTTCATGAATAGTTTCCGCCCGTCTGGTATGGGCCCATGTGAGACGGTCACAGTCCTTTTGTTTCACTGTCTCAGGGCTGAAGTCGTATCTAGTTGATTTGGCATGGATCCATGGGCCATATTGAAGGATGAGAATACCTGATTCATTCCTTTTCTTTGAGACACACGCTCTTTCTAGAGGATCTAGTCGTCCACATATGAAACAGAATATTGGGAGTTTCTCAAACTCAAATGATATCAAGATGTTGGTGTCATAAAAATTCAATAACATGTCCCTCACCAGTGGATCTGATACTTCCATTTTGGCCTTAATTCGAACCTCGGGCCCCCATTAGATAGGGTCTGAGCAGTACCAATCTATGAATTAGCCAATGTTGTTCCATATTTCTCTCATAACTTGTTCCATTCATTCATGAAATGGGATTCCTTTGATACATATCTATAAGGGGGACTGGGTGATATTAATGTGTGTATATCGCCCCCCCCTGTATTCTTCTATGAGGAGGAGTTGGTCGTATATGGACCACATTCTACCTCTCATAATTTTATATCTATCCCTCTCATTGAAGAACTCAAAAACAATGTGGTTATTCCCCGCTTCCCGAATAGCTACACCAGCTTCCAGTTTCCATATGTTCTGGAGGGTGTTTTTGAGGGCCCCCCGATTAACTGAAATATTCTCCACGAACATTCCGACCACAAGAAGAGACATGCATTTTTTCAATAGTGTATCTTCATTTTACTGGGCCTCAATTGTTTCTTTCTCTCTGTCCATCAGGGACATCTTCTTCCATTGGTTCAGTAAATCCACCTCCATGGATCAGTGCTTGTTGGTTGGGAAAGATTTCCTAGCAAAATGCCAGGCGATTTTCACTTCATGGGATAGCTAGCGGTGGTCAGGTTGCCTCAGCAAGCCGGGCATTGCGGAAAATTTCACCCTCAATTATGAGAGATCACAGCCATGATTCACGGACCCTGTCAAAACAGGGAAAAATCAAGGCCCGACCCAGTTCAAAATACCTAGTGTCCAGGCCCGGTCTAATCAAAGGGACCTTGTACTGGAAACCCCCCTTAGCGTCCTCTATCCGCGACTAGCCCTGCACAATCAATTCCTTCACGAGGTGGCTTCGCAGTCTGCGGTCAGGACTACCGCGGCCTCCCTCACTCCCAGAATGATCTCATCGCGAAGCTCTCCAGCGTTCACGGGACGGCTCAACACGATGGGCTCTTCGTGATATTTCTTCGTGGCTGGATCATCACAGCTGATTCTTCGTGTGTCAAACAAAATGTGGCGGATTCTTCGTAAACCAAGATTCTTTGCAGTGGCTTCTTTGTGAGTCATCACCCTGCATGGATGAAAGTGCACCTGAAATCTCGTGAACAAAACCCAGTGCGGATAAAAAATCACGCGAATACCGCCCTACACAAACAACAGTTGTGCTCTCAAGAACATCACGGGCAAAAGTGGATCCAAAATTCTTCATGGACCTCGATCGGCATGGGATGAGACCTCCCATAGCCCTTACCCAGCGCGGTCACTCACTCCGAGCTCCCAGTCCTTCATGACCATAGGTGCCTCGGCTATTGACCTCCCTGCTCGACACGTCACGAGCCACAGATGGTACAAGGAACACCCCAAAAACCAACAGGAATCCAGGGGAGAGAAAATAGGACCCCGCGATGTTTCAACCTTGAGACAGAACCCAGATCTGCCTTAGGAGCCTTGAGATCCAAGGAAGTTCAGCAAACTCAGGGAACACCGTAGATCTAAAGCTCCAACGCGGATGTAGATGAGGAAAACACTACAACCGCAGAAAACACCACCAATAATAAGCCAGAGGAGGAGAAACTAGGGGGAAAACTCGAAAGAAACATCGCCGTAGAACCAGAACTCTGATGAAAGAGATGTCGGCCCCAGGAAAACCATAAGAGGGTAACTTTTAACCACAATGAGAGAATTTAAATGCTATTATGTTACAATAAAATATGTTTTTTGCTATTTAGAATTTAACCTTTATTAAATCTGATGGATTTCCTTAAAAAAATTAATTACAATTTTCATTATGAGTCTGATTTTGATTATACTACTTCTGATGTAAAATCAAATTCAAAAAAAATTCAATACGAATACAATATATAATGTCATTAAAACAATTTGATATGTTGAATCTGATCATTACCATATCTATGCTTATTGTGATAATTGTAATGAATAAATTGTGTTTATATTACTGAATACATTAAATATAGTACTATGTTTGGTAAAATTTATATTTTTCTATAAAAATATTACTAAAATACTTTAGACATTAAAGTGTTAGTAATTAATTATTTAAGAAAGAGTTAGTGATTTCTAAAACAAAAGGAATGTTAAAGTCAAAAAGTGAGTTTTGACCTGACAAGATTTAATATATATATATATATATGAAATTTATGACATAATTGTACTATTAAATTTATAATATCAGATATATCATATTACATTCTAATTTTCATATAAAGAATAATGTCACTCAAGCGTATGTATGGACTAGCACCTCCACGTAGTGATGTGATACATTTTTTATTTTATATTGAAATTCATGGTGTTAAAGTCACATTTTATGAAAATATATGATTTATATGATATCATAATGATTCTACAAAGGTAAAACATTATTTATTTTTATTTCATTCCACCTATAGAATAAATGAAAACATCATTCCTTTGTATGTACAGCCTACCATCTCTAAGAATGATGTAACTAATTTTTAAATCATGATATTTTATGGAATATTATAAATACATATATAAGGAATATATATTATATTTATATGATGATTAAAATTTTCTATATGATTTAACCCTGATCAAATTACAAGGACCAAAACTTCCACAGAAAAACATACATGAAAAACGAATCAGTTATTACCCAAAAAAATTGATTTTAGAAAATAGTAGTTAATAAACAATGATACAATGATTTAAGAAAACTGTTTATGGTTTCATATATAGGAATATAATTATATTATATTTTTATAATAAATATATATTTTATATACACAAGGTTTGAACACGTTTAAATGAAATCAGTTCATAGGTAAGGGGTTTTCATCTCACTTTTACTTCAGTGAGACTATACCATATACAAAATGTTTTTATTTTTAGTAGTGTATATACTAATTATTTGATATTTTTTATCATGAAAATATTTTAATTCAAGGAACATAATGATTCATATTATATCATGGGTGATTTGATACCAATGTTTCAATAGTTTATTTTGTAATCAATTCATTTATGCAGGTTGTTTTTTATTAATCTTCTAATGATGAAATCATATGATCTATCCCTCCTAAAACTCATTAATTTTAATCAAATATTTTTTTCCATGAATATTAAAATTAATAGTACCATTTTTATACATGAATTCGATCTGCCATCATGCTTGTATTTATGTGGTTTTTCACTTTTCCGTAAAAGTGTTTGTTAATAAAAAGTTAATTTTCAGTCAGTCCTCTATTTGGTACTTAAACTGATTGACATATTTTTTTTTTTGAAAAGATGACATTATTTCTCTCTTCGATAAAAAATTCCTTTTCTATTCCAAATACATGTTTTAAAAAAATATATTCACACCTTTCATAACAAATATAAATATGATCTCTTAAATTCAATTTTACGCACTTTTGAATTTTTGAAAAATATTTCAAAGGGAATCTACTTGTAATTTTCTGAATAAGTTACTTTTTACCTTTTTACAAATATGATAAATGTATGTTGTTTAAAATGAAAATACAGAATTAGCCACTATCCTAACTATCATTACCCCATCACTAAAATGTGTACCCCTCCTAGATCATCAATGAGAGAAGAGAGATAATGAAACCCGTTTTCCACCTCTAGTTGGCCTCGGGATGGTGACTACCACTGAGGGTATTTGTAAACACAAAGATGGGAGGGATTACCCTATAATAGAACACATGAAAAAGAGAGAGATAAAATAGAAATAAACAAAATCTTTCTCAGACTGCCAAGTTAAAGGAACCCAAGTGAACATATGTACTTTCATGAAATAACTATTCAATATAAAGGAAAAACTTCAAGTACCGAATGAAAGTAAAACGAGTGTGACTATGAAGCCCGAACATCTCATGAAAAACCCCAAGATAGGAGTAACCATCCTGATCTCCAACCATCTCCAAGTGACCTAGAAAATAGTTTATATAATATAGGGTGAGTATAACAGTATACTTAGTAGGATCCTCCCAGGTTCCTCTCAATCAAAAGTAATAAAATCATGCAAAATCGTAGTGAGAAAATTTTGAAACTAACTAGTCACCTGAAAATGAATACTAAGTTCCCAACCTTACCATGAATTTACTCACCAAGTATCTCATACAAGAGTATATAATATAATAAATGATATTAAGGGTACCCCACTACCACTTCCACACTAGTTAACCACTTTTCCCCAACGTCGCATGTCTTGAGAATCTCTCTCCAAAAATACTAGCCCAAATACACCTAGGCGAAGCACAAAAACATAAACCTCTTATATGTCACAAACACATCCACATAACCAAAAGAAAAAAGGTAGTTTCTAGGATCCACCACATCCCGTAAAACGTGTATCAAACCTCAGGTATTATACGTCAATCCTAATATCCCATATTCCGTGTAAGGATCCTCACGCCACAACAGCCTATCCATGTCACACATATAGTAGTCTATCAGAAACTATTTCCAAAATATATGTGTCTGAAAGAACCACAATACATTACATCCCTCTAGACACATATATGGGGAAAACGTACCACCGTGCATACCAGCACTAGTAACTAACAAGACAAGAGAGTGGGGTAAAAGGGGGTAGTCAGCCATCAATCCTCCCAGCAGGATGTTGTGCAAAACACCCCCAAGGGTCAAAATACTTTAGGTTTTAGTCTCCCTAACTGACAAGGTGTAGTAGCATATAGAAAAACAAAATTACATGAGCAGTCCAATCATTTAAAGAGCTACATTAAGTTACTTATTCCTTTTTATAAGTTAAACTTCATGTTATTTAATTATTTAACCATTAATTAATCATAGTCAATTCCACTATACATTCCATTATCATTCCAACAAAGATCCATGCCCCCCAGGAATGACCAGACCTAGTCTATGGCTTCTTAGAAATAAAACCCCATCATTGCATAAAAGAAAGCTCCAAACCCCATGGGTTAAACATTAATT
Organism: Viscum album; assembly: GCA_963277665.1. NCBI lineage: Eukaryota > Viridiplantae > Streptophyta > Magnoliopsida > Santalales > Viscaceae > Viscum > Viscum album. The sequence goes on from OY728125.1 coordinate 94,634,441, forward strand.
CATTTATTAAAAACGTTACAACTCTTCATATGTCCATATTTCCAAGCATTCTAGGAAAACATCCAAAGATACCAAACATAAGGGGATCAACATAGTTAGTAGATGAACTACCCGTCATGTCTTTAACACCTATAGATGGATTGTATACCCATCCATTCTTGAGAATCTTAACACAGAAAGCATGTGGCATACCCCATTTGTCCTTGCCTCTTATGGAAGGAGGGTAAGAAAGACCATCATCCTCATGCAGTAGGGAGAGTAAAGACACTAAACAAACAAAATATTAAATAGGCATCTAACTTTCATATTAATGGGTAGGACTAGCGTCAACCCATTCGATCACCTCTGGTGTACACCCCGACACCCATATGCATAAACGGATGCATCTCGTCACTCTAGGAATTAACTGATTTTGCAACCACTAGACCTTCCTACACCCAAATACCACAAAAAACATTGTGGATCAGCCATCCTAGTCTCACATCACATCACATGTAGAAGGAAACAAACAAACATATAAACTGGTATCTTGGACCTAAACAAGGAATCTGGACCTCACACCATGAGATCTCATGGCTCCAGAGCACAAGGCACTCGTCCTTACAATAAAACAAGAAGATAGAGCCCCCAAAAGTCAATATATTTAATATACAACCAATTATATATTCCATCATCAATTAACTGATTCAATTAAACATTCATAACTACATCCACTTGATTATCATAAAATCAAAAAAACAAAAATTAGATTCATTAGCAGCCTCTCTAATCTTTTAGCCAAAAAATTTACAATTAATCATGGATTCAAGTTCATTACAAATTTCCATCAAGGGAAACCAGGTAAAGAAATAAAGGAATGGATATCACACTATCTATAAAAATAATAAGTAATCCATAGTCACTGTGTAAAGAAACAACATCACTAGGTGGTCAATACCAATTCATTAATATGAATCAATTAGTTATTATTAAAATTTCATTATGATCCAATCAGATATATCATGATAACTATAATATTTAATGTAAATAAAATATAGTGGCAACCAATCCCCTACCTCAAAATTATTCTGACTTTCTTTTCATGAAAATGACCAACACAGCGGATCTTGGTAACCTCTCCTACAATGACTGCATCCACCCAAGGACATCGTGGCATCACTGTACCAACCAACAACCAAGAAAGCTCCATTAGAAACTTGGAGATCACATGAAATCACATGGAAAGGATAAATGAGATATAAAATATCGATGAACCTAAATGAACGGAGGTATAACATACCTCATATCGAAGATGGATCGACACTTCATCTTTTCACCAAAATAGGGGGTGTGCATGAACTAAGAAAAATTAAAAGGGGAACATTGTCAAAGTATAAAACAAAATGAATGAATCATATGGGATAAATAACATTGAGCATCCAATAAAAAGGAAATTTAAGAAGGATGAACAGGGGATGATGTTATCTCAACCTTTTTAAAATCTCAATAGAGTAGCTATTTATATATGGTTTAGATTTTCCATTAAAGAAGGATCTGGTCAAGATTATGTGTTTGGACCGAGTATAGGAACATGGACCATTAAGAATATTTTTATTGTAGTTATCATATTTCAATGAGTAGTAAAATTATTAAAACCAGGCCTTGAATGCATTTTACGTCAATTTTAACATTAATGGAGAAAACCTATAGGAAACTAGAAACATTTTTCGTGACTCCCCATTGGATGAGTCACCATTGGATGAGTCTCCATCAGATGACTCACAATTGGATGAGTCATCAATGGATGAGTCACCATTGGATGACCCACTATTTGATGAGTCACCATTGCATGATACATCGTTGTATGAGTCACTATTGGAAGATTCACCATTGGATGAGTCACCATTGGATGACTCACTGTTGGATGTGTTGTCATTGGATGAGTCACCATTAGACGAGTGATCATTCGGTGAGCTACCATTCTATGAGTCAATGTTCGGTGAGCTACCATTTGGTGAGCTACCAGTCGGCGATCTACCATTCAATGAGAAACCATTTTTGAGTCACCATTCCGAGTCACCATTCCGACTCATCAATGAAATGAGATACCATTGGAAAACTGGAAATTTGGAAAACTCTTAAAATGAATCACCTTGACCTCCTAGAATAGCTCAAGCACTAGATTTGAACAATGAAATGGAAAGAATAGGCCAGGTCCATTACATAAGATAGCTATCAAACTATTCTCTCCCATGAGAATCAAACACCATTCGAGAGAGGAAATTGAAAAAAAGGGTTCCAAATAACCTCCCTGTGAGATACCTCTCAAATATCTTTCCACCACTGAATCTCAATTACTTCACCCATGAACAAGGTGAATGAACATGACAACCAAAACTTGATTCTAAACACTCTCTCGGAGGAGATACCTCTTAAAAGAGATCAATCCCCAAAAAGAAACAAGAGAAAGACATATCATAAATGGATTGGGGTCAACAGCCACAACAAACAACAATACAAGAGAAGAGATAAACATCAAAATCTCTTAGGGTACTGAGCATGTATCTATGACACACATTCCTAGGTACTCTCCTCTAGGACACCATTTTTCCACAAAACACAAACTAAGGGTACATCATGCTCGCACAACAACTTGTCCTCGAAGTTCGAGATCTTTACGGGATTCTCCTCAAAGGTCGCATCATCGCCAACAACAATCTCACCCAAATAGATGATGTGAGAGTCAACATGAACATATCCATGGAGGTATGAAACCCGAAAAACATTGTGTATCTAGCTCATCTACAGGGTAACTACAACCCAATATACCACGACTCGGACATGAGCCAACTCCTTGAAAGGCCCAACAAACTGAGGTGAAAGCCTACTCCAATGACCAAACCCTCACTACCCATGATGGGGTTTCACCTATAGAAACACCTGATCCCTAACATCAAACTATAGATGTCTACTCCTATAATCATAACAGGACTTCTCAGGATATTTTGATTCCATCAACCACTCACGAATCCCCTAAACCATATATGTCATACTTCGTACCCGTTCCTAGAAAATTAATTATAGACTCTCCAGCCCCAATCTAGAATAATAGAGTATGGAATGTTCGGATATAAAATGCTTCAAATGGTACCATATCAATGATTGAGTAGAAACTATTGTTGTAAAAGAACATTGCCAAGGGAAAGTGTCTCATCCATGAAGCTCCAAAATACAGGACACAAGAGTGAAACATTTCTTCAAGTATTTGGATGGTCCATCTTGTCTAACCATCTGTCAATTGATGAAAAGTGGTATTAAGGCATAGCTGAGAACCAAAATCATGTCAGAGACCTCTCTGCTCTATAGAGGTAAAATGAGTATCTCGATTGGAAATGATCATCCCCAGTACTCTATGGATTCTTACCACCTCCTCAATATATTTTCATGAAAAAACCTCTACCGATTTTGACTCTTTGATTGTTATGAGGTGGGATGATTTCTTAAAATTATCCACTACCACCCATATAGAGTCATAACTTCCCTGAGCTCGAGGTAAAATAGTAAAAAGGTCTATCAAGTTGTCCACTCACATCAATAAAGGAACATCTAACGGCTGGACAAAACCACTGGGAACATAGTGCTCATCCTTTATATTGTGGAAGACTAGACATTGTGACACAAACTCTACAACTGCACACTTCAACCTAGGAAACCAAAACAAACCTCCCAATGATCATTAAATAATTGTCATGAAGGTATGTACTTCTAAGGGTGAACTATAGATATCTCTTTGAAACATATGACATGATTTCAAAGGAATAAAAATCCTTCCCTAAAACAACACTCAGTGTTGTTCTTCCTTGGACCAAACATCAAGGGTCTCTCTATATAAAACTCGGTCTCTCTTCACCTACACCTCAAGATCCCCCAACTAGGAATCTTTTACCAGATACACTAGAGATAACTACATCGTCATATGAAAGAGACAACTTCTACCCCCAATATCTCCCAAATATAGAAGTAATGATAAAAGTTCTTCCATAACTCTCTAGGAAACAATTGATTCACATACTGCATCACTACACGAATTCCTACTCAGCACATTGGGTATAACATTCCCCTTTCTAGATGTATACAAAATTTCAATTTTGTAATCCTATAAGAACTCAATCCGCTAATCTTAACACAAGTTCAAGTCACACTCATATAAAAGTTACCTTAGGATCTTATTCTCAATAAATACCACAAAATTCTCTTCGAGGATGTAATATCTCTATAAATTCTGGGAAAACAACGCAACAACCAAGTCATGATCATGGGAGGAATAGTTATGTTTTTGGGGATGAGAATTTTGAGGCCCATTAGAAATGAATGATCTTGGATGCATCAGAAACAATCGTCACACCAAACGTGATGCATCACAGAAAACCTCAAACGGAACTCCATATACTGCCAAAAAAAGAACCGAAGCACTGACCAACTTCTCCTTCAAACACATGAAAGTTGTCTGATAGTAATCTGTCCATACAAATTCCTTATCCTTTCTAATCATCATTTTCAGAGGATTCACAAACCAATAGAAATTAATTACAAACCGCCTATAATAGCCTACAAGACCATGTAATCTTTGAACCTATACCACTATTATGGAGGCTTACTAAGACACAAATAATTTTATATTTAATGAATCCATGGATACTCCCTACTAGAATACAACATTTCCAATAAATGGACTTCTTGAGCCCAAATATCACACTAGGCTAAATTCCCAAATAGATTCTCATGATAGGGAACTCCCAAAACAGCAAGCATATTCCATGTATTCTCCTCCTTAGATGTAGAGTACACAATGATGCCATTGATGATAACCACCATAAAATTATCCAAGAACTCATGAAACACAAAATTCATTAACCATGTGGACATAACTAGATAATTGTTTCCATTGAAATCATCACAATGAACTCAAGATGCCCGTGTTGACAACAAGAAGCTTTCTTTGGGAAACCATCATCATTCACATTCATCTGATGATATACTGACAACAAATCGATCATTAAGAACCAACATTCACCCTCCAGTTGATCGAAAAAATCATTAATCTATGGAAGAGGATAGTGTTTCTTCACTTTCACATTGTTTAAGTGATGATAATTGACACAAGACTAAAAACTGTAATCATCCTTCATCACAAACTAAACTGGTGCACCCATAGTTTCACACCGGGTCGAAAAAAACCACACTGTATCAAACCATTTATCAGTATACACATCTCTCGCAGCTCATAAGGTGGCATCTCATATGGGTACATCGATATAGGTGACACACTTGGTTTTAGTATGATCCTGAAATCAGTCACCCATCGGTGGGGTAATTCTACAACTGCTTCTTGTATGACATCATGGTACTCTTTCGTGACCCTGAGAAATGCTGACTACTGAACCTATGATGAAGTCAACATAAGTTTAGCCATCAAGTATTACAAGGATAGAACATTTTTCAGACCCATCCAAGCATCCCGATTTCTAAAAAACACCACTGGCTCTCTACCATCATTGAAGAACACCACCTACCTGTAAAAGTAATCCACAATAGCCTTTACTAAATAAAAACAATCAATTCTAAGTATGAAATAATATGGTTGTATTTGTAATCATATGAAATCTTCCCAAGATATATTCTACCCCAGCACCAGCTCATTGTCTATACATACTTCCGACAAGTCAGCTTGACCACCAACTGGCATAGTCAATGCCAAAAGCACTAGAAGCATCTCTACCTCATATCCAAAGGCATGGACACAGGTATGTGAAATGAAGGAGTTTTTCAATCATGTGTCTAATAAGGCATGAACTCAAGTAGAAAATAAGAAAATGGTACCTTGAACAATGTCAATCTCACCTATTAATGGAAATGATAATGCATGAAGGTGGATGTGACCGGCTTCAAGGCCTCTTTGACCCTACTAATGATCACCTACACGACTATATTCTACTCTCCGTTGATAGAAATATTTTCTAACCACCTTCTTCTACCTTGGCTGGAACTACCTTAATAGAAGAACCTAGATCGGACCACCATGAACATGCTGAGTGGGAAAAAACCTTGGGAACTCATGTAGCTAACTACCTCGACATCCACAAGATAAATAAGCGCATGACTCCATAGTAGAAGCCTGAGAGCCACTGTCCCTATAGAAATAAGACATTGAGGGCTGGGACCTACCCCTGGCCAAATGGAAACTCTTATTCCCTAAAAAATTGGAACCCTAGAACACAACTCTAAATCATGAGGATTATGGATGACTCCCCTCTCAGGACAATTTGGTTCTGAATAACATCCTCTCAATGACCTCATACCATTCCAACACCTTCAGGTATGACTTCAGAATAAACGGGGAGACATATAATTGGATCTATAGATGCAAAGCCTCTTCAAAATGACTCATCGTAGCCTCATAATTTGGAATCATATCCAAATAATATCGCAAAGGTTCTTGAAACAGATCTTGAACTCTCGCACACCGGAGCTCCTCTACCAAAGGGTAAGTAGATCCTGGAAATTGGATGCCCTCATGGTCGAAGAAATAAACTCATATATGAACTACTCTCAGAACATCTCCCATGATACTTCTAACTCCATGCAATATATAAGGAACAAGAACCACCATTTCCTCACCGAAATGTCACAACCAATGACACACAATGCTCCTTCCAATCATGAATCAAACTGAAGGATATATGAACCTCATCCAACCATTCTTCCATGACTGAATCTGAAACATATCCCTCATAATTCTGAAAACTATGGTGTGGAAATTCATAGAGTGCCCTTCACTAAGTGTCGACATTGTCAACCAATACTCAATAGCAATCTACTGGCACAGCCTGGTGGACATCTTTTGTGCAAACCTGATGAGGACATAAACCTAGAGCCATACCTAAAAAATGAAAAATAGTTAGAGATGTTAAACCAAGAATATTTATGACATTAACCTTTATTAAACATTTTCTCCTATTAATTTTATGTTAGCTAATCCCAAGGTCTTCCAATTAAAACACAGGCACAATGAATAATGATGCATGATTCTTTCATGGTCTCTTGCCTAAAACAAGTATCACCTCATTTACTTTCCACCATAAGTTTGCTATTTTGTGCATCAAATCATAGAGTACCTAAATACCTATGTCATATCCATCCTACCGTGTTTATAAATCTTTCTACATGGAGCTGGCACAATATCCCTACAAAACCTAGCTACCACACCTAAGCCTAACTTCAAACTCTATCATATCCTTTTAATTGAACTTTAATACCACTCGGGCATGACCCCCTCCTCAAAAATAGTACCCCATCAGGTCCGAAATTGGGATAAGAGAGTTAGACTCCATAGTCCAGACTTCAGTAGGCCCCAGGTTGGAGACTAGCACCGACGGTATAGTAAACACACAAAGTAGAGGCATTACCCACTATGAGAACAATGCGATAGAGATAGATAAGATAGAAACCAACCAACACAATATTAGACCACAATGTATAATAAACCTTTGTGAAAATATGTAATTTCATTCAATTAAAATTGTAACTAAACGGGAATAATAAATGTACCAAAAAAACTAAAATTGTAGTGACCATGAAGCTTGAAAAAGTCTTGCAAAAACCAGAGCTAGTAGTAACCAGCCTAATCTCAAACCATCTCTAAGAGACCTAAAAAAATAGTTTATATAACACAGGGTGACTATTACAGTATACTCAATAGGATCCTACCAGTTGTGTAGACCAATCCATCATCAACAAGATAAACATGGAAACACATGGCATACCCCATGCGTCTTCAACTATTTTGGATGGAGGGTAAGAAAGATCATCTGCCTCAAGATGTGGGGAGAGTAAATCCGATAAAAATTTATTTTTAACAAGAAAAAAACATTCATATCAATGGGTAATCCCAGCTTCCACTACTGGAAATGCTGTTTTTCCCAACGGGTTTTTACCAACGGTTTGCTAAAACTGTTGGCCTTGAAGGACTAATAAGGCCTTTCCCAAAGGTTCATTGAAACCATTGGGAAAAGCCACCCCTTTGCCAATGGTTTGAGGAAACCGTTGGTAAAGGGGTGTGGTAAACACCTTTTGCCAATGGTTCCAGAGAACCGTTGGAAAAGGGTCACCCCTTTGCCAACGGTTTCCTCAAACTGTTGGAAAAGAGGTCCTTAACATCTCTTTCCCAACGGTTCTTTAAAACCGTTGGGAATTATTTCCCCCAAATCCTGCTCTCGCCCATTCGCACAGAACCTAATTTCATCCTCTCCATCCGCTCCACCGCTCTCCTCTGGCCAAATCCCATATCCGAAGAGGTGAAATCATGTATCTTTTCATTTATACACATATACTTCCTTATTTTTATTGTTATTGCTTTAGTATTTTAGTTTTAAGTTATCAATCCACCTCCACCTCTCTGCTGCTCTCCAAATCCCCCATCCGAATAGGTGAAAACCCAATTGAATCATCTCAAATCAAGTAAATTTTTCTTTATACACATATGGTACCTTGTTTTTATTGTTATTTATCTAATATTATAGTTTTAAGTTTGGATTTGGATTTGATTTCACCGTGTAAAATAGGGAAATGAATAAATATTTTGTTAATTAATTAGTTTCCCCTGGAATATCAGTTGTGTTATAATGTCCATGCTAAATAAAGGGGTAATGTAATAAAAGACCTTGAATAAATAAATTGTGGAAGTTGGGGTATGCTGCCTCTATGAGAGGTTTTTTGTTGTGTTTCATTGTATGTTGTAGGCTGTTTTATGGGGATTGAGGTGACCAGTTGGGCTTTGTGATATGTGGGGTTGTAATGTGATTGTTAGTGGGAATGGATGTGTCATGTGAAGTTGTATGATAGTGATGATGTGTGGTGGTGTTGTGTCGTGTGGAGGTGTTGTGTGATGAAGTTGTGGTGTATAATGTGGTGATGTGGTTTTGGTTGTGCGGTGGTTTGTGATGTGCAATATTTTTATTGTGATATGTGGTTGTTTTGGTGAGATGGTTGGTCGATGTAACATGGTGTCGATGGTTATTGTGAGATGGTGAGTTGTTGTGTGGTGGTTTTATTAGTTTCCTGGTTATCTATGGAATAAATTATGTTGTTAAAACAAAAAAACAAGATATTAAATAAATGAGATGGAATAGAAATGGATGTGTGGTAAATGGATTTAATTAATTTAACATTAAATGAATGGACAATGTAAGTGTGAATGAAGTGGCTTATAAATGAATGTGAGAAATGCTATGCGTCTTGTGTGGTGGTGGTGTGGTTTATGTGTTTTATGGTAGTAGTGAAGTGTGTGATTATGTAGTTAATGTGAACCCATAGGTTGAGTATTTTGTGCTATCTATATATCATGTATTTTTATGTTATTTCTACACATTCCAAGGGGGTGGTATGTCTAGGTGGTGGTGGTGGGGTTGCAGGGGAGGGGGGTGTGGGCTGTTTGGGAGTGTGGGCAGGGCTATCTAGGGGGGTACGGGGTGTCCAGGGGGGTACGGGGGTGGTCGGGCTGTCCACAAGGGTGGATAGGCTGTCCAAGGGGGTGGTCGGGCTGTCAAGGAGGGGTGGGCGGGCTGTCTAGGGGGGGTGGGCTGATGGAGAAGGAGCTCAAGCTTCAAGGATGGAAATGGATCACAAGAGGCCTTGGAGATTTGTCGTTAGAGCGTCAAGACATCAAAATATCATTAGGTTATGTTCCTGGCATCCATGGTTTCTTATTTATAAGAGAAATACCCATAAACACTTCAATATGGCCGTTGGAGGGCTTCCGGAGCCGTTGGGGGTCAAAAGTACAAGTCTGGTCAAAGCCCAAAGGTAGTTTGACTGGGCACACCGGCTGGCCGGTGGTGTCTCACCAGCTGGCCGGTGGACCACCGGCTGGGCGGTGTAGATCTCCCGGCTGGCCGGTGGCACCAGGCAGTGGGCAAGTCTACTGCCTGGGTCCTCCGGCTGGCCGGTGGGTATGAACCGGTTGGCCGGTGCCATACCGGCTGGCCGGTGCTCTAACACCGGCTGACCGATGGCTCTGGCAGAATGCAATGCTTCTGCTAGAGACCACCGGCCAGCCGGTGGACTCAGAGAGAAGGGGTGTCGAAGGGGGTGGGTGGGCTGTCCACGGGGGTGGTTGGGCTGTCTAGGGGGCAGGGGGTGTCCACGGGGGTGGGTGGGTTGTCCACGGGGGTGGGCGGGGCTGTCCACGAGGGTACCCTACTAATATGGTTATGGGATGAGGCATGCTCTGATTTGATAACACATTAAGTTCTTGTTGGTTTTACATTTTTTCAATAACACATTAGTATGTTTTTTTCACATGTCTAGTTGATACCATGATTATTTTCATCTTTATCGTTTACTTAAATGTATTTTCTATTAAAGTTCAATCCTATTGAATTGTTTATGACAAAATGACTTATATGAATTTTTTTACAGAATAGACAGAAGTTGGATGTATGAAACCGATCGTATCTCATGCGATTTTCAAAACAATTTGGAGAGCTTTATAGATTTTGCATTTCACAATGCTTCAGATAGTGGTCGCATACACTGCCCATGTTCCAATTGTGTTGGTAGACCTTGGTTGAGTTGTGAAGAAGTCAGCTACCACATAACCAAAAATGGTTTTCAAGCAAACTATTTTGTGTGGTATCACAATGGGGAGAAAATGAAATCTCAAATTGGTGATGATCGAAATGAAAGGACTGGAATGGAGAATTTGTTAGATGATCGGTTTCCATTTATTCGTCATCATGAAAAAGAAAGGATTTCGACTCAAGAAGATGTCGATATGAGGACAACTGATGCATCTAGTGAAAATGATGATATTGATAGGGTGAAAAAATTGAATGATGCTGCCACGACTCCAGTATATAGACAATGCGATAAAATGAAAAAGCTGGAATTTTTAATCCGATTGTTTCATGGAAAAACTATGTATGGGATTTCTAATACAGCAATCGATTACATTCTTACCCTCTTGAAGGATTTACATCCAGATGATGCAGATATTCCATCAAACCACTATATGGCATGGAAGTTAGTTGAAGAAATTGGATTTTCCAGAAACAAAATTCATGCTTTCCCGAAAGATTGTAGTTTATTCTGGGAAGAAACCACTGAACGAAATGAATGTATAAAATGTGGCACATCCCGCTGGAAGTCAAAATCTGATGGAACACCATCCCGCGTTCCACAGAATGTAATGTGGCACTTTCCATTGATCCTCAGACTCAAGAATCTTTTTAGGTCTAATGACATATCAATAAAAATGAGATGGCATGATACCGAGAGAAAGAAGACTAATGATGAGTTGGTTCATCCTGCAGATGGATTTGCATGGCAGAGATTTGATGCTCGACATCCTGATTTTGTAGCTGACGTGCGTAATGTGAGGTTGGGTCTTTCATGCGATGGTTTTAATCCGTTTGGGCAGATTCTTACTTCGCACAGCACATGGCCAGTTTTTATACACATTTATAATCTTCCCCCATGGTTGTGTATGAAAAAATATTTCACTTTCATGAGTATACTCATATCTGGTCTTTCTGATCCCGGCATTGATATTGATGTATACATGCAACCTTTAATAAAAGAGTTGAAACTACTTTGGGATGTGGGTGTGCGCACATACGATGCATGTTCGAAAGACATATTTCAGATGCGTGCTGCGCTTTTGTGGATGATCAATGATTTTCCTGCTTATGCAATGATGTCTGGATGGAGCACGAAGGGAAAACTGTCATGTCCAGTTTGTAAGAAGAATACACGATCCAGAAGACTGAAACATCGTTGTAGTTTCAGTTTTATGGGACATCGACGATTTTTGCCAAAGGATCATCCATATAGAATGAATCGTCGAAGATTTGATAATACTATAGAGACTGATGATCCACCTCAGCGTATGTCTAGAACTGATGTGCTTAATGAATTGAAAGATTTCAGTTTTTCGTTCAGGAAGGGTCAAATGAAATCTTGAAAGAGAAAGAATGTTTCCACAGAAACCTGTTACAATTGGAGGAAGAGGAGAATCTTTTTTGATTTGCCTTATTGGTCAACCAATTTCCTACGTCATTGCTTAGACGTAATGCATATTGAAAAGAATATAAGTGAAATGTTGCTTTCAGTTCTTCTAAATGTCAAGGGGGAGATAAAAGATGATTTACGATCTCGACGTGACTTTGTGGATTGGGGCATCAGACCAGAATTGCATCCTGTGTGTATCAGTGAAAATAAATGGCAACTTCCATGTGCTTCTTATGTGATGACACCTACTGAAAAAAAAATTGGAAGTATTAGAGACTATTAGAGTTCCTTATGGCTATTCAAGCAACATATCTAAACGGGTCAACAGAAGAGAGTTGAAGCTAAAATCTTTGAAGACTCATGATTATCACGTTCTACTGCATGAGTTGCTTCCAATAGCAATCCGTCATTTTTTGTCCAATAATGTAAGGGTGGGTGTTATTCGGTTGTGCCATTTGTTTAGAGATCTTTGTGCTAATAAGTTGTCCAAGTCTTTCTTGCAAAAAATGTTGACAGATGCCCCATTAATTTTGTGTGAGTTGGAGAAAATATTTCCCCCATCATTTTTCACATGCATGCTGCATCTGACTGTCCATATTCCAACTGAAATACTTCTCGAAGGACCTGTTTCTTTTCGTTGGATGTATCCAACTGAAATAAATATGTTCACATTAAAGTCTTATGTTCGAAACAAGAATCATCCCGAAGGTTCTATCGTGAACGGTTATTAGCTCAAGAATGTATGGATTTCTGTTCAATGTATTTGTCTGATCTTACTACAAGAATGAACAGACCAATGAGAAATGAAGAAGAACAATATGAGAAAATTGAACCCAGTTTTCCATCACTTCCTCAAACAGGAGGAATTCCTGGATCATATACATTGAAGACATTAAGCCATAAAGAGCAGGAGATGGCACATCGCACAGTTTTTTTCAACTGTGATTTGTTTGATGACTATATCAGGTAACAAAATTGAATATGTATATCTTAAATATATATCTGTTAAACTATTCATATTTTTTTATCTACAGGGAACATAAAACAATGATAAATAGGAATCATCGTTCTTTATCTTTGAGAAGGAGAGAGACTTTTCATAGCAAAGAGTTTTCTGCTTGGATAAAATTGAAGGTAAAAATATTGCTGTTTAAATTAATTATTTCAATATTTACTTAAGTTTAACTGTCATTTATATTGCAGGTATTGAGTTTGTCTGCTGACTCTGTCTCTGAGGAAATAAGAGCTTTGGCTTTTAGTCCTAATACCGTGGTTCGTGACTGTAAATCAATTGTAATCAATGGGTACAGATTTATTGTCACTGAACGAGCCAAAAACATGAGAACACAACATGATGGTATTATGGTTACTGCCACAATAGATTGTTATGCCAGTGCATCAGATATTAGACCGCGACTTGAAAATGTGGGTTATTATGGAGTCGTTGAGAAAATAATAATATTGGATTATTACTCTCATGGACGAGTCACAATGATGAAATGCCATTGGTTTGATTTGATGACGAGACATGGAACATTTATTGATGATTGTGGATTTCGAGTAATTAAAATGACCCGCACTCTTGCAACTGAAGAACCATATGTGTTGGCATCAATGGATAAATAAGTTTTTTATGTCAAAGATCAACTTCAACATGAATTTGGTGTCATAGTTGATGTAATTCCAAGACATATTTTTGATGATGCTGATGATGGAATTGACACTGTCCCTATTTCCATTGGAACCAATCCATTTATTTCTTTTGATGACTCCAATAGCTCAATTGTCAAAGTTGATTGTGAACCTGAAGTTGTGGTTGGATATATATAGAATCATTCATCCATGTTCTCAATTCTTTTGGTTTACCTCGAGTTGGGTTGTTAAGGTTGGTAATATTCATATTTATTTAGTATTGATCACAAATATGTTTTAACTGACTTGACCGTTATGTGAATTTTCAATGTTTATTGGTTGCTGTTTTATTTGAATTGTATTTTCTAATTTGGAATTGAACTGTATTCAAACCAAATCAAACAATATTTCTAACTTGGTGAACATTACAACTTGTATGTTTTATTAAATTCATTCAAGCTCTTCTAAAACAATTGATAGCTAAATTACCAATGAATCCCCTCATTCCCTCATATATTTAGTTTTTTGGTTTACACATTAATTTTCTTTTTCTAATTAATTACATATTTGTTTTCCAATGCAGGAAATGCAGCCAATTGAAGAGAGATGAAGAAAAAAAATGGCGGAGAACAATCGTCGGATGGAGGAGATGGGCATTCCACCATTAGTGCCTATAGTGAGTACTTTATTTCAAATATATATATATATATATATATATTTACAGAATATATAATCTCATGTGATTAATTTTTTTTAAACGTTTTTGTAGGATCCACCATTACGTCGATAGTTATTCGACGAGGATCCTAGTACTGGTCCTAGTACTCAGGCCGGTGGTACGAGGAGGGTTCGTACCAGAGGTGGACGTAGAGCTGCGCGTGCCCGACTTGACCCTTCCCCTCCCACTGACATTTCAGCCTTCCCACATTCTGATCTCGGTGTGTCGTTAGGGACACATGGGATATTTAGACCTCCCATGTTTTCGCTACCTTCTGCATCTTCTGCCCCATCATTTTCACATCCCATGATGATTCCCACTCCCCAGTCAGCATCAGGTCATACAGCTGTTCCATCTTCATTTCCTTCTACTTCTGTCTCTCCGAGCTTTTATATTCCATCGTCTTCGACTCCTGTTCCACCAGAGGGTGTTCTATCAGGTTCTGTGGATCCGGCGCCACTCATTGATCAGACTAGCGCAGGTATATTTATAAAACCCTAACAAATTTTTATAGCAATATTTATTTTCATTATAACATGTTTTGATAAAATATTTGTTTTTCTTTCATGACAGATACATCTACTGACAGGAGGCGGGGGCGGGGCCGTACACGCATGCATTCGGTGTGGAACCGTCGCACACAGGTTATGGTGGAATATAATGAAGACAATCAGATGGTTGAGAAAACAGGGCAGCAATGTTGGAATTTTATGGCGACGCTTGCCAAATAATCCGACATCATTCCCGTCAGCCCGCTGTCGTGGAGACATTTGCCACATGAGGTCAAAGATAGATCTTGGGCAGAGATATGGGTAAAAAAATCTGTTGTATTTAATGCCATGAATTTTTTTTGTATTTATATGAATTAATATTTTCATTTCAGCTTCGATTTAATTTTCCTGATGGTGAAGGTGAACGAATGAAACGTCTAAAGGATTTAGGTGAGCATTGGAGAGCCTACAAGAATGAGCTGTATATTGGCTGGCGTGCTAGAGTTGGCAATGAGTTAGAGGCGGTACCAGTCGTGGATGATTGTCCTATAGAGCAGTATCGTCACATGATTACTCATTGGACGAGTACCCAGTTTAAGGTATGAATGACATTTGAGGTATTAAAATAATAACTTTCAAGTTTTGCATTAATATTATCCTTTGCATTATCGAATTTTATTTAGGAATCATCTGGAAAAAATAAAAAAAAACATTGATGCAAAAAAATACCTCCATACACTAGGACGCACGACGATGCCGGATCATGAGAAGCAGCAGGTATGACAATTGTTTATAAGTTTTCTTTACGACTTACATTTTCTATTGTTTCCTCAATTATTTAATTATTTTCTGAAGTCTTTATATAAATTTTGTTTTCAATGTCATTTTAGAGGCAAGTACAAAATATTGAAGGACGTGTGCCTCGAGCAAAACTGTTTTGCTTGAGTAGACGAAAAAAGGATGGAAGTGCTGTCAACGAAGCGACTCAGCAGCAGATTGTAAGGTTTAATCTGTTGATTTTATATTTTAATATCTATTTCGTAAATTAATAATATATTTATATTTGTAACAGGATGCTTTAGAGGCCCTCGATGCCCATGAAGCAGACAATTTTGGGCCATCTGATCACTTACATCAGGTGTTGGGAGAGGATCATTCTGGCAGAGTACGCTGCCGCCCTAGGATAGCCCCGACGAGGTATTGGTCTGCCTCAGGTACGAGTTGTAGTGCCACCGAGCTGCAGCAAGTTAGGGCACAGGCAGAACAGGCTGAGAAAAGGGCCACAGAGACGGCAGAACAGTCTGCTAGGGAAAACAGTGCATTTATTAAATTTATTGAAGTTATACGTCCAACACTTCCAGCAGAGGCCAGCCCAGCAATTGATTAATACATGTCGTCGATACATTCTATATATGGTGCACCAGGTGGCAGTTCCAGTGGTGTTCAAGCCGATGTACAGCTTGAAGATGATGATGGCGAGCAGTCTGATGCGGAAGAGGAGGGAGATGAGGAGGGCGAGGAGGAGGGAGAAGGCGAGGAGGAAGGCGCTGTGGAGGGTGAGGACGATGAGGAGGACGATGATGAGGGCGATGATGATGATGATGATGGTGATGGTGATTCTGATGTGGGACATATTGATCCGTTACATTTTTGACTTATATTACTGAGATTTGATGTTTAATCTATTCTAGTTGTTGGTTTTATCTAGGCTCGTAGTATAGTATTGGAGTTGAGTTATTTTTATATATTGTCTGTTTTTATGGATGTTGTTGTCTTTTAGTGGTTGTGTGTTTGTGAACTCCCTGGACAACCCCCCTCATTCTTGGACCCTAGACAACCCCCCCTCCCCCTTGGACCCCCCTCACGCGCGTTTACGAAGCGCGTGCATCACTTAAAATACGAATATTGAGCCGTACCGCGCAAACTGCACGTCCGATTGACATTCCGTCTACGCGTACACGTCACGAATAATAATTAGAATGTTTCACGGTTATTTTAGCTCAATCTAAGGTCGTCCTCTATGAATTTGACAGTTGGACGCCCGTTTTGTCCGTTTATGACACAAGGACTGCATTGTCGGTCACCGCGGGCACACGGCACGTCCGATTGACGTGCCGTCTACTCGGCCACTTCAGAAATCACTATCCCGTATTTGTCGTCTGATTTCAGGCCATTCTGACTTCGTTCGGCCCATTTGGACCCCCCTCAGGCGCGTTTACGAAGCGCACACATCACTTAAAACACGAATATTGAGTCGTACCGCGCAAACCGCAGGTCCGATTGACGTACCGTCTACGCGTACACGTCACGAATAATAATTAGAATGTTGCACGGTGGTTTCAGCTCAATCTGGAGACGTGGTGTGGCCGGCACCACTCAAAGTGTCCGTCTTTTGTTTCAAAAGGACGTCATTTTATGTGAAAAGCATCAACTGACATACGGAAAACCGACCAAACGCATTCCGAATTTGTTGATAATTTATCCCAACAATCCATGGGTCATATGTGACGTGTACGAGCCAACCCGGGATGAATCTGAGTCGCGGTGTGGCCAGGATAATTCTAAGTGACTCTCTTTTGTTTAAAATGGACACCATTTTAAGTACATACGGAAAAACGACCAAATGGATTCGGTTTCCGTTGAAACTTTAGGAGAACGATCCATGGGTCATATGTGACGTGTACGAATCATCCCCGCTTCCATCCGACATGCGGTGCGGCTGACACCACTCAAAGGGTCCGTCTTTTGTTTCAAAAGGACGTCATTTTAAGTGAAAGGCATCAACTGACATATGGAAGAACGACCAAACGCATTCGGATTCTATCGATACTTTAGCACAATGATCCATGAGTCATATGTGATGTGTAAAAGTCAACCTCGTCTTAATCCGAGACGCGGTGTGGCCGAAACCGCTCTAACTCTGTCTCTTTTATTTAAAATGGACATGATTGTAAATGAAAAGAACAACTGAAATACGCAAAACCGACCAAACGCATTCGTAATATTTTGATAATTTATCACAATGATACATGGGTCATATGTGACATGTACGAGCCAACCCGGGATGAATCTGACTCGCGGTGTGGTCATGATTAGTCTAAGTGTCACTCTTTTGTTTAAAATGGACAACATTGTAAGTACATATGGAAAACCGACCAAACGCATTCAGTTTCCATTTAAACATTAGGAGAACGATCCATGGGTCATATGTGACGTGTACGAATCAACCCCGCCTCAATTGGAGACGCGGTGTGGTCGACACCACTCATAGTGTCCGTCTTTTGTTTCAAAAGGACGTCATTTTAGGTGAAAAGCATCAATTGGCATACGGAAAACTGACCAAACGCATTCCGAATCTGTTGATAATTTATCCCAACAATCCATGGGTCATATGTGACATGTACGAGCCATCCCGGGATGAATCTGAGTCGCGGTGTGGCCAGGACAATTCTAAGTGACTCTTTTTTGTTTAAAATGGACACCATTTTAAGTACATACAGAAAAACGACCAAACGGATTCAGTTTCCATTGAAACTTTAGGATAACGATCCATGGGTCATATGTGACGTGTGCGAATCATCCCCGCTTCAATCCGACATGCGATGTGGATGACACCACTCAAAGTGTCCATCGTTTGTTTCAAAAGGACGTCATTTTAAGTGAAAGGCATCAACAGACATACGGAAGAACGACCAAACGCATTAGGATTCTATCGATACTTTAGCACATCGATCCATGAGTCATATGTGACGTGTACAAGTCAGCCTCGTCTTAATCTGAGACGCGGTGTGGCCGACACCGCTCTAACTCTTTCTCTTTTGTTTAAAATGGACATGATTATAAATGAAAAGGACAACTGACATACGCAAAACCGACCAAACGGATTCGTAATATTTTGATAATTTATCACAACGATACATGGGTCATATGTGACATGTACGAGCCAACCCGGGATAAATCTGAGTCATGGTGTGGTCAGGATTAGTCTAAGTGTCACTCTTTTGTTTAAAATGGACAACATTTTAAGTACATATGGAAAACCGACCGAACGCATTCGGATTCCATTTAAACTTTAGGAGAACGATCCATTGGTCATATGTGACGTGTACGAATCAACCCCGCCTCAATTGGAGACGCGGTGTGGTCGGCACCACTCATAGTGTCCGTCTTTTGTTTCAAAAGGACGTCATTTTAGGTGAAAAGCATCAACTGGCATACGGAAAACCGACCAAACGCATTCCGAATCTATTGATAATTTATCCCAACAATCCATGGGTAATTTTTGACGTGTACGAGCCAACCCGGGATGAATCTGAGTCGCGGTGTGGCCAGGATAATTCTAAGTGACTCTCTTTTGTTTAAAATGGACACCATTTTAAGTACATATGGAAAAATGACCAAATGGATTCGGTTTCCGTTGAAACTTTAGGAGAACGATCCATGGGTCATATGTGACGTGTAAGAATCATCCCCGCTTCAATCCGACAAGCGGTGCGGCTGACACCACTCAAAGTGTCAGTCTTTTTTTTCAAAAGGACGTCATTTTAAGTGAAAGGCATCAACTGACATACGGAAGAATGACCAAACGCATTCGGATTCTATCGATACTTTAGCACAATGATCCATGAGTCATATGTGACGTGTACAAGTCAACCCCGTCTTAATCCGAGACGCGGTGTGGCCGACACTGCTCTAACTCTGTCTCTTTTGTTTAAAATGGACATGATTATAAATGAAAAGAACAACTGACATACGCAAAACCGACCAAACGCATTCGTAATCTTTTGATAATTTATCACAACGATACATGGGTCATATCTGACATGTACGAGCCAACCCGGGATGAATCTGAGTCGCGGTGTGGTCAGGATTAGTCTAAGTGTCACTCTTTTGTTTAAAATGGACAACATTTTAAGTACAAACGGAAAACCGACCAAACGCATTCGGTTTCCATTTAAACTTTAGGAGAACGATCCATGGGTCATATGTGACGTGTACGAATCAACCCCGCCTCAATTGGAGATGCGGTGTGGTCGGCACCACTCACAGTGTGCATCTTTTGTTTCAAAAGGACGTCATTTTAGGTGAAAAGCATCAACTGGCATACGGAAAACCGACCAAACGCATTCTGAATCTGTTGATAATTTATCCCAACAATCCATGGGTATATTTTCAGGATGCATTATATGTGTTGGTTGGTTGGTTTTCATTATTTGTATGTGTTGGTTTGTTCTCTATATGTATGCATTATATGTGTTACAGGTACAATAATTGGATTGAAAAATGAATTGAAAACCAGGGCATAATTGGATTGAAATTTGAATTGAAACCGAGGGTGAATTCCCAAAAACCAAACCTGCTGTGCAAATTGCTGGCTGCTATGCAATTTGCACAGCAAAGCCTTTGCCAACGGTTTGAAAACCGTTGGCATAGGCTCTATTAGCTGTTTTTACCAACGGTTCAACGAACCGTTGGTAAAAACACCTATCCCAACGGTTTCAAACCGTTGGGATACCCTGTCACATGGTGGTTTTTACCAACGGTTTGTAAACCGTTGGGAAAGGAAATTATGTGTTGATTTCCCAACGGGCCAAACTGTTGGGAAAGGCCTTTCCCAACGGTTTGGCAGAACCGTTGGGATAGGTTGATTTTTTCTAACCTATCCCAACGGTTCTGTGTAAATCGTTGGGAAAAGCCTTTCCCAATGGCTTACTTCCCCACAGTTTGCAGAACCGTTGGTATAACATATACCAATGGTTCTGCAGCCTTTCCCAACGGTTCTAAACTGTTGGGAAATTCTAGATTTCCAGTAGTGTTCAACCCATCACATCACATCTGGTGTAATCCCTGACACCCATATGCATAAACTAATGAATCTCGCCACTCTAGTTGTCAACTGTTTCCATAACCATTAGGCCTACTTGCCCCCACATAAAGCATTTTTTCCCCAGGATCATCCATCCTATTCTCACATCACATCACAAGAATTTGGAAACAAACAAACATATCAGCAGGGCTCTTGGACCTAAACAAGGCATCCAACCTTCACACCGTGAGCTCTCACGGATCCAGAGTATAAAGCACATGGCCTTACAAGAACAAGAGAAACTTTGGTCCAACAAAGGCATTATATTTAACATACAACCAAATATTTATTCCATTTCAAATTTTCTAATTCAATTAAACATACATAACTACATCCATTTTATTATCATCAAATCACAACAACAACAACAATAACAATCATATTCATTAACATGCCTCTTTAATACTTTATCCAATCAATTTATGATTAATCTTGACTTTATGTTCTTTACCAATTTCCATCAATATAAATGTTAAAAAGAAAGAAAGGAGTATATATCAAACTCTCTCTCAAAATAAGAGGTAAACCAATATCATTGTATAAATCAACGACTTTATTATATGATTGATACCAAATCTTTAATAAGGTTGAAATATTTATTATGTCAATTTAATTGTGATACAATGGGATATATCATTATAACACTACAATTTCACATAAATAAAATCAAAAATAAATGCATCCCCTACCTCAAAAGTTTTCTGGAATTGTATGCACGAGAATGGCCAAGACAATAGACCACGATCACCTCTCCCTCAATGACTGCATCCACTCGAGGATGCCACAACATCCCCTCATCTACCAAAACCGATAAAGCTCCAATTTGAAGTATGGAGATCACATATCATCCCATCGAATGGAGAAATTGGAGGAAATAGATTGAGGAACCTAGAAGAATAGAGGTATAACATACCTTATTCCAAATACAGATCAACTATTCCTTATTTCACCCAAATTGGGGGTGCGCATGCAGTAGGAAAAACTCCAAGGGGAACAAGATCCAAGGCTACAACACAAATCATGACTCCTATTAGAGGAATACCTATTGTTGTCCCATACCAAGGAAAAACAGTAAAGAAGAACTAGTTCATCAGGTATCATTTCCATTTGAAAGTCTAAACGAGACAACAGTTTCGATGTAGTTCATATTTTCCATTAATGGTGGATCTGGTCAAGATTATGTGTTTAGACCGAGTAAAGGCATCTATACCCTTAGAAAAAAGAATATATAAGTTATAGTATTTTTAATGTTACTAAAAAACATTTAAAAAGGCTTTCAATATGTTTTATGTCAAAGATAACATCAAAGGGGTGAAATTGAATGAAACTAGAAACATTGTTCATTAATCACTGTTGAATGAGTCATCATTGGATAACTCACTGTTGGATGAGTCACCATTGGATAACACACCGTCAGATGACTCAATATTGGAAGAGTCACCGTGGGATGAGTCACCATTGGACATGTCACTGTTGGATGTGTCACCATTGGACAAGTCGCCATTGGATGACGCGTCGTTGGATGAGTCAACACTGGATGACTAATCATTAGATGAGTGACCATTCAGTGAACTACCATTCAGTGACTCACTATTCCATGAAATATTGTTCGGTATGTCATCGTTCGGTGAGAAACCATTTGGAAATTCACCGTTTGGTGAGCTATAATTCGGTGATCCACCATTTATGAGTCACTGTTTCGAGTCACCATCCAGTCTCACTAGTGAAACAAGTTACCGTTGGAAAACTAAAAATTTGGAAACTCTTGAAATGAGTCTCCTTGACCTCCTAGAACACCTATAACACCATATTTCAACAAATTAATACACTAGAGACATCCAGTCTATTACACTGACCACTATTGTTTTGGAATATTTTATTTCATATTTTTATGAGTCTTTCACTAAAAATGTATTTCCATATATTCTAGAAAGTGTTAGTTTTAAAAAGAGATTTTTGATGTGGAAATGATATTTTGCTCAAAAGAAATTTAAATGTATTTTTATTTTATTTCTATTAATAAATGAAATCATACCCCAATTTATATATTCATAATTTGGAATGTGTTTTAATGATTCCATCCTTATTATTTCCCCAAATGTTTTATGATCAGTTTGACAAGGGATGTTCTATATTTATCCCATTATTTAAATTTGTCAAGATGATTTATGATTATGTTTATTCATTTGGAATATTATTATCATTTCCATTCTTATTTCCAATATTATAGTTATACTGATTATTTTTTTGATTGGTTAAATTATTTATATTTTCTGTTCTTGAATTTTAGAATTAATTTTTAAGGATTACGTTTCTCCCTATTCAAATAAGGAATTAATTTAATATACTACGTGATGGTAGAGTCCAAATTCAACCCATTGAATCATCAATAGGTATCATGAGCCCATCTAGCTTGAGTATTTGGTTATGTATTTAACCATTTATGTAATCTGTCTTGGATGAAGGCCTTGATGGTATGGTTATTACATCAGACATTTTATACTCCCTCATTGTGAGAATAGTTAAGATTAAGAATCCCTTCCACTGGGGGATTCCAATGAGCGGGACAGGAGAGGTTAACACCTGACATACAGTGTCCTTTGTGTTCCTTCCAGCACTCAATCCATGAGGTGGCCAATTCAATCCATAATTGAGCATGTGTATGAACGTGGTGAAAAACCGCATCGTTATGGCAAACCCAAATGATCTATTCCTGGGTGAAATGGGAACTTGAATTATACAATCAGAGAGAGGACCACCAACGCATCAGAATATCGGAGAGGCCAGAGGTAATGTCCAGTGATTCATCTGAAGTCAGGACCCATTTATTACAAATTTATTTAGCTCTAAGGAAGTGAATAATGGCGTGAAAAGGAGTTTCTAGAATATTCGGACAGAAAGGGGAGGACTCTGCACTCGCCATGTGTTAGTAAACTAGTAGGATCATGGTAGGGAGGGTGCCTGTGCACACCTGCCACCAAAATTGGTATATTTTTTGGGGGGACGTTGAGCTTCTGAACCGATCTTTATGTTCCCTCATCCCGGTCTATAGATTGATTTCCAAGAGTGAGTCTGTAACCGGATCTCACTGTGTAGTCGGATGATATGTCATTGGTCCAGAAAACATGGTCGGGGCCTTCATTTGGGACCTAGTGGATGCTCAGGATAATTATTAGTTCTCTTTCATTAAACCATTCATGGATCTTTTCCATACACCACCCTAGACTTTGGTAAGCAAGGGGGAAGATGACAGTGGCATCTTCATGACTTGGTTGGCTGGGGGATGTTGCCTGCATACCATCCTTATCGATCAACCAGGGATCAGTCAAGATGTTGACAGATGATCCATTCCTAATCCTCCAGGCCAACCCTTTTTCTAAGAGATTTCGGGGCCCCCCAGCATTTCTCCAGAGGAAGCTTGGATGGGGGCCATGAGAGGAAACATGGAATTCAGTGTGGGGAAAGTACTTTGCACGGAGCACCCACGCACAGAGAGATGATTTATGGTTAATAAGGCACTATCCTTGTTTGGCCAATAGTGTGTCATTGAAGAGAAAAAGATTCTGGAATCGCATCCCTCCCTTTGACTTGGGTTTGTAGAGTTTCTCCTAGGCCATCAAGTGGGGTCTATTCCTTCCATCATTTTTACCCCCACTAGAAGATGGCAGTACGTGAATGGATCTGATTGACGATGGTCACCGGGAGTTTAAACAGGGACATAAAATATCTGGGGATAGACTAGATGACAGATTTAATGAGGGTTTCATTGCCTGCTTTGGAGAATGTTTTTGGGGTCCATCCATTTTTTTCTCAATCTTGTCCACTAGAGATGCAAAGATTTATTTTTTGGACCGGCCAATCACCATGGGTAGTTCGAGATACATCTGGTGTTTATTGACCATATGTATTCCTGCTGATGCAAAATTTTCATCTCTCTTAGAAAGAGGCACCCCTGCGCTGAAGTAGATTTCTGATTTTCCGTGATTGATAGAATTTCCAGATGCCCTCTCATACTACTGGATTGCATGGCTGATCACCCGAAATTCATTTATAGTTTCTCTGGAGAAAAGGATGCAGTCTTCGATGAAGAAGAGATGAGACACTAGTGGGCTTTCACGGTATACCTTTTCCCCATGAATAGAATTACAGGATGCAGCCCTGGAAATAAGGTTAGAGAAAACATCATCCACCAAGATGAAGAGAAATTGGGAGAGGGGACCACCCTGGCGCAAGCCTCGGGTTGGGGAAAATCTTTGGGTGAGATCCCCATTGACCATGATTCTAAAGAAGACGGTCGAGATGCAGTGCATGACTATATCTGTTCATTTAGTACAAAAACCAATTTTCAGCATCACGACTCTAAGGAAATGCCATTCCACTTTATCATAGGCTTTGGTCATATCCATTTTCTAGGCCATGGTTCCACTTTCATGGTGGATTATGTTTTGATAGAGTGGAACACTTCATGGGCCATAATTGCATTATCTGTGATCAGTCTCCTGGCCACGAAGGTGCTCTGGATTTTGAAGATAATATCCGGAAGCCAATGGCTCAGCCAATTGACAAGGATCTTTGAGAATATATTATAAGAGACATTGAAGAGGATGATAGGTAAAAAATCATGGATCGCCAGGGGTTTCATGATTTGGGGAATGAGGATGATGTTAGTTTCGTTGATGGCAGAGATGCTTGTATTCCCCGCCCATATATTTTTTTATCGTTTTGCGGATGTTGGGACCGATGATGTCCCAGTATTGTTTAAAAAACAGGGCATGGAATCCATCCGTTCCAAGGGCCTTAGTGGGGTTGATATGTTTCAGAGCCAGGTGTATCTTTTCATTCGCCACATCTTTGGTAATATGTTGATTGATCTCTTTAGTGATCACAAGTATTATGCATTCTTCCACCTCAGCAGACATGAAGGGAGTTCCTGTAGAGAAAAGGTTATTGAAATTGTACGTTAAGGCATCATGAATTCCAATGGTGTCAGAAACCTTTCTACCATCAGGTTGTGAGATACACGTGGTAGAATTTTTCTAGCTCCTAGCTGAAGCTTTCTGGTGAAAATAACTTGTATTAGAGTCCCCTTCATTAAGGTGAATGTCTCATGCCCGCATATCCCAGAAGATTTCCTTAACATGTAGGGCCACGTCCAACTCTCTTTGAGTGGCACAAATTCTAGCGATATTTAAATTGGATGGGTGCTATCTGAGTAGGTTGTGCAGTCTATTTTCAAGGAAATCACAATGCCTATCAGGGTGGAGGAATTTCTTGTTGCTCCAAGATCTCATATCGGATGTTGTCTGTTGGACATTGAGGCCAACATCATAGTGAGAACTCTTCCAGATTGATTCGATCACCTCTTCACATTCCTAGTCTTTTGACTAGAAGCTCACAAATATGAAGGGTCTGCTGGATTTCCAGTTATTTTCGACTTGAGTGCAGTCATTGAAAATTGTGCAGTGGCCTGAAAAGTGGAGCATCATGTGGCCAGTGTGGAACATGCTGAAGAGATTAATCCAATCAGTTGAGCCCAAAAATCTGCCAAGTCCCTCGGTGATGTGGGTACCATCTGTATTACCTCTTAACCATGTGAATATATTACACGTGTATCCCAGATCGACCAGGTCCCCCCTAGAGACCATGTCCTTAAAATTTGACATCGGCGCATAGGATCGGACAATTCCACCCCATTTTTCCTTGAGGAACATAATCTCATTGAAGTTCCCTCTGAAGAGAATAGGGATAGATAGATCATGAAACAGTTTTCATAGTAGATCCCATGATTTTCCCTTCTCAGGATGGGACAACAAGCCATATAACCCCATAAAATTATAAGGCGGGGTGTGGTCCGCCTGAATGGTTGCAGCCCCATGATGCGAGGAGAAGGTCAATATCTTGACATCGATATTTTCCTTCCATAAGAGACAGAGTCCCACAGAAAGGCATTTTTTGGAGACCGGGAGGCAGCCTTGGAAGCCACATTTCAGAGCAATGCCAGTGGTGTCCTTGTTTTCCAGTATGGTTTCAGACATGAAAAACATATCGGGGCGACTTTGGGAACAATGGTGCTAGAGCATGCGAACTGTTCGTGGGTTTCCATGCCCACGACTGTTCCATCACCATACAATCATTGATCTAGGTAGGGCTGGGTCTCACCCGCCTCCACCTTTGAGCTCTCCGAAGATGATTTTCCACACATTGTTTTTCATATTTTTGGGGAATTCCCAATGACTGGTTTTTTTCAATTCGTCTTTTCAGTTCCCTGGGTTTTGGGTCTTCCATTTTACCGTCTTTTCATCATGTTGCACCATTTTCAAGGTTTGACCGGTGATTTGGCCAAGTGGGGGGTTTCATTTTATCCCGTATTCACCCTGTAGAAGGATGTCTGACTCGGTCCCTTCTGGATCAGGGTCGGGATCCGGTGGTTCAAAGTGCATCTACTTTGGCTTCGAGATTTTTTCTGGTGGGTCTTCTGGTGTCTTCATCGGCTCTGTAAATGTTGGGATAGTTTCCTTAAGGGATTTAGGGTATATTCCAGTTTCTCTCTGAGTGGTTGGGCCATCTTTAGGGATTTTTGGTGGTCAAATCATAAAGACTTTTTCATGAATAGTTTCTGCCCGTCTGGTATGGGCCCATATGAGACGGTCACAGTCCTTTTGTTTCTCTGTCTCAGGGATGAAGGTGTATCTAGTTGATTTGGCATGGATCCATTGGTCATATTGAAGGATGAGAATACCTGATTCATTCCTTTTCTTTGAGACACACACTCTTTTTAGATGGTCGAGACGTCCACATAAGAAACAGAATATTGGGAGTTTCTCAAACTCGAATGATATCAAGATGTTGGTGTCATCGAAATTCAAAAACATTTCCCTCATCAGCGGATCTGATACTTTTATTTTGGCCTTAATTCGAACCTCGGGCCCCCATTAGATAGGGTCTGAGCAGTCCCAATCTAGGAATTAGCCAATGTTGTTCCAGATTTCTCTCATAACTTGTTCCATTTATGCATGAAATTAGATTCATTTGATACATATCCAGAAGGGGGACCGGGTGATATTAATGTGTTTTATATTGCCCCCCTTGTATTCTTCCATGAGGAGGAGTTGGTTGTATATGGACCACATTATACCTCTAAGGATTTTATATCTATCCCTATCATTGAAGAACTCAAAAACAATGCGGTTATTCCCCGCTTCCCGAATAGCTACACCAGCTTCCAGTTTCCATAGGTTCTGGAGGGTGTTTTTGAGGGCCCCCCGATTAACTGAAATATTCTCCACGAACATTCCGACCACAAGATGAGAAATTCATTTTTTCAATTGTGTATCTTCCTTTTACTGGGCCTCAATTGTTTCCTTCTCACTGTCCATCAGGAACATATTATTCCATTGGTTCAGTAAATACACCTCCATGGATCAGTGCTCGTCGGTTGGGAAAGAATTCCTAGAAAAATGCCAGGCGATCTGCACTTCATGGGATAGGAAGAGGTGGTCAGGTTGCCTCAGCAAGCCTAGATTTTCTGCAAATTTAACCCTCACATATGAGAGATCATAGCCATGATTCACGGACCCTGTCAAAACAGGGAAAAATCAAGGCCCGACCCAGTTCAAAATACCCAGTGTCCAGGCCCAGTCTAATCAAGGGGACCTTGGACTGGAAACCCCACTTAGTGTCCTCTATCCGCGACTAGCCATGCACAATCAATTCCTTCGCGAGGTGGCTTCACGGTCTGCGGTCAAGACTACCGCAGCCTCACCCACTCCCAGAATGAGCTCGTCGTGAAGCTCTCCAGTGTTCACGGGATGGCTCAACACGACGGGGTCTTCGCGGTCTTTCTTCGTGGCTGGATCATCACAGCTGATTCTTCACGTGTCAAACAAAATGTGGCAGATTCTTCATAAACCGAGCTTCTTTGCGGCAGATTCATTGCGAGTAATCACCCTGCATGGATAAAATTGCACCTGAAATCTTGCGAACCAAACCCAGTGCAGATGAAAACACACGCGAATACTGCCCTTCACAAACAACAGTTGTGCTCTCAATAAGATCACGTGCAAACGTGGATCCCAAATTCTTCGTGGACCTTGATCTTCATGGGATGAGACCTCCCAGAGCCTTTACCCAACGTGGTAACTCGCTCTGAGCATCCAGTCCTTCGTGACCATAGGTGCCTCGGCTATTGACCTCCCCGCTCGATGCGTCGCGAGCCACAGATGGTACAAGGAACGCCCCAAAAAACCAACAGGAAGCCAGGGGAGAGAAAATAGGACCCCGCGATGTTTCAACCTTGAGAGAGAACCCAGATCTGCTTTAGGAGCCTTGAGATCCAAGTAAATCCAGCAAACTCAAGGAACACCGTAGATCCAAATCTCCAACGCGGATGTAGATGAGGAAAACACTACAACCGCAGAAAACACCACCAATAATAAACCAGAGGAGGAGAAACAAGGGGGAAAACTCGAAAGAACCGTCACCGCAGAACCAGAACTCTGAGGAAGGAGATTTCATCCCCAAGAAAACAATAAGAGGGTAACTCTCAACCACAACGAGAGACTGTAAATGCTATTATGTTACAATAAAATATGGTTTTTGATATTTAGAATTTAACCTTTATTAAATCTGATGGATTTCCTTAAAAAATTTCAATACAATTTTCATTATGAGTCTGATTTTGATTATACTACTTCTGATGTAAAATCAAATTCAAAAAAATTCAATACGAATACAAGATATTAAGTCATTAAAACAATTTGATAATTTAAATCTGACCATTACCATATCTATGCTTATTGTGATAATTGTAATGAATAAATTGTGTTTTTAATACTGAATACATTAAATATAGTACTATGTATGGTAAAATTTATATTTTTTCTATGAAAATATTATTAAAATACTTTAGACATTAAAGTGTTAGTAATTAATTATTTAAGAAATATTTAGTGATTTCTAAAAAAAAGGAATGGTAAAGTCAAAAACTGAGTTTTGACCTAACAAGATTTAATATATATATATATATATGAAATTTATGACATAATTGTACTATTAAATTTATAATATTAGATATATCATTTTACATTCTAATTTTCATATAAATAATAATGCCACTCAAGCATATGTGTGGACTAGCGCCTCCACGAAGTGATGTGATACATTTTTAATTTTATATTGAAATTCATGGTGTTAAAGTCACATTTTATGAAGATATATGATTTATATGATATCTTAATGATTCTAGAAAGGTAAACCATTATTTATTTTTATTTCATTCCACCTATAGAATAAATGAAAACATCATTCCTTTGTATGTACAGCCTACCATCTCTAAGAATGATGAAACTAATTTTTAAATATTGATATTTTATGGAATATTATAAATACATATATAAGGAATATATATTATATTTATATGATGATTAAAATATTCTATAGGATGTAACCCTGATCAAAGTACAAGGACCAAAACTTCCACAGAAAAACATACATGAAAAACGAATCAGTTATTACCAAAAAAATTGATTTTAGAAAATAGTAGTTAATAAACAATGATATAATGATTTAAGAAACCCGTTTATGGTTTCATATATAGGAATATAATTATATTATATTTTTATAATAAATATATATTTAATATACAAAACGTTTGAACACGTTTAAATGAAATCAGTTCAGAGGTAAGGGGTTTTTATCTCACTTTTACTTCAGTGAGACTATACCATATGCAAAATGTTTTTATTTTTAGTAGTGTATATACTAATTATTTGATATTTTTTATCATGAATATATTTTAATTCAAGGAACTTAATGATTCATTTTATATCATGGGTGATTTGGTACCAATGTTTTAATAGTTTATTATGTAATCAATTCGTTTTTCCAGGTTGTTTTTTATTAATCATCCAATGATGAAATCATATGATCTATCCCTCATAAAACTCATTAATTTTACTCAAATATTTTTATCCATGAATATTACAATTAATAGTACCATTTTTATACATGAATTTTATCTGCCATCATGGTTGTATTTATGTGGTTTTTCACTTTTCCGTAAAAGTGTTTGCTAATAAAAAGTTAATTTTCAGTCAGTCCTCTATTTGGTACTTAAACTGATTGACATAACTTTTTTTTGAAAAGATGACATTATTTCTCTCTTTGATAAAAAAATCCTTTTTTATTCCATATACATGTTTTAAAAAAATATATTCACACCTTTCATAACAAATATAAATATGATCTCTTAAATTCAATTTTACGCACTTTTGAATTTTTGAAAAATAATTCAAAGGGAATCTACTTGTAATTTTCTGAATAAGTTACTTTTTACCTTTTCACAACTATGATAAATGTATGTTGTTTAAAATGAAAATACGGAATTATCCATTATCCTAACTATCATGACCCCATCCCTACAATGTGTACCCCTCCTAGATCATCAATGAGAGAAGAGAGATAATGAAACTCGTTTTCCACCTCCAGTAGGCCTCGGGATGGTGACTACCACTGAGGGTATTTGTAAACACAAAAATGGGAGGAATTACCCTATAAGAGAACACATGAAAAAGAGAGTGATAACATAGAAATAAAAAAACTCTTTCTCAGACCGCCATGTTAAAGGAACCCAAGTGAACATATGTACTTTCATGAAATAACTATTCAATATAAAGGAAAAACTTCAAGTACCGAAAGAAAGTAAAACGAGTGTGACTATGAAGCCTGAACAGCTCCTACAAAACCCCAAGATAGTAGTAACCATCCTGATCTCCATCCTTCTCCAAGTGACCTAGAAAATAGTTTATATAATGTAGGTGAGTATAACAGTATACTCAGTAGGATCCTCCCAGGTTCCTCTCAATCAAAAGTAATAAAATCATGCAAAATCGTAGTGAGAAAAATTTGAAACTAACTAGTCACCTAAAAATTAATACTAAGTTCCCAACATCACCATGAATTTACTCACCAAGTATCTAAAACAAGAGTATATAATATAATAAATTATATTAAGGGTACCCCACTACCACTTCCTCACTAGTTAACCACTTTTCCCCAACGTCTCATGTCTTTAGAATCTCTCTCCAAAAATTCTATCCCAAATACACCTAGGTGAAGCACAAAAACATAAACCTCTTATATGTCACAAACACATCCACATAACCAAAAGAAAAAAAGGTAGTTTCTAGGATCCACCACATCCCGCAAAACGTGTATCAAACCTCAGGTATTATACGTCAAACCTAATATCCCATATTCCATGTAAGGATCCTCACGCCACCACAGTCTATCAACGTCACACATATAGTAGTCTATCAGAAACTATTTCCAAAATATATGTGTGTGAAAGAACCACAATCCATTACATCCCTCTAGAAACATATATGGGGAAAACGTACCACCGTGCATACCGGCACTAGTAACTAACAATAGAAGAGAGTGCGGTAAAAGGGGGTAGTCAACCATCCATCCTCCCATTAGGATGTTGTGCAAAACACCCCCAGGGGTCAAAATACATTAGGTTTTAGTCTCCCTAACTGACAAGGTATAGTAGCATATAGAAAAACAAAATTACATGAGCAGTCCAATCATTTAAAGAGTTACATTAAGTTACTTATTCCATTTTATAAGTTAAACTTCATGTTAGTTAATTATTTAACCATTAATTAATCATAGTCAATTCCATTATACATTCAATTATCATTCCAACAAAGATCCATACCCCCCATGAATGACCATACCTAGTCTATGGCTTCTTAGAAATAAAACCCCAACATTGCATAAAAGAAAGCTCCAAACCCCATGGGTGAAACATTCATTCATTTATTAAAAACGTTAGAACTCTTCATATGTCCATATTTCCAAGCATTCTAGGAAAACATCCAAAGATTCCAAACATAAGGGGATCAACATAGTGAGTAGATGAACTACCCATCATGTCTTTAACACCTATAGAAGGAGTGTATACCCATCCATTCTTGAGAATGTTAACAAAGAAAGCTTGTGGCATACCCCATTTTTCCTTGCCTATTATGGAAGGAGGGTAAGAAAGACCATCATACTCATGAAGTAGGGAGAGTAAAGACACTAAACAAACAAAAGATTAAATAGGCATCTAACTTTCATATCAATGGGTGGGACTAGCTTCATCCCATTCCATCACCTCTAGTGTACACCCCGACACCCATATGCATAAACTGATGCATCTCGTCACTCTAGGAATTAACTGATTTTGCAACCACTATACCTTCCTACACCCAAATACCACAAAAACCCTTTTGGATCAGCCATCCTAGTCTCACATCAAATCACATGTATAAGGAAACAAACTAACATATAAACTGGTATCCTGGACCTAAACAAGGAATCTGGACCTCACACCATGAGATCTCATGGCTCCAGAGAACAAGGCACTCATCCTTAAAATAAAACAAGAAGATAGAGCCCCAAAAAGTCAATATATTTAACATACAACCAATTATATATTCCATAATCAATTAAATGATTCAATTAAACATTCATAACTACATTCACTTGATTATCATAAAATCACAAAAACAGAAATTAGATTCATTAGCATGTCTCTTTAATCTTTTAGCCAATAAATTTACAATTAATCATGGCTTCACGTTCATTACAAATTTCCATCATGGGAAACCAGGTAAAGAAATAAATGAACGAATATCACACTGTCTATAAAAATAATAAGTAATCCATAGTCACTATGTAAAGAAACAACATCACTAGGTGGTCAATACCAATTCATTAATCTGAATCAAATAGTTATTATTACAATTTCATTATGATCCAATCGGATATATCATGATAACTCTAATATTTAATGTAAATAAAATATAGTGGAAACTAATACCCTACCTCAAAAGTATTCTTACTTTCTTTTCATGACAATGACCAACACAGCGGATCTTGGTAACCTCTCCTACAATGACTGCATCCACCCAAGGACATCGTGGCATCACTGTACCAACCAACAACCAAGAAAGCTCGATTAGAAACATGGAGATCACATGAAATCGCATGGAAGGATAAATGATATAGAAAATATCGACGAACCTAAATGAACAGAGGTATAACATACCTCATATCGAAGATGGATCGACACTTCATCTTTTCACCAAAACAAGCGGTGTGCATGAAGTGAGAAAAATTAAAAGGGGAAAATTGTCCAAGTATACAACACAATGAATGAATCATATGGGATGAATAACATTGAGCATCCAATACAAAGGAAATTTAAGAAGGATGAACAAGGGATGATGTTATCTCAACCTTTTTAAAATCTCAATAGCGTAGCTATTTATATATGGTTTAGATTTTCCATTAAAGAAGGATCTGGTCAAGATTATGTGTTTGGACCGAGTATAGGAACATGGAACATTAAGAATATTTATATAGTAGTTATAATCTTTCAATGAGTAGTAAAATTCTTAAAACTAGGCCTTGAATGCATTTTACATCAATGTTAACATTAATGGAGAAAACTGTAGGAAACTAGAAACATTTTTCGTGACTCCCCATTGGATGAGTCACCATTGGATGAGTCTCCATCAGATGACTCACAATTGGATGAGTCATCATTGGACGAGTCACCATTAGATAACCCACTATTTGATGAGTCCCCATTGCATGATACATCGTTGTATGAGTCACTGTTGGAAGATTCACCATTGGATGAGTCACCATTGGATGACTCACTGTTGGATGAGTTGTCATTGGATGAGTCACCATTAGACGAGTGACCATTCGGAGAGCTACCATTCTGTGATTCAATGTTCGGTGAGCTACCATTTGGTGAGCTACCATTCGGAGATTCACCATTCGGCGATCTACCATTCAATGAGAAACCATTTTTGAGTCACCATTCCGAGTCACCATTCTGACTCATCAATGAAATGACATACCATTGGAAAACTGGAAATTTGGAAAACACTTAAAATTAATCACCTTGACCTCCCAGAATAGCTCAAGCACTGTATTTAAAAAATGAAATGGAAACAATATTCCAGGTCCATTACATAAGATAGCTATCAAACTATTCTCTCTCCTGAGAATCAAACACCATTCGAGAGAGGAAATTGAAAAAAAGGGTTCCAAACAACCTCCCTACGAGATACCTATCAAATATCTTTCCACCACTGAATCTCAAGTACTTCACCCATGAACAAGGTGAAACAACATGACGACCACAACTAGATTCTAAACACTCTCTCGGAGGAGATACCTCTTAAAAGAGATCAATCCCCAAAAAGAAACAAGAGAAAGACATCTCATAAATGGATTGGGGTCAATAGCCACAACAAACAACAATACAAGAGAAGAGATAAACATCAAAATATCTTAGGGTACTGAGCATGTATCTATGACACACATTCCTAGGTACTCTCCTCTAGGACACCATGTTTCCACAAAACACAAACTAAGGGTACAGCATGCTCGCGCAACAACTTGTACTCGAATTTCGAGATCTTTACATGATTCTCCTCAAAGGTCGCATCATCGCCAACAACAATATCACCCTAATAGATGATGTGAGAGTAAACATGAACATATCCATGGAGCTATGAAACCTGAAAAACAATGTGTATATTGCTCATCTACAGGGGAACTGCAACCCAATACGCCACGACTCTGACATAAGCCAACTCCTTGAAAGGACCAACAAACTGAGGTGAAAGCCCACTCCAATGACCAAACCCTCACTACCCATGATGGGGTGTCACCTTTAGAAACACATGATCCCTAACATCAAACTATAGATGTCTACTCCTATAATCATCATAGGACTTATCAGGATATTGTGATGCCCTCAACCACTCACGAATCCCCTAAAACATATATTTCATACTCCGTACCCATTCCGGAAAATTAATTATAGACTCTCCAACCCCAATCTAGAATAATAGAGTATGGAAAGGTCGGATAAAAAATGCTTCAAATGGTACCATATCGATGATGGAGTAGAAAATATTGTTGTAAAAGAACATTGCCAAGGGAAAGTGTCTCATCCATGAACCTCCAAAATACAGGACACAAGAGTGAAACATTTCTTCAAGTCTTTGGATGGTCTATCTTGTCTAACCATCTGTCAACAGATGAAAACTGGTATTAAGGCATAGTTGAGAACCAAAATCATGTCAGAGACCTCTCCACACCATAGAGGTAAAATGAGGATCTCGATTGGAAATGATCATCCTCAGTACTCTATGGATTCTCACCACATCCTCTATATATTTTCATGAAACAACCTCTACCGATCTCGACTATTTGATTGTTATGAGGTGGGATGATTTCTTAAAATTATCCACTACCACCCATAGAGTGTCATAACTTCCCTGAGCTCGAGGTAAACTAGTAAAAAGGTCTATCAAGTTGTCCACTCACATCAATGAAGGAACATCTAACGGCTGGACAAAACCATTGGGAACATAGTGCTCATACTTTATATTGTGGAAGACTGGACATCGTGACACAAACTCTACAACTGCACACCTCAACCTAGGAAACCAAAACAAACCTCCCAATGATCATTAAATCATTTTCCTGAAGGTATGTACTTCTAAGGGTGAACTATAGATATCTCTTTGAACCATATGACATGATTTCAAAGGAATAAAAATCCTTCCCTAAAACAACACTCAGTGTTGTTCTTCCTTGGACCAACTATCAAGGGTCTCTCTATATAAAACCCGGTCACTCTTCACCTACACCTCAAGATCCCCCAACTGGGACTCTTTTACCAGATACACTAGAGATAACTACATCATCATCTGAAAGAGACAACTTCTACCCCCAATATCTCCCAAATATAGAAGTAATGATAAAAGTTCTTCCATAACTCTCTAAGAAACAATTGATTCACATACTGCATCACTACATGAATTCCTACTCAGTACATTGGGTATTACATTCCCCATTCTAGTTGTATACAAAATTTCAATTTTGTAATCCTATAAGAACCCAATCCGCTAATCTTATCAAAAGTTCAAGTCACACTCGTATAAAAGTTACCTTAGGATCTTATGCTCACTAAATACCACAAAATGCTCTTAGACGGTGTAATCTCCCCATAACTTCTGGGAAAACAACGCAACAACCAAGTCAAGATCATGGGAGGCATAGTTATGTTTTTGGGGATGAAAATTTTGAGACCCATTAGAAATGAATGATCTCAGATGCATCAGAAACAATCCTCACACCAAACATGATGCATAACAGAAAACCTCAAACTGAAATCCATATACTGCCAGAAAAAGAACCGAAGCACTGACCAACTTCTCCTTAAAACACATGAAAGCTGTCTGACAGTAATATGTCCATACAAATTCCTTATCCTTTCTAGTCATCATTTTCAGAGGATTCACAATCCAATAGAAATTAATTACAAACCGCTTATAATATCCTACAATACTGTGTAATATTTGAACCTATACCACTATTATGGAGGCTTACCAAGACACAAATACTTTTATATTTAATGAATCCATGGCTACTCCCTACTAGAATACAACATTCCCAATAAATGGACTTCTCGAGCCCAAATATCACACTAGGATAAATTCCCAAATAGATTCTCATGATAGGGAACTCCCAAAACAACAAGCATATTCCCTGTATGCTCCTCCTCAGATGTAGAGTACACAATGATGCCATTTATGATAAACACCATAACATTATCCAAGAACTCATGAAACACAAAATTCATTAACCCCATGGACATAACTAGATAATTGTTTCCATTTAAAGCATCACAATGAACTCAAGATGCCCATAATGACAACAAGAAGCTTTCTTTGGGAAATCATCATCATTCACATGCATCTGATGATATACTGACAAAAAATCGATCATTAAGAACCAACATGAACCCTCCAGTTGATCGAAAAAATCATCAATCTATGGAAGAGGATAGTGTTTCTTCACTTTCACATTTTTTAAGTGATGATAATTTACACAGAACTAAAAACTGTAATCATCCTTCATCCTGAAATCAGTCTCCCATCGGTGGGGTAATTCTACAAATGCTTCTTGTTTGACATAATGGTACTCTTTCGTGACCCCGGGAAATGCTGACTACTGATCCTATGATGAAGTCAACATCAGTTTAGTCATCAAGTATTACAAGGATAGAACATTTTTCAGAACCATCCAAGGGTCCCGCTTTCTAAAAACACCACTGGCTCTCTACCATCATTGAATAACACCACCTACCTCCAAAAGTAATCCACAATAGCCTTTACTAAATAAAACCAGTCCATGCTAAGTATGACATAATATGTTTGTATTTTTAATCATATGAAATCTCCCCAAGATAGATTCTACCCCAGCACCAACTCATTGTCTATACATACTTCAGACAAGTCAGCTTGACCACCAAAGGGCATAGTCAATGCCAGGAGCACTAGAAGCATCTCTACCTCATATCCAAAGGCATGGACATAGGTATGTGAAATGAAGGAGTTTTTCACTCATGTGTCTAATAACGCATGCACTCAAGTAGAAAATAAGAAAATGGTACCTTGAACAATGTCTGGCTCACCTATCAATGGAAATGATAATGCATGAAGGTGGACGTGACCGGCTTCAGGGCCTCTTTGAACCATACTAATGATCACCTACACGACTATATTCTACTCTCCGTTGATTGAAATATTGTCTAACCACCTTCTTCTACCTTGGCAGGAACTACCTTAATAGAAGAACCTAGATCGGACCACCATGAACATGCTGATTGGGAAAAAATCTTGGGAACTCATGTAGCTAACTACCTCGACACCCACAAGATAAAT
Organism: Viscum album; assembly: GCA_963277665.1. Classification (NCBI taxonomy): domain Eukaryota; kingdom Viridiplantae; phylum Streptophyta; class Magnoliopsida; order Santalales; family Viscaceae; genus Viscum; species Viscum album. Next base: position 94,672,997 of record OY728125.1, read on the forward strand.
AAGTGCATGACTCCTTAGTCGAAGCCTGAGAGCCACTGTCCCTATAGAAATAAGACATTGAGGGCTGGGACCTACCCTTGGCCGAATGGAAACTCTTCTTCCCTAAAAAATTGGAACCCTAGAACACAACTCTAAATCATGAGGATTATGGATGACTCCCCTCTCAGGACAATTTGGTTCTGGATAACATCCTCTCAATGACCTCCTCCCATTCCAACACCTTTAGATATGACTTCAGAATAAATGGGGAGACATATAATTGGATCTATAGATGAAAAGCCTCTTGAAAATGACTCATCGTAGCCTCATAATTTGGAATCATATCCAAATAATATTGCAAAGGTTCTTGAAACAGATCTAGAACTCTCGCACACCAGATCTCCTCTTCCAAAGGGTAAGTAGATCCTGGAAATTGGCTTCCCTCATGGTCGAAGAAATAAACTCATATATGAACTTCTCTCAGAACTTCTCCCATGATACTTCAACTCCATGCAATTTATAAGGAACAAGAACCACCATTTCCTCACTGAATTGTCACAAACAATGATACACAATGATCCTTCCAGTCATGAATCGAACTGAAGGCTATCTGAACCTCATCCAACCATTCTTCCATGACTGAATCTGAAACAGATCCCTCATAATTCTGCAAATTATGGTGTGGAAATTCATAGAGTGCCCTTCACTAAGTGTCGGCATTGTCAACCTATACTCAATAACAATCTACTGGCACAACCTGCTCGACATCTTTTGTGTGAAACTGATGAGGACATAAACCTAGAGCCATACCTAAAAGATGAAAAACAGTTAGAGCTTTTAAACGAAGAATATTTATGACATTAAATTTTATTAACCATTTTCTTCTATTAATTTTATGTTAGCTAATCCCAAGGTCTTCCAATTAAAACACAGGCACAATGAATAATGATGCATGATTCTTTCATGGTCTCTTGCCTAAAACAAGTATCACCTCATTTACTTGCCACCATAAGTTTGATATTTTGTGCATCAAATCATAGAGTACCTAAATACCTATGTCATATCCATCTTCCCGTGTTTGTAAATCTTTCTACATAGAGCTGGCACAATTTCCCTACAAAACCTAGTGACCTCACCTATACCTAACTTCAAACTCTATCATATCCTTTTAATTGAACTTTAATACCACACGGGCATGACCCCCTCCTAAAAAATAGTACCCCATCAGGTCCGGAAATGGGATAAGAGAGTTAGAATCCAGAGTACAGCCTTCAGTCGGCCCCAGGTTGGAGACTAGCACCGACGGTATAGTAAACACACAAATTAGAGGCATTACCCACTATGAGAACAATGTGATAGAGATAGATAAGATAGAAACCAACCAACACAATATTGGACCACAATGTAAAATAAACCTTTGTGAACAAATGTAATTTCATTCAATTAGAATTGTAACTAAACAGGAATAATAAAAGTACCAAAAAAACTAAAATTGCAGTGACCATGAAGCTTGAAAAAGTCCTGGAAAAACTAGAGCTAGTAGTAACCAGCCTAATCTCAAACCTTCTCTAAGAGACCTAAAAAATAGTTTATATAACACAGGGTGACTATAATAGTATACTCAATAGGATCCTACCAGTTGTGTAGACCAATCCATCCTCAAGAAGCTAAACATGGAAACACATGGCATACCCCATGCGTCTTCACCTATTTTGGATGGAGGGTAAGAAAGATCATTTTCCTCAAGATGTGGGGAGAGTAAAGCTGATAAAAATTTATATTTAGCAAGAATAAAACATTCATATAAATGGGTAATCCCAGCTTCAACCCATCACATCACATTTGGTGTCATCCCTAACACCCATATGCATAAACTAATGCATCTCGCCACTCTAGTTGTCAATTGTTTCCATAACCACTAGGCCTACATGCCCCCACATACAACATCTGGCCCCTAGGATCATCCATACTATGCTCAAATCACATCACAAGAAGTTGGAAACAAACAAACATATCAATAGGGCTCTTGGACCTAAACAAGGTATCCAGCCTTCACACCGCGAGCTCTCATGGATCCAGAGTATAAAGCACATGGCATTATAAGAACAAGAGAAAACTGGGTCCAACAAAGGCATTATTTTTAATATACAACCAGATATTTATTCCATTTAAAATTTACTAATTCAATTAAACATGCATAACTACATCCATTTTATTATCATAAAATCACAACAACAACAACAATAACAATCATATTCATTAACATGCCTCTTAAATACTTTATCCAATCAATTTATGATTAATCCTGACTTTATGTTAATTACCAATTTCCATCAATATAAATGTTAAATAGAAAGAAAGGATTATATATCAAACTCTCTCTCAAAATAAGAGGTAAACCAATATCATTGTATAAATCGACGACATTATTATATGATTGATACTAACACTTTAATAAGGTTCAAATATTTATTATGTCAATTTAATTGTGATCCAATGGGATATATCATTATAACTCTACAATTTCACATAAATAAAATCAAAAAGAAATGCATCCCCTACCTCAGAAGGTTTCTAGAATTGTATGCACGAGAATGGCCAAGACAATAGACCACGATCACCTCTCCCTCAATGACTTCATCCACTCGAGGATGCCACAACATCCCCTCATCTACTAAAACCGATAAAGCTCCAATTTGAAGTATGTAGATCACATATCATCCCATCGAATGGAGAAAATAGAGGAAATAGATTGAGGAACCTAGAAGAATGGAGGTATAACATACCTTATTCCAAATATAGATCGACTATTCCTTGTTGCACCCAAATTGGGGGTGCGCATGTAGTAGGAAAAACTCCAAGGGGAACACAATCCAAGGCTACAGCACAAATCATGACTCCAATTAGAGGAATAACTCTTGTTATCCCATACCAAGGAAAAAAAGTAAAGAAGAACTAGTTCAGAAGGTATCATTTCCATTTGAAAGTCTAAACGAAACAACAGTTTAGATGTAGTTTAGATTTTCCATTAATGGTGGATCTAGTCAAGATTATGTGTTTAGACAGAGTAAGGGCATCTATAACCTTAGGAAAAATAATATATAAGTTCTAGTATTTGAATGTTACTAAAAAACATTTAAAAAGGCTTTCAATATGTTTTATGTCAAAGATAACATCAAAGGGGTGAAATTGAATGAAACTAGAAACATTGTTCATTAATCACGGTTGGACGAGTCATCGTTGGATAACTCACTGTTGGATGAGTCACCATTGGATAACTCACCGTCAGATGACTCACAGTTGGAAGATTCACCATGGGATGACTCACCATTTTACATGTCACTGTTGGAAGCATCACCATTGGACAAGTCGTCATTGGATGACTCGTCGTTGGATGAGTCACCACTGGATGACTAATCATTAGATGAGTGACCATTCAGTGAACTACGATTCAGTGACTCACTATTCCATGAAATATTGTTCGGTATGTCATCGTTCGGTGAGCAACCATTTGGAAAGTCACCGTTTGGTGAGCTATAATTCGGTGAGCCACCATTTATGAGTCACTGTTTCGAGTCACCATTCAGTCTCACTAGTGAAACAAGTTACCATTGGAAAACTAAAATTTTTGAAACTCTTGAAATGAGTATCCTTGACCTCCTAGAACACCTATAACACCATATTTCAAAAAATTAATACACTAGAGACATCTAGTCTATTACACTGACCACTTATGTTTTGGAATATTTTATTTCATATTTTTATGAGTCTTTCACTAAAAATGTATTTCCATATATTCTAGAAAGTGTTAGTTTTAAAAAGAGATTTTTGATGTGAAAATGATATTTTGTTCAAAAGAAATTAAAATTTATTTTTATTTTATTTCTATCTATAAATGAAATCAAACCCCAATTTATATATTCAGAATTTGGAATGTGTTTTAATGATTCCATCCTTATTATTTCCACAAATGTTTTATGATCAGTTTGACAAGGGATGTTCTATATTTATCCCATTATTTAAATTAGTCAAGATGATTTATGATTATGTTTATTCTTTTGGAATATTATTATCATTTCCATGCTCATTTCCAATATTATAGTTATACTGATTTTTTTTTTGATTGGTTAAATTATTTACATTTTGTGTTCTTGAATTTTAGAATTAATTTTTAAGGATTACATTTCTCCCCATTCAAATAAGGAATTAATTTAATATACTACATGATGGTAGAGTCCAACTTCAACCCATTGATTCATCAATAGGTATCATGATGCCATATAGCTTGAGTATTTGGTTATGTATTTAACCATTTATGTAATATTTCTTGGATAAAGGCCTTGATGGTATGGTTATTGCATCAGACATTTTATACTCCCTCATTGTGAGACTAGTTATTGATTTCCATGTGATTATGTGATTGGCTGTGATGTGTAAGAATATCATTAATGAACTTTTTTTATTTATATGGAATTATTTTTTCATCATTAATTCTTAAATATCATTATTTTTTATCATGTAATTGATTAATTAGAATGTTTTTCGGTAATTTATTTATAAACATTGATTGTGCCTAATGTATTCATAATATATTCCCCTTTACGGATACCCTTACTGGGTATCTGAGATCACCACTATATTATAATTCTTTTCACCATGATTCCATGGAATGTTTTATGATTGATATGTAGGGATATAATAAAATTAAAAAGGTTTTATTAAAGAAACTAATATTTGGTATTTTATATTTTAATTATAATGTGAGATTCAATTTTGTATATAGTTTTTTGAGGTGACTAAATTATTTGGCCCCTCACATTGTGATGATTTTTATAGAATTCCAATGAAATAATGAAAACACCATATTTGGGAAATTAGGTTAATAGTCTTTATAGTTTGTATTAGAGGATATTTTGTGGAAACATTGTGAAGTAGATTTAAGAAAAAATATATTACACAATATATCCCTGTCGATGACTTTGAGAATAAGTGTAAGTATATGATGAAATCCTAATGTTTTGTTAAGGTAGATACTATGTGGTTCTTATAAAAATGTATCCTTTTCTAGATCCAATATGTTGACGAGTCTCTGATATAGTTATAATTAGCAGTAATAACTACAGAAATGGAAAATTAGCCTTGAAACGATCATTACCTAGTGCACAAAAACGAGCCTTACTTCACACATGGTTTTTCACTCATAGGGGATATGATTTGATTAATTCACATTTTTATTACAAATTATATTTATGTTAGTTATACATAAATTTATGATTTTTTTGTAGTTTATAGATAGTATAAAAATTAATCAATATGGTTCAAAATGTTGGGATCTATTCCAGTGTATGAAATTATTTCTATATAGAACCTATTTTAATGGATGGAAATTTATCATTGTGTGTAATCGATGTTGGGTTATTTATCTAGGGAATGATAAAAAAGCTGGTGTTGCTTCCATAGATAGAGATGGACAGATTATAATTATGTTGTGGAAGATGACTCATGTTATGAAAAATTTATATTCCAATATAAAACAACCTAATTAAACACACAAAATTGTAAAAATTATAGACTCTTTCATGTATAAAGAAACTTCATTAGTTAATGTGGTTGTGAATCCATTTATAACTGATAAATATATATTTTCACTAGGGAATAAATTTCTCTCTTTGGGAAGTAATGAAATAGAGAAGGGGTTCACAGGAATTTACCATCTCTTGATGGTTGATGATATGTTTTGGCCATTGATTTTAGTACATATGAAATAAATGAATGTGATAAATTTTTTAAATATTTGTATAAGAGATCAATTACTCATCAAATTTTGATTTTACTATCATTAAATGAAGTATTTCTGATATATAGTGATGTTTAAAAGAAGGGACATTCATGTGTCATTTTAAATAATGATAAATATTTTCCCAAAAAATAATGGCAGATAGTGATTCATAAACAAAACTATCCAACCAATGTTCTGGAGTATGAATATATAATATTTTATTTAAAGATATAGAGAAATTATCTATATGGAGAAATAAGTGATATATAAAGAGATCATAAGTTTTTGGAAAAAATTATTTTCAAAAAAATAGATCAAAATGAGGAAAGGTTTGTGGCTAGATATTCTGAAGGATTATGATTTCTCAATACACTTCCCCCAGGGAAGGAAAAAAATTAATCATATGAATTGGACAAGAAATATCATAGTTTAATCAACAAAATAGTGATTTATATGGATTCTACGATCATAGACCCATTAAAGAAGGATACTAGAATAATTAAGAAAATGGAGACATAAAATCTTTTTCAAATGACTATTAAATTACCTATGTTTGAAAATTTAAAATTTTATTATCCTAATTATGATAAATTTAATAAAAAACATAAAGCCTTTAATGATGGAAAATAGGAAGATTTCATTTGTAAGGATGGTTTTCTAGTATTTTGAAAGAGGCTATGTGTTCAATGTATACCTGGTGTTAATATATATTTTTTGGTTTATTCTCATAGTTCAAATTTATCTATAGATCATATTATCTCAAATATGTATAATGATTTGAAGAAACATTGTTGGTAGGATATTGTGAACTGGGAAGTTGATGATTATGTGTGAAGATGCTTGGTTTGTTAATAATTAAAGGCTATGATAGAGAATCTGAATGGGGTGATGAATCCTTTTTATATTCCTATATAGAAATTGGAATAAATTTATATTTAATTTTTCACAAGACTACTAATGACTCGAATAAATAATGATGAAATACATGTCACTCTCTATCACATCACAAAATCTAAAACTTTCTTCTCTATATGTGAAGATTTACCTCCTGGGAACCTTTAATGGCACAATATTAATGAATTTTCACATCTTCATGGTGATCCACTTTAATTTGTTTCTAATCATGATACATGATTTACAAAGAAATTCTAGAGGTTTCAAGATAAGGCTCTCAATACCAAACTTTTTTCAGCACCTCTTATCACCCTCAAACTGATGAATAGTTCTAATGGAATATTCAAACCTAAGAATACATATTGAATTCAAGATATGATGAAATTAAATTCATGTGGGATTATTATTTACATTTTATATAGCTCCCCTATAATTATATCTCAATTTCATCTATTCAAATGGTTCCATATCATGAAGTATATGGTAATAGATTTCAAACACCAAATTTGTGGGATAAAGTTGGGGATATGAATGTTGTAGGTCTATAAATTTTTAATGATACAATGGAAAATGTAAATTTTATTCAAACCATATCATAGAATCTCGATGTCGTAAAAAGTGTTATATCGATAACCCATGGAATGATATAGAATTTCATGTGATATATCATGTTTTCATGAATGTAATTCCCTAGATAGAAATTATAATGTTTAGTATGAAAAGTAAACCGATCCCTAGGTATATCAGATCTTCTAATAACCTATAAATAATTATAGTAGTATATCACTATTTTGAAATACAACAATGTCTCTTTAATGTATATGGAGTCTTCTATATATCACTCATAAGTACATTCTAAAACCAAATCTTGTTCTCATTTCTAAATAAATGGAACTAGAACATGATAAATATTAATATGAAGAGACTATCTGGATTATTGACACTTAAAAACAAGTCTTGATGAATTTAAAGACTGAGCTATTAATGGTCCATTGGTGAAATCCTAAGTCAAAAAAACCAGTGTGGGGTCCTAAAGAAGTTATGATGAAGAATAACCAAAAAACATGGGGTTACAATCATAAAATTTCTAGTATTTAATATTTTGATGTAAGGAATAATATAACACATCCATATGTTATTATATATTAAATTTCAATAAATTTAACCTCTTCATCAAATTGTAACACACAAAAACCCTGAGTAAAAATAAATGACAATATGTTATAATCTTAAAATCTAGACATTGATTTGGTGGTCATAAATTGTAATAACTAAATTTGAAGATAATATGTGTTAAATATTTTTTTAAAAAATTTTTTTTATCAATTAATAATAAATAAAAATAAAAACATTTGAATAAAAAATAAATGTTATTCTAAAAAACTATTTGTTTCTAAAAAGAGGATTCATTGCATTTAGTGAACTTATCCTAAAATTAATTCTTACGACAATTACAAACATTATTTGAATAAATGAACTTCATTTTTTAATTCATAATTTCAAAATTTTATTAGAGTTAATTTTTTTATAATTTTCTAAATTTTGTATCTTTTGATGGATAGAAAAAATAAATATGTTAATCAAAAATTGAAATTGAAATTATATTATATTAAAATATCCATATAGTTTTAAAAATATTTTAAAAATATAATTCTTTATATTATATTATAACTAATCCAATATATTTCATTGAAATATTTTTTACTATTTATATAAAAACATTTAAACTTAGGAAAATCTTTACTTTCGAAACTATTTTTTCAACTCACTTACATGTTTAGTTTTAAATTAAATTAATACACTCATGTGATTTAAATTTGAAATAATTTATATAATATGTGGAATAATCATAATAAATATTATTTGATTATGTTATATTAATTTTTTTTCATATTATATTGTAAAAACATAAATTATTGGTCATCACGATTAAGTATAAAATAGGTTTACTAGGGTTTATACTAAAAAGATAAGGGTTTAAATGATCTATAAAGCTGTAAAATTTCATATTTAAGGAAATATTTTCACCTTATCACTACTTAGGTTCTATAATGAGCTATTTTTTACTCTCATGGAAACTATAAAATGTTGGAATATTTTTTTCTTTTAAAAAATTCGAAGTGTGTCCTCACCCAAACATATAAAAGGACACCCCCTCCCCTCTCATATCCACCATTAAAAATCCATATAACTTGAAAAACATTAGACACAAATACACTTTATACATCAAAACATGTTACCTAAAATTTAGTTTTTGATCATAAACTAATTTTATGAAGGCTTTATATGAAAACCCATAAATGATCCCTTGAGAAAAGGTGTAGTTCTTAACCATGTATCATCATATTATTTATTCCCTTTACTCCATAAAATATTCACTAACTATGATAAAATAAAAAAAATGATATATTAAATATATTGTGATATTATTTGGGAAATATTTTAACATATATACATACCATATTCCATCAAATGGATAACAAAACGGTCGATCGTGGGAATAGTGGACTACCACCTAACGAACTAATGTAATTTGTTTTACAGCACCACCTATTGTGGATGGATTTAATGATGGGTTAAATGTATAATATTATATTTATTAAATAATTATAGTTATGAAATTATAATATCACTTCTACCTTCTTTCCATCTATTCCTTTGAAAAATATAACGTCACTTTTCTATTTGTGGGTACTGCCACCTCCACCCAACGATGTGAATGGTTTTCATTATATTTTTAGATGGATAGTAATGCGGATATATTTAATTAATATTTACGTTTTATATTATATTATAATTATTCTATAAAGGTTATCTAATATTTAACTTTCTTTTATTCCATCCATCTAAAATATGAAAATATCATTCATGCATATATAAGGCATACCATCTCCATGAATGGTGCCACACATTTTTCAATCCCTAATTTTTTTGGAATATTATAAATAATTAAATGATTAATATATATTATATTTATATCATTATTAAAATTACATATATTATTGAACAATGATCAAAGTACAATTGTTGAAACTACCAAACCAAAATATAGATGAAAAATAAGCCAATAATCACCAGAAACCGTGATTTTAACATAGAATTCTTGGTAAACTCGTTATATAAAGTTATAAGTAAATCATACATAGTTTTTTGTATATTATTATTTTTTAAAATTATTTATAATATATATATTTATTTAATTTATAGGTGGTTTGAAAATGTATTATTAAAATTAGACAATATATAATACTCTCTCATCTCACCTTCACGTCTAATACATATATGCCATATTCACTACATATTTCTTTTAGAGGTGTATATAATAACACTTTTATATGTTATATCATTAATATATTTTATTTCTTGGTATTTAAGGTTTTATTTTATTTTATTTGTGATGATATTATAATGCTACCACAAGGATATGTTTCTATTTAATATTCTCCTTAGTTATCATGATTATTTATGATTATGTTTCTCTAGATGAAATATTATGAACTATATCTCAAGAAACTCATGAATTATATTTTCATATGGTTATTTTGAAACATTTTATGTAATATTAACATTTTATACTCTTGTGAACTTAATATTATTGAGAAAAAAATTGATGAAATGTTGACTTAATTTCTCTCTTCAGTTCAAAATCTATTTTTCTTATAAATCCATGTTTTCTAAAAATATTTTAAAAAATGTTTAGAAAATTATGAAAAATGATTTATTAAAAAAATTACCCATGTATTAATTTTTATATCCTTTTCTGATTGGAATCTTCTTTTCATTTTAGGAATGAGGAACTTTGGAACTATTTACAACAATGTTAAAATAATAGTTCTTAATGGTATGTACTAAATTACCCATTATAATGACCACTCATTATATTGATGCTCCCATTTGATGTTTCCTTGATTAATTTAAAATATTTTTTGTCATAATAATTTGAAATTTTTTTATTTTTTAAAAGGGATTATCCAAATATAAAAAATATATTTGAATAAAGAATGTTTTGATGTAATTTTTATGGTGTTTCTATTTATAGACTACAACAACCCTCAATTTACATATGCCCAATTTAGAATATGTTGTAATGATATTATTACTCTTATCTCACTAGTTGGTTAATGAGAACTTTTTCTAGGGATCTATTATTTTAATATCATTCTTCACATTGCGCTGTATAGTTTATGATTGTGATTATTGATTGTAGAAACTATTGACATTTCATATTTGAGTTTCCATGACGAATGTTATATTGATAAATTTTATTGATTGGGGAATTTATTATAATTTTGTTTGATAGTTTTTCAACATGAATTTCTATGAGATTATGTATATATCCATTAATATTAGGAATGAATTGGAATTTCTAAGAGATGGGTGGGGCCCATTATATCCTCTCATTGCATTGTAAGGTCTCGTGAGACAAACTCGGTTTTTTATTTGGTTGAGATTTTACACATTCATATATAATATCTTGGCATCAGTCCATGATAGTATGGTTATGAAATATGACATTATAAATTCCCACATTATGAGAACATTTATCGATTTCCAAGAGATTATGAGATCAAGTATGATATTCATGGATAAGGTTTCAGATCATGTGTTTATTTATATAAAATTATTTTAACATTATTTATTTCTAACGTATTATTCTTCCTATAAATGTTATTGATTTAATGGAATGTGTTTCTAAGTTTTTTCCTTACCATATTTATTATTCCTGACAGATTCATTATAGATTCAACTATATTCATACCCTTACTAAGAAGCTAATATAACCCATTTCTTAGGTTTCCATTCTCTATGATGAAAATATTTGTATTATTATTGGTATACATGGATATTATAATGCGAATAGTTATTTTCCTAATGAAAACTCAATGTTTTATTTTATGTTTTCTATTGTAATGTGAGATTCAAGGATACATCTAGTTTCCAAAGAATATTAACCTATTTGGTCCTTCAGGTTGTGATTCTTTATATCTAGTTCCACTATAAAAATGTAAATTCTAAATCTGGGATACTAGCTTCATGGCATTTACACTAGTTAATATTGATATTGTATTTGAGAATCAAGATATGATTCTCATAAAAATCAAGTAAAATCCATCTAATCCAAGAAAACATCATATAATATTTTCATAGGTTGGCCCCATTCAGTTTTAAAATATATATATATATCATTGATGTGTCCACATATATATCCTCACTGATGATATCATTGCATAATAAGGATATTCATTGAAACCGAAATTCACACTTTCTAAAGTTGGTATAAAATTTCTACTATCAGAAGGTCCTTAACACAATTCCCAAATTCACTTAAAGATTTTCCATTCCCTTATAATGTATTTGAATGTTATAAATAAATACAACACCAATTTTTTTAAGATAGTCTCTAAAGACAGTACTCATAAAATCCATAATTATAGACGGAGAATTTGTAAACACAAATGGAATGACTATAAATTCAAAGTCCCCATACATTATGCATAAATAATTCTTGGTTATATCTTTATTCACCATTAATTTATGATATCTGGATAGAAAGATGTTTTTTGAGAACTGTTAATCTACTCATATTTGACCGAACATATCATCAATATATGGAGGATGATTTTATTTAATGAATGTTATCTCATTAATTTCAAGATAGTAAATGTAGAGCTGCATTGGTCCATCCTTCTAAATAACAAAACCCACTAGTTCACCACTATGATAAGAAATCAAGAGTAAAAGGCTCATATCTAGATTATCTCCATGTTTCTCCATAAATTCTTCCAACTTAATGAAGGTCATTCTATAAGGAAACATTTAGATATGCATAGATTCACATATGAGGTCACTTTAAAACTCAAAATCATGCTCTATAGGGGGTACATATTGATCATATGCAAATACTTTAATATTCTCACATAAAATAGGGATTTAATTAATTTAGACTTTATCCTTAATTATTTGATAGAAGATTCCCTCATTGTGGGTATCATAACCCATATTATAACAAACCATAATTTTCTAAATGATATTTTTTTCCTAAATAAATTTTTTTCATATATTATATAATAACATAAATGTAAAACATTTATACATACAAAAAAAATATATTTAATTAACATTGATAATTAAATTAGTCATTTATGAAACCAATTACAATGCCCAACGTTACAACATGGAAAAAAAATCAAAATATAGAACAAATAAAATGTGAATGTATAGATCACCCTAATCTATTAGAATCATCACTCCCGTAGAACCGTAAAAATAGAATAATATTTTATTAAACCAATAATCATATTAAAAAAATGAAAATACATCCTTTACATAAATTGTAGTAAATTTTGAGTTAAATACTAAAGTGGTAGTTATAAGGTATAATGGTAAATGTTACAATTGTGATTCAACCTTTATGTAACCATTGCTCTATATGACCATTAAAAACAATACCCTTGGATGATAATTTTACCATTATAATTAACATTTATATTTATTTATGCTAAAATGAAACATGATTTAGAAATAAGAATGGATGGCCTCATCTAGTAGAGTGATGCAGTTTGGAGCCCATTTTCAAAACATTGGATGGTGGAATCATCACTGGGGTTTGTCCTTGACTAAGTCCAAGACAAGCTTCCACAAGTGAAGATAGAATAAAATCACCTATGGGATAATTTCAAGTTAGTGGAGATTACCACTCGGTCGATGTTTGTCAAGCCTCCTTATGATACTACAACTATTAAACACATTACCATTGGAACATATGCAGTTTAATAAGCGGTTACAGCCTGGGACATACAGTAAATTCATTTCTATAAGTAATGTTTTTATTCCATAAATTCTATTTTAATAATATTTTTTCTTACTAAAATATATGTTTAATTGAGATGAATTTGATAATTTTATTTTTGAAACAAAATGAAACATAGTTGTATTTTTTCATAAACTATTTTCAATTTTATAATTAACTCATGTATTTTAAATAATATTTTTTTAATGAAGTATTCTTTTAAAACACTATAACCTAAAGAGAATTGATAGAATAATTTTATAATGGCATGTGATATCTTTTTATAAGTTTCAGATATTTTATTGTAACTTAAAAACTAAAATTTTTAAATAAATAAGAATTTTTATATTTTAAAGTAAAAATTATCATAGTTATATAATTATTCTATAAAAATAAACTTTTATTTGAAATAAACATATCAAAATTAAGATAGGGTGAATTTAATAGGACTTTCTAAAATACTTTATTTCTTCGTGAATAGTATATAATAATGTTTTAGGTTTCTGATATATTTTTTGAAACCATATTTATCTCGTAAGGATGTAATAAAAAATTAAACACATTACACAACAAAAAATATGTTATTTCATTAATATTAATTATTTTAATATATTTTAATCAATTTACAAAACTATTAGTGACATTAAAAGGTCAAAAAAATTGAATTTTAATAACAATACTTTGTGAAATCTTTAATCATCCATTAAAAAAGAATTACTAAAAAGTGTTTTATTTTTAGGTAAATTAAAATTACATAAAATCTGGCCCAAATTTCCAAAATCATGAGAAGAAAACATGAGTAAATGAATAGTTTTAAATTTTCTACATTCTAGTTTTACATGATATATATTTGAAAATTATTAGAAAATGCATCCACTTTTACTATAAATGTCTATCCATTTATGCATTTACATTCATTCATAATCCATCATCCATGAATTTCTAGTGTTTTTTCCTCTCAATGAGTAACCCCAATATATCCTAAATCTCCCATGGTTCAATTCCATAAGATCTATGAGTATCCCTTTTAGGTAAAAAAATCATCACTTCTCTTTTCCATTCAAGTTCCATTTTCATGAGATATATCTTCCAATTTACAAAATACATTCTTTTTCTCACTTTACATCATCCCATTAGTATAAGAAGAGAATTTTATTAAGGGGATATCATTTCCCCCTATCATTAGAAAATTTATAAAACCATGTTTTATAACCGTAGTGCTAATGAATTTACTTCTTGAATTTACCTATTCTACATGAGAAATTTTCTTTTCATTTTGTTTGAATACTCAAACATATTTTATTTTTAGTAGTTTTTTTTACTAGATTTAAATATGTATTTGTGATTATTGGTATTTACATATATAAAATAGACATTACTTTAATGGGTTAAAAATGATATAAATATCATGTCTTTAAGTTCTTTTGTATGCCAAGAGTTTAATAATAAACTCATTATTTATCCTATATGGGTTATTAATGAAATGATTTATTATTATCTATGTGTATCACATTAAATTAATATATATAAATGGTTCCATTTGATGTATCTCCAATTCATTGGGTAAATAATTTAATCTCTATAGATGAAATGTGTTACAACACCTTGGTGAATAACCCAGGTAAATATTTTCTGAATCCTTGGTGATATTCTTATGAATGACCCATTAAAATTATATATCCTCATTTCCATGTTATGACTAATGTCCTAATTATTATGATATGACTCTTTCTAATTCCACAATTGCGTCCCTCATGTAAATATTGATATGCATCAAGATCACATGTTATATGTCTCACATTCTTATTCCCTTACCTAGATTTATGATCACCCCATTCCATTGATGTATGTCTCTAGGATATGAGATGTAGTAAAGTAACATAGATAGAACCCATTAAGAGGTGTTTTAAGTTGTTTTAGAGGAATGTTTAATGTTTTCATGTATTATATACCTGTTTTTTCTAAGAAACTAAACATCAAAATATCATCTATTTATACCATATAATTAAAAGTTATATAATAAAACGACAGGATACCATAGTTGGTATCAAATAAGGATTTATTTATTTTTATAAATTAACCCATAATAAGGTTATGAAGAACCCTATTGAAAACTCTATATATATAAAAACATCTTTGTAATTTTTTATATATTTTGTTAGTGGTTTCCAGACAAATGCTTCCATGTCTGGATACTATAAGTGGACTTTGCTCTAGTAAAAATGTACCTATGGGTAACCCCTAAAAACAAAACTTTAAGCTAGACTCGATTGGGAATCGGTGCATAGAAACATGCCATGGTGCAAAACTAGTTTGACACTCCTAGAGGATATGTTTTTTTAATCACAAGATGTATATGTACCTTTATGAAGGATATAAAGTAAATGTAATTTTTATTATAGGAGATTAATAACATATTTAATCCTTATGTTTTAAGACATAAAATCCCTTTAATATTAAATGATTCTTAAAATTAATACATTTCTCACTATGATTTTCAAATATTATAATAATATAGGGAGATAATAGAAACCACAGAAATGATGAGTACAATGGAAAATGCACTGACTTTATTCTGAAGGATGCTACAATGGATAACATCATAACGATGATAAATCAATTAACTTGGGTTATGATCAATAAATTGAATAAATTCGATACACCAGATTCACCTTGAAAGGAAGAACTATTTGTTAAGTCCTTCGTATGATAATTATAACCTTAGTTTAGTGAATATAATGACCCATTGATTGATGAACAATGGATAATATCTATAGAAAGGATATTTTTTGCACTCCATTATTTAGAGACAAAGAAAGTAACCCTAGTATTATACCACTTGTAAGAGGAAGTTTATCAGTGGTCGATACTGATTAAAATCATGAATCCTATAAGGCAAGTTAGTGATATTATGTTAGAAGAGTTCATAGAAATGTTTTTTCAATAAATATTTCCCCGGTTCTATGTGAATGAAAATAGAGAACGAATACCATGAACTCAAATGGAAGGAATATTAATTAGTGGGAAGCTATGGGATAAAAAGTACAATTCTTTCTGGATACACCTATAGCATTTTCATTGATCTTAAGGGAAATAGTTATAGATTATTTGGTGGACTGAGACCCCATATTCAAAGGAATATAGAAAATAATGACAATAAAATCTATAAGGAGATATTGGGGAGCTCAATAAAGGTTGAATTGGACTTTGGAGAGATGCAATGGTCACACAGATTAAATGAAAATAAAATATAAATGGTACAAAACTAAGGGATAAATTGTGATCACAAAAGTGGATGAAATAAAGTGAAACATACTATATGTGAGAAGAGAGGGAATAATCATATTTGGAATTTCTTACATGGTAGTGGAAATTGACACATGTGTGGAAGATATGGCCATATAGATCATAACTCTCATTGTGAGGTAAATTATTAACTTCTCAACACTAATAAAAAAGGGAATATGGGAAAATCCTTGATGTGATTTTAATGATTCTTGTGTGGGTAGCTTGGTAACTTTTCCAATCAATGTCCAAATTGAAATATAATGGAGGGTAACCACCATAACCCTCAGTATAGGCCAAGGGAGATCGGTCTGGAATTTTCTATCACAATGGTGAGGTGAAGGATCTGAATGATGTGTTGGTGGGTTCACTCATCGTGATCAAAAATATAATTAATTTTTTATTATTGTTCCACACATTAATTTCTTTTATCCATGTTTTCAAAGAATATATAATCAATCCCAAAACTACTAGAAGTAAAGTTTTCATTCAAGACTTATAGAGGAATTGTCCTAGAACCAATAGTGTATAGAAATTATAGTATTAAACATTGTGAGAAATGTCTCATTAAAAATATAGTATTCATTCCAATTGTAGAATTCAACAATATACTGGGGAATGACTGAATCTCAAATTATAATGTCAAGATCAACTTCAGAACAAAGGAAATTTCAGTACACTTGAATGTAAAACCTAGAATCATTTTCAATGTAGAGACATCTCGGCCTAATAATTGCCTATAAGAACCTCCCATAGGCTAATTTATTGAGAATATCAAGTAATAGGGAGAAGTAAATGAAAGTATAAATATAGTCAATATCCCCATTTTTTAGGAATCATTGAAATATTTTATGAAGAGTAATATAAAACTCCCCAGAATATAGAGGTAGAGTTCTCCATTGAACTCATACTTGGATCTAAGATAATATCAAATATCCCATAGAGAATTGAAAATATGGAGTTATATGAATGAAAGAGACAACATCAAGATCTTATGAAGAATAGATTTATCTGACCAAATGTGTCTCCATAGAGAGATCATATTTTCTTTATAAAGAAGAAGGATGGATCAATGAAGATATGTATTGATTATTAAGAACTTAATCAGATCACATTGAATAATAGATACCCTCTATAAAGTATTGATGATTTATTAGATCATTATTGTGGGGATCAAATATTTTCCATGATTGATGTCTAATCTTGGTATCATCAATTGAGGGTGAACAATGATGATATTCCAAAAACTGCCTTATGAAAAAGATATGTGAATTATGTCTTTGTTTTTATTCGATTTGTATTGACTATTGACCCTTATATAATTTTGTATTTTACGAATTCAGTATTTAAGTACTACCTTGATAAATTCAGGGAAGTTTTTATTGATTATATTCTAATATATTCCAATAGTCATGAGGAGTATGAGGATCATCTATGGGCTATTTTTGGAACTATGAGGAAAGATAATATTTTTTTATTCAGAAAATGTGAATTATGGTTAAAAAAAGTTTCATTATTAGGGCACATTATAATGAATGAAATAATCTCAGTTGACCCTATGATGTCAAAGGATATAAAGAAGTGGCCCCATCTTAAAATAGTAAATGAGATTTTTAGTTCCCATGATTTAAACGGATATTATAGGAGTTTTTTGGAAAAAAAATTATGAATTTATAATCCAATAACCATGTAAACTCAAAAATGGGTTGAGTTAATATGTACAAAGAATTACGAAGAATGTTTCCAATAATTAATGATGATATTGGTTATTGCACTAGTGTTAAATCTATTCTCTTTTAGAGAATTATTTATTATTTATAGTGATACATATATGAAAGGAATTAAGTGGTTCCCCATGAAAAATGAATAGGTCATTACTTATTAATCACTAATGTTAATGCAACATGGGAAAAATATACTCTGCATGGCCAAGAGTTGGATAAGGATTTTTTTCCCTGATAATATAAAGGCACTATCTTTATGGGAAGAAAAGTGATCAATACACAGACCACCAATGTTTTAAGTATATGTTCACACAAAATAAATTAAACATGAGACCAAGGAAATAGTTGTAACTTCATAAATACTATGATTACTCAATTAATTTTCACCCAAGAAGAGAAAAAATTCATTGATGTATTACGTAGGAAGGACCTTATTGGGAAATAAATGATAAGGATTCATGGAGTTCCTTTAATGAGGGACCTAATAAAATTGGAAATTGGAATAATAAGGGAGGGGATATCATCAACCTTATCCCAAATTATTTATCAACCATAGTTACTAGATAAGATCAATTGAACTCAAAGAGGATATCCATCGTTACAAAGTAAGATAGAGGTTGTGATGAATGGGTTATTTCTTGGGTTTAATATTTATTAAAAATATGTACTAAATTTTCTTAAAAGGATTTGTGTCCCGTATATCCCATAGATAAATATGGATAAGATGACTGAAGCTCATTTCTCTACATACTCTATACATTTTCAATGAACCAAAATGTATAGGGATAATCATAATCTTTATTGCAGGGACAATATAAAAAGGGATATTTTCAACTCTAGTGCTTGGTATGTCAGGAAGTGAAGTATGAGAGACAACTTGCTAAAGAGTTATTACAACCACTACCCATAGAAATATGTATGTGGGAAAATATCACTATATACATCATCACTGGTCTCTCATGAACATCCAATAAAAACATTTTGATATGGGTTATAGTGGATTGAGGAACCTTGACTACCAATTTAATCGCTATTCAGGAAAATTTCTTCCTTGAAAAACAAGTCATGATATATGTAAAGGAAGTGGTGAGGTTGGATGAGTTTTCATTTATATCATTTAAAGTCATTATAAAAGGTTCACATCTAAATTATACAAAATTATTCAATATGATCTGAATATCTAATTGAATTTTAGTATAGCCTATCACACCAAACACTACTGGAAAGATGATCTTTCCCAACACTTCTATACCAACGGTTTGTAAAAACCATTGGTATAGCTACCCTTTCCAAACGGTTCACCAAAACCGTTGGGAAAGGGTCCCCTTTCCATCCCCTTTCCCAACGGTTCACCAAAACCGTTGGGAAAGGGTCCCTCTTTCCCTCCCCTTTCCCAACGATTCATCAAAACTGTTGGGAAAGGGTCCTCTTTCCCAACAGTTCACCAAAACCGTTGGGAAAGGGTCCCTCTTTCCCTCCCCTTTCCCAACGGTTCATCAAAACCATTGGGAAAGGGTCCTCTTTCCCTCCCCTTTCCCAACGGTTCATCAAAACCGTTGGGAAAGTTCAACCCACCCAAACCTATCCCAACGGTTTGGAAAACCGTTGGGATAGATTCTTTAATTTTTTTCCAGGCCTTCTAACCAAGAACATTATATAAATAAAAATTTTAAATAATTATGATAATACATATATATATTTATGAAATTATGTTTACAAAGTGATGTTAGGTTAGTGGTTAAGTCGTTCGATTATAAACGAGGGGTCCTGGGATCAAATCCCAGCGGATGTTTTATTTTTTGGAATTTATATACCAACGGTTCCATTACCGTTGGTATAGATTTCATATTACCTATACCAACGGTTTCCAAAACCGTTGGAATAGGTCTATACCAACGGTTTTTTGAAAACCGTTGGTATAGACCTATCGCAACGGCTTACTTGGCTACGGTTCTCCAAACCGTTGGTATAGGCTATACCAACGGTTTGGAGGCCTATACCAATGGTTCCAAACCGTTGGTAAAGGTTAGTTTTCCAGTAGTGAAAATTGATGGACAATCTGAAATGACTATTAGAACACATAAGGACATGCTAAGAACATTCTAGGTAGAATTTAAGGTGGATGGGATCAAAAAAACCCATTAGTTGAGTTTTCAAACAATAATAGCTTCCACTTGAGTATTCAAATTTAACCATACGATGATCTATATAGAAATCGATGTAGAACACCTACTTTTTGGGATGAAATTGGTGAGGGGATATTGTTATGGCCCAATCTTGTGTAAGAGATGATAGAAAAGGTTCAATCGATAAACAATATATATGGGATTCATAGAGCTGGTAGAAGAGCTATACCGTCAATCATCAAAGGGACATGGAGTTTTATGTTTGGAAAAAAAATTACATCCAATACACCACATAAGAGAGTCATGCTATTTAAAAAGAAAGGGAATCTTATCCCTAAGTTCGTTGGCCCCTTTGAAATCCTAGATTTTATTGGAGCAGTTTCCAATCAACTAGAACATCCACCAAATATGTCTCTAGATCATTATGTATTCCTTATATTTCTCTTGAGAAAATACATACTCAATCCCCCACACGTACTAAATATGGAGATGGAACAACTGGAACATGAACCCTCATATGATGAGAATATGTCACCGATCTTGCAACATATAAATAAGGATCTATGTATTAAAAATACCCACCTCTTCAAATTTTTGTGGTGGAACCATAAATATGATGATGTTATGTGCGAACCTGAGGATACAATGAGATAGGAGTACGCCCACCTTTTCTGTACGGAGAAAATGAGGTGACATTCCTAGGAAGAAATTTATTTTGGAAGAAAAAATGTAATGAAAACAAGTTCCTTAAATGATATTTTTTTCTTGGATAAATTTTTTTCAATTATTATATAATATCACACACATAAAAATTAAATAGAATCCGAAAAAACTTTAACAATGATCATTACCTCATTCAGATATGAAACCAATTAAAATGAAAAACATTACAACTAGAGAAATTATAAAATATAAAAGCTAAAATGGTAATGTATGGGTCACCTCAATCTTTTAGAATCTTTTCTCCCACAGTAAATTACATAAAAATAAAAAAAATTAGTAAATTAATAACATCTTATAAAAAGGAAAATATAACATTAACTGTAATTGTACTGAATTTTAGAGTGTGTGAATGAAGTGTTATTTGTAGGGTATAATGGGAAAATCCATTAACGGTATTTGACCATTATATGACCATTCAATAGAAATGAAAATTGGTCAATATAAACATTAGTCAATATAATAATTGGTTAATATAATGCCATGTCAATATAACTATTTGAAACTATTCTTTCGGTGGATAATTTTACCATTAAATTTAGTATTAATAAGTAGTGAATACAATGGAAAATTGATACAGAAAGGAGAAATGATGGCCTCAACCTATAGAGTTGTGTTTTCTGAAGACAATTTGTCAAATAATGGTATTTAAGATTCTCCACAAGATATTTCCCTTCACAAACCACATGTTTAGCACCAACAGGTGAATCTTGAACAAAATTTCCCAATTGAGATGTTCAATTATATTCAAATTAGCACTCAGTTGATGTTATCCATGCCACGACACTAAAATACCACCATCTCGCACACTACCCTTAGGGTGTATACGACTATAATATGTGGTTACATTTCCAAAAAATTCTATAAATTTATTTATATAATAAAAATGTGTATCCCATTAGTTTCCCTTTAAGAATAGTATTTATCTATAAATTATATGTTTAATTGAGATGAATTTGATAAATTAATTTTTGGACACTAATAAAAAGTAGTTATATTTTTATAGAAAAAATATATAATTTAATAATTATATAAAGTATTCTGAATAATATTTGTTTTAATAAAATGTTATTTTAAAACACTCTTACTTAAATATAAATGATAAAATAATTTTAAAACGGCATAACAAATTTTTTATAAGTTTCAAAAATTTGACCGTACCTTCAATACAAAAATTTTTAAATAAATAAATTTATTTATATATAAAAGATAAAACTAGAATATTTATACAATTATTCTAGAAAAATAAATATCACATTTCAAATAATAATTTTCAAATCAGGTTAGGGTTAATTTATAATAATTTTCTAAATTACATTATTTTTTATGAGTAATAAAATAAAAGTTCTAGGTTTTTAGTATATTTTATGACATCATGTTTATTTCATAATTATGTAATAATTAATTAAATAAAATCCATGAGTTAAAAAAATTATGAATATTAAGTAATATAAGTGATTTTAATCAATTTCGTAATCTATAAATTACTTTCCAAAGTCTCAAAAAGAATATGAATTTAAAAAACATCACATTGTGGAATCATTACTCCTCCCTTCCAAAATCAGTGTTAAAAAATATTTTTAGGTTCATTTAGACTAAAATAACATAATCTTTGACCCAAATTGACAAAACCATGGTAAAAAACATGGGTAAGCCAATTGTTTTTCATTATCCACCACCTAGTTTTCTAGGATATATATTTGGTAATTAATAACCTGTACCTCCACCTTTTCTATAACTATATACCCATTTATCCATTTCTTCTGACTCTCAATCCATTCTCCATAATTTTATGGTTGTTTTAATTATGAATAAGTCCCTCAATATGTCCTAAACCCCCAAGATTACATTCATCAAAATCTATTAGTAACTCTTCAATGCAAGGCAAATCTTTACTACTCTTTTCCATTCAAGTTCCATTTTCTTGTGTTATATATTATATTTTCCAAACTAAATTAATTTTTCAACATTTTAAATCCCAATTACTATAAGAATATTCAAATATTAATTGAAGTCCCATTACCTTCTCAGTTTACTATATTCTAAAACCATATTTTATACCAGTCTTTCTTCGGAATTGACTTCTCAAATTTCCATATTCTACAGGAATAATTATATTTTTCTTTTTTTAATTCCAAATACTCTTTTATTATCAATTTATACTTACCGAGATTTAAAAATTACTTTTAGTCAAGGATTTACAAATATGAATCCTAATTTTCCTTTCATGGGTAAAAAATGACATAAATATCTTGTCTTTAAGCTCTTTTTTATGACAAGATTTTGATAAGAATCCTCTTATTTATCCCCCATTCGTTTTTAATGAAATTATTTATTATGATCTATGTAGATCATAGAAAATTAATACGTATGAATTGTGTTCCCTGGTAATGATCCAATTCATTGGGTAAATAATTTACTCTGTATATATTATATGTTTTACGATACCTGAATGACCATGGTAATTTTTTATGACACCTAAGTGATAAACCTTGTTGATATTCTTATAAATGTCTCATTTAAATGTTATAGACACTTTTTAGGTAATGATTCATGTAATATTTGTTATTATATACTGCTTTATCATTCCATATAATTATGCCTCAAGTTCTTATTGACATGTCTCAAGATCATATGCTATATGTCTCACTTTATTTTCCCATACTGAGCCTCATGCTCACCCCTTTATTTTGATGTATGTCCTTGAGATATGAGATTCAATAAAAATAACCTATATTGTACCCATAAATCTGTATTTAAAGTTTTCTTAGAGTAATGTATTATTTTTTTTGTTTTATGCAAGTTATCTCCATGAAACTAAACTCTAAAATACCCTTTGTTTTTACTGTATATTGAAATAATATTTCATAAAAAGGAAGGATTTCACACACATTTGAGGATTTTCATTCAAAATATTTTCATAATCATCCTTTCATTAATATTATATCATTTTCTGGTTGGGTATATAAAAAGATATTTTCTAATCCTGATATAATATTAGTTCTTATTTAGGGGAAACCAATCCATATCCAAAATCACATTAAATTCCACCAAGGGAAGAAGATATTGATCTTCATGGAGCATCTTCCAAGAAAATTTTAATAGAGAAGATATATATATATATATATATATATATATATATATATTAGATTATATCATTATTTCACTACGGGATTTTGTAGATTATTTATTATCCATGGTAATTTTCTTTTTAGTTTCTCAAACATAAACATACTTGAATCCCTCATCACGATTCATAATGAGAATGATAATTAACCAAATCATGTCCATCTACAGTGTGTAGCCAGGCATGTATCCCTAAGTCCACTCATCATGAATTATGGTGATAATCGAGTCAATGAAAAAACAAACATTCTCAAGATGATTAAACAAAGGAGAAAATATTTAATATCTATCTCCACTTTCTAATATAGAGAAAAGGATTTATTACTATGAAAACCACATAATCACTAATTTGATAAAACATTATGACATTATATAATAAATTAACTTATTACTAGATTTATCACTAAACATATATAATGAATTACCAAAAAAATAATCATTCCCTTTGATACAAAATACGTTGACACATGAAAACATACATAAATAATACATTGATATAAATGGTTAATTAAAACTTTCTACAAATCCTAATACAAACCTTGGATGGAAGGCATCTGTGTAGTGTATACTAGATATATAAAAATATATTTTTACAATAATTTTAAACATTTTTCCATATCCATTCTTATATAGATAAAATTCAATACATCTTATATGAAATTATCTTCTTCATAAACGTGGAATGGAAACACACGAATGGGTTTACTCAAATTCCCGAAAAGGGGAAAAATAAACCTGTAAACATGATTATATATTAAGTATGCGGGAAAATAGAAGTAATTGAGTAATACTAGATAAAAATATCATGAGATAATAAGTGGAAAAAACATATTGATCATGATGGATCACAATATAGGAATATAATACAAATTAAAGGTCATAAAAACATGTATTAGAAACATATTACAATCATGAAATAAATGCATAAGCAACTAGAAAATATTTTCAATATGGAATATCATAAAAAAAATTATTGATTGAAAAAGAGGCATAGTTTGGAGACGTAGTGGAAAAAATAAAAGTACATGAAAAAATTTGGAATAAATCCATGTACTTCCACCATTAAGTTTAAAAAAATCTTTTTATGTATGCCATTAATTTTCTAGGAAAATCAATTTTTTTACATGCATCCTTATCCCAGGAGATATAAGCACACAAGAAATTTACTGGAAAGTGATATATAACCCCACCCATCATCATCAATAAATATAAGTTACACTGAATATCAAATTATAAACCATATCATTAAAAACCCATGGGAAACTTTTCAAAATTTAATAAAATAATGAAAAAATGTTTATTTGATACAAAAATATTATCACCATAAAAAAGTATATAACGAGTGATTTATGATCCATTGATTTATTGGGGAAGGATTCTTCTAAAATAAAATATAAATCACAATAATTTTTTTTTATAATTTTTTTTAACACGACCTTAAAATTGAATTCAATTCAAGGAATATTTTAAAAATCATTTTGTAAAAATAGAATAAAAAATTAATTTTTAATTTAAAAAATTAATTAAACTGACCATGAAAAAAACCATTAATATAACAAAATATGATATTTAATGGAATAACATATGAACATTGAAATGAAAAGTATTTGAAATATTTAAAAACAAATTTATTAAAAACCCACATCATTGAAAGGATATCAAAATATTGGAATTAAAATAAAAGAATGTATAAAGATCATTAGAGATAAAAACAATTTTACGTTCAAATAGGTACAGGATAACATTGGAGGCATGTAAAATTTTGCATATTAAGGAAAATATATTAAAATAGATTGAAATTATCTATTAGAAATTAAATTTCCACAAAAAATAGATTCAGAATCTTATAAGTATTTGGTGTGAAAAAACATTTACCTAGAAAATAATGTTGAAGTAAACTATAAAATTATCACATGTTTTGAATGATCATACTGGAAAAGGTTATATATAATCTGAATTGATTATGACCTAAGGGAAGTATTTATGACCTAAAAACCCCTTGCCATTTCTACCACTAATAGGAATTCATTTTACCCTCCTATATGACAAAAATAACTATATTAATTATATATTTAAAAACATTATTCTTAAATATATCCTCTTGTAATATTTAACTAAAAATATTGAATTAATTTTTATTATTTTTATATCATATATTTTAACCATCAGGTTTCATAAATCTGAATCGTTTTGAAATAGTTTTGTAATAATGGCCTTGTTCCTCATTATAGTCACATATTTCATCATTCCTCGATAATTCTGGGTTCAGAAATAAAAGTTACAAAGTAATACATAATATTATAATCTCATTTCATAAGTATTCCATTAATGTTTTTTAATTATGAAAACAAATACATGCTCATTTTTTTGATTTTAACGAATAAAGGATATATATTAATAAAATCAATAGATATTGATATTATGACACTAGAAACTTTTAAATATAATTATTAACTAATATTACATTATTATTCCATAACATAACATTCCTTAATTATCCAAAATATAAACATTACAACATAACTAATGTAGGTGGTTAAAATACCCTTAATAAGAGTGTGTTGTAATGATTGAATGAGTAATACAAATTATTATATAATGTGAATATAAATTTACATATTATTAAACATGTTAAATTTAACATATATATTAAATAAAAATATATTTTGAATCATTAATTATGGGTGTATGTGAAAAATAAAATACATTATTGTTGGATGTGGTAGCCTGCACATACACACAGGTAACTAAACCATTTCTCAATGAATGGGTAAAATAGAGATATATAAAAATTGTTCATTTAAGAATTGAATTTTTTACATTTAAAATATATTTGTTCATAAAATATATACTTTTTACCACACGTTAGTGATTGTTATAAGAAAACCAAATCATGTCACGGAGGTTGTAGTCTATATCTTTGAATGATCCATGATATTTTATTTTATTAGAGGATGAAAAGGATAGAATATTTATTTTCTAATTAATATAATTAAATTTAATTATATTAGAGGTAATTAATTCATTTTATAAACATGTTTAAAATTAATTTATGAAGGTTTATAATAAAATAAAATAATACGATATAGTAATAATCCTGTTGAAAGGTGGAGTTTTCCCAAGGAATCTCCTTGGAATTGAAGTTCCTAAGAAAATATCAGGTGTTCAGTATCTTATTTAGGTGCTGAGGTTTATTAGAGGAGAAAAATATACATTTTTAATGAATAATGTAATTATCATGTGTATATTTAAAGGGTTGATGTGGAATCTTTTTATAATAGAATAATATGGAACATTTTGAAACACATGACATTTACAAAATAATATGACACTATTAATAAGAAAATGGGTCAGAAGTATAAACATATGGTGTGTGAAACAATATATGTTCAAAGACCCTCCAATTTATTCATTCTGGGAACAATTAATACCCGTTTTAGGGTTTTTGTTTTAATTTTGTTTAACATTTTACCCAAAGCATTCTTTACCTTGGTAGTTAATTTTTAACTAATGTAATTCAAATTAATTAAAAAAATTATGATTTAATCCTTTTAAATAATTTGTTGATTTAAATTTAAATTTGTAAAATAATTTTAACACATAAAACCATGGAAGTTAAAATTTTATATTCTTAAAATAAACACACATAAATTCATAAAAACAATTTTTAGAAATATAAAAAAAACTAGACTTAAATTAATTCATATAATAATGTTACCTTAGATACTTATTTTAATTACATAAATTGATTTATTATAAAAACATAACAATTTTTAGGCATTAAAGCGATGAAAAAATGAAATCTCACAATCTAAACAATAAATTAGAGGAAGAGACCAAGAAACATTTTTAAATTAAATTAGTATTTTAATTTAAGATTAAAAAAATTGGGCATGGGACAATATTTTCAAAGAATATAATTAAATTCAAAATATTATTTCTTCAATAAATATTCTATTACTAAAATGTATTTTTAATCATATAGAATAATCATACATAATGAAATGTTCATAAAAATTATAACACTCAAAAAACCATATTGTAGGAATAAAAATCAATCTTTTAAAAAACAAAACATATCTAAAAAATTCGTACTAAATAAAATTTAATGTGAGGAATTCAATGATGAATCAAATTTTATAAAAAAATTCTAATCAGTGTAAATTTAAGATTCAATATAAAATATATAATATAAAGAAAATAGATTTTATTGAATATAACCTTTCTCAATAATAAATAATATTAATTATTTACCTTATAAATATATAATTCATTACCCTATTCATATTTTTTAAAACATAAATAATAATTTTATTTTAATATTTTG
Source organism: Viscum album (assembly GCA_963277665.1). Classification (NCBI taxonomy): domain Eukaryota; kingdom Viridiplantae; phylum Streptophyta; class Magnoliopsida; order Santalales; family Viscaceae; genus Viscum; species Viscum album. The sequence continues at coordinate 94,701,747 of OY728125.1, forward strand.
AGTTTTTCATTAGGTGTGTCATGTAATTAAGGTAATTGGATATAACATTAGTTTTACAAAATTTCTAATTTTTTGTCATTATAGAGTGGGATAAATCTCTTTCTATACTGTGAGAATTATTGTGAATTTATTAATAACATCATTGATATAAATGAAATATTATTAAATTTTCACCGAGGATAAAAGTAGATAATTAAACTAATACACTTATCTATTAATATAATCTACTTCATTCCTGTTATCACAATGAACATAATAGTAATAAATCAACACTATTTTCATGTTTACCTATCATTATAGTATCATTTTTTGAATAAAGTATTGACATTTATTTTACTGTTATTATGTCATTTCCATTGGATCATTAATCTTAGTCGATATTCTCACATAAAATTTATTATACGTAAAATTATATAGATTTTTAAGAAATAATATAATAAGTATTACATTCAATAATCATATGAATAATTTATTTTACTAGTAATTATATAATCACATAACATGTGTAAAATATTTATTTTATACTATTTACTAAAATAGTGAAAAATAAATTTTGTTATTAATTAACCATATTAGTAAAAAAATTAGGACATTTATCTCCCTAATTTTAAATATAAATATCTCACAATTGAATTTTTTTTAAATAATAACCTTGAATAAATATTATCCCTCTAGTTTCGAAAAACTATTATGAAAAATATGCTTAATATAATTTAATGAATTTCTTGATACACTTAGTTTTCAACAATTTATTCCCATTTATTAAATGGAAATATAAATAACTTAACTAATATTCAGGATATGAATATATCAACATGTCAAGGAACCTATAGATAAAGAAGTTAGTGTAGCAACTAAAACACCCTTTCTAAAACTTCTAATGCATTATATATTCATTTTTTCAAATAATATCTCATTGTGTTTGGTTCATTCAACGGTGATAACCCTCTAAACCTGATTTATTATTCTTTTATTTTTATGAAATATTTTTTTTGGAAAAAACCATGATCGTGGTACTTTATAAAGACACATCGATCTGAATTTACATTTCAATAATACCTTATTCCATTAACATTTAGTGGAAAAATAGTTTCATTACCATTCATTTAATTTCATAAATATTATGATATATATAAAACAAGCTACCTCACTTTGGGAATATGTTGTCACACTCTATATTCATTCATTATAGTACATGATTGAAAATTTACATTAACATTAATATCTAGTCTAAGTAAAAATTGACATGCTCAAAAATTGTAATATCAAATAAAACATAATACATGTGGTATTTTAATAGTGTTTTCCATCCATATGACCTATAATAATAGGAAACACCATGTGTAAACACAGTAAAAAGAATTCATATTTATCATCATCTTCAAAGACCTAATATTTATATGTATTTTTTTCAAGGATTATCATACATATATATTACATATTTTTATATGAATATTCATTAAATTACGTGAACACATGACTAAGGACCATAATAGTTTAGTTCCTTTAGAAACATGGATCCCATTATTCTTAATTCTCTAAATATATTTATTGTGTCTGGAGAAGATAATCCCCTTTAGATATCCTACAAAAAAATTCCTTGTAATACTAGGAAGGGAAATATAATAATGGGTCATATTAGATTCTCAATAAGGGTAATTAAGGTAGATATATAATGATAACATGAGATTAATGGTATTATAACATGATCGTTAACTTTGAAAACAATACCCTTCATATCAAAGATTATAATCTTGAGTCATGGAATAAATAATCATTGTTGATAAAACATGAACCATAAGTTAATCAATGAACAGAATTGGTGAGAGAAAAAAATTGGGATTAAAAATATTATTATGGTATACAAATAATCATATAAAATAATTTCAATCGTTTTCAATAATCATTTATAAGGATAACATAGTGGAATGAGTTCACTCCCCCGAATATCATAGTTGTAAACGTTCCCTCCAAATACCATCATAGCTAACAAAGTCCCTTAATAAAACGAGTTCACTCCCCATTTCAGTCCTATAAATCTCATGAAATAAGAATCTATAACCAATGCATTGTAATAAGATACAAGTCCCACCCAACACATAATGAAAATCACATATATGTGTTCCAAAAGATCAAAAAAATTAATCATAAAATTAACCATGAAATAAAATGGCCTTCATGAAAATATAATTACATTGTAACCTATAAATGAAAAGATAGTTTTTATAATAATTTCATCACATCATAACCCATAAAAAATATGTGCGTTTCCGAAGAATTCCATCATGGTATAACCCATAGGAAATGATTTTTTTTTAATAAAAATCAATTTATCATAAAAATAAACCATTTATAGAATTAATACAAATGGATTCACTTCATCATATTCCTTGTAAATTATAATTAAACACAAGTTATATCATTTTTGATAGAGATTTATTTTGAATGAATTATTACATGTAGTGTTTCTCTTTGAAAATATCCATTATTGGAGAATCACTTATTATAAAAAAAATTATAAATCATTATTAAAGTTAATCTCTTGGATTAAAAACTTTGAAAAAAATAAATGGATACTTAAAAATCATTCAAAAAATTTCTTGGGGAAAATATATTTTCCAATTTGAAAATCACTTTTTAAGGCATAAAACATTTTCAAAATCATTTTTTTACATTGAAATAAAATATTTAAAATCAAAATTTTTTCCAAATATTAAGGAAAATAATTTCATTAAAAAAACCATGAAACATTTTAATGGAATCATGAAATATTTTTGTTTTTATGAAAGTGGGAAATAATGTACATGTCGGGCATGTTAAAAACAAATATTCTTTCCATATTTTTTGGTAAAATTAAAATGTTATTCTTTTGGAAAATGATGTTGAGATTCCTTTAAAAAATAATTTAAAAAGTAATAAATGGTTTAAAATTTACATAATAAATATTATTATAAAAAATACATAAATATTTTTTAAAAATATAAAACAATTTTAGATACCATGGTTTTAGAAAAAGGGCTTTCAACTGAAAAGATAAAAAAATGTTCTAAAATACATTATTTTTAACTTTTGTATGCATATAGAGATTAAAATGAAGGGAAAAATTATATTATAATAACAAATGTATAGTATAAAAAACAATTATTTTCTTGATATATTTATCATAATATTTTACCAGGATAAATAGAGTCATAAATAGTCACGATAAACAATCAGATTTTAACACAAAATATTTTCCACTTTGGTAACTCTAAAACTTAAGACCCATCTTGGGATACCATTAAATATGGATTAAAATATCATGAAAAAAAATAATTCATGATATTTAATTTATATGGAGTTATATATACACTTCATGAAATAAGATAGGTGAAAAGGAGAAACATATGTCTCAGAGAAGGGAAATATAGAGAAAATCCCTTACCGCTTTAGTATATTTTGAAATGTAAACCCATTTTAAGAGATATCCTTTGTTTCATATATAAATACATATAATTTTAATTTTAATATTAATAAAATAAGTTCATGGTTATTATATTCCCCACATAAATGAAACTTGTTGTGAATATGGACTGTGTGTAATAGAAAAATAAAAGTGATAAAGAAATCCCTTATCGTACGTCTCAATTTCATTCGTACTCAATAAAACATACTTTATAATAAATATAAATTTATTATAAATAAATTATAGTAGAGTAACTATATTTATAATATCATATATTAAGTACTTATGTACTTTTATCACCTTTTTGTTAGTAATCCCATGTTAAAGTCTCATTTTGGTTAATGACCATTTTTCTGTATATGTTTTAATTTTTTTATGTCATATTAAATTGTCAATTGTTAAATATTATATATAATAAGAATCCTAATATATTTATATATTTTTAAATTAATTATACTATTAATAATAACCATAAAATATGGTTTTGATAAATAATGTTTGATCTAATCCTAACGATGGTAGGTCGTACACACGTATGGGTAAAGTTTTCATTTTTCAACGATAATTGTTGAATGAGGAAAGTAATGTAATATATTTATGGAATTGTGATAATATCATAAATATAATATTTTTATTAAATATACTAATACATATTATCCATGTTGTGTGGCGATGAAAAGTGAGTCACATCACTTTTTTATGGCGGTAGTCCATGCATACATGAAAAACGTTATCACCTTTTAATAAGTGAAAATTTATGAAATAAAATTATGTAATATATTATAATAATAAAAAATATTTCATTAATATAATAAATATTTCATCTATATCTCATATATTTTTTAATTGTATCCTTATTATCTTCCTTGTAAAGCATTAGTGAAAATTAATCACATCGCTTCGTGAGGTGGTAGTCCATCGTACATACTAGCGACGTTATCATATCCCATATGGAATTGAAAGTAAAATTATATACAATATATGATGAGTCCACATGTATTATAATGTTATAAATTTCATATATGTACATCATATCCATCACCATAACCAACCTTGATATGTGGTAATGAAAAAATTAATGACATTGGTTAATGATGCAATAGTCTCTCACACACATGAATGATGATTTTGTAAACTATTATATGGAAATTTGGATGGTTCTAATAAATTTACATTACATAAAAACATGTAATTATATTTGGTTTTTGGATGATATATTTCATAAATATTAAATGTTAATTTATGGATGTGAAGGATGAAATAAAATAAAAACAATCACTGAAAACCCTTACCTCTAGTCCGGGTATCTTCCTAAAATGTGTAGCAAAATCCTTCCTAGGTTGGATTTTTTCCCAAACTAATGCCACCATGATGAAAATAGGGATGTTTTTAATGGAATTATGAATGTATTGGGTGATCCCAAATGGTATTAAGGCTTGAATATGATATGATATGGGGTTCCCTTTTATAAGTGAGGTGACTAGAACACTTGTTAGTTGTTAAAAAGAAAATGTTTTACCCAAGTTTTACTCCTATCACAAGGATAAAAAATTAAATATGATATATAATAAGAACTTATATGGTCTAAATATGTCCATGAAATATATTTTTAACTATTATTCAATCTTAATAACACTTCCCTTTTGATTTCAACCGTCAGAAAATTCATTTTTACCTTAACCGTGGAAATACATTTTTTACTGTTTTTATTATTAATTTTGATCAAAAAATATTTTTACCTTAAAAGATAATATAAATAATTATGATTCCAAATATTTAATCAATTTTTCAAATTTTAATTAAAATATTTGAAATTATTTAATTTAAAAATAATCATGCATTCGTGATGAAAAATAAAGTTATCAAAGAGAAAATGTTTAAATTATTATAGGTTTTTAATATCCAAACACAATTTTATATTGATTAAATTTAAAAAAATTAATTAATATATATATATATATAATTGAACTAATTTTTATTTCAAAGCAATTTATAATATTATTTTACTTTATAACTGATTTAAATGAAAAGACGGGTTTCAATTAAAATTCATTATATTCTCTATTCATAAGAGAATTTATCATCTCAAAAAATTAACCAAAACTCACCATAATAAAAAATTTATATTCTGATTCAAAAAATATTATTTTTCTTAAAAATTTATTAATGTGTAAAAAAATAAATTAAAAACAAAACCCATAGACGCGATGAAAAAGCAGTCTTTCAAGAAGTGTATTATTTTTGCAAAAAAAAGATTATTTTATTTTTACTCTATGTGTTATAATAATTGCTGTATAAATATAAATTAAAATTTATTTACATATAATAAAATAATTTCATTTAAAAAAATTTCACTATTAATAATTTTAATTAATTAATAATGATAAAAATTATTCACTTTAAAATAGTATTTAGAAAAAAAATTTATGAGACATAAATATAATTATATAATAAAAACAAATAAAAGTTTAGTAAAAATCAACTAAGTGAATCAAATATTAACAAATAATATTTCTGTTAATTTTGAAAATAATTGGGCATTTAAATTAATCAATTTCATTAAAATAATTGGTATTTTTTTAAAAAAAATTAATATTTCAATATTCACTCAAAATTCAATATTTTCTAAACATATCCCAAAATATCCCTTTATGTAAATTTATATATGATGTATCCCAAATTAAATTTCGTTTTATTAAATAAAATTTTTAAAATATCAATAAATTAATAATTACATTTCACAAAATATACATATATATATATAATTATTTTTCAGGAAAATATTTTTTTGAATATAATTACTTTACAAAAAAATGGTTGATTTTTTACTAAGAGTTTATAACTAAATTTATATTAAGTAATAATATTTAGGTATATTTCATAAATTCATTAACATTGTTCGTACCTTCTATTTTAAATCTAATTTCTAACATTCATATTTAAAATAGTATCACTTCATGGTTTTTTGATGCTCAGTATTGGGTGTGTTGCACGCAATCGAAGAAACTCATTATTACATGTAATGAATTATAAACATGGTGTTTATTATAATGAATGGTATCTTGAAATATAAATTAATTTGAAAAAAAATAACGCTTGAGATGTTATATTCTACCCCCTTAAAATCAATTTATCCCTCGAAATTCATCTCAGTTATCAAATGATAATCATTTGAAAATTATTTCATAAGAAACCACCTCATACAAATAAATAGTAAAACATCGCTTAAAAAGGGAAAGTTAAAAACATAATTATTACCTAAACTAAATCATAAATGGGTTTCCAAATAGGGTCCCATAGGTTGGAAATTAATATTTTAACATAGAACTAATTCATAAATAAGTACAGAGAGTGATATATATCATTGATCACAAGAAAGTGAATAATTATGAGAATTTCAAAAACTAGAAAACTATAAACCAATATGACATGAAAGGGTAATTTAAATAATACAAAATCATGAAAATATTACACAATATTATTTCAATATCTTTTTCCTTATGTTGGGGAATAATTTTTCCATCTTGACTGAGAACATATGAAAATGTAATTACTTGATTTCTTTATATTTCATAAGAAAAATTCAATCCTTTGGTTATTACATGATAAATTTTCTCTTCATATCATACTCAAGGAAATGAATTATTTTATCATATGAATCACAAAAATAAGATCTATAAAACAAAGATAATTCATTCCTTTTATCTCTAGTTATGATAAAAAAATTGTCATTAAAGGTTATGGATAAATCATTATATCTTAAAATAATATGTTAATCTCTGAAATCACATCCAAAATTAAACTTAAATCATTACATAAATGGTTAACCTCATCACCCTTTAGAAATTATATATTTATAAATAAAGTCACTATATTTATGAAAATATATATAGCATTAATTTCCAAAAATATCATTAAGCTGCTCTAAATTGACACATATCAAACACATGAAACACTTCATCACGTATTCTCTTGAAGCATGGTAACGACCTGAAATACCTAAATACATTTTTAGAAACATACATGATTCATTATTTCATAAATAAAACCATATGTTATAGAATGTATTCCATAATTCAAATAAGTATATAAACTAATCAACGATAACATAAACCAATTTGTAAAAGGATCACTAATCTGCTCCAAGGTCATCAATACTATCCAATTTAATTTATTTATATTAACAACATGTTTATTCAAACTATCCATGAGTTATTTCATCATTATGAACATATTAAATGTCATATTCTCTTAATTAGAATATCACTTTTCAATTTAAATTTATTTTTTAGGTCATCGACATCATTCCAAAAAATTCTTTTAAATCTTTAGAGAATTTTTGGAAAGGAACAATACATATATAGTTCATAATTCTTGAATTGAAATACATAAATATATCAGACATCCTAGTTAATTCTCAAACCATTAATTGGGATTCATCATCTAATTCAATAATGCCTATTTCCTTTTATATATCATTCATTGTATCTTCATCATTAACATAAAAAACAATTAATCTTACAACCTTATTCCCTTCATCAATATTCCATTTAGGATATTTGTTTTCGTAATTACCATACATTCCACATTTAAAACATTCAATAATCTATCATACCTTAGGAATAACAATATTATCATCTATTATGTTAATATAACTCTTCATTTTTCCTCTACAATTACATCATTTTTTCCTTTTTCCATAATGAAAAATTCTTCCAATTCCTCTAATACATTCCCATGATTGATTCTTCCCACATTATTGACATATAAAAAACTGGCTAAATGGCCATAAGGCCTTCATTTTAATTGATTTTTGATAACCACCCTTTCAAGGGATGATGGGGAGCCCTTACAAGTCCCGTAGGCTCAAATATTACATGGCCCGTAGGCTTAGGAGATTACATGACCCAAAGGTCTTAGGGAATTCAACTAGACTATCTACAAGGAACTACTCATCCCCAGCATCTCTTATCCTGATAGTAGCTCTCCACCTTTGCATGATCGTCTGGCTAGGCTTCCTGTGCAAGCACAAGCTGGTACCGATGGCATAGCCATACCCACTCATTCTGACAATCCATTGGGCTCTGCTCTGGTCAGTGCACCTTGCTCTGAATCCTCCTCAGGGGCTGCTCCATTTTTGTAGTGTGTTTGGGGCATGCATTCATGTGGCGTGAATGCCTTGGGGTGGCCCTAAGTCCTTAAGGTGGCCTGAAGGCCTTGATAATCAACTGGCCTGAGGGCCTGGGGTGGCCCGAAAGCCTTGCAGGACCCGAGGCCCAAACCGGTGGCCCGAAGGCCCAGATGGATGAATAGTTCCAGCTGCTACAGTACCGAACTGTTCCTACTACAGTACTCCTACAGAACTTCTATAATAATTCTACAGTAACATAGAAATATGCCTCCACCCAGATTTGATCTCGGATCTCATGGATGCACGTAGCGAGTCCTCACCAACTCGGCTGAGGATTATGTGTGATATATACAAAACGGAATCATCATTCCTCTATGGTCTCTTATACCCAAACTCTCAACAAACTCCATCTTTATCTTCTTTAGAGAGTCCAATTTTTGTTTAAGGATAATATTGTAAACATATATCATGATTCTTGACTGGAAAAAATGATAATATCCTTTTCTCCAATCATCATCCCATTTGGATTGTCATTAGAAAATTTCCCAACACATTAATTTTTAACACAGTTTTTTCTACTTACAACCATTAATTAAAACAAAATAGACTATTTTTGGGCAATGATAACAATAATAGGAAGCTAAATAGTCAATAATATCACTTATAAGATGTATAAATAATAATACCTTAATTTAAATCTATGACCACATAGCTTTATACTCGATCATTCATGGTCAATATATATTTAAATCACCCAGGTGGTTTTTAAGGATTTTATGAAATTATAAAGCATATCCCCCAAGAGAGTAAAACTTGGTTTATACCGAGGCCTGTTTTTTATTTACCAGGTGACGATCAAGTCCATATAAAAGTTACATTTTCATATTTACTATCCCTAGGTACCTATACTATTGAGCCACATCCATTTTTAGTTTTCATATAGAGATTATATTTTATGGAAACCACTTCCTCTATCAATTAAAATTATTTTAGTACATTTTCATACAGTTTGACTCATCCTTATGCTTATCCTTAAATACAAACCTAGAAATATCCATAGAAATATACCTTGGGATCTCACTAACTTTTTATCATCCTATTTCCCAATGGAAAACTAAACCTTTCCTCTAATACGGACTATAGAAACCCAATATTCTAATACATGTATATTACAACTGTTTCGATGAATATTCATTGCATTACACAGACACACACATTAGGACCATAATTATTTCATTCATTTGGAAACATGTAATATAATATTATTAATTCTTTAAATATTTTTAGCATCTCTTATAAAGATGTCCCCATATAGTAATCCTTAATAAAAACCAATCATCAAAGCCTTGGCAAAGGAAACCTAGGAAAGGGTGATCATATGGGCTTATTAAGGGTAAAAAAATGATATATTATAGCATAACATGAGTATAATTGTAGGATAACATGAGCATAAAATTTGAATACCGTACCCTACTTATGAGAGATTGTAATCTTAAGTCCTTGAATAAATAATGGAAGCTCAAAAGACATGAATCATAAGGGAATCAATGAACATGTGCTATAAGAGCATAAAATTAGAAAAAGATATACTATTATCACACAAATAAATGCATAGAAAATTATTTTCGTATTAATTAGTGATCATTACCAAGGCTATCATAGTGGAATTGGTTTACTCCCCACAATCCATATCATTAGTCGAGGTTCACTCCCAAGACAATCATATCGTACAAAGTTTATTACTAAATTGGGTACACATCCTATTACATCCTTGTCTATCTCATAGGATATAAATCATTACCCAGTGCATTGGAGGTAGGTACAGTTCACACCAATCAAATAATGAAAATTATATATATATATATATACCGCATTATCATAAATCAATCATCATATCATAACAAAAAAATGAAATGGGTTTCTTAAAAATTTCAACATATCTTAATATGTGGAAAAGAGATAGGTATCATATTAATTTCATCATTTAATCACAGAATAACCCATAAAAAATGAGTGGGTTTAATAAGAATTATACCATAGTATAAATCATGGGAAAAGAAATTTGTTTCATGAACATCATGTCATCATAAAAATAAACCATATAGATAAATAACATGAATTAAAACCATGTAAAATACCCCCGTTAAATCATAAGTATTTTTAAATGATACCATATTATATGGAGAATGATTTTTAAATAATAATTAACTAGAAAGCTTCTTGATTAAAATAACCTTTTTTGTTATTTATTTTTTAAATCTATCCTTTATAAAGTATATTGGAAAAAAATTTATTTAAAAATTATCTTTCAATACATTTAAATGATGCATTAAAAATAATTTAAAACATTTCTTCAGGAAATTATCATTTCAACTTTGAAAAAAACTAAAAAAAATAAAAATAAAATTGAAAATCTTTTTTTACCTTGATAAAATTCATTTAAAAACTAACAATTTACTAAACATGAAGGAAAATATTTTATTTAAAGAGAACATTTAAATAATTTAAGGGGATATTTAAATCATTGAGTTCTCATGGAAAAATCTAGTTACGTGTTTTAGGTGTTTTATGTCATTGATTTTAGTATCAAAGTATTGGATCTCTTCATGTGTTGTTTCCGATATTTTTACAAACATGTTTTTAGTTAGTTGGCCAATGAACAATTTTCAAATGGATTGGTCATGGTTTAAAAAAACAATGAAACCAGTAAAAAAGGGTGTCACTTGCTTAGTGAATGGTTAAACTAACCATGTAGCATAACCCTACAGCTCTTCCAGTGGCTCTATTTTGGGAGCATGGTTAGGCACACAATTAGTACTAACCGTGTGACCTAACCCAGGAAACCTTGTGGATGGTAATTAAATCCATTAATATCGTAATTAAACTCAAATCCCTCTAATTAGACACTAACACCACCCACTCAACTCTAAATTTGATACTTTATAATTAAGAGGTATGTGTTTCTAAAATTCTAACACATATTCTATAAATATTATTTTTGAAATTCCTTATGAAGGATTCATTAAACCTATAATGTTTAAAATTAAAATTTTATTACATAAATGGATATGATCATGATATCTATAAATATTTTAGGAGTTTTTAATTCCATTTTTTGGTATATATTTTTAATGAACTATTAAAGGATGTTGTGGTGAAATTGAGGCCATTTCCATAGATTTTCATTGCTAATATTTTATCCTTTATTTAAAATGACATATGTTCAATTATTTGATGTTTTCTAAATAGTTTTAAATGATTTAATTTTTAAAACTACTAAGATCCTTCTTTTAACGTTTTATCATTTTTTAACAAAACATTATCTTGGGTGATTTAAAATGGTTGATTTATTCTTACGAAAAGAGTGTAAACCCATGTTTAGAAATGTATTCAAACCTTCTAAAATTGTAATAAATCATTGAATTATTTATAGTTACATTGAAATAAATTCTTCTTTTAAAGGATCATTTGGAATTATTATAAATATTTGTGAAAGAAAGTGGGTATGATTACCCTTTTGAATGTTGAATTTTATAAATGGTTTCAAAATAGAATTAATGATAATTGATGGATCGGTTGGCACATTACGATAATTCAATCATGTAAAATTTTTATTATAACATGTCGTATTGTTATAACTCCCAATATTTTGTGTTGAAAAAATGAATTATTTATGTTAAAAGATCTTGGGATTAGAATGAGATGAGACTTGAGGGCTTCATCCCATTATTGATATTGAAAAGGATCTATGTGTGATCCTTAAAACATGATGAACTTACTCACTACTTTTTAATAGTATTGGGAACCTAGATAGTTAGATTGGATCAAATATATATATTCTTCAATATACTTCTCACTATATGTCTTGGGGATCCATAGAAAACATGAAATTTTTAGTCTATAAAAGTGTAGTCGGGAAATAGAGTGTGTGTGGAACAAGTTCACTGGAGACATGTGAGTCTATATGAAAGCACGATAATTATTCATGATGATTTTTTGTTAGATATTATATGGAAGACTCACTATAGTACCAATATTGTACCCATGGTAACAATATAATTGATCTCGATACAATAAATATTTAGATATCACTACTTGGAACCAAAGTTTCCATCATCTATTTAACTATTTATTCATTTATTAACCTTGACTCAATGTATTGAATCCTATTTCGATTTTTATATCTATTGAATATTCTTATAATTTCATTATTATCTATATTTATCATGTGAAAATGTTTTTATATATTTTCCAGAGAGTTTTTTTGTTAATTCATAAATAACATGTGTTACATTTTTTTTGGACAGTTAAATGATTATTAAATATTTATAACTCTATTTTAAAAGTTAGACACATACTCTATTTATTTTAAACCTATTTTAACATATTTTAATTTTCATATGATTTTACTGCATAGAATCATTGGTGGAATCCTATTGATCTCTTTAAATCACACTCGGCTTATAATATTTGGTGTTTACAGCCTTTATGATCATATAATAGGTGTCTACACTCTCATATTCCCTTGTGGTTACAAGTTGGGGTGACCATAGAACTATGAAATTAGACATGGTGGGTGGTCATGAACACCCAAGAGATGATTTTTTGGTAGCCTTGTTTTATTTTTGTTTTTTTATTATCACCTTCCACAAGATATTCTTATGCTGATTGAGGTATTAGATATTTTTTATATCGTTTATTTATATTATTTTAATAATTATAGTGATAAATTATTTAAAATGTTTATTTACTGATTCCCACATGTTGTATTCATCCCATGGAGATTATAAATTCACTTTAGGTTAGTGGTAAACTCGATTGGATATTAGTTTGGATGGTATTCTAGGTTGGTTAATTACAAATGGAATCCAAGGAGTCCTTTCCATGAAAGGAATAATTTCACATATAAATACCTTATAATAGTTTGGAAGATTCATGGTATAAAGGAGGCCAAGGATGAGTTAGGACTCAAGTTACTGATTTTGAATGGGTGCCTGATCACTACCTCCTCACAGGGATACTGGAGTTATCAGGGATGTGGGGAATTGAGTCTTTATTTCGAGTTATTGTTTTCATGATGAAAATTGAGATTTATATTTCTAATGATACTATACATGATTTAGGTATTATTTTCTGCATTTTGGAAATAGAATGAAAGGATTACCATAGTCTCACCATGTTTCCAAAGTATTTTAAACTGTGATGAATTTATGTGACTGATCTAGAAAATAGTAAATGAACTGTTGTGAGGTTGGTATGCGGTTTAGAATCCCATATGGCCAAGAAATTCTTATTTATATCTAGTTATAAACATGAAACCTTATCCATTTTATTCATGGTGAATTCACTTATGTGAGGTTAGTTCAGAGGTTTATGGATGTAGCTTGTTTCAAGTTATTTTTTTATCATTTCATCATTAATCCCTTGTTGATAATTTTAAATCCCATTCTAAAACAAAACATTGGATTAAAAAGGTATACATTGAGATCTTTGATAAATGTTTTCAATTTACAAAAGGTATTATCATATGAAATTTTGGCATATGAAAACCACTTTTTCAAAGACTATTGTGTGATTTTCTAAATAATGTTTTAAGAAGAAATATTTTTTTCTAATGGATTTAAATTTATAATGGATTTGATATTTGGAAAATGAGATTATTGTTTTTGAAACTATAGAAACAATTCCATGAGCATGAAAAGTGTTTCTGAAAACTATGATGAATTTATAACAATATTTCTCATTTTTAATGGAATGAATAAAATTTTATAAATGGGTAAGTCTTGTATTCATTAAAATCTATGAATATTTGATAAATTGATTTATAGACTTTTTAGAAGTCTGGGTCATGATTTTTCTTTTTTTTTCTGGTAATTGTATTTGATTGAGTTCATGAGTTTGTGTTTTATGATGACTAGGAATATACCCCAAGAAGTTTTCCAAGAAGTATAGAATGTTCATTCTCTAGTATAGATTTCATAGTATTCATTAACCTCTTCTGAAACTGGAATCACTGGTCGAAAACTCAACCCATACTCCATTTTGAGTGGTTTTTTCTGAGACCTACTATAATTTAAACCCCATATTTGAATTCTTATATTTTCAGCCACATTATTATAAATTTGATTATGTATCCCTTTATAGATTAATATTTTATGATAAATTTAATATGGTTTTTGATTCACTAAAGACTCTTGATAAATTTAAGGTAACATATATCATAACTTTTTTTGATGAACCTATCTAAGAGTGGTGGGATGTTTTGATTCCCTCTTGTATACATGAAATAATTTATTGGTAATTATTGTAGTCATTATTCAATTGGTCGATGTATCCCAAGGAATTAAAGAAGGATAAAGTCATCGAATTCATGGTGTTTTGGTCTAGATGAGCTATTGATTGTGAAGTAAATGAAAACATTGTCTAGTTTTTCATGTTTCATACATGGTAATTTGAATACTTATTTAAATAAATATATCTATTTAAAAAATATTCTTCACTCATACCTATTAACATCCATTATTGTGCCTAGTTTGATCTATTATTTGGTGATTCTCGATTGGGATTTTTCACCTAAAGACTATCTACTGATAGAACATGAAAGGAAGAAGGTTATCATGTGTTTCCAATTTGGAGCACCTAGTCATCATAATAGGTCATGTTTGAAATGTCGAATGGTTTGTGAATTATGTGACTTTATGGGTCACCTTTAGAGGTTTTGTAAGTTTTGAAACCAGAAAGAGAACATTTTATCAGAAACATCATATCATTACTATGTGGCACAAGACACTTCATGATAATATAGACTTTATCATAGGACTAAGAGTGAATTTTTTCATGTGGTGTAGTAGATATCAACTGTCTATTTCAAGATGTGGTTGATGTTGATTGAACTTGTTGTTTCCTACATTGGATTAGAAAATGTTTTTTCTTGTGTAGTTTATTTGTTTTGGAATCCTTTTGTTTTGTGATCATGGTGAATGATACCTTATGGAACTTGGTTTGTGTCATTTGTGGATTTATGATGTGACAATGGTTTCCTTTTTATTATATCTACATTTTTGTGACATGTGAATATGACCAATTAAATGGTTATCCTTTTTTTGAATGACTATAGTTATGTGTTGTTCATTGTGCTCTAGGTGATGGAGTGGGATACTTGTACTGATAAATGTTAACATGTTTAGATATATTGTTCTTCCTTGTTTTTTACTTTTTCCATGATGGTTAGAGCTCAATTTTGATGTAATTGAGGGTCTCCCTAGTGAGAGTGCAGTTCCCTATTGTGCACTAAACCTGATGTTTATGCTATTTTTAGTTGTACATGGATAGGAAATGGTAATTTACATAGATAACAAGGATGATGTGGATTTTTTTGATAAACTAAGAATCTTTTAGTGTTGTCATTTGATTTGATGATCTCATCAAGGGGTGAATATCAACTTCGAAATTACAATTTCATCGTCAAGTACTTACCCTTGGTATAAATCCTTATTAGTAATTTCACATTCCTAGGGAAGTTTGATCGTAAATATTTATATATGGTGAGTGATCGAAGACCATTAATTCTGTTGAATGGATGTGATTTTATTATTTTACACCATTTTTATGAATCTGAAAATGGTTGGGATACCTATGCTAGGTGTCCATTCTCTCTCTGATTTGATATGTGTGATGATCTTGGTGTGTTGTTCTTGGAATTTTTTATCTGTTGTTATCCATTGGATGAGTCTTTCTTCTAAATCATGGACCTTCCACCCCACTAGTTGAGTGAGGGAGTTATTCTTGTGTCATCATGTTCTATCATTTGGACTAGAATATTTTTGAGGAGAGAAATTCATATAGTGGGGAGGTTTCATCCACCAATTACCTATTTTTTGATACATTGAGACAATGATTTGAGTTTCAAATGGCTGGATCTCTTCATGGGTTGTTTCTTATGTTTTTATGGAAATTGTTTAAGGTTTCTAGGCCTATGAATGGTTTCCACACAACTCTATAATGGTTAGAAAAACCTCAATAGAATGGGGTCTCATGGTTGACGCATAGTTAAACTAACCATTCATCCTAACCGTGAAACACTTCTAGTGGATCTATTCTGGGTGCATGGTTAGGTGAAAAAATAGTATTAACCAAGTGACATAACCCAAGAAACTATAAAGATGGTAATAAAATACCCAAAAATATTAATTAAAATATGAAAAACCCCCATAATTACCACTAAATTCCCCCCCCCCCCACATGAACCTAAACACAATCCTTTGGATTTTGGGAGCTATCTAGATCCATTTTAGCTCTCAAAACAAAAATTCTTGGTAGACAAAATTGTTGATTTAAGTGGTGACCCTCTTATGGTCATTTCCTTTCTTCTTGGTCTTCAATATCTCTTATTATTTTTGTTCCTTCTTCCAAATGGTTATAGTGGATTTCTTGATTTATTGGAACTTGGATTATTGATGTGGGATTGTGAATCTTGGGTCTTTTCTATTTTTTTGAGATCCATCTTCCTAGACATGGTGATCGAAAATAGACGCATCACATTTCAGATTCATTGTAGTTGGATTCTAAATATTCCATTTAGATTCTTCAATTGTTTTATAAACATTTTAATTCATTTATTGTTGATAATGCATAGGTATGTATTTCTTATATTTTGAAACACATTCTTTAAATATTGTTCTTGAAATTTTATGTCAAACCTTTTTTGAACCCATTCACTTTGAATTGAACATGGAATGATTTAGATGTATATGATCTTGATATCTCCAAAGATTTTATGAATTTCTTAATTCCTTGTTTTTGGATTTATTTTGAGATAACATTTAAATGATTTTTTTTGTTAAATTGAGGGAACTGGATCAAGGTTTTATTACTAAAATGAAATTCCTTGATTCAAATGATATGAGTGGAAGAATTTGGTTTTAATAAAAAATTCGTATTCTTGAATTTTTAAAATTTCTAATATTGATATATAAAAGATTTAGCCATTGTTTTTAAAATATTTTCTCTTCAGTTATTTGAAATAGATGATTAATTCAATTTGAAAGTGGGTGTAAAACCATGTTTTGAAATGTATTCAAACAATTTAAATTTTTATAACTTCATTTGAAGTACATAGGGGTTATTTGAAAAAATGATTATATTAAAGTATCAATTAGAATTATTATTATGATATGTCAAAAGAATTGGGTTTTATTAACCATTGAATGTTGAATTGTATTAATGTTTTTGAATTTAAATTTATAGTTTTTGATGATCTAATGGGAAACTTTGGGTTTTGAATAATGCAATTATTTACATTGATGGATATGTGTTTAGGAATGAGATGTGTCTTGAGGGATTGAGCCCATGACTGATATTGAAAAGGAACCCCATGGGATCATTGTTACATGATTATCACACGCACCTATTTTGACTAATCAAGGGAACCATGATTGTTAGATGGGATAAATTAGATATATGCCTTATTAGTAGACTCCCAACCTGTCTACTGGATCCCCATAGAACATGAATGGTTTGGGATATGGATGTGCGACCATGAAAGTGGGTGTGTATAGAAGTAGTTTTCTTGAGACATATGAGATATTATCTAAGACTGATGATTATTCATGATTATTTTTTATTATATATTATATAGTGGAGAAACTATCAAACCTGGGTTATAACCATGACATCAATACACTTGATCTCGATGCATAATAGATTCCATTTTTAATGCTTGGAAATAGAGTTCCATTTCTTGATTTATCTATTTTTTGATATTATGAACCTCCACTCCATTGTATCGACTCTTGTATAGATTTTTATATTTTTTTAATATTGTTGTCTTTACATGATTCTTCTGCTCTATCTTGTGAAATGGGTTTCAATTATTTTCAAGAAAATGTTTTGTTTGTAAATGGTGAAATGGCATGTTTTACACATTTTTTTCGATAATGTATTTTTAAATGTTTAAAGCACTTTTTTTAAACTATGTCACATACACTCTTTATTGTATTCATATATTAACATATTTGAATTGAATTATGAACATAATACATTGAATATTTGGAGGAATCCTATTAGAATATATATCACACACCCTTCATGTACAATTTTGATTTCGCAGCCTTCATGGTCTTATAATAGATAATCATGCTCTCGCCTTACGTTGTGGATTCAAGTTAGAGTTGGCAATGGAAGGTGAATTTATTTATAGTGAGCAGTCAAGGGCCACCAAAAGATGAGTTTTTAATGTTTTGTTTTATTCAAATTGTTCCTCGTCTACTTGTACATGTTATGAGTATAATTATTTATGTATATGAAATTTTTTCCTCAGTGTAGTTTTATTATTTTCATCTTTTTAGGGACAAATCATTCCCAAATTTTATTTATTGATTCCCAGGTTCTTTTCATCATCCCATGGATATCAAAAATTCTCTTCGAGCTAGTGGAGAATCGACTCGATCATTAGTTAGGATCATATTCTAGTTTGGTTTGTTATAGTGATGACACTAAGAAATATTTTTCATTCCATGCATGTAAATAATAATGTTTATTTTCACATTTTTTGAAAAATCCAAAGGATCATTTTCTTATAAAATGACATGAAGCTTCGTTATAGAACATTTTTTTTCTAAATTGAAAATCTGTAATCATTTCATAAATAATTAAATTTAAATATAAATATTAAAAGTGTTTTTTAAAACATTTTGAAAAATATTATGAAAAAATGGTTTTCACTTGAAAATAAAAAAAAAGAAAATTTTCATTAAAACATTATTTCAAGTCTTGGATAGATAGAGAGAGAGATTATAATGAAGGTAAAATATATTTTATCATGAAATAACAAGAGGGGAGTAAAATTAATGAGTTTCTAGACCTGTGGATAATAATATTTTATCATCGTAAACACTATCATAAACAATCTCGATAAATGATGAGATTACTACATAAAATCATTACAACTTTGGTAGCATTCAAATGTAATCCTTGTGAATGAATATCATTAAATGAAGCTTAAAATATAGTGATGAAAAATTAATTCATGATATTACATTCCGATGAGGTTTATATAAATTATTTAGTGAAATATAGGTTCATTACATTAACATATGTCTCAAAGAAGGTCAATTGAGTAAAACATCACTTACAGGTTTGGTAACGTTTGAATAGTTCAACTAATAAATGAGAGATCATAAAATGTATATTTAAATACCCATAAATTTATAGATAATAATGTTAAAATAAATTCATGGTAATTATATATACCACATAAAAGAAACACATGATGAATATGGCATGTCTCTTGTATAAAAATACATCTGACTCAGAAATCCATTACAATATGTCTGAACATCCTTCATACTCATTTTAACCTCATGTATGGTAAATAATCAGTTATTATACGTATATTAAATAATATTAATTATATATATCAAACCATAAATGATTTACTCATATCTATTTATTTACTGTTTATTCAAAATTACAAAATTAAAATCTCATTTTGGGTAATATCCACTTTGTTTTTTGAAATTGATTTGATTTTTTATTTTCATACCTCTTAAATTGATTAGTGTTCCATCATCTCTGGAATGATAATAATAAAATAAGTACCATTTTTATACATAAATTATACTTTTATTATAGATCATTGAATATGGTCTGAGAAATGAAGTGTTTTACAATCATGAAGTAGTTGGGGTTTGGCATAGTGGTAAGCACCCCGTAATCCTACATGAAAAATGGGGGTTTAAAACCCATGGGGCACAGGTTACTGTTGCAGTACTGTAGTGGTACTGTAGCAGCAGTGGTACTGTTGATCGAAGGTACTGTAGCGGCGGCAGGAACTGTAGAGGCGGTAGGACACTGTAGCAGTAGAGGGTATTGTAGCTGTCAGGTTACTATTCACAGAATGGCCCTTAAACCAAAAATTTGGGCCTAAAGGCTATGTAACGGGCTACATGCCCACTGGGACTTCAGGCTTTGTAATGGGTCTCCCTCTAACAATTTAAATTAGGTCTTTGCTTTTCTTTAATAATAAAATGAGGCTTTGGCCCCAAACTTTAAAAAAATGGAGACGGTAGGTGATAAGCACACATGAGTAATGTTTCAATTTTCCAAAAAAATATGGAAATTAGGTATGGAATATATTATACATAAATAATTATTATAATATCATAAATATCATTTTAATTCAATAAATATTATTATAAATATCATCCATGTGTTGTCATGGTGAAAAGAGAGTCGCATCGCTTCGTGAATGCGGTAGTCCACACTTATATGAATGAAATTATCATCTCTTTCTGAGTGAAAAGGTAAAAAATAAAATTATATATTATCTTTTAAGAGTGAAAAATATTCCATTAATATCATTATTATTTAATTTATATCAAATATATTTGTTAAATGTATCTGTATTATCTCCACTGTAAATAGTTAGTTAAAATGAATCACATCACTTCACGATGTGGAAACCTGCCATACAGATGAGTGATGTTATCATATGACTTATAGAATGGATAATAGAATATTTAAATATGATATAATAACTAAAAATTATAATTATGTTATATATATCTTAAATATAATTTTTATATCATCATAATACACAACGGTGAGTGGTAGTAATGAAAAAAGGAATGACATCAGTTCATGATGTGGTTGTTTCTTATATACTCGAACGTGTATTTCGTAACACATTTGATGTAAGTGCATATGGTTGTTAAACATGAAGTTAACATATAAAATATTATTACATTGATGAAAATTATTATATTTTATCATCACGGTCTATTAAGAATTAAAGGATTTGAGGGAAGTAAAAAATAAAAAATTCTTGTTGAAGAACGTTACCTCTTCATTGGGTAACATCTATAGGTTTTCACAAAAGCCGTAGTAGGTTTTTTTATGAACCTAATAAGTCCTATAATATGAAATGATAGTATATGGTAAGGTATCTTTATAGGTACTATTCAAAACCAAATGGTTTGAAGTTGTGAATAAGAAAGGATAGTGGGAAGCCTTCTCTAAGTGAGGTGAGTGGATCACTTGTAGTTATTTGAAAATAAAAAGGTGGACCAATGTTTTTATCATGTAAAAATTAAAAATGGAAAATTATAGAGCCTAATAAATTAAATTTTCTAATTATTTCAACAAAATATATTTTAGACATCATTGAGGTCATTTTAACCCTTATTATTTTAGTTTAATCCCTAGTAAACCAATTTTTTACTTCAAAACTGGAAATATATTATTACGATTTTCACTATTAATTTTCGTAAAAAATTATGTTTACCTTATTATATGACTTGAATTATTATTATTCTAAATATTGAATATATTTATCCAAATACAACTAAAAAAATTACAAAATGTAATTTAAAATTAATCATGTAGAGAAGATGAGAAAACAGGTTTTCAAGGAGAAATAAAATTAAATGATTAAAAATATTACATCCAATTTCAATGTGAAATTGATTAAAATGAAATAAATAATATTAATAGATATAAAATCTATCAAATTTCACTATGAAAAAATTAAAACATGATTTATCTTAAAAATATTTCTAACAAAAGTGTATTGTTCAATAAAAATCATAATATTTCAATACTAGTAAGAAAATTAATCATTTAAAAAAATTATCAAAAAGTATAACTAATATAATATTGAAATTATTGTTTATAAAATGATATTTAATTTTAATATTAAAATTTTTAATATTTAAAAAATATTTAAAAAAACCACAGACGTGATAAAAAAAGTAGTTTTCCGAAAAGTGTATTTTTTTCAAGTACGAGTTAAAATTATATTAAATATATCTATAATAATAATAATTTAATTAATCTAAATTAAATTTTATTAAATATAATCAATAATTTTCTTTTAAAAATTTCCTCAAAGGGAATTTTTTAAATTAATTAAAATGATGAAAAATAGTTTTCAGAACAAACCCACTTTTAAACTTAATAATAATCATATACTAAAACCCGATATAATGACGGTTATGTGTAATTAAGAGGATTAAATATTTCAAAATAATAATTAATTTTATTTAATACATAATTCATCTTTTAAATTACTATATTTATTGAAATGAAAAGTTAATTTTACAAAAATAGACATTTTTAATATTTACTAAAAAATATATATTTACCCAAAAAGATCCAAACCATGAACCATAAGTAAATTTATAAATTATGGTTCAAGAAATTAAACAAATTTTGTTGAATAAAATTTTAAAAATATAAATAAATTAATAATAATATTTTCTCATATATTGAAAAAAACATATTTTTGATTAATTTAATTAGTTTTCTGAAAAATATTTTATTTTTTAATAATATAAATAAATTTACATTGAGTATAACAATTATATGTATATTTCATAAAGTGTTTAATACTATTGATACAATCTATTTAACAGATAAGTTATAAAGTTCATATTTAAAATAATATTACATTATGATTCACTAAATCTCGGTGTCGAGTGTCATGCATACAATTCAAGAAACTCATTGTTGCATGTTACACAATCTAAAATTGGGGTTACTTAAAAAACATCTATCTAGTAATATAAATTAATTTGAAATAAACATATTTCATAAACTCTTTGGAAGCTACAATATATCATCATTATGCTTTTAGATTGATGTATCCACGCTTTAATTAATATTTACATAATAATATCAATATAAAAAATGTTATCATTATATAAGATAATCAATATAACTAATTGAATGAATGAATATTATATGGAATACATAACATCAATGATATAGATATTATTAATCACTAACTAATATTAATAAATATGTTTGAGTAATCAATAATATAAATACCAGTTGGTGCCAATTCACTGACATAGATTGACTTCCACATATAGTGGATTGAACTATAAATAAGACTCTACCCACTAGATCCTTTATAACATTTATTCTTCTATTTTTATCCTTATTTATTAAATGTATGTACAACAATATATTTGTTTTTGAATATTTGGTAACTACAACGTCACCACTTTATGGAAAATCTCTCAAGAGTTAATATTTCTGATATATATGATTAATTACTTTATGTAATATACGTAGCAATTCAATAAAATAAATTATAGTATTATCATATTATGTTTTGATATGATCAATATTCCTTTTTATAACATCGATATCTCTAATATAACTTTATATCATTACTAATTCCTTAATTTCATCACATGCCTCAGTATAATGATATTCAATTATAGAATCGGTGATCAAATATTTTTTAAAACTCTACATACTCACCACATTTAAATTTAAGAAAAAACCAGTATCCCGACTAGTATTTTAGATCTAATGGGTCAGTTCATATACTATCTTTTTTGTACCTTTTCATAAGTAGTTTTCTTTGCCATATATATACTAGGAATAAATCCTTCATATATCTCAAGTATATATTGATTATTTTAAAAATTAACCAATGAATCTCTCTAGTATAATTTTTATATCTCTTTCAAATGTTCTAATAGAATGAAATTTAAATTTAATACATTATATTACAATCATAGTAGATACAAGAGTTCTAGGTCATTTCAAGCCTTATGCCTTGGGCCTACAGGTCATGTATGGGTTCCCCTTTAACCCTTAAAAGGGGGATTATCCGTAATAAAATAAAAAAGAATGCCTTCCGGCTATTCGGGTAGAATTCGACTCATTAGTTCTCTCCCTACTTGTGTATGTGGACACTAATTATTTGATTGATGTATTACATGTTGGACTAGTAAAAATTTTATATTGTATTATTCCATATTATATCATTTGAATAATTTTCTACATATGTAATTTGAAATATTACATCTGAACCCTTAGATGTATGTTTGTTGATAAATGTCCCTATAAAGTAGACATTTTCACCTAAGCACTTCATTGTGAAACAATTATTTAACCACATCTCAAATAATTATAAATCTAATATGTCAATACTAATTAATAATATTTCCAAAACATATATCATTTTGTTATAATATGTAAATTCTATAAGCCTTATTATAGAGACTTTGATAACATCCATTTTTGATGAGTCAAAATTCTTTTCAAGCATCATCAAAATTAATATTATACGATAGAAGTTATTTAATTAATTCATAAATTTGTATCTACAATTTTTATACATTATTAAATTAATTTTGGTTGAAAAATAATTATATATATATATATATTCCATATGTAACAAATTAAAAAAGCATTTCCTGATATCCAAATTTCAAATTTCATACTTATATATGGTTTTAGTGGGAAATATAATTTTAATTGATTTTATCATTATAACAAAGGTGAAGGATTAATTATAATCAACACATTGATATTTATTATATCCTTTAGAAACCAATCATGACAAATATTACCTGAATTACTATTTGTGTCATCTTTATTATGTAATAATCATTTACTCCCTTCTGGCCTTATATCAATATAAGGTTCTATAAATATTTAAACATAGTTTTGGAAATGGAATCCATTTCAAAATTTAGATTTTATTTTTAATAATAATTTTATCTCATCAATATTTTATGGTATTCCGCTTCTAAAATATAATATATTTGATAGTTTTTGTTTACGCAGCACCGAGTTCTAAATTGTACTATACTATTAAATATAACTCTTTGTATAGTAATATGACCATTATGAGTAGTAATATGACCAATAAAATAGTATTTTCACTAATAAAAGTATAAAAAATTTATTTTTATTGTTAATGGAAATATAATATATTTATACCATGTAATTAAAAAAAATGTTTTAAAAATGATAAATTAAGTATTGCTGTTTTGAAAAACATAAATGTTAATTCGAAATATTATTATTAAAATAATTATTTAAGTATTGGTATTTTTGTCCAATTTCTACCCGATCCCTCTCCAAGGCCTCTACCCATGTTCTAGTATTTTGGCTTCAACCAATGTTCATTTCAAACCCCCTTAAAGAGGTTATCAAGAAGATAAATTCATGACGTAGAATCCACTTTCATTCTTTTAATTTTCATTCAATTTATTTTCTTTTCTTATCATTTACTTAACTCCTATATAAAAACATGAATGATTACTCTAGTATCTTATATATACATTACTTTTATTAGGATAATGTGATTTTCACCATCAATTATTTTCTCTTCCAATTTTTTTTCTAAAATTGAGAACATCAACTGTGACATACCGATTAATTCCCTTCTTGGAAGATGATTTTTCAATTTTCAATTCTTCTTTCAATTTTGGTCATAAGACCAATTTTTTTTAAACTAGTCATTAATATGTATAATAAAATATATTTTATGTTCTTCAACTATCATATTTACATAATATTAATTCATCAAAAAAAACTTATGTGTGATGATGGAAAAAAAGTCCAAAATAATCCAAACGGTTATTGTTATCATTTTATCTATTTAATCATCCTCATATATGGAACCAAAATGATATATTATAACACTATGAAATATTGTATTTCATTAATAACATATAATATTAATTTTTTAAAAATATTCCCATTTCACATTATCTTTATTACATGTATACAAGTGAACCAATAATTAAAACCAAGGAAAGAATCACTTCCGAATAATGAAATTAAATCAAATAACTCACAATAAAAACAATAAATAAACATAATAAAATTATAATAAATAAAATTCAAATTTAATAGGTTCTGAATTAAACTATTAATTACTGTAATTTCATTATCCAGGATGTCAAATACAAGTCCATAATTATTTCATACAAAAGGTAAGGGTTTCTTCACGAACCTCCATTTTCCCTGCAGGATATTCTTTCTCTCTATTTACATCAATTTAATTCTTCATTAATTTTTATACTTATTCTAAATTCTTTGTATGTGTTCCAAAATAATTTATCCAGATTAGGTCATCTTTCTTTTACTATTGGAAAATAGGTCTGTACCCATGGTTTTCAAAACAACTATCGGTATAGGCCCACCAATTCCCAAATATTTTCATGAAATGTGGGTATAAGTGATATTTTCTAAACTATACCCATTTTTCTTGCTAATCTGTAGTTGTAGAATCCTTGAGTAAGCATGGGAAGAGAAACATTTTTGGTGGAATCCCGCGAAAAAACCAATACCCACAGTTTTAAGGAACCATGGGGATAACCTACATGACAAAAACCTATAGAAATGCTTCTCTAAAAATTGTTGGTATAGGTTCCTATATAACCATAGTTCTAGTAGAATTGTAGGTATAATTTTTAGTCCCGAAGCTTATCCCCACGGTTCATTTAAACCATGAGTATATGTTCCCCTACGTTTGCATGAGGGAAAATCAGGCAGGAAAACCTATTGCCATGGTTTTTTACACATACGCACGTTTATATATATATATATATAATATATATATATATATAGTTATATAGAAATGTTTTAGTGGTAAAAGATTTTGGTTTTTTAGAGGCGGTGAGGGTTCAGAACCCGCATGCAGTATTTTTTTAATCCTATACCCAATGTTTTAGAACCATGGGTATAAAACTTTTAAACCATGGTTATAAGTCCTATCTATACCCACAAATTGTGGACCCGTAGCCTTATGAACCATGGGTATAGGTAATTAAAACCATGGGTATAGCTCAGGGCTATACCAACACCTCGATTGGACACTGTTCCTTGAAATCATAGGTATCGCCTAGTCTTAGTGTTTACATATTTATAGTGTCTTGGATGAAGGCATGACAGTATATTTATGTTGTATTAAATTATTAATTACCTCATCATAATTCTATAAATTGATATTTAATTTAATTATTCGACTAGTATAATATCTATGTTTAATATTCCAACTCATTTTATTATTTATAGAATTATTTAATCAATATTTATTACTACCACATTAAGCTCAATATTATGTTTTAATGGAATGTGATTTTAGTTATTAACCATGACTTATTATTTATGTTTATTTATAAAATCTTCAAATGTATTTATTACCCTTACTGATCATCTAATCCCACCTATTTTCTATATTTTATTTTCACTCCGGATTTGAATATGTATATTATAAATGACCTAAAAGGATAATCTATAAGTTTATCTATTCCCTAGAGGATTTCCTATGTAGTTTTTCATTTCAAATATGTATGTATCTATTTATCTAAAATCTATTAAACTATTCAGTCCATTGGGATGCAATCTATATTTCATAATACCATTGTATTTAATTAGGGAATAATTTTTTGGTTGTTAGGGTTACGGTCTTTACAGTTATTATTAGAGAAAGATTAGTAGAATCCTTGGATATTTGAAAACACATATTATAGAATAGAATACTATGATACACATTAAAGATAAGAATAGAATAACATCATATAATTTTGGTACAGAATAGATTATACGGGTCTTCCTAGAAATAAATGACTCTCTAAATTCTACAAGTGAAAGTGGTTCTGGAACAGATGTACCTAGGGATAACAACTCGGACAAGGTGTGTCGGGCCTAACTCCTCATAACCTGGTATATGAGAATGGGCCTCACTGTACACCCAATTTTACACTCTTGGGGATATTCTTTGGTTAATTCACATTTTATTTACAAACCATTATGATAGATTTAAATGTAAATATATCCCTAAATAAACCATGTTTATGATTATGAGATTAGATATGCATAAATTTACAATTTATGTTAAGGGGTTTGCTAATTCAAAAATAAGAACAGCAATTTATAAACTAATTTAGTATATCCCATTACATAGAAATTGTGAGCATTAGAAGGAATAGAAACAATATCTATGCATGTTTCCCATGCAGGGATTTCCATCATAAGTAAGATAAAGACATTGGAGTAAGATCTACAACTAGATATGAGATACGTAGAGCTATATTGTGTAAACTGGCATAGGTTATGAACAATAACCTTACCCATATAGAGTATCCCAATCCACAAAGTTGAGGAAAAAATTTATACCATTTCATGAGAAAAAAACACATATCATTTATTGGGACTATAAACCCATTTGTAGTTGAGCAATGGATAAGTCTCGAAGAGAAAATATTTATCGATTTGGGAAGTAATGAAAGGGAGAATGTAATCAACAAATTTGATTATATCTTGGGAGATGTAGATAAGTAGTGGTTTCTAATTTAAAAAACAAATGATTAATAATAAATTAAAAATATTGAATGGAAATGTGTTAATAAAATTTACATAGAAAAATATTTTCATCATGAAGAGTGAGCAGATATGGAGAAGTAATTTTTGAATATGAGGAAAAAAGAGGATGAGAATGTTTCCAAGTATGATTCCAAATTTACAAGGTAATAAATGCATGCGATGGATTATATACATAATCCAAATATTCTGATAGATCTACTCTTTGAGGGGTTAGAACAATTCCCCCTATGAGAACTGGTCTCACAAACTTTCACATCATATGATAATATAGTCTCTTGTTCTATGAAGAAATAGAAATAATTATCTAGGTATTATGAATTTAAAGGAATGTTATAAAATAATAAGGATGGTGAAAACTCTAGAAATGTTATTTAAGGAAAAGGGTAATAATGGAAGATTTTATATTCTATCTTATAATAAATATAGAACAAACATCATGGAATATTCCTATTGGGGATGGGAGTTTATTAATAGTATGGGAAAAAGTTCCACCAAGCATGTGATTTAATTGGAATTAAATAACATACCAATATACAATTCAATAATTGTAATGAAATTAGAAATTATACAATTTACTATATTAATCACGAAGGAAACTTTACATAAAAATGCCAAGGGTGAAATGCTAATCTTGTGCAGTCACAACTGCTAAGGATGAAGTTATTGATGATGTGGTGTAAGGTACTTAAATCATATCCTAAAATTTAGATAACGCTTTATTTGATTCTGGATCATCACATTCATTTCTATCTTCCCAATTTTCTCTAAAACATTTATATTTTCAATTCACCTTAATAAAAGAGTTTGCAGTAAATACTCCTAGTAGAAACCTTATATAAACAAATATGTGTCATGTAGTTCCTGTTACGAAACATAAACATGATTTAATTTCTGATTTTATCATCATATATATGGTCTATTCGGATATAATCTCTGTTGTAGAATGGAAATAAAAACATACGGAATAAATTATTGCAAAGATAAGGATATTTTGATTCATGGTGAAGGTATGGAATTTCTCATACTTAGAGGGGATAATTCATCATGTATGTCATATTTGGATCTACCTCTTATTGTACTTCTACATTAAATTCTTGTAGAATTAGATAAAATATCATCTATAGATGAGTAAATGAATCATCAAATTGATGATGTGCCTATTTTTCGAGAATACATAGATGTAATTCTAGAGGATTTACCTAGATTTAATCCAAAGTGGGATGTTGAGCTCTCTATCGATTAAGTTCCTAGTGCAAGACCTACACCAAAGACTCCCTATATAATGGACATGATGGAGTTAATATAGTTAAAGAAACAACTAGAGGAATTGTGTGATAATGGATTTATATTCCCTAGGGTTTCACATTGGGGAGATCATGTTCTTTTTTAAGAAAAAATATCAATATATGAGGTAGTGTTTTGACTATAGGGAGATCAATGCTATTATGAAAAATAAAAAATATATGCTTCCTTGTATTGATGAATTATTTGATCAACTCCATAGAGCTCAATATAATTTAAAGATAGATATTTTCCCTCAATGTGATCAATTAAATGTGAAGAATATTGATATTTCAAAGAAAGAAATTCAAACCAGGCTTGAACATTATGAGTATATAGTAATTCCATTTAGACATACTAATACACCCTCTATTTTTATGGATCTAATGAATAATGTGTTGAAGGAATATCATACTAGTTTTTTTAGTATTTATTGATGATATCTTTATATATTCCAAAATCAATGAGTTCTATGAAAACTAATTACATATTATTCAAGATACTCTTTGAATAAAATAGTTATATGGATTATTTAGAAAGTGTGATTCTTGGCTTCAAATAGTTTATTTTCTTGGCCATATTGTCTCAAATGATTGAATATTAGTTGATCATATGAAGATAGAGGCATCTCTAGAATTACCTACACCAATGATCATAACTGACATATGTATTTTCATTTGATTAGAATGTTACTATTGGAATTTCATTTAGAATATTTCCCCATTAGAAAAGTTGTTAACCAAGTTTACTCATAAAGGGGTTATCATCATATAGATAGAATAATGTAAATAATGGTTTGAAGAATTGAATATAGTATTATTGAATTCTATGATCTTGACTCTACCATTGAATGATGGTGTATTTTTTATTTTTACTATCACGTCAAATAAATGAATTGGATGTATCCTTATGCAGAATGATAGAGTTATTTCCAATGAATCAAGGATGTTAAAAACTCACAAACAGAACAATCCAACTCATGATCTTGAGTTATAATCCAAAATCATTACTCTAAAGATATAATGATTCTGTATCTATGGTTAATGGAGTGAGAAATATACAGATCCCAAGATCATTATATATATCTTCACATAGAAAGAACTCAATATGAGCCAAAGATGATGGCTTGAGCTACAAAAATATTGTTATTTTTCAATCCACTACCACCTAGGTAATAAGAATAAGGTAGCATATGCATTGAACATGAACTATCATATAGTACTGAACAAAATGATTATTTAAAAGGACCATGTGTAGATAGATATAGAAAAAATGGTTATAGGGATTATAAAGGAAGGTGAAATATCATTACATTTTCAAATGGTCTCCCAACCATCATTATTAGAAAGGATTAAAAGTTCTCATTCTAATGATGAGAATTGTATAAGGAAAATTAAACATGTGAATGATCAGATGTTGGATGACTTCATGTATGAGGATAGAATTATGAAATTTTAGAATATGATTTGAATTACCTCAATACTAAAGCTAGAAAGGGTGTTATTAGATGATTCTCATAGCTCCAATCTCTCTATAAATTCTAGTAGCACTAATATGATAAGAGATTTTATGGAACATTTCTACTAGGATAATATAAAGAGGTAAATTATTGATTATATATCAAGATGAATATTCTATCAATAGGTGAAGGATGAAAGACAACATCCTAGAAGATTCATGTAACATCTGTCTACTGCTACATGGGAATAGGATAACATTACCATGGATTTTTTCACTAGCATACTAAAGACTCTAAGAAAGAATGATGATATATGGGTAATTGTTAATCGAATTATCAAATCTTCACATTTCCTCATAATAAGGGAAGAATTGTCTCTGGGGTTCCCAAAAAAATATATATTAATAATGTTTTAAGACTTCATGGGGAACCAATTTTGATTGTGTCCTATCATGATCCATTATTAACAATAAAATTCAGGAAACGTATTCTAAAATATTTGGACACTGGTCGTTATTTGAGTAAAGCTTATCGCCCTCAAACGGATGGGTAGTGTGAAAGGACCATTAAACATTATAAAACATATTGAGATCATGCTTACATGACATTCAAGGTATGTGGGATCACTGTTTACCTTTAGTAGTGTATTTCTACAAGAATAGTTTCCATTCAAGTATTCAGATCCTATAGAGAGTTTTGGTTGTGTCTTATAGTTTGGTGATGATGTCTATGCTTTCTAAAGTACAATGTGTTTCACATCTCTTTGTTAAGGAAGTACATGTAATACCTAATTCATGTCCTTAATTCTGAAGGAATTTAATTTGAACCTGATTTATCTTGTTATCAGTAGCCTATCCATATTCTGAAGAATATATGTTAGGTGTTTAGGAGTAAAATTACTCATCTCCTAATGTTACTTTGTAAAAAATCATAAAATTGATAAGGCGATAGGGGAACTAGAAGAATTTATGATGAAAAACTACCCAAATATTTTTAGGAGGTTGCATTCTGTAAATTTTGAGGATGTTATTTTTAAAAGAGAGGAGAATGTAACACCCCATGATTTTATGGTATGCCTATTTTAAAACATAATATATTCAGCAGTTTATGCTTCACATAATACCAATTTTAAAACCATAATATTCTATTAAATATAATCATTGGAATAACAATGTGACTATTAGGAATAATAATATGACAAATAGAATAGAAGTTTATGTATGAATGTATACATAAAATTTACGTATCTTTTAATGAAATTCTAATATATTTATATCATGGAATAAATAAATAAATGTTTTAAAAATTATAAATTATGTATTATTTTTTTTTGAAACATGTATTTTAATTAACAATTTTATAAGAAAAATAATTATTTAAATGAAAATTTATTTTCATTAAATTTATTTATATATTAATATTTTCTTATCTTATAATTATAATATAATTATATGAGGCCTTAATTAATTTTTTAATGTGTTATAAAGTCCATTATAATATTAAAATCATAATTTTTCATGTAAATATTGATTTTATTATAAAATAAAATATCTCTTAATTAGAAAATTATTTTGATACAATGGAATCCATTTCTTCTTCAGGACGCATTTTCTCTCCCTCTACATCAAAGTAATTCTTAGTTAATTTTAGATACTTCTTATATATTCTCTTTATGCTTTCCCAACTCATGTATCTATATTAGATCATCTTTATTTGATGGGGAAATACATGTTTTATAATTTTTAACTTTAAAATTTCTCCTGATAAGAAATCCCAATTAAAGGGTACTTCACAATTTCTTACCTATTTTCAATCACCCTCCATAATCTATTTTAATATACCATTATATTTCTAACATGAAACTTTTTATCATTAAAAACTATCTTAATTAATTTCTGGTTTTATGAAAACAATTAATCCCTTTCCCATTTAAATAAATATTTTATATTCTCCGTTTAACCGCACTAAAAATAAATTTAATAAAGATTATTCAAAACTATTTTTACATATTTTAACATCATATGAACATAATTAATGCCTCAAAAAGTAATTTCATTATCCTTCCCTTTTCATTTCTAGGATATATATATTTACAATCTAAATTTGCAAAAAAAAATTAAATTATTGTTCCAAAATAACTACTCTTTGCCAAGTAAATGTATAGTTTTCTCAAGAATTTCTCAATGAATTTATTAGAGTATTTTCATCTATTTCAACGCCCTAAATTGAATATTTTTATTAATTAATATTAATCTATTATATATCCATGTAACATATTTTATTGAATTCTTTATGAATATATTTTTGGGTCGTACTATATTGAAACCATTCTCCATATTACTCTGGATTGTTTATAATTTTTTTTACTGGTTGGGGAAGTTTTTTATGTGTAATAATATAGTTAAAATATGAATATATATGATGATTATATTTTACCCATTTCATATGAGGAATGAATTGGAAATAATAAGTGATGGTTGGGGCTTGTTATATCCCCTCGATGCATCAGTAGATCTCATGATTCAAACTAGACTGGGTCTTTACCCATTTATGGTGCATCAGATAAAAACTTGGTTGTAAGTTTAAAATTTACGTCATTATGCATTCCCTAAAAATGACACTCTAAATTTATATTTCATATGGTTATTCGACTAAAAGAATATCAATGGTTATGATTCTATCTCATGAGATTATTTATGGCATTATTTAATCATCTTTTATTCTTACAATATTATGCTCAATATTATGTTTTAATGACATGTGAATTCTGTTATTCATCATGACTTATTATTTATGTTTATTTAGGTTATATTACTCTATATTTATTATATATATTGAGCATCTAAATTCACCCCTTAATTATGATTTATTCTTACCCAGAATGTGAATATTTATGCTATGAAATACTTTCCGGGATAATAATGGAGTTTAACAGTGTTTCCAAAAGATTTTCTATGTTGTTTTTACATTAAAATATTTGCTGTAAAAAATACGTTTGTGTCTAGTTTCCCAAAATCTACTAAGCTATTCATTCCATTGGGATGTGATCTCTAATTCATACTACTAATTTACTTAAGTAATGATACGGATCCGGGCTACTGGGTTTGGGTTCTTTATAAGAATCCTATTAGTTATTCACTACATTAATATTTTATATGTTTTAATTATTATTAATGAACAATATTTCACCTTCATCAGTCACATGAAAATGATATATTGTTAGTTTTCCAACTTTCCTAGTCAAAATGTAAAATATTTTAATATTTTTTACAAATTCATTTAAATAATGATATGGAGTTATTTCATGTTATATGTCATGGGTATTTTGAGACAAAATATTAATAAAATCTATATTTCTTTGAGTATGTTTTTTATAAATGTATTTACTTTATAGAAACATGGAATTCATTAGTAAAATATAGTTTCTATCAATATAAGGAGATAAAAAATATTCAACTTTATTTTTAGGATATCATATTACAACAAACTTTTTCCCTTGTTATTTATTTTTGATTCTATGATTTTCCTTAAAAAATGCCTTTCCACACAATACATAAATATAAAAAATGATTTATTCACATTACTCATATGGGATACGAGTTTCTAATTTAGTTATAACATGGTCTAATGTGTATGTAACTAACTATAATTTAGATCTATAAATGGGAAAATGAATATTTTCATAAATCATCATTGATACCAACATATCTAATATTTTTTTATTTATCTATTCACTAAGACCATTCAATTGAGGGGTATAAGGAAGAATGAGTTCGGAATGTATTTTTATATATATTTTAGATAATCAGTGAAATTAGGGTTCATGAATTCCACAACTATATTTGGAAAAAAATATATATCTTCATACTAAGTTGATTACCTACAGCATTTAGTTGTATTACTAAAGTTTTGTAAAGGGAACATTATTCTACCCCATCTAGTATACATATAAATATAAAGTGAAATTGTTTTAAAATTTAATATATTTATGAGAATACACCACATGCCTCTACTGTAAATAGTCCATATATATAAAATTTTAAATTATTCAAGAAGATCTAGGGTTCTTTCACATTTATCAATAAAATCCAATTTTAATCTATCCATATAAATAATCATAACATATATTTAAGGGTTTTAAAATAAAATCAATATAAAACCACATCATGATATAATTTCTTCAAATAAATTTGATTTCCGTGACCATTTTGATAATTTAGTAATTGAGAATAATATTAGTGATGAAAAATTCATATGTTATAAATTTATAATATATTTTTTAAAATTATATTATGTAATCACTATCATTTATATTATTCATAACAAAAATTATGCTATATTTACAAAAAAAAATTATTTCCAACTCATAAATAAAATCTATATATGTCAAACCATGATGAAAAAATTATATTTTTAGACACCCTTGGTATAAAATAACTATTATTTAGTTCAAAATATTTCTACAATGTAATATATGATTAGGTTATACTTAACCCAATGAATTTATTCTTGATCCAATATAAATTTCAAGATCCACCACACAACTTATGATTATCAAAATTCTACATGATTTATTATTTAGATAAAAATACATGATCCATATATTGTATCTTATCTCTAATTAGAAGAAATGAATATATTATATTAGATTAAAAAATCCCATAAATCTTCTCCACAATTCATCATAAATTTAAAATTGTTATTCATGTGTGATTTCATTACACAAGTAAAAATATATCTATATTATCATTAGATTATATTTATATCATGTGTTTTTCTAGAATAAAATAAGAAAATTAAAATGTCATATATCCTTTCTTATGTTGTTATCCACTGCCACTCCTTTTAAACACTATAAATATCGATGATTTATCAATCTTATTGAAATTATTAGTTTGGAGAATATTTTCCCAGAGACCTAGAATATAATTTTTCAAATTTTTGTCATCATAATTAATAATAGATATTAATATATTGATGTAAATATTTAGTGAATAATATTTTTAGATAAATCTTAGTTATTTTTGAATACCGAACATTCTAAACTTTCAATGTACTCAATCATATTGAATACATCTGTTCTATTATGGACTCCATCTATAAGATTTCAAGTAAATCATTCCCTAGGGATTATATAATGTAATTATCTATCTCAATCATGTATTACTTCATTGATTTGTGAAAACATTGAAAACTCATCCAAGTATTCATGTAGTTTATGAATCTCACTATACCTAGATTAAAAATTAATTAATAGAATGACTAATGCATCATCCATGTGTTTCTAGTGGACAACATTCTCATCTATAGAATATTTCTTAAGAGACTTAGTATGTAGGGGTATGTGAAAACATATTATTTCCTCTCTTTTTATTATTTGATATATAACATCATGTACTCTTATTTCCTTCTATTATGAAAAAAATTTGAATAATAAATTAGTAAATGGTCTTTATTTCATGTTATATAATAATTAATTAATGATTTAGTAATTTTTCTTATTATTTATTAATAAAATGAAATTTCCAAAAATATTGGATTCTGAATAACTAGTCTCCTGTATATTAAATGTCCAGGGCTTCATATTCCCATTCTCAAAGAATAGGATGAGGAATTATGAAAAATTTCTATTTTATTTAATTAGTATTTATTCTTTAAAATTATATTAACTCACTACTACTTGATCAATTTAGTTGACACTTTAATCCCGAAACACTATAATGGGATTTACTCAACAAATTTCACTTCATTTAAAGAATTCATTCTAAGGGATATTCTATTAATGAAAATTTAGTAATTTTAACCCAAAACAAATATTAGAAAACACCATGAATTGGATGAAATATTATGAGGGTTAAAAAAGTTCATTAAAAATAGTTATATTCAATCTCAAGTGATTGAAGGAATTAAGTGATATAATTTTTTTTGTCCTTTTATATATAATGTTTAAATAAAAATATTTAATTATTTAATCTCTAATGAGTTTTTTAAGTTTTATAATTTTCAATTTAAATAGTTAATTTTGAACCCATAAAACATGCATACCCATTAAAACTAATTAATTTATCGACCTAGATATAATAAAATTTAATCACCCAATGGGTAGAAAAAAAACATTAGTGGGAACAGTATGGGTGTAAAACAAAGACACCCAAAGTACCCATTGAAAAAAAGGTTATAACCCTTATAATTCACCCTGGACTACATGAGCCTCAGAATAGACTAAAATTAAAATAAATAGTATATTTTAAATTTCATTCCAATGGTTACATGGTCATCGATGAGTCTTTAGTCTCCATCCCCGGTGTGAATGACCATCCACCATGTTCATAAAAACAAAAAATCCCCACCAAAATGTCGGAAACCATCAAATAGACCCATAAACAATGGAATAAATCCA
Organism: Viscum album; assembly: GCA_963277665.1. NCBI lineage: Eukaryota > Viridiplantae > Streptophyta > Magnoliopsida > Santalales > Viscaceae > Viscum > Viscum album. Next base: position 94,739,599 of record OY728125.1, read on the forward strand.
CCAAAACTACATAATATCAACTCCAACACACACCCAAACACCACAAACCCCAATGTTTCAAATTATTTTCAAAAATACCTCTTGTCCACCTATCTTCACTCTATTTTCCATTTTTGTCCACTAATTTAATGTTCTCCACTATGTTGGATGGGGAAATTCAACCAGTTGATTCCATCAATTGAATATACCTGGTATAAACCCCACAATTATATATATGAGAGAAAATAAGGGATAAATTATTGGAAGTTTAATAGTTAATTGAATATTAGACAACATTATGAGCCTTGATGATTGATGGGATTGTGATTTGACTATAAAAGGAAAACAATTATGAAAAACCATAACAAAATAACTGAGAAGTAGAAGAAAGCCATAAATATAATTCAATGAGAATCCCAACAGCCAGATAAATTGTTATCCCATCCATTGTCACACCAATCCATGCCAAACAATATCATGCCTTACCAATATTGGACCATACACAGAATGTTGGGAATAATGATAAAATAAGTAACCATAGTTAAAATGATTCATAAAGGGGTACATGAAAGAAACAAAATTGACTAAAACGAATAATATATTAAATGTATTGATGGTGGTGGTGGAATATAGGAATCCTCTTTCGTCCATACACAAAATATCTATTGAGCAAAGTATTGTTTTAAACAATACATAATAATGTTATTTAAAGGGGAGATTATTGAAAATAATAGTCTATCTATTTATGATCATTTTTATTCTCACAAATACCCTCAGTTATTTTCTAATGATTTTATTTAGTATTTTCCGAAATTTATTAATTTATTTTACTCTTGAAATAAAAATAATTTATTACTTGTGCAGAATCTGATTTAGCGCATCTTGGAATCACAGTTTATACCCTACGTGGATAAACGTAGTGTAAGGATGAAAATCATTTATACTTTTTGAGATAAAAGAAAAGTATTTTTAAACAACCATACATTTTTAGAAAAGTATGGAATAAGAACCTTATGTTAGGATGGAACCTTGCATTTTGGTTACCAGCAAAGTATTAAAGGATAACCGTACATAAGTACTAAAAGTTACGTTTTTGTCTCAAAAGTATGGTTCATCAAACTTACTTTTGTAAACAACCAAACGTTCGTGGAAAAGTATAGATCAAGTAAAAGTTTGGATCTTTTGTCGTACATTTGAGAGTTGAAGAAAAAGTATGGATGATCAACCCTACGTTTAAGATCAACCTTAAGTTTGAAAAGTAACATGAACCCTGCGTTTATGATTCAACCTTACGTTGTCAACCTTACGTTTAAAGACTATGTCATCAACCCTACGTTTAGAGGCCACGTCATCAACCTTACTTTTGGCTTCAGAAAGATTGAAAGACGATATTTTTATGCGGCGGTCAGCAAGCTGATTGTTGGGCGGATTTCAAGCTGGATTTAAAGTCGTTTTTAATGTACGACTTTGTCTGATTCAAATCCATTTTATTATTGGATTTAAGATCAAATTAAAACAAGATTTTTATGTCGAGTCTTAAGGGATGTTATAACTTCTCGGTAAATTCAAATTTTTGAATATTGTGAATCAAAATGTGACTTTTATGGATCTAAATGTGCAGGAGATATGATCATCTTCATTATATATGTTCTCTCTAATAAAAACACCAAATACGAGAGAGTTGTGATCAATCTATTTTTAAAAAGGTGGAAAACAGAGACTACAGAAATTCACTTTGATCTGCTGATTCAAAAAAAGAGCGTCAAAGCTCTATTCAATTAAGAAGAAGAAACTCGATCAAAGATTCACTTGTTCTGCATCGAATATCTACTATGGATCTACTACTGCTAAAGTTGGGAACTATATCTCTATATCTACTACAACTGGATCGACTTAGAATTTCATTTTTTGGAAAATCAATATTCTTAGAGACGACGATCCATCTGCTGTCAATTGGATTCTATTGCAATTGTGAAGATCAATTGGAAAACTTCTTTTTGAAATTCTTTTTATTCTTGAGTAAGCAGCTTCTCATTCTAAGCTGTGTAGGTTCATGTTTGAACCAGAAGGCTTTGTTAGCCTGAACATTGTAAAGGTGTCAACTGCCTATATTTAGTTGTGGACCGGTCTTTTGAAATGAGGACCAGATAGTGAAAATCACCAAACTCGTGGAGTTGAATGTTGGTGGAGTGGACTAGGGGCCTTCTGTTCCCCAAAACACTATATATATTTCTGTCCCTACTTGTATTTATTTCCACTGTATAATCAAATCTAATAAATCATAGAGGACAGAACTCGTTCAATTGAAGAGTTAATGAAAAATCTGAAAAACACAATTCTCCCCCGCCCTCTTGTGTATAATCTGTTTATTCAAGATCCAACAATTGGTATCAAAGGAGTAGATTCTGATAGATCATTATCACAGTAGAAGCATTTAAAATATTATATAACAGAGCATCATCACTGATACAAGAGATGGGATGTCAATGGTCACAGTACCATATTTCAATGGAGGCAAGTATGGATGCTGGAAATCGTGCATGATAATATATCTGAAAAACCACGTATATAAAGTCTATTCAAAGATTCTAACTCCTTATGAAATTCCTAAAAATCCTGAGACATGGAGTGTTGCTACAGAGGCAGAGTATGATATGAATACAAAGGCTATGAATGCAATAATCTGCGGTCTAGGACCAGATGAATTTAACAGAGTAACTCAGTGCCCAACAGCATATGATATGTGGAAAACAATAGTTGTGGAATATAAAGGAACAGATAATGTGAGACAAATGAGATATGAAACTTCCAAATTGAAATTTGATAATTTCAGAATGTTTGAAGGTGAAAGCATTACACAAATGAATGGGAGATTGACAACAATTGTCAATAATATAACAGCTCTAGGAGAACCTATCAATCAGGATGATCAAGCATTAAATGTTCTAAGGGTACTTCCTACTCGATGGAATGGTGTCTTCGCTGCAATCAGACAATCAGCACCTGTCAAAGATCGAACCATGAGAGAGCTGATTGGTACACTTATGATGTATGAAGCTGAAATGAAAGATGAGGAAAATTAACATAAGGTCTACATAAAAAGAGAAGATACAGCCTTGAAGGTAGCTTCACAACAAAATAATAGAAAGATGAAGAGCAGAGAAGTCAAATCTAAATCTGAATGCTCCGACTCGTCTAACTTAGATGAAGAATTGGCTCAGCTAGCCATAAAATTTAGAAAATTTTACAGCAAGAAAAGAGGCTTCAAAAAATCCTTTAAGGGAGATAATAAGGAAGTAATATGTTATGAATGCAAGAAGATGGGACATATCAGACCAGATTACCCACAATTAAAAGATGAAAAGAAGAAGAAATTATTAAAAAGAAATTACTTTGAGCAGAAAGACAAGAAATCTATGAAATCCACTGGGAGTGTATCTGAAGACTCCAATAGCTCTCTTGAATCAAGCTCGGAAAAAGAAGAAGTCAATATAAAGGAAAACATGTGTTTCATTGAAGAAACTAATCAGGTACACTCATATTACTCCTCTGACTCAAACAATGAATCAAATTCTGAATCAAGATACAAAAATGAAAAACTTGCAGCCTACTGCAATATGCTTGAAGAAATATATGACTCACTATTTAAAAAACATAATTCACTAAAGAACAAACATAAAGCTGTTTCAGATGGAATAGATACACTGCTAAAACAATATAAGGAATTAAAAAATAAATAAAATTCTATTAACACTAACTATATTAATTTTGAATCAAGAATAAAAACACTTCAGAATGATGGAGAATCTTACAAACAGGCTGCATTGGATTTTACAAAAGGAGAGAATTATTTAAATGAAATTCTTGGAAAAAATGTCATTAAAAAGGAAAGATTTGGAATTGGGAATAAAGGAGAAAAACCTAAATTATATAAAAATTATTTTGTTCCTAACTCTAAAAGGGTTAATTGTAACTTTTGTGGGACAAAGACACATATAACTAAAAAAATTCTTAAGACACCCTCAAATTTGTGGTATTAATAAAGCCTACATTTCAAATGATGTATATGATTTAGCTGATTTTAAAATAACAAAGCAAATCTGGAAACCTAGATCATTGCTAGATAACACCCCTGGACCTAATAGAATATGGGTACCAAAGTAATTTGTTTGAATGCCTTTGCAGGTAGCAGGCCAGCAGAGTAGAAAAGATATATGGTACATGGACAGTGGCTACTCAAGAAATATGAGTGGAAACTCATTGAATTTGTCTTCACTCACTTAAAATGAAGGGGGACTTGTCACATTTGGTGACAATTCCAAAGGAAAAATCATTGGCATTGGAACTGTTGGAGATCCAAAAATAGTCTAAATCGACAAAGTACTTTATGTACAAGGATTAACACAAAATCTGATAAGTATCTCTCCACTCTGTGATGATGGATATACTGTTGATTTTACTAACAATTGTTGTACTGTTTCTAAAGATAAACTATTTAAATTTAAATCACCATGAACTGAAAATGTGTATACTTTGGATTTAAATTCCTTGTGTAATCAACAATTAAACTGCTTGACTGCTAATGTAAGTGAATCTTGGATCTGGAATAGGAGACTTGACATTTCAATATATATGTTTTAAATAAGTTATCTATGAAAATTTTAGTTTCCTATTTACCTAGTCTCAAATTTGAAAGTGACAGATTTTGTGATGCATGTCAACTTGGAAAGAAACACAAATCATCCTTCAAATCTATTAATAAATTTGCTACATCTAAACCCCTAGAACTTATTCATATGGATTTGTTTGGACCCTTAAGAGTAGCAAGCTTAGCTGTTAAATTATAGGTATATGTTTTAGTTGATGACTATTCTAGATTTAAATTTATTTTCTTTTTGAAATTTAAAAATGAAGCTTTTACCTTATTTGAATGTTTCTGCCAATCTGTTCAAAATGAAAAAGGTTTTAATATAATCTCATTGAGAAGTGATCATGGGGGAGATTTTGAGAATCAAGACTTTAATTCATTTTGCTCAAACATGGGTATTCAACATACCTTTTCTGCACCCAGAACACCTCAACGGAATGGGATTGTAGAAAGGATAAATATAACAATTCAAGAAATCGATAGAACTATGTTAAATGAATATAGCCTACCTATATATTTTTTGGAAGAAGCTATGAATACTGGTTTCTATATAATTAATAGAGTTTTAATTATACCTATTTTGAAAAAGACACCCTATGAAATATGGAATAACAGAAAACCTAAAGTTAACTACTTTAATGTTTTTGGATGCAAGGTTTACATCTTAAACACCAAAGATAATCTTGGTAAGTTTGATCCAAAATATGATTAAGGTATTCTCTTAAGATATTATGCTACCTCCAAATCTTATAGTGTTTATAATAAGAAGTCAAGGATTGTTGAAGAATCAATTCATGTGAAATTTGATGAATCTGATCTCTTTCAGAAAAGAACATATCAAATGGATGAACTTGTCTCTAATGATAACATGAGACTTGAGAAATTAAAGAATGATTTTAAAAATGATATAAAATAAATTCAGTCCAGTTCAGAGGAACATGATACTGAATAACCTTTAAATATATTTCTTAGACAGACTAGAACCCTAAATAATCTCCCTTTAGAAACTGTAATAGGTGTCCTAGAAACTGGTGTTCAAACTAGAATTAACATAGGAAACCTAGTGGAATTCTTGTCCTTCCAATCTCAACAAGAACCCAAGACTATAGAAGAAGTTTTAGATGATGAAAGCTGGGTAATAGAAATGCAATATGAATTAAACCAGTTTAAAAGAAATGAAGTTTTGGAATTAGTGGAAAGACCTAAGAATTATCCTATAATAGCAACCAAATGGGTCTTTAGAAATAAATAAGATGACCAATGCACAATAACAAGAAATAAAGCAAGATTAGCATCTAAAGGATATAATCAAGAAGACGGAATAGATTATGATGAGTCTTTTTCACCTTTAGTTAGGTTAAAACCATTAGAATCCTTTTAGCCAATGAATCTTAGATGAATTTAAAATTATTTTAGATGGATGTTAAATCTACCTTTTTAAATGGTTATTTAATGGAGAAAGTTTATGTTGAGCAACCTGCTGGTTTTGAAAATTCTCAAAAACCAGATTCTATTTTTAAACATACTAAAGCTCTTTATGGCCTTAAACCAGCACCTTGAGCTTCGTATGAAAGATTAAGTTATTTTTTTTTGAAAAATGATTTTACTATTGGAATGGCAGACCCAACACTCTTTAAGAAAACTGTAAAAAAATAATGTTTTATTGGTTCAAATTTATGTTGATGTTGTAATCTTTGTATCAACTAATAAAACACTTTGTCATGAATTTTCAAAATTAATTCAAGACGAATTTGAAATGAGTATGATGGGAGAATTAAATTTCTTTTTGGGTCTTCAAATATTTCAAAACGATTTTGGAAATGTTTTAAATCAAAGCAAATACATTACTGATTTACTTATGAAATTCGGACATGAAAACATCAAGCCATTTAGAACTCCTATGTGTACTAATATAGAACTTAATTTGGATGAAAATGGGAAATAAGTTGACAACAAGTTATATAGAGGTATGATTGGTAGTTTGTTATATCTTATTGTTATCAGGCCAGATATAATTTATTTAGTATGTCTTTGTGCTAGATTTCAATAAAATCTTAAAGAATCTCATCTAACTACTGTTAAAAGAAATTTTGACATTTAAAAGGAACTGTTTTTCAATATCTTCTTTATCCTAAAACATCTGATTTTAATTTGATTTCATATTCAGATGCTGACTTTGGAAGTTGTAGATTAAATAGAAAACGCACATGAGGAACATGTCACTTTTTAGGAAAGTCTTTATTATCATGGTCTAGTAAGAAACAACATTCTGTTTCCCTGTCAACAGCTGAGGCAAAATATGTTTCTGCTGGTAGTTGTTGTGAACAAGTGTTGTGGATGAAAAACACTCTTATGGCTTTGGATTGAATTTTAATAATATACCTATTTTATGTGATAATACCAGTGCAATTAATATTTCAAAAAATCCTATTAGTCATTCTAGAACTAAGCACATTGATATAAGGCATCACTTTTTAAGAGAACATGTTATTAAAAAAGATATATTTTTAGAATTTATAAATACAGAAATTCAATTAGTAGATATTTTTAATAAACCACTTCCCACTGTAGGGTTTGATTATATTAAGGGGGATCTAGGTTTATTTGATTTTAAATAAAATTTTATTTCACAATGTTTTTTTATTCCGCATATTTTTTTCTATTATGTTTTTAAAAAAGAATAAGTTTCTTTTATCCACGTAATATATTTTATTTGATTTTAAATATATTTAATGATTAGTGATTACATGGGAATCCAGGCTGTCGGAGCCTTTTCGACTTCTAAATCATTTCACTTCTCTCTAAACCCTTTCGAAATCCTAAAATCACACTTCTGCTCCTAAACCCTAATCTTCGAACCTCTAAAACCTTAACCTTCAATCCTTCAGATATTCTCGTAGAGATGGTAAGAACTAAAAGTTTTAGTGAATCCGAGCCAAGCAATTCCAAGAGACAACGCTCCGAGGGAAGAAAAATCATACAGGGCACGGTAATCGATATCGATTGGTTATTTCAGAAAAATCTGCTGTTGAAGAAAGTGTTGTCGTTTCGGAATCTTTAACAGATGTTCAACAGTGAAAATACGGAATTTCTGTATGAAGTAGAAATTAGATAATTCTTCAAATTTGTACAGTTTAGTCTGGGAGATACCGAGGACTGTATGATGGCTAAGATAGAGGATATGGATTTCGCAATCTCATCAGTAGAGATTGGTCAGATTCGCAACTACCCTGAAGAGGGAGTTTTTCATTTAGATTTGAAGAATATTGGAAATTTTGTGCATAAATCATAGGATATCATGTATTTTCTTTTTGTTCCTAAGTCTATAAAGAAAATGTTTATCAAGGATTTGGAGCCTGATCAGAAACTTTTAGTCAAATTTATTCAGACTGGCATATCTCCAAGAATGGCAGAAATGGAAAAGATTTTGTACCCTAATATGTACATAATGTATCTTCTGTTAAGTGATATCAAGTTGAACTTCCCAATGTACATGATAAGGTATCTCAATTACTGTTGTCAAAGAGATGCATGGATGAACTTCTATCCTTTTGGTTGATTTATTTCTAAAAAGCTGCTTAAGAAAGACATGGTGAGATTAGTGGATGCCCGAGTAAACTATAATCACAATAATGTGTTTATTGCTGGAACCTTAATGAAAATTGGATATTTCTAGAGCATCATTAAATGAAAACTCTTGCCAATAAAAGCTGAGGAACACTCAGAGAGTGCTCAGGCTCAACCTGCTAAGTTCAAGGACGGACAGGCTGAATCAAGAGTCAGCAATGTGGCAAGAAGGATCCAATTTGAAGTGGAAGATTCTGAAGAAGAAAGAAGTCAATAGGGACTTCAATCTCGAAGAACTAGACCTGTTAATGAGGAAATTACTTTCCCTGCATTGGAAACAACAACATATGCTTTATTTTATTATTATTTTGTAATAGAAGCTGTTATTGATAATACCATTGAAGTTGTTAGTGAATCGACAGCACTAGTAGAGGGATCAGAAGATCAAGAAGAAGCTCAAAGGGAGAATCAGGACCAGATTGTAGCTAATGTTGAAGTAACACTTCAACAGAACCAAGATAAGGAGGTAGTTCCTGGTGGGGAAGTGGCCAAACCTCAAGAAACTCTTGAAAATGTTGTTATCGAAACTCCAGTGGAAGGCCATGATGCTGATGTTTGTGGTGAGAATTCTTCTGAAGCTCACACAGAAGTACTTCAAGAGGATTTTTCTATGGAGGAGTCTGTGGACTCTAAGGAAAAATCTGTGGACCAACCTACTCAGGACAAAGAAAGAGAGAAATATGATGCTGAATCATTACCTTTGGTACTGTTGTATCATCCAGAGCCTGAGAATGCGAATCAAGCACAGGGTGCCTCTAATTCAAGGAAGATGAAGTTGAAGAACTGTACAAAAAGGTGTCTCAGTTAGAATCTGAGAATGTCACTCTGGGAAATGCCTTAAACATTGAACAATTGAGATTTCAAAAGCTAAAAGAGAGTACAGTATCAAGGAAAGAAGTTGAAATGATTAAAGAGGATATTCTGAATGCAATTGAAAATTTGAAATCTGAAATGGTTATGAAGACAGATTTATCAAATCTGAAGTTTCTTATGGAGAACCAATTTTCTTCAGTTGCAAATAATGTTGTTAGTAGATCAGGTACTTCACCTGATTTAATCCGAGGATTTAAATCTATCACAACCGCGATGAGCAACATGAAGGAAATGTTGCATGATCTTCAATTTAACAGTTCTCCATTATCAGTGTTGCTGGACAATCAGAAATTTTTAGTGGATCAACTCATATCTATTGAGCCACCAATTAGGACTCAGTTAACTCAGATGTCAGAGAATCTATCACTGTTTATCAAAAAAGAATAAAGGATGCATGAGTTTTTCAGAGTCAATTTAATTGAGGATATTCATATGACTCAAGAGAATAGAGAGCTCATTATCAAACTTGGATATGGGATGATGAAGAGACTCAGGGAACAGTTCACAGAAATCAAGTCTGCAATTCAGAGGAGATAGAACCTGTTGCCTATCTTACCCAAACGTTGATTCCTATGTATATCATTTTCATGTATATACTGCTATTTTTTATTGAAAATTTCCTTCATTGTTTATTGGTTTCTTTCTCTATTTGTTTTACGGACTTTATTTTTGATATGCCAGTACTCTATATTTGATTATTGATAAACAGTTAATAATAAGCATTTACCTACAGTTCAGTGAAACATTGAATGTGTTAAAATCAATGCTTTATCATTCTTTTTAATATCACTAAACGGGGAGAATTTGGATACATCCAACATCGTATTTTTATTTAGGGGGAGAATTACATGAGAAATTTGCATAACCACAAAATTTTATTTTACAAAACATTATTTCAATGGTTTTCTATATATTTAATGTTTTGGTTACTTATCCAGATTGTTCATTATAAAGGTTATTCAGAAGGAAAAATTTGGATAAAACTAAAAACTTTAATCTAAAGAAAAAAAATTCTGGGGGGGTTATTTTTATTAAAATAATTTTTCTAAAATTAAATATTGTTTCATCCTCTAAAAATTCTAAAACATTATGTAACTAATTCTGAAAATTAATTTCATTTAAATAATTTTATAATCTTATGGGTTTTGTGATCATCAAAAAGGGGGAGATTGTTGAGAAAAGTATTGTTTTCAACAATACATAATAATGTTATTTAAAGGAGGAGATTATTGAAAATAATACTCTGTCTCTTTATGATAATTTTGATGCTCACAAATACCCTTAGTTATTTTCTAATGATTTTATTTACTATTTTGCAGGAATTTATTAATTTATTTTACTCTTGAAATAATGAGAATTTATTACATGTGCGAAATCTGCTTTAGCATGTCCTAGAATCACTGTTCATACATTACGTGGATAAATGTTGTGCAGAATCTGCTTTAGTGCGTCCTAGAATCATTGTTCATACCCTACGTGGATAAAAATAGTGTAAGGATGAAAAGCGTGTATACTTTTTGAGATAAGAGAAAATTATGGTTAAACAACCATATGTTTTCAGCAAAGTATGGAAGAAGAACCTTACACTAGGAAGGAACCTTACGTTTTGGTTATCAGTAAAGTATGAAAGGGGAACCGTACGTAAGTACTAAATGTTACGTTTGTTTGTCAAATGTATGGTTCTTCAGCATTACTTATTAAAAAACCATACGTTCTTGGAAAAGTATGGATCAAGTAAAAGTATGGATCTTTTGCCATACGTTTGAGAGTTGAAGAAAAAGTGTGGATGATCAACCTTGCGTTTAAGGTCAACCTTACATTTGAAGAAAGTAACATGAACCCTAAGTTTATGATTCAAACATATGTACTCAACCTTATGTTTGAAGACTATGTCATCAACCCTACGTTTGGATGCCACATCATCAACCTTATGTTCGCGTCGAAAAGTTTGAAAGATGATATTTTTATGCAGCGGTCAGCAAGCTGATTATTGGGCGGATTTCAAGACAGATTTAAAGTTGTTTTTAAAGTACAACTTTGACAGATTCAAAGCCGTTTTATTATTGGATTTAAGATCGAATTAAAAGGATATTTTTATGCTGAGTCTTAAGGGAAGTTACGATTTCTCTATAAATACAAATTTTTGAATATTGAGAATCAGAAGGCACTTTTTATGGATCTAAATGTGCAAGAGATATGCTCAACTTTATTATATATGTTCTCTCTAATAAAAACACCAGATACGAGAGAGTGGTGATCAATCTATTATTAAAAAGGTTGAAAACAGAGACTGCAGAAATTCATGTTGATCTGCTGATTCAAAAAAGGAGCGTCAAATCTCTGTTCAATTTATAAAGAGAAACTCGATAAAAGATTCACTTGTTCTGCACCGAATATCTACTATGGATCTACTACTACTGAAGTTGTGAACTATATATCTATATCTACTACAACCAGATCAACACATAATTGATTTGTTTTGGAAATCAGTATTTCTAGAGATGACGATCCATCTACTGTCAATTGCATTCTGTTGCCATTGTGAAGATCAACTGGAAAACTTATTTCTGGAATTATTTTTATTCTTGAGTAACCAGATTCTCTTTATAATCTATGTAGGTTCGTTTTTGAACCATAAGGCTTTGTTATCTTGAAGATCGTAAAGGTGTCAGCTACCTGTATTCAGTTGTGGACTGGTCTGTTGAAACAAGGACTGAATAGTGAAAATCACCAAGATCGTGGAGTTGAGCGTTGGTGGAGTGGACTAGGGTCCTTCTGTTCCCTGAACCACTATACATATTTGTGTCCCTGCTTTTATTTATTTCCGATGCATGATCAAATATGATAAAGCATAGAGGACAGAACTCATTTAATTGAAGAGTTAATGAAAAATCTGAAAAACACAATTCACCCCCCCCCTCTTATGTATAATCTATTTATTCAAGATCCAACAATATCTTCTCTAGGGACATGGGTTTAGAAGGATCTTCTGAGACATAGAATGAAACCCAAAATTGATGGATATTCTCACTTGGGGATCATTTAGAAAAAGTGGTCCACAAAGAATTTTTTTTGATATAGCTAATGTGATTCACATATTCAGTTATATGGATGTTTTAGGACATCCCACATAGCATGTTTATCAATGTATTTGAATCTTTTTATATGAATACTATAACGTATTTGAAGTGAACCATGAGATATTTTAATATGAAACAATTTCAGAAAATAATTGAGATCATGATATTTGAATATCATATATAACAGTGACGCATGGTTCATTCATAGATTTAAATAATAATAAAAATTTTAATTCAAATGAGTTAAAATTTGAGATAAATCACAAATCGTTTGACTGATTTCAATGATATGGTCTTATTTAGGAAGATCATTCCATTCTATAATATAAATATAACAATATTGACTGTGATATTTTTGAGAATAATATTAAAGATTATTTTTTCAATATAAATATACTTTTGGTATTACAGAATGAGTAAATAGAATTGAGTACTCTTATACACATTTTAATATTATCGTTGAGAACATTACATACAATATAAAAGTAGAGTTCCAAAGGAAATCTAAGAGATATACCTAATTATTTGAATAATATAATGAGAAAACTTGTCAAAATAGATCTAGATTGAATATCATACATGATAGAACTTTTCTGGGATGTTTCTGATGATATTTAAAAGGCTCATATGTAGACATTTGGATCCATAAAGTCGTGAGGGTAGATATAATTTATATGTGGTGTAGAAACATATGAGGAAAGGAATGATGCATTTCATTATTGGATCTTCATTATAAATGAATGTTGTATCATCCCGTGGGTGTTGGAATAGTAGGAACATATTGGATCTCAATGTTTATTAAAATGGGACTTTCTATAGATGCAATCACGTGTTTTATAGTTATGAATCAGTGTTTTGGGGTCCAACCAATGTAAAAAAGTGTATGATTCTATGTCCAAACTTTTAATTACCATGTTTCCTACGATCTAGTATTAATTTTAAAGATTATGTGAGACTGTGAGACATCATTTTCTCAGTTAAGATGTTTAACAAATTCAAGTGGGTAATATTTATATAAGAATAACTCATAAAATTAAACCATTGTTTCACCCCTCCCCCTCAGTGGTTTATCTATTCATGGGGAACTTTAAGTGATATTAGAGAAAAGTTTCCTATAAATATCAAAGGGATAATTCTATGACATGTAGAATCCAAATTCAATCAACAATTGAGTTGTTACTCTATTTTATGGGGATAAAAATCATAGTTAGTGTAAAATATTCTACTATATATTCTATCACGCAACCTATAAGTGAGAGATAAAGAAACCATGGGTTTTCCACCCATTTTTGAAGGAGTTACAATAAATCATGGTAATAAGAATAATATAGAGATAGATGGTAATGCTAAAAATTTAATCTAAATAATTTAATTAGATAAGGTCTATATATGGAAAAATTGTCTCTAGACTACCATGAAAATATAGTAAAAATGGAGAAGTAGTTATCAAGGTAATTTTTATGTCATAGAATCCAAACATAAAATTTAAAGAATCTAATTTTTGGATATATAGATAGTTTATGATGAGACTAATGATAAATACATTACTTCGGTAAATGTGATTGTGAGAAACATCCATGAATTTGGTGAGAATATAGATTATTCTACATGATGTTCATTACCTATGTAGTAACCACAAAAGGGGTCGGATCAGTGGTTGTCTTTTTATAAATCTTAATTATCTGAAATTAACCCTAGAAACCTATTAGAGTAATTTTACTTATAAAATTATATAACAATCTCATAAGAATTAAAAAATAAGAAAGAAAATAAGTCGTGTAATTATTATAAGATTCGGTCTCAATGTGAGAACCTATATCCTTTCCATAAAAACTCACATCATTACATTGAAATTCACTACAATGAAGAACTGAATACAATATTTCAAAATTATATTAGATTCCTTCAATATCTAGATGAGAATGATTATTTTAACAACCATCTTTTTAAAAAAAAATCTTATAAAAATAATATAACACAAAATACGTGATGCATTTTAAATTCATCTTCAAATAGTTCATCTCAATATTTCCAACTGATTTACTCTTTCCGGTATTGTTTCTCTTGTAAAAAATTCCTTGGTTTGGTGAAACTCTATCTGGTGAACCATTACAAAATTATATCAGACATTCTAACATGATTCATATCTATTGAACAAAACCTATTCTCCTCCCAAAACCTACTCGACAATATTTTTAAAAATTCTCTATCTAGTTTCTATAAAATGAAAACATTATATATTATTTGTTTAAATTTTCATTCTTGTATTTTCCTCAAATAGAAAAAATCCTAGTTAGAAGCTCAGTCTGATGCCCAATTTGTTTTGTTTCATCTTTTTTCATGGTTGAACTTATACCCATTTATAATGGTTTTCTCATTTTAGAAATATTTAGAAACCAAATTCATTTTCCTACTTAGTGTGATTAAAATATAAAAACTCCTCTAAAATCAATTTCTCTCAATGATTCTCATGAATAATATAATAATCTTGATGTATCCTAAAAAACTATTTCAATGTCATTTCTTCATGCTTCCTACCTACTTTAAGGAAATTATTCAAACTTCGTTAAACTTGTTGTTAAGAAATATCTTCAAATATTCAAATCCTTTTGAGGTAAGAAACATTTTGAGTGATAAACTTAACATCATCAATTTTAAGTACTTGATATAACATTTGTGAAGCACCTATGAACTCCATCTAGAAAAAATTTTTAGGATGTACTATTTATTCTATCATTTTTACAATTCGTCTATCAATTTTACTAATCCTATATTCATTGTACTATTGATAAACACTTTTTACTATTTATATGCCTGTTATATTATTTATCAGCTTTGTAAAACATCAGATTCCACTTTCTTAGTTCAAATTTTAATATCATGTAACAAAATTTATATTATTTAAATATTTTACAGCTTCTAATATAAACCATTAATAACATATAAGTTCATCTTTGTGCGGTTAGAAATTTGAACTTTATAACATCAATCCTGAACATAATATAAATTTTTTAAATACTCTATTTATTTTAATTTTCATCTATCCATTTTACTATTACTCTATCCATTTTATTATTAATTCTACTTTTTTACAGTTCCAATATCCATTGTACTATTAATCCTTCCCTTTTACTATTTATCCTTTATTTTTTTCATTATCTTTCTACAATAGAAACTATAGCTTAATTACAAGAACTTTTGTCATCCCGTAACAAAAAAATTGTTATCTAATATTTGTACATCTTCCAATATGAAATGTGTATAGATTTTAAGTTAAACTTTGTATCTTAAACATTATGTACATTTGTTAATCAAATTTGTAAAAAAAAATCCATAACTATGTATAAAAATATAATAACTCCGTCTATCGTACAGTTCATCCATCTGTTTTACTATTCCTAGGTCTGTTGTAGGGTTCATATATCAGTTTTATTATTCATATATCAATTGTAATTTATATCCATAGGATTTATTAGTCCTCTATCAATTTTAATATTCATGAACCTTTTATAACTCTATTAATTCTTATATAAGCATATCTTATGAATAAAAGAACATTCTTAAAGAACATCATCCAGTGAAACTGAAAACATTCCTATAGAACCTCATACAATGAAACAAGAAACTTTCATACTAAATGGTTTCAATCAAAATACTCCCAAAAACTCAACATCAATTATGATTATCTATATTATTTTTAAAAAATAAATATCAAAAAAAGAATCATTTGAAACTAAATAAACTTTTTTTAATAAATTTAATTAATTTTTCTGAATTTCTCAGGAAATATCATAACAAAACATTCTTACAATTCAATAACTTCAAACAATATTTTCTTAAAATATCAAAACATCATTAAAAAATTCATTAAATCCACAAAATTTACAAAAAACATTCTTAAAATCTATAAACATTATAAAAAATATTCTTAACATCCAGAAACATCATAAAAAATATGTTATCAATAAATATCAAACATGTTATAAATAACGTCCAATGCCTTCATAATCTCTCCCTTAGTATTTTTTTTTTGAAATTAAAACATTTAATACACATATTTTTAAACAACTAATTTTTTTAACATAACAACTTTTTTAAAACATTAATCTAATTGTAAACTATCTAATAGAGAATTTTATGACACCACGCTATTGGAAAAAGTATTATTTTTTAGGGAATTTCATCACTCTATGACCAGAAAAATCTGTGGTTATGAAAAGAGAAAATTCCATTAACGTTTTCCCCTCAATTTTTCATTATTTATTTTAATTTAACTCCCCTATTTTAGAATAACCATTTCTTAATGATAATTTTTTAAATAATTATGCTTACTCTCCTCTTTATTAACAATGCTTATTCTCACCCTTTGGAGAAATATGGTATAAAATATTCCCCATTGTAAATATAATCCAATGCATGGTGTGGGACTTCCTTAAAAAAATTTGGAATTAAATGGTGGAGGTTGAAAATATATTTATAGAATAAATTCAACAAATCACTCTCTTAGTGTAAATATTAAATAACATTTGAAATTTTTTACTTTTTTGAAATTCACTCAAGAATAACATATCCAAAAGTAACATTCTCCTTAGTGAATTGATACTTGATATCATGTTTCTTTAATATTTAATATTGTACATGATTATTGTAATGATAAATGGAACTCTACTTATAACAAAGGAACATAAATTGTTTACAAACTTTTAACTTCATATTTTCCAATAAAAGTTTTCCCATATCATTTGAGTATAAGCATGGGTCATATAAACATAGTATCCTACCACTATACTCAATGTAATTGAAAAATATTTCATAAAATACAATATTGTACAAATTTCTCAAAGAAAAATTATTTTATGGATTTTGATTTTATATTATTTCAATATCCATCCCAATCATCATCTGTTTATCTAAAAAATTTCAGGACAAAGATTATTTTATGCAACATCCTATAAAAAGATATTACTTACCATATCTGTGATTTATTTTGGATTCCAACATATGTTATTCTTTATTATCACTCTAATATATTTCACAAAAATTGACATCATAACAAGTGCCTCACCATTAAATTGTTAGCTAGTTCAATCTTCTCATCATCTTTTTCAAGTAATTCTGATTCATACATTTCCCAGCTTCATATTTACTCAAATTCTTATTAACTAAAATGGAACTATAAACTTATTTGGAATCCTCCATATAATAAATCAACAAAAACTCCTTGATATTTTTATATCAGAACATAATAATTTATATTTACCTCTATTGAACTAGTAATAGCAGAAATAATGTTAATTCCCTAACTATTCAAATTTCAATGCTTGTCTTCATTTCTTTAAAAAAACTCTATACATGATTTATTCTATCCTATGTACATATTATATCATCCAAATATAAAGTAAAAAATATGACACCTAAGGTCATCTCCATCACATATACATTTGTATAAACATTTACCTTATAAAATTGAAATTACATTAAAAACTATCATGTTTTGAGTACCAAACTCATGGGGCATGGTTTAAACCATAAAAGCATTTATTCAACATACACACCGTAATCACATATTTCTCATGTAAGAAACCACGCGGTTTAAAAATGTAAAATTATGCCAATATTTCTTCAATTTAAAAGGTATTATTCGCAATAATATGGTAAATTTTGATACATCAATCTACAGAAATAGATAAGAACATTCTTACTTTATATGATCTTTTAACATGGGAAAAAGTTTCTTCAAAATAAAAACCCTACACATGTGAGTAACATTTTAAAACATTTCAATCTATGTTGGTTAAATGTTATCCATTAACATTCAGTTTATTTTTGATCACCCATTTTTTCCAATAACATTATTTCTTAAATTATGTGGAAAAATATCCAAGATGTCATTTTTCTCCATTTCATATAACTCTTCATTCATATCTTATAAAATTATTTTTTCTCAAAAGCCTCAAAAACTTAATTCTTATAAAACCTAAGAGTTTAGAGATGTCTTCTTATCTAATATATACTTTCCTCTTATCATTATTTGGGTGTTCTAATTTCCAATAATTTTGACACATTCAACCTAATTATATAAGTTATGAATTTTGGTATATTTTCATCCTATTTCAATGTTCTCTCCACCTGATGGTTCTAAATATTTAATTAAATGCATTGGGTTACTTATATATTCATTTTCCTATTCATGTCAGAAGTCTTCAATTTATCTTCAACAATATTTCCAATAAAGTTTGTTAAAAAATTTGTTTTTAACAACTTTCACAACATTAGAATCCACAAAATTTTGAAAACCATTGTTCCATCATTTTTAAATTATTCCATTTGAATAATATCACATGAAATTTCCATCTTCTTATTTTTCAAAAAAAAATAAAAGATCTGAATTTTTTATCTTCATAAATAAAGGATTCCAAAAAAAACATGAAATATTTAACTAACAGTATTTTATTAAACAACATTTAATAGAAATTAATTTTGGATTATAGATGGAATAATCTTATGTTCTATATGTATAATATAGAACATAAATCATATATATAGATAAAAATTAAATTTTTATACTCTTCCAATATACTTCTTACCATTTTCTATAAGTATAGGATTTTTTTCAATCTATTTTTAGGGGTGTATGAAAAACTATATTGATGTCTGATTCCAATCTTCTTCATATTAGATTACAAAAAGTACTTTTTTACACCATTAATTAGTTATTTATCATATTTTATATATAATAACTCATTTCTCTTTCAACATCCCTCCTGAAAGAGCTAAATATTTCTCCAGGATCTCATTTCTTCTTCATAAATATGATTTTTCAAACCAAGTGAATACCTTAAACAGTATATAAATAACACATCCAATTTCTTTGATTTATGTCTCTTATTACCATTAAAATTAGATTTTATATTCTCAAGAGGTATTTAGATTTAATTTTATAATTTTTGAGGATTTTACTAGTTATGTAACCTTTTTGTTAAGTTGTACAACAAAACTCATCAATACTCTTAATCTTTTGTAAAATTCATACACATTTTCCTTACAACTATGCTCATACATTAACGAAAAAGATTAACAAGGATAAAGTTACATATTTAATTTTAATCCTCAACACTCAAGTTATATGGGTAACAAATATCACTAATATAGAAGATATCTATATTGTTATTTTCTCCCTTAGTAACAATTTTTCCATCTTCCACCCTTCTAATGAAACAAGAATATTTTCTAAATCCAAATTCCATACCATCATAATAATGTTTCCTATCACTATATAAGTTTTTTTTAAGCCAATTAATAGTTAAAATATCCTTTCATTTTGTTCTAGGACCTTCAATATCAATTCATCTTATTCATATGATTTTCAAGTTAGTGTCATTTACAAATGTAACTCCACCACCTTCTTTATTTTTAACATCATTCGTGATACTTTTTGTCACCTATCATTTGTTAATAAAAACAAGTTTCATGAATCTATGGTTTTTACTTTACCTTTATTTTAGAGTTGTATCAAAAACAATATATATTTCTCCAACTCAATCCTTTATAGCTTCTTACTATATCCTAATGTAGAAACATTATACCGAATTATTCATTATATATTCACTAAAAAGTTGAATTGTTTGGTCACATAGTCTATGGGATTTGTCTAAATGGTCAAATTTTGTCTATTAAGGATAATTTCTAAAATCATTTGATTTTTCCTTTCTTTCTTACTCTATCGTAGTAATATTATTCTCTAATATTCCCGAATTACTCCCCCTTTGTTCATACATATTTCTGTGAAATGAAATTGTTTCCTAATATTATAATAATTGTTCTGATAAGTTCTACATCACCAATAAAAAACATCAAAACTATGTTTTTATAGATGTAATATCTTTCCCTGTAGAAAGATTCATGAGGTTCATAACATTGTCTTGTTTTTCTTCACTCCTTTAATTTGAAAACATTATTACATTGGTGATTTTAATCTTTCATTGATATTATAGTTTTATCATATATATTTTTGTCCCATGTTTTCCCAATAAAATTTCTAACACCTAAATAGATAGTAAAATCATATGAACTTTTACATTTAGTGGGTGAATATTTAACCTGATTCAACGAATGATTTATCTCAAATTCTTTAGAGGATTCATCCATTATCTATTAATCATTGTATTTTTAATCATTTTATTTAATGTAATTTACACATCTAATGATATTGATTGTGTATTACAAATCTCACCTTCCATAATAGCCAATTGTTTGATGATATCTTCCACCATCATTCATTGTTCAACAACTCTTTATCATGATTTATGGTGCCTGTATATACACGTGTTCCTATTTTAGAACATAATTAATTTCTTCATTATTCTTCATGACTTTCTTATTTAAAAATATAATCTTATTCTTGATAATTCTGTTTATTCCAAAATATTCAATGAGTTATAATCTCAACTTATACTCCCTAAAATTTTCTTCACATTATTCTTCATCACTATAGGAAGTATCTTTCTTATTACTAACTTTTGAAAGCAAACTTCCAATACACTTGATATTTAAATAATTGGATGTAATTTTGAAATATATTTATACTCAACATTCTTACTTATCTAACATCATCTTTTCAACTAAATTTCTTCATACTTATAGTTGAATACTTATCACCCTAGTATGTTTTTTCCACTAATTAATATGAAGAAATTTCATTAAAATTACCATCATACTCACTAATATTATTCTTTGAATAATTCATATAAAAATTCAAATTCCTCCAAATGTGAATATTTTAAGTTGGGTTATTCATCAATAAATTCCACTACATCATATATAATTTTTTGGAGATAAGATAAATGATAATTACATTAATATCATAAACATACTTATCATTTAAATTATTATGGTTAACAATATAATCATCTTAGATTTTTAAATTTTCTATAACTAAAACAGATATTTCATCATTGATCTTATTTTTTGAATATTGGATATTTCCTCATATCATATGCATAAATAAGTCCATGTAATTCATCACAAGATAAATCATTATTGTCTATTAAAGCATATATTTTAGACTAAAACCTTCCAAGAAAGTTTCATATTAGTTTCATAATAATCATATAATCTTTAAGGATATCATCAAATCCACTACTATTGAAAAATAAATCATTAACTCTGGTGAAATTTTAATTAATAGTTTCTTCTTCTTTCATTTTATTATCTTTAAACATTATTCCCAAGATTTTAACATTTCTTATTTCAGATTAGTCTTTCCCTAAATGATACTTTTGAGTTTCACCTACCTTTTCTTGGCTATTTACAGTCCCATCACCATCTTGAATTTTTTTTCTAATAATAGAATAAAAATATATTTTCTATATTTTCAATTCACCATAATAATTATTTTTTCATTAAATGTATTTGTGTCGTCTTTTTGAATGTGCAGAATCCCAACTAGTGTTTCCTTAATGAACTCTAACGAAAGAGATATAATATGGTGTATCATTCTATTTTCCATCCATGATAATTATTTCCATCGAATTTAGGAATACCTAAACTATTATTTGAATTAATATTTTCCTTGATAAATATCAAAAAAGGTTAACATGGATCTGATAACAATTGAATTATCTTAGGATTAGTGGGACCATTATGAAAGGGGGTGAATATGTGGTTATCTTTTTAGAAATTTAAATTATCGTAAAAAACCCCTAAAACATGTTAAAGTTAATTTTATTATAAACATATATAACAATATCAAATATATAAAAAGATAATAAAGTAAATAATCCATGTTATATTGATAAGGTTTGGCATCAGCATGAGAAACTGTGTCCTTATTATGGAAACTCCCATTTGTACACCAAAATTCACTATTATGTAGAATTGAATACCACTTGAGCCAACTCAAATTAGAATGGTTTTATTTCCCAAATATAGTTATTATAATGACCCCCATAATTTTAAATATCATACAATACCAATCCAACAAAAAAGACGTGAAACATTATAAATTCATCTCCCAAAAGGCTATCCAGAAATGTCAATCTGATTTCCTCCATCTCATAATATCAATTATGTGTTATCTTACTACATCCAATGAATCTTTATTCAGTGAGCCTCACTTAAACGATGCTTGATATCCTATATTGAGTTCCCTATTGTAAAAAAACCCACAAATCCATAGAATTTTGGCATGATAACTATGTTTGATGTCCCCTATCTAGTTTCTCATAACAAGAAACATTGTATAATGCTTTTATCAAATAGTTTTTGATTTAATTCACTTCAAAATGAAATAATTATGGTTGGAAACTTATTTTGAACCTAAATATATAAATTTTTATCATCTTTCATGGTTGAAAAGTCTTCAGTATATTTTTACTTTCAACCCATTTATATTGGTTCACCCATAATAGGAATGTCGGTAAACAAATTATTTTCTCACCCAGTGAAATTAAAATTAAAAATTCCAACTAGAAATAATTTCACTATATGATTCTCATGCCCTCGGGAATATTTTTGACATTTTTTGAAAACATGGTACCAACAGAATTTCTATGATCATCCGAACAACCCTACTTAAAATCTTTAAACAATCTTAATCATTTCATTGATAAAATTATGTAAATATAATTATTATTTCTACATAAGGAAAAGTTGAGTGAAAACATGGAATAGTTAATATTAAGGATATTACATAAACATTGTAAAAAATCTAATAAATATTTCAAAAGAATGTTTGAATGATGTATTCTCATTCATTCCATTTTACTATTCCAATGTCTATTTTACTTTTCCTCCTTCATTTTTATTATTCATTTTTCCATTTTACTATTCCTCTATAGATTTTATTATTCCTCTATATGTTTTAAAAATCATCATCATGTTTTATAGTTTCTCATTCCATTGTACTATTTATCATCTTTTTACAACATTGCCTTCAACTTTGATACATTAATATTTTATATCATGTAACAAAAATTATGTTATATGAAATTTACAAATCTTTATACATGAAATTTATATAGCATGAAAGTTCTTCTTTGGAACTTCTACATTGTAATGATTTCAGCATCAAAATTGTATCAACTATCATTAACTCAATACAATATTTATAAAAAACATCAAATATACAATACATATATCATTTTTGTTTTTCCAATGTTTGTTAAACTATTAATCCATACATTTAACTATTTATCTAACTATTTTACTATACTTCATATTTGTAAAATAGAAACTTCAAATTTTTTACTTGAACACTATACATCTTGTAACAAACACATTCTTATATGAACTATTTATAGATTCCATCTTTAAATATAAAAAACATTTAAGTTAAACTTTTTGGAATTGAATTTATATATATTTGAACATTAAATTTTCATCATAAATATTAATCATTTTATTAAATTTATACAAACTCCATCCATATTACAATCCATCGGTCCATTTTATTGTTACTACGTCTATTGTACTATTCATATATGTTTTTTATAGTTCGTGTATGCTTTATAATGATGTTGCATTTTATTAATAGTAACTCAATATAGTTAAATTTTCTTTATATTTGTAAAAATTAATCCATTCTTATAAAAATTCTTCTTATTAAAATAAAACATTTCTTATAGAACTCCATCCTTTGAATATGAAAACATTACCAGAGATCTCTATCAAGTAAAACTAGAATCATTCCAATATAATTGGTACAATAAAATTCCACTGAAAAAACTAATAATGAGTCATGAGTATCTTCACGTTGTTAAGAACCTGAAAATCTCTACACCATCATCTGACTTTGACTTTGTATGGATGTTTCTTAATAATGGTAAAGAAAATTTTGATGATTCTCCAATAAAATCAGGAAAATTTTTCTTAGCATCAAACAAAATCATTAAACATTTATAAACATCCATAATATTTATTTAAAAATATTCTTGAAAACTAGAAACATCATAAAAAAATAGTCTCAACATTAAATATCTTTATAAAAACTTTTTTTTAACATCCTAAAACCTTATAAAAAATATGTTTTCAATAAATAAAAAACATGTTACAAAAAATTCAAAATTATCTCTATCATTATTTGTAAAAATGTATGAAGAAATTTCTATAATATTATGATTGAAAAATATAAATATTGGAAGATAAATAATATCTAAAAATTGATGTGCTTCATGACATACTCATACCATATAAGATGAGAAAGAAACATACATTAAATAGAAAAGTAAGATATTAGATATATTTTAAATATATGAGAAAAAAAGGTACAAAATAAAATATTATAAAATCATGTTATTAAAATAGTGATGAGGATTGTTATGACTATACTAAAATTATTTCTATTATATGAAAATGATTTAAAAAGGGATAGTGGAAGGTCATGAAAGTGTAACCAGTAAAGTGTTACAACTATGGTGACTTTGGTCCTTTTTAAATTATTATTTCTAAGAATTTATTAAATGATTCATAATTATAATCAAATGATTGGATACCTCACAAACAAAAATTATGTAAGATATAAAATAAGAACTTTAAGAGAAAGAAAAAAATTAATAAGATAGAAAAAAAATCACTATAAATATGTTCTATGAATAATGAAGTTTTTTTACTTTGATCTTGTAAAGAAATAATATTCTTTACTAGTAAATAGTGATGATGGAGGATAAAGTAAATAATATTATTGGGAAATAAAATAAAAATTATTATTTTTTCATCAGGTATATACAATACATAAAGAAATAATAAATATAACATGAGAATGAAAATAAAATAATGTTTCTTAGTAAAGAAGTGATAATAAAGAAGGAATAAACCAAAGATCATTATATTATGAAGTAGAAATTAAGTCTACTGATATTAAAAAATAGTGAGTGATCGTGAAGAAAAAATAACTGAATAGAAAATATGATTTGTTTGAAATAAAATCCATATGTATTCCAGTAAAAAAGGATTTGAACAATTCCCAAGAAGGTGTAATTTTTTTGAAATCAATGGATACTCATCACAAAATCATTAAATGAAAAGTCTATGTAATCTTGATAAATCTTATCCTAATCAATTAGAAAAGATATTTTTTATTTCTCATAATCTGTGAGCTAAAAAATGTTTTCACATGTTATCAACAAAAATGATGTAGATGTCATTATTCGGAATAATTTAAGAGAATAATATTCCAAGAATAATAAAAATGATTAGGAAATGTGACTCTTAGTTTGTAATAGGAATTATAAAACACAAATATAAATAGATTTGGAACTAATATGGAAGAATAATGTGTTAAGGGATTCACTGGTGATGTGGTAATAATAAACACAAAACCTATACTTGTTGGATTGATATCTCATTACCATGAAAGGTGAATGAACCAAGGGATAGATTCAATGATACTATTAGGGAAAACAGTTATATAAAACAACTACTAAGCATATCTTTGAACCAGATATCTATATAAGAAAACTTCTAGTTTCTAGAAGAAATTAATGGAACTTTTAATTTGGGTTGAAATAAGGCTGAAATATTCATGAACATTTTAGACGGAGAGTTTCCTTATGTCGTAGAAGGTAATTGGTTTCAATAAACATATATTGGAATGTTATGTTAATATTTTGATAATAAATTTTTTTTCAAGAAATAGCGCAAAGTTATTTGAACACATCAATGGAAATTGGAAGAAAAATTAAAGAATCTAGAAAACATTTTGAGACTATAATAATGAATGTTTCATTAAAAGTTTATTCGAAAAATTTGTGATATGTTTTCCACAACTATTAACGTAAAGATATAGAAGACTAATGTGCAAAATTATATTCCATATAAATAATAAATTCTATGAAATAGTTTAAATAAAACATCCCATGTGGGGATTTTAAGAAAGTAATGTACTAGGTTGAGAGTAATTTCACAACCAAAATGTTGGTTCTGAGACAAAAAATAGGTCACTCCTTATTCACTTTTTCTTTTTGTTCTATTAGTACAACTTCTGGGTAATTGATGTATAATATTTTTTTATACACATAGTACATCACTAGAGAATGTTTTTGGATATATATAATGGAAAACATTATTAAATTTCCATTCACGGAGTCTACTGACATCCATAAAATAGTTGAATAGCCACAATTCCCTAAACGTGGAGAAACGTTAAGAGGAATCAATATTGTCATTGAATTCCAATGAATTTGGAAATTCTCGATAGATTTCAAAACTGATGATTGATATATTAGAATCACACATACTATCATTTTACATGATTTCGTTATATTTATTAATTATTTTGGTCTATTGGTAATCAAAACATGAGAAATAGAGGAAGTTACATTAATTGTAAATTAATTGTTTTAATTGTTTCTTGACACGTGTGAATCTTACATATTTCTTTTAAAAGAACCAATTTTTATTCATCACATATTTGAGAAATAAGAAATTATAAGCATTATATCACATAAATTGTATTTATGTATGATATAGATAACATTAGTAATATATCTATTGAATTCTATACCAAAATTTCCCATATAGACTTAGAGAAGACCATCTTATGGATCTTTTCTAAGGGAATCTTCTGGTATCATCATTCACCTAAAAAAGGGGAATACATTTTGAGTTTCATTAACTTTATATAAATATATTGTAATGCCCTCATGTTGACCTTTCCATATGATTTTCAAAATGAGAGAGAGAGAAATAATCCATCCAATCTCATATATTTATATTGAGGACTGATAATGAAAATAAATTCAAAGTGGAAGATTATTATTCCCAATGATTATTGTATTTTTCTATATAGTCAAATATTTATTTATGTATAGTTGAAGGGGATGGATGGAGGATTCATGAAAAGTAAATGGATTCCAGCATTAATAAATACTCCATGTATATCCTAAAACAATATTGATCTTATATCATCATTTATTGTAATGTAACATTGAGGCTACATTATAAATAACTCGAGTAGAGATGTTTAAGATTATATGGAAAAGTATTTGTGATTATTTAAAAGATGATATTATATAGAATCAAAGGCATGTGTTCATGTATGAATGGCATCTATCGATGGTATTTTTTAGAGGCATTGAAGTAGTTATAAAGGGTTAGAATTTGACTAATGTATTTTTGTATTAATTTGATACATGGATGGACTTT
Source organism: Viscum album (assembly GCA_963277665.1). Taxonomy (NCBI): domain Eukaryota; kingdom Viridiplantae; phylum Streptophyta; class Magnoliopsida; order Santalales; family Viscaceae; genus Viscum; species Viscum album. The sequence continues at coordinate 94,766,947 of OY728125.1, forward strand.
TCAAGATCCATGATATAGATTTCACATATCCAAATTAGTGACATAGATGAATATGTGAAGTACTAATCCACATATCCAAATTTACCAAATATTTATGTTTTTGACTTGCAGATCCAAATAGAAGAATTAGATAAGTGAATCTACTATATAGGAATTTTGGAATGATTCACATATCTGAACATCCAATGTATATAGTTTATACATATCTAAAGTAATTCATGTAGTCGATTAAAGAAATGTATAAAAATAATGTATCCTAAGTGATACACATAGATGATTACAATAACATAGCTAATGTGATTTATGTGTTGAATTGATGTGAAATAGTAGACCATCCAAAATATCTTACCAAGTGATGTATGTGAATCTGTGTATGTGAATGATTTCTTGAAAACAATGTGGATGTGAGGGTTTTTAAATGTAATGATTTTTGAGGAATTTAATAATATCCTGATATTTAAATATCTCAAGGATAAGTGAAGATCTATTGATGAATAAATATAAATAATTATTTCAATGTGAATTAAAATTATTTTAACTGAGATAAATTTATAATTAATTTACAAGTTTTAATGAGATGGTCTTTCAAACGATGGCCATGAGGATCTTTAATTCAAATGTGGAACTATTGACTGTGATATTTTGATAGTAACATTCATGGCTAATTTTTTCAATAAAAATATGTTCTTCTATCAATGAAAGATAATAGATAATTGAGAACTCTTTTTTACATTTTATAATTATCAAAGAGACTATCACATCTAGTATTAATGTATAGATAGGAAATTAATTCTAGGATATATGACTAAGTATGAAAATAAGCTAAATAGAATTTGTATGATGAAACATACGAAAGGATTTTCAATACTAGTAGACCATTTCAAAGAAACTATTGAAGATCTTGAAGGGGTATACGTGTAGACCTGATGATCTATCTTCATGTGGAAGAAGATATTATTTCAATGTGGTATAGATGAAACCAAGGAGAATGATGGTGTCTTTATACATTATATCTTCATAAAATATGATTGTTGTATCTTAAAGTGGGTTCGATAAATGGATAAACACAATGTGACTCTATTTTTATTAGACTATAAAGGTCTTTAAATAATGTCACTTGTTTGAGAGTGATGAATCTATGTCAAGGGACTAACTGATGAAATAAGGATTAAACTTTTATGCAGACCATTTTAATTACTATGTGTTTTATATACTCTTATTATTTCTATATATGAGGTCAGACAATCCAATACCAAGGATTTAATCGATAACTTTAACTAGTTCAATTTGGTGATTGATAGAAAATAAGATTTCATAAAAGTAAACAACTTATTCACCCATGTATTTATAAGTGATTCGTGCATGGGGCACAATATCTATATTAAAATGATAAAACATATTATTGGCTACATATTTATTAAAATATTTCTATATTAAAACCCCATAATTAAGAAAGGGTTTCAAAAATAATAAGTTGATATGAAATTTTTATTTTCTATAGAGTTCTATAAATATTTTTCTTTTTTTACTTTAGTTTGGAAAGTTATTTTACCATTGAGATACTGAATTTGAGAAAACATACTCCCATGATTTCTTTCATGAATTTCAACCTTTATTTTTGTTTTGATTATTTTTCCCTTATTTTTTATGATGAGTAACCATGATGAATTATTCTTTCCTAAAGCACTAAAATTTTCTTTTAGTGGATCAAAATATCTAAAAAAGAGTTAAAATTTATTCATCCTATATTTTGATATTTTATATAATCAAAAATTCTTGAATATATTATGATAATATTTAATTCGAATAAATAATCATATGAGTATTTAATAAAATTATTTTGAAAAACCTCAAAATAACACCCACTACAAAACCTATGTCATTCAAAAATTAAGTATACTACAAATTAGTTAAAATATATCTGACTGGATTCAAATCCCAAACATTAAAAAGATTTATTCATATATGTTCCCATTATTAATTTAAAATTTATCCCCAAGTATTCTTAATCACTCTAAAGTAAAAAAACAATTATATACCCTAATAATGTATCCCCCAAAATACACTAACCTTTTCCCCAAAAAAACTGAATCTCCAAATAGTAACAAAAAAACATACATGCTTATAAATATTACTCAATCATCATTCATAAAATAAATTCTCACATTAGCATTAATTTACTATTATTTATAATCATATATTTTTCCCAATATAGTAAAAATATTTAAAAATAATTTTGAACAATTACTCACCATATAAATTTTCAATCCCATATATTCCCATAACATCTTACCCCATTTTCAACCCATTATCCATAATTTCCTCATCATCAAAAAAAAGTATCAACCATAATGGATATGTATTACTTGGAAATTATGATCCCAATAACATTATTCCTAAATAACATCACAATAAATAACTTTTTGAACGTGAGGGTTACATATATCTCACTGATTTGTTGATACAAAATATAAATACCCCAAAATATCATTAGTCACCTTAAAATCACATTACATAAAATGGAAAATGGTATATATGAGTTTATCTTATCATCATCCATAAACATAACAACATGTAATTGTATTATTACTTTTAAATTATCCTCATATGATAAATATTTAATCTACATCATTAACTAAACATTCCTCTGATACTGAATGGGATAACCATAGATTAGTAAAACTATATTCGACGCTAAAACATAATATTTACATATGGGATTTGATTCCCCTTGTAGTTACCAAATTTTAACCTTGCATATTTTCAATATCCATCATATTCAATATCTCTCTTAAATTCTAATTCCATTTTAGGGTTAGTCATTTAGATATCTAGTAAAACCCCTTTAGATAACAAAACTCATGTATTTCTCATCAAAAGGGAATTTTTTCCATTATAACCATATTATTTTACTCCACATGATGTCTTCAACATTGGACACAAAATTCTCATCACAATATTCTCTTGAGGACTAAATTGACATAATATAATTTTGAATAACCTATGGAAAATGGAAACATAAAAAATGGGGATCTTGGATGATCAGTAATGGTAAACATGATATACATCAACTAACAATCATATGAATTCATAAGATAATCATACATGTCTGTGATCATGATAATTACTTTTATTGTTTGTACGAAATCACTAATAGATCATAAATCATGATTCATGTAATAAATATTTTTCATTCCCAAATATATGAGTCGTAAGAATGAAAAATGATCATTAATTGATCATAAACCATGATATCATGTCATAAGTAATAGAAAAGTCCACATAAATTATATTTATCAATTATAATAATATTAATTCATAAAAATATCTTTATAATCATAAATTCATCATATAATTATCTAAATTGGATAATTATAACATTCTATTAGGGGTAACTAATATCTTGTTAATTCCATTTTCAGTTAGGACTTTCTTAACATTTCTATCACATAGGAGTTTCTTAACATCTTCATGTCAGAAGAGTTTATTAGCTCTATCATCATTACCCAATGTGTTGCAGGGATATATAATTCTTGTAAAACACATCACATAATGAAAACCATACATATATATATTCAAAAAAACATAAAACATTCATCACAAAATTTTTAAACCTTTCCATACTGGCTCACTATACAACAGGTGGTCAGACCGGTCTTCTACATGACCTGAGGTGTGCCTCCTTGTATGTCAGAGACCACCAACTAGAATCAAGGGTATAAGGTCGTAAAATGAGAAGACAATACCCCTTATATTAGAGTGTGAACTATTAAATAAGTAAACAAATACCGTCCAAAATAGGAAATATTTGGAGTAAATACAAAAAAAATAAACATAGGAAAATTAAAAATTAAATATAGAAAGGGCCTAAATAGACATTATATATATACAAGACCTATAACTGGGCTGGTTATAGATACATATCTGAATAAAAGAAATAAAAAAAAGTGATTTGTTGCATCTTTGAGCCTAAACTCATACATTCTTCTAATACCAATCAATATATCATGTCAAACCAAACCATTTGTAACATCCAACCCTATCACACAATATAACCATGGGTTAGACGAGTCCACCAAATGACCTCATGCATGCCTCCACCTAGGTAAGAGGCTATTGACAAGAATTTGGGGTGTTTGGTGGTATAATTAGGGGACTATACCCCCTATATCAGAGTGATGAAAAATAAATAAATAAATAAATACCATCCACAACTATAAATAATGAGAGTACATATAAAGGAAGAAACATATGAACATGGTAAATAAAGTGCATTAGTGGCCCAAGAAGCTCTAATATATATTAAATACCATGCAATATTCAGGTTATATATAACTTAAGTAAAATAAAATGAAGGGATCTAAAATATATATGTTCCAAAACCCATCAAATTATCTGATACCATGTTATATTATACCACCTCGGTTAACTATATAATTAGTGGATGGGCTATTCTACCGCATCACCTTAGGTTTTCCTCCCCATACTCCATACGAATTTTATTAGTAATGGGGTTGTAGGGTTCTTCAATGATGATAATATACCCCTATTTGAGTGTTTGTAATAAAAAATAAATAAATAATACAATCCAAAGTAGTAAATAATCTAAGTCTGTAAAAAAGAATAAAATTATTCCATTGATAAATGAAATGAAGTAGGGACCTAAACAACCAAGCAGTATATACAAGACCACTCACTTGGTCGGTAATAGATACATAAGAGATTAAAATAAAATAATTAAAAGCGATCTGCTATATCTATAATACTAAACTCACCTTGTATTCTGATACCAACCAAGATATCATATTGAACCAAAAAATCTCTAGTCTCAGTCCAACCCATTCCTACAATCAAAGTTAATGTCTTCTTGGGTACCCAAGTACAATGGAAGCTCGAGTAGGGGATGAGTATATAACTATGTATGGAACAACTAATGAAGTCCTTTTACTACCAAAATATGTAGTGATATGTGAAAGTGGAGTGCTCAACTAAAATATAGGGAAGCTCTAAATAATTAAAATATCATCGATCCTCAGGTCCATGACCTCAATCGACCATACCTGCTTCATTACCTTATTGAATATGTCAATAAAAGAATGTATACTCCTACATCAGGATGAGTCAAATAGTTGGTTGAATATTCTACTACTAAAAAATCAAAAAAAAGTATGAACAAACATCCTTTCACTCATGCCAACATGAATCTCACCCTTAAGAATCTAGCATCTCTCTAGCTATCATACAAGAACCTCACCTTCAGTATTCTCTTGACTATGAATCTATCTGTAAGGAACCCATTAATATCATACACTCTTCCCTCAAGCACCAGGTAATTATAATCATATCCAGGAAGTTGTATGAAATTATTTACCTTTCCCATAGGCATCAAGTAGTTAGTCATTTATTCCTCTAGATGTTTGTACCATGCCTCAAACCCATAGGTAGTCGGTATTATAAGTCTCTCCCTCATCTAGTACATAGGATTCTTTCTTGAACCCAATGCAAGAATAGTTCATTTAAAAAAATGACATTAAATACATGTAACATCTAGTCATTATAGCCAAACTGTGTCTGATCTTCCCCAAGGGAACTTACAAAAAGGAAAACAAAAAAACTGGCTAAATGCTTATGTTCATCATCTCTTTTAATATCCTCTTTATTCCTAGTTACGTTACGAGATCAGCGATGATTCCTATTACCATATCAAGTCCCCCACTAAGGCTCGGTCTTACTATAGGGTGCCCACATTTTTTCCATGGTCTCAATAATTATAAGGATCTTGAATCTGGTCCTCGATCATAGCCATAGTCTTGGGTTAACACCTGATGCACTGGGACAACCCATCCAACAACATTATCAATTGTATAGCCTTATATTTCCAACTATATAGGTTCTTGAAACATGGTTTTCAATCAAGATATGTCCCATAGGCCATCTTGATAATCAGGGTTATCCTAGATCGGTTCACTCACCCAAACCTAGTTTCAATTAGTATATGGCATGTCCACCAAGGTCTGGTCAATTCGGATAGAAGAGGTTCACTCATCCTATCCTACCTTGATGAGCCTAAATTGATCAATGTCCAACATGGAGTCCCTTAATAGGTCAATCATAAATTCATGGGCTAATGATTTGATATTCTTGACTTACCTCAAAAATGTTCTAGAGGCGGATTTGTATCTCATAGCCCCATCCTTGGTTATCAATGGATTCAGTGACAAGCTAGCGTGCAAGGGTCGTTCAGGACCCTTGGTGATCATTTATTTTAAGATGATATTTTATTTAACTAAAAAATTACATTTTAATTAAATAAACCACTTAACAAAAATGGGTCTCCAAAGTATTAGCCTCATGGTATGAGAGGTAAGGAGGGAATATATAGTCTTAAGGTCTTGGCATCAGCCATTTGTGGCTAATGTATAATTAAAGAGCTATGGTATTTTTCAGGACCCCAGAATGTTTTGGCTTCATTCAATAGTCTTTAACTAAATAAAAAACTCATTCAATTAATCTAACAAGGGATACATCATCAATAGTATTTTCCAAAATTCACATGCATCATAAAATAAATGAAAAATTTATATGTTATGTATAAGATACCACCTAAATAAAATGGAGCTTTTCCGAATTAACCCTACGGGCTAGCAGCATCTTCCATGGCCTACCAAGACTCTTCTTTGATCATATAGACTAATCTTAATTCTATAAGTCCCTAACTCATTCTATAAAACTATAATTAAATAATTATAGAATAAATAATTAATTACATAATTTTAGGCTTGGAATAAATCCAGTTAACTGATGTAATCAATCTTCTATGCCAAAACCACTAAGTATGGGGTGTGTTCAACTCCAGACACATCAATGGATTTAGGCTTCACAAAATCCCAAATTATAAAAGTCAATTCATCACGTAGATAAAATGAATTTAGGGTAAAACCCCTACAAAAAATAGAAATGGAGTATTACCCCCAATGGATCAATATTTGAATATATGAATACATACAATAAGTATCCCATATTTTTTTGATTCACGGAAAATCTGAACAGAACAAGTGTTTTAACCATCCTTTGCTGAGATTTTCATTTTGACCAAAAATAGAAATTCGAAAAATAGGAACGAGAAGGGAAGAACAATGTAGAAAGATGTAAGAGGAAGAACATACCCACTAACACCCTAAAATTTCACCCAATATCACCTTGATTAGATAATAAAATACTTATAGGGTATTTAGAAGAGATACCCTAAGAGCCATCGTGTTTTCATTAAGAAACAATGGGGAAAAGTCCCTGATTAATATTTTAAAAATCAATCCATGCATGATGCATAATGTGAACCAGATTAAATATGTAAATTCCTCAAGGTGTTTGAATCACCCATCACATATTGTATTTCCCCATGAAACAAACCATGAAACCCATTCATGTCACTAATGGGATTCACAAAAAGAATGGATTGCTGTCACCATTTTTTAGCAGACCATCATGCTTATTTTTCTTATTAAGCTCACCCGAACCCCCATAACCACCACAAAAACATAAAAAATTCTATATAATTACACGTTTGGATATTTAAATACTTGTAACCTTGTTATAATTCTCATATTTTAGAAAAATCCATCCACTAATGAATAAAATTCAGATTCCCACTAAAATATCAACCATTTTTGACATGGGTACTTTTAATCACCACACCATAAATCTTCTCATCCTATAGTTTCCTTACCAATAATTTTCTATATGAAATAGACCTTCATAGTCTCTTAAACACATTCAATTCACCTAGTTATACCCTAGAACACCAAATATATTCCACTCCATAACTTCAAATGTAATGCATTTTATTCCAAAAAAATAATCCATCACTCATAAAGAATGCTGAAATAAAATTTGACATTACATAGTAATCATTTATTCTAAAACCCACTTATTCATATGAGATGTCATTATAAGGTTCATGGTGCTCCCCTAAATAGAAACTAACATTTTGTGGTTTCTTCCAAATCATGGTGTTACCCACCATCGAGATTATTTGTCATAACATTTTTTTAGAGTTTCAAGACACACTCGATAAGGTGTCCATATCACCATTCCTAAATATGAGTAGAGAAACTACAAGAACTAGTTAAACCACTATTCTTCGATCCTAGACTACAATGAAAGAGTATACTCTACCCACATATTGGGTTCATATATTCTAGCCTCTACTTGAGTGGGCTCGACTAATCCTCAGCTTATTTCTCTCATAACCAAAAAGATGATTCCAAACCACAGTACCATCTTCCCAATATTTTCTAGGAATTCCATCTAAAATAGAACCTTTGATACTTTTTGTAACATGTTTCGCCTGCTCAAACATGTCACAAAACTATTGTTGCATGTTTCTCCACATAAAACATGTCATGAAGTGGTGATTCACTTATTAAATCATATAGAGAAACAATTTTCCCCTTGAACTAAGACATAAATAATGAACACCCCCCCCCAACACATCATGAATCAAGTATCATCCCATTAAACTCATACTCACAATAACATAACATTATAATATTGATGTTAACACACCATCTCTATCTAGGGTCTCATCTGCATTCCAAATATAGAATTTCCAATGAACCAGAAGAAAAAAACATACATCCCCTTGGTTTCACATGCCACAAAAATCATACAATGGATGATTCAACAAATCTAGTTACCCTTATCATATTAGGTTCATCTTCTAAACACATATTGTGATCACCCCACCATAAAAATTCCCTTACATTACTCCATGAGTGTAACCCTGAGAATTAACATTATATAACCATAATACATTCAGGTAGCTAGTCATATATCCAAATCTATGTTATATTACTGAGGATGATGTTAGAATATTGGGAATGATCATATCTAGACTAGGAGTAGACTAAGATGTTGTTGTTTGTTACTACCTTAAATCGATTAAAGGGCATCGAGCTTCTCTACCTACAATCATTTCATCAACAAAGATCCACCCTTTAACAGGTCCTAAATGGTATCAATCATATCCATCATTCACATACCGTATTGTCATTTCACCTAGAATCATCTACAACCACATGACCACATATCACAATGGGTTTCATTAATGGGTCATAAGTGTCCTCCCATGCTCTATATCCTATGGAATCACCCATCAAAGACCAATATTGATTCCACCACGAAATAACAACAAATATACTGGGTTAGGCATCCTAATTAACTTTCCCCTAGAAAATAGTCATAAATCCATCCACAAGAACATAGGGTTATTCCATTTTAATGAAACCAATTAACATCCCTTCCTTTTTAGAAACTCGATGGAGCCTATCAGGAATCTATTTTTCAATCCAAATCATTCATATCACTGGGGTAATAATCTCTAATAGGTTACTATTGTACAATGAAAGAATATACCAACTAGAATCCGAGTCAAAACTACGGTCATATAGGTCTCCCACCAAGCCCTACCAGTCAAGTCTCAGAAGGGCCTGTAGGTCTAACCACCTAGTCCACAGGTCAACCTATTAGAAGGTCAAAAATCATTTGAAATCAATTATTCATATGTCCCAAAGTCACATGACATAAACATTTCCACACCTCTATCATTATGACTCACAAACAAAAGGCATCGTTAACTAATCCTCCCACCCATAACATAGGAACTTGTACTCTCTACGACCCAATAGGACAGAATTCTCTCTTGAGGAATAGTAAAGACAAACAAGATGAATAGATATCATTCTAAAGTGGGTCTCAATGTTTTCACAAGGTCCAAACTAGCCCACCTAGGTCACTGCGCCTGTTGTGCATCAAGATTTCATCACCAACGCTATACTCGAAGCACATCACACCACATATTTACGAGAACTTACATCATAAAAGAGTACATATACAAGTCGACCCAATTAAGAAGAATGATTAAATCTCCTTACTTGGATAATAATCATAAGACCATGTAACACCCTGATATTTTTATGAAATAAATTTTTAAAAAATTTCATTTCATTGATAGCTGGTGTTGCACACAATATATTTTAAGATGAACCAAACAATATTATTAGGAAATTATATGACCACAATAAAAAAGTTTTTAAATTGGTGTGAATGAGTAATATTAACTAATTTTTGAAGAAAATACGAAATAAATATGAATTTCCTTGAAATTTATTATAAAATAATATTAGAATTCATTTAGTAATGTAATTTTATTCTAAAAATTATATTTTCCAAAAAAAATTATCTTTTTTTATGAGTGAATATTAATTTCTAGAATATATAAAAATTTTATTTGAATTATATAATTTCATTTTTAATTCATAAATATAAACTTATAATAAATTAATATTTTTTAGAATTTTTTTAAAACGTATTTTTTCAAGGAATAGTGACAAATACATATTCTTATTCAAAAAAAATTATTTTAATGTTTTTACAAGATAAGATTATTTTGTGTTTGTTTTAAATATTTACCTAAAATAATCAAATTATGATTTTGTTTGTAAATTTTATACTTGAAGGTAGTAAAAAACATTTTATGTTTAAAAAGTTCATTTTTCTGAGAAATTGTTTTTTGTTTTGTTTGGACAATTTAATTTCAAATTAAATAATGAAAATTTGTTTATTTATATTTTTTATAATTAAATATATATTTATAATAAATGGGTTCAAATTTTTTAATTTATCCTCTTTTATTTTAGTCAATATGAATATTAACTATGATAAGAAAAACTTCCTCGTTAAAGGGTAAAACATGTTACCATGGATTAAAAATAAGTGCTAAGGCCTAACATTTTAATATTATTTCTTATTTGATGAATTTAACTAGACCCTTAACACCTATTATTTTAAATTTATATGTTTAATGGACACTTTTCCATGAAAATGTATTATATATTATTTAAATCAAAGAATGTCACAAAATGTATCTTTCTTTGTCTTGAATATCACATATGTGTCCACATGGGGATACAAGTAGGTTATGAATGAAAATAAAGGTCCATAATGAACTCAATAAATGTAGTTTCAAAATATAAACTTATTTGTGACTTTTTGGGGCCACTTTCAATATATTATAACCTTTATAATATTTTATTTAAAGAAAAAACAAAGATGTCACATTCATATTTTGAATAAATTTAACATTTTTAATATGAGTCTATCCCATGGATATATTCAACTAAAATTATAGTTATTTATGGTTGTCCACGAATTTTATATATTACCTTGACATTTTAGGGATATAATAAAATTTTTGGTTAAAATTTTTTCTATTCTCTTCAAATTTTAAAAATCAATGTAATGAATATTATCAAAATTAAAATTAATGATATTTTATGAAATTAATGTTTTTTTAAATTTTTAAAAAAATAATAAAAAAATTTAAAAATAAAAATTGGATATTATATTGTGTAATATTTCATAAATTATACATTTAAGGTAAATTTATACCATATATGTAGTGATTTATAACTATTAAAAAGAAAAACAGTATTACTATAGTTAAAATTAACATTGGTTATCTTGGAGTTAATAAAAATTATAAGGTTTAAAATAATAATAAAAACTTTTATAAAATCTATTATATTAAAAGATTGAAACCTTACCATATCTTACATTCTATTACATTTTCATTTTGGGGTATTTGGATAGAAAATATAATTTATTATAATTTAATATTCTGAGTAATTTCAAATGTTCCCCTCACCTCAATTATTAAAGTAAACCTCCTCCCTGACTTATTTACCCAACATTGAGCCTTGTAACTCAAATTAACCCAACAAATTTCTCTAATCAACATCCCTATTCACATTCTAAAGGCTATTGTTTTCTAAAAATACTAACCCTACATCCCTTTATAAGATATCTAAAAGAGACATTTCAAAGAAGATGTAATCACTATAACCGATCAATTTGTTTTTATACACTTTCATGCATCCTAAAAATCAATTGTATTTATCAAAAAATTGTAAATTTAGTATAATAAATATGATTAAATTTTATTATTATTATAAAAACACAATTACACAACCTCTTTACCATCAAACAATAAGTGAGAGAATCACTTGTGCGTATACAAGACTTACCATCTACTCCAATGGCCCGAAGGCCTTCATTTTATATTGATTTTGATAATCCACCTTTCAAGGGGTGAGGTAGAACCCTTACAAGGCTCGTATCCATAAGTATTACATGGACCATAGTCCTTAGAGTAATTCATTTCCCGTAGGCTTCAAACATTACATTCAACCTTGACTAACTGCGTGGAACTGCTCCTCCCCAGCATCTTCATCGTGAAATCAGCTCTCCACCTTCGCATGGTTGTTCGGCTAGGCTTTCTTGTGCATGCATAGGCTTTTACTGATGGCAGGTTCCTTACCCTCTCATTCTAACAATCCTATTAGCTTTTTATATGGTGAAATATATGTGCTCCTCCTCCTTCAGAAGTGTATTCCTTATAGGTTGTCTGGTTTTAATCTGCACTTATGGTGGCCCGATGGCCTTGAGGTGACCTGAAGGCCTTACTGACCTGAAGGCCTGGGTGGACCTAAGGCCTTAAAATACTCAGAGACCAAATCGGTGGCCCAAAGGCCTAAACGGGGGAATATTCCTAACTGCTATAGTGCCAAACTGTGCCTGCTATAGTACCTACTACAGTTCTGCAAAGTACCAACTATAGTACCTGCTGCAATAATGCTACAGTACAGACTACCTCCACATAGTGATACTAATCATTTTTCATCACCATATTTTATGTAGGTGTATTATGATTGTTTTAATGAATATATATGATATATATTATATAATAATGATTTTTTAAATATTAATTATAATTTACCTTTCTTTCATTATACCAATTTAAAAATGAAAACATCATTCCTCTGTACGTACAGCCTACAGTCTCTATGAATGGTTGTTGGCACGGAAAATCATGCTACTAAGGATTCATATAAGTTAATGTCTGTTTTGATTCCAATAGGGACCTAAATTTACCCATAATTCATCCAAGTTTCTATTTGATGAAGCTCCCCTACGAAGATCCCTACCACCGCGACTGTGATGGAAATTGACAATACCATTACGATTCTGACAGACCCTTGCCAAATCACATCGTCCTTTTTCCTTCATAGCATGTCCTACAAAAACATAGACACTATGATCATGAAGGAATTTGATGGTACCTTCATGAGTGTAATATAATATTATGGACCCTAGCTGCTTCTGGACATCCTTATTTCTTCGCAGCAAGCCCCATGAGCACCTGGCCACCATCACTGTGAAGGAAGTTGATAGTACCTTCACGAGTCTGACGGACCATATATGCTTCATGGAATCCTTTTTCAATTTATTGAGAGAACCATGAGCATCATAAAACCCCTTTTCATATAAATATCTATCTCACATACCCATAAAATCTATTATTATCCCAAAATTTCTCTTTTAGAGCTCTCGTTTCAGGAAGCTCCAAAGCATCATGAACTCGAGAGAAGAATGGTTCACCCAAGGTACTTGAGCATCATGAGATTGGTATTATTTTGTACTTCATGGAACCTACACATGGAATGTATTCCATTCACAATTTTATTAACCCTTTATAGTATAGGGACCCCCTTTTGGTTGCTTGAGGCTTCACAAAGCATTAAGCCTTCGCAGAGCACTATCTTAATAATGAGCTTTATGATAAGGTAGGGAAAGGCTCTCTGATGACCTTTCCTTCAAGAAGCACCTTTCCATGGAGAAGCTCCTTTCCTTCACAAAGTATATATCCTTCATCAATCACATTTCCTTCGCAAAGTAACCTTTTTGAAAAGCTCCTCTTGATGACCCGCTTGGCTTTATGAACCCCTTTCTCGCATAGCCCTTTAGCCTTGTGTGAAGTGATTTCAGGGTTCCACATGCAGTGTTTCTTGTTAAGTTTCTATACATAATTCTAATTTTCATAGGTACACTAATATCTATATCTTATTCTCATAGCAATGCATGGACCCCTTGATTGACCACTCCACCACCCCCTATATGCCGACATTTCTGATGCCTTCCCTTCACCAATGGGGTAAACAATTCCAATCGTTAAGTCTAAGGGGTAAGGTGTGTGTCCTCTTCTTTAGAGATGTAAGATGTTAAACTTCCAAGCATCATAATCCTAAACACAATATGTTAAATTGTAGTCTCACCCCATTAAATGCATCTGGGGTGCCCCAGCATCGAAATGTTTCACGCCCACTCGTCTCCAAAGAAGTGAAATCCCCCTCACATGGGATGAGATCCTCTTTGTATGGAGCAACATTTTCCCTTAGGGAAGGGAAACCATTTTAGTATAATCCCATTTCCTTTCCCAATATAGGTAATACCCCTTCTCATACTTTACCGAATATCCATCTTCTTGGACCCCTTACTAAGAGTAAGGCCCACACCATTCCTTGCCAACACATCTCTCATGACGCAACCATCTTGTCTCTACCACTTCTTATTTCTCACACTGAGCAGGACTCAAGTTGGAATAGAGTAACAATAAACAAGAAATAATCATTGGGATAACAACCATGTGTAATCCCCATAATTTTTTGGTCCACTGACCATACGTAATCCCCGCACCATTCCTCACTGACGCATCTCCCCCGATGCGATTTCCAGGTCTCTACTACTTCATGTTTCTCACAATGAGAATGAATCACATGATCTTAGAGTAAAAGTGACCATGAAATCCTCTTTGGGTCGCTAACCATGTGTAATCCACATCATATTTATGGGTCATTTTCCACGTGTACTCTCCAATCCTATGCCCCTAATCACCGAACCACTTGTACATTGATCCCTACCTTCTAAACAAGCTATGTGGGATACCTCTTTTAGGTTCAATACCATCACACCCCAGGATACATTTGTTCCATCTATTTCATATTGGTTCACTAATCCTTCATGATGTTATATTTATTACTCTGAAATACACAGGTTTTGATCCATTTTGGGTATATAAAAATCCTCCTTGAGGTCCAATCACATCTAATGGTAAACTCAGGTGCCCTCTCCTAGGTAAGTACCCTCCTAATGTGACACCTTCACTTTTTGGGAAACATCGCCTGGATCCACCCACTATGGTGTTATGATCCTTCTTCCTAGTCTGTTAACCATGCATAAGCCCCAAACAAATCATATTCATCCAACTAATATTGATCCTCTTACGAAGGGCTGAAAACCATGTGTAAGCCCCTGGCACATCTTTGTGTCCTTTTCCATCAATACACCCTGATTCTCTGCCACTATTTCTGAACAACATGAAATTTGATTCTTACATTATAAATATGGTTTTTAGGAATCCTATATCAGATTCAAGCTCATCATCCATTCCCATCCTAGTCTTTCCCTTGAGAAACTATATCTTGGGAGGATCATTCCCCACCTAGAGGTCATATCTCTTTCATATCCACCTAGGAAGATAACCATAAATAATACCCAAGTCCCCTCTTAGAACTAAATGGAACTTGATCCCAATAAGAAGTGATACATAGGAAACTTCCATGAGGTTCAATCCCAATACCATCATCTTCAAGTCAGATCCAAGTTATTCCCCCGGTCTATTTAAACGCTTCCTTCATCATTCATCATAATTGTTACCTTAGCTTCCAAATCCTGGTGGGATAACGAAACACATTTGGGATATCTCATTGTGTAATCCCCATTAACCAAATTTATATTCCTTATAACCCCATGGTACCTAACCATTCATAATCCCCACACAATCCAAACCCATCTAACTAAGAGTTATCCACATGAGAAATGTATTTCCCCTTGTGTAAGCCCCAAATAAGTCTTTCTAACTAGGTGGGTTTTGATCCTTTGGTTATACACAGAGTACCTAGTAAGTATCCCTAATGTTCAATCATAGCCAATGGTAAACCATGGTGTTCAGGTCATTGGGGTCCATCTTCTTAGATCCTCCCTTAATGGTGTCTTGATGAGACTTCACGGTATGAAACCTACACTTTATGGGACACACCATTCTCAGGTCCACTCTTATCAGACGTTCTAATCCACACATCTGGTAAACCTTCTTGGTGCTCCTTCCTAGGGAAGTTTCTATCTATTCCACCTCCACAAGTGTTCTGATCAGTCTGATTTGTCTTCTCTAGAAATTAGTCTTGTGGAATACCCCATGTTAAACATTGGAAGATGATGAAAACCTCGAAGTCATGCCTCTAGCATAAGATACCCTGTGATCGATGTGGGAATCATTGGGTTTCTATGCCCTTTATAATCCCTCTAATGATGAATAATACTGATTTTTTAGTGTTTTATCATCCAATCATGCCATCGATGCCCAGCGTGACTACTCTCCTGAATGAATTTTCAAACCCTATCTTGACCCCTTTGGAATGTCCATATAGTAGCGGTGTAATTAACCAGCATCCATAATGATATGGAACTAGGAACGAGTTTGAAAAACAATGTATTACTCTATAAGGGTGACCCCGACTATGCGACTAATTTTTAGGAGGAATCAATAGAAGGAGAGACCGACATCCCATCATCTCATTTCGATCAAGGAGAAAAAATCTCTAGAGAAGTGATGAATGCTTCCCACATTTTGAAATAGAGAATGTGGGGTTCAATTAACCATCCATCAGTTTGACATGACGAACCAGGCGGCACACCCAAGAGAAAATCATCCGAAATAAAAATGGTGAACCTAGCTTGAATGTTTTCTCCTTCAACCATAGGTATTAGCCATACAGATCTTCAAAATTGTACTAAGAAGTGCAGAATTCAGGAAACCATAAAATAATTCTTAAGCCGATGTTAACTAGTTCTCCCCTAAATATGGGTATTAGTAGTGATCAAGACATAAAATGATGAGTTTCTCCCCCAATATAGCTATCTATCACTGGGTACTACCAAGCAATTAGTGGGTCTGGCATGAAACACATCTGAATACGGGGCAGATAATCCTTGGTCATTCTAGTCTATGGTATTTTTGGTGTGGATATATCTCTCCAAAAATTTAATGCTGAATTAAACTAGTGAAATAGGCATCACATTCCTAATATCAGAATTGATTGTTAAACCTTTCTGCCTTCCAGGACCCAGGAAAGAGGAAAAGAATACCCCACCCCCTACAGACATAGGGGATAGAAGAACAACAATGTGGAAATATCACACTATTCCAACTTCACCACAATTTCATCCATGAATACGGCTACCAGGTTTCCACGCCCCATATCACCCTCAGAACATGTTCAGAGGTGGGTGATTGATGTTCTCATTTGACAATATGAACTGGAAGGGGTCCTTTCCATGAGGGATATGGTTGGGTATGACCTGTAGGCTTTATCACCTCACCATTGTCGCTACCCCCAGGGGTTTCACATGGAGAAACTACTACCTACACCAACATTCAACCATTTCAGGAACCTCTCCCTGGAATGTTCTTATGAATGATTTCCTTATTCCAACGAGGTAAGGGACATCTGATTCATCCTGACAAGGACTACCACCTGATAGATTGCAAGGAAGGCTCCCACTAGGCCTTTTCAACACCACCATCTATTGGTCCCTCAGGCTGAAGAACAGGTAGCCTATACCCCTTCTCATCTAGCCCTAGCTTGGGAGACCAAACGCCAACATCGGGTGCAACCACAGGAAGATTCCAGTCTAGGGTGGCATCATCTAGAGATTCATTGATCCATTCCACAATGGATGCATACTAATAGTTCCCTACTACTATAGAGAAGGGGAACTATAATGAAGGATCAGGATCAAGAACTTATCCACCCCCTAGGCAGGCTGGGTTGACTCTTTTAGTCTGTCACAATCAACAGCTGTTACGAGCAGATCCGTGATGATAAAATCCAATAAAGAGGTCCTGCCTATACTATCGCGATCCAAAGTGGAGTTCCCCTCCACTCTCACAATTAGAATATAGATCCTCCCCATGTCACAAGAATTGTTCTAAGATGAGGTCCTCACCACATTATTGACACCCATCATGGAGGTCCTCCCAGTGCCCATGATCCCAGATATGTGGGTCCTCCCAATATCTCAGGTCATCAACATGAAAACCCTCCTTGTGTCATTCCAATATTAAGAGGGGGTACACCCTACAGTAGTACTATTCAGATTGAAGGTCCTCCTCACTCCATCACCCATCGACATGGAGGTCCTCCCTTTTCAAATGATCATATATATGGAGGCCAACCTAGTATCTTGGGTCATCAACAGGATGGCCCTCATCAAGTCATTCCATGCTTAAGTGGAGGTACTCCCTACAATGGTACTATTCAGAGTGAAGTCCCTATTCGCTCCATCACCTATCGACATGGAGGTCCTCCCCATGTAATCACTAGCTCATGTGGAGTCCCTCCCTGCTCTTGAAACCAATCAAATGGAGGTCCTACCAACTTCCATGAGAACTAGCACAAGGGTCCTCCCCATGTCCTTCATGATCAGTATGAAGTCCCTCCATGTGTTACCACAACCAATAAACATTTATTTCCTCGCTATTAAATATGTATTAGACATGGAGATCCCCCATGTTCTAATAAATTCTATTATATGTCCTCCACACTTCATCACTCCCCATGTTCTAACGAACTGTTGGGGAGGTCCTCCTCCCATGGAGGTCCTCCTCATGTGTCCAGTAATCAACATGGAGGTTCCCCCCAGGTTCCCTTTGACATTCTCTCAGGTGCACCTCAAACCTCATCTCGTCACAAAATAGGTTCTCTCTTCTCTAAAAAGAACTGATATAAAGTTCCTCCTCATATCACAACTATCTCTAGTGGTGTCCCTCCCCACTCTATTACCAACACACCTATTAGTCCTCCCCATGTCAATGATCTACCCTACCCTAAAGAACTATCCTAGGGTAGAAGGGAGAATCTTCTCCACTAAATAGTGAACTCCAAGAACTGCTATATCATCATTATTCCGGTATGATTTTTAGGTTCTGAAGCAGAATGAAACTCGAGGATTGAACATTTACTGTGAACCTCTACCTCAGAGTCTGGGGTAAGAACCTAGCATGTGAGATTATTCCCCCACAAAATTAAGATATACCATATCTCATAATCCCTCCCTAGGTACATTATAGAGGTAGAATATTTGGCTCCCTTCCACAGTCTTTCCATGTAATACTCTCTATTATCACCAGGATCATTCTATACATCGACACAAGAACAGAGAGAGTAATTTTTGGGTGAAGTAGATGATGAGCACCTTCCTGGTCTATCACCAAAATCTATAACCCTCACACATGAAGTAATTGTTCATACTCCATCCTATAGGGACATTATGATACAGTTGGTACCATTACCAAGGGATAACTCAGTAAGACGTGGGTTGTCATCTCATGTTGTATTCTCTCCACCAGTTATTCCACCGCCACGATAGCCTACATCAATGTCATTTCCAATTCCCTAATCATCCCCAATTGATGAATGGGGAAACCAAGAGTCATATCTCACTTCTTAATAGAGAACTTTGTGGTATAATCTTGTGTAAGACCAGTTATCTAAGGTGTTATTGATGAGTCCAACTATTTATTTTGAAATCCAGGACTCCCTCAGCCAATAAAAACTCATATGATTCCTCTCAACCATAACAGTGATGAATGTTCACCACTAGAACTGTCATCTAGTTTATCCGTAGAGTCAGAAGTATTATGAAGACATAAACATGAATTTTTTCATGTTCGACCAAGACAAAATTTCTATGTAAGAGCACCCAACATCACATGATTGTTATAGAGATTTTCAACAGAGATGTGTCCAGAGTTTTTCTATGCTCTATGGAATTATTAAAGAAGTGTCTTTGTATGTTCAGATATGGTGTTGGGTTAGTATGTGGATCTCTACATCAGCTCGATCATGAGGTTGTGGGACCTGCCTAGTGAAATTGAGGCTATTCCCTAGGGAATAGTCATGGTGAATATCTCCATTCCTGGAAAACATAATGAGAGAGACACCGAAGTAGGTTTTCAATAAGAGGACCCACCACTTGGGAAAACACGACATATATTGGACCCCCCCCCCACAGGTGTTGCCACCCACCAACAAAAGCAGTTTTTTGGTCTTGAAGAGCCTTCTGATTCATTACCCATTGGACAAGACCCCAATAAGGGTAAATGAATGACTGGGACTTCTAAACCTTCCAGCCCATCTGGTACAATGAAGAATAAAGATGTTGATCCTACTATGGTGGCTTTCTCTAGCATCATATCGAACAGAAAAGTATTATCAATGAACATTTTTCTGAGAAACTTATAGGAAAACATCCAAACTATGGTGATCCTCGATATGATCTCATCCCTCCTCCACTGGGGAAGCAGGGGCAGTCATAGTCCCTCTTTGGCCATATGATTCCTATTAATCTCGAGAATCTCGTTCACCATAATAGGGTAGAAATATAAGCTTATGAAAAATAGACATGGTATTCCTCACAAAATCTACGTGAACTGCATGAGAATTACCCTCAATACCCTACTCAGGTCATTCCTCAGGCAGCTCCTTAGGTTGTTCCTCCATCGGTTACACTAGCTTCTCCATGAGATATTGAGCCTTCCTACATATTTGAAGAATCTATTAATGAACTGGAAGTCAGAAACCCTTAAAATGATTTGAATCCCCACCAAGGGGTTCTGATGGCCTCTCTCATCACTTTCCTTGAGGCCTCGGAGATATGATAGATGGTGATCCCACCTGATGGAAAGTTGTATCTGATGTGGGTAGACGACATACCAACTCCCCCAGATTTCAATAATCCTACCTTACCTTCTTCTAATAGGATGGGTAACCTAATATAGCACCTAAAAAACTTTATTTCAATTTGTGGGACCATGTTACGATCACTAACACAGTAGGAAGCTTCTAAGATATAGTGTTTCTTATTTACACTGGAAGAGAATATGTTTTTGTGGTATAGCTAGTTACCCATTGGGTCCATGGATCATTGGGAAGATATTTAAAGGTAGTTTCTTTATGAGTTCAGTTACACCACTCTCATGATGAGTTTTGTTAACCTCTTCAAGTGCATGAAAAATCTAGATGACTGAGTCGCAGAAATTTTTCACCAGATGGGAATGCCTCATGTATTCACTTGACTTTTCGATGACTAAAGTTCAACTGCTAACTATGTCTATGGGGATGGTAAAGATTGAATTTGTTACTTCCCTCATCAATCAATATTTCCCTGGTGGATTATGTGATTTCTCTGACAAGGCTTAGTGCCTAGAAGAATCCTTACAACAAGCTAAACAGGCATGCTTGTTGCCTCCTACAGCTCCCACAAGGAGAATATCTAAGGATGAGACTACAGTCGCCACCCTAATATAGGCCCCCAGTCTACTAGAATTTCTATCGGTCGAGCCTACCCAATATCCTTTCCAGGGAAAATATCCATAGGCATAGCCTCGGGCTCATCATCACCCACTGCCAAATCAACCAGCACCACCCTTTCAGGCACCGTCGCCCAGGAAAGAAAATTAGGATCTAGGCGACCCCCCCATCAAGCTCTGGCCCTTCATCAGGGATAGTCTCCTAGAGATCCCTTTCCAAATAGAGGAAATTGGACCTAATCATTTAATGAGGATTAGGTTCCTAGTTATTTTCATAGATACATGGGTCTAGGAATTCTGAAGCTACCAGAATGTTGGTTTATTTTACTAATCGTCATAACTATTTCCCATATAACCAGTTACATAAGAACACCATCATGTGGTGTTATATATACAAGTACTGGTTCCATGAATAGAATGGTGACAACATCATCTACTTGGGCCATGACCTGGAACAGGTGGTATGTGTTTTTATGAATCCTAGAAATGACAATGAAAATGAGTGGTAGTAGGTCTCCAAACACGAATCTTAGAAGTATGGCGATTGGTTATCCCGCAAGGGAGTTTCTCGCACCCATAGTGTCATCTGTGTTTTTATGAATCTTCCTAAGTCTCCTAAAGTTACCATGGCTCCTCTAATTACTTCTTCTACATCAATGTCACACCCCTTTACTTCTCATACGAGCAGGCACCAATGGCATCAGAGAAGGTAGATCCCCCCACCGGTGCTAAATCCATCCTCCAACCATTGAGATTTCATGCCCCCAAAGATGGGAATCACCACCATGAATCATACCAGTATTGGCTAATTCCTCGAATGATCGTTATCTGTTTTCTTTAATAATAATATCAAGCTGATGGACCCCAACATGTTTCACGGTGATGAAGAATGTTGGGCATGACTTCCTAATGATCCCATTTGATTCCATCATTAATGAGGCCATGGAAATATGAATCATCAGAATGCTCATAACAGTGTTTTAAGGTAATATATTCATGCTACTAATACCATACAACAAACTCATCATAGACCTCGACATGTGCTATCCTTGCACCATTCCTTTCTGAATTCAAAATCATCACCATTCGTATTACTCAATCAAGTAGAGCCACAACGACTATGTAATGATCAGCTGAATAAATCTTTGTCAAAACCCTAGTCATCATAGATTCATATAATAGTATTTTTATGTGATTCATCTATTGAGAAGCGGGACACCCTCAAGAAACAACCAGAATACACTATTTCAACTAGTATTTCCCATTGTACCTTCTACAGGAGAGTAACCTCTCGCTGGTAGAAATGTGTGTCTAAAACAAAAGTATGATGTGCTTAATAATGATGAAAACATTCGTATAAATATCTCTATTCTCAAATCCCTCCACCTATCGAATGAAATTCGGTGAGCCCTAATAGAGGATCTGAAATCCCCCCCCCCCCGGTTTGAAATAGAGGTTGTGGATGCATAGTCCTTCTCGACTGAGGAGGTCAAATGAGCATAATTTTGAGCCATTATTTCATTATCTGGATAAGATGAAGGATCCCCTATACATGGGAAAATTCACCCATTATACATCATAGGCTATATTAATGGCATGGAAGTCATACATTGTCTCCTTGACATTGGTTCTGGGATCAATCTCATCCTGACCTGAACACTTCGTATGCTTGGATTGTCAGAAGCATATTCGAATCCCTATAACCTGAAAATTCAGAGTTATGATAGGACTAAGAAGAGTTCATGTGGAATTATTTTCCTTATTACCTAGTTTGGTGACCTTATTTCTAGATCTAAGTTTATGGTCATCTTGCAAGGCAATACATACAATGCACTGATGGGTAGACCCTGGCCCCATTTTCATGCAACAACTCCTTCCATACATAACCAATGCCTCAAGTACTCCCTAAATGATCAAGTGGTCATGGTTCATGGTGATTCCGCACCTATTGCCTCTTGTGAAGCCCAATACTTAGATGCTGATTATTACAAGATCAATGAAAAGTATGTTCAAACCAATGAATTTGAGCATAGTACTAATGTTGCTGACCCCTGGATGAATTTAGATCATGCCTTCATTCTCTCAATTCACCAATTAGAGACCACAATCCCAAACTTGGGATACTACGTCATCGTTTCTAGGATAAGGGAAGACATGTTCCCAAACACAAGGAATGCCTAAATATTACCTCATATTCTTGTATAGGATAGGATAGAGTCATACCAGGGCCTCATAACCCCTATTAGGTATCGAGACATTCACCACATGGCCACAATAGTACATGACACCTGTTTGTTTTTCTAAGCTAGGATAATTCAACACAAACTGACCTACCACCACTACTTTAACATTATCATGTGTGAGCCCATGGTCGAAGGCCTAATGGAATCGGTTCACTTGTTTTTGTTTCCATAGTTTCAATAGTGTATGAAAATCCTAGTGAAGATTCCACCACTGCTCAATTCAGAACTAGCATTCCATTAGTGTCAATTAACTTAGAAGAATTTCCTCCTCTTGATGATCCCCTTACCTCGTCTGATAAAGTGGTTTTGGAAGATGCCTCTCCCATTTTTGAAGAGGTAATTTACACCACCATTGAGAGTTGCTACAGGTGAATCTCGACATAGAGTCAGGCATGAGTCTGACACTAATCATTGTAGCTGCACCTACAGAGGAATTGCAGTAGCATATGGATTTCCTAATGAATCATGGTGACATATTTTCTAGGAGTTATGATGATATTTCATGATTGGATCCTCAGGTTTTCATTAACTATCATGGACTCCCAGTAATTCATTTTGGGTTTAAACATCCTCCCAAGAAGGTGCATTTTTTCTCATGGTGCCATTATAGAGGAAGAGTTTGATAATCTCATTAAATCCATCTTCATCAAGTAAGTCAAGTACCCCCCAACGGTTGGACGACATCATGCCCATCAAGAAGAAGAATAGACAGATAAGTGTCTACATCGAATTTTGGGCTAGCAACTATCACTATCCATAGGATGAATTTCCCCTTCCTATGATAGAGCTATTGATCAATGACACCTCTAGATTCAAGGCTCACTCCTTCATATAAAGATAATCTGAGTATAATCAGATCCAGATGCCACCAAGGATGAATATTCCACCACCTTCATGACACCACATGGAACTTTCTTCTATCAAGTAATTACTTTGTTATTAATGAATTCAATAGCCATGTATATTCATTTGATGCACCGCATATTCAGACCAATCCTCTGGTTGCTGGTGGAGTGCTACGTGGACAATATGGTGGTCAAATATTGTTACCATCTAAACTATGTCAGAGATCTTGAGAACACGTTTGGATTTCTACGATATCACTATTTGAAGATGAACCCCTTGAAATGTAATTTTGGGGTTACTTTTAGGAATTTTCTAATATTTTTCATTAGATACAGAGGTATTGATATCAACCCGGAGAAGTTCAACGCTATCAGTCATATGCCTCCTATGAGAAAACTTCGAGATCTATGAGGCTTCCAAGGCCAATTAACCTACATACGTTGATTAACTATGAATCTGGTCGGAAAGTGTAATCCCTTTTCGAGACTAATGAAGGAAGGTCCCATCTATAACTTAGATTAAGAGTGTCAGACCATTGTTGAGAAAATATAGTAGTATATTCTCTAGCCTATGATTATGGTGCCACCTGTCTATGGAAATTAATTGGTCCACTATGTGACCACACAAGAATGTTCCCTTGGCGTCTTACTCCTCTAGAAGAACAAATAATGAATGAAGAGTAGTTTTTAATAAATTAGCCGAATGCTCCTCTATATAGATACTAGACATTATCTTATCCACCAGAGTTGTCTTGCACTGGTTTTAATAGAGTTGAGTTTCAAAATAATTTGATGCATCATTAGATACAATTGGTTTCTCGCATGGATCCTATAAATTATATTATGAACTTCCCTATGTGGATTGGACATCTAGAACGGTGGGTGGTGATCCATTAGTAGTTCGAAATTAGTTTCCTCTCGAAAAAGGACTTCAAGGGTCAGGTACTATAAGAATAACTAGTTGCCCATCCATCCACCAAAGAGAAATCTTTTGGACCTTGATTTTCCTATCAAATCCATTTTCATATGGGATCACACTATGACATGTTGGAAGATGATATTTAAATGTTCATCCCATAGTCCCACTAGTAGAAGGTTCAATGATATGATTCTCAATAGATTTTGTATGAGGATTGTCTTCATCACGCTTACACAGGTTGTCATTCCCTATTTTTTCTTGTTGTCAGAAGTCTGTACCAACAGTGAGGTACAGTATCAGGACTCAATATTGATATTTCTCACTTACATGTGAAGGGTAACACCAAATTAGTCATCAAGAAGGTTTACATTGACTAAATCATCAGAAATACCAAGGTCATACCCCTTCTAAAGCGCACTCGCAACTCATGGCCTAGTTCCCTTCTCAGATAGAGGTGACGCATGTCCCCCGTTCATAGAATGGTCATACTGTTGCCCTGTCTAGACTATATTCTTATCTTGAAGAACCTGACTAGGGATATCTGTTCATTCATGTGGTGAATCATTGAATCATCACCCCTGTCAGTGTGAATGATGTTGATAACCATCAGGTAAGACAACTTACCCTTGTGGCTCCCACATCAGGTCCCCCAGATTACCCTTTCATAGGGGTTACTTCTGATGCTTTCTGACAGGATGCACGTCATTTTGGTGACGTGATGATTGTTTCCCCACATTCTCATATTCAAAAGGCAAGTGGAATTCATCACTTTTTTGGTGATTTTTTCTCCTTGATTGAAATGGGAAGATGGGATGTCAGTTCCTCCTTCCATGGATTCATCCACTAAATTCGTCTCCTAGTTTGGGTCTCCCTTATAGATTAAGATGTTGTTTGTCAAACTCATTCATAGTCCCATTTCTTTGTGGATGACAGTTACATGTGTTTCTTCTTTCAGGACATTCCAAGGTGTCAAGTCAGGGAAGTAACCTTTGGTCAGGAGAGTATTCACGCTAAGGCATTTGTGGCATTTATGGATGCTGAAACACTGGAATACATGTATTCTTCCTCATCAGAGGGCTTCTCAAGTGCGTAGAAACCTGTGGATTCCCATGGAGATCATGGGGAATCTTATTTTGGAGGCATTTATCTTAGGTTTTCCTTAGCTTCTCATGTTTAACATGGGGCATGCGGTGATTTTAACATCTATAAGAGATAGATTAGACTGATAGAAACACAGATGAGAGAGGATTATGTGGTTATATCCCTAAGAGGGAACACCCAAAATATTTACCAGATACAGGGACTAAAATTCCCAATGAGTATGGATCCAGGATTGCATGTCCTGAAAAGGTAAGATATCACACTATGTTGGATGATCTAGACACCACAAATGAAAGATTAGATAGGGTTACCCATAATAGGGAGCACCAATGTTTACCATTGGATGGGATTGAACCTCGAATAGACATCCAACATACAATGTGTAGGAGATAGGGATCAATGGCCATGTAGTTCATAGGGGTGATTCGAGTCTTACACATGGTTAGCTAGCCATATGAATGGTGTGATCCCACCAGAGTGTGGTGGCCCAGGTAAGATTCAATATTGATAATGGATTATTTAATGAAGTGGGTGAGATGAATGGGATGTAATTGATGTGAAGATGATGGTGATGTATGGCTTGAACATCAGGGAGGCTTCTTATATATCCCCATGGATTTTAATCCATGTCCACATACTTCGAGGGGGTGATAGGACACCTGAGGAGGTGGCCCATGAGAATTGAGCTCATGGATGGCAACCCAAAGGAAGTAAAATATCCTTGCAAGGTCATGACCTTCTGGAAACAAAAAGGACTCATGGGAAAGGACATGATAGGACATATATGATGGGATTGATCCTCAAGGAGTCTTCCATTGTATCCCCATGATAGGGAATAAAATTCCACAATGTCTAATATGTGGCAGAAAATCAGGGTTCACATAAAGGACAGTGACCTGGAGACTTGTTGTGGCTTATGAATAGTTTGCAACCCATCGTAAGATGTATACTCTTGGTTGGATAAGTATGGGAAAGTGTGGGGTTGATGCATGGTTAGGAGCCCGGGAAAATGGTACATGTGGTTGGGGTGTACACAAAGGAAAAAACCCTTATATATACTAGGGGTTGCGCATGGTTAGAGGCCCAAATGTATGGATCACAACACCTCAGGAAGGAAAATCCGGATGATGTGTCCACAAAAAGGGAAGATATCTCATTATGAGGGTACCTTCCTAGGATGGATCACCAGAGTTTACCATTTATTTGGATTTACCGTAAAAAAGGCAACATACGTACCCGAGAGGGATCAAACCCCACATAGTTTTGAGAGTGCAGTTTAACGTCATGGGATATGAATGAATCGATGTGAATTAGCCAAAGGAAATGGATTCTAGGGAGTTATGGTCTTGATTCTCTAAGAGTCTTCCAATGTTCCATGCTTAAAGGATAGGGATCTGAGTCCACATAGTTCAATGATCCATAGAGTTTAAAGACGTGCAGGATGGGTGGTCATGCGGCTTATGTGTGGTTAGCGGTCCAGAGAGGATGTCATGGACACTACTTTCTATAAGCCCAATTGATTTATTCCTGGTGTGAGAAACAAGATGTAGTGGTGGATCAAATGATTGTTTCGTTAACGATGCAGTGATAGGGAATGGTGATGATTGGGATTTACACTAGGAGGGAAGCCCAAGGAGGGTGACTCGATGTATGGGGATGATATGGAAATCGCACAGGGAACACCTTGTCATGGTTTGTTAGGTCTTATGTGAATACTATTTGAGTCGGACATGGATAAAAATAATATAGCTAAATAAAGGTGGGTTCAAAAGGAAGGATGTGAAAGGGCACCCGGTCACATCCCCTCTTTGGTCGTCTCAGGCCTCTCACACACACGGTGATCACAGTTTAACATAATGTGTTGAGGATGAGGTATATTATGCGGTTTAACATTTTTCATCTCAGACGATGAGGACTTGCTCCTAACCCCTTGGACATAAATAACATGTACCGACCCTCACTTGTGGAGGGTAAGTAACAAGAAATGATATGTCTTAAAGAGGTGTAGGAGTGGTCAATTGTGGGATCAATGTTATCCAGGCTATGCGAGTAAGAAATATCCATTATCATGCATATGTGAAGAATCATAATATAGGGAAACGCAAAATGAAAGACCACTCAAGGAGAACGTGAAATTACACTATACCAGATTAGAGGGCTTCATGGGATAGGGGTTCGCGAAGATGGAATCCCTGCAAAGAATGGCTTCGTGAAGCTTTGGTGCTTCACAAAGAGAAGAGTCTTTGCAATGAATGGTGCTTCACGAAGCATGGGTAAAAGGGTCTTCGTGAAGGAAGGATATTCCAAAATAATGATGACCTAGCTGAGGCTTGGTGTTTACATATCCTTGGGTGATGCATTCCTCTTGACGGTTCATGGAGAAAAGAGTGCCTTGTGAAATGGGAGCTCGAAAGGTGAAAGGTTAGGGTAATGAGGGTTTTGGGGGTGAGATAGATATTTATAGGAACTGGTTATTGTGATGTTCTGAGGGTGGGTCATGGGGAAAAGACACCATCTGATTTGGAGGCAGCTCCTTTTTAATCATGAAGCCCTCTGTCAATACTATGCGGCTGTCATGGTGCACCTCAGACTCATGGAGGCCTCCGTCATTTCTCGGTGGCGGTTTCAAAAGAGCCCTTTCTTTTGGCTACATGCAGTTTGTTGTGATGATGGGTCTTCATGCTAGATATTCGCATGGAAGAACCTGTAATGAATTTTTCAGTTTCTTATCCATTTTGTGCACTGAATTAGATGAAAAAAATACCCCATCATAATGGGATCCGATAATAAATTGAGGTTCATATTTGTATGGTAGATTAGAATAAAATATGTAGATCATAAAGCCACTTCATGATGAGAGCACACAGAGGCATTGGGTGAAATCACCATGAAGATCAAGTGGCCAAGGGTGTTTCATGAATCTCACAAGGATGCCACCTATAAATATGGGGTGAGGGACCCCCTTTGGTTTTCACCCTTCCTCTAAAATCTTGTTGTCGAGCTCTCAAATTGTGAAGCTATCGTACCCCTGTGAATATTCTTTGTAAACTGGGTTGCACGGATTAGTGCTCCCCAAAAGCTACATAGTGAACCAGTGCATCATGATCCCTTGTTCCTCTATGAAGTGTGTTTCATCCTATGAGGCTCCACAACTGTTTTCTCCAAAAAGTGTTCATTGAGAATCAGATTTACCAACATTTTTTGTTAGCAGTGAATAAATTTGACCAAGTCCCAGATCAAAATGGGCAACCATGAAGCTGCTCAAGATGTCCATGAATATGACTCTTGAAGGGATAACATGGTGATCAATATTGAGATTGGGGAATGTGTATGGATTAATTCTGATCATGAGTCCCTAGTAGAGCTGTTGACAGAATGGTAGAAGGAATACCCCCTCTCTATGAGATTTTTGATGTATGGCCTCAGTCTGAGGGATGATGTCTTCATCCCCAAAGATAGTAGTGATTAACCTACTTACTGGTTTAGGGGCACTCCATGCCAATATTAGTAGTTTAGGGCTATCGATATCCATACCTAGAAGGATTATATGAATGTCACTGTGAACTGTCTCTGTAACCATTTCATGAATGTTAATGGGAAATCATTATATCTAGAGGTACCTCCACCATAGTACCACATGATTTTTAATGCAGTCTTGAGGAAACTAGACAAAGGGTGGACCAACAGTTGGGACCTGCGTTATGGTGGAAACTTCAAGGACCAATGGGTATATGACCACTTGGTTTGTGCATCTTGCGATGAATTTAGGACAGAGATGAGGCGAGTAGGCTTGTACAAGGCTGTTTGGGCTTCTCAATTCCACATCTACCAATCGAAGAACATGATCCCATAATTAATGAGTAGGTGGTCATTGAGACCAAAACTATTAGTTTTAATCATGGGGAGGTTGGAATTGGCCTTTGTGTCCTCTATAAAAGTGCATGTATTCCGATCCTGAGGGTGATTTACGATGAGTTCCTCCCCTCAAAGAACACATGGGAAGATCCAGAGTAGATTTCATGTTTGGAAAATGTGCTAATGGATCTAGAATCAAGAAATGATAGGCAGTGGGTGAGGGAAGTCCACTTCAAACAGTGGTTCAATCATTTCCTGAATTTCCCAATGTATAATCCTTGTAATGTAGGGGATGAACATAGGAAACTACCAACAAGGCCCATACCTATCCATGCAGAGCCCAGCGTAGCAAGGAAGGTTCTTACTGGAGAACCACGGTAGATAGTCAGTAGAAGCTATGGGAGATTAGTGTCAACACCAAACAGAAACAAGTGGTTAGGTTGGTTGGGTTCATATCTACACTCATTTCTAGATGGATGCTTTTGATCAGGGATGTGAACATTGGTGTGCGATTGAGAACATTTATCATGGTGTCCATCTTGGCTATGTGGCAGCACATAAACCTCAGGATCCCAATATTGGAAAATTTGTACATTGTGTTCTGGAACATTAGTGAGGGGAAGAAGCAAATGGGAGTATTTAATTATTATAGTCAGGGGACTGAGGGGAAGAGGTCATATCTCCTGGACTTGCGAGGTGGAGTCCTAGTAGAGAAGGTAGATCATGAGCCTATTTGTGAGCCATATACCCTAAATTTATTTCTGAGGCAGTTCTTGTGCAAGCAGAGCTTAACCCCCCACGTTTACCTAGGGGAACATCAGTAAGATCAGTCATATGTAATGAGGAAAATGTGGCTCAGGTTCACACAGGAGGATAGAAATATGAGAAACGAGCTTCCTCCACCCACAGCTGCTTTCGGTCTAGTTGAGGAGTATGTGAAGAGTTGGGAGACGACCAACTTGGGAGATAATTTGAAGAAATGGTCTATCTGATTTGATGATGGGATGCCTCCTCAACCCCAAGGTTAGGGTTGAAGAAAGTTAAGAACACACCACGGTGGGAGGGTTGATACACATTGCTATAGCGGAGTAGTAGTAAGGTCAGAAATTCTGAGGCCTGTACTGGGTAGAAATGGAAGTCAAGTAATAGAAGTAGACCTAGAACCTCCAACTGAGCTGAACCTGGATGATGTGAATCCATTAAGAGGATTTCATTGGATAACTACCCAAGCTCCTAGGAAATGACTACATTTTGTGGACAGTCCTAAGGATTCCATCTATCCAAATGATTAGGAAACCTAGTATGTCAATAGGAAATTTCATAGTGCTTCAGATATGTGGGGCCATCTTAACCACTTCGGGATGGATCTTTTGAATATTGGCCATGACGGGACAAGTTTTATGGTATCTCAGGAAGAGGGAGAGCAATATGTAGCTGATATAGAAGACGTTTTTCATGCTCATGGCACCCAGTATCAGATTGTGGATAATGTAAAGTAATTCTTGACCATAAAATCCTTCTAAAATGGTCTACTACCAAGATGAGGGAGTTCTTAAACTTTCCTAAAGAATTAGAGGGGTCCATGGGTGAAAAAGATGACAGGGGGATCCCTCTGAAGGTAGGGGATTTTGTGGCCTCAGAGCATGGATAATTCAGAAAAACTATTACGGGAATATCTAATCCATTCATTTGCGCTACTTATTTAGGTTATCTGTGTTTCTTAACTAAAATTTTTTCTTTACAGGAGAGCCTCATGGAAAGGACCCCTTCTATCAAGGAAATTAACATAAAGGTGCAAGCTCTGAAACCTGTGTATAGAGCGATGGTAAGCAACGTGTCCATATGGGCTATAGAAACTGGGTTTTCCATTCAAAAATCTCTAGAGTTCCAAACCATATATGAGGGGTTGTGTCATAGGATTCTGATGGAAAAATTTTTAGGACGTGATCAAATATTCAACCTTTGTAAGACATTCTACAATAGGGCCATAAATATGTTTCCATTAGACCAGGCCAACAAACACTGCCTTTGCTCGAATAGTTTTTTAAGTGGAAATTATGATACGAGTGAGGATGATTTGAGGTCCCTATGCTCTTTTCCTGAGGGTAATTCATATCAATATGGAACTATATGCCCGAGCTGAGTTTGTCATGACAATCTCAGCTGTGGGTGGAACCACTGGAGGGGAAGAACCTGAAATCATCAAGGTACAATCCTGTGATGAGGATCAACCGCATGACATAGAGCCTATCCCATATGATGAAATTACAATGGAGGATCCCACTGCTGAACTTTTGGAGGAATTCCAAGAATACGAACCCACTGACCCAAAGGAGTTAGTTGTGGCCGAATTTGATATAGAGGATAATAATGATATCTGTCGCTGGTCATGGAAACTGATAAAGTGATTTATCGAAAACATTACTCAAGTCGAATGGGTAAGTTATATGGTGAAACTTCTTTATCGTCTACATGACCAATGTGCTAGAGGGGTGGATGCACAAGGGCCACACATTCTTATTCTGGATTACCTTATCGAAAATGTATGGGTGAGTGACCATTATTTCAGTGTGGTCAATGGAAGAAGACTATGAATATTTAAAAAAATTATGAGGCTAAATAGAATACTTGATGCCAAGAAACATTGATGAACGAGCTCTCTTATTTAATCAAAACCTAATCAAAACTTATATCGCGATTATGAACCCAACTATAAAAAGCCTAAGGGCGGTTGAGGTGAAAATCTCTTAAATCCATCGATATCTATACTGAGCGAGATCGAATAAGGATTAGAGCAGATGGACATTTTCCCATGACCAGAGAAGAATGAAGGGAGCTCCGGTGGTGACAGCCACTCTTTGGCGCCACATGACAAACTGCCGAAGAAATGAGGCACTCCGTTGAAGTGTCCAATCCATATGGTCTATGTTTACTGAACTTACAAAACATTATCTCACTTGATTGATTATTTTAGTTGTGTTAATGGAAACATATATTTTTATCTTTAATCAATATGTATCAATAAAATTTTTGATACAACTAATAATCAATCCCTAGGATCATGTGGGTAATACCCAGAGTGAGAAATAAGGGATGACCACATAATCATTCTTAAATATGAGAGCGTTGACCAATCATCAAATACTCAGGGTCTGAACAACCACCAAGAGCTTTCAAACTGTGAGAGATGGAAGCTGTAACTAGAGAATATAATTCATTGAAAAACCTAATCACCTTTCCCGACATGTTTTATCACACGATAAGGATAATTTCAGGGGCATTGGAATCATTCTGAATAAAGGGGAATGAGAAGTGTGAATCATGGTACCCAAGATTCAGAACAGGGTGGGGTGGAATGATGAAAGAGAATAATTGGTAACCAAATTCAAAATTCATCATTCATGTCATGTTACCCATAAGTGAGTAAAAACGAATGAGGGCCAAATATTTCCCGTATTAGAAACATGGGGCCAAACATGAAGTGTGGTCTGATATATTCTAGAACATTGGCCCAGGACAGTGGGAGAACCTTAAGGGTGAGCATCCACACTATTTGGGGGTCTCATTAGACATATAGGGTAATCCAGATCCAAAAAAGGGCATGAAAATTGTGGGATGGAGTTATGGGATTTCGGAATAGAGTCTGACACTATTGAAATTATGCCACCATGAAAAGAGGAAATTGGGTGACTTCATCTGTCTGAACCGAGATTAAAACTATTTCCAGACTAGAACACTTTGGAGAGGACCTAACAGCCAAATGGATGAAGAGGATAGATATATATTTTAATGTCATACGGTAAGGACGTCACAAAGAATAGATTAGTGTCATATAACTAGGACATTACACATAGTTTTAATGTCATACTGTATGGACAATGTTTACCAATTAAAATCATGTTGCATGGAATGTAGGATCCTATTTTATGTTTATATATTTTTTTACTATAATCTGGACCAATGGGACAGAAGGGTTAATGAACTTGGGGTTGGGCCCGAAGAAAAAATTTCAGGACACCGCTACCTATTCCATAAAAATGGGAATCATGCAAAACTTTGTTCTTGAAGAATGGTGTAATCAAAGACCAACACTGGTTGGGGGAATCTGCTATTGTAATAATGAATCTGAATCATCCTGAAACTATTTCATGTAATCCTAAATTTTTTTAGGGGATGGTTTTAGTTTAACATCATGTTAAGGATGAAGAAAAAGTGGAAAAAATATTGAGGCTCAAACCTCGATTAATGATCTATGTGTCACTATGTATCCTACAAGGGAAAGAATAAATCCATACAAAGTTCTTGAAGATTTCACAGTAAGGTAAAAATGTTATGCAAAATGTTATCGAGAAGGTCTCACCCACGCATATAGAAAATAAGCATTAGATATTTCTTGTTTGTTCTTTGGTTTGTGTGATTTTTTTGAGCAACAAACCCAGGATGGAATGATTGACTGTTTCTATGGGAATCCAGTCTTGTGTAGGTCTTGACAAGTGGCATGGTGGGGACTAGTTCCAAGGGTGGTGTCCTCACAAGTGAGAATAGAAAACATCAATGTCGTTTTCTTCATGTGGCTATGACAATGGTGCCACAGTTTAAGGTCATGTGATAGGATCTTCCCATGCCTTTTAACATATTTCTTTAAGGATGTAACCATTTAATGTTAGGTGGGACAAGTTCACATAGTTTAATGTCATATTTATTATACGAAAATAGGTTTTAGTTTAAGGTCATATAATTTTGACCATAAGGATGCACAAATTTTGTATGTGGGTATCACCCTACCAAGGCTCCTAATCCCATGTTATCCATGCTCGGTGTGGGAAACAAGGAGAGGTATTGGGATTTCCCCATCACATGAGAGTTCACAAAATAGGAAAAGATTTGTTAGGTGAGAGAATTAAACCATGCCAACAATCCTACTCGACGTGCATGAATTCAATAATGGAGAACACCCTAGGCATTGGAAATCCCCAAGAACAAGAAAGGGAACAAAAAATGGTAATCACAGCACCCGATATTTGGGGCACAATAGGAAATGGAATAACGATATAGGATATCTTCTGGTTGTATTTGAATCACATTATCCATACTTTTTGCCTAAGATGGGAAAAAACAACTTAGGTTTAGACAGTGAACTTATTCGAAGCATAGATGAAACCTATCTCAAGATTCCTTTCAGGATCCTCTAGGAAATTGGCCCAGAATGGTAGGTGATACTTAAGTTGAATCATTCATACTATTTGGAGGTCCTTTCGAATAAGAAAAATTATGGTGGACCAAATAAAGGGATATATGAAGCGTGGAAGTGATGGTGGGAATGTTTACCTGTGGAATCAAACACTCTAATACATGCATAACCACACATTCAAGCATCCCAGTGTGGAACATCTGTAGGTAGAATGCGACCCACCCTCAACGATCTTGCTCCAAAGGGGTACATTGATCAGTTTAAAGGTCTTGTCACCCAAACCTAGATCTATTTTTTTATATTTATAGAGATTTACCCATTGGTTCCTAGTTTAATGTCATGCATGTCGTACATGCCCATGTAGTTTATCATCATCTGGTAAGGTCAATGAAATCATGCAGTTTATTGTCATGCATCCAGAATGTGAGAGAAATACTGGGAGTGGTAAACAAACCAGACATGAATGAGGAAAAAAGGATTCCATGCCCCACTAGACACATCTTCAATGGTAAACCCAAACCAAGATTAGTCAGAAAGGGATAAAGGGTGACTACATAGATGATCCCAAGAATAAGGTTTTTTTGCATCACTATATATCCTGTGATGATTGGAATCAAGCCACACATAGTTATTGAATGAAGATGTGGAAAATGGCCAACACCTAAGGGGGATATCCTCTCAAAAAAGGTCATTTGATGTTTCTACACATTATAATTTCATGAGAAATTGGGTGTAAATATATTAATTTAGTGTTATAGATTATGGACCATAAGAAAGATCTTCCCAAAGAAGGAACATGCGATGCAATTTCATAAAGTAAACTGATGCAAATGAGGACAGAAATCCACATCGCATCACACCTTCGCAGAGGAAATATTTCTCATAGTTTAAGGTCATAAATCATATACCATAAGGTGTACGACTCTTCTATAAAATTATAAAACATCTAAAAGACCCATAATCCCATGGGATCCATTCTTGTTGACAGAAACAAGGGGTGGACAAGATCTTTACCACACACAGAAGCACCCAATAGGGTAACTTAGGGTGGAGTCCAAGGAAATACACATCATTGGTCTCTCCACTCAACATGTAAAGGTTTATAGGGGGATGGAACCTAGAGTATTGAAGTTCCAACTATATATAAGGATGTGAGAAAGAATGTGAATTATGAGACAAATATTTCAGACACAATGGGGATGGGCATAACGATAGAGAATGACTACTAACTGAATTTGAAACCCAGAATCTGCATCGTGTAGCCTGAGATGTGAATGAACTAATAATGGTCGGCCACTGACCATATTCGAAACGCAGACGGATCCTCTCTCAAGATTTCATTCCGGATCCTCTAAGACATTGGCCCAGAACTGTAGGCGGGCCTTAAGACCGAACATCTATACCATTTTAGGAGTACTTTTGGATATTAAAGAAGATAGAGACCCAAACAAATGGGCATGAAAATTGTGGTGGTGGGATGAGAGAGTTTCCGTACATAATTTAACACTCTAATACTCATAACACATCACATCTAAGCACACAAATGAATAAAATCATGTTGATGTACTTGATTAGGGGAAATTAAATCGAGAGGACAAGTATATAAAAGAGGAAAAATAGGTAGATATACCTTGGGTTGTAGTAAAAGATGAATGTATGTGCATTCCTATGTATCATGAAAGGGAAGGAATCATGCCACATGTAGTTCTATACATGATCTGCAGTTTGACATCATGTGGTAAGGAAGGGAATTGTGATGTAGTTTATTTTCATAGATCTAGGACATTGGGGGGAATAATATCTCAAAATGGATGCATATGGTGTTCAAAAATAAACCCTACATGAAAGTGGAAAAACAAATCCACACCACGCCACACATAACCAAAAGAGGAATCATGCCAAACGGTTAGAAGAAGGGTACTACAGCTGAGTGTCATGCGGTTTAATGTATTGAAGGTAGGACACAACTATTTATCATCGTGTGTGATGGATAAGATCATAGTTTGATTTTGTATAACTCTCACTATAATTTAAGGTCATAAGGATAGAAAGGTCGAGGGATCTTGGGATTGACCCAAAGACAAAATTCCCAAGTGATTCTATATATCCTATGAGGGTAGAAATTATGCCACACATTGTTCTGAAAATGTTATTCATTTTAACATCATGCGGTAATGATGGATGTGAAGGTGAAGATTAATAAAGAGGGATGCGAGATGTGGTAGTTTCAAACCTGACATGAATGAGAACCAAGGAGGACTCAAACACACCATGTAATTTAGGAAGTAACCTCAGGACATTTTTCCAAGAATGAAAGAATTTGGGGCTGGACCCGAAGACAAAATGTTTGGGAATTCCTACGTATCCTGAAAGGGTAGAAATCAAGCCACACATAGTTTTTAACATATTTCGTGTAGTTTAACATCATGTGTTAAGGACATAAGTACATTTTAAAGTATTTTAGGATAGTGAGATTCGGACGTTTTATGTCATGCATCCTACACAATGTTGTGAAGTTTAACATCATGCAGTACAAAGATGATTAGTTTAACGTCATGTAAGACAATGGAGTGTGTGTAGTTCGGCTGTATTAGTACACACCCTGTCAAAACTACTAAGCCCATGTGATCTATGCTCGGGGATGGAAACAAGGAGTATAGATGGGATTTTCCTCAAACACGGAATAACACATAATGGGAAAGGGAATACTGGGTGAATAATGTCCTAATGAGACCAACCTAACCTCTCAATGAACATATATGCACAGAGGAGTAACACTAAGATTGTTGGAGATCCACCAAAACATAAGGGGTGGAACATGTGAATCCCAATGGCTAAGACATGGATCAAAATGATGGTGGTGTAATGATGGGGTATAATTTATGACCATGTTTGAAACATATCATATATATCATGATACAAAGGATGGGGGATAACAAATGAGGGTTGTCAGTAGACCTTATTTGAAATGTGGTACCAAACTCAAAGTTTCTTCTGAATTCATTCGAGGAATTGGCCCAAAAATAGTAGGTGATCCAAAGTGGCATGGGACTATTCGGTCATGGGGTCCCTTCAGACATGAATATGGTGGTGGTTTAAATAGAGGGATGATTCCAAGCATGGAAATGGATTGGGATTTTGTCCATTTAGATTCCTACAATCAAGGTTCTATGCCACAATGCTATTGAGCACGTCAACAGGGCATATCAGAAAGAGGGAGTCGAACTGCCTCTTAATGTTGAGGGTTCGGAGGTAGTTTTTGATAGAAGAATGATAGTGGATAGATTCCGAATAGAGATTTATATCTCATATAATAGATAATAGAATTATGAATTTTTATATCATGTGATGGGGATGTGGAGTCATCTTATGCATAGTATATGAGGCCTCTTGTGATTGACATAGGGTAAAGGCACAGTTTAACATCATGTGATGAGGATTATAGACACCTAGTTTAAAATTATATGGAAAGTAAGTTTCATTGTAATCATTAAGTAAATGTGATTAGGACATGTGGTGGTGGTTGTATAAAGTTTCAAAGCTTTAACTATAGTTTCTACAGTTTTAGGTCTCATATCATTGATTAAAACGATGGTTGTTCATCAGTTAAACATAATGATGATGGGACATGAATCAAAATGTCAAGGGTCCTAGGGAAGAACCCGAAAGCAAAATGTCCAAGCATTCCTATAAATATGGAAAGTGAGGGAATCAATCAATATGTAGTTCTGAACATTTCATGTAGTTTATCATCAATTTTATAAAGAATAAGGTAGATGTATCTCAAAAGTGGAATGTGTGTGGCATGAGAAAATAACCCAATGTGAATAAGGGAAAAAGAAGTATGCACATCACATAATTAACACTTTTAAGAGAGACCATAGGCCAAGGGGTTGAGAAAAAGAATTGAAGAACCTGGGGCTATACCCAAAGACAAAATTATTGGCTATTTCTACATATCCCATAAGGATGGGAATCAAGCCATACATATTTATGAGATGTCGTTCAATTTAACGTTATACGGTAAGGATTTAGGGAAGGGAGGTACTCTTAAGGGAGGCACATGATGTGGATATAGAAAACCCACATGAATGAGGACTAAGTAGGATCATCACACCACATGCTCCAAAAGGAACCTCACGTAGTATGACAAAAAATAGGGAACTTGGGGCTGGACCAGAAGATAAAATGTTCGGGTGTTCCTATGTATCATGTGAGGGTAAGAATCAATCCATGCATAGTTCTGAGTGTTCCATATAGTTTAATGTTTTGTGGTAAGTATGGAAGTCGCAATTTAATGTTGTAAGGATAGGATGAAAGAAAATGGGGCTTGTACTTTAATGTTAGGTAGAACATTAGTGCAGTTTATCATCATGCAGGATGATGATGTTGGGAATTTTTACATCATGCAGCTTAGTCCGATCACTTCAACATCGTGTGGGAAGAGATGGGATAATAAGGTCTTGAAGGGGATGAACATGGCATGATAAATAAAACTTGGAATGAAAGAGGAAAAAAAGTCCAAAACAAACCATACATCCCTACAAAGGGGAACTTAGGCCAAGAGGCTAGTAAAAGGAATGGAAGAACCTGGGGTTGGACTCAGAAAAAAACATACAAGTGTTCCTACATATCATGTGAGGGAATGAATCATTCCACACGTAGTCCAATAAATACTGTTCAATTCAACATCATGCGGTAAGGATGTAATGGTTGCAATGAAATTTATTTTCATGTGTCGAGGATAGGTGAGATCTTAGTTTATGGTAATAGAGCTTGAACTGTGATGTATATTTTTCGTTTGTAGATTATCATAATTTATAATGAAATATCGCTTATGAAAAGTACTACTTTAGGAATTATTCATTGGTGGGAGTAGTAATTCCCTTACCATCCATGGTGACTAGAGAGTATGCACCATTGGGTACACCTTATGAATAATGTATGGACCCTCCCATTTGGGATCCAACATTGGTAGCTTCCTGCAAGGTATCATTGTAATCGTGAGGGACATTACCATGTCACCTTGGAGGAAAGAATAAAGATTCACCCTCTTGTTGAGAGATCTGGCTATCTTTTTGTGGTGTCTCTCCATATTATGAAAAACCTGAAGCCTATTCTCGTTGAGGGATTCCAACACAGCTAGATAGACTACTGCTAAATTTTCGGACATCTGCTTCTCATAAAAAGTTGTGCAGAGTGACTGAAACTGGATATATATGAGAAGGACTACCTTTGTTCTGTACACCATGGAATATGGGTTCCCCTGGGTGGAATTGTGAGTTGTAGTCTAGTAATCCTATAGAGTGTGGGGGAGTTTTTTTATCCATATTTTCCTGTTCTTACCAACCATGTTCTAAAAAAATATAGAGAGGGCCTTGTTAAATTCCTCGATATTCTAATTTTATTGTGGATGATAGAGAACATTTTAGTTAGACCAAATACAATATTTGGTGTATTATTTCATCACCTCGGCCACTCAAAAGTTGGCGTAGTTATCAGAAAAAATGACACAAGGGACCCGAATTGGTGAATGATGTTGGTGCTTGTGAACTCAATGATAGAACTAGCCTTAACATACTTGAGAAGTATCACTTCCGATAACTTGGAAAAGAAATCCATGGTGGTAATGATGAACTAAGATTGGAGAGTTGTTTCTAGTGGTTATGGTCCCATGACATTGAGTCCCCAGACCGCAAAAGGCCAGAACTACTACGTAGTATAGCGCGGATCGAGCAGCTAATGCCCAAATTTGGCATGGATCTGGCACATGTTCCACCTCTTGGAAAAATCAATACAATCACAGACCATGGTGGGATAAATGTATCCTAACCATATGATCTAATTAGAGAATTTCCACTCAACCTAAGGAGCTCCACGGGAAACGACATGAACGTCCTTCAAAAATTGGGTAATCTCATCTCATTAAATTCAACGAAAAAGAAATATATAAAATCCATGTTTTTAGGGGATCTGTTCATGGACAATAGCACTCTAGACAGTAAAATACACTACATGTCGATGGATTCACTGACGTTCAACTCTGTCTGTTGAGAGGTTACCATGTCGGGGGTACTTGAAAAATGGTGTATCCCAAACATGGGAATCTTCTACTATTTTAGAGAGACCGAGCGGTCTAGGTGTGGATGCACTAGTGGTAAGATGGATTGCCTGTTGGCTATCATCATTTTCCTACGATACAGGAGTGATGAATTTTCGATGTGCCACATGGATAGTCAAGTCATCCTGATAGGGCTCTGTGAGAGAAGCAGCAAGACTAGCTAGGGCATTGGATCGACCATTCTATGACCGAGACAAATGAGTGGCCTGGGGTGGAGATGTAAACTGGGCAATTAGCTAGAAACTATTCTCTAAAAGGGGAATGAGACATATCTTCAAGATGATATAGTTACCATCGATCTTCTTGATCACTATCTCGGAGACCCCATTCATGGGTATGTGGGGAACATAAATATCGAGAGCCTGTTTGAGACTAGTGATGAGGTACTATTAATCTACCTCATTACTGGTGTATCCATCTAAAAATAGGAATGTGTAGGAAAATATATCATGTGTAGGTGCGATGAAGATGATACCCAAACAATCACTATTTAATCTGGGGTGATTCATCCTTCTACCGGTCAGACTTTGTGGAGTGACAACAATGTGTATCTTTAAACATGGTGAAGTTTGATCCACTGATATGATGGAATTGTCTAGGAAACCATGATCCAGAGACTACTCTGTATGGGATAGATGGGTGGCTAGAAAATATACCAATGCCTAACCCTAGACGGATTTTTGTGGAACAAACCTAATGTCTAATTTCTTAAGGATCACTTCCCAATGAGCTTAACAGTATATCAACAAAGAGAGAATCAGAATATAACTTCGTCGATCTATGCGGGACACTAGATGTTTCTCGTAGTGCTACAGATAATTCCACAGTTTATGCACTGCAAAGAACAACACGAGACAACTCTTCTCGAAAGTAGAATATCTAGATTCGGTGTTGGGGAGAATACGACTGAGATAATATAGACTATTCAATGTTCTTTTTTATTCTTTTGGTAGATAAGATCTTTGAGGGATCATTCTAGGATGGTCACATAAAGGAACATTAACTTTTTGAAAACAAGTGGCATCATAACCAGTTGCTCGAGTAAATACTGCTTCATCTCCTAAAACATGGTCTTACATTCTTCATCACATTGGTAGACAACACCTTTCTTTGTGATTCAAGAAAAGGTCATATACTTTTCAAAAAAATTCATAACGAATTGGTGTATGTAGGCTATGTATCCTTGAAAGCCTCGGATCTCTCACAGGTTTCTTAGAGTAGGCGTCTAACTGATACCCTTGATCTTCTCTGGATCAATTTGGATTCCTTTGTATTTGATAAAGAAGCTAAGAAAAATTCCAGAGGTAACCTCTAATACACACTTCAAGGGGTTTATCTTCATATGGAAGGAATGTAAGAAGCTAAAAACATTATCAAGATCATTGATATGGTCCTGAAACTAGAAGGATTTGACCGCCAAATTGTTCATCTAGAATTCCACTAGCATCCTAACTATCAAATTGAATATGTGGTGCATACCATGCAGATAGGTTTCTCTTTCATTATTTAGACTAAAAGGAATTACCTGGTAACAAAAGGTACTTTGTGGGGATCTAAAGGAGATTAAATCTTTATCCTCAAGGTATATTCTGGTTTTATTATATTTTAAATACCCATCCATGAAAGAGAGAGCTTGGAACCTGGTAGTGGCGTCAATCAACAACTCTACCATTAAAAGGGGAAAATCAACCTTCAGACAACGGCGGTTGAGGTCCCGGAAGTCAGTGCAGACTCTAATCATCCCTTATTCTTCCTAATAGGGAGGATGTTTTCCAACCATCTGGGGTACTGAACATCCCTGATGAATTTGGCATTAATGACCTTATCAAATTTAGCCTCAACCAAGGAATCATAAGAAGGGTGTATCATTCTAGGAGGTTGTTTAAACCCATAATTATTTACTGGGAAACCAAGGTGATGGACAGACACCTAAGGGTCTGGTCATTGAATCTCATCATTCCTCCAACAAAATACATCTTAGTGCTGCTTTAGAAAATCCACATTCTGCTGTAACTCTTTTATAGATATGGTTGTGCTGATTAGTATTGGTCTTAGGTATACCTCGACATCGAGATTTACCAATATCAACTCATCGATCTTGTTGGAGACATCTTCCTCAAATGTGGGAGGCATGTCTTCCAAACCCCCATCATCATCCCCAGTGATAGGAGCATTGGAAAGTGGTAGCTATTCTGAATTAGCTGACGCATATTGATTGGGTGGTGCTGGTTTGTGTTGCAAGGTAATCATCACTGTGATACTCATGTACTACTAAAACTATAGCGGAAAATGAGGTCAACCAGATTCCATAAGGCCTTAAAATGATGGGACCATGCTTGATAATATCAAAATAGTAGTGGAGAGTTGGAT
Source organism: Viscum album (assembly GCA_963277665.1). Lineage (NCBI taxonomy): Eukaryota > Viridiplantae > Streptophyta > Magnoliopsida > Santalales > Viscaceae > Viscum > Viscum album. The sequence continues at coordinate 94,810,917 of OY728125.1, forward strand.
TGATTCAGTTCATCCATGCTGAACGATACATGCAAGTATGGAATATTATAGTTTCCATGGGATGAACATCTTGTTACCTTACATGGGTAAGGGGATATTGTATTACTTAATCTTGATTCATGTAGAAATAAAAAGTGATCTTCTAGCTCTTCTTATGCCTAGGAATGTGGTTCTCACTCCTTCCAGAGACAAAAAATAGTGTCCTATGTTTGGGGTTGAGGATCACACCGTGTGAATTAGGAGAAAAAAAGCATCATCCATGTATGTCCAATGATCATCCATAGTGGTGCTAGGATTATACACATTATCTTGAACATAATTTTCCTTGATCTTGTAAAATTAATCATCTAAGTATTGGGCTTCACAAGAGTCATCTATAGTTGCTGCCTCTTTTTTGAACTTGAGGGGTCTTATCAAATCCATTGTGAGGGATTCGCGCATATCTTTCGATAGGAGGAGATCCTAGAGAATTGAGAGCCTCGTAGTAATGATGGAGAGGTTCTTAAGAACGTCATATTTCCATGCCAAAATCTTATTTCTAATAACAGGATGTTGCTCTATGGAATGATATATGATGGGTACTTCTGGTTGAACTTGAGGATTATGGCTATTTCTAGGGTTATCCCACTGCTCACTAGTCAAACCATGAAAAATGACTACCGGTTCACATCCTACTAATCAAGAACTATCCACTGCTAAACGCGGATAACCCCATCATGATTGCGGTGGCTCTTCTTTATTGATCTGCACAAATGGTGGTGGGGGTGATTCTGATGAGACATGATGAGATGACTTTGTGTGTTGATTTATATGATGAGTATTCTTTTTTCTCTATGTGTCATACACAACATGGCTAAAAGTGTTGGCGGGATCCCTCTGACAGTTTGCATACCTGTGATTTCATTTACGATTGTCTTTACTAGGGACATTGGGAGGGTCAATATGGCATTCCTCATTGTTGAGAACTGTATAAGGGTCCACTAGATAAATGGTGTTCACTAATATGTATATAGAATCATTACATGATGAACATTCCATTATTTGAAAAATTATTGGGGTAATCCTCATCTCTAGGGGAATGCAGTCACTGAGTGTTTTGGGATATCTTTTGCACCGGTGGGGGAATTCCTTATCCCTTGCGCTATTGGTGTTTGCGCTTCTGGGACGTGGAAGACTGAGGATCAAACATAGAAGTGGTTGTGAGGAAATATGTGGTAGCTTCAGAAGCCATAAACTGATTCAGATGGGCACAGATGATATGGTGAGTGCAAGAAACTACCTTAAGATCCATCCAGTAATCATACTTTTGATACCTACACCCAGAAGCCTCCTTCCACTCACCTTCATTGTCATCATAAATATTTTCAAACACAAATTCCACCTATGTTGGGGAAAAACCCAATCTGATTATGTCGTTATCAACTTCGTCATGAATCTATTCTTTGAATGCGTCACACTACTTGAGTGTTTTTCCAATGAAATTGTGATAAGGTAAATAGTTGGGGTGATCAACAAGATCTTACTCCTTTGGATTCCTACATTTCAGTAGCCTAAGTATTCCATGATCCAGAGAACTTCTAAAATAACAGGAGACCTGAACCTCTTTAAATGAGTATGTCTGGTTTTTCTCTTTGGGAAAGGGATTCTATGATCTTGACCTTAATGAGGGGTGGGATTCTATTTGGGAGGTGGAACCTGATGGTCTTGACTAGGCGGAGGTGGTTGATAAGGTGGTGCTAGCCAATTCTGAGGCTAGTGATGCTAATACTGAGGCTAAGACGAGGGCTTCTGTCCACTATGAGGTTATGGGGTAGGCTCTGCTAGCAGCATCTCTAATGGCCTGGGGACCTATACCTGTGAAATGGTGGCGGTATCAGCATTGGTTGTTCTTATTTCAGGGGTAGTGGGAGGCAATGAGAGTTCTTTTTTTCCCCACTGCGAGGCTTCATATAGGGATTGAGGCTTTTCAAAAAAAACCTTAAATCCACCTGGGAAGTTATTTATGATAAGAGAAGAAATCACATAAGTCATTACATTTTCCACACACATTTTCAATATTTTATCTTGATTTAGTGGCATATTATGTGAATATATTGAGGCCCTTTCATCTAGAAACATTGTATGTGACACGTTCATATGGATTTTCATTACACTTGAAGAGGTCATTAATACTTGTATTGTGAGTGGTGGAGCTGAACTAATACCTAAAATATCTTTGAAAATCCTCCCAACTAGTTACAGATATTATGGGTAGCTAGTTGTACCACATAGATGTGGGCCCTTTTATCATTTGTATGAAGCACCAGAGTTTGGCAGCCTCTTTCTGTGTTGGAGTTCCCAGCATGGGTCCACACCTTTAGATGAAGTGGGTCAGATGATATTATGGGTCACCCATCCCATTAAATGGAAAAATCATAGTATTCCCAAAACCTGGGGGTTCCAGCATGTCATCCACCCATGTTAACTATGGATTTCTATCAGGTGGGACTTCCACATTTCATGTTTCGAGGACCTCAAGGTGAACGATGAGACTAGCCATTGAATCATCCTTGCATGGGTTCTTGTCCTGATGAGGATCTCTGACCACCAATGCATTCCCGGGTTCTTCAACATGGTAAGAGGGCCCAGAAGATTATGAAGCGGCTGGTGGAATGACCCGAGGAGATACTAGACAAATGAGCAGAAGCGAAACATGGGGAAAAACCTAAATATAAACCTAAGTAGCTTCTAAGGGAGCGCCCTATGGAGCTAGGCCCTGAAGAAGATCCACATACAGCTCAAGATGATTTGGAAAATTATACCATGTGTGCTTTCCATAAACTCTATAATCTATCTTATCGGGATATTCAGGGTTTTTGAGATCATTGGGAGGCAATTCACTTGGGAGAACAGTCACCCAACCATGCTTCCCTAGTAGAGGATGATTGGGGTTTTTTCGGGGATCACCATAGTTTCTCTGTGACTTTGTAATGCACTTGGCAGGGATATCATCAAAAACAGTCTACTGTTCCACATGTCATTGGCAAAATGTGGCCTTCATGGGATCATCACCTATCTTATTCACTGGAGTAGATGGGTTTTAGGGCTTAGTAGTCCCAGTGATCCCCTTTCCCTTATTGGGGTCCCGGTCGAGAGGCGTTGTCTCAGTGTGTCCCAGAAGGCGAAGTAGATGTCTTTAATGGTGAGTTCCAATGCCTTGGGGTCCAATAGATGTGTTACTATCCTCAGTGGTAAGTTTTATTCAATGATTAATTCCTCAGTTTCATTGTCTATGATATTATCCATGTTTTCTGCAATGAATCTTGGTGGAATATCCTTGATATTGCTAATCATATTTGGTTATTACAGGATCAGGCTAATGTATATGGCCATATACTATCCCCAACCACAGATCTGGACATGTGGAGACACCTCTTCAATAACTCGGTAGAGCATAGTAATGCTCTGAATGAATCATTATGGAAGATCCCAGTGATGATCAGGTGATGTAGGGTATTCAGAAACAATAAGCGAGGTCAGGTCAACCATGTGACACTGCTGGATGATATCATCATAATGCTTCTCGATCTACAAAAAAACCATCCAATGATGACGAAGATGAAAATGCATCGTCTATAGAGTCTTGTAGAAACATTTGAATTCATCATGGCCATGGGGTGGTTGAGGAACGGGTAACGACACTGACATAGACAATTGTGGTGGCGGAATAGCCAGCAGAGAGAATGGTACACAACCTGACAAGATGTTTCATACTGGGATTTCGCTTAGAGACAGTAATGACTACATCACCACATCCCTATATTATAGGGAATTATTTACAGCTTACTTTGTTAGGGTGGTGATTTCTAGTGTTGAATCTGGGTGGTGATCCGCTTCTAACGGTCCAACTCTTTGTGATCTCAAGTCAAGGTACAGAATGATCTTGTTGACGACAGAGTGGAATGCATGGCCAAACCTTGAAAGGGATTCAAATCATCCCCCTACTACATATATCTGTTAAAGGATTTTAAGGATCTGGTGCATATCTCTTTCAGGGAGAATGAATCTAACACGCTATGTTCCTACCATAGACCCTAATACAACTGATCGACATTAAGGCACGATCATGTAATCACACTCAGCTTTATAGTCTAAAAATAAGATTGCATAATAGTGATCTATTATGGTACCAGATTCTATGGTGATGGTATACCCTTCTTCCCCATGATGAATCCTAAGGTTAGGGTAAATATTTGAGATAGGGAGGTCCTCCTTGTAGGATGGTGCTGGAGTGGGTGGGACCTCCTTTGGAGACGGTAGGAGCATGGCGGAAACCGTCAAGCCTGATGTCATCTGAGTGGGAAGGATTTCTGCGCCGGGTACAAAAAAGGACATAGTGAGGGCCTTCTGGTTGGATGGGAGAGTGGGGATAAACTTAACTTGGATATTCTATGGTTAGAGGGCCACCCAAGGATATGTCAAATAACATAGGGGTAGGACATCCATAATGAGTGTGAGATGCACGAGGAGGGCCTCCAGAATTATCAATGCTAGGTAAGAGAGGGCCTCTATAATATCTACCTATGTCATGAGAAGGATATCATCGCTGGTTGGCAATGGTGGAACAAGTAGGACCATCATACTGACCAAGATGGACAAGAGGAGCACCTCCATGATAATAGTTCACAAGGAAAAGAGGATCTTCACAGTGATAACCTAAAATATGGGGAAGATCTCCATAGCTGGGATCATGGGAATAGGGAGGACCTCTGTGATGAGTGTCAATGATATGGGGGAAGTCTCTACCTAAACTAGTGTTGGTGGCATAGGAAGGTTATCCATGCTAAAATCATGATCGGGAAAGAAATCTAATTTGGATAATGACAATGTGAGGAGGACCACTGTACTGAATACCATTTTCACAGGTCGGCACCTCACAACTACTGCTCACACCGGTGACTAGAAGAGTCAGTAAGGTATCTAGGGTCTTGATCTTGATTGGGCATAGATGTTCCCTTGATATGTAATAACATGGTACTAATGGTATGGATCACTAGTGCAATGATCCACTAAATCTATAGAAGATGACGCCCCATGATGGGCGTCTTCCTGAGTCTGCGCCAGACATTGATGATGGATCAGCCAGACTGTGGCTGAAAGAGCAGGGATGTAAACCAACTTTTCCTTGGCTTTGGATATTTGATTACAACATTTATGTGGCCTATTGGGATCTCTCCTTGGTGGCTCCCTAGATGTGGTAGAAGCTATAATGGCTCGAACATCCCTCACCTCATCGTCGTAGGGGCTTGAATCAAAATATAATTCTGGGGAGAGGCTCCCAAAATGGTTGGATGTTGGAGTGGGGAGTATCATCTCCCCACAAGGCCCTTGGAGTCAGTAGTAAAAATAGGGAGAAAATCCTCTATATCTTGTTGGGCCATATCCCTCGTTGGGACGACCCCCTCATATTCATAATTTCAATCAACAGTATCAATCTCCCTCTTATGGATGATCTCAGAGGGTGAGACAGGACATAAGCACCCAATATCTATAGTTGTGGAGGATATCAAAGTTGAAGTGAAGCTAGGAAACGTTTATGTGTTTGTATTTCCCCTGCCCATGCGCCTGCAGGAGGGTGTTGACCAGTTTTCTATAGCTAAAACATGGGATCTGCAAAGAAGAAAGACTCATCCATCAGCACATATGTTAGGGAAAAATCCCAATTCCCATGTGTTGTTATGTATTCCATGGTCAGAGAGAAAGATCCAGACTTCTAATGCCACAGATCATAATGACCAACAGTCAACTATCCTAAATTATGGTGAGTTTCACGTAAGGCCCACTATTTTCCTTGTGAGACCTAGAACCAGATATTTGAATCTGATGACATTCTCATCTTATAATGTCTCAAGCCTTACTAATCCCCGTAATTGGAGGAGAACTAGTTCACGTCGGGTTCACCATTTTCTGTTTCTAATGCTTTCCACTATGGAGTGCATCGTCTTAGCGATGTGCTTATTATTGCCATGTATTCCTACTTTCAAAATCTATGTGGCATTCATCACTTCTTTGGTGAAGTTTTATCTTTGATCGAAACGAGATGATGGGATGTCGATTCCTCATTTTATGGATTCCTCCTCATAATTCATCAACTAGTCTGGGTCTCCCTTAAAGATTAAGACGTTGTTCATGAAACTCATTCTTGGTTTCATGTATTTGTGGATGCTAATTAATTTTTCTACATATATTAGGACATTACAATAGGTTAATTAATGGAAGAAACCTTTGATCAGGAGAGTAGTCACACTGAGGAATTTCTGGAAAGTATGGATGCTGAAATACTGGAACACCTATATTCTTTCTCATTATAAGGCCTCTCAAGGGTGCAGAACCTGAGGATTCCCTTGAAAATCGTTTGGAATATTTTGCCTCAAGCATGTCTCCAAGGTTTTCCTCATCTTCCCATGTTTAACCGGGGTCATGCTGCAAGTTTAAAGTCTAGTGAAGATGGATTAGACTAATCATAACATTTATGGGAGTGGATCAAGTTGGTAAATCCCTAAGACGGAACACCCATATGGTTTATTAGAAAAAGGGACCAAAACACCCAATGAGTATGGATCAAGGATTATGTGTCAACCTCTTTGGTCTTACCTCATAGAGTAAGTCTCAATATTCACTATAACTTATGGCCACATCTTTCTTGACATGATCATCAGGACCACTGGAACTTCTTATTTCTCACAACGAGTTTGAATTAGGTTGTCTTAGAGAAAGAAACGACCATGGAATCCTCTATAGGATTCTGACGACGCCTAATACCCATTCCCCCCATCTTTTTCGATGTTAAAATATATACTCCATCTAACTATGTGGACTTTTATCCATGTCCCATAATCAGGGTATATCGAAAGACTCTCTGATGTTGAAGACCATCACTCCCCACAACTCTTTTGTCCCAGTCTCTTCAAATCAGTTCATTTTTCCAACAAGATATTAAACTACACCCTCCGAACAACGTGGATTTTGATCACTTTCGGGTATGTTGAATTCCTCTTTGAGGCTCAATCCCAATCAATGGAAAACTATGGTGATCTCTCTCTGGTCCTCTCATTCCTGTTACACATGCGGTGATCCCAGTTTAACATCTTGTGTTGAGGATGAGGGGTGCTATATAGTTTAACAACCCGTAGCTCGGATGATGAGGCCTCACCCCTCACCCCTTGGACTAACATAACATATAACAACCCTCACTTTGGGAAAAGAAATAAAAAAATAATGACAAGTATTAATGAGGTCGAGGAGTGGTCAATCGGGGGTTCCACATTAGTGTGTCTATTTGAGGATGAAATAGGAATTAATTTTCCTTTTTGAAGAAGCCTAAGGCAGGGAAATGCAATATCAAAAACACTCTGAGGTCCTTGAAATTACATAATATAATCCTAGAGGGCCACACGGGAGAGGGGTTTGTGAAGAATGAATCCAAAAAAGATAGTCTTCATGATGCTCTAGTTCTTCATGAAGAGAAGAAGCTTCACAAAGAATGGTGCATCATAAATCATGCAAAAAAGGGTCTCTATAAAGGGAGGAGCTTTGAGAAGCATGATAACCCAAATGAGGCATTGGGTTTAAATGTTCTTGGAGGTTACTTCACAAAATATAAATTCTCTGTGAAGTCTCGAGTGCCCAAAGGAGTATTTTATCTTTGCGAAGTCTATAGGGATTCACAATGGGAATCTCCACTTGAAGATGAAAGAAATCGGAACAAAGAGAAAGAATATTTAGAATTCTTGGATACCATGGGTGATTCATTTTCCTTGGTAGTTCGCAGATCAAAGGGTGCTTCATGGAATGGGAGCTCAGAAGGTGGAAGGTCAAGGTAACAATGGTGACAAGTGCCTGTCGTGGGGTGTGACAAAAACAAATATTACCTAAGTTAAAATGTAGTAGAGTGGATTACCTAGGTTGTCTCCAGAGAGGAGTGCACAACAATTAAGCTGTCACCTTAAAATAAGATCAAAAAGTTTGGTTGTTTTTCTGAATTTGATTGATTTTGGAAAAGAAAAGAAAGAAACTAAACAAATGAAGGGAATTGAAGAAAAATATTGAGAACAACTTAACAAATCAAGTGATTGAAACTATTATATAAGAAGGGTGATTAGGTCAGAGTTGGTTCTCCATTTTTAATTCTATCATAGTTCATTTTACCCAATTCTCCTCTGCTAAATCTTTAAGAGTGAGAATCCACAATCGTTTCTTCTCACTCCCTTGGTAAATTAAAAATGTGAGAATAAACCTTACTAAAATAATATGTTGGTCTACTCTCCTTCCAATGTGTAATAGAGTGGTAGAAAATAGCCCCAATTATCTTAGGCAATTCCCAATCAGGTCTTGTTTATCCCAAATAATAAAGAACATTCACTACTCCTCACACACGTACCGGTGATCACCGAGTACTACACCACTAAATCCCAGTCTATTACATTGTTTATAAACCAGAACGTTGTGGATGGATATATTGATCATTGACCAAATATAAATGAACAACAGAATCTAAAATCAGATACAATCGTACATGATAATAAAAACTGTTATAAGAAATTGAAACAGATTCGCAGAAAAGAAAAGAGGATTTTAAAACATTAATAGAAGGAACTCATGAAATACAATATGGAAAACCTCTCCTTACCCAATCACACAGAATTTTACCCCACCATGTTAAGGGTAATTGTGAGTAAGGGGAAAGAAGAATTTATTACAAAACTAAGAAGTGTAAAACAAAGAAAAGAAATAACATAAATTTGATCCTCCAGAATCTGTCCTCCAGAAATGTTCCTCTGTTCTGCCCACCAGCTGGACGAAAATCACTGAGGGACCTTATTATAGAATGTCTAAAATGCAGTTTTCTATCGACTCTCAAAATTTTAGAGTCATTGGACACGTGTAAAGAAAGATATGACCGAATCAATGAACATTACTTTTCTGGACGCCAAACACTGTTTCACCCACTCCACTTGGACGCGCCGAAAGGATGCCTTAATGAGCTCAATAATTTATGAAATTTAATGTGACCCGTAATTTTGAAGTTCTCTATCGACACCAGCTAGAATCACCTCATTCTAAGGTCTTATTAAGGAGATATGTCATATTTAATGAAGTGGGGTCCATTCTGCCTTCCAAACTGATTTCTCCACTTGATTGAATTTTCTGTACCATTGGGTTTCGAGTTGGGTCTTGGTCCAGAAAAAACATTTGAATCCCACAAGCATAGGAATCCAAAAAAAAGTATTCACTTCAATTGGACCCATATTATAAAAGTTATTCCCGAAAAACAGAAGCTATATAAAACTGCCAATTTTACAGAATTACCCCATTTTCACATTTAAGCCCAAAATACACCAAAAACACATAAATGTTGCAAATACACTATCATTGAATAATTGGGAGGGATTAAATCATTGAAAAACATATAAATATTAATGAAAATATTAACTCTATAAATTCCCCTACACTTATCACTTGGACTCCTGGACAAGTCAGAATCAAAATAAAATCAAAGTATATTCAAAACACATATCCATGAGATCCACCAATTTGAAAACAAGAAATAAAATATATCAGGCCTCCTCAAACTCTATTATTTCATGTTCCTAATTTAGGATCATTCAATAAATTTACTCTTAATTTCTCCTCCCATGCACACAAAACACTTACCTAACTTTCATTATCTCTCATTACACAAATCTCAATTTTTTAGCAATGTCTTTCTCATCCAAACTCATACAAGGGTCACCATAGGCTTGATAAATTACTACCTCTCCACCCGATGTGAGTCAAAGAGATATGTTTATCATGAGTACTTTTTAAGGTTTTTCTGTGGCTTTAGGTTGGTAGGATTTATATGTGAAAATTCTGAGGCTGAATGAAGAGGGCTTGCCTCTTTTTGAAGCAAAATTGCATCACTTTAATTTTCACAAAAGTATGGTCTTCTCTTCACTCCCCTTTGAAGAAAATAAACTCCTTCTCCATGGAATATCAAGTAATGTTCTCATAGTTCATCATTTCAGCAGCAAACATTTTAATCTTCTCAAATATAATATTTCTTGAAAGCTCCAGAAAAGGCACAGCTTCCTTTTTACATTAGATGCTCCAGAAAGGCACACCTTATCTCATCATGAAAGCTCCAGAAAAGGCATAGCTTTCAGCAGAATGAATTTTTTTTGCAGCAATAACATCTCTTCAACATTTTTTTTTCACCCAAAGTATCCCCAAATAAGGTAGTACAATACAAGACATCTTCCCCCCACACTTATGTTCAAATAGATCATGCAATTTCACTTCAAGAGCAGGTTGGATAGGGAATATTGTCTTGTAATGTGGCTAACCTAACAGGATTTTCATGGATTCTATGAGCTACAATGATTAAATGTTCAAGGTAGGCCACTATGAAAGGGATTATCTTGAAAAGGGGGCTTTCAAACCAATGAAATTCCTCAATCATTTAAAACACAAGGACCTCAAACCCTGAAGTTTTGAGAGGAATAAATCAAATTCTGGTTAAATCAAGCATGATTTGGTTCTCCCAAGAAGTGAGGTGAATGTAAAGAATATGAAAATAATAGGTTCAGAAGCCTCACGGGAATGTGATTTCAAATATAAAGACAGTGATATGTGGCATGAGATTCAAAAAAATAGAGTATTTTTCATGAAATTACAAAAGAATTGAACTTGAAAAAATATCATTTTCATCATTCATTTAATCTTAGTTTCAAGGAATAAATTGGTTCACTCAATGACATGGGTTTAAAAAATATCAATGATAATCATTTCAGCTCAAAAGTTTCAAAAACACACAAAAATTGAAAAATAAACACACAAAATTTTAAACACACACATGTTTTTAAAAAAACAAATAGGAAAACAAACAACACATAAAAATCCTAAACTACAAAGGTTCCCTCTCCCACACTTAAATGACGCAGTTTCCACAATGCATTCAAATGTATTTAACATGTAAGAATATTGGAAATTGAATCACAAAAATCATGAAAATATAAAGGAGAGGTACGACCTGACTTATTGGTAGTGTAATGTTGAGTTAAGATCTTAAGTGTGACGCATATAAAAACCTAAAAATAAAGGTAGATAATAAAAACATAATAAAATTATTGAAAATAAAGAAAATATAAATAGAATTAGAATAGAAGGATAGATCTTGGTTTTATCCCCCAAGTGAGCCCTGGGTTTTGACTGCCTCAAGATGGGCATTTTCAATTGGTTATCCCCAATCCGATGGTGGGTTGAGTTTCATTGAGATGAACCACCAACAAATTTTCCTTCCAGTTAAAACTTCTTTCTTTTTGTTGAGGAGTATATGGATACAGTACACCAAGTCCACCCCTATGAAAATGATATTCTTCTTGTATGGTGGGGTTAGGATAAAGAATGAGTCCTCCTCTTTATTGGTTTCCAATTTCATAACTTCTACTTCATTCTCCAGAGGTTCTTCAAGGTATGATATATCAAAAGAATAGTCAAAGGGAAAATCAGAGTGTAATTCTATTTGAATAAAATTAAAACCTGATGAATCAATATCAAACTCTTCCCTTTTAAAGTAAGCATCTTGTGTCTCTTTTTCTTCATAAAAATCCAATTTTATCTCATCTTGAAATTACTCTAATAAGCATTCAACTAGTTCAGGGAGCTCCATATGTTCTTCTTCAAGTGTATATTCTTCTTTTTCCTCATCCACCGAGGAAATGCATTTGTTGTCCAAACCTGAAAATTTCAAGCAAGGTAAGATGATACTCAATTCAGATTCTATATAATCAGAATGAAAAGAGTTATGAAAAAGATTATCTCCCTTATGTAGCTTGAATTCAATTGCTTCTTCAGTATGAGGTTTCTCTTTTAGTTGAATTTCATAAGATAGAGGTAGATAGTCAGGCTCCTCCATCTTTTCTTCAAATTCCACAGCTTTGGTGGTGTCTTCCTTCATTGGTTCTGGATCTTCTAATTTGTAAGAAATATGTGGATCAAGTAGTTCTTCACACCCATTCCAGAATTCATCTAGATATTTTTTATCTCCCACATGTAGCTCAATAGGTAATTCTTCTTTCTTGTCTTCCTCGGGTTCATTCATAGGTTCTGGTTTTTCTATCATTTCACGAACATATTCAAATGCAAGTTCTACTTTGTTCTCTAGTTTTGCGATGTCATTTTTAAGTTCTTTCATCTAAACTATATCATAACCAGCCTCATATACTTGTTCTAAATGTGGGTAGTTGTTACATGAATTAAAGAAATAATAATTTGAAAACATCATGTAAAAATATTTTTTTAACTTTTTTTTTTGAAAAAATGTCAAGTGTTAATAATTAGATTGTGGCACTGCCTCCCCGGCAACGGCGCCATGTTTTCACAAATGCCTGTCGTGGGGTGTGACAAAAACAAATATTACCTAAGTTAAAATGTAGTAGAGTGGATTACCTAGGTTGTCTCCAGAGAGGATTGCACAACAATTAAGCTGTCACCTTAAAATAAGATCAAAAGGTTTGGTTGTTTTTCTGAATTTGATTGATTTTTGAAAAGGAAAGAAAGAAACTAAACAAATGAAGGAAATTTAAGAAAAATATTGAGAACAACTTAACAAATCAAGTGATTTAAACTATTATATACAAAAGGGTGATTAGGTCAGAGTTGGTTCTCCATTTGTAATTCTATCATAGTTCATTTTACCCAATTCTCCTCTGCTAAATCGTTAAGAGTGAGAATCCACAATCGTTTCTTCTCACTCCCTTGGTAAATTAAAAATGTGAGAATAAACCTTACTAAAATCTTAGGTTGGTATACTCTCCTTCAATTGTGTAAGAGAGTTGTAGAAAATACCCCCAATTATCTTAGGAAATTCCCAATCGGGTCTTATTTATCCCAAGTAATCAAGAACATTCACTACTCCTCACACATGTACCGGTGATCACCGAGTACTACACCACTAAATCCTGGTCTATTACATTGTTTATAAACCAGAACCTTGTGGAGGGAGATATTGATCATTGACCAAATATAAATGAACAACAGAATCTAAAATCAGATACAATCGTACATGATAATAAAAACTCTTCTAAGAAATTGAAATAGATTCACAGAAGAGAAAAGAGGATTTTAAAACATTAATAGAAGGAACTCATGAAATACAATATGGAAAACCTATCCTTCCCCAATAACACAGAAGTTTACCCCACCATGGTAAGGGTAATTGTGACTAAGTGGAAAGAAGAATTTATTACAAAACTAATAAGTGTAAAACAAAGAAAAGAAAGAACAGAAATTTGATCCTCCAGAATCTGTCCTCCAGAATATTGCCTCTGTTCTGCCCACCAGCCGGCCGACACTCACTGAGGTCCCTTATTATAGAATGTTGGAAAGGAAGTTTTCTATCGACTCTCAAAATTGGAGTGTCATTGGACAGGTCAATGAACGATATGGCCGAATCAATGCACATTACTTTTCTGGATGCAAAACACTGTTTCACTCACTCCACTTGGACGCGCCAAATGGATGCATTAATGAGCTCAATAATTTATGAAATTTAATGTGAGCCGTAAATTTGAAGTCCTCTGTTGACACTAGCTGGAATAACCTCATTCGAAGGTCGTATGAAGGTGATAGTTCATATTTAATGAAGTGGGGTCCATTCTGCCTTCCGAACTGATTTCTCCACTTGATTGAATTTTCTGTACCATTGGGTTTTGAATTGGGTCTTGGTCCAGAGGGAACATTTGAATCCCACAAGAATAGGAATCCTAAAAAATAGTATTAACTTCAATTGGACCCATATTATAAAAGTTATTCCCGAAAAACAGAAGCTATATAAAACTGCCAATTTTACAGAATTACCCCATTTTCACATTTAAGCCCAAAATACACCAAAAACACATAAATGTTGCAAATACACTATCATTGAATAATTGGGAGGGATTAAATCATTGAAAAACATATAAATATTAATGAAAATATTAACTCTATAAATTCCCCTACACTTATCACTTGGACTCCTGGACAAGTCAGAATCAAAATAAAATCAAAGTATATTCAAAACACATATCCATGAGATCCACCAATTTGAAAACAAGAAATAAAATATATCATGCCTCCTCAAACTCTATTATTTCATGTTCCTAATTTAGGATCATTCAATAATTTTACTCTTAATTTCTCCTCCCATGCACACAAAACACTTACCTGACTTTGATTATCTCTCATTACACAAATCTCAATTTTTTAGTAATGTCTTTCTCATCCAAACTCATACAAGGGTCACCATAGGCTTGATAAATTCCTACCTCTCCACCTGATGTGAGTCAAAGACATATGTTTATCATGAGGAATTGTTAAGGTTTATCTGTGGATTTAGGTTGGTAGGATTTATATGTGAAAATTCCGAGGCTGAATGAAGAGGGCTTGGCTCTTTTTGAAGCAAAATTGCATTACTCTAATTTTCACAAAAGTACGGTCTTCTCTTCACTCCCCATAGAAGAAAATAAAATCCTTCTCCATGGAATATCAAGGAATGTTCTCATAGTTCATCATTTCAGCAGAAAAAATTTTAATCTTCTCAAATATAATATTTCTTGAAATCTCCAGAAAAGGCACAGCTTCCTTTTTACATTAGAATCTCTAGAAAGGCACAACTTCTCTCATCATGAAAGCTCCAGAAAAGGCACAGATTTCAGCAGGATGATTTTTTTTTGCAGAAATAACATATCTTCAGCATTTTGTTTTCACCCAAAGTATCCACAAATAAGGTAGTACAATACAAGACATCTTCCCCCCACACTTATGTTCAAATAGATCATGCAATTTCACTTCAAGAGCAGGTTGGATAGGGAATATTGGCTTGTAATGTGGCTAACCTAACAGGATTTTCATGGCTTCTATCAGCTACAATGATTAAATGTTCAAGGTAGGCCATTATGAAAGGGATTATATTGAAAAGGGGGATTTCAAACCAATGAAATGCCTCAATCATTTAAAACATAAGCACCTCAAACCCTCAAGTTTTGAGAGGAATAAATCAAATTCTGGTTAAATCAAGCATGATTTGGTTTTCTCAAGAAGTGAGGTGAATGTAAAGAATATGAAAATAATAGGTTCAGAAGCCTCACAAGAATGTGATTTCAAATATAAAGAAAGTGATATGTGGCATGAAATTTAAACAATAGAGTATTTTTCATGAAATTACCAAAGAATTGAACTTGAAACAATATCATTTTCATCATTCATTTAAGCTTAGTTTCAAGGAATAAATTGGTTCACTCAATGACATGGGTTTCAAAAATATCAATGATAATCATTTCAGCTCAAAAGTTTCAAAAACACACAAAAATTGAAAAATAAACACACAAAATTTTGAACACACACATGTTTTTTAAAAAACAAATAGGAAAACAAACAACACATAAAAATCCTAAACTACAAAGGTTCCCTCCCCCACACTTAAATGATGCAGTGCCCACAATGCATTCAAATGTATTTAACGTGTAAGAATATTGGAAATTGAATCACAAAAATCATGAAAATATAAAGGACAGGTACGACCTGACTTATTGGTAGTGCAATGTTGAGTTAAGCTCTTAAGTGTGACTCATATAAAAACCTACAAATAAAGATAGATAATAAAAACATAATAAAATTATTAAAAATAAAGAAAATATAAATAGAATGAGAATAGAAGGATAGATCTTGGTTTTATCCCCCATGTGGGCCCTGGGTTTTGAATGCCTCCAGATGGGCAGTTTTAGTTGGTTGTCCCCAATCCGATGGTGGGTTGAGTTTCTTTGAGATAAACCACCAACACATTTTCCTTCCAGTTCAAACATCTTTCTTTTTGTTGAGGAGTATATGGATACAGTACACCAAGTCCACCCCTATGAAAATGATATTCTTCTTGTATGGTGGGGTTAGGATAAAGAATGAGTCCTCCTCTTTATTGGTTTCCAATTTCATAACTTCTACTTCATTCTCCAGCGGTTCCTCAAGGTATGCTGTATCAAAATAATAGTCAAAGGGAAAATCAGAGTGTAATTCTATTTGAATAAAATTAAAACATGATGAATCAATATCAAACTCTTCCCTTTTAAATTAAGAATCCTGTGTCTCTTTTTCTTCATAGAAATCCAATTTTATCTCATCTTGAGATTCCTCTAATAATCATTCATCTAGTTCAGGGAGCTCCATATGTTCTTCTTCAAGTGTATCTTCTTCTTTTTCCTCATCCACCAAGGAAATGCATTTGTTGTCCAAACATGAAAATTTCAAGAAAGTTAAGGTGATACTCAATTAAGATTCTATATAATCATAATGAAAAGAGTTAAGAAAAAGATTATCTCCCATATGTAGCTTGAATTAAATTTCTTTTCAGTATGAGGTTTCTCTTGTAGTTGAATTTCATAAGATAGAGGTAGGTAGTCAGGCTCCTCCATCTTTTCTTCAAATTCCACAGCTTTGGTGGTGTCTTCCTTCATTGGTTCTAGATCTTCTACTTTGTAAGAAATATGTGGATCAAGTAGTTATTCACACTCATTCCAGAATTCATCTATATCTTTTTTATCTCCCACATGTATCTCAATAGGTAATTCTTCTTTCATGTCCTCCTCGGTTTCATTCATAGGTTCTGGTTTTTCCATCATTGCACGAACATATTCAAATGCAAGTTCTACTTTGTTCTCTAGTTTTGCGATGTCATTTTTAAGTTCTTGAATCTGAACTATATCATAACCAGCCTCATCTACTTGTTCTAAATGTAGGTAGTTGTTACATGAATTAAAGAAATAATCATTTGAAAACATCATGTAAAAATATTTTTTTATTTTTTTTTTTTTGAAAAAATGTCAAGTATTAATAATTAGATTGCGGCACTGCCTCCCCAGTAACGACGCCAAGTTTTGACATGTGCCTGTCGTGGGGTGTGACAAAAAAATATTACCTAAGTTAAAATGTAGTAGAGTGGATTACCTAGGTTGTCTCCAGAGAGTAGTGCACAACAATTAAGCTGTCACCTTAAAATAAGATCAAAAAGTTTGGTTGTTTTTCTGAATTTGATAGATTTTTTAAAAGGAAAGAAAGAAACTAAAAAAATGAAGGAAAATTAAGAAAAATATTAAGAACAACTTAAAAAATCAGGTGATTGAAACTATTATATAATAAGGGTGATTAGGTCAGAGTTGGTTCTCCATTTGTAATTCTATCATAGTTCATTTTACCCAATTCTCCTCTGCTAAATCGTTAAGAGTGAGAATCCACAATCGTTTATTCTCACTCCCTTGGTCAATTAAAAATGTGATAATAAACCTTACTAAAATCTTAGGTTGGTCTACTCTCCTTCCAATGTGTAATAGAGTTGTAGAAAATACCCCCAATTATCTTAGGCAATTCCCAATCGGGTCTTGTTTATCCCAAGTAATCAAGAACATTCACTACTCCTCACACACGTACCGGTGATCACCGAGTACTACACCACTAAATCCCGGTCTATTACATTGTATATAAACCCGAACCTTGTGGAGGGATATATTGATCATTGACCAAATATAAATGAAAAACAGAATCTAAAATCAGATACAATCGTACATGATAATAAAAACTGTTATAAGAAATTGAAACAGATTCGCAGAAGAGAAAAGAGGATTTTAAAACATTAATAGAAGGAACTCATGAAATACAATATGGAAAACCTCTCCTTCCCCAATCACACAGAATTTTACCCCACCATGGTAAGGGTAATTGTGACTAAGGGTAAATAAGGATTTATTACAAAACTAAGAAGTGTAAAACAAAGAAAAGAAAGAACAGAAATTTGATCCTCCAGAATCTGTCCTCCAGAAGTTTTCCTCTGTTCGGCCAAACAGACGGCCTAAACTCACTGAGGTCCCTTATTATAGAATGTTGGAAATGAAGGTTTATATCGACTCTCAAAAGTTGAGAGGCATTGGACAGGTTTAAATAATAATATGGCAGGATCAATGAACATTACTTTTCTGAACTCCAAACATTGTTTCACCCACTCCACTTGGGTGCGCCAAACGGATGCATTAATGAGCTCAATAATTTATGAAATTTAATGTGAGCCGTCCATTTGAAGTCCTATATCGACACCAGCTAGAATAAGCTCATTCTAAGGTTGTATGAAGGAGATATTGCATATTTAATGAAGTGGGGTCCATTCTGCCTTCCAAACTGATTTCTCCACTTGATCGAATTTTCTGTACCATTGGGTTTCGAATTGGGTCTTGGTCCAGAAGGAACATTTGAATCCCACAAGAATATGAATCCTAAAAAAAGGATTCACTTAAATTGGAACCATATTATAAAAGTTATGCCCAAAAAATAGAAGCTATATAAAACTGCCAATTTTACAGAATTACCTCATCTTCACATTTAAGCCCAAAATACACCAAAAACACATAAATGTTGCAAATAAACTATCATTGAATAATTGGGAGGGATTAAATCATTGAAAAACATATAAATATTAATGAAAATATTAACTCTATCAAATGGTTATGGGGGTGAGCCGCCTATTTATATGGAATGGTTATCACGATGCTCTTAGGGTACACTGTGGAGAAAAGGACACTTCGTGATTTGTTCTATCATAATCGTGGAGACTTCTATTAATACTCCACACCTGCCATGGTGCATGTCGGACTCGTAGAAGCCTTATTCAATACTTTATGGAGGTTGTGAAGGATCCCTTTCTGTTGGATTTCCATTTTAGTGGTGATAGTGGGGAATCATGCTAGAGATTCATTTGGAAGACCCTTTGATTATTTTCTCGGTTTTTTTATCCATTTTGTGCATGGAATTCGATTCCAATTATGGTATAAGAAACCTTTTATTGGATGATTACTTTCATCGATTTTCTCCAGCATAGAAATCTTCCAGTAGACAAAATCGAGCATGAGAGAATTCATCATCGTGCAGTGCAGTTCACCCTCTAGAGAAGTCTTATCCTCGAGAATATTCTCTACATATATGGATTTGACGGAATTCTCCTCGGTTTCCTTTGAGGAAATGAAATTACCCCGGTAATGCATAATATTCATGACATTTCCTATGGTTCCAATTAGACATTGTTGATATTCACCCATGATATTCAATATTTAGGTTAATTTTTTCCCACCATATTCCATGGATTCATTGAGTTCACCAAGAGGTGCCACGCATGTTAGATTCATTCCAGCATTAGGCTTCAGCCATCAGAGCCCCTCTATACCACCAATTATTCAAGGCCCTTTGTGGTCTGGGGACTTGATGTCATTGGAACATATCCACCAGCGACAGCTCTCTAGTGTTGGTTTATTCGAAACGCACCATATTTCATTTCTAAGTGGTAAGAGGCAATCACACTCACGGAGGTCAACACCTATTATATTGTCGAGTTCATGAGATCCAATATCATCCATATATTTGTATTCCATAGCATGGTCCTCATCAATAATGGCACTAATTTATGCACAAATTAGCTAAAGAAATTATACATGAAGTACAAAATCTTATCCAACCATACTTCTCACTACCATATGCCAAAAAAATGGATAAATCGTGGCTTTCAATAATAACCTATATAACATTTTTTAGAAGACGGTGGGATGAAACAAGAGAATTTCACCAGAAAATCTCCTTAATGGTCTCTGGTATTATCATAATATAACTCCAAATTCCACCTGAGTGACCCCATATTCCCTGGTGTATGGAACAGAGGTGGTATTTCCCATCAAGATTATTTTACATCACTTAGTATGGAATTATATGGTGATCATACAATAGAAAAAAGTAGAATAATTCGAATTAGATGAACTACATGCCCTCGAAAAGAACATGATCTCGGCCATGATAATCTAGAGAGGCCCCAGAATAAGATATCTCGGGAATTCAATAAGAATGTGTGCCTCTACTACATTCTAAAATGTGACATAGTATTGGCTTTTAAGATGCCTATGATACCTAGAAGAGGGTCACCGAAGTTGGAGACCAAGTGGGAAGGTCCCTACAACATCCAAAAAGTTTACCCTAATGGTGCACACTCCTTGGTTACTATGAATGGTGAGAAAATTACTCCTCCCACCAATTCCATGTTCCTTAAATAGTATTTCTTAGGAGTGTGGTTTTTTCATCATGCATGATGATAAATTGTGCACACCTTATGATCCGAGATCTGTGACCTTAAACTAAGATCCCTCTCATCCAAGAAACAATATGTTAAACTGTGCTACCCCATCCTACATGATGTCAATCATTTATTACACATCACATGATGTTAAACTAGACATATATCCCTTATTTTCCCACATGACTTTAAACTACATGGTGTCATCCTTCATGTTGGTAAACTACTTAATCATCCTTTTGTACAAACTCTATGACAATAAACAAGAAGTGTACGGTCCGATCTCTATGGCCTAAAACTAATATATCTCTGTCTTAGATACATGAAATTGAACATGTTTACTTTGTAAAACATGATGTTAAAAGTTTTCATCCTACCTGCAAAATTTTAAACTGCATAACATTTATTGTTCTTAATGCGTGATCTGTAAAGGCAATTAACCCTATGTCCCAGCCGCATGATAACAAACTATAGCACAACATTATTCATTGCCCTATGATTTCAACCTGCATTGGTTTCCATAACTATATATTGATTCATTCCCATCATTATGGGCTATGTAGGAATGCCAAAATATTTAGTCTTTGGGCCCAACTGTAATTTCTCCCTTACAACCCTTTAGTCTGAGTTCTCCTTAGAAATGTGTGGTGTGGTGTGCATTTTCAAAATCCTTATTCATGTAAGGTTAATTTTTCTAGATAATGTGCATCCCCTCAGGGATTCACTTTTTTCGGATATCTTAGAAGATTGAAAATAAATTGCATCCCAACCTTCTTCGTTATCGCATGACGATAAACAACATGGGTTTCCAGAACTTCGTATGGCTTGATTCCCATCCTTATGAGATATGTAGGAAAACCAAGACATTTCGACTTCTGGTCCAGCATAGGTTCACCCCCACCCTTTCTTAGGAATAGGTGATGTGGTGTGGAACCTCCTTTGTCCTTATTCATGTCGGGTTCGTTACATATCCATGAAGGTTTCGGGCGCACCAGAAGCGTGTTTGGGCTGGAACCTAACTTTAATGTTTACCATGATCAGTAATTATTATGGGATCAATACAATGATGAACTCTAGTCTCCACAGACTAGAATCAAATATTTAGATAATGAAGGAAGAGGCCTAATACCATTAGAGAGTATCTTTCAAATCATGATTATAGTTAATTTAATTAATTTCATACAGAAAATAATACCTCGATCTTTGGTATTTTCTCTGTCAATGATGTTGATCATTCAGAATGACCCTTTCAAATTATCTCTTTTCACTTGTGATCATCCAAACAATAATCTCTCTTGTAGTGATCCACATGTTCTCTGATGGCCTCTGATCAACACAACTCATTCTCTGGGGGCTAGCGCAGTGAAGCGAGTGTCTTGTGTCCGACATTATTGATCAATTGTTCTTCAGCCTTGAAGAAAATCTCTCATTCTTGAGAAGGGTAGGAATAGGATTTGGGAGGGAAATATTTTAGCTCAATAATTGTCAATTCACTAGGAGTGTTTTCTGTTATCTATGGAACAATAGACGTACTTGTCTGTTTATATTCATGGAACTTTAGTTACAATATTTAAATTCATAACAAAAATTAAATACATTCATGAACTTAGAGAAAACTCATGCTCATTGTAATAATATTGTGTCATTCTTTATGGTGTGCCAACTTGCACAAAACAGAATTATGAATAATATTTCACGTCACAAAATAATAGTAGCATCATTATTAAATTAACTTTTTCCAACTAATAATTATTTACCATCTTGAAAATAATTATTTTACTATCAGACCGACCCTGGTATGATTGAACTCCACTTCCATTTATTGAACACCTGAATAAATAAATAAATAATTTATTCTCTTGAATAAATATTTTATTTTCAAACTAGTAATGAAATAATTGTTAAATGTTCAATAAAATTAATAAATAAATATTATGTAATTTATGTGATCTTCTTAAATTTAATAATATTATTCCATGGTCTTGAGAATAATATTTATTTCATTAGTTAAATACAAATAAAATTTATGTGAGACCATAAAAAACACTTAGTGTGTGACCCTCTAGGTTTTGTTCTCATTGGAATTAGGTGGGCTAGCCTAAAGTCCAAGAGTACTGTCTAGAAACGGTTCAAGACACCCAAGAGAAAGAACGTACAGTTGAACAAATGACATCAACATACAAACTTGCACAGTGTAATATAATCTATTTGTATCAATATCTCATCAATAAGGTTTTATGATAGTTTCATCAACCTTTATACTTGATACTTTATTCTTTGACTAGATGAAATAAACTCATCGTTACACCATGTCCATGGAATTTCGATCGCTAGTTCTATTTCAATCAAAGGGCCGATATATCAACATCCATAAATGGAAGGGAAAAATCCTTCCTTGAATTATCCATTAATAATGTGCCACTCGTGATGTACAAAACATACCATGCATCCCGCCAACTATCTGTGTGATGGTTTTAGTCAGTATATCATAGTTTGTGAGTTGTGACACATATTAATGATAAAATTAATGTTTAAAGATCATTACCCTCTCTCGAAGACAGAAATATCTGATGACACAAAAACATGCTGCATTTATACAAGTGGGTTTGTTCTAATAATCTCTTGTCTTGAAGATTACCAAGTGCAGAAATCATGAGAGGAAGTCTCATCTGATTATGAGTACTCACACCTGATGGTCTGCATTCTATGTCTCCCTTCATAGTATGTCATCCAAACGTAGAACTATATTTAAGAATGTTGTTATAGCATTTCAAGGTACTCATCATAGCGGGGAACTTCCATGACCTTATCAAAGCAACAAATACTCTAGGAATTTATTACATCATGGTCAAGAAGAACAGTGAAAAACATGTAATAATATGTTTAATATTTAAATACATAAAATATCCATGTAATCAAAGTACATAAAATTGGTTCTAGGAAACAAACTCTTATAAACTCCCACATGGACAAGAGCAAGCTACCTATGACTTTCAGTCTGCTAGACCTCACTTGGTGATCATGTTTTTTCTGGGTCAAAGATTTAGTCAAGGGATATTCCATGTTTTATTCCGTGAAAATAATACTCACTACAACCTCACCAATGTCAGAAAAACCCCTCAAGATAATATACTTCCAAAGTATGTGATTTTTCTACTGATGTATCCTTAGATCTTTTGCGAGAGCCACCGTTGCAGTATTGTCACTGTACAGTGTGATGTGATCTTTACTTGTAGGTATCACATCTAGCTCCTGGATGAAGCTTCACATACAAACTGATTTTTAGCTTCCCCAAAAGCGTAGATATATTTGGCATATTCTATAGAATCTGCAACTACACTCTACTTTGAACTCTTCCAACTCACTACACCCTCCATTCAAAGTGAATATGTATCTCGTTTGTGACTTCATGTCATCGTGATTAGTCTAGAAACTAGCATATGCATATCCTATGATAAATAGTTCTCCATCTCCCCCATAAAACAGGAAGATATCCTTAGTATTCCTTATATACTTTAAGAATGTCTTGATTTCCATAAAATGGAAGTCACCTAGGTCATCTTGATATCTTCCTACCGCACGTAATGCATAAGCGACATCCAGCCTAGTACATTGCATGGAATACATGACTGAACCAATCGTTGTTGTGTATGGAGTCGTTGACATTATCATTCTTTTCTCATGTGTCTGATGAAAATTTTTCTTGAAATGATGAATTCCATGTGACGTTAAAAGAAATACCCTATTGGAGTGTTCCATACTGAATCTCTTTAGTATCTTATCAATGTATGTACATTGACATAGGACAAAAAATATCTTGGATCTATCATGATGAATCTTGTTCCCAATAATTTATGATGCCTCACCCAAGTCCTTTATGGAGATGTGTTGATTCAATATTTCCTTAACACACTATAAGACTGGTTTCTCATTTCCAATAAGTAATATGTCATCAACATATACTATTAGAAAAACGACTACACTCCCACTTAAATGTGTGTAGAAATAAGCCTCACATTTGTTCTTGATAAAACCAAATTTTTTTATGGCTTCATCCAAACGAATTTTCCATGACTTGGATGCTTTCTTTAATCCATAAATGGATTTATGTAACTTACATACCTCATTGGCATCGTTTGGAGTCACAAACCCTTCAGATTGTGTCATGTAGACATCTTCCTGAAGGTTCCCATTAAGGAAAGAAATTTTGACATCCATTTCCCAAATCTCATAGTCATGGTAAGATTCAATGGAAAGTATAATTCTGATGTATTTCTACATTTCAACTTGTTAAAATGTTTCATCACAGTCAATTCCTTGACGCTGTGTAAACCCTTTTGCAACCAGTCATTTCTTATAGGTATTGAATTTTCCTTCCATGTCCAGTTTCAATTTTAATATCTATTTGAAAGAAATAGTCTTTACATCAATTGGATTATCTACGAAAATCTATACATGGTTTCAATACACGGAATCCATTTCAGAATTCATGGATTCTTGCCACTTTGAAATGTTTATGCCACATATTGATTCCTTGTAAGTTAGAGGATCATTATTATCAACTAATAATGAGTCACCATCCTAGGTAAATAGAAAACTGTACCATTCTAGTTCTCTACCCTCTCTTATAATTCTATGCAATACATGTGTCTCTTGAATATATTCTTCTTCGATGAGGCTTTGTGGAATGTGTTCCTATACCAACTCCTGTGTACCTTGATCCTCGACTTCATCAAATTCTATCCCGCTCCCACTATCTCTTTTGAAGATGTGCTCCCTCTCAAGGAATATGGAATTTTTTTCCACTATAACAGTTTTTCCAAGGAGTGTTATATGTAATATCCTCTTATTTCCTTGTGGAATCCTACAAATGTACACTTTCTGCCTTGGAGTGTCAGTTTGATACCTGAAGAGGCCTTGAAAATGCATCTCTAACCCACACATGTAAATTCGATAATATAGATTTTAATCCACTCTAAAACTCATATGGAATACAGTTTATCAATTTAGTTGGTACTTGGTTTAGTATGTGTGCCTCTTTTTGTAATGAATATCCCAAAAAAGATAATGGAAGACTCGCATGACTCATCATTTATCTCACTATGTCTAATAGTGTGTGGTTCCTCCTTTTTCTCACACCATTCTAATAGTTGGGTGTGGTATGAGTCTTGTAAAGTATCTTTGTTATCGATTTCCATTTCTTGGTTTTTGTAATCCAACACGTAAATACTGTAGTATAAATATGCCCTACCAAAAAAATTGTATCTTTGTAAAAGAAGAATCATTAATTTAAAATCATGAAAAAAAGAATCTATGTCTAATCTTGATACAGAAATAATGTTTTTAGTAATAGAAGGCACATAATAACAACCCATTAACACCGAGGTCATCCCAATTGTCAATGTGAGGTGGTAGTACTCGACAGCTACAACATCAAGTCTGGCTTTGTTGGCTGGTCGTAGATCTACCTCTCCTCAGTCAATCTTCCTAAATCTACTTTGTTCCTATATTTGGATTCATGTGTGAGAACCAAAAGCTGTATCTAATACCCAATTTCAAGAAAAATATAGATTTCATTCGATAACAAACTCACTTGAAGCTTCCCCTTGCTTCTTAGGCTAGGTGCAGTTCTTCCTCTTGTGGCCCTTCTTGCAACATGTGAAACAAATAGTCTCATGTTCCTTTACCTTCCATTTGATCTTCCTTTTCATGGAAGGCCATGACGAAGGTTCGGGCTTAAAGCTCTTCACTTTCCCATTCCTATTATTCACCATATAGACAGAAGGAATTTCACACTTCATATCTTTGTCCACTTGGATAATAAGGATAAGAAGATCAGATAGAGACTTCTCAATGTTTTTTATATTGAAATTGACAAAAATGATAGAGAATATCTGAGGGAGTGATGTGAGAATGTGATCGGTGCCCAGTTCATTGGGGAGTTTAAACCCTAGAACCTACAGGTTCTCAATGTAGACAATGAGCTTGAATACATGAGGCCTAGCTGGGGCACATTCTCCAAGATTACTCTGAAATAGTTCTTTAGAGATCTCAAGACTTTCCTGTCTTTCTCTCTCCTATTAATGACCAAGAGGTTCTCGGGAATTCTATAATCATCCATATTTTCAAGACACTTCATGAGCTTATTATACATTCATGATAACATCAATCATTTAAAGTTGAACGCATTGTTCATATGTTTCTCATAGGCCAGTAAATCCTCATTACATACCTCTTTAGCAGGCAGATCAGGTAATGTTGACTCCAGCATGTATGACTTTCCTTCATGGTGTAGGATAACCCGAAGGCATCTAAACCATTCCTGGAAGTTACTACCAATTAGGATGTAATATTTATCCATAATTGATCACAGGGATAGTGTGGTCGATGAGCATTTAATTTTTATTCTACAATTAAAAGATTAGACCATTAGTACTTTATTTATTACATTTTATGAGAAATAATTTTTTTTTATTAAGTCTCCCACTATTTTATCATTTCCCAATGGCCCTCACCATTGAACTTGAAATTTCCAGTTTCCACAACACTCTAATGGCATGGATCCATATTCCCTTTTTCATAACCCTGACAAGGGTTGGTCAAGCTATTGGAAGGTAATTAGGTATGTAGGCCTTTTCCAATAGTGGGCTTGCAGCTCCTTGATCTATTAAGTGGACTCTCGAGTCCTGAAATCATGGCTTTTTAATTCCTCAACATTTTCCTCCTATATTACATCATGTCTAGGAAGGAATACTCTTCTTGAAGTAATATGGCTATGTCAACCTGAAACCTTTCATAAGGACTTACTAAATAAAATTAAGTGTCCTAACAAGGGTTGGTCAAAAACATAGTTTTATTGATTTTTCCATTAATCAACTAATGAAAGGGTTAGTCTAACATAATATTTTATTTGATGGATTTTTATCTCTTATCTGTCAATTTCTGATTATAATTATCATATTCTTTTTAATATTAAGTGGAAGTTACTTAATTGATTAACCATGTCCTGATAATATTTATCCAAAATCCTGGTTTGTTTTAGTTTAATATTGTACGCTTGTTTAATTCATTAATTATGTGACCGTGACAACACGTCTATAATGATAAACCATGAAACTGACAAAAATATAATAAACAGAATGGTCATGAGCTTTTATAATGGTTAGTTTATCTAGTGGTTGATAGACTTACCCTGACCTAGGGGAGAACCATCTTGAACTTTTTGGGGTCGTGTTTACAGCTTTCCACATATCCACCTCTGTATCTCCTGGGATTGGTTTCATCTCGGATCCATCTTGAACCACCTCCACTGACTTGGGAGTTCCATCCATTATATATGCCTTTTTTTAAATCACATGCATATGAGGGGGGAAATGGGTTTTACATAAAATAATACTTGGGCACGTAGGCCCCTCATATTAATAAAAAAAAGTTTAGTATTCCAACAAATTTAATTTAAATAAATTAATTAAAATAAACCTCCCACATGCAAAGGTCTTGGTCTAACTCATGATCATCCATACATGCAACGATATTTACAAATAAATAAAACTAGAATTCAATTATTTAATTGTTCTTATTTAAGATAAATCATTCTCATAATACATTACTTATCCTCATTAATTAATCAATCCTTTTATCTTAAACCATTTTCTGAATTTCACTGAGATCCTCATAAATCATAATTTTAAAGAAATAAATTCATTTAAAATTATATTTGTATGAAACTTGTACCTTGGAGGCATCCCAGTGAATTCTCGTTCATAACTACCCAGTGAGTAGAAACGAACTTTACACAGATGTTAAATTAAACACACATCTATATAACACATATCACATTTTGTACCTCAGCTTTACGCCTCTAATATGGTAAATGTATCAAGGGTTTTTATATTATAATAATAAATTTTGATAAATCTGCATAATTTAGATGAGTACATGGCATGTAGTTTTGACTACATGGCATGTACTATTGTTCACCGTCAATCCGAAGTACACACATGGGGACATGGTGTGTAGATGTACTTCAGAAATCATCATAATACACGACATGTTCAGTGGGACACACAATATGTAGTGTCTGCATTATAGGATTTCTATCCGGGCAAGCCATGTATGGGGTATACAGTCCAACCATACCCTGAAGGTACTACACGCCATGTCCAGTGGACTACATGGTGTTTAATCTGGAAACCATGTGTCACTTGTTCTTGGAAAACACACGGAGTCATTAAAGACTTAGAAAGACTCCACCATATGACTTGTTTTAGAGAACTGGTCAGATGAATTGAATCTTGAATACACTACGTTTACAACCAAATACATGCCATGTTTTCTAGTGTTGTACGACCAGGATGCTTTGGCACCTCCGGATGAGATCCTCTATTTGATTTTAATCAAAACTAAAAGAAAATATCGATTCTGTAAGGTGAATGAGAAACAAAAGAGGAGGAACAGATATCCATATTATGATTTTCAGAATGATTAACTAGAATTTAAACAAATAAATTACTAAATGCATAAATCATCAATGAAATATTTATATAATTATATACAATGATGTAACCGATCTGATGCCACTTGAATGTTCCGGGCGCAGCGGAAATGCGGTTGGGCCATCACCCAACTTTAAGTTTTACCATGATCAATGATTATTCTAGGATCAATACGACGATGAACGCCAGTCTCCATGGAATATAATCAATGATTTAGATAAAGAAGGAAGAAACCTGAAACCTTTAGAGATGATCTTTCACATCATGTTTATTATTAATTTAAATAATATCATAAATAAAAGAATACCTGGATCTTCGGTAATTTCTTCGTTTATGATGTTGATTATTCGGAATGACCCTTCCGGATTATCTCGTTGCCCTTGTGAGGATCCAAACTAGAATCCCTCTATTGGTGATCCATACGTGATCTAATAGCCTCTGATCGACAAACCTCATTCTATGGGTGCTAGTGTGGTGAAACGAGTTTCTTGTGTTAGTAGTTCTTGATCACTTTTTCTTTGACCATGAATAATTCCACTCGTTATTGAGTGGGCAGGAAGAAGATTCCAGAGAGAAATTGTTTAGCTCAAAAATTCTCAATTCACTAATCGTGCGGTGTGTTCGCTAAGGCACAATAGATGTACTTGTCTATTTATATGCATGGAACATCATTTACAATATTTAATATCATAACATCAATTAAATACATTCATTCCCTTAGAGAAAACTCACTCTCATAATATTAATATTGCGTCATTATTTATGGTGCGCCAACTTGCCCAGAACTGAATTATGAATAAAATTCAGCGTCACAAAATAATAGTAGCTTCATTGTAATTTTATCTTTTTCCAACAAATAATTATTTACCATCTTACAAATAATTATTTTTCTACTGGACCGGCATTGGTCCAATAGAACTCCACTTCTATTTATTGAACACCTGAATAAATAAATAAAGAAATCATTCTCTTAAATAAATTTTTTATTTACAAGCTAGTTAATTAATATTTATTAAATGTTCAATAAAATAAATAAATATATTTTATTTAATTTATGAAGTCATCCTAACTTGGATAAAATTATTCCATGGTCTTGAGAATAATATTTGTTTCATTAATTAAATTCAAATAGAATTTAACCAAGACCACCAAAAACACCTTGTGTCTGACCCTCTATGATTCATTCTCATTGTAATTAGGTAGGCCTGCCTAATGTCCAAGAGTACTGTCTTGCAATGGGTTATGGAACCCAAGAGAAAGAACATAATGTTGCAACAATGACATCCACATACGAACTCTCACTGTTTAATATAATCCCTTTGTCTCAATATCTCATCAAGCAAGTTTCATGATAGTGTCATAAACCTTTGTACATGATACGCCATTCATTGACTACCTAAATTAACTCATAATTACACCATGTCTTTGTAATTTCACGTTATTGTTCTATTTCAATCAAAGGGATGGGTTATCAACGTCCATAAATGGAAGGGATAAATCCTTCCTCGACTTATCCATTAATAACATGCCACTCGTGGCACACCCAACGTACCCTACTTCCAGCCAATTTTCAGCATGATGGTTTTCATTATTAAATAATATTTCTCAAGTCGTGACATGTATAAATGATAACATTAAAGTCTAAGAATCTTTAAACACGCTCTCAAATAGAAATATCTGATGACACCAAAACATGCAGAGTTCCTACAAGCGGGTCTGTTCTCATAATCTTATTTCATGGAGATTACCAAGCGTGAACTTAATGAGAGGATGTCTTGTATGATTACGAGTACTCACACCTGATGGTCTACATGATATGTGTCCCTTCTTAGTATGTCATCAAACTGGAGAACTATATTTAACAATATTTTTATTGCATTTCATGGTACTCATCATAGCGGGTAACTACCATGACCTTATCAATGTAACAAATACTCTAAGACATTATTACATTATAGTTGTGAAGAATAATGAACAATATGTAATAAGATGCTAAATATTTAAATACATTATATAAACATTTAATCAATGTATAACCAGTTGGTTCTAGGACACCTACTCTTACACTCTATGACACGTATATTAGTTAGGAAGGCCTCATCTTTTGGAATGAGATCTATGAACCTAAACTATGATCCCCGATGTCATGTTACCATGATGATTAACTATATGACACCATCATCCTTACCACATAAAACTAAATTTTATGGTTTTCGTAAACTACAAATTGCATGATTCTCATCCTTATGAGATACGTAGGAACGCCTATACATTTTTTCATTGGGTCAAGCCCCTAGTTTATCAACCCTATTTTATCCCCCTTCCTCTCCAATTTACATTGGTTCATTAAAATACCGTATTAAGGAGATATCCCAAGTATTATTTCTTAAAGAAGGGGTTTGGATCCCTCTATTGAAATGCCTCATTAGTGTGTTCGGATTTGTTGTGGAGTAGCACCTAGAGTGTTGGGTCATATATGGAAAACCTCTCATTTCATATACATGCTTCATTTATCCATTTGTTTGGGTCACCATACACTTCCCTATTGGAAGGTATCCCTGTAATGGTAGGATGATCGGCCTTATAGATCACTTACTATTTTGGGCCAACGTCCCAGAAGACTTCGGACGACACTTAAGGATAGGTCCTATATTTCAAAAATGGTCAGTGATCGACCCTCATTTGTCTATTTCCTTCCCAAGATATGTGATATGGATTCTTTTTTTAAAATATGATCATCATTTATCCCCTATTGGTATTCCACCCCCATTGCACACCAAACATCATACGATGTGATTCATGTCCCTCTTCGCATACTTATGTCCATGTAGAACTTCAACACCCTCGATGTTACCCCAATGAGAAACTTTTCTCATAGAACAGGTTAGTTATCATCATTGGGACACCATTATCCTAGCTTCTATGTTCCCATGTCGAGTGTTCACATGTGTCGTAAGGACCCTTTTTGAAGGTTCCGGGCGCATCGGAAGCACGCAGATGGAAGTTCCCACATGGCTTTTTGTCATTAGAAATGATCAATCCGAGATCAATATGACGATAAAATCCAGTCTCCACGAATCGATTCACAGAAATTGACAAAGAAGAAGAAAGGTACCGGAACCACAAAAGTGGACCATCATAGGTTGATTATAATTAATTTAATTAATTGACAAGAATTACCTTTTGGTTGTTCTTTCATCGTTGATATTCTTGATCACGTTCCGATGTGATTCGTCATTGCGTCACGGAAACCTTGGGTAGACTTCCTCTAGCGGTGATCCACACATGTACCAGGTATCTCTGGACATCGCCAAAGGGTCATTGAGTTCTAGCGTGGAGAAACCTCTGCTTGCATTTCCCACATAAGATCATTTTGATCCAAGGAATAGGATCTCTCTCGGTCATTAGAGAATTCTTGGATAAAGGAGTTCTTTCGGTCTTGAGAGAATTCTCCAGAATTTATGTGCACAACAATTCTTAGGAAAAGAGTTGGGGTTGAGAGGATATTTATAATCATGTTTGAGGTTGTATATTTATGAAAATAAATAAAGGTGTTACGTGTTTTATTTATTTCATTAACTCTTTTGAAAACCCCACGTCGAATCATTAAGTCCTTGACATGCGCCCACACTGATTATAATAAATATCATTTAATAAAACGATATTTCCTCAAAATCCCAACTGGAAAAACTACATAGCATGTAATCTTAAATACATAGCATGTACTTGTTTTCCATTAAAAACCACATGGCGTGTAATCATTAATACACGGTGTGTACTTGTTTTCAAAATAAAAAATACACGGCGTGTAATCATTAATACAGGGCATGTACTTGTTTTTATTTTTTTCTTCCTCCAACATTAAAATGATTTAGGCTTCCTTGAATAATTATTAATCCATGTATGGAAATAATTTTTATTCTAATTGAGATACTAGTTTACACTTAGTGTGTGACCGTCTAGGCCACTTTCTCATTTGCATTAGGGGGACTTGCCTAAAGTCCAAGATTTTTGTCTAGCAATGGGTCAAGGAACCCAAGAGAAAGAATTTGACGCCGCATTGAAGTTTCACCTCATACGGACACTTAATGTGTAATTTAATCCCTTTGTATCAATATCTCATCAAGAAGGTTTCATGGTAGTGTCATAAACCTATATGCATGATCTATCATTCATTGAGTTCTAGGAATAAACTCCTCGTGACACCATGGCTATGGAATTTGTGTAATGGTTCTATTTCAATAAAAGGTCCCAAGATATCTACTTCCATAAATATAGAAGGGAAAAATACTTCTTCAACTTATCCATTAAAAAGTTGTCATCCGTGGCACACCCAACGTACCCTACTTCCCGCCAACTCTCTTCGTGACGGTTTTCGTCAGCAAATCTAAGTGTGTGAGTCATGACATGAGTTAATGATAATTTTCCAGTCTAAGGACTATTACACACACTCGTAGATAGCATTGTCCGATAACACCAAGACTTGCAGAATTGCTACTGGTGGGTCTATTCTCATAATCTCCCATCTTGGAGATTACCAAGTGCGAACTCCATGAGAGAGAGTCTTGTCTTCTTACGAGTACTCACACATGACGGTCTGTATACTATGTGTCCTATCATAGTATTTAATCCAAACGTATAACTTTTTCTATGAATATTGTTATATCATTTCAAGGTTATCATCATAGCTGGGATCTACCATGACCTTATTAATGCAACAAATATTCTAGGACATTATTATATTATAGTCATGCAGAACAATTAATAATATATAATAAGAGTAAATTCATGTAATCAAAGTAAAAAAAATTGGTTCTCAGAACACCAACCCTTACAAACTCCCACTTGGACTAGAGCCAACAGCCAATGACTTTTAGTCCGCTAGACCTCTTATGATGATCATGTTTCTGCTGAGTCAAGGCTTTAGTCAAGGGGTCCGCCACATTGTCTTCCGTGGAAATACTGCTCACTACAACTTCACCTCTCTGAGAAAAATCCCTCAAGATATGATACATCTGAAGTACGTTCTTTGTCTGTTGATGTGACCTTGGCTCTTTTCCAAGTGCCACCACTGTATTATTATCACAATTGAGTGTGATAGGATCTTTACTGCTAGGTACTATTTCCAGCTCTTGGACGAAGCTTCACATCCATACTGCTTCTTTAGTTGCCTCAGAAGCTGCGATATACTCGGACTCCGCTGTAGAATCTTTCACCACACTTTTCTCTGAGATCTTCCAGCTCACTGCACCTCTATTCAAACTGAAGATGTATCTAGTCTGTGACTTCATGTTATCTTGATCAGTCTAGAAACAAGCATGTACATGTCCTCTGATGACTAGTTCTTCATCTCCTCTATAAATCGGGAACATATAATTAGTACACCTCACATACTTAATGATTGTCTTGACTGCCATCCAATGGCAGTCTCCTAGATCCGCTTGATATTTTCCTACCACACTTAATGCATAAGAAACATCTAGCCTTGTACATAGCATAACATACATGACTGGCCCAATCGCGGATGCGTAAGGGATCCTTTCCATTTCCATTCATTCTTCATGTGTCTGAGGACACATTTTCTTCGAAAGATGAATGTCATGGGACACTGGCAACAATCCCCTATTGGATTGTTCCATACTGAATCTCTTCAGTATCCTGTCAATGTATGTACTTTGACTCAGGCCCAGCATTCTCTTGGATCTATCACGATGGATCTTCATCCCAAGAATATATGCTACCTCACCCAAGTCAATCATGTAGATGCATTTATCTAACCATTCCTTAACTGACTGTAAGACATGTACATCATTTCCAATTAGTAATATGTCATCAACATATACTATTAGGAAAACGACTACACTTCCACTAAACCTCTTGTAGACACAAGTATCACATTCGTTCTTAATAAAGCCAAATTCCATTACAGCTTTATCAAAAGGAATGTTCCGTGACCTTGATGCTTTCTTTAATCCATAAATGGATTTCATCAACTTGCATACTTTGTTGGAATCCTTTGGAGTCACAAACCCTTCAGGTTGTGTCATGTAGACATCTTCTTGGAGGTTCCTGTAAAGGAATTATTTTTTGACATCCATTTTTTAAATTTCATAGTCATGGTAAGCGGAAATGGCCAATAAAATTTTGATGTTTTTCATCATCGCAACCGGTGAAAATGAATCATCATAATCAATTCCTTGATGTTTTCTAAAACCATTTACAACCAGTCGTGCCTTATAGGTGCTGACTTTCCCCTCCATGTCTAGTTTCTTCTTTAATAACCATTTATTACCAATAGGCGTTACATCAACTAGAGGATCTACCAAAATCCAGACTTGGTTTTGGTACATGGAATCCATTTCAGAATTCATGGCTTCTTTCCACTTGGAAACATTTAGGCCTTCAACTACTTCCTTTTAGGTAAAAGGATCATCATTGTCAACCAATAAGGAGTCACCATCCTCAAGGATAAGAAAAACATATCGTTCTGGTCCTCTCACCTCTCTCGTGATCCTACGTAGTTCTTGTGTCTCTGGAATAGATTTTTCTTTCACGGGGCTTTGTGGAATCTGTTCTTGTACTAACTCATGTGTATCTTGAGCCTCGACTTCATCGAAGACTATCTGGCTCCCACTATATCTTTTTGAGATGTGCTCCCTCTCAAGGAATATGGCATGTCTTTCCACTATAACCTTTTTTCCTAAGGGGTTGTATAGTTAATATACCCTTTTTTCCTTGGGATCTCCTATAAAGATACACTTTGTGCCTCAGGGTGCAATTTTGTTACCTAAAGAGGCCTTAATGAATGCTTCGCTACCCCACACATGTGAATTAGATAACATGAATTTGCGTCCACTCCATAACTCATATGGAATACCATTTATCGATTTATTTGGTACTTGGTTTAGTATGTGTGGTGTTGTCTGTAATTAATATCCCTAAAAGGATAATGGAAGACTTGCATGACTCATCGTTGATCTCACCATGTCCAACTGGGTGTGGTTCCTCCTTTCACTTACACCATTCCATTGAGGTGTGTAAGGAGGAGTGAGTTGAAATAGAATCCCAAAATCCTGTAAGAAATCAATGATGTACTGATTAAGATATTCTCCTCCTCTATCTGAGTGAAGTTTCATAATCTTCTTACCAAGCTGGATCTCAACTTCATTCTTGTATTCTTTGAACCAATCAAAAGAATCTGACTTATAACTCATTAAGTAAATATATCCATATCTACTAAAATCATCCGTAAAAGTTATGAAGTATGAGAACCCACCACTTTCTTCAACTAGAAATGGTCCACACACATCTTTTTGAACTAATTATTGAAGCTCCGTAGCCTTTTCACCTTTCCCACTAAATGGGGACTTGGTCATTTTTCCTTGTAGACACACATGACATACACCAAGTGGTTTTAGTTCGAGAGAATCAAAATACCCATCTTGATTGAATTTTTTTCAAATGTTTCTCATTGACATGACCTAGATGGTGATGCCAAATTTGGGTGTGGTATGAGTCATGTGAATTAACTTTGTCTTTAATTTCCATTACTTGGTTGGTGTAGTGTAACACATAAAGGTCGTTATATAAATGTGCCCTACGAAAACAAATTCTATCTTTATAAAAGTAGCAACATCCACTTCCAATATTGAAGATGAATCCATCAGTATCTAATATGGATACTGAAATAATGTTATTGGTTACATAGGGTACATCCTTTCAAAACCAAGACCATCCCAGTAGGAAATGTGAGGTGGTAATCTCTGACAGCTACAAAAGTGAGTCTGGCTCTGTTGGCTGCTCGTAGATCCACCTCTCCTCAGTCAATCTTTTTGAATCTACTTGGGTCCTATATTTGGAAATAGATTTGAGCACCACAAGAAGTATCTAATACCCAATTGGTAGAAACCGATATATTTCAATCAATAACAAATGCACTTGAAGCTTCCCCTTCCTTCCTTGGATGGATGCGGTTTTTCTTCCAGTGGCCCTTATTTCCACATGCGAAACAAACATCCTCCTATTCTCTTTCCTCCCCTTTGATCTTCCTTTTCTTAGATGTCCCTGAAGAAGCTTTGACCTTAAATCTATTCGCCTTCCCTTTCCTTTTATTCACCATGAGGACAGAAGGATTTTGACGCTTCATTTCAAAGTCCACATGGAGAATGAAGATAAGAATATCAAACAGATACTTCTCAATGTTGTTCATGTTGAAGTTCACAATAAAGTTCGAGAAGCTCTGAGGGAGTGATGAAAGAATGAGATCGGTACCCAGTTCTTCTAGGAGTTTAAACCCTAGAACCTCCAAGATCTCAATGTAGCCAATGATATTGACTATATGAGGCCCAGCTGGGGAACCCTCTCCAAGCTTGCTCTGAAATAGAGCCTTAGAGATCTCAAACCTTTCCTGTCTTTCTCTCCCGTTGTATAGACCACAGAGGTGCTCAATCATGCTATTGGCATCCATGTCTTCATGATACTTCATGAGCTCACTAGAAATTGATGATAGCATCAAACATTGAAGTTCGAGTGCATTGTTCAAATCTTGATCATAGACCAAGAAATCTTCATCACTCGCCCCTTGGCAAGGAGAATCCGGAAGTGAGGACTCCAGTACGTAAAACATTCGTTCATGGAATAGGATAACCTGAAGGCGCCTAAATCATTCCTGAATGTTACTACAGGTGAGGATATTTTCTTTTTCCAGAATTGATCATATAGAAAATGTGGTTGACGATTTTTTCATATTGATTCTACAAATTAAAAGAGAAGATTTATCACTACCTTTTGATTTCATTTTATGAAAAATAATAAATGAATTTATAAATTCTCCCACTATTTTATCAAGTCCCAATGGCCCTCACCATTGAACACAGAATTTTTAGTTTCTTTGACATTCTAGTGGAAAGTATCCATATTCCCCTTCGCATAACCCCAACAAGGGTTGGTCAAGCTATTTGAAGGTATTTTAGTAGGTAGGTCTTTTCCAACTGTGATCTTATAGTTCCTTGATTTTTTGAGCGGACTTCCCAATCCAAATATCTTGACATGGATTTCTTTAACTCTTGCCTCCAATATTAAATCAATTCTAGAAAGTTCTACTCCTCTTGATGTATTATGGTTAAGTTAACCTGAAACCTTTCATAAGTAATTCCATTATAAAAGTAAGTGTCCAAACAAGTGTTGTTCAAACACATAGTTTTATTGATTCTTTACCTTAATCAAGTAACAGAAGGCTTGGTCTGACTTAATATGGTATTTAGGGATTTTAATCATTTATTCATAGTTTCGCATTATCACATTATTTTTAATATTATGTGATTCTTGCTTAATTGATTAACTATGTTCCGATAATGTTTACACATATTTCGGTTTTTATTTTATTCCATCATTGCATTCTTGTTCATTTTATTAACTATGTGATCGCGACAACACATACATAATAAATAAACCATGCAATCAGACATAAATAAAATTAGATGGTATGATCATGATCTTTTATTGGTTAGCTTATCTAGCGGTTGGATAAGCTAACCCTAACCTAGTGGAAAACACCTTGAACCGATGGTTCATGTTTTTCATCTCCCACCGTCCACCTTTGTATCGTTTTGGGTTTATTTCACCTTAGCATTAGGTTTTGGACCGTCTCCTATGTCTTGGGAGATCCTCCATTACATGGGGTTTACATTAAATAAACCATGGACACACAGGCCCTACATTTTATTAGAAGAAGGCTCACAAGAAAATGAATATAAATTAAACAAATTTAAATGAAACCAAACACACATACAAAGGGTCTTTGGTATAGCTCATGATCATCCATAGAATGAAATGAAATTTAAACATATTTAGAATTTATATTCATTTAACCATTCTATTTATGATAATTCACTCTTGAAATTAATTAATTATGATCTTATAATTAATCAATTCGTTATCTCAAAATCCTTTCTAAATTTCCTTGAGATTATTCTCATCCATATACCTTGTACATGTATTTTTACTTTGGATAAAGGGTGAAAAGAAATACACACCATGTAAATATAAACTGCACGCCATGTACTTTCTAGAAATGGAATTTCATCAGGTTCTTTGTCTATTTCTATGAATCTATCAGTGGACACTGGCATTTATCGTCGTATTGATCCCGGATTGATCATTGTTATTGACAAAAATACAAGTGGGCACATCCACCCACGTTCTTCCGCTGTGCCTGGAACCCTCAATTGGTAACAGAGGTTGATTATAATTAATTTAATTAATTTAAAAGATGTACCGTATGAGTGTTCATTCTTCGTTTATATTCTTGATCACGTTTTGATGAGATTCATCATTGCATCACATAAGAAAATGGTAGACTTCCTCTAGAGGTGATCCACACGTGCACCACGTATCTTTGGATGTCTCCAAAGGTCTCTCTGGGTGCTAGCATGGAGAAACCATTGCTTGCATTTTCCAACTTAGATCATATTGATCCGATGAAGAGGATATCTCTAGGTCTTGAGAGAATTATTGAAGGAAGGAGTTCTTTCGTTCTTGAGAGCATTCTCCAAAATTGTTGTGCACAATGATTCTTATGAAAAGAGTTGTGCACAATAAATAAATGTGTTACGCGTTTTATTTATTTCATTAATCGTTTTGACAACCCCATGTCGAATCATTAATTCCATGACATATTCCCACACTGATTATAAGAAATATCATTTCATAAAATGATATTTCTAGAAAATCCCAACGGGAAAAACTACTCGGTGTGTAATCATAAATACACGGTGTGTACTTGTTTTTCATTAAAAACTACACCGCATGTAATTACTAATACACGGCTTGTACTTGTTTTCAAAATAAAATCTACATGGCGTGTAATCATTAATACACGGCGTGTACATATTTTCATTTTATTCTTCTTCCATCATTAAAACGATTTTGGAATCCTGGAATAATTATAAAACCAGGTATGGGAATAGTCCTTATTCTACTTGAGATACCTGGATACACTTAGTGTGTGACCCTCCAGGACTTTTTCTTATTGGAATTAGGTGGGCCTGCCTAAAGTCCAAAATTACTGTATAGCAATGGGTCAAGGCACCCAAGAGAAAGCATTTGAGGCTGCATTCACATGTCACCTCATACGAATGCTTACTCTGTAATTTAATCCCTTTGTCTCAATATCTCATCAAGCAAGTTTCATGGCAGTGTCATAAACCTATATGCTTGATCTATCATTATTTGAATTCTAGAAATAAACTCATCATGAAATCATGGCCATGGAATTTGTGCGACAATTATATTTCAATCAAAGGGACCGAGATATCTACTTCCATAAATATGGATGGGACAAATCCTTCCTCTACTTATCCATTAACAAGTCATCCGTGACACACCCAACGTACCCTACTTCCTGTCAACTCCCTTCATGATGGTTTGCATCATCAAATCTAAGTGCGCTAGTCATGACATGAGTTAATGATAATCTTCCAGTCTAAGGACCATTACACACACTCATAGATAGCAATGTCCGACGACACCAAGACATACTGAATTGCTACTGGTGGGTCTATTCCAATAATCTCCCATCTTGGAGATTACCAAGTGCAAACTCCATGAGAGAGATTCTCGTCTTCTTATGAGTACTCACACATGGAGGTCAGTATACTATGTGTCCTATCATAGAATGTCATCCAACCGTAGAACATTATTTAAGAATATTGTTATAGAGTTTCAAGGTTCTCATCATAGCTGGTATCTGCCCTAACCTTATTAATGAAAAAATATTCCAGGAAATTATTATATTATAGTAATGCAAAACAACGAACAATATATAATAATATTACATTCATGTAATCAAATTAAAAAACAATTGGTTACCAGGACACCAACCCTTTCACTTTTCACCCCTTGTTTCCCACACAAAATATGGCTCACATGGACTTAGGGGTATTGGTAGGGTTTTAACCCACATGGAAGAATCAAACCATAATATGGTTCAAACTACATGACTTGAAACTAGTAGTTTATATCTTAAGAACGTGACGTTAAACTGAGTATCCAAGTCCCATCGTTATTACTTCAAACTGTGTATGTGGTTTCCTTGAGGAAGGTTTGGTGTAGTGTGGATTTTTGTGATCCTCATTCATTTTGGGTTACATTATAGTACCACATAGAAAATTCTCTCTTTGGAATCCCCATATTATGGTCTGAGATCTATGAACCTAAATTGAGATCCCCAACATCCTTCTTGCATGACAAGAAACTGTATAAAATCCTCATCTTTGTCATATGACATTAAACTATTCAATTTGCATCCTGGTTTTATAATGATAAACTACTCAACATTACTATATATTCACTTGAGAATAAATCTCCCCATAGAATTGGCCATTTATCATTCCACTTTCAAGAACTATGTGTGGCTTAATTCCCACCCTCTCAGGATAGGTAGTGATTCCCATTCATTCTGTTCTCAAGCCCATTCTAAAAATCATAAGTGCACCATTATTCCCTCTCTTACTATGGGTTCCCTACTCGGGAATGTGTGGTGTGGTGTAGATCTCTCTGATCCTCATTCACATCAGGTTGTTGTATAGGGCAACACTTCACATCTTTTCCCTGTATGATCTGAACCCCCTGGCCTAAAACTAATGTTTTCAATGTCTTAGTTGCACGATGATAAACCGCATGAAACTTTCATCCTCACCACATGACATTAAACTGGATAGGTATATCCCATGCACATGATATTAAACTGCGATAATATGGTCCATACTCGTTGAAATTAAACCGATAGATTTTGATCCAAGAAACATGACCTTTAAACTGTTCACAATAACCCTCTTGGACTTGATCCTTGAAGGTGAATCTGATCCCGCCTACGAATGTTCCACACCAACATGTTCGAATGTGCGGTGGTATGAGACCTGGGGAATCAGTTTCCACATGGATATTTTCCCAACATCACTCACACACTTCACACATCGTAGTATTTCGGTATCCATAATTTTTTATGTCTGAAGGGACCCCCTAAAAATGGGATTCTCAACCTTATGGCTCACCTACCATTTTGGGCCAACATCCCAAAATATTTTGAATGAAATTTGTATATTGGTAAAACGATTTGAATATGGTCAACAATTGGCCCTAATTTATCTATTCCCATTCTAGGTAACACAATGTGGATGTTTGTTTTCAATACATTAAGTAGTTATCATCCATTATTTCACCAGCCTCATTATATTCTAAATATCAGGCTGAGTGATTCACATTTTCTTCCCACTTCTATTCTAGTGGATCTCTAATACCCCTGGTGTTATCCATTTGGGCATCTGTGTACATCAAGTAGGAATGTTGGCACGGTTAGGATTTTCCCACCCAGAATTTCATTTCCATTTGTGTGTGTTCCCAACTAGAGAAAAAATCTTGACATCACTCATTTTTTACCACACTGAGCATGGTTGATGTGGGATTAGGTTCTTGGTAGGGTTGTGATCACATAGAGAAGCCACACAACCTTATGGTACAAGTTTTATGACCTTAAACTAAGATCTCTTTAATCCATGAAATACAATAATAAACTACGTAGCTCCATCCCACATGATGTTAAACTATTTTATCCTTACTTCCTGATATTAAAATGCATGGTCTGGTCTTTCCATACAACTTTAAACTGTGACAACATCGTCCAATCAACACTATGAGAAATGGAATATCATTATGGTATTCATCATTAATAAGACACCACCCTTGGAAATGGTTGTCCACTATTCCATATGTCAGGAATATAAGCTGTATTTATTCTTGTAGTGACACCTGAACTTTTTATTATGGACCAACCACTCAAAAATGACAAGATAAACAAAATAAAAAACAACAAATATTTAATGCCCCTTCTCTTGGAGCATGGATCAGACCTACATAGAAATCTTTTCTTTCAATAATTGTGTGTGGCTATATTATCATCCTTATGAGATACATAGTGACACCCAGATCATTGATCTTGAGTCCAGATGCAGCATTATTACCCCTTTTCTACATTGATTCAACCTCATTTGTACTGGATGTTGTTAAACTACATGGGGTTTTCAGACTACAGGTGGCTTGATTCCCATCCTCATAGGGATACATATTAATTCCCAAACGCTTTGTCTTTGGGCCTAGCTACAATAATAATTGTCAAATCTCCATGAACTTAAACTACACACAGTTCAGATTAAGACATCCATGTGACACATGGTATCTTTTGGCCCTTACTTACATTAGGTTTTCTCTCTTTCATGTCACATGTGTACCCTTGGGATGAGTTTTGCTCTTTTTAGTCTTTGCATCATGGCCTTAAACATTTTTCTATGGTCCATGTAGTAGGATGCCTTCGCACTAGGGTCTAAAAACTACACTCTGATGATACATTCAGTCCACACTTCGAGTCCTTCTTGGTATGGATTCTCTATCACTATTCAAATCTGGACTAACCCTCTAATGGTGATGGTATCATGCTGCTTTGAATAACCTCCCGTTATAGGCCCACACCCTAATGGATTTTTAGCATCAAGTTCTGAGTACTTTATTTTGAATATGTTCAATAGTGGGTCCCAAATTTACTCACCCTATTCTTTCCTGGTTAGTTATAGCCCCTACATTTTGAATATGGTGAAAAGTTTACCATTAATTTCCAGTCACCCTTTTATCCAGACATTTAAGGTCTCAACATATACTCCATATCCTACTATTTTATCATGATGGGATTCCATAATTGGTTTCATCTTCGATGTGCACCCCCACAGATCAAGAAAACACCCATATACCATTCTTTATTTCCTATAATATGGCTCATGTGGGATTAATAGTTTTGGTAGGGTGGGTACTGATGTTGTTTAGCCACATGGGGGGTCAATGGTCGGATCTCTATGTCCTTGAACTTGAAGCCTCATAGGGATATGTGGTGTCGTGATATTTCTCCCTGGAATTCATTCATGTTGGGTTTTATCCATCACAGTGTCACATATGCCACATTTTTTTCAGTTCCTTGGTATTTGAATGGTGTGCAAGCCTCCTTTATCTCATTAAGCATTAGGTTCATCTCCTTCATTCCATGCAATAATTGTAGGAATAAAAATCCATTTCTATTCAACAAGCCTCTAAACTATTGGAAATGTTCTCAACATTATGACCATAAACTATGTGCAATGTCCTAACCAAATAACTTTAAAATGCAAGAAAAATCATGTTCACATGATAGTAAACTATATTATGCATCATCCACACTTTCATAACAAAAAATTACAAAGAATCTCAGGCCCTCGTCTTAGAGGACCCCTCCCATACTGTTGGTCACCTACCACATTGTTCCCAACTTCATCTATTGCTCGAAATCTTAGATTAAACTCCCCTAAGAGATAGGTTTGATCTTCTTTCAGACCAATGTGCCTACATCAATGTGCTCCATACCACAGGGGCGTGATTTCAAGTGCTTTGGAATCCTTTTGAATGCTCCACCACTCTACATCCAATCTTTTTGTTAACATTATT
The DNA here is from genome assembly GCA_963277665.1 of Viscum album. Taxonomy (NCBI): domain Eukaryota; kingdom Viridiplantae; phylum Streptophyta; class Magnoliopsida; order Santalales; family Viscaceae; genus Viscum; species Viscum album. The sequence goes on from OY728125.1 coordinate 94,855,083, forward strand.
GGGATCATCATCCTCTATCACATATGAAGGGACCCCCTAAATGGTTTAGTCCCACGCTACATTGTCTCACCTTCCATTCCAAGCCAACACCTCAGAGGACTTTGTATGAAATTTTGAGTTTGGCCATGTGTTTTGAATGTGGTCAATAGTTGGATCTCATTTGTTATCCCCCATTGCAGGATAATGGTATAGGTACTATGTTTCGAATATGGTAAAAAGTTTTTTTGTATTGGTATGCCATCATCATTGTGTTCTAAATTTTGTCCATTGTGATTCATGCCATTCATCTTCCCTTTTGATAAGATTGAATATAACTCCCCTATAATTGTCCAACTAGTGTAATGGAGAACATTGGGAAAAGATGTTTGGCTATCTTGAGATCCATATTCTCTTGTCATAGTTTCACTCAGCACGAATAATCTTAGTGGTCAATCAGCAATAGCAGACCCGAGCATTTGATAAGTGGATGGAACTCTCATACAAAGGTGGTTAATTATGATCATCCCTTGTTTCTCACACCTATAATGACCCACATGAACTTAGGTATTGATAAATAGTTAATTCACAGTTATAATCAAGATTTAGTATTGAAACAAGAAAGAGATATGTCCATGGGTATAATGAAAAGAAGATAAACAGTTAGAGTATGTTTCATAAGTATGTCCAAAACACATCCCTTAGGGATCTGATCCTTCAGTATAATGCTCCAAATCTACCGCCCTATATATTTTTTCTTCTAGGGTCCCTTTACATCTACCGATACCCTTATCCTTGTCATCAATCATAGATTGAAGCTCGTTGGCTCTAATAACAACCGATATCGTCCGGCTCGGAGCTCAGCCACTTGATGGTATATCTGTTCTATTCGCTCTGGGGATTCTTCTCTCTAGATCTTAAATCATTCCAAAAGTTTCTATTGATTTATAACAAAGGAATATTTCTTGTTCTCCTTTACTTATAGGTGATGGATCACCTATTCGGCCTCCTAGATCTTCTTGATATTTTTGGACATTTTCTGGAACCAATCAGCATCTAAGTGCTAGTTGCTCTCTCATACCTTCTCGACAATGTATTCCCTGGCCAACATGTGCAGATCTCATTCATCCATCCTTCAAATGCATATATCACTTATCCAATGGTGCAGCAACCCCATATGGTTTATCCACTCTAATACTTGAATCTTGTTGATGAGGTGCTTAATCAGCTTCCATGCTCGACACCAGGTATTCTGACTACTCTCGAATGAAACATAATCAACATAATCCAGTTCTACGAGATCAGAATGCTCTTATTCATGGAAGGAATCCAGGAGTTTAGTATTTGGATCCCCCTCAAGCATCATATCCTATGGGTAGGGCTCCATGACTTTAGGTTGTTCCTCATCCCGTGATTATATTTCGATGATGTTGTCCCAGCTAGCTCTAGGTTCAACCCCACGTATGGAATTACCGAAAATCACAATTGATTGCTTTTTATAAATCATGGTCTAATCAACATGGATACTTGGTTCCATATAGACGGTAATACCTCCCAGGAAAGGGTCCTCAGGTCCTCCAATCATCCACACCAACTGAATTCCAACCAATCTTAGGATTGTTCTGGCAAGAGTCCTGTGAGTCAATTTTAGTGAGCAGAAAGTAAGCATGATTCTACAAGATAAGAAACATATAGTAGTCAAGTGATGGTTTCCCCTACTCTCGTATTTGTATTTCCCTCACTGGGATACCATGGTGTGGCCCCCCGTATATGATGGTGGGTTCTCAGGATTCTGAGGATATCACCATTTCTTCTCCAGCACTACTGGACTATGTTGTATCTATTTTGATAGATGTGGGGCCCATTGCATGTCCCTTCACACTAATTTCCATGCCTCTATCCCCATTAGTAGGGTAACTTTTCACAAGACCCTCCTACATAACTGGATCTCAGTCATTGAATTGAGATGAATATTGAAAAATAATAGAAAATGGCGATGAGTTAGATCTTACTTCAATAGTTGCAGCAAATCCACCAAGACAAGTTTCCCATGAGGATATTATCTCACCTTCTTTTGGAGAGGTTTCTCTTGAAGCTACTTTAGAATCACCCTTTTGGTGACTTTCTATATTGACATTTACCCCCCAGGATCCATATTAACTTTCAGTCAAAGGGAATCATTCTACTACTTGGGCCACCGACAGCACCAGGGTGAATTTAGGTCCAAAAGCACATGCACTTGATTCATAATTGTATTAGTGGTGTGTTGGGAGTGCACAAATTCCTAAACTTATTTCACAAATTTAATCCCCTCATCCTAGTATGCATTGAAGCCACCTTTAGAAAATCAATTTCTTTCCATCTCCATCTCATGCATGTTCTATTGATCCCATAGGTTGTCGATGTTTAAGAGCTTCCTACATATGTCCCAATCTTTCCAAGCCTATAGATAACATTTCGAGGAAGCAGTAAAAGATGAAATTTCTTCCCAAAATACTATGCAGGCATATTACATAACCCCCTTGATGATTCCTCTTCTTCTTAGGCACACTTGGTTAGGGACAACAGATATGGTACATCTTCCTCCCTCTCTTCAACTTCGGCCGGCACTGCTCCTTGATCTGTCGGCCTTGCTAACATGTCGTCGTCACCATGATGTATGCCAGTGCCACTCTCATGAAGTCCCCTAGTATCCTCACAACTCCATCTTTGATGCACGGGGAACCCTATTTTAATAGACCAAATCTCCAGCTACATTAGCTTCCTACCAGGGTAAGTAACTTCCCAACTCTATGCATATTCATAAATCAACCTGGATGTAGTGGTAGGTGGATGTAGCTCGTTCCACATCTTCCCATATTCCCTCATAAACATCAACCAAAGCTAACTCATCACGCATGATTGTTACTCCTGGTACACTCCCAGGTACACCCTAAGGGTCACTGTCTACATACATCTGTACATCCTTTCAAATTCGCGCTTTGTTTATAGTTCACATATTGGTTCGTTGTCCACTCGCACCACCAACACTCTATAGTGAATGGAAAACAGATATAACCACTTCCCCAGGGTGGTTGTACCATCATCAGTGAATTCTTCCATTGGAAATTGGAATGGGTGAAAAATGAATTGGTCTACTCACCCCATCTTACTTAGTGTAACCACCGAACCTAACTTGAGTGGGAAACTCCCAAAAATGATCAGGATTTCTGGCCAAAAGCATTTCACTAATGAAGAAATTTGATTGAGGTATTCATAACCTCCCATGTGTGATGTGACCCATCTGTATAAGAAGTGGAATGGAATGCAAAAACACAATGATCTCTTCCCCCAACTGATTTTCTGAAGTTAATTTTACAACTTTTCCAACACTGGTATACCCATAATCATGGGCTTCCCACTCGATAACTACACCACCATGACAAATTTTCTTGGCCATGCACCCATGTTTGCATCCCTCACTAGTAGAATCCATCCGTAGATGTGCACTGAAATGAATATTTTAAACCTAACTATTGGTTCTCAATCATTATTGATGATTTATCCCACACAAGTTTCATTTATTATCCTCTAAAATCCTTCAATAAGAGTAATCTATTCCTCTCTTAGATCCTAGTGGATAGGTATAAGGTCTCGTTGGTAGTTTTATGTGTGTTACCATTCCTTCGTCCATCTGCTTCACTTGAATGCTCATAAAGTAATGAAACCATCACATAAAATGGACATCCCTCATTGTCTTCTTGTCATTTTTGAGTCTGGAACTAGGTCTAGCAATGATTTTTCTAGAGGCGACATCTTTTATTCATCCTCCCAATAATTCTTAGCAGGGAGGAACTCATCATACATGATCCCCATAATCGGGATGCTTGTGATCTGATGGAGATCCTAGAGGCTAATTTCGACCTCCCCATGATGAAGATGTAATGTATTGGTATCCAATGACCACTGGATCAGTTGCTTCGGTATAATATCCATTGGTATAGATACATGGATTTGGGAAGCCCATGCTGGTTCATATTGGCCTACTCACCATAGAAAATTCTCAAACTCTGTGCTACATGTGCACACCAAGTTAGATCAGGACCATTCCTCCATAAAATTTCTACACTAGATCAGATCACAACTATTTAACCACCCCTTATTTAGGTTCCAAATACCTACCTTGATGATTTTTTTTACAGAGGGGGTGTGTTTAATTCTCCATGTGCTTTCTGTAGATGTTTTTGAGATGAATATAGAGACAGTTCTCTATGGTAAGGGTATGTTCCATCCTGATAAGGCCATCATTAGAACAAAAAAACTGATGCAACCCTAAACTACCTCTAAACCAGTTGTTCCGCTGGTCCTTGCTCACCTATGGGATGAATAAATCATCTCACAAGCCAAATCCATATAGCAGCAGTATTTTACAGAGTAGGTTGTCTCTATGGGAATATGAGAATAGCTTCATCAATGATACCTAGATACAATGACTCTGGCTTCACTATCTGATTATGATGTTGTTCGTCATTGCATCCCTTTGAGAAGAATCTACAGGAACCTCTCAAGCAGCCTCCAGAGCAGCCATCAATTCAGGAATTTATAAATTTTATGAGAATGTTCAATGAGATGTCTCAAATATTTTTCACGAAGATCATTTGAGAGGATAGATACAAATTTAATAGTCCATGAAGTAGTGCTGAACTTTCTATGTGTGGTGAAGAAGAAGCATATTTTGATCAGGTTTTCTCAAAAGAATTTGTGGAGAAAAGGACCGTGAAACCCAGTTCACAAAAACATGCTCGCAGTGCAGATCTCTTTGCGAAAGGAGATCCTCATAGTAGTCATTTTCGAAGCTCTTGTATGGTAAATGGAACCCTCTCACGCTATTTATAGGTGATTACCAGCCGATATTTGTATAGACCTCCATGCGCCTGAGATTCATGGTGTGTCGTGCTCCACAACCTCATGAGCCAGCTTCGCGATTAGATGAATGTTTTCAGTGATAAGACCTCAGAATCTAACTAGCTTTTCCTTTGACTCCCATTCTGATGGGGGAATTTTTTGGTTCTGAAAAACATGATTCTAAGGATACAAAAAATTTCATGGCCAATTAAAAACTAATCTGATCCTAAATGAACCTAGAATTCATCCAGGGGTCAATTTTGTAAAGCACCCCCAAAAAATCCAAGGACACAATGACCATGAAGTAAATTTACGATACCTTCGCGAGTCCAATGGAGTACAGAAAACCATAGACCCTACGCGGCATCCTTTGTTTCTTATTGGTATACCCCATGAGTACCTGGAAATCACAACAGTGAAGGATGTTTATGGTTTTGTGTCGGAAACAAATTGGTTTAAAATATAATCTCAGTTGTGACAAAAAAAAATTGTGAGAATTGCAAATTTAAACAAAGCACCAAACCAAACAGTAGAATAACAAATGAGGACACAAATTTTAACGTGTAAAAACTCACCTTTAGAAGGATTAAAAACCCACGGGGCAAGTCTGAGAAAATTCACTATGAATCAGAGATTACAAAAATCCAAGTTAAACCCAAAACTTGAATCGCATATACATCATAAAAACCTGTTTGAAAAACCACACCCTGATAAGCCTCCGTCACCTCTCTGATAATAATCCGTGACAATACGTCACCCTTCGGAGATCAAAATCGAACTTGTGGCATCCTTACAGCACCTCGTTGCACAACCTAATTTGCTGCTTCTCGCTGCTGCCCACACCCTAGAAAACTGTCACCCAAGTATCTACTCTCCTTGGGTTTTCATGCACCACCAAAATTGTCACTTCTTGATTCGCTGCTTCCCCTTTAATAGGCTCTCATATGCCACATATCTCAATTGAAAAGGAAATCTGAAAATATCTCAAAAAGATATCATGAGATATTACCTAAATCTCATGCTGGAAGATACACAGTTGAAAAAATATTGAATTTCCAAAAGAAATATATCTTCAAATCTAAAATATACATCATATCTAAACTAATGGAAACACCCATGTGTGTGCTAAACCCCAATAATCTCTCCCTTCATCCCATCTAAGAAGGAGATCGCATCTAACAAACATAGTTGGAAAGGAAACTGGTTGGTATCGCACCAACCACCATCCTTTGCAGAAAATATGACATCCCTCTTTTGCATCTTTGATGGAAACCTGAAAGCTCCCCCTACAAAAGAAATCCAAATTCCGAAATCTTCTTCATACTTATGTCTGCACCGCTAATACCAGAATCAAAAATATCTGGCTCCCCCATAACTATGATCGCCACATAATCTGGAGCACCTGCAAGAATTACTTTCTCCCTCTTCTCAACATCCTTCAAGCATTCAAAAACTATCAGCGCATCACCTCGATCTTTGATTTCCATTCTTTCTTTAATAGTGGCACTCTATGAAGAAAAAGAATTAGGTGTAAGATCTGAAACACTTGTCATGACATGCTTCGGCTTCCAAACCTTCTTCAACTTAGTCGACGGTCTTCAACTCATGCACAACGATCACCACTGCCACAAATTTGACGAAGTCCTCTTCGCAACTGGATTCATCACATCACTGCATGCCTTTACATCTGTCCTGGAAATCATTCCATCCATTTTTTCGCACGCAAAAACAATCGATCCTCTAGACAAAGTCCATCTTCCACCACTAAACGAACTCCTGAATCCATTAGTATCAAGAGAACTAGCAGATAACAAATTATGGTGAATACCTGGCACATGTCGCACATCCTTCAATGTCAGTGTACAACCTGCATTCATAATGATACAAATATCACCAACACCAATGACATTAGCATAATCACCATTTCCCATCATCAATCTACCAAAGTCACCTTCTTCATATGAAGAAAATAGTCCCTTCATTGGTGAAATATGGTATGATGTTGCTGAATCAACCACCCATTCGGTGTACAAATCTGACCTGTGACAATCAATGCCAACTGAAAGTAAATCACCCTCACCCTGAACAATACTTACGCCGGTATCCTCAGAATCGATGTCGTGCACCTTCTTTTCCTTCTTAAGATTTTTCAATTCATAGCAACGTCTCTGCACATGACCCTCCTTGTTGGAAAAGTAGCACTTGACCTTTCTTCTTGTCTTTGACCGACCTCTCTGACTACCGCGTCCATCTGCCACAACCAAAGTACCACCATAACCTAAAGATTCACCATCATTGGTCTTTCGTCGACTCTCGTTCATCAACAACGATGAAATCACATCATCCAACTTTAGTGTATCCTTACCGAACAACAGTGTGGTGACGAGATTATCATATGAATCAGACAACGAACCCAAAATAAGCATAGCTATGTCTTCTTCTTCCATTTCAATAGGTATCTCATTACCTTTATCATCAATCTTGACCGCCACCGAGGATAGCTCTGTCAGAAGTTTGGTGAACTCATTCAGATGGAAACCTAAATCTCTATTCTATGGAATTCCCAAATGATACAACCGTTTCTTCAAATATAAACAATTTTTGAGGGATTTTGATTTATACATGCTTTCAAGATTCGCCCAGATCTCCTCCAGATCTGTCATATTCATCACTTCCCGCAGTGTATTATCACCCAAATACATCTGAATCGTGCTTGTCACCAACTCTCGTATATCCTGCCAATCATCATCACTGATCGTCTCCGGCTTCTTTAATTTTTTCTTCAACTCCATCGTTGTCTTCTCACGGACCAAAATATTTTTAACTATTTGCTGCCAAAGTGTAAAATCATTTTTCCCGTTGGACAGTTAAATGTGAGCAGAAATCCCATGACATGAATCCCCCATATTAATCAGTAAAAAGACATGGATAACCCCCTCTGATACCAAATGTTGGGTCGGAAACAGATTGGTTCCAAATATAAACTCAATTGCGACAACAAAAATTTGTGAGAATCAAAAATGTAAACGAAGCGCCAAAACAAACAACAGAATAAAAAATGAGGACAGAAATTTTAACGTGGAAAAACCCTCCCTTAGAAGGATTAAAAAACCATGGGGCAACTCTGAGAAAATTTACTATGAATCAGAGAGTACAAAAATCCAAGTTAAACCCGAAACTTGAATCGCAAATACAGCATAAAAACCTGTGTGAAAAACCACACCCTGATATGCCTTCGTCACCTCTTTGATAATATTCTATGACAATACGTCACCATTCAGAGATCAAAATAGAACTTGTGGCGTCGTTTCAGCACCTCGTTGCATAACCTGATTTGCCACTGCTCGCTACTGCCCATGCCCTAGAAAACAATCACCAATGTATCTGCTCTCCTTGAGTTTTCACGCACCACCAAAATTGTCACTTCCTTGATTCACCGCTTCCCTTTTAATATGCTCCCATATGCCACATATCTTAATTGAAAAGGAAATATGAAAATATCTCAAAAATATATCATGAGATATTACCTAAATCTGATGCTGGCAGATACACAGTGGAAAAAATCTTGAATTTCCAAAAAAAATATATCATCAAATCTAAAAGATACATCATATCTAAAATAATGGAAACACCCATGTGTGGGCTGAACCCCAACAGACGGTACCTTCGTGAGTCTAGCAGAATCTGTCGAAACACAACCACTTCGCAGTGTCCTTTTTTCATTACGATGAGCATCAGGTTCATCATTAAACACATTTTACTATAAATAGTTGGCTCACACACCCTCATAATTATTTTTACCTTGACCTTTCACCTTCTAAGCCCCCATTTTATGAGTCTTTTGAGCATTGTCAACTCGATAGAAGAATAGATCACCCAAGGTACATGAGCATCATGAGCTATGCATTTATTTGTCTTTAATGGTCCCTAATCATGGTAGAGATACCCTACATGAATTCCTCCTCCCTTCACGAATGAGGTTTCCCCTTCAGTTTTCTTGTGGCTCTAAAAATCATTATGCTTTCGCGAGGAACTCTCATAATAATAATCATTATTCCATGGTGATTCTAGGCTCCGTAAGGAACTTTCCTTCACAAATAACCTTTCCTTCATGAAGTGCCTTTCTAACACGAAGCATTGTTACTTCACAAAGTACCTTCCTTCATGAAGCTCCTCTCGGCGAGTCCCCTAGATTAGCAAACCACTTTCCCATGTAGCCCTCTTTGCTTTTTTGAAGTGATTTCATTATTCTTCTTGTGGTGTTTCATGTTTTTTTCACTACATAATTCTTCTCTGCATTTGTACACTAATATCTATTTCTTATTCACATAGCTACACTAACATCAACCCCTCAATTGACCACTCCACCACCCCACTACATTCCAACATTACTGGTGCCTTCCCTTCCCCAAGGGTTAAAGGGCACCAGTCTTGAAAGTCCAATGGGTGAGGAGAAAGTTTTATTCGCCTGAGTTATATGATGTTAATCTTCCAAGCACCATCGTCCTCATCACATGAAGGTATGTTGTAGTTTCACCCCATGCCATACATCTGTTGTGCCCTACCTTGGGCATTAATAATTCCCACTCATCTCCACAGGATTGAAATCTCTCTCACATGGTATTATTGTTAGGTCAAAATAATACAGATATAACACAAGAGGGCGTGAATTGTGTCTTTTCAATAATCCTCCAAAATTTTGTCTTTAAAATCCCTTTTTGATTTATTCAGATATTCAGAATTTTTTTCTATAATAAGAATGAGTAGCATATAACAAAAAGTAGAAAACATTAAATTTATAGTTGTTTGAGGCACAAAGATCCCCTAGTCCACTTCACCAATGCTATCTCTATTATATTGGTGAATTTTAATAGTAATATCCTCTTATCACAAGACCTTAAAATCAACAACTAACTACAATCAGTTGACACCGTCACAAGAAGGCTAAAACAGAGCCTTCTAGTTCTTTAAAAGGGAACCGATTATCCACAACTTAATACAAGATTTTGGCACTTTACTAGAGCTAAGTATGAGCAGTTAATACACTAGTAAATCAAAATAGTTTGATTTGTTGATGGTTCGGGTTGAACATCATAGTTTTAGCAACAAATGAAAGTAGATGGATCTTCTTCTTCATAAATGAATGTGTTCAAGAAAGGGTAATTTTGAAGCGATCCTGGTTGAAAATGATCTTCAATATAAATATAAAATAGTATCATCAATAATCTAATAATATCCTGAGCATAAAATATGTATGCCTTCAATGTGTAGCCCCTTCTACAAATAACGTAGTCGATCATTAGTTTTAGTATATTTGTAAAAGATATTAATAAGAATTCAGTCATATGTGTATAAATATTTTATCACATATATCACACGTATATATGATTTGGATGTACTATGATCATATAATTATCTTTTTTTCGGTCGAACAGATCCAAAACAATTTCCAGATAGATTGTTGATATTCAAATTCAATAAATGGTCAAGTGGGTTTGTAACATCCCATAATAATTGGAGTAAATTTATCCAATGAATATGGTTCTTTGAATCAATCATAACACACTTTTAATCTGTCAAAAAAATCTTTAAATCATCCTCTAATTTTGTCAAGACAGTTGAAAAAATAATGAATAAAATTTCAAATTGAAATCTCTGATATTGAATAGTCAAACGTAGGGTTCCTCCACAAAATGGAAAAAAAATACCAAAAATTGGGTTAAACTACATAACATTCATTTTTCGAATTTAAGGGTGACAATGTAAGGTTGATCATAAAAGTAAGGTTGATGATCCATATGATTGTCTCTAAAATTTAGGGATCCTTACTTATGTAGTGTTTTTTAACCATACATTCTTCTCTTAAAAATGTAAGGTTCGATCCAAACATAATGTTCTTTAACCATACTTTTCTGATAAAGTAGTGTTGATTAACAATATGTACTATTCTGATCATAGGCTACATTCCCTACATGTTCTTCCAAGCATAGTGTTTATTCCTTACATTACGTTTATCGACGTAGGGTAGGAAAAGTATTTTCAGAATACACTAAACAAATTCTGAAGAATTTAATGAATATTCCTTGAAAATTAAAGGCCTGAATATAATTCTAGGATAAATATAGTAATGAATATAAATTTCATGAAATACAAATAAAGTAATATCATTATTGAAAAAAACAAGGGTATTTGTGAGTATCAAAATCAATAATATTTATAATGTATTATTGATAAAATAAATGCCCAAAAATCTACCCCTTTTTGATGATCACAAAACCCAAAAAATAACTAATTTAAAAAAATAGGATTTTAAAAACACATTGAAATAAAATATTATGATTTAGGTTTCACACTACTATTTCGATTAAAAATATATTTGAATGATATGTTTAATAAAAAAGTTTGTTTACCCAATTTTCTCCCTCTTTTTGTGAAATCAAAAATAAATTAAAAGAAAATGGATTATAACACTTTCAATTTGTTATAGAACAATAAATTTATGTTTACAATGTGTTGTTTTGATAAATAAGATAGGATTTCTAGCAATAGAGATAAGAAAAATAAGAAAATATAGAAATTAAGTACTCAAATGAATTTTTATTAGAATAAAAATTGAATAAATAAATTAGAGGTTTTTGGATTCTGAAAAGGGTTAGACAATATGTCTGGTAGATGGTAAAATAATTTTCTGAGGTGAAGGTTCTGGTGCTAGTTGAGCTTCTGGAAAAACTTCTTTCAATTCAGTCAACCGAACTTGTAAACATTCGAAAATATTATCGGAAAAATTATTTATCAAAATCCTCAAATCTTGAGTGAATTTCATATTTTCAATCAAATTTTCTTTTCTAAATACATTTATATTTTCCTCTATATGTGAAAATGAAGATAAATTAACACTGAACTGATTGGGTACCATCCCAATGCCTTCTTCACATGAAGTCAGTTTCTCAAAATGGCATCTCTAATTGTCCCACAAGACTGTAAATGGTTCACTATTTCACTGAAGATTCTAAATCCCATTATTCATATCTGCCATTACAGATGTGATAGCTAGAAGCCTTCTCATCAGATCTGGTGAGGTTGGAGGGGTAGAAGTGGAATCTGTAGACGGACTGATACAACCATTAATGGATTAAAATTTACTTCCCAATTACCATTTCAAATCAAAAAAAATTAGCCGAAAAAATAGATTATGATTACTTATTTTCTAACTAATCCAACATATCTCTTTTAAATGCATCCAAATCCCTTTTGGACACAAAAGTTTCTCTGATCTCTTGAAGTTGAGTCTGAACTTACTCTAATTCCATCTTAGGAGTAGATGATTTTTTTCCAAATCATCAAAGGATTATTTTTGATGCTTCCATCTCAAATGGAAGACTATAATTCTATTCTATAACCTTGTAAAACATAACTTCAATATCATCAACATGATTTGTCAGTGAATCATATGTTCATTCATCTAGATTCTTTGACTAAATAGTAACTTCCTTAACTACTAAGGTATTGGTAATATAATTTTCCATATACCTTTCACTTGAACAGGATATAACATCAAGGACCTATTTCTTTTCCCTAGAAATAGATGCAGTTTATCCTATAGAGGGAACAATTATAGAGATTTCTTGATTTTCAATGATTTCAGTTGTCTGAGTGACTAATTTTTGAACTCATTTTTCTCCTTGAGAAACATATTTGTGGTTATCTATTTGAGGAACATATAAAATATTTTGAGCTTGTCTCTCTAGTTTTTGTTCCTCAGCATGATCTAGGTCTTCCAAATTAACTGAATGAGTTTCATATCCTGATCCTAATAATGGTTCTTCCAGCTAGGGTTTTTCTCTATTCCATGGTTTTCAAACATGTTATTTATGAAATTATTTTTCTTTTGAGACTTCTACAGCTATATCTATATCAATATATTGAAGCTTTATCTTAGTAGGTTGATCAATATTGTATTCAAAATCATCTTCATTTACTAATTTTCTTGTATCACCTTGAGAAAATGATCCAAATTTTTATTATCCATCTGCACCGATTTTCATTGGTATTACTTTCATTGTACTGTAAAAAAACCAAATTCTCTAACAATACCAGATTTCAACCCTTTTTTTTTATGAAAGTTGAATCCATAATAAAAAATTCAAATCATATTCTTCCTAAATAAAATAAGAGATAAGATCCTTCCATTAGGGTAGAATATAAATTTTCCATCTAAATAGATGAAATATCTCTGATATTGTAGCATATATCTTGGAAATTTAAATTTGATGTCACTGATAGAAAAACATAATATACATGTACAGGTATAAAATCGTCTCCATATCAGAAACACTTGGATAAATAGAAGTATAAATAAAATTTACCAACACTTTCTATCCTACCTCAAGATCCTTAGATATTATTTTCCCAATGTTTGTTAAACTAAAAAGAAATGGCATGATGTCTTCTAACTTGTCATCTGGATTCCCAATTGATCGATGATCAAAGTGGAATACTCCTTCATGAGTGAATTTTAAAATTTGACCAATTTCAACTGATGAAATTTAAATTTACTTCTATTCTATTCAAGAGGTTAATATATCATTGGATTAATCGAAACTAAACTAAACACTACTAAAAAAGTGATTTTGTTATACATTATAAATAAAATATTTATTTTCTTCAATGAATAGAAACTCAATACCTTGATATTATAGAGCTTGTTTGAGTAGAAGGTTTATCTCATATAGCCACTCAAAATATACAACCTTTCATTGAATAATATTTCTAGAGGGAACACGCTGACGCTTCAGATCACTTGGTTAACCTTCGTCAGTTCTCTTGGTCTTAAACATTTATGAGAATCCAAAGTTTGAAAGATTTTGGATTTTATTGTTTAGGGTAATGATGAGTGTTCTGGGAGAAAATTTATTCAAAAATAAAATGGTAAGGAAAGTAGAAGGGTTTTCTGGAGAATGATGGAATGTTCAATATGCTTAGTACAATAACTGCTTATAATATTTTTAGAAATATTTATAGCACTTTAATAATAACATAAAATTGGTATATTTTTCAAATTTATTCCAAAGTCCAATATAGTATTTTTTTTTATCTTCAATAATTATGCACAACAATTGCAACTAGAAAAATATTTGGCCTCTAATTTTGACAGAGAAACTGAGTGTTTTTTCTTACTCAACCATGACACGAAAGATATTTATAAAAAGTGATAGGATCCTGAGGTTCATTTTCTATAAAATCTAAATACTCTAATTTCAATATCTGAAGATGAACAAAAATTAAAATTAGTAGTTTTTGGTTAAATAAGATATTGAAAAACAATTCCTTTTTAATATCTAAAAATTATTTTAGCAGCTGTAAGATGGGAAACTTTTATATTTGATTAAAATATCACACATAGAAATGGAAAAAATATAATTTTTGGACTACTAGAAGTAAGATATAACATACTACCGATCTTACTTTCATATACATTTTTTTCAACTAGTTTTCCATCTTTATCCAAATCAAGTTTTATAATGGTACACATAGTAGTTGTATATGTCTTGTTGTTTTCAAGTCAAAAAGTTTTCAATAAATCATTAATATATTTACGTTGATTTAAAATATTTATATAATCTTTTAGAAAAATTTAAAATCCGAAAAATAAATCTAAATCTCCCATAATAATCATTTAAAATTCCTATTGCATTATTTTGAAAAATCATTACAAATATTTTTTTAGTTGAATCGAAAATTACATCATCAATATAAATTTGTCCTCAAAAAATATAAGAACAAGCAATTTCATTAAAAAGTGATGGATCTACTGATACAATATTAAATCCATTTTTCAAAATAAAATAACTTAATCTTTAATACCAATCTCTAGGTTTTTATTTACGGTTGTAGAGATCTTTAGTACGTATAAAAATAGAGTTTGGATTTTGAGGGTTTTCAAAACTAAGAGGTTGTTCAACAAAAAAAATCTCCATTAAATATCTATTAAAAAGGCATATTTAACATCCATATGATATAATTACAAATTCAAATGATATCCGTAAGATAAAAGGATTCTAATGGCCTCTAATCCTGCTATAGGGGGAAAGGTCGCATCTTATTCTATACCTTCTTTCTGATTATATCATTTTCCTACTAATCTAGCTTTTTTTGTTATGAGCTTAGAACTATCCTGTTTATTTCAAAAGACCCACTTAGTTCTTATTACTGGATAATTGGTTCATCTTTCTACTATTTCCCAAACATCATTTATTTTGGATTGGATTAGGTTTCCTTGAATTTATAACAGCAAACTTTCATCTTCTAAAGCTTCCTCAAAAGATTTCGGTTCTAACTGAGATATAAAGGAAGAAAATATTTTTAGATTTCCTACATTTCATCTTGTTCTAATTACTGTGTCTAAGTTTGCTATAATATTTTATAAAGTATGGGTTTTTAGGATTCTAAACTATCTAGGTAAGACACATTTTGGTTCTTTAATTTCATGTTTTTCTGAACTAGAGTAAATTATATTTATTTCATTTTCTAAATCATATTTAGAGGATTAAAGTTCCCTGTTGTCAAATGAGTTAATAATTTCATTAGATTGATCATTATATTTAATAAAAGGGCCAATTTCATCAAACTTCACAGGAATTGATTCTTCAAAAATCCTTGATTTTTTATTAAACACTCTATAGTATTTAGAGATAGTATAATATCCTAAAAATATTCCTTCATCAGCTTTGTCGTCAAAATTACCAATTTCTTCCTTAGTATACATGATATAAACCCTACATGAAAAATATTTAAGGTAATTTACATTATTTTTTCTCTTATTCCAAAGTTGATAGAGTGCTATTTTATAAATAGGCCTTATTAAAATTCTATTCATTATATAGAATATCGTGTTTGTAGATTCTACCCAAAAATAGGATGCAATACTGTATTCATTTAGCATAGACCTTGATATTTCATGAATATTTCTATTTATCCTTTCAATAATTCAATTTTTTGAGGTGTTCTTAGTGAAAAAAAGGTGTGTTTAATACTAATATTTGAGTAAACTGAATTAAATTTTTAATTTTAAAATTATTCACTATGATCACTTCTCAATGAATTTTTTTTAAAAAAATTTCTATTTTGAATAAGTTTTAAAAACATTAAAATTTAGTGAATAATACACTTTTGAGTTTTAAAAAATATCCCCATGTAAATCAAAAATAATCATCAACTAAAACAAAGAAATATAATTTACCAGCCAAACTTGCTACTCCAGGTCGTCCAATAGAATTCATTTGAATAAGTTTGTAAAGTTTAGATGTAGTAATTTTGTTAACATATTAGAATGAAAATTTAGTTTGTTTCCTAATTTGGGATGCATCAAAAAATCTATCATTGTCAAATTTAGGATGAGGAAAATCAGAAACAAACTATTTCTTAGATAATTTATATAAATCATAAATATATATATATATTACGATGACCAAATATCTTATTCCAGATCCATGACTCATTTTTCATAGTAGTTTAAACAATCCCTATTCTATTTACATAAGGAATTTAAATCCAAAGTATAAACATTTTCAGTTATAGGTGATCTAAACATAAGAAATTTAACTATAAAAAAATATCAGGAATTTTTAGAAAAATAAACATAGTAACCATCATCACAAATTTGAGAGATAGTTATTAGGTTTTATTTTAATCCTTTTACATATAATACTTTTTTGATTGAAATAGTCTTTGGATCTCTCACAGTTCCAACTCCATCTATCTTTGATTTTGCATTGCCACCAAATGTGATTACACCTCTATTCATTTGAGTTAATGAATATAAATACGATGACTCTCCACTCATGTTTCTAGAGAATCCATTATCTATATACCATATAGAATTCTTGTTCCTGTGGCCTTTTCTAGCCGAATAATTTAAAATTTTGGTTGTTTTGGTACCCAAATTTTCTTGGTTCTAGTAATGTCATCATGTAGTGATCTAAAAATCCAGATTTGCCTAATTTTATCACAATGTACATCACATTATTCAAACATGCTTTTAGAAATAAAATCTTTTTTAATACCACTAATTTAAAAATTTCTAAATTAACAATTGTTAGTAAAAGTACCTTCTATTACATAATAATAACATGTATCAATTTTTGAATTTGGCACAAAGTAATTCTTATACAGTTTTGATTTTTCACCCCTGCTTCCTATTCCAAATTTTTCTCTTTTAATTTCATCTTTTATAATAATATCATTTAAAAAAAATCTACTTTAGTAAAAATAATATCAGTAATTTTATATGATTTTATTTCATCCTCCAATTATTTAATCCTAATTTCATGATCAACACAATTTGATGAAGAAGAATTAAATTTTTCCTCTAAATCTTGATGTTGTTTTATCATAGTATATATTTCTCTAAAAACATCATTGGGAATATTCGTCAATGATTTATGATTCTTTAAAAAATAATCATATTTTTATTCTAACATTGAACAGTTAGTAGCCAATATATCATTTAAGAAACTATTAGAGTTAGAGGAAAAATAATAATTAGTGTGTATCTCTTCTTTTTCTTCTTCTTCATTATCCATAAAGAACATATTGGATTTTAGATTTTTTTTATCTTTCACTAAATTAAATTTTGAGGAGATTCTGGAGTCTTTAAATACACTCCATGTAACTTTCATTGCTCTTTTATACTTTATGCTCATAGTCATTAATTTAAGATATTTCATTCATGTCCTTCTTCTTTAAAAATTCAATTGAGAGAAATCAGTTCTTATGTGGCCCTATTTTTTTATTTATAGAATCAAACATATCAAGGTTCTTTCACATCATTATTAAAGTATTTTTGGAAGTCTATTTTCTTCTGGTAGAATTTACTGAATTTTTTGGATAGTTGAACTAGTTTCATTTCAGAACCTATGTAAACAAAAATTTTCCCTACTTTTTCATCTTGTTCTGTTCTTTTTTTCTATGCTTATAAGATGTTAAATTTAGGGAATTATCTTCCCTTTTGACTAAAATATGTTGATCTTTGACTTTATATTGCATCTCTACTTCATAAATCATCAATGTTCCAATCAGTTCCTTCATATCCAATTTCCTTTTAGGTGATCATTGATGAATTGCAGCTGATATACCATTCAACATTAAATGAATTACTATGAGTACTTTTAGCTCGTGATCCGATTGACTTATGGGATCTCCCAAGTCATTAATGTTGTTAATAGTCTCTATTAACCTTCTAATCATTTGTATGATTCTTTCACCATGAAACATTCTAAAGGTTTCAAACTTTAGCTTGGAAATAGTATATCTCAACTATCTTTTATTTTTTATTTCATTATAATAAACTATAATAGTTTTCCACATCTCATAAGTAGTTGGAAATTTTGATACACAATTGAACTCATCAATACCAATTCCGCAAATAATATCATTCATTTCTATTTAATTGGTGTTATGTTTAGCTTCTATTATAGTAGTAAAAGTCTCTGGTTTTTCAGGAATCACATAATAAGTGATGATCATTGAATAAAATTTAAAACCAAGATTATTCAGATAGATAATCATTTAATCATTCTAGAATCCATACTTTTTCAACTAAAGTATGCAGCCCTGACCATAAAAATTTCTTCTTTCTGATCAACCATTGATATCTAATTCTTATAGACCTTATACTTTCTTTCTTTCTATAGCTTTATCATACAATCTCACCTGTGATACTAATTGTTTTTATGAATAATAAAAATAAAATATAAGAGGGGGTGAATTGTTATTTTTGATAATCTTCCAGAATTTTGGATTTAAAATTCCTTATCTATATATTCAGGTATGCGATATTTTTTTGTAATAATATTGAGTATAGAATAATATAAAGAAATAACACAAAACATTTATAGTGTTTTAGGGCACAAAGATCCCCCAGTACACTCAACCGACACTCTATCTACATTCTTGGTGAATTTCACTACCAAAGTCCTCTTATCAGAAGACCTTAAAATGAAAAACAAAGTATTGGTAGTTGAAACCTTTACAAAATGGCTAAGATAGAGACTTCTAGTTCTTTAGTAGGGAATTGATTATCCAAATCTTAATATAAGAAGCAAACATTTCACCATTTTAGTTCCCTGACCTCGGAATCCCAAAGCCAGTGCATAATTTTAATACATTGGCGTGATTAAAAGGAATAAAATCCCAAATTATAGACTAGTTTAGTAGTTTTGTAAAACCATATACATTCATAGGATATAAAATTACAAGTTGAATGTAAAAAAACAATATAAAAGTTTTATTGATAACATACACAACTCATTGTTTATCCTTACAGGTCAATCTTAATAAAATTCTGCATGTCCTTAGAAAATGAAACTTTGGAAATGGGTGAGCTCAAACGCTTAGTAAGGGTAAGAAATGCAGTGGAAGATATCATAACATAAACATTAGGCATATTGAATAACTAAAAACATATTCCTTTAACAAAAACATTAACACATTATGGAAGGAATAAGAGCAGAATAAATAATTCCATAATCAAGGGTATTCTAATAGTAAAATTACAACATGAACCATCAATACAATTTTCACAATGAGGCATTGCATAATTCCGGACATCCTAACCATTCTGTCAAGGCCTCATGCCAATACCATAAATAATAATTTTCTCAAGGCCTTGTTTCAAGACCGTAGTTTGTATCATGAGACCTACAGATGCATTGGGGGGATATATCGGGCCCCACCCAACACTTACTAAGCCCAATTCATTCCACATATGAATGGGGATAGACATAAAAAATATATACATTCATGTTGAATCTAACATATAAAATTTAAATAACTTTCCCAAATAATTAATCATAAACTCTAACCATTCAGAGTAGTATGATGAATAGTTTCATGATAGCACATCCACAGTCAGAATAATCATAAAACATTAAAATAAACATTATGGATTAAATCATAAGAGATAAGCCTCAAGAAAGTACCTGATTCAACCAATTATGTTGGCGTAGATGAAGATACGTTTAAATGATACCATTGACAAATCGTTGAGAAAATAATCCTTAAACATTCTAATGTGTCCCATACCACCTTGAAACATTCAAATCATAATACCATAGAATATCATGATAATAAGGAGACTCTCTAAATGATATACCAATGGGAATTAGATTCATCACATGTATGGAAAAATTGGTAAATAAGGCATATATCTTATAAAAGTTAAATTGATATGAGGAAATCCTTTTTTCTTTGGATAGAAGTGTTGTTTTGGAAAATCATTTGTATTTGTCATGAAATCATATTTATAAACATGTATATCTAATAAAATAAAATTTAAGGAGATTGATATAACATTTGAAATAGAAGTAATGTCCCACTGAATTAAAATCATGAAAAAAGTGTTTTTAAAGAAGCTTTGGAATTAAAACATTCAAGTGCGGTTTAAGGAATTCATTAAAGAGACTTTAAGGCGAAAAAGCATGTTTGGTTTCATAAAACTATAAATTAACAAAAAAATATTTTTCATGTTAAAATATGTGATTTTATAAAGATAAATATGGATTAAAATAGATTATAGAGTGAACTTCAAAATAGGTAAGATTTTGAGAAGTTCTAAGAATCTAGATCGCATTTCAGGAATAATTTTTGAAAGATCCTATTAAAATGTATAAATCAACATAAAGGAAAGTTGTATTATTGTTTGTACACATATATATAACATTAAAACAAAATTTATGAGGAGTACATAAGAATAAATAATAATATCATTGAGATGAGTAGAGAATAAGAGTTACCCGAATGACAATGGAGGTTCAAGTAGAATATACCTACAACATTGTAATCTATTGAATCTTATGACCCAAAATTAATAATCGTCAAATAATAAATTGAATATAAAAAATAAATAAAAAGATTTATGATATGAAATATCGATTTTAATTATATATACACCATAAAAAAGTAATAGTAGTGATTATGAAATATCTCACCAAAATGGAAGTGAGATGAAGAAACCCATACCTTATGTCTGATGGTGTTCTTCACTTGATCATAGTGTCCTAGATAACCAAATAAAATTCATTAATTTATATTTCTAGAACCACTTAGTTATGTAATTGATTTATTATATACTTCTTAAGTTCATTCATGTCCTTCATGATGGGGTTAATAGGTTCAATTTTATTGATTGGGATCATTTTCTTCATGACCGGTATACTTATATACATGAATGGAGAATCATATAAAATGAGGATAGTTATACAGAATTGAGTTCTTATGTTATTATTGAAAATAAAAATGTTTACATGGTTGTAAATTTAATTTGGTTAATTGTATTTAAGATGAATCATTATATAAATTATTTAATGAAAACTGTTTGGGTTAATTGGCAGTTTTTTTATCACAACGAACTCATTTTGCTTTATAAATCAAAACCCTCTGTACAAAATGATTCTAGAAAAATATATGATAAAAATACATATACTATAGTCTTTTTCAACTATAATAATGGTTTAGTGACCATAATTTAATACATTAATAGAAATTAAAAACTCATCGTCCTGGAATATGGTAAATTAGCAAATCTTGGATGGTGTTTTCATTTTTAGTATAAAAGAATGAGAAATGAGGGATGAGGAAGAATTATTACTTTATCATGAATAAATTCTAGTGAATGTAAGATATTGTAGTCATAAATACATTTGGATTAAATAAGTACAGGAAATAAAAATAAAGGAACTCAAAATAAAATAAAAGTTGTGAAATCCTTCACAAAAATCACACAACCTAACGGCGTCACTTAACAATTCATGAAATATAATGATGAGAGAAAAGGGTATCTCATAATTATTACATAATATACACAGTAATTGGGATATGGAACTACATATCCCATTAAAATTCAGTTGAAATTAAATCATAATAATATAATAGGAGTGCTTTAAAAATAAAGAGATTTTGAGACGAAAATTCGGCAACATAACGGCTATGTAACATGGTTTTAGAAAAAATTAAAAAGAGTGGAAAGGGTTCACCCATTCAGAAAAGACTCATAAAATATTATAAGTAAATAATAATATATAAATAATAACATGGTATTAAGACATTTAATATATACCACATTAAAGAGAACATTGATGAAAAATAGAAGTTGGGAATTCTCTTACATTGAAGTGTAACTCCTAAGACTTGATGTTTCATACCTTGGGGATTGAGGACACCTTGGGAGGGATAAGATGGAGGTAAAAATACCTTATCATAAAGTATTATGAGTTTGTAATGAATGAAAATTAAATAATTAGTGGGTATTTATAGTAAATGAGAGGGAGTTTTTTATTAATTTAAAGGGACACCTGATTAGTGATTTTTTCAAAACCATGGGCTTTACCATGGTATTTACACATGATATTATCCAATTGGGGAACCTCACATCATATTGTACTCTAAAAAATTCTTCTATAATTTTATATTATGTATTAAATCATTATTATGTCACTAAACATATGAAATACTCAAAACTGTATTTTTACTATTCATTAAAAATTCAACTATTTTAGAAAAATCCAAAAAATTCATCACAAACATTTTTCGATGTGTAGAATTAAAAAATTAACTCCATTTTTTGAAAATAATTTATTAATTATTTTGAAAATATTTTTTCAATAAAATCATAACTTATTGGTAAAAACAACTTTAAAATTATAACTTGTTTTATAATACCTTGAGAAATTAATCAGGGTCCAATAAAACTATCTTATAACCATAAGAAAATAAAGTAACAATTTATGATTACTAAAAACCAATTCATTTTAATTGGAAAACATGGTCATGGAAAAATAATCAAACCATCATGTAGAGAGATTAAACTCTAAAACCCCATGTAATGATCATATTAACCCATTTCATAAATGGTTAAAAATTTGAAAATATAATGATTCAAAACATTATAATTAAGGTCTCTAAATTTCCATGATGAACTTATCATTAACCCTTAATAAACAGAATGTGGCTCTAAAATTAACTTTCCAATCAGGTGAATAACTTCAACATATATCCTTTAGAATTATGGTAATATCAGGAATTCCCATAAAAATAATATTGGAAACATGAATTCTTCCATATTCATTAAGTAAGATACATGTTTGTTGGATATATTAAATAAATCCAAAAGTATTGTAAACTCCATAGATGATTTCATAAACCACTTCTCAACAAGACAATAATCAATTCCAAGGTATTCAGTACTTATCTGAATCAATCATTTTATCATCATTATCTTAACATCAGATTAATATAAAGGGTTGTCTTTCCCAAAATCATCCTTTATTATAAAATTTTATCTTTATACAGAATCACTTTTCTTTTGTACCATTCACTATACAACCTCGAATACTTTTTTAAATAGTACTGTAGTACAATTCTTATATATCTCATAATTCTTACAAACATTACATTATTGACCAAATATTCAAATGACATGATTCTTGACTAGTAAAATTAATCATTCTACATCATCTATGGTGGTATCATAACTTTTTCATTATCCAAAATCATCATTTGGGGTATATTCATTTGATTCTTGGGACATTGATTCCCACAGTATCCCATCTCCCTATAGTTGAAGCATTGGATATAGGAAAATTCCTTCCTTTTATTTCAATTATGTTCATGGTGGCCTTTTTCTCCACACTTGAAGCAAACTCCTTTTCCTCTAAAGCATATATCATGGTGTCTCTTTCCATATTTATCACAAGTGGGAAAACCCTTAATTCCCTTCTTCCCTTTATCCCCATATTTCAATACCGTCCTCTTAATATTTTTCTTCCCTTCAAATACATAGGTCTTAGATAAGTCTTTACACACCTTGTTAACACGTGATATTATTTCCTAATATGAGGAGCATACTTGGGGGACAATATTCCTTTGAAAATATGACTAAATACCACTAGAGATATGATCCTTATTACTCTTTTAATAAAGTTCATTGGGGATGTTCGCATTCATTCTTCTAGGTTCCATTTCTAATAAATTCCATATTATATATTGGCTCATAAAATTATGATCTCTCAATATATCTAAACATGGTATAAAATATAACATAAATTTATGCACTTAAATCCTAGAACCATATAAATTGGTTACTTTGGGAGAATAAATCCTTTATCATTGTTTGTAATAAGCTTGTTTATTTACCAAAGCATATCCCCCAGGAGTGTCAAACCAAGAGTCAACAAGGCCCATTATCGTGCACCAGTTCACGTTCGAGTCTAGCACAAAGCGGTGTTTTCAGGTTTTACACCTAGATACACATGTTCCAGAGCCACCTATACTTGTTTGTATCTAGACAGGGCAGTATTTCCTTGATAAACCACATAATATTTTCCTTACAAAAACTCTAGGATGTCCTTGTTTTTTAATCACCAAAGTTTATCTTATGGTTTTGTTTACTAATCAACGTTTTCTATATTTAGTTTCAATGTTTTCTACTAAACTTCCTTTGATACCACCTGTAATGCACTGACCCCCGAAACCCAGAGCCGGTGCAATATTTTATTGCATTGGAATGATTAAAATGGACCAAATCCCGAAGGACCGAGGAGTTAACTAGTTTTGGAAAACCAGATACATTCATAGGTTCTATATAACAACTTGAAAGGAAAAATAACCTAAAAGTTTTATTGAGAACATCCATAACTCTACATTTATCCCTGAAGCTCATTCATAATAAATGTATTCATGTCCTGAGAAAATGAAACATAAGAAAGGGGCAAGATGAAACACTCATTAAGGGTAAGAAATACTACGGAATATATCATAACAAAAAAATTAGGCATGTTGAATAACTACAAACATATTACTCTAACAAAAATGTGAACACAATATGAAAGGAATTAGAGTTGAATAAATAAGTCCATAATCATGGGTATCGTACTAGCCTAATAAGGACATGAACCATCAATACTATTTTCTTAATGAGGGAATGTATAAGGTGGTACATTATAACCATATCGTCAAGGACTTATTCTAGGACCGTAAATAACCATTTTGTCAAGGCCTTGTGCCAAGACCATAGTTTGTCTCATGGGACCTCTTAAAGGATCGAGGGGATATAGTAGGCCCCACCTAACACTTACTAAGTCCAATGCATTCCTCTTATGAATTTGGATAAACAAAAACACTATATATATTCATATTGAAACTAACATATTAAATGTAAATAACTTTCCCCAATCATTTATCATAAACTCTAACCATTCAGAGTAATATGGTGAATAGTTTCAATATAGCACATCCACTGTCAAACTAATCATAAACCATTAAATAAAACATGAAGGATGAAATAGTAAGAGATAAACCTCAACAAAGTAACATATTCAACAAAAGGATGTTGAAATTGAAGAAGATACTTTTAAATGAGACCATTCAAAATCCCTTTATACATTAATCCTTAATCATTCCAAAGTGTCACATACCACCATCAAACATTATAATCATAGTCCCTTAGAATATCATGATAATAAGTATACTCTTTAAATGATATAATAATGGGAATTACATATATCACATGCAATTAATAAGTGGTTAACAAGGAATATATCTCATAAAAGTTAATGGGAGATAAGAAAAATTCTTTGTACTTTTACTAGAAGTGTTCTTTTGGAAATCAGTTGTATTTGTCATGAAATCAAATTTTTAAACATGTATATCCCATAAATATTTTAAGGACATTTAGATTACATTTGAAATATAAATGATGTCCCAATTATGTGAAACCATGTAAAATGAGTTATTAAAGAAGCTTTTGAATTAAAATATTCTAGTGTGGTTTAAGGAATTCATTAAAGAGATTCTGAAGAGAAAACACATGTTCGATTTCGTAAAACCATAAATTTACCAAAATAGATTTTTCATGTTAAATTATGTGATTTTATGAAGATAAATATGTATTAAAACATATTATTTAGTGAACTTCAAAATAGGTAAGATTTTCAGAAGTTCCTTGAATCTGGCTCGCATTTCAGGGAGAATTTTTGAAAGATCCTTTTAAAACATATGACTCACCATAAATGAAAGTATTATTCTGGTTGGTAAACATATTTATAACATTCACACAGAATTTATGAGAAGTATATAATAATAAATAATAATATCATTTAGGTGACTAGAGAATAAGAGCGACCCAAATGAAAATGGGGGTTCGATTATAATATACATATAACTTTGTAATCAATTGAATCGTATGCCCCAAAATTAATAATCGTCAAATGATAAATTTAATATCACAAAAAATATAGATATTCATGAAATTAAACATAAATTAGAAGTATACATGCACCATACACAATTAATAGTAGTTATTACAGAATATCTCACACAAAAGGAAGTGTGACAAAGAAACCCATACCTTAATTCTGATGGTGTTCTTCACTTGATCATAGTGTTCTGGATAACAAAATTAAATTAATTGATTAATATTTCTAGAACCAATTATTTATTTAATTTATTTATTAATGTCTTATTATGTTCATTCATGTCCTTCATTATGGGTTTAAGAGGTTCAATTTTATTGTTTGGGAGTGTTTTCATCATGATCGATATACTTATATACATGAAAACAGAATCATGTAAAATGAAAATGGTTATCCATAATTGATTATTTATTTTATTAGTGAAAATATCGAAGGTTAAATGGTTGTAAATTTCATTTGGATACTTGGATTGATGATGATTTATTATATAAATTATTTAATGAAAACTGTTTGGGTTAATTGGCAGTTTTGGAACACAACAAACTCATTTTGCTTTATAAATCAAATACATGTTTACAAAAAGATTACATAAACATAGATGAGGAAAATACATATATTATATACTGATTAAACCATAATAATGGTTTCTTTTCTATAATTTAAGACTTTATTAGAAATTTAAAACCCATCGTCCTTGAATGTGGTAAATTAGCACATCTTGGATGGTGTTTTCATTTTTAGTATAAAATAATGGAAATAGAGAGATGATAAAGAATAATTAATTTATCATGAAAATATTATATTAAATTAATGATACCATAGTCACCACAAAATTTGGAATAAAATATGAGAGGAAATAAAAAAAGGAATTCAAAATAAAAGAATAGTTGTGAAATCCCTTATAAAAATCTGGTAGCCTAAGGACGTCACATAAAAATTCATAAAATTTATTGATGAGGGAAAAATGGTATCTCATAATTATTAAATGATATATAACGTAATTAATATATGTAATTACAAATCCAATCATATTAAAATTGAAATTAAAAGATAATAACATTATAAGTTTACTTGAAAAAGAGAGAGAATTTGAGACAACATTTCACCTGCATAACAGTTATGCAACATGGTTTTAGAAAACATTAAAAACAGAGAGGATAGGGGTAACCCATTCACAAATGACTCATAATATTGTATAATGATAGAATAATATGGAAGAAATAAAATTTTATAAAAATGTGAAATACATACCATATCAAATAGAATTTGGATGTAAAACAGAAGTTGAGAATTCTCTTACCTTGTCAATTAACTCCTATGAATTGATATTTGGGTCCTTGGGGGATTGATGAATCCTTAGGAGGGATAATAGGGATGTAAAACCTCAATATATTCGAGTATTATGGGTTTTTAGTGAAATAAAACAAAGTAATTAGTGGGTATTTATAGTAAATGAGAGTGAGTTTTTTTTATTAAATTAAAGGGACGCCTCATTTGTGATTTTTACAAAACCATGGGCTTTCACGTCATCTTTTCTCATAGTATTATCCAAATGGGACACCACACATAATATTTTACTATACATAAATTTAACATCATTTTATATTAAGTATTACATCATTATGATGCAATTAATCATACCTAAATCTTAAAATAGTATTTTTACTATTCATGAAAAATTCAAGTATTTTAGAAAAATCCCAAAACATAACCGTAACAACTTTTTGACATGTAGAATTAAAAAATAAAATCCATGTTTTGGAAATAATTTTATAAATATTTTTAATTAAATATTTAAATAAACTCATAATTTATTCGTAAAAAACAACATTAAAACTATAACTTGTTTTATAACACCTTAAGAAATTAATTAGGGTCCCATAGAATTATTTTATAACAATAAGACAAAAGTTACAATTTGAGATTAAATTTTATGAAAATACATTTCCAATTTAAATTATTAAATTAATCAAAAATATTTAATTAAAATATTAATGATATACAAGAATACTAATACTTATACTATGATAATTTTTTCACTTTTAAGATGTCCAAATTTTATTTATACATCCATGGGTGAATTTTCTATTTTCCTGGACAATTGACTATTCATTACTATTCCTATGTTTATGTTAATATTCATAAGGGTATGTTACTATTCACTAAAATTAATTTTGTCTTATCAGACTCTAAATATCTTACTAAACACAACTCTGTATGTCTATTTTTTTGAAATTCAAATCATTGAGGTGGAAAAATAAAGTTTACATGGATAGGTTATAGAAAAGTGGTGTTTTTTAGAGACTTAGTATTTCATTATTTCTATATTAAATCTATTTTTAAATTCATTGGGTGTTACAAACATAACTGAGTATAAGTTGTTTATACTCTAATAAATCAAAATATTTTGATTTGTTTGTGGTTTTGGTTGATCTTCACAGCTGCATCAACATCAACTGCTAGTATATAAATATTTTTCTTTAGAAATGAAAGTATTAAATAATGAATAATTATGATGTTACCTCAGTTGAATATAATCTTTATTATGAATATCATCCAATAGTAGGAGAAATATTACAACAACATGAGGTTAAATAAGTATGTCTCTAAATTTTGACCTCTTCTACAAATAACATAGTCGATAATTTGTTGTAGTAGATCTATAAAAGATATTCAAAAAAATACAGTCATATGTGTATGAATATTGTATCACTATTATCACATGTAAATATGATTTTAAAATACATCATTCATCAAAATAGATTTTTTCCATCTAAAACATCCAATAAAATCACCTGATAGATCGTAAATATTCATATTCAAAAAATTGCCAAGGGGAATTGTAACTTCCCTTATTAATATGAGGGAATTTATATAATGAATACAGTTCTTTGAAACAATCATAACAATCATTTAATTCATCATAAAGGATAATTTAATCAACCTTTAATTCATTAAAGACTATTTTTCAAATCATGGATAAATTTTTTGAATTTAAATATTTTACATTGAATATTCAAATGTTGGGTTACTTCACAAAACAATAAAAATAGAAAATATAGGGTTCAAATATATAGAATTAATTTTCCAAACATAAGTTTAAAAACATAAGGTTGATCATAAAATTAAGGTTGAGGATTCAAACTTTTGTCTCTCAAACGTAGGGTTCCTTACTTACTGAGAGTTCTTTAACCATACATTATTCTATTAAAAAATGTATGGTTCCATCCAAACATAAGGTTATTTTTATATACTTTTCTGATGATGAAGGGTTGATTAACCATACATACTTTTCTTAATGTATGTTTCATTCCTTATGTTTTGTTCCAAGCACATGTTTTATTCCTTATGTTATCTTTATCAACATTGGGTCTGATTATTGTTTCCAGAATACACTAAAAAGCATTTTGAAAAATTTAATGAATATTATAAACGAATTAATATCATGAATACAGTTCCAAAATAAATATTTTACTGAATATTAATTTCCGAAAATACACTTATATTATGAAAATTAGTAAAACAAACAAGGTTATTTGGGATCATCAAAATAAATAATATTTATAAAGCATTGTTGAGACAATGCATGGCCAATATTGAGATCCCCTATCCATAGAGCGATATCTTCTAGATTGTATGGGAATATATTTTAGTTTAATACTGTATCCTTTCTATTAATAGGTATCAATATTTCTCCTCCTTTACCCAATCTCTATCTCCCTGGGCCGCTAACCATGCGAAAGCCCTACACCATCCCTCGTTGATGCATCTCTTGCGATGTGACCGTCAGGTCTCTACTACTTATTGATTCTGACACTGAGCATGACTCATATGGTATTATAGTAACAGTGACCATGAAATCCTATTGGACAACTAACCATGCGTAATCCCCAACATGTTTCTGGGCCACTGATAATTTGTAAGCCCCACATCTTTCATCACTAATGTATCTCTAGCGATGTGACCATCAGTTCTCTGATACTTCTTGTTTCTCACACCGAGCATGAATCATGTGGGCTTAGAGTAATAGTGACCATGAAATATAATTTGGGAAACTAACCATGTGTAAGACCCATCATGTTTCAAGGTCGTTGTACATTTTTACTCCCTGATCCTATGATCCTACTCACCGAACAATGTGTACTTTGATCATTACATTAAAACAGGGTATGTAGGATGAATATCTGAGGTTCCGGACCATCACTCTCCACAATCTATTTGTTCCGTCTATTTTCGTTGAGTTCAATCATCGTGTATGAAATTAAAATGCATGCTCTAAACTATTCAGGTTTTGATCCCTTTTGGATATTTAGGAATCCTCATTGAGGTTCAATCCCAACCAATGGTGAACTATGTTGCTCCCCCCTTGGGAAGTACCCTCCTGATGTGACACCTTCCAATTTTGGGACACATAACCTAAATCAACCCCTAAATTTTTTTGATCGATTCACACAAGCTTATAACCATGTGTATTCCCAGCACTATCAAATCCATCCAACCAAGAGTGATCTTCTTGTTAAGGGTCTCTAACCCTGTTTAAGCCCATAGAATGTCTCCAAGTCAATATCCATGCATATGCTCTGATTCTCTGGCTCAATTCTTGATCAACAAGGACTTTGATCCATGTCTTCTAAACAGGGTATTTTGGAAGCCTCAATGAAGTTCAATTCCATCATCCATTCCCATCCTAGTCTTTCCATCAACTCACTACATATCGTTAGTATCCTGACCCACTCGAAGGTCGTATCTCTTTCGGGTTCACCTGGGAATCTGACCATATGTCAGCCCCAATGCCCACATTAGAACTATGTGGAAATTGATTTCCAACCAATTGGGATATGTACGAAACCTCCCTGAGGATCAATCCCAACATTGTCATCTTCACACCGGTTCCATCACATTCACTCCATTCCATTTCATCACTTCATTCATCATTCATCCTAATCTTTATCGAGGCCTCCATATCCTGGTGGGATCACATCACATATTTTGCCCATCTCAATGTGTAAGCCTCATTCACCCCCTTGTTACTCCTTGAATCTCCCAGAAAGATAACCAGGCATAAGCCCCACCCAGTCCACACCCATCCAACCAAGATTGATCCTCTTGTGAAGGGCTATTATCCATGTGTAATCCCCAAATCACCCCTATAACTACATTTGCTTTAATACCTCTCTACTACATAGGGTACTTAGGAGGCCTCCCCAAGTTCAACCTCAGCCAATGGTAAATATTGGTGTTTCCCTCCTTAGAGTCTGTCTTCTCTGATCTTCCCTCATTGGTGTCCAGATCATCCTTCATGGTGTGAAACCATCCATTTATAGGGCACATAATTCTAGGGTCCACTCTTATTGGGAATTTTGATAAACACATCAAGTAAACCTTCTAGGTTCTCCCACTTAGGGTTGTTCTTATTTGATCCACCTTCAAATTGTTATGATTAGTTTGTTTAATCTATGCTAGATGTAAAACTTGTGAAATAACTCGTGTTAAAAATGGGAATACTATGAAAATATCAAAGACATGCCTATAGAATAAGATACCCCGTAATCAATGTGGGAATCCATGAGTTTCTTTTCCCTTGAAAATATTTTTGATTAGGAAGTATATAGGTGTTTATGTGTATCAGCATCTGGACATGCCATTGATTCTCATCGTGACTACTCTCTCGACCGAAGGCCACTACCCTGACATAACCTCTTTAGAATGTCATGAAAGAAGCATCATAGTTAACATTCATCTATAGAGATATGGCACTGGTAAAGAGTTTCACAAACAATGTCTCAATCTATATGGGAGACCCAGATTAGGTGATAAATTCTGAGGAGGAATCCACGTAAGAAGAGACATACATCCCATAATCCTGTTTCAATCAATGAGAAAACATCTCTTAAGAAGTGATGAATTTCTCCCACCTTTGGAAAGTGGGAATTTGGGGTATAATACACCATCAGTGAGCATCGACACGATAACCTAGGCAGCGCGCCCCAATAGAAAGCCTAAAAAACAATGGTGCAATTCAGTTTTATAACTATAATTTATAGGAATGATTATAAATATTTATTTATTTATTATATATTATGTTTATACCATGATTAATAATATTTAAATCATGTAAAAAATATCTGATAATAAGGAACATGACCGTAGAACAGTGATTTTAATAACAATTTATTAATAAACATGTGATAAAATGCTATAAATAAATAATACATCACATAAGAGAATTATTTTTATGTAATCAATGTATAATATATCCAAATTTCTATAAAATAGGTTTTAATAGGAATAAATTAAGGTAAGTCATTCGGTAAGGGTTTATTTCACAATCTCATCATTATTAAGGATTGTTTCTATTTAAGTCTTCATTGGAGAATATATCTCTTTTATGTAAATGTTCTCTAAAAAATATAAAAATGTTTTTAAAATGGTGTTTCCTATTTCCCTAATAATTTTTAACTTCATTTTTACACATGTTTTACATTTTAATAAAATGGTTTAAAAGGATTTCTTTTGTCTTTTTCCAAACAAGGTACTTTGTTACTCTTTTGATAAAAATACAGAAGGAATATTTTATTAACTTATAACACTTGAGTGGGTTTTTATGATTTCATGAATTCTTAATATTTTGAAGAATCCTATAAAATATTACAGTTTTATTTTCAAGGAAAATATTTTCCTTTATAATTGCTTGACTTTTCAAATAAATCAAAATGGAAAGAATATCTTCCTCAAGAATTTTTTCAAGTGGTCTTTCAAAATAATTTTAAATCAATGAAAACATTATTTGATGTAAATTAGGATTTAGAATTGATATGATCCAAGGATACCATACTTATTATTTGAAAAGAAGTTTTATGTTTATGATGGCATGATGATTATGAATGTAATTACTTTTCCATGGGTTATGAAACGTTGAAATGTTTATGAAACACTTTTATTTTCATGGTTTCAAATAGGATGACTGATTTATGTTCTCATGAAATACACACACACAAACTCATATATATATATATATATCTGTGTGTGTGTGTGTGGATTTAATTCTGGGATGGGTGGGACCTATATATTCCTCCAACGCATTGGGTAAATATTTATATCTCATGATATAGATAGGGCTAGAACAGGGAGTGAAATACATTCAGTAAGATAGGGATGGAACTTGAAGTGAACCCAGTTCAGTATATGACGTTTTCCACTTTGATTCTATTGCAAGTGATTTTTTACTAATAAAGAAATGATTTTTTGTTCTTATGTTTATGCCATAATTTTTATGTCTCTTGATAATGTTATCTTCTCATGGATCATGTTCTTTGATTTCCTTATGATTTTTGTATTCTAATCTACCATTATTTATTCCATCATTCAAGATTATGAATGTTGATATGCAGGGTATAATTTTTAAATGTTATTTTCATGTTATTATACCCTTATGATCAAATTTTTCTTATGAAATCATTATTATCTCTCTTATTTAAACTTACTGAGCATCTTATCCCACCCTTTCATTTGTTTCTCTCCTACAGGATGTGAAGAAATGTATTAAGTATGATATGTCAAAAAATCATTCAAATAATAATGTAAATAATATGGATATAATGTAGATATATTATAAATGAGTATTTTTTTATTACATGATTCAAAGAAACTATTCCTATAATGTTCTGGCATGGATCAATTTTTTATGTAATGAATATTCATCTAAAAATATGTAATACATATGTATGAAATGTATGGGCCATTATAGTTGTTATTAGATAATATTTTTGTTATCCTTTGGAAACTAGGATGAGAAAACTTTAATAAGTTCTATAAAGATAAGTCTGAGTATATATTACGTCCTAAAATTTTGATAATGATCATGAATTACCTTGGATTAATCCTAATATTTACTAAATTGATATTTCATAAATAATTTTCATTGATTATGTGGTTTAACCACTGGGATTAGTGTTTCTTAAATTATTCTTATTCGTTTTTTATAATGTATTTAACTATGAGGATTCATGTTAATACCGAATGTGATGGAAAATGGAATAATCTTCCCCATGAGAAACCAAAATGAAATGAGAGTGGGAAGGTGAAACCATGTTATTATGACTAATAATCAATCACGTATCATGATCAATAATCTCAATTTCACTGTGTTTACTAAACCATCTAATAATTTAACGATGGAGTATCATGGTGGCCATAGCGGAAAGAATTTTAAATGTTCCTCTTGTAAAGAAAGTGTGAAGAGGAATCAAAGAAAATGTTTCCATGGAACTGGAATATTCTTTGGTTGTGGAAGGGAAGGTTATAAATAAGTTAATTTTAAAGGGAAGTTTAAATGTCAGTTAATTCAATTGATGATAATAATGGAATTCCTAAGGAACCATCAACAGATAAATATATTAAATGTGGAATGTATGGGAATTATTTAAATCAATTCCCTATGGGGAAATCTCATGAAGAGAAAAGAAAATTTTTATTAGTAATATTTATGTTTCTGATGCTGAAGAGACATAGAATGAAATATTAGATGAAAACAAATTTATAGAACAAAATGGTAAGTCCTCGTTAATGGTTTACGAAGGTATTATAATGATTTTTTGGTATTTTAATTTAATAATAATGTTGTAGAATTAATTTTTTGATATTATGGAATAATGAATCTTTTATGTATTGTTCTACTATATTTTTTCCTTTAGGATTTGAAATCATATGTTGATTAGTACATGTATCCATGAAAAGTGATTGAGGTGGTAAGGTGATATTTTTGGAGAACACATGATTAAGGGAAATATGACCCTTAATATTTTCTTGGTGATATAAATATATGTTTGATTGTGATAAAATAAATA
This sequence comes from Viscum album, assembly GCA_963277665.1. Lineage (NCBI taxonomy): Eukaryota > Viridiplantae > Streptophyta > Magnoliopsida > Santalales > Viscaceae > Viscum > Viscum album. The sequence goes on from OY728125.1 coordinate 94,890,034, forward strand.
GGATAGTAATGACTACCTTGTACTGATTAGTAAAATGATGACAAGGTGGTATTTGATATCATTGATTGAGTTTATAAAATTCTTGTATTTATGGTATGAGGAATGATTTATTTTTTTAATCATTGATTTTTTTAATAAGTTTTTATGGAATTGAAGGATATTAACATGTTTCAAAAGAATACATAATAATGATATTAACATGTATGGTGTGTGATAATTAAGAGCTACATCAAGTTTTTCTGGAGATAATGAAATCATTATTTTGGAAATTTAGTTTTTTGGAAGGTTTACAAGGGTAAACATTTATGAAATTTTGTAAGAATAACTTTGGATGGGATTTTATATATTAATGTATTACTTAAACATATGAATATTTATTCTTTTCAGATAACATTTTCTAAAATTATTGTTATGATGATAACTAGATATATATGGAATGACTTTTCATCCAATTATAGATCATATGATACACAAGTTCATCAAGCTTTTATAATTTAATCTTTATTTCATGGAGTAAGTGATGAATAAAAAATTGATCAAGTCACAAAAAAAGATTGAGATTTTACTTATGAAATGAAATTAAATAAGTATTTCTTCTCAAATGATTAATAAAAAAGTTATCTTATTATCATCATTTCTAATGATATAACTATCCTTTTTAGACCTATTTGGTATATGGTTTTGAGGTCATTAAAATTCTATTAAAAATATACTATATAACCCACTATTATTTTATGGGGATTAGTTTTACATTAAAAATACATCTTTTAATTTTCCACTAATGGTTTCCCCATGTGGATACAGATTTATGTGTTACATTGGATAACATTTATGTTTCTAACTTTCCATTTTTAAGGAATTTTTTAGTATTCATTTGTATGATGTGGGTTTTTATGAATGAATTATAAAATGTTAAACCTTTTATGAATGAGATGAATTTAGATGGGGAAATTAATTTTAAGGGGCTAGAATCTAACACCCCGAAAATTTTATCCAACAGAATTTCAAATAATTTGATTTCATTAATAGCATATGTTCCACATAATAAATATTTTAGATGATCCATCAAATATTATTAAAATATTATAGTCCCATTATTACCTACCAATTAAATTATAAGTAATTAATAAAAAATAATAAATTATGAAACAAATATCTATCTCAATATGAATTTATTGGTGAGTGCTTAAAAAATGATCATATAATTGTTTTTTTTTAAATTCATTTTATTCTTAAAAAAATGTTTTATTCAAAATATAGTTTTTCATATTTTTGTGACTGAATATGAATTTTTATAAGTTATAGAAAATTTATTTGACAAAATTAATTTCATTTTTGAATTCTGAATTTAAAAAATATCCTAGATTTCAATTCTTAAAATTTTCTAAAAAACATTATTTTTCAAAGAATAGGGAAAGGTAATTATTTTTTAAAAAAAATATACTTTATTTTAATGTTTTTACAATGTCAAATTATGTTTTATATGTGTTTTAAATTTTAATTTTAAATAATCCGATTTTGATTTTTTTTTGGATTTTATTCTTTAATTTAGTATAAAGGGATTTTATTCTTAAAAATGGTATTTTTCTAAAAAAATTATTTTTCATTGCATTTCCTGATTTAATTTTATATTATCTGCTGAAACCTTTTTGTTTTTGAATTTTGAAAAAAATATTCTATATTTATAATCAGGAGATTAATATTTAGTAATTAAAACCCATTTATTTTAGTCAATATGAATAATAACTTTGGTAAGATTTATTACTTCAGTAAAGGGTAAAATAGGTCAGTATACGTTATAAATAAGTAATAGGGCTGTAAATTTTTATAATAGTTCTTACGGGATGAATGTTATTTTTCCCTTAAAAACAATGGTTCTAAATTAATTTTTTTAGTGGAAACTTGTCCCTAAAAATGACTTATATATTATTCAGGTCAAAGAAAGTCATAAAATGTCACTTTCATTATCTAAACTCTCTCAAATGTGTCCACATACAGATAAAAGTATGTTATGAAAGAGTATAAGCTTCCATTTTGAACTTAATAAAATTATTTTCATTATATATATTTATTTATTACTTTTTGGGGCCCCTTGGATTAGATTATAACCATTATAATATTCTATTCAAAGAAAAGTCAAAGATGCAACATTCATTTTTTAATAACTATAATATTTTTAATTTGGGATTTTCCAGAGGATATTCTCAACTATAAATATTATTTTGAAAAATAAACTAATTATCTTAATCTTAGTAATTTATTTATTATTCTTTAGCAATTATATATTTTTCCAAAATTCTTACACGATGTTGATACTTTAATTAATCATATAGAAGAAAAAACAAACAAATGATATTAAAAATAATATAATTAATATAATTTTATATATCTAAGATGATACAAGAATAATATAGATGAATTTAAATTTTATGGATATAATAAAATATTAATTTTTAATTTTACATGTTTTATTTACTTTTTTAAAAGTTGAATCATTGAATTGTATCAAAATTGAAAATAATTATATTTCATGAGATTAATATTTTATTAAATTATTTAAAAATAAAAAAACATTAAAAATAATGATTGATTATGGAATGGTATAAAATATTGAAAAGGGTTAATTTAAGGTTTAATTAATACCATATATTTTAATATTACAACCTTTTAATATTAAAATTTTTGTTACCATAGATAAAATAAAAATAGGTAAACTAATGGATAATCAAAATGATAAGGTTTAAAATAAAACGAAAAACTTTTAAAAAATATATTGGTTGATGATATTAAAAAAATATCTTATATTTTCATTAAATCCATGTTCATTTTTAATAATTGGATAGAAAATAAATTTAGTATAATTTAATCTTTTGAAAAATTTGAAATGTGTCCCTCACATCTATTATAAAAGGGAGCCTACTTTTTCTCTTATTTACACCACTTTTATCCTTATAGATCAACATTACCATACAAAATTATATTCTAATCTTACATGGTCACATTATATAGGTTAGGGTGTTCTAAAAATATCATCCATAGAGATCTTTATAAGAGATATAATGCAGACATTTTGAAGAAGAGGTTATCTCCCTAACCGATCACTTTATTTTTCTACTCTTTATTACCTCGAATAAATCTATTATGATTATCATGAAATAAAAAATATGCTCTCATAAATATGATGAGTTATTATTATGAATATTAAAACATCATTTCTCACCCTCTTTCCCATCAAACAAGAAGTAAATATATCTCTCTTTTGTATGTACCTTTTATAGTCTCAACGTAGCAATACAAATCATTTTTTCGTCACCATATTTTTTATGTGGGTATTATAATGGGTTTAATGAATATATATTATATATATTATATAATAATTATTCTGTAAAAATCAATTATTTTTACCCTCTATTCATTTCATCAATTGAAAAAATGAAAACAATGTTCATGCATGCATACGACCTAGTATCTCTATGAATGGTTAAATTCATTTTTCTCTATATAATTTCTATAAATGATTATAAATATTTATATAATTATTGTATATGTTTATTTAAAATTATAAATAATCTATAAATCATGTGACCAAACTCATATTTTAAGGTCCAACACTGTCGAACCAAATCATGCTTGTAAAATAAAGTAGTTATCACCCAGAGTAGTGATTTTAATAAACAATTATCAAGAAATGGGTGATAAGATTTTATAAATAAATAATAAATGTTATAATACAATTAGGGTTTTGTAATACATTTATAATAAATATATACTTATTATATAGAATTTTTTAACAAGAATAAAGAACGTAAAGACTTGAGGTAAGGGTTTATTTCACAATGTCATCATTATTTGGGATTGTTTCTATTTATATCTCAACTAGGTAAAATTTATCTTTCATGTACATATTTTTAAAAAAAATTAAAAATGTTATTTAATATTTTCTTCTAAATGTATAATGTCATTTTACCATGATTTTACTTTTTACAAAATTATTTGAAAGAAATAATTTTATCATTTTCCAAATAAGGTAATTTGTGAACTTTCCAACAGAAATCTAGAAGGAATGTTTTTTGAACTTATATTGAATGAGATTATTTTCCTTCTTTCATAAACCCTTAATTTTTTTAAGATTAATATACAATGTTAAAAGGTTATTTTAATATAAAATTTTTCCATTTTAGTTGTGCGACATTTCAGAAAAAAAATTCTTAATGAAAAGGATATTTTCCTCAAGAATTATTTCAAGTGATATTTCAAAATAATTTTTCATCTAAGACAACATTATTTGATGTTAAAAAATATTTACTATGGATATTATACAAGGATATTATCCTTATTCTTTCTTTTTTTGGATTATGTTAAAGATGACACGGTGATTATGTATCCCAATACATTTCCATGGGTTATGGAAAGATAAAATATTTAAAAACTCCTTTTCTTTTCATAATTTCTAATATGATGACTGATTTATGTTCTTGTGGACACATATTTGTTGTTTTCATTATGTCGTGGTTTGGACCAATATCTCCCTCCGATAAATTGGGTAAATATTTATATCTCATGATGTAGACAGAGATAGAAGATGGGGTGATCCCAGTTCAGTAAGATAGAGATGGAACTGGGAGTGAACCAAATTCAATATTGTACTTTATCCACTCGGATGGTCTTGGTAGTAATCCTTGACTAAAAATGAAATGATTTTTATATGATTATTGTTTTTTTTCAAAAATTCCATTTATATTGTTAATTTTTTTCTGATAGATCATGATATTTTATTTCCTTAAGATTCATGTCTTATGAACTCCTAATATTTATTCCATTATTCAATATTATGATATTTCTTTTATAGGGTGTAATTTTCAAATTTTATGTTCATGTTATTATAATATTATTAATATAATATGTATATAAATTCATTATTTTATCTCTTTTTTACCCTAATTGATCATCTGATCTGACCCTTTCTTATATTTATTTTCCACAGAATGCGAATAAATGTATTAAGTATGAAATTTCAAAATAAGGTTGTATTTATGAATGAAATAATTGGAAGATGATGTATATATTTTAGTAACTAGGTTTTTATTATTCCATGTTTCGAAAAAAACTAGACCTATATAATTCTAGAGTCAATTTGTTTTGTTATATAATGAATTTTCACCTAAAAATATGTAATACATATGAATGAAATGTATGGTCATTATAGTTGGTATAAGAGAAAGGTTTATTTAACATTTTGAATAAATGATGATAATACCTTATTAAGATTCATAAGGATAATTATAAGTATAGGTTACAATACTATGATTTTGGTAAAGATCATGAATAACCAAGGATTAAACATAAGTTTTCATAAATTAAAAGTTTATTATTAATTTCCCCTTATTATATGGTTTTCCAACTTTTATTAGTGTTGTTATAATATGCCTCTTGGTTTTAGAAAATTTATGGAACTATGAGAATTCATGTTAATGATGAATGTGATGGGCAATGGAATGATCTACCTCATGAGAAACCCAATGAAATGGGATTCAGAAGGTGAAAAAATTTTATTATTTAAAATCATCAATCTCATAATATGATAAATAATCTCAACTTTGGTGTGTTTTCTTACTCATAGAATAAGAGAACCATGGATTTTCTTGGTGACCATAGAGAAAATAATGTTCAATTTTCCTCATGTAATGCATGTGGTAAGTGACATTAAAGATATTGTTTCAAAGGAATTAGAAGATGCTTAGGGTGTTTAAAATAAGTACAGAAATCAAGTAATTTAAAATGGAAATTGAAAGGTTCAATTAATGCAGTGGTTGAGAATAAAGATATTCATAAGGAATCATCGATAGATAAATGTTTTAAATGTGGAATGTATGGACATTATGAAAATATATTTCCTAGGGGGGCATCTCGTGAATATAATTGTATAGGATGTTTAAGTAATGGTTATATTGCTGATAGTGTAGAGACTAAGAATTAAATAAGAGATGAATTAATTGTTAAAGAATAAAATAATGAAACCTAGATAATTGTTTAATAATGTCGTGTAATAATTTACTAGTTGTGTATTGGAATTCAAGAATAGTTTTTTAGAAGTATTTTTATGGTATTATTGAATAATGAATCTTCAAAAAATTGTTCCACTATAGTTTCTCCATAAGGATTTGAAATCATATATTGAATGGAACTGAAAACCATGAAAATTGATTGACGTGGTAAGGTGATATTTTTGTAGAACACTTGATTAAGGGAAATATAAACCTAATATCTGCATTGTCAGATAATGATATGTTTTTTTGTTATAAAAAATGTGATAGTATTGATAACCATTGAACTATTTAGTAATCAAATGACAATGTGGTTTATGATATCATGGATTAAGTTTGTAGAATTTTTTGTTTTATGACATGAGGAAAGCACCCTTTTTCGACATAATCTATTTTTTCACAAAGGTTTTATTGTAATTAATGTTATAATAGTTTTTCAATATAATACATAATAATGGTATTCACATGATTTTTTATGACTATTAAAAGATACATCAAGTTGTTTTGGGGATTAATGATAAATAAAATTTTGAAAATATTTTGGGTAGGATTATAAGGGTAACCATTTATGAAATTGTTTAAGGTTATTTTTGGATGAGTTTTTAGAGATTTATACATTACTCCACCATATAAATATTTATACATAATGGATAACTTGTGTTAAACATTTTGTTATGATGATAATTAGAGATAGAATTAATGACTTTGAATCCCATTCTGGATCTTATTATCCACAAGATCTTCAAGAAGTAGAATTTCATCTTAATTTCTTGAATTTATAGATGAATAAAAAATTGATCAAGTCCCAGCCAAAGAGTGATAGTGTACTTATAAAATTAAATATGATAAGTATATCTTCTCCATAGATTTTGAAATAAAATGTAATCTTATTGTCATCATTTATGATTATATCAACGACCTTTTAAAGACCTATTTAGCCTATTGTTTTTTTGTCATTACCCTTCTATTGACGATATTCTTAATCACTCCATGTTAGTTCTTGGAGTTTAGTTTTCCCTTCCAAATATATATATTAATTTTCCCCCAATGTTTTCCCTATGTGAAAATATTATTATGTGTTACTTCAGGTATCCTTTAAATATCCAAAATTACCTTTTAAAGATATATTTTATTATTCATTTGTATGGTGTATGTTTCTATGAATGAATTGTCAAAGGATTAACCTTTTATTACTGAAATGGATTTTTAGGAAAAAATTAATTTTAAGTGGGTATAATGTACACCCTCAAGATATTTATGAAATAGAATACTTAATTATTTAATTTCATTGGTAGATTTTGTTGAACATAGTAACCTGTTTAGGAGAACTAAAAAATATTATCAAAATAGTATATGTCTATTATAACCTACCTATTAAATTGTTATGAATAAATAAGAATAACTAATTTATGATACAGATATCTAACTCAATATTAATGTATTGGTTTGTTCTTGGAAGACGAACAAATAATTTTTCTATTAAAGACATTTTATTCTTTAAAAAAAATAATTTCTTCAAAAATAATATTCAATTATTTTTATGAGAGAATACTAATTTCTTGAATTTCTATAAAATTAATTTTATAAAATGAATTTCTTTTTTGAATTCATATATTTAAAATTATCCTAAAATAAATTATTAAGAACTTCTTGAAACTTTTTATCATTGAAGGAATAGTATAAAATAATTATTTTTAGTAAAAATGTATTTCAATTTATAGTTCTTATAAGGTCAAATTATGTTTTTTATTTTTTAAAAGTTTTCATTTCAAATGATTTAATAAAGATTCTTGAAGTATATTTTATACTTGAATTTAGTATAAAAATATTTTTTGTTTAAAAATGTCAATTTTCCGACAAAAAACAATTTCACTAAGTTTTTACAATTCAATTTTAATTTAAATTAATAAAATTATGTATTTGGACTCATGAAATTGTTTTCTATATTTAGAATCATGAGGTTAGAATTGGTTAATTAAACTGATTTTATTTTATTTAATATAAATAGTAACTATGGTAAAATTTATTGCCTTATTAAAAGGTCAAATATGTTAATATGGATTAAAAATAAGTTATATAGTCATACATTTTAATAATATTTCTTATTAAATGAATTTAATTCAACCCTTAACACCTAATTTTATCAATCGAGTCTTTTAATGGACACATTTTTAGGAAGATGAATTATATATAATTTAAATCAACTAAATTCACAAAATGTCACTTTCATTATATTAAATTTATATTTTGTGTCCATATTAGGATAAAAGTAGGTTATAAATGAATATATGTATCCATTGTTAATATATTGAACTTATTTTAATTATATAAATTTATTTACGAAATTTTGGGGAAACATAGATGAGATTATAAACATTATAAGACTTTATTTACAGAAAAGTAAAAGATGTCGCATTCATCTTTTTAATAACTATAACATTTTTAATATAGTTTTATAAATATGATATTATTGAATATAAATATTCATTTAAAATAGAAATTATTTATATTTTTCATGGAAATTTATTAATAATTTTTCAGAATTATATAATTACCCTAAATTCACACACAATGTTGATGGAGTAATTAATCATTTAACAACATAATATAATAAATGTTTTTAAAAATATTAAATGTAATATTTGTTGAGATATATATGGTGATACAAATATTCTATTGTCTACCTTGAGATGTTGATGATATAATAAAATATTTGGTTCAAATTCGAAAGGTTCTCTTAATATCTTAGTGAATAGTATAAAAAATTACAATAATGATATTTTATGAGATTTATGATTTATTAAATCATTTTCAAATTATATAAATATTTGAAAAACAAAAATTTATTATTATATGGTAGAAAATTTCATAAATTGTCAATTTGATTTTTAAATTGATACCATATGTTTAAAAAATACAATATTTAAATATTAAACGTTAAATCACTGTAGTTAAAATTAAAACATGTTACCTAGGGGTTAATCAAAATGATAATGTATAAAATATCACATAAAATTTTCTAAAATATATTTTATGATTTGTTAAAAAATTTAAATTATCTTATCTTAGAATATTTTTGATTTGGTTTTATTTTGATAGAAAATAATTTTATTATAATTTAATCATTTGAGAATTTCCAAAAGTACCCATCAACTAAATTATAAAAGAGAACCTCCTTCCTCACTTATTTACACCATATTGAGACCGATATATTAACCATAACCCTAAAATTTATCTTCTAAACTTACCTATTCACATTCTAGTGGTGATGTTATTCTCAAAATACCATCCATCGAGTACCTTATAGGAGATCTAAATGAGAAGTTTCAAAAAAAGGTAATTGCTCTAACCAATCAATTTATTTTTTGACTCTTTATTATCTCCTATAAATATATGATTATTATATTAAAATAATAAATAAAGAATCATAAATATTATTTAATTTTATTATGATTATGAAACACCATTATATGCCCTCTTTCATGTCGAACAAGAAGTGAAAGTGTCTCTCATGTGTATGTACAGCTTACCATCTCTATGTAGCGATACAATTCATTTTTCATCACTATATTTTTAGGATGGTTATTATGATGTTTTAAATGAAAATATATTATATATATTATTTAGTAATGAATGTGAAAATATGAATTATTATTTAACTTTCTTCCATTATATCAATCAAAAAATGAAAACATTCATTGATACGTACGGTCAACCGTCACTATGAAAGGTGTAATTAATTTTTTTGTATATAATTTATATATATTATAATAAATATGTATATAATTATTATATATTATTTTTATATCATGATTACAAATCTTGAAATGATTTACCCAAGATCTATGAATAAGGTCTAAGACTGCAGAAACGAAACATGTTGAGAAAAAAAACTTTATCACCCAGAATTGTGATTTTTCTAAGAAATTATTAAAAAATAGGTGATAAGAGGCTATAAATAAATAATAAATTTTATAATAGAATTAAAATCATGGAATAAATTTATAATAAATTCATATTTTTTTACACAGTTTGTTTAACATAAACAAATAAAGGTAATACTTGAGGTAAGGGTTAATTTCACAACCTCATCATTATTCAGGATTGTTTCCATTTCAGTCTAAAAATGGGAATATTTCTATTCCATGTAAGTGTTTTCTAAAAAAAATAAAAGGTTTTTAATATTCCACTATAAATTTTTTAAATCATTTTTACCACGTTTTTACTTTTTATAAAATAGTTTTAATAGAATCTTTTTAAAATTTTCCAAACAAGGTACTTTGTGAATATTCAAAAACAATATAAATGTATATTTTAATTACTTATATGGAATGATATGATTTTCACACGTTCATGATGAATTAATATTTTTAATCTTCATTTACAGTCTTACAGGGTTCTTTTCAATGAAAATTTTTCCATTTTAATTGTGTTTCATTTCCAAAAAAAATCAAAATGGGGGATTTTTTCCTCAAGAATTGTTTCAAGTTACCTTTCAAAATAATTTTCCATATAAAACAAAATTATTTTATTTTACTTTTGATTTAATGGGTATACAATATTAGGATACAATCCTTATTTTTTTTATGGTTAGTCTTTATGATGCCATGATAATTATGAATCCTCATACTTTTCTATAAGTTATAGAATGATGAACGTTTTTTTGAAACCCTTTTCATTTCATGGGTTATTATATGATGATTGATTTATGTTCTTTTGGGACACATATGTATGGATTTCATTATGTGATTTTTGGGACCTATATCTCCCTCCAATGCATTGGGTTAAGATTTATATCTCATGATATAGGGGCTTGAATAGGGTGTAAACCTAGTTCAGTAAGACATGGATCAAATGGGGAGTGAAATCGATTCGATATCGGACTTTGTCTACTATGATGGTATTGGTAGTGATACTTAAATAAAAAGGATATTATTTTCTATGTTTATGTGTATTCTAAAAAATCCATGTATCTTTATAATGTTATGTTCTCATTGATCATGTTCTTTTATTTCTTTATGATTAATCTCTTATAAACTACTATGATTCATTACATCATTAAAGATTACTATCTTTGATATGAATTGTATAACTTTAAAATATTATGTTATTGTTTTAAACCCTTATCATCATCTTATTCTTATAAAATCACTATTATCTCTCTTTTTTACCTTTACTGGCACTTAATCTCACCCTTTCTTATTTTTATTTTCCCTAGGATATGAAGATGGTATTATGTATTAAATGTCAAAAAAAGGGTTCTAGTTATGAAGAAAATAAGAGGGAGATGATGTTGATTTTTTATGGACCAGTTTTTTATGATTCTACGTTTCCAAATACACTATAACTATATGATTCTAGAATTTATTTGTTTTTATTCTCAAATTCATATCCATATTAAAAGGTGTAATACCTATGTATGAAATGTATGGTCCATCAGAGAGAAGGTATTGATGATTTAATAAATTGATCTTCTATAATCAGTGAAATCACAGATTAGTAGACCTACGTTTCATTTAAATATTACATTCATGATATGATTAATGAAATTACTCATTCCTTTATAGGATAAGAGTCAAAATAAATTTGTTTCACTCTATCCATTGGATCAATAACCCAGTATCCATCATAAAAAATCATCCAAACAACTTTTATGTTGCCCAAGGAAAACAATAAAAAATATATTTATTCAAATTAAAATAGAATCTCTATTCCCATGTAACCTGTACATTTGACTGGAATGGGTTTTAGTAAACATAAAAACTTGAATCCATCACAAGATCTAACACATTCCTAAATCTATAGTTTACTAGATCTCAAACCACATGAAAAAGAAAATGAATCCTATAATGACTAGTGGTCAGACTGGTCTACCCAATGACTTTAAACATGCCTCCCCATACTAAATAGTCTTCTGACTAGAAGCTGGGATGTAAAGTGGTACAATGTGGAGACTATACCCCCAATATTAAAGTGTGAAATAATATATAAATAAACAAATACCATCCACAATAGTAAATAAAAAAATTATATGGAATAGAATAAAAATTTAAAAATGAAAAATGAAATGAAATAAGGGAAAGAATATCTATGTTTAATGAAAAATACTGCCCAATGGGTTGGTTTTAGATAAATTCCAAAGTAAACCCATATTTTCCAAAGGGTCGTGTTACATATCTGATCCAAAACTCATCAAATGTTCTGATACCAAATAAATATTCCTAATCAACCACACACATTGTAACATCCTTCCCCAATAATCTATATAACTAGTGGCCAGACCAGTCATTCAGATGACCTTTGAAACACATCCTTGTATAAAGAGGTTTTCAACTAGCTAAGGGGATGTAAGGGGGTATAATTAGAAGACTATACCCCCTATATCAGAGTGTGAAATAACATATAAATAAAAAAATACCATCCAAAACTGTAAATAATATAAGTATGCGGATAATAAGAAAAATTTGAAAATGATAACAGAAATGTAGTTAGTTCCCAAGATTCTAGGTTTTATATATAAAAAGGCTTAATGGGCCAGTTATACATATATAATAGATTAAAATAAATTAAAAATTCACTTTTCTTTTTGTTTGATCCAAAACTCATCGAGTAATCTAATTCCACTTTGTAATGTTCTACCCCAGCTAAATGTATAACCAATGGTCGAACTGGTATTCCAAATGACCTCAGGCATTCAATCCCATATGTTGGGGGATTTTGAATATCTATGAGGGTTTAAGGTTGTATAATGATGAGAATATAACCCCTATATCAGAGTGTGTAATAATAAATAAATAATTAAATACAATCAACATTAGTAAATAATCAAAGCACACAAAAAATATGAAACATCTGATAATGATAAATGAAATAATTTAAGGTCCTCGATATCCATGACTTACATACAAGAACTCTGACTAGGATAGTTAGAGATACATAATAGAGTAAAGTAAAATAAACAAAACTTATCTACTATATATCTGAGCCTAAACTCATACAACCTTCTCTCACCAACCGAGCCATTCTACACGACCACATTATCTTGAGTCTGCAAGCCCAACCCATTCTTAAAACCAAGTGGATGTATTCTCTGGTACACAAGTTTAATTGCGACCTAAGTGGGGTTTAAGTATATAACTCAGTGAGGAAATACCAATTTGGTAATCACCAACCAGTATACGTCATTATATTTTCAAGTTTCATGCTCAACTAAAATAAAGGGAATCTCTAAATAAATAAAATACTATAAATCTATGGTCAATAACCCAAATTGAAAATAATTTCATCAGCACCCTTTTAGATATCTCTATTATAGGATAGATGCTCCTAAATTTGGACAAATCCCTTAGTTGGTGGAATATTATCTTTCCGGTGATGAATTGTACAATAAATATTATGAAACATCGTTCTTTCCCTCACGAAATCATGATATCTTCCTCAAGAATTCATAATATCACCCTCAGGAATACAAGTATCTCATCCATTTGTATCTACTGACTATGAATATATCCATCAGCCACCCATTATGATCATACACTCCACCCTCTGGCATCATGTACCTATGTTCCTGGCCCTCAGGCTATACAAAATCATGAACCATTTTCCCATGAGTCATGTAGTCATACATCTAAACCTCATATATTTTATTCAATGACTCAATCCCTCAGGCTATCTGTATTGTGTATCTCAAACTCATGTGTAACATATGGTTCCTTCCCACACCCAATTCATGCACAATTGTTTTCAAATAATGAAATTTAATGGAAAGTAACATTAAATAGTTTCATCCAAACATTTTCATATCTTCCATGAGGGAACATCCATAAAAGGATACACAACCCCAGCTAAGTGCACAAGATCATCATATCTATCCATATCTCTTCATCTCCCAGGTCTATTATGGCTTCCAAAATGACACTCATTACAATATATGGTCCCCCATTAAGGTTTTTCTAACAATGGGTTACCCACTAGTACCCCTCGGTCAAAATACAACTAAGGAACTCATATATAGTCCTTGGTCTCAGCTACAGTTTTGGTCCACCCCTAACACACTAGGATAAAGCATCCCATGACATTTTCAATGGGGTAGAAAAATCTTGATGACTACATATGAGGCCCACCATATGGGTGTATTTTAACATATGTCTCATTGTCCATCGCAATCATCAGGGTAACTATCGGTTGATCCACTCTCACAGACCTAGTTTTTGTGGGAATAGGGTCCATCTACCTTGTCTTAGTCAAACCATATAAGATATTTTCACTCACTCTTTCCTAATAATGATGATCTATAATAATTAGAAGTCCAATAGGGAGTCCTCTAAGGTCTCAATACATAATTCATGGGATAAGTATAACATAGTCTAGCCTCACCTAACAAATTTTTTTTGGAGGCTTCTTGGTATCTAACATTCCCATCCATGTCCATCAAAGGCCACAATCAAAAGCCAATACATAAGATCCATTCATAAACCTTTTTATCACTTATTTTGAACTGATATTTTATTTAATTTAAAAACTCCATTTAAATTAAATTTACCATTTAAAAAAAGGGGTCCCAAAGGCATAATATAACCTTATAAGTTTTACGGAGGCCATCTATAGTCTCGAAGTCTCAGTATCGACCATCAGTGGCTGATATGTCAAGAAAAAGCTCAAGGGTTGTTCATAAGCCCTTGAAGTTACAACTTTGATCAGGAATTTTGAAATAAATAAAAAAATTATTTAATTAAGATAACAGGGTTGATGCCATCAATTGTGTTCCTGAGTAGTAATGTGAATCCTATAATACAAGCAAAATTTATAGGGCTAGTACTCGTTACCACCATCCTCAAATGGTGCCATCGTAATTTGATACAAAGGGTTAATAGCGTCTTTTAAGGATTACCAAGCCTCGCCTTTGATCATACAGAATATGTGTAACACTCTGAGTCCCTCACTAATGCCAAGAAACTAAAATTTGTTAATTATAATATAATATAATTAATTAATTAAATAAATCAATTTTTATATAATACCATTTAACTCCCCTAGTCAATTCACCATTTCATAATAGTTGGAAACAGGGTATATTATACTCATGAAGAACTACTGCATTTTAGGCTGAACAAAATCTCTATTTATAAAGTTGATTCAAATGTCAGATAAAATCAATTTTGGGGGAAAATCCATTGAAAATGAAAAATGGATTCATATCTCAAAGGAACTATGTGGGAATGTAGGTAGATATCCTCTCAGTATCCCATATTTCTAGGATGTAAGGAATCTCTAATGAAAACTAGTGATTTTACCATCCTGTGATGAAATAAAAAATTTTACAAAAAAGGGAAACATCTAATGAAAAGAATGATAGGGGAAGAAAAAATTGGAATGAGGGGAAAGAAATACCATAATCGCTGATGACATCAAATCACACCCAATATTTCTTGTATCATTAAATAATAGAGGGAGATGGGTTTCAGTTGAGATCTCTTGGGCCCCCTCCTATTTTCCAGAAGAAACAATGGGGAAATTCACATGTTTAACATTTTAAAAACCAAACTCTGCATGATTAAATCCATGAACTATGTTCACTTCATGAATTCATCAAGAAATTTGAATCCCCTTTTACAGATAGAATTTCCTCAGGCATCGCCCCATGAATCCCATTAATATCATGGATGAGATCTACAACATGAATGGCTTTCTGCTGCTATTTTCAGTAGCCTAGTACACTCATTCTTCCTCCAGTGGTCACCAAAAACCTCAAAATATCAATCAAAACTAAAAACAAATCCAAAAACATCATTTTATTATGGTAAAACACTAAAAACCACATTCAGATTCCTATATATTGAAACAACCCATCCACCAATTGAGAAAAATCAAATCCCCACTAAAAATTCAACTAGTTCAAACTTGGGTTTTTTATATTATAGTATAACCACGAGAGAAAATGTATTCATAAATATCTTATCATAATATAATCATTATCCATATAGAAAAAAGAATTGTATGGTATCATAATGTCCTTAAGAATCGCATCTTATCTTAATTAACTTGTGGAAAAAAACTATTTTATTAAATAATATAAATATCATCTGCATCATAAGTTATAAGTCATATAGAATAGTTTTTGGGAAAAAGATAATAGACCTAATCTATCATAATAAATCATAAAGCATGATTATATGTCTAAAAATACATTTACAATATAATTTGATCATCTAACTGAATACAAAAAAAATGATTTTGGAATCATTAGAAAAACAGTATTCCTAAAATATTTAGAAAATGATTTTCTTTAAATAAAACCATGGAAAGAAATAAACTTTGATCCAAAAAATAATAATTTTCATGATGGAAGTAAAATAAGTTTATGTGTTTAACATTAAAGTAAATATTCATTTCGAATATTTTGATAAATAAATCAAAAGAATCCAATTTGAAAAATGTTGAAAAAATTAATTTTTGAACCTTGGAAAATAATTTAAATTTTTTGGTGGAAAATGAATTTAAAAATTAATAGGATCATATAAAAGAAAATTTTGCAAAACATTTTAAAGAACATTCACATGAATGATAAAAAATTAACCAAAGATGAAATAAATCAACTTTTGAGGGAAAAAACATTTTATAAATCAATTTATGCACCAAATATATGTGAATGAAATGAATAATAAAAAAACTAGAAATAACACAAGGATAAGAAAATAATGTAATTTTAAAGATAATATCCATATAATTTTCCTTCACTAGAAATTTAGCATAGACAATCCTGTAAATAAATCATATTATAACATAAATCCCATATAACTTTGCTAAATTTTGAATCATAAACACCATAACAGATTAAATAACTAACGAAATAATAAATAACATAAATATAATAATATAAATAATATAAAACTTCAAATTATAATTATTTATACCATATAAACCAAAACAATTTGACAACATGAAACCCTTCTCCATAAAACAACATTGAGGCAAAGAACACTTACAGTTTTGGTAATCTATTAATCACTTATTCATGAAAAGACAACCTTTGATTGATTTTTAAATTCTAATAATTTTAGTGAAAATAAACATAAATTTCATTATTGAGATTTATGTAGTCCACATAAATGTAACATGCGATGAATATTGATTATGTCTCACAGAAATAAAAATGAGATGAGAAACCCCTACATCATATCCTTTCTGGCTTCATACACATTCATACCTACTATATAATAAGTATAGATTTATTATATATACATTACCAGACCATAATATATAAATATTATTATGAATCATTCCCTTAAAATTTTCAATAATCATTTTATTAACAATTCCTCATTAAAATCATTAATACTATGTTTTCCAAGATTGTTTTAGTTTAACGGTTCTAGTCATTTAACATAGGTCATGATTCTTCATATAAAATGAATAAACATGTTATAATCATAATATTTATTAATTGTATAAACTTTTATAATCATACATAAAATATGGTGATGAAAATTAGTTAAATCAATTTGTGGACATGATAGTATGTACATACGCATAAGTAAGGTTTCAACATTTCAAGGGAATGAATAAAGGGAACAAATAATACATTGTTTCCAAATAATAATTATTTCATAAATATAATATATATTTATTAAATCCATCCTTATTATATAACATTTAATTATAAAAGGAAGTCCATGTCACAATGCTTCGTGGTGGTGGTGGTACACACATATACAAGAATGACATTATCATTTTCCAGTGGAAGAGATGGTAAGAATCTAAATGAAATGTTGTAATTATAGAATAATAATTATTTCATAATTATGATATATAAATTTTAAATACATCATAATTACTATCCATTAAATAAAATGTTAGAAGATGAAAAGCACCACTTCATGGATACTCTAGTTTGTATGTACGCACATGTGAGGGTTTCATTTCCAATTGGTATAGAAAGGATATGGAAATAGGTTATTCCTTGAATATAATAAAATTTTAATATTTTTTTTATAATTATTATATATATATATATATCATCATGCTTATAAAAGATTCAAAGGGGATGTAACATGAGATAAACATGGAAACACTCAATTAGGAGTTATACCTTTACTTTGGAAATACTTATTTGGCTTAGACGTTAAGCCTTAAATGGTTGGTATTTTGGTGATAAAATGGCTTCTCAGAAAGAGTTAGGGAATCTAGGAATGTAATTTGGAAGGTATATGTTGAGATAAATTGGTCAATGGGCATGAATATTTTAGGAGAGGATGTTACCTTTCAAATGTGAGGTGGGTGGGAAACTGGAAATTACATGAATATTATCATTAAAAATATGTCTAATTCATGTAAAATAGACCCAAACATTCTTATAGTATAAGATATTGAGTATAAGGAAAATATATAATAAAAACAAATTTTATTTTTTTAATATTTATTATTAAGATTTTTTTTAGTTTAACACCCTTGTTATCCCATTATAACTTTAGTAGATGTAACAACTTCATAGATCATTAAATGATAGAAATTTACATCCCTTGTTGAAAGTTACTAACAAATGGAAAATGGAAGAAATTTTCAGCCTTTTCCCATTCTACTTGTATTCTTTCAATATTTTTTTGTTTTTTTATCTCATTTAATAAAATTATATTTAACATAAAATATTATTGAATACATATTTGTGAATATTAAGCATACTTGACTTCAATGACATCAAGATTAAAATGTATTTCTAATATAATCTCTTTTAAAAAAATTATACTTTATTATTAACCATAAAAATTTGGTGAAATATATATAATTAAATAAAAAAACATGATAAAATAGTTTTTATTTTTATAAAATATAATTGTATATCTTATGTTATTTTATACTTCATATCTATGAGCAGTTAGGGTGGTTCCAGAGTGGTGAACCCTATAATCTTGCATCCAAAAGACCAAGGTTCAAATCCTGTAAATCCACTTCAAGGATTTATAATGATGGTATATAAATAGGTCCTAACATTGTGGGTGGTGAGGTAAATATGATCTGGTCAGGTAGTGATAAGGGAAAGATGTTGGTAGGTTGTGATACAATAATGATACATAAAACTTTTCCATGGGACTATAGGCTATGTAATGGGTCTCTATCTACCTAGATAGTGAGAGGTGTTTTCTTTCATAATAAAAAGAGGCTTCCTCTATAACTTTATAAAAAAATACATCATATTTATGTTTTTTACATTTTTATAACATACATGAGTAACTAACTATAAATAATGCAATAAATTTTATACAATCTACAATATTCCATCTATTCATGTTATATTCATTATATTTGATGATATAATTTAATGTATAATTTAATTAAACCATTAATTTTACAAATAAAGAAATATTGTTTTACCAATAAAATAAAATACATATATAAAATGATCATGTTCGTTATTTTATAGTTTATTTAGTGGTGATAAACTGACCTAGACATAATGTAAAATTCCCATTTCAACTATACTTAGCATGAGTTATGGTGTCCTCCATTTTCTTTGGCATCAATTTTTTTCAAAAATATTAACATAGATATTTAAATATCTCTTCTGATTTTTATATATATCCTTCATAATGGAAAATTTACATACCACTGAGGGCGATTAAGGTTTAGGGCCATATTAATTAAATCATGTACATACATACACAATCATAATAAAGGTGGTAATGAATATTCACACATTATTATGTATACTGTAATAATAAATATTATTAAATAAATAATAGAATAAATAATTAAAATATATATATTAAATACATTATTTGGTAAGGCTCGTGATCATTGGGAACAAATAATGAAAATCACATTTAAAATCCCTATCATTAAATTTTAAATGATTAATTTTAAAATAAAATAAGTAAAAAATATTTCGTTAATTTTATCTAGTATTCAATTTATTTAACAGTCCATAATTCATATATCATATCATAATCAATTATTATTAAGACAAATAAATAAATATTATTCACTATAAAATAAATATTAAGATAAAAAGTACTCCTTTTGGTTTCCTAGTGTATATATATTACATAGTATAAAATCTATTATACAGTAAATTTAATGATCAATAGAAATGTAATTACATATGGGGAATCATGTTATATCTTTTATATATGAAAATTTTCAATTC
Source organism: Viscum album (assembly GCA_963277665.1). Lineage (NCBI taxonomy): Eukaryota > Viridiplantae > Streptophyta > Magnoliopsida > Santalales > Viscaceae > Viscum > Viscum album. The sequence continues at coordinate 94,910,218 of OY728125.1, forward strand.
TTACGTACTAAATGACATGTAACACCCACACAAAATGCAATTACATATGTGATCTATAACTTTGCATGATCAAACCATGTAGAATATATGGCATATTAAACCAAATAGTGTTCTATTAATATACATGGAATGTATAACTAGAAGTCCATATGATTAATATATTATTTTAACATCCTTTACATTCTAAATTTTTCACTAGTGGTCCATATATGACTTGTTTGTGACAAAATGTATTGTCCCACATGAAATTCCTTATGGTAAAATTTATATACCATGTGTGGTGTGAAAAATGTAACATGGAGTTTTCTCTATCATTATAATTTGTGAAGTCGTGTCATATAGATAGTGAAAATATCTTCTATGGATGGATACAAAGATAATTATTCAAATATTTATAGATATTTCACAGAAAAAAGAAGTTTGATTAACACACTATCTCAACCATTAGACACATATAAGAACACAAAACATGAATACTCAGAAAGAAATGAAAAATAATTAGTCAAATAATATTAAATTTTTATTTAATTGGATGAAGTTACTCTAACATCACTAGATGGTTTTGAGGATGAAATGAATGTTTCGGGTGGATACCAATTTTTTTCGTTAATTTCAAGAGATAACAACCAAATAACTAGAAAAATAATCCCAAAAATTATATAGAAAGGATAAATAAAATACATTTTGAAAATAATATAAATGGAACTAATTTAACTCTTGAATTATTTTAGATGAATTAAATTTTTTAACCACACCATCTCATGTTGTTATATTGAAATCATTTATTGAGGATCTCACCTAACCCATCCACATATGAAAAAAAACTATGAATGACATTGTTCTTAACTAAGGTGTTAGCATGAGATGAAAAATACCATTATGTCGTTCATTAATGGAAAAAACATGAATATTTTACAATCTCTCTACTGGTTTTTGTGCGAAGTAGAATGATGGAATTACCTCTAGAGTTAATGTAAAATATTAGAAAATATATAAGAACATATCCATTGGAAATGAAATATGTTAGAATAAATACTTATGTTAAAATATGATAATATCATTGTGAACTTTATCCTTTAACATTATTAATACATTCATGCAAAATTTAAAATAATAAAAATATATTTTTATTATTTTACATGGTGGGTGACTTATCTAATATTAATTTTTAATAAATTATTTAATTTTCGTTAAAATGGTATTATATAATTTATAATGGATCATTCTACTCAATTAACATTCTTGTATGTAATTTATCGAACCATGTATAAAATATATTTGATCAATAAAATTATATAAATATTATTTTTACCAATTTTGTCAATAAAAATTTACATTAATATATATTAATATATTAAAATACCATGAAAAATATTTATTTTTAACTATTCATCATAATTGTGAATAAACATATATTAATAATAATTATACATGTGAATAAATAATCAAGAGATTCAACTACTATAGTTTAAACATGAATATCTCATGATTGAATTTTATGATAAACTTATATTGAATAAACCTTATTTCACTAATAAAGAATAATGTTTTTCTTAAAACTAAATTTAATAAAATTTCATGTGTATGTGGATACAGTTAGTGTATGAAATTATTGGCCACGTTCTTTATAGAAACATGTAAAACATACCTAATTCCCTAGATTCACACATTAAAACATTTCAAGGAACCGATGGAGATAAAATTTATTATATGAACACTAACATACATCCTAAAATGCTTAGTTAAATATAATCTAATTTGTAGTCGATATATCACCACCCATGATGTATATATATGACATCATTCTATATAATTGAGTTACTATTATTTAATATTTTAGAAATATGATTTTCTTATAAAATACCATAGATAAATATTTTTTTTCAGAAATATCCTTTTAAATAAATGACCCAAATATACCTTCTTCACATAACCTAGAAGAAAAAAACACATTTTTAAACCAAAAAATTTATTTCATATACATTATGATATATCCAAGACATAAATCATCACCAGGAGAATATTTCATTGTAGTTTTAATCCATTCATAAAATTATGTGATTCATGTTACACATTAATAATTTTCTCAACTCTAAGAACCAATACACATGATCATAGAGAGAAATTTCCAATGATACATAATGTATTTGGTATTTTCTATGGGTAGGTATGTTCTCATGATATCACTTTCAAGATATATCCTTGTGTGTTCCTCTTGACGAAATGTATCAATGGATATGATCCCCAATCACAGCATAATTATATATCCTCTTTGTCCAATGAGATTGAAAAATTAAAATATTTGGATATATTTATTAAATAATATCATCCTTATATATCTAGGTTTTCATTATAGTAGGCAACATATATAAAACATTCGTGATTAAAATGTTATAGATAAATTATTTTAACAATTTTCTATAGAATAAAAAACACAATATTGTATGAATAAAAAGGATCTAGTTATAATGAACTGTTAATTTATTGTCAAATTTTAACTAGGGAAAATTAAATTTATAGTCATAATGGAGGATATATACAGAAAATTATTACTCTGGATAAGATTAAAACTATAGTAAAATCTCAAGGTTATATTTTATTACATGGATAGAGGTATGTGATATTTTACGGGTTATCGGGTGAGAATTAGACTATATAAGGGGTGGCCCTATAGATGAAATTCTATAATTGGTGGCTCTTTACACCATGTTAGGGGAAATACATTCCACGAATATGGGTGATTGATGGATCATGTCATGGATATGGAGGAAATACGACATGGAGTTTTTGGGTCACTTGGTTTCCGTTGAATTATGTGGTGTGTAAGATTTTTTGTTAGATTTCTGGTTAAGGAGTCATGAGGATGCTTGTCACACGTTGGCCAAAAGCACCCTACATGATGAGGAATACAATGTGGTGTTATGACACCATGATGAGTTCCAAACAGGGAGGGTCAGGTCATTGGTTTATCATATTGGGGCCATACCATGACGAGTGTATTGAATAGGATTGTCACACTGTGAGGGTGAGGCTCCATGTTGTGAAAGAAGGGCCTTCATTTTTTAATAGATAAAGGAGTTTTGCTTCGCCATAACCCCTAGGGCCATGTTGTGGAGGTTCACCTTGGGAGGGAATGATTTCATGGTCGATATACATCACTATGTGACAAGTCTCAAACCAAATTTTTAAAAAATCATACATATTATTTTTAGGTTACCCTCTAGTGTTATTTAGGTTAAATAGGGGTTGGGTTGAGATATTTTGGAAGGTGTATCTCTCTTTATCCTTCCCTTTTATCCCCTTTCATGTGGTGATATATATATATATATTAGGGAGTATTGAATGTGGGTTTATCTTACCCATAGTTTTTTATTCTTTCCATTATTATTCCTCGCTTCTATATTTTTTTTCTTGGAACTAGTTTTGAATAGATTAAAACATGGTGGAATATATACTAGATGATGGGGACTTTTTTATTTATTTTATAATGGATGTTTTGAGAGGATAAACACATTATTTTCTACATTATTTTCTTCAAGTTGACTTTATTTATTTATTTTATATTATAATACCTCTTAGGTTTGATTAGAATAATTTATCACAAAACATTATAATTAATTACATGCTTATTATGGATTAACATATGATTTGGCGAGTTGGTACGAACAAGGATGATGAATGGGAAAAAATTTCCAAGGATGGTCAGAGCATTTTGAGGATGGAAACTCTATTTTTTAGGTAATTAGTCCCTCTTATAAAAACCCATATTGATTATTATCTATAAGTATGAATGCATAAATCTTTCTTTTTAATCAGGTAAAAGGTATTTTTTAATATTTTCTGAAAAAAAAATTAAAATGACATAGGTTAATTTTTTTTTAAAACAAATATGCCATAATGGTAGCACCGGCGATGCCACCTTCTATCCCCCACGCCAACTTTGGCCCGAATTGATGTAATTTCAAATGTGGTTGGGGGATGTTGTCTTTCCCCTCTGGGTAAGGTGAAAGTTAGCACCGCTGATACCGCCTTTGGCCTCACGCATAGGCGAAAGGCGGCATCGGTGATGTGGCATTTCCCTCGACTCCCAATAAAAGGGCATCCCCCCATTCTCCTCACCTAATATTTCCCTGATATCTCCTAAATCAAAAATTTCTATCTCTAAAAAACGTTTTCCATATAGTGGAGTCGGTGGTCTAAAAGAGTTGGGTTTTTATGTGGCATCATTTAGAGGTATTTTTTTATTTAATTTAATGTTCTTTATTTATTTAATTGAATTCTTTTTAGTTTTAAATATTCCATTTTTAAGTAGTTTAGTTAGTTCTAATTATTTTTTTTATTTGGTTGTGTAATTTTTTATATATAATTTTTAATTATTATTATTATTAGTAAGGATTAAGTATAGATTAAGTATAGTTTAACTTAAGAATATGTATTGTGAAATTTTGGTAGCATAATGATTATATGGTTATCTAAGTAATCAAATCCTTGTCTAGATACAAACAAGTGGATCTGGCTCTGGAACAAATGTACCTAGGAGTGAAAACTTTGACAAGGAGTTTCAGGCTTGACCCGGGGTATCCTTGTACACGGTAATGTGGCTTACTGCACCCCTGGTTTGAAACTCCCAAGGGATATGCTTAAGATGATTCATATTTTCTTTGTAAACTACTATAATATATGTGAAAAGAAAAACCAAATAAGTATATTTGTCAATGATAAAATGATAATTATGATGTTATTGACTGAAATAAGGACAAAATCATTAACAAATAAAAGTTATTATTAGTAATTAAAGATGTTTTGTATTAAGTAGTTTAATTAGTTATATATAGTTTAGAAATAATATTATTATTTGTAACGATTAATTATATATTAATTAAGGATAACTTAGGATTATAAATGAATAAATAGGATTAGTCAATTATAATTAACAAAAAATATAATATTATTAATGATTAAAGAATAAATAATTAAAGAATACCTTAATAAGGATTAACTAGTTAATAATGAAAGATGGATTAGTTAAACACTGTACTAATAAAATCAGTTGATAAAATGAAAATTATGATTATTTAAAATGAAATAGAGAAGAATTTTTTTTAAAATGTTAGTATCATAAATATTATATAGTTTATAAATAATAGTTATTATTATAAATGATTAATTATAGAATAATTAATAAATAGCATATCATTAAAACGTAAATCCATATAACAATTAGCATATTTTAGGGTATAAAAAGGCATCCTAAAATTTCCTTCTAATAAATATTATGTGGTCAAAAATAATTGTTAATTTATTTTACACTATCATAATTTTGATGAAAGAAACATTTTTGACGTAGAGAGTCATGTTTGTCAATGTGTACTGCAATGGGGAGGTAATTTAAACTGATCAAGGAGCTTCTTACTATACACAACCAATAACGGTGGTTAGTATAACTGATTGTTTAACCATAAGGGCCCTTCAATAGAGAAGTTTTGGTTCCTTAAATCTTGGACCCGATAATAAGATCTAGTCTATGAGCTATAGAAATGTTCAATTCTTGGAAACACGGAGGAATCTAGCATGTACATTGGTTGCTGATGTGTAGTGGGTCCAACCAATTAATTTATTTTCTCAATGGTTAGATGGTTCCATGATAGAGTTATATGTTGATGTTTTTACTATAAAACAAAAATTTCTTCTTATAGGAAGATGTATACTTACAAGAGTGGTTGAAGATAGTCTGCCCCATGAAATTGATCTTATTCCAAATGATGCAGAAGAGGACAACCTAGATGATCTCCTGGATACACATGTCTATCTGACTTCTGATAAAGAGTTTCGTAATGATGGATTAGATATTGAAAACAGTTCTGATTAGGAGGGACTAGTGGAATTTAGGTAGGAGGTTTTGAGAAATGCATTAGTTGTACATCAACCTCGACCTACAATAAATCATCCACCAATCCTTTCATCTTGTTCAGAAGCAATGACACATGTGCCCGAATTTGACAATAATGTTCTCACACCAGCAAATGAGTTCCCCAATGTAGTACCATATAGTATTAGTGATTTGGACAAAAAATTATATTTTGGAAGGAATTTTCCATGTAATGGTGCATTAAAAATCACGTTAAATATATTTCACATTGAGAGGCACTTTAGCTATATAGTTCGTGAATCATGGAATAATAAATCTGTAATACGATGTGAGAAGTATGGGGATGATTGTAGATTTCACTTGAGGGTGATTCCGAGCATTTGATTTGGAGGTTGGATAATCATAAGGATTGAGGCAGCTCATTCTTGTGTTCATCCAAACATCACACAAGATCATACCTCATTGGATGCATAATTATTGTCATCTACTGTTGTTGAGATGAATAGGAAATTTCAAGATTTTTTGATAGCCCTTATGAAAGAGAAGATACAACAGACATTCAATTATAAGATTTTCAATAATAAGGCCTTTATGGAGAAATAGAAGGAAATTGGGAATGTAAATTGTGATTGGGGTGACTCATGTCAGGTATTTGCGCAATTTCTATCCATACTGAGGCATCATAACCATGTTGTCTTCCATCTTGATACAAATGAACAAGTGCTTCACGATAACCGACTCAATCCATATCATGTTCAATTTCATCAGTTTTTATGTGGATTCCTCCCCTGTATCTCCACATTTCATTTTAGCAAACAGTTCATTTAGATTGAGGGAACATTTCTATATGGAAAATACAAGGGCGTATTGTTGATTGCGGTAACCCAAGATGGAATCAATTCACCACTTCATCTTGCCTTTTCCATTATATAGAATGAAAACTATGAATCATGGTGTTGGTTTCTGGCATGTATCAGAAACCAATTCACCAACATTTGGGGTGTTTGTTTGATATGAGATTTCCATCGGGCAATTAATGAGGTTATCAATGCAGATCCTAACACATAGAGATACCCAAATTTACATCATCAATTCTACATTAGAAACATTTATTTCAATTTTCATAAAATATTCCACAACGAACTGATGAAGAAAGTAGTCACGAGGCTTGGTACGCATTGTATTTGTTATTTTTTACAATTTAAACATAAATATAAAATAAAATTATGTGAAATGTCATCTAGTATGTGTAGCATATGAGAGTGATAAATGTCGGTTTGAAGAACATCTTGAAAAAATCATCTAGGATAATCAATAAGTTTTTGATTATATGATGAGGATTCCAAAAGAAAAAAGGACATTTTCATATGATGGGGGGAAGAGGTATGGACACATGACCATAAACATTGTGTAGTGCATCAATGGTGTGTTAAAAGGGATTAGAAATATTCCTATTACCACCCTAGTTTAGGATACATTATATCGATGTGTGGAGTACTTTTTTGATAGAAAAAAATTGGCATCAGATAGAATATAGAAGGGGCTAAGGTATCGAAGAAACATTCAATGAGAGATTGAAAAGAATATTGAAGAATCTTCACGTTATCATCTTTTCCTTTTTCGATGAGAAGACTCTTTATTTAAAGTTAATGATCATTTATAACCCATCACAAATCACATCATTGAAAAAATGGAGGTATTACTGGAAACGAGGCAATGCTAATGTGGAAACATTTTGGCCTTACAGTTTCCATGCACACACGCTATCGCAACATGTGCCTCTGTGAACATATCATGGGAAGAATATATTGAATTAGTGAACTAAATGTACACCATTCATAACTTTTATAATTTACCATGGATGCCTATTGGGGAGTTTTGTAATTTCCCAATGCCCAAAGTCCAGCAGATAGTGATACCAGACATCAATCGGTTGCATCCACTTGGGAGACCAAAGGCCAGTAGGATGCGTAATTAGATGGAATGACCACAAGAACAATGTTAAAGTTTGAGATGAACCATATGTCATAAATAAGGTCATAATGGGAAATGATGCCCTACCATTGTTTGGTAGAGTTCACACTCTCATCCACAATGACGTATTGTCTTAATTGTAAAATTCTCAAATTGTAAATTAAATGTTGTTATCACTTCTTTTTTCCTTAGTTTTCTAAACCCTAAAACCCAAAAGTAGAACACTTAACCCAAAAACATATTTCCTAAACATTAATATCAAACTTCTATACCTAAAACCCTAAATCCAAAACCCTAACCCAAAATTCTTAAACCTAAATCCTAAAACCTTAAAAAACTGAAAACCTACACCAAATAGAATTCAGAACCTTCATTTTATCATTCTAAGAAAAATGTTATTCATAGCTTAAAAATAGTGTTATCATAGAAACAAGATTGTTCTTTCCATGTCCTATAACATTCCATTGCTCCGGGGGAGAATCAATGAATTGTTTATCATATTCAACAATAAAATGATTTCTTTGGGTTCAAAAAATTGAGTAAAACAATAAAAAAAGTGTGAAAAAAAAATGATCATAGTGGGAGAGAACATAATCATGGAAAATAATTCATTGGATGTCTAAATCAGGAAAATCTTATTCAATTAAACATTTACTTTATCCTTGGTCATTTATAATTGTTATCAAAACAAGATGATTGTATCCTATACTTAGAATTATTCCCAGGGTTGTCATAAATGTTAGCACATCCTAGAATCCTATGGTTAACTAAACCTTGATCATATAAAAACTATAGCAATAATTGATTTTTGTAAAAATATATAAATTCTATGTATAATAATGTTCATTAAATAATAGAATTATCTATACCATAATCAAACTAGTCTACTGACTTTTGAAACCTAGACACGTAAACAACTAGTTTATAAACGATCTTCATAGTCTAAAAAACATTTCACATCTACCATCGTTCTTAGACATATAGGACTTCAAAACATCGGAAAGAAAATATAATAAAGGGTTAAATACGATTCTCAGAATGGGTATATAAGGGATTTATAATTTTTTAATTTTCTCAAAATTAGGCACATATTTAGAGTCATCTTCCCAAAATAATGTGTTTTAAAAGCGTTTAAAATTTTTAATCAATCAGATTTCATGGCCATTGGTTCCATTGAAAATATGCTCTCAAATCCATTAAAAATGGTATTACCATACATACCTTATACAGTACATTATTCTTAAAAAGATAATTTCATTAATAAAACTCTTTCACAACATATTTCATGGATCAAAATACACATTAATAGAAATCATTCCACTTCAAAAGTATCAATAGCACATTCTTTACATTTGTGTCTTGAATTATTCTAAGATATATTACCTTCAATCATGTATCAATTTTTTTAACTTCCATAATTATCATACGTGGGTAAATTCTTAAATGTTGTTTTTACTCTTATCTATTTTTTTATCTTCTTTCCTCTTGTTATATTTATTTCATTCAAACCCAAAAGACTTGTAGAATTATATTTATTTTGTTAAAACTAACTTCATAAAAAATGTGAATAAACATGGAATGTATTTCATTGTACAAGTCATAAAATTATGTTGGCCATAATGTTATATTTACATTTTACACTTACAACTAATTTCAGTTTTTTATTGGCAGATGGATGATACCATACTACTCACTTAGCAGTGTACCCATATTTCCTAGGTCATATTAGAGGGTGGTGTAGAACGATCAATCAGGGTGTGTTGAGCGCTCTATTTTCATCACAGGGATCCTCCACATGCCATTAGACCATACTTTCGTCATGATGGATTCTATGGCCTTGTCGTATCCAATTTTACATTTGTAGACCATCACCTACTTGATGCCCTCGTTGAGAGGTGGATGCCAGAATCACACACATTCTACCTCCTGAGGGAGAGATGACCATCACCCTCTAGGATGTGGGAGTGCTTCTTAGTCTTCCTAACCAATGGAGACCTATTATTGGACTCACTTGTGCATCTTGGCCAGAACTTGCTTATAAATTGTTAAGCAATGACATTTTGTCCCACCATAGGGACATAGATGACGCATCCATATCTCTACCTCGGTTAGAGGTGTAGATTCCACATTTACCTGATGATGCTAATGAGCAGCCTATCAGGCATTATGCCTCTTCATATATATTAAATCTCATCGGTAGGTCCACGTGTACTGATCAATCGGGGATTCATGTACACATGATGTATCTACCCTACTAGAGGACTTTGATTGGGTTGATATGTACAGTTAGTGATCAGCCTTCATGGAATATACATACAGAACATTACGTAGGCTATCCTATTGGGACCGCATAGGTTTTGGGGGATGCGACATCATTATTTAAATGTGGGCATGGGAGTGCATCCCCACATTCTGCCCCGAGCCTGCTAGTCCTCCGATCGAGATGAAGGTGCTACAGGACGCTCCATGTGGACAATGGTATTATCAGTCATTTCAATTTGTTTCTAATGCTACTAGGACTTATTGGCTTTAATTTCTCATTATTTGTCACTATCGATGATGTATTTTATAGGTGGTGTCTATGAAACAATTTCAACGTGGTTCTGAGACACCATTTGGGTGTATATCCACTCAAGATGGATGGTCTAGTACCTAATCAGGAATGTATATACAATCTATCATTGTCTAAAAATTTAATAATAGCATCAATTTTGGTTTTTAGTTAGGAGCTTTTTTAACAAAGTCACATGTCATTTCCGATTTCATGGCTTCCATACTAGAGTATTATGGACCAGTTTACAGCATACTACACTGTTGGGTTTGAGGATGCTATGGCTATAGTGCCCCTCGTTCAATTCCATATTGTTAAGTGGAAGAAGCCTGACAGATCCATGCACCATTTTTTTGTGTACAACCGATTCCATTATTGTCGAGAAAGATAGAGGAGCTTCTTGGGATGAAGCTGACCGGAAGACAGGATGAGGAATGGACTCGAGTACATGCCCGCTTTATCGATTGCTGGCACAAACATGCAGAGTTTCATTTTCAGGGTGTACCTATAAATCGATTATTTCTTTCAGAGAGTGTTGAGTTTGATCCATGGTATAGACTAATGTATATATTGTATCTTACCCGACATTGTAGAGAGATGCAGAGGACGTAAGGTAAATAAATTTCCATTATAATGTTTACTGAACTACTTTCTAATTCAATTTGAATCTCTTTATACGGAATTCACATAGAATAGATTGTTCGCATGAAAAATGAAGAGGAGGATGGGGTCTTTATCCGGGAAGTCATCCATGTAGTAGCGTTGTAGGTGAGGGAATCTTTTCATGTTCCTTCCAAGAACATCTTCGAGCATCCGTCTAGGAGAGAGGAGGTTCCTTCTCCATAAGAACATCCTACAGTAGATGCTAGTGATGAGGAGCTATGACCACGACAACGTAGAAAGCGTCGTGCGGCACATGAGGCCTCACCAATTCCACAATAAGTGGTCGGCCCTCTAGTAGTCTTGGATCAGCCGATTCAGGATGTGCCACAGGTGGCATGGGATCTATCTTTCCTGATAGGATATCTGTAGTTCTATCCATCTTGGGTTCCAAATCCATTGCATCCTTGGGGTCCAGATCTATCATAGCCTAGGGTTCTAGATCAATCGTATCCTTGGGGTCTAGATACATCACAATATTGGGGTATAGCTCCATCGTAGGCTTGGTTCCCCACTACGATGATAGAAGTTCCTTCTACCACCCTTGTGGGAGAAGGATCTGGAGGGTAGTACGGGATGAATTTGACAGCTCCTCCCACTAACACATAGATAGAGGATGCAATAGTTGATGTTCAAGTTCCCAAGGATCAGCCCTCTCTAGGTCATCAGACTCCACTGCACACTCGACGTAGACATCCTATTCATAGACCACCATGTGGGACAGAATCTCCTCACCATAGACATAGACATTGATTATACATGTACACTTATATGTTTTATATCTACTGAAATGAAAATACTATTATTGTTATTATCCATTCTTATATGTTTATCTAGTATTTTAGTTTTCATTTATATTTTCGGCATAGTTTATATTTGACATCTTTCAAAGTAAACTATTTGAAACATAGGAATAATTATTTAAAATCAAGTAAATAACGTTAAAATAATATAAAATATATAGTTTAAAAACAATTTAAATAAAATTTAAAATATAGTCTAATCATCTAGAACGTTGTTGAAAATAAACAGTTTCATAATGTCACGACTCGTCCCCCAGGGCTCGTACTGTGACTACCCCAAGCCCTCCTTCCATAGGCCAGGGGTCGGTGACTAGAATTGGAATGGATTATCCCAAAAAATTGAAGTCATTGCCTCAAAATCTGTACACATACAGTCAATGAACAATGTGCACAAGTATAACACAATAGAATAAGAAAGCTACAACCACAAGAAAAAACCTCGACTAAGTGTAAAAGTAAGTACTAAAAGTAAAAAGGGGCCAAAATACAAGCCCAACTAAAATGTAAGTACAGGTAAAAGGAAAAAATCCCATGAGATTTCCCGCCAAGTATCCTACCTAAAGGTTAGGTATAGCGTGTCATAGCGGCTCTCCACATCAACCGATCACCTCTGTACATCATCAATTCTTGGCTCCTAGATTCTCAGTTAAATCTGCTTGTCATCTTCATAAGACAGAACAAGGTGTAAGCGAAGCCTATGCAAGGGTGAGAATAACAATACTCAGAAAAGGAATAACCATGAATCCTGATCTCAAACACAAAGAACAAATGAAAATCCATCTCACACTAGGTATATAACTTAAGTACAGAAATACAGATGATTAGCCGTAAAGCTAGATAATATTATTCTATTAACAGGCTCTACTTCTGACCTACATAGGATCGAAATATGCTGACCCACACGGGATTTCTAGGCACTGACCCACACAGGATCACTGAGTGCTAACCCACACAGGATTGATAGGCGCTGAACCACCCAAGATAGCAGAGAACTGACCCACATAGGATCGATAGGTACAGACCCAAATAGTATTTCTATGTTCTGACCCATAGAGGATCGTTGAGCGTTGACCTAGGGAGGATCTCTGAGTGATGACCCATGGAGGATCACTAAACCTTCTTCACGTCACAGCCTGCCACTAGATTCCCGTACTTGGCATACTTGATTCTGGGAGGACACACTCCTTAATCCATCATTTTTACCTCAACCACCAAAATGTTATAAGAATAAGTATCCCGATGAACCACCTTGTCATAAGGGTTCCAAAAAAATAGACATCGCGTCAATCAGACAAATATTCTGTTAGTTATAGGCATTTTAGTGCCAGGGAGCTAGTTGGATTTGAGTCTGATCCAACCCAGTCATACTCCAACATTCTCCCAAAACCCAATTTCAGTATCTCAATGTTCTGCCTTGTCATAAGGTTTCCATCGCCATAGACCGTTCATAAAACGGACATCAGGTTTAAGAGTTATGACTATTTATGAAAAACTGGGCCGTAAAAGGCTCTGAGTTCGGCCCGACCTGACCAGGCCCTAGGGGCTAGGCTTGGCCCAGTTTGGTTTATCATGGACTATTATAGACTATTGGGCTGCAATCTTGGCCTGGTCCAGCCTCCTAGGCCGTGGGATCGGCCCAGTTCGGCTGGGCACGGTCCAGCCTGCTGGGCGGTGAGCTCGGCCTGCTGGTCGCGGGTTCGGCCTGTCCCACCCGGTTATGCGCGGCCCGCCGGGCCACGGAACCGCCCTACCCTCTGTCTGGGTGTGGTTCTGCTCGCCACTCAAATGGACAAGTTTTTCAGGCTTCATCAATCAACAACGTCGGTTGGTGCCAATCCACCTTGCCGGTCCACTGGATCGGTCACTTGCGGAACCCATGGACCGTAGGTCCACCCTCCACCACAACATGAAGTTGCCACCCCCTTTTATGGCATGATACCCTACTCCAATGTGGCTTCCACTGGTCGGCCACCCCCTTTTTCATCCATAGCACCTTCGGGTTCCACCTCCTTCTCACGGCTGACGGTTGTCGGCCGCTGTCGTGCCGTCGATGCGTCCACGGGCCACCTGTGAAGCTCCTATCATCCAATTGTTTTCTTCCCTGTGCGTAAGGTCCTCTTTGAATGGTACCTAAAATACGAGGCCCTCAGTTTCATCTTTCCGCCATATTCTCTAGTCACCCATGAAGAACGCAACCAATGTCATGATCAGCGGAGGGTCCAGGCCTTGTTCATTCGGCTCCCGCCCTCTCCGTTAGCATTATAACATGGAAGCAATTTAATCATCAACAAGAGTAGAAGAATTATAAAAATCCATGAATAAAACCCCTACCTCAAACATGTTGGTAGATGGTGTAGATGAGAAAGATGGGTCCGCGTTCGTATCATGTTCATTGGCCTTCGTCGAACTCTGGATTGAATCCTCTAAGTCATCGAATCTCCGTTCTATGTTGGGGAAAGTAATTGTCAGCACTTCTTCAGAGGTTCCTCTCACGAGTGCATAAGACCCATGCCCACGCATTGTTTAAATAGATGAATAATGGTGTTTAACACACCGCACAATTAATGAGGTTCATTAATGAATTCAATTATTGAACCTATTAATCTCTTGATGGTGTGGTTACACAAGCAAGTGTAACTGTCCATTAAATGGTATCAAAACCCATCAGTTATGCCACCGTTAATAATCGGTTACAAAGAAAGAAATAAAATAACTCAATGAGTTATTTTATTATTATTTTTGTAAAGTCCAAAAATATTTTTTTTCGTCCGATCAAATCCGGTCGAAGTTAAGCTTCGCCTAAGCGAATCCTGGTGCTGCGAATTCAATGGTGCTCTTTGATTTTTAATCTGAGCACTAGTTTAAAAGACAGAAATTGTCTCCCACACATTTACTAAATGTAACTCAAAAAAAATTAAAATTCCATTCTGGGATCTCCAGGTCTCAAAGTCACATGCCGTCAATTTTCGCAGACTTGTAATAATCTCATATAATTTAAAAATATATATAGAAATTTCGAGTTTATGCATTTTCCCCACATTAGGGATTTTCATCCCCAAAATCCATGAAAAAATATAAGTAAACAAATGTGGGTACTGAGCACATATCTGAGCCCCCTGCTCCAATGTGCTCTCCTATGGGTTCCCATTCTACCATTGAACTCATACCAAATGGATCGACCGTCCACAAAGTCCCCACAAATATTGATACTCTAAATCCACTGAGAACTCTACGAACGTCATCCCATCATCAATGTCCATCTCTCCATAGCTGATAACGTGTGATGTATCATGCACATACCTCCTCAGTTGTGACATATGGAAATAATTATGCACCTAGTGCATCTGTGGGGGAAGATTTAGGTGGTATGCCACTTCGCCAACTCTCCTGAGGATCTGGAAAGGTCTGATTAACCTTAGAGATAGCTTTCCACCCTAGCCAAATTTATGTTATCCTCATCATGGTTAGACTCATAAGAAGACATGGTCTCCCTCCTAAAGCTCCAAGGGCCCCAATATCCTGTAGGCATAAGACTTCTTCTGGCTTTGTGCAGTCTTCATCCCCTCCTAGATGATTTTCACCATCTTAGTGGTAGCATTTACCATATCTGGACCCATAAATGCTGACTCCCCTGGGTCTGTCCAGCATAGAGGTGATCTTCACAGTCGCACGTACAGGGCCTCAAATGGTGCAATGTTGATGGTAGAGTGATAAGTGTTGTTTTATGTGAACTCCACCAGTGGAAATTATTCCTCCCAACTGCAGCCAAAATCAAGGATACAAGCACGAAGCATGTCCTCAAGCGTTTGTATGATCTGTTATGTTTGTCCATCTATTTGAGGATGAAAGGCGGTAATTAAGCGTAGCTAAGTCCCAAATTCCTCCTGAAATTCCATCCTCCACTGAGATGTAAAATTAGTGTCATGATCAGAAACGATCGTCAATGGAACTCCATGAATCCATATAATCTAATGTACGTAAAGGCATCTCAGTCCCTCTACTGATCCCTACTCATGGATGGGTAGTAAGTGGGATGACTTGGTGAGTCGTTCAACAATCTCTAAGATGGAATCTTTCCCCTACATGTACAATGTATCCCTGTCACGAATTCCATGGATATGCCATACCACTTCCACTTTAGCACCTAAAGTGGTTGAGTCACGCCTACTGTAACCTGGTGTTCATCCTTAACTTGATGACAAACGAGGCATCATGAAACAAACTTTTCCACTACTTTCTTCATCCCTGACCACCAGTGCTAATTCCAAAGGTCCTAGAACATCTTCTCCAAATAAAGATGTACTGCCAAAGTGGATGTATGGAACTCCTTCAACACCTCCTCTTGTAGAGCCACTGGTACCACGATGCATCCTCTAAAAATGATGATTTTCTACCCTCCTTCATAAAATCTATCAGGATATCATCTTGAAGATATCTAAGTATGTCGGACCTCACAGTCAATGTTCCCAAGTTGTGCCACCCTGAATTGTTGAAGGAGTGAGGGAGTAACTAGCAGTGAATGGAGGTAAGTTTCTCTATCACTATCCATGAAGGATAATTGCAACATGGTTAGCTACTATGTCACCTCACACAACAACTGTAAACCAGGCCTTTTACTGAGTGCGTCTACCACAACATTCCATATCCTAGGAGTGTATACTATCTTAGAGTCATAATCATGGAGGAACTCCAGCCATCGTCATTGTCTTGGGATCAGGTCCTTCTGTGAGAAGATATACTTGAGACTCTTGTGATTTGAGTAAATGGTAAAATGTTCACCGATTAATTGGTGCTGCCACATCTTCAAAGAAAATAACAATGATGCTAACTCCAGGTCAAGGGTAGTGTAATTCTGATAATGTTTCCTCGGCTTCTGTGAGTATTAGGAGATCAAAACTCGTTGTTCCATGATGACACATCCCAGTTCAGTCCCTGATGCGTTACAGTAGACTATATACCCAATTCCCTCTTATGGTAGTCTCAAGATGGGGGAACTCATCAATAACCACCTCAGCTTCTGGAAATTTTGCGGGTATCTCTATATCCACAAGAAAGGAAGTCCATTCTTTGTCAAAGCTAAAAAGGGTGCTGCTACTATGGAAAAGTCATGTATGAATCTCTGTTAGTACCCAGCCAATCCCAGGAAACTCTGTACCTTATTTACACTCTTGGGTGGATCCCAAGAAAGAAGTGCCTCTCTCATTATTGGATCCACTATAACTCTATCCTCTAAGATAACGTGTCCTAGAAAGTGGACCTCCCATATCCAGAACTACAACTTCGAGATCTTTTCTTAGAGTCAATTATCTCAAAGTGTATCCAAAACAATCAACATATGTGTCACGTATTCCTCCTCTGATGCCGATTATATCAAGATGTGTTCAATAAATACCACCACTAAGCGATTAAGGTAAGTCTGTAAGATCCTGTTCATGAGCCCCATGAACACTGTCAGAGCGTTGTTCTAGCCAAAGGCATCACCTAGAACTCGTATTGGCCATACCAGTATCTAATGGTTGTCTTATATATGTCATCATCCGGTACCCTAAGTTGATGATAGTCTGACCTAAGTTCTATCTTAAAAAATCATTGTGATCCCTCCAGCCGGTCGAAGAGATCATCAATCCTCAGGAGGGGATACTTGTTCTTCACTGTCACCTGGTTCAGGCACTGATAGTCCATGTGAAGCCTCAAACATTCTTCTACCTTCGTTGTGAACACAATCGGGGCTTACCATGGAGAAATATTGTTTTTTATGAATCCCGTACCCTGGAAGTCCTCCAGTTATACCTGAAACTCACGAAGATCTGCAGAATCCATCTGATATGATGGTGTAGATATCAGTGTCGTTCTAGGGTATAGGTTGATGAAGAAGTCTACCACTCGATGAGGATGTCATCCGGAAACATCATCAGAGAAGACATCAGCATACTGGTCCACCACAATTGGATATCTCGAACTCCTCTAATCAACTGCTCTGAGGGTAAGGATAGCCAACTGATGAGTGATCTATTGTACCCTCCTCCGAGAAAGTCCATCCTACACTGAAAAGGTTCCCTTCTCGCCGATGAAGGAAAACCTGGTCCAATCCTCATGCTCACACAACAATTTTTTCCTAAAGCAGTCAATTTGAGCATGGAATGTGGATAACCAGTATATACCAAAGATGACATCGTAAGGAATCGATGCTGCTACTTGGAGATCCCAACAGAATATCTCACCTCCTAGAGTAAACTCACAATACCGGAACCAGTGTGTAATCATCAAATCCTCTCCTGTATGAGTCTTTAAACATAAGGATCGAATGAACAACTCCATCATAATCTCCGGGAACTAAATGAGAGCCCTGGAAATGAATGAGTGACTGGAAACTATGTATATACATAGTAGAGATAGGTTTGAGTAGGCATAGATTGTAACTCGAATCATCTATAGAGTGCCATGATCATAGGCCTCAGCTGCTTGATGCTGGGCTCGTCCCTGTCCACCTGCTCCCTAAGGCCAGGGTGGACCTCCTGGAGGTGGTGGCGGTAGAACCTAAAATCACCACCCACTACCAATTGTTCGGCTAGCTCCTCTTCTACATCCACTACCCAACGTACCTATACGCTTGAATCTTTGTCTCTACGTTGGTGGTCCCTCGACTATATGTTTATCATTAGTGTGGTGGGTCGGGAAATCGTGAGTCATATGATCATTCCCACCGCACGTGTAGCACAATCTACTCCACTCCTGAAACCCTATATCTTCTGACCTCCATACCCCAGACCCTACATCCTGGAGACACCCTACAGAATGCCTAGCCCACTTCTACCTCTGCATCATCTTCCAACTTCATGCTACAGATGACTCGGGTACCTGTCATCTGGTGGTGGCTCTCCCTATAAGTGACTTCTCAGCTAGAAATATATCCACCAACAATTCTCGCCCAAGAACTCTAGTCTGCATTGGGATATTGATAGATATCATCGACAGTCTGATCTCCCATTATAGACCCTTCTCAAAAGTCCAAGCCCTGAAGAAAGGGTCATGTACTAGGTTGGTGGAGTTGCAAGAGAGGTCGATGAATCTTTTTGAGTACTAGGATACTGTCATGTTTCCATAATGTATGTGTAGTAGCTTGTGAATATGCACGGTGTGTAGTGTCATGGGTAAAAACTCTGCACTAAAGAGGCCCTCGAGGTACAACTAGAAGAGTTTCGCCTCCTAGTGTGTATAGATCATCAGGATCCACCACCTCCCTATTGTTCCCTAAAAGAGGATAGCATCTAGGATCACCATAAGTTGTGCTTGTGTCTCAACCAAGATAAAAATTCATTCCAGAGCCTCCAACCAGTCCTTAGCCACCTGCGGGTCCGTCTCACCTTGATACCTCAAAGGCCCCTTTCTCTGGAACTATTGAAACATGCTCAGTCGGCATGCATGGTCTGCTGGTGGGGATGGTGGCAATTGTTTCCCTATGGATGGTGGTGCTGCTGGTACACCACCCAATGGTGTTATCACCATAAGAGGGTCATGCAATGATTCCTTATCACTCAGTGGACCATCGTCGTGATCTGTCTCTAGAATCCTAGCTAGCTATCTATGCGGAGACATCCTAAAAGAAATAGGTGTACTGTGGTCAATAATTTATACCTGTTGAGCTGACTGATAGAGATCAAAAAAGCAAAAACATTTTCAAAACACACGCAACTAGTGTTTTCATGTACCGAGTCTGAAATCCAAATTCGGGGTCCTAGTGTACGGATAAGCTGGATGTCGCACCAACACTGGACTCCCCAAACTGAAACCCAAAATCAAGACACTTAACACTATTGCACCACTGAAAACATAGACTCATAGTTCTTCTGGTAGAAATTATTGCGCTCTAATACCACTTTGTCAGGACCAGTCCCCTGAGGACCGTGTAGTGACTACCCAAGCCGGCATTCCATAGGCCAGGGGTTGGTGACTAGCATCGGAAGGGCATATCCCAGAAAAGGGATGACATTGCCTCAAAACATGTACACACATAGACAGGGCACACTACGCACAAGTATAACACAACAGAAGAAGAAAGGTACACCACAACTAAAAACCTAAACTAAGTGTCAGAGTAAGTAATAAAAGAAAAAAGGGTACAAAATATAAACCCAACAGAAATGGAAATTAAGTTAAAAAAGGAAAACAACTCTTCAGGTCGCCGGCTAAGGATCCTACCAAATGGGTAGGTACAGCTCGTCACTACGGCTCTCCACGTCAACTGGTCACCTCCGTACACCGTCAAATCCAAGCTCCCCGAGTCTCATTCAAATCTTTCTATCATCCTCACAAGACACAACAAGGTATGGGCGAAGCCCAAGAAAGGTTGATTATAACAATACCCAGTAGTGACCCCAATTCCCCCAAAGTTCTCTCAGAATTCGATAAGGGATTAACAAGAAATCATGATCTCAAACACAAATCAAAAAGAAAACGATAGCTCACAAAAGGTATATAACGTAAGTACATAAGTACAGATGATCAATCGTAAATAAATATCATCTTATTCTATCGAGAGGCTTTGTTTTGGACTCAAACATGTTCAATAGATTTTGACCCACACGGGATCGCTATGCGCTGAGCCACACAGGATCACTGAGCGCTGACCCGCAAAGGATCGAAAGTTGCTGGCCCACACAAGATCGCTGAGTGCTGACCCACACAAGATCAATAGGTATTGAACAACATAGGATTTATAAGTGCCAACCCATAAAGGATCGCTGAGAGGTGTCCCATGAAGGATCACTTATTGTTGACCCATGGAGGATCACTATACCTTCATCACGTCACAACCAACCACTGGATTCTCACACTTAGCATGCTTGATTCCAGGATGACCCTCTCCATAACCGTTGCTATTACCTCAACCACCATGAATTCATTCGAAGAAGTAACCTGATGAGACTCCATGTCATAATGGTTCCAACATAATAGATGGCGTGTCAATAAGATGCTTGGTTTGTTAGTTATAACCATTTTAGTATCGGTGGCCTAATTGGATTCATGCCCGATCCAACCCTGTTGTACTCTAACTTTCTCCCAAAACCTAAGTGGAGTATATAAAAAGTACTTCGTCATCATAAGGGTTCCAGTACCACAAAAAGTTCATCAAAAGGATGTCTAGTTTAGGAGTTACACCCAATTAAGTGAAATTGGGCCCAAAAAGTGTCTATGTCCCGCCTGACCCAACCCGGGACGAAGGGGCTGGGCTAAACCCAATTCGGATGGGCCAGGTCTGACCTACTATGTCGAAGGCTCAGACCACTAGTCCCAGGCTAGGCGTGCTGGGCCACATGTTCAACCCAGGAAACCCGGCTAGGTGCGGCCCACTATCAGGGCGCGAGTCTGCTCCCCTCCAGAATGGCCAAGCCATTCAAGCTTCATCAATCATCAGTGTCAGTTGGCCCCCCTCCACCAAGTCGTTCTGCTAGACTGGTCACCTGTGGAACCCACAAACCTCCTCTGCAATGTTCTTCCCATCTCCAATGCAGACAACGTTGTCCGACCTTCCCTTCATCCATCGCGACACCATCAGGCGCTGCCACCTTCTCACGACCGGCGGTTGCTAGCCACCGCCTCCTCTGATCGCCAGCGTCATCACGCCATCGATGCTTCCCCAGGCCACCGGTAAAGATTAGGTGGCCCGATTTCTTTAACTTTTGTGCCTACGGGCCTCTCGAGATGGAACCTACAATGTGTGTCCCCCGGTTTCACCTTTCCGTCATATTTTCCTATCTCCCATGAAGAATGAAACCAATACCAAGATCGGCGGAGGGTCGGGGCCTTGTTTTTTTGAACTGTTCCCTCCGCGTTAGCATTATAACATGGAAGAAAAATAATCAACAACAATAATATAATAATTATAAAACACCTTGAATAAAACCCCTACCTCGAACATGTTTTTAGATGGTGCGGATGAGGAATAAGGTTCCACATTCAAAGCGTGTTTGTTGGCGTTCATCGAACTCCGGATTGAATCTTCTAAGGCATCGAAGCACCATTCTTTGTGGGAGGAAGTAATTGTTGTCACTTCTTCAAAGGTTCCTCTTGTGAGTTCACAAGATCCATGCCCATGATTTGTCTAAATAGATGAAGAGAGAACTTTAACTCATCGCACAATTAATGAGGTTCATTAATGAATTAAATTAATGAACTCATTTGTATCTCAATGGTACGGTTACACAAAAAAGTGTAACCATCCATTAAATGGTATGACAACCCATTCGTCCCGCCACCGTCGCTCATCGGTTACAAAGAATGATATAAAATAACTCGTTGGGTTATTTTTTTTTGTAAAGTCAAAATATATCTTTTTCATATGACCCTTATAGTTCGAAGCTAAGCTTCACCTAAGTGAATCTTGGTGCTGCGAATTCAACTGTGCCCTAGGATTATTAATCCAAGAAACAGTTCAAATGATACTAATCTTCTCCCACACATTTTCTGAACGTACCTTAAAAGAGTTCAAAATTATATTTTGGGCTCTCCGGGACTCGGAATCTCTTCCCGTCAATTTTCGCAGACACTTAATAATACCATGTAATTTAAAACCATTATATGGAAATTCTGGGTCTTTACACATAAATAAAATAAATATATGATAACAAAAGGAATGTAAGAAAGGTTACTCCAAAGTGAGAGCGAAAAGAATGAATGTCGAGGAGGATCATAAGCCACCTACATGACTTTGAAAACCTATGAAATATAAACCACAAGACCCATATAAATAAAAATAAAAATTTCAACTACTTATTATTTGTTTAATCAATGTTTAAAATTTCATTCATATCGTTCTAACAGTATATATTATATAATCTAGCCAAGTCACTTACTTGAAACAGTTTTTAAGTTCCATGTAGGTGGATTAAGAAACTTATAAATTATTTTCCATCAACATTTTTTAAGAAATTATTGTTATTTTAAACTAATATTTATATGTTTAAACATTTTTTAAAATCTAATTCATATCAGTCTTATAGTTTATATTATATAAGCTAGCAAATTCATGTACTTGACAAATTTTTATGTTTCAAGTAGGTGGATGAGAAATCTTATAAATTATTTTTCATCTACATTTTTTATGAAATTAATTTTATTTTCTACTACTATTTATATGTTTAATAATGGATTAAAAGTTCATTCATATCGAACTTATAGTTTGTATTATATATGCTAGAAAATTTAAATACTTGAAACATTTTTAAATTTCATGTATGTGGATTATAAAAATTATGAATTATTTTTCATCCACATTTTTTTAGAAATTATTTTTATTTTCCACGACTTAATATATCTTTAATAGTTGTTTAAAATTTCATTCATATTGGTCTTATTGTTTATATTATATAGACTAGAAAAATCTCATTCTTGAAAAATTTTTAAGTTTCAATTAGGTGGAGTAGAAAGCTTATAAATTATTTTTCATCAATATTTTTTAAGAGATTATTTTTTCGACTACTTGATATATGTTTAATAATTGTTTAAATTTTTATTCATATCATTATTATAGTTTATATTATATAGGCTAGAAAAGGAATATATTTGAAATGTTTTTATATTTCAATTAGGTGGATTATAAAGCTTATAAATTAATTTTCATCAACTCTTCTTAAGAGATTCTTATTATTTTCAACTACTTATTATAGGTTTAACCAGTGTTTAAAATATTATTCATATCAGTCGTATAGTTTGTATTTTATAGGTTAGCAGAATCACGTACTTGAATAAAAGATAAATTATGTTGAAACATTTTGTTATATATATATAACTATAAAAAAATTATCATAAAACATTAAAATTCTAAATATATAGAAAATAATAATTAAAATAGAAAAAAATTATTGTTTTAGGGAAAAGGCGGCATCGCCGATGGTGCCTTTGGGTTTATTCTAAAAGGCGGCATCGGCGATGCCGCCTTTAAGGAATATTTTTTTAAAAACAATTATCCAATTTCATTTAAAAAAATTCATAAATTGTATAAAAAAACTCAGAAAAGTGGTGTGAACCAAGAGTGACCTAGGAAAATATATAGGATGAAAGTAAGCCTACAAACGTTGGATTAAGTTCTCTATTTAACTTTTGGTATTATGACCCACTGACTAAAATTCAAGGGGGAGAAAGAACCATTTATGATTTTGAGAGGAGTGTGATATTCAGCCTACCTAGAGTCTTTAGGAATGTGTTTAGGATTTTTTCTAGAGGTTACCTTCAGTATTGGACAATGTAGGTATGTTATGATATAATGGTGTCCTGGTTATGTAATATTGAGATGATGACCAAGCTTAATATAGATTTTCATATACCTTGGTAATATAAATATATATGAGAATGTATATTAGGGGTGCATGGTGAAACCCATTTCAGATGTATTTCTCACACCTAAAATGATAACCCTTGTGAGATAATGACCATATGTATTTTAAATAGGTATATGTATTTTTTTATGGTGGAATGAGATTGAGTATCCTGATATATATTAGAGATGGGTAGGTTATGTGGCTTAGGGATAGTATTTTATCCTTTATAGGTACTTTTTATTATTATTTATATTTGATTGTCTCAGAAGTATGAAATCTATATTTCATTTTCAATAGCATGGTCATGTTATTAATTATGTATACTCTATACATTTTATAAATGATTTTTTTAGTTATATTATTTTCGTTGATTGTTATAATATCAAGGTAATAGTCTCAACGATGTAAAATTTTTCCCATTCCATTTAGTTGGTAGCCTATATATTATAATGATGTAATCATGAGGAACTATGGAAGCTCCATCGAGTATAACGATGAATGGTATTAGGTCAAGGAGTCAAGAAGTAGTATTAGAGAATTTTTTCTGACATACTATTTATGATATGGTATACGTGAAATATGGGTATTTGAAATCCTATGACTGACCTTGTGCTGGTGATTCATGAAAACATATATATAGGAATTTCTAGGATATAAACATTTCTTTATTTCCATTCTAGGTTTTTATTGTTATGATTGAGATATTTATTTATGTATGAAATCTACATTTTAGTTTTTTATTTCACAGTTATATAAAGGCTCCAAGTAACATGCATCATACAGCATACATATGTTATGAAAGTACTAATATTGATGTCAAGCAATATAGTTCAACAAATATAGGTGGTTCAGTTGTTTAATATTTCAAAAAATACATTTAAATATTTTTTTAACTTAATATGTTGGGTTGGATTCTACATAACAGATAAATATAATTGTTCTTTGATAATAGGTCATATTGATATTACAGAGGTTTTTTCTCTAGTAATGGATATATAGTCCCCTTTTGAAAGGTATATATTGGGATACATACTGGGTTCGGTGTTAGTGGGGTGTGTCAAAGAGATATGGACTGATATAGGAATGAGATGGGAAATAATATTTAATACCCTTGATTTGGATGATTAAATACATTTGGAATTCATAGTTTTTTTATTATATGAAACACTCCGGGTTCTTATTTTATCAAGGTTGAGTTTTTTGGGAAATGTCAATTGATTTCAAGATATATTTTTATTAGGTATTCAACTTTATGGGATTGTGTAGAGTTATCCAAAAGATTCATATTAAGTTGGATTGAGAAAAGAGAGATGTAGTCTAGTCTTTGAATAATGCTCATGTCATTGGTTGACATGTGGTTAGGGTTGACCTGATTGATATTACTCAATCATATTTGAAAGGAAGCATTATGAGTGCTTTGGGGATTGTGCATAGTAATGTGATTGAGACATTTTCACTTTATTAAGAACCTAAGAATCATTTTTGTGGGATGAGAATGGTTAGATAATGAGTTATATAACATGATCTAGATGTGTGAATGTGTATACATGTTGGGTTCAGATGACATCAAGAATGAATGTGGTCAAAAACATCTTTGTTGGTTCTTAGAGGTTCTTTTTACCTACAGAGATGATTTTTTTTTGAAATGAATTTTAAAGAAAAGAATTGTGGCATGCAGAAAAATATTATCTCTTTATATACAGTTCTCATTTGGTTTTTTGATTGTTGTGCAGGTCATGTGCGGGTTTATTTAGAATTATATTGATTCAAAAAAATCATGGGTAGTGTAGTGATGATAGAAATTTGTTCAAGTATTAAATACAAGAATTGTATTAAAGGAATATTAGTGAAGTTTGGTACATGATTTCACTTGGGGTGAGAATAGGTGTAATAGTCTAATAATTTAATATATATCTATATATATATCTATTAAAATATAATGTTCCCAATAACTTTCTTCCCATGAAGCACTAAAATAAATAAATCAAACAATGTTACATAAAATATAAAATATATTCATAAAATTTGTGTGTAAAATAGAGGAAATTTATTTTTGAAATATATTCAAAATTAAGAAAAATAGGAAATTGTTACTATGATGGAATTGAGGAAAAAACCATTATTTTATTTAAAATGAATAATAAGAGTGATTTTTTTCATTAAAATATAACCATTCTAAACAATTATTTTTTAGGTTACTTAACTTAAAAAAAATTATTGAAAAGGTATATGTTTTATATAAATAATATATATAATATAATAAAAAAAATCCTATTTTCATTTGATATGAAATAAGAATAATAATGGTTAATACATTGAAAAAAAAATTTCCTATAAAAAATAATTCTCATTATATTCTATATTTTTATATAAAACATAAAATAGTTTATTCAAGAATTTAAATTTTACAAAATTAACTTCATTTTTTTATTTAAAATGCCTATATTTATTTAGGATTATTTTTTAAGACTTTTCTAAAATAATTTATTTTTGGGTGAGTAATGAAAAATATATTGTAGACCACGACTGAAACTTTTATGAAATTATTTTAATTAATTATAAGTTTAAAAAATATTTCAACTGGTAAAATATGTATTTAATAAGTAAAACTACACTTTATAAAAATAATAAGTAGAATTTATAAAAGATGTGATTAATATTCTAAGGTAATATATAATTTTTTCCAATAAATATTTTTACCCTATTATTTACTTTAAACAATATTTTTGTAAAATTAGGTTTTGTATTTATTTTAAAGATACATATAATGTTTTTCTATTTTTTAGTAAAAATATTTAAATCATAAACAATATGTACATTGGTAATTTTATTCTACAAATAAATATTTTTTAAAAAAATATATTTTTTTTCTTAAAATGTGTTTTTAAGTGTTATAATGGATCGTGTTAAAATTAATTTTTTATACATTAGAATTTTATATTATAAAATTAATTTAATTTATTGAACTATTTGGTCTAAATTTACTAATAATTTCCATTTTATTTTTAGTTATCCAATATAAATTACATAGGTAAAAATTTGATACCATAGTAAAACTAAAGATGGTAAAAGTGAAATTTATAAGACTCAAGGATGTAAAAAATGTGTCAAATGTTTTATTGTGGGATAATTGACCGTATATCTTCCCCAACTAAATTATTTTTTATTTTTTATTCTTCTATAAATGTGAAATATTTGATCTCTTAATATTGAGTAAAAAAATTATAAAAATATCATTCTCATCAAATATATATAGGGCCCCTTGTAATGACCCATAGTTTTCAATTGAATCCATTTTTATAATAATTTCATATAATAACATGGAGTCACAACATAATGAACAAATAAGTATTGTGTGACCTTTAAACATAAGTTTTTCACTTGTGCATTTTTAATTTCGAAATATGGTCACCTACAATTATGATCGGTAAGTGACTTGGAGTCTGATAAAACAAAAATATTTTTTGATGAATAATAAAATACCCTTAAAAATAGCATCATACCATTATGAATAGTAATTAATAGAAAATCGGCCAAAAATTATAATATTCACCCATTAATGTACAAATATAATTTCTTCATCTTAAAAGTGGAAAAAACAATCATATTATAAGAATTGGTATTTTTGTATGTCAATCATATTTTATTTACAATTTTATGTTTAATTTAATAATTTAAAATGGAATATTATTTTCGTAAAATTTAATCATAAATTGTTACTTTATTGTCTTGTGGTTATAAGATAATTTTTTGGGACCTTGATTAAATTTTCAAGGTGTTATAAAACAGGTTATAATTTTCATGTTGATTTTATTTAATAAATTATGATTATATATATAAATTAAATTAAAATTAGTTAGAAAATTATTTTCAAAAATGGTGTTAATTTTTAAATTCTACATGTTTAAAATGGTTACGGTGAATTTTTTGGATTTTTCTAAAAAAATGAATTTTTCGTGAATAGTAAAAATACAGCTTTGAGTTTTTGGTATATTTGATGACATCATAATGATGTAATAATTAATAAACTTTTTGGGTCGACTTTTGTACAGTTCAATAAGATATTAGGTGTACCAAGAGGTAAATACCAAGTGCAAAATACCATGGGAAAGCCCATGGTTTTTCAAAAAACACTAATAAGGTGTCTTTTTAAATTTATAAAAACTTCTCCCTCTTTTACTATAAATACCCACTCATCCATTCATTTTCATTCATTCCAAATCTCTTATCCTCGAAGCTCTGGTGTTTTTACCTCCCTAATATCCCTACCAAGGTGTCCTAAATCCCCCAAGGTCCCAACATTCATTTTTTAGGAGTTATTCCACAAGGTAAGGGAACCTTTCACCCTCCGCTTTTTGTCAACACTTATTTTATGTTATCTCTCTAAATTTCCATTATCATATGTTGGGGTTTGATATTTTGTATTGCTCTTACTATTATTTTGTTTTCTAGGTTACTATATACCATCTTATATATCATCAATTTATTTTATGAAATTTTATTTGATGTCGTTAGGCAGGTGAATTTTCATAAGGGATCTCAAAACATTTCTTTCATTTTCATGTTCATCTCTTTTCTTTTTATTTCCTCATCTCCTTTTGTCCAAATGTTGTGATGACTCTATTACCTTAAATGTACTGGATTTATTTCATGATAAATTAATAATTCTTCATCATATATCCTATTTTTTATTTATATATACTAAAATAAAAATAGTATCCGAGATGTGCTAATTTTACACATTCATGGACGATAGGTTTTCAATTTCTATTATTGTCTTGAATTCTGGTCATGAAAACAATTTAATCGTTTAACCAAACCATAATATTTGTATTATGTATCATCTATGGTTCTGTAATATTTTGGTACACAAGGTTTTGAATTCTAAAACCAAACATGTTCTTGGTGGTCAAAAAACACCAATTAACCCAAACGGTTATCATTAAATAATTTATGTAATGATTCATCTTCATGCCAAGTATCCAAATGAAATTTCTAATCATATAACCTACTGGTTTTTCAATAATAACATATAAATCCAATTCTGGAAAATCATCCCCATTTTAAAAGATTCTTCAAACATGAATATAAGTGAACCGATCATTAGAACCAAGGAAACAACGAAACCGAACAATGAAATTGAACCTCGTAACCAATCAAAAGGTAATGAATGAACTCAACCCGGTTTAAATAAATCATTTTCATATAGAAGAGGTTATGGAATTATTAATTAATGAAACTAATTTTATTATTCAGGTCGTTAATATCAAGTGTAGAATACCATCAGACTTAACAACCTTCTTTCATTTATTTTATGAATAATAATATCGTCTTCCATGAGATGGGAGGACTACCACCTCCCAAAACTATGAATGCAGTTTTTCTCCATTTCATATCATCACTTATTATAAAGCTGGATTTGAATAATAAATTTCACATATATTATATTATTATGATTATGGAGATAAAATTTGTAATATAATTTTCTTCCCTTTAATTCTTTATGAAATGAAAACATTAACTGTGTGTTGTTCAGACTACCACCTCTATTAAGTGACAACTCTCATTTTTCATGGGTTTCTTTATTACATATTGAAAAATATTAAAATAAAATTCACCTGATAAAAATTGTCAAAATAGTATCTTTATTATAATATAATAATGATATAATTCCCAAAATAAACAACTTTCATGATCATAATTATCAATTAATTATGGTATGTCCATGTTTAGGTTAGTCAAACCACTTATATGAACAATGTTATAAAATAATATCATGTATGACTATTAAGACTTAATCAATGATAATATATATTTATAAAAAGATAAATTTTTATTTAATTTTGGTTTTTTAATGGTAAAAGTTATATTAAACATGTTAATTATGATACGATGGTTTATTTGTTAAAAAACACCGAAACAAGATTATTTCCAATTTTATATACAAAAAACATGAAAAAATCAACCATCAAATGAAATTATAACATTATAATTAATTATAAACAATAATCTATCGTACCTTTTATGACATTTAAATGATTACATTTTGGAGACTATTGACAAAAAGTATCTCTATTATGAAACTAGTTCCAAATGATTATGATTACTCATAATATATAATGAAAATAGATAATAAATATATAACATATATATATAATAATTATAAATGATGTTTATAAAATCATATAGATATAAATAATGTTCTAAAATAGTAAATTATGATTGTTACCTTTTCTATAACAAATTCAAGAGTTGTAGTGGAAATCATGAAATTAAGGTAAGGTTTTTTTTCTGAAATTTTCACCCCTTTAGACATATATGCTATTATAAAAAAAAATTTCCCATGAATGGTGCTTGTAATACCCATTTTTTATTATTAAAAAATTATTATTCTTGTTATTTAATGTTGAATTTGAAATCATATTCCTCAAGGTTTTTTCACTTTAATACTTCTAATGTAGTAAGGGATTATCTGCCTCATTTTTAAATCCATGAGTCAAGTTTAGTATTGCACATCATCATTTATTCTATATTGTATATTCAATGAATATTTTATTTCATTTATGAAAGTATCTACCATTCCCTAAGTTTTCATGATCTCCCAATCAATCTCTTTTTATTCTTACATTACAAAGACCATAAGGGTTTCATTACCAATCCCATTTTCAAATATATATTTATTTTGAAATGTAATCATATAAGTAATTTGTATAATTTTATCACAAAATAACCTATAATTTATTATCCACTAGCCATTCATGATGTTTTACTTGTATTATCTATATTCCATGTTCCCCTATGAATCATTATTTACTCGTTTTATGGAAACCCACTTAACCATTTATTTTCCATAAAGAACTTCCTTTATCTATTTCCTTATTCAATAGATTATTTTTAAAATTCCTTTATTTGTTCCATAATAATTGATTATTTCCATTTTATACAAATTGACATTCTCTAATGTTTTAATTTAATTTTAAATGTTTTACTTAGGGGCTATTTACATAAATGTGTGAAATCATATATTTTTAACATTTCCAATGTGAAAACATATTTCCACTTCCCTTTTCCTTTTATATGAAACCATATCAATATATTTTAATAGTATATAATAGATATTATTTCTCTCGTAGTTTTATAAAAAAAATTCTCTTGACATTTTTTCCAAATATTAATGATATTTCGTATTTCCAAATGAATGTCCCCAAAACTCTAAAAAAATCATCAGTGTTATTGTTCACTGGCATATTTTATTCTTGATATTGAATATTATTCATGTTATAACAGACACATTCTTTTTATAAATAGATTATATATTATTCTATTATATCAAATAAAGTTTCCATAACTACCTTTTTCTTTCCAAATAATTTAATATTCATAATTTTTTCATCTAATAACCTTCCTTTGTAAACATACTATTTTTCCTTCATTGATTTTATAATGTTTACCTATAAATCATAGGATTATTTATTTGGTAAATTATTAACATAACCAATACCACTACTCCAAAAATCATTACTTAATCATAGATAATAATATATTCCATTTATTGATTTCGGAAATATTGACAATTTGTATAATTTACATTTTAATGGGAATTTTTACTGATTACTAAGAAATTTTGATTATGTATTTTATAGTGTATTACTTCCGTAAAATTACAAATACATCGTAAATTATTACGGAATATTAGGGACGAGTATAGACGTCCCATAAATTCATCAAGAGTTATCATGAGAAAAACTCACTTGGATAATTTTTTGTATTCCTACCTAGAACTAAATTTTTCCTTGAAAAAGGTACTTACAAGTAGTATCATGATGTATTGTCTTATTACATGGAATTAGTTGTCATTAATTATACATATCATCCATTAGGAACTAGTTTTTATTATACATGGGATATTTTCATTTATATTTTTATCCATGGACATATTATGATTTTAGTTTCATTCTATGGTGGAATTATTTCTATTTATCTATTTTTGGAATATTATTTTTTCTGAACTTATGGTTACTTATGGTCTTTGATTTTAATTCATTAGGTTTACCTCTAGAAAAAAAATTATTACCCATTATTATGTTTCTATTTCCACAGTTTATGAAGAAAAGTATTACACATGATATTCCTAAGAAATATTTTATGTGGAATTTGTTTGGGGGATATTGAAACCTTATGTATTTTGTTATATAATGGAAAATATGTCTAATATTTAGGAAATAAATTTGCATTATTATTTTATTATTTTCTAGAATTCCTTAAATATATAAACATAAGGGGCCTTGGAATATTATTATAACATAATATTTTCATTAAATCAATTAATGATGGGATAATTATATCATGGAATCCATAGATGGAATCAAAGACTATATGTAAAGTATGGGTTTTTTCCAAGAAAAAGGATTTTGTGTATCTGAATGTTTAGTGTGTATTAGAGTATGCATTAGAAAACATTATTGATTAATATATTATTGGTTGATGATTTAAATTTCATTAAGGACCGATATGTTATGGTATATTATAATTTCATTATATAAAAAACACATTATATTTGTTGAGTTAATATTTTTTATTTTAAGTAAATTGGATTAGATGTGTCTAGTGAAAACCCTGGTGAAAAGTCTAAGGGATAAGTATAAGTATAGTATAACATCTTGAAATTATAGTTAAATATAGATTATGTAGTTCTCCAAGCAATTAAATCCTTGTTTGGATACTGGAAAGTGGATGCGACTACGGAAAATTTGTATCTTTGTGTAATCACCCTAAATATGTTTGGTTGAGTATAAACATAATATTTACTCTATATTATGATAAGTGGGCCTAATATTTCACACCATTATAGATAGTCCCAAGGTATATGATTTAGTTAATCCCATTATATTTATAAGAAATTATATAAGATTATTTATTTAAAGAATTATGTTATGTAATTTTAGAGAACACAACCTATTGAAAACAAGATTAAACTCATAGTGATTTTTATTAGACTAAAATATGAAATTATAATAATAATTTCAAACGTCAAAACATTTGTAGGGTGAATTTTTCACATATTTATCTTAAAATTGTACTCTTATCGTTAATATCACTCTTTATTAACTGCATTTGGTTTTAGTAATGGATGGAGCCAAAGGAACCATATTAATAATGAATTCTATGGAATGTGAATAGATTGTACTACGGATTAACCTAATGGTACAAGAGATGGAGTGATAAATCCTATTATTTTTTTCAAATCAGATTTCGATATTGGTGATTAATAAAATTAAATTAGTTTAGTTAAATCAAAATAAGAGAAGGATTTATTCTTATGGATGTTTTGGTGATAATTATTATGAAGGAAATATGATTAAATTTACTACCTGTAAAAAATATGATAAGGTACAAATAATAGAATGTCTGATAGGAACTAAAATATGTATCTTGTGTGGACAAATGAAGTCAAAGAGAAAAAGTTTTTGTGGAGAAATGAAACATATGATATACATGATAATTGGAAAAAAAATTCTCCCTAGTTGTATCTATGATTCCTGGCTATAAAACTCATTTGGAAATATATCGTGAGTTATTATAATATTTTATATTCCCTACAATAATTTTATTACAAAGATATAATATAAATTTCAAGGAAATACTTTATTTAAGGGGGTGATTAATAGTGGGAGAATTTAAATTATATATATATATATATTAATTCAAAACATAAAATTTTCAATATAATTCTACACATGGACCACTAATCCAAAGTAAAATATATAACATTATTTTACCTTTAATAGATTTCCATATAATTGTATGTAAAAAATAAATCTAACCAAAATATGAAATACATGTTGAAATAAAAATAACGATCTATCAATAATAAGGCATTGATGAAAAATTCGTTAAGTGTAGTGAAATCATTAATAAGAATAATTTATTTTGAAAAATTTATACATTCTAAATATGTTCCGTTTTGTATTGTAAATTTTGTGAAATTAAATATATTATGGAAATGGTATTTTACTGATACTAATAATATATATAATATAATAATATTACTTTGATTTGTAATTGATAAGAAATTAGAATAAAAATGCACAATACATTGAAAAGTTAGTTTCCTAAAAAAATATTTTTACAATATTTAATGATATAATTTAAAATATAATAATGAAAATTCTAAAAAATAATTTTAAGAAAGTCTTAATTTTTTTATTTTTAATAACAATATTTTTTTAATATTAAGGTTTGTTATTTTCCAAAAAAAAATTTATTTTTAAAGAATTTTGAAAAAATTAATTTTTTCAAAACTGTAAATTTTATGACCTTATTAGAAAGAAACCAAAGTGTAAAAAATGTATAAATTTCTCACAAAAATGTTTATTCTATAAATCTATACACTCACAAAAATTAAATATTGAATTTAAAAAAACCATAATTCTTATTTTAATGACTTTTGTAATATTTTCCAATAAAGAATATTTTCTGTGATTTATTTTAAATAATAGTATATTGTTAAATATATTTTCTTTCTTTTAATGCTGCATAAATTTTAATTTTTCTCTTATAAACGAATTTTTATTAGGAAAATAGAATACATTGAAAAATCTCACACCAAAATAAATTTTCATATTAAAATTACACTTTTATAAAAATGTTCTTTTTACGTGTTACATGAATTAAAATTATAATTATAATTTTATATCACATATGAATTTTATTAGACATAATGGACTTCATATTCGGAATATACAGTGAAAATTTATTTAATATTGTAAATTTTGGTTTTATTCATTAAAAATAAATTAATTAGGTCAACATTAGATTCCATAGTAAAACAAAAACAATTATAGTGAAAATTATAAGAGTAAGAGAAATAAAAAAATATAGAATATGTATAAAATTAATGGTTGATGTAATATCAACATTTTCAAATCCACATGTCCATTTTTTTCCTTTTTGGAGTCTTCATGAAATTTAATACATTTTTTTATTTTGTATTAATTTGAAATATTTACAAAAATGTCATTCTCAACTTTTATAAAAGGGGCCTCTGACCACCTCTTCAAGACTACAATAAAAAATATTTTTAATCTTGAAATTATACCCTTATTTAAAAATATATAATCTCTTTCTATATAATTTATCATTTTTTAAACAAATAGATAATTCTTGGTCACCAATATCTAATGATTCTTCAATGGGAAATACCAACTTCTAAATGTAAGTAACTTTATTTTCCAAATTTATTTTCTTTTAATTATTGCATTCCAAAATTTGGTTGTATAATTCCTATATAACTAAATTAATAATTTGATATACTAAATTTTTTAATTCCAAAGTATTAACTATCAAAAACATTTTTTCTATTCTATTAAGATAAACAAAACAATTTTATGTGCATTATGGAGACTACCGAGTCTATGAAGCAACCTATTCTATTTGTCACCATCACATCTCCTTAACGATTACCATGGTATAATTGAAGAATAAAAGTTAAATATATATATATATATATATATTATTAGTAGTATAAAATTTATATTACACTTTATTTACCTCTAACTCTTCAGGAAATGAAAACATTAACTATGCATTGTGTAGATTACCTCAAAAGTTTCTTTCTTAATAAAAACAATAATTTTCACTCAGTCAGTCGGTCATTGTGTAGATTACCACCTCCATGAAGTATTATATCTCATTTTTCATTTACATTCTTTATTAATTCATAATAAAACATCAAATATAATTAAACAACTTAAACTTATATAAATAATATCATTATAATTCTATAATAATTATTTTATTCCCAAAAGAGGCCACTTTCATAATCATAATCATCCATTAATTATTGTATATTCATATTTATCTCTATATAACCACCTACATGTACAATTATATAAAATAATATTATGGATGACTATTCAAAAACAATTAATTATAATTAATGACATAAATAAGTTATTAATGATTTTTTATGTAAGGTAATCATTAATAATAAACTAATCAATTAAGGTACTGGGTTCGTTTATTAAAAATTAACAAAACATGATTATCACCAATTATGTCTACATGGACCATAACAAAAACATAAATATAAATATATTATAATATTCTAAAATTTTATAAAACATCACATATAGTAACTTGTTTAATTTATTAATTATGAACTCTTTAGAGAAGAATAAAGAAAATCACCACTATTACAGAACTTGTTCAAAATGGACAAGTTTACTCACACTGAATATTAAAATTAAAAAATATATAAAAAATATATATTTATATAATAATTATAAACTTATTATATAAAAGGATATTGATAATATTTTTTTTAAAATATTTAATTACTTTTTTATACATAAAATTCAACTGATTTAGTGGACGTCAAGAATAAATGTAACAGTTTCATGTCTCATTTTTTCATCCACTTGTACATATTTCTTATTATACATAAACTTTTACATTTAAGACTTTATCTATTTCCATTTTACTATTTTGTATCATTACCCTCTTATTATTCGTGGTATTTAATGTTCCATTTGAAATCATATCCTTCTAGGGGTTCTGACCTGAATGTTTCTGTGGATAGAAGGTCTTCTTTGTCTCATTCTCAAAAACAATGTTAAAAGTTTAATATTGATCCCCATAATTTATTTTATATGGTGTTTTAACATTATTATTGATTTAATGTATGAAAATATATTCTATTTCATGATAATATAGTCATCCTTATTTGACTCGTACCTTACCAATACCGTGAGGATTTCATCGTTAATACCTTTTAAAAAAATCCATTACATTTGAATAATAATCTATGTGGTGAATTTGTATACTTTTATCTTTAAAATCAATATCATTTATTCTAATTTTTTTATTCTTTGGTTTTTACTTGCCTTATCCTTATTCAATTTTCCAACAGGGCCAATTATTTACTTATGGTAAGAAAATTTACCATCCCTTTCTTTTTAGAAAGGGAACCTCCTATTTTACATGTCCATATTCATTGTTTTAGAATTTAAATGTACTTATCAATTACTAAATAATTGATTAATATCATTTAATACTACATGAAAATTTTTAATTATTTTAAAGAAAATTTTAATATTTTCTTTTTGGTTTGGTTTCTCCAATGTCGGAAAGGAATCGTTTTTTAATGTTTCTCATGTGAAAATATATTTACACCACATTTACCACTCTGTATAAATCCAAAAATATATGTTTTCAGGGTTTCAAATTGAAATTAGTTTTACTCTAGTCTTATAAAATATTTCACCTAAAACCGTTTCAAAATATCAAGGATATTTCTTACTTCCAAAGTTAATTTTTTAAAACTCTATAAATTGTTCTTCATTCAAGAAATTTTTCTTTGAAATATATTATACTTAATTAACTAAATAATCCAAATGATTTAATCCATATTATTTATATGGACTTCAAATTTAATTGTTTTTTCTATAAATTAAATTTTTTATCTCAAACATGTTATTATCTAATCATTTAATATTTATAAACATATTTTTTCATCCACTACCCATCATCTATGAATAATCTATATTTATTTTCATTTATTAATTAGTGTTCACCTAGATTACATGAATTGATTGATCGGGGGAATAATTTAATTAACCAAATAATATTATTCCATATATTTTTAGGGGTGCTTAAATTGAATGTTATTCTATTTGTTTTGGGAAATATTAACAATATTTATCCGTGAAATTTAAATGTGGATTTTTATTGATTACTAAGGAAAATGGGTTCTGTATTGTATAGATTATTCATTCCTTCATATTATGAATTCATTGATCCTTAATAGAAATGGGTTGGTACTAATTTTGATAGAACCTCGAGCCACTGATAGGTATCATGATACAAACTAGCGTCGTTGTGAACCTCTCCCTATAAAGGTACTATTCTTTGAAAAAAATGGAGAAATATATATATTGTAGCATGAATCAAAACAAAAATATGTCAAAAGTTTTAGAATTTCACTGAGGGTATATAATCACACATATAGGAGGCATTAACCACATAATGATTTATGAATTATGAGAAAATATGAGAACATTCACAAAATAACTCATTCTCATAGTAAATATAGAATTTATCCCAGCATATTATTTGATGTCATATATATATATGGATACAAATAAAATGAAAATATATAAGTTATTAATCCACTGTAGTGACCATGCTGCTCCAAAAGATTTGGAATAACTCCTCAAACTAACAATGACTAGCTTGATCACCAACCAACTCCTACTTACTTGAAAAAAAATTATATATAAATAGGTTGGGAAAAACTTGTATACTTTGTAAAATAATACCTGAAACCACTTATCAAAAATGTAAAAGTGGATAACTAAAGACCAGTTAATTGATTAATTAATTTAAATCCTCACCAAAATAGGTATACTACTCGTTTCCCATATTCACTATGGATTACTAACCAAATAATGTAAAAAATTAAATGATTCTATTTAAAAATCATATATATATATATAGGTACTTTACTCCCACTTATTCACTTAACAACACAAATATATTTAAATTTTCATAAATCAATTTATAGTTGTGTGAGAACCATAGAAAGGTCAAACTTATAGTGTTGAAATTCTATGGAATAGAAGTCATGAATAAAAATCATCATCATATATACCATTGGAGACATCCAGTTTCCTCGAAGAATCAAGATCTATATCATTAGACATGAAATCAGAATGATGGTTGGGG
Organism: Viscum album; assembly: GCA_963277665.1. Classification (NCBI taxonomy): domain Eukaryota; kingdom Viridiplantae; phylum Streptophyta; class Magnoliopsida; order Santalales; family Viscaceae; genus Viscum; species Viscum album. The sequence goes on from OY728125.1 coordinate 94,949,116, forward strand.
GAGCGAGTACACATCCTGCCCAACATCTCCACTACACTCTAGTTTCCTATAACCTTTGGGGGAACAACCATGTTTGAAAATTATTTTTCCATCCCACACATTTTTTGATTCCTTTATTCCGAATAATTTCTCCCAAGGATTCCAAATTGATTATCAGTGACCATAGGTGCTAGCAATTCTTTCTTGACATCCATGACACCGATTTTCCAAACCTCATCCATTGATTGGGTTTGAGTGGCCTCTATTTCAACATGTTTCCATGAAACCTACATAGAATACCTAGGACCAATAGTAGTAATTTATATCACATGGTAATCATTATCCAAAGGGACACCCTACACTGATGGTTCATTGCTTCTCTTAAAAGGATTAGCCACCAGACCCCGCACAATGATTGTATAGGAAAGGGGATATGAGGCCACCAAAGAGGAAGGGACAACTCCACCAGCATCCATAGAAGTTGTGAGGCACTTACCCTTATGGTCTTCACCAGACATGGGATCCTTCAGGAAAAGGGGGGTTAAGAGAAGTTTAAAATGTAAGAATAGAAGTAGGTCCAACCGACAATGAGGGATAAGAAAAATTCGATTTACTAAGAATCTATTTTTTTTTGAAGTGACATGGGTTGGTTTCCCAATCCATGCCAAAAGAAATTTATTAAAATGAAATAGTACAGTGAAAACCTGAGGTGTAGTCAACCTACACCAGCATAAACAAACATACATTCCACAATATAGAGCAAAAAATAAAACCCATGCTAACACATAAAGCAGAACAGACTCTGAAAAAACGCGATAAAAACCCAGATGGTCCATCTTCAATCCCAATACTTCAAGAATATTCTCCTGAAGTTCACTGAAAAATAGATCTTGTAAGAGAGATCACACAGATCATGTCAGCCAAAACAGAGGAAATAGAAAATCAGAATCCAATCCGTTACTTCCTTGTAACCCCAAAGATCCACAGAATAAAAAACTGCCAGTCCCAAGCTGAGAAAATATCCAGAAAATCTATTTCCTCCAGACATGCAGATCTTCAATCCAGCCTTATCAAAAATTTAGTTTAGAACCAATAAACATATGACATCCTCAGCAAGCTTCAAAGGTTCTCAGAGGATAGAGAAATAATCCATCAATCAGGATTGCATCTGAACTTGAGAGCACTGAACTTCCATTTCCAGGAGTGTACAGAAATTCCAAATCTAAAGATCAACCCAAGAAAGAGCAGATGAATAAATCATTCAAAAGCAGCAGGTTGTACAGAGCAGTCCATAAATTCGCAGTAAAGATGGACAGTGATTGAAGAATAGATTAGGCAGGGAGCAGGAAAGAAAATCTGATCAAAATCTCCCCAAACAACCATAGAAGCATAAAAATAGTGCATCACAAAAAATAATTCAATTCAGACCAAGACAGATTAAAACATCAATCTGGAGCATCAAATCAGATTTCCCAAACATCTTGAAAAAAGCACTAAATCATGACAAAGAATGTCAGAACACCATCAAACAAAACCCTCCATAAAGACATCCAAACAAAAGCATGAAGTCTGTATGTATCTATCATCCAGTAACTCATTGCTCAATAAGCCTATGAGAAAAACAGCCCTAGTAATCAGGATATAAGAAAAGTATAGGATCCCATCACAACTCATAACAAGAAAGAGTCTCCTCAAAAACATCCATAACAGCAGCAACCAGTCTCCAGAGATGCAACTATATAACCCAGCTGAAGAAAAAGTGAACAGAAGGAAAACAACATGACCATTATTATTGAGTCGACAAGAAAAAATCATATCTTCTAAAAGAGAAATAGCATGCAGATTCAAGATACATCCAAACAAATACTAAACAATATAAACAATGGAACCCAGGAGCAGATCTTATTGCCAATCAATGCTCATGAAATCAAAATTTGGATCTTTGTCGAATTCCTCAACAACTTTAATGAACGTCCTCTTTCTAATGTCCAAGTAATCCTGAGCAGTTATATCACCATTTTTATACCTTAGAAAGGTATATTTATCATTATACATAAATCGGGAATCAAGTTCCTTAGGAAAATACATGTCATTATTATATTGGTAAGCATCCCTATATGCCGGATCATTTTTATCACCTTCACTTGAGGAAGAGTCAGAACAATCCGAGGATTTTGAATATTCAGGTAGTGGTTCAGTAGGTAAAGGCTGTGGAGGAACCTCCAAGATAGAACTTTTGGCCACTAATGATCTTCTGATAACAGTTCTCTCATGAGTGACATTATCTCATTGTTTTCTAGTTTTCCTAGGCATTGGAGTAATGAAACCATCATAGTCCACATTGGTTTTATTACCTTTCCTTTCCTTCCAATGCAAGGATTCACCCACATTGGGGGTCTTACTAGCATTCACATCAAAAGACTCATCAACCTCTTGTTGAAAAACAACATTACTCTCATTCCTACCTTTTCCAGTCACTTGATCATCAAAAATTGAAGCCTCTATCATGATTGGATGAGCAACCTCATTCCTTTCATAATCAGGATGCTCTTGTTGCTTGGTGACAGCAAGAGCCTCATGAGAAAAATTTGAAAGCTGACATCCAGGTGCTTGAGAATTCAAACCCCTTTTATCCTCATCTTCTCTTTCCATGCAAACACCTTCAGAGGTCTCTGCCACAACTTTTTTCTTACCTCTATCTTTTTCTATCCATTTTGAAGTTGAATTTTTTGGCCAAATATTAGTTTTTCCACAGCTACTTGAATTATGCCCTAACCTGAAACATAAATGACAGTAGTCCAGGACACATTCATAAATCACCTCTTTAGAAAAACCAAAGTCTCCACTTTGAATCCAAATAGCTGAGGTAAATTATTGGGAGACATCAACTTTGACACATTCTCTTGAAATAGAGGGTCTAGAAAGTGTTTTTGTGGCATAATCAAGTCTCATCGGGGAGCCAATGAGTGATGAAATAGAAAACAAAGAACTTTTCTTGAATAAGTGTAAAGGTAATCCAGGAAATCCAACCCAAATAGGTACAATTGGAGATTTAGCAAAAGGATCAAAATCGGGGGTCCATTTAAGAATTCTCATTTGGCAGCCCCCAAAAGACCATGTACGTTTGGCCCAAAGTCTATAATTGCTCTCAACGAAATCAAATCGTAGCACAATGTGAGAGGAAGTGAGGATACCGAGTTGAAATCCCGTAAATCCAATGACTTCCAAAGCAGATTGAAGAAATTTCAATGATTGCCTTATATATTGAAACTTCCCAACCAATACAAATCGAAGATCCGAGTTGCTTCTGATGGACAATATGATCATCACTCTGACGAAGAAAAAATGGATCTAGTCACTGATACCTTTAAGGGTAGATGGGTTCCGGATGGGAAGGGGAATTCAAAGATGAAGAATACACATTGCCTTATGATTTTTATCAGGACCTCTATCAATATAAACCATACAATGGAATTGAAGGAACCACTAATTGTCACAATGTCACAACTCCGACGACAAAGAATTGATGAAATAATTGTCGAAAATGTGGTGAAAACTCAAATGTTTATGATCTAAAAGACCCATATTCTATAGGGATGGAAGACCCAAATACAAGTTTAAAACCCCTAAAATAGCTCTTATGAATGTCAATTCAAACCGAATCTATCCATGATCATCCAAAAATGAAAGGATAAATCATTCTGAAACTTAGTTATGGAAAGAAAAATCACTTTGGATTCATTGAATGAAGATGAGTCCTTCTGTGGGATAAGAAAAAGAGGAATCGATGGAAAACATCGAAAATATGGATAGAGAACAAGGTTCCTCACCTATTCTAAAGTGAAGGACCACCATGACTAGATATTAATATATTTTATACCTTAATCCTTTACATTCAACACATATATGTGATTTTCGTAATCCATTATAGCCTTTCTAAATGAATTATACATATAACCATCATATCCCCTAAACAGAAAATAATCAGATGTATAAAATATCATGAATAGATATTATTATATGATATAACTCATGCCATTACATTCGATACATAAATGTATGGTGAATAATGACCCCTCACAACATTTTTAGGAATGCACCCTATATTGTAAGTCAATATAGACATTTATACATATACTCATCTACATCTAGAGGGAAATTAGGGGGAGGGAGAATTGGCCCATTTATTCAAATGTCATCTTAGATATTATAGAAAACACCCACAAATAGTTTGGGTCCCAGTTCCTCTACATAGGTGGGTGGGGTAGCATATTAAATCTAAAAATATAGAATAATATCACACACAACCACACTATGTATACATACTTATCCATAGAGCCGTCAACCGGTGTCATTATATCACAAACCCAGCTACCATCACAAAGGTCTAAATATCAGTTATAAGTATGAGAGGAAATATTAATTAATTAATTAGTGGTAAATTATTATTATTTTATTTATGATACTATCATTTTAATCCTCTCATTCATATGCCAATGCATTTATTCATTATTTTCTCACACTCCCAGGTATGTCATCTTCATAATCAAGAATAAATATCCATCCTAATTATTTAATTAATTCATTAACATTTAGAAAACATATAGTTACTCTAGTTAATATCGTATGATACCACTTTAAATTTTCATACACAGTTTCAAGTACCTAACAACATTCGACAATTAGAAAATGTCCATATAAATAACATCCATCCATTTTCCATCATGTATGAATCAAACTATAAGTAATAATTGATGATAAATCACCACTTTTACTCATACTGAAACCCCTAGTGTCTCACACCATTCTATATGATATCAAATTTGTACCTACATAACCAGTATTGACCATTACAACACCCTAGTCTCCCATCCCTTAGATCAACATATAATCATCCATCAAAACAGCTTCGAGCATCCAGCCCATTACTCATCATGTATTCCAATAATACATGGTTATCAATCACTCACATCAAGGTTATAACATTTATAGAATAAAAAATGTCAAAATTATTATTGGAAACATAATTTTAAGGGAAACTAAGGCCATAAGATCAGGAAATTTGTTCCTCCTACAATCATGAATGGGATTTCCAACCCTAATCAATTCAACTTTAAAAAAATACTATTTTAATTACATCATTAATTAAATGGTTTAGGATATAAATTTTTACGATGTTACAAAACCTATTTCATTAGCTATAGGTATCTACAATCAACATAACATGTTTTAAGTATTAATTACTTGTTTCAAAATTCTATGAAAAGTAGAAATAATTCACCTAGTGAATCACTAATTTAGTTAATAATATCATCTAACTTTACATTGAATATTTGTTTAAAAAAATTACGACCCCAAACAACAACATAAAAATATAGTTAATTAGATATAACATTATCCTATAAATATCAATAGGAAACATAATGCACATTTGATCATAATTCTCTAGCCAAAAAAATATTTCCCAATTTGAAATATTAATTTATTATTAATATGTGATAATCACCTTTTTAATTCTATAATAAAAATAATTATTAACTAATTCTCGTAAATATTATTTAAGTAGTTTAATAAAACTCTATGCTATCATTTTTATTTTATTAAATAATAATTAGACTACATCAATTAATTATATTTTTTTTCTCTGTTTCATAATTTCCAAAATAATTTTCATGATTAAACATCATGAAATATTTTTAAACAAATAAAATCACAAAACATGAAATAATTGTGTTTATCACTCTTAGATAATTTTTATGTATCAAAACTATTAATAGTATATGTCATCATGAATTTGTTTCATATTGATAAAATAAAAAATATTTACCACATGTAATTTTATTTTTAAATAAATTATTTAAAAAATTAAATTTTAAATATTTAACTACATGATATAAGTTTTTATAATTTAATACATGTATTTTCATGTATAAAGAAATAAATATTTTAACAAACTAGCTTACAATATTAGTTATCTATTATAATTTCTATCTTATAAAAAAACTAAAATTATAAATGCATAAATTCTGTAATAAAAACTATGCTCCTATTTCAGTAATTGAAATATCAGGGAAATATATTATAATTATTCCAAAAAATTTGATTATCCTTAATATTGAATAATATCATGAAAAATTTTAATTATAATTAATTAATAAAATAAATTTACATGCACCATACATTAATTCTTCCATGTAAATTTATTTATTTTAATTTTTATAACAATGATAATAATCAATACATTTTTTTAGACACTCCTACACTAGTTATGATTAGGGATATAAGATAAATTTTATATATTAAATGTCATAATTCGTCCTCTATTTAAAATTATGTGATTTCTATACCATAAATATGAAGAGGATAATACAACATGTAATTATTTTAAGAAATAACCAATTTTAATAGTTGTTTGCAATAATAATTTTTTCCACATTAATTTTTTATATAGTATTAAATAATTATTATTCTGGTATAAATAATTCAAAAGTGTTATCCAAAATATATATTAATATCCTATGATAAGAAAATTATTCCAAAAATTAAATTAAAAGGAAATATATAATAACAAATATTCATATTCTTTGAATATTCTCATATTATTCCTTTATCATCAATGTGATTTTCATAATATTTTATTCTTCTAGATAATGAAATCTATTTAAGTAAAGAATATATATAATTGTTAATTTACATTAGTAAAATACCAAAGAGAAATCACATATCCACTACCCGGTGAATAGAATCATTACATTATACAACATCAATATAGGATAGGGAAGATGACACATGTTGGTTGGAGTTTGAAGAAAGTGCCTCAAATAATTTTCCAATGAATCATAAAACTCAACCAGTATGGTTTTGATTCACTAGAATTAAAAAAAAATAAAGGAACATGATGGAGTGGTATCTATTATTTAAGAAAAATAGAGCACTATCATTTTATTTGAGAAAATCCATTAAAAACTTATATCAAAACACATTTAATTTATGTTTCTATTATAATTTTCATATGGAGTCACTTTTAACTCCTAAAATAAAGGGTTTAAAAATATGAAATTAATATTATTAATAAAAAATAAAAAATAAATTTAATAGATTATTTTAATTTATTTTGAAATTTTTTTAATGATGGTAGTAAGAAAAAACAAGAATTTTAATGAATATTCACTACCCATGTGTGTAGGACACATAAGGGATTTTAGTGGTAGATTCCCTCATAGTTGGGGTGAGTCGGGTTATAATACTAATTCTGATTTCCCCAAGTAATATTCATACACTCCCATCCCAAACAGATCATGTAATCACCTATCAATAGGGTCACTCATGTGTTCACCTATTTAGTGATGATCAAATGAAAATATATAGTTATCTCTGACATATTCAGATAAGATCTACGAATATTCAATAAATATTCACTAATATTTTCCCTGTAGAATAAAATGATAGAAATAACACCAAAAACAATATTATTACATGGTTCAAACCCTGTGGGATTTTTCCAAGGTTGATACACGAATTTTGTGTAGATGTTACAAAATAAATTAATAATATATCAATTGTGAATTTATGATAGGTCAATATTATTTATGGTCTCACTCAATTTTCATTATTTAGGTTCATATCACCACCTTTTAAGGGATACTCTCATTGAATTTTCTAGGTTTGGTCATTTCCACACATGGTTGACTCCAATTTTCCTCTCACATTTCTCACTAATTCTAGATGAGAAACAATTTAGAATAAAATATAATACATGACTTTAAATTTTGGTGGATGTTTTATTGATTAGTCCTTATTTTTTCAAAATTCCCTTCATAAACTATTTTGGAACATCACCATTGTAGAATATTCATCTTCAATATCGAAGTAGTCTTCAAGGAATACAAACTTCCTTTAAAAAAGGATATAATGTATGCCTAGAACATTGTTTATTGTTTATTTGATAAGAATGATCAAAACTCACTATCACGAAACTCTCGACTTTTACACACATCTTTATAAAATTCAAAAAACTAAACACTTTTTTTAAACATTAATTATCAATACTATACAAATTCATGATATATTCACTATGTTATGAGACTCCCAACATTCATACGAAATTAATTGTATTTTTAAACACCCGTATTTCATGAGACAACCAATAATATTTGAATCTCGTATGGTTTGTATAGAAAAAAAGATACTTTCTTCACACAACTAATGTTTGTATAAATGAATTTATAAAACTCTCTTGGTCAAGAAGACACAATTCCCTTCTTTATGCAACTCATGATTTGATCAAGCCTTCTTCCATTGAATGTTTTCCCATCACAAACATCCCACACACACTGAAAAACATCCATAATAATTCATATATGAATATATATTGGGATTAAAGTTCTAGAAACTTCTTTATAAACTTTTCATCATAGATCTATATCTAGGTAATTTCACTCCCTAAATTCATTCAACTCATCCCATAGTATTAGTCAGATAAAAATTACGAGCTCTCAATGTACTCCATCATATCCTATTAATGGAAACAATGAACGCAACACACCATGATGGAAAATGATATAATTTATACTGAATACAACAAACAAAAAATGAAATCGCCAATTATCACAATATTCAAATAATCATTCCCATTGTGATTTTTACAAACTCCTACATGAATCCTTTACCACCATCTTGATGCCACCTGATAAAATACTATTGATACCAATATTCCGTGAATGTAGTATTCATTATCCTTTGTACTCCCCATTTTACATCAAATATAACATCAAAAATTTTACCATAGGAACTAGATATAAAATCATAAGAAATCATAGACCTTGGGAATTAGGGATAACACTTTTAGAACCATATCATTATTCCATGTTTAATTGATGCCAGAAACCATAAGATTGCATCATTTGATTCAATCGAGACTATGAATTATGAAATTGAACACTATATACTTTTTTAATGATGTACATAATGTTCATTATAACTTTATTCCTTTTTTAACTGGGTCCTTGCATCTCATAAGGAGATAAAATCACCCATATGTTATATAAATCCTCCTCTCATTAGTCCCACTTATCAGACCAACAAATTAACTTCTTCTACTTTATCATTTATCTACATGTGGTTGTAGGTCTAGGAACTCTCTCCAACTCAAAAACATATTTATGTTGTATCCACTTTCAGAAGAAAAAAAATTCTTTGTGGAATAACCACTAATCAATGAGCTATAACAAAAACATTAATCCTATAGAGGTAAGACTTAGTGTATAAACCAATTGATAATATTAAATACACTTTTAATATACTTTTAACTCAATTAAATCTATATATATAAATTATCTATAGAAATTTATATTTTTTCAAGTAAATCATAGATACAAGTTCATCATCTAAAGACACAATGTTGGTATCAATTTTCAAAACTAATATAGTATATCACAGATATTATCCTAATAGATGGAACCAGTAATCAAGTATTTTTAAATACTAAATGTTAAATTGATGACTGATTTGTTTATATTTCTAAATCACATCATAAACATACTTGGTAATTAATTTTTTCTCTCGTCTAAATGGAATCTATCCTGTTTTATTGGGTCTCATCTATCATTTTTGCTTCTCAAAAATACCCATTACATTCTTAGCACCATTTACAAATATAGATTTTAAATTCATAAGTATTTTTATCTATTAATTGAAGACTATGATATTGTGACGACATTCATATGATATTAGATGTTAGATTCAAAAAATAAAATAAAATATGAGTGATCAATTTGTTGATGCTTCTCCATTTTTCTATCTTTATGTTTAGAAGTGAGAATGATTGGGATATCTGCAAATAAATTCATTATAGATCCTAATACCAAGTGAAATCAATTAAATTATATACTATGATCTCCTAATTCCAATCATTTTAAATCCTTGTTAGTTATTTGAATTTACATTGGATCACATTTATTACTATTATAGATACAGAAAAAATTATTATTGTTCTTATTTGAATCAATTGGAACTCTATATCATGACACAACATCATTTTCCATATTTTTGTGTAACTTCCATATAGATCATATATCCACCAAAACATGAAACACTTCATTGAATAGTCAAAAAAATAAATGCATAGGGATATGGCACCCTTCAGATCCTCAATTTAAGGATTGAGGTTGGTCTAAGTAGAATAACACCTCACTATTATACTTTTCTTTTCCCATTTTTATATTAGAGTAATGAAATTCCATCAGATCATTTTCCCCATCTTGTTCTTATTCTTTCATCATGGTATGCTTCCTCAATTCCTTGAAATAGTATCTTCCTTGAGTGATTCCACGAAAAAAACTTCCGTTTTTCATGATTTATTTATATTTCCCCTTTAATGTCTAGGTAATTTCCTTTTATTGATAAAAAAGTCATTATATATCCTTCCCTAGATAATATTAATAAACATTACCTCCTGAAATATACATATTAGAACCTTCTTCTTCGTTTTTTTGTATCTATATTTATCCATTTTTGATTTATCATCTTTAACAGCACATGCCCTTTTATGGGATATCCCTTCCACTCAAGAGGATTTTGGTGTCCATTCAGTTTTTTAAATCCTCATTTATATACAATAAAAAGCATGTTAAATATCCAATTTGGGACTCTGATTCAAACTATCATTTTCCTTTTTCATATTAACTTTCACAATTTACTTCATCTCTTGACTTATGGTAGATTTTATAATCTCACTAAATCATGCCTCTAATTTTTAATCTTTGATAGGAATTATATCCACTTAAGACGTTTTCTTCCCTAGTGGATCTTTATTTACATTACCATCTATGTTTCACAAAACTATAGATATATTCTTCTATTTAAATCATATTTGGATTATTTATTTCTAGGTGGTTTAACATTCACAAATATATTTTCATTCTCTATCAACACTTTTTTGAGTTTAATTATTTTCCCCCGGAGTAGAAAATATATTTTCAGGTAAAAAATACTTTCAATCAGTGAAATAATTCTTCTAATTGGTCAAAGGAAAAAAAAACTTGCATATTAAACATTTAGTTCATCGCTTTCTATAATTTATATCCGTATAACCATAGTTTTAAAACCTAAATAATCTCTAATTAAAACAAGACCTCATATATTCACACATCAGTTGATATGTTTTTATAGAAAATTTCTTACCTTCATTGAGTCCTTATGATTCAAAGAAAACACTAATGTTATGTACCATTATTCTATAATAGTATCACATAGTTGATACCTTCCTCCATGAATCTATTGTTTCATATTTTACAATATGCTTATCAATACTTGATTACTCTTGATTTTAGCATTTATTGAATCCACTTATTGATTGACCCATGGGCTGATCATTGTATCCTCATTTTAGGTTTTAAGCCTCCCATTGAGCTCTCTGATCTTCCCTTCCTTCTCTTTTAGTTGGTAATTCATATTCCTCAAACTTTATCAAGAATATTTTTGGAATTTGAACCTATATTATAGTTGTTCTCATATAATAATATTTCTAATTTTCAACTCATATCAATATCCATTTTCAGTTCAACATCATGTGTATGTTCTTCATATAAGGTACTTTGACTCTCCATTTTTACACCAATATATAATATGTCATTATTCTATTTCACCGATAGTTTCCTCAACCTTATGTTACCCTATCCCAACTAGAACATGTGTGCAAACAATTAATCCTTTTTTGCCTCATATTATGAACCTCCTTTGAGAAAATCCATTTCTATTTGGAATTATCTTTACACACATTCACATTGGAATACATATCTTCTAATTTCATGTACTGATTATCATTATCCTACCTCATATTTAGAATGATTTCAAATAATCTTTGATTGAGGCTATTCATTTTATTGATATCAATTTTTCGTAATTACACTGTAGTCCCTTGAGAATCAGTAAACCTTTTTAGCTCCAATATTTCTTCCTTCAGTCCAAGATCAACCTCCTCTAATATATGGATATATTACACAATTGGATATGTTGATATCTCATTATTGATAAAAAAAATATGACATCTCTTGATACAAAATTATACTTCAATAGGCCCACACCAGCATTGTATGGACAATTAAATACACAATCATATTTATCCATACCAGAAATTTGAGATCTGTTGGGATAATTATTCCTGGTTAAACATTTATTTAGGATTATTCGATTATGTGTAATTCCATTGGATTTATTCTTCTTCTTTGAATTATTACCCCTTACCATTATGTATCAGAAGAAAATATTTTAACTCCAAAAACTAATTAGTTAAATTAAAATAAAAATAAAACCAACAAGTTATAGCATCTACTAATAACAATAGTAGAACCCATAATGAAATTTAGTAATAGATTCTATGAGATGGGTTAGTGGTGAATCAGGGTACTAAACACATTCTTGTTTCCCAACTTAACCTCAATATTATCATTCCCTAATCGATATTGGCCTCACATATTAGTAGGTTCACTCTACTATTCAACTGTTTGGTGATGATCTAATTATAAAATACACTTATCTTAGAATTATTAAGATAATAACAATTATTTCTCAATTGTTTTGCATTTTTTGTCTTCTTATAGAATAAATGTATATCAATCAAACTCGACAAAATTATTTTACTTGGTTCACCCACTATGAGATTCTTTCAAGGAGAACCCACTAACGTTGTGTCAATGTGTATAAATACCCTAATAATATTAAGGTAGTATATTTGTCATAGGAAACTCATAGGCAAAGGTTCTCTACCTATACAACATTTAGGATTTAGTTTCTACCACTTAAGGATTAGACCCATTGTAAGTATGGGATGGGAAAACTACCATCGACATGTCCCTACCATTTATGTAACACATCAGCCTCAATTATTGTAAATGAACATTATATTAAATTATACTATACTAAAATTCACATTTTAATATTAAATGACACAAAAAATTATATTTTTATATGATGAATATATATTTTGAACTTAACTTGTAAAATAAGCCTATAATGAATTCTCAAAAAATTTCCTTCAAAATAAGATTTCAGGAATATTTGAAATTGTAATATTTAATTATTCTTCATATTATTAATAAAAAGTGTTATAATATGTAATAGTAAAACTAACTAACTATCAATTGTATATAAAAAATTATAAGTTCATTTTTAGGAAAAATATATATTTTTTAGAAAACATTGATTTTCAGAAACTGCTTTTGTTTAAAGAAGGAAACATTTATCTACTTTTTAATTAATTTAAATAATAATGAATTATTAATGAATAAAATTATTTTTGTTCAATATATATCTGAAAATATGAAATTAAATCCATAAAATTATTATTACTAGTAATACATTTAATATAATATCATATTATGATTGAAAAATGAACTTCTTGAAAATTCATATTCAAACAAGATTTGAGGGTTTATTTTTAAATTATATTTTGAAACATACATTAACTAAATTTGATAAATTTATTAAATATTTAGATTCATCTAAATTACTATTTTCTAATAAGGCTAATATAATTTTTTATCAAAATGAATTTTAGAAATTAATTACTAAAGTTAATTGGTGAATACTCATGGGGACCATAACAGCTCCAATCTCAGAACATGGCTCTCGGTAGTGATGCCCTATTATAGATAGAAACAGCTTCGCCCCCCACCCCCCCTCATTTTTTTAAAGTAAAAGGATCTCACCCCACTGGAATTGAAGCTCTGTTCATTCCTCCCTATCTCAACCCCTGATTCTCTCCCTATGTTTCCGAATATATCACAAAGTCCATATGTTATCGATATTTTTTATTGGCTCGCCTCAAATTCCATTATCGCCATTAAAGACCAAGAAAGATTTAATTATCTTGTATATAACCCCAGTGTCATATTATAATCATCTAAGACCTTCAATGGATGATTTTTACCATCTCGGCTTTGTATCTTGGAGAGTTACAAGAATGTGTGATTGTCGTTCTTCTAGAAAAACGCCATATGATGATCCATTTCACCTCGGAGAAAGATCTGATTCATGCATGATCCAGTTATCTATGTAAGTTCTTTGGTTTTAGGTTCTTTATCTTTTACCGGTCTTATTATTTTCATATGAATCGAGATTCTTCTTTAGTCGAGATCTAGGTTAATTTCCAAGTACTCTTTTTATCATTCAAAAACCCTTTAATCCTTCAAATGTTAGGGAATATAATAGGATGATTTCTATGTCCTGCAAATAGAACACTCTATGTCATCCATTTGATTAAACCACAAATATTTATTGAGTTTGACGTCACCAAGACACTAGTATAGTGGGTATGGGTTACTGTCGGTGAAGAATTCAGGTGGAACTAATCAGTTTCATTCAAGTCTTGGGTTGATTATAACAAGAAGGGTTGGCATCTGGGGTATCTAGATTCCTATTGTTGGAATAGAGTTAGTTGTGGGGGATGTGGATCTGAATATGGGTAAAAATCTGGAAGTGGATCAGGTGACATGTATTGATGTGTTTCCTAACTCCCTTTTTCAGAAAGTGGGATGATCTTAAACCGATCTGATGGTTTTGGACATTTCTAACCACCTGAAGAGTGATTTGATTGAGTGCAAGTAGATTGAGTAGGATTATATAGGTATATAGAAGGATGGGGAGCCTCTAGGTTATTAGTTCTTCAAAATTATTCTTATTTCCCCTCATTTTGAGGCATTCCTTAACCAAGAGGTGATGTCACTAGCGGTAGTGGAGAAAGATAGAGGTGACATCATTCTGGTCTCTTCAAATCAAGGTACTCCAGTTGATTTGGTAACTTAAAATATAGAAGCTAGTGTGATGTAGAACTATATTTCCATCCTAAAAAGTAACCAATGTGAAGTCTTGGATCCTTAGGGTCTTGTATGTAATGAAATAAGACCCTCTTATTAAGATTTGATCTAGGTGGATGTTGAAGGGGACCTCTATAAGGGCCTGAACAATGACTTAAAGGTTTTTTCATAGGGGGAAGAAGAGTCCTATGAGAATTAATAGTTTAGGGAATAGTATCCCATATATAAGTCTTTGAAACCTATTGGAAGAGATGGATGAGGTTGATTCTAGGGAGGATCACAGGGGCTCTGATTAGGCATTGTCTCTTCTCCTGGTTCAGGAGAAGGATTATCATGTTTTGTTGGGTATGCACATGCCTTCAACACAAGAAAACCTCATAGATGTACATTCAGTGGTTGATTAGGATGAAGAGATGTGTAGTACATTCTCAGTTGATAGTGTGGAGGGATCATGCATTATAAAACTTCATAGCCCAAGGAAGAAAAAGGGACGAAAGGGAAATTTTGAGGTGGGGGATGCATTGTGGTTAACAGAAAGAAAAATAAATCTCAAAAGTATTATTAGCAGCTACCAAATCCATTGGAAATAAGGTCATCAAGTAGAACTAATGTGATGGATGGTGGAACAATGACCTAGGATCAAGAGAGAAAGAAGTTTTCATTCCTGATTAATTGAATGAAAAGGGTCGAGAAAATTGAACTTAAAGAAAAAGGGCAGGGTGGTACAGTTGAAAAGGTGGAAGAGGAAAAAGAATAAGGAAAATTAAAAAGGAAAATGTAATTTCCTAGAACTCATTCATCATTCTAATGAAGAAATAAAGTCAGAGTCACCCTAGTTGTAGGCTTCAAATGAGGGGTTTCATTGAATCTTGGAAAGATAATTACGAGTCAATGTTAATGAAAACTAAAGTGCTTTAATAAATAAACATGAAAAAATTATAGCATGAGGGTATAAAGAATGAAATATTAATTCTAAGGAATATATAAAAACACGGTATAATCTCTTCAACCATTTTAAAGACCTTATTGATAATGACTCGGATACGAAGGTACATGACCTTCATTAGGGGTTTTATAGGGGTAGAAATTTCAATAATTTAAATCTAGTTTTTAATGATTTTTTTATTTCCAACTGTGTTTAATGGATATCTATAGTGAACTGGTTTGGTTTCCTACTTTTTCCTCAAAAGTTATTTTGGAATAAAAATTTAATTTTCCTTCTTTCAATTACCATATCTAAGGTAAAAATTGTTTTTTCAAGGGTTAATCAAAAAAGATAAGATCCAAAAAGACCTAAGGAGATTCAAAAGTTACATTGATTGTTTTTATTTCTATAAATTTATTTTCCCTAGAGAATATGATTCAGTTTTAGATAAATTTTCAAGATAGTGACTTTAAATTATTTAAAAACTTAAAAAAATTATAAGTGTGTGACTCACCACAATTATAAAAGACAACCTCTTACCCTCACTTATTAACATTCGTGAGGCCCTATATATCTATTAGAACTAGAAAAAATAACACCCCAACATCCTTAGAAACATTATAAGGGATATTTTATTCCCAAAATACCAACCAACTGTTTCGTAATAGGAGATCCAAAATAAGAACTTCTAAGTCAAGGTAATGGCCTTCACTAATCACTTCTTTTACATATTTTCTTACCACCTTGACTTATGTACTAAAAATTTAAATAATATAAAACCAGTATCATCCTTATACTAATATTTTATTTTTTTATGTAATAATATTTATTCATATCTTTCTACATAAAATGGGAATTAAATACATCGCTCATGTGTACGGAAGATTACAGCCACATGAACTGATGTAATTTGTTTTCCATAACCATATCACATGGATATCCATAATGATGGAATAAAAAAAATATATGATAATAAGGATATTTATTATGTAAAATTTATATATCAACTACTAAATTACCTTTTCATCCATTAAGAAAATTATATTTTCCCTCATTTTTGTGTACAACATAGCATATCCACAACACGATGTGATTCTTTTTTCACGTCCAACATTCAATAATGGTTATAAAGATGTATATAATGAGTAATTATGGTATTTATAACCCAAATATAATTATATATATGATATATATATATAAAAAATATAAAAAAGAACTGAAACATCCTTGAAAAAGAATTCATGAGAAAAAAAAGGCAATTATCACGTGAAATAATAGTAATAATAAAATATTGTTAACAAACAGTTGATAAATTGTAATAAAAGATCATATATTAAATTATAAAAATTCAAATTCCAATTTTATAAATTAATAAATTCTTTAAAAAATTATACATGAGGTTAAATCATGTAAAACAAAAGGTAAGCATAACGTAATGGAATTTTATCTCATTTTACACTCCTTTGAGACATATTTGTTATTATACTACAATTCACTTGTATAAGGTGTATATATTACACACTTTATGATTTTAACATTGAATAATTTTTATTAAGGATGATTAATGTATCAATTAAAGTATATTATTTCATGGTTTTATAATTTAAATGTTAAAAATGGGGTAAGATTCTATTTTAGTACCTCACATTATTTTTAGACTGATTTTATTTTTTTCGAAGGAAAATTATTATTTAAACATCATAAATTAAATTTTTTTTCTAATACACTAGATATATAAGAATTTTATATATTTTCTTCCATCAATTATACTCATTATTATGTGAATCAATAAAAGTAATGTTGAAAACAAAAACCACTTTTATTTATCTTTTAATCCAATGTATTTTTCTTCCATGTCTATGTTTTTTCAAAAACTATTTACAAGATTTATTATATTTTCAATAAACATTTATTATGAAAATTTAAAATTTTCATTGATAAATAATTTCCTTAATGGAATCTCACTAATGTTCTTTTAGAGGGGTAAATTTTAATTTATTTATAAAAATTAGAAAAATATTTTTTTTAACGTATACGACAATAATAAACTTCCCCATCAGTATAACCATATTAAAAAATTTATCTTATTCTAAATGATTTCAATGGTTATATAAGGAAAAAAATAATATTTTATTTTTTTTTTCACTTCCATTCCATTTACTATTTCGAAGGAAATTATTTTATTAAAAAACCTATATTCTCAGTAAACTGATGGTTATATCTTATCTCATATTAATTTATTATACATTATTTTATATTGAAACGTTAACTTTATTATGATCATTGTACATTGAATATCACTTAAATACCTTTATTATTTGTCATGGATATTATAGTTTGTTATATCATAAATCGTTTCAACATTAAATGATTTACTATGAATGTTATTATATTTACTAGGGAAATATTGATATTCAATATTATTTATACAATAAAGACATTTATTGATAAGGAATATTATTAATGAATTAAATTTATTTTTCAATTTATGATAAATGCATTGTAAATGTAGTGACAGGTGTGGACTGGAATTATATATCCCCACGATTCATTGACATGTCTTATGATGCGAATTCATTGGAAAAATTAAATGGGTTTTTACCCATATATTTAAAAAATCATTCTGAAAATTCATGAGGATATAGATATCTTCATTTTTGTGATCATGATGTCCAATATTTAAAATTTTATTTATTGATAATTTAGTTATTATTATCTTTATGATTTTATAACTAATGTTATCCATGGAAGCTTTTTGTAATCAGGTTATTGACTATATTAATTGTATTTAATGTCACTTACATTTTCATATTGATTATTCCTTATTTACTCATGATGTACCCCACTATATTTTATCCTTACATAGTATTTTTTTCTCACCCTTTTTTTTTCTTTTACAGGTATAGGATGAAGAATTATTTGAATGACTTTATAGATTTGGTATAATTTCCATTACAATGTTTTATATTCTATTTCCATTGTAAAATTGGTATAATTGATGTATCTATCTCCATAAGAACAACAAAACTGATCTATATTTCAGGATTAATCCCCTTGTATTTATGCCAATATATTAAATAGACATCTTATCATTGTTTCTAGAATTAGGGTTATTACAACTAGTATTAAATAACTTTTATTAAAAACATTTTAGTGTTATATTTAGGAAATCATGGATTATGGAGAAAAAAACCTAGGTTTGACATTAAAGATATGTCAAATTGTGGAATAATATGCTACATTTATTATAATGAAGATATTATTTGGGTTTTCCATGATATTAATCTATTAACTAATACTATAAGTAGATTTGGTTTTGGTAAACTTGTACCAAGGGGTAATAACTCCAAAAATGGAGCATTGGTCAATGAATTTATCATCACTTGGTGCAAAAAATGGGCCTTATTACACTCCTAGTATGATACTCGAGGGGGGATATGCTTTGGATGATTAATATTTTCATTAAACCCCATTATTAAGGATTTGGATATATTTTTATCCTTTAATGATTTTCCCAAAGAAAGAAAGATTTTAATTTTGAGATAATCAATGAATAAATTTTCATTTTATGTTACACAAGATTTAGAATTTTGAATAATGTTCTAAAATTCATAATTAAATAATATAATCTAGTATTTTAAACTATTTAAAAATGGTTCCTATAATAAATAATGGTATTTGCACTTAGAGTAAATATAGTAATTTCCCAACTAAGTAAGCTAATGCAGCTGGTAATGGAATTGAGTAGATTATGGGTATATTAGGGATCTTAATCAGGGTATGAAAAATAACCTTTCCCAAACAGAGAAAAGAATTGTTTAGAACCATGATTATCCTATTATGTATTTCTTTATGTGATATAACCACCAATAATTTAGTGGGACTGCTAATCTTGTGGTTGTTTCACAATTGATTAAGTCCCTTGAAAAGATATTTTTGTCCTTCAGATGTGGTAAAAAGGAAAATTTTATACTATATGTATATTGTATCAAGTTTAATGTTTATTAATGGGATTCATTGATCCATATTTATATGGAGGAAGAGAATATATAACAAACAGAATAGATATAATTTAATGAAACATTATTTTCCAAATATATCCCAAATGATCAATGAACTAAAATGAAGATGAATTTCATTTTCTAAAATAAAATGTAAGGAAAAATTACTGAGGAGTGTGTGGATACCATTACAAGGTTATGCATCCCTGTCATGTATTATGTATGAAATAATAATTTCAAGATTAACTATGTTTTTGATTTCTTAATAAAATTCTCCAAATGGAATGGGTTTCTCAATCATTTTCATCATTTGATGAAATAGATTTTTGTTCCATTAAAATAGAGAATGAATTATAAATATGTAATATGTTTTATTGGATTTAATAGAATAATACATTGTCTAAATACTATGAAAAATATAATGAATCAAATAATGAGAAGTTGATGAATTAATTTTCATCATGTCAAAATGGGGGATGAAACGCCATTGAAAATGTTTGATAGACATGCGAGTTTTTTAAAAGTGTAGAAATAAGGATTATATGGATAATGAATTCATGTGGAAGAAAAAATCAATGATGTATATAATTTAAATTATATATAATTGGGGAATTACCCAATCCAACACCCCAAGAATTAAGGGAACATACTACTAAAGATGCCAAGGGGAGAAGACCTTGCTTATGTGATCACTACATTTTAGGCTTAACAACCTAATGCTATGTTTGAAATTAATTTTTTAATATATTAAATTTAATAAAAATAATTATTTTGTTATATATTACTTTACTCTTCTATATCTTTCATGTCTCCCAAAAGATTTATATTTTTTTCATATATCCATTTGAAGGGAATTGTATGTAAAACTCCAAGTGGACATCTCACTGTGAGAAAAATGTATATGGTTGTTTCCATTAGGAAAAATAACTTTTCTCTAATTAATGAAATTATTATTATAAAAATGGTTGAATATTGTAATATCCCAACCTAGGATCTCCTCTAATAGTTCTTCTATCTAGTCGGTCACATGGGTTTATGCTCACCTTCCAAAACACCTGAGGTTGCCGACAAGAAGTGAGGGTCTAATGATGGTATGTTGGGAATACTCTACCATCATGATTATAGTATCTAAACTATATCAGAGGTAATAAATTGATAAAAAAATACTGGATTAAGTAAACAAATGACATAATAATAGAAATATAATAATAACTCATATAATGTCCATAGAAAAATATATAACAATGCTTGTCTTTTCCATATGATTCTATATTATCCAAAGTAAGAAACATACAACATGTATAAATAAAAAGTATATAATGAAAATAAAAAACCCCATGGTTTATCCCCATGAGAATAATAAGTTATGGATCAATCATTTTCACTTAATATCCCATATACAAGAGTCACAACAAAAGAAAAATTCATAATCCTGATCCTGCAAACATGAGATATGTTCGAGTACCCTAGTGCAATGATAACACTGATAGGATATGATATGTATTTAGTAAGCCAGAAATATTTCATCAAAAGATTAATTCAGTAAGAGAATATAAAATACAGTATTGTGAAGTTATGATAGGAAGAGTAGATAATAAATAAATCTAAACCATTCGGTCATAGGTTCTGTAGGGACACCTTACTAACAATTCCAGTTTTTTCCTGTGTTGGAATATCTCTAACCATGGTCAACCTATACAAGTGAAACATATAGGTATATGTATAAATTTATTATTTTACTAGGAAACATGTACAAAATTATAACTATGTTGTCATAAAATTAAATTGTAATTTTAGATCGAACCCAAGCATGTTATTCGGCTTGTAAGACACGTCCCTTGGTTTAATAAACATTAATTCTTGGATTTATATAGATTGAACATATATCATTCAAATAAGAATCATCTTTGGTTTGAATAAGGAGAACTATATAAAGGAACCCAAATATTACACTAGGATCCATATAAGTACCAAACAATGTAAGTGTCTTCCCAAGGTGATCTATTAAGGCATCCTAAGTATCACTCTCAATATGGTGAAATGAATGACCCTATAAGCATGTCCTAAGTATCTCGCATATAGGACAGAGTATCACTTATGGAATGAAAAAACCATCTTTTCATCGGGATCATATAAGGTAACCCCCCTAGGGAACTAGTATAGATCATGGGTAAGTAATACTTCCACTCAGTGAGATTTTCCAATGAACCCTAAAAATAATATAAGAGTAATCATCATCATTTACTTATTTATTAAAAGGAAACGGAAAAGTACAGGAAAAATAAGGGAAAAACATGGCTGAGTAGGATCCTAAGGGGGACTAATGTAATGCAACCAGAGGGTATCCCCTATAATAGGATCAACCCCATTAGGCTACAAAAAGATCACATTTGAGAAGATGGAAATGTTTTGTCCTTGGTCAGTTAAGAATGCAAGATAGTCCACAATGTTTTTTCCTTCAGGCCAAGTATATACTACTTTGATGTTGTTATTGATCATACCACTTAATTATCTGATGGTGTAAAATATTAACAAGGGGATAGAGCTATTTTTGTGCAAGGAATTATGTATAATCAAGTAGTCATTTTCCACATTAGAGATGTAAATGTTAGCCTATCAGCAGATAGATATGTCGATGAACAAATCCTTAGCCTCCGCTTGGAGTGAGGAGTTAAGGTGATCTTTAAACGCCATTATGTCATCACATCATGATTTGCGGATAACTCCACCTCTTCTAATGACCCCCGATCAGCAAGAGACATTAGTGTTGAGTTTCAAGACCATGGTGGGTGGGATCCAACAAAACTATAATAATCTTGAGCCATTGATGTCCAGGTCTACAGTTGGATTTCTAAGGAGGTGTTGTTGAAGAGTTAGAGCATTATTCTAGTTGTTATAGAGCCTAACCATGTCAACCAGTAAGCACTGATTTCTATAAATGATGTACCTTATTGAGGTTTGAGTCCCCTCATACATCAACTTATTCTTTTCCTTCCATAGCCACCAGAAACCATTTTGAAGCACAACCGCCCGAGCCATTTTTCTCTGTGCCATTATCACCCAAACCATGAAACCATCTATCCTGGAAAATGGATGATGACTTGATTTTATCAAAAATATTAGTAAACTCACCAAACAATTCCAGACCAATCACGCCTAGTCACCTTCAAATATATTATGGTCTACATTTTCCTCATGATGATTTTTGCGTGTGTGAAACTTCTTAAAGAAAAAGAGATAAATATTAAATGGTTTTTCAGATCATAAATCTGATACCATGGATGTTTTCAGATCATTCTTTCTATCCTAGGTGTGAAATAAAATTAATTGGCATGGGATGTTCATACCCCTCTCTCGTTGGTGGTGCGTTTAATGATTACATTAATTAATTATTAAACTAATTAGTTTGGTTAAGTGAAATTGATGACTCTATAAATGTATCACCCTAGAAAACCTTTCTAGTGTTAGCCTCGTAATTCCTAGAAACACAGGTGAAATATCTCTTCCCCCTTCCTCTAGCGAATCAACTCAGATGACGATGAAACTCTTGATTGGATCAGATCAAGATGTGATGAACACAACATCTTACTTAAAATAATTTTAGGGAACTTTATTCATCATACATTGATCCAAAATTTATGTAGGGCCCATCAATTTTGGTTTCATCCCCATTTGATTAATAGATTTAGCATGATCAATTAACTTTATTTGATATGCCTTAATTCGAGCCTCTTCATGTTCCAATATACAAAATTATAAATATATTTCTTATATTTTCTAATCCAGAATCCATGTTCTTAGTAGTTTTACAAGAACACCTGGACAATGATGTTTAAAATTATTTTTTGGAGATTTTCTCCCAAACTTATTTGCATTCATCACCAGTTAGATCACGGTGGTTCCCAGTTCGACATTGTAGGGTGGTAACAAGCCCGATCAGAACACTGAATTCATGGAAAATAGAATAAAAAATAATGGATTGATGAAGAGGATATATATCTAGGATTATTTTGAGTTCTAAAAGATCATTTTTATGAATGGATCAGGAGAAATCAACCATAGAAGATCCCAAATATGTAGTGGCATTCGGGATTTAATGAACTCGATCTGAGATCGGTTTCTATCCACCGAAGGGATGGAAATGGTAGATATAGAGTAGATATAATGTTCCCTAGAATATTAGGGGGTTATATCTATGTATAAATTGGTTCAAATGGATAGATATATCATTAGTAATTTAGATCTAACTTTCTATTAAAATCCAAAATACATGTCGTGTTCAATGAAGAACACACATCATATAACCCCTCCTGAAGTGGCGGTTACAATTTGGAAAAATTATAGATGACATGGAATGTAGTATCTTCTATATGTCATGTACCCCATATCCTAACTGGATAACCCATGTTATGGGTCACATGGATGGTAACCCATGTATAAGTATAAGGGGTCAGGTACACACCTGCATACTCCGGTACATGGACACTGCCAGCAGGACACATCCGGGGTCCCAGTTATCAAGGAAACACCATGTAGTCCACCTATAAGGTGTGTACTACTACTTGGTTTGGAGCCATTGTTTATCTAGGGACACAGCTATGTGGTGGAGGAGGAGCACACGCTATGTGGGTCCCCTTACACATTGTGTACCCATTGATCTCTTCTGAGAAAACATTTAACATTCATAAACAATTCATTTGAACATAGATTTTTTCCCATGAGTAAACAGTCATAAGTGTTTTTTATGTATAACATGTTTTCCCCTTGGTTGTGGATTTTGTGATACATTGTGGAATGTTCCGATCACGACACCTATTGAGGGTAAATCAATGATGGTGGTGATCAGGCAGGATCACCATATGCTTACTTTCCAAGTTGAACCCTCTTGTAGGGAAAGGAATGGATCCTCAATGACTTCTAGAGTGGAACCCTATAGCTAGGCTTGGCATAGGTACTCAACCACTAGATTGGAACCCTCCTGTCGTATCATAGCATGGATCCTCTACCTAGAAATTATGGATCTTTATTGTGTTCCATAGTGACTATTTTTTGTTTGACATAGCTTTGGAATCCCGAGAAAGAGGAACATTTTCCCCACCGATATATATTTTTATGATTCGACCAAAAAAATATGGGTGAGTCATTACAAACCAAAGTAGAAAGTATCAAGGTGTGGTAAATGAGTAACTTAGACTAGTGAATTCAGGGAAGAAGTGTGAGATGTTGGGGATCTTTGATAGAATTTGGGAACTATTGGCCACACTTCTTCCTGGATAGATCTATGAGATAAGGATCACTTTACTCTCTTGTTTTGGATTCCTTGACTAAGAACACACACTCAAATATATATATATATATATATATATATTTGCATATCCCTATTCTATATCAACTCCTTTGATTTTTTTTTAATCTCCTTCCAAGAGATGCTAATACATGTGAGGTATGTCATGTGCCATCTGTTTCAATCTTCTCATGATGAGAAGAGTCTACTCTCCTATTATAGGTGGAAAAACACATTAGGTAGTTTATCTACATACCGTGTTTAGAAACTTGTTCTAGTAAAATATTACATTCACTCTTTTTAAGGATGATCTATACTCGTTCACTATACCTTTTATTATATAACATTCGTATTTTCTATTGTACCTCTTTATACTCCCCATTTAACTTTTGGAGTTTCCTACTAGGTATTCTTATACTCACCCCTTCATGGGATTTTCCCACACACATTGTGTCTTATAAAGACAATGGGTAGGTATTTTGTGACTATATTAGATCTTAGGGATGTCGGGTTCTTGGACCATGTATGGTGGTCATAGCTTGGGATTTAAGAGCTAGGCTCTCTCAACTGCTTATTCTTTCCAGTTTTCTATTAGGGTCAGACACATTTCTGGTTGGGTGTGTATTTTTTTCCTTTACTTTTTAGGATACACTACCATACTTTTATACTATCTAGAGGTTCATTCATGCTTGGTTTACTTTATATGAGTGTTCCATTTTTCCTTCTTTCCAAATTCACTTTTTCATTGATCTGGCTATGTGCATATGTTAAAGTTTTTTGAGAAAGGTATCCTCGAGTTAGTTATGCCTTCAGCACTTTTCACCACCCCTAGCCTTTGGAGTTGGGCTTGCGGTAGTTGCAGCTAGAGACCCGGCCTGGGTTCGGTCATGAAAAATTGGTATCATAGCAAGTTCATTCCTAAGGATGTTATTAAGATGTATCCCCTTGTCGGCTAAGCATGATAAGTTATATTTTACAGGGTTAACTGTTTTATGAATTATATAGGACTGATTCTTTTATTATCCTCCATAATTAATCTTCCCATTTATTGTGTTTATATAAATATATCTGTATGTGTGTGTACTCATATAACAATGGTACTCCTTGAAAACTTCTGGATGCCTCTGTGATGATAGCCAGCTAAGATACCAGCTCTGGTAGGTGACAACGACCCTATGAGTGACAAGGGCTCAGTTCAAAGTCCATCATGAGAACCCCTTCCTCTAAGTGGGAAGGTATTTTCACCTCTATTTGTGGATTATTAGATCATCCCAGCAGAGAAGGTTGAGGATGTTTCCAGGTTTAGTGAAGTTCATGACTTCCATTGTTAGAGACCATTCGGATTCCATGGTGAGCCACATCCTCAGGTGGAAAAGGATTAGATAGAGTTAGTGGTCTGTATATTCAGGCTTCTTCAAACCCCGAATGATCATGTGGTGTTTCTAGTATCCAACCTTTTCCTCTGAGTTTTTGGGAGTAGGTGGATTCATTTTACATAGATGAACGATGAGTTGACACACCTGCGGGATGAATTCTAGCACTTGATTCATGAGGAGTACTATCCCCTTCTTGTTCCTAGTCCATATACAGAAGCGTCTAGAGCTTGAATAGGGAGGGATAATTTTGGATGCGTATTTAGTGAGGATCACAAACGGTACATGTTACTCCCTTGACATGATCCTGGACGGCTACTTTTGAGTGTGGAAGTTTTATTATGGACTCTGTAGAGAGATCTGAGCCATGTTTTACCCTTGTGGATCCCTATCTATATTGGGGTGCTAGAGAGGGAACTAGTGAGATAGAGAATTCAATCAAAATAAATACAAAAAGTTGGAGCTGGTAATGGGAACCACAAAGCTGAGTCGTCTGCAACAACGAGCACACATAAGACACTAGGATATCAGTTAAGGAGATCCTTCCATGATCAGACTCAAGAACGTTGCAAGAGGATGCATTGAGGAATAGAGTAGCGCAAATAGGGGTTGTGCTTTACATGTTATGGACAAAGTCACATGGCACATGACTGCCCGACCTAACATGCTGAGCAGCATATGCAGATAGTTGATGGACCACCACAGTATAGGCCATACCATGATTAGGGATTTCTAAGTCATGTACAAGGTTGTCCCCATGGAAGCAGAGTTGGAATAGTAGTAGGAAGATATATGGGTGGTGGATATTGTCATGATATCCTCCAACCACAACTACCAAGTGGCCCATGTCAGGCTCAGGGAGCTTGTCTCTAGGCTATAGAAATCTACATGCTTTGGATGTCTACGATCCCGCAATGCGTGAGATAATAAGTACTAAGATATTTGTTTATTCTAATATTTATTACGTACTAGTAGAAATATGTGTCAGTAATTCCATTATATTCGTACTTTTGGTGTGAGAGATGGAGCTTCGAGTTTAGGTGATAGCACAATTGTTTCACCTTTAGGTTCCATTAGGAATGCATCTTCTATATCTTTCATCTTCAGATAGTGTGATATATCACTTGGTGTAAAGATTATCAGGTGGGACCTCTTGGTTGTCACGATAAAACCCTATGAATTCATCTTGGTTATGTATTTACTATCCATGGTTCGATCCCATATCAATTGCCACCACAAACAAGTCATATGTCTACGTGCTGAGGGGATGATATTCTTCTTTTCTGGTGAGAGAAATGTCATGGAAGGGAATGTGAGTTCTACAAATATGAAGCATCATCCAATCATCCATTAGCTAAAAATTATATCTGTTAGTGTAGCACATTCTTCAGGAATCTGGGTTACATAGGTTGTGGAGGATTATATAGATGTCTTCCCTAAAGACATTCTGGGACAACCTCTATGGTGAGATATGTGGTTCTTTATTGACTTACATCTACGGACCTCTCTAATATCTTATGCAGAATATCAGATGGCACCTACCGAGATCTATGATCTACAGTTTCATTTGGATGAAATTTGTGATAAATAATTCATTTGACATCGAGTTTCCCCATAAGAAACTCCAATATGGTAAGTTAAAAGGGGGTACAATAGTTTATGGATCTATGCAGATTAGCATAACTAGAAACACGACACAATAAATAAAAATTACTCCTTGATGAGGATTTATGACCTCTTTCATCAGTTGTGAGGTGATAGGTGGTTCTCAAATATTGGTCTCAGTTCTAAATACCATTGGTTGAGAGTTCATGAGGCTGATATTCAAAAGTTGAATTCTGATTTCGCTATGAACTCTATGATTTTCTAGTTATTCCCTTTGGCATGATGAATTGCCTCACCATGTTTATGGATTTGATGAAATAGATTTTCCAAATTACTGGGACTAGTTTGTTGTTTTCTTCATCAATGACATACTCATCTACTCTACAACATTAGAGAAGCATGAAGAGAACCTGAGGATAGTCCTTGACAAGATTCAAGATCACCATCTTTATAGGAAACTCTCGAACTTCTTGTTCTGGAAAAATGATTTCCAATTTATAGGTAATTTCATTACTAGACATGGTTTATACATAGATCTAGGAAAGATAAAATAAGTTTTTGATTGGGATCCACCCAAGAACATGTCATGTGTGCGGAGATTTCACGTCTTAACGGGGTATTACAATAGGTTTGTGGAAGACTTCTCCAGAATCATGGCACCTTTGACCACCCTAATGAGGAAAGTGATGTAGTTTACTTGGTCTAATTAGATCCAGAGTGCCTTTGAGGAGTCTAGGTAGAGGGTTATGAGGGCTCTGATGTTGAGACTACCAGAGGAAATCATAGATTTTGTAGTGTATTGTGATGCCTCAGTGGTGGGGCTTGACTATATATTTATGCAACGTTGGGAAGTTATCATATATGGGATGAGTCATTTGTGACCCCATGAGAAGAACTACACAACTCATGACCTCGACCTAATAGTGGTAGCCTTTTCCCTAAGGATGTGGAGACACTACCTTATGGGGGAGTGATTTTTAGTTTACTCAAACCACAAGAGTCTCAGGTACATCTTCACATAGAGAGACTTGAACCTAAGACAATGATTTTGGTTGTAATTCATGAAGTAGTATGACTTTCTAATAGTCTATACACTAGGAAATGGAAATTTTTTAGTAGATTCCCTTAGTAGGAAGTCTATGCTGGTTAAATGTAGGAAGCTATAGAGCAATTACCTACCCTACAGTTGAGATTGGTGGAGTGGTAGGGTACAAATTTTATTCAGTTGATAGTGTTGACTTCATCTCTTCTGGAACGTGTGAGAGATTCCCGGCTGGGATACATCTAATTCGAGGTCTTACGTGATATGATATCAATATTAAACCCACTAGATGAATTTTATGAAGGATGGGATCATGTATTCTTATTCAATAAGAGAACAGTGGTCCTAGTCATGGTGTAGGAGGATGTGATGTGGGAGTTCCACACTTCTCCTCTAGTTTTACATCACAATGTCGAGAAGATGTAAAGAGACCTTTAGTGGAAGTTTTGGTGGTCTGTCATGTGATGAAACGTAGCATATTTTGTCTTTTGGTGTCTCACCTATCACCAATTGAAATCTGAGCACCACATTTCGGTTGGTTTGTTGAATCCCCTTTAAATCTTGAAGTGGAAATGGGATGACATATCCATGTATTTTTGTCACCAGGATTCCATGCACAGTGAATGACCATGACACCATCGGGTTGACAGTCGACCGGATCATGAAGTCTTTGTACTTCCTTATCATAAGCGATTAGATTTTGGTGGAACCTTTAGGGTATTTGTATATATAGTATATGCATTACATTCACAAGGTGCACTAGAAGATTGTCTCTGGTGATGAAATTGGTTTACATCACGATTTTGGAGAGGAATTCTAGAGTAATTCGAGACCAAATTTAAAATGAGTACATACTTTCACCCCTAGATTGATGGGAATACTGAGTGGACGGTCTTGGTGTTAGAGGATATAATGAGGGATTTCATGTTAGACTTCGGCCGGATCTTGGCGGATCACTTTCCCTTGGTAAAGTTTGCACACAACAATAGCTACCATTATACCATCAACATGGAAACCATTGAGGCCTTGTATGGGAGACCCTTCATGTTTCTATTATGTTGTGAAGAGGTTGGTGAGTCATCTCTTTTGGGCCCAAAGTTGTTGTAGGTAATGATGGAGTAAGTTCAGGTCATCCATGAGCAGATGAGGATGACCTAGAGTAGAATGATATCCTACGCAGATCACCTTCATAGGCCCGTGGAGTTTTAGAATGGAGACCACGTTTTCCTACGAGTATCGCCATAAAGAGTATTTTATAGGTTTGTCTATAGAAACATGATATCCCGGACATTTATCGAGCCATTTGAGATCATGGAGAGGGTTTTAGAGGTTTCTTACCACCTTACCCTACCACCACAGCTAGAGTGGGTACATGATGTCTTCCACATGTTGTAGATGAAAAGATACATGCATGAACCCATGAACATCATAGATTTGGGCGAGATGAAAATTGAGGAAAGATCCACCTTTGAGAATCACCCGATGGAGATCAAGTATTGGAAGGAGTGGACCCTATGTGGAAAGACCATCAATTTGGTTCGTGTGTTGTGGCTACAAGGAAACATGTAGCAAAGCTCTTGTGAGCGGTATATCCATGTGAGGGATCATTATCCTCAGTTTTTTTCCTAGTTTTTCTTTTCAAGACCAAAAATATTAAAGGATTGAATGATGTAGAGACCCATTTTTCCCTTATAAGTCTTATAAATATTTCATTATATATTTCTAGAGGGAGGAGCTGAGACAGAGTGTGATTATGAAGCATGGTGTGATAGGAATTAATTTTATTAAAATATTTATCATATTTTATATTTTTCACGTGATACATCTTAAAGAAAATATAATAACTCTTAAATTGTAGTTCAGATCAATTATTTAAGACCATAGTTGTGTTTTTAATGTGGTGTTTATCCTAGGCATGATATAAAATGATTTTTAATAGGACATTCAGACCCCTCTCTCATTGGGGTTTTTTTAATGAATGGATGAATTAATTCCATAATTAATTAGTTTTTTTAACAAAAATGGATAATTATAGTGATTTATCACCCAATAAAACATTTCTAGGGTTATCCTTGTAATTTCTAGAATTGAGGAGGAGAGATCTCTTACCACTTCCTCTGGAAGATCAACTCATATGATGACAGAACTCTCGATTGGATTAGATTAGGACACAACAAAAACAAAATCTTCCTTTAAATCATTTGTGGATGTGTTCTTCATTAGTGATCAATTATAAATCAAGGTATTACTCTACAATTGTTGTTTTTATTTTTGGGATTAATAGATTTAGCATGATCAAATTTCTTTCTTTGATCTGTGTTAATTTGAGTCTCTCTATGTTCCCATGTACTAAAATCTATGTTTATTTCTTATGATTTATAATCTGGAATACATGTTCTTGTTCGTTGGACAATAAAACTTATCCAAAAAGATTTAAACATTGGTTTATGGTGGTTTTCTCCCTCACTAATTTGTGTTATTAACTGGTTGGATCCACATGGTTCTTGGATTGACATTTCATAGGTAGTACCGAGCCTGATTGGACCCGCAGATTCATAGAGAATCATTGAAACAACAAAGAATAAATGAAGCAGTTTCATATATGGGGTAATTTTTAGTTATAGAAGACTTTCTTGATTCCTGTATCGCAAGAAAGAAAATTTTGAAGATCCAAGGCATGAGATGACAAGTGAGATTGCACAAACTCAATAGGATATGGGTTTACGACCATTGGAGGGCTGAAAATGGTATATCAGAACCAGATCTGATGTTCATAGGAATATTGGGGGAAATATATATGGAGAAATATGGTGAAATTTCTAGATCCTTTTTTCATAATGTGGATCTAATTTTCTAGGAAAATCTCAACTGCATGTCATGTTCAATGAAGAACACACGACATGTATCCCCTCCCACAGCGGTGGCTATGGTTGGGAAAAATTAAAAATGACACTACATAAAGTACATTGTATATTTTTTGTAATACCCTTCCCTATTAGATAAGACATGTGATTGGGAACATGGAAGGGAACCCATGTAGAAGTACACGGGGTCATGTACATGCATATGTACTCTGGTACACGGACACGACGAGCACGACATGGCCATGGTCCCTCTTAGCCAGGACACACCCTATAGTCCACCAACATGGTGTGTGTTACTACATGGTATGAAGATGTTTGTTAGATAGGGACATGTGTAGGGAGGGGATCTGGGCCACAAGCTGTGTGGGTCCCCTCACATGCCATGTACCCCTTGATCTCTTCTATGAAAACTTCACACATTCGTGTCTCCTTCGTTTGAACTCGAATTTTGAACATAGAGTAGTCTATTCTGATTTTTCATCATATAGAACATGATGGTTCACTTGGTTGTGGATTTTGAGATATGGTGTGGAATGTTCTAGGCATTCTACATTCTGAGGTGATGCTTGATGATGGAAGTGATCAAGTAGGATCTCCAGATGCTTACTTTTTGAGTGGAACCCACCTACGGTGCAGGGCATGGGACCTTGATGGCTTCTCAAGTTTAACCCTCCAACCAAAAAATACTCTCAAGTGAAATCCTTTAGTGGGGCTAGGCATGGGTCCTCAATGACCTAGAGTGGAATCCTATAGCTATGATGGGCCTGGGTCCCCAGCCATCAGAGTGAAACCCCCTATCATAACAAGTCATGGGTCCTCTACGTTGAAATTGTGGAAATAATTTGTGTTTCAAAGTGATGAAACATAGTTTGATTTAGCTTTGTACTCTCGAGAAAGAGGAACACTTTTCCCACAATTAAGTATTTTTTGACATGACCAAAACTATGTGGGCGAGTCAGTGTTGCCCAAAGAATAAAGTATCATGGTGCGGTGAATGAGCCCATAAGACTCGTGTGTTTATTGTAGATTCATGATATGTTGGGAATCATTGACGAACTTTTGGAACTGTTGGATACACATATATGTAGGATAAATTATGAGATTAATATCTCCTCACTCTCTCATTTGGTATTTTCTGACTGAGAACATATATATATGCCCCTCTTCTATATCCACTCCTTGGATTTGGTTACTCTCCTTCCAAGAGAGTTGAATAAGAATAAGGTATGTCATGTTCTTTTTATTTCTAGATTCTCATGGTTGGATGATTCTACTATTCTTCTATAGGTGGAAAAGACTCGACGGTTAGTTCATCTACTCACCGTGTTTAACCCCTTATGCTTGGAAGAGCATACTTTTACTCTTTGTTTATTTGAACTATACTCTTCCACTTTACCTTGTGCTATCTAATGATATCCTTTTCTAATGAAGAACTTACTACCCCCCCCCCTCATATTTTAGGGTGTCCTACTACGTATGATTGTACTCACCCTTGCATGGGATTTCCCCCACACACATTGTGTCTTATGCAGACGATGGACAGGTCGATCATGACTATATACGAAGTTAGTGATACTATGTCCTTGAACCATGTATGATTATAGTATCTTGGGATTTAGGAGTTGGTATCTTTCACCTGTTTACTATTTCCAAATTTCTATTAAGTTAGGACACATTTTTTGTTGGGTGTGTATTTTTTCCCTTTACTTTTCACTATTCACTACCATAATTTTGTACTTTTTTGAGGTTTATGAATGCTTAGTTTACTTTGTAGAAGTTTTTCATATTTTATTCTTTCCCTACGCACTTTTTTATCGATTTTTATGTGTTCGTGTGTATAGGTTTTTAGGTGAATCCCCCCCCCATGTGTTAGTTATGACTTCCGCACATATCGCCACCCCCTGTCCAATGGGGGTGGGCTTGGGGTAGTTGCGACTCAACCCTAACATGGGTTGGGTCATGAAAACATAGGTGATGGTTTTGTCAATATGTAATAATATATTGGAGTGTTACATCCCTCCACATTCCAATTAATCAAATGAGTTATATTTTTTAAGGAACCACATATCATCTAGTGGCTTCATTGGAAAACAATTGATTAATTAAAGAAATTCAAGGAATTCACCCTTAAAGGGTGTTTAAAGTTTGAGTTTCACAACCTTAACTTATTCCAATTTAATATATAAGGAAAAATAGAATTAGGGTGTTTGATTCTACATATTAAATTTCATATTTAAAGGGTGTCTCAGAAAAATATATTTTTTCCACACAATATAATAATTTATAAATCAAGGAAACATTGATGGAAAAGCTATAGAATGCATACCTCATAAAAAATAATGTCTACTCGTCAAATATCAATCATTTATATGAGTTGGTTTGAGAGAATAAGAAATGAAAAAAACCACCAAAAATAGGGTGAATTTTATCATGTGAAAATAACACCAAATATGGAAATAGAAATTGGGAAAAGATGATGGAGTGGTAGACTCACTTATATGCTTCCAAAATGATGAATGTAGGTTTAATCAGTGACTTTATGAGAGATATACATCCATTCCTAGGAGGAGGAGGAGGAGGAGCTTCATTGGAGATCTATTACACGTGGTAAAGAGGAGAAGAAAAGGGGGAAAGAACATAAATGAAAACATGGAGAAAAAATAAAAAAAAACATTAAATTGGGATCATGGTTTGGGACCGTGTTTGGAAAAAATGTGCACCAACTCTACATTTTATACTTTGTATGTATGGGGATCACATGGTTCATGAACATAATATTATAAATAATGGAAAAACTGTGCATTTATCCTCTATCAAGGATGTGCAATTATCTGAACAACTTTATAGCCGGGTGGGAATGCTTAGAGAAAACTTTGAAACACCCTCATCCCCTATGATTAGGTTGCATGATTTCACCATGAGGTTTGCATGATTTCCGACAAACTGGGTTCCTCTACCAACCTACCCTAAAATTGAGTTTTTAGAGCCTAATGGTCCTAAAACTCCAAAAAACCACTTGAGAAAATTCTCATGCCTTAAAACAAGACTAAAAATAACACATTTGACTGTTCCAAATCTCATAATTATATATTTAGGCTTAGATTAGTGAATGAATCATCCACCAAATGGTAAAATTCAAATTCAATTGTAATTCTACCTTGGTTCAAAACATGGGATGTTACAACCTCCTCTACATATAAATTTACATCCTTTAGAATGATAAGAAAAAAAATAAAAAAAAACAATAACCCTACACAGGCCATGAATTTTTTATACAAATTTCCATGTTGCATTTCCATACACCCAATGGAACTCCCAGAATTACTTTAACCATACAATATATAGGTCAAAAAACTCAAGTCAATATTCAAAATCAGAACTGAACTATCAGGGTGGTTCTTAAATTATCCGTCCAAACTGGATACATGATATTGTTGTAATCTCTTTAATGACCTGACCTATGAGACTCCCCACCATAAGTTACATTTTTAAAATGGCCAATTCCAAATCTTGATTTATCTACTCTCTTAATTTTCTTTTTTAACAAGATCATAATGTTTTAATGATGATCTTGGCATGATCCTTAAATTAAATGAATATTCGAAACCAAATTTATCATATATAGTATGGCCGAGCTAGATTTTCATTAAAACCCCTAGACGACTCACATTCCACTCATCTCAACCATAAAATGTTCCGTCAACTTCTTCTTCATCAACTGTATTTAAAATAACATGAGGAAGCAATTCGAGCCATGCCTGGTTGACTATAATAAAAAATTCTCAACCTAGACCCTCAATGTATCACATTAAACAACATAATGTCATTTCCTAAGGTACCCCTCATTTACTTTGGGAATGTTCCCTAAATCCCATAACCAAATTCTGTTGACATATCAATCCCAAACGTTCACTTAAACTTCCGTTCCCCATCACGAACTTGGGTGCATACCCGATCCAGGAAACTTGGATCGTAACCCTTAAAATTTTCAACTTGAACCTGATATATGTCAAGGGTGACCTCTAAATCATCAAATGGTGTCCAAAGATATCATCCAGGGCAGTCCATACTATGGCGTTTACAAGTGATATATCAGTACAAAGCTGAAATGTCCACATTTCATAGATAATGACTTAGTCCAAAATAGAATCCTCTTGGTGATCAAGAAAAATGAAAAATAGCCAGTGCACATGGGTCTTCCCAAGGCACTTCCACTCCAAAACATACTTATCAATCATAAAGACCATGCCTCCTAAACGTATCATGTTGTAGAAGCATAACTCCCAGGTATTTTATTTATTAATCCCAACAGCAATTAATTTATCATGTTTTACAACTAATGCTATCTTATTATACTCGTTACGATGTTAGGATAGGGGACACGATCATTATTATGAAAAGAGTACACTAAAAGGATATCAAGAATGCTTGATACACTTCTATTGATAATGTGCTCAGTATAGTTATGAACCAACTATATCCAGATTACACGGAGAACAGTTAAACCATCACTAGATGGCATATTTTGAAAATGCTCGGCTATAACTACTGACACATCATCATTAATCGACCATGATTCCTTTACCATCCAAGGTATCCCCTGTTAAATCAATTTCAGCCATATAAATCAATTCCAAACTAATATAGCCTTAAAAGGTTTCATTCATATCTTACCATATCATCTTCATGCGACCTTGAAAGAACCAATAATTTCAAAACATACCATATGCATGGGAATTCAAAATTAGTATGAATCATTTTCAAATGGACCATTTTTTTGTGTCCCCTATACTTTAAAGAAAATTCTTTTCTAGAATTTATGTGATTCCTCCTATAAGAGTCTCATAGTAATATTTTACTATGAATAGAAACTCATCCCAAAATACATGCTCCATCAACCACTAAAAACGTGTTATTGAGATGAAAAAATTCTTACTATAAGTGCCATCATGAAAATCAGGAGAACCCATCTTCTCACCAATGTGATAAAACATAAACAATTTTGACATACAACTGAAAATACTCTTCATTTACGTCCACATATACCTTGTACTTATGAATAAAGACAAAAATAAACTGACCATCATGTTAAAACACTTTCTCCACATTTGAATATCCCAATGAGTATTGGGATGAGTCAAAATATTCTTTAGTGCAAAGGTAACTCTACCTCGTAGATGACCTTTAGTCAAAGCATAAAATCTCAAGGGTATGATGATTCCCATTGAACTCATATGGTTTATTGTAACATTTTGGAAACTCAACAGGTACCACATGTATCAATCCATACTACCCCGATGTTTCATGACCAAAATTGAATATCCTTGATAGTGTCAATAGGATTATCATCCCTATTCATCCCAAAATATTACAAC
This sequence comes from Viscum album, assembly GCA_963277665.1. Classification (NCBI taxonomy): domain Eukaryota; kingdom Viridiplantae; phylum Streptophyta; class Magnoliopsida; order Santalales; family Viscaceae; genus Viscum; species Viscum album. The sequence goes on from OY728125.1 coordinate 94,986,377, forward strand.
CCATAAAATGTGCTATTCTAAATTAATATTATCCAATATGACTATAAAAAAGGTTGAAGTCCTCCAGAGTCATACATTATAAATGGAAGATTGGTCTCACGACATAATAAGAAGTAAATTATGCCCTAGGTATTTCAAACCTACTGAAACTAAGCATTATATGATGTTTATGCCCCTACTTGTGTATAGTTTTAGAAACTAAGTAGTCATGCATGGGAAAAATGGTTACCAAATGAAACTGTTGTCAGAATCTCATCACTAGAACTTATCAAGACCCTAAACATTTGAGGTCACTACCTACCTCGGGATAGCCCCTTACTAAAACATAAATCGTCAATACTATGAGAGGTGTCACATCCATGGTTTATTTTTTTATTATATATTTTATTTTTAGTATTATCTTAGTATTTTGGATTTCGTATGTGTTTTTTTAGGAAAATAGAATTTTTTGGACCTGATAGTATGTGGTGCATGGTTTCCACACTATTAGTTGAAACTGTGCACCACCCCAGGGAGAACTATATACCCAAATCAGTGGCACAGATCCGGCCACATGGGTAACCTCACAAGACTACGACTAACCATGTTCCCAGAAAAGTAGATCTAATTGTGGTTCATAGTCACATGAACATGCATGCACCCTCCCCAGATAACTATGTGGCCTCTTCTCCCTTTGGATATTGGTGTGACAACGTTGGTGTACAGTTTGGAAAACATTGTGACCAATCCATGTGGCCATCCTAGAACATTTAAAATATTGAAATTATTATTCTAACCTTCCTTGGATTTATCCACAAATCCACCCAAACTCACCCCACTTGGGATTTCAAACACTAAGAACATCTTCCCCTCCCTCTTGGCTCACTTAGACCTCATTCCCTTTGTAGATTTGGTTTATATTCTTTAAAATCTCATCAAGTAAGCCTCTCCACTTCTTGCTTATTCATTTCTATTGGTATTATCCTTCCTATTTATGGGATTATCTCTTCTTAAGGATATGGGTTTCCAAATTTGGGTTTATCCTTGTTTTGGTGGGTTTAATCTTGATGTTTATGTTGTTATATTTCCTTTATAGGTTCTCTATGTGGGGTGATTATGGTTTTCCACTGTATTTTGGAATTTTTTTAATCTTGCGATAAGTCATTCCATCCTTTAGCATTATTGGATGATTTTAGTATGTAGTAAATTATTCCTAAATGAGTTATATAGATTATATGGGTGGTGTTAATGGTGTTTTTAGAAGGCTTTGGTGTGCATATGAATTTAAAGGTGGTTTTAAAATGAAAATGATTGATTTCCATGGGTGTTTCAAATATTTTATGTGTGTGTTCATGATGTGGTTCTTTTGACCTAGGATATGTAATTGAGTAAAAATGGAATCCATTGTAACTAGGTACGGCATCCTACGTCTAGTATACTATAGCGTCCGGTAGGGCCGAGGGCCATTTTCCTTAGTAGGATTGATGCTACAACACTAACTAAACATATGAAGATGATCGAAGATCAATAGACCTTGGTATGTATTCCACTTTAGTGGGTCATTCATGAGGATATTGTGGGTCTTCATTTTTATGCCACATCACTGAGGTTCTAGGATCCTTGGATCCCACTAACCCTAGTGCCCTATGGATTACCAGTGTTTCTCATGTGATCAAATAGTTATCCTTTGGTTTGAGGACATGCTTACATTATGTTTCTAATTTCAAATAATGCTTCATTAAAAATGTTTTATTTCTTATCATTACAAAAATAAAATGTTGATTTGTCTTATAATTGTATGGAATGAAATTATTTTGGGTGGTATCCTATTTGAAATTTTTTCATAGGCTACGTACACCCTTGACTGTATGTAGACATTGTTATGTTTGGCCCAGGTAGAGGCCAGATGTTCTGTGGTGGTTAGGGTGGATTCAGTTTCTAGTGTTTAACCTTCTTACAGGTGTTTGTGGTAGTGGTATGGGGGGTTATCCCACTTGTTTCATGGATATATTTTTTCCAGTTGGTTCTCCACCCTATTTTGGTATTTTGGTTTTTGAACTAAATTGTGAAATGTTTTACATCTGAAAATTGTGATTATTCTTTTTATGATTTTTACTTTTGGTTTAATTTTTTATTCTTTTACTTTCTTATAGTTTACTTTTATGGGAAAAATCATTCCCAAATGTGATGTGTGATGACCAAGAACTACTTTATAGCCCTCAGAGAATGGGAACATCTTTTTTGTATTTCCACAGGCCAGGACTGGTGTTAGGTTGAGTGTCATCCTGGCATGGTTCATAAAAATCATATTGGACGATTTCTTTCCTTTAGATGGGTCATGATATTTGGGGAAGTCATTATATACAGGGTCTAGGACTATCAGGACTTCAGGTTACGGTTTCTAGTGGGGTGTTTGACCAACTCATCTCATGATATGCCTTGGGTCACCATGGGAATTTTGGGAATGGTTTTGACATAACATACAAGTGTTTTACGGGATACATAACGTGAATAGATACCAGGTGTTGATTAAGTGGTTTGACTTTTTATTGTTATTTTTATGGTTTTTTTTTGATTTTTGGAAATGTTAGTAATTTTTTGTGGTTGATGATTTTTTTGGATATTATGTTGATGGTTTACTTGTGCATGTTAATTATTGTTCAATCATGCCTCCCCAGTTACTTATTTTGAAACCATGGGAAGGGGTCAAATATTTTTCTCCCTCACCATGTCCTCATTGATTATCAGAAGCGGGGGTTCCGGTTGTCCATGCATGGGGTCAGGGAGTGGGCCCTGGCCATACTCAAGTCAAGGAGGCCAAACCGGGTATGAGAAAGTATAAAGATCAAGAGTTACTCGTAAAAAATCCTCAAACATTCTAGGGTACAAAATATATATTGGAGTTAGAGGATTGTATTGAATATATTCAAATGATGTTATGGTTTATTGACACTTTAGTGGTAGTTAAGGTGAAGTTATATTGTTGGAAGGTCCCAGTTGGCGGTGCTGGGACTCAGTGGTTCAAGATGGGAAGCATGATCATATGAGTTGGAAGGAATTTCAGGTCATCTCCAATAACCATTATTTCCTTGAGAATGTATAATTTTCCAGGACTCAAATGTTTTTAAATCATCTTTAGGGGATAAGACTATGTGGGAGTATGCCAAATAGATTACATAATTGGTTTTTTTCGCACCCAAAGTGATTCTGAATAAGAAGAAGAAGGATCAAAAGTTTGAAATGAGGTTTCGGTCATACATCTGGTCCCAGGTCATCATGTTCAAGTTTAAGACTTATGCATTGGTGTTTGATCAAGCCCTAATGGTATAGACTGATCTGAGTGGTAAGTCTGGGTTTTTCTGTGGCAGTTTGAGTATTGGGCTAGGGAAGTGAGATTTATTCTAAAAAGAATAGAATTCTTGGAATAAGGGAGAAGATGGGATGTGTTATTTTAGGATATCCTTCCCGATCACCTTCATATATAACTTCAGATTTGGGGTCTATCTTGTTCCATCAGTGTGGGAGGTTGGGGAATAGTTGGTTAGCGTGTGAAACCCCACCTAGACTATTCCATTGGTGATGAACTATGGGAAACATGTAGTGGTTTTTGAAAATTTACACACTCATATCAGAGTTTTTTATGTTTTGAATCCTATAGGGGAATATTATCCCATAAAAAAACCATACAAGACAGTGGGTTCTTAGTTTGTCATGCATGGAACTAGGGCTATATCTTATTATGGATGGAGTTAGATCAAGGCAGATCCACATGTCAATAGGAATTTTATAGATCAATAAGAGACTAGGAAAAATTATGTTATGGATCAAATGTGAGTGGAATTAGATACATGATCGACAATAGTTTTAGGAATAGTTAATATTGAATCAACAATAGCTTCTGTACTATTTGATATGAGTTCTTTAAATTCATTTATTTTTTCTCATCTCATATATTTTTTTGGAATTTTTAACTAATTTCATTTTGTATGTGATGGATTTGGTAATTCAAATTTGTAAGAGGAGAGATCTTGGATTCAAATTTCCATCGTGTGATCACACTTTGTTAGGGGTCGACCTGGAGTGAGATTTCCTAGTATTAGAAATGGACCAATCTGACATAATTCTATATTTGGATTCTATGGTGTGTTTCCATGATCGCATCGATAATTATCAATGGAGACTGAGTTTTTTGGAACATAATTGGTATTATTTTATTATTTAAGTTTAATGTGATCCATGGTGAATATGGGATGTACATCTACTTCTAGAGTTTAGTAGCCTGGTTTTTCAGATATAGTTTCTCATGTATGATGAAAATGGAAGAGGCTCTATTTGGCGGGCTACAATATATGGTGGATGAGTTTCCAAATATATTTCTAGATATTTTATCAAGTCTATCTCCAAAGTAGTATGTGGAGTTCAACATCAATTTAGCCCCACGAACCTAGCCGATATATATTACCTCATATTTTATAGTCTCCACCAAGTAGATTGAATTAAACATATAAGTGGATGATTTGGAATAAAAAGGGTTCATTCACCAGAGAGTATCACCTTAGGAAACCCTAGTTCTATTTTCAAAGATGTTTTATGGATCTCTCAAGTTATAGATTGATTACCATAAGCTGATTTACCTAATGATAAAGAACAAATATCCCTTTCCTCGTATTGATGACATCTTTGATCATATCAAGGGGAAATGTGTTTCTATTAAATCGATTTGTGTCAGTGGTATCACCAAGTTATTTTCAGAGAGGTAAATGTCCCAAAGATAGCCTTCAAAAGTAGGTATGGACTCTTTGATTATTTTTTCATGCCATTTGGGTTGAAAAATACTCTAATAGTACTCATGGAACATATGAATAGGTTGTTCTATCAGTACCTTGACTTCTTATTTATTGTGTTTTTGGATGAAATCCTAATCTACTCAAGGACCTAGGAAGAGAATGAGAAACACTTGAAAATTATGTTGGTAACTCTTTGAGACCACCATCTCCATGCTTATATCTACAGGTGAAACTTCTGGAATAGGGAGGTAATGTTTATGGGCTAAGAAATTTTAGAATGCGGGATTTGGATGGACCTTGAGAAGATTGAAGAGTTGATGCCATGGGAGAAACTGAATAATATCTTAGAGGCAAGGATCATTTTGTCCCTAAAAGGATATTAGAGGATACTTTTAGGGAGTTCTCTTGGATAGATTTACCCATAACTCTACTTACCCAAAAAGGGGTAAAGTTTTAATAGATCCTAGATTGGAAAGATTCTTTTGAAGAGCATAAGACGTAGATGACCATATCCCCAGTTATGATCTTCTCAGATTTTGGGAAGGGATATATGGTATTTTATGGTGCTTCAAGTATGGTTATTTGGTGTGTGTTGGTGCTGGATGACCATGTGGTGTCATATGGTTCTCACCTACTACTACCACACAAAATGAAAAACCAACCAATGACCAATAATTATCAGCAGTGATGAACACCTTAATGACATGGATTCATTATGTATTCAGGGATAAATTTATAGTATAATTACATCATTATATCTTGGACTATATTTTAACCAATAAAGATTTGAATTTGAGGAAGAACCATTGGGTTGAGTACCTTCAAGGGTTCAATTTTGAAAATGTTTATACCCGAGGAAAAGGTATTGTAGTAGCATATTCTTTGTGTAGGATGATGTTGGTGAAATATATAAAACACTCTATTGATGAGGGGAAATTATTGGGGATTTTTTCCAAATTCATATGGAGACCAATAAGTGTATTGTATAAATTTTCTTGGATAATTTCCAGCTGATTCCCTCCCTTATGGAGCTAATTTGAAAATACTTGACTAGTGATGGGTTCTGTTAGTTGTACATCTAGATTTTTTCATGGGGAGGAGCTGAAAAGTGAATAGATATTTTCCCAAGAGTAATTCCTTTAGATAAATGGCTATGTTTTTGTGACATGTTCATTATGGTAGGTGGTGATGTAGGATATCCACCAGTATCAGTAGTTCGTTCATCCTGGTACAAACAAGATGTTTTATGATGTGAGTTATTAGTTATGGTGGTAGGGTATTATATGGGATATAGTGAATATTTTATCTAGGCATTATACGTGTGAGTGGGTCAGAGGCAACCACCAGGAGTCCCTTCAGTTTTCTCTAACAGCTACTCATTACTTCTTGGAAGAGGGGTGAGGTCACGATGGACTTCATCATTTGGTTACCTCATACATGCTGGTGAAGGAAATCTATTTGGTTAGAAATTGACTATCTGACCAAATCAACCCACTTAATATTGATTAAGGACTTGGCAAAGGTGGATGAGTTGGTTCGGTTTTATGTTCAGGAGGTAGAGAGGATTCATTGTGTGTCATCAGTAATTGTTTTGGATATGGACCCCTATTTTACCTCTTAGTTATGATAAGGACTTCAAAAATAAATGGGTATTAGATCAAGTTGTGTATGGCATAGCAACCTCCAATAGATGGTCAAATGTAGTATCAAAATTAGATCCTGGAAGAAATTATTCATTCATGTGTTCTGAATTTCAAAGGCTCATGGGATAACCATTTTGTATTGGTTGATTTTGAAAATAATAATAGTTAAAATACTATATAAGAATGGGCACTTTGAGGCACTTTAAGGTCGTCCATTTTGGTCACCTATATGCTGGGTAGAGGTGGGTGAGACCTCATTTCTTAGACTTATCCTTATGAAAGTTACATCTAATAAACTCACATTTATCAAGACATGTTTTTTGATAATTTAGTGTTTCCACAAGTCCTGTGTTGATCAGCAGAGCCAGGACTCAGAATTATAATTGGTTGATTGGGTGTTTCTTAAGGTGGGCCCTATTCTATCCATATACATCTTTATTTGTAGGGAAAGATAGTACTAAAGTATTTCAAACCTTTTATGGTCCCTGGTAGAGTTGGTAATATGGCATACTAGTTAGATTTACCATCCTAGTTAAACTTAATTCATGAGGTGTTCCATGTTTCACGGTAGAAAAAATATAATTTGGATCCATCCCTTTTCTGAATTGGGAGGAATATAAGCTTAAGCTATGGTAGTTTGTGTTGGAGTGGCTGATATAGATTGTAGATTCCTAGGATAATGTGATTCTATGTAATTACATACTATTGGTTTGGGCTATTTGGATGCATATAAATGATGAACATGGGACATGGGAGAGAAATTACTTGGTAGAGGAGCAGTACCAATTTTTGTTTTCTGATATAACTTTATAATGAATTTCTATGGGAGTAATGTTTTCATGGTAGGGATAATTGTCACATCCATGGTTTATTTTGAGGGATTTTATCATTTCTTTTCAGTCTTATCTTGGACATTTGTCTTTATCAGGTGTTTTTTGAAGAATATTGAAACTTTTGGAAGTTCAAATAAGTGGAATATATTATGAACACTGTTTTTAGAAACATTGTTCAAGGCCAAAGAGACTTTTCACCCTGATCAGTGTCACTTATTAGGGTTCATAGCCTACAACATTGGTGTGTAGCTAACCGTGTCCCTGAATCAGTGATTTGTTTCAGGTGCACGATCAACTGTGTAGGCATGCACCCTCCCCCAGAACACATTTTAGACTCTTCTCCTTTTATATAGAGGTTCAACATGGATGGTTTAGAGTTTTAAAAATCATTCTACCAAACCTTGAGGCCTACCTAGAAAGTTAATAATATTGAAATTCCATTTATACCACTCCCCGATTTTAACCCCAAATCCATCCAAAATCACAAAATTGGGATTTCAATCCCTAGGAACATATCACCCTCCCTCTTATCTCTCTTTGACCTCATTCCCATGGTGGATTTTGGGTGTAGTCTACAAGATCCCATCATGTAATCTAGTTATCTTCTTGTTTCTGCTTTTTTCTTGGTCTTCTCCTTCCTCTTTCTTGGGTTCCCTCTTCAGAGCATATTAGTTGCCCAAAAGTGGGTTGAAACGTATCTCTTTGGATTTAATATTGATGTTTATGTTGTGATATTTCCTTTATAATGTCTCCTAATAATGCTATTTTTTTCATCAGATTCCAGAATTTTCTATTCTTTATATAGGTGATTAAATGATTTAACATTATTGGATGATTTTATTTTGATTGACATATTTTATAAACGAGTTATATAAATTTTGTGGGTTCTGCGAATGGTTTTTTTAAATGGTTTTAGTTTTCATACGGGTTGAAATGGAATTTTTAAAATGAACATGGTTGATTTGCATGGGTGTTTTAAATGTTGGATGTGTGTGTGTATGAGGTGATTCTTGTGACCTTGGAGATGGAATTGAGCACAAAGGCAATCCATGGTAACAAGGTTGGGTGGACTAAGGATAGTATACTAGAGGTTTTGGTATGTATAAGGCATGTTTCCCCAAATTGGATTGATTCTACAATAGTAACTAAACATATGATGATGATCAGAGACCACTAGACCTTGGGATGTGTTACCCTCAGTGGATCATGCATGAGGAAACTGTGTGTTTTAGTTTTTGAGCCATATAACCAAGGTATTAGGATCCTAGGGCCCCAATATCCCAATTTCATTAGATATTACTTGTAGTTATTATGTAATTATATGCTTATAATTTGTCTTGTTGACATGTTTACTTTTTGTTTTTAAATTCAACGCATGTTTCATTCGAAAAAAATTATTTCTATTCATTAAAAACTAGTAGGTTTATTTTTATTATAATTTTATTCCATGGAATGTTTTGGGTGGTATCCTACTAGGAATTGGATCACACACTACATACACCGTCAGGTGTATGTATACCCTGTTATATTTGACCCAGGTAAAGGTGATATGTTCCATGGTAGTGAGGGTGGATATGGTTGCTAGTTATTCCCCTTTTTCAGGTGTTAGGGGAGGTGGCACGGGGGTGGGGAGGTTGTACTTCTTGTTTCATGGAGGCTTGTGGTCTTGTTGGTTCCTCACCCCATTTTGGTATTTTGGTTTTTCAGCAAATTTATAAAATGTTTAATGTGTGAGAATTATGATTCTTCTGGTAATGGTTATTTATTAGGGTGTGATGTGTTATTATTTTAGTTTTTTATGGTTGCCTTGTATGGGTGAAATCATTCCCAAATGAGATGTTTGATTCACGTGAACTAGTTTCCAGCCATGGGGATTTGGAATGCAATTGGGGTCATTCCATGGTCTGGGTTAGGTGTTCGGTTAGATGGAATTCCATCAGGGTATATGATAAGATGTCACACTAAAAGAGGTTACTATGCTCTACCACCTATCATTTAGGTCTAACCAATATAAAAAGAGGCCTTCAGAAATTTATCATGTCTCATTTCCAAGGAAACACTAAGGGATGATTTATACTACACTTACATTATGGTTTATGCTAAAATAACCCCTTTAATGTTTTATTTTAACCGATTTCTTTTATTTATGTTTTGTCATTAAATATTATTGAGGATCAATTTTTAAAAAATCATGTACTAGTTATTAATAAAAATTTCATTCTGCATAATTTAGCTAACTTCATAAGGAATTATTGGGAGTTTTTTCAATATTCCTTTCATAATTTTATATTCAGCTGATATCTTATCATAATTATGCATTTTATCTTATAAAACCCATTTTAAAAGTCACTCATTTATTTAAAATATTTTTAAATTATATTAGTTAGAGGGAATGTAAATTCCATTATTTAGGGGAAAACCCCTTTAGGTTGTAATTGGAATTTTAATTAAATAATGCCTCACAAAAGTGCGACTGAAAAGTAGACAAAAGTTATTTTAATAATTAAGGATGGGATTGGTCAAGTAAGGTTCCACCTTTCGTCTATATGTGAATCCATATAAGCAGTAGAATACACTATAGATAAACATGCCTCAATAACAAAAACATATCTGCATGGCATTAAGTAATTAGTCATAATAATGTAAGGTGTCCAATAAGGTTCCTGATCATGCAGGAATAAAGGCGACCTACAAGGGTCTCGATCATACAGGAATAAAGGAGACCAACATGGGTACCAATCAAGCATGAATAAGGGAGACCTACAAGGGTCCCATCAAGTAATTATAGTTTCATAATAATTCAACCTGAAACATAATAAACATTAATATTTAAAACACCCTCAGTGGGTTCTTTCGTATAGGAATAACAATCCAAGGATGACTTACTTGGGTCAAGCCAAACATAAGAGGCATAATTAGATAATTTATATAAGAATTAATATTTAGCAGCTTTCAAATTTATACTACAGTTTCTAGTTATTTCAAGCTCATAAAAGATGGTTTGATTATATGGGTGATGACGCTCCTTTCCGTCACAGAGTCTAATGACTAAAAAATGTAAATACCTAAGTCCAAAGTGATTCATCCTTTGAAGAAACGTCAAAAATTGACAAAGGCATGAACAAGGATTCGTTTACACTTGGGTCGTGAAAGTTTCATCATGGTCATGCAAGTATACTTGCGCGCCAAATATTGGTTGTGCAGGTGAGTTGCGCTCCCTCTTTGATTTTCTCCCAAAGTCTTCCCTGGCCTATAAATACCCCTTGTGGGCCCCCCATTTCAAGACATAAAAATCCAGAAACTCAGATTTGAGCTCTCGGTGCCCTAGTCTCTTCTTGAAGCCTTCTGAACTGTTCTAAGTTAATTTCTTACCTAGAACGGAAGATCTAAAGAGGGTGAACAAGGCCTAAGTGTTGAAACTCATCAAAACTTGTGCGCCTAAGGGGCCAGCCCTTAAGGGAAATGGCCACACTTGCGCGCTGCCTTATCCCTTCAACAAAACTTGCACGCCACTCTTTTGGAAGTCTTTAGGGATAATACATAGAGCTTGAGCTATGTCTCACCCAAGTATTAACATAAGGGTTGACCGTCACGCAAGTGACCATGTGTCGTGCAAGTATACTTGCGCGACCACGACTTGCGCGCCCACGCAGGACCGGCGTGCCTCCCTCTTTTTGGGTGCCCCTCCTGCCTATTCATTTTCTTTCTTCAAATCTGCCTATCCTCTTCAAGATTTGACCTTCAGAACCATTTTCAAAACCATTTATGGCATAGTTCCTTTGTTGGTTTCCTTATCTAAAAGTAAATTCTGTGGAACATCTCTTAAAAACTAGTGATTTACATCTCTTTATGTCACTAAGGTTAGAGGTTTCATTCATTCAACAACATCCTTTAAGATGAGAGCTTCTTTAGATTGGGAATCCTCCTTAGGAGTAAGCCCCAGTATTAATTCCCTTATCTTGGGCATCTGCTTTAGGAGTAAGCCCGAAGCCCCCTAACTTGGGCTTCCTTTTCAGGAGTAGGCCCCAGTCTTTAGGTTCCCTTAATTTTGGGCATCCTCTTTAGGAGTAAGCCCCATGTTCCCAAATATGGATATCCTCCCTAGAAGTAAGCCCCAAATTCCAATGTCCCTTTAACTTGGGCCTCCTTTTTAAGAGTAATCCCCAGTCATAATTCCCCTAACCTAGGCCTCCTTCTTAAGAGTAATCCCTAAGTACCCTCCTAATTTGGGAAACTTCTTCAGGAGTAAGCCCCAAGTTAGAGTATCCAAATCTCCATAAAAGTACATATACCTTTATAGACCATGTTCCTGGGTTTCTTCCCTGATGTAAATCCCAATAATCATCTATTTTTGGGCAGTCATACATACATAATCGCCACATTATTGCATCTTTCATGGAACAATTTTCTGGTTTTACCAATACCTCTTTTTTCTCACACCGAGCATGACTCACGTGAGCTTAGAGTGTAAAAGTAATTGTGACTTATTTCTTTGAGACATAAATCATGCAGAAACCTCCTTCTTGTTTACTCAAATTATGTGGGTTCTGATTCCTTTTCTAAAACAAAGGATACGTAGGTAGCTCATCTGCGGGTACGATCTCATCTCTGAAATAATCCATGTCCTTCTGAATGACAATAAACATCAAGTGCCCCGTTGAGTGGCCTTAAATCCAGTATGGTTCTCATAATGACCAAGAGATCTCTATATAATGTATTGAAGGATACCATTGACTAAGGATCTCTAACAAATACATATGATTCTCTATCGATGAAGAACATCAAATTAATATAAAATATTCTCTAAATTTCGTACATATTAATCATTGATAGTTAGATCTAAAGGAAAGATCATTTTCATACTTGGTAATGAAATAAGGATTCATGAACATATCTTAAATCTATAAATAGAGTCCCATAGTAGACAATAATTCCCCCAAAAAAGGTGTGATGAGTCTGACCTCCCATCCTCTCGACCAATGAAAATTCTTAAGCCTCATCGGTTTACAACTAATGAGCACCTACCTTTGGAAAGTAGGTCCAAATGGATATAGAATCATTGGATGTTTCCGGTTCTACGAAAAAATTTGTTAGAAACCAATTGGAATGTTTGAACCTTAAACAAACTAGGTCATCCCCATTTCAAGTGATGGAACAAAAATGGTGAACACGACGTGAATCCTTCACCAAGTTAAAATGATGTTTTTCTTATTTTCTAGGCCCCTATTTAAACTCAATGAGAGGGCCAAAAAAACAATCAATAACACATGTGCTTATACAAAAGATGTAGTGGCCGAACATATCTTGATTATCCCTGTTATATCAAACAGCCACTCTTTTCCAAGATCATCTTCATTACAGAAATGGATTCCCTAAAGTTCACACCTATGAATGCCTCTGTTGTGAATACCTCTACTGCTACTCCTGATGGATCATCATCAGCTCTGAGAACGACATCACCTACTCAGCATCTTCAACGCTGGGTATCAAATGTACTGGTTAAGGAATATAGTCAGCATGGTACTATTTCTACTCCGGAGGCTACTGGACAAGCCCTCCAAGTCAATAATTCACCCTGGTCATCCGAACAGCAATGACCAGCAATCAAGAAGCAGGTGGTTCCAACCACCGTCTCCAACCATTTTGGGTCGTTATCCCCATAACGCAATCACCATCCCCTCACATATTTTGGGGAGGTGAATGAGAAGGTCATTAAAGGCCTTAATTCAAGGAGACATGAGTCCATCCCAATGGCTCCCATCAACAATCGCCGTCAGACTCATGCGGTAGTGCGCCCTTAACATGATGAGGGTGTCGTCTTCAGGTGTTCGGATCAGGTTCCTCGAACCCGAGTAGGCAAGACGAACCACCAGAGGCGACGACCAGTCAATAGTGAGTAGGTTCTTATCTCTGCCATTTCCGGAAAGTCCCCAACCTAACTTAGTGGAAAGAAACGAGTGGGCACACACACCCATCCACCTTAATCCCACTGTCCGGCAGACTCGTCTGGCAGCAACCCGCCATTCCTTCTAGGAAATTCTGGCGGAGTGTTATAGACAGGAACATACACCTGTTTATAAATCATCATCTAGTCAGCAGACTCGTCTGACTACATACGATGAAGCCTGCCAACCTAATGTGTTGACAACTGGTAAACATGCACATACACCTGCTTACACTCATCAATCCTGCCAGCAGCCTCGTCTGTCAGTATTGAAGAAAGTTCATCAACCACGTTCAGCGGAGTGAAATCAATAGGCACATACACCTACTACTATTGATCAAGACTACCAAAATACCCATTTGGTAGCACCCGAAGAAGTCAATTGGAAATCCCCAATGACAAACAGGAGGCATACTCAACTCTCTACCCCCTCACATGAGTACTGTCAGAATTCACTGGCAGGAAAAGGAGGACAGAAGTAGGAACACACACCTACTCCAAGCACCGAATGGATGTATACACTCATTCCAACAGCTGAAGTCACCAAACATATTCTTTCAATGGTGAAAGAGCATAAGAAAATCCCTGCTCATATTCTGGATGCCTTCCAGGATATTATAACAGATTCAGCAGCATCACAGGGAAAGAAATGCAATTCTATCCCTACCAGTGGAGTGACACATCAACATTTCACTCCGGAACAGACACACACTTCTGTTCCAGTCCAAGAGGGTCGTGGGGCATACTCCCCCATGTCATACGAACAACCAAGTCAGGAACATACACCTGATTTGAGTGGATATAATTATCCTAACCTGATCCTTTCTCCTGAGTAGGTACATAAACCTTCCCATAATAACCACTTTTGTCAACATGTGGTTCCTAAAGTGAGTAAGAAGGTGTGTAAGAAAAAGACTTGTCCAGCACAGTCAAGAAATCAAGGGCCAATATATAACAAGGCCTTACTCGATGCTGGAGTTCTTGGTGCACTCAGACAATTATCTATTTCATATCAAGATTCGACTCTCTCATTTCCCAATAGTGGGAACGTTAATTCTGAAGGTCTACATCAGACAATTCCTCATGAAGGCTTGTTTCATGACAGTTCGGTCGATCTTAAAGTATCATCTTCAGATGAGATTCACAATAACCCTATGCATGGCCAGAAGATCAAGGAGAAAAATGTTTCATCTTTTGGTGTAACCCACCATGGTGGTCCTCCCCAGGATGATGAATTTAGCCGCAAAAGTCCTCTTCAGAGTAGTATTTTCTTGGAAAATTCATCAAAGGACAATGCAGTGATGAGAAAGCCCTATTACCTTGAGGCACATTCAAATGTGATGCAAGTAATGTCGGATGATTTACCAATAGCAGGTGAAATACTTTCTCAACCAAAAGATAGCTCAGGGTGTAGGTTATTCTCTGAACCACCCTTGAGTCATGCATCCTCTAATTTGTAAATGAATTCTCTACCAATATTTTTGAATCTGATGAAGAAACATAGAAGCACCAGATTTGGTCTAAATAGGTAGAAGAATCTTCATCAAATGATAAGGAGGAAGTACTGAATATGAGAAAACAACTAGCGAAAGACGAAGTGCCAGTCATGTTTTGTCCTTTGGATGACTCTCAGTATGACATTCCAGAGATGTTTATGGAAGATTATATTCAAGATATTCGTCTCAACATGTGGAAAACTCTTTGTCAATTGAAAAAAATATTATCTTATGATATATATGAAAATCATCTCAAGATAATAGAAGGGTTTCAATTCCAAAATGATTTGTCCTATCCCTCAGTTTATCGATATTCGGAGGATGAAAAGAAGCAGAGATCCCTTCAGCATTCATGCCTTGGCGCATTAAGAAGATTGTGCCAGTTAATTTCCATTGTCCCATATGGTATTCATATAAGGGGATGGGGTGTTCATGGAGCACTACATTTAAATGTACTCTCCAGCCAACAATGCTCGCCGAAAATGGTCTCATGCAATGTTATTGCCCATGGCCAGCCACAGCTAGTTGGATTTGTTTATAATCAAAGGCTCGCTCAAGAACGTGCATCAACTATTTCTTCTCAAATTCAGGAATACAGAGAAAAAGTTGTCAAAATAATCTTGAATCAGGAAAACGAGAATATCAAACAGGGTTCTCGTTTAGAGCGTGCACATCATCAAGTGACATAAGTGTCAAAAATCATCCAACGGTCATTTGAACCAGGTGATCTGAGTGGATGTAGTTTGATGCATCTAGACAATTTCTGGACTAAACTCTACAAAATTAGGAGAGATTTTAGGAAATTATCGGATATAGAAACTCAAGATACACCCCAGCTCTCTAGACTGGGGACTCTTTTAACCCAACCCTTAGAATCAACAAATAGGATTCGAGCAGTTGAGCAGGAATAGCAGGAACATCCCCAGTCCACCGGACATGGGACTTTTTCAAATCCTCAATCTCTTCCTCAGAAAAATTCAGTCTTCTCTCGATTAGGGAAGAATCCATAAGAGGAACGCAGAGCTGAATTATCAGGAGATTCCCTCCAAATTACGGTTCGTCAAGAAGTTCCTGAAGGATTAAATCAACAAAAGGAAATTTCGCATCAAGGACATTGAAAAAGACAGTATCACAGAAATGCCGATAGAAGGGATGCAATGCGTTATGCATCAATTAATGTCATCAATGTATTTGTTGCTGATCTCCAAGATGAGGCTCATTCTGAATGATCAGATAAAGAAATTGTTGCTCAAGAAACTGTACGCATAGACACAAATGAAGAAGGTGTCCGTACATGAAATCAAATGATTACTCAGAATCTAGGTATTATTTCATGTAACCAACTCCCCCCTCTAAAAAAGGAATCCAACAAAGGGAAAGGAAAAAAATTCAGGTTGTCTTCCACACTACATCTGGAGAAGTAAAATCACTCTCATTAGAGGAAAGGTTCACACAACAACATGCATAAATGAAGGAGTTGAGGAGGTTGAATGCAGAACTACTTCAAGGTAGTCTTACTCTTAAGCGTGCTGGAGTTAGTTAGCTAAGTTAATTTGTTGTGGCTGCTGAGATGGATCAAGAATATCCTATTTTATCAGTACACCCTCATAGGTCTAATCCTATGGGTCAAGTGCAACAACAACCGGTGGTGTTATCATCGGTTGCAGTACCAGCCACCACATCTGTCCAAACTCCAGTTATTTCACCTGCACAGGTCCAAGCTCAACCGGATGTTTCTCAAAAGTTAATAACTACTATTGATTCATTAATAGCTCGGTTGGAAGTGATGGAAGGAAAACGTGCGCCAGTTCAATCGGAGAAAAGATCCTACCCTGAATGGGTTCATGCAATTCCTCCCCCATCAAATTTTTCAAGTACCACATTCCCAATCTTTAATGGTTTGGGAGACCCAGATCAACATTTAACACATTTTGTTTCTCATTGTGATCCTATGATGGGAACCCCTGAGCAACAAGAGGTAGTTAAGATCAGGTGTTTTGTACAATAATTACAAGGACCTGCTTTTGTTTGGTATACAAGCTTGTAATCCCGGTCAATTACCAGGTGGGAGGATCTCCATCAATGATTCCTTCTTCAATTCAGCTCAACTTTGCCAAAGACAACAGTTTTTGATCTTAAAATCTATAAGAAAGGGATAATGAAAGGGTTTCAGATTTCATTGCCTACTGGAAGGGATTAACATATTTCCTAAGCTTATCACTCCCTCAAGAGGAATTGTTGCAAATCTGTGTGGAAAATTTTTGTGATGAGTTGTGCACACAGTTGATCCCTATAAAATATATAGGAGGGTTTTGAGACCTTACTTCAATCGCCAAACAGATTGAAGACTTTCTTATGAAGACTAAGGATAAAGCTCGTGTAATTCCATTAGCTCTAGGTAGGAGAATGGGTAAAGTAGATACTACTACAGTTACGCTTAAACAAGAACTTTTACCTATTTCTACTTCAAAACCATCATCTTATCGAAGGGATTTGCCTCTGGAGCATCAAAAATAGAGGCAGTTTCATCTAGACGATCAAAGAGATCAAAGACGATAACAATTTGAGGATCTAAAAAGAAAATTTTATTCTTTCCGAAATGAACAAGTTCCTGGTTACGTCATTTCAGCTCTGTAAAATAATTTGGTTCAATTTCCAAAGACCAAAAGGCTGAACAAGTAATGAGATGTAGATTGTCCCAACTATTACCCATTTCACCAGATGTTGGGGAATCCCATTCAGGAGTGTTTTGTCTTCAAAGACCTCCTACAAAAGATGGTGGACTTGGGACAAGTCAAACTGAAATGTTCTTCAGCTCAAGTATCATGTGTTACTAGTACAAATCCAGAGGAAGAAGACGAGTGGAAAAAAGTCAAAAGTAAAAATACGCAGAAATATGATGATTGGATGGTCAGAAAAACGATCAACCGAACTCATTCCATTTTGCGAACGGAATTGATGAAACCAATTTTGTATTCTACTATGAATTCCATAGCAAAACCCTCTTCATCAGAGGGCAAATCCTCAAAGAAACGACATAATTCAAATAAAGAGAAACAGTCAGAAGAATATGATATCGGGTCAACGCCCAAGTTTTCTTTGACTCTCGCAGATTTTATGCCATCTACTTCAAAGAAATGGGCATTGTCCCACTAAATGGAACAACCTAAAATGGCTAATCAGGCAGAGTCTTCATGAGACGAAGAGTTGATCTTTGGTTCTATTTACATGATTCACTTAACAGATCATTATGTCAGTCATAGTTTCGATCTTGATGAACCTAAGTTCCCTGTATCAAACAGAGGAATTAGAGGGAGTTCCAGAGGTCTGAGATACAAAGGAAGACGTGGGTATCCCAGAAGCCACTATTTCAATTCTACCCGTGCTAGAACTGTATATGCAGTAGAAACCTGTGGCAGAGCCCTTCAGCAGACTCAACAAGAACAAGAAAATTCTTCCACCAACAGCAGATTCAGTCCTAGCACAATGATTCTGGAGGATCGGTTAGAGGTTCCACCTTCTTACTATCAGCAATTGATTAGACCTATTCGGTCTAATCTTCTAATGCCATGAGTATTTCCAACTCCTACCCCAGTATAAGATGTATCTACTTCCAAAGCATAAACTTCTAAGGCACCTGCAAAACCACACGTTCCTATTGGGAAACACAGACCTTTGGATCAAAAATATGATTTCTTGAAACATTTGGCCCAAGTACCGGCCATGTTAACAATTCTGGATGCCTTGAATCTATCCAAGGATCTTCAGGAGGCACTCACTGAGGCTTTGTCAAGTCCTCAGGAGTTTGAAACTGAAATTGTTGCGGCCGAAGTCCACCATGTAGAGAGTGGCCCTGCAGAATTCCATGTAGTGATATCTTTTATAGATGAAGATGAAGATGATGTCGTGAATGGACATATTAGACCTTTGTACTAACTTGGCAAGGTCAATGGTGTAGACATCCGAAGAGCCATCGTTGATAATGGTTCATGGGTCAACCTCATCCCCATTCGTACACTTCGTCGATTAGGCCTCACAGAATCTGATATATCTCCTTCTACTTTGATGTTACAAGGATATTATAAAAATGAACAAGAACCACTAGGCAAGATTACACTCAGAACTCATTTTGGAGACCTTGTATCCAATTCAGATTTCATGGTTGTTGATCACGATATAGCCTTCAACGTTCTTCTTGGAATACCTTGACTACATCAACATGCAGTTATCCCTTCATCATACCATCAATGTCTCAAATATTGTTTCGATGGTCAAATTGGGACATAGTATGGTGATAAAGCCCCCTTCAAAAGATGTGAATCTCAATACATTGAGGTAGAATTCTATCACATGAAGGGTAAGGAGAAATCCACAACAAGGGAGGTTACCAAAGATAATGCTTCATATGGTTTGGAAAAGACTCCAGTAAACCCATTCACACATGTGAGTACAGATTATGTGTTGCCTATCAGTCAAATTGACAGGATAGACCTGAATCCAAATAATCTTATGGAAACTTCCATAATGTCAATTATGGAAATCAAGCCAGACATCATGGGAGAAATTAGTGATTCACCAAGAAATGATGAAAGCTCAAATGGAGATGTCTTCATTTCATCTGTTGAAATCCAGCAAGTCTATACTTCGCCTACCAGGCCAGAAAAAGTTATAGCAATATCAGATGTGAATGATGATGTTGATTCTCAATCCATCATCTCCTCTTTATTACCCAAGGAAGACCCTTCATCATCAATATGGTATGAAATGGAAGCCTCTTCTTCAAGATGTTCAAATTTTAACATCTCTCCTGATCATGGAAATTATGCTTCATCATCTACTATGCAAGTAGAAACAGATGAAGTAACACATGTTGAAGAAGAAGAGGAAGAACTCAAAGATGCTCCTCCAACATTTGAAGAGGGTATCTCTACCACCGTGGATGAACTCATAGAAAATAAATCTGGGTACAAAAGAAGATCCACGCCCCACTTTTATTAGTGCGGCCATGACTCCTGAAGAGTAGAAAATGTATATTTCATTTTTAAAGAAAAATCGAGATATAATTTCTTGGAACTATACAGAGATGCCAGGTCTTGATCCTGATGTTTCTACTCATCGTTTGGGTATGCCAGATGAACATTGAATATTTAAACAAGCTTTAAGAAGAACACATCCAACTTATGATTCCAAAATTGAAGCTGAAGTGGATAAGTTTATCAAAGATAACTTCGTCAGAGAAGTTCAATATCCCAAATGGTTGGCTAATATTGTCCCTATGAAAAATAAGAATGGACATATTAGAGTTTGCATTTATTTCATAGATCTTAATCCGCATTGTCCTAAGGATGATTTTTGAGTTCCGATAACAGTACTATTAATTGATGCAACAGCTGGCTATGAAGCACTTTATTTCATGGATGGATATTATGAATATAATCAAATCTGAATGGATCCAGAAGATGAAGAATCTACAGCCTTTAGATCCCCTCAGGGTTAGTTTTTCTATCAGGTAATGCCCTTTGGCATAAAGAATGCAGGCGCAACATATCAGCATACCATGCATCGTATCTTCAAACCCTTTTTAGGGAAGCATGTTGAATGTTATGTGGACGATTTGGTGGTTAAATCTAGGAAACATTCTAATCACTTGGCTGATTTGGAAGTCATATTCCACAAACTTCGGCAACATAATTTGAAGATGAACCCCTTAAAATGTGCTTTTGGGGTAACCTAAGGAAAATTTCTCAGGTTTTTTGTAAACCACGGTGGTATTGAAGTCGATCCTGAGAAGACAAAGAAAATCTTTGGTATGTCACCTCCTTCTAATTTGAAATAATTGAGAGGACTCCAAGGACACATAGCCTATATTCGGCGTTTCATCGCTAATTTGGCAGGCAAAAGTCTACCATTCACCAAATTAATGATGAAGGGAGTCACTTACCAGTGGGCTGAAGAATGTAAAGAAGCATTCGATATTCTCAAGAAATATATCTTGATCCCACTGGTATTAATGCCACCTATTTAAGGAAGGCCACCTATTGTTTATGTGACAGCTTTAGAGCAACCATTGGGTTCCTTCCGTGGCCAAAAGAATGATACTGAGAATGAAAACAGCCTCAACTATCTCAGTCAGACTATGCTTGAAGTAGAAATCCGATATTCAAGTATTGAAAATTGATACCTAGCATTAATCTTTGTAGTTAAGAAGTTGATACACTACCTGAAACATCATGAGGTCCAATTGGTATCTCGCAATAACCCGCTCAAATTTATCCATAGTCGTCCAATGCTTACAAGACATCTGGAAAGGTGGGCAGTTATTTTGCAGCAATTTGATATCCAATATGTGTCTCAAAAGGAAATAAAGGGCCAAGCGCTGGCTGATTTTCTTGCTGAACATCCTTCAGTAGAAGATACATATTTAGATATTGAACTTCCTTATGAAAAAGTTTTTTATATTCAAGATAATATTCAGACATGGGAAATGTACTTTGATGGTGCTTCCAGAAGTCCAACAGGGAAGAAAATGGAGGATCCTAAATTCAACAAATATAGGTTAGGAATTGTGCTCATTTCTCCAAAAAAATGTAGTGCTACCCTATTCCTTCTCATTATTGGGAGGTGGTACAAATAATGAAGCAGAATACCAATCTCTTATCACAGAATTGGAGTTGGCACTTCAAGCACAAGTGAATAATTTAAAGGTGAAAGGTGATTCAGACCTGGTAATCAAACATGTCAATGGGGATTTTGCAATCAGAAAATAAGAATTAATCCCATTGTATGATTATGTTAAAGAGTGAATGGCATAATTTCCTTTGGAACTAACATTTTCTTATGTCCCACGATCACAAAATGCCCAATCTGATGCACTAGCTAATATAGCCACAACTCTGGCAGATCCAAATCGGGATGAGACAATCATCAGTATTGCCCACCATCGTAAAATTTCATTTTATGTTCAAGCCATAATAGAGGAAATCAATGAAATTAGTCCCATTCCTGAACCATATGGTCATACTATAGGATGGATGACACCTATCAGGGAATACCTTCAAAATGGAACACTTCCACCTGGTAGATCTGGGAAAGAAAAAATCTAGCGATGTGTGGTCAATTTTACTATTTATGATAGCCCATATCACCTTGAAAAAATACTCTACAAATGAGGTTTTGATGTAATTCAATTCAGATGCATTGATGGTGAAGAGACGATGGATTTCATGGAAGTAGTGCATGTAGGAGTCTATGGTGCCCATCAGTCCGGACATAGACTATCTGATCAAATTCGAAGGCTTGGATACTTTTGTTCTTCAATGATACAAGATTTTTTTGATTTCACAAAGAAGTTTCATTATTTCCAAGTATGTTCCAAATTCATTCATCAACCCCCAGAGTTGCTTCGTACAGCTAAATACTCATGGACATTTTCCACATGGGGAATGGATGTGTGTGGGACCTTACCCTTCAGCTACAGCCAAGCAGTTTATGTATATTCTTACTTCTACTCAGTTCTTTTCCAAATGGGAAGAGGTGATACCTCTCAATGAATTTAGTTCTAAAAGAACTGTTAGCTTCATCAAGTCCAACATCATTACCAGATTTTGTGTCCCTCATACCATATTGACAGAAAATGGCACTAACTTCTGTTCATCCGAGGTCAGGAAGTTGTATCAAGAATATGACATCAAATCCAACCATTCCTCTCGGTATCATGCAGCGGCCAATGGCCAGATAGAAGCCTTTAATAAGACCCTTTAAAATATACTACAAAAGATAGTGGATAAAGACTAAAAATCATGTCCTGATAAACTCTTTCATGATTTATGGGCTTATCGGACCACCACCCGCACTGCAACGTGGTCAACTCCATATTCATTGGTATATGGAATAGAAGAATTCTTTCCAATTGAATTTCAATTACCCTCACTCAGAGTAGCCATTTTTGATCAGTCATCTACAGTTGAAAAATATCAAAAGCAATTGGATGAATTGGAACAATTATATGAAAAACTATTGTGCACCTTTCATCACTTGGAAGTCTATCAGAATCGAATATAATGATCTTTCAAAAAAAAGTTCATATTCATTCGTTCATTCAGGGAGAACTGGTATTGGTTCTCAGAACTCCAATGATACCAGGAAATAAATCTCCCAAGCTTGAGCAAAAGTGGGAAAGACCTTACTCAATAAATAAGGTCTACTCCAATGGAGCTTATTCTTTAATCTCAATGGATGAAGAACTCATCAGAACTCCAACCAATGCTAGATTTCTGGGGAAGTATTTTGTGTAACACAAATACTAATATGTCCAGCAAGACGTTAAACAGAATAATCATCGGTCTATGCATATGACCTTAAACTATTCGGCCCATCGTCCATCATGACGTTAAACTGTGTAGTTCGCCTTACGTCCAACATGATGTAAAATTGTGATGTCCTAGCTACATGACGCTAAATTGTACAGAGGTCCCTTACATCCACCATGACGTTAAACTATGCCATCGTCCAACATGACGTTAAACTATGAAAAAGTCCCTAATACGTCCAACATGACATTAAAATGTGTCCTCTTTTGTCCTTACTACATGAAATTAAACAGAACAGTCCCCCTTTTTTTTGTCCAACATGACGTTAAATTGTATTGTCCCCATCGTCTTAGCTATAGGATGCTAAAATGTACAACACCCTTATTGTCCAACAAGACGCAAAACTTTATTCACGTCCAACATGACGTTAAACTGTGTCCCTATATTTTTCTTACATGACATTAAATTGTACTTCTCATTCGTCCTACATGACGTAAAACTGTATTTTTTCCCTTCTACATGACACTAAACTGTGCAGCACCAATAGTCCTCACTACAAGACTATAAACTGCATAGTCCCTTCATATGTCCTACATGACATTAAACTGTGCATCGTTAAGGTTGTTGCTATTTCGTGTTTCTCAAACCAAGTATGACTCACGTGAGCTTAGAGTAAACTTCAACCATAACACCCTCTCTAGGCCTCTAACCATGCATAAGTACCAAAACATTTTTTTTATATCATTTTCTATAAAAAACAAATTGACAACCAATTCATTCTTCAATCGAACTATGCGTACTTTGATCCTCGCCTTCTCAGTTGGGTACGTAAGCAACCACTCTTGGTTCAAGACGAAAACCAATCTCTTCACATTGGTTCACCTCCGTCTCATACGATGTTGATTCATGAAACCACCACCTTGTCCTTGCTATATGACGTTAAACTGTACAACACTTTTTTCCTGTATGACAACAAACTACAACATTATTTGACACCCACACTTGAGAGGAAATCATTATTTACATTGATCTCAAATCATGTTATATTCTAAAGACTACGTGCATACATGGGAATGCCTGAACCTTTTATCTTGGGTCAAACCATCATTGCACTAATGTCCCCTTTCACCCTTCACTTGTACCAACCAAATATGTACAGAGTGTATTTCAAGAACTATGTACGGCTTAATTCCCATCTTTATGGGATACGTAGGAACGTTCGAGAGTCCCTAGAATCCAGCCCCAAGTCTTTGGGCCTAACCCCAAATTCCACTTTCAGTCCCTTGGCTTAAAAGTCCCCCTTGGTCCGAGCTCTATGACCTTAAACTAAGATTTCCTATTCTCTCATCCCACATGATTTTAAACTGTATTTCAAGAACTACATATGGATTGATTCCCATACTTATGGGATATGTAGTGAAGTCTAGCATCTGAATTCAGGACCCAGCCACAACATGGTTATGGTTAGCATTGGTCTGTGTATCTCTACATGCATTGAACAATGCCCATTTTTATGTGTCATACTCCTAAACATAAATACTTCCTGTTAACCATAACCCCTTTCTTGGCTTCTGGAAACTAATTGTCTGATTCCCGAGAGTTCTTTTTCCTGTCTATCTAACATGTTCCCTTTGGCAGTCCTGAATAAACAGCCTATATAACGGACCTGTCAGCCAAAAGATTCTATTATTTGACTATGTATCCAATTCCCTTAGGTGGCCCTGCATAATTCAACACCCTAATGGGTTTTTCAAATAATGTTAACTTCATTCTTGGGAGAAAAACCTGCTTTTTGTCTTTATTGTTCTTATCGAAAATATGTAAGGATCCACAGAAAATTTTCATCCTTAACATATTTTTCCAATACTCTTTTTCATGATCTAAAAGTATTCGAGTCTATGGTTTATATTTCCCTTCCCTACATTTGGGTCAGACCTTCATAGGAGTTACATTCATCCAATACTTCGACAATCTTGATTGGAAATATCCTCTCCATGCTCAAGTACCTCTCTTCATATAGCAAACTCTATGCTTTGGAAAATTTGAATCTCCATAAACTTCCACCGTCTTTTTAGCAGTAGAAAAGTAAAATTTTTTAGAGTTCTTTTGCTTAACTATGAAACACGTGCCTTTAGGCGGCCTTGCATAAGTAGTCTACATAATGGACCTTTCAGCCAAAAGATACAATTATTTGACAATGCAGCCAATTCCCTTAAGCAACCCTGCATAATTCAACCCCCTAATAGGTTTGTTAAATAGTGGTAACTTCATTATTAGGAAATAATTATTCAAAAACCTTTTAGCCCTTTTTTGTATCATTCCTCATATTCAAAATTTCTTAAGTCATAGTTTACATTTTTTCCCTAGTACTTGAGTGTGGTAATATGTTTTCAGATAAATTATCAAGGAATTGAGTCAATTTTAATCCATTCGGTCAAAGCTATTTTCACCGTAAACATTGGCCTTTTATGTCCAACGTGCATGACTTGAAACTTCCCACAAAATACAAGGGAACTCAGAACAAAAGTCAAGTCTCGTCTCACTAAACATACATTTTGTATGATTTAGGTAATATAGAGCAATTAAATATTCAAATTTTGTAGGGTTATTTATAATAATCCTAGAAAAAATCAAACTATGTTTACTAGGCCCATTGGCTTAGGTAAAAATTTAAATCAGGTATCAAAAGAAGGAATGAAAAAATGATTGAAGATGAGAGTATTTTTCATTTGATGCACAAGAGTTAGAAGGAAATCCACAAACTGGAGTCTCTTCTCTTTTCCAAAAATTACAAAAGGCTGTCAACATAAATCTTCTTTTGATTTACAGCGTCCCGAGCTTCATCAGTAGCCAATTGAAGCTCATGCACTCGACCAACTTTGCTCTTTTCATCTTGATGGAGTGCGTTCTTGGAATCTTCAATGGCTTTCATACCATCCTTTTGAGCTCCTTCCAGTGAAGTATTAAGATTGTCAAGTTCCCTAGTAACAGCATCTAACTGTTGCTGAAGATGCATCTGCTGGACAACTTTCTCTTTGATATTATGCTTCAGCTCCTTTAACCTGTCAGTGTAATCAACCTCATCTCGGGATACCGCATCCTCAAATTCACTGATATTAGCTAACAGCATGACTCTGGTCAAGTCTTGATGGTACTTCTTCTCCTGCTCTCTTCTCAAGATGGCTTGTTTTACTATGGCATGGATCTCTTGATATCCAAAACTACCAAGTCCCAACATGACAAACAATGATTAAAGTCACGGTATCTTCGATGATAGCTCTTCAAGAGGCACTTCATATATGATCTTCCATACGTTCTGCCATGCCTTGCGTCATGAAAATTGGAGCACCTTTTGTTCCTCCAGGTCTGACTCAGCATCACTATCACAGGGGGGATATAATCTAGGATTAATGCACTTATGGAAGTGCCCTATTCTGCTCCTTCCCCCCTGACCCGTTTTACTTCACTTTCTATTCCCATTCGGGTGGAGGCTAAGGCTTTACCTCCAGATCTAGACACTAAAATTGATGGCCCTACATAATCAATTCAAATCATTGGTTAGTTTCAAAGGATAACAAAATATGATTAGCTGTCTTGAAAATTAATTATAGCAAAAAAATTTGTTACCTCTTACCCAATGGTAGATCAGCAACATGGGAAGGCTCCTCTCCGTCTTTCCCATATTCAATAGGATTTTCAGGACGATTTTGAGGAAGCTCTACTGGGTTATGCTCCACTTGAGCCAATGTCTCGGCAATAGTGGTGTTGTCTGTACCCCCTTCAAGCATTGATAGTTCGAAAGCTTGTTCAGATGGAAATTCACTTTTGAACCATTCATGATTAGAGATGTTATAAGAAGTAATTTTTAATAGGATGAAGGATAACACTCACGTCCAAAATCTTCTACATTACATGGTAATTTAACATGATCTAAAAAATCTTCAAAATATGCTCCAAGTTCCATCATTTAATCCCATGTTATCTCAGATTCCTGGTTAGTCTCACCAGTGGGAGCATTCA
Organism: Viscum album; assembly: GCA_963277665.1. Lineage (NCBI taxonomy): Eukaryota > Viridiplantae > Streptophyta > Magnoliopsida > Santalales > Viscaceae > Viscum > Viscum album. Next base: position 95,013,388 of record OY728125.1, read on the forward strand.
ATACGTTTTCTTGGAGACCTTCATGTTGCGGCCTCTGATCCCAGGTAGCTCCTTCAGATAAAATTGTTGCATTAGTTGCAATAGCAGCCAAAATACCTAGTGCAGGGGTTGGGCCTAAAGTATCATAGAATGGAAGTCATTTGATGTTGCATTTAACATTTTATGAAGCATTGTTAATTTACCAGAAGCAGGCTCTTCTCTCCTTGAAACAGTAGCAGGAGGGATACTGGGAACAGACGCTAGCTCTTCTCCAGGAGCAGTCAAGTCAGCCTGAACATGTGATCGTTCACCAGCACCCTTCGTCGTCCTCAAAGGAGGGTCAGTCCACTCCCTCTGAGGAGAAATTTAAGAATCCCTTGCAATCCCAATAAGTATGAGCAATAGTTTCATGGATTAAAACTCTTGACTTTCCTAAGGACTTACCACTACTAATGAAGCGTTGAACTGTGGACTTATTCCATCGATGTCTTTGTTACTTCGGCTTTTTGGGAGTGATGTAATCATCAACTCCAAATACAAGAATTGGAGAATTAAATGCCATGTTTAACTCCTCCTTCATGGCTTACTGGCCTCAAGATATCTCGCTTGGCTCTCAAGGAGATTCATTAGCCCCGATGAAAGTACCACTAGGGCTATAATGTGGTGAAGGAACCTTAGCAGTTCCTTTCTTTGCAATCTGCAGGATGAAGAAAGTAATTTCCTTGAGTAACAAATCTTTAATTAGAATCAAGTTGCAAAGAAAGGAATGAAACTTACATATTTAGGAGCCACATAATTGTGCCACTCCTCGTCCTCAGAACCACCCTCAGTGGTGCCACGATCTATCATATCCTTCACCCAGTTGGTGACAGGAATGGAATCATCGGTGGCATATATGAGCATCTCCAGATCTCTAATGTAAGCCAGCACTTCATCGGGGTTATCCTTGTAACGGATATCCGTATAAGCCCAAAGATTCCATATTCCATGGATTTCTTGCCCCTCGTACAGATCCAGCCAGGCAGTTTCAGCACCGCAATATAAACTCTGCGATGTCTGGATAGCACCTGGTTGTAGATATTCAGCATGTGTACCTGAAGGCTGTGAGGAGGGTCCTACAATTTTGGACTTCAGATTCTTCCAAACTCCTGCCACTACAGATAAAGGATAAGAAAATAAGACGTGTTGCTCTATAAAGTAATGGTGATTAAATTTCCCCAATGAAGTAACTCACTAGGGGTTAATGGAGTTGGTCTCTTTATTCTGACAGGGGGATTATATCTGGAACGAGGCCGCTTTGCCACATTTTGTGCCTCATCATCCCCATCTTGGGAACCTGGAGAGTTTTCCCTAGGTGAGGAACATGATGAATCAGCTCCAGGTGGGGTAGCATCACCTTCCTGTTGAAGGGTTTCTTTCTCTATAGTTTTTTTCTTTTTCCCCACCTGATAAACCGGACGATTCAACACCCCTTAAAGGTATTATTCTATCCAGTCCTTGGAATACCATGTAGTCAAGTTACTTCCCTCTTTGTCAACTGGTAGATCAAACACTACCCCGGCCTTCTCCATAGATGTCAGCAACCATAGTTTTCGGGCAACCATCGAATGCTGCTCTGACCTAACATGTACAGGAGGGGATATAACAGTCTTATGCACACACATCAATTGGAGTGCAAATCAGTATGGAGCAGAGGCCTCGCATATAATCTCTCTGTCAATCTTGGTGGCCAGAACACCATCTCTGCAAGCCAGTATGTATGCCCTCAATTCCAGACTGGTGGTTCCATCATCAAAAAACTACCCGGTTGGCGGGTTTCCATAAGGAAAGAAATTTAATTCCTTGTACATTCTCAGCCTCACCTTTATATCATAGGGGTTAAGGGCTAATGGAGCAATTCCAGAAAATGCCTACACTGATGGCCTGAAGGAACTTCCAGGAACCTGTACTCCGTTCTGTACATTATATATCCTAGATTGAGTGACGATCCATCCCCACATAACTTGGAATGGTCCCACTATTCTCAAAGGAGACTTACCTGTAAAGACATGGAATAAGATCCTGTGAATCTTTTCCAAAATGGGGGTAGCCAACCCAACCATTTTCTTCTCAGCCAACTTGGCTGCCATAACGAAGGCCCATGGCCTGACGCCTCCCTTCGAATCCCTGACTGGTAGAAGATAATCACTGATCCACAATGCTAAGAAGCCCTCCAGGCGGGTCTTTTTTGGGATTCTATGATTTACTTCATATCCACACTTCTCAAATTCTCCTGCTTCTAGGGTTGTCCAAAACGTGCCAAGAGCACCCCTCTTCTCTATTCTGGGGCTCGTAGTAGGATGAGTACTACTGGGCCCCTTCACCTTCGAATCCTTCTCCTCCTTGGTAAGAAACATATTCATCCACTCCTCTGTATGAATATCCTTTCTAGAATGAGTTAGGGAGGTCTTTGAACTCTTGTGCTTGTGGAAAATTTTCAATAATTCCCGAGCCAAAACTTGAGTCTTCACTGAATCATTCCAAGTCACCTTGGGAGGGATGAATTCATCATAAATGTCACCCATAATTGGAGCCCCCAAAATCTTGTGTACATCCCATAGACTGATGATTACTTCCCCATGATTCAGATGGAAAGAATTGGTTTCTGGGCTCCAGCGGCTGATTAGCTCCAGCACAAACTCATCATTTCTATAGATATATGTCCGCCCAGCCCAGACTGCTTCATATATCGCAGCTCCTTTCAAATCCTTGAAAAACTCTACACATGATTGTTGCACCCAGTATGCCCACATTCAAGTTGGATTCACACCTCCTCCTAGATGGACGTCCCAACTCTTCTTCCAGCCTTTGGATTGATCCATATGAGAATTTTGGAAGATTGAAGGATAACAATGTGGTTGCAGCTTGGGCTTGTGAGGATTCAGATCTGGTGCACAAGGACTATGATGAATCATATAGGCCTTATCCACTGTTCCAGAATTTATAAATGCTCCTCCACGTGAGATATTTTCTGAAGAAAAATTGGTGTAATTCTAAAACCCAGAATGTGGGAGATAGTTCTTTGCCTCTGGAATGTTGACATCTTGTAGATGAACATTCCCATACAGAGGCAAGTAGATGCTCTGGGGATAGTTATGATGATACTTCTTCAAGAACTTGGCCAAATCTGGAAGAGTGTTGTCACAGATATCATAGTAATCATGGCCTACGATGTTCATAATATCATCAATCCACTTTCTAGTTAGTTCATCAGCCATTCCGATTCTTCTATGAGCCATTGAATCTGCACAAAGGTCAAATAATTAACTCTTAAGTGAGTTGATTTTTCATAAAATTTGTGAAGAAATTATAAAATTTGCTAAGGAATTAAGGCGCGCAAGTCCTAAGTAGGCGGGAAAGTTTAGATGTGTCGCGCAAGTGTTGGGCGCGTAGGTATCACCGCACAGCTCAAAATACCTCTACAGAAGCACAACACAAAGAAACAGCAAAAAACAAGTATCTTGAACGGTGAGAGAAACTTACGCAGCGAGAGCGGGAATCCTTGAGAACTGATTGTTTTGCGTGAGGAATGGCTGCATATATATAGGTCAGGCCACACCCCTGCGTGCCGAAGCCTGCACGGCTCACACATGCGCGACGCCATCTACGCGCTCAACACCTGCGCACCGCAATTCCTTGGTTTTTCTTCTTTACCTCAGAGTAACATCTTTCTTTCTTTCAGATCCAACACTGAGGGGGGACTTTTGTTGACTCTATTTTCCATCACAGAGTATAACGACTAAAAATGGGAAATACCTTAGACCAAATTGATTCATCCTTTGAAGAAACATCAAAAATTGACAAAGGCATGAACAAGGATTTGTTTACACTTGGGTCGCACAAGTTTCGTCATTGTTGCGCAAATATACTTGCGCGCCAAATATTGGTCACGCAGGTGACTTGCGCGCCCTCTTTGATTTTCTCCCAAGGTCTTCCCTAGCCTATAAATACCCCTTGTGGGCCCCCCATTTCGCGATGGAAAAATCCAGAAACTCATATTTGAGCCCTCGGCTCCCTAGTCTCTTCTCGAAGCTTTCCCAACACTACTAAGGTAATTTCTTACCTAGAACGGAAGATCTAAAGAGGGGGAACAAGGCCTAAGTGTTGAAACTCATCAACACCTGCGTGCCTAAGTGGCCAGCCCTTAAGGGAAATGGCCACACTTACGCGCAGCCTTATCCCTTCAACAATACTTGTGCGCCATTATTTTTGATGTCTATAGGGATAATACTAAGAGATTGAGATATGTCACTCCCAAGTATTACCCTAAGGGTTGACCGTCGCGCAAGTGACCATGTGTCGAGCAAGTATACTTGTGCGACCATGACTTGTGCGCCCTAGCAGGACTTGCATACCTCCCTTTTTTTGGGTTCCCCTCTTGCCTATTCATTTTCTCTCTTCAAATCCACCTCTCCTCGTCAAGATTTAGCCTTCATAACCATTTTCAAAACCATTTATGGCATAGTTCCTTTGTTGGTTTCCTTATCTGAAAGGGAATTCTGTGGAACATCTCTTAAAACCTAGTAATTTACATCTCTTTATGTCACTAAGGTTAGATATTTCATTCATTCAACCTCATCCTTTAAGATGAGAGCTTCTTTATCTTGGACATCCTGTTTATGAGTAAGACCCAGTCTTAATTCCATTATCTTGGGCATCCTCATTAAGAGTAAGCCACAATCCCCCAAACTTGGGCTTCCTTTTCAGGAGTAAGCCCCAGTCATTAAGTTCCCTTAATTTTGGGAATCCTCTTCAAGAGTAAGCCCCAAGTTCCCAAATATAGGCATCCTCCTTAGGAGTAATCCCAAAATTCCAATGTCCCTTTAACCTGGGCCTCCTTTTTAGGAGTATTCCCCAGTCATAATTCCCCTAACCCGGGCCTACTTTTTTGGAGTAAGCCCTAAGTCCCCTCCAAATTTGGGCATCTTCCTCAGGAGTAATCCCCATGTTAGAGTATCCAAATCTCCAAAAAAGCACATATACCTTTATGGACCATGTTCTCGGGTTTCTTCCCTGAATTAAATCCCAATCCTCATCTATTTTTGGGAAGTCATACATTCATAAGCCCCACATTATTGCATCTTTCATGGAAGAATTGTCTGGTTTTACTAATACCGGTTGTTTCTCACACCGATCATGACTCATGTGAGCTAAGAATGTAAAAGTAATTATGAAATCTTTCCTTGAGCCATCAATCATGCATAAACCTCATTCTTCTTTACTCGAACTACGTGGGTTCTGATTCCTTTTCTAAAACAAATGATACATAGGTAGCTCATCTGCGAGTACGATCCCAACTCTAAAATAGTCCATGTCCTTCTGAATTACAACAAACTTCAAGTGCCCCGCTGAGTGGATTTAAAACTAGTATGGTTATCATAATGACCAAGAGATCTCTATATAATGTATTGAAGGATACCATTGACTAAGAATCTCTAACAAATACAAATTATTCTCTATCGATGATGAACCTCAAATACATATAAAAGATTCTCTAAATTTCATACATATTAATCATTGATTGTCGGATCTAAAGGAATGATCATTTTCATACTTGGTAATGTAATAAGGATTCATGAACATAACTTAAATCTATAAAGAGAGTCCTAGAGTAGACAATAATTCCCCCCAAAAAGGTTTGATGAGTCTGACCTCCCATCCTCTCGACCAATGCAAATTCTTAAGCCTCATTGGTTCACAACTAATGAGCACATACCTTTGGAAAGTAGGAACAAATGGATATAGAATCATTGGATGTTTTTGGTTCTACGAACAAACTCGTTAGAAACCGATTGGAATGTTTGAACCTTAAACAAACGAGGTCATCCCCATTTCCAGCGACAAAACAATGGGTCTTAATTTTCCATTTATAAAGCACCCACTTGAAAAATTGAAACTTTTCTCCCCTTTAATCACAACCAATATGTTTCAGCCCATGAAACCCATGGTACATGGGTAAAAATGTCAATATTGGTTGTTTATAGAGTCCCCATCAATCTGTACTGTAAAAGACCATTTAAGATGATCCTCTAACTTTAATGAAAAATTTTATATTACAATTACTACTAGGAATACTACCAATAGAAGTCAATAGAGGGAAACATGGAAATTAATAATGTTATGACACTACATATGCAAGAAAATAATGATGCCTAGTATTTAAGAAAATCATGCTAAATAAATCAAAGGAGTATGTAATAACAAAAAAGAACCATAAAAAATTATAATGAAACTTACATGGAATGGAATATTCATGGAATGTGAATCTCTTGGTTCTTATAATGAAGCAATAAATTCTATTTCCATTCCATACTAGGATAAAGGTAAAAAATTTGTAATTATCATAAATAAGAAATTATTAAAAGTACAACATTCACCCAAGGTGAAATAATAATCAACTATAACGTCAAAAGTTAATAAAAACAGTACCATCCTATGCCACTTGGACATAACCCATTGTGTGTGGTGATCACTTCTAGACATGACTATTCATCCAGCACCGATACATTTTAAGTCTTCCTCATATTATCCCAAAAAAGTAATACAATGGAAAAAAAATACTACGATACAAATTTGTAATGTCCCAACACAGGTTCCACTATAATGTTTCCACAAGATGGTCAGTAACATAGCCTTAAGAGAATCACCCCATATGCCAATGGCATCTGAATAGTAGTAAAGGTATAATGTTGGTGAGGTGGGGAGATTATAGCCTTATTATCAGAGTAAAACAGTGGTATTTGGGATAAAAATAGATCAAATGGTATTGTAGTCAGTATACAAAATGGTAGATTGGTGGAATAATAAAGATAAATAATGTAATGTTCTTATCCAAATATGAAAAAATGTCTGTCATATCCATATGATTATATAATATCCAAATAAGAAAATTTATAGTAGCTATAAATATAAATTACATAAAGAAAATACATAATCTCCAAGGGATATCCCCATGAGAAACTTGAGCTCTGGCTCAAATATATTCTCTTAACCTCTCATGTATATGAGTCAAAACACAAACAAAATCCATTAAACTGAACCTATAAACATGAGGTCTGTTTGGGTACCCATGTGTAGTGGAAGCTTAAACAGGGTGTGAGATATACTCAGTTGTCCACCACCATTAGTTTCTAATTAATAATCTAGTTCATAAATATATAATATAACAGTGTGTAGTATTGATGGGTAAATAAGAAAATGAATAAATGTAAAGTAGTCTAGACCAGGTTCCACAGGGACACCTAGTCAAAAATATGTGCTTCTGCCTAAGACAGAATATCTTTGACCACATTCAACCTATATCTATGTAAAATGTAGGTATATATATATATATATATATATTATTCTCCTAGCATGCATGAATGAAATACTAACTAGGCCTTCATAAAAGTCAAGTGTAATTATATAACAACCCCAAGAAAGTTATATGGATTAAAATATGCATCGCTTTCTTTTCTAAACTGGATTTATTTGATTTGTATAGAAAACATTATAAGAATTTAAATAAGATGAATCTTGTTTTATTGTAAGGAAAACCATATAGTGGAACCCAAGTATCGCACCATGATCACTACAATTACCCACCATTATAAGATTTCATCTAAGGTGATTCATGGAGCCATCCCAAATATCACTCTCTATGCAGTGTATAGAATGACCATCCAAGGCTATCCTTGGTATCTCATATAAGGTAATGTGTATCGCTGATGGCTTGGTGTAACCATCTCACCACCTATCCCATCCAAGGAAAATCCCCTTGAGAATCTGGGTTGTACATGGGTATGTAAAACATTCTCTCGGTGAGCCCATCCAAGGAATCCTATAAAAAATGAAATTATTTCTTCTAGCCTAATAAAAATAAACTGACCTATGATCCTATCCTAGGAATTCCCTAAAAATGAAAAACAAGTATCTCTCAGGTCATGATACAGTCTCAACAAACTTTGACCCATCCAATGAATTCTGTCAGGAGGAATATAAGTATCACTCACGAAAATCATGGTTCATTTATCCATTTAAACTTTACTATGTAGAAGGACATGTCTGTAAACATGAAACATCACCTGTTATGTATATATTTAGAGGTTCATTCCCATTTTCTGTTTCAATTAAATAATAAAAAGGTCCATGTACTAAATCATGTCATTTATCAACATTTTATCAATAATAATAGATAATTCCATGGAAATAGTCATGAAAATATCATTCCACTTACCGATAATTCAATGTATGACTAAAATTATTAAGGATTAGGTGAACTATTCATAAAATGTAGACACCATACATGAAAGGGGAATTAGATATGACATTCTAACATTTATTCTAATATAAATAATTCGGTTCCTTTGATAAAATGTAGGCCACAATGACTTAGGTGATGGTTATGTCTCTAGGGAATATTACTGGGGAGTGTTAAAATCCTTCGCATTCCAATTAATCAACTCGGCTACATTTTAGAAGACATCACAACATATAAATTGGTTTTATTAGAAAAAAACTGATTAATTAAATGAATCCATGGAATTAACCCTTAAGGATTGGTTAAAATTTGAGGTTAAAATAGTTAAATGATTGTAATTGAATATAAAAGGGATACTATGATTTGGGTGTTAAATTCTATATATTAAATTCATTATTTAAGAGACATCGCATGGAAATACAGCCACATGACACAATGGCGTACATTATAAACCAATGATACATTGAGGTAACAGTTATAAACCACAAATTTTATACTTTGGAAGGTCCAATAAACCAAATTCAATCTTTGATTTGAGCATGTTTGAGAGAAATTGAAGAAATGTGTAATTAAATTGAAAATAGAAAAAATTATCTCACATAAAGATAAATCCATATATAGAAAATAGAATCTATGAAAAGGATAAGGAGGAGTCGTAGACTCAATGATACACTTGAAATGTGATGAAAAAAATGTCGAATAAATCATCATATGAGGGAGATACTTCCATGCATAGTAGGAGGAGGATAAGATCAATAGAAGAGTACTTGGGCATGGGTAAGAGGAGAATAAAATGTGAAAATTATTTAAAATGAATAGGGGGAAATGTAAAAAACCCATTTAAATTTGGTGAAGTGTTTAACCACATGTTTGGACAAAATTTCACAAACCACACATGGACTTATTACTATGAAGGGGACTCACATGGTCTATATACATGGTCTGGGAACCCATGTGCAAACCATGAATTTCTACTCTATTAAGGATCTATAATTATCCACAAGGAATGTTTGGACTTGTGTGCATAATTAGAGAAAACCATGAAATGAACTCATCCCCTATGAAAATGTTATATAGTTTTTCCTAGATGATTGCATAGTTTTAGACAAACTGGTCACCTCTATCAGCTTCTTTAGAAGTTGAGTTTTTAGATCCTGATACACCTATAACATGAAAAAAACCAAAGGAACCTATAAAGACTTAAACTAAGACTAAAAACAACACATTTGAGTGTCCGGACTCTCAAAATTACATTCTAAGTCTTAAATTAGAAAATGGCATATCCATCATATTGTAAAATTAAAATTTATTTGGAATTCTACATTGGTAAAAACATTGGAAGTTAAACCAGTGATATTTTATATGCTATATACTAGATTAAAATATATGATGAAACTTTTATAGCCAATAAAATTAAATTATAATTTTTAAAAGAGATGTGGAATTAATTATATTTATCATTTCATCATCTCAGACATGTCTCGATCCACCCACAGCAGCACTTCGAGATGAGATTCGTGGGGAATAAGTGAAAACATAATTACTGAGAGAAAATATTAAATTAAAATTGAGGATGAAATCATTGTAAACGAATACATTTATGTATCTACTAAGGAATTACTTGGACATCTATGTGATAATGATGTTCGGTTTTCCAATTATTTAATCCCATATGCAAGAACAATATCAAAGAAACCATATTTATTTGCCACTGTGAAATTATAGGAGTTGATGAAACTATTAGAGGAATTATGTAATTGAGATTTATTCACCATATATTTTCACCATGGGGATCTCCTTTCCACTTTGTTACGAAGAAATATGGATCCATGAGTCTTTGCATTCATTATAGGAAATCATATCCAGTACGATAAGAAACAAGTATCAATTTCCACACATTGATGAATTATTTGGCAAACTTAAGAGAGGAAAAAAAATTCATATATTTTCCTTCACTATGTGTATTGTCAATTTTCAGTAAATAAGGAATTCGTTAAAAATATTTCATTCTGAATAAAGGTATGAAAATTACATGTTTATAGTAATTCCATTTGGATTGAATAATGCACCATTAGATTGCATAGATATAATGAATAGGGTATTCAAGGAATATCATAATAATATCATATAGGTATTCACTGATAATAACGTGGTGTATTTTAATATCTATGAGGGTCATGATAATCACTTGAAGATCATTCTTGAGGAACTTATTATAAAATATTTATATTGGAAATTTAGTAAGTGTGAATTTTGGTTTCAAAATATTTCCCTTCTTGTCAATATTATCACTAAAGATGTAATATGAGTTGATCTTATAATGAAATTTTTTTTAATGATGGAAATTTAAATCAGGATATCTTATTTACATGAAATTTTCTCTATGGAAGGGTGTTATAATGTTTGGTAAGAAATTGAAAATGAGCCCTACGTAAATTAGTCCGGTTAAATTTATGGAAATAATTTGAGTCACCTCTTCTTGATTAAAAATTCATCAAATCCTCTCTAATGTAAATGATATGTTCCAAATATAATTGTTAAGGAATTACATTCCAGACCCAACACATGTTATCACCTATGATGAAATAGAATTTGAACTAGATATATCTTAATGTGATGATACAATCTAGATTCATGATACTATGGGGAAAGTATTTTGTAATTGAAAGACTTTACTAGTTTAGTTACATTGTTGAAATCAAAAAATAGAATAATTAAAAATGTAACCATAATTTGTTTTAATTATGGACCATGCTCATTTTATTAGAAATTAGATCCATGAAAATTTCAAGGAAATCTTTTTATAAAAGGTACAAATGTTACACTGGATCCTCAATTATAGGAAGTAAAAATTATATTTGAATAGATCTATAATGAAATAAAGATTTTAATATTTCATGACCAAAAAATATATAATTTGATATGATGAATATCTATTTTGAACATAATTGTTCAAAATAATCCTATAATTAATTTTTTTAATTTTTCCTTAGAAAAAATATTTTATAAATAGTTGAAAAATTAGAATTTAACTATTCCAATTTTTAATTATAATAAAATGTTTAATTTATAATTTATTGACTACAAATTTGATAGTAAAAAAGATAATATTATTTGGAGCTAAGAGTTATATTTCTCATAAAACTAAGTTTTTTTATAAATTAGTTTTGTTTTAAAACTAGGAAAATTCTTTCCATTTTATTTATTTAATGTCATCCATAATAATGAATTAATTAAAAAAAATATTATATATCGAAAAATATTAATTATAATTCATATAATGATGATTAGTAGTTGTATAGTTAATATAATATCCTCGTATGACTGAGAAATGAACTTTAAGCCCCATTTATCGGCATAATTTGTGGGATTATTTTTAAATTACATTCTACCACGTATAAAATATAGATAAAGAAGAAAGGGTAAATGAAGTCACCAAGTGTCCACAATGAATGAAATTGATCATTTAATCCCCATATTTCCCATGTTTTTTGGTATCTACTTTTTCCTTTTAGATGTAGGCCCATTTGTCGTGTCTTATCCATTTGAGGGGGCTCATGCTCCTCTATTCATGGTGAACTAGAGGATTTCTCAAACACAGAACTGATTCTGAAATTACAAGATATATCCCAAAAGTCCATCTTTGAGTTGGATTGAAAACAATATTCAATATTAATTTAAAATATCTTCTGGACAAGAAGATAATCACACGGCCCAAACACATTTGGTTCCATCATAGAAAATTTGAATTCAAGATGTGATAAAAACTATTCAGCCACCTCCTTACTGATACCTTTAGGAGGTTCTTCACCCTCCTCATCCTAATGAAAATTTATACTAGAGTTCTTGTCCCATATAAAATGTCACATTCTTCAACTAATGCCTTCCCAAAAAGGATGTATGCATTTTTCTTAAGAACATAGAAATTTGGTTGGAATTTTCATTCCACATATTGAGGCTCATCCAAAGTGCAAGATGGGTGTGCCACTTAAAATGTTTTAGGAGATGTCTGCACAACTCTAGAAGCCGTTTAACTTTCTTTGAATGTTTTAGGGGTGACCAATTGGAAACCCACTTCATCCAATAAAATTTTCTCACATTTGATTTCATGCTTATTCAACACATTCATGGGTTTAAGAGGAACTTTTATAGATCTGTAAACCTCCTTCTCCAATATCATATTAGTAGGTCCACCTCCTTTTATGTCATCAAAAAACTTCCAATACATTGAATCTAGATATCTGTCAATAAAAGATAAAACCTTCTTCATCGTAGTATTCTTGGATAATTGAGAGGCCACAAGTAGTTCTCCTTTACCATTCCTTTTGGAAGAAGCAAGGACATGTTCTTCCAATAGCTCTCCATCCACATTTTTTTTAATTGAATCTTAAAAGACAAATTTTTCATTGTTATCAGAGTCAGGAGAAGCATATTTTTTCTACCCCTCTATTACACTTTCATTACAATATCTATTTTCCGAATTCAAGGAAGTTCCCTGACAGTTACTCACAGTCGCATCCTTTCAAATATCATTAGTCAAATTAGGGATGTCCAAGACCAAATCCAAAGTACCATTTAATGATGATTTAGAATTCTAATCCCTATATCCATATGAATCAGAGTGTGAAAATTGTGCAGCAGCACTGCCTAAAAAATATCCCATAAGATGAATTGATTCCCCTATCCTGCAGTAGTGTTTTTACAGCAATCACATTCTTAGAATAAGCATTTCCCAAGGAAGATGGTGTAAATATTTTATCAGTGGTAAGTCCTTTACCTGAGAGTTTATTTCTCTCTTCAACTATCTTAGTAAATTTTGAATGTGTAAAATTAACGAACCCCTCATAAATACTATTAATTGAAGGACTATATAAAATTGAGGCATCATAGTTCTCACCTTTAGCATATCCAGTACCTCGTGTAAACCCCTGAGATGTTGGACCTACACCCTATATCACGACATGTTCAGCATTTGTATCATGACCCTTCAATTGCTGTTATTTCTTATTACAGGAGAAACAATAATGTATCTAACCAGGATAAATGGTAAAAGACAAACCACTTCTGCAGTTTAGGATGTCATGGACAATAATCTTGCATTCCATATAGAAAAAATGAACATTTTCAAATTTTATTTTCAGTTAAAAATCATCTAATTCAGTGTAAAGCAATACTTTATCAACTAAGGTGGATCCTAGATCAACCTATACCATAAATAAGGAAATATGAATAAATATATCGAGGATGATTTCCATATCCAATTTAATAGGAACATTAATTTCTATTGAAATGTCATAAATAATTCTAGGGTTCCATAAAATCCAATTCAATTCATACACCTTCACTGACAACTGAACAGAAGAAATACATACCTTTATTGGGTTTAAATTTCTATACCATTATTATATTATTAATATTTAATATTAAATATATACATTTAATTATAATTTATGAATTATTATTAATATTTATTATTAATTAATTACTAATTCTTAATAATAATATATTATTAATTCTATTAATGAAAGGGGGAACCTGAATCTCAAATTAGAAATCTAGAAGGATTTATAAGAAAACATACCTTATAAAAGAGATCCCTAGGAGATGGTTTTTCTAATAATTTCATACTACTTTAATGGAATTAATGTTCTATATTAAATATAAGTTAAATTTTGGGGATTGTTTTTTTAATTTATATATAAATTACCAAAAAAATTTAAATACCAAAGGTAGAAATGGCCTTGTCGCCTTTGTCTAAGGAGAAGCATACCTAATGAAGAAAGGCTCTTTCCACCTTTGTTTCATAGTTTCAAAAATATTTTAAACCTATAAATTTTAATTTTTTATTTAAAAAAGTATATAAAAATCTTGCATTTGTACTTTTCATTACATAAAATATTATAAAGGTCATAATCAAGGTCAAATGGATTAAAAATTACAAATTTAAAGAAATTATATGAGATAGGGTCTATATATGGCTATACATTGGAAATTAGAAAATAATTTAAGTATTTATAACCCTTATCGGTTTAATATAACACATTGAAATCCCATTGTACCCTAAGTCATGGTAATAAATATTTACTGTTTTTACTATTTATTATGAAAAAAATAAATTGAAACTATTAAATAACATTTATTATAATTGTTATAAATACAAAAATTATTTTATCAAATTCAATTCAATGAACTATTAGAATTTAATTTAGAAATAAACCATCAAAATATGTCAAAAAGATAGTTTTTCTTAAAATGTATTTTTTCAAGTATAATATGATCTTTTATTGACCATATGTCTATTAATAATCCTAATATGAATTTAAATTAATATTTATTTATTTATTTATATTTAAATTAAATTTTTAATAATTATGGTTTATTTTAATTAATTAAAATGTAGAAACAAAATCCACTTAAAAACAGTTTTCAGAAAAAATGTGTTTTTAAGCATAAAAATAAACTTATAAAAAATCCATTATAAAGATGATTAAATTTTAATTAATTGAATTAAATATTAATAATTAATACTTATTTTAATTTTAAATATAATTAATATCATAATGGTTATTTTAAATTACTTAATTTATTAAAAAGAAATGATAGATTTACGAAAACGGGTATTTACATTATTCACTAAACATCACTCTTTTTAGAAAAATCCCAAAATTTTACACTTTGTTAATTTTTACATGGTTATTTCAAAATTAATGTACAATTTTTACTAAAAAATTATAATATTGGAATAATTTAATTATATTATTTTCTCACAGAAAGCAACAAAAACATTTTTGACGAAAAATATATTTTTTAAGAATGCAATGTTTTTACTAAAAATTCAGTCCTTATTTACCAATATATTTTATTCACATAAAATATGTATATTTAATTTTGAAAACATGATTATTCATATTCATACCACCATTATAAATGGATAGGTTACAATGGTTGTATTTAAATGGTAATCACAATTCATTTAGGCTCAGTGTTGTGTGTCCAATAAACTATCGTACACAACGTTATTATTTTAAAATCTTAGGGTGTTAAAATTTATGATCCCAAGAATTATATTATATGTTTTTAGATTAAAATAAGGAAAATATTATATGGGATAAAATATATTTCCCATATGTCTGTTAAAATATGAGGCATTAATATTCTACCTCCATTAGTGGCATATTTCAAATAATAATATTTTCAAGAAAATGCTCCGAACACAAATAATACCTTATAAAATATCGAAATAATAGTTTTTTCTTAAATATTTATATGAAAATAAATAAGTGATACATATTTAACTCGTAATAGTTTTTGAATCATAAATAGATATTGTGAAGTGAATATAGTGTCTAAGATACTTGTACTCGTATATTTGGACTTAAATAAGTTAAATGTTAATAAATAAAATATTATTCAGGTCAAAATTAAATTTAAAGTATTATAATAATAATGATTATGTTCTTATAAAAATTTATATTTAGAAAACATAATTTATTAACATCATAACATTTGATTTTGTGTAGTTAAAAAGTTTGAATAAGTTTTAGAAGTTCGACATTATGGATATTATTCATAAATCTCATCATGATAAAAATATTATTTATTAATATATGTTACTCAATAATGCGTTTAGTGGTATGGTTGTATCACATGGTCAGATAAAGATGTGGAAAAAATATAGATATGTAATGTGGTTAAAAATACACCTAAAATTAAAATAATCATAATTCTCATATGGAAGTCTATCATATATGATATGTTTGGCATGCACTTATGTATGGTTTTATTAAGTATTATTAAAATATTTTAAGAATATAAAATGTATCATGTTATAAAAAAACCAATACCTACTTTATAATCCTTTCACATTTCCTATATATATGTTTATGTTTATTAACAATTAATGAACTGAAATGATAATTGACCTCTTAAAGTATGAATTTTAGTTATCCCTGATTTATTTTTGTTAAAGAGTTTTATATGTTATGAAAACATTTTAATGTTACCATGATAATGATTCTTATATTGAGATAAGTAATATCATCACAAGGCACAAAATGAGTTTTTATATAAGATTTCCCATGATTTATACCACATGATGTTTCAAAAACAATATATTTTGTATATTATGGGTCTATGGATTGTATTTATAGTCCCCATAGGATGTGGATGGTTATATACCTTAAATTAAACCTTAATAATTATTAACTTTTGTATAAATTTTTTAAGACTTATTAAATCTGGGGGTGGTATGGTATGTTGCTGATCATGTCACGAATTAGATCTTAAACTAGATGGTGTTTCTCCTCTTATGTGACAATTATGAAATCTGGGCCCTCAAATGAGATAGACTAGGAAATTTTATGATCATAAATAGATATTATATATGATTTTATTTTATATTTAGGTGATGGGTATGTTATGTGATCATCCTTAAGATCAATAAGATGTTATTTATTAATATACCTAGTAATTTTACACTTGGAGAATAGAGAATGTACGAGTTCACTATATGGGATAGGAATACTCTATGACCCATAATCAATATTTTAGATAAATTGATTGTATGAGAATGCACAGTTTCGTTATTGTGTGGCTTCCTACTTCTTGGATTTATATGTTTTAAAAATTATATATTCATTCTCTCTTTTTTTCATTTTTATTATTACATTTCCTCTTGTTTAATTTTCTAATTATTTATCATTATTTCTTTTTACAATTAATTTCTATAATTTGTCTATTGTTTTTTATTATTATACTTTTACTATCAAAAAATTTTGTAAATTTTTTTCAGAGTATCGGATCTTACATATTTTGTCGTAACTTGAAGAAAAAATCATATATGAGATTTTTTTGGTAATCCCATGACATTATGTATTCATTTCAGTACCAAAACATATCTTACATATTAATTAAATATCTTATATATACAGACTTAAGAAATTTCATGAAGTAAAGGATATCAGGTATGAGATTATATTCCTTACAAATTTTATCATTTTTCTTATATATTTACTATTTGGAATTATGGTTAAATAAAATATCTTACACATTACACTAAATGATAATATCTTATCTAAGATGGATTAATTTTGGTGTTTTTACTAAATAAAATATGTTACATATGAAAAAAAAAACTTATGTATGAATTTCAGGACCCTCTTCATTAGAAATATGGCTTTATAAAAGATACTATATATTTATTTCCTATATAAATAAATGTATGACATATGAATAATTTTCAATAAATAAAATATATTATGTATCCCCAAAATTCAATATTATAGTATTTTTAGAAGTTATTTTCACTAAAGGTATTCTAAAAAATAGTTTCATAAGTATTTTATAAATTATTTTTTTCATTGATATAAGATTTATAAATCAATTTATATCCTTGATAATAATTATTATCTATCCATTGTTAAAAACTCTACATTATTTTTATATTATGATTCACAACAAACATAAATAAATTTCAAATAATATTTAAAGGAATAATTCAAGAGCCTTATATTAAAGTGGTTTTTTGGAATAATATTTCATATAAAATTGATTTTTTTTTTAATAATATTTTTATATTATACAGATATTCCTTGATGAATATCACTATTTCTATAATTATTGTGTGAACTTCAGTGTGTTTTGATTTATCTAACTGTGATTAAGATGCTATATCTGATCAAGCTTAAGAAACATAAATCTTATTTTGTGGTTTTAGATTATAGTTTATTTATTTATTACTTTATAATATTATTGTAATTGGTTTATCCTCTAAAAAACTTGTTCATTTTTGGTTATACCACCAAAAAATGTTTATATTGTAATTGGTTGTACCTCCAAAATAAAATCAAGGTTTTCTATTGGTTGTTCCTACACTAGAAACAACAATTTTAATTGGGTTTTGAATCCATTTAAAAATTCTTGATTTAATGTGTACCATACCTTTCAATGAGTATATCGATATGAAGAGTAGATATTGTATCATTGTGATCTAAGTTACTATATAAATAAATTTTGTGTCAATTTACCATTTTTTATTTTATTTTTACTCATAATTTTTCTCAATTCACCCCCCCCCCCCTCTTGACTCTACATTCTTATCATTTGGGGAAACAATTAGTATAAAATCTTAGCCATGTATGCATAGTTGTTCTCTTCATTGTCTGTTTTGGATTTATATTATATTTTTAACCTTATAAGATACTTAATGGTATAAAGGAAAGATAACTCTAGATGGTAGGCCAATGATCAAATAATGGATGCATTCTATAAAGGTCCCCATCCTTAATGTGAATGACTATCATTATTGAAATGTTTATATGGAAGCTTACCTCATAAAGCATGTAACGCCCCGACCCTAGTTGCCTAGAGTCGGTGCATTATTACATAACATTGGCATGATCACAAGAAAGATCAAATCTCGAAAGACCGATTGGTTTAGTAGCCTTGGAAACACTAGATATATTCATAAGTTTTACATTACATCATAAAATGAAAAACTACTACAACAACATAATGTTTCCACAGTCCACACTATAATCCCCTCATAATATCCCTGCAGGTCATTCATAACTTACTTCTTCACTTCCTGGGAAAAATAAAACATAGAAAAGGGGTGAGCTCAAATGCCCAGTAAGGATAACAATATAGCGGAAACTTTCATCAATAAGAATAAACATTTAAGGAAATGTATAACTAAAACAAAAGCCTTTTAAACATGAACTTTCAACATGGTATGGCATAAATAAAATGAAATAATGCCATTTAATTATTCACATGTATATTCTACTAATCGAATAATCACATGCAAAAATCAATAACCACTTTCATAATGTTGGAATGCATAATGCCAGACTATCATAACCACATAGCCAAGGCCTCGTGCCAAGACTACAAATAAGATTTTGTCAAGGCCTTGTGCCAAGACACTAGTTTGTCTCATGAGAACTACCGATGCATCGAGGAGCTATAAAGGGATCCACCCGTCACTTATTAAGTCCAATGCATTCCCATATGAAAAGGTTTAAACATAACATAAACATTCGTATTAAAACTAGCATACGAAATGTCAATAATTTCACCATAAACTATGAATGGTATAAAAATAGCACATCCATAGTCAAACATATCACAAAACCTTCAATACAATATAGAAGTTTTGTATCATAATAAATCAACTTCAAATAATCTTAAAATCCGTCAAAGGATGTTGACATAGATGAAATCAAAATTCTTTTTAAAGAAATATCTCCTTTTATTTTGAAATCATTTAAGATCCATATAAAATAAAACATTTTCTTTGAAAATATTCTTATAAGCTTCTAATTAAAGCTTTGAAGATTTTATAACGGCGTAAAATTACCGCACCCGCCGTATAAGTTAAAAAAAACATTCTTACCTCAATTCTGTCGAAAAGGTTAAAAAGGACCTTGTTTTGAAAACGACGGAAAGATTCCTTTATAAACCTCTTATAAAAAGTCAAACAAGGGTATAAATGACTTTAACCCATATTCTTGTAAATAGTAAAAATGTTTTGAAATACATTTTTAAGAAACATGGATGTGGATGATAAAGATATCCCAGTAGATTATTACGTATAAACAACCTCGGATAATGAAGAGATTGTGAAATAACCCTTACCTTGTACTTTTCCTTGGTTGGGGTAGGTTAACCTCATGTATAATGGTGAAATAATTGTTATTAAATTATACAAGAATCATATATATTAATATGATATCAAATATGATCTTTTAACATTGATTTGTTAATAATATCTTAGAATTATCGTCGTTTCGGGTGTTAACTTACTCATTTTCTTTTATATGTTTTGTTACCTGAGCCATGTTTTTTGTATCTTATTCATATCCAGAATGATATCAAGTCCTTAAACATCATTTTTAAATCATCAAATGATAATTATACTTGAATGGATACGATGGAGACTGAATCTCATCGCGTTCGTGGAGACGGTAGTCCGTACGTACGCACGAGCGACAATATCATTTTTTTGATATTAAAATAATATATAAATGGATGGTATATCATATATACATAATCATTAACATGTTATATTTATTATTTACATGAGTTACACATCATTATTATACCCATCCAAATAATATTATATTGAATAACAATTACACCACGACGTGGAGACGGTAGTCCGTACGTACGCACGTATGGTGACATGTTATTCAAAGGGTGGATAGAATACTGAATATGGTTGTACCATATTTATAATAACATCACAGTATATGTGAGACACTGGAGTTATTATTTTAGAATGGTAAGAACAAATGAAGAAGAAGTGGAAGAAGAAATGAACTTGGAGAAGGGTGGCGAAATCATTACCTCTTCCTCGGGTTCTTCCTTTTGATTTGATCAAAAGGGCTCCTTAAGTTGGCTTTATGATCAAACTAAGGCCTCTAGGTTGTAGTGAGGGATGTTGGGAGAGTATTTGGGCAGAGTTTGGCCGAACCAAAAGGCTTTGAAGGTGTGAAGAAATGAGAAGGAGGAGTGCCCTTTTATAAGAGGGGTGAGGGGCACCTTTGGAAAAGCTAGAAATATTAATTTATAATAAATTCATATTCGGTTTATAATGGCTCCAAAGCTTATTATTCAAAGTTTAAGGTGGGTATAGGTCGAAAACCACTCAACCAATAGAATTTAGACAGGTTTGGGTACTTATATTAACCTTATCTTTAAGTATTAACTCTAAGTTAATTAGTTTCACTTTTACAATGTCTCTTTGTATTTTTATATAATATGGTTAATAAACTTACTATATACATCCAAGAGACCCCCAAGTGGTCCATTAATGATTAACCTATCATGATATAAGTCTCTTGGCCGAACCTTAGATTTTTAGGAATTTAATATCAATTAATAATATAATATTTGTTTTAAGAACTCTTTTATGTCAATTTTGACACTATTCAATAGTTGATTTTTTTGAAACTCATAACAGATTGATTACTTCGAACAAAGTCAATCCAATAAATCCTAATATATCATATTATCCTATAAAATTAGTTTAATTCATTAAAAGTTTCATATTATATTTATTTTGGTATTTATAATATCAATTATTTTAATGTTTTACTATTATAGTAATTACCGCATCATCATTGTGTCATAAATAAAATAACTTATTTAATGTCTAAAAATTATAAATAAAATATCATTATGTAGTAAATCTTTTTATATTTCTAAGGAATATTTATAATCGAAAATCCAACATGTATAACCCTATGTAAAAGTTGTTCTTCTAAAAGATGTAAGCTTATGCCATTTTTATTTTTATTTTAACTTTATTAATATAAAGTGTCCCTACCACATACAAGTGGCTCCAAGGGGTCCCCAAATTGACCCAAGGATGCTCATGGTCGGGTATGTGTCCACCAATAAGTTTAGGACACGTTTTAGGTTAATTTTGTATTATTATAATATTATTTTTTAACCCTTATTTACCGGATTTACCCTTAACCATGGTAAATAAAATATTTACCACAGTAATTATTCAAAATGTCTAAAAATAAAAGTTACCTATTTACACAATTTGGACATCCTGATTCCAAATATGGAATCCATTTTTCTAAATTCAAAACACAGAAGTGGCAGAAATTAATTTAAAATTAATTCCCGTTGTCAAAACAAAAAGCGTGTTTTTAAGAGGTAATAACTATCAAAAGATTGACACTTGTTTATGTTCGGTTTAATTGTAAAATTATGTCCAATGACCAACATTATATTAAATGGTAAAAATATATTCTAAATATACTTTAAAACTACTAAAATTCATAATTTATCACTATTAATTATTTTGATTAAAAAAGTTGTTTTTAATTAAAATTTAGTAATTTTCACTATTCATCAAAATATGAAAGTTATCCGAAAAGTACCAAAATTTCACCTTAGGCTAAATTAGATATTCCGAATCCAAAAATGAAGTCCATTTTGAAATATAAAATATATATAATTTTAAAAAGTAGTTATTACTATTCATAACGGCTAGTTTAATTGGTTGTTAGAACTCGGTGTTGCGTACAACACACGCTATCACATTATTCAAAGAGAAGCGTACCGTAGAAGCTTGGGATGTTTCATTTTAAATTTTTGATGTCCCCATTTAGTCAAAAAGTTTAAAATATAGTATTTAAAAAGGGATCACTATTAAAGTTGATAAAAGTGCAGTACTGAAAATGAATTTGTTCTTGCATTATATCTAAGAAACTCATAATATGGATTCTAAAATTATAAGGATTATATAAACATTAAAATTTATCTAATACTATTCATAACCTCTTTTTAACGGCTTGTTTGGTAAGTCATGGTGTGCTTGAACTTGGTTTTGCATGTAGTGAAAGTTATTGAATTATTTTGAAGAACTAACACACTATGAAATCTTGGGGTGTTACATTCTCCCCTCCTTCAATAAATTGCGTCCTCGCAATTTGAAATTGTTCTTCGAAAATAAAAGGTTGAAAATAGATAATATATTTGTGGGAAACCCCACATCGGAAATTGGGTTACTAAAATTTAGTCTTAATATGAGGAAAAGAGAAATGAAAGGGTCACCACCAAATTATGATCTCGATTCGGAGAACATTGGTGGCAATTTGAGACATATAATTGGAGGAAAAACGTAAATATTTATAGGTAGTGATTGAGGTCATCAATCACAAAAAAGTATAAAATTGAGGTCCTTAAACTCATCAATCTATGATGATTTGAAATACCATCGGTTCAACAAAACATAGGGTATTAGGATAACACATTTTTGACGTTTCAAAATATCTTAGTTGAAATCCCACATCGAAAAATGAATTAATGAGGCCTCTATTTAAAATAAAGAGTGGAAAGTATGAAGATTACCGAAAATAACACATACTAGGGTTCCATGTAGGAAAATATGGATATGGAGGATAAATCTAACCATCAATTATCTGATGGAGAGTGGTAGAGAACATGGCTATGAAAAGGCCAACAATCTCAAAGCCATAAATTAGTGATGATTTAAGGTACCATCTAGGGAAACATTTTTGTTCTAAGTTCCTTTTATTAATGTTGAGGAATTTATTTATGAGATTGGCTAAGATCATAAGGAGATATACTTACATTATAATTAGAGTTTTGTCCATTAATAAATTTCTACCATAAACTCATCTTTCACTCGTAAAAAAAAATTATATTTATACTATTCGTACAGGGTTCCAAAATAAACGAATTTATAATTCATCTACCAGATCTTTTAAAAAAACTACATTATTTAATCCAGGACATCTCTTGGGCCAGTGGTAGGTGATACACCCTTGTCGCCCTTCGGTTGCGGGTTCAAGTCTCGCAGCCTTGCCGGACGCAACAGGTTGCTGCCCGACCTTCGGGTTGTCCTTTTATGGAAATCCAAAATAATCCAAATAAGAACTATCCAAAATAATTCTATCCAAACTCACAGTCCAACATTTATAAGGAAAGTAAACATAATATAGATCCTTTTTACCCCGTAATAGCATATAAATACCTTCATCATGTATTACCATATTCCTTATTGATTACATTCATGATCCCTTATTCCATATAGAATGCTGGATATACTTCATTAATCCAAAAATGTTTAAAACCCCAACAATGATGGAATATACAAATCATTAATCATTTCCAAGGTAGTCAAGAATATCCAATATAATTTATCCAAAACAATCACATATTATTCCAAAATCACTATCTCAGTATCAGAACTATATTATGATTTATCATTCTCTCAACCATATATTTTCCAAAAATTTATCCTGCTATTGAGTCACTTTTCTTTGTTCCACACAATCTCAAGTCCTTAATGAAATACTACTGCAGTACAATCCTTATATACTCCATAATTATTATAACAAGTACATTGTTGATACAACACTCAATTGACATAATCAACATAAGAACTCTAATCATTCTTCTTCATCTGTGGTAGTATCATAACTTGATTATTATCCAATAGCATCATTTGTGGCATAGTCTGATGACTGGGACATAGGTTTGCGTAGTGTCCAAACTCCTTGCAAATGAAGCATTGTACATTTGAAACCATTTTCTTACCCTTGCAGTCATGTACTTTGTGCCCTTTTCCTCCACACTTATAACAAACTCCCATTCCTTTCAGGCAAGTTCCAGGGTGTTTCTTTCCACAGTTACCACATATGGGAAAATTATTCTTTTCCCTCTTCCCTTTATCCATCTTTCTCTCTTCTATCCTTTTCTTCTCTTGCTTCCCTTCAAAGCCATAGGACTCAGTAAACTCTTTACTTATCTTATCAACACATGATATTATTTCTTCATATGATGATAATACATGGGAGACTATTTCTCTTATAAATTCTAGCTTAAGACCATGAAAGATATGATCCTTCCTTCTATTTGGATCATGTGCATTTCTGGAGTTCTCATTCCTTCTACTGGGCGCCATTTCTAAACAATGGCATAAACTAGATCAGTTTATGAATCAAAATACATAATCCCATACTTATAAAACACTTAACATAAATTGAACTATTTATGGATATAATCCATAATCATAAAAATGTTTTCTTTGAGGAAGTATATACTCATAAACCCTTCATAATGATTTGTAAAGAAAATGAGAATTATCCTAAGCATATCCCCCGGGAGTGTCGTAACCAAGAGTGCAGCAAGGCCCGTTGTCGTGCACCAGTTCCCGTTCGAGTCTAGCTCAAAGCGGTGTTTTCGGGTTTTACCCCTAGGTACATCTGTGCCAGAGCCGCCTCTACCTGCTCGTATCCAGACAGGGATGTATTGCTCGGAAAACTCACAAAATCTCTACAATACCAAAATTCTCGGAAGTTCTTTTATACTAATCCTCAAAGTTCATCTTAGGTCTACGTGCTCTAATCAGAGTTTATCTAAATCTAGCTTCCAAGGTTTGTACTAAACTTCCTCTGATACCAACTGTAACGCCCCGACCCTAGTTGCCTAGAGTCGGTGCATTATTACATAACATTGGCATGATCACAAGAAAGATCAAATCTCGAAAGACCGATTGGTTTAGTAGCCTTGGAAACACTAGATATATTCATAAGTTTTACATTACATCATAAAATGAAAAACTACTAAAACAACATAATGTTTCCACAGTCTACACTATAATCCCCTCATAATATCCCTGCAGGTCATTCATAACTTACATCTTCACTTCCTGGGAAAAATAAAACATAGAAAAGGGGTGAGCTCAAATGCCCAGTAAGGATAACAATATAGCGGAAACTTTCATCAATAAGAATAAACATTTAAGGCAATGTATAACTAAAACAAAAGCCTTTTAAACATGAACTTTCAACATGGTATGGCATAAATAAAATGAAATAATGCCATTTAATTATTCACATGGATATTCTACTAATCGAATAATCACATGCAAAAATCAATAACCACTTTCATAATGTTGGAATGCATAATGCCAGACTATCATAACCACATAGCCAAGGCCTCGTGCCAAGACTACAAATAAGATTTTGTCAAGCCCTTGTGCCAAGACACTAGTTTGTCTCATGAGACCTACCGATGCATCGAGGAGCTATAGCGGGCTCCACCCGTCACTTATTAAGTCCAATGCATTCCCATATGAAAAGGTTTAAACATAACATAAACATTCGTATTAAAACTAGCATACGAAATGTCAATAATTTCACCATAAACTATGAATGGTATAAAAATAGCACATCCATAGTCAAACATATCACAAAACCTTCAATACAATATAGAAGTTTTGTATCATAATAAATCAACTTCAAATAATCTTAAAATCCGTCAAAGGATGTTGACATAGATGAAATCAAAATTCTTTTTAAAGAAATATCTCCTTTTATTTTGAAATCATTTAAGATCCATATAAAATAAAACATTTTCTTTGAAAATATTCTTATAAGATTCTAAGTAAATCTTTGAAGATTTTATAATGGCGTAAAATTACCGCACCCGCCGTATAAGTTAAAAAAAACATTCTTACCTCAATTCTGTCGAAAAGGTTAAAAAGGACCTTGTTTTGAAAACGACGGAAAGATTCCTTTATAAAACTCTTATAAAAAGTCAAACAAGGGTATAAATGACTTTAACCCATATTCTTGTAAATAGTAAAAATGTTTTGAAATACATTTTTAAGAAACATGGATGTGGATGATAAAGATATCCCAGTAGATTATTACGTATAAACAACCTCGGATAATGAAGAGATTGTGAAATAACCCTTACCTTGTACTTTTCCTTGGTTGGGGTAGGTTAACCTCCTGTATAATGGTGAAATAATTGTTATTAAATTATACAAGAATCATATATATTAATATGATATCAAATATGATCTTTTAACATTGATTTGTTAATAATATCTTAGAATTATCGTCGTTTCGGGTGTTAACTTACTCATTTTCTTTTATATGTTTTGTTACCTGAGCCATGTTTTTTGTATATTATTCATATCCAGAATGATATCAAGTCCTTAAACATCATTTTTAAATCATCAAATGATAATTATACTTGAATGGATACGATGGAGAATGAATCTCATCGCGTTCGTGGAGACGGTAGTCCGTACGTACGCACGAGCGACAATATCATTCTTTTGATATTAAAATAATATATAAATGGATGGTATATCATATATAAATAATCATTAACATGTTATATTTATTATTTACATGAGTTACACATCATTATTATACCCATCCAAATAATATTATATTGAATAACAATTACACCACGACGTGGAGACGGTAGTCCGTACGTACGCACGTATGGTGACATGTTATTCAAAGGGTGGATAGAATACTGAATATGGTTGTACCATATTTATAATAACATCACAGTATATTTGAGACACTGGAGTTATTATTTTAGAATGGTAAGAACAAATGAAGAAGAAGTGGAAGAAGAAATGAACTTGGAGAAGGGTGGCGAAATCATTACCTCTTCCTCGGGTTCTTCCTTTTGATTTGATCAAAAGGGCTCCTTAGGTTGGCTTTATGATCAAACTAAGGCCTCTAGGTTGTAGTGAGGGATGTTGGGAGAGTATTTGGGCAGAGTTTGGCCGAACCAAAAGGCTTTGAAGGTTTGAAGAAATGAGAAGGAGGAGTGCCCTTTTATAAGAGGGGTGAGGGGCACCTTTGGAAAAGCTAGAAATATTAATTTATAATAAATTCATATTCGGTTTATAATGGCTCCAAAGCTTATTATTCAAAGTTTAAGGTGGGTATAGGTCTAAAACCACTCAACCAATAGAATTTAGACAGGTTTGGGTACTTATATTAACCTTATCTTTAAGTATTAACTCTAAGTTAATTAGTTTCACTTTTACAATGTCTCTTTGTATTTTTATATAATATGGTTAATAAACTTACTATATACATCCAAGAGACCCCCAAGTGGTCCATTAATGATTAACCTATCATGATATAAGTCTCTTGGCCGAACCGTAGATTTTTAGGAATTTAATATCAATTAATAATATAATATTTGTTTTAAGAACTCTTTTATGTCAATTTTGACACTATTCAATAGTTGATTTTTTTGAAACTCATAACAGATTGATTACTTCGAACAAAGTCAATACAATAAATCCTAATATATCATATTATCCTATAAAATTAGTTTAATTCATTAAAAGTTTCATATTATATTTATTTTGGTATTTATAATATCAATTATTTTAATTTTTCACTATTATAGTAATTACCGCATCATCATTGTGTCATAAATAAAATAACTTATTTAATGTCTAAAAATTATAAATAAAATATCATTATGTAGTAAATCGTTTTATATTTCTAAGGAATATTTATAATCGAAAATCCAACATGTATAACTTTATGTAAAAGTTGTTCTTCTAAAAGATGTAAGCTTATGCCATTTTTATTTTTATTTTAACTTTATTAATATAAAGTGTCCCTACCACATACAAGTGGCTCCAAGGGGTCCCCAAATTGACCCAAGGATGCTCATGGTCGGGTATGTGTCCACCAATAAGGTTAGGACACGTTTTAGGGTAATTTTGTATTATTATAATATTATTTTTTAACCCTTATTTACCGGATTTACCCTTAACCATGGTAAATAAAATATTTACCACAGTAATTATTCAAAATGTCTAAAAATAAAAGTTACCTATTTACACAATTTGGACATCCTGATTCCAAATATGGAATCCATTTTTCTAAATTCAAAACACAGAAGTGGCAGAAATTAATTTAAAATTAATTCCCGTTGTCAAAACAAAAAGCGTGTTTTTAAGAGGTAATAACTATCAAAAGATTGACACTTGTTTATGTTCGGTTTAATTGTAAAATTATGTCCAATGACCAAAATTATATTAAATGGTAAAAATATATTCTAAATATACTTTAAAACTACTAAAATACATAATTTATCACTATTAATTATTTTGATTAAAAAAGTTGTTTTTAATTAAAATTTAGTAATTTTCACTATTCATCAAAATATGAAAGTTATCCGAAAAGTACCAAAATTTCACCTTAGGCTAAATTAGATATTCCGAATCCAAAAATGAAGTCCATTTTGAAATATAAAATATATATAATTTTAAAAAGTAGTTATTACTATTCATAACGGCTAGTTTAATTGGTTGTTAGAACTCGGTGTTGCGTACAACACACGCTATCACATTATTCAAAGAGAAGCGTACCGTAGAAGCTTGGGATGTTTCATTTTAAATTTTTGATGTCCCCATTTAGTCAAAAAGTTTAAAATATAGTATTTAAAAAGGGATCACTATTAAAGTTGATAAAAGTGCAGTACTGAAAATGAATTTGTTCTTGCATTATATCTAAGAAACTCATAATATGGATTCTAAAATTATAAGGATTATATAAACATGAAAATTTATCTAATACTATTCATAACCTCTTTTTAACGGCTTGTTTGGTAAGTCATGGTGTGCTTGAACTTGGTTTTTCATGTAGTGAAAGTTATTGAATTATTTTGAAGAACTAACACACTATGAAATCTTGGGGTGTTACAAAGCATAACATAGATCAATGAAATTTAATGGTAAAATCATATAATCTACTAAAAAACAACCTTGGTTCTCTCACTGGTTATGATTTTTTAATTATATTCAAAATTATAAGGGTATGATTTTTTTAGCCAAAATGGATTTCGTCAATTTTTAATGTAAAATAGTGCAGGATATTTAGAGAATTTTGCAAGTTACTCATTTTGGTATAGATAATTTGAAGATAAATAAACATGGAATATTGGGAGAAGAGTAACACAATATCAAAGAGGGTGAAAATGATATAGTAAATGAACTTTTTCATAGATTCACAAACATTTTGAGTGTAATGAGTATACAAGATGAGAATATTGATAATACTAGTATAGTTGAAAGAAATCTCAAATATCTACCAAATAAGGATCATACAAATAAGGTTTTCATTTATGTAATTAAAAAACTATCAACTAGTACACACTTGATGAATAGTTCAGGCCACTTCTATAATACAAACTATAGTTAAATAACATATTCAAAGATGATGCTACTAAAAAGAAAAGAGTAACATTCAAATATAAAAATATTTCTTCCTACTCGACTAATTTTTAGATACAAGGAATTGAAAAAGATGATGTATTTTAACTTATGAATGTTTTATAAAAATAAATGAAAATAAATAATGGTTTCAAAAAACATTAAAAGATACTATCAAAGAATTTATTATAAAGACTACGAGAAATATAATTCTAATTAAAATTTGAATACATCATATCTCATTTTTTATTAGTACAGAAAGAGAGTTAATATAAAACCTAGATATCCAAGTATAAATAATGAAATAAAAGAATAAAATTATAAAGAATAATGAGAAAATAGATTTAACTATTTCATGGAGTTTCACTAAACATTCAGATTCAAGTGAAGAATCTTGAATTGACAGGGAATCTACTAACTAATGATTCATGTAAACTAGGAATGAGGCTAGTTATTCTGGTTTCAATTATGAATTTGATTATAATATTTAATCTTAGTATGAAAAATATATTATTTATGATGGAAATTAAAATAGTGAAATTTTACAAATAAAAGATATTATAATTTTTGAGTTGTGTAAGGAACTTAAAGGAATTAATAAAAAAATTCTTGAGTAAAACATGGCTATTACTCAAGAGATTAAGAATATGAAGAACACTGATTCCAGTTTAAATGAAAATGTTTTTCCTAATTCGAATGACATTTAAAATATAGAAAAAAATATTAAAAACGAGTTTTAAGGTTTGAATTAAAACTTAAAAACCTTTTTTAAGGGAGATATAGTTTTAATAAGATGGTTCTAATGAACAATATGACAAGAAAAAAAGAATAATATTGTTTATGGTATGAAACTAACTCGGATGTATATAGGCTACTTTGTAAAAATGAAGAATGTTGGTATCTTTGTTTTTATGTGTTTCAAATTTAGGATGTATGGACCCTATGCTTGTGAATATTCTCTTTTATTTTCAAAAATATTTATAAATTTTTACCTTCTAGTGTTCTTATTAACACTTTTTCAAACTATATATAGGTTCCTAAGAATATCTCAACTAATAAAATATTACCCCGTGTATATGTGTAATAAAAGTTCTAGTTATTTAATTTTCAAAAAACAATCCTTGTAGGTCTCAAAATATATTTATGGGAAATGGGCATTGGATACTCTACGAATATGTCAAGAGACCCGTCAATATTTATTTCATAAAACATATTTGATGTAGGAACTATCCCTTTTAGGGAAAATTCTAAACGTAAGTAAAATTTTTTGGGGAGGTTGGTGTATGAAAATATGTTATTATTAATAAATTTATATAATTTGATGGATTGGAACATAAGATGATTAAAGTTTCTCAATTATGTGAAGATGTATTGAATGTAAAATTTAAAAAATGGTAAGTGTGTTATTTTTAATGTTGATTCTATATTATTTCATTCAAACCTCAAAGAGACTATTGATTTTATTATCCTTTCTGAGAAAATAATTCAACATATAAAGTTTTTAAATATTGTTTAAGAATAAATTATCCTATATAATTTGAGGCATTGTAGGAAATCCTTTTTAAGACAAAGGGGAAAGAAATAGAAGTTTGAGTTTCCCATTTGATCACTGTGAATGAATCTCACAAGTTCTTTCTTGCCTCTAGGCATGACGTTCCCAAGGTCTCATATGCTCACTCATCTTCCCTCTCCTAGGTGTTATGTGATTTCCAATCCTACAATAGCCATCCAAACTATGGTCACCACCTTACTTGCATGTCATGTACCACCCATCCCCCAATTTTTTCCAGTAATTAGACCCCTTCTCCACCACATAGAGGATGATTTTCACACTTTTCTAAGAGATGTAAATCCCTCTAAGCTTCTTCACTCATACATCTAACACCCCTCATAGGATTCCTTATATGTAACGCCCCGACCCCAGCTACCCAGAGTCAGTGCATTACTTCGTAACATTGGCATGATCACAAGAAAGATCAAATCTCGAAAGACCGATTGGTTTAGTAGCCTTGGAAACACTAGATATATTCATAAGTTTTACATTACATCATAAAATGAAAAAATACTACAACAACATAATGTTTCCACAATCCACACTATTAACCCCTCATAAAATCCCTGCAGGTCATTCATAACTTACTTCTTCACATCCTGGGAAAAATAAAACATAGAAAAGGGGTGAGCTCAAATGCCCAGTAAGGATAACAATATAGCGAAAAGAATAAACATTTAAGGCAATGTATAACTAAAACAAAAGCCTTTTAAATATGAACTTTCAACATGGTATGGCATAAATAAAATGAAATAATGCCATTTAATTATTCACATGGATATTCTACTAATCGAATAATCACATGCAAAAATCAATAACCACTTTCATAATGTTGGAATGCATAATGCCAGACTATCATAACCACATAGCCAAGGCCTCGTGCCAAGACTACAAATAAGATTTTGTCAAGGCATTATGCCAAGACACTAGTTTGTCTCATGAGACCTACCGATGCATCGAGGAGCTATAGCGGGCTCCACCCGTCACTTACTAAGTCCAATGCATTCCCATATGAAAAGGTTTAAACATAACATAAACATTCGTATTAAAACTAGCATACGAAATGTCAATAATTTCACCATAAACTATGAATGGTATAAAAATAGCACATCCACAGTCAAACATATCACAAAACCTTCAATAAAATATAGAATCTTTGTATTACAATAAATCAACTTCAAATAAGCGTAAAATCCATCAAAGGATGTTGACATAGATGAAATCAAAATTCTTTTTAAAGAAATATCTCTTTTTATTTTGAAATCATTTAAGATCCATATAAAATAAAACATTTTCTTTGAAAATATTCTTATAAGCTTGTATGGAAAGCTTCGACGATTTTATAACGGCGGAAAATAACCGCACCCGCCGTATAAGTTAAAAAAAACATTCTTACCTCAATTCTGTCGAAAAGGTTAAAAAGGACCTTGTTTTGAAAACGACGGAAAGATTCCTTTATAAACCTCTTATAAAAAGTCAAACAAGGGTATAAATGACTTTAACCCATATTCTTGTAAATAGTAAAAATGTTTTGAAATACATTTCGAAGAAACATGGATGTGGATGATAAAGAGATCCCAGTAGATTATTACGTATAATACAACCTCGGATAATGAAGAGATTGTGAAATAACCCTTACCTTGTACTTTTCCTTTTTTGGGGTCGGTTAACCTCCTGTATAATGGTGAAATAATTGTTATTAAATTATACAAGAATCATATACATTAATATGATATCATATATGATCTTTTAACATTGCTTTATTAATAATATCTTAGTATTATCGTCGTTTCAGGTGATAATCGATTCGTTCTTCTTAAATGTTTGGTTATGTAAGACATGTTTGTAATGGATAGATTAAATCTTATTCATAATCAGAATGATATTAACATTATTTTTAACCCTAAAATGAGAATAAGGTTTGAATGGATACGATGGAGGATGGATCTCACCGCGTTCGTGGAGACGGTAGTCCGTACGTACGCACGAACGCTACTTCCATTTAATTTTTATTTTAAAAGAATTTAATCCAAATGATACATAGGTATAATACTATTCCAGTATAATATAATATTTTATATATGTTACTTAAGTTCATTAACACCATCCTTTATACGTTCCATGTGTGGTATGAACGAGTCATATCATTTTAAGGGGGCGGTAGTCCGCACTTCCTCAAATGAAATTATCGTATGTATATACAACATGAAACGAATAATGGTATGAAATAAAATGGAATTACAGAAGCTTATATATAAAATATATATCATTAATATCATATTTAATTACAGTTCCATCATAATGGCCACCATGAGAGGCGGTAAGATGTATTTGAACAATCATCGTTTCGTGAGGCGTTAGTTTGCCATCCACAGAAACATTATGTTCATCATCCATTAGATGGAGTTGTGTGTATGTGTAGTTTGAATCCTTCTTATAACAACATCCTAGTATATTTAGTATACTGGTGTTGTTACAAAAGAAAGGAAATAAAAAGATTTTGGGGGTTGGAGAAGCAAAATAAAGGAAAATAATTTAAGAGAAATCGTTACCTTTAATTTAGGTAACTCACTTTGGTTGGAACCAAAGGACTTCTTGAAATGATTTCTGCCTAAGGGGAAGCTTCAAGGAGGAGAAGAGGGATGTGGGGAGCTTAGTTGGGCAGAGTTTGGACGAGCCAAGTGGCTTGAGAGGTGTGAGTAATGAGTAGAAGTGGTCTCCTTTTATAAGGGAGAGGAGGGGCTCTTTAGGAAAGAGTGAAAGTATTACTTTATAATATAATTATATTCGGTTTATAATGGTCCAAAAATCATTGAGGTCAAAGATAAGATGACTCATATTCTAAATAACATCAACCAATAAGAATTGGACAGGTTTTAGATAATATTTTAATCATTATAAGCTTATTTATTTAAATGATTTATTAATGAGGTAAACATTGCATCATTATTGTGTCATTAATAATTTAAATTATTTGATGTCTAAAAATTATAAATAAAATATCATTATGTAGGAAATCGTTTTATCTTTCTAATGAATATTTATAATCGAAAATCCAACATTTATAACCCTATGTAAAAATTGTTCTTCTAAAAGATGTAAGCTTATGCCATTTTTATTTTTATTTTAACTTTATTAATATAAAGTGTCCCTACCACATACAAGTGGCTCCAAGGGGTCCCCAAATTGACCCAAGGATGCCCATGGTCGGGT
This sequence comes from Viscum album, assembly GCA_963277665.1. Taxonomy (NCBI): domain Eukaryota; kingdom Viridiplantae; phylum Streptophyta; class Magnoliopsida; order Santalales; family Viscaceae; genus Viscum; species Viscum album. Next base: position 95,047,945 of record OY728125.1, read on the forward strand.
ATGTGTCCACCAATAAGGTTAGGACACGTTTTAGGGTAATTTTGTATTATTATAATATTATTTTGTAACCCTTATTTACCGGATTTACCCTTTAACCATGGTAAATAAAATATTTACCACAGTAACTATTCAAAATGTCTAAAAATAAAAGTTACCTATTTACACAATTTGAACATCCTGATTCCAAATATGGAATCCATTTTCCTAAATTAAAAACACAGAAGTGGCAGAAATTAATTTAAAATTAATTCCCGCTGTCAAAACAAAAAGCGTGTTTTTAAGAGGTAATAACTATCAAAAGATTGACACTTGTTTATGTTCGGTTTAATTGTAAAATTATGTCCAATGACCAACATTATATTAAATGGTAAAAATATATTCTAAATATACTTTAAAACCACTCAAATTCACAATTTATCACTATTAATTATTTTGATTAAAAAAGTTGTTTTTAATTAAAATTTAGTAATTTTCACTATTCATCAAAATATTAAAGTTATCCGAAAAGTACCAAAATTTCACCCTAGGCTAATTTCAATATTCCGAATTCAAAAATGAAGTCCATTTTGAAATATAAAATATATATGATTTCAAAAAGTAGGTATTACTATTCAAAACGGCTAGTTTAATTAGTTGTGGTGTGTGTTAGAACTCGAGTTTGCGTACAACACACGCTATCACATTATTCAAAGAGAAGCGTACCGTAGAAGCTTGGGGTGTTACATTCTCCCCTCCTTCAAATAATTGCGTCCTCGCAATTTCTAGGGTATTACTGCATAAAAAGACTCGGGTGGTTCTTCATCATAAGTTCCTCGGGTTCCCACGTTGCCTCTTCCATCTTATGGTTTCTCCACAAAACTTTTACCAGACGTGTCGTCCGGTTTCTCAGTACTTGTTCTCTTGTATCAAGAATCTTGACGGACTCTTCACAATAAGACAGATCGGGTTCCAGTTCTAATTCATCATAGGTGAGTACATGCGTTGGGTCAGGCATGTATTTCCTCAATAGAGATACGTGGAACACATCGTGAACTTTGGAGAGACTTGGCGGCATTGCCAATCGGTAAGCTACAGCCCCAATTCGTTCTAGAATTTCGAAAGGTCCGATGTACCTGGGACTCAATTTACCTTTCTTACCAAAACGTATGACTCCCTTCCATGGAGATACCTTTAGGAAAACATGATCACCGACCTGAAATTCCAAATCCTTCCTTCGATTATCGGCATAGCTCTTCTGCCTACTTTGAGCTGCTTTGATGTGATTTTGGATTACCTTCACCTTTTCCACCGTTTCCTCCACCAGTTCTGGGCCTACAAGTTTTCTTTCACCAACGTCATCCCAACAGGTTGGTGTATGACATCTCTTTCCGTATAACGCTTCATATGGTGCCATCTGAATACTTGAATGGAAGCTATTGTTATAAGAAAATTCTACCAGAGGTAAATATTGATCCCACATACCCTGAAAGTCAAGTGAGCAAGATCTCAACATGTCTTCTAAGGTTTGAATAGTCCGTTCTGATTGTCCATCTGTCTGAGGGTGGTAAGCAGTGCTCAAATGAAGTTCAGTATCCAGGGATTTCTGAAGACTTTTCCAAAATCTTGAAGTAAAACGGGGATCACGATCAGAAACAATCGATAGGGGTACTCCATGAAGTCTCACAACTTCATTAATGTATAGTCTTGATAGACGTTCCAGGGGTAGATCTTCTCTTATAGCAAGAAAATGTGATGACTTGGTAAGACGATCAACAATGACCCATATTGCATCGTTCCTTCTAGGAGTCTTCGGTATCCCCATGACAAATTCCATCGTAACATTGTCCCATTTCCACTCCGGTATGGGAAGAGGTTGCATGACTCCTCTAGGGTGTTGCCTTCCAGCTTTCACTTGTTGACAAACCATACATCTTGACACAAAATCAGCAATCTCCCTCTTCATGTTGTACCACCAAAAATGTTCCTTGAAATCTCTATACAGTTTGGTGCTCCCAGGGTGTATAGAGAAATTGGAACTATGAGCATCATCCAGCAATTCCCTTTTTAGATCAGGTATATTGGGAACACAAAGACTCTTCCCGAATTTCAAAATTCCATCTTCATACACAAAGTCTCTCAATCTCCCATCATTCACAGCTTTAATCTTCTTTTGGAATTCTTCATCATCGGTCTGAGAACTCTTAATCCTTTCTAGTAAAGATGGTTTGGCAACCATTTGAAAAAGCATTGATGTTTCACCTTCCCTGGTTATTCCCATGTCCATCTTCACTAGATCCATAAAAATTGGATCCCGTTCAATTCTCATATTGTTCAAAACTCCATGGTCTTTTCTACTCAAAGCATCTTCCACCTTGTTTGCCTTCCCTGGGTGGTAGTGTATCGTACAATCATAATCCTTGAGTAATTCAAGCCATCTCCTTTACCTCATGTTGAGTTCTTTTTGTGAGAAAATATACTTCAAACTCTTGTGATCAGTATAAATCTCACATTTTTCACCATAGAGGTAGTGCCTCCATATCTTCAAAGCAAAGATCACTGCTGCTAACTCGAGATCATGAGTAGGATAGTTTTGTTCATGAATTTTCAACTGTCGTGATGCATAGGCAATAACTCTATCATTCTGCATAAGGACACAGCCAAGTCCTTTCTTCGATGCATCACTATAAATAACGAACCCATCATTCCCCGATGGTAGAGTCAATATAGGAGCATTGACTAATATTCTCTTCAGTTCTTCGAAACATTCTTCACACTCTTTTTTCCAAACAAATTTAACCCCTTTACGTGTGAGATTCGTTAATGGGTTAGCCAATCGGGCAAAATTCTGGACGAAACGTCGATAATAACCTGCCAAACCAATAAAACTACGTACCTCAGTTATACTCGTAGGTGTTGGCCATTCTTGGATTGCCTTTGTCTTAGAAGGATCAACAGAGATTCCATCTTTAGAGACAATATGGCCAAGAAAAGAAATCTCCTGAAGCCAGAATTCACACTTGCTAAACTTCCCATATAATTCATGCCTCCTCAGAGTCTTCAAGATAATGCGCAAGTGATTTTCATGATCTTCGTAGGTTTTGGAGTATACCAAGATATCATCAATAAATACCACCACAAATTCATCGAGATACTCCTTGAAAACTCTATTCATCAGATCCATGAATACAGAGGGTGCATTAGTCAATCCAAACGGCATTACAGTAAACTCGTAATGCCCATACCTGGTTCGAAATGTTGTCTTCGGAATGTCTTCATTCTTCACACACAACTGATGGTATCCAGATCGAAGGTCAATCTTTGAAAAGTATTGAGCTCCATGCAGTTGGTCAAATAAATCATCAATACGAGATAGGGGATACTTGTTCTTTATCGTTATAGCATTGATCTCCCTGTAGTCGATACATAACCTCATAGATCCATCTTTCTTTTTAACAAAAAGAACAGGGGCTCCCCATGGAGAAACACTAGGGCGAATAAATACCTTATTACTCAATTCCTCTAGTTGTTTCTTTAGTTCGACTAACTCTACAGTGGCCATTCTATAAGGGGTCTTCGATATAGGCCTTGATCCAGGAATCAAATCAATGGAAAACTCAACTTCTCGTTCTGGAGGATGTCCAGGTAAATCATCCGGAAATACATCTACAAATTCTTTCACAACAGGTACATCCTCTATTTGAACATTCCTTTCCTCACCGATAGTTACTTCATTCTCTTCCTCCCCAATAATTGAATTTAGTTGAGCTACTGGGGGTGGATCTTAATAAGAATTAGGTGGTGACGATTCTGCTCTAAAAATAAGGTGTTCCTTATCATTATCATCAAGAATCGTAACCTCTTTCTTCTTTCAATAAATCTTCGCATCATAGTCCGAAAGCCAGTCCATACCGAGGATTATATCAAACTCAATCATAGGTATGACGATGAAATCAGCAGATAAAGAAAATTTATGTGCTCTAATGGGGACTGATTCACAAAACTTTGTTGCAACGATACTTCCCTTAGGAGTTTTAACTGACAACTCCCTTATTAAATCAAATTGGAAATATCTAATTTTCTTAGCAAACTGGGAAGATATGAAACAATGCGATGATCCAGAATCAAATAATGCATTTGCTAAACTTGAGGAAACCATTAAATTACCTTCCACCACGTCTTTCGAAGCTTCTACCTCAGCAGTAGTGATAGCATAAGCCTGGCCTTGATCCCTTGGCCTTTTCTGAGGTAAGTTCTCCTGACGCTTAGGACATGAATTTGCATAATGCCCCATCTCCCTGCAATTATAGCACTGAACGTTGGTAGCTTCCTTCTTACCCTTGCAATCATGAGCTTGGTGGCCTTTTTCACCACACTTGTAACAGACTCCCATTCCCTTCAAGCAAGTACCAGGATGTTTCTTCCCGCATTTACCACAAGATGGATATTCAACCTTTCCCTTCTTCCCCTTATTTCCATTCCCAGATTGATCAGCAGGTCTCTTCTTCTCTTGTTTTGCTTTAAAGTCATAAGACTTAGAGAATTCCTTTTCGGTCTTGATAGCACATGAGACAATGTCTTCGTACGATGAAAAGGATTGTGAGACTAATGCTCGACGGAGAAATGTTTTTAACCCATCAAAGAAACGATCAATCTTACTTCTTGGGTTGCGAATATAATATCCAGCATACCTCGCTAACCTTGTAAAGTTAGCCTCATACTTTGTGACATTATCATCCTCCTTTTGTCTCAGACTCAGAAATTGCCTTTCCATATCTGCTCGATGGTCGCGAGGAAAGTATTTTTCTAAAAACAGATCTTTGAACTCCCTCCATTCCATATTTGATACTTCATCATCTTCCTTCATGTTCTGAACCAATGACCACCATTGATCAGCATCTCCAGTGAGGCGGTAAACTGCCATGATAACCTTTTCCCTTTCACTGCTCCCCAAAGCCTGAAATATTTTCTCTAGGGAAAATATCCATTGCTCAGCTACTAAGGGATTTGTATTCCCATTGAACGTTGGTGGTTGTTGCCTCATGAATCGATCTAACATTGACCCTCCACGTTGCGGATCAGGGTGCTCCATACGGGTAAGGTTATTATTCATAACCTGAGTAAGTTGTCCCAGTATGGCGATTAGCTGATCAGCACCAGTTGCATCACCAGCCCCACTATAATTATCTTGAGCAGGAGGGCAATCCCTACATGGAGTGCGTGCATTGATACGGTTTCCATTTCTTCCACTAGGCGCCATTTCTAAACAATGGCATAAACTAGATCAGTTTATGAATCAAAATACATAATCACATACTTATAAAACACTTAACATAAATTGAACTATTTATGGATATAATCCATAATCATAAAAATGTTTTCTTTGAGGAAGTATATACTCATAAACCCTTCATAATGATTTGTAAAGAAAATGAGAGTTATCCTAAGCATATCCCCCGGGAGTGTCGAAACCAAGAGTGCAGCAAGGCCCGTTGTCGTGCACCAGTTCCCGTTCGAGTCTAGCTCAAAGCGGTGTTTTCGGGTTTCACCCCTAGGTACATCTGTGCCAGAGCCGCCTCTACCTGCTCGTATCCAGATAGGGATGTATTTCTCGGAAAACTCACAAAATCTCTACAATACCAAAATTCTAGGAAGTTCTTCTATACTAATCCTCAAAGTTCATCTTAGGTCTACGTGCTCTAATCAGAGTTTATCTAAATCTAGTTTCCAAGGTTTGTACTAAACTTCCTCTGATACCAACTGTAACGCCCTGACCCCAGCTACCCAGAGTCGGTGCATTACTTCGTAACATTGGCATGATCACAAGAAAGATCAAATCTCGAAAGACCGATTGGTTTAGTAGCCTTGGAAACACTAGATATATTCATAAGTTTTACATTACATCATAAAATGAAAAACTACTACAACAACATAATGTTTCCACAATCCACACTATTAACCCCTCATAAAATCCCTGCAGGTCATTCATAACTTACTTCTTCACATCCTGGGAAAAATAAAACATAGAAAAGGGGTGAGCTCAAATGCCCAGTAAGGATAACAATATAGCGGAAAGAATAAACATTTAAGGCAATGTATAACTAAAACAAAAGCCTTTTAAATATGAACTTTCAACATGGTATGGCATAAATAAAATTAAATAATGCCATTTAATTATTCACATGGATATTCTACTAATCGAATAATCACATGCAAAAATCAATAACCACTTTCATAATGTTGGAATGCATAATGCCAGACTATCATAACCACATAGCCAAGGCCTCGTGCCAAGACTACAAATAAGATTTTGTCAAGGCCTTGTGCCAAGACACTAGTTTGTCTCATGAGACCTACCGATGCATCGAGGAGCTATAGCGGACTCCACCCGTCACTTACTAAGTCCAATGCATTCCCATATGAAAAGGTTTAAACATAACATAAACATTCGTATTAAAACTAGCATACGAAATGTCAATAATTTCACCATAAACTATGAATGGTATAAAAATAGCACATCCACAGTCAAACATATCACAAAACCTTCAATACAATATAGAAGCTTTGTATTACAATAAATCAACTTCAAATAAGCGTAAAATCCATCAAAGGATGTTGACATAGATGAAATCAAAATTCTTTTTAAAGAAATATCTCTTTTTATTTTGAAATCATTTAAGATCCATATAAAATAAAACATTTTCTTTGAAAATATTCTTATAAGCTTGTATGGAAAGCTTCGACGATTTTATAACGGCGGAAAATAACCGCACCCGCCGTATAAGTTAAAAAAAACATTCTTACCTCAATTCTGTCGAAAAGGTTAAAAAGGACCTTGTTTTGAAAACGACGGAAAGATTCCTTTATAAACCTCTTATAAAAAGTCAAACAAGGGTATAAATGACTTTAACCCATATTCTTGTAAATAGTAAAAATGTTTTGAAATACATTTCGAAGAAACATGGATGTGGATGATAAAGAGATCCCAGTAGATTATTACGTATAATACAACCTCGGATAATGAAGAGATTGTGAAATAACCCTTACCTTGTACTTTTCCTTTGTTGGGGTCGGTTAAACTCCTGTATAATGGTGAAATAATTGTTATTAAATTATACAAGAATAATATACATTAATATGATATCATATATGATCTTTTAACATTGCTTTATTAATAATATCTTAGTATTATCGTCGTTTCAGGTGATAATCGATTCGTTCTTCTTAAATGTTTGGTTACGTAAGACATGTTTGTAATGGATAGATTAAATCTTATTCATAATCAGAATGATATTAACATTATTTTTAACCCTAAAATGAGAATAAGGCTTGAATGGATACGATGGAGGATGGATCTCACCGCGTTCGTGGAGACGGTAGTCCGTACGTACGCACGAACGCTACTTCCATTTAATTTTTATTTTAAAAGAATTGAATCCAAATGATACATAGGTATAATTCTATTCCAGTATAATATAATATTTTATATATTTTACTTAAGTTCATTAACACCATCCTTTATATGTTCCATGTGTGGTATGAACGAGTCATATCATTTTAAGGGGGCGGTAGTCCGCACTTCCTCAAATGAAATTATCGTATGTATATACAACATGAAATGAATAATGGTATGAAATAAAATGGAATTACAGAAGCTTATATATAAAATATATATCATTAATATCATATTTAATTACAGTGACATCATAATGGCCACCATGAGAGGCGGTAAGATGTATTTGAACAATAATCGTTTCGTGAGGCGTTAGTTTGCCATCCACAGAAACATTATGTTCATCATCCATTAGATGGAGTTGTGTGTATGTGTAGTTTGAATCCTTCTTATAACAACATCCTAGTATATTGAGGATACTGTTGTTGTTACAAAAGAAAGGAAATAAAAAGGGTTTGGGGGTTGGAGAAGCAAAATAAAGGAAAATAATTTAAGAGAAATCGTTACCTTTAATTTAGGTAACTCACTTTGGTTGGAACCAAAGGACTTCTTGAAATGATTTCTGCCTAAGGGGAAGCTTCAAGGAGGAGGAGAGGGATGTGGGGAGCTTAGTTGGGCAGAGTTTGGACGAGCCAAGTGGCTTGAGAGGTGTGAGGAATGAGTAGAAGTGGTCTCCTTTTATAAGGGAGAGGAGGGGCTCTTTAGGAAAGAGTGAAAGTATTACTTTATAATATAATTATATTCAGTTTATAATGGTCCAAAAATCATTGAGGTCGAAGATAAGATGACTAATATTCTAAATAACATCAACCAATAAGAATTGGACAGGTTTTAGATAATATTTTAATCATTATAATCTTATTTATTTAAATGATTTATTAATGAGGTAAACATTGCATCATTATTGTGTCATTAATAATTTAAATTATTTGATGTCTAAAAATTATAAATAAAATATAATTATGTAGGAAATCGTTTTATCTTTCTAATTAATATTTATAATCGAAAATCCAACATGTATAACCCTATTTAAAAATTTTTCTTCTAAAAGATGTAAGCTTATGCCATTTTTATTTTTATTTTAACTTTATTAATATAAAGTGTCCCTACCACATACAAGTGGCTCCAAGGGGTCCCCAAATTGACCCAAGGATGCCCATGGTCGGGTATGTGTCCACCAATAAGGTTAGGACACGTTTTAGGGTAATTTTGTTTTATTATAATATTATTTTTTAACCCTTATTTACCGGATTTACCCTTTAACCATGGTAAATAAAATATTTACCACAGTAACTATTCAAAATGTCTAAAAATAAAAGTTACCTATTTACACAATTTGAATATCCTGATTCCAAATATGGAATCCATTTTCCTAAATTCAAAACACATAAGTGGCAGAAATTAATTTAAAATTAATTCCCGCTGTCAAAACAAAAAGCGTGTTTTTAAGAGGTAATAACTATCAAAAGATTGACACTTGTTTATGTTCGGTTTAATTGTAAAATTATGTCCAATGACCAACATTATATTAAATGGTAAAAATATATTCTAAATATAATTTAAAACCACTAAAATTCACAATTTATCACTATTAATTATTTTGATTAAAAAAGTTGTTTTTAATTAAAATTTAGTAATTTTCACTATTCATCAAAATATTAAAGTTATCCGAAAAGTACCAAAATTTCACCCTAGGCTAATTTCAATATTCCGAATTCAAAAATGAAGTCCATTTTGAAATATAAAATATATATTATTTCAAAAATTAGGTATTACTATTCACAACGGCTAGTTTAATTAGTTGTGGTGTGTGTTAGAACTCGAGGTTGCGTACAACACACGCTATCACATTATTCAAAGAGAAGCGTACCGTAGAAGCTTGGGGTGTTACATTATACACTCTAATACTTAATAAAATAATCTAATGTGATAAGGGGTGACCCAAAGTTATCACCTAGGGGAAAAACCTCTTAGTGTTTCCCACATTATTTCTTATACACCTAAGGATTCCCAATGAAGTGACTAGCTACCCAAGGCTACCCATATAAGAAAACAACCACCCAAGACTGACCAACTTAGTAGATAGTAACCAAGGTATTTCTAACTAAGTGACCATACAATAAAGGTTTTTTCTTCCCTAAAAATTCTATCCAAATTTACCCAACTCTCTTATTTACAAATGTTTTCAACAAGTCCTCCCCCGCAGCCATCAGATTTATATGGTTGGGGTATGGGACACACAAGTGTTCCCCCTTTCAATCATGAATTCTCTTGGTAAAATATATCCCCAACTTAACCTCCCTAATATATTGGGTACTTAGAATGTTAAAAATATTTTTTACCCTTCGTAAGTAAGGATTTGATCAAAGAGGTTGTGGTGTAAATCTTCATGGTTCATCCAGTGGAGCTTACTTTAAGAATGATACCTAAAATGTGAATCAAACTTCATAGCATAAGATCCTTCTATTTTCCAATTGGTGGATGCATAATTCCAATAATAGGGTGTATATATATGTAGAAAGATGAAAATGGGATTATCATGTGGAGTAACCCTATAGTATTTATTGGTGGCCATCCCCATGTATCCCCTCCCTCATCCATCAATAGATAGGGATTGAGTTCCTACAGGGAATCCCTCATATAATACTTCCCTAAGATTTCTTACAACATACCATATCTCTATGTACTTCCATAACCCCCACCCCTTTTGTGCATCAGCATACTAGGAAGAAATTTCATCCCTTGGGATTCCTGTTTGGGCATAAGTACCATACAAACACGACTACATGATGTGGTGAATATTTTATTCCCATTATTTTACACACCCATCCTGAATCGCATAGTAATAGAAATATGTAATGATCATAACACTAAAATAATAAAAAAATTCACCTATGTTGGGCACATATTAGGTGTAATCTCAAACTTTTCTTTTAGGAAAGTTTAAATGAATAAAACCCACACTATACTCTATCTTCAGACCATTCATGATACAGGTGCCTTGTCTTATATTGTTAAACTGGGCAGTGTATTCCTTTTCACATGATCTTAAAATTTATTAGGTGTCTAGTTATGTTGAAACAAACTATGTGGGTTTTCATTATTTCAGTGATGATATGTAGGAAACACCATCATGGGCCTAATCCCATCATCAAAAAAATAATCATCTCCCCAAATGATGATAAATTCCCAAGTTTTCAATTTTGTTCCAATAAACTCTTGTTGATTTAATTCCGGAATCAAAAAATAATATCAAAAAAAAGATGGAGAACCATTGATGCATATATATGGGGCCATTTAATGAGAACATATAATAAAAACATATGGATCCAATTATTTATAATATATATTACCTATAGATTTTCCCATCCACACATGTTAATAAATGATTTATAATATATCAGTGTAACTGGTCCCCTACTAGGATTTGGGGAAAAATTCAAAAATATGTATTAAATATATAATAGAGTCTTATATTAGGAAATAATTACCCCTAATATGGTGTGATGGTTATGACCTCCAATCCTCCTGACTAATGTCAGTTCAAGAGAATCATTGGAAAATTCCTCAGTGACTGGCTGCCTTTGAAAATTAGTTCTCTATCCTTTCATAGATGTGGGAACTGTTGGTTTTTTCTACCACCATGAATAAACATCATTGGAAATAATCCTAAGAGTGTGGGTAGTTCCCCATACATGAATTACTTCCACCCTTTATTTTGTAATATAATTGGTGAATTCTAATGGTGGTGGTTATTAATGTGTTGGGAACTACCTACACTCTTAGGTTGATTTTCTTCTAGGTTTATTCATGGTACCTAAAGAACCCAACAATTCCAACATCTGTGATAGGATACATAACTACTTTTCAGTTGTTGAATTACACTAGGGAATATTTTCCGATGATGGTTTAGAGATCACATTGGTTGAGAGGATTAGATGTTAGGTTCATCATACCCTATTGTGGATATTATTGTCTAATTCAATTCCATCTTTAATATTTAAGATATATTGTAAATCCTCTTCCAATACTAGTAAGGGACTAGTTACCCTCTTATATTAGAAATCAGTTTTTAAAAAATGAATATGTGAGAATCTAAATTTAACAAGGTTCTCCGTAAATAGTGGCATCTTTATGTATCATAGGTTCTTCATCAATGTAACTATCTGTGTATTTTAGTGGTTCTCAAACTTTTTAGTTATTATTTTGTGATTATTGATTTGAAGTAACTATGGTTTAAATCCACATAGTTAGGAACTCTATAATTTATCACCATCTAGGGAGATGATTGTTTTTTTTTGTAGATGGACTCTTATGGGGTTTCCTCTATATTATCATTGGAGAAATCAAAACCCCTATAGACCCTATATTTTAAATACATAAGGTAAATAATTCTATGTTGTGAATGGTACAACGATAGAGGATTGAGAAAGACTTATGCATTAAACCTACCCTACAATATAAATTTGGGATTACTCCTTATTGGAGTACAAATTACAGTGATTTTTTATTATGCTTGTTGTATGAAAATCATATATATCTAAACCCACAAGATTCAATCTTTTTGTGAAAAACAAGAGACAAAAGAAGATCCAGCACATCACATAGTCATGTTCAGAAGGACATGGACCTAAAATAGAATCCCAAGAGTGAAATTCCGTAATCATCCATTAAGGTATGAGAGAGGGAATAGAGAAGGAAATTAGGGATATGGTATCCTATAAGAAACTCTAGGGACATAATACCAGAGGGATTCCCTATAGGAACTCACTCCCCATCCAATTATAGATGGGTGCTATAGAGGATATCTGGTAAGAAATTATAGGGGCTAACTCTATGTAGGATTCAAATTTTCATCTTCCTTACAATTTCTAAACCCTAGGTTTGGGATTATACATCCACCAAATATAAAATGGAATTTCAAAATGCGACTGAGTTTACTTCATGTTTTAAGAAACATGAGGGAAGTAAGTGTTGTTACTTGAACAGGGAAGATTCCTTCTACTGCCTCTAGTATTAGAGTACTCATTACCAAGGGTATACAATATTGTGAATGTAAAAAGGACCCCATATATTATGGAGGTTAAGTGGAGGCACCATTTAACAATACAATACATAATCTAAAGGGGTGTCATGCTAGTGTGCACCATACCCCAACCATATAAATCTGAGTAATGTGTGGGAATTAAGGATTCCAAAATTCCAAAATAAGAGACTTAGATAAATTAGGATAACATTATTTGAGTATAAAATACCCTCAGAAGCGAGTCAATTATGTGGGAGGCCCTAGATGGATGGACACTAAGTTATGAAATGTTGAGTGGTTGATCACTTGGGTGGGAGTCCTAGGTGGCTAGTCTCTTAGGTGGGTATACCTGGGTGGCTGACAACTAAGGTGACAAACCCCCCGAGGATGCCCACAGTAGACGACATCCCTCTGAGCCTTCCCACATAAGATACCACCAACTCAAGGTTCTTTCTTTCTTAATAATACTATACACTTTTACCCGATTCATCTATATGGGAATGATGTCATCAAGTCCGCCCTAAAAACCACCAAATTTATACGGTCAGAGTATAGGTCACACTAGTGTTCCCCCTTTCGATTAGGGATACCCTTAGTAAATTATATCCCCAACTTGACCACCCAAAAAGATGAGGTCCTAAAATCTTTCATTAATTTTTATCACCATTGTAATAAAAAAAATCCTAGAGGTTTTAGTGGGAATAGTTTTGGTTTAGGAAGCAGTTCTTACTCCCCGTATAATGCACAAAATGTAAAGTGAACTCAATAATATTTTTTCCTTTAACATTCTAATTGGTGGATGTGAAATCCCGAACTCAATGTTTATAAATAAGAAGATATATGAAAATGGTCATTTCATGTAGAGTAATTCTCTGTCCTTTCTTGATGGCCATCCCCCCATATCCACTCAGTCATCCATCCGTGAATGGGGTGATTGTTCTTGTAGGGAATACTTCTTGGAGATATCCCCTATCCTTTCTTGAATGGTACCATATACATCTTACCTTCAATATCCCCTATCAAATCCATCAGTAGAAGATGGAAGAATTTTAACCCTTAGGATTCATATTCAGGTGTAAGTCCTATTAGAAAATTACTATATGATGTGGTGGATCTTTTATTGTTTATTGTTTTTTATACTAATCATGACTTACATGCACTTATAGATTAATAATGATCATACCACTATAATAATTGAAAATGCCTCTAAGGGTGACGCCTATTAGGTGTAGGCACCAACTTATCTTATAAGGAATATTCAATGTATTAATCCAGGTCTATCCACTATCATCTTACCATTCATGAAACATAAATCATTATTTTATAGTATTAAACTACACGGTTTGTTCGTTGTCACCCCACTATAGAAGATTCAATGTTTCCCGTTATGTGGCCCCAAACTACATGGTTACTGATTCCCTCTAAGAGGATGCATATAAAACCCTATCATGGTCCTTATCCGTATAGAAAAATATCAATCATCTCCGTGGATGATGATAAATTCTAGAGTTCCTAGCTGTGTGTCTTTAACCCATGGTTATATCAAGTCATGAATCATAAAATAATAAGAAAACAGGATGGGGAACCTCTGATACATATACATGGTAACACATATGGAGAACCTCTTATACATAATGTATCCATATAATCTAATAACTGATTTCTAATATATGTGTGTAACTAGTTCACTATTGTGATTTGGGGAAGAATTTTTGAATATGTCTTAAATATAAAAGATATTCCTAGAGTATGTAATAATTCCACCCAAAATGGTATGATAAGCCCGACCTCTTATCCCATCTACCAATGTAATCTATTAAGAATCATTGGAAAAACAATACCCTAATGACTACAAACCTTTATATATCAGGTCTCTAGCCTATCACAGATGTGGTAACCATTGGGTGTTTCTAGTTCCTTTAATAAAACCTATTAGAAATCATTTGAATAGTGTGGTTAGTTCCCCACACATGAATAATAGCTACCCTTTGGTTCATAAAAGAATTGGTGAGCCTGATGTGAATCTTTTATTAACCAAAATTACTGAGTCACCCGCACATCAGTTCATTTCTTCTTGTGTATTCTAAAAAAATGGGCACAATTTTGATAGTTTAAAGAAATCATTCATGCCTGTTTTTTTAATCGTGATGTTACTTTGAAGTTTTTTCTTTTTTTGTCTCTCTAAAATAAGAATAATCATAACTTTCTTTAATAAAAAAAGAATACTACTAATAATTATGAACTTATTTTCTACCATCATAAAGTATGGGTCCTCATTGAACCCCAGGACACTATCACCCACCAAATAACACAAAATCCATCTGGAAAATGCATTGATTATGGAGTACCATCTGAATGGTTTTATCTCAAATTTGGAGGATTCAAGTGAATCTTTCCAGTACATGAATCCCCACCAACCATATTTCTTATGAAGGGAAATGGTGAAGAAGAAAAAAAACTTACTACCATTTAAAACTATTTTATAAGTCTCTTCCAAAAAATGTAGAAGAAATTATCTCCCTAAATTAGGAAGGTGGACTAGGAGGCCGATAATGGAATCACCACAAAATAGGATTCACTCCAAAATGATCATATAAATAATCGCCTCAACCAAAAACATTCAGAAACAAGACCTCGTCCCACTGAGGGAGCTACCCCATGGGACCTACCCCAGGCCAACTAGACCGAAGCATCCAGGATAAACTATCAATAAAAGAAAACAAGTAACTATTTGGAGTTATCCCATATTTCCCTTCCCACTGATGATGCCCCCTAATATGTTATGGTGAAAACCTGTGAGTAGTCACACATTCATTCACACCACCATCCTTCCATCCAACATAATCAGAAAATACCCTAAAAAGCATGTCGGCACATCCAGAAAATGAATAGAGGAAGTAACACCATAATACCCTTTCACATGGACCTTTTCAATGTACTCTAGTAGGAAATGGAGGAAAATATTAATCAAGCATCCATTATTCTACCATAGAATGGGTGTAAATTCTCATTCCAATTTGGAATCCTATTAGTACATCCAGGAAGCAATAGAGGGGAATCCATACATTCATAAGTAGATTCTACAAAGATGGAAACATATCTTAGAATCATTGGTAGTCAAGGGTTGGAACACATTCCCATCCACAACATTGGAGCAAGTTGTGATAATAATTTAAAGGATACACAATGAGTAGTCGTATATTTCTTCTCCCATCTAAGAAGGTTGTTGGAACACTCCCATGAAAAATAGAAAATGGGATAGGGTGCACATTCTCATTCTAACTTTACATCATCATCCCACTCAAATGGATACTTTAGGAAAGGTTTAAATTACTACCTAAACCATGGAAACTTATGATCATATATCAAAACAAATATGGGAGTAGACTATGAGGTCTCCATTATATGAAATTTACTATTCACAATAAGAAACTTTGACCACTCGATTGAGAATATCTAAGAATAAATCTGATCAAGGCCGATTTGAAGTCTATATATAAAACCACACTTATACTATTCTTAACACTAGTATTCTCAACGCCCTCAAAAAAATTCAATGTTGGACCAAGATCCTTTTTACTCATTTCCATATCAATGAATTTGTAATTGCTAAGGTCCTCCCTATAACTTTTCAACCAGCTATTATGGAGGTCCTCCCTGGAGAATTTACTATGCAGGAATCTTTGATGGGAATACTATGATTGATCATGAGAAATTTTCTCATTATTAGTATCATATAAGCTCTCATCATGGTTAGAAGATCAAATGAAAAATATGTTCCTACCATTTCCATTGTCCACCCTAAAGATCACCCCCAAGTAAAAATTTTCATGAATCCTCTATGTTGATGAATTTTGTGCCACGATGGTAGTTCTGTCCTTGATGGTTTTTTCTGTGAAATTTATCCCAATAATGATATCTAACTTCAATAATAAGTTCCTCACATTGATAAATAATCTATGATAAATCCCTCTAATTTTGAGTTTCTTGAGTAGATGAGGCTTTCCATTCTTGCGGTATTTCCTTTAATAGGTGACAATATTTCTTCGGTGGAAGATAGAAAAAGGCAACAGTCATTCTCCAAACTACCCTTGGACTTACTAGATTCCACAAAAATAGAGAAGATTACTTTAAATATATATTTAAAAAACATGGGAACTAGGAAAAGGAAAATGTTTTCATAACAAGTAAAGTAATCTCTCACAGAATATAAATAGAACATATTGGTTATGAGGAATCAATTATACAAATGAAATATATCGGTCATTTTTTGGTCTTTTCCCACTCCTCAATATGATATATAAAAATATTATAGAGTAATAAAATTATAATATTTGACTAAATATATAGACTAATATTATGATTTTGAAATCAATGTTCTTTCCTTATGAAATTCATTCTAACAAATTCAAGGAAATAGAATAATTTTACCGACTGATTAACATGGATTCCCTTTAGTCAGAAGACAACCAAATTTTTAAGGCAGTGTGAAAATCTTCGGTATGCATGTCTCGATACTTAATGAGAAATATGTTATTTTATTAATGAAACTCCTATTGGGATACATATTAGATTATTGGGTGAACACGGGTCACTTGATTTCACATCGCTCTCTATCCATCAAATCCTATCAACAGTGACATCACGCAATATCATTTCATCATGATGAATATTAGAATAGAGAACTACCCACAATAGATGGTATAGTCAATAGTGATTGGCCATGACCAAATCTCATAAACATTGTAACCAATGGGATTTATCTATTAATAAGGCCTTACATAAATAATTTTATATGATTAAGCAAGAATATCATATGAGAAGATCCAAACATTACGCA
Organism: Viscum album; assembly: GCA_963277665.1. Classification (NCBI taxonomy): domain Eukaryota; kingdom Viridiplantae; phylum Streptophyta; class Magnoliopsida; order Santalales; family Viscaceae; genus Viscum; species Viscum album. Next base: position 95,065,240 of record OY728125.1, read on the forward strand.
GTGGCACTACATCTGGTAAAAAGAAGATCACATTAGGAGGGTACATTACACCAAACTCATTATCAAAAAAATATGTTCAAGATTAAGAGAGTATTTTTGATGTCCCAAATAGCAGACAACTAGGAGAAACACCATACCATAATTCTGGGGGTATTTTTACCAACACCACCCACTCAATTTCATAAAATCTCTAATGGGATTAATGTATTGCTGAAAGGGAATAGAATCATCCCCATCTCAAAATACAGAGGTAATATTTACCAAAACCACTTTTCTCCCGATGAAATTAAATATTTTTCTGATTAGTAGGTACATCGAAAAATGGATCTCCATGGTTTACATAATCTTGTGACCCATCTTTCTCCTTGGGGATTCGTACAAATTTGTTTTTATAGACTCCCTCTAAATTAACCTTTGAAAAACAACACTATGATAATATTGGAGGAAAAATATGAATTCCTATAAGGACACTAAGCCAAATCCATCCATCATGTGGGTACATATTTTTGAAGGCTAACACATATCTCTCAATAGATTATCCAAGGATGGTTAATCCAATTACATTTAATATAGTGGTGTGACAAAATAATACACTATTAATTGGAAAAAAAATAACAATAATAGAATTATAGATGATATGGATCATGAATCCAGTGTTGAGGAATAGTAATAGGATGATTCTATGGGAAATATGGACCACCCTACTATAATTGAAGAAGGGGTGCATAGAAAAGTCAATGGAAGAGTAAATTTTTTTGATCCCCCGATATTGCTCAAAATCCACCTATCTGGAAGGATTCCAATAGAGACAAGAGTAGAGTTCTTGTTACATCCCACCAATTACCAAAATAAGTATAACCCCTTATAGTTTAAGAAATATTATCATAGAATAAGGCATAAATTAAATCATTGAAGATATTCAATACTATGTTGCTTAGATGTAATATCCATATTGTGTATGATCTTGAGGTAGAGCCTCACCTTAATATTTAAATAGATCTTCCTTAGTAGGAAGATCTTATCATTCCAAAAAAGTAGATCTAGGTTATATGCTCAATATGGGATCTATAAAACCAATTTAATTATATCTAATAGAGAATGGATGATAGGATTTCCCTCCATTATTAGGGAATCTAGGACTATGGGAGTAAAACTAACCTAGGCCATCTTATACTGGTGATCAGCAATAGATGTAGGTAGGCCCAGCATATCAGGTCATTCTTATCAGTACCCCAACTTAATTTTCAGCCTAACTAACTATTCCATCAAAACTCATTGACACATTGAGTCACTAACATCATGATTGGAGACTATGGAAGGACATCATGCACCATTACAACATGAAATAAATTCATATCATGAGGGGGTGGATGAAAATATTCCACCAACCGACTTTTGGAATCCTAATTTCCCAAATTTCAATGAAATAAGGGATTCATAATAGAACATCATGTATTTCATTTATTGGTAAGTCTTGTGATGGGAAACCCAAAGTAGTAAGAATCATCCAAGCTCGTATATTTTATACCAACATAGAAGGGGCCATATGTTTTTAGGTACACTAGTTTTTCAGCTATATCAATTACAAGATTGGAAGATCACCACTCGAATTAATTTTATTATTATAGCTCTAAACTAAGATATTCAATAACCCTTTTATCACTGAAATTTCAAACAACATGAGAATGATATATTCTATAACATTATCACAATATTGATGGGTGTAACATTGTCCCTAAACCTTCAGATTCTCTAGGAAGAGTTAATTAGTTTTTTAATAGATAAACACCATGATGGGTTCAAAACACCACTCATTCCATTTGAATATCTAGGTGGGTTTTGTAAACATTCCATATTGTCACAAATACTAGAAGATTCCATTTGGTGAACCAAATCCAATCCTTAATCAACCCTGGGAGCTCAAGTGAAGAGAATTGGTAATGTGGAAACCTAATTTTAATACATAAGATACCTCCTAATATTAATCCATATATTTTAAATCTCCTCCTGAATGATAATAAAGTAGTAATATCCTCATAAGGATAGAAAAAAATAATAAAAACAACTTCTATATAAGGACTGTTAAAATAAATTTTATTCAAAACATGATTAAGAAGTATGTGGATACTTCATTGCAGTCATAGTGAAAAATATTATTGAGTTTTTAATAGCCTAGTAGTTTGGATCAGGTTAACCTTAGAGTTATCCCAAATTAGTGTCCCTTTCACAGAACATTTGGCCACCCAATCCAAGAATTATTTGTTTTTAAATACATTTTTCAAAAGATGATTTACTCAGGACAAGAAAAATTGGGAAATCCACCGTCACAAGTGGTTTTTGTTTTTCTCGATCTATAAGATGAAATTGGATAGTAAAAATAATGAGTAAAGGTTCATTAATGTTTGATAACTAGATGACGAGAAATATGATCAATTGTTCTCACATCATCCGCAAGGAATAATTAAATCAATGAGTTGTGCCTCTATTTTATTCTATTATAGTGCAACTAAAATTTTTCATATTATAGGCTTCCAATAGATGGAATCATAAAATATGGAATAATTTCAAAATAAAGATCCAATTACAAGAATATTTACTCATTCCAAATCCCAATATGGTCCTCACCCTCTTAGATTTCATTTTTACAGTAATGAGAGGATAGTTTTTTCCACCAAATGGTACAATAGAAAAAACCTTGATAAATGAAACCTTCATCTAATGAAGAAATAATATTTTACTATGTTAATTTTATTCATTTAGAAAACCTTTTCTTCGATTAAGACTATTCTTATATAGCCATTTTCCCCATACATCACTAGGGAGCCTGAGGAAGAGGCCGCAGAAGGTGTGGGAATTAGTGAAGATATGGTCATATTCGACTTTGATATTATAGAAACATTCTTTCCATAGTTATTTAAATAGCTAAAACCCATGTTAAAGTACTTTAATGAGACCATAAGAAACATAGGGGAACCTAATAATATTTTAAGGGTCATACAAATCCAATTATTTTGGAAGACAGACTGAAAAGTGTGAAGTTCTTCAATAAACTGAGATGAGTTGGCAGACCAGAATGACTCAACATGCCATCAACATGTGTTCCTTCAACTTCCAATCAAGTTCCTGGACTTTGAACCTCAAACACTTCATCCCCAAGTCACATTTCAAAGAGTACCCTCAACCCCAAAATGAGAATCACATACCTATAGGAAAAAAATATGACATCTTGATGTAGAGAGTTATGGTTCTAGTCAAATTCTCATTCCTAGAAACCCTTAATTTTTCAAAATAGATTTAGGGAGAACATCTGGAGGCCTCATTGAGTCTTAAAGAGTTCAAATATGAGTGCATTGTTGCTGAATTGTATCATGCATAGACCAATCCCTTGGAATTTCTCACATTTATCTCTTTCATAGAGAAGGATATGGAAGATGATATGTAAGGAAAACATAGACCCTTGTATGTATCTGGTTAACTGGATAATATTGACACATGATGATATTTCATTGAAAATGAATCAGGAATAAACCTCATTATGGTTGGAACACTTCACTATTTTCATTATAATGAATATGATTTTTCTCCCTCTCCTTTAACACTTTAGGGTTATGAAAAGAGTGTGCATAAAAATCATGGTTAAATCAAGATGATAGCACAGTTTTGGGACCTTATCTCAAACTTTGAATTCTTTGTTTTCCAACAAGATATATCTTTCAATGTCCTATTAGGGATACCTGGGTTACATCACCATGTGGCAGTCCTCTTATCATACCATCAATGTCTCAAATAACATATTGATGGAAAATTTTGGACACTGAATTGTAATAAGGATTTATTTTAATTAGGTGATTCAAAATATATTGATAGAGGGTTCTACAAGAGAGATAAAACAACCCAAGATTGATGATTTCACTAAATTTACTACTGTAAATCATTTGGTAATGACCCCTACTTACCCATTTAAAGAGACTGACAATTAATATGTATTTATCATTAATAAAATGTAAGTAACAAGTTTAGATTTTGTTATGTATTCAACATATACTATAATGTGAGTCACATCTTCTATAGTCAAAAATGTGGAAGAACTGTCTTTCATTCACAATAGTGGTATCACCTCGAGTCAAAATTTCCTCACTTTGTTCCCAGAGTCTCAAAATAACCCAATGTAATATGTCTAATTAAAATAGACGATTATGTCACCAATAGAGAGTTGTCTTGAAATTACCTCGTCTTCTAAATGTTTGGATGTTTATGTTTCCAACATTTAAGTTACTCATTAATCACCCATTCCTCCTAAGATTTGTGTAGATAGAGAAGAAGAAGAGGATCTCATAGATTCACCTCTGGTATTTTATGAGGATATCTTTACCACTATTGATGATCTCTAGAAAATAAATTTTTGAAAAAATTAATATATATGACTCACACATATCAGGGTGAGAATGTATTTTAGAAAACAAGAGGTGTATACTTTTTTTAAAGAATCACCGAGATGAGTTCTCTTAGAATTACATAGAAATTACTAGATTTGATTCTGATATAGCCACCCACCACTTGGGCTTTATAGACTACGGTTACAATATGGTGGGAAAAAGAATGCATTTGACTGATGCTACGAATATTAAAGCTTTCGCAAATGGTGGAGTAATATCTATTGTTGTATGCAAACTCCGCCAATGGTTGCTAGTCCTCCCAACTGCAACCAAAATCCAAGATACAAGAATAAATCATGTCCTCCAATGTCTTTATGGTTCACTCCATCTGACCATCTGTCTGGGGGTGAAAATTTGTGCTCAGGTAGAGCTGAGTCCCGAAATCATCTTGCAATCCCTTCCACAACTGGTATGTAAAGTGTGAATCACAGTCTAAGATGATCGTTAAAGACACCCCGTGAATCCACGCTATCTTTTAGATGTAGATGCGTCTCAATCCTTCTACCTATCTCTGCTCTCGGATGGGTAGGAATTGAGCTGACATGGTGAGTTGGTCAACAATCACCCAGAAAGAATCGTGGCCCCTGGATGTGTGCACTAACCTCATCCTGGAGTCCATGGAGATACCATACCACTACACCTCTGGTACCTAAAGTGGTTGTGTCAAGCCTATTGAGACTTGATGCATGGCCTTAACTTGCTGATAAGTGAGACATCGTGAAACAAACCTAGCCACTGCTTTCTTCATCACTAGCCACCAGTACTAACGGCGGGGGTCTCGGTACATCTTCACCACACCAAGATGTACCTCTAAAGGGGATGTATTGAATTCCATTAACACATCCTCCCATAATTTGATTGGTACTATGGTGCGTCGTCTGAAAAGGACGACATGCTCCCCACCTATCAAAAATACATTAGGATCATGTTCTAAGAATATTTGAGCACATCGGGCCTCACATTCATCATCAAAAAGGCATATCTACCTAACTCACTGTAAGAGTGGGGGAGTGACAGTCATAGACTGAATTTAAGATACTCCATCACTATCTAGGAAGGATATCTACATCACAGCTAGATTCTCTGTCACCTCTCTCAGCAGCTGTAAACCAGACCCCTACTGAGTGTGTCTACCACCATGTTCCCCTTATCGGGAGTATAGACTATCACAAAGTCATATTCCTAGAGGAACTCCATCCATCACCTTCTTCTCAAGTTCATGTCCTCCTATGAGAGGATATAACTAATACTCTTATGGTCGGATTATACGGTAAATTTTTCACCCATCAAGTAGTGCTGCCATATCTTTAAGGCAAAGACGACTGCTACTAACTACTGGTCATGGGTCACATAGTTCTTCTCATTATGCCTCTAATGTCATGAGTTATAGGCGATCACTACTTGATCCTAGTTCAAAACACAACCCAATCTGGTCCCTGATGAATCATATAATACCACGTAGTCGACTCCCTCCTCTAGAAACCTCCATAAGGGAGCGTAGGTGGGGAGAATGTCATCTTCGGTAAAGACATGCTCATACTCATCCACCACTACAGGAAAACTCAGACTCTTCTCATCCACCCCAACGAGGGTGAGGCAAGCCAACTGGTGAGTGATTTATGCATCCTCCCTTGATAAATTTCATCCTATTCTTCAAAGGTTCCTTTCTCACCAATAAAGGAAAACCAGGTCCAATACTCACAGACACACCGCACATTGCACCTAAAATAGTCTATCAGAGCATGGACGGTAGATAACCAGTCCATACCAAATATGATGTCATAAGGCCTCAACACTTCTAATAAGAGATCCTAGATGAATCTCACACCTAATATATTAAGCTGACACTACTGGAACTAGTGTGTAATCATTGAATCTCCTTTCGTATAAGTCTGTATTCTTAAATATTGAGCCAACAGATCCACCTGAATCTCCGAGCCTCGAATGAGGTTTGTGGTAAGGAAAACGTGACTGGAACCTATGTCAATAAGAACTAAATATAAGGTGGAGAAAACATAGATCATGCCTAAAATCATCTCTGGTGTGTCGTGGTAGTAGGCCTCCATCCGCCTGATATTGGACCCTCCCCTATCCACCTACTCCCGGAGCTCATGGTGGACCTCCTGTGGGTGGTGGTGGTTGTACCTCAAACCATCATCCACTGACTTCCACTTAGCCTACTCCACTTCCACGTCCACTACCATGAGGACCTCCTCACTCGAACCCCTATCGTTGTCTCGAGGGTCCCTTGACCTCCTGCTACTCATCCTTGTAAGGAGTCAGACAGTCATGAGCCATGTGCCCATGTCCGTTGCAAGAGTAACAAACTGTAACCCTCAGATGACCTCATCTTTCTTTTGAGCTCCGCACCTCTGACCATGCATCCTAGGGTTATCCTCTGAATGTTATACCCTTCTTGGGCCTCTGCGTCATCTACCTACGGCCTACTACAGATGACTCTGCCACCTATCTTCCAGTGGTGGATCTCATTGTCGGTGTCTTCTTAGATAGAAAACTCTCCACTAGTAGGGATCTTTCTAGTACTCCATCCTACATCGACATGCTGAGTGAAATAATAGGTGCCCTAATATCTCATCAGAGTCCCTACTCAAAGGTCTGGGCATTGAAAAAAGGGTCCCATACCATGTTGGTGGAGTAGCGGGAGAGGTCGGTAAACCTCATTGAGTACTGTCCCAGTCAGGCTACCGTGTTGTATGTATAGTAACTTTTGGATACACAATGATCATACTATCACTGGTACTGACTCCACCCTGAAGAGGCTCTTGATGTCCGAATAGACAAGGGTTTCCTCCTCGTGAGTATAGAGAGTCAAGATCCACCATCACCCTAACATGCCCTAAAAAAGGATAGTGGCTAGAACTACCATCTGGTCTGTAGGTGTCTCTAATATGTGAAATACATGAGTAGCTGCCTCCAGCCGATCCTCAGCTTCTGGGGTATTTGTCTCGCCTCAAAACCTCAGATACCTCTATCTCTGGAACTCGTTTAGTGCACTCAATCGGCGTGCACTATCCGCTGGTGGGGCTAAAAGAAACTTCTTCTCTCCAAGTGGTGGTGCTGGTGTGGGAACACCACCTGAAGGCGCCATCGCTATAAGTGGTCCCTTCACTGATGACTCATCATTCGGTGGACCATAATCATGATCTCCCACTGAAATAATGGCTTCTTGTCTTCATGGAGGCATCTTTTAGGGAAACAGATACACCAAAATCAATAAGTTATACCTGGTGAGATGACGCAGAAGATATAAAGGGGAAAACATTTCCAAAACACATGAAACTAGTGTTTTCATGTACCAAGTCAGAAAAAAAAATTAGTGTCCTAGTGTATGGATATGTCAGTTGCTGCACCAACACTGGACTCCCTGGACTGAAAGATGAACTCAAGAAACATAACATTATTTCACCCATGTAAAATATAGACTCTTATTTCTTCGTAGAATAGACTATCCTCTGATACCACTTTGTCAGGACCTACCCCATGGGGCCTTTGTTGTGACTACCCTAAGACCACCTACCAAAGACAAAGGGATGGTGAATAACACCAAAAAAGAATATCCCAACAAGGTAAGGGATTTCCTTTAAACTTGTACACACAGAGACAGTGCATACCATACAAAGAAAACCAAAAAAGGAAAGAAATTATTAAAACCCCCACAAGGTATCACTACTGAGAGTAAAGTGTGTAAACTATAAGTAAAGGGTCCATAATACAAGACCAACTGAAAGTAAAGTACATCAAAATAAGTACAAGCTATGGAGGTCTTCTGCCAAGGATCCTACTACAATGGTAGGTACATCTCTAAGTCGGATGTCACTGCAGCAGGCCACGTCTATCAATTTACCTCCAAGAACTAACTAATCCTGGATCCCCAAAGTTCCGGTGAATGTTGTATGTCATCTACACAAGGCACAACAGGTGCGGTCAAATCCCATGTAGGGGTGAGTATGAAAATACTCAGTAGAGACCACGAGACCCCTGAAGGACTCTCAGTAATCCAGAAAGGAAAAAACCACAAACTAAATACCACAGAAGTAATTCTTCGAATCAAGGTCTCAAATACATATCTCAAAGAAAAGACACAACTCACACCAGGTATAACATAAGTACAAAAGTAAATATGATTAGTTATAAAGCCAATTCATCTTATTCTTTTGAGAGGCTACACAGCTGATCCACACAAGTTTGCTAGGTTCTGACTCCAATAAGATCACTAGGTGCTGACCCACACATGATCGCTAGGTGCTAACCCAAACAGGATCACTTGGTGCTGGCCCACAAAATATCTTGGTGATGACCCACAAAAGATCTCTAGGTGATGACCCACATAGTATCTCTAGGTGATGACACACATAGGATCTCTAGTTTTGTATTCATATAGGATTTCTAGGTGCTGACTCACATAGAATTTGTATTCTATTTTCACAACACAACCAGCCACTGGATTACCGCATTTAGCACGCTTGATTCCAAGAGGATAGGCTCCTCAATCTATTGGTCATGCCTCAACTTCCATGAAGTCCCGCCTAGAGTAACCTCAAAGGACTATCTCGACATGAGGTTCCTAACGTAATAGACAGCGCGTCGAACGGAAGCCTGGTCTGTAAGATATGATCATTTTTTGTAAAAAGGGCACGATTGGATTCAAGTTCGATCCAACCTGTTAGTACACAAACTTTGGAAAAAACTCACATATAGTATCTCATAAGGACCGATGTCGTCGAAATCATCCCAACGCCACCGACAGAGAGTCTATCGGACACCCGGTTTGAGAGATACAGGTGTTTTAGTGAAATGGGGGCTGTTTGGGTCTGGGTCTAGCATGGTAGCATGGGTCTGACCCAATAGCATGGGACATGTCCTCTGGTTTTCCCCCTCCCCCATAGGCGGACCGGCCTTCGGCCTAGCCGGGATGCATTTGGGAGTCACATTTGATTCCTATGATGTCGCGGTTGAGCGACCGCAGCCCACTATGTGATGCACCACATGTAGTCTCTGACGCGGTCAAGTGACCAATTCCTCCACGTCACCCGTAGACTGAGGTTGCAGGTTGACATATTCAACGCAGTGCTAGCATGGAAACATGGTCAACCGATCATGGCCTCCACCATTATCATGGGCGGCCTGGATGTGTGTAGCTGTCTCCACGCCATCGCGGCCTGTTGTCATGGCCCTCTACTGCCATAGTGCGCCGACAGGCATTCCATCTCCCTCTTCCCACGACCTCCACCCCGATTTCTTATGTGGGGAACCACCAGTGGTCTGTTTCTTAATATTTCTACGTCTATGGAATCGTTATTTATTCACCTCCACCATGACGACCTCAAACTCACTTTTCCTCCATTTCAGGAAATCATCCACGGAGAATGCACATGTAGATGGGATCAGGACTTGTTCATGTCAGCTCGCTCCCTCTGCATTAGTAGTTTAAAAACATGGGGAGGTTTGGGGATTTTAATTCAACCTACACAAGTGACAATATAATCCTAGATAAATAAATCCCTAAATAATTTATCATTCCGCAAGAACTCACGGTCCGTGGATTAACCTGTTCATGGTTAAATCTACATTGGTCATTTAGAATAAGAACAGGGAAACCTTAAATGGTTCAAACCCCTACCTTTCTTGGCGTCCATTGTCGTAGAATTCTTTCATCGAGGGTTCAAGTGGTCGATGTTGTTTTTATCTTTCCGGATTTTTTCTTCAAGGTACGTTGAATTTGATGATGTTATGCTAGTGTTCTTCATTCTTCGTTGGAGAGAAATCTCATCGGAGGTTCGTCATAGATTTTCCCACCATTTAATTCACCATTTTCCAACATGTTTGTTTAATAAAAGAAACATGTCGCGGCATTTCCGTTACACTGCAACGTTGCTTCACTATGCTATTTCGGTTATAAAACAACATAGTGGTTAAGCTTGCACAATGATCCATTAAAGCTATTCGTTAAATGCGCCTCATTGTTGCCTCATCGCTGCACCGCAGTGTCAATGCCTGCCGCTCAATGGTGTAAAAGAAAAATAAAATAACTTTCTAAAAGATATTTTATTATTTTTTTCAAAAAGTCCAAAAAATTAAATTTTCTATCCGACACTTGTTGGTCGAAGTTAAGTCATTTATAGTCGAATCCTGGTGTTTCGAGTTCAATGGTTCCCTCAGATTTTTGATCTGAGCACCGGTTTAAAAGATAAAAAAGCCATCTTACACGTTTACTTAATGTATGTTAAAATATGTTCGAAATTGCATTTTGAGAACTCTGGGCCTCAGAATCACGTTCCATCAATGAGTGTGGTCTCAAAATAACTACATATAATTTAAAAAAAAATATACCTAAATTTAGAGCCATTATATGTGGGGATCATCATTCAAGGAAAAATATTTCCCATGAAAATTGGAGGATTGGGTATGTCTAGATGATAATTACACAGGACTATATATATTTTACCAAGAAATTTCTTGTTTATCAGATGCATTCAAAATTCATTCCTCAACTACTGGAACAGTTACACACCACTAAATATTCATAGTTGTTTTCTATCTTGTGAATAGATTTCAGTGGGTCATATCCCCTAGAAACATCCATGTTGTTCAAGTACATCCTTGCAACCACTGAATTCATTTAAATTAGTCTGAGGCTATATACCCCAAGGAAGATAGAACAATGGATATTATTGGTTTTGTGAAAACAAAAATTATTACCATATTTAGTGTCTCTCATAAAATATTTGTGGATAATAGAAACAAATTTTATACATACAAAATGAAAATTCTATATCAATAATATAGATTTTGGTCTAACCACACTTCCTGCTACAATGCAGTGGAAAATGGACATACATAGGATTTCATAAAAACTCTATCTAACATACTCTAAAATATTGTGGAAAAATAATATGACTCTTGGCTCAGAAAACTCAGGCATAATTTCTAGAAGTATCTCACAATAACTGGTACAACCACATTGGAAATCTCATATTAACTTATATATCAAATAGAATCATTTCAACTAATGTAGGTATAATTAATTTCACTCTATATCATTAGGTTTTACTATCTATCCATAGATAAACAATATCAGAAGATATTGGATAAATTTGAATGACTCGATTTGAAAATTCTGTGTACCCTACACCATTTGAAGGTTCACTGAAATTGAGTAGTGTTAGATTTCAATAAGAAATTTCATCCTGGTTCATTCCCCCAGTGGAAATTGGTACTAGTTCTCAAGACCCCGATGATACCTGGGAAGAAACCCCCAAAACATGAACAAAAGTGGGAAGGATCCTATATTATACACAAGGTCTACTCCAACGGTTCCTATTCCCTAATTACAATTGAAGGGAATCACATCAAACCCCAAATAAATGAAAATTTTCCCACAAAATACTTTTTAAATCTACATGACAAAGCATCTATGTCCTTGTTGAAATAATTTTAACTACATGGAACCCAAATCCCTATAGCAGGAGTTCAAACTATATTTCCAACATCATGGTCACATGAAATTAAACTATATGAAGACATAGATCGGGTTTCAAAACTTTAAACTACTTAGAAATATTCTTATTAGAAAGGTTTCAAACTGAATATCACTAACATCTTATATGTTACAAATAAAATTACAGCACAACATCTCCACTATAATACAAAAAATAACATGGTGTGTGTAAAAAAAATCTTTGGATAACATTTTAATATAATTTTTGAAATCTTCTAATTTCATCTTATTTCTTAAACCAAGCATGAATTGCATGATATTAGTGTTTAGAGATGATTTTTTGAATTTTAATTATTATGTTTCATCATGAACAATATCCGAGAATATTTGGTCCATCCTACATAACCATGAACTGCATAGTATGGCCTCCCTTGTATTTCATGCTCTTCCACTGTATATGAACATGATATATGGAATTAATTTCCATAAAACTATGTGTATCTTTATTTTAATTTAAATGGGATATGTAGTGAATCCCAGATCCCATATCCTAGGCTCAGACGTAGGTAACAAAAAATGTCCATCTCCATATATGTGAGCAATATCTGTGCATGGGACATCATTTAAATAACTTTGTTTGTCCTAATTATCATTCTAATGATATATGTAGAAATTTTAGGCTCTCCTTTCCAAGTCTTAGCTACAAAATAAAAAAATATCTTACCCTTATACAATCTAGATCTATACAGATAGATACTTATAAATAACTATGTGTGGATTGATTCCCATTACTCTAGGATATGTAGTGATATTGAGATTTTCTACAGTAGGCCCATTATCAAATTTGGACAAGAATATATAATATGTTTCCCCATTTTTTCAACAAAATATAAAATCCATTCATAGTGATATAGTGTTTCACCCTTCTCTCAATTATGTTGGGACTTTCCTTTACCGACATAGACAAAAGGATCATGAACTTCACATATAAATAAAACCCAAGATAAATAAAACATCTAACTCATGGTAGTAAGACATTAAACTGTATAATAACCACATACCTGAAACATGAAATTAAATTTTATCAACAATGTCTTGGTCAAATGATGTTAAATAGTAAGGCATCATAATCCATGTAATATGATGTTAAACTGTCTAGTGCATGTCATACTCACATGACATAAAACTGGATTACAATTTCATTAATATATGATGTTAAACTACACAGTTTTAGTTCATGCTACATGACACTATACTATAAATTGGAAGTCCATCCCGCATAACTATAAACTACTCAATATGGCCAATTTCTTATTGCATGTTATCCCTTACATGAGATACTGAACCATATAGAATACATTGGCAGACAATCCGTCTATGACCCAAAACATTAATGCTCCTTCCACTCCATATGATCAGGTCTAAAAAGGTACCTTTTATTTCCAAGAATTTTGTGTGTCTTGATACTCACTCCAATAGTATATTTAGTGACACCTAGATCCCTTATTCAAGGCCTACTCACAAAATAAAAAATCCCCCCTCTCCTTTGTATGAGCCAGATCTGCATAAGAGATCTCAACATAGATTTTTTTATTTATAGACCTATGCTCAGAATAAAATGACATGATCCCCATCATACAAGATTGATCTATGTTCAATAATTTTTATTTCAAAGAACTATTATTTCCTTAATTCTCATTCCAATGATATAAATAGTTATTCTTGATTATATATCCAACGAATAGCTGCAAAGTCAAAAAAAACATCCCCCTATATATGAGATATATCTATTTAGAGGAATTATCTCCAATACATATATGTCTCTTGATTCTAATTCTGATGAGGTATAAAGTGATTCTGGAACCCCTTATCCAAGTCTCATCCTAAAACAAAATAAAATTTCCATTTCATTGCATATTAATCAGATCGACGTGAGGAAATCCTTAAGGGAACAACAATGGAATTTAATCCCTACCAATCAGTGATATCACAATCACTTGGTTATATAAATATCAAATAAAAATGATCCTATCATGATTTAGAAACATATCTTTCTCATAAACCGAACTTTTTTCTTGATAAACTTGGATTTTGGAAAACCTTCCCTGGCTATCAATGACAATAATATTTGATACCAAAGTACACCTCTATTTTGACTATACATAATATACCCATGTTAGAGAAAATATTTTCAAAAATAAATAAATTTAATTGAAATACTTTTATCCAAAAAAGTTATTATTTTCAGGGAAATTTTCACATATTTATGTTATATAATTAAATTGAGATTAATCACCAAAATGCCCAAATTTTAGATTTTTAACTATTTTAATTTATTTTTGAAATTTCAATCAAAACATGTTAGGTATTGATCCAAATGGAAAAAGTTATATTTTATGGGAATATAGGTTTATCGGGATATACATTTATAAAACTAGTTGAAATGTTGAATCCAAATATTTGAGGCCCAAAATGGGAATTCAAGTCAATCTTTGGAATTTATACTCAAATATGGAGACATTAAAAGATAGGCTCGTATCTCTCAAATGGATTGGATACTTGTGATAAAATTTTAAAGTGATATAGAAACAATATTGAGGATCAATTTCCTAAATTTCTTTTGTGAATGATTATACTTAATTAATGGCCATAAATTCATGGTAAATATGTTCATTGGAATATGATGATTATTCTAGTCCATAAAAGTTTTCTAATGAAATTATTGTCTCATCCCCTACACGTGGACATTAGAGCTCAAATTCTTTGGATCAACATGTAATAGATATAGTAACTAATATTTAGAAGACCAAATTTTCAATTTTTTCCCATTAATTATTCCAACCATGTGCTAATATTTGAAGTATATCTCTTGAATCTAAAATTTTCACCATTTTACTTATAAAAATGTACATATCCTTACATTTAAAAGAGATAGAATTTTTTTTATTTTGAGGGGATATGATGTTTTAATAGTCTAATAAGATTTTAATATATATTATATTAGTTTTTTTCTATAATATCTATTTTTTTATTTTCACTTTGGGTATTCACCCTCCATGATTCTTATCTATATAAAAATAGAGGATTAACATTTCCTATTGTTTAAAGGGTGGGATCAGTGTAATGCTTCTAGTTATTTTCACTTTAATGATTTTTTCATTATTTTATTATAATATTTCAGTGATGGTAAAATATATTAGGGTATGTGATCAAACCCATTTTATTACTATTATTTTAATATTATTTGTTCATTAATATTCCTTTCCTTCTTTATCTAAGGAATTCATAAAACGAAGTTTGACCTGGGTAGTGATAGTAAAAGAAGAGATATCATAGATGAATTCATTAATCATATTGTCTTCCATGGGGAAATCTTGATGTGTATTAGTAACAATTAAAATTGGTTGGGGGAATTTTGAGAGATCTTGATAACAATATTGAGTATAATATTGATAATTTTTTATAGAACAATGATGGATTCACTATGAACCCCTATGAAAAATAGTTTCTTCTTTACTAATATATTTTTTGTCTTTATTTCATTTTTCTTTTTCACTTATATATATTAATATCATATTCATTATTAAAGCCCCTCCACTTTATTATTATTTATCCTTGGTATTATATTAGATAGCCTATAAATAGTGAAAATAGAAAATAAGTTTTTTAAGTGGCATCCTCGAGATCGACCATGGGATTTCACATTACCACATTCTGAGGAAATAAGAATTTACTATTTAGGGATCCATGAAAAGTCCCCCTTATAAAAACATGTCACCATTACTTAGGAGCCAAGTGGTATTCAAAAACATTTTTTATTCATAGTTTTGTAAATAATTTTCCTATCTTTCATTAAAAAGTTATAAATAAATCTCATTCCATGAAATATTAAACTCAAATTATTATGATTGGAATGATTAATCACTAGTGAAAGAATAAGAATAATAATTTCATAATGTTGAAGAATCCTGGTGGTAAGGATATATATGGAAATTTAAAAACCTATAGAGAGAAATAAAATGTCTAGATTAAAATATCTATGCATCCTAAGAGAAAAAACTAGAGTAAGAATCAAAACCAGTGGTGGAAGAAGTAGCCCCATTAATTTTTCATGTTTATGAAACTAAGGAGGATGGAAGGAATTACCTAAAGATCCATTAGACCTCTATCAACCATTAATCTAAGTAGATCCTAAAGATGATATGACAATAAATTAAAATGTGGGTGATCAATGAAATTTTGATGAGTATTGGTCATATTTTTAATAGATTTAAAAGGTAAGTGATTCTCCCATCTATGCCAATAAAAAATAAACACCTCTCTATCTCCCTATTTATTTATATGAATACGCCGCAGAAGTGGTTGGATTTGAAGAACATTTTATGGAACTAAATTCCAACTTCCATCCACTACAACCCAAATCCAAGAGGATTTGAGAAGTGAAAATTCAATTTTTATAAAGATAATAAAGGTAGATGATATTTATATGAACTATTTTTATTTTAATTGAATTGAATCTTAATTGATTATTACCTATCTTGGTTTGAATTTTACGGATTTGGAAAACATTTGGATTTCTATATATAATGAAGAAGATGAAAATGATACACCTAATAAGGAATACATAAATCTCTTTTATTTTATGGAATAATTTTTATAAAGAGAAAATAAAGAATTCCCGATGGAATTTCATAAAGAAATGAACATAAAAGATATTTAATTTGAACATGAATATTTCTATATTTATTCCTCTTAGTTTAATTAATATAAAAATGAAATTATTAATAGATCTATCATTCCTTAAATTATAGTTATAGTTTATTCAAATGATTTTTCCCGAGATGAAGATTGTGTTGAAGAGTCGAAAGATGTTGTGTCCAAATAATAGGATGACCCATTCTTTTTCTTTCACCCACCATCTGATCTACACTCCATTGCAATCAGGGTAGAACTATTGCTTTATTTCTATGGGTACCTCTAAAACTAGTCTGTAGGGATGTTGATTAGAAGGAAACTAATCTGGTGGTTCATGAGGAAGAAACCATTCCCACCTTCAAATTGGGGATAACGATCTACAACTACCTGAATCTATGGAGTAAAAACCTATCACCAATTTGTTTTTTCACCTAAAATATATCCTCTTTTATCATATCTTTTATTTTTAATTCTTTGTTTTATTTTAATAATTTTCCTAGGTTTTTTTATTACTTACTTTGGTTTTAATTGGTAGTATTTAGAATCTTAACTCAAATTTCCCACTAGAAAATAAATTCAGGTTGTGTCACTCCTTTTCTATGTTTTTTTATCATTACATTTATATATTGTTCAGTATAAGTGAACGGTAGATAAATCTGATGTATGGGTAGATTACAATATATTTTTACTAATTTTTTTTTGTTTTTTTCATATTTTTTAAATTTTTCATATTTTCTTTTTTGATTTTAATTTTGGTTGGGTTCCTCAAGTTAGAAACTTAAGCTTTAAAACTTTTCCTCTCTGGAGAAACATTTCATTATAGTATTGATGATTTAAGTGATTTTTATGTTGTTAAGCATATATTATAGATAAGTGTGTTTTATACGAAAATAATGGTTTTTTTATAAATTATAAAAGGTTTTAAATTGGAATAATATTAAGAGGAACTATAATTATAACATGAGGATACACAAATTTTAAACTCTGTCTTTATTAACTTTCTCTTTGTGAAAAAGAATACCTTAGGGAGTCAACAAAAAATATAATTATGGATGTCCTTTAAAAATGGATAGAAATGGGTAATTAGGATCCCACAATGAAGCTCTAAGTGATTATTCACAAGTAATGTGAGTAAATAAATTCCTTTGTATAGTCCAATAATTGATTTTCCCATAAAACATCTGGGAAAATCATTAACTACCTAATTGTCAATGATGAATTTATTTAGGTGAGGGTAATATTTAATTCCAGTTGAAGAATGGGGAAATTTAATTATAATAATACCATTTTGGATGTATTAAGTAATTAGGAAATGTTTTTTTAGGTATGTAGATTGGAAAAGCGGAATTTATGATAGTCAGCTTGTTAAAATGTTAATCATACTAAATTTGATTCTGTTTACAATCCTAGAACTTGAACATTTTTATTTACTAATGTGTGGTAATGTATAATATTTTTAGATGAGAAATGGTATTTTAAATGATTAATAAATATTTTTTATTCTCATTTTCAGGTTTTTGTTTCTAAAACTATGAAATACATGTCTTTTAACTGGCCTGAATTCATTGAATTACCCAAGAGTGAAACATTTAAGATTGGGGGAATTGATAGAGGATTTATTTTTGAATAATTTTACATTGAATTTAAGTTATTTAATCCCAATAATGTGTTATTTTATAGAAAATTGTATCATTTTTAGGTATTAGTAGTGAATTGAGATTAATTAAAAAAATGGATTAATGTTGGATTTTTAACTATTTAAATTTATTCTCAAATTTCAAGTATAAAATCTTATATATTTATCCAAATGGAAAAATATCATTTTTTATGATTTTATTTTAATTTGGATGGATTTTATAACACTGTACCAAAGGGTGAATCTATCTATTTGTTTCCTAAAAGTAAAATTCAACTCAGGCCTTGGAATTTGTGCCCAAATCTAGAGAATTTAAAATATACGACCATATATCTCAAAATACTAGTCAAAATTAGATGAAACATTAAATTTACATAGAAACTTTTTAGTCATGATTTATTAAACTACGGTTTTTCATGATTCTTCCAACTTAATTTCCCTAGATGCATGAAAAATAGGTGCATTGGAATATTAAGAGTCTTCTAGTATACAAAATTTTTATTTAAAAATTTGGTTGTAACCTTTTTTAAAAGTGTTTAATGGATATTAAATTATGTACGAATATATAGAATAGATAAAATAACAAATGTTTAGAATATTATATTTAAAAACTTGACCATTTATTATTCCAACCACACATAGATATTCATATAAAAAATTTGGATCGAAAATGTTCAGCATTTTGCCCATAAAAATGTTCCTCCTCTTCTATTTAATGATGTTGGAAATTTTTTATTATATTTTTGGAGGATAAGATGATTTAATAGAATTTTATATTTTTAATATATATTATTTTAGTTATATTACTCTCATCTCTATTTTTTTCTTTTCTCTTCCTATTTTATCCCTTCGTCATTCTTATCTCCATAATAATTGTGAACTAACGTGGATTGTTGTTTGAAGGTAGGGATTGGTGTTAGGATTTGAGTTATTTACACTTTAATATATTTTCATTGTTTTATTCAAATATTTCTATAATGGTTAAATTTATTAAGGTATGAGATTTATCCCTTCTCACTAATATTGGTTTCTTCTTCGTTGTATGTTAATATATCTTCCCTTTACTATATAAGTCATTCATATGATGGACTTTGACTTTAGTAGTAATGGTCAATGAAGATATTTCCTAGATAAATTTAGGAAGAGTATTGTCAAAAATATATAGATCATGGTGTGGGTTAGTAAAAAAATTAATAAGAAGGGTGTAGTGTTATAGATCTTTATCACTACATTGAGTAAAATATTGAGAATATTCTTTAGAAAAATTATGGCTCACCATGAACACCTAAAAGAAATTTTTTTTTCTTTACTAATATCATTATGTAATGTTTTCATTGTATTTTTATATTATATATATTAATATCACAATCATTATAAAACCCGCTCCATTATATTAATATTTATCCTTAGTATTGTATTAGTTAGTTTACAGATAGTGACAATAGAAAATCAGTTTGTTTAAGTGACCCCATTGAGATCGACCATAGGATTTCAATTTGTTTCGTTCTTAGGTAATAAGAATTTATTTTGGTTAGGGTCCTTGAAAAACCCTCTTATCATTCCCCAGCAAGGTTCTATATATGCACCCCTTGACATGGTCTATTATCCAGAGGCATATATATTCTGAGGACAAGATCCTATTATATTCATACACCCTAATAGCATCACAGTTGAATTTTCCTTTCAAACATGGTCTGCAATTATTCCACGTGTGCATATTCTATACCACCATTCCTTATTTTAGAGGCTCAATTTATGATTTAAAATGTATTTCCTCATGTTCAAATTTGTTTTGTGCATTCTTAGATTATAAAACATAATTTAAATCATTATTCACTTCTCATGAGACCAAGAACTATTAATATAAACTATACACACAACTTTGTGGGATTGGTTCCATATAAATATTCTCACCTTGAATATTTTTTATATACTTGGTGATACAATTACTAATAGACATGAATTCTTATTTAATATTTCTACCCACAATAAACCTAATTCATATTAGTAATTTATGATTCAACACTAGCCAATTCATTGAGTCAATATACCTCTCTTGGAATCCCTCAACCTTGAGTTGATCAGTCCTATTAGTTTTCCATTTCATAAAAAAATTGTAATATAGAATGATTGATTTGAATGGACCCTGCTAGGATATGACATTGAATAGAATAGTTTTCCTTTGATCCAGTGAAGTAACCCCTAGTGGATGATTTAGTCCCAGAAGAATGATCCACCTGAACCCCATATCACATCCCTAGACTAAGTGTGGTAACAGCTAGAATGATCCCACCCATCCCCATTTACTGATCATGATATTATTTTTCCACAATTACTAATGGTTCTTCTATTCCTACCAATATCTATTTAAAATCAACACATACATTCATGGGTTTTGATTTAAACATTCATTAATCCAATTATTTAAGAAAATTCCACACCCTTGGTATTGAATACTTTTGTGGCATACTCATTTTTAGGATAGATACCATCATTAAAAGAAATGAGACCTTAAACCCCAACAAACATTGGTCTAATATATTCAACCTTAAATTCAAACAATCATTGGATAAAGTTATGAAAATATAAACTACGACAACCATCATTCAATGATATGCAACCTTAAACTATAGAAACCATCAATCAAAGTCATCCATTCTTAAATTGAAAAAAAAAATGTCAAAGATATATAACCTTAAACTATAGAAACCATTCATAAAAGATATGTGAAATTAAACTATAAAACCATTTTCTAATGTTATATAACCTTAAACTATAGTTATATTATTTTGATATCAATGACTATAAAATTCCCAAGTAATGATAAATATAACACACCAGAATGAAAAGTCAAAAAGGCAGTTTTGGAGAAAAATAAAGTCTCCTCTTTATCGACACACATTTTTCATATCCTAATTAAAATAGACCAATTGAAATTAGAAACACATGCAAAATTTTAGGTCAAAACCCTGTAAAGGGAGACCTAAGAAAAAATAAATGTCATTCTTACTAAGTCTTCACTGTATCAATATCAAAAAAATTAGGGTAAAAAAGGATAAAATGATCAAAGGATATGGGACCCACTATATTTCGCCATAAATAGTCAATATATGCTCTCTAGGTCCCTTAACATAGTAAAAAAATTACAACATTCATTAGTTCCTAACATATTTTTTTGGATACCTCCATAAAATCTTACAAAATTGTGAAACATGATCATCAATCTGAATGGACCAACTCTAGTGCTATGTTAATGGAAGATTATACTTATACCCATCTAGGATCTATGCCTAGAAGAATATAATTTTAACTCAAGTACTTAATAATTATGAATGGTGTCATTTATTAATAGTTTAGTAGTAAAATAACATAGGATGTTCTTATATTACTTTTCAAATCATTTCACGTTATTATGAAGCAACAATCAAGATGGAACCAAATGCGT
The DNA here is from genome assembly GCA_963277665.1 of Viscum album. NCBI lineage: Eukaryota > Viridiplantae > Streptophyta > Magnoliopsida > Santalales > Viscaceae > Viscum > Viscum album. Next base: position 95,086,911 of record OY728125.1, read on the forward strand.
GTCACTGAGAAAAAACCAAATTTTCATTTATTTATACTAAATAAGAATTAGAGGATAATCCACTAATTGGATTCTCTTATTTAAAGACAAAAACTTCATTGAAAATAGCTAGGTCAAGAACTAATCTACCAGATGTCATAGGTTAGCTAATTCCTGGTGAGAATTTTCAATCTTTTATTGAAGGAGTGTGTGTTGTACTAATCAGCATGAGAAAGAGAATACATTTTTTCCAATTGATTAGATCATGTAACCTTCTCTTGGTGACCTCAATCTAATCTGTTTCATATAATTTTTGGTCCCTTTTATTCAGTATGAGGACCTCATGTAATATTAATTCCACACTCAAGAAAGATATTTTCTTCTAAATTCATGATTTCCAAATGGTTGTCTCTGTAAACTAAGCTTTATGGCTTGTAATTTTTAATTTTTAAATATCTTTCTCTTGATACATGTTTTCTCATAGATAATCATCATCTGATGGGTGATCAAATATAACCCTTGTTAGAAAAATCTACATTTTCCAAGGTTTTTTTATAATTGAAAACGACGAATATCCTTATTATTCATTTCTATAATTGGGGTCTGAGTGATTAGGGAATAAAATTTTTTCCATTCTCATTAATGAGATGAACAATTCATAGAATCATCTCCAAAATAGGAATGAACTCATCCTCAAGAACTATAATATATTTTGTAATGTATTCACTCACTAATTCACACCATGTTACTATAAAAGAAGTGGTCAGAACAACATTTGAGGCATCTCGGTAAATAGGTACTTTATCTAAAGAGACTCAACTGACATCAGTGTCAGTAATGTCAGAAATCATGTATATCTAGGATATGATTATATTATGCCTTGATCCTGTAGATTAGAAATTATAATTTAATTTCCAATATAAGTTCATCTTCTTCAATATCTAAGGAATCCATATCAATTATATCAATTCCCTATCTTGTTTCTTCATCCAGTAATGCTTCTTCCTAGGTTTCCCCGCTAATCATGAATGGTTGTACGTGTGTTAATGGAGTGAATCCCCTTAGATACATCTTACAATAATGTTCAATCCATGCTTAAGAATACTCTAGAGATATCCCAATTATGGATCTAACTGGTGTATGTGTAATCAGAACATTTCTATCATTCTATGTCAATATTAGTCAAAATTTATACAGGGTCATTGGGTGTTACTCACCACATGCTTCATAGAAAGAAGATCTCCTCATCTTACAAATCCATTGAATTCTAAAACCTGGATTCTATGTTTGATTTATAAAATGGTACACTATCAACCATCATTATGACAATCCATTCCTGCAGTGACATATGGTACAATAGGGTGATAGTTCAGTTATTAATGCCAGCCACCAATGTATCAATGGAAGTCCTATAAGGAGTGAAGTAAAACAAAAAATCATCTCATGGTAACTGATCTCGATATTTCACTTCCATACATATGGGATTTATGCCCTTAATTTTTAGTAATGTAGTTCTTTAAGAAATTTTAGGATCCATGTTTGTGTGTCTTTTGCCATAACCTCTATGATATACTACTATCCAACCATGAAAAAGCTGAATCTAGATTCAGATTATGTGAGGAGGTTCACCCCACCGAACATGACATTAAACTTGATAAAGTATCCCTAAATCTAGAACAACAAGACTCACAAATACGCTAGAATTCAGGTGAGCTCACATTATTAAATTGGTTTCCCATACTCTGTTACTTTCATCCCTAGTATGTCACATCCATCCACTGAGAATCATGGTTAGTAATCCTACGAATTGGAGATATAAACTCAACTATAACATGGTTTTATATCCTAAATTCATATATTTAACATCATCAAGAATGGTACCATAAGTACTCGAAGAACCACTATCTTACTAGTGTTGATTCCAAGTTTCTATGAAAATGACTTCAAACAAGTTAGAGTTCAGATTAAAAGTGCCTTGGAAATTTCCAAGGTAAATCATCCCCTAAGGGAATCAATTATAAAGTAAGGAAAAAAATATGGAATAAATTATTAGGTACAACAAAAACATCCATGAAACTATCTAAGTAATTACTCAACTTATGTGGATCGAATCAAAGATTAGACTATGAAATCCAATCTGCATCACTTGTTATTTATCTCCAAGGTGATCAAGTCATATGGCTATAAGAAACAATTATGTTGTGGTAAAATTTCATTCTCATTTTATAGATTGGGGATGGGTCTCCTCTATGGTCATTCAGTATTTTGTGAATTCATGATACCCCGACCAACCATATCATCTATGAATGGGTACCAAGTCTAGGAATCAATCCTATCTTATAAAAACCTACTTCTGAAATTGATAATGGAATAAAATGAAGGAATTGGGATCAATAAAAAGTTGAAATAGGAGGGTTCTACTGGTAAAAAACTGAAACCAGTGTCTAAAACATATAAATCCCAGATTGTCCCCTAAGAAACCATTTGATGATCTATTCCTATGAGAACCTTACCTTGAGAACTGGCCTATGAGATTTTTCCAATGTGATTCAATTGTTATTATGTAGATGACATGCTAACATATAACATGATTTCATGATCATACACATTTTCATGGCTATCCTTTCATGGTACCTCTTTTGAGGAATAATTTGTTGGTATCCTCCAATTTCATTACATTTCCTCCCCATCCATGGGTCTTCTAGAAACCTATAGCCTATATTTTATAGGGTAAAAACCCTAATAAAAAATCAAATATCCCCCTTAGCCCCTAGATGTGTATGATAATTGCATGAGGAATTCCATTATTCCGCCATTTCTATAAAGAATTCCCTTGGTGAAGGATATCCCCCCACTTAACTTCATAATATATGGGGTCCTTATGATGTTTCCATTCATGAATTCCTTCGGTAACAAGGACCCCAATCCTTGATGTAGTGGTATGAATTTTCTCGGTTCAAATAGTGGTGAAAACTTTTTTCCTACTTCCTAAAACATGGAGTGAGTTGGGAAGCATCCATTCCTTTTTCTACCTATCAGTGGATGTGTAAGACCAAATATAAGGTTTAAAAATGACCAGGAATATGGGAATGGTCATACCTTATGGAGTAATCCCCTAGTATTCCTTGTTGGTTAGCCCTCCATAGCACTACACTTGTCCATCAGTGGATGAATAGTAGATTAATATCAAGTAATCCCTTATGGAGTAATCCCCTATTATTTCTTGTATGATTTTATAAACCATCTACCTTCCATATCCCCTCCCTCTTCCATCAGCGGATAGGGAAGGAAGTTCAATCTCAGACTTCCAGTACACTTGTAAGTCCTATTTAAAAATGCTTATGTGTTGTGGTTGATCTTTTATTGTCTCTTATTTCTCATGGTTGTCATAAATCACATTGGAATAGATATATTTTAAGATCAAACCACCAGTAAAAAAATCCTCTTATTGGGCGTCCTTCTAGGTGTAAGGTCTCAATATCTCATCTAGGTTATATTCAATGCATTATCCCCACTCTATCCTGTGTTATTGTAACATTCATGAAACATAAATCCTTGTAGTATTAGGTTAAATTGTGCCTCAAACATCCATACAACATGATGTTAAACTACATGGTATTATCCCAACATATGATCTTTAAACTATGTTACTTGAACTATGTGGGATCTAATTCTTATCACCAATAAGATGCATAGGATTTCTTTCCAATGCCTAAAACATGTATCCCCAAATCTCCATCACTTCATAAGTTGACACACTAGGACATATTCCTAGCATATTCATATTCCATTTTTGTGTTATATATCAGATTTCGTCATTCCTCCTTCTATAGATCCAAATTTCCTCCATGTTTTATCATATTTCCTTCATTAGGGCATATCCCTAATGAGATCATACAACCACTCAGTAGGCCACATCCCCATTTCTTGACATAATAAATCTCCATTGACCTATATAACCCATTTATTATACCATAAAGGTTCACTCATGCATAATACCCACATCAACCATTTCGAGGCACCATTAACCTAGTCTTCCTTATCATATGATGTAAAAATTAATAGATTCATCCTCATCATAGAACATTAAAAGGTATAATGCATCCCATTAAGTGGTGCGAAACTACATAGGTTTTGATACCCTTCATAGGGGTACATGGGAAACCCATTTTATGGGACCAAACCAAACACAAAGTACCAATTTTATTCCTTAATGATGATAAATTCCATAATTTTCCATTAAGGTTTCTTTACATCAAAGTATTATTCTATAGTTAATCCACCATCATTCATGGGGGTAAATAATAGTGTTAATAAAATTACTAGGTAAGTTCCATCAATATTTATTAAATATAAAAGAGATTATTGGGGTATGAAATAATCCCCCTCAAATGGATGTGGTGAGCCCAACCTCCCATGTTTAGTAGAAGGTCCTTCTTTCTAATGGTGCACCAGGACACTACTGACACTGATGTCAGTTGAGAGATTAGAGTGTCTTTGTGCACCATTATAAAGAAGGACATTCTACTAAAAATCATGGGATAAAATGTTCATAGAAATAAAAAACAGTGAATCCAATGTGAATATTATAATCATAAAGATATATAAAATTATTTAATTATTAATACATGATTTAATTTTTATCAGTGATTTTTCACCAATGGGTGTTCTTGTTTGTGGTTGTTTTCTTTTACAAAAAGGGTACAATTTCAGAGCTCGCTTCAATCCAAACAATGGAATCAAAATCAAATGCGCATTTTGATTCCTTAGTTTTGATTAAGGGTGAAAAAAATTGATTGAGAGAAAATTATCACCCGCTTAGTGTCTCCAGTGGTAGATCATTAATATCCTATTTATGTAATACCAATATAATGGTATGTCCGTAACTCTAGAATATGCAAGGGAGAGACTCAATATTTTAAAATCTAGTAAATCGCCTCATCCATGGAAGCCAGACACTGGAAAGGTTCCACCCCTTTCCACCTTCCACCATTTTGGGTACCATTTCCTAGTTTGCGTCAATGAATATGTCCCATATTTTAGGTAGATTGAGTAATCCCTTAAAAAATCACTCTTCCATAAGTGCATAGGAGGGATCCCCTTACCAGTTGATGCCAACCACACCACACAACCTCTACTGTTTAGCTTTCTACATTGATAGTCATCCTCCAGAACTTCTCTATAACTACCCATGCTTGGTTATATTGAACAAATTTCCATGGGTGTTGGGATGTACCACCATAAGGGTGAGTTCATTCTCTTATTCCCTTAGATGATACTAATCGGAATATCCCAACTTTTTACAATGATATTGAACATATTCTATTTCCCACCCATAATTTTCATCCATATACAATGGAAGCACTAGGATCCAAAAAATATTCTAACTCTCATTCAAGGAGCTCACCTGTATATAGTAGTAGCTTATGGGGAAGTTCATATTCTTGCTCCCTCATATCAATCTAGTTTTCATACCCCAAAAATAGGAGGATATAAGTAGGAACAGATTTCTACTTCAATAGAATATATCTGTTAGCATATTCTAGCAACATTAGAGGAGCAGACTCATGTTCCTACTCAAATTTTTCAAAAATATTGGCATATTCAAGAATTCATGGAAAATATTTATTGGGATATTCCAATGAATACCAAGGTACATACTCATATTCAATCACCTACCATCGGATTAGTCATCCATATAATCAAGTATATACTCTATAGAAAGATCGTATCATTTCTCCAATTTAGGAGGGTCATAAACATATTCTAGAGAAGGATGAGGTACATAATCAGGTTTATATTCTTATTTTAACTAGATTTCCCAAGAATAATCTAAAAATCACATCAGGAAATGAACATATCCTAATCAAAGATATACCAAAGATCCATTGGAATATTCCATAGGAAAATGAAGTCTATTCTTATATCACTTCCTATATCCCATAATGTTCCTAGAATATTCTAGTTATGACAATGGGAAGAATACATTATCATAGTCTTGTGGAAACATGATTCAGGCCTATATTGATACTTATTTTAGTGAATGAGGAAATAAATACACTTTAAATGAAACGTATGAGAGGTGAATATTCCCTTTCCCATTTTGGAGGGTTTCTAGTATACTCTAGATAAAAATGAAAATCCATATCATTACCATATTCCTAGTTCAACCAAGGTTTTTCAATACATTCCCACAATCACTTGAAGGAAGGATCATACCCCTTTCAATAACTAAGAAACTTCCAAGAAAATATAGTTACTTATAAAATATAGGGAAAACTCCCTCAAAATATTAGAGAAGGTCATCAGCATATTATAATTGTGGCTCAGGGACCATCTCAAATGATACCAATACATGAGAATTCCCCCAACCATATATATCCTTAGAATACTGATGAATATAATCTAAATTAAACAACCGTGGAGTTTCATAAAAATATCAAGATTAGGCCAATATTACGACCCTGGTCAAACCTATTTTACTTGAAGCTCTACAACATTTTTCAGTAGAAAACCAGGGATTCTTTGAATCATCATTAAAAGGAGAAGATAATATCAACAACAAAATTCATCTCTATATAAATATAGAGAATAATCTTGGGGACTCTCCCCCCACCATCCATCATGGAAATCCTCCCCATGATAATATCTCACCCAAAAAATTGTTTCCTTCCCTTTTCAAAGTACCTTCACATAGAGAGGTAATAGAAAAATCTAGGTCAACTACATATGGTTTCTTATTAGTTGCCACATATTTTACACAATGACTGAGGGACAGTTCAGTATAATAGCTATCATCTCTACCTCCCAAATATTATGTGTTATTATACTTAGAAAAATGAACTCTTTTCCAATATGGTAGAGGATTATATTTCTAATAATTTTGAAAATAATATGGATATGTGGAGAGAAATAGCTGAGGATGATATATTGGTTGTGTTTTTCCCATATCCACCTCCCAATATAATGTCATTTAAGATATAAGAGAATAATATGCATATTATCTACATATTAACTTGAAAATGACCTACCACCTCCTCAAGGAGAAACATATTCCCTATGAGAGATATGATGAACATATTATGATGGTAAGTGAGATTTTACACCATATTGATTCAGATATGTTTTCAATAGTGTGAGCTATAAAATCGAAAAATCATCATATGAATCCATATCATATTTTCCTTGATAATTTAAAGACACTTTAACATATAATGATGAGTACTTACTCTAATTTTTGTATTTTGGGTTGGGAAGAATATGAAGCATTGAATTTTACTTCTATCCTGAGTCAGCAAATCCTCCTAGATATAGCCTCCATGAATGTAATTTCCTTAACCAAGATCGAAGGTCTAGGAGGTGCACATTCTAACTGGTTAGTTCAGTGTAGTCTTTCCCCTTATAAATCGGAGATATGATGCACTCATCAAGAAAAAACCATCATCAAATTATAGTATCATGACTCTAGAAATTTTGATAGGGTAACGGAGTTAAGAGAAGGAGGTCCCCCAATAGGGGAATATTCCATGCAGGCAAGCACCTCACAACATGAACACCACCCAGCCCATAGTCATTTGGAATCATGACAAATTTAAGAAGTATCTATATTAAAAGCTTAAGTATTAATCAAAACATATGCATATCCCATTGTACTAAGGGTATTTTCATCCTATTTACCACTTCCATGACCCATAGGATAATTAAATCCCCTTAAAATCCAATATCTTATTTCTAGGAGGAAAATCCATCCCCATATCATATGGATTATGGAAAATATACCATTAGAGAATTCCCCAAAAAGAAACTTGATCTTCACCTAGATAGAAGAAGCCTCATAGGATGTATATTAATTTTTTATGATGATGTGTGAAATATCCTCACCACTAAGGTCACACCTGAAATGATTAATTAATAGATTTTAACAGGTTACTCTACGTAAACCACTCCCTAAATAGTGGGTTAGAGGAAATATTAATCCCTGGAGGGGGTGTAAGACAAAACGGCCTTCTAAGAAAGATAAATCAAGAATATAATTTGGATTATCTCTTAATTAATATACACTTGATGGAATGTTCATATACATTTCAGATGTTCATGATGATATAGTCCTAATTATCCAACATGTGTTGATTAATTTTGTTAATTCCAATGTGGAATAATTTAGTATCAATCTAAGGGAACAATATATTTTGGTGCTACTCTAACACATAACTAACACAAAGTTAATTAAATATGAGGGTTTATATTCTTTAAATCAAATACAAACCCAAAACTTGGCACCCCAAAACACGAAACCTCCAACCCCCCACCCACCCACATTATTCATTGATAGGGGATAAAAAAAGGGGATACCATCATCCCAAACTTCTCATGTTTGAGCTAATATATATTTTTTTTAAGGTGATATTGGAATGACATGAGGTTGAGATAGAAGAATTTAAACTTATCAATGTTGAGGTGTTCAAGGGAAATATTCTTATAGAACATAATCTTATGGTGGGAACCAATATATCCCCTCTAATAAGAACTTCATATCCAGGAATGCATATGACACTAGTTGGAGAGGTATCAGGTCACACTGTCAATTTGGAACTCAAACCACCAATTTACAAGGTTCAAGCTATTGTAGATTATTAGTATTTTCCCCCTTAGTAACCTCAGGATTATTAACTTCATCATTATATACACACATAGTGTAGTTTGTGATAACTTACATAGGAAAGTGGGCCATATCAGGCATTAGTTACATTCCATAATCAAGCTTCACCTCATCTAGAAATACCACTAGAGATATTCAACTCTATTTGATCTCTCATCACTTAAATAGTGGTTGTATAAGGGATTTGTATTTTAATAACACTAGAGATAAATCACTACCCTAAATAGGTGGATTTGACACTTATTCTGCTAATCTATGGGGGTCTTTCTTTCCTGGAATTAATTTAGTTTGTGATCAGGAACAACATTTGGTGCATTTTGGGTCTTCTTGTGGCACCATGATATGTACACTTGAGCAATAAGAAGCAGATGACGTCATGTGTTTCATGAAACCATTGGATTTCCTAGCCTTTTCTAGTATAGTATCCTACTTTCTCAATATATAGAAAATTGGGAAGACCTATGGCACTAGTTTCTTTTCTGTATTATCCCCACATTGATGAAGACAATTATTTCCAACCATAAAAATTATAAATAGTAACAGAAATAAAGGGTGTCATATTTTATTGTTAGTTTAAATGGAATTTCATATTCTCTAGATATGTAGATACTGTAGAATGTTTTTTTAGTGTTTCGCATAAAAAATATCTATGATGATTTTAAAACACCTCTCAACTTATAGAAATTTTCTGTAAGATTCATAGAATTGGATTCGATAACCCAATGGTTGGAATATAGTATTTCCCAAAGCAGAACTAATTTACATCTTGTGGTATCTAGCTTGATTAAAAGAGTGGTTAAGTAATAAACAATAGTTATCACACTCAAACAGAATTTTGTGCCATCCCCAATGCCAAATTCCACCCAATATCACGTGGTACCCCTCCCTAAGCGGACACAAAAACAACAACATCCTCAATAGGAGGGGAGGAGAGAGAAGTTAATTCCATTCTTCAAATATATAATTAATAATAATTACTAAATAAAAAAGGGGAAACACTTATGATGTTGTATAGTAGCCTTATAGAACAACCTATTCATATGAAAACCATGAAACCGAAGGTAGTTGGTCTTAATAATTTCCCATATTATTTAAACTCTAACTAGATGATTTGAACTAATATTCATGATTGTTTTTTATACAATGAAATACTCCAAAATATGGTTGATTATAAAGAATTTAAATTGAACAAACCCAAAGTGCATGTGGCTTATGTTCCACTATTCTTCTAGAGGACGAAAGAGCATGGGATCAAGTTCTAGGAAAATGTGCATAAAATGTTTATGGTAGGATGGCTCGAAAAACTATCAACTAAAAATATGCCACATTCAGGGTGAAAAGGAATAAGATAATTGCATCCCCAATTCTATCCAAAATTACCAAACCATCTAGTTTAACACTTAAGTTATCCATGAGAAAACTATCTTAGTAGTGGAAGAATAAGTCTCGATAAGATATAGAATAACCTTGATTAGTCCCTAATATTGTAAAAACTCTAAATGATTCGTGGCACTCAACATTGGGAGTACAGGAATCACCCATACAAATGGACTAATGGGTACTACCCCACCAAATGGAACCCTTATCAAATAAAAAATGATTATATGATTCAATAAACATCATTTATTTGAATGTACCCTATTTATGAAGAAACTAAATATGAATATGAGTCTCAATTTCCCATGCAAGATATGTGAGGACTCAAAATCAGTAGATATGATAGATATTAATGGGTCCATGGGAGTAGATATAATTTAAGAACATACATTGTGGGAAGATTCTATATAGAGGTTATATATGCAACTAAGACTCACACTCAGGTTCTATAATAGGCTCAATAAGATAATCATTTGAACCTTGAATCATCTTCAGATCAATCAATTATTTTCATAATTGAACAGTGATTTGTGGATTTACATTTTTCCAATCCTCAATGTCAGTATCCAAATGGATTGAAATAATCCAACCCATGAGTGGAGGCATCTTCAAGTGTTGGCCAAAATTAATTATCATAAAATGAATCATCTTTTATCCCCATCTCAAAGAACAGGAACCCATTGAGAAATTGAGGCCCCTAAATCAAAAATATGATATTGTAAAATATTTATCCATAGTACCCACAAAGATCTCAATTAGGGATACTCTTCTCCACTTATAGGACCTTTGAAAAATATTCATCTAGGCACACTCTGGTCCTTATGAATTTTTTATGTAAGTTTCTGTAGAAGAGGTATATCAAATAGATAATTATTGGGAAGTGTTTTACACAATAATCCCACTTATGTAACAAGATTAATGTAATATTGTATATGGGTATATCATAAACATGTACCCACCTGTCTAGCTTAATAACCTTATTTATCATTGAGTTATCAAATATATTGTCTCTACAATTAATTTTGTTCCACTATGAATCTTTAGTGTCTTAGTTTTAGTGAGGGGGATTTATCCCCATCCAAGTTTACCATTGAAGGATATTATAAAACTGAAAAATAACCACTTATAATGTTCAAGTTGAAGTCTAAGTTTGTAAATATTGTTTATAATTCATGTCCAACCACCCTGATAGGATGTTTAATATTCTATTTGTAAGACCATGGCTTTACACACATGTTACAGTTCCCAAGGACCAAATGATTATACATTTATTACATGTATATTAAATGAAATGAATATTTATTTAATATATTATTATATATTTTCCATTATGTATCCATGGATATAATGTAATAATGTCTTAGAGTTTCTTTCATGTTGATAAGGTCATATAAGTTCCCTACTATGATGAGAACCTTGAAATTTAATGATAGAAATATTAATATAGTTTTTTGGTTGGATAACATACTATAATGGAATGTGTAGAATTTAGACCATCTAGTGCTAGTGCTTGTTAGAAGATGAGGCTTAATGTCAGGAATTGTTCAGTCGGTAATCTACAATATGGGAGATTATGATGACATAATCACCAGTATGAATTATGAATGTTTTGGTGTCATCATATATACCTATCTGTGAGGGTGTGTATTGGTCCTTAGACTTTAATATTATCATTAATGTTTTTCATGACTTGCGCACTTAGATTTACTAACCAAGCCCATTATTTCATGAGTTGGAGGTAAGTACGGTATGTTAGGTGTGCCATGATTAATATGTCATTAATGGATAAGTTAGATAAATATTTCAATCATCCATATTTATGGAAGATCATATCTCATCCTTTTTATTGGAATATAATTTTTACATTAAATTCCATGGCCATGGTGTAATGATGTGTTTATTTCAAATAGTTAAAGAAAGTCATATCAAGTAAATGGATTGATGATACCATCATGAAAACTTCTTGAACTGATATTTTGACAAAGGGATTATATTACACAGTGATTTTTTGTTTGTGGTTGTGTATGTTATGACATTAAGTTCTTTCTCTTTGTTTCCTTGACCCATTGTTAGATAATAATCTTGTTCTTTTGAAAAAACCACCTAATGACAATGAGAAAGAATCCTATATAGTTACACACTAAGTGTTTCTGTTGATCTCAATTAAATCCTATTTGATTTTAATTAATGGAATAAATATTATTCTCATGTCCGGGGATTAATTTTTTTCATGTTATATTGATAGGATTAATTAAATAAATACTTATTCAATTTCCTGTGAAAAAATATATTTATTTATTTTATTTAATATTTATGAAATATTTACTCACTAGTATGTGAATGAAATATTTATTTATGAACAAAATTTTATTTGGGATTCCAATAAATTTAAGAGGAGTTCGACGGAACCAAGACTATGCTCGGTGAGAAATATTAATTAAGAAGCCGATTAAATAATTTTTTCTGTTGCACAAGTTGGTATGGGATAAAAATATTATTATTATTATTCTGTGGAATGGGGTTTATTCAAGTTAATATATGTCATTTAATGTTCAGTATGATATTAAATAATATTTCAACCTAAATCATAACTCTATAAATAGATGACTTTTTCTATTGTGTAGTGTATTCAAAATTGAGAATGGAGAATTATTTCACTCAAAAAATTATCTAATAACACCTAGTTCTCTCTCTATCAAAATAAAGACAAGTGCATGAGATATTTATTTGAGATTTCAGAATGGGAGATCAACAACAACCAATGTAAGATATTTGACTCACTGCGCTCGCACCCAGAGATCAAATAATGTCACTCAGATATCAAATGATCACGTGTGGATCACTATTAGAGGGATTCTATCCTTGGATCCTCACATCACAAAAAAGGTAATCTAAAAGTCATTTTATAATGATCTAAATTCAAAAAAAAACCAAGTTCATAAGCCCTGATATTTATTTCTTCAAATTTTAAATAAATTGATTATAAATTTTACATGCAAGATCCTCGCTTTTGGTTTTGGGAAATGATTATAAAACTAAATTTTGATATATATCAAGAACCAATAGGTGGTATTAGAGCCATCACATTTAAATTTATTATTATTTATTTTATTTTTGTTCTGTATGCAATTTTGGTTAGATTTTCATTTCATTTTATTTGTTATTTAATATGATTTGAATTAATAAGTTATCAATATATTATTCATGTTTGTTTAGTGTTTCATCTTCATAATGGTTTAAGAATATATGGGGAATGACCAAAGATTCCATTGGAAATTTACAAATCTTTTGTTAGTAAAACAGGTTTACATGGCGTGTAGCTAGATCGCATGTCATGTACCCATGCGCATTGTACTTAGATTCACTATAAAATTAATTACACATGGTGCATTTATTTTTTATTGTGTATCGACCAGGCCAACGTGGAAAATAGAAAGTGAATACATGGGATGTAGATAGAAATAACACATTGTTTAGTCTACCCAAGTTAACATGTCAAAGTTTCAATCATGTAACTTGGATACATGGAAACTGAGGTACACATTGTGTAGCTGGACTGTACATTTCGTGTAGTCTCCCATTAAATGATAGCATTAAAAATTATATTAAATTTAAAATTGAAACATTAAAAACTTATTTTATTGATTAACACACCAATGTGTATTTGATAATTTAATAATGTTTTTAAAAAATATTAAATGCTAAATTAATTTATTGTAATTATATTTCATTATTGGTTTTCCATTTACATGCCATGAATGTAATAAAATTAAGGGTTTCTCTAATTTATTTTTGATGATCACTAAGATTATAGGGGATCAATTAATTAATTAATTAGTTCATGTGTATTCATCTTAAATAATAACAAATGAATAAAGTGATGAATACTAGTGATTTCATTTTCTGTAGTCATTATATGTATGATCATTCATGATCTTGAACAAGATCTGTGTATGTGTTGGATTTTTTAATTCAACTTATTACAACAATTTTCAATTATTTATCATTAAATTAAATATGATGGACTTCATGTCATCCTTATATCTATTATTATGTAGGACCTTCATGTCCAAATATATTTAGTTAATCCCCTTTTAATTATTCATTTGGTTCCCCTCACCAGTGTGTGAGTCATAAATACATTTAATTAATGGAGTTTAGCAAGGATTTTTGAGAAAGTTCAAGATATAACCGTTATGATGAAACTCAGGTGATACAAAAGTGGATAGGATGAATTTTTTAACTCATGCCAAGATCAGAAAAATGAGTTATTATCCCTTGCTCATAGGTTGATTTAATGTCCTCTTATTAAATCAATCATTTGATAAATCCAGTGAATGGATAATTTAATTATTTATTTATTTCTATCAGTAAAAGTACTCATATTATGGATGTAAGGTCCTAGTCACAAAAATAAATGAATTAAAGTGAAAATATGAAATTTAAATTAATGTGTTATGTGTAAATGTTGTGTCCAGTATGGTTAATTAATTAATTAACATTCAATTAATATTAACAACACATCTAAATGATAAAAAAAGATAAAATTTATGAATAATAAATTAAATAAACGAATTATGCATAAATGTTTTATCCAACATGGTTAATTAATTAAGTAACATACACTTAATAATCACAATAAATGTAAAGGATAAAAAAAGTAAAAAGTTATGATTAATTAATTAAAATCTCTCAAATTAATATTAATTTGTATTGAGCCTTCCATTACTTGATTAAGAAAAAAACTCAAGAGAACTATTCCTTTAACCAACCCTTATTAGGACACTTACTTTTATAGGGTGGTTTTTATGAAGGATAGGGTAAAACTAAACTTTTTACATCAAGAAGAGTACCCCTTTCTAGACTTGGTGTAATTTAGAGTCAAGAGTTGAGGAAATTCAAGTTAGGATTTTAGGATTGTGGAATCCATTAAATGGATAAAAGGTTTCAAGCCTATAGTTGGAAAAGAATTTCCTGCATGAAAATATTCAAGTAACTTGACAAGCCCTTGTTTGGGTTATGTGAAGGGGCATATGGATCCTTTCCACTAGAATTTTAAATAAACAAGTTATTCATAGTTCAATTGTGGGAGTATTGGTACTTGAAAAAATAGTGGTAGATTTAATAAAATCAATAAATTTATTATTTCTCAGATAATTGTTAATAAATAAAAGTATTAATAATCTTCTCTTTTTATTTGTAAAATAAAATTAAAAGATCTTAATATACATTATAAATATGATCAATGTTGGATAAAGAAAACCTCTTAGCTTGTATTAACTTCATGTAATGGTAAAATTGCATTTGGGTTGTTCTACTCCATGAACATAAATCCTACATGCTAGATTACTCAGTGCATGATCTGCCTTCGAAGGAGGCAAGTGATGAAGACTTCCTTGTCTATGAAAAACATGTGAGTGAAACAGTCAACATTCAATGTTTTATTCTTTCATCAATGTCTAGTGAACTCCTGATGTCTCAAAAAAACATGGATTCATAGAACATGCTTGAGAAACTCTGTGTTATTTACCAGGATAGAGTAATATAGGAGTGGATTTAAATTACAAAGGTTGTATTTTAGATATATCTTAAAGAGGGTTCCTCAGTTGGTCCTTATATAGTTAAGATCATTTTATACAATGAGAGCCTAAAGGTTTTAGGGTTTAAAATCATTGAAGAACTTTCCACTGATCTCATTATCATGTTACTACATTAGAGATTCTATTTTTTTTAATTTTAATATAAAAAAAACTGAGATAAGTCTTTAATAGATCTTCTCACTCTTATTCTCTTAGTGGATTAGGATATGAATCATGAAAATCTTTTCTTCCTTATGGTAAGAAAATGGAAAGGTAAATCAAATTGATTTAATCCCAAAGCTTCTTTGCACCCTTCCAAGAAGAGGATGATCAAGGGGAAATCAAGGGAATATATTGTTTTTTATTTTTAATGTGGAAATAAGGGACACTGGAAGATACATTGTACCCATACAAAGAAGAAAGGGAAAGATTCAAGTGTATTTTTTATCAAGTTCAATTTATCTACTTATAAAATTGGGTATTAGATATGTCTTGTGGTTATAATATATGTATTCAAATATAGGAACCAAGTTGCTTCATAAAGATTGATGGAGGGGAGTTAGATCTACTAGCATGCAACGGAGCTAAACTTTCTTTTGTAGCAATCAAGGACTACCGCCTCACACTGTCGATGCGAATGATCTTGGTTCTGAAAGGTTATTATTATGTAATATCTATTTCAAAAAACATTATTTCTATATCTAGACATGATATGGATGGATTTACTTTGAAAATATGGACTAAGTTATTATTCCTTTATAAATATGTAATTTGTTATGGTAAGTCACATTTAAATAATGGTCTCTTTGTGTTAGATTACACTAACCAAGTAATGTAAATCAATATCAATGTTAATTCATATGGATAGTACCGCACCCAAATTTTGAATCACTGGATTGGTCATGTAAAAAAAATTTGAAATTACATCAATATGAATAATAAGATTATTTTGAACTAAAATAATTTGGTGTATGTCACACTTGGTTACAAGGAAAAATGACTAAATCCCTATTTAGTGGGAAAGGTGAAAGGGCTAAAGACCCTCTTTAATTAGTTCAAACTAATGTGGGTGGACCATTTATTATTGAAGAAATATTTGGGTACTCGTACTTCATAACTTTTAAAAATTATTTTAGTAGATATGGATATGTCTACTTGATAAGGTATAAGTCATATTCTTTTGATAAATTCATGGAATACAAGAATGAAGTTCAAAACCATCTGGGTAAGAAGATTAAGAATCACCTCTCAAACCAGGGTGGGGAATATCTTAATCAAGAATTCATTGATTACTTATGAGAGTTTGGGATCATATCCCATTCACTACTCCTTATATGCCTTAGTGTAATAGTGTAAGAGAAAGGAGGAACCATACCTTGTTGGAAATGTTGAGATCCTTGATGAGTCATGTGAGTCTTCCATTTTCCTTTTGGGGATACACATTACAAAGACAAGAACATATACTAAACCAATTACCAAATAAATTGATAAATATTATTCCATATGAATTTTGGAGTGGAATAGAAATTATATTTTTTAATTTACATTTTTGGGGAATCAAAGCGTTTTTTAAGGCCACTTCATGTAACAAGATTCCACCCTGGGGTATAGAGGTAACTTTATAGAATATCCCTTGGAAATAAGGGTATATTACCTATAAGAACCCTTAGGAAAAAGGTTTATTGTGGAAATAATCTCAATATTCCTTGATAGGGATCACATATTTAAAAGTGATAGTGGGAGAGATATAGACTTAATGAAGTTGAAGTTCAATGTATATAAGAGATGGTACAGAAACAAATTCTAAAAATCCCTATAGAAGATTAAATTTTTCTGGAGACAAATTTATTGTGTAGGATTACAAGTGAGGTTAGAGAACCCAAACATTATGGTTTTATATAAAACAAGTTTTGTTACTCATTATTAGTTGATAATAATGATCTTCCAACTTATAAAGAATCAATAAGTAGATCTGATGTTTCTAAGTGGCAAGAAACTATAAATTCTAAAATGGATTCCATATAAAAAAACCATGTCTAGATTTTGGTATATCCTCCAATTGATGTAAATCCCATTGGTTAAAAATAGGTATTCAAGAAGAAAATGGACATGGAAGTACAAGTAATTGCCTATAAGGAATTACTGGTTGAAAAATGGTCTAAACAGCATCAAGGTATTCGCTATGATGATAATGTTTCACCAATTAATATGTGTAAATCCATCAAAATTGTACTTACCATTGTGGCTTACCATGACTATGAGATTTGGAAAATATATTTCAAAACATCCATACATAAGAGGAACATTTAGGAATATGTCTATATGACATAATTCGAATGGTTTGTGACTCCAAAGGATGATAAAAATATATTAGAATTGAAAAAAAATCCATTTTGGGACTAAATCCGGAATCATAATCATGAAATATTTGATTTTATGAATCCATAATAGAATTTTGTTTCGTAAATATTGTGTGGGAGATTTTTTTTTCAACAAACTATTTTGTGGGAGTAAATGTGCTTTCTTAATTTTATATGTTAATTACATATTACTCATAGGAAATGAAATATCAGTCTTATAGTCTTTTAAGATGTTTTTTAATAAATGATTCCCCATGAAGAAATTTGGTGAATTCGAATATGTTCTTTGGATCAAGATCCATCCTGATTGATCTAATAGACTACTCGGCCTAAGTCAATGTACATAAATTAAAACAATATTGAAGTGATTCAGTATGGAAAAATCTAATAGGGGATTGTTTCCAGCATCCCATTGAATTAATATTTCTAGGAAAATATATCCTCAAAAACATGAGTAAAGAAACATAATGTTAATAATTCCATATGAATCAGTGATTGAGTCAGTCATGTATGCTATATTTTGTAATATGCTAGATGGTTCCTAGTTATTGATTGCAGTATGAAAATATCAAGATGATCCAGGTGACCACTATTGGATGGTAGTTAACACTATCCTTAAGTACTTGAGTCATGATAATGATATGTTCTTGGTCTATGGAGGTGACACGGAACTAGTCATCGAAGGATATACTAGTTTGCAAACAGATCAAGAAGACATGAAGTCATAAACAGGATATGTATTCATTTTGAATGGAGGTGTTGTGAGATGGAAGTGCTCAAATCTGGTCATGGTCACAAATTATATACTAGAGTCTAATTATATTGAAGCTTCTAATGTAGCTAAGTAAATATTATGGTTGTTCATCTTCATCCAAGAGCTTGACATGGTACCTTGCTATAAGTATCCTATCATACTCTATTGTGATAATACTACAGAAGTGATTCTTATAAAACGATACAAGGTCGCATCAATGGATGAAGAACACACTTCGGAAGTATCATCTCTTGAGGGAATATTCTTAAAGAGGTGAGGTTTGAAGGAGTAGTATTTCAATGAAAGGTGGAAAACCCCTTGACTAAATCCTTGAATTAGAAGAAACAAGACTATCATGTGAGTTCTAGTGAACTAAAAGTCATAGGTTGTTGGATCTAGTCCAAGTTAGAGTTTGTTAGAGTTGGTGACCTAGGAAAAATTGATTATACTTTTTTTACCTGTATATTCAATGTATTGAATATTAATTTAACGTATTATTATATATTGTTCATTTTTTCCACATGAATTTAATGTAATAATGTACTAGATTATTTGTATCATTGATAAGGTCATATAAGTTCACTGTTATGATGAGAACCTTGAAGTTCTATGATGATATTCTTAATATTGTTCTATGACTGGATAACATACTATTATAGGACACATAGTATTTATATCTTTAGGTGAAAGTTATTGTAAGCAGATGAGTCTTCTTGTCATGAAGTATGTACTTGGTAATATCTAAGATGGAAGATTATGAGAACAGACCCACCAATAAAAATTCTTCATGTTTTTGTTTCATTGTATATTCATTTACATGAGCATGTGTAATGATCTTTCTACTTTAATATTGTCATAAAATTATGTCCTGACTTACACACTTGGAATTACTAACCAAAATTGTCATGTCATATGTTTGTGGTAAGTAGGGTACTTTGGGTTTGTCACGATTGACATGTAATTATGGATAATTTGAAGAATGATTTTTCCCTTCCATATGTACAGAATCTGATATCTCATCCCTTTTATTGGAATAGAACCATCTCATTAAATTCTATGGCCATGTTGTAACGACGTATTTATTTCAGAGTCAAAGAAAGATGTATTGAGTAAATATATTGATGACACCATCAAGAAACAAGATTTATGAGATATTCTGATAAATGAATTATATTACATAGTGGTCATTCATATATGGTTTTTGACGTTGTGGCATTAATTTATTTATCTTGGGTGCCTTGACCCGTTTCTAGATAGTTATCTTGGACACTAAGAAACTCGCCAAATGCCAATGGGAAAGAATTATAGAAGGTCACACACTAAGTATTTTTATTAATCTCAATTAAATTCTATTTGAGTTTAATTAATGGAATAAATATTATTCTCAAGTATAAGGATTAATTTTATTCAAGTTATATTTATCGGATAAATTAAATAAATATTTATTCATCGGCATGTGAATAAAAATATATTTATTTATTTTATTGAATATTTAATAAAAACATTATTCACCAATATGTGAATTAAATATTTATTTATGAAAAAAAATATTTGGGTGCTTAATAAATGCAAGAGGATTTCAAATGGATCAAGATCGTGTCTAATGAAAAATATTAATTAACAAGATGGATAAATAAAAAAATTATTGTGAAAGTTGGATGTGCCCCAAAATAATAATTTTAATATTATTATATTGTGGCATGGGGTTTATTAAATGTAATAAATGTTATTTTATAGCTAACATGCAATTAGATAATATTTTAACATAAATCTTAAATCTATAAATTTATGGCTCTGTCTATGGTATAGTGCATCCCAGATTAAGGGAATGTCTTATATGGGCATATCTGACCCATATACCCACCATTCCATTTTAATAACAATGGATTCCATCTAGAGCTTGTATATATTATCTATTGAATTAATATTATTCCACTACGAACTCTTTGGTATTTTGGTTTTAGTGAGAAGGATTTATCCCCATCCAAGTTTACCATTCTATGGTATGATAAAATTGAGAAATATCTCTTAGAAAGATCAATTTGAAGGCCCGGTTTTGAGATAATATATCTAAGACCTAATTCATGGCCATCCACAATGATATAATGTTTAATTTTCTTTTAGGAAGACCATGGATTCACACGCATGTTGTAGTTCCTTCATCATATAATCAATGCTTGAAATATGTCATTAATAAGAAGGTTAGAGTAGAAAATAGTGTGGAATCCCAATTCGATACATGTGAGGTTCAGTATATAGAATAATCGTATTATAAAATGGAAAAAGAATATAAAAATATGATATTCAAACAAGGTTATAGCCCCAAATACCTTGAAGGTTTCTCCTCCCAATCCATGGATTATTCTTGGGGATGATTATTTGATTCCCATCAACCATCTTGAGGCACTGAGTTTGACCCAAGAAACCTATCCAATCCTGAGAGGCTATCTTGCACTCCCACTCAAGTGATAAAAAAAATCCACACTATATCTTCATTGGCACCCCCTCTATGATTTCAACAGGGATTGTAAGGTGAAGAAGAAAAAGATCTTATTGATTATCCTATATCATTTGATAGAGGTCTCTTATCCATGGTATATGACCTTAAATAGGATAAAAATGGTACATATGAAGACATGTGGCCTAAATTGATTAGTTCTACCATAATACATGATGATAAAGAGAAATATATTGCCTTTTTTATGTAGAATTGGGGTTTATTTTCCTAGAATTATACTATGATGACAAGGTTGGATCCTGAGGTTCCACCAATATGTTTTAGCTACATGAGGATCACCATGGTTATAAGTCGGCAGTAGGGAGAAAGCATCCAACCATCACTGTAAAGGTAGATGCTAATGTTGATAAGCTCGTAAATTCTAACATTTTCTAGGGAATTCTGATACCCAAAATAACTGTCTAATATGGTCCATGAAAGGAAAAATAGTGGGATAATCTAGGTTTTCATAGATTTTATAGATCTCATCATTTATTGTCCCAAAGATGATTTATCAATCCCAATCATAGAACTATTGATCAATGAAACCTCTGGCTTCCAGGTCCTTTCATTAATGGATGTATGCTCTTGTTATAATTAAATCCTGATGGTCCATGAAGACTAGGAAGCCACTGCTTTTAGGAGTCCCTAAGGGTTTTAATGATATTTAATTATTCCCTTTGATTTGAAATTTTTTGATCCATATATCAACATGCCACAAAACATATATTCATGTTCCTTTTAGAAAATATCTATGATTGTTGTGTCGATGACCTAGTACTCAAGTCCTGCAAACACCCTAATCACATCAACAATCCAGAAATGGTGTTTGGGAAGCTATGTCAACACAATTTAAAAATAAATCCCTTGAAATGTTCCTTGGGGGTAACATCAAGAAAATTACTTAGTTTCATGGTGTGCCTTCATAGTATCCAGATTGATCCTAAGAAAATAGTGTCAATCATTAATATTCCCCACCCCATAACTTTAGAGAGGTAAATGGATCTAAAGGAAATATTCCCTTTATCAAATTATTTACTCCAATTTAGCAGAAAAATATTTACCCTTCATATGATTGATGGGGAAGAGGATCCAAAAAAACAGGATTAAGTTTGTTATAAATCATTTCACAACCTCAATCAGTACCTTCTGCAAACAACATCCATGATTTCTCTTATTAATGTTAATCTTATTATCCTCTATGTGGCAGTTCAAAATTGATTCCTTGGCATGATCCCTTCTTGAAAAAATGATGTGGGAAAGTAAATAAGTTTATAATATATTAGGGGAACAATGATTGATATTGCGACCTGATATTCACATTGAGAATAATTTTCTTGGAAGAATCTTTGCAGTGTAAAAGATCAAGCATTATTTGAATCTATATAGATTTTTCTTGGTCTCTGACATTGACCTTTTGAAATATAACATCAATATCCTAATATAAAAGGGTTTACTAGTGAGTTTAATAATTACACTACAACATTTTGATATAAATTTCATATCTCATAAAGTAATCAAGGTATAAGAATTGGAATATTTTTGCATTTCAAATCCACTCCTTGAGGATACACCAATAGATAATTAACTCTCCCATGAATTATTCTTTCTCATTTAACACCCCCCTTAGATTTCGGATAAGTACTTCAAATGATCTTTTACGATCCCCAATATGAAAATATGGGATGACTCCAAAGATAATTAGGCTTGTTTGCTGTAATTTTTATCTCCTCATCTAAAGCAATCATTTCATATTAATTTTATAATTTAGAAGGATGAACTAATAACAAAGTAGAATATGAATACCACATCGTCATATTATATATAGATTCTCATCAATTAGTAACATGATTTCACATTAAAGGTGATTACTAGATTTATATTATGCAAGTTAACCGTGAATATGATATTAAAATGGAGGATTTGAAAGCTTTATTTTATCATGTTCATGAACTCATAGATGAATATCCCTCTGATCCGACTCTATCCCATATCCCATTATAACAAAATGATATAATTTATGTTAAGTCAAAAGTCTTCTTTTGGCTTTTACATCATGTTTTGGAAATCACAAATATATTCTATGTCATGTTTTGGAAATCTCAAAAGTATTCTATCATATGTTTGTAAATAACAAATTGTCTTTTATCATGTTTATCGTATCGTACGATGTTGATCGTACCGACCAAAACGTATCGTACTGACTCTGTCAAACGTATCGTACTGACTCTGTCAAACGTATCGTACTGACTCTGTCAATCGTATCGTACTGACTTTGCTATTCAGATAATCATTATTTGTTTTGGTACTTTGTCAAAAACTCTCTCTGCATATGAATCGTACTCATGTTTTACATTTCTATATATCTCTTATCCTAACGAAACGATGTCGTTGAGTTAGTTATATTCTAATCAAAACGATGTCGTGCTTTCTGTTTCAATATGACCGTTGGAGGCAATATGACCGTTGGAACCCGAGGCCTATAAATAGGAGGTCATTTGAAGCTGAGAAAATACTGATGAACGAAGAGACTCTGTGAACTACGAAGTTTTTAGAGAGAGACATTGTGACTTCTCTCATCAGCCTTGTGCGTCTGATCATCGTATCGAGGGCTTTCAAGTAATTGAAAGACAGAGGTGCCGATTACCTGCAAAATCGAGGGCTGCCGGGGATAGGCAGACAGACGAGCCGATCATCGTATCGAGGGCTGCCGGGGATAGGCAGACAGACGAGCCGATCATCGTATCGAGGGCTACCGGGGATAGGCAGACAGACGTACCGATCATCGTATCGAGGGCTCACCAAGGTGTTGGTGAGATAGACCTTTTATCCTAGGTGAAAGGATAACCCTTCTCTTTGGGTTAAAAGAATTGTATTACTTTTACATTTCCGCTGTTGTATTAGAAAGGGATTTGTATTGCTTCCTTTCTTCTTTACATATTCAATTGTAATTGTTTCAATTACAATCATTCCATTACATATTGTATTGATTGGTTCTATACGCTTTAAGGTAGAATCATTCATATTTGTATTACTCTGATTATTGTGTTCACCTTGAATACAATTGTTTTGCTTTACAATAGTATTACAATACATCATACCTTTTACATTCAATACAATTGTGGGTGTTTGTATTTGTATTAGTTTAAAATATTTTAAACTAATCTCTTTGTTACTAAAACTCAAGGTTTTTAAAACCTACAATTCACCCCCCCTCTTGTATTGTTCCATCTAATAGACTTTTATATCGACTATTCGATCCAACAATTGGTATCAGAGGAGGTTTTCCACTGATTTGTATTACTAGCTTTATTTCTTATTACTTTCTTAAATACTTACTACACTAACGTGTGGAGTGGAAAAGTTGTTTTTGTTATATTAGATGGCAGGAATGAATATCGGATCAATAGATAATCTGAATCCTTATAGACCACCAATCTTTGATGGGAATGATTATGAGTATTGGAGAGATCGTATGAAGACTTTCGTCATCAATACTGGTGTAGACAATTTTATTATGCTTACTGGGGGTTACAAAATTCCTGACAAAGAAGTTAGTACTTTCACAAATCAAGAGAAGCAAGAATATCAACTGAATTACAAGGTACGCAATACTTTATTATGTTCTATGACCAGGAATATATATAGCCAGATATCTTCATGTGAAGCAGCCAACTGTGTTTGGAAGAAATTAGAAGTCACTCATTTTGGTACATCCAAAGTTATAGAAACAAGGAGAGCAATGCTACGAGCAGAGTATCATGGATTTGTTTTTCCTTATGGAGAGAAAGTATGTAAAGTGCAACAAAGGTTTATGACAATTGTCAACAGCTTACAATCTATGGGAGAAAAAGGTCTTGATGATGAAGCTCTTGTTGATAAGATTATAGATATTATGCCAAATGAATGGGAGTCAAAAAGAACAGCTATTGATGAAAATAGAAAAGTTTCCCAGATTACTCTTGATGAACTCTTTGGAACTCTTCTATAGCACGAGACAAGAATGAAAAGAGATGCTGATTTCAATAAGAAGAAGAATGGGAATGGAAGTGTAGCTTTTGCATCTAAAGCTAAAACACCTGAAAGGGTTACAAGGTCTAAATCCAAGAAAGTTGTTGTTTCTGATTCAAGTGATTGTAATCTTTCAGACAATGAGTTAGCTAATCTTGCTCGGAGGATGAACAAGATTGTGGGAAAGAAAGATTTCCAATATAGATTCAAAAAGAAAGATAGGAAAGATAGGAAAGATTCAGAGGTAACTTGTTATGAATGCAAGAAAGCAGGACATATAAGGCCTGATTGTCCTTTACTGAAGAGGAAAGATAGAAAAGAGAAACACTCTGAAAGAAACAAGAAAAGGTTTTATAAGACGAAGAAAGGCTTGAAAGCAAATGATACATGGAGTGCATGTGGTAGTGATTCCTCAGATGATTCTTCAGAATATGAGACGTCAGGACAAAGGAATATTGGACTTCTAGCCAGACTACCAATTGAAGATCATTGTCTCATGGCTAAGGTATACAATGCTGAAGCTATTACAAATGTCTCTTTAAATGCAAATTATGTTGATAATAAATATTATGAATCTTCAAATGATGAACCCTCATCATCAGAAGATGATACTTTACCTTCTTTTGAAGAAGTCTCTAGATTTGCTAAGTTACTTGAAAATGAAAATTCTAAACTCAAAAAGAGATTTGAAAAAGCAAATTCTAGAATTTCTATTTTGACTAAAGAAGTATCAGATCTTTCTAAAGATCTTGATGGGAAAACTTCTGATTTTGAAAGTATTTTGAAACCCCTTGAGAAAGTCAAATCTGAAAAAGATAAACTTTCTAAGGATCTTGAAACTGCTATTTCAAAGAAAAACATTTTAGAGTCTAACTCTAGTTCTAATTCAAATGTTTTAGAAAACAAGAATTTGGTTTTAAAACTAAAGTCAGAGATTTTATCCTTGAAAAAGTGTTTGTCAAACTTTACTCATGGAAAAGAAAACTTTGATAGGATGTACTCTCAAATAAGACCTTTGAGAAATCGTTCTGGTCTTGGTTTTACTTATTCCAAACCTGTTTTTAGTAATAACTATTTTGTTCCTCAAAAAACCATTTTCTGTTCCAAGTGTCAATGTGGTGGACATTGGAGAAGAGATTGTTCTCTTAACAAAACTCAATCCTTAGGATTTCATAAAGCTCATTTTGCAAAACAAATGTGGATTCCTAAAATTCTTTTATCTAATCCTTCTGGATCCAAACAAGTTTGGATTCCGAAAATCTAATTGTTTCTTTTTCAGGAAAACGAGAAGTGTATCAATAAGAACATTTGGTACATGGATAGTGGTTGCTCTCGACATATGACTGGAAACAAAGATTTCTTTGAAAAGGTTATCAAAACAAAAGGTGGAAAAGTTACCTTCGGAGATAATGCTCAAGGAAAGATTGTTGGTATAGGTAATATCGTTTTTCTTGGAAAAGTTCTTATTTCAAATGTTTTGTTTGTTAAAGGTCTTAAGCACAATCTCATCAGCATAAGTCAATTATGTGATGAAGGTTACCTTGTGAATTTTAGAAATGATAAGTGTCTAGTTCACAATTCCAAGGATGAATTCATTCTATCTGCCCATAGGCAAGAGAATGTTTACACTATTAACTTAGAAGACCTTAGGAACCAAAACTTACCTTGTCTAAGTGTAATAGAAGACCAATCGTGGCTATGGCATAGGAGATTAGGACACTGTAATTTGAGAAATCTAAGAAAACTCTCAAAGAAAGGACTTGTAAAAGGGCTACCGGATCTTAGATATGATTCTTCAAAAGTCTGTGATCCTTGTCAGTTTGGCAAGCAACGTAAAACTAGCTTTAAACCAATTAATGAAGTTTCAACTTCTAATGCAATACAGCTTGTGCATATGGATATGTTTGGTCCTTCACAATCTGGAAGCATTGGAGGCAAATACTATGTATTTGTTTTAGTTGATGACTTTACTAGATTTACATGGGTCTACTTTCTCACAAAGAAATCTGAAGCCTTTTCGTATTTCAAAACTTTTAGAGCCCAAGTTAAAAATGAGAAAAACCTACCATTGATAACTATTCATAGTGATCATGGTGGTGAATTTCAAAACTCAGATTTTGAAACTTTTTGTAGTAAGAAAGGTATTACTCACAATTTCTCAGCACCAAGAACTCCTCAGCAAAATGGTGTTGTTGAAAGAAGAAATCGTATTCTTCAGGAAATGACTCGAACCATGTTGAGTGAATACTCAATTGCTAAGCATTTTTGGGCTGAAGCTGTAAGTACTGCCTGTTATACTATAAATCGTGTTTTAACTAGACCATTTCTTAATAAAACTCCTTACGAGTTATGGACTGGCCGAAAACCTAAAGTTTCTTACTTCAAAGTTTTTGGATGCAAAGTATTCATTCTGAATACAAAAGAAAATTTACACAAATTTGCACCAAAATCTGATGAAGGAATCTTTCTAGGCTATTCCACAACCTCTAAGGCTTATAGAGTTTTCAATAAAAACACTTGTACTGCTGAAGAAACAGTACATGTAAAATTTGATGAAACTAACCTTTTTGTTTTCAACCAACCCAATCCTACATCCTCGGATGTGTTTTCTAAAGATGTTTATCAACCTTTGTTAGAAGAACATTCTGATAAGGAAAATGTTCAAGAAAGTGTTCCTAAAACATTTACCACAGAAGATTTTCTACCATATGTTGATGAACAGGTTTTACAAAACCAAAATCAATTGTTTCTTAGGAATCATCCCAGTGATAATATCATTGGTGATATAAATCAACCTGTAAGGACCAGAAATTCCTTAAGAAATGAAATAGAACATCTTGCTTTTCTTTCCCAATTTGAACCTAAAAGTCCAAGTGAGGCTTTAGGTGATGATGATTGGATCAAAGCAATGCAGGATGAACTAAATGAATTTGAAAGGAATCAAGTCTGGACTTTAGTTGAAAGACCTAAAGAAACAACTGTAATTGGTGTAAAATGGGTTTTCAGAAACAAGTGTGATGAAAATGGAATCATTGTAAGAAATAAAGCAAGACTTGTTGCTAAAGGCTATAATCAACAAGAGGGAATAGACTATGAAGAAACATATGCTCCTGTAGCTAGACTTGAATCTATTCGCATTCTATTAGCCTTCGCAGCATATTTCAATTTCAAACTATTTCAAATGGATGTCAAATGTGCTTTTTTAAATGGTTTTGTTCAAGAAGAAGTTTTTGTCGAACAACCTCCTAGTTTTCTAGACACAAAACATCCTGATCATGTCTTTAAACTTACCAAGGCTCTATATGGTCTTAAACAGGCTCCTAGAGCATGGTATGATAGACTTACAGGATTTCTTTTACAAAACAATTATAGAAAAGGTACAGCTGATCCAACTCTTTTTATCAAAATGGAAAACAAAAATGTTTTGGTTGTCCAAATCTATGTTGATGACATCATATTTGGATCAACTCAGAAATCTTTAACCGATTCTTTTGCAAATTTAATGAAATCTGAGTTTGAAATGA
Source organism: Viscum album (assembly GCA_963277665.1). Classification (NCBI taxonomy): domain Eukaryota; kingdom Viridiplantae; phylum Streptophyta; class Magnoliopsida; order Santalales; family Viscaceae; genus Viscum; species Viscum album. The sequence goes on from OY728125.1 coordinate 95,115,651, forward strand.
GTATGATGGGTGAGTTAACATTCTTTCTAGGTTTTCAAATATCTCAAAAACCAGAAGGAACTTATATATCTCAACATAAGTATATTAAAGACTTACTCAAAAAGTATGGATTTGACAAAACTAAAAGTATTAGCACCCCAATTGGTACCTCAAATACTCTTGATCTTGATGAAACTGGGAAACCAGTAGATCAAACAATTTTTAGAGGTATGATAGGGAGTTTGCTATACTTGACAGCTAGTCGACCCGACTTGATGTTTTCTGTATGCTTATGTGCAAGATATCAATCTAATCCAAAAGAGTCTCACTTAAAAGCCGTAAAGAGAATCTTTCGGTATTTAAAAGACACTATGGATTTAGGACTTTTCTACTCTTCTGGAAATGATTTTGTTTTAAAAAGTTTTTCAGATGCTGACTTTGGTGGTTGTAGAATGGATAGAAAAAGTACATCTGGAACTTGTCATTTCTTAGGAGATTCTTTGGTTTCTTGGTCTTGCAAGAAACAACACTCAGTAGCACTCTCCACTGCTGAAGCTGAATATGTAGCAGCTGGAAGTTGCTGTGCTCAAGTATTGTGGATGCAGCACACACTCACTGACTATGGTTTGAGTTTCTCCAAAACTCAAATTCTATGTGATAATACAAGTGTCATAGCTCTTAGTAAAAACCCAGCACATCACTCTCGTGCAAAACACATAGATGTTAGGCATCACTTTCTTAGGGATCACACACAAAAAGGAGATATTGTTTTACAATTTATCGGAACGCAAGAACAACTTGCTGATATTTTTACAAAACCTTTACCTTCCGATAGATTTGAATTTATAAAACAGAAGCTAGGAATGATTACAATAAAATAATCATTAATATCTACTTCCTGTTTTACATCTCTCCTAATAGAAAGAAACTCCTCGTAGAAAGGGGGAGGACATTTCTTTATGTCTTTATGTTTCTGATCTTTAAATATTTACTCTCTTTATATATGTTTCTTTCTGTTTATAGTATTGACAGTTTTATTGTTTCATTTTAAGTTTTCCTGTTTATCGTATTGACCATTTCAGTTTTTCTGTTTATCGTATTGAAATTCTTTTCCATCGTATCGTTCAAAAATTTTGTATCGTCCGATGATAGTATTGAAATTCTTTTCCATCGTACCATTCAATAATTTTTGAATCGACCGATGATGGTATTGAAATTCTTTTCCATCGTACCATTCAATAATTTTTTTGAATCGACCGATGATGGTATTGAAATTCTTTTCCATCGTACCATTCAATAATTTTTGAATCAACCGATGATAGTATTCAAATTCTTTTCCATCGTATAATTCAATATTTTTTTATCGACCGATGATAGTATTCAAATTCTTTTCCATCGTATCATTCAATATTCTTTTATCGACCGATGATAGTATTGAGATTGTTTTCCATCGTACTGTCGGTTAATGGTAACAACTATTTTCCATCGTACGGTCCGACCATAGTAATGACTTTTTTTCCATCGGCATCATGTTTTTTTTCCTTACGATTGTTTCTTTGATACTTACCAAATCTAGCAATCACCTTTTGTTCTCCGACAGGTATCTTTTTCAATTTTTATTTTATTTTATTTCTTTGTTTTAATCCTAACCATTGATCTGGTATTATCTAATCTCGACCGTAGAAGTTCAACGGTCATCTCTTTTTTTGCCTATAAATACCCCCCTCCCCTCCCCAAACCCACATTGATTGTTCAGGAATTGAGGCGAAGCTCTGCTCCCCCAGCTATAAACAATCGTACGATCTTCTCAATCGGCATCATCTTTATGTCTCAATCCTCTGCCAACACTCCCGCTGAAATGTCTTCAAAGACTTTTACAGAGAAAGACTTTCACAGAGAAAGGTTAGTATCCCGAGAATTCTTCGATATGTACGATTCTATAATCAAGAGGATTATTTTGTTTCAAGGATGGGAACATCTCTGTGTGGAAAAGCCTGATACTCAAGATCCAGTTCTTTTTTATGAAGTTTGTCAATTTTACAAAACCGTGTCTTTCGACAAAGATATGACTATAAACTTCGCTGTGTACGATCGAAAATTATCCATGTCTGTGAAACAAGCGGCACACTTTCTGAACGTTTCTATAGAAGGGGATTCATTCTGTCCATCTCACAAACTACCAGAGGAAGTTGGTACGTTTAATAGAGAGAGTGCTGAAAAATCTTTGTTTGTTGTTAATGAGGGAAAGAGGAAAGTTTATCATCTTTCACCGGACAATCGGTTTGTCACTTTATGGATGAAAGGTTTTCTTGTCCCAAGGAAAGGGGATAGAGAAACTCTTAAAGTTTCTGATGTCTTTATGCTCGATTATCTTGTGAATATGAGGAAAGTGAATCTCATGGGATATATTTTTGAAACCGTCAAGAATGTCAAGAAAGGAGGGATTAAATCCCAGATAATAATGTATCCAGCCATCCTTACAAAATTCATTCTTGAGAGTATGAAGTTTTGTAACATTCCTTTGAAAGGAAAACCTATGGATTTGTGGCCATCTTTCATTAATAAGAGTACGATGAAAAAGCTGAATGTTTGTTTTGATTCAAATTCAAAACTTTTTGTCAGAGATGTAGAAGCTGAATTGCCTGAAAATCAATCGGCACCTATGCCAGCCAAAGACAATCAATCCGCCGGTGTTACTCGAAAGTCTGATCCGCAGACTAGTTCAAAGCCGAAGAAGAAGAAGCCGAGGTACAGTAAGGAATTTGTAGCCAAATGGAGAAAGGACAAGGAACAGAGAAAAGAGGGTGATCCGAAGTTTGGTCTTGATCCTGCTGAGGCTTTTGCAGAAAGAATAAGGGTAGAAGAAACCCTTCAAGCTGAAAAGAAAAAGAAGACTCTTTTGAAAAGAAAGGCTCAGGACTTTGATATTTCTAAAGTCTTGAAAGCAGTTGAAGATGCTAGTGCTCAACTAACTGTGGAAGTGCATCAAGAACCCATCGTACAGAGTTTGCCTGAGAAAGAAAAAGGAAAACAAGTGATAGAAGAAGTGGAAGTAGAAGAAGGAGATTTTCTGTTAGAATTTCTTCAAAGTTCAAAGAAAAGTAGAGAGGAATCGCTTCAAAAGCTGAGCAAAGGTGTTCAACAAACTCCTCATGCTGATCAGGAAAAATCTTCGGACAGGATGTCATCTCGAGAAAAGCAAGATTCTCAATCTTCTCAATCTGATAAAGTAGTTGTCATTAGTGACAGAGTGGAAGAAGAAAGAAAGCAGAAAGAAAAAGTGAAAGGGAAACAGCCAGTTGTTGATTCAAGCAGATCGTATGAACTAGCATCGTACGATGATGATACCGATTCAGAGCATACAATCTCTCTCAAGAAGAGTGATTACATTGTTCAAGTTTTGAGAAGGATGGAGAAAACCATTCCTTATTTTCCGAGGCTGGAAGGAAAGATTGATTTTATCACTAAAAATCAGAGAAAGAAGTTTGGATCTGTAAAATAATTGAGAAAGAAAGTCTTGTCTGTTGAAGCCGATCTGAAAGTTCTTTCGGAAAGCTCAGTTGCTCATAAGAAAGCTTGTAATAAGATGACCAAGTGGTCATACAAAACAGAGAGCTCAATCAATGACCATGAGATTGCTATTGAAGATATAAGAAGGTTATCAAATGAGCTTGCAATTGCTTTCAACAAGCTTGATAAAGAAACAATTGAAAGGCTGAACCTTTTGTCGTCTCAAAGAGCCGATGTTCCTTCAGTGAAAGATTTGCAAGAGAGGATGAATGCTTTCCAATCTGAATTCTCGAAGGTTTCATCTTTCAAAGATGAAATGGTTTTACTGAAGAATCAAAATTCCGAGTTGTCCAAGGATAACAAGACTCTGCAAAACAGAATTGATACCCTTGAAGAAGTAATCAGAGTACAGGAGGAGACCATCAGAAATCAAGATCAGATTTTTGCGGATCAACAGGAGCTTCTCAAAACTCAGGGTGAATCAATTTCTGAAGACAAGAAGGAGATCAAGAAGATGAAAGTTGTGCTTCATGAGCTTATAAAGAAGGAGAAGGAAAGAGAAAACAAATGATTGTTGTATTTGTTTCTTTTGGAACTTGTTTGTTTTGTAATAACTCTTATAATCCTTTCTCTTTTGTCCATTGTCTTGTATTACTTCACTAACTCTTCCAGACAATTCGAGATTCCTCCTTTCTTTTTGTAAATCACAAAGGGGGAGAATATTTACAAAGCAAAGGTTGTTTTACAAAGGGGGAGAATGCATTACAATGCTCTTAAGGAAAATCTGAATACAATCCTTAGGAAAGTCAATACCTAAGGGGGAGTTAGTTGTATTCAATTTCTTATTCAGAAGAGTTTTCAATAACTCAGGAGGAGATAAGTTTTTCTTGTTTCATTTACTTTGTGTGTTTGTGCTTTCCAAAAAGGGGGAGATTGTTAAGTCAAAAGTCTTCTTTTGGCTTTTACATCATGTTTTGGAAATCACAAATATATTCTATGTCATGTTTTGGAAATCTCAAAAGTATTCTATCATATGTTTGTAAATAACAAATTGTCTTTTATCATGTTTATCGTATCGTACGATGTTGATCGTACCGACCAAAACGTATCGTACTGACTCTATCAAACGTATCGTACTGACTCTGTCAAACGTATCGTACTGACTCTGTCAATCGTATCGTACTGACTTTGCTATTCAGATAATCATTATTTGTTTTGGTACTTTGTCAAAAACTCTCTCTGCATATGAATCGTACTCATGTTTTACATTTCTATATATCTCTTATCCTAACGAAACGATGTCATTGAGTTAGTTATATACTAATCAAAACGATGTCGTGATTTCTGTTTCAATATGACCGTTGGAGGTAATATGACCGTTGGAACCCGAGGCCTATAACTAGGAGGTCATTTGAAGCTGAGAAAATACTGATGAACGAAGAGACTCTGTGAACTACGAAGTTTTTAGAGAGAGACACTGTGACTTCTCTCATCAGCCTTGTGCGTCCGATCATCGTATCGAGGGCTTTCAAGTAATTGAAAGACAGAGGTGCCGATTACCTGCAAAATCGAGGGCTGCCGGGGATAGGCAGACAGACGAGCCGATCATCGTATCGAGGGCTGCCGGGGATAGGCAGACAGACGAGCCGATCATCGTATCGAGGGCTGCCGGGGATAGGCAGACAGACGTACCGATCATCGTATCGAGGGCTCACCAAGGTGTTGGTGAGACAGACCTTTTATCCTAGGTGAAAGGATAACCCTTCTCTTTGGGTTAAAAGAATTGTATTACTTTTACATTTCTGCTGTTGTATTAGAAAGGGATTTGTATTGCTTCCTTTCTTCTTTACATATTCAATTGTAATTGTTTCAATTACAATCATTCCATTACATATTGTATTGATTGGTTCTATACGCTTTAAGGTAGAATCATTCATATTTGTATTACTCTGATTATTGTGTTCACCTTGAATACAATTGTTTTGCTTTACAATAGTATTACAATACATCATACCTTTTACATTCAATACAATTGTGGGTGTTTGTATTTGTATTAGTTTAAAATCTTTTAAACTAATCTCTTTGTTACTAAAACTCAAGGTTTTTAAAACCTACAATTCACCCCCCCCCCCCTCTTGTATTGTTCCATCTAATAGACTTTTATATCGACTATTCGATCCAACAATTTATACTTTAGTATGTGATATTTTGATCCTGGAAGATCCTAAATAGGATGAAAAATTCATTCACATCTCACATCAGAGGGTTTTCTCTCTAGTAATCTGATATAAAAATGGTGAAATTAATATGATTGGAACTATTTGAAACCTTATGACCCATTGTCCTCATCAAATGGTTTATACACTAAAAGGATGTCCCTCATATTGGACTATCTGAGAAGTGAGACTTTCCCATCATATTGAGCTAAGAAAGAACATATACAACACTAGTCAGGGAATTTTATTCTCCGGTATGGATAAAATTTATAGGATGTCCTTTATGAATGGCTCTTTGAATTAGTGATCTTCATATGCATGAAAGGATCGATGATACTTGATTTTAGAAAATAGGATCATGCTAATGAATGAGGTTTCCCTCAACTAGGAACCAAGTACTCCCATCAGATGATAAGGATTGGATATTTATTTCTAATGATGACATGATACAATGTTGAATTCAATAGAAAATGTATATTAAGTCAGGTGTATGCAGAATTTATTCATTATCCCACTAAATAATTGAATATTAGTAAATATTTTTTTTTCACATAGAGGAAAGGATGACATGGGTTCATATCCCTTAGCTATATCTTTATATTTAAAATTCATCCATATCACTAATGATATTTTCTCCAAATGGGTTGAGGTTATATCCTTCAAGGGGATAAAAATTAAGGTTTAATCATATTTTTTAAGTCAAATATTATCACAAGAGTTGGTATACCTCACATGATATTTATGGATAAAGAAACCAATTTATATTCTTCAGAAATGAAAAAACTATGTCCTAAATATAACATCCATTCCAATTATTCATCATCGTACCATGTTGTAGTGAATTTACATATAGAATCATTCAATAAGAATCTTTATAATATTATTTAGAAGATGGTTGATATAAATAATAAATCCTAGCCAGAAAATCTTCTCCATGATTTCTAGGTTTACCATACCATGGCCTGTACTCCCACATAAGTTACCTAATATTTACTTGTATATGGAATGGAGCCAGTCTTCCCATCGTGGTCTAGCTACCCTCGCTCCATACCCCCATATACATCTAGATGACTGAATATTAATATTCATGTAAGTGGTTGCATGAATTGGAATGACTTAATGAGAAAATTATTCATACACTACACAACCTAGAAATCTATTAGAACTAAGTTACACGAGCCTTCAACAAGAAGGTATACCTCCGTTCATTTTTTTAAGGGGAGGTTGTATTATCCCTAAGAACCAAAATAATACTATGGAATAATCATCCAAATATATATCCAAAATTATAAGTGCCTTATATTATGCATAATTTTTATTCCAAGGAGGCCTACACCCTAATTAACATGGATAGTGAGTGTGTAACACCCGTCAAAACCTGAGGTTCCTTAAGAAGTATTTATCATTTTGCATCACACTACTGTAGTCTTGGAAAAAATAATCTAAACTACACAACATAATCATCCATACCACATGAAGTTGAACTAAATGGTACACATCTTTACCGTATTATGTTAAAATGCTGGGTTAAAGTCCTTTTCACATGATAATAAACTGCATGACATTTGGTCCTTCCTGATAATACCTTAAAATAATTAGAGTTGGATATTATATAATAATCATCACCTACAACAGAGACACCCTAATATAGGATATGTGGAATATTCCTCTAACACACCAATTATTGGGTGGAAGAAATGATAATATATATTTTCTAGTGAAGTACAGTGGTTGACCAAGGTCGTCTTACTTAAGGATCTTCAAAGTCGATCACACAATATTCTTATTTCACTAAACATGTTTTTCATAATTTATTTTTTTTACTGAAATGAAAAATTATAATGATAGGTTCAATGAAATTATATACTATTCATAATCATGTGGATGATATGAAAACAGAATGAATACAGTCACGATACAAAAAGAAATTATTCACAGATAGTTTTTTAAGAAGAACCTTCATTGTCCTGTTCAATACTTACTTAATTTAAAAACTTCTATATAAATTTGAACACATTATTCTCCCCAAGTTATAAATGTAGAGTGTACTCAATAATATCCAATAATACCATATATCCACCTCCTCAATTGAGGGAGAATTATTATAGAATAATAAGTCAAACACTACACCCTCTATGGATCATCCTTATATTAACCTAAAGAAGAAATTAAACATGAAATCTAGTTTAAAACCATATTACTCACTTGGGATATTCCTTTTATTTGTTACTCATCATCGTGGGGATAATAGATCCTAGGGGAGAGAGAAATAGAGAGAATATAATGAATAAAACTTTGATTTAAATATACATAATAATTACATGAAAAATAAATAAAACAAAGCTATAGTAAAAAACTAAATAGTAGTAGCTTAATTCCTCATTTAAGTGTCATATCTCCTCATGGTAACATACTTTTGGTATTTATTGGCATATTCATCCAAATTTCCATTCTTTGAATCTCAAAATCTTAAATACAAATACATTAAATTTTCTTCTCTTTTAATTTTTTCAATGTTTAGCTTTTTAATTCCACATGAATATCACCTTAAAATTATACTCTAATTAGCCAAGAGAGAGATAACATGGATTTGAATTTCTAATAATTATTTATCATAAACTTTATCTTTAATCAATATTTAATTTACCTTAATTCTCCCTATTATATAAATTCTATATTGCCATATGGTATCCAACTCTACGCCTCCTTGGATTCCATGTGCATGGAATTTGGTGTCTCAGGCCAAACATGAAATCCAATTATGAAAACCCTTTCTCACATGTTTCCCCATTTCTTCTTAAAAATTTCCATGGGGAATTATGGTCATTTATCTTCAGTCTCATGTTGTTCTTTCATGTTGTCTATAGGATGCGAATAGGATTCAAGTCATTAAATTGGGAACTTCAGGCATGAACTTCTAATGTTGACCATGTGTGAGCCCAATATGGCATAGAAATATTCATGAAATAATCTCATTATACACTCAATATTTTCATGAACTATGCATGGTCATTTATTCAGTATATAGATCTTATTTTGGCTTCTAAATAACTCTATACACTATGAGAAAGACCAAAATGATGTAGCTGAGGTCATAGCTTCTTTTCTCTATAATATACCAACATGGGTCATCTAATATCAATGGTAAAAAAGTAAATTGAGCATGATCTCTCATATTATTCATGGTGGAATTCTCTATTGGGTTGCATAGAGTTGGTAGAATGTGGCAGTAGCACTCCACTAGTAGCGTATAGCAGTAGCACTAGGGAGAAGTGGCTGGAGGTAGAAGATAAAGGATGCGAATTGAGGAAGTACCTAGAAGTAGAAATTATCAGTGATAGCAATAGGTGATAAGATAAAATGGTCATAGGACCAGTAACATATGGAAGTATCATGACACAGTAGTAACAACGAGCAGTATAAGGGATGAAATCCTACAGAAGTAGTGTCAGTGGAAGATGGTTTGTGGTGCCATCATCAAAATAGTAGCATGTGATATGGGGATTCATATCCTTCTATTTTCTTCATAAGGGCATCACTGGAGTTTCTAGTGTAATACATGGTGATCCCATAGTGTAGTAGTGGTAGCAAAGACATAGAAGTGGTGGTCTGGGAACCCTTACGTAACATTGGTTTACCCTAACATATGTGTTAGGTAACCCTTATGTAGCACCAACTTTTCCATTATGTAACTTTAAAAAAACAATGTTAACCTTACACAACACTTAAACAATATGAGGTTACCTTTACACATTGGCCACCTAACCCTTACGCAGCCTTTATTACCTTTACATAGAGCTTCAAAAAATGTGTGTATGTTTATACTGCACATAAAAGAAATGGGTTATCCTTATTTGGCACTTGGACTAACTTTATGAAACACTTGAAATATATGGGTTAACCATACATAGCTTTTGAAATCCTAAGGTTTCCCATAAATAGATTCTGAAATCCTTCCAATGTATAGGTAGAGAATATTTTAACCATGTGCAGACCATATACCATGTGTAAGGGTAACCATAAACTTCCAAAATAAAAACAAAGATCCACATTCAACTTTTTCACCTCTTTTCTCCATATTTTTTCTTGAAATTAGAATAAACCAAATTTTAATAAATTTATTAATTACTTGGGAAAAATAATTAAAAATATAAAAATTCATTATTTAAATATATATTTTCCCATGTAAAATTTATGACATAAAATACCCCCACACTTGTACTATTTTTATTTAGAAAACATGGAATCGAAAAAATAAATCACATAGGAACACTATATTTCATTTATTTTAGTTTAAAAGTAATAAAAAATGATGATAAATGGAGTGATCATATTCTCAAGTTCCATGAAAAATATCAATTCAACTTCAAACTTTTTAAAGAAACCAAGTCAGGAATAAATTTTTCTTTCTCCCAATATTAATTAGTAAATATTTTTCTTTAATTAATCCACATATTTTTATTTATTATTATTAATCATGATAAGTTGTGATTTACCTCATAAAGAACTATTTTATCTCATCAATTATGATACAGATTCAAGTGTAGTAATTCTCATACATTGAGTACATGCTCTTTTTCATTGGATTTAAAAGGTATTGGATTCTCCACTTTGTAACATAAAAAATAACATGAAATCATTAGGACTTTTCAATGAGGATCATATGACTCATAGGCTTAAGGTTGGTGGGTAATGATGTTAATAACATTTAGGATTATAGAGGGTTGAATTTAAATAGTATTTAATGATATCAAAAGAAAATTATAATGAAAATGTATCATCCTAAAAGTGGTAATACCCGATTCCCATGATCAAAGTAATGGTCATGAAATAATTAAGGAGTTATGAATGATGTTCACCCTCATTAATGTTTTCTAATCTTTTAAAAAAACTTTTTTCAAATTAGTTTTTCATTTTTTTCTGAAATTTATACTTGGAATAAACCTCACATGCAGCACCTAACCCCATGTGAAAAAACCACTCGTCTAGTATTAGTGATTATTTATTATCCCAAGTCAAAAATCATTATTTTCATGTTGTATATTTTTTATTTTACTTTTTTCAAGAGGGGTACAATAAAATTGCAACGAATGAATCATAAAACTCTCCTGATAACCAAATAGATCACCCCCACACTTATTCCCTACAATGTAGTGCATCCCTTCTACCAAGACATCCCTAACCCCACAATTCAATATTAAAATATTTGGAAATTAACCAAGAGGAGGGTATCAATTTATATAATTGGATATTAATGTGGCTCATTACTAATAGGGTCATTTATGGATTCTAGGGGCTAAATAAGGATATTTGTAAAAGGTGGTCTCACAGATAAGGGTTAAATCAATGAAATCTCTTAAATCACTCAAAATGTTTCTTTTCATGATCATTGATTTTAAAAGATCCAATGATTGTTATAGTATGTTTCATGCACCAAGATCTCTTAATAAATATTCTTAGGATGTAATGGAAATTATTAGTTCTAACAATATTCTCAGGAATGCTAAACAAGTAAAATTTAATAGTCACTCATGTCATGGCTAATAAAAACAAACAAATCCATATGAGTTTCATAAATTCAAATCATGATAAAAATAGATAAATTTGATTTACATGATTGAAAAGATTCCCTCAAATCATGATTTACTAAAATAATAACTATTATTCACTTTAATCATTCAATCCCCCATTTACACATTCAATTTCATTAAATTAGAAATCTAAAACATGGAATCATGGGATTCCTCTAAAACTCATGTCTCCTAGATTAGTCAAGTAAAGAAAAAAGTCAAAGTGTGTGCATGGAAATTATCTTTTAAATATAAACAATATATTTTAAAGAAACTAGGGGTTAAAAGATAATTAATTTAAGAATGGACTCCACTTTCCAATGAAGAACTTAGTTATATTACTTATTAATGGCCTTCCTTTAATGTTGATTTACTTCATCATCATGGAACTAAAAAATATAATCACTTATAAAAGTGTAAGGAATATTTCATTAAAGATAAAAAATTTAGAGTGGAATTGGGTTCCAGCATAATATATTCCTAAAAATAATTTAAATAAATTGAAATATAAAATCCTATAAAGAAATTAAATTAAAATAAAGATAAGTATTGGTTTTGGTCCCCTAAGTGGGAACTGGGATTTTACAATATTTATATGGTTAGTACCAGCTATTATCCAAAGTCTAATGGTCGGTGGAGTTTAGTTTATTTGTATCAAAAAAAACCTCTCTTCTATCTTTCATTCCTTTTTCCTTATTACTAAAGAATCCATGTATAGATTATACTAAATTTACCCCCATGGAAATGATATACTACTTTTATGGTGTGGCATGGAAGAAATATGAGTCCTACACCATTCCAGTTTCCACTTTTACAACCTATTCTTCCTTCTCCAGTGCTTACTTAAGGTATGGTGCATGTAAAGAACAATAAAATAAAAAGATAGAATTTAATTGTATTTGAATAAAATTTAGTCATTAAGAATCAAAATCAAAATATTTCCTTTTAATGTAGGAATCTTGTGTCTTGGTTTCCTTTAAAATACACTTGCATCTCATCATGTATGCCCTCCTACAAATTTTCAACATGTTATTGGAGATCCATGTGTTCCTTTTAAGTTCATCTTCTTTTCCTTCATCGTTCTATAAGGAAAAATAGAGTTATCAAAATATGAAAAATAAAAAAAAATCAAAGGTGATAATCAATTCAGTTTCAAAAATAATATTTGATCAAAATTTCATGATAATATCATATCCCTAAGTTAGTTCAGGTTTAATTTCTTCATTAAAAATTACTTCATGAAGTTTAATGGTAGTTAATGGAGGCAGGTAGTCATGATTTTTTAATATTTATCTGAATTCCACCAATTGGGAAGATTATTTATATTCCAATGCTACTGATAGGTATAGACGTGTTGATTATACTTTTATAAGGATGGGGAGATCATATAGTACTTCTTATTCATTCCAAAAGTCATCCAAATCGTATTGATCTTCTGTAGAAATATTAGTAGGAAAATATTCTTCATGAATCTCCTATATAAATGGTTAATCATGGTGGGAGAGATCTTCAGACATTTTCTTCATGGACTCCTTGGATTAGTATACTAAATATATTTGTGAGGGTACACCTTCCTCTTTATCCATTAGTCTTCGAAAATTATCTTTGAATTTTTAAGCATATCCATCAGTTCTTGAAGTGATATACCTATAACATGGCCGTTCAACATTTGATTAGATAAAATAGTGAGATTATAATCCCTTTATTATAGTACCTCCACATAATTGTGAACCACTCATTTTTTATAATTGTGAGTAATGTACCCATTCAAAAAAATAGTCATTAAAATACCTCATTATAAAAAAAATAGAATTTGTTTTAGAAAAAATGATTACTATTTACAAAAATGTGACTATAACAAGTCAACGGTCATCTTATTGTCTTTCTATAAAAGATTCCAATTTTTTAAACACATATCTTAGGGTGGTAAAAATGATACTATATTTTTCCTAGTACAATATAGTGTATGATCCTGCTTGTCTAACTTGAGGAGCTTCATAGTCCATTACACAATATTCCTAGTTCACTTATTCTATTTTTTCATGTTTTCTTATTTATAAAATTTAATAATGATTATGATTACAATTTTAATGAAATGTTACAATATTATTACTAATGTTGATGAAATTAAAAATAGAATGAATACAATTAATAAAATAAATTAAATTCTCTCAATATAGTTTTCTAGATAGAACCTTCATTTTTATGCCCAATATTTACTTAATGCACACGGTGGATCATATGTGTATACACCCTATTCTACCCTAGTTGTGAATATAAAATTAACTGAACAATATCAAACCACATCATATATCCACCACCTCAATTGAGGTATAATCATTGTATAATAATAAGTTAATCCACATATAACCACAATGAGGATTACACCCACTTTTGATCATCCATAGATTAACCTAAAGTAGAAATTAAATGTGGACTCTATTTCAATACTTGATTAATCTCCATGGTTATTCCTCAACTCAGTTACTCATCATCGTGAGTATAAGAGATCATGGTGGAGAGAGAGAGATAATGGAATGAAGAAACACTTTGATTTTAATATATGAAAGAATTTCTTGAAAAATAAATAAAACTAATATATTGAATAAAACTAAATAAAAATGGCCAAATTCTTTAGTAAAGTGGTTGATACCATCATAGTATCATGATTTTAGTATTTATAGGCATTATAAGCCAAAGGTTTTGTCTTTGAATATCAAAAACTTCTCTTAAAATCCACAAACATTTCTTCTCTTTGAATTTGATCAATGTTTCCTCTCTAAATTCCAAGAAAATAACTCATTTAAATTATCCTATAATTATCCAAGAGAGAGATAATGTTGCATTAACTTCAACATAATTTTGTATCTTAAAATTTGAATTTATTCTAGATTATATTTACCTTAATTATCTATTTTATATAAATTATATATTTCCATGTGGTATCCAACACTGCACCTCCTTGGATCTCATGTGCATAGATGTGGGTATCTTGGACCAAACATGAATTCACGATGTGAAAACTCTAGAAAATATCTCTCCCTTTGGAATCCTAAAATTTATTCATAGGATATTATGATCATTTCAATTTTTGGTCCTCCAATTCATGCACATTTTCCATTGGATGCACATAGGATTCAACCCATTAAAGTGGGAACTTCAGGCTCAGACTTCTCTTGTAAACTAAGACTGAGACAATTGTGGAGTAGCAACAATCATGAACCTATCTCATTCTACACCCAAAATTCACATGACCTATATGTGGTCAATTCATTATTAGAGAGATCATATATTGGTTTAAAAATAACTTTGTAAGCCATGTGTATCCTCAACATGATGTAGCTTAATCTATATCTTCTCTTCTCTACAATCTAGCAATATGAGTCATCCAATCTTGTAGTGGTGAAAACAATTAAGCATGATGTCACATTGTGGTTGTGGTGGACTTCACCAGAGGCTTGAATAGTGTTAGGGGAAACTGGTATTTGCTCCCCATCAGTAGGGTTTAGCAGTAGAACTCAGTAAAAGTAGTTGGAGGTAGCAGACAATAGATATGGGCATTGAAAGCACCAGGAAGTAGCAAGTCTTGATGGGGGAAGCTAATGGTAGGAGGCTATAATGAGCAAGAATTTTTAAATGAAATTTTTTTCCTAAATAAATGTATAATATATTATATTATATAGAATTATATATATACAACACATAGAAAAAAAAACAACACATTAATTCATTAATGAAAATCATAAAATTAATCAATTATTAAACCCAGTAAAATAAAAAGGTAAAAGGGGACAAAATAGAAAATAGAAAAACTCCAATTAGAAATTTTGAATCACCTTGGTTGGATAGAATCATCCCTACCAAAAACAACACTATGTAAAAGACAAAATATTAGTAAACTAATAAAAATTTTGTATCACCTTGGTTGGCAAGAATCATACCTCCCATAATATGATTGTTATAATTGTAATGTGATTGTTCCAATAGTAACCTGACAATTGGGAATAGTAACCTGACCATTGGGAACAGTAACCTGACCACTAGAATAGCCATTTGAACAAAAACAATTAAATACAACATTAAAATTTATTATGAGTAATTTAAGATAATAAAAATATTGATATTCCCTAAAATAAATATCTAATATTAAAAACTCAAAAAAAATATAAGCATGTTTTTTTCATAAATATTATTTTAAGGTATTTCATAAAAAATATTTTTTAAATTACAAATTAAAATAAAAAATATTAGAAAAATATTTTCATTATTTTCAGTTTTTAATCCATCACATCGATATTATAAAAATATTATTTTTTGTTAATTTTCTAAAATACATCAATTATCAGGTTAATAGTAAAAATATAATCTTTTTATAACTGGTGATTCTTAGATTATATCATTCATTATGTAATAATTAATTAATAATTTCTAGAAATTTATGTTCTAAATAATATATTTAATTTCATAAATGATTTATTAAAATACAATAAACTTCATTTCCAACCCTAAAACTCATTCTCCAAATTCTGAAGTAAAAATGTTCCCTTAAAATAAAAGTTTTCTTTTTCCCATTTTCTTTTTAACTAATTAATTCGAATTATTATGGTATTTAAAGTTTAAAACCATTATATTATATTTATATATGATTTATATTGTCAAACTAATCACTATTACAAGTTTTACCTTGGATATAGTATTTTATTCAATATTTTAACTCAAAAATACCCTTCTCCTCCAGTATAAATAACCCCACTCCCTCCCTTTGGAAAACCATACATTTACAATTGAAAAATAAAAATACCTACCCAAATATTCTATCCAAAGACTATTATAATCCTTAGTGATATTCTGAAGTAATCTAACTCCAATAATCAAAGGATTTTAGTGTTTTATTGAATAATAAATACCAATAAAAAGTTTTGTTCTCATCAATTCTCCCTCTCATTCTACTCTCCTATTTCTATTTTCATCTACCCCTTTCAAACCAAAATATTATAAGGATAATTAATCAGTATGGTAAAATTATATTTATTATGTTTAAATACTATTATTATTATATTCATAACATACTAAATTTTCATACTCCCCATTCCCATTCTTTCAGTAATGTCCTGTTAACAGTCGGATAACCACAAAAGAAGATGTTTCCAATTCTCTTCTTATAACCAAAAACATGGATGGTTATAATAAATTATTTATGATATATATTTGTATAAATATATTTATTTTAATATTCTATAATAAATTATACTTATTTATAAATGAACTTAAACAAAACAGATAAATCGAAGCAGAATTGGGAATTTTTAAGGAAAACATTATATCAAAATGATTCAACATAAAAAAATGGAAATTAAAAAGTGTAATAAAATTGTAATAATTAATAAATAGTTACATGAATTAACATAATTCACCTCTACTAATTTTTGTAAATAAATCAAATTTTATTATTTAGGAGTTGGAAAAGTAATGAAATAAAGATGGATTTAAGGTAATGGGATTCTCCAACTTAAAATATTTCCTTTTACATACCTCCTATTTCACATTTATTTTAGTATGGATGTTCCAATAATATCAAAAATATTTCCAATAAATATTTGTTTTCTTTTATTTTGGGTATATATATGTTTTTTACCTTTACAAAATTATTTTTAATCCAAATACAAATATTTTTTCAAAAAAATGTCTTTTCTATCCAAAACACATATTTGACTAATCTTGAGTTATTTATTATTCACTCAAGAATGATAATTTTTGGGGTATATATGGTTTACCTTATTCATCTAGGATCCCCAAATATTAATCATGAATTTATGCATTATGAATTTCTTATGAAACTCATTTTATTCCATGGGTTATTTCATGAATATGATTTCTATATGTTTTATGAGGCATGCACAACTATGAGCATTTATGATGTGATGGGTGGGCCTAGAATTATATATCCATACAATTAATTGGTTAATGTTATATATCTCATGTGTTTATGTTTTTTATGCATGAAAATGATGCTATATTTGTTTATAATGATGATTTTATGATTTATGCACATATGTTCTATGTGAACATTATGTTGCTTTATTTCACAACCAGGTGTGGTAATTGACCACTATGACATTATGTTTCATTTTTATGAATTTCTATATTTTGTCCCTTTTTCAAATATTTCCCTTATTCTTATGATGAGGATCTCATGCATATGATATGATTATAATGAATATTACTACATGTGTATTATTGATTCATGTCCCTTATTCCATTTATGTTGTCCCACCCCTTACTAGGATTTCATATCACCCCTTTCTCTGATGTATATACTCAAGTGGATGATTTAATTTGGAGAATGTGAGATATTTTATGTAGATAGAGAATAATTATTTGAATAATGTTTATGTTTTATTTTGTATAAGTGAGATATGGTCCTAATTT
Organism: Viscum album; assembly: GCA_963277665.1. NCBI lineage: Eukaryota > Viridiplantae > Streptophyta > Magnoliopsida > Santalales > Viscaceae > Viscum > Viscum album. The sequence continues at coordinate 95,133,355 of OY728125.1, forward strand.
TCATATGATACTACACATTTTGATCCTTGATTGTATAATTATTATGTTTTTATCTTCACGATGATGTAATAGTGATATAATAAAAATTAATCTTGATATTGTTGGTATCAGTTGTAATTTCAGTTAATTTAGGAATTGGGATTAGAGAATATTATTTTCAACCCATATGATAAGTCAAAGTATAGGTAAACATCCTAGAAGTGTCATTTTAGAATAATGATAAACAATTAAATCCCATAAGATACAAATTTATACTTTTCTCACATAAGAATAAATTATTTATTAATGATTTGTTGAATTGCATTTTGTTCAACCCTTATCTATTATAGAAAATGGTGGAATCTAGGAGAAACCATTTCGACAACCCATTTGAGGGATAATGTAATGATTGTATGAATGTAATTATTTCGTAAATGAAATTCCCAATGCAATGGGAGAAGGAGTTAAAAACATCATGATGATTCTTAACTAGATATTTTAAGTAGTGAATAATAACTTGAACCACATAGAATATTTTCTTTCCTCCCAAAAGGAGAAACTATCCATACAGTCCTGTATTCATCTACAACCACTGATGTTTATTGGATCTTCTAATCCAATTTTCACAGAATAGATGGTTAACACAATAAAGGATTTTTTTTCTCCATTTTTCTAAGAAGGATAAGGTGAATCTAGTTTTATATCATTTCAATGGAGATACAAATCCATGGTGGGTGTTGATAAATAACACCAAGCTAAAGGATGAAATGGAACAGATGAATTTGGGATACTTTAAGAAAATATTTCTTAACAAGTTTTTACCTCATCATTTTGTAACAAATATGGATAGAAATTTATAAGAGTTTAAGAAAAAGGAAGGTGAATATTTCATGGCTTAGAAGTAAAACTTAAAAGCCATACAAGATACTCCTCCCGATTTTTTATCAATAATGATATAAAAATGATAGATTCTATATTGGTTTAAAACCATACCTTAAAAAGGTTCTTGTTATCCAAGGATTTAGGAGTTATGAAGAGGTCGGTTGATGTGATCTTAAAGTAGATATGGAGTTAGAATATCATTCCTATAAAAATGGATATTATAAGAGTATAATTTATTTTCTAACATGTAAGTCAAATGAAAAAGGATAAAAGAAGATATAACCACCCACATGCCTAAAATGTGGGAGGAGGCATCATTGTACCAAACTCAAAGGGTTAGATAAATTCTTCAAGTGTAGAAAATATGAACACCAAGAACTCAAATTTTAGAGAGATATGAAGAATTCATCCAACATGAAAGAGGAAAGGAAGGAACCTCCCACACACAACCAATAGTTTAATGCCTCAACTATATGGAGAAAGGGAATTATTCAAGCTAGTGCACTAAACTATGGGGCTTAGAGGGTAATCAGGGTTAGCAACCACCAAATTCAAAGGAGTATGGGAAAGCTTATGTCATAACTACTACTAAATTGGATCATAAAAATGAAGTTAAAAAAGGTACACTTCCTATTCACTAAATAATGGAAAAGGTTTTATTTGATTCGGGTTCTACGTATTCATTTATACCCTACAAGTTTTCTTGAATTATTGAATCAAATATCTCATACCTTGAATTAAAGATATATGTAAAAATGCCTACTAGTGTGATCATTGAAACCCAAGTGTTGTAATATTCTCTTGTTAGCATCTGTAGTAATATTATTCCAATGATTCTCATAATACTTCTTTTGGTGGGATTACTAGGCATAAATTGGATCATTTTATATAGAGATCACATTAACTATTGGGAAAAAAGAAATATTTTTGTATGTTCTAAACCAAACAATTCTCTTATAAAAAATCTTGTAAGATCAATAATATACTTTTTAAAATCCCTAGATAGTGTGGCTGATGATACCATATAAAGAATAATGTATTTCCCAAATAGTTAAGTTAATGGAAATCATAAAAATTTAGTAAATTAGCATTGTTATTTATTACACTAATGTATTTCCTAAAAAGTTTTCTCAATATCAACAAAATTGTGAGGTAGATTTATCCATAGAGCTTATACATGGATCCACACCTATTGCCAAATGTTCCTATAGGATATCCCCTATTGAAATGAAGGAGTTAAAGAAACAACTACAAGAGAAATTAGAAAATTATTTTATACACCCTACAACATCTCCTCAGAGTGCACTAGTGTTGTTCGTTATGAAAAATTGTGGATAAATGTGGTTCTATATAGATTACTGAGAGCTCAACATTATCACCATAAATTATAGGCATCCCCTTCCAAGTATTGATGACTTTATAATGAACTTTGAGGAGCTCAGTACTTCTCAACGGTGGATCTTCATTCTGGATGTCATCAGTTGAAGTTGAAGAAGGAAGATATTCATAAAACTTTATTTCGCATAAGGTATGGACATGATGAGTTCGTAGTCATACCCTACAGACTTACTAGATCCCCCAAAATCTTTATCTATTTGATTAATACTCTCTCTAAATAGTACCTTGACATATTTATGGTATTCCTTTTTATAATATTCTAATTTACTCTAAGTTCATGGTTGAACATGAATAGAATATAAGGATTGTTTTATAAACATTAATAAAGGATAAAATATACACTAAGTTAAAAAAGTGTGACTTTTTGATGCAGCAAGTCACATTATTTGCTCTGGTGTAGCGTGATGGGATCTGGCGGTGTTCAGTATTGTCTCTAGTCTCGGAAAAGATTCTCCACTCCAGCTCTTCGGATCGGCATGCTTCAAGATGATGTAGCCTGGCACAGTTTCGCGGTGGTTGTGCAATGTTGATGGGTTTTGTTTCAGTGTGTCTTGTATTTCTAACATCTTTGGTTTCTCCACTCAGATCTCTATTGCATACAATTTTCCTCTAACAGTCTTTTCGGCATTTAATGAGAGGCTCTAGCTTATCAGTTTCTCGGCGAGTCCATGTGAGGGCTCCGGTGGGTTTCCAGTGGGCTCTATGTCTGATCTGTAGTGCTGTAGAGGGGGGAGGATTTAGGTTTCCTAATGTGTGTTTTCTACAGGTTAAGGTATTATAGTATCAATTTTTTCTTCCTCTACTGGTGCTTGGAATCTCTACATATCTTGTGGCTGATTTGGTTAAGTTGGAATGGTTGATCTGGTCACGTTGGAATGGTTTATTTCTAGAGATAGTGGATGATGCTTTTATTTAGGGATGAGTTTTGTATTTTGATGTGTTATGTGGTAGTTGTTTTCTTGTTTGGTTTGATCCTCTAGGTGGGGATTTTGTGCATCCATACTTGATCACTTGGAATAGGAATAGAAGGGGATTTAGAGCTGTCAGTTCTTCTTTACAGTGATTTTCGGACTCGGTTGATTGGGAGGGTATGGCGGTTTCCATCGGATCAGTCTGGTGATTGTCACAGGACATTGGCTTGCCGATTTCCCTTTCAATGTTGGTGTGCTTCAACATGTTTTTATACTAGGTAGGGGCTGATCTTATTTTCAGTCTCGTTTTCACTCTTTTTGTCCTTCGGGTTTCATTTTCCTAAGTCTATGAAGTCTTTTGGGTTTCCCCCTTATTCCCTTAAAAGGGGAATTTATGAATAATAAAAAAGATTTGAAGGATTTTTTGCATTGGATGGAGTGAATTTATGTGGTCCCTTCAAAGAAAAAGGCAATTGAGGAATGGACTATACCCTCATGTGTTATGGAAAAAAATAGTGTTCTTGGATTAGAAGGGAACTATATAAATTTTATAAGAAATTTATATTGATTTTATATCCCTCTTACTAAGTTATCATGGAATGGGGTAAATAATTTCTAGATAGAATAATATGAGTAAATATTTAAGGAGGTCAAGAATACGCTAATCACAATGCTTGTACTCACACTATACCAAAAAGTGGAGAACATTTGGAGATATAAAGTGAGTATTTGAAGAAAGGATTGGGTTTATTCACACATGAATAATGATAAAGTGATATCTTATACCTCACAATAGTTGAATTTCCTTGAGAAGAACTACATGATACATGATCTGGAGTTAAGAAGGTATGATTTTTTTAATGAAAATTTGGAGAAACATCCTATATAGTGAGAAGTGTTCAATATATATAGATCATAAGTGTCTAAAGTATACATTAACGTAGAAGGATATCATCATGTGTAAAAACATATGGTTAGATCTATTCAAGGATTAAAATTTCTCAATCCACTACCATCCGAGAAATAAAAACAAGGTTTCTAATGATCTTAGTAGAAAAGAACCAGCTACTTTATCCATAATGTGGGTTGAGAAATATCTTATCCTTAGGGATATGAAAAGGATGGACCAGGTCGTAAAATTTTTGAGGAATTCATCATACCTTTCCCAAATTATTATCTAACCATCAATCCAAGAGAATATTAAGGAGGGAGAAAAGGATAATCGAGAGCTTCAAAAGAAGGTGAATGCAGTAAAGGAAAGGAGGATTCATGAGTCCCAAATCAATAAGGATGGTGTCATTAGATTTGGAACTAATCTATTTGTCCCTAAATAACTTGATATGAATAAAGATATATTGGATAATATTCATAGTTTATCTTTTTTCATCCGTCCTCGAAGTACCAACATATATTGTAACCTTCGAGAGAACTTTTGGTGTGACAACTTGAAGGATATTGTTGACTATATCTCAAGGTTCTTCATATGTTATCAAGTTAAAGTAGAGAGATAAAAGTCCAAGTTAATGATTCAACCATTTACTATACTCACAAGGAAATAATAGAACATTGCCACAGACTTGTTTACTTATCTCCTGGAGACATCCAATGGAAGTATTGTGATATGTGTTGTGGTTGATCAACTCACTAATAATTCCCACTAAATTTATATTTAAAAAGATTTATAACTTGAAAAACTTTATAATATATATATATAAATTGTTGAGGCTTCATGGGGTTTCAATTTGGATCATATATGATCATTATCCAAGGTTCACCTCTAAATTCCAGAGAAGTCATCAACATTCTTTGAATTCTGAATTGAATTTTAATATGGACTATCACTCCCAAACTAATGTCCATTATGGAAAGAATATTTACGTACTCAAGGGAATTATGATAGCTTAATCAATGGAATCTAAATTTGGATGGGAACAATATTTCCCATTAGTTGAGTTCTCATACAACAACAGCTTCCACATGATAATTTCAATGGCTCCATATGAGGCCCTTTTTTGGAAGAGATGTAGAACTCCCAGTTGGTGGAATGAATTTGGATAATGGAAGATACTTGGACCCATTATTGAGTAAGATATGACATATAAGGTTCAAGACATCCAACAGCACATAAAATCACCTCATATTTAGCAGAAGATCAATGATGATAATTATCATAGGGATTTGGATTTCCAAGTTATAGTCAAATTTTTCCTTCTAATATCACCAAGGAAGAGATTCATGAATATTTTAAAGAAATGGATTCTTATCCTTAAGTACATTTACCACTTTGAGATACTTAATCTCATAGTATCATTGGCCTATCGGCTATCACTTGCACCAAAGTTGGCTCAAGTTTATGATGTGTTCCACATATCACTCATGAGGAAGTATATAACCAATCCATCAAATGTACTAAATTAGAATGTTGAGAAAATAGAGAATCAAATCTTTTATGATGAGCACTCAATAAATACCTTTGTACTTAGAGACATTGTTCTGTGAAACAATACAACTCACCTTGTCAAAGATCTCTGATGGAACAATAAGTAGGAAGAGGTAATGTTGAAACTAGAGGAAACAATGAAACAGATGTACCCTCATCTACTCTCAACTAATAATATGAGTTCAAATTTTGGGGATGCGATTTATAAATGGACGAATAATATAATGACCTAACCATTTTAAATGAAAATTGTTTCCTGATTAAATGTATATTATATAATATTATATAGTATTATACACAAACAACACATAGAGAATACAACAAAAAATTACTTCATTAATGAAAATCAATAGATTATTCAATGAATAAACCCCAAAAAATTCCAAATATTATAAGTTGTCCAAAAATAGAAAATATAAAAACTAAAATTGGAAAATTCAGATCACCCTGGTCCACTAGAATCATCCCTCCCACGAACAATACTATGGAATAGAAACAAAATATTATTAAACTAATAAACATTTTAGAAAATGAAAATAAATAACCTTGAAATAAATTATATTTATTGTTCAATGAATTAATTAAGAGGTATTTATAGGATGTAAAATGACTATTGTAATAATAATGTTGTCGTTGGAATAGTAACCTGATCATTGGGAATAGTAACTTTTCCATTGGGATAGTAATTTAACTTAAAATAATAAAATATAATGTAAATTATATTTATCATGATTAATTTATTAAAATATAATTATCAAAATTCAATAAAATTATTATCAATGATTAAAAAGTCAAAGAAAATATAAACATATTTATTTAATAAACTGTATTTTGAGGTATTTCGTAAATATATTAATTTTTATATTAAAAATTAAAATAAAAAATGATATAAAATTATTTTTATAGAATATAAAAATTGAATTTGGAAAATAAAAATTATCCGTGCATTATTATTTTTTTAATTTTCTAAAATACTTCAATTTTTAGGCAAATAGTAAAAATAAGGTTTTTTTCATAACAAGTGTAACATAAATTACATCATTAGTGATGTAATAATGAATTAATAATTTATAGAACTTGGGGTTCATAAAAAATATAATTTATTTCATAAATGAGTCATAAAAATACAATAAAATTAATTTAAAAACCTAGGAAACATTTTCCAAAGTCTAAAGTTATACATGTTCCATTGAAAACTATTTTTCTTCTTTTCCACTTTCCTTTTTAATAAACTAATTAATTAATATTATAAAGTGGTTTAATGTTTTAAAAAAGTTATATTATATTGATATATGATTCATAACCTCAAAATAATCACTACTACCGGGTTTACCTTCGATATAGTATTTTTTTGACAATTTTAACTCAAAACTATCCACCTTTTCAAGTACAAATAACTTTTATCCCTCTCCATAGTAGACAAATTCATTTACAATTAACAAAGTAAAATACATACCCAAATAATCTCTATTAAATCTCCAAGAATACTTAAGGATTTTCTTGGGTAAAATAACTCTAATCATCAAATTAGTCTAGTTACCTAGAGAAGAAGTAACACTCAGAAGAAGGTATGTTCTCATAAATTCTCCCTATCATTATCTTATCCCAATTCTATTTTCCTCCACCCCTTTACAACCCAAATATTATTCAGATAATTAAGTAGTATGTTAAAATTATATTAACTATTTAAACCTAATGGAAGTATTATATTCATGACAAATTAAATTTTCATATTTCTCATTCCTACTCTTTTAACAATGTCCTGTTAATGGTCGGATAACCGCCAATGAGGATGTTTCCAATTATTTTCTTACCACAAACCCTATGTATGGTTATAATAAATTATTTATGGTATATAAATGTATAAATATATTTATTTTAAAATTTTAAAATTAATTCTACTTATGTATAAATGACTTTAAACAAAATAGATAAATCGAAGTAAAATGGAAAATATTTAAGGAAAACATGATATCTAAATGCATCAACATAAAAAATGGAAGTTAATATATATAACATAGTTTTTATAATTGATCAATAATTACATAAATTAAAATAATTAAATTCTACTAAAATTCTTTAATAAACCTCTGTTTATTATTCAGGAGGTGGAAAAGTGGAGAAATAAAGCATGATTTAAGGTGAGGGGTTTCTGAAACCCAAACACTTTCTTTTGGGTTACCTACTATTTCACATTTATTTTAGTATAGATGTTCCAATAATCTAAAAAAATATTTTCTTTCAATATTATTTATATTTTCATACAAGTATATAGATTTTTTGAACTTGAGAAAAAAAAAATTAATCCAAATATGTTGATTTTTTAAAAAGAAAGACTTCTCTTTCCAAAAAACATAATTAAATCATCTTGAGTTAGTTATTACTCACTCAAGAATGGTATTATTTATTCTAGATATGTTTTCAATTATTAATTTTGGGACCCCAAATATTATTCATGAAAGTATTATTTATTAATTCTTTAGAAACTCGTTCCTTTCCATGGGTTATTTCATGATTTTGATTGTTATACGTTCAAGGTGGAATGCATGACTCTGATCATTTTTGATGTGATAGGTGGGATCAAAATTATATATCTATTAAATTAAATGGTAAATATTATTTATTTCATTGGATTATATGTATTATTCATGTACATGATATTATATGTTTTTCACAATGATGATTTTATGATTTATGCACATAAGTTATGTGTGAACATAATGATATCTTTGTTCACAACCTTGTGTGGAAATTGATCATTATGACATGATGTTTCATTTTTATGAAACATCATATTCCATTACTTTTTAAAATTTTTCCCTTATGGTTAATATGATAATCCAAGTATTATTATATTATTTTGATAATTATTCTTTCCCATGTACAATTGATTCATATCCCATATTCCTTTTATGTTATCCTACCCCTTACTGGAATTTTATTTCACCCCTTTCTTTGAAGTATATTCTTATTTGAATACACATAATAATAATAACATGAGATATTTTAAGTGGATAAATAAAAATGATTTTAATAATATTTATGTTTTTTTTAAGTGATATATGATCCTAACTTTCCCAAGATACTAAAACTTTATACCCTTCATTATATAAATATTATTTTTTTTTATCTTCAAAATTATGTAATAGTATTGTAAAAAAAGTGGGGTCGCTATAGAGTCAGTGGTCACAATAATAGTAGTGAATGGTGGTAGCATTACTCAGTGGTATCAACAAACGATATCAATAAAGAAATCTAACACAAGTACTATTGGTGGAAGAAGGTCAGTGGTAGCAGCACTTAAATAGTAGCACACAATGTGGGAATTTATCTCATTATATTGTATTTATAAAGGCATCAATCAAGATTCCAATGGAATAAATGGTGATCTTATGAAATATCAGTGGTGTAAACCTTATTGAAATGGTTGCCCAGAAACCCTTACACAACTTTTGTTTACTGAAAGAGCACTGTCGTGGGTGCCCTCAAATGATTAATGTGATTTTGGGGTACTTAGGTGTAGCAGAGTGGCTGACCAAGGTCGTCTCTCAAAGGAGGAAGTGAATTTAACAACTTATTAAAGGTATTCTAAAAATAAAATAAAAGATAATAAAATAAAAACACTACTTTAAAGGATTGGGGTTTTTTTATATTTTATGAATCTATAAGAAGTTTTCTGGAAGAAGATTGTATATTTTTTTTGTTTTTAGTTTTGAAATGAATTTCGATTAAAATGACACAACAAGAAGATGTTTTTCTAGAAATCTGTTTTAAAAGGCGTAATCAATCTAACTATACCTCTTCATTAACTTATTAATCATTATCATTTAAATCAATATCCACTTAATTATAATCCCTTAATTTTTTATCCCTCGAACCCTATGAGAGTTAACTTAACCACAAAGATGAAATTATTTAAACCCTAGGCTAGCTTCGGAACACGCAATCGCAGCACCCTGCTTTGATTGTTGTTCTAAGGATAGCTTATGGTCAGTGGTTAATTAGAGAACATATACATTCTGGAAATGAAGATGAATTGTGTTTAGGGATTATATTTGAACTCTACAAATTTAACCCGTGTGGTCTTGTATTACTGATTAAGATCGTGCTCTCACAATTTACACAAAAGCTCGACCTCGCGTGTTTTGTATTAATTGTTCAATTGCTTGATTATTTTATTGTAATTTAAAAACACAATTAATGGATTATATTATGTGAATTACATTGGATCATTGATTCAAAATAAATTAATGAAGAGGGTAGAAAATAGATCGATTACTAAAATACTACTCTTCCGTGGGTGGCGTAATCATCGTAGAAGCGTTTTTCATGTGCAAAGGTTTATAATGGGTATAACCCAATAATGATTCTACTCAATAATTCCAACCCAAAGAGGAAGATTAATACAGGAAGAAATTTAAACAAAACAGAAGAAAAGAGAAGAAATAAAAGAATAACAAAAAATTTTATTACACAAACAAAATCATTACAACATGAAGGAGATAAAAAAGGCTTCGTCGAAGGGATCCTCGCTTCAAGACCTAACCTTATTGAAATGGTTGGAGAATTAGAGTGGATCCATTTCTCCTCTTCCTTAAACTTTCTAATTCACGTCCTAACCCCTCAAAATGAGAAAAAATCTAATTTATAGTGGGGAGGGGAGGAGAGGTTACAAGTGGTTTCAAGTGTGAATGTGGAAATTCGGCCAAATATTTTAATGAACATTGCACCACCCATTTGACCACCAAAAAGCGTTAATTGGACGGACTTCCAGAAAGATAATATGTGAGGATATGATTCCTCTATCTCCTATAAAAATGTGGGCATACTATAGGCCTAGATGAAGGAGTTATGGCCGAAATATAGAAGCTTCTCCATTCTGGCGAGTCCAGCCCAACGTTTACTTCATGTCCCATTTTCAACAAACAAATGAACTCTTTAGCTTTAGTGTCCTGAATAAAAGTTGTAGATAATTATGTCAAGAACACTTTTGAAAAATTGAAAATTCAAATAATAAGTATAAAAATATTTATCTTCAAAATACTACAGTTCACTATAAAGGGTAAAACTAGAATTTTCTCCAAATTTTCAAATGAATGATCAAATCCCAAATATTTTATAAATAAAAATATTTAACACAATTTGAGGAAATTATATCATTTATTATCAATAAAATATTCAAAAAAATAGTGTTTTATCAACTCCTACACACTTACCCTTTTTCACGCCTGGGCCAAACCTCATGTCAAGTAAACATCAATATCAAATCAAAACCAATTTTAAAACACATATCCTTGAGATCAAAAAATTATACACCAAGAAACAAAATATATCATGCCTCATAAAAAAGCATTATTTCACGTTCTTTATTTATATTATTCAATATATTTCCACTGCATTTATCCTCACATGCACAAAACACTTACCTCGCTTGAATTTTCTCTCATCACACAAATATCAATTTTTTTTGCAATGTCTTTCTCATCCAAACTCATACAAGGGTCACCATAGGCTTGATAGATTCCTACATCGCTACCCGATTTGAGTCAAGGACATATGTTTATCATGAGGAATTTTCTGGGTTGTTCAGTGGTTTTCAGTTGGTAGGATTTAGATGTGAAACATTCTGAGGCTGAATGAGGTGGGCTTGACTCTTTTTGAAGCAAAATTGCATTAATCTAATTTTCACTTAAATATGGTCTCCTCATTAATCCCCATAGAATCAATTCAGCTCCATCATCAGGAAAATTCATGAAACGTTTACACCATTCTTCATTTCAGCATAAAAAATTGTCAATCTTCTCGAACATGATTTTCTTGAAAGCTCCAGATGGGCATAGCTTTCCACCTCAATTAGAAGCTCCAGAAAAGGCACAGCTTCACTTATCTTGAAAGATCCAGAAAAGGAACAGCTTTCAATATAATGAATTTCTTCAGCAGCAAACACATATCTTCAGAATTTAATTTTCCACCCAAATTTTCACAGAATGTGGTAGCACAACACAGCATAGCTTCCCCCACACTTAAGCTCAACTAGATTATGCAATTTCACTTCAAGAGTTGGATGGATAGGGAAAATTGGCTTGTAATGTGGCTAACCTAAGAGGTTGTTCGTGGCTTATAAGGGCTACAAGGATTAAATATTCAATTTTCTCCATTATAAAAAAAGGATTCTTTGAAATAGGGTCTTTGATACCAAACAAATGCCTCAATCATTTAAACATAAGTACCTCAAACCCTCAAGTTTTGAAAGAAATAAATCAAATTCAGGTTAAATCAAGCATGGTTTGGTTCTCTCAAGAAGTGAGGTGAATGTAAAGAATATGAAAATAATGGTTTAGAAGCCTCACAGGAAAGTGATTTCAAATATAAAGACAGTGATATGTGGCATGGGATTCAAAATTCAGCGTACTTTTCATGAATTACTAAATATTTGAACTTGAAACAAAGTCATTTCAGCATTCATTTAAGCTTAGTTTATTGGGATAAATTATTTCACTCATTGATATGGATTTAAAAATGGTGATGAGAATCATTTCAGCTCAAAAGTTTCAAAAAAAACACAGAAAATTGTAAAATAAACACACAAAATTTGAAAAACACACAATTTGTTTTGGTTTTTTTTAACCGGAAAACAATTGAAATTACTAAACTAAAAGGTTCCCTCCCCCACACTTAAAATATTTCATTTTCCTCAATGTGAACCCATGAGATGATATATGAACACGAAATGCAGAATTTCTAAATAGGATAAATAATATAAAAGTGAAAGGGTTAAGAACAGCCTGAGGTGCTCAAGTGATGATGGGGTCATGCAGTGTGATAAAATCCACTGCATTAGTAGGAATTCCCTCAATGTATCTCTTCAAACGTTGCCCATTGACTGTAAAGCTCCTTCTAGTTTCCTCTTGTGTGATCTCCACTGCACCATAAGGAAAAACATTAGATACAATATAAGGACCTAACCATCTAAAACGCAACTTACCAGGAATCAGCTTCAGTCGTGAACTATAGAGAATGACTTTCTCACCAACATGAAAATCCCTTTGTTGGATCATTTTGTCATGAGCTGCTTTTGATCTTTCCTTGTAGAGCCTTGAGTTCTCATATGATGACAGTCGAATCTCCTCAAGCTCTTGAATTTGCAACATCCTTTGAATTCTAGCTTGGGCCAATTCCATGTTGCATTTATTTATAGCCCAATATACCTGATGCTCGACTTCCACTGGGAGATGACATGTTTTCCCAAAAAATATCTGAAATGGGGACATACCAATGGGGGTCTTTTATGTTGTCCTATAAGCCCACAATGCATCATCCAAGTGCTTTCTCCAATCTTTCCTATTTGCCTGCACAGTTTTCTCCAAAATTTGTTTCAACTCACGATTTGAAACCTCATCCTGGCCATTTTTTTGGGGGTGGTATGGTGTTGATGTTTTTTGTGTCACTCCAAACTTTCTAAGGAGGGAAGCAAAATTCCTATTACAAAAGTGTGTCCCTTGGTCACTGATGATGGCCTTTGGTACTCCAAACCTGCAAAAAATCTGTGCCTTCACAAAATCCACAACAACATGAGAATCATCAGTCCTGGTGGCCTTGGCCTCCACCCATTTGCTCACATAATCAACATCAACCAAAATATACCATAAACTATATGAACTTGGAAAAGGACCCATAAAATCAATGCCCCACACATCAAAAATCTCACAGAATAGTATGGGTTGTTGGGGCATCTCATGTCTCCTAGAAATATTCCCAGTGTGTTGCAAACGATAGCATGACTTAAAAAACACATGGGCATCATGGAATAAACTAGGCCAATATAATCGAGAGTCCAAAACTATCATAGCTATCTGTTGGGGTCCAAAGTGTCCACCACATGCAAGTGTATGACAGAATTGAAAAACAGACTCAAACTCATGATCGGGAATACACCTCCTAATAACTTGCTCACTACACATGCGCTATAGGTAAGGATCATCCCACACATAAAACCTAGACTCACTTTTTAATTTTTGGACTTGATGTTTCTTCAAATTCACTGGGAGTTTAGAGGCAAAAATGTAGTTAACTAAATCAGCATACCAAAGATGTGTACCTGATATGGTATAGAGATGCTCATCGGGGAAAGTGTCCTGAAGTGGTACCTGGTCCAAGGTGTCACCCTCTAGTGTGTGAGTAAGCCTGCTCATGTGGTCCGCCACCAAGTTTTCTAGCCCCTTTTTTTCCTTTATCTCGATGTTAAACTATTGAAGAAGGAGCATCCAACGGATAAGTCATGGATTTGCATATGGCTTTTTCAAGAGGTACCTCAAAGCTACATGGTCAGAAAAAACAAATACTTTAGAGCCCAATAAATATGAACAGAATTTATCTAAAGCAAATATGAAAGCAAGAAACTCCTTTTCTGTGGTAGTGTAGTTTGATTGGGTTGAATCTAATGTCCTTGATGCATAGTCAATCACATGTGAACGTCCTTCCACCCTCTGAGATAAGACAACACACATAATCTCAAAAGGAATCTCCCACCGTAGGGGCTGTATGATAGGTGGAGTGGTCAGAAGTTGTTTTAGCTCATCAAATTAATTCCTGCAAGAAACAACAAACACAAAATCAGAATCCTTTTGAATTAATCTTGACATAGGAAGAGAAATCTTACTAAAATCATTGATGAAGCGCCGATAAAATCCTGCATTCCCTAGGAAATATCTAACATCACACACACATGAAGGATATGGTAAAGATGAAATAATATCTACCTTTGATCTATCAACCTCTATCCCATTTTTTGACACTACATGCCCTAAGACAATGCCATGCTCTACAATGAAATGACACTTTTCATAGTTCAGGACCAGATTCTTCTCAATACAACGATTCAACACCTTTCCCAAACTAATTATACATTCATCAAATGAAGACCCATACACTGTAAAATCATCCATAAATACCTCCATGCATGTCTCAATAAAATCAGAAAAAATACTCACCATGCATCTTTGGAAGGTACCTGGGGCATTGCAAAGTCCAAATGGCATCCTCCAGTAGGAAAATGTGCCAAAGGGACTGGTGAATGTAGTCTTATCCTGATCCTATGGAGCTATAGGAACCTAAAAATATCCATAAAATTCATCCAAGAAACAATACTATGTCTTCCCAGCTAGTCTCTCATGCATCTGATCAATAAATGGGAGGGGGAAATGGTCCTTCCGAGTGGACTGATTTAGTTTCCTATAATCAATACACACACGCCAACTGTTTTGCACCCTCATTGGAACTAACTCATCTTTCTCATTTTTAACAACTGTAACACCACTTTTCTTAGGCACAACCTGGATAGGACTTACCCACTGAGAATCTAAAATGGTAAAGATTATACCTGCCTTGAGCAATTTCTCAACTTCTTTTTTAACACCTTCCAGGAGGGTGGGATTGAGTCTCCTTTGTGGTTGTCTCACCGGTTTAGCCCCATCGTCCAAGAGAATCCTATGCATGAAAATGGAGGGGCTAATACTTGATATGTCAGCCAAGGTCCACCCAATCTCCCTGATTTTCTCCCTCAAAATATTCAAAATCTTTTCTTCATGTTCAAAAGGGATATTTTTGGCAATGATAATAGGTAATCTCTCACCACTCAACAAGTATGAGTATTTCCGATTTGGTGTCAATGGCTTGAGTTCTAATGGAGGATGGTGTAGTATGTATGGAGACATTTAAGGAACTGAAATATGTGCACAAAGAGCGTCAGTATCAGAATAGACATCATCAAAATCAGAGAATAATGCATCAAATCCATCAGCATACTCAACAGCCATGTCATAATCAGAGTGGACATGATCAAAATCAGAATATGAATCCACATCAAAATCAAATCCAAGAGAGGATTTTGGATCAGAAACATGTGTGTAAGTGCTCTTAGACATAAAACTCGAACCAATACTCATAATCTCCCTAATCATTGGACAATCAAATTCTATGGAGTTTTTATTTGGTGGTTCAAAATGGGAGATAACAAAAGCATAATGGTCCTCTAAGGTGTACTTCATGGAATCCATAACATTAAATATCACCACATCATCTCCAAACTCCATGGAATGTGTACCCTCATTGACATTTATGATAGTTTTTGCAGTCTTGAGAAAGGGCCTACCTAGGATAATGGGGGCATGAGAAATTACCATTTCATCCACCATGTTAAGCACATAGAAGTATGCTAGAAAGATCATGTCTCTTACTCGGACAAGTATATCCTCAAGGACTCCTACTGGATATGTCGTAGCTCTATTTGCCAACTACACCACTACTCTTGTCAGATTCAACTCACCAACCTTCAAGGAAGAGAATACAGAGTGAGGCATCACATTTATGGAAGCACCTAAATCACAAAGTGCATCAGAAAAGTGCAACTCTCCTATGGTTCATGGGATGGTGAATGTCCTTGGATCCTTACACTTTGTTGGCATTGCTAGAGTTGGTGAAATGAGTGCTGAGACATTCCTTCCAAGGTTGATCCTCTCATTTCCCTTGAGCCCTCTTCGATTGGTGCAGAGTTCTTTTAAGAATTTGGCATACCTTGGGATTTTCTTAATGGCTTCAAGTAGAGGAATGTTGTTCTCCACATTCTTGAATGTGTCCAAAACCTCCTTTTTCATTTCTTCTTAAGCCATCTTCTTGGCTTGAACAACCCTATTTGGAAAAAGGAAGGTTTTTAGGAAGAACATCATCAATCTTTTTCTTACCTTTATCTTTATCCTTGGATTGCTCATCAGTTGGTATGGAATGCGGCTTCTCTGGAGTATAGGTGAATCCCGGTGGAATGGTAGGTCTAGATGTATCATTCATTTGCTTCCCACTTCTCAATGTGATGGCAGTAACATTCCCTTTTTTATTTGGAGTGGGTTGGGAAGGTATATTTCCATAATTCTTACTCACAAGTTCATGGAGGGATGTGGAAATCTGGCTCATTTGAGTCTTCAACTCCCTAAGCTCCGAACCTTGGCTCTTTAGCTCATTCTGTTGATTAAGAAAAATTTGCTTCAAAAGGTCATCAGTGTTAGAATATACCTTGGGTGGGGGATTCCCTTGTTGTTTTCTTGTTGATGTTTGAGCTTCAAATCTTCTTTGGGGTTGTTGGAAACCCTGCTGGTAAGGCGAAGGCTACTGGAAGTTTTGTTAAAAGGGTGGCCTTTGTTGTTGTCTAGATCCATACCTTATGTTTGATTGATCCTTCCACCCTTGGTTGTCTGTTGGAGAAAATTAATTGAACTTCTTTTGGGGATATGGTTGTTGTTGCAGCTGAAATGGTCTCCCTGGGAATACTGCTGCGCAATCCTCTGTATCTTGTAGTTGTGGGCAACAGTCACTTGGGTGGCTTGTCTCAGTGCCAATTCCACAAGGCCTTGAAGGAGGGGGTAGAGATGTCTTTTGTGCCAAAGCAATTTGCCTCACCATAATTGTCAATTCTTCTAACTTGGTATCAATCAAATGACTCTCAAGAAAAGAAGGAATTACCTGATGTACTCCCCTGATATGTGGTGTACCTCGATCACCAAATTGTTGGGAGTTTTGGGTCATCTTGTCAATCAATGCACATGCGGTTGCTGGTGTCTTCTCCACCAATGCTCCTCCAGCTGCAGCATCAACCATGCTTTTATCCATGGGTGTGAGTCCTTCATAGAAGTATTGGATGAGGAGTTGCTCACTGATTTGGTGATGCGGACAGCTTGCACACAACTTCTTGAATCTCTCCCAATACTCATACATTGACTCCCCTTATGTTTGATTGATCCCTGAGATCTCCTTACGAATGGATGTTGTCCTTGATTCTGGAAAAAATCTTTGGAAGAAAAGACGTTTCAAATCGTTCCAACAAGTTACATCTTCGGGTTGTAAATAATACATCCAATCTTTCGCAGCTCCATCAAGTGAGAATGGGAATGCTCTTAATTTAATTTGATCTTCAGAAACATTTAATGGTTTCAAGGTTGAGAAAACCACATTAAATTATTTCAAATGTTTATTGGGATCCTCACCATATAATCCATGAAACTTTGGAAGATGGTGAATTAATCCAGATTTTAACTCAAAGTCTGATTCGAGATTCGGGTATGCAATACAATTTGGTTGATATTTAATATCAGGTGCATCCAATTCTCTAATGGTTCTATTAAGTTCATTTCCATTATTTCTATCCATTGGTTCTTCTTTTATGTTTGAATTTGAATAACTTCCAATTCCAATGTTTCCAGAAGAGAGGAATTCACTAACTGGTTGAATATTGAAACTTCTCGTAGACTGAGAGTGTCTGATTCGTGCCTTAAGGTTGCGTTCAATCTCAGGGTCAAGGTCTAAGAGATATTCGGGATTAGTTCGTGTTATAAATCAAATAAAAATTAAAAGAAAGTGAGTGGACCATAGTAAAATAAAAATGTGAAGTTGAGTTGATGGTCCAAAAAGAAAAGAAGAGGATGAAAAAAAGGAAAACTTGAGAAAGGGGAAAGATGAAAGAGAGAGGTGAAGAAAATAATAAAATGAAAAATAAAAGAAATAACTCTAAATGGTTGAATAAATTACTTGTCTCCCTGGAAACAGCTCCAATTTTAATGAGCGATGTCGTGGGCACCCTCAAATGATTAATGTGATTTCGGGGTACTTAGGTGCAGCAGAGTGGCTGACCAAGGTCGTCTCTCAAACGAAGGAAGTGAATTTAACAACTTATTAAAGGTATTCTAAAAATAAAATAAAAGAGAATAAAATAAAAACACTACTTTAAATTATTGGGGTTTTCTTATAGTTTATGAATCTAGAAGAAGTTTTCTGGAAGAATATTGTATATTTTTTTTGTTTTTAGTTTTGAAATGAATTTCGATTAAAATGACACAACAAGAAGATGTTTTTTTAGAAATCTATTTTTAAAGGCATAATCGATCTAACTCTAACTCTTCATTCACTTATTAATAATTATCATTTAAATCAATATGCACTTAATTATGATCCAGTAATTTGTTATCCCTTGAACCCTACGAGAGTTAACTTAACCACAAAGATGAAATTACCTAAACCCTAGGCTGGCTTCGGAACACGCAATCGCAGCACCCTGCTTTGATTGATGTTCTAAGGATAGATTATGGTCAGTGGTTAATTAGAGAACATATCCATTCTGGAAATGATGATGAATTGTGTTGAGGGATTATATTTGAACTCTACAAATTTATCCTGTGTGGTCTTGTATTACCGATTAAGATCGCGCTCTCACAATTTACACAAAATCTCAACCTCGCGTGTTTTGTATTAATTGTTCAATTGCTTGCTTAGTTTCTTGTAATTTAAAAACACAATTCATGGATCATATTATGTTAATTAAATTGGATCATTGATTCAAAATAAATTAATGAATAGGGTATAAGAAATATCGATTACTAAAAGACTACTCTTCCATGGGTGGCGTAATCATCGTAGAAGCATTTTGCATGTGCAAATGTTTATAATGGGTATAACCCAATAAAGCTTCTACTCAAGAATTCCAGACCAAAGAGGAAGATTAAGAGAAGAATAAATTTAAACAAAATAGAAGAAAAGATAAGAAATAAAATAAGAACAAAGAAGTTTATTACACAAACAAAATCATTACAACATTAAGGAGAGGAAGAAGGCTTCGTCGAAGGGATCTTTGCTTCAAGAGCTACCCTTATTGAAATGGTTGGAAAATTGGAGTGGATCCACATCTCCTATTCCCTCAACTTCCCAATGCACGTCCCAATCCCTACAAATGAAAAAAACTCTAGTTTATAGAGGGTAGGGGAGGAGAGGTTACAAGTGGTTTTAAGTGTGAATGTGGAAATTCGGCCAAATATTTTAATGAAAATTGCACCGCCCATTTGACCACCAACACGCGTTAATTTTCTGGCCTTACAGAAGGATAATATGTGAGGATATGGGTCCTCTATATCCTATAAAAATGTGGGCTTAATCCAGGCTCAGATGAAGGAGTAATGGCTGAAATACAGAAGCTTCTCCATTCTGGCGAGTCCAGCCCAACTTTTACTTCATGTCCCATTTTCAAAAACCAACTTCTCTCTTTAGCTTTAGTGTCCTGAATAACAGTTGTATCTAATGATGTTATTAACACTTTTACAAAATAACAAATTCAGATAATAAAAATAAAAATATTTATCTTTGAAATACTACAGTGCACTATAAAGGGTAAAACTGTAATGTTCTCCAAATTTTCAAATAAATGATCAAATCCCAAATATTTTATAAATAAACATATTTAACACAATGTGAGGAAATTATATCATTTATTATCAATAAAATATTCAAAAAAATAGTGTTTTATCATTTACCCTTACATGTGGACTAAAGGAACTTTCACAAAACTTAGCTTACCCTTACATAACATTATGAAAACAATTATCATTATATAGCACTTGAAAATCCTAAAGTTACCTTTACATCGTGGATACCTTACACTTATGTAGCCTTTGATAAATTTATGTGGTTCTTGAAAACTAAGGTATCCTTTATATTGTACAAGAAAGAAATGAGTTATCATTACACAAAGCATTGCCAGCAAATACACAGTTCTTGAAATCTATGGGTTACCATTATATAGATTTTAAAATACATGGGTTACCCTTATGTATCTTTTAAAATCCTTGCTATTTATACATAGTGAATATTTTACCCTTACGAATTCCCAAGGATATACATTAGGGGAAGAAAAAACTTCCAAAGTAAAATCAAACTTCAAAATTCTATATTTTCACCTCCTTATCAAGAAAATTTATTCTTGAAATGAGAGTCACCAAAATTTATAGAAACATTTAATTTCATGGGAAAAACTTTTAAAAAAATAAAATTCATTATTTAAATTTTATTTTTTTCATGTAAATTTTCTAAGCATCAACCCCTATCCTTAAATCGGTGCTTGGGTAAATTTTTCATCCCAAAACTAGAATAGCGTATTCAAATTACCCTCCCTAATATATGGGATCAATCTAAATAGGGGGCCCTTAGATGACTATAACATCCTGTCTCACTCAGGAAATAACTAAAAATTCATTATGCCTTCATATGAAATAGACCCATGTGGGGGCTCTATATAAGATCTATATATGTATTAATTCCAATTATTATAGGATATGTAGTAATGTTTAGAATTAATTATCTTGAAACTAGCCAAGGGTTTTACTTGAAAACCAACCATTTCAAATTATCACAATATCTTAGTGGTTTTTTCCCATGTATTCTCTTATGGTGTGAAAATGATCCCAATATTTTCCTTTCTCCCTTGTTATGCATTCTAAACCAACATGGATGATTTCCTAGAAATATATTGTTTTTAAAACTGAGTATAACTCAAGTGATCATTGACGTACTATTGAATCAATATATTTTCCATATCTAAGATACACCATAAGCTGATAGTTACTTCTCCGCAACATAATGTTAAATTGTGTGGCTAACATCCTTGTCACATGATGTCAAACTATAAAAAAATAAAAGTCCTTGTTGAAATTTTTTGAACTATCTATCCTAATCTCTAGTGGTAACACTTTAAACTAAATATCACTAATATCCTATTCACATGACATAAAACTATTTTAAAACATATCCACTATAAGATAAAAATCACATGGTGTGCATTGAGAACAATCATTTACTAGAATCCTAATATAATTTGGGTAATCTTATAACTCCATATAATTTTTTACATTGAGAATTAATCATGTGATTTTAGGGTGTTTGAGATTATTATTCCAATTTTCATGATAAATTTGGGCCATGATCATAGCCATGGAACATTTGGTCCATCTAGCATGACTTTAAACAGCTTATAGTGGCCTCCCTCATATGGTAAGCTCTTCTTTCTATATAACCTATATCTATTCAAGGAATTACCCAAGAACTTGGTGTGGTTTGATTATTATTATAATAAGGTAATTAGTGATTCATAGATCACTCGTATTAGGAATATACATAAGAAAACAATTCCCCCTCTTCTACATATGAGTGGGGTCTGCACAAATCATTCTGATGTGGGTTCTCTCGTTTACAGGCACATTATTGAATTAAAATTACATTCCCCTACATATGAGTCAGATTTTTGTGGGGAACATTTTTTTCAAGAACTATGTGTGGATTTATTGATATTCTAGTGAGATATATAGTGATGATAAGATCTATGGTTTTTAGTCCAGTCGTAAACAAAAGAAAATTCTACTTTCCTTGTATATAAGCCACATCCACACAAAGAAATCCTTATGAGATCCATATAGAGGTTAGTCACTATAATTCAATAAGATCACAATCACCTAATCTTAGAAAACTAATTTTTTTACGCCTCTATCATTCTTTCATGACAACTTCTTTCCATAAACCATGCTTCATTTCTTAAGGAAGTCGTATTGTCACTAACCTTCCTTGGATATTAGAAATAAGAGATTATGATTTTAAAGGATACCTCTAATTTAACTATTCAAAATACTCCCCAAATATGGCTCTGTATATATGACCCTAACATATCCAATCAACCAAAGGAATCTTCATCCTAAGGAGAAAATCATTTTATCTCCATATTCCCTGATAGTATCATAAAAAACCATTATCCCAATTTGACTAGCTGTAATATTTTTCGTACATATCCCAATCCATCATCCGTAATCCAAGAACCTTGTTAAGTAAATTATATTTTCTTCATTTACATCATCCTAAAGATATTATGGTATCCTTGGTTTCTGATACCCCTCCATTCAAATAGTGAGTTTCAACTCCTTCTAGACTTTGACTAAACATCAAAACCCTAAAATATGGACCTTTTGGGAAATTTTCTTCAATCTTAAACATCATCCATTGTGGATATAAATCACATAACCTTAAACTAATAATAAAATATACATTAAATTTGTCTATTTAAAACCCCAAAATGGATATATTGAATAAAATTCAGGTCTTCAATCACTAATTCTCCCACATTTCAGGCCTAAGAAAAAGTTAGAGTGGGAATCCAAAAAGGTGAAAATGCTTGTAAGGCCACTAAATGATCCCAAAAATATCCAAGTTGTACTTTTTTTATCCAACAATCTAGAAAAAAAGTTAGAGTGGTTATCTTTTTAATTATTTCACTTTAACAATGTTTTCAATATACTATAAATAACTTTTATGGTGACTGAACCCATATTGAGCATCATATCTCTATAAAAAACTTTATTTCCATTGTGTTTAGGTCTTCATAACCTTCCTTGTATTTTAGTGGCATGTATACCAAAATCTAAGGGATACTTTTTTTGAGTATGTATATATTCTTGGATACAACCCTGCATATCCACCATCACTTTAACTTGTCAACCAAGAGCATGTCATCCTTAATAGAGGGAGCTCTAATGATCATATTCCTTGAAAACATCACAGTATATTTTATTATCCCAATGTGAATGGTTATTATCCTTTTTGTACATTTCCAATATCACCATATTTGGATCACACACCTTGTAATATAATTTACACAACCTATAACTCAACCATTCAATTAAATTTGGTATCCTTTATGTTACATCTCTATGTATTATACTCATCTTCAAGGAAAAAATATAACATGTCATTATTGAAAAATTTGTTCTTCTCTACAAGACCTACGGCCACAAAATCCTTTTGTCCAAATTAAATGGACTTAAACTATTAGTAAAATATGAATAATAATTTTTAGACTGAAACCTAGAGAAGGTAAACATGAGAAAAATATGAGTTCTTGGCTGCTAGGATTCCCCTACATGAATCTTGGGAAACTATTAGGGAAATAAAATAAAACAAAAGACCAAAAAACGAATTGGTTCCCCAATATACCATAGAAAAAGTTGATTTAAAGTCCTATTTTTCATTTTTTATCCAAATAAATTCAAGTTATCTCTGTTTCTAACATTCAAAATTCTATATGTTATCATGAAATTATGGTTACATTAAGATAGAAATCAAAGGGGATGAAAGTAGTGGCATGGAAAAAATAATTCATTACAATAAATGGAAGAGGAATATCTATAAAATAGTCTCTCTATAAAAAGAAAAACATTCTAAAAATGATATAAATATAATTCTATAATCAATGAATTGTTTTTAGGCATTATCAACATCATGTTTAATACTTGGTTTCTTCGTAGCTTTAGCCTCTTCAGCAAGGTGAAGATTCATAACTACGAAAGCAACAATATTCTTTCCTATATTACGTTTTCCTCCTAAAATTGGTGGCAATAAACCGTATTCTACTTGGTAATATCTAACTATAGTTAAATAAAAACAACATGGATATATTCCTCATCAATAATATATTTATGTTCCACTGCCTTTTTTCATATTGAGACTCCCAGTGGGATTTCACAGTCTCAATATTTCACAATTTCCCTAATAGTATATCCTAGATGAGTGGTTATTTCTATGTTTTTTATTTATATCACTATTTAGTGATTTAATTTGTAGAGGAATAGATTTCATGGTAATAAAATACTTCATAGTCTATTATTGTAAACATGTTGCACAACTTGTTGATTTTTTAGGGAAAGTGTTAAAAAGGGGTCTCTAAGACTAATATTTACTTGTCTTGCTAGAAATGATGATAGGAAACATGGAATTCACTATGTTCCATAATATCTAACTCAGATCCCATCAAAGGAGTAGTTATATTCTCAAAAACAATCATTCATAATGAATCATTTCCCAATCCTATCGATGTCTCACCAACCACTCTTGATTAAAATGGTGGGGGAACTACTTCTCAAATTTTTATAATTTTAATAGTAATCACTAAAATAAGAATCCAATGTTTTTTAATGGAATTTTGAGTTTATAAGAAATTCAAAATATGAATACTTACTCTCATCCATTAAAACATGGGCTTCCTCAATAATAGGCCAAGCTAGTAGATCACCTTGGTGTAAATCTTCTATTGTTCCCTAGGGCTCTACTCTCATTATCAAGGGTGATATGTATTCCTCCATCAACAAAGGAACAACATTATATTCTAGAGAAATTATCTTGATATGCATCTTTGATTTAGGCAAATTCGTCCCACCGCTATCTTGATTTTTATAGAATGTTTGATAGAAGTTAGAGAATTTTCACTTGATGTAAAATTTAAAAAATGAATTTCTACAATTTAAGGGATATTATCCGTCTTTTATAGATTTTAAAAGTTTATCAAGGGTGGAAACCATGTAATCGGAAGTTTCATCTTATCTCATAAGATGTTCCACCAACCCTTGATGAAAGGGAATGACAACCATGGAATTCGGGTTAGAGGCCAATCCTCCTCTTTCCATTTTCGCATCTTCAGCCTCTGTCATTTCTAGGGACCCAATTTCTAGAATTAAAAAATGTTGATTTATATTAATGGAGACATTATTTCTTCTATATTCACTGAATTATCACTCATCAATAAATGTTCGTACTGGGTGGTGGTCGGAAAAGTTGGGATATACCTTTTTAAAGACTCATCCTCTGTCACTTTGAAAGAAGTCTTCTCCGAGAGAGGAATAGATGGGTCAGCTAGATCTTCAATTGGACCAAACGGAATTTTTGCTATTCCCACCCATTCTAAAGGGGTTGGAGTCACTATTTTTTGGAATGAAAATTTCCATCATACATATTTTACTCCGGCTAATATCTTCAAAAATTACTCTTTCAAAAAAAATCATTCAGACGATCCCAAAAATGATTGAGGAAATATAAAACTCACACATAACTCCTGAATGGAAATGTATTTTCAGCTTGATCACCTACATCCAATAGGTATCTTCCCACATGGACAATGTTATATAAGTAATAGATGGTGGTGATGGAGATGGAAATACCCTTAAAGGATCGACCATCATCTTCTACATGTGACCCACTGCACCAAGGGAGTAAAGACTTGTAAATTTCAAGGAAATTTTTTTTTCTTATTTTCTTTGCGATTTTACGAGTGCGCAGTTTCTGATGGTACCTGATTCTGTGGCCCGGTGTGCCTAGAATAATTTTTCTAAGTTTATCTCAGGTACGTTCAGTGAATGAACGAGCGGGTTTTCATAACTTTTGAACCGGTGCTCGGAATCAAAATTTGAGGGCTCTGAAGAGACCGCAGCACCGATAATTGCTTGGGAACACCTATTCCATTGGTGCGTTCTCTCGGGAGGAGTTGTTAAAAATGTGAAGAATAAAAATATAGTTGTTATATAATTATATTTTTATTACACTACAGATGGTTTAAATGTTATGGGAAAGGAAGATGTGACGTAGTTGGGGTGGGGCCTACACGAGCCCCCACCTCCTTAAAACTTCTAACACCCCCCCCCCCTCTAGCTTAAATGTGTAACTGATCCTCTCCCCCATCTTAATTACAAGTCAACTCTCTTATTAAATTATTTGATTAAGTAATTCAATGTATTTAATTAAGAGTTGAATTTGAATTCATGGCTTGGGATTTATAAAATAAGGGATAACCTTATTTTATTTTGGGGATTGTTGTGTTAGAAGGATTGGGGATAAAATACACGAGCCTTGGGGATCTTCATCTTCCACGTTGAAGAACGCGAAGAACGTCAAGACCTCGACGAAGAACGTCGTCACCGCAAGGAGTGATCGTCGGCCCCTTCTTCTCCTCTCCACATCCGGTGTGAGATGTCGCTCCTCCTCGGACGTTCTCCGTCAATCACGGACAAAGATTTACCTCGCGACGCCATTTTCCACAAAAATATTCTTTCGACAACTACTTCAGGGTAGGGGTTTTAAGTTCAAATTTAATGGATTAAATTTGTGTTTTTCTTTGTCATAGTTTTTTTATATTGGCCACCTATTATAAATTTAACGGGAGGAGGTCGGACCGCACGAACACGGCCGGTATTCCTCCCTCTTTTTTGATGTTCACCATTGTGGTTTGGGACGAAGATGGCGTGGTGAAACGACACCGCGCGGGAATGAGGAATACCATCGCGGCGAAGGAGCGTGGCGCCGTCGCACCGCGCCGTTGATGCTGAAAGAGGCCGCGACCGGAGTAGGGCCATGGCGGAGGGGCACTGCGTCGTCGCGTCGTGGCGGAGCAGGGGAGGGCGGCCAGAACTGTCGGTCGTCGGTGCATGGAGGGTCGGTCTGTGGGGTCCCGCACGGCACAACTGGTCGGTCGTTACGGCTGGCCAAATCCGGAAAAACCGGGGGTTTGAACCCTCGGTCAGCGCAGCAAGGCGGACCCCCTGGGGTCCGCCGTTCGGTTTGAAGGGGGTGGTGGCTCCCCGACTTTCTGCGATCACGCTGCGCTCGGCGCCCGTGCTGGGCTGGACTGGCTGCGCCGGGCCGGACCGTCCGCGCATGGTCGGGCCGCCCGCGTTGGGCCGGGTCCCCGCGCCGGGCCGGGCCGCGCCAGCTGGGCGGGGCCGCGCCAGCCGGGCTGCTTCGCGCCCTAGTGGTCCGTACCCAGACCCGGGTCGGGTTGCCCTGTTTGGGCCTACCCAGGGGGTCTCAAGTCAAGTCGGTCTGGGCCCGAAACCCCCTAAAATCGGATAGCCACGTTCAAAGGCCCATAATTAGGGCTACGGATCTCTGATTGATGCACTGTCAGTTGCGATGCGATCCTTGGATCACAACGGTAATTTAGGTATACCACACTCAAGGTTTCAGTGAAATTTGTGTTTGGTCGGGTTCGTTCGAACACGAAACCAACCGGGCCTTCAGAGTGGAAACGCTTATAACTTGAGCTTTGGACGCCCGATTGACGTGTCTTCGACTTTGTTGGTTTCCTCTTAGTGATACGGACATTTTGGATTACTCTTCTTGAGGATTGGACGCAGTTGGAGTACGGTTGGGATGGTTTTAACTAAAAACCCAACCGGACCCCTGGAACGAAAAATCTAATAACTCTCAGAGCGGGCGTCCGATTATCGTGTCGTCTATCACGTTGAGTTCCTTTTGTAGAAAAGGAACTTTGGGGTACATCAACTTCGGACTACGTGTCAGTTGATGTATCGTCCCCCTTGGCTCGTGGAGTGGACCCTCCCGGAATAGAGCATTCTATGTGTGGGAACCCTAGAGCTAGATGTGACTGCGACAACGACGACGACTGTACTGGGATCCTCCGTGAGTTCGACAGTGACGACGACCATACTGGAATCCTCCGTGGGTTCGACGGTGATGACTACTGTTCTTGTATCCTATGTGGGTCTGGCAGTCCGTGACTACTGTTCTTTTATCCTATGGTGGTTCGGCAGTATTTGACTCTGTACTTGTATCCTCAGTGGGTCGGGCAGAGTAGCTGACCTTGTATCTTTTGTGGGTCCGACAGCTTAGCTGGTGTTGTATCCTTCATGGGTCCGACAGCTTAGATGAATCAGTGGCTACATCTGATCATGTCTATCATCTTATGAAGAAGTATACATGTGTCAGCTGAGTCTTGACTTTCAATTATTATCTTCGATATGATTGACTTTCTTTCCTATGTGGATTGGGTTGTTTTATCCTGTGTGGATTGGATTGTGCTATCCTGTGTAAACTAGAACGAACCTGGGCTCGGATGTTCGAGCTGAACTGGGATTTATGACTTAGGTATATGTATGGGCATATACCTAAGTATAGTTGGTTGTTACTTCGTGATTGTATCTTTCCTTTATGGATTATCCTTTGTGGATTCTGGGAGACCTTCGGGGGTCTCGGGGTCCCTACTGAGTAGCGTATACTCACCCCTACATGGGCTATGCCCGTACTACATTGTGTTGGATGCAGACGACGGACAGTTCTGATCGTGGTTGAGGCTTGTGGAGAAATTCGGTACCTAAAGGTGGACCACTGGGCGGGATGTACACGGAGCGGACGGCTGGACCCGAGGAGCTAAGGAGGTTATGTGTACCCACCCTTTAGGTGGGATTTCCAGTGGACAGCTCGGCATTGCTACTTTACATTTCAGTTGTTGTACTTTCTTTTCAGTTGTACTTTACTTTAGTTGGGTTTGTATTCTGGCCCATTTACTTTCCAGCACTTACAGTTGTACTCAGTTTACTTAGTGTTTACTTCAGCTTGCTTACTCTGTGGTGTGTGTTTACTTTCTAAAGGCAATGCCTTCCCTTTTTTTGGGATTTACGCCTTTGGTGCTAGTCTCCAGCACCTGGCCTATGGAAGGTGGGATTGGGGTAGTCACAGCATGGGACCCAAGGATGGGTCTTGACAAATTAGTATCAGGGGAGTTCGGTTCTACCGAAGAACTCAGGACTCTGATCTTTCTCCTTTGTGAATAAATAGTGTTAAGGGTATTGAGTGTGGTTATCAGTCCAAGGAGTCCAATGTTGGTGCGGCAGACAACATATCCATACACTAGGACCCTGAATTATGATTTCCGACTCAGTGCACAAAAACACTGATTGAATGTGTGTTTCATTGTTTTCTTTGGGATTACTTTGTGTCAGCTCACCAGGTATACTGTATTGATTGTGGCGCACCTGTTTCTTTTCAGGATGGCCCCATGACGGTAACCAACTAAAGTTTAGAGATTTGTATGAGATGAAAACCCACCGAGCAATGAGGCCTCGGTAGAGGGCCCTTTTATAGTGGAGGCACCGGCGGTACTTCTACCGGTCAAGCCATCGATGCCACCAGCCCCAGCCGCTGAGAGTACACGTCACCTTAGTGCACTGCACGAGTTTTAGAATCTGAGACCGCCCAGGTTCCGTGGGGAGATGGACCCTCAGGAAACCAAGGATTGGCTAGAGGTTGTAGTTCGAGTTTTTAGGTTAGTGGGGACACCAGCTGACCTCATGGTGATTCCGGCAGCGAGCCTCCTGCATGCGGCAGCAGGCAGATGGTGGAGACTGATGCTCCAGGTGCATGACGAGGCATCTCTTCTTTGGACGGACTTTGAGAGCCTCTGCCGCTCAGAGTTTGTCCCAGCCACCCTCCATGCGGTGCGCATTCAGGAGCTACTACAACTGTGGTAGGGCAGCATGACGGTAGCCCAGTACTCGGCGAGATTTACCGATCTCTCACGCTATCCGACGGATATGGTACGAGACCCATTCTTCCAGGCTCGGACCTTCGAGTAGGGACTAAGGCATGAGATCAGGGCATCGATGATCTCCCTCCGCATTCTGACGCAGGCAGGAGTACTGGAGCGGGCCCTTATCATAGAGAGCTTTCTTGTTGAGCCTACACCAGCAGCAAGACCTACCGCAGGGCGGCACGTAGCTGAGTATTCTATAGCTAGTAGTCAAAGGATGTCACAGGGGTCTAGGCGGAAAAGACCATCAGGCGGATGACCTAAATACATTGGCTCAGAGGAGCGGGGCACATGGCACAGAGCCAGTCTTACAAGGAGCATACAGTGCTACGCATGCGGTGGGCAGGGCCACATGGCTCGTGACTGCCCGAACCGCCATGTAGAGGAGCAGGAGACGGTTGAGGGACCACCTAGGCAGAGGCAGAGGGTCGACAGTGGCGGTTCGTAGGGAGCAGGAGGACGAGGTAGAGGAGCTGGACGAGCAGCAGGTGGTGGGAGACGCTTTGAGGCTTTTCCACCACCACCACCAGGAGGTCCACCCTGACCACAGGGAGCTAGCGGGCAGAGGCAGGCTCAGCTTCAGGCAGCGGAGGCCTACGACCATGGCGCACCAGAGATGATTCGAGGTACTATCTATGTCTACTCCAACCCTGATAAAGTTCTTATAGACACAGGAGTGAGTCATTCTTTCATTACTGTTGCCCTTGGTCGGAGCTCGGAGATTCCGACGGAGCCGTTGGCTTGATTCTTATGGCTAGAGACTCCAACGGGAGCAGACTCGATGATAACACACTGGTGTCGGTACTGTGAACTTAATCTAGGAGGTGAGATCTTCGGTTGGAATCTTCTTGTAGCGGCGTCGAGGCCTTATGACATCATCTTGGGAATGGATTGGTTATCTACAGTCCATGCTCATATTGACTGTATTAGGCACAAGGTGCAGTGTGTTAACACCGATGGGAGCAGGTTCACCTTCACTGGAAAGAAGGTAGCCTTTGTAGCGCAGGATGGAGTCACATAGAGGAGAGGACAGCCGATCACTCATGAGTTGGCTAGCCTCATCCTAGGAGCAGTTGACGTGCGGAGTCCGTGTTTTCCTATAGTGGTGGATCAGTATGCAGACGTTTTTCCTAACGACGTTCCAGGACTACCTCCTCGCAGAGAGGTAGACTTTTATATTGAATTGTACCCTGGGACAACCTCGATATCCACTCCAGCATATTGGATGGATCCTACCGAGCTTCGAGATCTACGGGTACACCTGGAGGATTTGTAGAGAAAGGAATTCATCTGACCCAGTGTTTCACCCTGGGCTTCCCCGATTTTGTTCACCAAGAAGGCAGACGGGAGCTTGCGACTGTGTGCTGATTATCGTCGCCAGAACCAGGTGACCGTGAGGAACAAGTATCCGCTACCGAGGATTTAAGACCTCTTCGATCAGCTCAAGGGGTCACGGTGGTTCTCAAAGATTGACCTCAGGTCAGGATATCATCAGTTTAGAGTCCAAGACGAGGATGTGGAGAATATGGCCTTCATATGTCGGTATGGCCATTATGAGTTCTTGGTTATGCCTTTCGACTTAACCAACGCTTCATCAGTTTTCATGAGTCTCTTAAACAGGATCTTCCAGCCATACCTCTATCGATTTGTCAAAGTCTTCATCGACGACATATTGATATACTCGACTTCTGAGGAGTAGCACGCCTGCCACTTACGGGTTATACTGGACACACTCTGAGAGCACCAGCTTTATGGTAATCTCTCAAAGTTTCAGTTCTGGATACGTGAGGTCCACTTCTTGGGACACATCATCTCTGAGGTGGGAGTTGTGGTGGATCATGCGAAGATCGAGGCAGTGCTAGTTTGGGAGCCACCCAGGGGCATGACAGAGGTGCGGAGTTTCCTTGGACTGGATGGATACTACCGTAGGTTTGTGCCAGGCTCCTATAGAGTTGTGGCACCACTTTCATCTTTGAATAATAAGGGTAAACCCTTTGTGTGGTCAGATAGATGTCAGCAGATCTTCCAAGAGCTAAGACAGAGATTGACCAGTGCACCTATCTTGAGGCTACCGGAGGAGGGAGTAGGGTACGTAGTCTACTGCGATGCATCAGGGACCGTACTTGGGTGTGTACTGATGCAAGAGCAGGAAGTGATTGCCTATGGATCACGACAGTTGAGGCAGCATGAGCAGAACTACGCTACCCATGACCTGGAGTTAGCAGTAGTGGTCTTTGCTCTGAATATGTGGCGGCACTATCTGATGGGCGAGCGGTTTATAGTTTATTCTGACCACCACAGTCTCAGGTACATCTTTTCGCAGAAGGACCTGAACCTGAGACAGCGTCGATGGCTTTAGTTCTTCCAGGACTATGACTTTGAGATATTCTATACTCCTGGAAAGGGGAACGTAATAGCCAATTCTTTAAACAGGGGGATGGGCATTCATCTACTTAGGGAGGCGAGAGAGCAGCTAGCCCCTTTGTAGATATCCTTCATGGATATAGATGGAGCAGCCTTTCTACAGTCACTCACAGTCACTCCTCCACTTATTCAGTGGTTCAGAGAGGCACAGCGTGGGGACAATGACTGTTAGACGCGGCGTACACAGATATTCTCAGGACAGGCACTTGATAGATTCTCTGTGGGAGGAGAGCACGTCGTCCTTTTCAGAGGACGTACCATGGTACCAGCTGCATTACAGGATGAGGTGTTGAGAGGGTTTCACACTTCCCCTTTAGCGGTACATCCAGGAGTGGCGAAGATGTACCATGATCTCAGACTACAGCACTGGTGGTCAGGTATAAAGAAGGTTGTGGAAGAGTTCGTTTATCGATGTCTCACCTTCCAGGAGACGAAGGCGGAGCACCAAGTTCCAGCAGGCTTGGTACAGCCCTTGGAGGTCCCGAAGTGGAAGTGGGATGGGATATCTATGGATTTCATGACTGGACATCCACGTACTCCTAGAGGTTAGGACTCCATTTGGGTGACTGTCAACCGACTCACCAAGTCGGCCCACTTCTTACCCATCAGAGAGCAAAGCTCAGTAGAGAGCTTGGGACGCCTCTACGTTCAGGAGATATTACAGCTTCATGGTGTTACATCATCTATCGTCTCCGATCGAGATGCTCGCTTTACTTCCCAGCTTTGGAAGGGGTTGCAGGAGGCATTCGGGACGCAGCTACGTCTGATCACCGCCTTTCACCCTCAGACGGATGGTCAGAAGGAGGGGACCATTCAGACTCTCGAGGACATGCTCCCTGCGTGTGTCCTCGACTTTGGTCACATCTTGGAGGATCACCTACCCTTGGTGGAGTTTTCGTACAACAACAGCTACCACTCCACCATCGGGATGGCACCATACGAGGCATTTTATGGCCGACCTTGCATATCACCGGTGTGTTGGATAGACCCTAGGGAGTCAGCACTTGTGGGACCATAGATGGTCCAAGCCACGATAGAGAAGGTCCAGGACATCCAGGAGCAGATGAGGATAGCTCAGAGCTGACAGAAGTCTTTTGCTGACAGGAGGCGGAGACCACTAGATTTTGAGGATGGCGACCACGTCTTCTTGTGGGTCTCACCTCGACATGGATTACGAATATTTGGCTGGGGAGACAAGTTATCCCTGAGCTTCATCGGACCATTCTAGGTTCTCAGCAGGATAGGCGAGGTGGCTTATCGCCTGGCTCTACCACCTCAGTTCCACCGGGTGCACGATGTCTTCCACGTATCTCAGCTGAGGAGATACGTGCACAACCTGATGCATATCATCGACCATGGGGAAGTAGACCTTGATGATGGGGAGACTTTTGTGTATGTCCCGATGGAGATCGAGGATCGACAGGAGTGGGTCCTATGTGGGCGGTCGATTCCTCTAGTCAGCATCAGGTGGTATCACGGGAACCTCCAGGAGAGCACTTGGGAGCGGGAGGCTCAGATGTGTGCACAGTACCCTCATTTGTTCCCCTAGTTTGTGATGTGTCTTTACGGGGATGTAAATCCCTGAGGTGGGAGTAATGTAAAGACCCATAAATTTCAAGGAAATTTTTTTTCTTATTTTCTTTGGGATTTTACGGGTGCGCAGTTTCTGACGGCACCTGATTCTGAGGCCCAGTGTGCCCGGAATCATTTTCCGAAGTTTTGCTCGGGTACGTTCAGTGAACGAACGAGCGGGTTTTCCTAACTTTTGAACTGGTTCTCGGAATCGAAATATGAGGGTACCGATGAGACTGCAGTGCCGGTAATTGCTTATGAATACCTTTTTTGTTGGTGTGTTTTCTCGGGAGGATTTGTTAAAAATTTGAAGAATAAAAATATAGTTGTTATACAATTATATTTTTATTAAACTACAGATGGTTTAAGTGTTATGGGAAAGGAAGATGTGAGGAAGTTGGGGTGGGGCCCACATGAGCCCCCACCTCCTTAAAATTCCTAACACCCCATTAACCACCCACCTCTAGCTTAAATGTGTAACTGATCCTCTCCCCCCTCTTAATTACAAGTCAACTCTCTTATTAAATTATTTGATTAAGTAATTCAATGTATTTAATTAAGAGTTGAATTTGAATTCATGGCTTGGGATTAATAAAATAACGGAGAACCTTATTTTATTTGGGGGATTGTTGTGTGAGAAGGATTGGGGAGAAAATACACGAGGCTTGGGGATTTTCATCTTCCATGTTGAAGAATGCGAAGAACGTCAAGACCTCGACGAAGAATGTCGTCACCGCAAGGAGTGATAATTGTGCCCTTCTTCTCTTCTCCGCAGCCGGTGTGAGACACCGCTCCTCCTCGGACGTTCTCCATCAAGCACGGACGGAGCTTTACCTCGCAACACCACTTTCCGTGATAATATTCTTTTGACATCTACTTCAGGGTAGGGGTTTTAAGTTCAAATTTAATTGATTAAATTTGTGATTTGCTTTGTCGTAGTTGTTTTATATTGGCCACTTGTTATAAATTTAACGGGAGGAGGTCAGAACGCACGAACACGGCAGATCCCCCCCCCCTTTATTGATGTTCACCGTTGTGGTTTGGGACGAAGGCGGCGTGGTGCAACGGCACCGCGTGGGAACGAGGAATACCACCATGGCGAAGGAGCGCGGCGCCGTCGCACCGCGCCGT
This sequence comes from Viscum album, assembly GCA_963277665.1. NCBI lineage: Eukaryota > Viridiplantae > Streptophyta > Magnoliopsida > Santalales > Viscaceae > Viscum > Viscum album. Next base: position 95,168,093 of record OY728125.1, read on the forward strand.
TGAGGCCGAAAGAGGCCGCCGCCGGAGTGGGGCTGCGGCGGTGCAGGGGAGGGCGGCCGGAACCGCCGGCCGTCGGTGCATTAAGGGCGGGACCACGGGGTCCCGTGGGGCAGAACTGGCCGGCCGTTACGGCGGGCCAGATCCGGAAAAACCGGGGGTTTGAACCCCCGATCAGCGTAGCAAGGCAGACCCCGTGGGGTCCGCCATTCGGTTCGAAGGGGGTATTGGCTCCCCCCACCTCCTTTATACGTTCGCGCGACGCCCATGCCGGGCGAGACCCGCTGCGTCAGGTCCGACCGGCCGTGCGGGGCCGGGCCGCCCGCGCTGGACCGGGTCGCCCCACCAGGCCGGGCCGCGCCCTAGTGGGCCGGACCCAGACTCGGGTCAGGTCGACCCGGTTCGGGCCGACCCAGGGGGTCTCGAGCCGGGTCGGTCCGGGCCCAAAACCCATTAAAATCGCACAGCCTCGTTCAAAGGACCATAACATGGTCTACGGACCTCCGATTGATTCACCGTCAATTTCGATGCGATCCTTGGATCGAGACGGTCGTTTAGGTATAATACAATTATGGTTTCAGATAACTTTGGGGATGTTCAGGTTGGTTCGAACACGAAACCAACTGGGCCTACGGAGCGAAAATGCTTTTAACTTGAGCTCCGGACGTCCGATTGACGTGTCGTCGACATTTTTGGTTTCCTATTAGTGAGAAGGAACTTTTTCCTTACTCCACTCGAGGTTTGAATGTAGTTGGAGTACGGTCGGGTTGGTATTGACTTAAAAACCAACCGGGCCCCTGGAACGAAAAAGTCAATAACTCTCAGACCGGGCGTCTGATTGACGCATCGTCGGTCACGTTGAGTTCCTTTTGTCGAGACGGAACTTTGGGGTACATAAACTCCGGACTATGTGTCACTTGATGTATCGACCCCCTTGGTTCGTGGAGCGGACCCTCCCGTAATTGAGCATGCTGTGTGCGGGAACCCTAGAGCTAGCTGCGACTGCGACGAAGATGACGACTGTACTGGGATCCTCCATGGGTTCGACAGCGACGATGACCATACTGGAATCCTCCGTGGGTTCGACGGTGATGACTACTATTCTTGTATGCTATGTGGTTCCGGTAGTATGTGACTAATATTCTTGTATCCTACGTGGGTCTGGCAGTATTTGACTCTGTACTTGTATCCTGCGTGGGTCCGGCAGAGTAGCTGGTCTTGTATCCTTTGTGGGTCTGACAGCTTATCTAGTCTTGTATCCTATATGGGTCTGACAGCTTAGATTAATCAGTGGCTACATCTGATCATCTCTATCGTCTTATGAAGAATTATACATGTGTGAGCTGTGTCTTGACTTTCAATCATTATCTTAGATATGATTGACTTTCTTTCCTATGTGGATTGGGTTGTGTTATCCTCTATGGATTGGATTGTGCTATCATGTGTGGACTAGAATGAACTTGTACTCAAATTTTGGAGCCGAACTGGGATTGATGACTTAGGTATATTTTTGGGCATATACCTAAGTAGAGTTGGTTGTTACTTCGTGATTGTATCTTTACTTTATGGATTATCCTTTGTGGATTCTGGGAGACCTTCGGGGGTCTCGGGGTACCAACTGAGTAGAGTATACTCACCCCTCCATGGGATATTCCCTCACTACATTATGTTGGATACAGACGACGTACAGTGCTGATCGTGGTTGAGGCTTGTGGACCAAGTCAGTACCTGGAGGTGGACCATTGGGCGGGACGTACATGAAGCGGACGGATGGACCCGAGGAGCTGAAGAGGCTATCTGTACCCACCCTTCAGGTGAGATTTCTAGTGGATGGCTCGATGATGCTACTTTACTTTTCAGTTGACGTACTTTCTTTTCAGTTGTACTTTACTTCAGTTGGGACTGTATTCTGGCCCATTTACTTTCCAACACTTACAGTTGTACTCAGTTTACTTAGTGTTTACTTCAGCTTGCTTACTCTGTGGTGTTTTTTTACTTTATAAAGGAAATGCCTTCCCTTTTTTCAGGATTTACGACTTTGGTGCTAGTCGTCATCCCCTGTCCTATGGAAGGAAGTCTTGGGGTAGTCACGACACGGGACTTGAGGACGGGTCGTGAAAAATTGGTATCAGAGGAGTTCGGTTCTACCGCAGAACTCAGGACTCTGATCTTTCTCCTTTGTGAAGCAATAGTATTAAGGGTATTGAGTGTGGTTATCAGTCCAGGGAGTCCAGTGTTGGTGTGGCGGCCAACGTATCTATACACCAGGACCCTAACATCTGATTTCTGACTAAGTGCACGAAAACACTAATTACATGTGTGTTTCAAAGTTTTCTTTATGATTACTTTGTGTCTGCTCACCAGGTATACTTTATTGACTGTGGCGCACCTATTTATTTTTAGGATGGCCCCTCGCCGGCAGCCAGCTAGGGTTCAGAGCTTTGTATGAGACGACAGCCCACCGAGCGACGAGGCCTCGGTGCAGGGCCCTTTTACAGTGGAGGCACCGATGGTACCTCTACCCGCTGAGCCACCGATTCCATCAGCCCCAGCCACTGATAGTACACGTCGCCTTAGTTCACTGCACGAGTTTCAGCGTCAGATACCGCCCCAGTTCTCTGGGGAGACGAACCCTCAGGTAACAGAGGATTGGATAGAGGCTGTAGTTTTAGTTTTTAGGTTAGTGGGGATACCAGCTGACCTCATGGTGATCCTTGCAGTGAGCCTCCTGCACGTGGCCGCAGGAAGATGGTGGAGCCTGATGCTCCAGGTGCACGACGAGGCATCTCTCCTTTGGATGGACTTTGAGAGCCTATTCCTCTAAGAGTTCTTTCCATCCACCCTCTGTGCAGTGCACATTTAGGAGCTACTAAAGCTACAACAGGGCAGCATGACGGTAGCCCAATACTCGGCAAGATTTACCTATCTCGGGCGCTATTCGATGGATATGGTACATGAACCATTCTTCCGAGCCCAGACCTTCGAGTAGGGACTGAGGCATGAGATCAGGGCATAGATGATCTACCTCAGCATTCTGATGAAGGCAGAAGTACTGGAGCGAGTCCTTCTCATAGAGATATTTCTTGCCGAGCCTACACCAGTAGCGAGACCTACCTCAGGGCGGCACTTAGCTGAGTCTTCTGTAGCTGGCAGTCGACGGATGTCACAGGGGTCCAGGCAGACCAGACCATCAGGCGGATTACCTCATGACATTGGCTCAGTGGTGTGGGTCACATGGCGCAGAGCCAGTCTTTCGAGGAGCAGAGAATGCTACACATGTGGCAGGCAGGGCCACATGGCTCGTGACTGCCCGACCTGCCGTGCAGAGGAGCAGCAGACAGTTGAGGGACCACCTAGGCAGAGGCAGAGGGTCGACTATGGTGGTCCGCAGGGAGCAAGCAGACGAGGCAGAGGAGTTGGCCAGGCAGCAGGTGGTGGGCGATGCTTTGAGGCTTTACCACCACCACCACCAGGAGGTCCAGCCCGACCACAGGGAGCTGGCGGGTAGAGGCAGGCTCAGCTTCAGGCAGCGGAGGCCTACGACCACGGTGCACCAGAGATGATTTGAGGTACTATCTTTGTCTAATCTATAGAGACCCAAAGCCTAACGTACATGGACATTACATTACTTTTTCGGAATACATAGTAAATAACAAAAACACACACACAAGGACCGTAATAGTTTAGTGTCTTTGGAAACTCTGACTATAATCTTCTAATCGTGGTGAAAGATCTTCAAAATCTCCCATAAAGATCTTCCTCTTTTTTTTTACCTAAAACCTTTCTTTATATCCTGGGGAAAAGAAAACATAAAAGGGTGAGCTCAAATGCTCAGTAAGGGTAAAAAAAAATATCAATCACATCATATTCATAAGAACATAACATTTTGGAAATCATAACCTGCAAAAGAGAGCATAATTTCATAGTCATGGGATAAATCATGGCAGTGAAAAAGTAATCCCAATAATCATAACTTAAAACATGAAACTTTTTGGCATACACACATAATCATAGAGAATCATTTCTTGTTAGTCAAGACTAATTGTCAAGACTATCTTAGTGGACAAAGTCCCTTTCTGAATCGAGTAACCCTCGTTTCAGTCCTGTTTCACTGAACCGGTATAACCTACCGTTCCAACCCTGTCTATCTCATGAGATATAAAATCTTTACCCAATGCATTGGAGGGAGATATAGGTCCCACCCATCTTATAACGAATCCTTTCTTATGTGTGCCACATAATCATAAATCATAATTCATCGCATAACCCATGTAATAAAAATGGGATTCTTAAACAACATGACATCATAAAACAATTCATATAAGATAAAGGAATTCATAAAAATGTTTCCATCACAACATAATCAATATCCATGTAACAATAGGGATAAAAACAGAACCCTTTTATTATCTTAGATGGAAAATAATTTTGAAAATCACTTGAACTCCATTCTTGAGGAAAATATCCTTTCTTCTTCAAAAACATTTTTCCTTTCATAACATGTCATACAACTTTAAAATAAAAAAAGTTGATTAAAAATAAACTTGAAAACTTGTAAAGGAAGCTTCTTGGAAATAATGTTTTAAAAATCCATTCATGCCGTATAAGTTAAAAAAAACATTCTTCGTACTTTTGTCGGAAAAGTCAAAAAGTACCTCGTACGAAAAAACGACAAAAGATTCCTTTCATATCTTTTACTAAAAACTCAAAGAAGGGTAAAATTGGATATAAACTATTTTAGAAGGATGGAAATAATATTACATATTGAGGGAACATGGATGTGGATGATAAAATACACCCCAGTAATTACCAAAGTAAAAACAATCTCGGATAAAAGTGAGATTGTGATATTTCCCTTACCTTGGGTCCGACTTGCTTTGTACGTGTCCGAACCTCCTGTATAATGATTTAAATCATGTTATTGACTTATTACAGAATCATATTCATTGTTATTATATCATATATGGTTCACTTATGACATTATATTACCCGTTCTTTTGTAAATTCCATGTTAAAGAAGCGTTTTGGGTAAAATCGTTTCTTTTATCGTAGGTGTTTTGACTTGTTGTTCTTGACATTATTATTACTTATATAATGATTTACTTACTTCCAGAATATAAAATATGATTTATATATCATATATATTCAGTATATATATATATAGTAGATATATAAATGAAATGAAAAACACCGTTCATGGAGACGGTAGTCCGTACGTACGCATGAACGCTGTTTTCCTTTCCCTATTGTCTTGAATGGAAGTAAGTAGATGACATACATATATATATATATACATAAATCCAGTAGCTTTATAATGTCATATATTTCATTATTATTTCTTATATATACTTTATAATCATTCTTAAATGGTTAACATGGAGAATGAATCTCATCGCGTCGTGGAGACGGTATTCCGTACGTACGCACGAGCGATGATATCATTTCCATAAATATTGAATTGAATTGGAGTGGATTATACAATATATAAGAATCAATATGATGTTTTAATAACTATGTATAGTTATTCTTTACACCATTATACCCATCCATGTAAGGTGGTGGTGGAAAATAGATTACACCACGGCGTGGAGACGGTATTCCGTACGTACGCACGCGCGGTGATTTCTTTTTCCGTAGGATAGATAGATGGTGAAATAGGGTTGTTTCATACTTATAATAACATATCAGTATATGAGTGATACTGATGTTATTACTTCATAATGAAACAACCTAAGAAGAAGAAGTGGAAGAAGAAATAAAGATGAAAGAATTGGTAACGGTAATTACCTCTTCTTTGAAGCGCCTTTTGGAGACCTCCTCTTAGGGAACTAAAATTGGTCTTTGAGGAAGACCAGAACCTCTAGGATGTTTCTAGGGAAGTGGAGAAGAGATTTTGGCAGGGGTTGGCCGAGCTTGAGTGCTCAAATTGGTGTGAGGAGGAGGGGGAGGAGGTGTCCTTTTATAAGGGAGGAGAGGGGCACCTTAGGAATATCTCAAAATATTATTTTATATTAAAGTCAAAATCGGTTTATAATGGTTCCAAAGGGTCTTATTTAGAAGATAAAGTGGGGATGGGTCGAAATCCTATCAACCAATAGGATTTAGACAAGTTTAGGTTCTTATTTTAACCTTATCAATTAGATTTAACTCTAAGTTAAATAATTTAACTTTTACCGTGTCTTTTTGTTTTCTTTCACTATATGGTTAATAAACTTACTATAACATGACAAACGAACCCAAAATTGTTTATTATTAATATATATATCCTTATCTAAGTCATTTGGCCGAACCTTAGATTTTTAGGAATAAAATAACAATTAATAATATAATATTTGATTTAAAAACTATTTTGTGTCAATTTTGACACTATTTGATATATGATTTTTGTGAATGTCATAACAGAATTATATGTTCGAACCAAGTTTATTAAATAAACACTAATATATCATAGTAACCTATAAAATTAGTGGAATTCATAAAAAGTCTCAAATTACATTCATTTGAGAATTTATAACATCAATTAATGTAATATTTCCTTAAAAGGGTAATTACTGCATCATCGTTGTGTCATAACTAAATTAATTTATTTAAAGTCTAAAAATTATAAATAAAATATCATTATATAGGAAATATTTTTATCTTTCTAATGAATATTTATAGTCGAATTTATCTTATGTATAACCCCATATTAAAAATTTTTTAGTGAATACACTTTGATTTTAACTCTTTTAACTCTTCTTTGAATTAAATAATAATAAATGTCCTAATCTAATCCAAGTGGGCCTAAATGATAATATTTTACACTTAAGGTTGTTTTTGGTCGAGATACACTTGTCCAATAGAATTAGGACATGTGTTAGGGTAATATTAATATCATTCTTACCCTTAATTACCCTATTTACTTTTAACCGTGGTAAATAAAAGTAAAAAGTTACTATTCACCAAAAATTATTTTCATCGCATTGAACCACATTTTACTTACTGACATCAACCGTGTCTCTCGGATTTTTGAAATTCCATTCACAGAAGCGGTAAAATTAAGTTTTATGAAAAATTCAGTTTTTTAACTACCACTTAGTAGTTTCACTATTCATCAAAAAATGAAGGTTTTCAGAAAAATGCCAAAATTTCATCCTAAGCTATATTTCATATTCCGAATTCAAAAATGAAATTTGTTTTAACAAATTCATAACATAGAAGTTGCATTAATTAATTTTATAATTAAATCCCGCTGTTAAAATAAATAGCGTGTTTTTAGGAAACAAAATATATCAAAAGATTGACACTTGATTATGTCTGGTTTAAATGTGAAATTACAACCAATGACCAACATTGTATTAAATTGTAAAAATATATTCTAAATATACTTTAAAACCACTCAAATTAATAATTTATCTCTACTAATTATTTCGATTAAAAAAGTTGTTTTTAATTATAATTTAGTAATTTTCACTATTCATCAGAATATGGAAGTTATCCGAAATGTACCAAAATTTCACCTTAGGCTAAATTCGATACTCCGAATCCAAAAATGAAGTCCATTTTGAGAGCTAAAATTTCTAAAATTTAAAAAGTGGTTATTACTATTCTTAACGGCTAGTTTTAATAATATCTTAATAGCATATCGTTGTTTAGCGAAACTTGGTGTTGCGTACAACACACGCTATCGTGGAAGGTCGCGATTGCGTGTAATGGAAGGAAAGTCAAGGATGCGTGTTGTGAAAGATCCTTTTGGTGTATCATACAACACAATACAATAATAAAATTAAAAAGAATATTTTTCATAAAATCTTGGGCTGTTACATTCTATCCCCCTTAAAATGAATTTCGCCCTCGAAATCCGTCGGGGTTATAAATGGTTTACTATTCGAAAGTTTCTTTAATAGAAACCCACATAGTAAAAAGAATACCAAAATTTGGCTTTAAAAACTAAAGTATGAAATGTAACGATTACCCAAATAAACTAATAACTGGGTTTCCACATAGGTGAAAATATGGATATGGAAGAGAAATCTAACCATCATGTTCTGATGGAGAGGGGTAGAGAACATGGCTTTGGAAAAGCCAGTAATCACAAATCCATAGATTTGTGATGATATAAGGTACCATCTGATTCATCAGGTATAAGATCACTAGGAAAACATTTTTGGTTTTCAAGATCATTTCCCTAAAGTTGAAAATTTGCATTAGAATAAATACTTACTTTATTTTGGTACAATCTCACTGTTGTTCGTGCCTTGAACAATTTCCACTTCATCTCTTAAATAAATGTAGTTGAATTTGTTATTCGTGAAGTGTTATCAGATCATGTGATAGAATGACGGGTCATTCCATCTGTCTCAAACAAAAGGTTTGAAAAGTTATAAGTTCATCTTATGGTTAGATTAATCGTATATGGTTCCAAAAATGAACTTATACTTCATATATCATACCGCTTAACAAAATAAAACTAGTTTCTACTAAACAGGGACTTCATGTAGGCCAGTGGTAGGCGATAAAGGCCAGTCGCATTTCGGTTGTGGGTTCGATTCCCACAGCCTTGTCCGACGCGATGGGCTGTCGCCCGTCCTGCAGGTTGTCCTTTTTCTAAAACTATATTACTATAACATCCCATCAATAAAATTGAAAAAAAAACTTCTATCCTTAAACAATACTAACTTATTCCAACATAATCCATTCCAATCTTTAGGCTTACCCATAATACTGCAGTCCACTCTCATAATATAGTGAAAACAATTACCAGAGATTTAATACCATCGTTGATCCCCATATAAGATATGTCTTGTTGGTCACATTCTAAACATTCAAAGTCCTTAATCATTTATTCTCTTGAATACCCATTGAACCTTAGTTAAAACATGAATGAAGTTAAACACTTTCCACATACCAAAATCCTCAAAATTCTTTATAATCAAACCATGATATCACTTAGTCCTTATATCAATCATGAGCTCATGAATACTGTTAAATATCTCAATCACTTTGAATACCACATTAGACCAACACATAAATATTCCAATACTCCATGATACAATATTATTTTGGAATCCCATTACATAAACACTTAATCATTCCACCATATCGTTGTCATATTCAACATCGCCAATAGTGATCGCATGTGACTTCCCTTTGTCCTTTGCCTTCATTGGTTTCTCATGTTGATCATCACTAACCCTTGGATTAGGGCATTTATTAGCATAATGCCCCATTTCCTTGCACTTGAAGCATTGAAGTGTTGGTGGTGCGTTCTCTGCAGTGTTTGCTTTATTCACATCATTAGAATTCCTTTTTCCATTACTTCGACACTCAGCTGCTCGATGACCTTCTTTTCCACACTTAAAACATTTTCTAGTCCCTTTAAGACAATCTCCACCATGCTTCTTTCCACACTTTGAGCATAAGGAAAAATTCATCTTCTTTTCACCATTATTCTGAGATTTCTCCTTGAACTCCATCTTTCGTTTATTGTCAAAACCATGAGATGGATATGTAACACCAACTTCCATTTCTACCTTGATAGCACAACGCACAATTTCTTCATAGCTACTGAAGTCTCTTATAGCTAATGCCCTTCGAAGACTTGGTTTTAAGCCACTGAAAAATCGATCAACTTTACTTTCAGGTTGGATGATAATGCCAGATGCATACCTTGCAAGTCTTGTAAAATTTGCTTCATATATACCAACAGATTCATCATCCTTCTGCTTCAGCTCAAGAAACTCCTTTTCCATATTTGTTCGATGAATACGAGGGAAGTACTTACTGAAAAACAAGTTCTTGAACTCGTCCCATTCCATGGACTCAATTTCATCTCTTTGCCTCGTATTCTTGATAAGATTCCACCATTGATCAGCTTCACCTTCCAAACGATATACTGCTAAGATGAATTTATCATGCTCAGAACATTGAAGAACTGAAAATATCTTTTCAGTGGTACTCATCCATTGTTCAGCAACAAGTGGATCAGAAGACCCACTGAAAGAAGGTGGACGTTTCCTCATGAAGGACTCAATAGAATATTGTTCCCTTCTCTGCTCATTTGGAAGTCCAGAAAGATTCATAGCTTGTGTAAGTATAGCAATAAGATTTTGCACTTCATCTCCCGTAACATTTGTTTGTTCAGGAGGACAATCATTGCATTGTCCATTGCATTGATCAACATGGTTCCTTCGGGTTCCAGCCATTGTCTAAAACCCAAAAAGAATAGTGTGAGAGGCAAAAATTATGCTAGGGAAAACAACATAATAAAGGGGGAGTACCCTCAATATCTAACATCTTATGTTAAATTCTATGATCGTTACCGTAGTTCTAGGACTGTATCCTATACGTATACTTATCCTTAGGGACATCCCTAGACATACCTTATAAATATCTCTAGGGATCTCACTAAAGTTCTCGCATCCTAGTTTCCAAAGGTTGACTAAACCTTTCCTCTAATACCAACTGTAGAGACCCAAAGCCTAACGTACATGGACATTACATTACTTTTGCGGAATACATAGTAAATAACAAAAACACACACACAAGGACCGTAATAGTTTAGTGTCTTTGGAAACTCGGACTATAATCTTCTAATCGTGGTGAAAGATCTTCAAAATCTCCCATAAAGATCTTCCTCTTTCTTTTACCTAAAACCTTTCTTTATATCCTGGGGAAAAGAAAACATAAAAGGGTGAGCTCAAATTCTCAGTAAGGGTAAACAAAATAAATATCAATCACATCATATTCATAAGAACATAACATTTTGGAAATCATAACCTGCAAAAGAGAGCAAAATTTCATAATCATGGGATAAATCATGGCAGTGAAAAAGTAATCCCAATAATCATAACTTAAAACATGAAACTTTGTGGCATACACACGTAATCATAGAGAATCATTTCTTGTTAGTCAAGACTAATTTCCAAGACTATCTTAGTGGACAAAGTCCCTTTCTGAATCGAGTAACCCTCGTTTCAGTCCTATTTCACTGAACCGGTATAACCTACCATTCCAGCCCTGTCTATCTCATGAGATATAAAATCTTTACCCAATGCATTGGAGGGAGATATAGGTCCCACCCATCTTATAACGAATCCTTTCTTATGTGTGCCACATAATCATAAATCATAATTCATCGCATAACCCATGTAATAAAAATGGGATTCTTAAACAACATGACATCATAAAACAATTCATATAAGATAAAGGAATTCATAAAAATGTTTCCATCACAACATAATCAATATCCATGTAACAATAGGGATAAAAACAGAACCCTTTTATTATCTTAGATGGAAAATAATTTTGAAAATCACTTGAACTCCATTCTTGAGGAAAATATCCTTTCTTCTTCAAAAACATTTTTCCTTTCATAACATGTCATACAACTTTAAAATAAAAGAAGTTGATTAAAAATAAACTTGAAAACTTTTAAAGGAAGCTTCTTGGAAATAATGTTTTAAAAATCCATTCATTCCGTATAAGTTAAAAAACATTCTTCGTACTTTTGTCGGAAAAGTCAAAAAGTGCCTCGTACGAAAAAACGACAAAAGATTCCTTTCATATCTTTTACTAAAAACTCAAAGAAGGGTAAAATTGGAAATAAACTATTTTAGAAGGATGGAAATAATATTAAATATTGAGGGAACATGGATGTGGATGATAAAATACACCCCAGTAATTACCAAAGTAAAAACAATCTCGGATAAAAGTGAGATTGTGATATTTCCCTTACCTTAGGTCCGACTTGCTTTGTACATGTCTGAACATCCTGTATAATGATTTAAATCAGGTTATTGACTTATTCCAGAATCATATTCATTGTTATTATATCATATATGGTTCACTTATGACATTATATTACCCGTTCTTTTGTAAATTCCATGTTAAAGAAGCGTTTTGGGTAAAATCGTTTCTTTTATCGTAGGTGTTTTGACTTGTTGTTCTTGACATTATTATTACTTATATCATGATTTAATTACTTCCAGAATATAAAATATGATTTATATATCATATATATTCAGTATATATATATATATATATATAATAGATAGATAAATGAAATGAAAAACACCGTTCATGGAGACGGTAGTCCGTACGTACGCATGAACGTTGTTTTCCTTTCCCTATTGTCTTGAATGGAAGTAAGTAGATGACATACATATATATATATACATAAATACATTAGCTTTATAATGTCATATATTTCATTATTATTTCTTATATATACGTTATAATCATTCTTAAATGGTTAACATGGAGAATGAATCTCATCGCGTCGTGGAGACGGTATTCCGTACGTACGCACGAGCGATGATATCATTTCCATAAATATTGAATTGAATTGGAGTGGATTATACAATATATCAGAATCAATATGATGTTTTAATAACTATGTATAGTTATTCTTTACACCATTATACCCATCCATGTAAGGTGGTGGTGGAAAATAGATTACACCACGGCATGGAGACGGTATTCCGTACGTACGCACGCGCGGTGATTTCTTTTTCCGTAGGATAGATAGATGGTGAAATAGGGTTGTTTCATACTTATAATAACATATCAGTATATGATTGATACTGATGTTATTACTTCATAATGAAACAACCTAAGAAGAAGAAGTGGAAGAAGAAATAAAGATGAAAGAATTGGTAACGGTAATTACCTCTTCTTTGAAGCGCCTTTTGGAGACCTCCTCTTAGGGAACTAAAATTGGTCTTTGAGGAAGACCAGAACCTCTAGGATGTTGCTAGGGAAGTGGAGAAGAGATTTTGTCAGGGGTTGGCCGAGCTTGAGTGCTCAAATTGGTGTGAGGAGGAGGGGGAGGAGGTGTCCTTTTATAAGGGAGGAGAGGGGCACCTTAGGAATATCTCAAAATGTTATTTTATATTAAAGTCAAAATCGGTTTATAATGGTTCCAAAGTGTCTTATTTCGAAGCTAAAGTGGGGATGGGTCGAAATCCTATCAACCAATAGGATTTAGACAAGTTTAGGTTCTTATTTTAACCTTATCAATTAGATTTAACTCTAAGTTAAATAATTTAACTTTTACCGTGTCTTTTTGTTTTCTTTCACTATATGGTTAATACACTTACTATAACATGCCAAACGAACCCCAAATTGTTTATTATTAATATATATATCCGTATCTAAGTCATTTGGCCGAACTTTAGATTTTTAGGAATAAAATAACAATTAATAATATAATATTTGATTTAAAAACTATTTTGTGTCAATTTTGACACTATTTGATATATGATTTTTGTGAAAGTCATAACAGAATTATATGTTCGAACCAAGTTGATTAAATCAACACTAATATATCATAGTAACCTAGAAAATTAGTGGAATTCATAAAAAGTCTCAAATTACATTCATTTGAGAATTTATAACATCAATTAATGTAATATTTCCTTAAAAGGGTAATTACTGCATCATCGTTGTGTCATAAATAAATTAATTTATTTAAAGTCTAAAAATTATAAAATATCATTATATAGGAAATCTCTTTAGCTTTCTAATGAATATTTATAGTCGAATTTATCTTATGTATAACCCCATATTAAAAATGTTTTAGTGAATAAACTTTGATTTTAACTCTTTTAACTCTTCTTTGAATTAAATTATAATAAATGTCCTAATCTAATCCAAGTGGGCCTAAATGATAATATTTTACACTTAAGGTTGTTTTTGGTCGAGATACACTTGTCCAATAGAATTAGGACATGTGTTAGGGTAATATTAATATCATTCTTACCCTTAATTACCCTATTTACTTTTAACCGTGGTAAATAAAAGTAAAAAGTTACTATTCACCAAAAATTATTTTCATCTCATTGAACCACATTTTACTTACTGACATCAACCGTGTCTCTCGGATTTTTGAAATTCCATTCACAGAAGCGGTAAAATTAAGTTTTATGAAAAATTCAGTTTTTAACTACCACTTAGTAGTTTCACTATTCATCAAAAAATGAAGTTTTTCAGAAAAATGCCAAAATTTCATCCTAAGCTATATTTCATATTCCGAAATCAAAAATGAAATCTATTTTAACAAATTCATAACATAGAAGTTTCATTAATTAATTTTATAATTAAATCCCGCTGTTAAAATAAATAGCGTGTTATTAGGAAACGAAATATATCAAAAGATTGACACTTGATTATGTCTGGTTTAAATGTGAAATTACAACCAATGACCAACATTGTATTAAATTGTAAAAATATATTCTAAATATACTTTAAAACCACTCAAATTAATAATTTATCTCTATTAATTATTTCGATTAAAAAAGTTGTTTTTAATTATAATTTAGTAATTTTCACTATTCATCAGAATATGGAAGTTATCCGAAATGTACCAAAATTTCACCTTAGTCTAAATTCGATACTCCGAATCCAAAAATGAAGTCCATTTTGAGATCTAAAATTTCTAAAATTTAAAAAGTGGTTATTACTATTCTTAACGGCTAGTTTTAATAATATCTTAATAGCATATCGTTGTTTAGCAAAACTTGGTGTTGCGTACAACACACACTATCGTGGAAGGTCGCGATTGCGTGTAATGGAAGGAAAGTCAAGGATGCATGTTGTGAAAGATCCTTTTGGTGTATCATACAACACAATACAATAATAAAATTAAAAAGAATATTTTTCATAAAATCTTGGGCTGTTACATAATCCAACCTTGATGTAGTTTTTATAGACATGGGAGCGAGTCATTCTTTCAATACCGCAGCCCTTGCTCGGAGGTCAGAGATTCCGACGGAGCCGTTGGCTCGATCCATACGGCTAGAGACTCCTACGGGAGCAAACTCGATGATTACGCACTGGTGATGGCAGTGTGAGATTACTCTAGGAGGCGAGAGCTTTAGCTGGGAACTTCTTGTAGCAGCGTCGAGGCCTTACGACATCATCTTGGGCATGGATTCGTTATCTACAGTCCATGCTCAGATCGACTATATTAGGTGCAAAGTGTGGTGTGTTAGCACCGATGGGAGCAGGTTCACCTGCACCGGCGAGAAGGGAGCCTTTGCAGCGCAGGATAGACTCACGCAGAGGAGAGGACAACCGATCACTCATGAGTTGGCTAGCCTCATCCTAGGAGTGGTTGACGTGCGGAGTCCGATTTTTCCTGTAGTGGTGGATCGGTATGCGGTCGTTTTTCCTAACGACGTTTCAGGACTACCTCGTCGTATAGAGGCAGACTTTTATATTGACTTGTACCCCGGGACAGCCTCGATATCCACTCTAGCATATCGGATGGCTCCTTCCGAGCTTCGAGAGCTACGGGTACACGTGGAGGACTTGCATAGCAAGAGATTCATCCGACCCAGTGTTTCACCCTGGGCTTCCCCGATTTTGTTCACCAAGAAGGCGGATGGGTGCTTGCGACTGTGTGTCGATTATCGTCACCTGAACCAGGTGACCGTGAGGAACAAGTATCTGCTACTGAGTATTGAGTACATCTTCGATCAGCTCAAGGGGGCACGGTGGTTCTCAAAGATAGACCTCAGGTCAGGCTATCATCAGCTTATATTTCAGGACGAGGATGTGCAGAAGACGGCCTTCAGATGTCGGTATAGCCACTATGAGTTCTTGGTTATGCCTTTCGGCATAACCAACACTCCTTCAATTTTCATGAGTCTCATGAACAGGATCTTCCAGCCTTACCTCAATCGAGTTGTCTTGGTCTTCATCGACGACATATTGATATACTCGACTTCTGAGGAGGAGCACGCCTACCACTTGCGGGTTGTACTGGACACACTCCGAGAGCACCAGCTTTATGTTAAGCTCTCGAAATGTCAGTTCTGGATACGTGAGGTCCACTTCTTGGGACACGTCATCTCTAAGGCGGGATTTGCGGTGGATCCTATGAAGATCGAGGTAGTTCATGCTTGGGAGCCACCCAGGAGCATGAAAGAGGTGCGGAGTTTCCTAGGACTAGCTGGATACTACTGGAGGTTTATGCCAGACTTCTCCAGAGTTACGGCACCACTTTTAGCTTTGACGAAGAAGGGGAAACCCTTCTTGTGGTCAGATAGATGTCAGCAGAGCTTCCAGGAGCTGAGACAGAGATTGACCAGTGCACCTATCTTGAGGCTACCAGAGGAGGGAGCAGGGTACGTAGTCTACTGCGATGTATCAGGGACCGGACTCTGGTGTGTACTGATTCAGGAGCGGGCATTGATCACCTATGGAACATGACAGTTGAGGTAGCACAATCAGAACTACGCTACCCATTACCTGGAGTTAGCAGCAGTGGTCTTCACTCTGAAGATGTGGTGGCACTATCTGATGGGCAAGCCCTTTACAATTTATTATCACCACCAGATTCTCAGTTACATATTTTCGTAGAAGGACCTGAACCTGAGACAGTAGTGATGGCTCGAGTTCCTCCAGGACAATGACTCTGAGATAGTCTATACTCATGGAAAGGGAAACGTAGTAGCTGATGCTCTCAGCAGGAGGACGGGCATTTAGCTACTTGGGGAGGGGACAGAGTAGCTAGCCGCTTTGAAGATATCCTTCGTGGATAGAGATGGAGTAGACTTTATACAGTCACTCACAGTCACTCCTCCACTTCTTCAGCGGGTCAGAGAGGCACAGTGTGGGGACGTTGACTGTGAGACGCGGCGTGCACAAATATCCTCAGGACAGGAACCTGATGGATTCTTTGTGGGAGGAGAGAATGTCGTCCTTTTCAGAGGACTTACCATGGTACCAGCTACTTTACAGGAGGAGGTTCTAAGAGAGTTTCACACTTCCCCTTTAGTGGTACATCCAGGAGTAGCGAAGATGTACCAGGATCTCAGACGACAGCACCGGTGGCCAGGTATGAAGAAGGTTGTGGGAGAGTTCGTTTCTCGATGTCTCACCTGCCAGCAGGTGAAGATGGATCACCAGGTACCAGTAAGCTTGGTACATCCCTTGGAGGTCCCGGAGTGGAAGTGGGATGGGATATCTATGGATTTCCTGACTGGACTTCCACGTACTCCGAGAGGTCATGACTCCATTTGGGTGATTGTCGACCGACTCACCAAGTCGGCCCACTTCTTACCCATCAGAGAGCAAGGCTCAGTAGAGAGATTGGGACGCCTCTACGTTCAGGAGATCATACGGCTTCATGTTTTTCCATTATCTATCGTATTCGATTGAGATGGTCGCTTTACTTCCTGGCTTTGGAAGGGGTTGCAGGAGGCATTCGGGACGCAGCTACGTCTGAGCACTGCCTTTCACCCTCAGATGGATGGTCAGATGGAGAGGACGATTCAAACTCTTGAGAACATGCTCCATGCGTGTGTCCTCTACTTTGGTCACAGTTGGGAGGATCACCTACCCTTGGTGGAGTTTGCGTACAACAACAGCTACCACTCCACCATCGGGATGGCACCATATGATGAATTGTACGACCGACCTTGCAGATCACCGTTTTGCTGGACATACCCTCGGGAGTCAGCACTTGTGGGACCAGAGATAGTCCAGGCCACGACAGAGAAGGTCCAGGTCATCCAGGAGTAGATGAGGACAACTCAGAGCCGACAAAAGTCTTATGCTGACAGGAGGCAGAGACCACTAGAGTTCGAGGATGGAAACCACGTCTTCTTTCGGGTATCACCTCGATGTGGATTACGAAGATTTCGCTGGGGTGGAAAATTATCTCCGCGCTTCATCGGACCATTCCAGGTTCTCAGCAGGACAGGTGAGGTGTCTTATCTCCTGGCTCTACCACCTCAGTTGTATCGGGTGCATGACGTCTTACACGTATCTCAGCTGAGGAGATACATGCACGACCCGATGCATATCATCAACCATGGGGAGATGGACATTGATGACAGGGTGACATTTGCGGAGGTCCAGGTGGTGATCAAGGATCGACAGGAGTGGGTCCCACGTGGGCGGTCGATTCCTCTAGTGCACATTAGGTGGCAGCACAGGAACCTTCAGGAGAGCACTTGGTAGCGGGAGGCTCAGATGCATGCACAGTACCCTCATTTGTTCCCCTAGTTTGTGACGTATCTTTATGGGGATTTAAATCCATGAGGTCGTAGTAATGTAAAGACCTATAAGTTTCATGGAAATTTTTTTTTCTTATTTTCTTTGGGATTTTACGAGTGTGCAGTTTCTGACAGCACCTGATTCTGAGGCCCAGTGTGCCCGGAATCATTTTCTGAAGTTTATCTCGGGTACGTTCAGTGAATGAACGAGTGGGTTTTCCTAACTTTTGTACCGGTGCTCAGAATCAAAATCTGAGGGCACTGATGAGACCGTAGCACTGGTAATTGCTTAGGTACACCTTTTCCGTTAGTGTGTTTTCTCGGGAGGAGTTGTTAAAAATTTGAAGAATAAAAATATAGTTGTTATACAATTATATTTTTATTACACTACAGATGGTTTAAGTGTTATGGGAAAGGAAGATGTGAGAAAGTTGGGGTGGGTCCCTCAGGAGCCCCCACCTCCTTAAAATTCCTAACACCCCATTAAAAACCCCCCTCTAGCTTAAATGTGTAACTGATCCTCTCCCCCCTCTTAATTACAATTCAACTCTCTTATTAAATTATTTGATTAAGTAATTCAATGTATTTAATTAAGAGTTGAATTTGAATTCATGGATTGCGATTAATAAAATATGGGAGAACCTTATTTTATTTGGGGGATTGTTGTGTGAGAAGGATTGGGGAGAAAATACATGAGCCTTGGGGATCTTCATCTTCCACGTTGAAGAACGCGAAGAACGTCAAGACCTCGACAAAGAACATCGTCACTACAAGGAGTGATCGTCGTGCCCTTCTTCTTCTCTCCACAGTTGGTGTGAGACGTCACTCCTCCCCGGACGTTCTCCGTCAAGCAGGGATGGAGCTTTACCTCGCGACGTTATTTTCCGTGAAAATATTCTTTCGACAACTACTTCAGGGTTGGGGTTTTAAGATCAAATTTAATGGAATAAATTTGTGCTTTTCTTTGTCGTAGTAGTTTTATATTGACCGCCTGTTATAAATTTAATGGGAGGAGGTCAGACCGCACAAACACGGTTGATCCTCCTCCCCCTTTGTTGATGTTCATCATTGTGGTTTAGGACGAAGGCGGCGCGGTGCAACGGAACCGCGCGGGAATGAGGAATACCACCATGGCGAAGGAGTGTGGCGCCGTCGCACCACGCCATTGAGGCCGAAAGAGGTCGCGGCAGGAGCGGGGTCACAGTGTAAGGGCGCGACGCCGTCCCGCCGCGTCGGTCGGACCAAGGCCGCGGCGAAGCAGTGGAGGGCGGCCTAAACCACCGCCCTGCGGTGCATGGAGGTCGGCACTGCGGGGTCCCACACGGCACTACTAGCTGGCCGTTACGGCTGGCCGAATCCGGAAAAACCGGGGGTTTCAACCCCCGATCAGCACAGCAAGGCGGACCTTGTGGGGTCCACCGTTCGGTTTGAAGGGGGTGGCAGCTCCCCCCCTCCCTTTCTGCGTTTGTTTGGCACGCGGCACCTGTGCTGGGCTGGACCGGCGGCGTCAGGCCAGACCGACCGCGCTGGGTCGGGCCACCCGCGCTTGGTCGGGACGCCGCACCGGGCCGCGCCGCTCTGGCTGGGTGGGGTCGTGCCATCCGGGTCGGGCCGCGCCCTAGTGGGCCGGACCCGGACCCGGGTCGGTTCGACCCAGTTCGGGCCGACCCAGGGGGTCTCGGTCCGGGCCCAAAACCCCCTAAAATTGGACAGCCTCATTCAAAGGCCCATAACATGGGCTACGGACCTCCGATTGATGCACCGTCAGTTGTGATGTGATCCTTGAATCGATAAGGTCGTTTCGGTGTACTAAAATCAAGATTTCAGAGAAATATGGGTATGTCCAAGTTGGTTCGAAAACAAAACCAACCGGGCCTTCGGATCGGAAACGCTTTTAACTTGAGCTACGGACGTCCGATTGACGTTCCGTCGACTTTGTTGGTTTCCTCTTAGTGAGACGGACCTTTTTTATTACTCCTCTTGAGGTTTGGACGCAGTTATAGTACGGCCATGTTGTTTTTGACTTAAAAACCAACCGGGCCCCTGGAACGAAAAAGCCAATAACTCTCAGACCGGGCGTCCGATTGACGCACCTTCGGTCATGTTGAGTTCCTTTTGTCGAGATGGAACTTTGGGGTACATCAACTCTGGACTACGTCTCAGTTGATGTATCGAACCCCTTGGATCGTGGAGCAGACCCTCCCAAAATTGAGCATGCTGTGTGCGGGAACCCTAGAGCTGGTTGTGACTGCGACGACGATAACGACTGTACCGGGATCCTCCGTGGGTTCGGCCGCCACGACGACCGTACTAGAATCCTCCGTGGGTTCGACGGCAATGACTAATGTTCTTGTATCCTATGTGGTCCCGGCAGTATGTGAATACTGTTCTTGTATCCTACGTGGGTCCAGTAGTATTTGACTCTGTACTTGTATCCTACGTGGGTCCGACAGAGTAGCTCGTCTTGTATCCTTTGTGGGTCCGACAGCATAGCTGGTCTTGTATCCTACATGGGTCTGACAGCAAAGATGAATCAGTGGCTACATCTGATCATCTCTATCGTCTTATGAAGAAGTATACCTGTGTGAGCTGAGTCTTGACTTTCAATCATTATATTCGATATGATTGACTTGCTTTCCTATGTGGATTGGGTTGTGTTATCCTATGTGGCTTGGATTGTGCTATCCTGTGTGGACTAGAACGAACTTGTGCTCGGATGTTGGAGCCGAACTGGGGTTGATGACTTAGGTATATGTATGTTCATATACCTAAGTAGAGTTGGTTATTACTTTGTGATTGTATCTTTCCTTTATGGATTATCCTTTGTGGATTCTAGGAGACCTTCGGGGGTCTCGGGGTCCCTACTGAGTAGCGTATACTCACCCCTTCATGGTCTATTCCCACACTACATTATATTGTATGCAATGACAGATAGCGCTGATCGTGGTTGAGGCTTGTGGAGCAAGTCAGTACCTAGAGGTGGACCACTGGACAGGACGTACACAGAGCGGACGGCTGGACCCGAAGAGTTGCGGAGGCTATCTGTACCCACCCTTTAGGTGGGATTTCCAGTGGACGGCTCGGCATTTCTGCTTTTCTTTTTCAGTTGTTGTACTTTATTTTCAGTTGTACTTTACTTTAGTTGGGTTTGTATTTTGGCCCATTTACTTTCCAACACTTACAGTTGTACTCAATTTACTTAGTGTTTACTTCAGCATGCTTACTCTGTGGTGTTTGTTTACTTTATAAAGGCAATGCCTTCCCTTTTTTTGGGATTTACGCCTTTGGTGCTAGTCTCCAGCCCCTGGCCTATGGAAGTCGGGCTTGGGGTAGTCACGGCATGGGCCCCGAGGACGATTCGTGACAAAGGAAACCTCCATCCACATTTCCCTCATCAAGGGTATCTACCCCAAGTAATGTTCCCCCTTTAGAATGTTAAAGGGAAGGAATTATAGTTTCTTTATCCTAATTCTCCTAAAATATTTTGATATAAATATGGATCACACTAGTATTATAGGGATAAATTTAAAATAAAAAATCGGTTGAATTCATTCTACCTTCTCCTTGTAATCAATTTCTTCTACCCTTGACCTCGGAATATTTATTACTCATTTTAAAGAATGTATCCTACCCTTTTAAGAATGAATGTTTTTATCAATATCTTCATGAAAAATGGTTAATTCATTGGTATTCTCATGAAAATAACTATGCTTGAGATCAGTTACATCCACATAACCCGATGGTTCAATTACCACCACTTGGAGTTTCTTCTAAGACTGTTTCATAAAATGGATACTCATCTAAAAATACCACTACATCCAAGCATATAAAAATATTTTTTTGATGAGAAAGTTAAGAGATTAAGGTTCTTCTCTAGATGAAGGTGTTTGGTCTAAATGCATTATCATCTTTCATGGATTCTTTAAGATTATATTTTTCCTCTAGAGGGGTCCCTTTTGGGGTCATGACACATCTACTAAGGTCCCTAACCCTACGACATCTCCAAAATCTATCACTAGTTCATTAAGTTTCCTTCTAGGATATGAGAGGATCCATGTCTCTTTATAATCTAATTTATGCCCAATTAAATCATATTAGTTCAATAATCTCACTGAAATAATCATCTCCTCTATCGTCATCATTTTCCAAAACATGTGAACAATCATCATATGTATCTCACTTCATACACTTACTATAAGAATATGACATTTCTTCTTGATTCATTTGAATTATCTCTTAAATTTGAAAGATACTTATCCCTCATGGATAACTTTTAAATCTATCCTAGTATCCAAGACTCATTCTTGATGAGATATATGGTATGAGAGTTATTAGTGATCTCCCTTAATGTCATCAAAAATAATTCCTATTCGGAACTCATAAGGTGTGAAGAAATAAAATCAAGTCAATTCAGCTTGCTCTTATTTTCCAAGTCACCTATGGTTCTTAGTGAAAATCCACCGATACTTTGGAGAAAAATTGTAAACGGAGCACTATGAATCTCTTAGATGATAAAGACTTCATATCTTCCCATATGTTTTACCATCTGTCCCCACAAAATCTTGAAGGGACTAACATGTCTGAATAGATTATGTCCAGTGAAAAATGGAATAACTAATTAAATAACTCTATGGGACCTAGGATAGAAAATTTGATATGTTTGTTTCTATCTAGTTATACCTCCATTAAAATCATAGTTATTTTCACTCCCTTATTTGATTCCTAAACTGGTAGTAGATATTCACTTAGGAACATTTCTAGAAAGACCACCAAATAAACTAGGCAATTAGCTTTGGTAGTTACCTTCCATCCCTAAATATTTTACTAACCTTCTTTTACGAGTGTCTAGTAAGAATCCTTATCTCCATAAGATTTGTGTGTAGAAAAAACTCAGTGCATCCTCACCGATAGATCATGACTATTTTACATAATAAATAGATCTACCCATGATATAAAAGGGCCACCAACCCTTGTGAATGAATATATTAATAAGAGCTCACATGCCAACTCAAGCATCTCCTATGAGATTATAGGGATTCTCTCAACATCTCCCCACTCAATGGACGAAGCGAAAAACTCATCATATATATCCCATTAGATTGGGGATCTATATATCATGCGCACATCCCATAGAATCACCCCAAACTATTCATCCATGAGATTAAATGTATTTATCTCTAGAATTCATCTTCTCATAAGGTTTTGGATAAGTAAGGTGTTGTGGTAGGAGAGCATTTTGGAAACCCAAATGACTTACAAGTAGGGTGATTCAAATACATTTCCAAATGGGGAACATGAAGTGTGCTTTGGGAATGGTGGGCCCCCCAGTGGGAGGCGAGTGTTACCCTTACACACATTTTGGCCTACAATTACTAAAACCAATGCAACATCACCTGTAGTGCTACTTTGCACACATATGGAAGAGAGACTGAATTCGTTCTAGAAGTCCCACTCGTCTGGTGTCAAAATGGGGTCTAGGGTTTACATATGGAGCATTAAATATTAACATATCAAGTGGAATTATTCATTATTCGTGGATGGTTTGACACACACAAGTATGTGGGTTCTGGTTCAGAGATTCCCATGGTGGTAGCTGGGGGTCTTGCGGGCTAGGAGGTTGACATGTGAAACCCTCAAGCAGATCCATCAGAAAATTGATTCCATAATGAAATTAGGGCCTTAGTTCCTCATCCCTTTTATTTTTTCATGGACATGGTAATGAGAAAAATCATCAAGAAAGTATCTATTTCCCATGTCTCTGCAGATCCTAATGTGGTTTTATAAATCTTAGAAAACTGAAACTTCTCCTTGATTGCTCATCTTATTCTTAAAAATAGAGAGAATCCCTACATACTAGAGGACCTGTAAAGTATAATTTCATCAATCTAGGTATTTAATTACTAGAGATGAATTTTGGTTGGTCAAGGGTTTTTTCACTACTTTTTCTTGTTAGAGAAATTCCAACAAATGGCATGGGGTCACAACTTTTTGTGATTAAAGTTGGGTTCCCTTCACATTAAAGATTTTTCTTTGAAATTTGGTCAATTTTATTTGAAAAATATATTTTAATACGTATGGATAAATATTTATAGGTTGTATTTAGTCTTACGAAACACAAATATACTGCATGATATAGATTCTGTAGTTGGATTTCCCATTTTTATGGACAAGGAAACTAAAGTGGTCAGGTATGGGAATTTTTTCAGGATATTGGCTGAGATTTATCTCAATTGCAATATTATTGATAAGGTTGTTTTTTCTAATCATACTGATGATATTAGTATGAATATTGAGGATGAAAAAACTCTATTATTTTTTTAATATTATAATTTGGTTGGATATTCTAAGGATAAATGCTTTAAATCGATGAAATGTGAATCCTTCTATAGGAAGGGGAATTTTCCATTGGACTGTAAAAGGTATAACAAAGAAGATGATGCCATAATGAATGCTCAGGTCCATCCTAGTGTTCCAATGGATTATGCTTCATAGGGGAGTGGTAGGTGTTAGGTTCATAAATAGCCCTCCTCTTCTGTAGTAAGGGATCTAGATCCTACTTCTAGAGGGTTGGGTTTCCAAAAGAGTATTGAGGAGCTAGGCATAGATGTGTGGAATATCTATGTTGGAAAAAACACATCCATTGAGTTTTCTGCTAGAGTGGTTAGCTTTGATAAAGGGGATGGTTGTGGTTTATCACCATCCCCGAAGTCCTCATGTTATATTGATTTGTATGAGGATGTGGGGGTGAAGGCGGACCATGACCTCTCATTTAAATAGGATCTTTGCAAAATAACTAGACTTGTTGTGGAGAATGAGTATTTCTCAAAGCAGTATGATGTTGTTGTTCAAGAGAAAGATGATCATGATTTGTGGTATGATTTAATTTTTACTGACTCAAGTAAAGGAAAATATAAAATGATGGATGATGAAATGGTCACTCTTAGAAGACCAAGGACTTCTTCACCTCAGGTTACAATGGGTGAGAAGGTTGCGGTGGTGACAAGCCAAGAAGGTGTCACAACCCTATCAGATCCTAGACCTGGATTCCCTGAGGATGCCTAGGCTACCAAAATGGATTTGTAAACTCAAATGTCCCTGGTGATATGAAATCAGGACATGTTGAAAGTAGAGGATGTTGAACTGGATGAGACTTGGCAACTAGACAATCTTTGCTAGAAATCTATGATAAACCAACGGTTTAAAACCATTAGTATAGACCGGAAAACCATGGGTATAAGATATTCCAATGTTTTGGATAATTGTTGGATGTTAAGGCATGGTGATAGACATATCACAATGGTTATTAATAAATTTTTGGGATATGGAATTATACAGAAAAGTATACCAATGATTAGCTATAACTATTGGTGTAGCTTTTTACCAAGAGTTTTACACTATTGTAATATAACCCAGTTTATATATATACCAACAGTTTATGAACCATTGGTATAGGTTTATAACCAATGGTTATATAAAACCTTGGTAAAATTTTAGTTTACAGGTCTATACCAATTTTTTGTAAACCATTGGTATAGACTTTTACCAATGGTTTCAAAAAACCATTGGTAAAGATTTTATTTTCACATTTATACCAATGGTTTTGAAACTGTTTTCATAGAGTTTCTGCAAATCAAGCACCAGGAATTACCTACCTCCCCCTATGAAATTAGCTACAATAATAACACCAATTAAACCTGTACATAACATATAATTCAAAATTAATTACCTCCAATTACTTGTGCAGTTACTTGGAATCTTAATACACTATACATAATTCCAAATAACACCTATGAAGAAAAATATGAGCCAAATAGTATTCTATCATAATAACACCAATTCAATTTCTGTACACTATAAAAAATTCATAATAAAACCAATACACCTAATAAAATTACCCACTTGAAACCACAACACCCCAAAAACAAACATCTATATAAACACAACACTTGAAAATATGATCTAAATAGTTATAGAAGTTTATTTCTCTCATTTGGGAAATTAATGCAACAATCATTATATGATCCTTGTTCAATTTGAATGGATTTAATTATATATATCTGGGCCACTAAAGTTTGTGGTGTCTCATTAGAGCTAAAATTAGAATCTATTTTATAGGTAGTATATAATCATTATTGATCAAGTTCCAAGGGATTATTGGGACAGTTCCCAATCTGTGGGGTGTAGAAACCCACATTACATTGTGGTGTAATATATAGGTGTCTGATATAGCCTTAATATATTATAGTGTGGTGTAATATATAGGGGTTGATGAATGATTTTCTAATGTAATTTCATGTAGATTTTGGCCATGAGTTTTGAATGAGAATTTGAAATGTACCCCCATGGTAGAGAATATATTGGAAATGAATTAGGTTTTGTTAGATAATTTACATGATATGGGGCCTTGGAACATATTTTACAAGATAAATAATGTAAATAGTTGTAAGTTTATTTGAATGGATTGGGAGGAGTGGCATGTGGTAATGATAACTTTTGAGGTGGATCTTGAGGTGTAGTTTAAGGTAAGGTATATTGTGTTGAGTTTATAATTGGTGGTTTGAGTGTGTGACCCTCATTATCTATAGAATTTTTTTAGGTTCCTCACACTATATTATCACTTAATAATGGGTAGGTCATTGGATATGTTGGCCATGATCTAGATATAATGATGCATGAACAAGCACAATCCTATAGTGGTAATTTGGATATCATTAATGGTAATGTAACAATCATGATAATCAATCGTAGATTCATGGAATTAATAGTTGAAGCCTCTTTTTGTAATTAGGATACTAATGAAAATATACCTGATTACATGTGATTTCATGGATGAATTCTCAGTGTAAACTTAGGTGATATATTAGATGGCTTCCAAGCATTCTCCTTGATCTTGGGATTAAATTGAACTGATTAAGTGATCACTCAGATCAGGGGGTGTTTCTGTATAGGGTACATTTTGTTAAGATATATAAAATCGCACTAAAAGAAATACACCTAAAAAAACCTACCCACATCTGTCAAAAAAATACTGAATAGTGATGAATACACACCTAAAAAACATTAATATAATTCCTTACAAACCACCACTATAAATCCACCTAAAAATATAGACAATATAAAATAAAATGATATGTGGGTATGACCTGAGGTTAAAATTATGTTGGTGATTCTGGTTAGGGTATGTGTTGTTGAGATATATCAGATACTCTACAACATCGAGCTATGTTGGGATGGTTGTGTGTATAACTGAGGGATATGATATGAGCTATTACTACTATTTTTTCTCTTATTATTTATGATCTTACCATGTTTTACAATAGTGATGATATCCAATATAAATGAGGGGTTTGAGGTATGTGACATGGCCTGACAAATAGTATATGATCCAACCCTGAGTAAGAGGGTAGTGTTCAGGGTATGATATAGGACGTTTCCCAGAATCCTAGATGTGATATTTGACTTTAATACGAGTGAGTGGCTAGTATTCAGGATGTGATATCTGACCTTACCTTGAGTGGAGGACAGTTATAATGATGTGAGACACGACCTTACCTTAAGTTAGATAGTAGTGCTCATGATACGATATAAGACCATACCATGAGTGATAGGGCAGTGGTTAAGATATTATATAGAACCTAACCTCAAGTGAGAGGGTAGTGGTAAGTATACGATATGGGATCCAACATAGAGAGATTGGTTAATAGTCAAGATGTGATATTATACCTCACTTTGAGAAAGATGGTGGAAGTAGGGGGATAAATATCAGATAGAGCCCTGGTGTAAGGATCTAACTTGAGTGAGAGGGTGGAGGTTGAGACTAAGATGCATGAACCTTCCCTAAGTGGTAGGGTCTGAGTTTGGGGTTTTGTTTTGAGATGAATTATATTTCAACATTCTCCAAATCAAGTGAGGTCACGTGTTGAGTCTCCCTAGGTAGTGCCCACTGACCATTCATAATTTTTTCATGTTGTATATTGGTACTTGTTATATTTTCCCATACATGTATAAACTGTATATAATGATGTATATTGGGGAAACTCGGTGAGACCATACCAATATATATCATGGAAATGTTATTTTTTTTATTGGTTTTCTCTTAGATATAATTTCTTATGTCACTCTAATGTTTTTTTTATTATGTTATTTATATATTTTTCTTTAAGAGGGTATTGAGAGTATAATATCACCATGATACTTATAGACTCTCACAACTACTCTAAAGTTTCTGGTATAAGGGTAGGTGTTCTTGAGTTCTTTTGGTGATATACCAATGATTTTATATGACCTATTTTGGGTATGAGGTTCCTTATGATGGGATCTAGGTATGAGTTCCCAGCTCTAGGTTGTGCATTAAAGGTTTTTTTGGTTAAATACATTTGAATGAGTTAGATAGATAGTGGTGATTCTTGTGTGGGATGATATTGTTGCTCTATCTAGATTGATTATAAGGTTCTCTCGGTAGGATACTAGTTATGATGAGATCTAGGTATGAGTGCCCAAGTATTTGGTGGATTGTAGTTGTCTTGCAATTTTTTTTGTAAAATATGGATTTTTAAAATTAATTTTAAATCCCCCAATTTAAATACTCATCCATGTTAATAAATATAGCCAGTATATATAATTTGATACTTTCAAGTAAAACATGATCTGTGAATGAGACTAGATCAAAAATGTTGTCCCATAATGTAAAGTGTCAAATGACAATGAATCCGGGAAAGATGACTAAGAAGTGGTATAATGACAATGAATAAGTTCAAGTTCTTCCACCAAGAGTTTGATAGTATGTAAAAAGAGAATTGTGAAATATCTTTCATACCATGTAAAAATAGAATTCATAGAATCCATACCTCCATGTCAAGTTAAGTTTTATTATTTATAGATAAAGAAATAATGATACAAGCAAGACCATTGACCTAATCAATACTTTGAATTTTAAATCATATAATAAATTTCTATATACCCTAATTACTTTATCAAAAATGATGACAATACATTGGAAAAAGGTGATGTGATTAAAACTATATAGCATTTAGGCTACCAGAATCAACAAAACCTACTGAATCACACATATATTCCGTCACAGCAAATCATAAAACATAAAATATCGGTAATATTAGTCAAAAATGTAACGGATCAATTTTTCCCTCATCACCATCACCATCACTATCACCACCATCATCATTGGCCTCATCCACATCCTCATCCCTACCCCCGTCCTCATCCTCCACCTCATCCTCACCCTCATCCTCCACCTTGACCTCTCTTTCTCCCTTGGCCTCAACCTCCTCCTCACCCTTGTCCTCAGCATTATCTTCGAGCTCAGCCTCTTCCACTCCATTGGAATCCCCAAGAGCGGTATCATCTAGACCATAACTATAACTACCACATAGTTCACTATATATTGACCGCATCGACAAAGTATATTTATCACAAGCGGTGTTGGCCTCTGGTGGATGTTCTGGACATAAAACTTTCATTAGTTTCAGAAATTTAGTGTTTTCCCAAGAAAACAGTTCTTCCACCTGTGTGGACCTACTTTAGTATGTTCTGCTCATTCCTTAGATTGATCAAACTCGGTGGCACTACAAATGTTACCTGAAGAGGTCCAATACCTTATCGGGACTATACTCTTCCCAAGTTGAGAGCATACATTGCGAGGGTTCTCATCACTCAACACCTTATATAAGTCCTCATTTATCCCAAAATTGTTAGGTTCATGGGAATCAAGGGACTCTAAAGAATCATATCACAAATATAAATATATTATTAAGTTAAAAAATAGATATTAAAATATTAAATCAACAAATTAAAACTTATAATTTGCTTTTGTGTCGGTCTGTCAACCACACTTCCATATTTTTTCCTTCTCCTCGAGAAAAATTGTTTTACTGAAGGCACACCTCCTTCAATATTCAAAACTTTCCTCTATAATTACATTGCATATATGAAACCATAATTAAAAATAGGTTACCAATAATTAATTTTAGAACAAAAATTATATGAAAACTATAGAAATCGAATAAATTATAGAAGAAATACTAAAAAGTTAAAGTCCTAAAGAAAAATTATAAACAATTTTCATACCTACTTCCTCTCATGATATGACATCATAGTACGTCCTAATGTGTTGAGTTATTTTTTGAATCAATGTTTTTTTATTTTTTCAAAATAATTCCTAAATATAATTCAATAATACAAAAGATAGTATGAATGAAAAACATGAAAATTTTCATTTAAATACCTCAAATGTGATTAATACCTTAAACATGATAGTCATTCAATGAGTAATCATTTTATGATACTATTTTATCATAAAATCATCCACGACAGGTATCACCTCTAACTCTGTGTCAACTTTAGCACACCATCCAATATACAACTCGTTATTATAAGCTCTTTAAAGCTCCCCTGACTCTTTTAGACGTGATGGACATGCACCCTCACCATCGGGGAAATTAAACTGAAGCTAAAACCAAAATATTAATTCAAATAAATAAAAAATATATATTATATTAAATAAAACATATTTTTTAACCCATATCTATTCCCAAGCATTATCCATGACTATGTTTGGCAATTGTCTCAATGAGAGCGGGCTGACGGGAATGATGTCGGAGTATTTGGAAAGTGTTTCTAAAAAACTCCGACATTGAAACCCTATTTTTTCAATAATTTGATTGTCTTCATTGTAGTCCACCATCAACTGTGTGTGGTAGTTCCACACCGCACTCATTCTTGTATACTCCGGTCCACAACTCCTATCAGAATATGTATCTGTTATGAAAGAAAAACAAATATTATATCAATAAATGTTATAGTGAAAATAAATAATGGTATAAAACTTTGTTACGGATCTATAAATATACCTACGACTGTTTGATCAATGGGTGTCGTTGGGTCTGTAGAAAAAGAAGGAACAGCCTATATAGAGGGAGTGGGTCAAAGATTGCTGAGTTGAACCAAATATAATGTCATCAACATAAATTTGTACAATCAAAACATTTTTCTTATCTTTCTTTATAAAAAGGGTTGGATCTGCATTTCCCTTAACATAGTTATTTTGAAGCAAAAATCCAGTGAGTCTATCATACCATGCTCGTGGGGCTTGTTTAAGGCCATACAAAGCTTTGGTAAGTCTAAAAACATGATCAGGATGTTTTGTATCTTCAAAGCCAGGAGGTTGTTCAACAAAAACTTCCTCTTGAACATAACCGTTAAGAAAAGCACATTTCACATCCATTTGAAATAGTTTGAAATTAAAGAATGCTGCAAAGGCAAGTAGAATACGGATAGATTCAAGTCTAGCTACTGGAGCATAGGTTTCTTCATAGTCTATTCCTTCTTGCTGATTATAGCCTTTAGCAACAAGTCTAGCTTTATTTCTAACAATGACTCCATTTTCATCACATTTGTTTCTGAAGACCCATTTTACTCCAATAACAGAAGTTTCCTTAGGTCTTTCAACCAAGGTCCAGACTTTATTCCTTTCGAATTCATTTAGCTCATCTTGCATTGCTTTGATCCAATCATCATCACCTAAAGCTTCATCAGTGCTTTTAGGTTCTAGTTGGGAAAGAAATGCTAGATGTTCTACTTCATTTCTTAAG
The DNA here is from genome assembly GCA_963277665.1 of Viscum album. Lineage (NCBI taxonomy): Eukaryota > Viridiplantae > Streptophyta > Magnoliopsida > Santalales > Viscaceae > Viscum > Viscum album. The sequence continues at coordinate 95,199,681 of OY728125.1, forward strand.
GAACTTCTAGTCCTTACAGGTTGATTTACATCACCAATAATACTATCACTGGGATGATTCTTAAGAAACATCTGATTTGGGTTTTGTAAAACCTGTTCATCAACATAAGGTAGAAAGTCTTCTGGGGTAAATGTTTCAGAAGTATCTTCTAGAACAATTTCCTTATCAGAAGGTTCTTCTAACAAAGGTTGACAATCAGTTTTTGAAAACACATCCGAAGATGTAAGTTGGGAAGTTTTAAAAACAAAAGGATCTGACTCATCAAATTTCACATGTACTGTTTCCTCAACAGTACAAGTATTTTTATTAAAAACTCTATAAGCCTTAGAGGTTGTGGAATATCCTAAGAAAATTCCTTCGTCTGATTTTGGTGCGAATTTATGTAAGTTATCTTTAGTATTCAAAATGAATACTTTGCAACCAAAAACCCTGAAGTAGGAAAGCCTTGGTTTTCTACCATTCCATAACTCATAAGGAGTTTTATTAAGAAAAGGTCTAATCAAAACTCGATTTATAGTATAACAAGCAGTACTTACAGCTTCAGCCCAGAAATGTCTAGCAATAGAATATTCACTCAACATGGTTCTAGTTATTTCTTGAAGAATTCGATTTCTTCTTTCAACTACACCATTCTGTTGAGGAGTTCTAGGTGCTGAAAAGTTGTGAGTAATACCTTTCTTACTACAAAAAGTTTCAAAATCAGAATTTTGAAATTCTCCTCCATGATCACTATGAATAGTTTTCAATGGAAGGTTTTTTTCATTTTTAACTTGAGCTCTAAAACTTTTGAAATAAGAAAAAGCTTCAGATTTCCTTGCTAGAAAATAGACCCAAGTAAATCTAGTGTAATCATCAACTAGAACAAACACATAGTATTTGCCTCCAATGCTTCCAGTTTGTGTAGGACCAAAAAGATCCATGTGCACCAACTGTAATGCATCGGTTGTTGAGACTTCACCGATTGACTTAAAACTAGATTTATGTTGCTTGCCATATTGACAAGGATCACAAACTTTAGAAGAATCAAATCTAAGCTCCGGTAGATCCTTAACTAGTTTCTTCTTAGAGAGTTTACATAGGTTTCTAAGATTACAGTGTCCTAGTCTTCTATGCCATAACCAAGAATGATCTTCCATTGCACTTAGGCAAGGTAAATCTTGGCTTCTTAGGTCTTCTAAGTTTAAGGTGTAAACATTCTCTTGCCTGTTGGCTGAGAGAATAAATTCTTCCTTGGAATTGTGAACTAAGCATTTATCATTCCTAAAATTCACAAGGTAACCTTCATCACATAACTGACTTATGCTAATGAGGTTGTGCTTAAGACCTTTAACAAAAAGAACATTTGAAATCAAAGTTTTACCTAAAAGAACAATATTACCAATACCAACAATCTCTCCCTTAGCATTGTCTCCGAAAGTTACCTTTCCTCCTTTCGTCTTGATAATTTTTTCAAAGAAGCTTTTGTTACCAGTCATGTGCCGGGAACATCCACTATCCATGTACCAAACATTGTTGCTGGAACTTTCTTTATTTTCCTGAAATTAAGAACAAAGTTAGACTTTCGGAATCCAAACTTGTTTGGATCCGAGATTTCTAGACAATAAAATCTTAGGTACCCACATTTTCTTGGAAAAATAAGCTTTATGAAAACCTAAGGATTGGGTTTTGTTTAAGGAACAATTTCTTGCCCAGTGACCACCACATTGACACTTAGTACAAAATGGGGCACTTTGAGGAACAAAATAATTGTTGCTGAAAACAGGTTTTGCATGGGTATAACCAAATCCGGATTTATTTCTTAAAGGTCGTATTTGAGAATACATCTTATCAAAATTTTCCTTACCATGGGTAAAGTTTGATAAGCACTTCTTTAAGGAAAAAATTTCGGACTTGAGTTTTACAACCAAGTTTTTATCTTCAAAATCATTAGTTTTGGAACTAGAGTTAGGCTCGAAAACATTTTTATTAGAAATTACTTTTTCTAACTCTTTAGAAAGTTTATTCTTCTCAGAACTTACTTCCTCAAGATTTTTTGAAATACTTTCAAAATCAGCATTTTTCTTATCAAGATCTTTAGAAAGATCTGATATCTCTTTAGTAAGAATAGAATTCCTAGAATTTGCCTTATCAAGTTTCTTGTTGAGTTTGGAATTCTCAATCTCAAGAAGTTCAGCAAATCTAGAGACTTCTTCAAAAGTAGGTAAAGTATTTTCCTCATCAGAAGATGATTCTTCATCAGAAGAGTTATAATACTTACTATCATTAGGATTTAAAGAAACATTGGTCAAAGATTCAGCATTTCGTACCTTAGCCATAAGACAATGATTATCAATAGGTAATCTGGCTATAAGACCAAGATTCTTCTGTCCTGAAGATTCATATTCAGAAGATTCATCTGAAGAGTCACCACCACTGGCACTCCAGGTGTCATTAGCTTTCAAAACTTTCTTAGCTTTAGCTTTGTAATATTTCTTCCTGTTCCTGTCTGAATGCCTTTCCTTTCTTTCTTTCTTTCTGAGCATAGGGCAATCTGGTCTAATATGTCCTGCTCTCTTACATTCATAACAAGTAACTTCTCCATCTTTCTTATCTTTCCTATCCTTCTTCTTATACTTGGATTGAAAGTTTCTTTGTCCAGCTATCTTGTTCATCCTTCGAGCAAGATTGGCTAATTCATTTTCTGAAACTTCACTTTCACTAGATTCGGATTGGAAAATGACTTTCTTCGATTTGGATCTGGTTACTCTCTCAGGAGTCTTAGCTTTCATCTGATTCGAAGTTGTAGTAAAAGCAACAGTACCATTTCCATTCTTCTTCTTGATGTTGTCAGCATCTCTCTTCATTCTGGTCTCATGTTGTAGAAGAGTTCCAAATAATTCATCAAGAGTTATTTGAGTAACCTTCCTGTTCTCATCTATAGCTGTTCTCTTGGATTCCCACTCATTGGGCATAATGTCAATTATCTTGTCCACAAGAGCTTCATCATCTAAACCTTTCTCTCCCATAGACTGTAGACTATTGACGATTGTCATAAATCTTTGTTGTACTTTACAGATAGGTTCTCCATAAGGAAAATTAAAGCCATGATATTCAGCTCTAAGCATAGCTCTCCTAGTCTCAATCACTTTAGAAGTCCCAAAATGAGTAACCTCTAACTTCTTCCATATACAATTAGCTGCTTCACAAGAAGAAATTTGGCTATATATATTTCTGGTCATTGAACATAATAAAGTGTTGCGTACCTTGTAGTTGAGTTGATATTCTTGCTTCTCCTGGTTAGTAAAGGTTCTGACTTCCTTGTCAGGAATTTTGTAATCACCAGTAAGCATGACAAAGTTATCTACTCCAGTATTGATAACAAACGTCTTCATACGATCTCTCCAGTATTCATAATCATTACCATCAAATATTGGTGGCCTTGTAGGATTCAAATTGTCTATCGAACCAACATTCATTCCTGCCATACTTGAAAATAACTTGGAGACAAACTTGTTAATAACAAAAATTCGGAATTAAAAAGTTCGGAATAGGAAAGGTTCGGAATGGATAATCCGGAATGAAAAAGTTCGGAATTGAAAAGTGAGCAAGAAAAACTTGAACGTGAGTACAAGTATTTCAGTAACCTTGGCTCTGATACCAAATGTAAGAATGGTATAGAGTAAGAGGTTTCCAACCTTTGATACCAATTGTAGGATCGAAATAGAATATGAGATGCTCAAAATACAAGAGGGGGGGTGAATTGTATACTTTAAAAATTCCTTAGGAACCTTTAAAGTTAGTTATGAATAACTAGAGTTTCCTTAAGAAAAGGAAAGAACTAAGTTTAACAAAGTTAAACTAAGTAAATTCACAACACCTCTAACACCGAACTAAACTTGGAAAGAGATTCCAAAAGTAAGTTCCGGAAATATGGTTCCGGAATTTGAAACTTAACAAAAGTTACAATATAAGATTCTACCTTAAAGCGTATAGAATCTGAATGAATCAGAGTAAGTAAGGAAGTATAAGAATGTTATACTTTCCTTAAGATACAAATTACAGCGGAATAGAAATGAGTAGTAAAACTACTAGCAACAAGATAATAGTCTTTTAACCCAAAGAGAAGGGTATCCAACAACCTTGGATAAAGGTCCCTTGATTTATACTTTCAAGCAAGTCTGTCTTACCCACACCAGGGTAAGCCCTCGATACGAAGATCGGTGTCTCTGTCTTGCTATCCCCGCAAGCCCTCAACTTCAAGGTAGTTGGCAACCTCTGTCTTTCTCAGCAAGAAAGCCCTCGATCTTTAAGGTAGTCGGCACCTCTGTCTTCCTATCCCCGGAAGCCCTCGAATGTAATCACCAACATTCGGAGTCGCACGAAGCTTTGAGAGTTAATAAGAGACTCTCTCTCTAGAAATCACTTCAACAGCATGTATGCACAAAGTCCAAATGTTCATCCATCCGTTTTGAGCTTTTTCAAATGAGCTCCTATTTATAGGTGAGGTCGGCTCCTTCTCCAACGGTCATATTTTCCTTAAAGTTCGGAGGGACCTGTACACGTGTCACTTAGACAACGGTTAGTTTATAACAAAATGGACGACATCGTTTTATAACAAAGTAAGTGTAACAGAAAGTACGACATCGTTTTAAAACCTAACATAAAGGTTCGGAATAGAAATTTCGGAGTGAAAGTTCGGAGTGAACAAATTCAGAGTGTATAAAACAATGATATCCAGATTCTGTTTAATGAGTGAATTCGGAATGAGAATTCGGAATAGGAATTCGGAATAGGAATTCTTCATCAGAAATCGTAATGAGAAATCGTCATCAGAATTCGTAATGAGAATTCGGAATGAGATTTCTTCATTAGAATTCGTAATGAGAATTCTTCATTGGAATTCGTAATGAGAATTCTTCTTCAGAATTCGTAATGAGAATTCGAAATGGGATTTCTTCATTAGAATTCGTAATGAGAATTCTTCTTCAGAATTCGTAATGAGAATTCGTAATGAGAATTCTTCATTAGAATTCGTAATGGGAATTCTTCTTCAGAATTCGTATCCTGAATCTGGAATAGAACTTAGTCAGAATTCATAACCGGAATTCGGAGTGAAACTTCCTTATAGTTCTTGTCCAGAATCCGAACCCTAAAACAGAATGCTTTTTATCAGTTTTAATGATTCCGAGAAAGTGAATCCGAATTTCATACTTAAGAAAAATATTAATGAAAATATGATAAGGATAAATTTTTCTTATAAAAGCGTTTTTCCTTAAGAAAACATTTTTCCTTATAAAAGCAATTTTCCTTACAAAAGCAATTTTCCTTAAAGATAAGGTGTTTGTGATTTTCAAAACAAGAAGGAATGGAAAAGTCATAAGGAAAACCTTATTGACTCAACAGCAAGATTTGAAGAAAATGGAATATAGAAGCTTGGAGAGAAGGAAGTAAAAGTAAAATAAGATGGCATGGATGGAAGGCAAAATTCATGATATAGATGAGGAGAGGGAAGCATCATCAGATATGGTAAAGATCGGCGAAGAAGCTCATATCTAAAGGGTGGTGAAAACATGGGAGGCCTAAATATCCCATGTTTCCCGAATAACACACCAGGATATGAATATGGAATAGAAGGTATATCAGTTAGAGGGGAGGGTATAATTGGGTATGCTGACTAGATCGCCTAGGTATTGTACCACCCTCCCTCATACCATCGGCCTCAGTATTAGGACCACTACAAGGCTTCTCGTCAAATAATTATCACTTAAGGGTTGGATCCTAAAAAAATTTGAAAAAAATTAATCACATGACATTATATGTTATTTAAATATATATATTTGAAATAAAATACTCACTATAAGAACTAGTGGAGAAACTCCCATCTCAGCCATGTGATGATTGTTGTTCGTCATCCATTTTCATCGTATCTCTTCAATATGTATCATTTACTCCATTTGAAAACAAATAAGTAATAATAAAATGATAACTAATTCGTAACCAAAAAAACAAAAATATATGAGAGGGGTAGGGGGATTCATGGGTCTTGGGTTCAAGTATCCATGGTTAAAAAAATCATTAAAATTTTAAACATAGGAACAACTCAAATGTAAAATGAAATAAGTACACTAGGAATTCCATGATACAACAATCAGCTATTGTACTTATTCATGTGAAAATTATTTAAAAATAAGTAACAAATAATGTCGAAGTAAAACCTTTTAAATAATAAGATAATTGATAAGTAAATATACATTCAACACAGGTACAACTCAAATGTAAAATTAAACATATAGGGTGAATAGTGTATTGAGTTTTTGATGCAACTCAGTATTATATCAGCATTGGTTAATGAATTATCTTTAAATATATACCTCATATAAGATTAAAGGATATAATGAATCTTTCTCTTAGGTGAGGTAATTAATCTTATAAAATAAATTGTTATGTGGAGAAGTATGTAACATAGTACCCTCATTTGTTTCATACACCCATTTCATTTGAGGCATTATCGAATTTATAACCATCTACTAAAAAATTATCCACTGAGGAATAGTCATAATTAATTAATCATATTGATAATCATTTTGTAAATTATTAAATGGTAATATTTTCATTAAAAGGTAAGATATTCATTAATCGTATTGAAAATGTTCTGGTGTAGCATGAAATACAAGCCACCGAGGAATTTAAATTTATTAAAAAATAATAATAATTCATTAAAACTCAAGGTGTTACAAACCCAATTAGTGTACACTCCCTATCACCCTATCACACTACCAGGATCATTCTTTAATGACTCTCATTCCATAAAACCAAGGCTCGTTCAACTAAAAGGTGACCGTGATTCTTACCCACATCAAATTTATGGATAAAAAACCACACTATGTGCTTATACCCCAATAATACTAAGTAATAACACTCATTCCATGGATTAATAAATGATTACTAGTCACTCAGGAATTACTACAAAACCACAAAGAATATATGCATGCTCTATCCATCCTAGATCCAACCATATCATATCATAATCAACTGTCTCATAAAAAACAACACCAAAAACCAATAGGTCTATATATCTAATAAATCATTCCCTCTTCATATAATCATGATTCCTAATTTATTTCAAGTAATTTAAACTTAAAAAAAGAAATAATTCTACATTTCTTCACTTTTACAATCACAAGGGTATCGAAATAATCAAGGTAAATCATTCCAATTGAACTATATTTTTATGATTACCTTTAATACATTAAACAATTACAAATCCATAAAATTAATAAATAAACCCCCAAGTGTTAAAATACATTTATTTCACCAACGGAATTTATTTACAACATCAAAAAACATCCCAAAATAACATCCACATGTTCATTACTCAAAAAACACTATGTATTGGGTGGGTATAATTCCACTAATATGTTATATAGTAAACCCCTATAAAACTCATTATGGACACTTTATAAAACTAAACCCTGTGTCATTAGAAAATTCAGTCACACATAAGAATATAAATTTCATGTGAATACTACATGACACAAATAATGAATGTACACAATCCTCTTTCCTAAATGGTCCAAGTTCCAAAACCACAAATTACAATATCAAATCATCAAATCATACTTGAGTATTTTTTCAACTATATCATTGATAATAAAGAAGTAAAATTTCGTGACCCTATTAACCTATAAATACCACTAGATATGGGTTCATTACTCACCTATTTTAGGACTGTCACAAGTCCAACAAATTCCTGTCACCATATAATTATCCACAAATAGTAAGAAAAATAAACACTCTAGTATTTATTTCTAATGCCCTGAATAATAGAAAAACAACAGAATCCAAGAATGTTCACAACAACACCTCATTTTCATATCCATCGACCCAAAATTCTATCAATTAGAAGTGAATAATTATGTGAACCTAACCATGCTATTTTGTTTCACGAGATATATATCATAGAGTAAAAAATGTGTAGGCATGAACAACCATGGTGAGTTCTATGATGGTTCTACTCTTTTATTATGGGTGGATTCCTAGGATGTAAAATCATATAAATTCTTTAATAATTCTTTATAACTACATATGAAAATTGTGACATGAATTCCTAACACTCATTTTCAATTTGAAAAAATAAAACCTTACAAGTGTATGACTATACCGCTTGATGATGTAGGAATAAATGATCAAGTAAAAGAGTAAATTTTGGTTATATCACCATTCACACATTAAAATGCCCCCAAAACCACTCTAGTCTTTCAGGTCGAAGAGCCACTTCATTGAATGACTTATAGTGATGGTATCATCATCTTAAAGTTAGAGTGTGAAATTTCAAATACAACATTTAGGGATACATTCATAATGCATGATTATCTTGTCATTCCTCTCAGGATAAAAAATTCTGTAACTGTATTTATGGCTAACCAATGAAATGATGTCAATAAACCTTAAATTTAAAATTAACTATGGATTAAACAAATTATGATCATATTGAACTCTTCAATATCAATAAAATTTATTCTATAAAGATAAATCACAAAAAAAAACCTAAAATGATATATGTATTTTTTTCATAAGGGGATCATAATAGAAAGTACATTTCCGCGACACCAAAAAAAACGTAAAATTAATGAAGTCAGATGTACCGATATAAAGTGGAAGAAAAAATATTACTTGAATCAAAGATAGATGGTCAGTTGGAAAGTAGAGTTGGCGCCCTCAATTTCCGGTTGGGAAGTAGGGTCGACATCAAGCTCTCATTTAGGTAAAAATGTTCTAGATGGGTTTTAGAGGCCTATTGTCTGCACTGTATTTGTGGATTTTCTATCCCAACGGCTTTAAAAGAGGATTAAATTCAAGATACATAAAAATATAAAAGTATAAACCACCACATGATCCTTTTTTATCCCACATGATTATTATACAAAATAAGTCATATGACTCCAAGATAAAGACTATTATAATTAAGAAATTTTACATTTATTACTACACAGTTCAGATTATACTACTTTAAATACATGTTTCGGGTTACAAAATCCCTTCCACACAATTGTTCTCACAGTTTTGGAATCACACTACTCAATTTTATGAAATACTTTTGTGGTGTATTTCACATGGAAACTTTTGAATTTTAGATATTTATTTTAGTCATATATGATTATAAGGGCCCCCTTGTTAGGATATTTATATGGTTTAAAACCCTTGTAATATAATTATCTCAGTTGGGCTTCAAACTATGTGGAAATGATTTATTATCATGTTGAACAAAACTAATTTTTTGGGGAGGGATACTTGTTAATCCCTTATTTCTTTGAAAATTATTTCTATGAAGTTGGATTTCATATTGAGGGTTCCTAAAAAATTTATAAAGGAAATAATCCACTAGGATTATCAAGAAAGGAAACAAATTATGGAAAACATATTTCATTAAGTGGAACCATTCACATGATAGAATAAATCATTACTCACCTTATGTGGATTAAAGAAAAGACCAAACCATGAGAGTCAATCTTTGTGACTCCAACATCACTCATTTTGTGGCTCTAAGGTAGTAAATTCACACAGTTACAAGAAACCGTCAAACAATCATAAAATATTATTCTAATTTTGTGGAATAAGGATTGTAATCCTCTTCGGTCGACAATACATTCACAAATGTATGATCATCAAGTCAACTAAAACATTTTAGAATGGGTATCTAGTCATGTCATCTAGCCATTCCCAAAAATACAAACTTTATAAATGGATAAATTATGAGGAAAATGAAGAAATTTAGAGAAATATACAACTAAAAGAGGAGCATTATGTAGGTAGAAAAATAAAATCAGAATCTGAAACAAATAAATCCCAAATTATATCATGTGAAACCATCACATGATCTATTCCCATTAGAACCATCCCATGAGAATATTCCTATGAGAGACGTCCTTAATCATTTAATTATCATTCCATGGATGATACATGGACGCATCATGTGGTTTCATGATCCTACAACTTTTCATGGTCATACTTCCATAGTACCTCTATTGTAGATTCTTTTTGAAGGCTCTTCCATTTATGTGACATGTAATCTCCATCCAAGGGTTTTACTAAAACCCCATGGCCTTCCTTTACTAGGGTCAAATTCCCAAACTTGAAAAAAAAATCCTCCACCATGACCACAAGATTTGTAAGATCTATATATAGGGAACAATAGTGTGACCTATTTTTATCATAAATTACAATGGTCAAAGATGTACCTCACATAACCTCACAAATAGATGGGTTCCTCAATATATTTTCAATCATTAATTACTTTGGTTACAAGGACCCCAGTCCTATAGGTAGTGGTGGGAATTCTTTTCATTTAGGAAAAAAAGTATTATTTCTGCCTATTTCCTGAATTATGTAGCGAGTTGGGAAAGATCCACACATTTGTTTCCTATCCTTGGAAACCTAATCCCTAATATAGGGTTTAGAAATCCTAGGAAGATAATAATTAGAATCCATCGAAGTGTAATCCCTTAGTGTTACTTGATTTTTATCCCTCAATAGCTCTACCCTCATCCATCAGCGGATGAGGATAATTTTTTATTGGGGTTTCCCACATGGATTAATCCACAATTATTTATAGAAATATTCCATATACCTCCATAATTCTAGAGACCATCCCTCTTCCATCAATGGATCAAGAAGTAAGTTCAATCTCAGGATTCCAAACAAAGTATAAGTCTTATATGAAAATAAATCTATGATTTTGGGGATCTTTGTATGTATCTTTTTTCTAAATCTTATAGTGAATCAAGTAGTCTTAAATATCTTTCATGATCGTGCCACTAGAATAATAAAAAATTCCTCTTCATGGTTCTCCTACTAGGTGTAATCCCCTGATCTATCTTATATAGAATATTTAATGAATGTAATCCCTAATCTACACTCTTTTTTAAAACCATACATGAAACATATATCCTCATAGTATGATGTCACAATACATGGGAAATTTCCTCACCACGTGACATTAAACTACATGTTATGGTACCAATGTATGACCATTGAACTATGTCACCTGAACTATGTGGTGTCTGATTCTTACCTTCAACAAGATATGTTGGATAGATTTCCTTGTCCCTAACCCAATATCCCCAAATCACCATCACTTTATAAGTCCCCCACACTAGTACATATTCTTAGTACATTCATATATATTTGGTGATTTATATCCCTGAGTACATCATTCCTCCTTCTAGATAGCCATATCCCTTACAAGTTTCATCATATTACATCAGTTAGGCCATATCCCTAATAATATGACACCCCTTCTTGGTAGGATACATGCCTATAAATTTACCCCATCCATCTACATTATGATATATTACCCATTGAGGATACCAAAAAGGGTCACTCATACATAATTCCCACACCAACCATTGATAGGAACCTTTCACCAAGTCATCCATGCCACCTGACCTGAAACTACATAGATCGGTCCTTATCACATGACCTTAAAAGGTATAATGTGCCCCATAATATTAAACAAACTATGTGTCCCCTTCATAGGGGTATTTATAAAACTCATATTATGGCCCCGATCTCAAGACTAAGTAGCAATTGTCTCCCTAAATGTTTCTAAATTCTATAGTTATATGACAATGAGGCGTTAAGTAAAAGTATAACTCCATATTTAATCAACCATAATTCATGAGTGTAACCAGTAGTGTTCCAAAAATTACTGGATAATTTTCAATAGAATGTCTTACATCTATAAGAGATACCTAGAGTAGGAAATTATCCCCCTCAAAAGGGTGGGTTGATCCTGAACTCCATTCCTATCATTTCGACTCATATTCAAGGTGTTTTTAATATTTCTTGATGTCTGGATGCCTTTGGGATGAAGGACCATGAATTGAAAATAAACATCATGTCCTATAATGTGGTTATAAATATATGGAAAGGATAGGTTCATGGCCTTTTCATTCTAGAGGTTGATCTATGTTGGTGAAAGAAAATTGTTATCCACATACTATAGGGATAATTTAGGGAAAGATGAATTTCATTCTTTAACATCCTTTCAACCATTGAAAGTAAGTCCTTCTCTTGTACATGAGTTCACTTTACATCTTTACAAACACTATGATGAGTAAAAAATTAATTATACATACCCCCGGTTTGGGGAGTCCCCCAATTATATGAACATCCTAGAGGCTAATACCAACCTTTCCATGTGGAACATGAAATGTGTTGGTCTCAGAGCACCATTGACTAACCAAATCATGGATAAGATTCAAATGAGGATAGATAGAGAAATATGAAGTACAAATAGCATTGTAAATTATAATAGAATAGAGATGATCTTTCTATGTGAGACAACATTAGTTCACCTAGTAAGTTCAGACCTATTCTATAGAGAAGTACCCTCTAGGATGAAGGTCCCATTAAAGACATCATAACTTCCTACTAATCCAAGTGGAGGATTTTTTTAATCATAAAATTAGACCTAAAATCATATTTCATTGAACTTTACTGATAGGCCAAATGTTACAACATTTCACTATTAGGTTCATGAGTGGTCTATCTATTGAGGGAAATAGTCAACTAGCAGTGTCCCGAGTCGATAAAATAAGAATGTTGGAAAAGTCACCTTATAGAATTGTGGTATCAATCGGAAGTATCACCCATAAAAGGGAATTATAATAAACAATTAATAGTTAAGAAAATATAGTTTCAAAAGTATTCAAAGATATTGATGACATGGGGTGATCATTTTCAATGAGTTGGGTGTAACATATCCAATCATTTCTTTGATATGAGTAGAGAATTTATCATCCAAGACAGAAATGGGTGATATATCCATTTAAAAATATTCAATGTATTTCTCAAAAAAATATCATCCTAATAAATTCTGAAAGTAAAATAGGTTTCCCCAAATGAGGATAAGAAATATATGAGAAAAACAATGTGGAAATTTTACAAAGTCAAAATCCTCACCCACGTAACCTTGCTAAGGACCCCTCTCTAGGTTATTCCCACTATGTCACCCTCACTTGGGTGGACCCAATAAGGCCCCCTCACTATGGTGTTCCCACCAAGGCACCCTTGATCGAGTGGCCTTGTTAAAAAAAGATATAAAGGGAAGGTCTAGGGGACCTTATGACTGTTAGGCATGAATCACCTGGGTCTTTTCTAGATAATAGTTCTACCTTGACTAGGGTCTCAACTACTCACTCATCCAACCTCTCTCAAGTGCCTTTTGATTTTCCATCATGTGTCTATGCAGACCACCTTACTCACCCAGACTACACCTCCCAATCCCATGATTTTTCCTATAAATAGACCCCTCGGCTACCAGATAGTGGATGATTTTTTCCACTTCTAGAAGAGAGAGAAAGACTCACTAAGAAACTTATCCTAATCCTCTATCACCTCTTCGAGGTAGCCTTCTGCACTCTAGGACTTAATAAAATTAACTTAATTAGTAAATGGTGATCCAAAGTCATCCATTTGGTGACCAACCTTCGAGGGATCTTCATCTAGGAAAATAACCACCCAGTGTCCTTAATCTGGGTGACCATCTACATAAGGTTTCCCACCTTAGTATTTATCTACCAATAGATACCCACATAACTAACTAGCCTCCATGGATTCCCACCATATCGGCCAACTGCCCAGGGCTTCCCACCTAATTGACCAGCTTCTTGGGGTTTTTTATTCTCCAAAAAGTATATAATTAATTTACCAAGTCACTTGTTTAGGAATTATATCATTAAGTACCCCCCCCCCCCCCACATCCACTGTATTTATGTGGTTAGGGTATGGGGAATACCAGCGTAACTTCTATAGATTATGTATTCTCTTGTTAAAGGATTTCACACAATTAACCTCCCCAATAGATGATGTACTGAAGATTTTTTCAATATTGAATCCCCTTGTTAATGAGGAATCAAATCCTAGAGGAAGTCACTACTAAAAAAGAGGCCTTTAATAGTTCCAGAATGAGGCTTTATTAGTGCTACAAAAGTGCGGAATATCGGATCATGGTTACAATCCCTAGGCTTTTATCAACGATGATAAAGGAAGAACTATTAAAGTGGGTAAAATTATATTTTTTCAGACCTCGGTGAGCCCGAACCCTTTATAAACACTTCCAAGAAACCTTTAACAATTCCCCCCCCCCCTTATTAGTGTCTTTCACCCTACCACCCATTTTATCAGTGTTTTTTGAATTTCCAGCCTCATGCCTACCCACCTGGATTTGATCCCTGGAACTCTCCTTTGAAGACGCAACACATTTACCACTATACTATGTTGTTTTTTGTCTGTTTAATGATATTTATATTTATTTATATATATATATATATATACACATATATAGTTTTTATTCATATATTTATATAATTATTTTAAAATACATTTATAAAATATTTGTGTTTGTGTGATATATATATACTTATATTTATTTAAATATATTATATATTATTTTTATTTACATATGATGGAATATAATATAAATAAATATATTCTTGTTAATACATACATATATGTATATGTAAACACTATAAATATGATGCATAGGTATATTCAAATCTATTTTCCTACCTAGGGAACATGCGGGGCACTCTAGGCATGGTGGGCCCCCCAAAGGGAGGCGAGTGTTACCCTTACACACATTTTGTCCTACAACTATTGAAACCAACGCAACATCATCTGCAGCGCTGCTTTGTTCACAGCTGGTAGATATATGGAATTGGTTCTAGGAGTCATGCTCATCTGGTGTCGCAATGGGGTCTAGGGTTTACATATGGTGCCTTAATCATCACCATATCAAGTGAAATTATTCCTCATTTGTGTATGTTTTGACACACATATGTATGTGGGTGCTGGTTCAGAGATTCCCATGGTGGAAACTGAGGGTGATACGGGCCAGGAGGTTGAAACATGAAACCATAAAGTAGATCCATTAGAAAAGAGGATTATAGGATGAAATTCGGGCTTGGTTCCTCATCCCTTATCTTCCTTCATGGACTTGGTAATGAGAAGAGTCAAGAGGAAATTATTTATTTCCCATGTGTTTGCAGATCCTAATGCTGTTTCCAAAAGATTAGGAAACTGCAAGTTCTTTTTGAATTCTCAACTTATTCTTCCTAATGGAGCGACACCCTACCAATTACACGACTTTTTAAGTATAATTTCATCAATATGGGGATTTATTTACTATAGATGCATCTCGGTTGGTCGAGGTTTTTTTCACTGCTTGTTCCTATCCAAGGAATTGAGATAGAATGAATAGGGTCACATATTTTTGTATTTGAAGATGGTTTCTCTTCACATTTAAGAATTGTCTTTGGGATTTGGTTCTTTTTATATGAAAACTACATTTTCATAGGTATGGATAAAGATTTATAGGTTGTCTTCAGTCTTATGGAACCCAAATATACTGCATGATATAGCTTCTTCAGATGAAGATTTCATTCCCATGGACAAGGAAACTAAAGTGGTTTGGTATGGGCATTTTTTCAGGATGTTGGTTGAGATTCTTCTCAATTGCACTCTTATTGATAAGGTTATTTTTTCTACTCATACTGATGATATTTGTCTAAATATAGAGTGTGAAAAAATTCCATTATTTTTTTCTTATTATAATGTTTTTGGATATTCCAAGGATAAATTTTTTAAATCGCTAAAATGTAAATCCTCCTCTATGAGAGGGTATTATCAGTAGGACTATAAAAGGAAGAAAAAAAGAGATAATTTCATAATGAATTCCCAGGCCTATCCTAGTGTTCCAATAGTTCATGCTTCATAGGGGCGTGGTAGCTTTGAGGTTCAAAAAAAACCCTCCTCTTCAACGATAAGGGGTCCAAATCCTACTCCTAGAGGGTTGGGTTTCCAAAAGAGTATTGAGGGGCAGGACACAGATGTGGGGAATATCTATTTTGGAAAAAACACATCCAATGAGTTTTCTTATAGAGTGGTTGGATTTGATAAAGGTGATGGTTGCGGCTCATCACTATCCAAAAATGAATCATGTTATATTTCTTATGATGGGGATGTTGGGGTTCAGGAAGACCAATCTCTCTCGTTTAAATAGGCTCTTTGCAAAATTACTGGAGTTACTATGGAGAATGAGTCTTTCTCAAAGCAGTGTGATGTTGTTGCTCAGGATAAATGATTTTCTGCATGATTTACTTATTACTGCCTCATGTAATGTGAAATCTAAATTTATGGATGATGATATGGTGACTCCCAGAAGACCCAAGACTTCTTCACCTCAGGTTACAATTGGTGAGAAGGCTGCGGTGGTGACAAGCTAGGAAGGTGCCATTGTCCCATCGGATCCTAGACCTGGATTCCTTGTGGATTCTTGGGTTAAAAAAATGGAATTGAATACTCAAATGACCTTGGTTATAGAAAGTCATGACAAGTCAGAAGTGGAGGAGGTTGAACCATGTGAGACTTGGCAACAATCCAAGCACTGCTGGAAATCAATGATATACCAATGGTTAAAAATAATTGGTATAGACCGGAAAACCGTTGGTATAACATATACCAACAGTTTGGACAATTGTTGGCTGCTAAGACATGGGGATAGACATATACCAATAGTTATTAATAAACCATTGGGATATGGAATATTACATCACATTATACCAATAGTTTTCTATAACAATTGGTATAACTTTTTACCAATAGTTTTACACCATTGCAATATAAATAAGATTATATATATACCAACGGTTTATGAACCATTGGATTAGAATTTTACCAATGGTTTGTATAAACCGTTGGTAAAAATTTAGTTTATAGTTCTATACCAATGGTTTGTAAACGATTGGTAGAGACTTTTTCTAAAGGATTCAGAAAACCATTGGTATAGATTAAATTTTCAGATGAATACTAACATTTTAGAAATTTTTTGCATAGAGCTGCTACAACTTCAACAGAAGGCAGCACCTGCCTCCCCCCTGTGAAATTAACTTCAATAATAACACCAATGAAAACCTATATAGAATTTAGAATTCAGAATTAATTACCTCCAATTACTTGGGAAATTACTTGAAATTACAATACACTGTACATAATTCAAAATAACACCAATGAAGAAAAATATGATCCAAATAGTTTTCCATCATAATAACACCAATGAAATTGCAGTACAATGTATAGAATTTAAAATAATTCCAAAACACCCAACATAATTCCCCACTGGAAACCACATCACCCTGAAAATAAACATCTCCATAAACACAACACTTGAAAATATGATCTGAATAGTCATAGAAATTTATTTCTCTCATTTGGGATATTGATGAAACAATAATTATATGATCTTGATTAAATTTTAATGGATTGAATTATATAGATTTGGGCCACTAAATTGTTTGGGGTTTCATTAGATCTAATGTTATAATCTCATTTATAGGTATTATATAATCATTTATGATCAAGTTCCATGGGATTATTGGGATAGTTCCCAATCTGTGGGGAGTGGAAACCCACATTACAGTGTGGTGTAATATATAGGGGTTTGATATACCCTTAATATATTACAGTGTGGTGAAATATATAGGGGTTTATGGATGATTATCTTAATGTAATTTCAAGTCAATTTTGGCCATGAGTTTTGAATAAGAATTTAAAATGCACCTCTATGGTAGAGAATATATTATAAACAAATCAAGTTTTTTTAGATAATTTACTCTATATGGGGCCTTGGAATGTATAGTCAAGATAAATAGTGTCAATAATTTTAATTTTATTTGAATGGATTGGGAGGAGTGGCATGCGATAATGATAACATTTTAGGTGGATCTTGAGGTGTAGTTTATGTTAAGGTATATAGTGGTGAGTGTACAGTTGGTCATTTGAGGGAGTGACCCTCATTATCTATAGAATTTGTTTAGGTTCCTCACATAATGGTCACACTGAATAATGGATAGGTCATTAGATATTATATCCATGATCTTGATATAATTATTCAGGAACAAGGACACTCATATAGTGGTGATATTAATTTATTTCACGGTAATGTAACCATCCTGATAATCAATCATGTATTCATGGAATCAATAGTTGAAACCACTTCTTGGAATTGGGATATTATTGAAAATATGCCTGATTCCATTTGATTTCATGAATGAATTCGAAGTTTAAACTTAGATGATGTATTAGATGGCTTCCAAGCATTATCATTGATCTCAGGATGAAATTGAAATGATTTAGGGATGACTCGGATCAAGGGGTTTTGTTGTTTATGGTATGTGTTTTTGAGATATACGGAATCACACTGAAAGAAATACACTAAAAAATTCCCTACCAACAACTGCAAAAACAATACTCAATAGTGATGAATAGACACCCAAAAATAATAATAATAAACCTTGAAAAGCACCAGTGTAAATGCACCTAAAAATATATAAAATATAAAATACAATGATAGGTGGTTATTACCTAAATTTTAAAGTATGATAGTGATGATGGTTATGGTATATGTTGTTGAGATATATCAGTTACTCTATAACTTGGAGCTAAGTTGTGATGGTTGTGTGGATAACTAAGGGATATGATATGAGCTATTACTATTGTTTTTTTCTCATTGCTTATGATCTAACCATGTTGTGTAGTAGTGATGAGATCCACTCTAAGTGATAGGTTTGAGGTATGTGACATGGCATGAGAAATAGTATATGACCCTACCCTGAGTAAGTGGGTAGTGTTCAAGATATGATATCAGACCTTTCCCAATATCCTAGATGTGTTATGGGACCTTAATATGAGTGATTGGATTGTATTCAGGATGTGATATTGGACCTTACCTGTAGTGGAGTACAGTGATCATGATGTGATACATTACCTTACCTTAAGATAGATAGTAGTTCTCATGATATGATATAAGACCTTACCATGAGTGAGAGGTTAGTGGTTAAGATATTATAGAGAACCTAACCTTGAGTGAGAGGGTAGTGGTCAGTATATGATATGGGACCCTACATCAAGTGATTGTTTAATAGTCAGGATGTGATACCAGAACTCACTTTGAGAAAGAGGGTGGAAGTATAAGGATAAATATGAGATCAATACTTGGTGTTAAGCTCTAACCTGAGTGATAGGGTGGAGGTCGAGACTAAGATGCATGAACCATCCATAAGTGGTAGGGTATGAGTTTGGGGTTGTGTTTTGAGATTACTTCTATTTTAACATTCTCGAAATCAAGTGAGGTCAGTTGTTGGGTCTCCTTTAGTAGCACCCACTGACCATTCAAAATTATTGAATGTTTTATATTAGGACTTATTTTATTTTCCCATACATGTATCACTATACATAATGATTTATATTGGGGTAAATTGGTGACACCTTACCAAGTTATATAATGGTGAGGTTATCTATTATTATTGGGTGTCTCTTAGATGTAATTTCTTATAATTACTCTAACGTTTTATTTTGATTATGTTATTTATATATTTTTATTTATCAGGGTATAGAGAGTATAATATCCCCATGATACTTATAGACTCTCACCACTAGTCTAAAGCATATGGTATAAGGTTAGGTGTTCTTGAGGTCTTTTAGTGATTTACTAATGATTTTATACGAGCTATTTTTGGATTGAGGTGCCTTATGATGGGATCTAGGTATGATTTCCCAAGTCTGGGTTGTCCATGAGAGGTGTTTTTTGGTTAAATACATTTGAATGAGCCATGTTGATAGTGGTGATGCTAGTGTGGGATGATATTCTGGATCTCTCTAGAGTGATTATAAGGTTCTTTAGGTAGGCTACTAGTTATGACGAGATCTAGGAATGAGTGTCTAAGTATAGGGTAGATTATAGTTTTCTTTAAATTTTTGTTGGAAAATATGGATTTTTAAAATCAATTTTAAATCCCCCAATTTAAATACACATCCATGTTAATAAATATAGTCAGTGCATATAATTTGATACTTTAAAGTAAAACATGATCTATTAATGAGACTAGATCAAAAATGGTTTCCCATAATGTAAAGCATCAAATGACATTGAATTAGAGAACAATGGCTAACAATTGGTATAATAACAATGAATAAGCTCAAGTTCTTCATCCAAGAGTTTGAGTGTATGTAAAAACATAATTGTGAAATATCATTGATACCATGTAAAAAGAGAATTCATAGAATCCATAACTCCATGTAAAGTCAAGTTTTATTGTTTATAGACAATGAAATAAAGGCAATAGTAAGAACACTGAACTAATCAATCCTTTGAATGTTGAATCATATAATAAATCTCCAAATACCATAATTACTTTATAAAAACAGATGGAAATACATTGGTAAAAGGTGATGTGATTAAAACTCTATTGTATTTAGGCCTCCCAAATCAAGCATACCTACCTAATCACACATATATTCAGTCACAAAAAAATCAAGAAAAATCAAATGACAGTAATATCTATCAAAAATGTAACAGATCAATTTTTCCCTCGTCACCACCACCATCACTATCACCACCGTCATCATCAGCCTCATCCTTTTCCTCATCCCTACCCATGTCTTCATCCTTGGCCTCATCCTCAGCACCATCATCGGCCTCATCCTCACACTCATCCCCTACCCTAACATTTTCCTCTCCATCATCCTCATCCTCCTCCTCTCCCTCATCAACGACATCATCCTCGTCCTAGACCTCTTCCTCGCCATTGTCATCTCCCGGAGAGACATCATCTCAAACACCACTAAAACTACTACTTGGTGCATTGTACCTTGACCAAATAAATGAAATTTATTCATCAAAAGATGTGCTGATATCTCATGGAAGTGCTCGACATAAAACTTTCATCAGTTTCATAAATTTAGTGTTTCCCTAGCATACCATTATTCTACTTGTGTGGCACTTTTTCAGCCTGTTCTTCTTGTACCTTAACCTATTTGAACTTTGTGGCACTAAAAATGGTACCTGATGAGTGCTAATACCTTGTTGAGACTATACTCTCCTCAATTTGACCGCATACTCTGTCAGGGGTCTCATCTCCCAACACTTGATGTAAGTGATCATTTGGCCCAAAATTGTCAAATCATATCCAACAAGGGCCTCTAAAGCATCCTTTTAAAGATATAAATAGATTATTAAGATACAAAATAGATATTAAAATTTGAAATCAACAAAGTAATACTTAAAATATACTAATGTGTCGGTTCATTAATCACACTTCCTTCTTTTTTCTTTCTACTCGAGCAAAATAGTTTTTCTCAAGGCACATGTCCTTCAATATTCAATACATTCCTCTACAATGACATTGAATGTAGGAAACCATAATTAAAAATATTTTACCAATAATTAATTTCATAACTAAAATTATATGAAAACTTTATAAATCAAATAAATTATTTGAGAAATAATTTAAATTGCAAGTCCTAAAGAGAAATTATAAACAATTATCGAACCTACTTCCTCTCATGATCTGACATCGTAGTATGTCCCAATGTGTAGAGGTATTTTTTAGAATCATTGTTTTTTTATTTTTTCCATATTATTCATAAATAAAATTCAATAATAAAAAATATAGTATTAATTCAAAATATGAAAATTTTCATTTTACCTAAAATGTGATTAATACCTTAAACTTGATAGTTTTTCAATGAGTAATCATTTTCTAGTATTTTTCTATCAAACAATAATCTAGGACAGGTACTGCCTCTAACTCTATGCCAAATCTATCAGGACAACCTATATACAACTCATGCTTATTGGCTCTCCAAATCCCACCTAACTCCTTTAGATGTGTTGGTCATGTACCCTCACTATTGGGGAAATTAAACCGAAGCTGACACCAAAATATTAATTAATATAAATATAAAAATAATATATTCAATTAAATACAATATATATTTTTACCCATATTTGTGCCTAAGAACTATTTGTGACTTTTTTGGAAATTGTCTCCATGAGAGTGGGATGACGGGAATGATGTCAAATTATTTGGAATGCATCTCCATAAAACTCTAACATTGCTGCCCTATTTTTTCAACCATTTGATTTTCCTCGTTGTAGTCCATCATCAACTGTGTGCAGTGGTTCCACACTGCATGCATGTGTGTAATCCTCCACCCCCACCTCCTATTTGTAGATTTATTTTTTATGAAAGAAAAACAAATATTATATCAATACATGTTATAATGAAAATAAATAATTATATAAAAAATTGTTAGGGTTATATAAATATACATGCGGTAGTCTAATCAATGGGGGCCACGGGATCCACATAAACTAAATAAAAACCTCGTACTGGTGAAGTAGGTCCCACGGTACGCTCCGCAGGCACAAACTGTGGCGGCGCAGGAGTCGAATAAGATAGAAAATAGAAGCTCAGGGAGAGGTAATTATAAGTAAATGAAGATGGTTTGGATGGCTGGATAAATTCATGATATAGATGGGGAGTGGGAATAATCATTGGATATAGTAAAGACAGGTGAGGAGGCTCAGATTTAAGGGTGGTGAAAACATGGGAGGACTAAATTCCGCATGTGTTTCTAACGACACACTTGGATTGGAATGTGGGATAGATGGTACATTAGTGGGAGGGGAGAGGTCTAATCGTGTATACCGACTAGATCTCCTATCTCTCGTACCACCCTCTCTCGTACCAGTGGCATTAGTACTGGTACCCCTACTAGGCTACTCATCAAATAACTATCGCCTAAGTGGTTGATCCTGTGAAAATATTTAAAACAAAATTAATCACATGAAATTATATGTTATTTAAATATATATATTGGAAATAAAATATTCACTATAGGCACTAGTGGAGGAACTCCCATCACATCCATGCAACAATTGTTTTTTCTAATCCATTTTCATTGCATCTCTTCAATAGGTTTCATTTCCTACATTTGAAAACAAATATGGAAGTAAATATAAAATTATAACTAATGTGTAACCCAAAAAAATTGAGACGGGATATACGGATTTATGGGTCTTGGGGTGAAGCAGTCATGGTAAATAAAGCATTGAAATGTTAAACATAGGCACAAATAAAATATAAAATGAAATAACTACACCAGGATATCTAGGACACAATCAGCCTCTATTTCAATTATTCATGTGAAAAAAACTTAAAAATAAGGAACAAGGAGTATTGGAGAAAACCATTTTAAAGAATAATATAAGGGATAAGTAAATATACATTCAAAAAAAACTTTGGTTGATGAATTATCATTAAATATATACCTCATATAAGATTAAATGATCCAATTAATCTTTCTCTTAGGTGTGGTAATAATTCTCATAAAATAAAGTGTTATGTAGAGAATTATGTAACGTAGTACCCTCATATGTATCATACACCAATTTCATTTGTGGCTTTATCGAATTTATACTCAACAATTAAAAAATTATCCACTGAGGAACAATCCAAATTAATTAATCATATTGATAATCTAATTTGAAATAATTAAATGGTAAGATATTCATTAAATGGTAAGGTATTCATTAATCATATTGAAAATATTTTTGTGTAGCAAGCAATGCAAGAAACCAATGAATTTGAATTTATTCGAAAATAATAATAATTCATTAAAACTCAAGTTGTTACAAACCTAATGAGTTTACACTCACATATCACCTGATCACACTACCATGATCATTATCTAATGATTCACATGCCATAAAACCTAGGCTCATTGTAACGACCCAAACCATTATTAAGGAAAATTCCTCTTGATCTAATTAAATGTCTTATTATGTAAAATGGTTATATAAAACATATGCACTTCTTTGGTTTTATGTTTTTGTATTTTTAAAATATCTTTAATAATTATTATTGTTAAGCTTGAACGGAACCACCTATAGAAGAAGTGGAAGTTAATAGAGATTACCACCCGAGCAACGTTATCTAAGCCTCTCGAATATTATGTCCCCATTTCACACTTTACCCCTAGGTCTTTTGCGAGTGTTATAATGGGTTATGTAACAAGACCCTTTCACTATGATTATGTGCTTTATTTGTTGTATAAAACATATATATTCATTTCATTATTGTCACTTTGTAAATGGTTTTTAAATCACAAATAGTATTTTTAGTTAATATTCAATTATGAAATCTATTTTGATGAATTAATGGATTTTTTGGATTAAATAATATTTTAATAAAATATTATTATTACTAAATTGCATTTTAATTATAAATTATCGTATAATTTTTATGAATACAATTGTAATTCTTATTAAGGTTTGAAAACTATTTTTTTCAAAACCCCAGAATTTTCAATAAATGTTGGTTTTTATTTTAAAAGTGAAAATGATCATATTTAGAAAATTATTTATAAAAAATGAATATTATTTTTGGAATCAGGACATTGAAATTATCCAATGGTGAATTTTTCATAATGTTCTGAGACAGCCAAATTTCTGGGTAAAAATCAAATACTGTTTAAATACATAATGTGTATTAAGACATTATAATGACCCAATAGTGATGTAATAAAATACTATAAAATGGTTGTTATGAAAATATATGTTTTTCCTTTAAAAATTTGATTTTATATTTGTTTGATTAATTTTATGGTTCCTTAGTAGACCCTCCAAGACTTATAAAACATTTTAACTTTTAAAATGATTGCCTTGATAGTGTAACTCGCCTCCACATAAGCAAGCCTAATATTTTAAAAAATTTGGCCATTTTTCTTATAAAATAATTATTTACACTCCCCTTTGGAAAAAACCATGGGCAAAACCATGTTTTGGTTTGTGATTTGATTATTTTAATGTGTGGTGTCCAAAACCAAAATAATAAAGAATTCCCTCTCCTTTTCTATATAAACCCACCCAATCTAAATTCCTCCTCACTCAAACCATTTGGATATCGACAAAACTCTTCCTTAAACTCTTTATAATTCTCCCAAGTCACCTTAATCTCTTAAAAATCCTCTCTCAAGCCTCTCCCAAGCCTTTGGATCACACTTCCAAGTATGTGATTTCTTCCTCTCTCATTTTTTTCCAAGTTTCTTAATGATGTTATACCTTCATATTTTCAATTAAAAATGATGGGGTATGATTTCACAACCCCCCCCCCAAACTTCCCTACTTTTGTTTTAATTATGATATACCCCTTTATCTCTCATTAATGCCACCCATGTACACCTTTTACCATACCGAAATTCCGTAAGGGATTCTCTCTCCTCAATTACATTCAAGAAAATCTTTTTTTTATGAATATAAATTCCATTAAATATTTTGGTACATGTATCTATATTTCCCCCTTAATTCCAATTTCATGTACATATTATGAGACATCCCTTTATCTCTCATCCACCATTTTTATGAATTCTTATGTAACTCTGTTATTCTGCTGAAATTACACCGTGATTTTCCAAGCCAAAGTCACTGTGCAGTCAATACCATACCCATTTCTCTATCAAGTGTATTAACCTTTATAAAAATTTACTTATTTATTATATAGTTTCATGTATTCATTCCACATTCCTTTATAATGGAATAAATGATTATTTTTAATGAACTCATGTAATATGATTCATGTGGAACACATATGCATGAAATGAAATGATTAAGATGGGTGTGCCCTGATAGTGCTGCAATGCATTGGGTAAAGACTTTTATCATGATAAGTCAACAAAAATGAGGGTTTACTCATGATAATTCAAGTGAAATGAGTTTTTACTCATGCTCCATGTTCAATGAGTCTTGGATCATGGTAATATCATGTTAAGTGTTGTTACCACATTTCTAAGTTATGATAATCATGTTATATCATGCCTTTATGTTCATGTTACTTTTTTTCTACATTGATATTACTATTCTATAAAATTTACTATATTCTTCATGTTATTCCTTGTTTACTCACTTACTGAGCTTTATGAATCACTCTTTTCTTATGTGTGTCCTCATATTATCCCATGTAATGCTAAGTACGAAGGAATGTTGTGGTCATGTAAAAGAAGTTTTCAATAAAGTTGTTGTGTTTTATGTTCTAATTTGTTTTGTAATTTTCATAATTTCCCAAGACACTAGACATCTCTATCCTTACAGTTTTTATACATGCAAGTTTATGTAATGAACCATGTTTATGTGTGTAAAAAATAGGAGGGTTGTTATAGTTAGTATCAAAGGATAGGTTTAGTTATTGTTGGGATTCGGATTAGAAAACCCTAGTGAAAGGCTTAGGAATATAAATAATTATAATAGAAACATATATAAATTATGGTGACTACTGAGTAAATTTTTTACCAAGAAAATACATCCCTATCTGGATACGAGCAGGTAGAGGTGGATCAGGCACATATGTATCTAGGGGTAATACCTGGAAACACCGCTTTGAGCTAGACTTTAATGATAACTGGTGCACGACAATGGGCCTTACTGCACTCTTGGTTATTACACTCCTAGGGGATATGATTTGGTAAATTCATAAGCATAGTATGAAAAATTAATAAAGGAATTAAATAAATTCCCCTAAGAATATATGTTGTGAAGTAGATCATGGATAACCTAGATTTGAGCCTATAAATTCATAAGTTAAGGAAATAAAATTAATTTATAAGTTATCCATTTTTTTAATTAGATTCCCCTTTATGTGTTACCCCTAACATTTCTTTTATTCTATCCAATGGTCGTTAATATGAGGACTCAAGTTAACAACTGATTCAAAGATCAATGTGATGACTATTCTAATGAGATACCCAATATGATGGGAGCGGGAATCACAAACTTTCTCACAATACTCTCTCAATTAACTCATGTTTTGAATAGAAAAATGGGTCAAGACGAATGTTCAACGCACCCCCTCCCCAAATAAAGAACAAGTTACAATCTAGATCTTCATGAGACAAAGGCCTCCTAATTTTAATAGATCATATGATCCCTCAATCGCTGAATAATGTATCAACTCCCTTGAGAAGATCTTCTCTATCCTTCAATGTTATGAAAAAAATAAAGTAATTATGGATGCTTATCGTATGGAGGGTGAAGTTGATCAATTGTGGACATTGATAAAAAATACGAAGCTGGAGGATATGTTCGAGGTGTTGGAATGGAAGGATTTTGGGAAAATGTTTTTCGATAAATATTTTCCTCGCACCCTCCAACTTAAGATCGAAAGGGACTCCCTTGACCTCAAGAAAAAAAGATGATTAATCCATCGGAGCCTATATGGAAATCTTTACAAGGATTCAACAATATTACATCATCTTTGTCTTTACCTCCAAATGCAAGGTTGACTACTTCTTTGGTGGGATAAAACCTAGCCTACAGAAAGACCTAGTGATCTGTGACTTAAAGGGATATGAGAAAATTATATGATGTGCCCTCAAAGTTGAAATAGAGATCTTTGAATTTCAAGGGTATCATTGGGATAAAAAGTGTAAGGTGGAATTTAATTCTGGCGGTTCGATGGATAAATCTGATAGTGCTAAGAAATTCAAGCACCCCACTTTCCAAAGGTGCGAAAAGAAGAACCCTAGAAATTTCATAAAGGGGATGAGGAAATTCTTTATTTGTGGAAGATAAGGTCACCTAGATATTAACTACCGAAAAGAAAACTCTGTTACTTTAATAGAGGATAGGAATACTCTATTTGAACCTCAACACATTATTCATTTCATCAACTCTAAAGAGTTAGGGCACTTTGGAAACTAGTGCCCTAATACAGTGGTTTTCGAAGGCAACCAACAACCTCTAATGCAGCAACTAAGATCATTTTCCATCACCACTACCAAAGCGAACCCCGACAACGAAGTGGTGATAGGTGTGCTAGTTATTCATTAAATAATAGAGAATGTACTGTTTGAATCTGGTTCTACTCATTCTTTTATATCTTGAAAGGTTAGTAGAACAATCCCAACACCACCAAAAATCATGGAAGTAAATATTTTGATGAGAACAACAAATGGGGAAATCATTGAATCCCATGAATATAACTCCTCCCCTGACATAAGTTGTGGGTTTAACATCCCATTGAACCTCATAATACTACCAATAGTGTAATTTGAGGCAATTATTATCATTGATTGTATTTCCTTATATAGACCCAACATAAATTTATATGAGAGGGAAATCACTCTCCATATGGGAAATCGACCCCTGATTCTGAACAAGTGCACGGAGGAGGGTGAATCTTATTTAGCACCACCATCTCAAGCATTGATATTCATGTCCTATTAAAATGCTTATCTTTCTCAGATGATTGAGCCTAAGGAAGAATGCATCCTTGAATAAATTCCTATTGTGAGGGAATTCACTAAAGTGTTTCTTGAGGAATTATTTGGTCTTCCTCCTAGAAGATATGTTGAATTATCAATTGATATTATACATGGGTAATTTCCAATCTCCAATACTCCATATAGAATGGATGTTGTGAAGCTTGAGGAGTTGAAGAAACAACTACAGGAGAATCTATATGAAGGGTTTATATGCCCAAGTGCTTCACTATGGGGTGAACCATTCCTCTTCGTCATGAATAGGGATGGGTTAATGCGCATATTCTTTGATTACAGTGAACTCGAAAAAATCAAGATAAAGAACAAGTATCCTCTTCCATGAATTGATGGCTTTTTTTATCAGCTATGGGGATCACAATATTTCTCCAAGGTGGATCTGTGGTAGGGATATTACCAAGTAAGGGTGAAGAAGTAGGATATCCCTAGGACTACATTTTGTACAAGATATGGGAGCAATGATTTTATATTAATTCCTTTCAGACTCACTAATCGTCCATCAATATTCATGTACTTGATGAATATATTATTTGGATATTACCTCGAAAAATTTGTGGTAGTCATTATAGAAGATATTCTAATATACTCCAAAAACAATGAGGATCATGAGGATCATCTAAGAATTGTACTAGAGACCTTGAAAAAGGATAAGCTCTGTGAAAAGTACAGCAAGTGTGATTTATGGTTAAATGAAGTCTTATTCTAGGGTCGTATCATCACAAGCAATGGTATATCTATGGATCCCTCCAAGACAACTGCAATTGGGGGATAGCCGAGGCCAATATCTATGATGGATATCCATACCTTTTTGGGGTTAGCAAGATATTATCGCCAATTTTTGAGAAATTTCTAATGAATTTCAAACCCTCTTACCAAGCTAACCCGAAAGGGATTAAAGTTTAATAGGAGTGATGAATGTGAAGATAGTTTTAAGGAGTTGAAAATGAGGCTTACCACTGTGCACATGCTCACACTATCCACAAGTTGAGAACGATTTGTGGTATTTAGTGATGCATCTAATAATTTCATGGGTTTTGTGTGGATGAAAAATGAAAAATTCATTGCTAATGATTCATATAAATTGAAAGCTCATGATAAAAGCTATCCAACACATGATCTGGATTTGGTTGCAATAATCTTTGCTTTGAAATTTTAGTGGCATTACCTCTTTGGGGAGAAGTGTGAAATATATATGAATCACAAGACCCTGAATAAATATATTCACACAGAAAGATTTGAATATATTCCAAAGAAGATAGTTAGAGATGATTAAAGATAATGACTTCTCAATTCACTACCATTTGGGGAAAGCAAACGTGGTTGAAAATTCTATAAGTAGAAAGGATCGAGCATCTATTTCATTGATGATAATTGAAAAGGATCCAATATTCTTATATTTGATGAAGATGTATGTGGGAATCATAAAAAAGGGAACATAATTAATCCGTTCACAAATGATTGCTCAACCATCTCTTTTGAAAGGTTAAAAGATGCTCAAAAGGATGATGTAGGAATTCAGAAGAAAGTGGAAACTATTAGAAAAGTGAAATCCTCAGAGTTCAATGTAAATTAAGAAGGAATTGTTAGATTTGGTTTAATACTATGTGTTCCATACAATTTAGAGCTAAACATTAACTTTCGGATGATGCACATAGTTTAAATTTTCTCATTCACCTAGGAAACACAAATATGTATCGAGATCTCTGAGAGAATTATTAGTGGGATAACATGAAGAAGGAGATCATTGATTATAATCAATGTGTCTATTATGTCAGCATGTGAAGGCTGAGAGGTAGAAGTCTAAGCGTATGATACAACCATTACCCATACCAGCAAGGAAATGGGAGAACATCATAATAGACTTCATCACCGGAATTCCAACGACATCCAATTGAAACAATGCTATCTGGGCTATTGTGGATCATCTTTCAAAGACTACACATTTCATTGTAATTTAGGAGGATTTCTCATTGAATCGACTAGCATGGATATATATCAGAGAAGTGTTAAGGCTGAATGGAGTACCTCTATAGATTGTATTTGATCGAGATCTAAGATTCAACTCTAAGTTCTGGAAAAGTCTCCAAAACACCATGAATAATGAGCTAAACTTCATTATATCTTATCATCCTCAAATTGATGTCTAATCTAAGTGTAATATCCAAACACTTTGGGAAATGTTGACATCATGCTCAATGGGCTTCAAAGGAGTATGGGATCATCATCTTCCTCTGGTTGAGTTCTCTTACAATAATAGTTTCCATTAAATCATCCAAATGGCTCCTTATGAATCCCTTTATGGGAAGAGTAATAGAACACCGGCATGTCCGGATGAAATTGGAGAGAGAAAACTCATAGGTCCAGAAATGGTCAAAGAAACGGTGGAGAAGGATAAGACCATCCAATAGAACATTAAAGCTGCTCAGAGTGAACAAAAATCTATGATGATAATCATCGACGAGACCTATATTTTGATGTTAGAGACATGGTATTCCTCTGCATATCCCTAGGTAATAGAGTTATGAGATTTCGGAAGAAGGGAAATCTTAGTCCAAGGTACATAAGCACTTTGGAGATACTTGATCGCATTGGAGCAGTGGCCTATCTACTAGAAATCCCACAGAACCTATCTAATGTACATGGTGTATTATGTGTATCACTCTTGAGGAAGTAAATACATGACCCATCACATGTACTCAATCCATAGGTGGTACCATTGGATAATGACCTCTCCTATAAATGGATGTTATTGAAGATATTAGATCATAGGGTAAAATCTATAAGAAATAAGATAATGTCCCTCGTGAAAGTGTTTTGGAGAAACCAAAAGTTTGAAGGAGAAACATTGGAATCAGAGGAAGTGATGAAGCAGAGTTACCCTCATCTGTTTTAGTGTGGGAAAATTAAATTTAGAGGGTGAAATTTTTTAAGGGGGGAATATTGAAATGACCCAAACTTTTATTAATGAAAATTCCTATTGATCTAATTAAATGTATTTTTACATAAAATGGTTATATAAAACATATGAACTTCTTTGGTTTTATGTTTTTTTATTTTTAAAATACCATTAATAATTTTTATAGTTTCTAATATAGTCGTTGAACAGAGATCACATTGTTAATATAAATATAGGGATTTAACAAATCCAATTTACTAAGACAAAGGAAGTGATGGCCTCATCTAGTATAATTGCTCCATACGAAGCCCATTTGTCGGAGCTCAGAAAGGAGGTGACGTCATTGGGCTTCTCTCTTGACCAAGCCCGGGCTGAGCTCCAACATGTTAAGTTTGAACGGATTCACTTAAGGGAGAAGTGGAAGTTAATAGAGATTACCGCTCAAGCAATGTTATTTGAGCCTCCCCAAGAGTATGTCACCATTTCACATCTTACACATAAGTATTATGCGGGTTTTATAAGGTTTTATATAACAAGACCTATCACTATGATTATGGGCTTTATTTTTAGTATAAATAATTTACATTCATTTCATTATTGTTACTTTGTAAATGGTTTTTAAAGAACAAATAGTATTTTTCGTTAATATTCAATTAAGAAATCTATTTTGATGAATTAATGGATTTTTTGAATTAATTATTATTTTAATAAAATATTATTTTTACTAAATTAGTTTTTAAATATAAATTATAGTATAATTTTTATGAATACAATTGTAATATTTATTAAGGTTTGAACACCATTTTTTCTCAAAACCCTCGAATTTTCAATAAATGTACAATTTTATTTTAAAAGTGAAAATTCACATATTTAGAAAATTATTTATAAAAATATAATATCATTTTTAGAATCATGATGTCGAAATTTTCCAACGGTGAAGTTTTCATAAATTTCTAAGACAGTCAAATTTTTGGGAAAAAATTAAATATAGTTTAAATATATAATGTGTTTTTTGATATCATATTGACCAAATAGTGATGTAATAAAATAATATAAATGTATCTTAGGCCAATATATGTTTTAAATTTAAAAAAATGTGATTTTAGATTTGTTTTATTAATTTTTTGGTGCATTAGTAGACCCTCCAAGGCTTATAAAACTTTTTAACTTTTAAAATGATTTCCTTGAGAGTGTGACACACCTCCACATAAAAAATCATAATATTTTATGAAGTTAGGACATTAGTATTATAAAATAATTTTTTCCACTCCACTTTTTCAAAAACCATGGGTTGGTTTGTGGTTTTGATTAGTTTAATGTGTGGTGTCCAAAACCTAAATAATAAATAATTCTTTCTCATTTCCTATAAAAACCTACTAAATCTCCCATTACTCTTCACTAAAACCATTTGGATCTCGGCCAACCTCTGACCACTTCTCCCTATAATCCTACCTCAGTGTCCCAATCTCCCAATAATCCTCTCCCAAGCCTTTGGATCATACTTCTGAGTAATGGATTTCTTCCTCTCTCATTTTTGTTCAAGATTCTTTATGTTTCTATAACCTTATTAATTCAATTATAAATGTTGGGGGATAATTTCACACCTCCCTTATACTTTCCTAATTATTTTTTAATTTTGAGAGACCCTTTTCCCACTCATTAATTCCTCCCATGAGTACCTGTTTCCATGTCAAAATTTTGTAATGGATTTCTCTCTCATTTACATTCAAGCAATTCTTTTGTCAAGGGTATTCACCTTTATGCACATTTACTTATTGATTATAGATTTTCATGTATTCATTCCACATTCCTTTATTGTGTCATAAATTATGATGGTTAATGAATCCATGATATATGATCCATGTGGCACACTTATACATTAAATGAAAGGATAAAGAAGGGTGTTCCCTAATAGCTCTCCAATGCATTGGGTAAAGGCTAGTATCATGATACATCAAGTGAAATGTGGTTTTACTCACAATAATTCAAGTGAAATGATGGTTTACTCATGCTCCAATTGAATTGAGCCTTTTCTCATGTTAATATCAAGTTAATTTTTGTTTCCACATTTCCATGTTATGATAATCATGTTATATCATGCCTTTATGTTCACATTTCTTTTAAATTAAATTGATATGCCTATTGTCTAACATGTAATATATTCTTCATATTAGTCCTTATTTACTACCTTACTGGGATTTATATCTCACCCTTTTCTTATTCATGTCCCTAGGTTATCCCTTGCAGTGATAACTACAAAGTAATGTTGTGGTTATGTAAAAGAAGTTTTCAATTAAGTTTTTTTTTATGTTCTATGTTGTTATGTAATGTTCCTAATTTCCCAATACACTAGACCTCTCAATCCTCAAAGTTTTCATAACTGCAATTTAATGTAATGAATCATGATTATATGTGTAAAAAAGAGTAGGTTTTTTGTACTCATTCAACTAAAAAGTGACCATGACTTTCATCCACGTCAAGTTTATATAGAAAAAAACACCCTTGATGCTTCCTTCCCAACAATACTAAGGAATCAAACTCCTGACATGGATTAATAAATGATCACTAGTAACTCAAGAATTATTGAAAAACCAAAAATAATATACACTTGCTCTGTTAAACTAAGATCCAACCATATCAGATCATAATCAATTGTCTCCTCAAAAATCACACCCAAAACCAATAGGTCTAGGTATCTAATAAATCATTCCATCCTAATATAAAAATTATTCCTAATTTACTTCATGTGATTGAAATTAAAAGGAAAGAAAAAATTCTACATTTATTTACTTTTACCGTTACAATGGTATCGAAATAATCAAGGTGAATCATTCCCATCATGAACCATTTTTTTATTACCTTTAATACTTTAAATAATTAAAAATACAAAAAATTGATAAATGAAACACTAAGTGTTAAAATACATCCATTTCACCAATGTAATTTATTTACATCATCAATGAACATCTTAAAATAATATCCACATGTTCTTTCCTCAAAAAACACTATGGTTTGGGTGGGTATAATTCCACTGAAAAGTTATATATGAAACCCATATAAAACTTATTATGGACACTTTATACAACTAAACCCTATGCCATTATAAAATTCAATCAAACATAAGAATATAAATGTCATGTGAATCATACATGTCACATATGATGAATGTACACAGCCCTCTTTCATGTATGGTCCATGTGCCAAAACTAAAAATTACAATATCAAATCAGCACATCATACTTGAGTAATTATTTCAACTATAACATTGATAACAAAGAAGAAAAATTTCATAATCCTATTAACCTATAATTATCACTAGATATGGGTTCATTACTCACCTGTTTTAGTACTATCACAATTCCAACAAATTCATAACACAATATAATTATCCACAAATAGTAATAAAAATAAAACACTATAATATTGATTTCTAATGATCAGAATAAAATAAAAACAATAGGATCAAAGAAATTTCACAACAACACCTTAACTGCACTTTCATAGACCTCAAATACTATCAACTAGCAGTGAATAATTTCATGCACCATACCATGATATTTTGTTTCATGAGATATATATCATAGAGTAAATAATGTGTAGGAATGAAGATCCTTGGTGAGTTCTATGATGTTTCTACTCCTTTATTATGGGTTTATTCCTAGGATAAAAAATCATATAAATTTTCTAATAATGCGTTATAACTACCTAAGAAAATTGTGACATGAATTTCTAATAGTCATTTTGAATTTCAAAAAATATATCCTTACAAGTGTATGACCATACCGCTTGATGGAGTTGGACTAAATGATCTTTTAATGGAGTAAATTTTGGTTCTATCACCATTCACACATGAAAATGGCCCCAAACCCACTCTAGTGGTTCAGGTGGAAGCGTCACTTCATTGAATGACATATAGTGAGGGTATCATTATCTTAAATATAGAGTGTGATATTTCAATGACAATATTTAGGTGTACATTTATAATACATGAGTATACAATTTTTCTTCTTATGATAAAAAAAGTTTATAACTGTATTTATGTCAAAACAACAAAATCATGTAAATAAACCTTAAATTTTAAATAAACTAAGGATAAAATAACTCAGGATCATATCGACCTCTTCAATATCAATAAAAATTATTCTGTTAAGATAAATCACAAAAAAAACACTACCTAAAATGATATATGGTTAGTCTTTATAAGGGGTTCATAATACACAATACATTACAACGAAACCGAATGAAAGAATCTAAAATAAATGAAGGCAGGCATACCGATTTAAAGTGTAAGGACAAAGTTTTCTTGAATCAAAGATAGATGGCTCATTTGAAGGTAAATTTAGAACCCTCAAGATCTGGTTGAGAAGTAGTGTTTGCATAGAACTATAGTTTAGGTAAAATTGTTCGAGATGGGTTCGGGAGGCCTGTTCTCCATGCTGTATTTTGGGATTTTTAATCCCCCCCAGTTTTAAAAGGGGTGTAAATTCAAGATACAAAAAAATATAAAATTATGAATCACCACATGATACTTTTTTATCCCACATGATTATTATATAAAAGAAACAATATGAATCCAAGATAAATATTATTATATTTAATAAATTTAACATTCAATAATAAATGGTCTTGATTATACTACTTTATATACATGTTTTGGGTTGCATAATCCCTTCCACACAACTATTCTCACTCTTCTGAAATCACACAACTCATTTCATGAATCACTTTTGTGGTGGATTTCAATTGGAAAAATTTGAATGTCATATATTTATTTTAGTCATCATTGATTATAAGGGCCCCCTTGTTGTGATATTTATATTTTTTGACAACCCATGTAATATAAGTATCTTAGTTGGGCTTCAAACTACTCGAAAATGGATTCTTATAATACTAATCAAACCTAATTTCAGGGGGGTACTTTTTAATGCCTTGTTTTCGTGAAAATGACTTCTAACAAGTTATATTTAATATTAAGGGTTCCTTAAAAATTTCTAAGGGAAATAATCCACCATGATAATAAATTGTCATGAAATTAAAAAAATTATGGAAAAAATATTTCATTATGTGGAACCATTCACATGACAGCATAAATCATTACTAACCATATGTGGATTAAAGCAAAGGAAAACCCATGAGAGTCAATCTATGTGACTCCATCATCACTCATTTTGTGTCTTTACAGTAGGAAAGGCACACATTCACAAGAAACTGTCAAAAATCATAAAATATCATTCTCATTTTGTAGAATGAGGATGGGACTCCTCTACATTTGACAAGACATTCACAACTGTATAATCACCAAGTCGAATATCAGATTTCGGAATAGGTATTGACTCATTCCATTAAGACATTACTAAAAATACACACCTCATAAATGGATAAATTATGACGAAAATAGAGAAAGTGATAGAAATAGATAGTTGAATGAGGAGGATTCGATAGGTAGAAATATAAAATTAGAGTCTGATATAAATAAATCCCAAACTCTCACATGTGAAACCATCACATGATCTATTCCCATGAGAACCATACCACGAGAACCTTATCGTGAGAGACATCCTAAATCATTTAATGTCATTCCATGGATGATACATGGACACATCATGTGGTTGCATGATCCAACAACTTCTCATGGTTATACTTCCATATTACCTCTTTTGTAGATTATTTTCGGATGCTCCTCCATTTATGTGACATGTCCTCTCCATCCAAGGGGTCTACAAAAACCCTATTTCTCTCCATTACTAGGGTTAAATTCCCAAACAATAAAAATAAAATCCTCCCCCATGACCACTATATCCGCAAGATTAGTATATAAGGAACAAAAGTGTGCCCTTTTTTATCATAAATTCCCATGGTCAAGGATTTCCCCAACTTAACCTCCAAAATAGATGGGTTCCTAGAGATGTTTTCAATCATTAATTACATTGGTAACAAGGACCCCAGTCTTATAGGTAATGGTGGGAATGTTCTTGGTTTATGAAACAAAATATACTTTCTCCCTATTTCCTGAAATGTGAAGTGATTTGGGAAGGGTTTACAACATTTTTCCATATCCTTGGAGTCTTAATCCCTAATTTAGGGTTTATAAATACGTAGGAGGATAGGAATTAGAATCCATTATAGATTAATCCCTTAGTCTTACTCGATTTTTATCCCTCAATAGCTCTGCCCTCATCCATAAACGTATGAGGGTAATTTTCTATTAGGGTATCCCATAGGGAGTAATCCCCAATTCTTTTAAGAAGGGTTTTATATACCTCCATACTTCTATAGCCCATCCATATTCCATCAATGGATCAAGAAGTAAGTTCAATATCAGGCTTCCATACTTAGTGTAAGTTTCATATAAAAGTAATTCTAATATTTGGTGGATCCTCTTATGTATATTGTTTCTCAAGATGATAAAAAATCATGTGGTCTTAAATATCTTTCATGATCATGCCACCTTAATAATAAAAAATGACTCTTCATGGGTCTCATACTTGGTGTAATCCCCCAATCTATCTTATATAGAATATTCAATGAATATAAGCCCCGCTCTACCCTCTTTTTTCAAACCATCCCTGAAACATATATCCTCATAGTACAAAGTCATACTGCATGGATAATGTCCTCACCACATGACTTTAAACTACATGGTACGGTCCCAACATATGGCCTTTAAACTACATGGATCACTCCTTATCACACAACCATAAAAGGTATGATGTATCCCATTAATTTTAACCAAACTACGTATCCCCTTCATAGAGGTACATATAAAACCCATTTGATGGGCCCGATATCAACACTAAGTACCAATTGTCTCCCAAGATGTTGCTAAATTCTAGAGTTCTATGACAATGAGGCCTTAAGTAAAAGTATCACTCTGTAGTTAATCGACCATAATTCATCAGTGTAACCAGTAGTGTTGCTAAAACTACTAGATAATTTTCAATAACATGTCTTAAATATATAATAGAGGCCTAGAGTAGTAAATTGTCCCCCTCAAAGGGTTGGGTTGATCCTGAACTCCCATCCTCTTAGTTAGAATCGTATTCAAGGTGTCGTTAATATTTCATGATGACTGTATGCCTTTGGGATGAAGGAGCATGAACTGAAAATAAAAATCATGGGACCAAATATGGTTAGAAATAGATGGAAAGGTTAAGTTCATGGCCTTTTTATTCTAGAGCTTGATCCATGATGGTGTAGGAAAATTTTTATTCACATACTATAGGTATAATTTATAGAAATATGAATTTAATTCTTTAACATCACTTCAACCAATGACAGTAAGTCCTTCTCTAGTACATGAGTTCAATTAACATATTTAAAAACACTATGAGGAGGAAAATTATATATACCCCTAGGATGGGGAGTCCCTCAATTTTATGAACATCCTAGAGGCTAATAATGACATCTCCATATGGAATATGAAATGTGTTGGTCTCAAAGCACCACCAACTGAACAACTCATAGATCAGATTAAAATGAGGATAGATTGAGAAATATGAAGTAAAAATAGACCTGTAAAATCAGACATAAAAGATATGATATTTCTATGTAATACAACATTAGTTCGCCTGATAAGGTTAATCCCATTCTATCGAGAAGTACCCTCTAGGACGAAGGTCCCTGATTAGTCACTGAAAGTGGCTAATATTAATTTTTAATATCTTTATATTCATTGTTCCAAATTCCATAAACATTGTTTTTAGTTCATTACATAAATAGAACTTCATTTCTCATCTTAAATGCAATTCTTGTTTAAAATGAAAATTTGGGCCCAATAATTCATTTGTTTCTGGACAACATTATATTCATTTAATGAATTTGAAATTTTGGGATATGATTTATCACTTTGTTTGGAACATTTTATCTTTTAGGTATGATGGATGAATCCCAAGGGAATATGGAGAATTTTGTGCTCGAATGCAGAAATTTTCTAGAGAAAGCATAATGCGCCTAAGGCCCATCAAACAAATGTGGGGCCCACAAACCAAGCCCAATGAACCTCAAATTTATACAGTAGAAAGATAAAAATATTAGAATCATTTAATTCAACTGTGTCCAGAGCTAATTCTGAATTTTTCATGATGATAAAGGGATCTGAAGTTGAGATTTAAATGGTGGACCCGACATTAATGCACATAAAGTTGTCCCACAGTGTCAACCATAACATCCAAACGGATGAGCCAAATTTCTTGAATTTTTACAGAAGATAGAGGACACATGGAATAAGATATTTTTCTTCTACGACCGCTGATGATTCGGCCTCCTTCAATTCCAAATTCACAACTCAAAATGGTGGATGAATCTGGACGAAATTTCTGGGTCAACTTCGAAACGTCAAAATCCCTTAATTTTCTCACCTTCCTTTTGACTCTCCAAATTAATGGGGATGGAATTTATTGTGGTGGGGTGTCTCTAAGGCTCCTGATATTCCTATATAAGGATCTTCTTGTGAAGTAATTGTCATCTAACATTTTTCTTTGAATCCATGTTTTTCTTTCATCCATTGTATTTCTTTCAATTGTAATTTCCTTCTTTCAATTTGTAATCGCATCGTCAAGTTTTCCCATGTAAGTTTTTCTTTCACGTTTATTATTTTAATAAAAAAAATTCTTGTTATTTACTATTTCTTTTACTTTTCTTAACACGTTGATACCATTGAATCAAGGTGTGAATTTATTCACACCAACACTTGTGAATTTTTCACACAATGGTGGAGTGTTCATTTATATTAATGTTTTTCTTATTCAATTCCACCCCCATAAGTCTAAATCCTGCTTCCATTAGTATAATATCATCAATGGAGGTATAACCACTTAAGGTTTGATCCAAGGGAGTAGCAAGGTCAGGTATTGGATGTTATTTCATGTACTTTAATTTTTAAATCTGTTTGTTATTTTAAGATTTCCATTCGATGAGTTATGTTCTTCTTCGTCTTTGCGAAGTTTAACGACGATACATTTTGAGTGCTAGTACGATATATTTCCTTTGATTTCTTAGTAAATTGATCCTAAAAGTGAATTAGTTATTGGCTTTGGAATTGTGTAGGGATTAAATTGGTGAATGATTTGGGAGAATTATCCTGTTGTTTGGATACGTCTTCAATTAAGGACATGAAATTTTTAAGAAAAGAAATTTATCCAATCCACCCCAAGTGAAACCCTAAGATCAACCCATCATCAATAATTATTTTGTTAACATCATTTTTCTTGTCTGTTATTTAAATTTTATCATTAGTTCACCAATTAAAATCTACCTCAATGTTGGCCACTTCATAGCCAATCCTGCAACATATTTGATTTTCTCAAGATTTCTTCTTCGGTCCATGTGGATTCGATCCCTATATGTACTTCAACGACTGCTTATACTTGTAGGGTAAATTTGGGCGCAACCAAATTTTGGCGCCGTTTCCAGGGACCAAGTAAGTTCCTTAGACCAAAAACCTTCTTTTCTTACCCCCATTCTTCTATTATCATCCCCATTTCTCTTCTCTTTTCCCCTTTCTTTTTTTTACTCCTGAAAATGACGGTTCCAAATTTCCAAATGAGTCCAATGGAGTATAATCAACAACATCCCTTCA
This sequence comes from Viscum album, assembly GCA_963277665.1. NCBI lineage: Eukaryota > Viridiplantae > Streptophyta > Magnoliopsida > Santalales > Viscaceae > Viscum > Viscum album. Next base: position 95,240,306 of record OY728125.1, read on the forward strand.
CAAACTCAGGATGGAATCAGTTTGAAAATCCACATTTGGAATCACTAACTTTTTTTAATCAACCTTTGAATGAATACCCCACACCCGATAACATGAACGAAATTTGTAATGATGAATGTTTAAAAGATAAATTTCCATACATATAAAGACTGATTGAGAAGATGAATAATGAGGAAGTCCATGATGTCCAAATATCTATCAATCCTAATCCAAAAACAATTCTTCAAAAATTGTGTGAACAAATGGAAAAAATGAATTCAGAGGTATCAAGTTTTAGACTAGAACTACAAAGCATTAAAACTAGTGTGGACCCCATTCCCACTCAAACAATCCCTTCCTCAATATTGATAGAAGAATATTGTAACACACAAACCCCTCATCCCTTTATTGAAGAAACAACCTTAGGATTTGGGATAATTGGAGAGGATTGAGGAGTATTTAAAGGGTCATTAAATCAGGAGGAAATTGATTTTTTTGGATTTAAAAGTGGAAAATTTGACATCATGGATTGAGTTTCCTGAATATAACTCCATTAATAAATTTTCATAAGCACCAATCATTGAACCACTAGGATAAATCAAAAACATTGAGTCTATACCCATTCCTGACATTCAACTGGACAATTTTCAGGAGGATTCACAATTTCAAAATGAACCAATTATTTCTAAATATTTTTAAGAAGAAATTTATTTTTCAAATTTCCAATATTTTCTAGAAAAAATCAATCAACCCATCCTCAAAATTATTATCCTTTCAACCCCACTTAATTATCCCTTTATAGGGTACAAAAAAATACGTTTCAGTTTTCATTTATCCATCTCAGGAAACCAATAATATAGGAATGATCCTTGGTGTCATCGGCAAGACTATAGAAGTAACTCGATCAACCATTTCAGCTATTCCTTAGATTTTACCAATCATTGTAGAAAATAGGATTTTACACGAAACAAATTTCAAAAAAATAATCAATCTCAATCTTATTGAAGTGGAAAAAGATGGGTTAATTAATATGTCAAAAGATGGAATTGGATAAGTTGGGGGGTACAAGTCGGGCTAACGATGTTAAACAAAAGCGTTGCACGGGAGGAAACCCGTGGTTTTCATGTTTCTAATATTTTTGGAATCATATTTATTTTTCAAATAGGATTGATAAATAATTTTGATATTTTAAAAATATAATAAATTACTATAGACTGTTGACCCGTTCTTCTTTTATGAGTAAGGATGGGTATGAAAGGGGAGCACCGTATTCATCTGTGTCATGCAGTGTGATCCCTGAGTAATACCTTACCCAGAAAATATAAAGAAGACAATGTATCATCAGTTTATTTTATTTTATTTTATGTTTTTGTAGGTATTTAAAAAAATAGATTGTTGACATGTTCTTATTTTATGAGTAAGGATGGGTATGAAAGGGGAGCATCGTATTCATCCGTGTCACGCAGTGTGATCCCTGAGTAATACCTTACCCAGAAAATATAAAGAAGACAATGTATCATCAGTTTTATTTTTAAAATAAAAAAACAAGGGAAACCATAAAAATGTTGATACTTGGTTTTAAATAAATCGTTGTGTTGTTTTTTTTTGTCTTCTTTGTTCTTATTTGTATGGTTCAGGAACAATTTGGGGTGATACATGTTCAATCAAGGAGGTGCCAACATCCCCCAAGAGATCAAAGGAGTAATCTGGATCATCATGAACTTCAACTTCAAAAACCAGGTGAATTTGTTCCGTGTTTATCATTTTAAATTGCCTCTTTTAACTCCTCTCCTACCCCCTTCTAACTTCTCTTTTCTTTAAACACTGGGGACAGTGTTATTCTAAGTTGGGGGGAGATAAAAAATTATTTTTTTAATTTTGTGAATAAAAACATGCATGGAAAGAAAAATTCAATTAACCTTGAACATGATAACACACATTTCAAAACTCTGAAATTTGATATCAAACAATTATACCTGCCTTGATTTTGATTTTAATGCAAGTTTAAGTTCATGAGCATAGTTTTTGGAAAGTGCGGTTGTCCGATGTGATTTTTCAAATTTTACATTTTTATCCTCTTAATAAAAATGCCACAATGCATGTCTACTGGATCTTGGGTGTAAATTTGGGTTCTTGGGTCCCTTTCATTATAGCATAGGGTTATGGGGTCACTTTTAGTTTAATTTGAGTATCCAAAACAAAAAACAAAAAACAAATAATAAAAACAATTGAAAAAAAAAATAAATACTACATAGAGAAATGTTTTGTCCAAATGTGTGGCGTCCGGCACTTGGGGATCATGACTCTATAGTTGTCTTTCCCAGAGTTAGCCTTTATATCTCTAATTTAGAGCATGGAATTGACAATATGTGTGGTGTCCGGCACTTGGGGATCGTGACTCCATAGTTGTCTTGCACAGAGTTAGTCTTTTCATATCTATTTTGGTTAAAAACAAAACAAAAATCAAAAAAATTAGATACTCATCTTAAGGTTTAATGTGATTCCCACCTAGCGCTTCCATTTTTTCCCTTGAACAATAAAATGGGCCCCATATCTTTTATGATGCACAACACTTTATCCTGTTTAATTGGAATTGGATGAAATGTGGCGATGAATTTGAACAAAGGAATGGGCTTGGGATTGGGATATTCTTATGGACCTATATTGTTTTAAATGATTTTGATGGGTTTCATAATTTTTTTTTGGTATAAGGTCTTTGGGTGAGTAATGTGTATTAAAATGTTTTTGGAAAAGGAGATTTGAATTTCATATTTGTAATTTATTTTTCTCGGGACTAGAAAAACTCAAGTTGGGGGTGTGATTAGTCACTAAAAGTTTCTAATATTAATTTTTAATATCTTTATATTCATTTTTCCAAAGTCCATAAACATTTTTTTAGTGAATTACATAAATATAACTTCATTTCTCATCTTAAATGCAATTCATGTTTAAAATGAAAATTTGGTCCCAATAATTCATTTGTTTGTAGACAAAATTATATTCATCTTCTGAATTTGAAATTTGGGGATATGATTGATCACTTTGTTTGGAACATTTTATCTTTTAGGTCCGATGGATGAATTCCAAGGGAAGATGGAGAATTTCGTGCCCGAATGCAGAAATTTGCTGGAGAAAGCATAATGGGCCTAAGGCCCATCAAACAAATGTGGTGCCCACAAAATAATCTTAATGAAGCTCAAATTTATACAGTAGAAATATAAAAATATTAGGATTATTTTATTAAACTATGGCCAGAGCTAATTCTGAATTTTTCATGATGATAAAGGGATCTGAAGTTGAGATTTAAATGGTGGACCCGACATTAATGCACATAAAGTCGTCCCACCATGTCGACCATAACATCCAAACGGCTGAGCCAAATTTCCTGAAGTTTTTACAGTATATATAGGACACATGGAATAATATATTTTTATTCTATGACTGCTGATGATTCAGGCTTCTTCAATTCCAAATTCACATGTCAAAATGGTGGACGAATCTGAATGAAATTTCTAGGTCAACTTCGAAACGTCAAAATCCCTTAATTTTCTCACCTTCCTTTTGACTCTATAAATTAATGGGGATCGAATTTATTATGGTGGGGTGTCTCTAAGGCTCCTAATATTCCTATATAATGATCTTGTTGTGAACGAATTATCATCTAACATTTTTCTTTGAATCCATGTTTTCTTTCATCCATTGTATTTATTTCAATTGTAATTTCCTGCTTTCAATTTGTAATCGCATCATCAAGTTTTCCCATGTAATTTTTTCTTTCACGTTTATTATTTTAATAAATGTTTTTCTTATTATTTACTATATCTTTTACTTTTCATAATATGTTGATACCGTTGAATCAAGGTGTGAATTTATTCACACCAACACTTGTGAATTTCTCACAAAATGGTGGAGTGTTCATTTATATTAATGTTTTTCTTCTTCAATTTTGCCCCCATAAGTCTATATCCCGCTTCCATTGGTATAATAGCATAAATGTAGGGCTAACCACTTAAGGGTTGATCCAAGGGAGTAGCAAGGTCATGGATTGGATGTTATTTCATGTACTTTAATTTTTAAGTCTGTTTGTTATTTTAATATTTCCATTCGATGAGTTATGTTCTTCTTCATCTTTTCCAAGTTTAACGATGACACATTTTGAGTGCTAGTAAGATAAATTTCATTTGAGTGATCAGTAAAGTGATCCTCAAAGTGAATTAGTGATTGGCCTTGGAATTGTGTAGGGATTAAATTGGTGAATGATTTGGGAGAATTATCTTGTTGTTTGGATACGTCTTCAATTAATGACATGAAAGTTTTAAGAAAAGAAATTTATCCAATCCACCCCAAGAGAAACCCTAAGATCAACCCATAATCAATAATTGTTTTGTTCACATCATTTTTCTTGTCTGTTATTTAAATTTTATCATTAGTTCTCCAATTAAAATCCACCTCAATGTTGACCACTTCATAGACAATCCTGTAACATATTTTATTGTCTCAAGGTTTCTTCTTCGGTCCTTGTGGATTCGACCCCTATATGTAATTCAATGACCTCTTATACCTTTTGGGTAAATTTGGGCACAACCAGTCTCCTTAAAGACTTCATACCTTCCTCTAAATCCGTGTGGAGAATTTTTTTTAATCATAAAATTAGATCTAAAATCATATTTCATTAACATTGAATCATCAACCAAATGTTACAACATTTCGTTGTTAGGTTCATGAGTGGCATGTCTATTAAGGGAAATATTCATCTAGCAATGTCCCGAGTCGAGAAAATAAGAATGATGGAAAGGTCTCTTTATATAATTGGGGTATCAATCGGGAGTCTGATCCATAAAAGGTAATTATAATAAATAATGTATAGTTAAGAAAATATATTTTCAAAGGTATTCATAGATCTTGATTACCTAGGGTGATCATGTTCAGTGAGTTGGGTGTAACATCTGCATTCATTTCCTTGATATGAGCGGAGAATTTAGCATCCAAGGTGGAAATGGAAGAGCTATCCATTTTAAAATATTTAAAAGATTTTTCAAAAAATATAATTATAATAAATCAATAAAGTAGAATAGTTTTCCACAAATGAGGATAAGAAATATATGATAGAAACAAGGTGGAAATTTGAAAAAGTCAAAATCCACACCTTGGAAACCTTGCTGAGGACCCGTCTCTAGGGTTTTCTCACTATGTCAACATTGCTTAGGTGGCCCCACTAAGTCCCCATCACTTTGGTTCTCCCTCCAAGGTACCCTTGATCAAGTGGCTTTGTTAAGTCTGCCTCGCTGGGGTGGCCTCATTGAGGCGTCCTCGCTAGGGTGTCCTCACTTAGGTGAAAGAACACAAAATATCATCTTAGATAATAAAAAGAGTAAAATGGAGAAAGGGGGAGAGAATTGTGTGATCATTTGATGGGGGGGATACCATTATTTATAGGTTATTCTCCTCACTAATTCTTGCTAACACACCTCTCTTATCCCTACTAGTGCTCTTTACTTATCTCTTCCTATGTGGTCAACTTAAAATAACATTTACAGCATACCCCAAGCACATTAATTGACAAACTGGTGATTCATTTTCCCAATTATCATTCCATATGGGAGGGAGTAACCTCAAAATATAATCCTTTTCTTTTCAATTGAATCCCATTCTGAGTAGGGTAATTTTTTTGGTGATCCTTTTTAAGAAAAGGAAGAAATAAAGGGAAGTCCCAGGCCCCCCTATGAATGTTAGGAATAAATCAACTAGGTCATTTCTAGATAATGGGTCTATCTTGACACGAGTCCCAATTAATCGATCATCCTACCTCTCCTAGGTTCCCTGTGATTTTCCATCTCGTGAATGTGCACACCACCTTACTCACTCATAATACACTTTCCAATCCCCTGGTTTTTCTTACAAATAGGCCCATCAGCCACCATATAATGGATGATTTTTTTCCACTTCTAGATGAGAGATAAATACTCCCTAATAAACTTATCTCAAGAATCTTAAACCTCTTCTAGGTAGCCTTCTGCGCTCTATGACTTAATAAAATTAACTTAATTAGTAAATGGTGGTCCAAAGTCATCCCTTGGGTGACTAACCTCTAGGGGAACTTCACATGGGTAACTAACCACACAATGTCCTTTATCTGGGTGACCATACACCTAAGGTTTCCCACCTTAGTGTTTATCTACATAGGGATACCCACCTAACTAACCAGGCTCCCATGTCTTCCAACCATAGTAGCCAACTCCCAAGGGATTCCCACTTAAGAGACCTGCTACTCGAGGTTTTTTATTCTCAAAAAATTATATGCTTATTTATCCAAGTAACTTATTTGGGACTTTTTTTCATTAATCCCCCCCCCCCATCCATTAGATTTATATGGTTGGGGAATTGTACATACCAGCGTAACCCCTTTAGATCAGGCATTCCCTTGGTAAAGGATTTCACACACTTAACTTCCCTAACAGATAGTGCACTTAGGATGTTTTCAATCATTAATCCCCTTGTTAAAGAGGACTCAAATCGTAGATTCAATCACTACTAAAAAAGAGGTTGTTGATAGTGCCAGAATGAGGCTTTATCAGTACTAAAGAAGTTATTAATATCAAATAATAGTTAGAATCCATATTCTTTTATTAGCGCTAATAAAGGAAGCAAGATAATGGGGGTAAAATTATAGTTTTATGACCTCTGTGATACCTACCCCTTTATTTACACTTTAAAGACACCTTTAACAGTGCTCCCCCACCCCCATCAGCTTTTTTCACCACACCAACCCCTTTATCAGTGTTTTGTGAATTTATATCCTCATGTGTGCCCTCCTGGATTCTAACCATGCAACTCTCCTTTGAAGATGTCATGCATTTACCACTAAACTGTGTTATTTTTTGTCCCTTTAATGGTATATATATATATATATTTACATATAGATTTTTTATTCACATATTTATATAATTAATTTTAAATACATTTATAAATACATGTGTGTGTGATATAAATATACTTATATACTTATATTTATTTAAATATATTGTGTGTTATATTCATTTACATATACTAGAATATAATATAAATACGATGCATAGGGTGATTCAAAATCATTTTCATGGCTGGGGAACATGCGGTGCGCTATGGGCATGGTGGGTCCCCTAGTGGGAGGTGACTGTTACCCTTACACGTGTTTTGTCCTACAACTACTGAAACCAACACAATGTCATCTCCAGTGCTCCTTTTCACACATCTTGAAGAGATATAGAATCTATTCTTGGAGTCCCGCTCGTCTTGTGTTGCAATGGGGTCTAGAGTTTACATATATCACCTTCAACATCACCATATCAAGTGGAATTATTCCTCATTCATGGATGGTTTTACACACATAGGTATGCGGGTGCTGGTTCAGAGATGCCCATGGTGGCAACTGGGGGTGATGTGGGCCAGAAGATTGACATGTAGAACCCTTAAGAAGATCCATCAGAAAAGGGATTCCAGGATAAAATTAGGGCCTCGGTTCATCATCTCTTAGCTTCCTTCATGGACTTGGTAATGGGAATAATCATCATAAAAAGTTCTATTTACCGTGTGTCTAGAGATCCTGATGCAGTTTCAGAAATCATTGGAAACTGAAGTTCTCTTTGATTGCTAAATTTATTCTTCCAAATGGAGAAATTCCCTACAGAATAAAGGACCTAGTAAGTATAATTTCATCAATATAAGGATTTAATTAATAGATATTCATCTCGATTGGTTGAGGTTTTTTTCACTGCTTGTTCCAATCAGAGGAATTTTGACAGAAGGCATAGGGTCACGACTTTTTTTATCTGAAGCAGGGTTCCCTTCGCATATAGGAATTGTCTTTGGGATTTGGCCCCTTTTCTATTAAAAATAACTTTTCATAGATATGGATCAAGATTTATAGGTTGTATTAGGTCTTATGGAACTCAAATATACTGCATGATATAGTTTCTACACTTAGAGTTCCCATTCACATGGACAAGGAAACTAAAGTAGTTCGGTATGACTATTTTTTCAGTATCTTGGTTTAGATTAATCTCAGTTGCACTCTGATTGATAAGGATATTTTTTATACTCACACTGATAATATTAGTCTAAATATTAAGGATGAAAAAATGCCATTATGTTTTGTATATTATAATGTTCTTGGATATTCCAAGGAAAAATTCCTTAAATCGCCGAACTGTGAAGCCTTCTCTAGGAGAAGGCATTTTCCACAGGACTATAAAAGGAATAAAAAAGGAGTTGATTCCATAATGAATTCCTAGGTCCATCCTAGTGTTCTAATGATTTAGGCTTCATAGGGTAGTGGTAGCTTTAAGGTTCAGAAACAACCCTCCTCTTCTGTAGTAAGGGATCTGGATCCTACTCCTAGAGGGATGGGTTTCCAAAAGAGTATTGAGGGGCTGGAAACAGATGTGGGTCATATCAAAGTTGGAAAAAACATATCCACTGTGTTTTATACTAGAGTGGTTGTATTTGATAAATGGTATGGTTTTGTCTCATCACCATACCTGAAGGAATCTTGTTATATTTCTTCTGATGAGGTTGTGGGGGTGCATGGGGGGCATGCTCTCTCATTTAAATAGGATCTTTACAAAAGCATTGGAGTTGTTGTATAGAATGAGTCTTTCTTGAAGGTGTGTGATGTTGTTGTTCTAGAGATATTTGATCATGATATATAGAATTATTTACTTATTACTACCTCAAGTAAAGGAAAATATAAAATGATATATGATGAAATGGTCATTTTTAAAATATCCAAGACTTTTTCACCTCAGGTTATAATGGGTGAGAAGGCTGTGGTGGTGACAAGTCAAGAAGATTACACTACCCCATCAGATCCTGGACCTGGATTCCATGGGGATTATTTGGCTACAAAAAAGAATTTGTACACTCAAACGGCCATGGTGATAGGAAATCAGGACAAGTCGGTAGTGTAGGAGGTTGAACCATATGAGACTTGGCAACAAGCCAAGCCATGGAGATGGGGACATCATCCAAAATGTTATGGTCAAGGACATGTCCATGATGACTGGGTTACTACACGTGGGTGTGGACATTCTATGCGTAATCTCACTATGGAGTAGAAAAAGTTAAGGGAGAAATAATTTGGGCTCTTCTATAAGAATAATTTATACTCAGAATATGAATCTATTGATGATATCTCGGATCATGATTTTGGGGATGATCTCAATTCTCTTCATTTGTAGTTTTCTATTACGAATGAGGGATTTCCCTTTGTTTGACCCCATCCATTCTCTTTTTAATGTAATTTATTTTATTTTAATTAATAAATTTTTGTAGGATCAAGTTTTCATGGATCCTAAACCCTTTTTATAGAATATACGTATACATATATATTTGTTAATTATTGAAAGACACATATTTATATGTAAACATTAATTGTTGGTATATATATACAAATTATTTCATTTTGATAAGGTAAATAAAATGGATAAATTTTTTACTTTAAATATAATTAATAATTAATAATTTTTTTATATATTTAAAAATGCATTTTTATATAAATATGTTGATATATGTATTTATATAAGTGATTTATTCCAAGTAAATATACAAAAATTTGGATATATTTAATTATAAATAAAACTAAATCATGAAAAATGATAAAATTTAATACCCATAATATCAATATGAATGTAATACCTTGGAATAAATTTAGTCTCCACCAAAAAATTCAATAATACCCCCTTAAACGAGGTTTAAAATCCATCGAATGTTAAATCATTAGGGTACCCAGACTAAAAGAATAGATTTGGAGGAATATGAGGCCTTTTCTAGGCTTGAAAAAACAATTATTGGGGTTTTCCTAGTCAACATAGCATAGATATCATCATAGGCTTCGATTTCATATGTATTAGAGCTTAAACGGACATCCGGATCAAAAGTTATGGTCGTTTGATGTTCGAGTTACGTTTTCAACTTATTTTAGATATTTTTTTATGTTTTTGATTTTTTTATCTTCCAATTGATATTAAATGACTATTACTATGAATTAATTAGAAAATTATTAATTAAAAATATTTTTTAAATTATTTTATAATCCATTTTCACTAAATATCTTATAGATTAAGTGTAAATTCCGATTTACCATAGCTAAAACATATTTAAAATATATATATATGATATTTGTACCAATATAAATATATTTATATATTAATATATTATTTTTAATTAAATATAATTTCTTTTAAAATATAACCTTTATCAACACTAGTAAAAAGGAAAAGATAAAGGGGGTCTTTATCAACAGTTCTAAAAAATAATTGATAACCCCCCCCCCATTTATTAGTGCTTTATTACGATCACTAATAAAGGGTGGGAATCTATCAGTTCTTATAAAATATAAATGATAAAGTGACCCCTTTAACAGTGCTTTTTATTGATGTCAAAGACCCCCTTTAATTGCACTTTTTATAACACTAACAAAGGGGATCTATAATAGCACTTTTAGCTAGCGCTGTTAAAGACCAAGCACCAGATAAAACCAGTTTTGTAGTAGTGGATGACAGAAATATACCTGGTTCAGGATGTGGCTCTTACTTCTCACATGTTGGATGAAACATGAAGTGAACTCAAAAACATATGCACCATTTATTTTCCAATCGGTGGAAGTGTAATCCCAAACATGGGGTTTAGAAATAGGTATGAAGATGAAAATGGGAACCTATCATGGAGTAATCCTCTAGAATTTCTTATTGGATAGCCCCCCATATCCCCACCCCATATATTCGTTGATAAGGAGTGAATTCCTATAGGGTTACCCATCTGGATAATTCCCCAAGACTTCTATACAAGATACAATATCTATCCTACCTTTCATATCCCATCCCTTGTCCATCAGCAGATGAGGAAGTAATTTCAACCCTTGGGATTCTAGTTAAGTTTTAATCCCCATATGAACATGACTATGTAATATTTTCAATATTATAATGCCTATTGTTTCTCACACAAAGTATGAATCATGTGGGATTAGAGATCAGTGATGATCATACCACTAGAAGAATTGAAAATTCTTATAATTTGGCATCCTATTAGGGGTAAGAACTAACTTATCTTATAGATTGGATTTAATAAATAAGCCTAGATCTATCCTCAATCATTTTACAATTCAGGAAATAGATGTCCTTATTTTTTTACATTAAACCGCATGTTTGGGTCCTTAATATGTGACCTTAAAAGGTAATGTGTATCTCATTAAGTGGAACTAAACTATGTGGGTTCAAATTCCTTCCTTGAGGATACATAGGAAACCCCATCAGTTTCCCAATCCCTACATCAAAAAACAATCATCTCTCTTGATGATGATAAATTATAGAGTGCATAGCTATATGGATTTAAACCATAGTTACTTCGAGCTCGAAGTCACAAAAATAATAACAAAACAAGATGGGAAACCATCAATACAAATATATGGTTCTTTTTATGGAAAAATTATGATACATACAAATATTGTTATTGATGTAGAACATTTTATATATTCAAATTTTCAAATTCTCAAATACTAATAATTGATTGCTGATAGAGGATGGTAACCAATACCCTACTTGGATTTGGGGAAGGATTCACACGTATGTCTTAAATCTATAAGAGTGTCCCAGAGTATGAAATAATCCCCCCCCTCGATAAGGTGTTATCACCCCAACCACCCATCAACTTGACCAATTTAAGTTCCTAATAATCATTGGAAAAAATTCATTTTTTAATGCCTGTATTTGAAAAGTTGGTTTGTAATCTATCAAGCATATGGTATCCATTGGGAGTTTCTAGTTCTATTAATAAACCCTATTAGAAATTATCAGAAGAGTATAAGTAGTTACCCAAAAATGAGTAACCACCATCCTTCTAGTCAAAATAGTCTCAAACATGTAAACATTAATATGTCTTTTAAATATTCAAAGCATCAAAGAGTAATACAATTTCCCAAACTTAAGGTGGATAAAAATTATCTTTTTAATCCATGCATGAAAGGAAAGAATCACAAGGAGTTATTTCGAATGATTAATAATGTGAACACAATTATACCACTCCATTTGGATCATCTTGATTTATTTATACCTTTTTAAACCACTAAACTTAGAGAAAATAAGAATTTATTTTTTATCATGCATGAATAAAGTGGGTATACTTTGATTTATTTTGTAGATTAAATGAGTGAATCTTTATCGAAAATATTTTATAACTAAAATTTAGTTCAGAATGAAAACGTTTGTATGATTATATTAATTATAAGTGACAAAGGCGAATAATTTCATAACTTATAGTTTGATAATTTATTTGAAAATAATGGTTATCATCATAACTTTCATCCCCAAGACTCCACGGTAAAATAGAGTAGTGGTGTGGGAAAAGAGAACACTCCAAGAAATTGAAAGGGTCGTGCTAAGTGAGTATAGGTTACATAGATGTTTTTTTCACAATATATTTAAACAAAATACTGTGTTTCAAATAAAATTCTCGTATGACCGATTATTTGGAAATGTAAGAAATTGATGGATGGTTATTTCAGGGTTTTTGGATGTAAAGTATTTACTTTAAATTCGAAGGATATATTAAATATTTTGATTCCAAATGTTATAAATCCGTATTTATAAGATATTATAGTGTATTTAATTATTATATATTTTATAGTTAAAGGACAATTATTATAGAATAATTGGTCAATATCAAATTTGATGAAAAGGAATACAAGAAGAAGTCTGATGAATAATATCATATTGAAGAAGTCATTATAGAATTCAATTTTAGAGTTCCAATCTCTTTGGAAAATCATACTCAAGTAATTAATGCACCATGAAAGGGGTGTTATAAATCATATAAATAAATTATATTGAAAATTCATTAATATCTACCGATTGAAAGAGTGATTGGTAATTTTAATTCAAGAGTTCAAAGTAGAATTTCGGTAAATAATTTTTTCACTCCTTCTTCTTTTATTTATTTTATAGATTTTTATGAATGATTTCATAGAAGAATTAAATTATTTAAATTGGGTTATGACTATTCAAGAGGATATTAATAAGTTTTCTAAGATTGAAGATTTTGAATTTTTAGAACATCCTAAAGATAAGAAAGTGATTCGATTTAAATATATTTTCAAGAATAAACTTAATGAATCTAGAAACACTATATGGAATAAATTCATACTTCTTAATAAAGTTTATAGTTGAGAGGGAGTAATTGACTATGGTGATTATTTTATATAAGTTGAAAGATTAGAAGAAATTTTTAATCTATCATCTTTTTTAGCACATAAAGTCTTAAAGTTAAATTAAATGGATGTTGAAAGATAATTCCTTAATAAATTTATATTATAGGTTTTCTATATTATATATCTACTGGTATTGAATTATTAGAAGATCCATATTAAGTCTTTACACTTTTTAAATCTCTTTATGAACCAAAAAAGTCATCACAATCATGGTATGAAAGGTTATCACAGTTTATTTTGAATAATTAAATTGTAAAATGTAAATTTCATCCTAAAATTTTTTTAAAATATATTTCAAATAATATTCTCAATATTTATATTTATATATATATATAATATTATATTTGAATCATCTAGAAAATTTATTTGTAATCCATTTTTAGATTTTTTTCTAATGAATTGCATATTAGTTTTATGAGATAACATATATTCTTTTTAGGATTTTAGATTTATAAACAAGATGATTGAATTATTTAAAATCAATGTATATATGTAGAAGAATTAGTGAAAATTTAAAAACATTATTCTTAAAAATCCATGAATAAAACTATGATTACATTATGTAGAATAGATGAATATTATGAAAAAACTTGACCATAATATTTTTAGTGTCTTTATTAGAATATTATTACATTCAATAACCAATAGTCTTCATTTGATGTTTATTGATTTAATTTTTTTAATATTCCATTCTATCATGAAGGAAATTCATTTACTATTGTTAATAGAATTATTAAGTATATAAAATTTAATTTTAACCTTAGTATTCTTTATAAGGAAGACATTTTCTGAATTATAGAGTTTTTCAAATTAAGACATTATGGGTTGTAAGACTGATAAAAAAATCACCAAGGACATGTGTCATTTTCAAGGAACAAGTATGGTTCATGTAGTTTAAATATGAAACTTATAGTAGATTTATTAATGGTTAAAGTTGACTATATCATAACAGTAGTTTATTGTGCACAAAATTTATGGATTAGGTAGGCTTCATTAGATTTTGATATTCATTTTTAAAGGATGTTGATTTTGTGTAATAATTCATCATCCATATACATTTCAAATAAGCCTCAATAAAATTCACAAATGAATCATATTAAAGGGACGTTTATCTTTATCAAATATCATGTATATAAAATAGATATTAGTTTGGAATTTGTTCCCACAAAAATAACTTTATGATATATTTGCAAAGCCTTTGGATGTTGGAATGTTTAAAAAGATAAAATATAAACTTGTAATGATGGAATAATGATTAAATTTCTTAAAATTCAAATATGAGAAGTATTTTCTTAAAAATTGTACTCTCTAATTCACTGGTTACTGTATATTGAATATATTTTATAATTTAATTAATATTTAATTGTTTCATGGATTTTCAAAGATTTTTTTGTAAAGGAAAAATAATTTATCATCAATCTGTAACTTGGATATCTTTTAAAATGAGGAAATCTTTGATTTAAGGGGAGTATACCAAAATATTTTATTATTTCTTTATGAATTTTAACTATTGGTATATTTTTTTATGTTATGTATTCTTTGATTTAAATTTTATCTGATTAAGAATTATTTTCTTTTACGCTGTTTGTTGTCTTCTATTTTTATTTTTCAACGTAGGGGGGATTCTTATTTATATTATTTTTTTCCCATGCTTATTTATCAGTTTTTATGTATTATCCACTAAGTTTTTACATATACTAATCAATATTTTATTATCTTTTTTATCTTTAAAAAATAGGGAGAGATATCCAGGTTTTTTAATAATCAAAAAGAGGGAAAATGTTGAGTGGATTATTGACTATTTGATATTTATGTCTTGATAATTAAATATTCTCACTATTTGTTGTATTTTTATTATTAATTTTTCCCTCACATAATTTGTTAATTAATTATCATTATTTATTTAATTTTTTCATTTCTATTGTTTTTCTATTATTTTGTATTATTTTTCTGTTTTCCTTATATTTTTTGTTGCATAAATTTTTATAAGTATGGTATATTACATATTTTATTTTATTTGGAAGAAAATATTATATATATGATTTTTTTTCTATTACCAAAATCATACATATTCATAGGATTAAAAATATATATATTATGTATTGTAGAATGGATATTACATATGAAGACATGAGAAACTTCTCTAAGACAAAAACCTCATGTATGAAATAATATTTCTTATGTAATGGATCAAATTTCATATGTTTTGAAATTTTGTAAATGTGAGTAAGTAAAATATTATATACATTTCATTGAGGGATATTATATTACATAATATGGCTCAATTGTGGTATTTTGTTTATTAAAATATATTTTGTATACAATGAAATGTGGAAACATGTATATATTATTTATCATTGAATGTTAAGATTAGAGTAGATTTGTAAGTTAAGTTCAGTAAATGTATTTCAAAAATAAAGTTGAAAAGTATTTTGGAAGATACATATACAATTAAAATGATATTTTTCAACTATAACCTATGATTGATAATAGTGAATATCTCAACATGGTTAAATATTCTACATGGATTGAGTATTCTTTTTAAGGGTGAACCTATAGATATTTTTGAGAATATTTAAATAAATAAATAAATTATGTTATATTAAGGAGTTTTTTTTGAAATCCATTATCGTAAATTGAATCTTTTCAACATATACTATTTCAAATGTATGATCTTTATGATTTTTATTTAGGGATTCATGATTGATGTTTTAGTAAAAATTTCTTCAATGGTTATGAAGTTTTAAAGAAGGATTATCCAACTCTGAATTAGTTAGTTATTCAAATGAGGATATTGTTATAAATAGAGATTGATCCCCACAAAAATATATACAATGGAATATAAGACTTTTGAAATATTATGATCATGATCATCACTATAATAAATATTTTGAGAACTTCAATATTTTGAGATTCATTGAAGAATAATCAATATATGACATTTGATCAAGATTCAATGATCTAAATCTTATTTTATTAGTTTTAGATTGAATTTAATTTATCCCTCAATTTGTACTATAATTGTAGTTGGTTTATGCTTTGGTTTTTTCCACCACTCTAAAAGGATTTTTTTTATTTGTTATGATTCCACTTAAAAGTAATGTTGTGATTGGATTTGGAATCTCCTTGAAAAGTTATGATTTATTATTTTTCATACATTTTGGGGAGTTTAAGGGTGTGGATAGTGGACTTAGTATTTTTATGATCCAAACTACTATAAAAAATCCTTATTTTCTAATTTACCTTTTAACATTTAAAAAAAATTAATCAATTCACCCTCCCCCCCACTTCTCTTAAATACAGGTCATCATAAAATTTGGAAAAGCATATATATGTTGCATCCGGTGTACATAGGTATAGAGAATTATGTGTTTTATGGAGATCATATTGGATCCCTTTCCATATTTAGAAGTATTTATGTTTTTCTATAAGATTATATTTCCTTAAATTTATAGATTCTTTTATATTTTTTTCAATGTTATAAAGGATCATGGGGTCACACAATGTAGTTGACTAAATGGTGATTGAGTTTGGCTCCGAGAGATTATCTAAAATTATTTTAGAGTTTATCTAAAAGAGTTTTGGGAGGGTATTAAAAAAAATTAATATGATATGATACAATATACTATTAATGATTTCTTTTAAAAAGTTTTTTGGAAAATATCCAAAAGTAACTCTGGGTATGGCTAAATTGTTTATTTTTTATGATACAATATAAGGTGAATTGAAATAATTCAATAAGGATTTTGTATAAGTGGGAGATTGAATAAGGTATTCCCCAAATTATTAATCAAATATTATGTGATTAGGTCGTATCATAATTCATGGTTTGTTTATATCTTATAGAATGATATATTGATATCATTTTAAACTACCTTTTCATAGAAGGCCTTGCATGGAATGGTATACAATAGTAATGCCCCTACCTTTAATTATCTTGGAATTTGGGTGTTAAGGTATTAGTGTTTGATTCACACCATATATGATATCATTAATGAATCACATGAGAGAATATATTTTTTTCAAGTTATAACAATTGTAGATGAAATCAGCATTCAATTATATGTTTCATATCATAAGAGTAAATGCATGAACACTCAAGTAGTGTCCTAATTGGATATTAAAGGGTCAAATATCATTTGATGGTTGGTATATGATCTTACCCATGAATTATTCAATTCAATTTTGGATACAACATAGAGGAGGGATGTATTTTGGATTCCTCTTTAGTAATATTCATAAAGTGCACTAAATAAAAAATATGTATAAATGTGTATCTATAGTAAAAGGTATGTGAGTTCTTCATTTTAATATTTTCATATTTTTTGCAGTCATTCAAGGTTAATATTTTTTCATGGGTTTGTATTTATTACATTGTGTTTAATGAGTGTCTTTAAATATATTTAAACCCACCATTGACCCATGTATAATCATCTCATTCTGTTAATAACCATCCACTGACAAAAATTTCCAAAAAAAAGTCAACTAGTTTAAGGAATGGATTTAACTATAATATAATTTTATAACCCCAGGTTTTATATTATCCATCATCTAAAATAGAGTTAAATATTTAGATTCATTATGTTATGTTGGGTTGGATGGGTCCTTATCCTTTTTCCCTTAGGTTTTGACCCATGTGGTCATATAAATGTGTTGATTTAGGTGTTAAAATAAATATTGAGAAGTGGGTGAATTTCTTTGTCCATATTACATTATACTAGCTTTAATATTCATAATGGTAGTTTGTTAAGATATTTCCTAAGCATTTTGGATGGGTAGGAACTCATCGTACATTTTTCCTTGGATGGGGATCACCCTAATTTTTTAAATTTCTGAGACACATATTCCATATTTCCAATGTATTAGATGAAAATTATTGGTTTTTAAACTCCATAAACAAATAAACAATGGTATAAGGCTAGGATGATGATTGAAGTAGAACTATGAACTATAAATGGCCTCATATAACCTGATTACACTCAGGTGGTCTTTAAACTTAATGAATCTCTGATTTACCCAGTATTTCCCTGACCACACTTCAAATAAATTTCCAAAAGGGCAAAGATACCATGGAGGACTCCACCCTTTAAATTAGATCTTCATATACGATCATTTGATAGTCAAATACTATAGAATGATTTGTTCGTGTATTTGGATGATGTTGTTAATTATCTATAGGGACTGTTCTAGGAAATATAAAACCTCACCACCACTTTCATAAATAATATTTCCTTTAAATTTAACACCCCAATATTTTACGATGTCTCTCTTTTTAAATAAATTAAATATATTTGATGTCTTATGTTTCACACAACACCCAGCTAAAACAAATAATGAAATATAATTACTGTTATAACCTAGTTGTTAAATTGGAGGGAAAATAGTATTAAGAACATTATGAAATTTATATATAATATATTCAATAAAATATTTTAAAATTTATCCAAAATATTTTATAGGAATAAGTTAATAATGAATCCAATTTTAGGTATAAAAGTCTATAT
Organism: Viscum album; assembly: GCA_963277665.1. NCBI lineage: Eukaryota > Viridiplantae > Streptophyta > Magnoliopsida > Santalales > Viscaceae > Viscum > Viscum album. Next base: position 95,259,026 of record OY728125.1, read on the forward strand.
TTTTTAAAGGCAGTTTCACTTCCCTTTGATGGTGCAATTATTTTATATCTAAATTTTGACGCTTTTATAAATTATATTCGATAAAATAAACATAATTTTTAAAATAGAAATTTCAAAAATATATTACTGTAAATATTTGGTAAATTTCAAAAAATATTTATTTTCTAGTGAATAGTAAAAATACTATTTTTATTTAAATAGTCTATTTTTTTATAATAAAGATTTATTTATGAAATGAATTTGAGATAAATTTAAGTTAAATACTATCTATTTATAAAAAATATAATTAATTTTACTTTAATCATCCTTATACCTTATTTTGTTATAAGTACATTTTGGGCTGAAAAATGGTTTTTCAAGAAAACTATTTTTAGTTGTGTTTTATCAATTTACTTTTAAATTAAATTATGACACTTCTGTATTTTTGATTTTGAAAAATGGATGCCATATTTATATTTATAATTTTAAAATTAATAAAGAGGTCCCTTCTATTGTTTCTATTATAAATAGTAGCCTTGGTAATTTTTGTTACCACAGTAAAGGGTAAATTGGGTAATTTAGGATAAAAATAAAATGATAAGGATTAACAAATTACAATAAAACATTTCCAAATTTTATTGGATGATTTAATTTTAACCTTTAACACATAAGGATCAAATTTTAGTTATTTAATTAATACTCTTCCATGATAATGACTTTTATATTATTTAAATTAAAGAAAATCACAAATGACACTTTATTTGTCTTATATATCTCTTATATGTCCACATGTGTAAAAAGGTACATTGTGAATGAATCTATGTGTCCATTTTAAAATAAATAAACTCATTTTTATGATAAAAATTTATTTATGATTTTTCGTGACCATTTGGAGTAGGTTATGATATTTATAATATTTTATTTAATGAAATGATAAAGATGTCACATTGATATTTTAATAACTGTATTATTTTTAACATTGCGTTATTGATAATATATCTTCTACTATAGATATTATTTTTGAATATGAAATTTTTTATATATAATTTTCTTCTATTTTTAATTTCAGTGAAGAAATAATTACCTTAAATAATTATACAATGTTGATGCATTAATTGTTTTATTAATGAAACAATCACATAAATGATATTAGAAATATTAGAATAAATATAATTTGAATTATTTAAGGTTATCCAATAATTTGTCAGATTATTATGACATATTAAGGATCTATTAATTTTTCTAAATTTATCCAATTTTTTATATTTTTAAGGCCAATGTAATGAATAGTGTATAAATTGACACTAAAGATGTTTTGTCAAAATAATATTTTATTAAATTATTTAAAAGTTAATAAAAAATATTTAAAAATAAAAAAAAATGATTATTATTTAGTTAATAATTTCATAATTTATTCATTTATGGTTCAATTGACATTTTATAATTAAAAATTACCACCTTTTAAAATTAAATAAATTTTTACCATGATTAAAATTAAATTATGTTTACTAATGTATATCAAAATGATAAGGTTTTAAGTAAAACCAAAACAAGTGAAATATTATTTTATGATCATATTATAACATTATCTCATATTATATTCGAATCCTTAGACATTTGGATGTATTTGAATAAAAATGAATTTATTATAATTTAATATTTTGGGGATTTCCAACGGTGCCCATCAACTCAATTAAAAAAGGGCACTCATTCCTTCATTTCATTTCAACACATTGAGCCTTTTAGATTGACAAAAATCTATCTATTATCCTACCAATATCATTATCCAAGTTATGGTGGTCATGTTACTCAAAAAATACACACTCTAAATTCCATTAGAAGAGATCTAAAGGAAGTCTACCAAAGAAGAGGTAGTCATTTTTATACTCATTCAAATTATTTTATTTTTTTACTTCCTATTAATTTTATTTTTACCTTATAAAATAAAATATATAGTCTATTATATATACTGATATGTTAATATGATTATTAAATAACTATATTATACATTTTATCAATCCTATGAAAAATAAAAGCATTGCACGTGCATACGTACGACTTACCATCTCTACGTAGCAGTGTAATTCATTTTCTATGATCAGAATTTGAAAATGGTTATAAAAATATATATAATTATTAAATATAATATTTATTAAATTAATTTTCTTCTGTAAATTTTTTATCTATAACCTACGTAAGAGAACCAAGACTTTTATGACAAAATAATCATGGGAAACAATACAAGTAATGCCTAAAATAGTGAAATGAATAAATATTATTAATAAACGAGTGGTAAGAAATATAAGAGTATAATATCAGATATTTTAATTTTTAATATGTTTCTATTATACATTAATAATATGTTTAGAACCATTATATAGGAGTTTAGGACACATACGGTGGAAATCAGACCTGAGGTAAGGGTATTCTCATCTCACTTTTACTTTTATGTGATATGCCTTATTCACCACTTATTTCATATATATTGTGTATGTATAATACAATTTTATATATCATATAATGAATCTATTTATATTCGTGGTATTCAATGTTTAATTTGATGGTCGTTAATTTTATAGTGTATACGGTTCGTCTATTTGCATAGTGGTAAGGGAATTCTTAACCAAATTTATATTCTTTGGGTTAAACATATAATCCAATGATTATTTAATGATATGATTTTTTTTCAAATTAATTATGATTATATTAAGTTGTATTTTCACTTTTTAATTTGGATTCATAGCTAATACACATAATTGATTCATTTGGTAAATTCTCACACTTTCTTTTAAAAATACTCATTTAAATGTTTCTTTTTTCAAAATTCAAGAGAAATGTTTTTTTAATTATACGTCTTGGGAATATTTTCACAATTCTATGACACATTAATTCTTTAAGGAACACTTTAAATGTTTACAAGGATATTCCCAAATAAAATGTATTCTTTTATAATTTTGTGGCTTTTAAAATAAATGATTCCAAATTCAAAAGGGTATTTTTCTTAGGAATTTTTCAATGATTTTATTAGACTATTTTAATATATTGTCAACACTCTTTTTTATATATTTTTCCTAATTGGGTTTGATCTCTTATGATACCATCTACCATATTTTATTGAATTTCTTATGATCATTTTGGATGGGGATGTACTGTCTTGATACCATTCTCTAAATTACTTGAGATAAATTATGAGTATGTTTACTGATTGGGGAAATTATTTATATTTTGTATGCTAGTTTCAATATAAATGTCTATGTTAATTATTTTTAACCCCTTTCATATTAGTAATGAATTGGACTTAGTAATTGTCAGGTGGGGCCTTCTATAGCCCCTTGATGTATCGGTAGGTCTCATGAAACAAACTAGTTTGGGTATTGGATGATGTATTACCCAATTATGTATGGTGTCTTATCCTAAGACTCGGTGTTATGTTTATGTTGTCTCTCATTATTACTTCCCTAATTATTAAATTAGTTATTTACAATCTATGTGATTATTTTAATAGTATAATATCCATGGTTAAGTTCCATTCCCATGTGATTATTTATATAGTATTATTTTTTCAAATTTTATTCCAACCATATTATACTCAAGATTATGTTTTAATGGAATATTATTTTAATTATTCACCTTTCCTTATTTTTAATTTTTATTTTTGATAGCTTCCACTGTATTCTTTCCCTTAATGAGTATCTAAGCTCACCCCTTTTTTATGTTTTATTTTTCCCCAGAATTCCCATAATTTTATTTTGATTGATATTCAGAGTTAAGATATGAGAGTAATGGTGTTCTCAAATGATTCACTATGTTTTATTTTATATTTTAAATTATAATGTAAATTAGTATATGTGTATTTCTATTAAGTAATACAAAACTATTTGGTCCTTTGAGATGTTATTCATTGTAATCATGCTGATGTAATAAAGTAAGGTACCAGCTCTGGGCTACTAAGGTCAGGGTATTTACACTTGGTATAAGAGGAAGTTTAATATAAACCTTGGGAACTATATTTTGGAATAACATAACCCTAAGATAGAATTTGTGGATAAAAATAGAATAACATCCCAAAAAACCATGTTTATGAGAATATACACACATAGTTTTTTAATTTATGTTAAGTATTTCACTAGTTTTGTGATTCTACATTATGTTTCATAATGATATGATCTAATTTTAAGTATTTTTTTATTTAAAAATGGTACCTCAAAGAAGGAATGGAAACCTCTCTAATTCACATGATCCAAATAGTATGGAGGATAAAATATTTTATTGTATTATTCAAATATTTTTAAGGGTACAAGTCTCAAAAACATTCTTATCAAATGAGGAAATATTATAATGTGCTAAAAAGATAAAGAAATAATTATCTAAGTATTACATCTTCAGATGGAATCACAAGAACAATAGTACATCTCAGAAAAAGTTTCATAAAGGAATGAGTAGAAAGAAGTATTTTTTGTCAGGGGATATTTGTAGAAAGAAACACTCTGGTACTTGTTAAAAGGAATGTGAGTTTTATATAAGTTTGTAGAGAAAGGTTATCATGATATTGATTGAAAGGGTGATATAAAGGTTTCCAATGTACAGTGCTTCAACTATAAGAAGTTGGGACACTATGAAAATCAATCTCTCAAGTGTCAGAGGAATATAACCCAAAATAGGATCATGGATCATGGTCAAGCTTATGCAACTACCATAGATAAAGAGGAATGATCAATATTCCAATTTTTGGAATCAAGAATTATGTTATTTTAGTATTTTATCAATAATTCTCTAGCTATAAGAATCATAATATGTGTAAGTATTGTACCGCTGTACTTCTTATTTAAGGAAATGGAATCATGTGATGAATATCACCAATAAGCAAGAGAAGTCATTTTATTTTAAGTTTATCTTCTTGGAAAATCATGATATGTGAAATATAGACCTAAATATGTACTTTATTTTGAGATAATAATAAGTATATTGTTATGGTATAATATATTTTACCATGAAGGTGGTTAGTGATGTGATTGTTTATGCTATAATTATTAGATGTTTGGGTTCAACAACCCAAGATTTTACTTTTGGAAGCATATATGTTTTATAAAAATTTAAAGGAAATTATGGTATTCATATATTTATTATGTGAGAATAAGAGCTACATTATTTTAGGAAATATTATGCTATGTTTATTTTGTAAACTTGGTGACCTTCATTCAAAAAATTTAGTCGTTGAATTTGAACAGACATTTTTTGGACGAGTCTTAATATTAACTACTTGTGAAATAGATTATGTTAATCTTTTAAAATTACTTTTTATTGATAACATTTTTTAACCTTTTTGTTTTCAATAAACATTTAAAGGATTAATTAATCACTTAAGGACCATATGATTCATTAAAAGTGCTCTTGGAAAGAAAAAATCATCTTCAATATTCATTTCCTAGCATAAGATCAAAGCACATCCAAAGGATGGTATTATGATTTGGAAATGAATCATGTAAGTTTATTCTATCAAGTGCTTATTTGGATAGTAGAATAAACCCTTAACTCTAGGAAAAGGATTTTGGAACAATAATTTCATCTATTTACATTTCTTTTTGAGAAATCAATCGTCTTTTAAGTGATCACAAATTCATGGTTTTTTAATGGTTAAATTCTAATGATCGTGTTCTATATCAATCCCCTTCAGAACATGCTAGTTATATTTTTCTTCCATGTAAAAATTTTCAATTTCTTATAACTTTATTCTATTGTACATTCTAATCTTATGGCTACCTTTACATTTCCCATTCCCTCTTATTAAGAGGATGTTTTATTGTTCCTATTTACGAAGTAGGTATCCTACAAAGAAATTTTCAAGTATCAACCTTTGATTTTCAAAGTAAAATTTAAAAATTATGTGGATTCAATTTATTGAAGGAGTTTAGAATGTTACACCCCAATATTTTATGGTATGTCTCTTCATAAAAAAACTCAATATCTTTGATGGATTATATTGCACACAACACCCTCCTAAAACGAACAATGAAGTGTTATAATTGTCACAACCTAGCCATTAAACTAGACGGAATGAATAGTATTAACCACATTATAGAATTTTTATACTATATATTCAATAAAAATTTATATTCATTCAAAATATTTTATAGGCATAATATAAGAATGAGTCTAATTTTACGCATAAAAATGCTACATTTTTCTAAAGGATGTTTTACCGCCTCTTGATAGCACGCTTGTTTTAAATAACAATTTTGGAAAGTTTTATAAATTCTATTTTAAAAAATAAACATAATTTTTAAAATAGAAATTTCAAAATTATCTTGAGGTAAAATTTTTGTATTTTTTAGAAAATATTAATTTTCTAGTGAGTAGTGAAAAATAACATTTTTTATAAAATTGTTAATTTTTTATATTAAAAGTCTATTTCTTATTTCATTTTGATTTAAATTTAAATTAAATACTCTTTAGTTATAAATATTCTAATTTATTTCATTTTAATCAACATTTTTTCATATTTTGGAATAAGTACATTTTGAGCTGAAAAATGATTTTTCAAGAAAACTATTTTTAGTTGAGTTTTATTGGTTTAATTTTAAATTAAATTCTTCCACTTCATTGTTTAGAATTTTTAAAAATGTATACCATATTTATATTTATAAGGTTATGATTTATTAAATATTTCCCTTTTATTTTTTCAATATGAATAGTAACCTTGGTAATTTTTGTTACCATAGTAATGGGTAAATCGAGCAATTTAGGATAAAAATAAAATGATAAGAATTAAACAATTACCATTAAACATTACCAAATTTTACTGGATGATTTATATTCTACCATTACAACATAAGGTTCTAATTTTAGTTATTTAATGGACTTATATCCCTGAGAATGACTCTTATATTATTGAAATTAAAGAAAATTACAAATGTCACTTTCTTTGCCTAATATACCTGTTATGTGTATACATGGAAGAAAAGGTAGGTTGTGTAAGAATCTATGTGTCAATTTTGAAATTAATAAAATTATTTTCATGATATAAATTTATTTATTATTTTTTGGGACCATTTGGATTAGGTTATGATATTTATAATATTTTATTTAAAGAAAACACAAAGATGTCACATTCATATTTTAATAACTATATTATTTTTAACTTTGTGTAATTCAGAATATATATTCTACTATATATATTATTTTTAAATATAAAATATTTATCTACATAATGGTATGTTATTTTTATTTTTTAGTGAATGAATAATTACATTAAATAATTATACAATGATGATGCGGTAATTATTTTATTAATGAAACAATCAAATAAATGATAATAAAAATATTAAAATGAATATAATTTGAATTAATTAAGAATATAAAATAATCTTATGGATTATTATGACATATTTGGTATTTATTAAATGTTTTTATAAGTTTTACATTTTTCATGATTTTCTTAAGGTCAAAGTAATAAATAGTGTCAAAATTGACACTAAAGATATTTTAACAAAACAATATATTATAAAATTTATTAATAATAATAATAAAATCTTTAAAAATAAAAATAGATTATTATTTGGTCTAAAATTTTATATTTTATTCATTTGTGGACAATTAACAATTTATAAGTAAAAAATTTAGTCCTTTCAAAATTAAATAAATTTTTACCATAATTAAAATTAAATAATGTTATCTAAAGTCAATCAAAATGATATGTTTTAAAGGAAAACAAAAATAAGTAAAAAAATTATTTTCTAAGGAGATAACAACATTATATCATATTATATTCTAATAATTTTCCATTTGGTTGTATTGGTATAGAAAATTAATTTATTATAATTTAATATTTTGAAGATTTCTAAGTGTGCTCCTCACCTCAATTATAAAAGGGAACTCTTTCCTTCATTTAATTTCAACACATTGATCCATATAACTCGAAAAAAAAATATAAACTTCTCTTATTATAATTTTTATTCAATTTATGTAGGTCCTTTAACTCCAAAAATACTAACTCTATATCACTTGGGAAGAGATCTAAAGGAAGTCCACTGAAGAAGAGGTAATCGTTTTTACCAACTCATTCAAATACATTTATTGTTTTACTTCCTATTAATGTGTTGTTTGATTTATAAAATAATAAATCCTATATAATATAAATAATTATATGTTAATATGATTAAGAAATATCCATATTTTACTTTTTATCCATTCTACGAAGAAATAAAGTAATGCAAGTGCGTACATATGACTTATTGTCTCTACGTAGCGGTGTAATTCATTATCAATGACAAACATTTTAAAATAGATATAAAAAATATTTAATGGTTAAATATGATATTTATTACATTAAATTTATTTTTTAAATCTTGGATCTATAACCTATACAATAGAATTGTAACTTTTATGTCCAAACAAGTATGAGAAACAATGCAATTAACGCCAGAAATAGTGAAATGGATAAAAAAATATTAATAAATAAGTGTTAAAACATTATAAGGGGATATTATATGACACTATAAATATTAATATGAATATATTATATGTTAATAATATTTTTAAAACCATTATACATAAGTTTCAGACATGTACGGTGGAAATCAGAACTCAGGTAAGGGTTTTCTCATCTCACTTTTATTTCTATGAGATATGCATTATTTGACACTTATTTATTGTGTGTTGTGTATGAATGATTAAATTTCATATATAATATCCTGAATATATTTATATTTATGGTATTCAATGTTTCATTTTATGATCATTAATTTTATTGGGCATATGGTTTGACTGTTTGCGTAGTGGTAAGGGAATTCTGAACCCAATTTACAGTCTTTGTGTTAAATGTATACTCCAATGATTATGTAATGCTATTATTATGTTTAAAATGAATTTTTATTATAATAAGTTTTATTTAAAAAAAACTATGTTGATTCATAGCTAATACACATAATTGATTCATTTGGTTATTGCTCACAGTTTCTTTTAAAACTGCTCTTTTAAATGTTTTGTTTTTTTCAAATTTAAAAGAAACATATTTTTACTTATACGACAGGAGTGGATTTTCATGATTTAATTATTACTTAATGTTTTTATAAATCCTTTATAATTATACAAGTTTGTTTTAAAATAATGTATTTTCTTTTATAATTGTGTGGATTTTTAAATAAATGATTCCAATGTAAAAAATGGTATTTCTCTCATGAATGTTTCAATGATTTTGTTAGAGTATTTTTATCTATATAAATACTATTTGTTGGATAGTTTTCTTAATTTATGTGAACATATTATAACACCATCTATCATATTTTATTGAATGGTTTATGATCATTTTGACTCGGGAGGTACTATCTTGATATCATTCCCCATATTACTCTGGACAGTTTATTATTATGTTTACTGATAGGGAAAATTGTTTACATATAATATGATAATTTCAATCTTTATTTTTATGTTGATTATGTTTCAACCTTTTCATATGATGAATTCATTTTGCTTAATAATTTTTTGGCAGGGAATGATAAAGCGCCTCGATGCATCGATAGGTCACATGAGACAAACTTGTTTGGGTATTAGCTTATGTATTACCCGATTATGTATGGTGTCTTGGTCAATGCTTTGATGGTATATTTATGATGTCCTGCATTATGAAATCCCTTATTATGATATTATTTATTCATAATCCTTGTGATTATTTTACTAGTAAAATATCTAAGGTTAATTTTCATTCTTATGTGATTATTTATATGTAATTATTTGTTCAACTTTTATTCCTTTTATATTATCCTCAAGATTATGTTTTATTAGAATGTGTTTTTATTTTTTCACCTTAACTTATTGTTTATGTATATTTATGATATCTTAAACTATATTATTTCCATTACAGAGCATTTGACCTAACCCATATCTTAGGTTTTATTTTTTCCCAGGATGCCCAGAAGTTTATTAGGACAGATATACAGGGTTAAACTATGAGAGTTATGCTGTTATCAAAGGATTCACTATGATAAAATTTATATTTTAAATTATAACATAAATTAATATATGTATCTAGTTATTCAAGAGTAATAAATTATTCAGTTCTTGGGGATGTTATTCCTTGAAATCAAGCTAATGTAATAAAGTAAGGCACCATCTCTAGGATACTGGGGTCGGAATATTTATATTTTGTATTAGAGTAATTTTTGTATAACCATTGGAAAATAGATTTAGGAAATCATATATTAGGTAACATAACCATAATATAGACTTTGAGGATAATAGTAGAAGAACATACTAAACCATGTTTATTAAATTAGCTACGCATAGATTTTTCAATTTATGTTGAGTATTTCACTAGTTTTGGGATTATAAATCATGTTTCATAATGATATAGTTTAATATAGTGTATGTTGTAATTTATAAATGGTACCTAATAAAAGGAATTGGAACCTCACCAATTCACAAGACCCAAATAGTATGGATGATCAAATATTTTATGGCCTTATGCCAATATTTTGAAGGGAATAAGTCTCTCAACATTCTCATCATATGAGGATATAGTATGATGTTCTAAAAATATAAAGAAAGAATTATATAATTACCACGAATTTATATGGAATCAAAAGAAAAAGATTATATCTAGAAAAATTTTAGATAAATTAAGGAAGAGAAAGAAGTATTTTCTCTCATGTGATAATTTGGAAATAAACATTGTGGTACTTACTTAAATGGATTGTGAATTTTCTAAAAGTATGGAGAGAAAGGTTACCATACTTGTGATTTCAAGGGTAAGAAAAGGTTTTAATTTTACAATGATTAAACTGTAAGTATATGGGACACTATGGAAATCAATGTCTCAACAGTCAAATGAATATTACCCAAAATAGGATAATGGATCATAGTCAAGCTTATGCTACTACCGAAGATGAATAGCACCAGTAATCAACAGAAGTTATTATATTGTAACTTGATCTTCTTGAAAACACGTGACTTGGGAAAGATAACCCTAAATATTTTATTTATTTTTAGGTAATAATAAGTACATTTTAATGGGATATTATTTTTAACCAAGAAGGTGGTTAGTGATCTAATGGTTTAGGTTGGAATTATTAGAAGTTTGGATTCAACAACCTGACATTTTACTCTTAGAAGCATGCATGTTTTCATAATGGTTAAAGGAGATTAATATATTCATATATTTAGTATGTAATAATAAGAGATACATTATTTTTGGGAAATATTATTTTAAGTTGATTTTTTAAATTTAGTAACCTTACTTCTAAATTTTTTTTCATTGAATTTGGACAGACATGTTTTGGATGAGTCTTCAGATTAACTACCTACAGAATGGATTAATTTAATCTTTTGAAATTCATATTTATTGATAAAATGTGCTATCCTTTTTTTAATTAAACATTTAAAAGATGATTTAATGACTTAAGGTCCATATTATTCATTAAAAGTGCTTCAGTAATGAAAAATACATCTTGAATATCCATTTCATCCCATAAGATTGAATCCCATCCAAAGCATTGGAATCTAACTTGGTAAGGAATAAAGTAAGTGTATTTTCTCAATTATTTCTCTGGAAAGTAAAAGAACCCATTAAATATAGGAAAATGATTATGGAAAAATAACATCATCTATTTAATTTTATTTCCAAGAAATCAATGGTCTTTTAATCTATCACAAATTTATGGTTTTGTGATTGTTAAATTTTTAATAACCATGTTCTCTATAACTATCCATCAGAACCTGATAGTTATATTTTTTATGTCCATATTTTCACTTTCTACTAATTTTTTCCTATTTGAAAACCTCATTTTTTGGTGACCATCACATTTACTTTTCCCTATTGTTAAGAGGATGTTTTTAGCCATATTTATGATGTGGGTATCCCACAATGAAATTTTCTAGTATCAACCATGGATTTTAAAATTGAAATATATAAATTGAGAGGATGAAATTTGTTAAATTAGGGGATAATTTAACACCCCAATATTTTATCTGTAACACCCTGACCCCAATTACCCAGAATCAATTCATTATTACATTACATTGGCATGATACAAGGAATCATGTCCCAAAAGACTGATCAGTTTAGTAGCCTTGGAAGTACTAGATACATACATAAGTTTTACATTACATCAGGAAATAAAAAAAACAACATTGTGTCCTATTTGAACACTCCTATATCCCTTAAACTATTCATGAAGGTTAATCATAATATACTTATTTGTGTCCTGGAAAAAATAAAACATAAGAAATAGGTGAGCTCAGATGCTCGGTAAGGATAACAATATAGATGAAACTGTCATAAATAAGAATAAACATTTAAGACAATGTATAAGACTAGAACACAAGCCTTTTAAACTTAAACCTAATCATAATATGGAAAAGATAAATCAAATAATTCCATTTACTTATTTAAAGTGATATTATACTAGTCAAATAAACACATGTAATATCAATAGACAATTTCATAATGATTGAATGCATAATTCCAGACTTCATAACCACATAGTCAAAGCCTTGTACCAAGACTACAAATAAGATTTTGTCGAGCCATTGTTCCAAGACACTAGTTTTTCTCGTTATACCTACAGATCCATCGAGGAGCTATATAGGGCTCCACTCGTCACATACTAAGTCCAATTCATTCCTCATATGAAAAGGTTTAAACGTAACATAAACATTCGTATTAAAACAAGCATACTAAATGTCAATACTTTATCCACAAACCATGAATGGTATAAAAATAACACATCCATAGTCAAACATATCAAAAAACCTTAAATACAGTATGGAAGATTTTTATCATAATAAATCAACCTCGATGAAGAATAATATCTCATAAAGGATGTTGACATAGTTGAAAATGATCGGTAAAAATCTATGAGAGAAATATCATTTTTTATGAAAACATTTAACAGTCTCACTATTTATCAAGAAGATGTTTAAAATATATTTTTGAATAAAAGTGTCCCATACCAGTTTAAAACTTTAAAATTTAATTTTAAATTTAAAACATTAAATTCCAAATAAATAGAACCTTAAAACCATTTTTAAAACATGGACATTAATGAGAAATATTTAGAAGAATAAATTTTTAAAACATTTAAAATGATATTTTAGTTAGAGTTCCTAACAAAATGAGAGACGCTTGAATAAAAATAATTTCAGTAATAAAAACTTTATAATATCATGAGAATAAAGGGATTCATCATATAATTTGTCAAAATATATTATATACACCAAATAAAAGTGAATTGCTGCATAACAACAAAGAAGTCTCAATGGAATGTAAGTTGAGATGGATTCCTTTATAAAGACTGTATCCTTAGGTTAAGGATAAATAAATGACATAATTATGTGTCACAAATATAAATACACTTAATATAATTTGATATTCAGTGTAAATAAATCAGAGTACATTCACACATATTCTTTTAAAAACAACACCAATGACTCGGATGTTTAACTCAATGAATAGAAATTGAGTTAAAATTACTCTTATCAAGCTTATATCGATGAATTGAAAATTTATAAATGGATTGATTATGTGTATAAAAATTATATCCACACAAAAATGAGGTTAAATTAATACATAAGTAAATAAATAGTGATTTCACACATAATCTTAGGGTAAAGTAATCAATAAAGTTTGCATAAAACCGAATGAGTGGAAAATGAAGTTTGAAATTCCCTTACTGATTTGGTAACATACGATGCATACACCCCATGAAAGAAGTATCAGCCAATGATGAATTAAATAACCATAAATTAAATTAAATTATGCAAACAATATAATCATGGGTAGTACATACACCATACAAAAGGTAATAGTGGAAAATAAAGCATGAATCTTACGGGAATAAAAGTGAGATGAAAACCCCTTACCTTGTACTTTTCATTAGTATTGGTTAGGTTAACATCCTGAATAATGGTGAAATAATTGTTATTAAATTATAAAATAACCTAATACATAAATATTATATCATATATGATCTTCTAATATTGCTTTGTTAATGATATTACAGTAGTATCATCATTTCAGGTGTTAACTAAACTATTTTCCTTTATATGCTCGATACGTAAGCCATGTTTGTTATGGATTGGATGTATTTTATTCATATCTAGAATGATATTATGTTCTTAAACATTATTTGTAATCATAAAATGAAAATTATTCTTGAATGATTAATATGGGGAAAAATCTCATCGCGTTTGTGGAGACGATAATCCGTACGTACGCACGAGCGACAATATCATTATATTGATGGTGAAATCATATGTAATTGGATGTTATATCATATATACAGAATCATTAACATGTTATATTTATTAATTAAATCATTTATACTCATTACTATACAGATCTAAATAATTAAGTATTTGAATAACAAACTCACAACAATGTGGAGACGGTAAGCCGTACGTACGCACGTCTGGTGACTTTGTCATTTATAGGATGGATAGAATAACGAATATGGTTGTACCATATTTATAATAACATAATAATATGTATACGTTACTAGATTTATTATTTTGTTATGGAAATAATGAAAGAAATCATAAGTGGAAGAAGAAAAGAACTTGAAAGAGTGTGGGGAAATTATTACCTCTTCTTCGGGTGTTTCCTTTTGAGTTGATCAAAAGGGATCCTTATGTTGGATTTCTGATCAAAGTAAATCCTATAAGTTGATTTTAGGGAAGTTGGGAAGATATTTGGGTAGGTATTGGTCGAGCCAAATGGATTTGGAGGTGTGAAATTAAGATAAGGGGAAGTACCCTTTTATAAAAGTGGTGAGGGTCACTTTAGGAAAATCTTGAAATATTATTTTATAATAAATTCATTTTAAGATTATAATGGCTCAAAATGATTTATTTAAAATATAAGGTGGGTAGGGGTCTAAATCCTCTCAACAAATAGGTTTTAGACAGGTTTATGTCACCATATTAACCGTATCTTTTAGATTTAACTCTTAGTTAAATAGTTTGACATTTACCACGTCTCATTGTATTTTTATATTATATGGTTAATAAACTTACTATAACAAGCCAAACAAATCCTAAGTGGTTCATTATTAATATATATAACCTTATCTAAGTCATTTGGCCAAACCTTATATTTTTTGGAATATTGTATTAATTAATAATATAGTATTTATTTTAAAAACTCAATTATGTCAATTTTCAAACAATTTAGTATTTGGTTTTTTTTGAAAATCATAACAGAAAGATTACTACGAAAAAAATTATTTAATCAACACTAAAATGTCATATCAAACTATATAATTAGTGTAATTCATCAAAAGTCTCAAATTACATTTATTTAGATATTTATAATATCAATTATTTTAATCTTTCATTAATAAGGTAATTATTGCATCATCATTGGGTCATAAATAAATTTAATTATTTAATGTATTAAAATTATAAATAAAATACCATTATTTAGGAAATAATTTATATTTCTAATTGATATTTATAGTATAATTTATATTATGTATAACCTTATATTAAAAATGGTTTAGTTATTAAACTTTTGAATTTAACACTTTTAACTCTTCTTTAAATAAAATAATAATAAATGTCCTAATCTAATACAAGTGGACAAAAAGTATCATATTTTATTCCTAAGGTTGTTTTTTGTCGAATTACACTTATCCAACAGAATGAGGACATGTGTTAGGGTAATTATAATATCATTTTTACCCTTAATTACCCTATTTACTTTTAACCGTGGTAAAAAAGTCAAAAGTTATTATTCACCAAAAAATATTTTCATCTTATTGAACCAAATTTTACTTACCTATATTCACCGTGTCTCTAGGATTTTTTAAATTCAATTCACAGAAGTGGTAATATTAAGTTTTATTCAAATTTGTAAATGCTCCTAGAATTTGGGTAAAAGACGGTAAAAAGTTCAATAAAATTTTATACATCTAATTTTTTTATAAAATGACTCCATTGAATTAAATTGAAATTATATAGGTATTATATATCTATTTTTACTTAAAATAAATTTAAATAAAATAAATTATTATTTAAATAAAAAGTCAGTTTTAAACAATAACACAATGTTTTTCACTATTCATCAAAAATTGAATGTTTTCAGAAAAATACCAAAAATTTACCCCAAGATAATTTTGATATTATGAATTAAAAAAAGAATTATATTTTACCAAATTAAAAATATATAAGTTTCATTAATAAATTTAAAATTGATTCTCGCTGTCAAAACTGAAAAGCGGGTTTCTTAAAAAGTAAAAACTGTAAAAAGATTGACATCTGTTTATGTCAAATTTAAATGTAAAATTACTTATAATGACTTAAATTGTATTAAATGATAAAAATATAATCTAATTATACTTCAAAACCATTCAAATGCATAATTTAACACTATAAATTATTTGGATTTAAAAAGTATTTTTCAATTAAAATTTACTATTTTTCAGTATTCATCAAAATATGAAAGTTATCAGAAAATTACCAAAAATTTATCCAAAATAAATTTGTATGCCCCTATTATAAAGAATAATATAATTTCATTAAATTGAATATATAAAAGTTTTAAATGTTGGTTTTAAAAAGGGTTTTCCATTAAAATGTGGTAAAATTTCATTTTTTTGAAAAATACTTCTTTTATCTGAAAAAAATGAATTTGTTCTTATATTATATCTATGAAACACAAAATATGTATTCTAAAATTATATGTAGTATATAAAATTAAAATTTTAGTTCATACTATTCATAACCACTTTTTAAACGACTGGTTTGGTAAGATGTGGTGCGCTCAAACTCAATGTTGCGTGTAACGCAATCTATTGAATTACTTTAAAGAAAATAACTTACTATGAAATATTAAGGTGTTACATTCTTACCTCCTTTTTGAAATTTTGTACTCACAATTTTGAAATTGGGATTTAGAACTTCATTAAAAGTCTCCCGTCAGAAAAAGATTTAATAAAACTATCACTTTAAAAGAAAGAAAGAGAAGTACAAAGGTCATCCGAGATAACCCATACTTGGATTCTATGTAGGAAAAAATTGATATGGAAGATAAAGTAAGTGTCATTTTCTAATAGAGAGTCATAGAAAACTTGATCAGGGGAAAGTTAACAATAAGAAAGACACAAACTTGTGATGGGATAAACGGTCATTAGATTCCCAATAGGAAAAGTAAACGGACAACATTTTTTTAGGTTCCATTTCATAAAGTTGATGAATTTATTTATCAGATTGACTAAGAATATAAAGATATATACTTACTTCTTATGTATAGTTTCATCCTTTGATAAATTTCTACCATTAACTCATCTTTTTTTCAAATTATGAGTATTCAAGATGACTTGGTCACACCTAAAGCGCTATAATCAACTTCTAGAGAATCACATAATCCAAAAAGGATAAACTATATATTTACCTTGTCTTTAGAGATTAAACAAAACCAAAATGGTTAGTATAAGATTAGATGATCCTCAAAAAGGATAATAATTTAGAGAAATAAAAATTAATCTTAATTTCTAAAATTAAACCAACAATACCCAAAGTTTAATAAATACCATTCAATAAACAATTTTTCTTAAAATCATTCAATATAATAAAAACTAATATTTAAACCAAAAACTTCAAAGAATTTGATTACGTAGTCTTCCACATTAAATTTTATCTCCAAATAACATCGACTACTCTTAAATTCACGTAATTAAAAGTAATTAACATAATCGCATATTCTCTATGATAGGTTAATCATTCCCATAAATAACAAAAATCTCTATAAATCCATAATAAAAACATAGATAAAAATATACCATTACTCCTCAAATGAAATCCCATAGTATTCTATTTTCCTTAGGCATATATTGTTCCAAATAGAGAAAATGTCTTCTAAAATAACATTTATCACTTAATCACCAAAGTATTTTCCTATGATAAAGATATCCATTTGATACGACATAAGATCCCAAATCAACTTATTATTGATCAATAAAATCATTTAACTAAAAATAATTAGTCACACTAACCAGTGACTTCACGTAGTCCAGTGGTAGGCGATAAATCCTAATTGCACTCTAGTTGTGGGTTCTATTCCCATAGATTTGTCCAATGAGACGGGTTGTCACATGGCCTGCGTTTTGTCCTTTTTCAAAAACTATATTTTATAACATTCCCAAAATGAGATAAATTCTTTAAAATAACCATAACATAATTTCACCACAGATGTTGTCTCATACCTCAAATTTTCATCCCAAATTTTAATAACTAGTAATTGCCTCAAATTCAAGGATCATATAAATCCAAATTGTTATTTATAACTATATCAATAATAGAAAAGATAATTCTTCCTAAAATAGCATTTTCACATAACAAACTGCAGGGTTACAGATATAGGAGAAAAGTTTTCCAAATTAATTCCATCAACAAAGAGCACTAACACTTTTAAACATTTCACCGTCCATTTATTTCCCCATAGGTTCTTCATTGACCAAGATGTTATCCTATAGAATAGGGAATTCACTCGGGTAATGCTCAGGTCCCCTACATTTATGGAAAATTACTATAAATGGATTCTTGGGATTATTTTTATTTTCTTCCATTGTACTCTTCATTTTTCCTCAGCAATTATTTACTTTATGTCCTTCGTTACAACACATAATTCATTTCTTTGTTCCATTGAGACACTTTCCTAGGTGTCTCCTTCCATATTTCCTACATGATGGAAATTGATCTTTCTTTTCTCTATGGTCTCCAATACTGGAGCTCTTATCATTCACCACATTTCTCTTCTTTGTTGAGTCCGGGAGTTGGTAAATATATATGTTGTTGATCGTATTTTTGGAAAACTAATTCTCCATGAACACGATATCTTTGACACCAATAAATATTCCATTTGTTTCTCATTTCCACCACCATTCCCACCTTGTACATCATGTTCAATGTTACTATGACTTCCTTGGAATCCAGCCATTGACTAACACAAGAAAGCATAGTGTGAGTCATAAAATCATTTAGAGAATATCATAACACCTTATTTTCAATCTAAAACATCTTAGGATTACCAAGGTTATTTATTCTCATATTGTATTAAAATCCTTAAAATTGGTTTGTAAAGAAAATGTGAATTATCTAAAGCATATATCCCAGGAGTATCATAACCAAGAGTGCTGCAACGTCCATTTTCATGTACCAGGATACCCTGGGTCAATCCCAAAACTCCTTGTCGGAGTTCTCACTCCTAGGTACATATGTTCCAGAGCCGCCTATACTTGCTCATATCCAGACAGGGATTTATTTCTTGGAAAACCCATATAATATTTACATTACCAAAATTTTTGGATGTTCTTCTATACTAATCCTCAATGTCTATCTTAGGTTAGTGTTTCCTAATCAATGTTTTTTCTAAATCTAGATTCCAAGGTTTGTACTAAACTTCCTCTGATACCAACTATAACGCCCCGACCCCAGTTACCCAGAAACAGTGCATTATTACATAACATTAGCATGATACATGGAATCATGTCCCGAAATACTGACCAGTTTAGTAGCCTTGGAAGTACTAGATTCATACATAAGTTCTACATTATATCATGAAATAAAAAACAACATTATGTCCTCTTTGATCACTCTTATATCCTTTAGCCTATTACTTCAGGTTAATCGTCATATACTTCTTTGCATCCTGGGAAAAATAAAACATAAGAAAGCGGTGATCTCAGATGCTCGGAAAGGATAACAATATAGAGGAAACTATCATAAATAATAATAAACATTTAAGTCAATGTATAAGACTATAACACAAGCCTTTTAAACTTAAACTTTACTGTAATATGGAAAAGATAAATCAAATAATTTCATTTACTTATTCACATGGATATTCTACTAGTCGAATAATCACATCTAATATCATTAGCCAATTTCATAATGATTGAATGCATAATTCCAAACTACATAACAACATAGTCAAGGCCTTGTGCCAATACTACAGATAAGATTTTTTCAAGGCCTTGTGACAAGACACTAGTTTGTCTCATGAGACCTAACGATGCATCGAGGAGCTTTAGAGAGCTCCACCCATCACTTACAAAGTTCAATGAATCCTTCATATGAAAAGGATTAAACATAACATAAACATTTGTGTTAAAACTAGCATACGAAATTTCAAAACTTTATCCATAAACCTTGAATGGTATAAAAATAACTCATCCACAGTCAAACATATCAGAAAACCTTCAATATAGTATGGAAGATTTGTATCATAATAAATCAACCTCGATCAAGAATAATATCCGATAAAGGATTTTGACATAGTTGAAAATTATTAGTAAAAATCTTTGAGGGAAATATCTTTTTTTATGAAAACATTTAAAAGTCTCACTATTAATCAAGAAGCCCTTTAAAATAGATTTTTGAATCAAAGTTTCTCGTACCACTTGGGAAATTTTAAAAGGAATTTCAATTTTAAAACATTAATTTCAATATAATCAAAACCTTAAAACCATTTTTAAAACATGGACATTAATGAGAAATATTTATAAGAATAAATGTTTAAAACATTTAAAATGATATTTTAGTTAGAGTTCTTAACCAAATTAGAGACACTTGAATAAAAATAATTGAGGAAATAAAAACTTTATAATATCATGAGAATAAATGGATTCATGATATATTTAACACCCCAAGCTTCCATGGTACGCTTCTCTTTGAATAATACAGTAGTGTGTGTTGTATGCAACTTCGAGTTCTAACACACAACACAACCAATCAAACTAGCCGTTATGAATAGTAATACCCACTTTTTGAAATTTTATAAATTTTATCTTTCAAAATGAACTTCATTTTGGGATTTAGAATGTCGAAATTATCTTAGGGTGAATTTTTGGTGCTTTTCTGATAACTTTCATATTTTGATGAATAGTGAAAATTACTAAATTTTAATTAAAAAGAACTTTTTTAATCGAAATAATTAGTAGTAATAAAATATTAATTTCAGTGGTTTTAAAGTATATTTAGAATATATTTTTACCATTTAATACAATGTTGGTCATTGGACATAATTTCACATTTAAACTGGACATAAACAAGTGACAATCTTTTGATAGTTATTATTTCTTAAAAACATGCTTTTTGTTTTGACAGCGGGAATTAATTTTAAATTAATTTCTGTCACTTCTGTGTTTTGAATTTGGAAAAATGGATTCCATATTTTGAATCAGGATTTCCAAATTTTGTAAATGGGTAACTTGTATTTTTAGAAATTTTGAATAATTACTTTGGTAAATATTTTATTTACCATGGTTAAAGGGTAAATCCGGTAAATAAGGGTAAACAAATAATATTATAATAATATTATTTACCCTAAAACGTAT
Source organism: Viscum album (assembly GCA_963277665.1). Taxonomy (NCBI): domain Eukaryota; kingdom Viridiplantae; phylum Streptophyta; class Magnoliopsida; order Santalales; family Viscaceae; genus Viscum; species Viscum album. The sequence goes on from OY728125.1 coordinate 95,280,331, forward strand.
CTTGACCCTATTGGTTGATACATTTCCGACCATGGGAATATTTGGGTCGAGTTTGGGACCCCATGGAGCCACTTTTATGTGATAGGGACACTTTATATTAATTAAAGTTAAAGTAAATACAAAAATGACATAAGCATATATATTTTAGAAAAACAATTTTTACATGGAGTTATATATGTTATATTTTAGACTATAAATATTCATTATAAATATAAAAATATTTACTACATAATGGTATTTTATTTATAATTTTTAGACATTGAATAATAAAACTTATTTATGACACAATAATGATGCATTATTTTCTTTATTAATGAAAGTATCAAATAATTAGAATTATAAAAGATAAAATAAATATAATTTGAAAGTTTTGATGTCATCCATGAATTTTATTGGTTAATATGACATGTTAATATTGCTTAAAGGAATTTGGTTCTAATTAATAAAGTTGTTAAGACTTTAACAAAAATCAATTATTGAATAGTGTCAAAATTGACATAAATGAGTTTTTAAAACACATATTATATTAATAATTGACATTCAATTCTTAAAAATCTAAGGATTGGACAAATGAATTATATAATGGTAATTTTATAATTAATGGACCACTTGGGGGGTCTCTTGGATGTATATAGTAAGTTTATTAACCATATAATATAAAAATACAAAGTGACATGGTAAATGTCAAACTAATTAACTAAGAGTTAAAACTAAAAGATAGGTTAATAAAGTGACCCAAACCTGTATAAAACCTATTGGATAAGTTTTTTTCAACCTATACCCACCTTTTAATTTAAATAACCCATTTTTTAGCCCTTAGAAACTGAAAATAAATTTATTATAAAATAATACTTCTAGCTTTTCCTAAAGTGCCCCTCACCCCTCCTATAAAAGGGAACTCCACTTCCCTCAAAATCATACCCTAAAAGCCTTTTAGTTCGGCCAAACCCTACCCAGATATTCTCTAAACTTCCCTCACTTCATCCTAGAGGCCATAATTTTGTCATAAAGCCAACTTAAAGAGCCCTTTTGATCAAATCAAAAGGAAGAACCCGAAGAAGAGGTAATGATTTCACCACCCTCTTTCAAGTTCATTTCTTCTTCCACTTAATATTTATTTGTTATTTCCATTCTAAAATAATAACTCCAGTATATTATATATATTGTGTTGTTATTATAAATATGGTAAATCCATATTCATTCTTCTATCCATCCTTTGAATGACATGTCACTATACGTGCGTACGTACAGATTACCGTCTCCATGTCATGGTGTAATTATTATTCAACATATTATTATTTGGATGGGTTTAATAATGATGTGTAATTCATGTAAATAATAAATATAACATGATAATGATTCTGTATATATGATATAAAATCCAATTATATATTATTTTAATATCAAAAAAATGATATTGTCTCTCGTGCGTACGTATAGACTACAGTCTCCATGAACGCGATGAGATTCATTCCCCATCGTATCCATTCAAGACTAATTTTCATTTGATGATTAAAAATAATGTTTAAGGACTTGATATCATCTTGTATATGAATAAGATAAAACCTATGGATAACAAACACGGCTTATGTAACAAAACATATAAAAGAAAACGAGTAAGTGAACACCCGAAACGACGATAATACTAAAATATTATTAACAAAGAAATATTAAAGGATCATATCTGATATCATATTTATGTATATTATTCTTGTATAATTTAATAACAATGATTTAACCATTATACAGGAGGTTGACCTAACCTCGACCACGGAAAAAGTACAAAGTAAGGGGTTTCTTATCTCACTTTTAATTCCATGAGATTTCCATTGTTCACCACTTATTTATTGCATGTGGTGTGTGTACTGCCCATGATTGTATTAACTGTCTAATATACTTTAATTTCTGGATATTTACATCATCATTGTATGATCCTTCTTTCATGGGTGTATGTTTCATAAGTTACCAAATCGATAAGGGAATTTGAAATTTCAATTTCCACTCATTCGGATTTACGCATACTTTATTGATTATTTTACTCCAAGATTATGTGTCAAGTCATTATTCATTTTCTTATATCATAATTTCCACTCCCCTTTATGTGGATATTATTTTATACACATAATCAATCCATTGATAAATTCTCAAGTCATCGATATGAACTTGATAAGAGTAATTTTAACTCAATCTCCATTTGTTGAGTTCAATATCCAATTCATTGGTGTTGTTTTTACAAGATTATGTGTGAATTTCCTCTGATTTATTTACACAAAATATCCAATCATATTGAGTGTATTTATATTTTTCACACATAATTATGTCATTTATTTATCCTTAACCTAAGGATACATTCTTTATAAGATATTTCATCTCAATTTACATTCCATTGAGACTTTTTTGTTGTTATACACCAAATCACTTTTATATGGTGTATATAATGTACTTTGACATAGTATATAATGAATCCCTTTACTCTCATGATATTATAAAGTTTTTATAACCTCAATTATTTGCATTCATGTGTATCTCTTTTGGTTAGGAACTCTAACTAAAATATCATTTTAAAATGTTTTAAATATTTATTCTAAATCTTTCTCTTTAATGTACATGTTTTAAAAATGGTTTTATGGATTTATTTATATGGACATTATTTTTAAAAATTAAAATTCATTTTAGAATTTTAAAATTGGTATGGGACACTTTGATTCAAAAATCTATTTTTAAATTGCTTCTTGACAAATAGTGTGACTTTTAATTGTTTTCAAGAAAAAGGGGGACATTTCTCTCAAATAGTTTTGTTGATTATTTTCATCTATGTAAATATCCTTCATTATTCTCGATTGAGGTTAATATATTACAATAAAATCTTCCATATTGTATTGAATGAGTTATGTTTGACTGTGGATGTTCTATTTTTATACCATTCATGGTTTGTGGATAAAGTATTGACATTTCGTATGCTAGTTTTAATACGAATGTTTATGTTATGTTTCAAACTTTTCATATGAGGAATGCATTGGACTTAGTAAGTGACGGGTGGAGCCCACTATAGCTCTTTGATGCATCGGTAGGTCTCATGAGAGAAACTAGTGTCTTGGCACAAGGCCTTGACAAAAACTTATTTGTAGTCTTGGCACAAAACCTTGACTATGTGGTTATGATAGTCTGGGATTATGCATTCCATCATAATGAAAGTGGTTATTGACATTGTATGTGATTATTCGACTAGTAGAATATCCATGTGAATAAGTAAATGACATTATCTCATTTTATTTATGCCATATTATTCTGAATTTCTTGTTTAAAAGGCTTCTGTTTTAGTTATACATTGCCTTTAATGTTTATGGTTATTTATAAAAGTTTCTGTTATATTGTTATCCTTACTGGGCATCTGAGCTCACCCCTTTTCTATGTTTTATTTTTCCCAGGATTTGAAGAAGTATTTTATGATTGACCTGCAGTGTCAGTCTGAGGGGATATGAGTGTGGACTATGGAGACTATGTTGTTGTAGTTTTTCACTTTATGATGTAATGTAAAATTTATGAATGTATCTAGTGATTCTAAGGCTACTAAACTCATCGGTCTTTCGAGACTTGATCTTTTTTTATCATGAAAATGATACGTAATAATTCACTGACTCTGGGTAACTGGGTTCGGGGTGTTACAATATACTATGTCAAAGTATAGTATATACACCAAATAAAAGTGAATTGGCGCATAACAACAAAGAAGTCACAATGGAATGTAAGTTGAGATGAATTCCTTTATAAAGACGGTATCCTTAGGTTAAGGATAAATTAAAGACATAATTATGTGTTACAAATATAAATACACTCTATATGATTGGATATTCAGTGTAAATCAATCAGTGGACATTCACACATATTCTGGTAAAAGCAACACCAATGACTTGGATGTTTAACTCAATGAATAAAAATTGAGTTAAAATTACTCATATCAATATTATATCGATGACTTGAGAATTTATAAATGGAGTGATTATGTGTATAAAAATTATATCTACACAAATTGGAGTGTAAATTACTATATAAGTAAATAAATAGTGATTTCCCACATAATCTTGTAGTAATCAATGAAGTTTGCGTAAACCCGAATGAGTGGAAATTTAAATTTGAAATTCCCTTACCGATTTGGTAACATATGAAACATACACCCCATGAAATAAGGATCATACAATGATGATTTAAATAACCATAAATTAAATTATATTATACAAACAATACAATCATGGGTAGTGCATACACCACACAAAAGGTAATAGTGGAAAATATAGCATGAATCTCACGGGAATAAAAGTGAAGTGAAAACCCCTTACCTTGTACTTTTCCTTAGTATAGGGTTGTTTAAAATCTTTTATAATGGTGAAATTATTGTTATTAAATTATAAAAGAACCAAATACATAAATACGATATCATATATGATCTTCCAATATTTCCTTATTAAAGATATTTCAGTAGTATCATCGTTTCGAGTGTTAACTGATCTGTTTTCTATTATCTGCTCGGTTATGTAAGCCATGTTTGTTATGGATAGGATGTATTTTTTCATATCCAGAATGATATTAAGTTCCTACAAATTATTTTTAATCATAAAATGAAAATTATTCCTGAATGATTACAATGGAGTATGAATCTCATCACGTTCATGGAGACGGTAATCCGTACATATGCACGAGCGATAATATCATTATATTGATGGTGAAATTATATGTAATTGGATGGTATATCATATGTACAGAGTCATTAACATGTTATATTTATTATTTAAATCAGTTATACACATTATTATACACATCCAAATAATTATGTGTTTGAATAACAAACTACACCACGATGTGGAGACGGTAAGTCGTGCGTACGCACGTATGGTGACTTTTTCATTTATAGGATGGATAGAATAATGAATATGGTTGTACCATATTTATAATAAAATTAAATTATGTAGAAGGTACTGGATTTATTATTTTGGTATTGAAGCAAAAATAAAGGGGAAGTGGAAGAACAAAAGAACTTGAAAGAGGGTGGTGAAATTATTACCTCTTGTTCGGGTGTTTCCTTTAGAGTTGATCAAAATAGCACTTTAGGTTGGATTTCTGATCAAATTAAGGCCTATAGGTTTAATTTATGGAGTTTGGAAAGATATTTGGGCAGGTATTGGCTAATCCAAATGGATTTGGAGGTGTGAAATTAAGAGAAGGGGAACTACCATTTTATAAGAGAGGTGAGGGCCACTTTAGGAAAAGCTTGAAATATTATTTTATAATAAAATAATTTTCGGTTTCTAATGTCTCAAAAATAATTTATTTCAAAGAAAAGGTGGTTATGGGTAAAAATATTCTCAACCAATTGGTTTTAGATAGGTTTAGGTCACCATATTAACCTTATCTTTTAGATTTTACTCTTAGTTAAATAGTTTGACATCTACCATGTCTCTTTGTATTTTTATATTATATGGTTAATAAACTTACTATAACTAGCCAAGAGAACCCCATGTGGTTAATTATTAATATATATAACCGTATCTAAGTTCTTTTGCCTAACCTTATATTTTTAGGAATATTATATCAATTAATAATATAGTATTTGTTTTAAAAACTCAATTATGTCAGTTTTTACACTATTTCGTGTTTGGTTTTTTTGAAAATCATAAAAGAATGATTACTTCAAAAAAATTATTTAATCAACTCTAACATGTCACATTAACCTATAAAATTAGTTTAATTTATCCAAAGTCTCAAATTAAATTTATTTGGATATTTATAATATCAATTATTCTAATCCTTTATTAATATGGTAATTACTACATCATCATAGTGTCATAAATAAATTTAATTATTTAATGTCTAAAAATTATAAATAAAATTCCATTATGTATGAAATCTTTTTAAATTTCAAATCAATATTTATAGTCGAATTTATCTTATGTATAACCCTATATTAAAAATGGTTTAGTTATTAAACTTTGAATTTAAAACTTTTAACTCTTCTTTAAAAAAATATCCTAATCTAATCAAAGTGGAAATAAAGGGTCATATTTTATTCCTAAGGTTGTTTTTTGTCGAATTACACTTATCCAATAGAATTTGGACTTGTTTTTGAGTAATTATAATATCATTTTTACCCTTAATTACCCTATTTACTTTTAATCGTGGTAAAAAAAGTCAAAAGTTACTATTCCTCAAAAATTATTTTCATCTTATTGAACCACATTTTACTTACTTATATTAACTGTGTCTCTCGAATTTTTGAAATTCAATTCACAGAAGTGGTAAAATTAAGTTTTATGCCAATTTGCAAATGCTCCTAGAAGATGGGTAAAAGATGGAAAAAAGTTCAATAAAGTTTTATACATCTAATTTTATTATAAAATGACTCCAATGAATTAAATTGAAATTATATAAGTATTATATTTCTATTTTTACCTAAAATAAATTTAAATAAAACAAATAATTATTTAAATAAAAAGTCGGTTTTATACAATAACGCAATGTTTTTCACTATTCATCAAAAATTGAATGTTTTTAGAAAAATACCAAAACTTTACCCTAAGATAATTTTGATATTTCAAATTAAAAAATGAATTCTATTTTACAAAATTCAAAACAGATAAGTTTTATTAATTAATTTAAAATTAATACTCGTTGTTAAAACTGAAAATCGGGTTTTTTAAAAAGTAAAAACTATCAAAAGATTGACATGTGTTTATGTCAAATTTAAATATGAAATTACTTATAATAACATAAATTGTATTAAATGATATAAATATAATCTAATTATACTTAAAAACCATTCAAATTAATAATTTAACACTATAAATTATTTTGATTAAAAAGGTTGTTTTCAATTAAAATTTAGTATTTTTCAGTATTCATCAAAATATGTTCGTTATCAGAAAAGTACCAAAAATTTATCCAAAATACATTTTTGTGTCCCTATTCTAAAGAAGAATTTATGTCCAGTAAATTGAATATATAAAAGTGTCAAATGATGGTTTTAAAAAGGGTTTTCCATTAAAAGGTGGTAAAATTGCATTTTTTGAAAACTACTTCTTTTATCTGAAAACAAAATGAATTTTTTCTTATATTATGTCTAAGAAACACATATTATAGATTCTAAAATTATATGGATTACATAAAATTCAAAATTCTGTTAATATTATTCATTACTGCTTTTTGAACGGCTAGTTTAGTATCTCGTGGTGCGCTCAAAATCGGTGTTGCGTGTAGCGCAAGTTATTGAATTACTTTAAAGAAAATAACTTTCTAGGAAATATTTGGTTTTCACATTATGGTTTTTCTCTTCTTAAATAAATTTAATATCTTTGATGTCTTACGTTTCACACAACACCCAACTAAAATGAACAATGAAAAATTATTATTATAATACCCATACTATTAAATTAGAGGAAAGAAATAGTGTTAACCACATTATTAAATTTATATATTATATTTAGAAAAATATTTCTGCATTAATTCAAAATATTTTATAGGCATAAGATAAGAATGAATATAATTTTACACATAAAAAAGCTATATTTTTCTAAAGGCTGTTTTACCACCTTTTGATGGCACGCTTGTTTTAAATAAAAATTTTAGACACTTTTATAAATTTTACTTTAAATAATATACCTCAATTTTAAAGGATAAATGACAAAAAAAGTAGGGTAAATTTTTGGTATTTTTCAGAAAATATATATTTTCATGTGAATAGAAAAAAATAACAATTTTTATAAAATTGTCAATTTCGTTATATTAAAAGCTTATTTATTTTTTGAATTTTTTATAAATTTAAATTAAATAATATTAATTAATATATAATCAAATTTATTTTATTTTAATCACAATTATACCTTATTTTGGTATAAGTACATTTTGGGCCAAAATTGATTTTTCCAGAAAACTGTTTTTAGTTGCGTTTTATTGGTTAAATTTCAAATTAAATTATCCCACATATGTGTTTTTAATTTTTAAAAATTAATTAAATATTTATATTCATAAGGTTATGATTTATTAAATATTTCCCATTCATTTTTTTCCAATATGAATAATAACCTTGGTATTTTTTATTATCCTAGTAAAGGGTAAATTGGGTAATTTAGGTTAAAAATAAAATGATAAGGATTATAAAATTACCAAAAAACTTTCCCAAATTTTATTTTATGATTTATATTCTACCCTTAAGACCTAAGGTTCAAATTTTTTTATTTAATGGACACTTTCCCATGAGAATGACTCTTATATTATTTATATTAAAGAAAATCACAAATGTCACTTTCTTTGTCATATATATATATCTTATGTGCCCACATGGAGACAACTATAGGATTTTAATGAATATATATATCCATTTGAAACTTAATAAAATTATTTTAATGATATTAAATTATTTTTGATTTTTTGGGGACCATTTGGATGAGTTTATGATACTTATAATATTTTATTTAAAGAAAATAAAAGAAGTCACAATGATATTTTAGTTAATATATTATTTTTTACATTGTCTTATTCTAAATATATCTTAAAATATACGTATTATTTTTAAATATAAAATATTTATATACATCATTGTATTTTATTTTTAATTTTTAGTGAACAAATAATTACCTTAAGTTATTATACAATTATGATGCAGTAATTATTTTATTAATGAAACAATCAATTAAATGATATTAAAATAAAAATAATGTGAATTAATTAAGTTTATACATTAATTTTGTGAATTATTAGGAAATATTAGGTCTGTATTAAATTTTTTCTAAGTTATTCAGTTTTCTTTATTTCTTTAAGGCCAAAGTAATTAAGAGCGTCAAAATTGACGCTATTGATATTTTACCAAAATAAAATTTTATTAAATTATTTAAAAATAATAATAAAATATTTTTAAAAAAATGATCATTATTTGGTATAAAATTTAATAATTTATTATATTTATGGTTCATGTGACATTTTATATGTAAATATTACCACCTTTTAATATTAAATAAATTTTTACCATAATTAAAATTAAATTGTGTTAATTAAAGTCAATCACAATGATAAGGTTTAAAGTAAAACAAAACCATGTAAAAAATTTATTTTCTAGTGATATTAAAACCTTATCTCATCATATAATCTAATATATGTCCATTAGGTTGTATTTTTTATAGATTAATAATTTATTATAATTTAATACTTTGAGGATTTCCAATGGTTCCCCTCACCTCAATTATAAAAGGGCACTCCTTTATTAATTTAATTTCAACACCTTGAGTCTTATAGTTCTAGAAAACTCTATCAAATTCATCTCTTAACATTATCATCCATTTATGAAGGTCTTCTTACTCTAAAAATTCCAACTCTATATCCCTTGAGAAAAGATCTAAAGGAAGTCCCTTGAAGAAGAGATAATCATTTTTACCAACTCATTCAAAGTCATTTCTTTTCTAGTTCCTCTTCATGTGTTTTTTAAATTCTAAATTTATAAATATAGTCTAATATATATAATAATATGGTAATATGATTTAAATCACCATATTTTACCTTTTATCCATCTTACTAAAAATGAAATCACTGCACGTGTGTACATACGACTTACAGTCTCTACATTGCGGTGTAATTCATTTTCTATGATCAACATTCAAAAATTGTTTTAAAAATGTATTTAATGATTAAATATTATATTTATTACATGAAGTTTATTCTATAAATGTTGGATCTGTAACCTACATAATAGAATAGGGACTTTTCTGACAAAAGAAGCATGATAAAAAATACAATTAACATCCAAAATAGTGAAATAAATAAATATTATTAATAAAAAAGTGGTAAAATTTTATAATGGTGTAATATAAGATATAATAAATATTAATAAGATTTTATTATAATATAATAATATTTTTAAATCCATTATATAGGGGGATCAGATATGTATGGTATAAATTAGACCTGAGGTAAGGGTTTTCCCATCTCACTTTTATTTTTGTGAGATATGCCTTATTAACCACTTATTTATAGTGTGTGGTGTATGAATATTGAAATTTGATATATAATATCATGAATCTATTTATATTCATGTTATTAAATGTTTCATTTGATAATCATTAATTTTATGGGGCACACAGTTCGACTGTTTTCATAGTGGTTAGGGAATTCTTAACCTAATCTTCATTCTTTGGGTTAAACTTCTACTCCAATGATTATGTAATGATATGATTATCTATAAAATTAATTATAATTATCTTATGTTTTATTTAAACTTGTTTTATGTGTATTTGTAGCTAATACATTTAATCTATTTGTCTGGTTAACGCTCACACTTTCTTTTAAAAATACTCTTTTAAATGTTTCCTTTTTAAAAATTTAAAAGAAATTTTTTTTACAAATACATCATAAGAAGGTTTTCTTGCTTTCATGATGAATTATTATTTTCAGGAATAATTTGAAATTTTAAAATTTTATTTCCAATTAAAATTTTTCTTTTATAACTATGTATCTTTTTAAATAAATTATTCCAAAGTAAAAAAAAGTGTTTCTCTTATAAAATTTTCAATGATTTTATTATAGTATTTTTAATCTATGTAAACACTCTTTGTATGATATTTTACTTAATTAATTTGGATCTCTTATGATACCATCTACCATATTTAATTGAATAGATTATGATCATTTTGACTGGGGATTTACTATATTGATATCATTCTCCATATTACTGTGGATAGTTTGTGATTAATTTTACTTATTAGGTAAATTATTTACATTTCATATGTTAGTTTCAATGTGAATGTATATGCCACCCCTTTCATGTGAGGAATGTATTGGACTTAAGTACTATCAAGCGGGGCCCACTATAACCCCTCTATGCATTGGTATGTCTCATTAAACAAGCTAGTTTGGGTATTGGATGATGTCTTACCATATTATGTATGGTTTATTGTAGATATCCTTGAAGGTATGTCTATGATGACCAACATTATGTGTTACCTCATTATGAGAATAGTTATTGATAATCCATTTCATTTTTTGACTAGTATAATATCCCTGGTTACATTTCATTATCTTGTGATTATTAATATGGTCTGATTTTTTCATCTTTTATTCATGTCATTCTATTATCAAGATTATGTTTTAATGGCATGTGATTTTAGTTATTCATCTTGCCTTATTTTTTATGTTTATTTTTTATAGGTTCTCTTGTATGCTTTCCCATACTGATCATCTAAGTGCACCTCTTTATTATGTTTTATTTTTCCCTAGGATTCCTAGAAGTTTATTGTGACTGATATGTATGGTTAATCTAGGAGAGTAACGATGTTCTCAAAGGATTCACTATGTTGTATTTTATATTTTAAATTGCAATTTAAATTCATTTATTTTTCTAGTTCTTCAAGACTACTAAACTATTTGATCCTTCATGATATGATTCCTTGTAATCATGTCAATGTAATAAATTAAGGCATCAGATCCATGATACTATGGTTAGGGTATTTATATTAGAAGATATGTTTTAGGGTAAAAAATAGTGATAATTCACCTAAAAGTGATATTATTATTTGATGCTAGAATTTTTGTATTAGTGAAGAGCCCAAATCTATATAGATGAAGATTTTTTGATAGTTCTTGATTGAAGATATTTGGCCTAACAAGATTTGAAAGTACTCAGTGACATGACATGATAGAGTTTCATCATCAAAGTTAAAGATCATCGATCATCTATTCAATGTAAGTAACTATAACTTCGTCAAGGAAGGACATAGAATGTCCAATAATTGCCTCTCTAAGAAATTAAGAAAATTATTAGTTGAATTATTATAAAATGAAAATATGAAGAAAATAAATAAATATGGGGTGAGGAAAAGAAAATCAGCGTGATTACTGGGAAGAAAATTAATAATATATAAAATCTCACCCAAGTTAATTCCCCCGATTCACTTAACCTAGGGGTCAATCACTTAGGTCACATCGCCTAGGTGGTTCTCCCAGACTCACAACACTTAACATAGAAAAGGTGTTCAATATGGTAAACCTAAGATAGAATGACCTAATTGATTATTTTCTTTATACACAAATACCATGGAGAATCAGCAGTTCCCAGAGTTACTAAGAGTAGGGTGTGTGTTTTTTTCACTTGATTGATAAAATTGAAAAATACATATGATTTATAAGACTCTATTGTTTCCAAAATTTAGGAAGAGGAAGAACAAATGGGCGGCCATTGGGATGGGCTCGCGAAGATTTTTCACGGAGCCCTGCAACATTGCTGCCGGCGAGAAGCTCCCCCCTTTTTGTCAAAGTCGTCATGGAGGAAGGAGGCGGGAGGCTCTGCGGTTAAGAAAAAATTCCACATGTCTTCACGCCCAGAAATCTCTGTTCACGGTGCAACTTTCCTATAAATATCAGGCTCCCCTCGATCCGAAAGGATGGATCCTCCAAATTTTCACCTTCTTAGCTCTAAAATCGCAAAGCAATTTCTGCACTGCGAACCATGAGCTCTTCAAGGTACTTTAGCATCTCGAAGTGCCTCTCCCTTTGCTTGAATTCAACCCCTCTTCAAAGAGGGATTCCCTTCACAGAGCCCATGGGCCTCAGTGAAGGAAGGGGATCCCCAAGTGGACTTGGGTCTTCACAGAGCTCTTATGCTTTAGGAAATGCCCTCTATGAACATGTGATGCACATGCTAAGGCAGGGTCACTATGCTTCACGAAGAACATTTCTTTGTAGTGATACGCTTCACAGGGAATCGTTGCTTCACAAATCACCACTCTGCGAATTCAATTCCACATTGCAAAGCACCTTCCATATTCACCGCTGCTCTATGCCTAGGCTAGGCCACTTCACTTCGTGAATCAAACCCCTTCACGAAGCCCCTCCACTACATGGATCACCGGATCTTCATGAGGATTATACTTGTGAACCCTTTTGCTCCAAAACTCCTTTTCCTGTGTGACCCTCCAGGTTTGTACAAAGTGTTTTCAAAGTCCCTTGGGCGGTGCTTCCCATTGTGTTTCTTAGCCTTATGCCTCTTCGCATAGGCACACTAATGGATATTCCTTCTTTGCATAGTCACGCTAATGTGTACCCCTCATTGGATCACTCCACGACACCCCTTCAACACAGCGTTGTTGATGCCTTCCCTCCCCCAAGGGCGGGTGGGTATCAGTTATGTAAGTCCTTGGGGTGCAGAGTGAACCCATCTCATATGAGCTCTAGGATGTTAAACTTCCAAGAACCATTATCATCAACACATGACATTAAACTGTGACCCCTCCCCATGCATCATAAGTGGGGTTCCCCATCTCGGACATTCTTTATGCCCACTGGTCTCTATGAGAGTGATATCTTCCTCATATGGAATGAAATCATCTTTGTTGGAGTAGTGTCTATCTATGGGGAAAGGGAAACCACCTTGGTGTAAGACCATAGCCTTTCTTGTGGGAGATAGCATCCCTGCTCCTCTTATCTGCTTCCTGGATAAAGACTAGAAAGGGGGGATGGGCACCAGATCCCTCCTCTCTTGGACCAAATCCCTCTACCTTTGAGATTTGTCGCCACCGAGCCTCCATCCTGGAGTATGTCCCAATATCCACCAACCTTGGGCTGTGAACCACGCATAATCCCTTATTTCCTCTTTGGGATGCAAACCACACGTAAGCCCATGTTTCCTTTTTCAGCTGCTAACCGTGTGTAAGACCCATTCCACTTCCGCGAACTCACCTTTCGCGACGTGACCACCATGTCTTTGCTGCCACTTTTTTCTCACACTGAGCATGACTCATGTGGGCTTAGATCAAGCACCGACCATGGAATCCTCTATGGGAAGCCTAGAGAGTAGGCCTCAAACACTATAACTATGTGGACTTTGATCCTTATCAAGGCAAGGTACGTAGGAAGGATCCCTAAGGTTCAAGCCCAACAACCATCAATCCTAAATCCCTTTATGTTGGTTCACCAACATGATCCTGAACTACATGGATTTTGATCCTTGCCAAGGAAAGATACGTAGGAAGCCTCCCTGAGGTTCATTACTAAAAACCATTGGTCCTGACTACCTTCACGTCGGTTCACCAAACACTTCTTAACTATGTGCACTTTTATCCTTGCCAAGGAAAGATATGTAGGAAGTCTCCCCGATGTTCAAGACTAGCAACCATTGGTCCCAACTCTCTTCATGTCTGTTCACCAACACCATATGAACTACGTGGAATTTGATCCTTGCCAAGTAAAGGTACGTAGGGAGCCTCCCTGAGGTTCAATCCCAACACCCATTAGTCCTGACCACTTCACGTCGGTTTACACCCATTCTCTATGACGTTAAACTATACGCCCCTTTTGTCCCGCATGACACTAAATTGTCCCTTATATGATGGTAATCCATTGTGATCCCCTATCCGATGGTAATCCATTGTGAACCTCATGCGGTGGTAAGCCATTGTGATCCCCATTCAGCGTTAAGCCATTGTCAACCCCAACCCAGCAGTAAGTCGTTGTCATCCCTTACGTTGGGACCCATATCTCTGGTCTCTCCCAGTGGCATCAGATGAACCTCGAGCTGCTAACCAGACGTAAGCCCCATTATATCATCGTGTTTCTATCCTTTGTGCACACCCTGATCCTATACACCATCCTGAACTATGTTGACTTTGATTCCCTACCACAGGGATACGTGGGAAGTCTCTTCGAGGCTCAAGCCCAACATCACTGTCACCCTCGAGTTGACTCCATCTCATTATCCATCCACTTTACTTAACCATCCATTATCCATGTTGATTATTACATGGTCAACCACATCTCGGGGAGATCATGTCAATTCACCTCTTCACTGTTCTTAGCAGCACTCGGGTAACTAATCGCGTGTTATCCCCAAAATCAGTGTTCCCTCCAGGGGTTGAACCCAACTGATCCTCTCAAGTCAGCATTCTGATCAGTCCGATCTATCTCAGCTATACATTAAACATGTGGCATACCCTATGTTAAATGAGGGAATCTTAGGAAAACATCTAAGACATGCCTATGGAATATAACTCCCCACATTTGACGTGGTATTCCTCTGGTTTCTGCACCCTTGAGAGCCCCTATAATAAGAAAAAGAAACCCAGACGCGCTAGTGCTCCAGCCTCCAGACAATCCAGTGATGTCCAACGTGATTACTCCCCCGACTGAAGGTTGCTTACCTATTCGGACCCCTTGGAATGTCCAAATAGAAGTAGTGTAATTAACTGGAATCCATGAACATAATGCACTGGGAAGAGTATCACAAATAATATCTTAGTCTATAAGGGAGACCCGGACTAGGTGACGGTTTTTGAGGAGGAATACATGGAAACAAGAGACAACATACCATCATCTCATTTCAATCAAGGAGAAAACATCATTGAATAATCAATGGATGTTTCCTGCCTTTGGAAAGTGGTAATGCGGGGAACAATCAACATGTTCGTGTCCTCCTCAAACAGACGGATGTGCGCGCCTCGGTGAAAGCATCGGAAACATAAATGGTGAAACCGACGTGAATTTATTCTCCTAAACGTGGAGATTAGTAGCATTTGAGACATTAGTGGACTAGTGTGTCACTGGATCCAGTAATCTGGTTTTAGGTCCCTCCAAGAAAATAGTGAGTCTGGCGTGAAAATCACCAGAAGTCGGGGTAGTTAAAATAATGGACATCCCTATTAGAGACATTGTCAGCGTGGATCCTTCTTACCAGTCATGGAAGATGGAATGATGCTAGGGAACTAGACGTTTATTTCCTTTTTGCAGCACTAATGGTTTAATATTCCTACCTTATAGGACCCAAGTTGCAGCAATAGGAAACCGATCACTGCTCATCCACTGACGCAGTGGTAGGGGTAATGTCAACGTGAAAACCCCACGTGGCTCCACCACTTATGCGACAACATCCACAACCATATTTGTTGGGTACCCACACCCCATCTCCCCTTTTGAATTCATTCAACAAAGGGGGATAAACGACCTCATCTGGTGAAATTAGGAGGAGGGGATTATCCTGACTTGGGATATGGCCCACCAGGATTTAGAGGAATCTGGGCCTCATTGCCACCGCCACCACCAAGGGCCGCACGGGGAGCCACTGCTCCCCACTCCGAGGTACAGCCGTTTCGGGAGCCTCTCCCTGGAACGCTTCAATGTCTCCCACCCGAACGCCGATGAGGTTGGGGATGTCTCAGCCAGCCCATCTGAGAACCCATTTCAGGGGATCCAAAGGAGGGATACCACTAGGCCGCACCTATACCGCCACTCGGTCCCACGAGTCGACGAGCAGGTAATCCATGTGCCTACACTGCAGGCCCCAGTCTGGCTGACCCGACACTAGTGTCAGGCACAAGCCAAGGAGGATGCCTGCCAAAGGGCATCAAACATCAACAACTATTGTGGATCGCGCCACTGCCAACATATATTATTAGCTCCCTATGTATGCTAACCAGGGGAACTTATATACCCAACCTGGATTGAAGCCCTAATCTCCCCAAAGGCAGGCTTGGTCGACTCTCTAGGTCATCAGCGCAGGTAGTGGCCACCACGGACTGACCCACAACAACGACACCTAGTAAAGAGGTCCTCCCTATACCACCACCATTGAGAACGCGGGTCCTCCCCACTTCCAAGATCATCAAGGAGGTCTACAAATTACTACCTTCAATCCGAATGAGGGTCCTCCCCACAATAGTGACACTCGGCACGGAAGCCTCTCTCGCGCTCATGACATTGGGTATGGGGCCATTCCTCCTACCACAGGCCGACGACATGGAGATGTTACACATCCAGTAAATCTCCAACATGGAGGCCTCCCACATATCTTTACAGTGGTTGTCGAAGGTCCTCCTCACCTCAGCAATCAGAGGTGGAAGTGTATAACTCACTTCATTGGTACCCATCATTGAGGTCCTACTCGTGCTCAGTTTGACCAGTACGAGGACCCTCCTCACGCTGAAGTGGCTAGGGGAAACTAGCATGGAGGTCCTACTCGTGCTCCTATCAGCTCTACTGGAGGTCCTACCCGCTCCAGGATTTTCCATGGGGATTCCCTCCTTACATCAGTTAGTGGGCACGGAGTTCATCCCTGTTTTCCTTTTGATATCTATCCAGGTGCTCCTCGCACCCCATCTCACTCAGTCGAAAATCCTCCCCACCCCAGCACCAGTACGGTCGAAGGTCCTCCTCATTCTTGAAATCTACTCTATCCTGAAGCATCATCCTGGGGCAGGAGGGCAGGTCTCCGCCGCCATAAAAAGAATACCGAGAAGATTCAAACTGAGATTAAACTAGTCTGCTTCTCAGATTATAAGGTAGAATATGACTTAGTGATGGAACCCTTTCCTAGATACTCTGTGTCAAGGGTTGGGGCAGGAACAAGGCGCATCAGTCTCATACTTCCAGAATGTGATATCCATAGGATTCCCACTTCCCTACATATTTATATCCTGGAGGACGCAAATTTGGAAACTCCACAAGTTATGGCCATGAAATCAGCACCATCATCACCAGAAACACTCTCTACCTTGACCAGAGATCACAGAGAGCTATTCTGGGGACCAATGGTGGATGGGCAACAGCATAGTCCACCACCACCAGCCACAACCCATACGCCATAAAATGTGGTCTCCAGCCAGTCTTATAGCGATGTGGTGGCTAATTCACTACACTCTTTAGAGGTTAGCCCAAGATGCAGCGGTTTTTCAGCTTGCTCGCCGTATTCTCCGCCAGCCATCCCACTGTCCAAGTGGTCTGCCTTACTACCGCTACCGGTTCCTCAGCCTCCCCCAGTTGATGAGTGGGGAAACCAGTGGATAGACCCTGAGTCCAAGCCAAGGATATTGTGGGTCATTCTTGTAGTGGACCATTTCCCTAAGATGTTTTGGCCAGATGAAGCACTGAATTTCAATGTGTTGTAATCGCTCACCCAAGAAGTGGTCAAGTGTTTTAGACAAAACCTCTAAGAAATACCCATATTCCTTCATTATCAGTGAGTTTCTTTCCCCAAAATCCATTCACATTTCAAATAAATTGGCCAACAATGTCGTTTGTTTGATTTGGCCACACTCCTCGTGGCCCAGTGCCCTAATTCACTAGGTCGCCATAGGACCCTCCATCAATGATGCGTCTAGAGATTTAAAGTGCTCTGTAGGATAATAAAGGAGGCTTCTCCCCATGTGCAAATTCATGGTTGGGGGAAGTACACGTCCCTCCATTTTAGGTCTATTTGATTATCCAGGCGACATAGAGAATATGCCTCCATGAAGGGTTGTAGTCAACATGGCTGACCTGCCGAGGGTGAGAATGATCTAGAGCTTCTTGGAGAGGACCCCCCCCCCCCCCCCCGAGGGAGTTTCACACCTCTTGGATCCATTGGGTAGGATTAATCATCAATAGAGGAATATAATGGGTCTCCTCGTGCCCACCAAGGCATTGGTCCTCATTTGAAATCCCAACAAGGGTAAGGAACACCTCGGAGCTGTCAAACACTCTAAACTATCTAGCTTGAGGCAGAAGGCAGAAAACGATCCCAAAAAAAGTTGTGTCGCGTCAAAAACTCACAGTACACAAGAAGATAGTCAACAACCTCCTTACTGAACATGATGTGGAGCGATGGCCATAATACAGTGATCCTCGGTCAGGGCAGCAGGGACAGGCACAAATTCCCCTTGACGAATTGCCTCCAAGTGACCCTGACCACCTAGCCCACACAGACAAGGTTGATGATGGAACTTACGACAATATGGTGTGGTATGTGTCGCCAAATATACCTGAGCAGCGAGACAATCTTCGGGACCCAACTCACGTTCCCCCAGCTGCTCCTCAGGTCATCCCACCAGCCACTTCACAAGCCATCAGGCCTGCTTATCGTGTAGATGAACCTGCCAATGCATTGGTGGTTCGGGATCCCCATCAAGATAGGAACCCCCACCCATATGATCGAATGGAAGCACTCATCACCCACCTCGAATATTTAGAGACATGATAGGTGGCAATACCTCCTGATGGAAAGCCATATTCAGCGTGGGTGGATGATATTCCAGCACCCTCGGGTTTCAAAAATCCCACATTTTCCCCCTTCAACGGGACAGGGCACCCACTATAGCACATAGCCCACTTTGTCTCAAGGTGTGGTCCCATGTTAGGAACTTCAGTGTAGCAGGAGGCCACCAAATTCTGATGATTTGTATAGACATTAGAGGGTTCAGTATTTTTCTGGTATAGCCAGCTCCCCATCGGATCCATAGCCGGCTGGGAAGACCTTTGTAGGAAATTTCTCTACCAGTTTAGTTCCACCACTCGAAATACAAGTATCGCGGACCTCTTCAAGTGAAAGTAGAGGCTTGATGAGCATTTTGAATACCTTTTCACCTAGTGGAAAGGGCTCACAAATTCCCTTGATATGCCACTGACTTATGAGCAACTGCTGAGAATGTGTATAGGGAATGTCACGACAGAACCGGTCCCCTATTTGATCACCCAGAACTACCCCGAAGGATTTTGATACTTCTCTAATAATGCCCAGATCCTAGAAGAATCCTTATAGCATGCCGTCCAGGCATATCTGTTTCCTCCTGAAATCCCTGGATGGAGGGCCTCCAGGGCTGATCCCACCACGGTGGCTCAAATAGAGGCCCCCAAAAAACTATAGTTGTTACCAGTAGAGCCACCTCCATATCCTCCCCGAGGACCTCCACCTCGAGCACATCCTCTAGGCCAGTAGCGCCCACCTCATAATCGGAAGGTTCCCCCACATAATGTGTCGCTACCTCCTAGGAGAGATAACCAGGCTCCACCTCCGCGATAAGATCCTCCAACCCCTCGTCAGAGTCAGGCTCCCAGGGCCCCCTTCCTGGACAGGAGGAACTAGAACTACTCATTCAACGAGGATCAAGTCCTCAGTTATTTCTAAAGTTCCTTGGAATAGAGGATTGTACATTTTCCTCAATGTAGGAGGCCAGAATATGCGAACCTCACTGATAACCCTAATTTCTGCCCATATCACCGGATTCTAGGGCACACCCTCAAATTGAGATATGTGTTTAAATATTGGATTCAAGACTAGGTGGATAACAACATAGTCTAGTTAGGCACATCTCTAGCACAGGTGGTATGTGTCTTCATGTAGCCAGACAGTAGCATCGATAGCAAACTCGAGTGGCATCAGGTTTCTCACCGAGGGTCACATAAGTATGATGATTTGATGGATCGTAAGACAGTCGCTCGTGCCTATGGTATAATCTGTGCACTCCTAAATCGATCTGAACCTTCAGAATACATTTCACCATACACCTCCAGTAATTATATGTCAATGAATCAACCGTCCTCTTCCCAGAAGAGCAAGTATCGGTTGCGTAAGGCAAAACAAAGTCCCCTTCCAATTCCCTTGTCATCTCATACTCTTGGCGAATTCATGCTCCGAGAGATAATGATTCTTCCCAGAATATGTCCAGTAGTGGATGAATATTTAAGTGACGGTCAAGGGAATGCCTAGGTTAATACCATAGAGCTGGTAAACCCCTATATGATTCCTGAAGATGAGGACCGCCAGGATGATCCTCCCAATATCCCCAGTCGTCGCCAGTGTCGGTGGGGTCATGGCTATATGGGTCATCAGAGTGCCTCAGTTAGTACTTCTAGTCATGATGTGCAAGCTACCGAAACCAGGCAGCAAGACCAATGTAGATCTCATCACACACATCCTTCTCATCTGGTGTCACCAGGTCCACCTTCATCGCCATTCGTGTTGTTTTATCAGGAAGATACACCTCGACCACGTCGTTACCAGCCATGCTTTGATATGGACCGATCTCAATCATTTAGAACTCATCCAGTTGTCACTCCATAGGCTTCGACTAGTGAACAGTGGGATATTCCCACACCAGTCAGCCATCGGTCGAGCCAGCAGGGCCCACCATACCTCTTGTCATAGAGCGAACTCTTGTAAGAAGAATTCACACCTGGTATGGAAGTATGATGTCCTCAAGCATCTTGCCAGCATTCCAGCAAGGATCTCCATCCTTGAGTCTCTTCACCTGTCAGCAGATGTGTGCAAAGACCTTGCTGAGGCTTTAAGAATCCCCATTCAGTTTGAGACAGAGGTAGCAGCTGCAGAATCCTTCCATGCTGAGGCAGTCGAGCATGCCGAATGCTAAGCCATCATCTTGTTCTCTGGAAAATATGAAGTATCCCCCATACTGGGGCACATTCGCCCATTTTACATCACCAGATAGTTTAATGGCATGGAGGTTCAACACTGTCTTATCGATATAGGCTCCACGATCAACCTAATCCTGACTCAGACACTATGAAAACTGCGGTTTTCTGAGGATGATATGAGTCCCTCTAACCTAAGAGTCCAAGTTTATGACAGGACAGAATAGACACCGGTCGGAATGATCCTCTTGAAGACCCAGTTTGGTGGAATAGTGTCCAGCACCAGGTTTATGGTTGTCTCCAAGGTCACCGCCTACAATACGTTGATGGGCAGGCCATGGATCCACCTGCATGTGGTGGTTCCTTCATCGTATCATCAGTGCCTCAAGTACTCCCTTAATGGTCGAGTAGGAATGCTTCAAGGTGAAGTGTCTCCCTTTACCTATGGTGAAGCCCACTATCTGGATGTCGACTATTATAAGAGAAAAGACAAGAAGATTCAGGCTAATGAGGTTGATCATTCCACGGCTGCGACCGACCCACGGACAGATCTAGATGATGCCTACATCTTTCCAATACACCTATTGGAGGCCACAACCCCAAAGATGGGAAAATGCTTCATTTTTTCTGGAATGAGGGGGGAACACATTACCAAGTCTAAGAGATGCCAAAAGATTACCTCATACTCCTACACAAATCAGTGTCAGGTGATCCCGGAGCCTTATACTCCCATTAGGTATCATGATGTCCATCCCATGGCAACAGAAATACATCATAATTGCTTATTTTTTCGGGATGGAATTAACCGGATCAAGACAACTCACCACTATTTCTTCAGATATCATCAAGTGTGTATTTTGAGGTGAAGAACATATGGGATCATATCAATAGACTTCATCACTATGGTTTCGGCAGCACGGGAGTCCCTCGATGTAGTGTCCACTGCCGCTTAGGATGTCACCTGCCTCCCATCTGGAACAATCAACTCAAAGGAAAATCCTCCTAACAAATATTCCTCCTCTATAAGTGAAGAATATGATTTATGGGATGCTCCCCCCGCCTTTGAATAGGGCGTCTCTGCCACGGTCGATGAGTTGGTACAGGTGCGCCTCGGTAGCAAGGTAGACCCAAAACCCACAATGATCAGTGCCGCTATGCCCCTCAAGGAGAAACAATAGTATGTGGAATTTCTTAAACAACATCGTGATGTATTCTCCTGGATTAATGTTGAGATTATAGGACTAGATCCTCATGTATTCATCCACCGCCTTGGTCTCACAGCAAATCACTGCAGGTTTAAGCAGCCTCCCAGAAAGATGAACCCTTCTCACGGTGCCATGGTCGAGGAAGAAGTTGATAAGCTCATCAAATCTAATTTCATTAAGGAGGTCCAGTAACCCAAATGGATGTCCAACATTGTTTCAGTCAAGAAGAAGAATGGATAGATCATAGTCTGTATCATATTTCGGGATCTCAATCGTCACTTTCTGAAGGAAGACTTTCCCCTTCATGTGACGGAATTGTTGATTGATGCTGCAGCTGGATTCCATGCCCTTTGTTTTATAGATAGGATCTGAATGTCTCTTGAGGATGAAGAGTATACAGCCTTCAGGGTACCACATGGTACTTTCTGTTACCAATTCAATCCCTTCAGTTTAAACAATGTAGGTGCCACCTATCAACAGGATAGGCATCGCATATTTAATCTGATCCTCAAGACATTGGTAGAATGGTATGTGGATGACCTGGTGCCCAAATCTCACCAGCATCAGGACCATATAAAAGTCCTTCAGAAATTTTTTGGCTTCCTTCATTCTCATCACCTGAATATGAATCCATTGAAGTGTTCCTTCGAGGTCACTTCTGGAAAGTTCCTTGGTTTCATTTTCAGATACAGGGGCATGAAGATCGACCTAGATAATATCAAGTCCATCAGTCTGATGTCTCCTCCAAGAAACCTCCAGGATCTTCGAGGTTTCTAAGGCCACTTGGCCTACATACACTGATTCATCATGAATTTGGTTGGCAAGTGTAAGTACTTTTCCCTGGTCATGAAGAAGGGAACTGTATTCCAGTGGGATGAAGAATGTCAGACCACCTTTGAGGAAATCATGCAGTACCTGCTTCAACCTTCTGTCTTAATGCCACCTGTCTCTGGAAATCCATTGGTCCTTTACGTGACCACCCTGGAAAGGTCTCTCGGCACCCTTCTGGCCCAGAAGAACAATGAGGGGACATAGAATAGACTTTATATCTCAGTAACATGCTCTTTGATATGGACACCAGATACTACCCTATCGAGAAGAGCTGACTCGAATTGGTATTCATAGTACAGAAATTGCAACATTACATATAACACCATGAGGTGAATCTGGTGTCCCGGGTAGATCCACTGAAGTACATCCTGAATTTCCAAATGTTGACAGGCCGTTTAACTGAGTGGTCAATGATTCTTCAGTAGTTCGGCATCAAGTTCATTCCTCAGAAGTATATTAAGGGGAAATCATTGTAAGACTTCCTTTCCACCCATACAGCTCATGTGGACTAGTCTTTGGACCTTGATTTTACCAATGAGTCAATTCTCTCGGTAGACCAAGCCATTCTATGATGGTAAATTCACTTAGATGGTGCTTCCCGGAGCCCCACTGGAAGAAGGCTCAAAGACCCCAAGCTCAACAGAGCAGGTCTGGGTATCATCTTCATTACCCCAGCACAAGCCATTCTTCCATATTCATTCCTGTTGTCAGAAGGTTGCATCAACAATGAGGCAGAGTATCAGGCTCTCATTACTGGCCTCTAGTTGGCCCTTGAGATTGAAGTTCCCCATTTTTATGTGAAAGGGGACTCCAAACTAGTTATCAAGCAGATCAATGGTGACTATGTCATTAGAAATCCAGAGCTCGTACCACTTCTAGAACGTACTCTCCAGCTAATGTCCCAGTTCCCATTCCATCCAGAAGTTACTTGTGTCCCTCGATCTCAAAACGGTGGAGCTGACGCCCTGGACAGCCTAGCTGCATTACTTGCAGAGCCCAAATAGGATGATATGATTATCCACGTCGTGCACCGTAGATTCATTACTCCCATCACTCCAGATGATGATGACATCCCACAGGTAAGCCACCATACCACAGGATCCCCCACATTAGGACCTTTAGGTCCACCAGATGTAGTTATTGAGGTGAATCATGACTAGATAACCTTCATTGTCGAGTACCTCCAAAATGGTCATCTCCTGGATGATTGGGCTGAGTGTGATCTAATTCGACACCACGCATTACATTTTACCCTCTTGGATGATCCTGGTCGTGATCAGATCCTATACAAGAAAGGGTTTGATTGGGTTCTCCTACATTGCATTCAAGGAGTCAAGATTTCCCAAGTCATGTAGGAGTTTCATGTCGGTTCCTGCGGTTCTCATCAGAATGGGCCAAAACTATCTCACTAGATCTGAAGACTGGGGTATTTTTGGCCCTCCATGATCCATGACTACATCGAGTTAGCCAAAAGGTTCCATGCATGCAAAATTCATGACAACTTTATGAATCACCTTCTAGAGCCTCTCCACACTACCATGTAATCTTGGCCATTTCTGGTATAGGGAATTTATGTTGTGGGACCATATCCACCAGCGATAGATCGCTAGTGCAGGTTCATCCTAACCACTATAGATTTCTTTTCCAAGTGGGCAGAGTTAGTTCCACTCAAGGAGGTTAAGGCATGTTCCATCATTAACTTTGTGATCTCCAAGATCATTTTTTTATTTAGAGTCCCTCACGTCGTCCTCACTAATAATGTCATGAACTTCCAGGAAGCTAAGCTGAAGAAATCATACTCTAAGTTCAACATATGTTCTAACCATGCCTATCGTTATCATGTGAAAGAAAATGGAAAGATCAAGGTTTTCAACAAAACCCTATCTAACATTCTGCAGAAAATGGTTGGTCAGAATAATAAGAGTTGGCCAGACAAGCTCCCCAATTCCCTCTGGGCTTATCGGACGATGACTCGTAATTCCACCCGGGTGACCCCATATTCCATGGTGTACGAAAAAGGGGCCATCTTTTCCATTGAGATTTAATTTCCCTCATTGTGCACAATTGTCTATGATCAGAAAGTTCCAGATAAAGTAGCTGAAATCTTTCTGGCTGAGTTGGAAGCGCTCGATGAGAATAGGATTTGTGCCCTTTATAATCTAGAATGGCATTAGAAAAAGATTGATATAGCTTTCAACAAGAAAGTTTTCCTCTTCTCCTTGCATGACAACTTGTTATTGGCCCTAAGGACACCAATGATACCTGGTAGGAAACCACCCAAGTTGGAGCCTAAATGTGAAGGACCTTACATAATTCACAAGGTTTAATCCAATGGAACATACTCTCTGGTTACCATGGATAGTGAACGTATAACTCATCCCACCAATACCAAGTTCCTCAAGAATTAATTTTCTTGAGTAAGATAGGTCCTACATGACCTTAAACTGGCTGGTCCTACATGACATTAAACTATAAAATTTCTCACATGACATTAAATTGTATTCCATCCCATATGACGTTAAACTGTATAATTTCCCACATGAAATTAAATAGTATGTCGGTCCTACATGACCTTAAACTGTAAAATGTCCCAAATAACATTAAATTGTATGTCATTCTGTATGACGTTAAACAGTATAATGTCCCACATGACATTAAACTGTATGCCAGTCCTACATTCCCTTAAACTGTAAAATGTACCACATGACATTAAACAGTATGTCATCCCTCATGACGTTAAACTGTATATTGTCCCATATGAAATTAAACTGTATGTTTTCCCACATGATATTAAACTGTATATTATCTCGCATGATGTTAAACTGTGTGTCGTCCTGCATGACATTAAACTGTATCTCATCCTGCAAGATGTTAAACGGTGTGTCATCCTGAAAGATGTTAAACTGCAAGAACTATGTATGGATTAATTTGCATCCTCATGGGATATGTAGGAATGCTCAGACGTTTTATCTTGATCCCAGCCCTCAGTTTCCTCTTTGAATATCCCCCTTGGGTATAGTTATCTTGGAGGATCCTACATGGTGTCGTGTAGGCTTCATTTTTCCCACTCATGTCAGGATTACGATGATTGCACCATGTTCCATCCCTCGTTCTTCTCTCCTCTCATGTCCTCACCACACGACACTAAACTGCATGGCCTTCATAACTACGTATGGCTTGATTCCCATCCTTATGGGATACGTAGGAACGCCCGGACACTACATCCATAGGCCCAGCCCCAAAACATCAGGATCTCCCCTCAGGTCAGAGAACATGGTGTGGTGCCATCTTATGCTCTCCTTTACAATGGATCTATCATGACCGCACCATATACCCCCTTCCCGTGAGATTTCCACTTCTTTCACCATCCAGTTTGACGTTAAATTACATAGGAACATTTATGTTCCACACACACCATCATTTGGGTTTCTATCATCTTTCACATCTGGAAGGGGCCCCAAATATTATGGATACTTAGCCTATGGTCTGTCCTATCATTTCAGGCCAATGCCTTTGAGGACCTCGAATGACAAGTTGAGATAACTCCCACGTTGTGAATATGGTCAGTGTTTGATTCTCAGTTGTTGTTCCCATTTAAGGTCACATGATATAGATGTCGTGTTTCTAACCTAGTCAACATCTATCCTTTTTTGTTGTCACCACCCCCATATGTCCCAGATATTGAGTGCAGTGGTTCATTATTCCCTGCCGTCTCTTCAAGTTCTCGTCTTCCTCGGGCAGGTGTGTGATTCCAGCTATTGGGCCGTTATATGATGGGGAGAGATGACATGTGTCTATCATGGGGTGTGAAAAAAAATTAACCTAAGTTAAAGTTTATTGTAGTTGGTTTCCTAGGTTGTCACCAGAGAGGAGTGCTCGACAATAGTGTTTTTCACTTAAAATAATGGAAATAAGTTATGTTGTTATTGAATTTTTTTGATTTGGAAAATATAAGAAAGAAACTAAATAAAGTAAAGAAATTAAGTGAAATTTCTAAAAAAATTGACAAATAATTTGATTTAAATCAATCATATGAAATGATGATTAGGTTTGGGTCGGTTTTCCAATTGTAATTCTATCATAGTTCAATTTACCCAATTCTCTTCTGCTACGTCATTAAGAGTGAGAATTCATAATCGTTTCTCCTCACTCTCTCGGTCAAATAATAATGTGATAATAAAACTTAATAAAACCTTATATTGTTAAACTATCCTTCCAATGTGTAATAGAATTGTAGAAAATACCCCCAATTTTCTTAGGCAATTCTCAATCGGGTCTTGTTCATCCCAAGAAATCAATAACATTCACTACTCCTCCAACACGTACTGGTGATCACCGAGTAATTCACCACTAAGTCATGGTCTATTCCATCGTATATAAACTAGAACCTAGTGGAGGTAGATATTGATCCTTGACCAAATAAAAATAAACAATAGAATCTAAAATCAGATACAATCGTATCGAATAATAAAAACTATTATAAGAAATTGAAACTGATTCGCAGAAGAGAAAAGAAGATATTAAAATATTAATTGCAAGAAATCAATAATTAAAAAAGGTTAAAACTACCCCTCCCCAATCACTCAAAATATCTACCCCACCATGTTAAGGGTAACCAAGTTGAAGTGGTAAGAATAAGTCATTACAAATCTAAGAAGAACAAAATAAAGAAAACCAGGAACAGAAATTTTGATCCTCCCGAATCTGTCCTCCAGACGTTTTCCTCTGTTATGACAAATAGATGGCACAAACTCTAATTTACCTTCTTATAATATATTTTAAATGAATTTTTCTATTGACCCTAAGGTTTTCAGAGTCTTTAGAAAAGTGTAACAAAATAAATGTCCGAATAAATGACCATTAATTTTTCAGGCCGCCAAAAACTATTTCACCCACTCCACTTGGAATCGCTCAAAATATTCCTTAATAAGATGCTTAATTAATGAAATTTAATTTGAATCGTCCTTTGAAAGTAATATATTGAAAACAGCTGGAATAACATCATTTAAATCTTGGTATAAGGATATATTTCTGATTTAGTGTGGTAGGGTCCATTCTGCCAGCCAGACTGAGTTCTCCAATTGATTGATTTTTCTATACCATTGTGTTTCTAATTGGGTATTTTTCCAGTAGAAAAAATTTAGTCCCACGAACATATGAATCCTACAAAAAAATAATCACCCGATTTGGATCATAATAGTAAAAGTTATCTGTGAAATATATAAGTGAATGAAAACTGTTAAATTTGTAGAATTAAGCAATTTCTACAATTAAGCCAAAAGTTCACCAAAAACATTAAAATGATGTCAATATACTAAAATTAACTAATTTAGAGGGATTAAATCATTTAAAAACATATGAAAAGTAATTAAAATATTAACTCTATCAATTCTCACACACTTTGCACTTGGAATCCTAGACAAGTCAACATCACAATCGAATCAATACAACTTTAAAACACAGACCCATGAGATCTGCCAATTTGACAGTAAGAAACAAAATGTAACATGACTCCTCAGAAACCATTATTACAAGTTATTCATTTATTATAATTCAATATATTTCCTCTTCATTTCTCTTTCCATGCACACAAAACACTTACCTAACTTTCATTATCTCTCATCGCACAAATTTCAATTTTTTAGCAATGCCTTTCTCATCCAAACTCATACAAGGGTCACCATAGGCTTGATAAATTCCTACATCTCAACCCGATGTGAGTCAAAGACATATGTTTATCAAGAGGACTTTTCAAGGTTGTTCTGTAGCTTTAGTTTTGTAGGATTTAGAAGTGATAATTCTGAGGCTGAATGAATAGGGTTTGGCTCTTTTTGAAACAAAATTGTATTACTCTAATTTTCACACAAGTATGGTTTCCTCTTCACTCCCCTTAATAGAAAATCAGCTCCTTTGTCATGAAATATCAAGGAATTTTTACACTGTTAAAATTTTTAGTAGAAAACATTTCAATCTTCTCAAGAATAATATTTCTTTAAAGCTCTAGAAAAGGCACAACTTTCTTTCTCAATTAGAATTTCTAGAAAGGCACAACTTATCTCATCAAGAAAGCTTCATAAAATCCACAGCTTTCAACAAAATAATTTTTTTCAATAGAAAAATCATCTCCTCAATATCCGATTGTAACCCAAAGTTTTAACCAAATAAGGGAGGACAATACAATACATCATCCCCCACACTTAAGTTCAACTATATCATGCAATTTTACTTCAAGAGCATGTTAGATAGGGAAAATCACATTGTAATGTGGCTATCCTAATAAGCTTTTCATGGATTCTAAGGTCTACATGGATTAAATGCTCAAGGTGGGCTATAATAAAGAGGATTTTATTGAATAGGGGGATTTAAAACCAAATAAATGCCTCAATAATTTAGAACACATGTACCTCAAACCCTCACATTTTGATAGGAATAAATCAAATTCTGGTTAAATCAAGCATTTTTTTGGTCTCTCAATAATTGAGGTGAATGTAAAGAATATAAAAATTATAAGTTCAGAATCCTTATGGGAATGTGATTTAAAATATAAACACAATGATATGTGGCATGGGATTCAAAAATAAAAGTACTTTTCATGAAATTCCCATTGAATTGAACTTGAAACAAAGTCATTTTCAGCATTCATTTAAGATCTATTTCATGGAATAGATTATTTCTCCCATGGAAATTATTTTCAAAAATGTAAAAGATAATCATTTCATCTCAAAAGTTCCAAAAACACACAAAAAATTAAAAATAAACACACAAAATTTGAAACACACACAAATTTTAACAAATAAAAAAAATTAAACCACAAAGGTTCCCTCCCCCACATCTAAATGATGAAGTGTCCACAATACATTTAAATGGATTTAACATGTAAGAGTGTTTGAGATTGAATCACAAACATCAATAAAATATAAAGGATAGGTATGACATGATGGAGTTTATTGATAAAAATTTTGTAGGAGTGTGATCTCCTCCATTAGATCTGATGGCATAGTCCCAAGGAATTTCTTCATCCTATACCCATTGACAGTGAATTGATCCTTTTCTCAATCCTTCACAATCTGCACAGCACCAAAAGGATATACATGAGTAACTATAAGTGGAACTTCCCATCTGGAACAAATTTTACCTAGCATCATCTTGAGTCATGAATTTAATAACAATACTTTGTCTTCAGTATTAAAGTCTTGTAGTTGGATCAGTTAGTCAAGATCCACTCTTGTTCTCTCTTTGTAAATACTGGAATTTTCAAATGCTTCCCTTCTAATTTCTTCCAGCTCCTATAACTGCAATCTTCTCTCTTTCCCAGCACTTTAAAGATTCAGATTCATCATCCTCACAGCCTAGTATGCCTTGTGTTTTAATTCCATAGGCAGGTGACATATTTTCTTATAAATCGGCATATATGGACTCATTCTAATTGGGGTTTTGTAGGCTGTCCTATAAGCCCATAATGTGTCTTCTAACCTTTTGCTCCAATCCTTCCTATTTGGATTAATAGTATTTTCCAAAATTCCTTTGATTTACCTATTAGACACTTCATCTTGACCATTAGTCTATGGATGATAGGGATTTGATGTTTTATGATGCACCCCATACTTTTTCAACAAATCATCCATTCTACTAATGCAAAAGTGAGTCCCTTGATCACTAATGATGGCTCTAGGAACTCCAAAACTATAAAATATTTTAGATCTGAAAAAATCACAAACAACTTTAGCATTTTCAGTCCTAGTGGATTTTGCTTCCACCCATTTGGAAACATAATAAACAGCAAGAAAAATATAAGAATTTATAAATGACATTGGAAAAGGGCCTATAAAATCTATCCCCCAAACTTCAAAAATTTTACAAAAATTAAGTGTCTTTTGGATAATTTCTTGTCTCTTTGAAATATTTCCTATAAACTAACATTTTTAACACCATTTTCAAAATTCATGAGAATCTTTAAAAATTGTTGTCCAATAAAGTCCATAATCTAACACCTTCCTTGATTTCCTTTGTGGTCCAAAGTGTCCTCCACAAGATAATGTATGATAAAACTTAAAGAATGATTCAATTTCATTTTTAGGCAAACATCTTCTTTTCATTTGGTCATTGCAAATCTTCTAAACAAAGGTATCATCCTAGATGTAATATCTAGATTCAGCTTTCAATTTGTGAATTTAGTTAGAATTTAAATGATATGGGACTTGAGATGTTACCAGATAATTGACCATGTCAACATACCATGGTACTTCTCCTTCAACCAAGTATAACTTCTCTCTTGGAAGGTGATCATTTAGTGGTTCAGTGTTTGGAATTCTGAATTCAGCAGTTTTGGGTAGTCTACTTAAGTGACCAGCCACTTGGTTATCAGATCCCTTTTTATCTTTGTTTCTATGTTGAACTCTTGCAGTAATAGCATCTATCTCACAAGCCTTTGTTTTTCTTAAGCCTTCTTCATCAAGTACCTAAGAGCTGCATGATCAGAAAACACAATGACTTTAGTTCCAAGCAGATATGATCTAAATCTTTCTAAAGAAAAAACAACTGATAAAAACTATCTTTACGTTGTTATGTAGTTCAATTGGGACACATCTAATGTTTTTGAGGCATAAGTAATGACTTGTGGCCTGCCCTCAATTCTCTGAGAAAGGACTACTCCAACTTCTTGGTTTGAAGCATTACAAAGTAGCTCGAATGGTTCATCACAATTGGGTGGCTTCATTATTGGGGGCGTAATCATCCTCCTTTTTAACTCATCAAAGGATTCCCTACATGAACCATTGAAATCAAAATCATCATCTTTCAAAATTAATCTAGAGAGAGGGAGATAAATCTTACAAATTTTTTTGATAAACCTCCTGTAGATTCCTGCATGTCCTAAAAATGATCTAACATGTTTCACACAAGTTGGGTAAGGATAAGAATTTATCACTTCAATTTTTGATTTATCAACTTCAATGATTTTATATGAAATAAAATTCCCAAGGAAAATTCCTCTCCCAACCATAAAATTACACTTTTTAAAATTCAAAACAAGGTTCTTTTCAATGCATGTTTTCAAAAAATATTCCAGATTTTTCAAACAATGGTCAAAAGAATTTCCAAAATCTGTGAAATCATCCAAGAAAACCTCCAAGAAAAATTCAATGTGATCAGAAAATATACTTACCAAACACTTCTTAAATGTACTTAGAGATATACAAAATCCAAATAGCATCCTTTTGTATGAAAAATTGTCGAAGGAACAAGTAAAGTTAGTCTTATCTTGATCCTCAGGAGCAATGGGTACCTGAAAATAACCTGAAAATCCATCGAAAAAAGAAAAAATGAGTTCTCCCTACCAATATCTCTAGAATCTGGTCAATGAAAGGGATAGGGGAATGATCTTTTTGAGTGACCTGATTCAACTTTGAAAAATCTATGCATACTCTCCAGCTATTCTGAATTCTCACAGGGATTAATTCATTCTTATCATTCCTCACAATGGTTAGGCCAATTTTATTTGGGACTACATGGATGGGGATAACCCATTTTTAATATTATATGGGATAGATGATCCCAAATTCTAACACCTTCTCAATATCTATTTTCACAACCTCCATCATGGCGGGGTTCAACCTCCTTTTGGGTTGTCTGATAGGTTCGGAATCTCCCTCAAGAAAAATTATATGTGAGAAAATTTTTGGGTTTATTCCTAGGATATCACCTAAGATCCACCCTATTGCTTGGACATTCTCTCTCAAAATATCAATCAATGATTTTTATTGAGTTTCAGATAGATTATTTGCAATTATTACTGGTAATTTCTCTCCCTCTATAAGGTAAACATATTTTAAATCAGTGGGGAGTGGTTTAAATTCTAGATAAGAGGGATGCTCAAGGGATGAAACTAAATTGATGTTCCCAATGTCCAAAATTTTTACATCCTGCACATAATAAATTATTTCATCTTCATCATCATTTAAAAAATTATCAAAAAAAATCATATTTTACCTCTTCTTCCCAGAGGAAATCAGAATATCCAGTACTCTGGGAATCCATATGTTTAGTGATTTTTTTAATGGAAACATTCTCTCATAATGAAAATAATTCATGAAACAAACCTGATTATTAAATTGGTTTTGTATCATCTTCATGGGAGAGTGCAAAGATTTAATGATCATCTGATGGGTGCCTCATGGATTCAAAAATATTGAAGTAGACAGTGTTTTCTCCAAACTCCATGTTAAGATTCCCTTCATGAACATTGATAATGGTTTTGGCCATATTCAAGAAAGTTCTCCCAAAAATGATGGGTGAGTGTGATTTGATCCTATCATATTCCATATTAAACACATAGAAGTCGGTAGGGAATAAAAGATCTTTTAATTTTACCAGGACATCCTCCAGAACTCCTACTGGAAAAACTGTTGATCTGTTTGAAATCTGGACCACCACTCTTTTGGGATTCAAGTCTCCCATCTACAAAGAAGTATATACTAAGTGAGGCAATACATTAATTGATGCACCTAAATCTCACAAAGCATTAGAAAATTTTAATGAACCAATGGTTCATGGAATATAAAATGTCCCAGGATCTTAACATTTTGTTGGTAATTATGGTGTGATAAGGGCTGAGACACTTCTTCCCAAATTGATCCTCTCATTACCTTGAAGTCTTACCTTCTTGGTGCAAATATGCTTCAAAAATTTAGCATACTTTGGAACTTTTTTGAGTGCTTCAAGAATAGGTATGTTGATTTACACTTTCTAAAAGGTGTATAGAATTTCTTTTTATAGTGCTTATACTTACAACCTCTATGATTCAAACTTTCTTGATGGAAATGGTGGGGGTATATCTTTCTTCTCCATTTGTTGACTTTGAAATGTTGTTTCTTATTTCTTCTTCCTTGGCCTATTCTTCTCCTCGCCCTCTTTTATATCTTCTTTCTAATGCATTTTTATATAATTTTCATCATTTCCAACTTCATTCTCCCTTAGCCTAGGAACTCTTGTTTTAGGATTAATGGTGGATGGTGGTGGGATTTCTTTTCCACTTCTTGTATTTATCATACTAACATTATCCTTTTGGTTTGGGATTGTTTGGGAA
This sequence comes from Viscum album, assembly GCA_963277665.1. NCBI lineage: Eukaryota > Viridiplantae > Streptophyta > Magnoliopsida > Santalales > Viscaceae > Viscum > Viscum album. The sequence continues at coordinate 95,314,594 of OY728125.1, forward strand.
GGGATTTTACCAAGATTGTTGGTCATAAAGTCCATGAGAGTTTCAAACTTTTTGGAAAAATATTTAACGGTGTCCTTCAACCCCACAAACATAGATTTTTTATGTTGGTTTTGAATTTTAGGTCGTGCACTGGTAGATGGATTCTCATGTGTTCTCTGAAAAGTGGGAGGTTTTTGGTTTGAAGGTTAGTTATAAGACTGCTTTTGTTGAAATGGTGGTGGGTTCGGGAATTGATTCTGGAATGGTGGTTGGTTTTGAAACTGGTTTTGGTACAGGGGTATACCTTGATTCTGCTGATTTCTAAACCTATATTCGACTTGGCTAGGATCTCTCCATCCTTGATTTTGTTGGAAATTCTTTGGCTAAAAGGCTTCCACACATGTTTCCATTCCCTGTATTTCAGAACACTGGTTAGTAAAATGATCATGTGATGAGCATAAACCACATACCTTATATGGTGATTGTTGGTCACTAACTTGATTCAAGGCCATTTGTCTCACCAAAGTAGTTATCTCTTCAATCCTACTAGTAAGGGTGATAGATTATAAGATATTACCTCATGAATACCTCTTGTTCCAATACCTATTGTTCCAAACTACTGCGAGTTCTGGGAAATATTCTCAATCAAACCCTTGGCTTCTTCTGGTGACTTCTCAATCAATGCACCTCTAGATGATGCATCAATAAGGTTTATGTCATTGTTCTGTAGTCCTTGATAGAAGAATACAAGAAAGTTATTCTCCTCAATTGTTTTATGTGTGAAACTGGCGCATAGTTTCTTAAATCTCTCCTAGAACTCATAAAGGGTTTCTCCGGATGATTGTCGTATGGCATAGATTTCCTTCTGAATGGTTGTTCTTATAGAGGTGGGAAAACATCTTTTCATAAAACATCTTACCAAGTCATTTCATTCATGAAAATATCTTTGTTGTAGTTTTTAAAACCATTATTTTGCAGCCCCATCCAATGAAGACGGAAACGCCTTCCACTTTACATGCTCCTCAGCAACTCCATGGGGTTTGAAAGTTGAGCAAACATGTGTGAACTCTTTAATGTGTTTGTTTGGATCTTTACCTTCCAAACCATGAAACTTTTAAATCAAAGTAATTATGTTAGGTTTCATTTCAAAATCATTTTTTAACACTGGCACAACAAGTTAATTGTTTTGATTAAGGAATTGTGGTGCACGGAGGTCTATATGGGTTGGGTTTTGATTTTCAGCCATGATGACAGGCTCAGAGTGAACACTTAAAGTTTCACTTGAGTCTGCAAGGGTAATTTCCTCAAATTCAGATTTAAAATTAAGTTTTCTAAGACTGTTCAAGAATTTTATTTCAATTTCTGGATCTATGAGTAAAGGTTCAGTTTTTGAGGTTCTAGTCATGCAATTTTGAAGAGAAAAGATGAAAAGGGAAATGAAAGAAAAGAAAATAAATGTTGGTGCTAGATCCCAGGAAACGGTTCCATGTTTTGACACATTCCTATCATTGAGTGTGGGAAAAAAATATAACCTAAGTTAAAATGTATTATAGTTGGTTACCTAGGTTGTCTCCAGAGAGGAGTGCTCAACAATAGTGTTTTTCACTTAAAATAAGAGAAAGAAGTGGTGTTGTTTTTGAAATTGTTTGATTTGGAAAATACAAGAGATAAAATAAATAAATTAAATCAATTAAGTGAAAGTTTAAAAACAAATTGAAAAATAATGTGATTTAAATCAGTGATATAAAATGGTGATTAGGTTAGGGTCGGTTTTCCAATTGTAATTCTATCACAGTTCACTTTACCCAATTCTCTTCTGCTAAGTTGTTAAGAGTGAGAATTCAAAATAATTTCTCCTCACTCCTTTGGTCAAATAATAATGTGAGAATAAAACTTAATAAACCATCAGATTGGTCTACTCTTATTCCAATGTGTAATAGAGTTGTATCAAATACCCCTATTTATCTTAGGCAATTCCTAATCGGGTCTTGTTCATCCCAAGCATTCAAGAACATTCACTACTCCTCCCACATGTACCGGTGATCACCAAGTAATTCACCACTAAGTCCTTGTCTATTCTATTGTATATAAACCAGAACCTAGTGGAGAGATATATTGATCCTTGACCAAATAAAAATAAACAACAGAATCTAAAATCAGATACAATCGTACATGATAATAAAAACTTTTATAAGAAATTGAAACTGATTCACAGAAGAGAAAAAAGGATATTAAAATATTAAGTGCAAGAAATGATGATTTAAAAAAGGGTAAACCTACCCCCCCCCCCCCCCCTCAATCATTCAGAAGATCTAACCCACCATAGTAAGGGTAACCGAGTTGAAGTGGTAAGAAGAAGTCATTACAAAGCTAATGAGAACAATATAAAGAAAAGCAAGAACAGAAATTTTGATCCTCCAGAATCTGTCCTCTAGAATTTTTCTTCTTTTATGACCAAAAAATAGCCGAAGATCACTAAGTTCACTTATTATAAAATGTTTTTAATGAATTTTTATATCGACCCTAAAAATATCAGAGTATTTTTACAGGTGTAATTAATGATATGGATGAATCAATGACCATTACTTTTTCTGGCAGCCAAAAACTGTTTCACCCATTCCACTTGGAATTAGTCTAAATATGCCTTAATGTGACCCTTAATTAATGAATTTTAATTTGAACCGTACTTTGAATGTCTTATATCGACACCAGCTTAAATAAAATCATTTGAAGCTTGGTATAAGGATATATTTTTAATCTAGTGCAGTGGGGTCCATTCTGCCTGCCAGACTGAGTTCTCCACTTGATTGATTTTTTTGTACCATTGGGTCTTGAACTGGGTCTTGTTCTAGAAGAAAACATTTAAGCCCACGAACATATGAATCCTAAAAAAATAATCTCTCAATTTAGATCATAATAGTAAATGTTATCCATAAAATACATAGGTGAAATAAAACTGGTAAATTTGCAGAAGTAAGAAATTTTTACAATTAATCCCAATGTTCACCAAAAACACTAAAATGATGCGAATATAATCGAATTAACTAATTTATAGGGATTAAATCCTTGAAAAAGATATTAAATGTAATGAAAATATCAACTCTATCATGATCCTAGTCAAACTCATTGTTTCCCACACTGAGAATTGTTCATGTGGGCCTAGGAGCTATGATAAGGCAATGCCCTCATGAGAGGTCATATGGCTACAGTTGGCCAGGACACCCAGCCTCAGGTCCATCAACCCTTTTGTCCCCTTGGCCCAAGTTCTCATTTAGTATTGTGTGGTGTGGTATGGACTCATGTCCTTATTCCCGCCGGGCTATTTTGTCATGCCACACATATCCCCTTGGGACATTCAACCTTCATTTATCATCCTTTCCACAAGAATAGGCCCCACCATGCTTTCTGAGCCCCATAATTTGGGTTTCCATCATCTTCTATATTCAAAAGGACCCCTAAATGGCATGTATTATTATCCCAAGGTCCTTCCTACCATTACGGGCCAACATCCTTGAGGGTTTCGAACAAAAAATTGATACAAATCCCATATTGCGAATATGGTCAACGGTCGATGCTCAATTGTCTGAACAAATCTTGGTCACACAAATATGGAGACTATGTTACGAACATGGTCAAAAGTTATCCTCTATCATTGTTGTCATTTAATGGTCTTCCATAGGCATGATTATTCTCCCTCTCCACTCAGTTGTCCCATGCATGTGACATTAAACTAGACATATACGGTCTGATGCCTACAACCTAAAACTAAGAGCATCTCTTTCCTTGCTTCATGATGATAAACTCCACATTATCCTTCTCAATAACTACCTATGGCTTGATTCCCATCCTTATGGGATACGTAGGATCACCCAAACTTCTATGTATTTGGGTCTGGACCCATCTCTTAGAAACCTCCTTATCATTTTGGTCCCTTGGATTGAGTCCTTCCAGGGGAGGGGCATGTGGTGTGGTGTGTGATTATGTCCCCATTCACATAAGGATTGTAACAACCATGCCACATACCTCTATCTCTTGATCACCCTTCACTCCATTTCCCTACACTCATATTTTTGAGTTGGTTTCTCTTATGTTGGGTCCCTTGAGCCTCTTTAGTGATTCACCAATGTGCCCAGGAGTACACTGTTTCAGAGCTCGGAGTGTCGGATTCTACCTGGACGTGATTTCACCCATTTTTCAGGCTTCGTGTTCCCCTTAATTTGGGCTTTAATTATCTTTCACATTTTAAGGGACCCCCAAATGGCATGGATGCTCGGTCCAAGGGCTCTCCCACCAATACGGGCCAACTTCCTAAAGGGTTTTGAACAAAAAATTGATACAAGTGCCGCATTGTGAATATGTTCAATGGTTAGCGCTCATTTTTTGTTCCCATTTTAGGTCACACGATATGTATATTGTGTTTTGAACATAGTCAATAGTTATCCTCCATCATCATTCCAACCCCATCAAGATTTAAATGTTAGTTACATGATTCACATAATTTTCCACCTCATCATGTCCAAGTGGAATTTCGACACTCTTGGTATTATCCCTCAGTGCACATTTTGGTGTTAGGAGGACCAATCCACAGTAAGGCATCATTCAGGGATCCACACCGACTTCCCCTTTACATGTATCCCATGTGTTGAAAAGAACTCTTCTTCCCTTTTTTCCCACACCGAGTTTGACTAACATGGGTTTAGGGACCGGATCAAGGTATGCGCTCGCTTGGAAGAGTTTCGCTTCTTCATGGTCCGAGATCTAAGAGCTTAAAATAAGATCTACTTATACGTCATCTTGTTTAACTACATCTAGCTTGATTATCATGCTCATGGGATATGTAGGATCTCCCAGACATCTCGCCTTTGGGTCCAGCTCAAATTTCACTAATTATCACTTATGTTCAGCATTTTTAGGCCTCGACCCATATAGGATTGTGTGGTGTGGTGTGTGTGGAATTATGTCTTCATTCACATCAGGTTTTCAAGAGCTACACCATTTTACTTCCATTCTGAGAACTAGTATCTCATGCCCCATATTCTCTAATCTTTTCTGCCCCCTTGGCCTGAGGTTTCTTTCCTGGGATCACGCGCGTTGTGATGTGGACCTCACCCTCATTCACACCTGGTATACTTTATCACACCGTGCACATCCCCTCTTGAACCTCATCTCTCCTATAAATGTCTGAGCCATTTGACTTTAAACTATGCTTCCTAGTCCGAAATGACTTTAAACAGTTGCGCCTATACTGCACGATGTTAAAATTCATGGTTGGTCCCATCACATGACCCTAAACTGTGACCTTATCCTCCTGGTTTCACGACGAAGAAATGGAACTTCATAGTGGTGTCCTCATTCAAGAAGAAATCATGTTTGGTATTGGTCACACACCATACCATTTTTCAATTCCTGCATACAGCTTGATTCTTATAGAGACACCTGGACTTTCCATCCGAGGTCCATCGCTTCACAAAAAAAACACACATTTATCCTAAAGGATAAACAATATCTATCAAATGCTGCTTCTTTTTGTGTGAGGGCCAGTCCCACGTGACCTTATTATCCCTGGAATTTGTATCTTACCATGCCAACTTCATAACTATGTATGTCTTGATTCCCATCTTCATGGGGTACGTAGGAACACTCGGTCACTTTGCCTCATGCCCAGCCTAACGTTTTCTTTTGGTCCCTAGACCTAGAAGTTTCCCAGGGGAGCACATTGTGGTGATACGAACTCCTACTTTCCTCATTCACGTCGGGTTTTAGTAATTATTTTACAACGTGTCTCCCTCCTTCAGTTCTGATTTTGGTCCAAGCTCTAGGAACATAAACTAAGACCACTCCATATCCTATCCGCAAGATTTTAAACTACACGACATCTTCTATAACTATGTACGGCTTGATTCTCATCCTCATGGGATATGTAAGAACGCCCAAGAATCTTGTCTACGGGTCTAGCTCAAGGAATCTAAAATCATGCCCCCTCTCTTTAGAACCTTGTCCCAAACTCTTTTGGGAGAATATGTTGTGGAGAGTACCTCTTGGTTTCTCATTCACGTCGGGTTCTACAATAGCCTCACCATGTTCCTCCCATGTCTTTTCCTAACCTAGTCCTAGTTCTATGACCCTAAACTAAGATCTCTCTATGGGAACTGCGTTTTGGGTTTGCCTACTTCATTGCCCTGCTCAAAGTCCATTAATTTAAGCCCCCCAACAATGGCTCATCCTAAGACCATTATGTTGGAAGTGTTAAACCTCAGGACCCTTGTCCTTGGTGGGGGACTCGACTCCCTCTATCTGATACGTCTTATTGTCGTACTCAGATGCGTAGTGAAAAAGAGCCCGAAGTGTAGAATTTTCACAGGGACATTCCCCTGGTTCCATGTCCAAGCTTCGTTATCCCATTATTTGGATCCTCGTCCTATTCCAAGTCTTAAGGGACCCCCCTTTATGGACTGGTCTCATGAAACATTGTCTTACCTACCGTCTTGGGCCAAGATCCCTGAGGACCTCGGATGACATTTGCAATTGGTCATGTGTTTCGAACATGGTTAGCGGTCGACCCTCATTTGTTTGTCCCCATTCTAGGCTAACGCGATAAGGATACTGTGTTTTGAACATGGTCAGTAGTTATCCCCTATCTTCATGCCACCATCATTATGGTCCAGATCTCGAGCATCATGATTCACATTTTTTCCCTTCATTATGATTAAGTGGAATTACAACATACTCAGCTTTACTCCTTCATGCATCTAGGTGTGCTAGGTAAGTAGGTCATCATCATTGGGACATCATTAACCTAGTGTCCCATCACCCCTAACATGTGCCTTCGTATGCAAGGAAAGTTCCATCACTACTCTTGTTTCCCACATTGATCATGAATCACGTGGGCTTAGTAGTTTTGGTAGGATGTGTACTGGCATATCCATGCCACACATGCTTTTCATTGTCCCTCATGACGTTAAACAGTGCTCTCAGAACTACGTGCAGATTGATTCCTATCCTAATGGGGTACATAGAAACATCTAGGTACCTTGCCTCCGGCCCAGCCTAAATTTCATTTTTGGTCCCTCGACCTGAAAAAAACGCTTCCTCTAAGAATATGTGGTGTTTTGTGGACTTCTTACATCCTCATTCACGTCGGGTTTATGGCTACCGCATCATGGGCTCCCTTCCTGAGATCTTCCCTTTAACTCCCCATCCTATTGTATGATGTTAAACTACACGAGTCCATATGTTCTCAACACTTGACACTAAACTGCGGTTCTACCCTGAACAAGTTCAGGATGCCCCATTTTAGTCATGGGATGCACCAAATCCCTTTCCAGAGAGGATTTCCCCTATCAGTGTTCACCTCTGGCCACGTCATGCTTAAGAACTACATTTGGATTGATTCTCATCCTTATGGGATATATAGTGATGCCCAAGCATTTCTCCATGGGCCCAGCCCCAGGGTTATTGACCCTTATGGCCCCTCGGGCCCGATCCTGGTCCAGGCAGTATGACAGTTAAACTATGTGCATCATCCTGACAATTTGATGTTTAAACTACACATCTATCATCCTTATTGGTATGACATAAAACTACAGAGAATTATAGGTCCTTACCAAAGAGGACTTATACGGAAGTATGTTTGATCCCTGATCAGACAGATATGCCCACCTAATGTGTTTCCACCACGGTAGCGTGATTTCAAGAGTGTTGGAATCCATTTGAACAACCCATCACTCCACACTCCATGATTTTTTTACCCTTTATATATACCCTTGTCCTCTTTCTCATATAAAAAAGAAACCCCTAACAGTATGGATTCTCGGCCTATGGCTCACCTACTATCCTCAGCCAACATTCTGGAAGACTAATGGGTAGCATTTTGAGTCAGATCTCCTGTTTCGAACATGGACAACGGTCGGCCCTCGTCTTTTATCTCCATTTTAGGCTAACACAATAAGGATACTATGTTTCTAATGCAATTAATAGTTATTCTTCATTGTCATACCACCCCCAAAGTGTTTCGAATCTTGAGTATCATGATTCACACTTTCCACTCCCTTATGTTCGGATTAATTCCAAATGCCCCTAGCATTACCCCGCTCATGCATTAGAACACATTGGGAAGATGGAACGTTGATTGTTCTGAGATATTATTTCTCTATTCAGGACTCTCCCTTTCATCCCGTAATTCCGGATTGGTTTTTCAAACCCCAGATGCCCAAATCTTGGTTTTCACTCTTATATTCGGATGGAATGAAAAGGTGGTCATTGCTTGTTTCTCGCATCAGGCCCGACCCATGTGAGCTTAGGGACTGATCTATGGATGTTCCAGGAATGTAACAAAAATTCAATAGACCAAAAACAAATAACAGAACTCATGCATGCATCTAGCATAAATAATCAAAGCATGAAAGTGCATTCAAAAGTTACATGCATCACAGTACCTAAGGATCGACCCCTTCAATGGATGGGTTAACCCCATAAAAAGAGTGTTGTAGCTCTGCCACCCTCTAGCTTGTGGAATCCAGGGTTTGTTGTCTCCTATTCAGTTCCCGCTCCTCCTCAGCAGCAATGGGGCACTTTTTGTCAGCTGCAATTCGGGCCCACTCCTCGTTGGTTTGGATGATGGTCATATCCTCGGAGGCTTGCCTCATGTGATCTTCAGCCTCCGCCAGCTGGGCCTTCACCCATGATATAATCTCTGATTGTGCGCTGAGGAAAGTAGAATGCTCATCTTCCCAGAGGTGCTGTCGCAGAATCTCATTTTCAGCCTCCTGGAGCCTCTTGATGTTCACCTCTTTTCTCCACTACCAACCAAAACCAAGGCCACGGTCATATTCCCGGATCTTCTCCACTATGAGATCTCGGTCGAGCATGTGGGGATGTTAGGCATCCACTCCCCCAGCACACAGTTCAGGCAGCCATGAACGAAGTGTCTCCATATGGCCTATCCATTGTGGTTGAGGGGTGTCATCGATAAAGCACTTGATCAGCTTTCATGACCAGCGACGGACTATCTTTCTATCCTCTTCATCATAGGTTGTCTCGTCCTAGTCTGCAGGGTTGGCAGGCTCATACGCAGGGAACACCCCCAAGAACTCATCAGCAGGGTTTGCATCCAATGTCTAATCAAGTATGGAAGGACCTGTGCTATCTGATCGATCTTTATCATCGGATCCTACCTCAATAATCTCAGGCTCTGCCCTGCTAAAGATCCCACCAGTGTCGGGAGTGCTGCAGCTTGGTCAGTTTGGGTGTCCACTTCCATGACTGCCGACATTCCCCTAGGAAAAGCTCTGTCGGCAGTACCAACCAACCTTGCCAAGGTATCCCACACCATTTGAAGAACTATGCATACCAAGAAGTGCATTGATGTCAGTTAACCTGATCAATGGGTGGCAGAAAAGAATTCTGTAAAAGGGACTTACAGAGATAAAATTTTCCGTCTCTCTCCTGGGTTGTTTCCATCAGGACTCCGAGGCGTGGCCCTCTGTATATTGTTGGGAAGTCTGAAAACTCCAGAGGAACCACCTCAGGTGTCCTGGCCCCACTAGACGCGGTAATCGCTATACCGATGGGCATAGATCCCGAATTCCCCACATATTCATCTACTGAGGGGCGAGAACGGGTTCTGTATATAAGGCCCTCCTGCATAGTTCAAATATTAGTGAGGGGACCAAAGTAACCTGGAAGAAAATCCCGAGGAAGGGACTCAGGTTTTTACCTCAAGAGCCTCTGAAAACTCTTCAAGTTCTGGGTCTGAATCACCAAATTCACCCTCCTCCAAAGGGCTCCTTCTATCAGCCTCCTCTTCCTAAGAAGAATCATCTGATTCTTACAACAAATGGAATCACTCCCTCAATTCAGAAGCTAAGAACCACAGAGGGGTTGTACGTTCTGGAAACACCTTTACATGGTCTGTCATTCGATGCGGGGCACCCCTGGAGTGCACAAAATCCTCCAACTCAGCTAGGTATTACTCTGCCTCTACCTGGGATACTACAAAGCCGGACCTGACAGGGCCGATTCCCAGAAACTCCATCCTGAGATGGTTCAAGTGATGCCACATCTCGAACGAGTTGAGGAATTTCCGATTGATATCCCAGATGTCTTTCATGTGGTTTTAAGGATGGGTAAGGAAAAGGAAGAGTACAATATAAAAATTGGGAATATATTTCATGAAAAGAAAACTTATTATATCTTAAAAGTTTTATATTATGGTAAAAATGGATACTAAGTGGAGGTGTCCACTTTATAATGTAATATTTATTTATATAAGGGTGATGACCTTATTATCTAAAAATATAAACCTAAACGATCACCTGGAAGGAAAAGATATTAATTATCCTCTAATGACTCAATTTTATAGATTTTCTACGATTGGGTACTTATATCTAATGTCAAGTTGGACATCCTTTGATCAGGACAACCTGAAGTGGTTCAATTGTCATTTGATCACACAAATGCATGCAATATGCAAAGACCGCTTATTTTATGTCATATTAAGTATGAAGAGTGTGTTTTGGTGTATAACCCATATATATAAACCATAAATACTAGATGAATGGTAACGGTTTTTTTGTAAATGGAGGTAGCAGGTTGTGTACACCACCACTATATAAAGAGGATTCGAGCGAGATTATGTGAGAGCTTTTTTAAATGAAGTGGGCAGTGATAAAACTTACCAATTTACAACTGGAAGTGATGTATAGTAGTGTATTTCACATCAATTAGTGTCAAGGTAATTTCTTTTTTGGGGATACACCATGAAATAGTGAAGTTTTTTATGCTTAATTTAAGTAGCTCACATCTTTATAGTGGATATAATCATATGGCATTGCTTGGTTTAACACATCCAAATTAAATTTACATGATGAAAGAACCTTAGGACTATAAAAAACTAGTTAATATTAAGATAAATCATTTTCATGTCTTATTAGTATTCAATAATTATATTTTATAGAGTTATATTTATTATAATAATATTAAACAAATTTTCAGTCAAAAGGAAAAAAACATTATTTCTAACAAAATTGGTTTTTCAGGAATTATATTGTTCTATTTAAAATATTTCATTAAAAATTATAAAATAAAAATTTTAAAAAATGAATTGTTTTTGAATTAATCATGTCAAAATTATTTTAGGATTAATTTTTTATAATTTTCTGAAAGGTTTGATTTTTCAACAAATAATGAAAAATAATGATTTTTATTCAAAACTATCATTTTTGTTTTGGGCATTTAAAATTCCCATTTTTTAAATGTTTTAAAATTAATATTAATTAATTTATATTATTAATAATGAAATTAAGGTCATTGGAATCAACATTATACCTGAATTTGGTATAAAAATATTTTTATACCTAAAAATACATTTTTATCAAAAGTTGTTTTTCATCACGTTTTTCATTTTAATATTAAATTAATTTCATACACTTATAGAAATTTAATATTGAAAATTTTATTTAATATTTGGAATCTGGAGGTCCAAATTTGGTAAACAGGCCCCATTTATTTTTTGTTATTATGAATAGTGACCATAGTAAATATTTATCACCTCAGTAAGGGTAAATCAGGTAATTAAGGTTAAAAATAATGTGAGATGGCCTAAAATTATTCCTAATAATTGCATTTATTTTATTGGATAAGCTTTATTTTTACCATTACCATCAAAGTATTAAAAAAAATTCAATTTCTTTCCACTTTCCTTTGATAATGACCTTAATATAATTTTAAATAAAGAATAAAAATAAAATGTCACTCTATTTTAATTTTTATAATAGGGATAAAATAGGTTTTGTTTATTTTTATGTGGTTATTTGAAATATAAATCATTTTTTTATCATGGTAATTTAATTATAATTTTTATTGATGAAATAATTACCTTAATTGCTTACACAACACTGACACAATTCTTGTACAAGTAGTAGAAACATCATGTAAATGATTTTAAAAACTATAGAAGTAATATGTTTAGGTTATTTATAGTGTCGAAAAAAAATTATAGATAAAAAAAATATATTATGAATTTTTTAATTTATTATATTATAATTCGTTTGTTTTCATGTTTTTTCAGAGTTAAATTAATTGAATAGTTCCAAAAATGACAATAATTGTATTTTTTAATAAACAATAGTTTATTAAATGATTTAAAATTATTAAAAGTCCTATATTTTTAAAATTTAATATAATATGGTTTAAAATATTAATCATGGTCCATTTATGAGTTAATTTTCTTTTATTTTATCTTTATTGACCCCTAATGAGTAAAAAACATTGATGTCGCAGTAATTGTCAAAATGGGTTAACGCGGGTAAAAACAAATAGATAAGGGTGAAAAAATCACCAAAAATTATACAAATTTTATTGGATGATTATATATATTAATAATAATATTATATTTAAAATATTTCAATTTGGATCCATTTTTTCTTGAAAATTAATTTATATTAAATTAATACTTTTTGTAATTCCAAGAGTGTCCCTCCCCTCACTTATAAAAGATCACCTCCTCTCCTCTCTTCCATGCACCTTCTAAAAACTCTAGTTCATCCAAACCCAGACCAATTAAAACCAAAAGATTCACTAACCACATCTTAGATGACTTGTTTTTATTATAAAACCATCCTAGGAAGGATTTTTTTTTAAACCTAAAGAGGTTGTCCGAAGAAGAGGTATAGTTCTTAACCAATTATTTTCATTTTATTTCTTCTTCTACCTCATTCAAATATTATTCCACCATTATTAAATAATAACACAATTATATTATATATTCTAAAATATTATTATATTAATTTAATAATATATAACCATCTCCTCTTCCACCAAATGGGAAACTAAGCTGTCGTTCGTGTGTACGGCAGACTATTGTCTCACAAACCGATGTAATTTATTCCCCATCACCGCCTCTCAAAAATAGTTATTATTATGGATTTAATGTATATATATGATATTAATTAAATAATTAAAATTATTTAAAGATAATGTATTACCTATTTTTTTACCTTTCCATGCATTTAAAATTGATAACATCGTTCATGTGTGTGTGTGTGGATTACCACCTCCTCGAATTGATGTAATTCATTTTCCATCATTGCATCACATGGATGGGGTATATAAGTGTATTTAAAGATATAATATGATAATTATGATATAATAATAATTAAAAAAATATAAAATCATACTTAATTCCTTTCTTTTAGGGTATTTTAAAAATTAAAACATTACTCATATGTGTGTACAGCTTACCATCTCCATGATTGTAACGTGATTCATTTTTCATAACCATCTTTCATGGTTTGTTTTAAAAGTATAATTTGTGTATAAAAATAATTTATGTCATTATTATTACTCTATATATGATTTAATAGTGACCTATTTGACCATATTTCACCTACCGAAGTCATTTTGGATATATGAGCTAAATATCATCAAAACGTCCGACATGAATTTAAATGATTAAGTAACTGAATATAACATAAAAATAGATAATATAAAAGTGATAATGAACTTGAAAAAGGTTCTTAAAAATTATATAATTAATATAATTTTATTATTTGGGAAGATAAAGAACATATGTGATGATATTTACTCGACGAAAGGGATAATTTAATTTGAAACCTCATTTTAAATTTTTAAAATATTTATTTTCTAAATATTTTTCTTCCATGTCCATATTAACAAAATTATTTTATGGATGTATTTATATAAACATAAATGAGTTATAAAATGAAATTTTTTGTATTTTTTTACTTTATTTCAAAGGTTTTCAAAAGTAATCTTTATATATTTTTTATATGGAATGTTTTGACTTTCTTTATAAAAGGAAAAAAAGAATATTCTATTTTAACATATACTATGTCAATGGATTTTCCCACCACCATAAAAAATATTTGATGTTTTTATTAATTTAAAATATTCCATGTTTTATTCAATGAAAACCCCTTCTTAAATTTGTTCTAGGTATTTTAGTTTTGAAAATGTGTCGGTAAAAGGAATGGGTATTTCTATATCTGAAAATGTTTTGCATATGTGTTAAAAATATTTTTTTAAGGGTTTTATAATGAAAATGTGTAATAATAAAATGTTTTATTAATAATATGGTACATGAGAATTATGTATTATTATGGTTGAGATTGATAGAGCTTATAAGATGGGTGATCCTGATACAGCTTATATGACGGGTGAGCCCGATACATCTTATAGAACAAGTGAGCCTGATATAACTTATACAATAGTTGAAGCCGGTATAGTTATCAAATGCATTGGGTAATATTACTTATATTCAAAGGAAAGATGGAGGGAGTTAACTAGGGAATTTTATATTATGCAATTAACTAGGATCCAATTATTTCTAACATGGTTTATTAATATGATGCTCTAAGTTTCCCAAAAGGGTTTCTATTTACTTACTATGAGTTTTAAAGGTTTCATTTGAGAAAGAAGTGTGTGTTATTTATGTGGTTATGATTTATTTCATACACTCAAAAATATTGTGATAAGGTAAAAATTTAATGGGTTTTCAGGTTTTCCACTGGAAAATGGATTTCCTACTTTTATGTCCCTTACTGATATTTTTTTTACCCGTACCATGTTTTTTAAAATTTTTATTAGGGTTTAAGGATGATTAAGAACAAAGAAGAATTCAAGTTTAAAGTAATGAAAATTTTTCATGAAAATAAAATATGTTTTATTTTAAAAGTTTCATATTATTGTAAAAATGTATATTGAGTAGAAGTGTCAATTTTTTAAAATTTGGGTTTGTCATATAATAGTTGTGACCTAATTATCTAAAACTATAAACCTAAAAGATCTTCATAAATTAAAGAAAATTAATTATAGTCTAAATACACTAGATTATGTAATTTTTAAGGTTGGTTCCTTATATTTGATATCATAGAAAAGGTTTAAATGGATTTGGAGGTTAGGATAATATTAAAAGAATACCCTTTAAAGATCATACTTTATGGTTAAGTTGAAATGATAGAGAATTTGAATATTAACATGTTTAATCATATAATATATGTCAAT
This sequence comes from Viscum album, assembly GCA_963277665.1. Lineage (NCBI taxonomy): Eukaryota > Viridiplantae > Streptophyta > Magnoliopsida > Santalales > Viscaceae > Viscum > Viscum album. The sequence continues at coordinate 95,329,594 of OY728125.1, forward strand.
TTAGAATTTTTTTTTCATAGAGAAAATAGAGAAGATGATGAAAGAAGGTATCCAGAGGAAAATATCCTTCTAAATTAGCATCTTGGAATGGTTGGAATTGGAACTGATCAAATATTTTTAGTCATGGATCAGTTGACACAAGATATAAATGGTAGTGACATGCATGTGATAGAACAACCATAATTACCATAGGGGAACATGTCAATAGTTGATCATTTTATGAAATAGCACCCTCTCACTTTTGGTGGAACATCAGATCAAGTGGTATCCAAAGTTTGGATCAATGATTTGAAAAAGATATTCAAAGTCATAGGATGTTCAAAACGTTAAAAGGTATCTCTTTCCATTTATTATTTTGAATGTAAAGATGATTAATGGTGGTCATTGGTTAAGAATATTAGGGAGAAATAATTTCCTGATACCATGGAATCAAATACATTTAAGAATAATTTCTTAGAGAAGTATTTCCCATAGGTTGTTCGAATTTGGATAGAGAAACAATTCATTGAATTGAGGTAAGAGGAAGATTAAATAGTAATTTATTAAGAAAATTTTACAATATTGGCCAGGTATGAACCAAATTTTATTCAGGACTTTGATAGTAAATTTAATAGATTTTACTCAGGATTGAAACCCAATTTATAAAGATAATTGGCCTCACATGAATTTAAAAGTTATAATAAAGTTTTTTATTATGATGAAAAAGTTGAGATAGAGTTTTTTTACACTTATGTTCCTCGAGATGACATGATTAAGACACATTTGAGGTAATAATAAATGGATGACCATTAAACTAATAAATCTATAGGTAAGCCCCCAACATATTCCAAGTGTGGTAAAAATCATTTCATGGAATTTTTTTAAGGATATAGAAAGTGTTACTAGTGTGGTAAGTTTATTCATAAGCCTCATAAATATAAATAAAAGAGTCATGAAAAATATAAGAATCAGGTAATAGATATCCAACCAATGGTGAGATATTTTAATTGCAATGATTCTTGACATTATGATAAAATGTGTCTGGATTTAGTTAATCGTGGTGTAAATCCTTAATACTCAAAGGAAAAATGTACGTAAAAATAATTTTCTGCTACAATGGTTGATGTTGGGTCATCTAATGAAGTAACGATAGGTGCGTTACTTGTTTATTCAAATTATTCTAGTGGCCTATTTGACTCTGGATCTTTTCATTCCTTAATTTATTATAAATTTTCATGTGAAATAGGAATATCATATCATTAAAATAAAATATATATTTTTGTGGAAACTCTGGGTGGAAGTATTGAAGAAACAAATATTTATAAGAATCTTCCCATTATTACCAATGGGATGGTATTTCCTGTAAATCTTGTTGAACTACCCATAATAGAGTTTTATATTATTTTGGGTATGGATTGGATTTCAATTTATCATGTGAAGGTAGATTTTAGAGATAATAAATTTATATTCAATGATTTCATATATTTGATAACATATCAAGAAGCTGAGAAATTGAATAGAGATGATAGTTAATGTTACCTAAATCATATTGTTGAAAAGAGATAAATAGTTTAAATTAATGATTTTTCCACATTGAATGAATACATGGATGTATTTCTTGAATATTTTTCTAGTTTTATTCTCAATCAAGAGGCTGAGTTTACTATTGACTTAGTCTTTAATGTTAATCCAATTTTAAAACCCTCTTATCAAATGGATCAAGTAGAGATTTTGGAATTTAAAAATCAATTTCAAGAGTTTCTAGATAAAGTTTTCATTCATCCAAGAACTTAAACCTGGGTTGAACCTATTTTATTTTTTAAAAATAAAGATGATTCAATAAGACTTTTCATTGATTATTGATCTTTTAATAACATCACTTTTAAGAACAAGTATCATCTTTCTCATATCGATGATTTGTTTGATCCCCTCCAGGGATCATAGTATTTTTTAAAGGTTGATCTCGGGATAGGATATCATCAGTTAAAGGTAAAGGATAAAGGTACTTCGAATATGGTATTTTGATCTATATATGAGAATTATGAGTTTTTGGTTACTCCCTTTGGATTTTCTAATGCATCATATGTATTTATGGATCTTATAAATAGATTTTTACATAACTATTTTGTTAATTTTCTGATTATGTTTATAATTGATATACTTGTATTTCATAAAATTCAGGAGGATCAATAAATACACTAGATAATTGTTTTTAGAACATAAAAAGAAAATAATTTATAAGGAAAATTTAAAAAGTGTTAATTTTGGTTGTAATAAAATTATTTCCTTATGCATATTGTTTCTAAAGATGGAATAACTATTTACCTTGTTAAAAATAATGTTTTTGAAGAATATACAAGACCTAAAAATGTAAAATATTGGTAGTTTTCTTGGATTGATGAGTTACCACCATCGGTTTGTTGAAAACTTTGCTCGGTTATCTAAATCACTAACTAAGTTAACTTGAATGGATTTAAATTCATCTGGATAAAAGAGTGTGATTATTGTTTCCAAAAAAAATTGGATGGAAGATTAGTGAATGCTTTATTTTTTTCCCTACCCTATAGAAATGGGGATTTTTTAATCTACATTAATTGTTCCTTGAAGGTAATTGGTTGTGTTCTGATGCAGAATGATTAGGTAATTGCTTATGCTTAATGTAAACTAAAACTCATAAGTTAAATTATCCTACATGTGATCTGGAATTAGCTTTTACAGTTTTTTCTTTAAAAATTTGGAGGCATCATTTATATGGATTAAAGTGTAAAATATATAATTATCATAAAAGTTTGAAATATATATTCACTCAGAAAGAGTTGAACATGAGGCAGAGAAGATGGATGGAATTAATTAAGGATTATGACTGAATGATTCATTACCATACAAGAAAATAAAACAAACTAGTTGATTCTTTGAGTCAATAATATAATACTACATTAACCATGTTACATTTGGGATATAACCCTTTAGTTAATGATTTGATGAATTTTGGCCTTAAAAGTTTTGTATGAAGGAACTTTCTCTATTTAGTTTCATGTGTCAGTACAATCATCTTTGTCAGAAAGAATTAATCAAGCTTAGAATGAGGATCATGTTTTATAGGAAAATGTATAATTAGTTAATAAGGGTAAGTTTCTATAGTTTAATATTGATAAAGAAGGTGTTATTATATTTATAAAGATGTTATTTGTGCCTTATGATTCCCAATTGAAGAGATAATTATTGAGTGAAGCTCGTAGTTCCCTATTTTTCATTCATCCTAGAAGCAGTAAAATGTACAGAGACCATTAGGGGTATTACTTGTGGGATGGAATGAAAAGTGATATTATTGAATTTACCATAAAATATTTGAATTCTAAACTGGTTAAAATAAAATTAAAATTACCAAAGGGGATTCTCCATCATTTTACACTGTCGGAATGGAAATGGGAGAATATATCCATGGATTTCATGGTGGGATTTCCAATTAAAACTCAAGGTAATAATTTGATTTGGGTTATTCTTGGTCAACTAATTAAATATGTAAAGTCCCTTCCCATTCAAGATATTATGTCTTTAGATCATATTTATTGATTTTACCTCAAGGTGATAGTATGTTTACATATATTTCCTCTCTTTGTTGCATCTTATCATGATCCCATATTCACTTTTAATTTTTAAAAAGTCCTTTAAAAGTTTTTGGGTACTAAATTAAGTTTCATTATAGCTTTTCATCATCAATCTGATAGAAAATCAGAGTAAATGATCTAAGACTTGTATGAAATGATTCATGTTTTTTCAATATATTTCCATAGAATTTGGGATCAGTATATTTCATTAGTTAAGTTTTCTTATAATAAAATCTTTCATTCTAGTAATCATATGGAACCTTTTAAAGCATTATATAGAAAGTGATTTCTAACTCCAGATTTTTGGGATGAAGTAGGAGAAATGAAGTTGTTATAACTAGAGTTAGTAGAAGAAATGGTTGAGAAGGTGAATACGATTCACCAATATATGAGGATGGATTATAGTAGGTAGAAAATATTTTATAGACAACCAGAGGAAATATATATCTTTCAAGGTTAGTGGTCATGTTTTCCTTAAACTATCTCCATAGAAATGTGTTATGTGTTTTAGTGAAAAGGGGAAGAAGAGTATGCCTTTAATTAAACTGTATGAAATACTAGAGAAATTTGGATAATTTAGCTATTGATTTTCATTTAATCCATGATTATCTCAGGTACATTACATATTTTATGTTTCAATGTTAAGAAAATATATGTCAAATGTAGCTCATGTTTTGAGCTTTAAAGTAGTTCAGTTGGAAGAAACAATTTCTTATAAAGGAAGGACCGGTATTGATTCTTAACTATATAGAGAAATTTTTGAGTAATCAGATAATTTATCAAGTTATTTTTTGGTGGAAAATGATATAGTTTAAGAAGAAACATGGGAATTAGAAAATTTTGTGAAGGAAAGATATTCCCACTTGTTTAAGTAATTAATAAAATTTCAAGGACTCAATTTCCAAAAGGGTGAATAATTTAAAAACCTATATACTATTAAGATATATCTATTTCATGTATTTTTAGTATTCATCAATTATATTTTATTTATTTATATTCATTGTAGTAATATTAGGTAATTTTTTAGTAAATAGAAAAAAAGGATTTATTTCTAACCAACTTGGGTTTTCACGCATTATACAGTTTTATTTAAAAGCTCAATTTCAAAATTATAGAATTTTAATTTGATAAAATTAAGTTCATTCCTGAATTTATAATTTCAAAATTATCTTAGGATTAATTTTTGAAATTTTTTTAGAAAGTTTGATTCTTCAATGAATAGTGAAAATACTAATTTTTATTAAAAATTATTGTTGACACTCCTTTCGTCACAGAATATAAAGATCGGAAAAGGGGAATATCTAAGCAAAAAGTGATTCATCCTTTGAAGAAACATCAAAAATCGACAAAGGGATGAACAAGGAGAACATTTCCCATAGGTCGCGCAAGTTCCCTCATAGTCGCGCAAGTACACTTGCGCGCCGCCTAGTGGTCGTGCAAGTACTTGCGTGACGCCTCATGGTCGTGCAAGTGACTTGCGCGACCTAAGTGGTAACCGCCCGGTAACCGCCCAGGGCCTTCTTTTGCCTATAAATAGATCCTTTGGGCCCCCCATTCGGAGGATCTTTTTCCAGAAACTCGGATTGAAGCTCCCGACGCCCAAGTCTCTTCTCAAAGCTTCCGAAACACTTCTAAGGTAATTTCTTACCTAGAACGGAAGATCTAAAGAAGAGGGAGGAAGTCCTAAGTGTTGAAACTCATCAACACTTGCGCGTCGACTTATTTCCTTCAAAATAACTTGCGCGTCCCTTTTCTGGAAGAACCTCAAAAGGATTCTAAAGTGATTTAAAAGGAGTCACTCAAGTATTCTAAATGCTGATGAAAATCGCGCAAGTACCCCTCATGTCGCGCAAGTCTACTTGCGCGACCAATACTTGCGCGCCTACGGAAGACTTGCGCGCCTTTCAAGACTTGCGCGCCCCTACCTTTTTGGGTGCCCATCTTGCCCATTTTACCCCTCTTGAGCCATTACACCTTTCCTTTTCAAGATTCAGTCTTCAAGACACTCTTCAAAGCCATTTATGGCATGATTTCTTGATTTGACTTCCTTATCTGAAAGGAATTCTGTGGAATATCTCTCAAAACCTAGTGATTTTAAATATCCTTATGTCACTAAATATAGAGAGTTCATTCATTAAACCTCATCTTTTAAGATGAGAGAATCCTTAACTTGGGCATCCTCCTCAGGAGTAAGCCCCAATCATAATCCTTAACTTGGGCATCCTCCTCAGGAGTAAGCCCCAATCATAATCCTTTAACTTGGGCATCCTCCTCAGGAGTAAGCCCCAATTTCAAATCTGGGCATCCTTCTTTAGGAGTAAGCCCCAAATTCTTAAAGTTCCCAAACTTGGGCATCCTCCTCAGGAGTAAGCCCCAAACCTTAATTCCTTTAACTTGGTCATCCTCCTCAGGAGTAAGCCCCAACCTAAAATATGGGCATCCTCCTCAGGAGTAAGCCCCAAACCTTAATCCCTAACCTGGGTCTCCTTTTCAGGAATAAGACTCAGTCATAATCTTGGGCATCCTTCTTAGGAGTAAGCCCCAAGTCCCCTAACCTGGGCCTCCTTTTTAGGAGTAAGTCCCAGTCATAATCTTGGGTTTCCTTTTCAGGAGTAAACCCCAAGCCCCCCTTAAATTTCTCTTAACCAGTCCTAATTTACCCTTGATTTGGGTTTCCTTTTTAGGAGAAAAACCCAATCATAAGTCCCCTCCTAACTTGGGAATCCTCCTTAGGAGTAAGCCCCAAGATTAGAGTATTCAAATCTCCATAAAGCACATATAACTTTATGGACCCTGTTCATGGATTTTCTCCATAAAAGTGAATCCTAAACCTTTATCTATCTGGGCAGTCATACATACATAAGCCCCAAACAAATTCTTATGATTTCATCTTTCATGGAACAATTGTCTAATTTTTACCAATACCTCTTGTTTCTCACACTGAGCATGACTCACGTGAGCTTAGAGTGTAAAAGTAATTATGACATTCTTCTTTGAGCCATCAATCATAAACATCATATTCCATCACTCGAACTATGTTGGTTCTGATTCCTTTTCCAAAATAAGGATACGTAGGTAGCCCATTTATGGTTTCGATCCCAACTTTGAAATAATCCCTATCCTTCTGAATGACGATAAACTTCAAGTGCCCCACTGAGTGGCTTTAAAACCAGCCTGGTCATCATAATGACCAAGAGACTTTTATATAAATGTTTTGAAGGATACCATTGACCAAGAATCTCTAAACAGATATAGATGATTCTCTATTGATGAAGAACCTCGAATACATATAAAATATTCTCTAAATTTCTTGCATATTTAATCATTGATTGTTAAAACTAAAGGAAAGCACATTTTATACTTGGTAATGTAATAAGGATTCACGAACATAACTTAAATCTATAAAGAGAGTCCCGGAGTAGACAATAATTCCCCTCAAAAAGGTGTGATGAGTCTGACCTCCCATCCTCTCGACCAATGAAAATTCCTAAGCCTCATCAGTCCACAAGCTAATGAGCGCCTACCTTTGGAAAGTGGGTCCAAACGGATGTGGAATCATTGGATGTTTCCGGTTCTACGAACAAACCCGCTAGAAACCGATCGGAACGTTTGAATCTCCCGTCAAGGAGGTCATCCCCGAAATCCGTCGAGGAAACAAAAATGGTGAACCCGACGTGAATCCTTAACCAAGTTAAAGTGATGTTCTTCTTTTTTGTTAGGCCCCTTGGGCCAACAAAGAAATCATTGACATGTGCTCATCCAAAAGATGCAGTGGCCGGATTCATCTTGATTATGTCTGTTATATGGAACAGGCAATCTTTTCTCAAGATCTTCTGCAAAATGGCTTTCCTTAAATTCACCCCTGTGAATACTGCTGTTGTGAACACCTCTATTGTGAGGTCTGCTGTTGTGAAAACCAATGCTGTTATTCCTGCTGGAACGTCATCCGCTCTTAGGATGACATCACCAACTCAGCGTCTTCAACGCTGGGTTTCTAATGCACTGGTTAAGGAGTACCATCGCAACGGTACTATCCCAACTCTGGAGGCCGCTCGTCAAGCCCTCCAAGTTAACAACTCTAACTGGTCGTCCGGACAACAGCGGCCAACGATCAAGAAGCAGGCGGTGCTGACTACCGTCTCCAACCGTTTCGGGTCGTTATCCCTGGAACGCAATTTCCATTCACTCCCTTACTCTGAGGAAGTGAATGAGCAGGTCCCGCAGAACCTTAATTCAAAAAGACAGGAGTCCTTCTCAAGGGCTCCCATCAACAATCGCCACCAGACTCGTGCGGTAGTGCGCCCTCAACATGATGAGGGTACCGACTCCAGGCATTCAGCTCAGGTTCCTCGAACCCGAGCAGGCAAGATGAACCGCCAGAGACGGAATCTGGTGAACAATGGGCAGGTTGTCATCCCTGCCATCTCCAGAGAAGTCCACCAACCTAACTTGGTGGAAAACAATGAGCAGGCACACACACCTGCCCGTTTTAATTCCGCTGTCCAGCAGACTCATCTGGCAGCATCAAGCCAATCCCGCCAGGCAATTTCGGCGGAGTACTGTAGGCAGGAACATACACCTGCTTATACATCACCAGTTAGTCAGCAGGCTCTTCTGACTACATATGATGGATCTCATCAACCGCTTTTGGCGAAATGTAATCAGCAGGCACATACACCTGCTAATACTAATCAAACCTACCAACAGTCTCGCTTGGTAGCGCACGGAGAAGTCAGTCGCAAAGTCCCGACGACAAACAGGAGGCAGACTCAACTCTCTGCCTCCACACTTGAGTACTGTCAGGATTCACTGACAGGAAAAGGAGGACATGAGCAGGCACATACACCTACTCCAATCCCGGAATGGACGTATATCCCCGTTCCGGCGGCTGAAGTCACCAAACATATTTTGTCAATGGTGAAAGAGCAGAAGCAAATTCCTGCTCATATTCTGGATGCTTGCCAGGATATCATAACAGCTTCAGCATCATCACAGGGACAGACACATAAATCTATCCCTAGCAGTGGAGTGACACATCAACGATTCACTCCAGAACAGACACACACATCTGTTCCAGTCCAAGAGGTTTATGCGGCATACTCCCCCATATCAAACGGACAACCAAGTCAGGCACATACACCTGATTTGAGTGGAGATCGTCAGCCTAACCTGACCATCTTTCCTGATCAGGCACATAAACCTGCTCAGAGTAACCACTTTCGTCAACAAGTGGTTTCTAAAGTGAGTAAGAAGGCATCTAAGAAAAAGATCTGCCCAGCACAGTCAGGAGATCAAATGCCAATCTGCAACAAGGCCTTGCTCGATGCTGGAGTTCTTGAATCCCTCAGACATTTATCTGTCAGAATTCAAGATTCTACTCCCTCAGTTCTCAATAACGAGAACATTAATTTTGAAGGTCTTCAACAGAAACTTCCTCATGAAGGCTTGCTTCATGAAAGTTCGGTCAATCTTGAAGTTTCTTCTTCAGATGAGAGCCATAGGAACCCTTTGTGTGGTCAGAAGACCAAGGAGCAAGAGATTTCATCTTTTGCTGTAACCCATCATGACGGTCCTCCTCATGGTGATGAACTTCGCTGCGAAAGTCCTCTCCGCAGTAGTGATTCACGTTGTCTCGAAAATTCTTCAGAAGGCAATGTAGTGACGAGAAAGCCCTCCTATCTCGAGGCACTTGCAAACGTAAAACCAGTCATGTATGATGCTTTACTATTGGCAGGTGAAACTCTTTCTCCATCAGAAGATAGCCTGGGGTTTAGGTTATTCTCCGAACCATCCCTGGGTCATTCATCTTCCAGCATGAATAGTGATATCTCTACCAATCTTGTTGAATCCGATGAAGCAACAAGGAAACACCAACTCTGGTCCAAACAGGTAGAAGAATCTTCATTTAATGATAAAGAGGAAATGCTGAACATGAGGAAAAAACTGGCAAAAGGTGAAGTACCAGTCATGTTTTGGCCTTTGGCTGACTCCCAGTACGACATTCCAAAGATGTTGACGGATGATGGAATCCATGATATTCGTCTCAATATATGGAAGACTCTTTGTCAATTGAAGAAGAAAGTATTATATTATGGTGATTATGAAAATCATATTAAGATAATAGAAGGGTTACAACGCCAGATTGATTTGGCATCTCTATCAGTATCTCGGTATCCGAAGGCTGAAAAGCAACAAAGAACCCTTCAACGTTCATGCCTTGGCGCACTAAGAAAATTGTGTCAGTTAATTTCCAATGCTCCATCTGATGTTCATATCAGAGGATGGGGTGTTCATGGAGCACTACATTTCACAGTGCTTTCCAGTCAGCAAAGCCCGCCGAAAATGGTCTCATGCAATGTTATTGCCCATGGCCGGCCACAGTCAATGGGCTTTGTTCATAATCAAAAGCTTGCTCAAGAACAGGCTTCAACTAGTTCCTCTCAAAATCAAGTATATAGAGAATAAGTTGTTGAATTGCTCCTACATCAAGCAGGCGAGAATATTGCACAAGCCTGTCGTCTGGAGCAAACACGTCATCAAATGACAGAAGTTTCGGAAATCATCCAACGATCTGTTGAACCAGGTGATAAAAGTGGATACAGGTTAATGCATCCAGCTAATTTCCGAACTAAGATTCACAAGATCAAGAGAGATTTTAAAAATATCTCAGACATAGCATGTTAAGAGACACCCCAGCTTGCCAGACTAGGGACTTCTCTAACCCAACCCTCAGAGTCAACAAATGGGATTCTAGGAGTTGAGCGGAAGCAGCAGGAACATCCCCAGTCCACCGGACTGGGGACTTTTTCAAATCCTTAATCCCTCCCTCAGAGAAAGTCAGTATTCTCTCGATTAGGGAATAAGCCTCAAGAGGAACGAAGATCCAAGCTATCAGGAGATTCTCTCCAAGTGACGGTTCTCTAAGAAGTTCCTGAGGGATCAAGTCAACGGAATGCCATGTCTCATCATGGACATAGAAGAAGACAATATCACAGAAATGATGATAGAAAGGATTCCATGCAATATGCATCCATTAATGTCATCAATGTCGTTGCTGCTGATTCACCAGATGAGGCTCAATCAGAGGGATCAGACGAAGAGGTTTCTGCTCAAGAAGTTGCGCACACAGACTTAAATGAAGAAGGTGTGCGCACACGTAATCAAAGGCTTACCCAAAATATGGGTATTCCTTCAAGTAACCCACTTCCCCCTCTCCAAAAAGGATCTAATAAGGGGAAAGGAAAGAATCAGGTTACTTCTCACCCTTCCTCTGAAGGAGGTCAATCGCTATCATTAGAGAAAAGGTTTGCACAACAGGAGGAAGAAATGAAAGAATTAAGAAGGTTGAATGCAGAACTACTTCAGAGTAGTCTTCTTCTTAAGAATGCTGAAGTCCGACAGCCGAAGGAATTTGTTGTAACTACTGAGATGGATCAAGAATATCCTCCTTTATTAGTACACCCACATAGGTCTAATCCTACGGGTCAAACGCAACAACAGTTGGCAGCACTACCATCAGTTGCAGCACCAACCACCACGGCTGTCCAAGCTCCATTCATTGCACCTACCCAAAACCAAGTTCAACCTGACGTTTCTCAAAAGTTAATAACTACTATTGAGTCATTAACAGCTCGGTTAGAAACTATGGAAGGGAAACGGGCGCAAGTTCAACCTGAAAAGAAAGTTTACCCTGAATGGGTAGATTCAATTTCTCCTCCATCCAGTTTTGGAAACCCTGTTTTCCCTACTTTCAATGGATCAGGCGACCCCGAACAACATTTGACGCATTACGTGTCTTGTTGTGATCCTATGATGGGAACTCCAGAGCAGCAAGAAGCAGTGAAACTCAGATGCTTCGTGCGAACCTTGCAAGGACCAGCTTTTGTCTGGTATACAAGCTTGCAATCCCGGTCAGTCATCGGATGGGAGGATCTTCGTCAAAAATTCCTTCTTCAGTTTAGCTCAACTTTGCCAAAAACGACATTTTTCGATCTTACAAACTGAAAGCAAAGGGAGAATGAAAGAGTTTCTGATTTCATTGCTCGTTGGAAGGGATTAACGTATTCCTTGATTTTAGCACTCCCTCAGGAGGAATTGTTGCCAATCTGTGTGGCAAATTTGCGTGACGAATTACGCACTCCATTGATCCCTGTGAAATACACAGGAGGGTTTCGAGACCTTACTTCAATCACTCAGCAGATTGAAGATTCCCTTATACAGGCTAAGGTTAAATCTCGTATAATTCCATCAGCTCTAGGAAGAAGAATGGGTAAAGCAGAAACTGCTACAGTTATACTTAAACAAGCACCTGTACCTATATCTACTTCAAAACCTTCATCTTCTCGAAGGAATCCACCTCCTGAACGCCAACAACAAAGGCCGTTTCGTCCAAATGATCAAAGAGATCAACAACGAAAACAATTTGAGGATATAAAGAGTAAAACATACTCTTTCCGAAGTGAGAAAGTTCCTGGTTACTTCATTTCATCTCTGGAAAATAATTTGGTTCAATTACTAGTGCCGAAGAGGCCAAACAAGGAAGGAGATGAAGACCGTCCCAATTATTGTCCCTTTCATCAAATGTTGGGGCATCCCATCCAGGAGTGTTTTGTCTTTAAAGACCTCCTGCAAAAGATGGTCGACTTGGGACAAGTCAAATTGAAGGGTTCTTCAGCTCATGTAGCATGTATTACCTCTACAGATCCAGAGGAAGGAGGCGAGTGGCAGGAAGTCAAAAGAAAAACTGCGAAAAAATATGATGATTGGATGGTCAGAAAGACAATCAATCGGACTCATTCCATTTTGCGAACACAATTGAAGAAGCCAATTATGTCTCCTACAAAAACTGCAGTAAAGCCTCCATCAAAAGACAAATCCTCAAAAGGGCAGCGCAATTCAAAGAAGAAAGAGGAATCAGAAGAAGATGAGTATGCATCAAAGCCTAAATTGTCTTTGACTCTGGCAGATTTCATGCCATCTACTTCAAAGCCACGGGCACCGCCCCATCAAACGGCACAGCCTAAACAGGCTAACCAGGCAGAGTCTTTATCAGACGAAGAGTTAATCTTTGGTTCTGTTAATATGATTCAATTAACAGATTCATATTCCAGTCTTGATGAGCATGAATTCCTTGTATCAAATAAGGGAATCCGAAGAGGTTCTAGAGGTTCAGGATATAGGGGAAGACGTGGATCTTTCCAAAGCCACTACTCTAATTTTACTCTTGCTAGCACTGTATATGCAGCAGAAACTCGTGGTAGAGCCCTTCAGCGAGCTCAAAAAGAACAAGCAAGTTCTTCTACCAATGGTCAACTCAGTTTTGGCACAGTTATTTTGGAAGACCGATTAAAGGTTCCATCTTCTTTATCTCAGCAAGTAAATGGATCTAATCAGTCTAATCTTCCAAAACCAAGGATGTTGCCAACTTCAATACAAGATGCATCAGCTTCCAAAGCATCTGCTTCCAAGGTACCTGCTAAACCGCATATTCCTATTGGGAAACGCAGACCTCTAGATCAAAAGTATGATATATTGAAACACTTGTCCCAAGTACCAGCCAAGTTATCAATTTTGGATGCTTTGAATCTGTCAAGAGATCTTCGGGAAGCACTCATCGAAGCTTTGTCGAGTCCTCAGGAGTTTGAAGCTGAAATTGCTGCAGCTGAAATCTATCACATAGAGAATAATCCTGCAGAATGCCATGCAGTGATATCTTTTACTGATAAAGATGAAGATGATGTTTTGAATGGGCACATAAAACCTTTGTACTTATCTGGAAAATTCAATGGTGTAGATGTTCGAAGAGCTTTCATTGACAATGGTTCAGGAGTCAACCTCATGCCCATTCGTACACTTCGTCGATTGGGCCTCACGGAATCTGATTTATCTCCTTCTACCATGATGTTACAAGGATATGATAAAAATGAACAAGAAACACTGGGAGAAGTTACACTCAGAACTCAGTTTGGAGATCTTGTATCCAATTCGGATTTCATGATTGTTGATCAAGACTCAGCTTTCAATATCTTGCCTGGAAGACCCTGGCTACATCAGCATGCAGCTATTCCTTCATCATACCATCAATGTCTCAAATACTGTTTCGATGGTCAAGTTGGAACATTGTATGGTGATAAGGCCCCATTCAAGACATTTGAGTCTCAATACATTGAGGCGGAATTTTATCACATGAAGGGAAGAGAAAAATCTACAATGAAGGAAATTACCAAAGTTAATGCTCCATATGGTTTGGAGAAAATTCCAATAAATCCATTTTCACATATGAGTACATATTATGTGTTACCTATCAGTCAAATTGACAAAATAGGCCCAAATCAAAATAATCTTATGGAAAGATCCATAATTTCAATTACGGCGATCGAGCTAGACAACATGGGAGAAATTGGTAACCTACCAAGCAGTGATGAAAGCATAAGTGGTGATGAAGTCCAACAAGTCTATACTTTGCTAATCAGGCCAGAAGAAGTTATAGCAACACCAGAGGTGAATAATGATGTCGATTCTCGATCCATCATCTCCTCTTTATTTCCCAAAGAAGACCCTTTATTATCAATAGAGTCGGAAATGGAAGCTTCTTCTTCAAAATGTAAAAACTTTGAAATCTCTTATGATCATGAGAATTTCGTTTTTTCATCTACTTTGCAAGTAGAAACGGAAGAAATAACACATGATGAAGAGGAAGAGGAAGATCTTAGAGATGCTCCTCTAGCATTTGAAGAGGGTATCTCTACCATTGTGGATGAACTCAGAGAAGTAAATCTGGGTACAGAGAAAGATCCACGCCCCACTTTAATTAGTGAGGCCATGACCCTTGAAGAGCAAGAGATGTATATTTCTTTTCTAAAGCAAAATAAAGATATCTTTGTTTGGAATTATACAGAAATTCCTGGGCTTGATCCTGATGTTGCTACTCATCATTTGGGTTTACCAAAAGAACATAGAGGTTTTAAACAAGCCGCGAGAAGAACACACCCAACCTATGCTTCCAAAATTGAAGCTGAAGTTGATAAGCTGATCAAAGCCAACTTCGTCTGAGAAGTTCAATATCCCAAGTGGTTCGCTAATATTTTCCCTGTAAAGAAGAACAGACAAATTAGGTTTTTCATCGATTTCAGAGATCTTAATCGGTATTGTCCTAAAGATGATTTCCCAGTTCCGATTACAGAACTCTTAATTGATGCGACGGGTGGCTATGAAGTACTTTCTTTCATGGATGGATATTCTGGATATAATCATATCCGAATGGCCCCAGAAGATGAGGAATATACAGCCTTCAGAGCTCCTCAAGGTGTGTTTTGTTACCGGGTGATGCCCTTTGGTTTAAAGAATGCAGGTGCAACATATCAACGCGCCATGCATCGTATCTTCAAACCTCTTTTAGGGAAGTTTGTTGAATGCTATGTAGATGATTTGGTGGTCAAATCTAAACAACGTTCTAATCACTTGGCTGATCTGGAAGTCATATTCCACAAGCTTCGACAACATAATTTAAAGATGAACCCCTTAAAATGTGCTTTTGGGGTAACCTCAGGAAAATTCCTTGGCTTTGTTGTACGCCATTGTGGTATTGAAGTCGATCCTGAGAAGACCAAATCAATCCTTCGTATGTCACCTCCTCAGAATTTGAAAGAATTAAGAGGACTTCAAGGACACTTAGCCTACATTCGGCGTTTCATCGCTAATTTGGCAGGCAAAAGTTTACCCTTTACCAAATTATTGAAGAAAGGAGTCACTTACCAGTGGGCTGAAGAATGTCAAGAATCATTTGATGTTCTCAAGAAATACCTCTTGAGTCCACCAGTACTCATGCCACCTGTTGAGGGTAGACCTCTTATCCTCTATGTGACAGTTTTAGAGCGATCATTGGGTGCCTTTCTCGCTCAAAATAATGATGCTGGGAATGAAAATAGTCTCTACTATCTCAGTAGAACTATGTTTGAAGCAGAAACCCGGTATTCAAGTATTGAAAAGTGCTGCCTAGCATTAATCTTTGCAGTTCAGAAACTGAGACACTACCTGCAACATCACGAGGTCCAATTGGTATCTCGTAATAATCCGCTCAAATTCATCCTTAGTCGTCCAATGCTTACAGGACGTCTGGCAAGGTGGGCGGTTATTCTACAGCAGTTCGACATTCAGTATGTGTCTCAAAAGGCAATTAAGGGCCAAGCTCTGGCTGATTTCCTGGCTGAACATCCTTCAGTGGAAGACACGTATTCAGATATCGAACTCCCTGATGAGGAATTTTTCTCTATTCAAGAGAGTCCTCAAACATGGGAAATGTATTTTGATGGTGCTTCTAGAATTCCAACAGGGAAGAAAATGGAAAATCCTAAATTCAACAAAGTTGGTTTAGGAATTGTGCTCATTTCTCCAGATAAGGCAGTGTTACCTTATTCCTTTTTGTTGTGGGAAGGTGGTACCAATAATGAAGCTGAATACCAAGCTCTCATTACAGGCTTGGAGTTAGCGCTTCAAGCACAAGTGAATCACTTAAAGGTGAAAGGTGATTCAGACCTGGTAATCAAACAAGTCAATGGGGATTATGCCATCAGAAAAGAAGAATTAATCCCTTTGTATGATTACATCAGAGAGTTAATGTCGGAATTCCCTTCAGAACCGACATTTTCTTATGTCCCAAGATCACAAAATGCTCAAGTTGATGCACTGGCTAATATAGCCACAGCTTTAGCAGATCCAAATCGGGACGAGACAACCATCTGTATTGCCCACCGTCGTGCAATTTCACCTTATGTTCAAGTCAGAACAGAGGAAATTAATGAAATTAGTCTCATTCCTGAACCATATGGTCATACTACAGGATGGATGTCACCTATCAGGGAATACCTTCAAAATGGAACACTTCCACCTGATAGAGCCGAGAAAGAACAAATTCGGCGACGTGTGGTCAATTTTACTCTTTATGATAGCCCAAACCACCTCGAGAAAATTCTCTACAAACGTGGTTTTGATGGAGTTCTCTTCAGATGTATTGATGGTGAAGAGACAATGGCTGTCATAAAAGAAGTGCATGCAGGAGTCTGTGGTGCCCACCAGTCTGGACATAGACTATCTGATCAAATTCGAAGGCTTGGATACTTTTGGCCTTCAATGATACAAGATTGTGTTGATTTCACAAAGAAGTGTCATTCATGCCAAGTATATGCCAACTTCATTCATAAACCTCCAGAGTTTCTTCATACAGCTAAATACTCATGGCCATTTTCCACATGGGGAATGGATGTGGTGGGACCTTACCCTTCAGCTACGACCAAGCAGTTTAAGTACATTCTTACTGCTACTGATTTCTTTTCCAAATGGGCAGAGGCAGTACCTCTCAAAGAAGTCAGTTCTAAATGCATTGTTAGCTTCATCAAGTCTAACATCATTACTAGATTTGGTGTCCCTCATACCATATTGACGGAAAACGGCACCAACTTCTGTTCTTCTAAGGTAAAGAAATTGTATCAAGAATACAACATTAAGTCCAACCATTCATCTCGATATCATGCAGCGGCTAATGGCCAGATAGAGGCCTTCAATAAGACTCTTTCAAATATACTACAAAAGATGGTGGATAAAGATAAGAGGTCATGGCCTGATAAACTCTTTCATGCTTTATGGGCTTATCGGACTACCACTCGCAATGCAACGCGGTTAACTCCATATTCATTGGTATATGGAACAGAAGCAGTCTTGCCAATTGAAGTTCAATTTCCCTCACTCAGAATAGCCATTTGTGATCAGTTATCTACAGATGAGCAATCCCAAAAGCGGTTGAATGAATTGGAACAGTTAGATGAGAAAAGATTGTGCACTTTGCACCACTTGGAAATCTATCAGAATCGAATAGCACGAGCTTTTAACAAAAAAGTTCGTCTTTGTTCATTCATTCAGGGAGAATTGGTATTGGTTCTCAGAGCACCAATGATACCAGGAAAGAAGCCTCCCAAGCTTGAACCAAAATGGGAAGGACCTTATTCAATACATAAGGTCTACTCCAATGGAGCGTATTATCTAATCTCAATGGATGGAGAACACATCACGACTCCAACTAATGCCAGATTTCTGAAGAAGTATTTTGTATAAACACAAAATATTGTTCCCAGATCCAAAAACAATCACATTGGTTCATATTTTGTCCTACAAGACACTAAACTGTATTATGTTCTATCTACATGACATTAAACTGTAGAGAAGTTCCATATTTTGTCCAAGATGACATTAAACTATATTGTGTCCTAGCAATATGACATTAAACTGTGTGGCACTTCCAACGTCCAGCATGACGATAAACTGTAAAAAGTCCCCAGAACTGATATCCTCGTATTGGTTCACCTTAGTCCTAGCTACATGACTTTAAACTGTACAGCACCAGATCGTCCTTGCTATATGACGTTAAACTATACAGCAATGGTCCAGTATGACATTAAACTGCAACTTCGTCCCACACGACATTAAACTGTGAAAAAGTTCCCTAAACCGTCCAGTATGACCTTAAACTGCATCATCCCTGGTCCATGTATATGACCATAAACTATTTTCAAATCCTTTATGTCCAGCAAGACGTTAAACTGTGACGTCCTAACTACATGACGCTAAATTGTATAAAAGTCCCTCACGTCCGGAAAGACGTTAAACTATATAATCTCAAAAGTCCAGTATGACATTAAACTGCACCATTCACGGTCCATGCATATGACCTTAAACTATTTGCACTTTCGTCCGACATGACGTTAAAATGGTACACTCTTTTGTCCTTACTGCATGACATTAAACTGCACAGTCCCCCTTTCGTCCAATATGACGTTAAACTATTTTGTCCCCATCGTCCTAACTACATGACGCTAAACTGTACAGAAAGTCCTTGATATTGTCCTACAAGACACTAAATTGTATTATGTCCTATCTACATGACATTAAACTATACAGAAGTTCCATATTTTGTCCGAGATGACATTAAACTATATTGTGTCATAGCAACATGACATTAAACTGTGTGGCACTTCCAACGTCCATCATGACGATAAACTGTAAAAAGTCCCCAGAACTGATATCCTCGTATTGGTTCACCTTAGTCCTAGCTACATGACTTTAAACTGTACATCACCAGATTGTCCTTGCTATATGACGTTAAACTATACAGCAATGGTCCAGTATGACTTTAAACTGCAACTTCGTCCCACACGACATTAAACTGTGAAAAAGTTCCCTAAACCGTCCAGCATGACCTTAAACTGCATCATCCTTGGTCCATGTATATGACCATAAACTATTTGAAAATCCTTTATGTCCAGCAAGACGTTAAACTGTGATGTCCTAACTACATGACGCTAAACTGTATAAAAGTCCCTCACGTCCGGAAAGACGTTAAACTGTATAATCTCAAAAGTCCAGTATGACATTAAACTGCACCATTCACAGTCCATGCATATGACCTTAAACTATTCGCACTTTCGTCCGACATGACGTTAAAATGGTACACTCTTTTGTCCTTACTGCATGACATTAAACTGCACAGTCCCCCTTTCGTCCAATATGACGTTAAACTATTTTGTCCCCATCGTCCTAACTACATGACGCTAAACTGTACAGAAAGTCCTTGATATGTCCTACATGACATTAAATTGTTATTTTGTCCCTGCTACATGACACTAAATTGTGCAGCACCAATAGTCCTAACTGCAAGACTTTAAACTGCATAGTCCCTTTTTTATGTCCTACATGACATTAAACTGTGCATCGTTAAGGTTGTAATTACCTCTTGTTTCTCACACCGAGTATGACTCACGTGAGATTAGAGCGAACAGCAACCATAACACTTCCTTTGGGCCACTAACCATGTATAAGTCCCAACAACTTTTTTTATTTAGATCATTGTCCACAAGAACAACTTGATCATTAATTCATTCTTTAATTGAACTACACGGACTTTGATCCTTTCCCTCCAGGCTGGGTATGTAGGCAACCTCCCAGGGTTCAAGCCCAAAAAACAATCTCTTCACATCGGTTCACCACCATCTCATATGATGTTGATTTGTGAAACCGCCCCTGGAATCAATATCTTTACATTGATTCACTTTCGTCCTTGTTATATGATGTTAAACTATACAACACTTTTGTCCGGTACGACAATAAACTAAAATATTCTTTGATTTCCTCATTTGAGAAGGAACCATTATTGACATTGATTTTTTCAATCATGTTTCATTTCAAAAGACTACATGCATACATGGTAATGCCTAAACTTTTTATCTTAGGTTAAACCATCATTGCACTAAACTCCCTTTTCACCCTTCACATGTACGAACCAAATTTTTAGAAAAGGGTAGTCCTAGAACTACGTGGACTTGATTCCCATCCTTATGGGATACGTAGGAACATTCGAGTATCCCTCGAATCCACTCCCAAGTCTTTTGGGTCTAACCCCAAATTTCACTTTCAGTCCCTTGGCTGAAAAGTCCTCATGAAAACACACACTGTGTATTCATTATTATGGTCCGAATTCTATGACCCTAAACTAAGATTTCTCATACTTTCGTCCGGCACGACGTTAAACTGCATTTCAAGAACTACGTATGGCTTGATTCTCATTCTTATGAGATACGTAGTGAAGTCCAACTTTCAATTCAGGACCCAGCCACAACATGATTGTGATTTTTATTGACCTATGTATCTCTATATACATTAGACAATACCCATATTTATGTGTTATAATCCTAACCTTAAATATTTTCAGATTTTCATAACCCTTTTCATGACTTCTAGTCACAAAAATGTCAAACTTCCGAGAATTCTTTTGCCTAACTATGAAGCACGTGCCCATAGGTGGCCTTGCATAAAGAGTCCACATAACAGACTTGTCAGCCGAAAGATGCTATTTATTTGACCATGCAGCCAATGCCCTTAGGTGGCCCTGCATATTTCAACCCCTTAACGGGTTTTGTTAAATAATAGTAATTTCATTCTTGGTAAGAATGCCTTTTTTGTCATTATTTGTCTTAAACGACAGTATGTAGGGATCCGCAAAAAATAGCCATCCTTAAAATATTTGTCCCATATCCTTTTTCATGATCTGAAAGTATTCAAGTCTATGGTTTATTCTTCTTCCCTACGTTTGGGTCAGACCTTCGTAGGAGTGATATTCATCCAGTTCTTCGATATTCTTGTTCGGAAATATCTTCTCCATATTCAAGTACCACTTTCCATACAAAAAACTCTATACTTTAGAAAATTTGAATCTCCATAAACTTTCACTGGCTTCTGTGCACTAGGAAAGTAAATTTCTGAGAGTTCTTTTGCCTGACTATGCAGCACGTGCCCATAGGTGGCCTTGCATAAACAGTCCACATAACAGACTTGTCATCCGAAATATGCTATTTATTTAACCATGCAGCCAATGCCCTTAGGTGGCCCTGCATATTTCAACCCCCTAACGGGTTTTGTTAAATAATAGTAACTTCATTCTTGGAAACTACTTCTTCTAATGCCTTTTAGCTCTTTTTCATATCATTCCTCAGATTCAAATATTCTTAAGCCATAGTTTACATATTTTCCCTCATACTTGAGTATGGTAGTATGTTTTCAGATGAACTTTCAAGGAATTGTGTCAATTCTAATCCATTTCGGTCAAATCTATTTCTACCTTAAACATTAGCCCCTTTATGTCCGGCATGCATGACTTTAAACTGCCCACAAAAGACAAAGGAACTCTGAATAAAAGTCAAGTTCCAGCACACTTGCGCGCTGCCTTCTGCGCACTGAAGACTTGGAAACCACCATTTCCTTTGGATGTCTTTGATTTCCTCAGAGTCAAATCCTCATTTATCTCCAGATCCAACTCTGAGGGGGGACTTTTGTTGACACTCCTTTCGTCACAGAATATAAAGATCGGAAAAGGGGAATATCTAAGCAAAAAGTGATTCATCCTTTGAAGAAACATCAAAAATCGACAAAGGGATGAACAAGGAGAACATTGCCCATAGGTCTCGCAAGTTCCCTCATGGTCGCGCAAGTACACTTGTGCGCCGCCTAGTGGTCGTGCAACTACTTGCGCGACGCCTCATGGTCGTGCAAGTGACTTGCGCGACCTAAGTGGTAACCGCCCGGTAACCGCCCAGGGCCTTCTTTTGCCTATAAATAGACCCTGCGGGCCCCCCATTCGGAGGATCTTTTTCCATAAACTCGGATTGAAGCTCCCGACGCCCAAGTCTCTTCTCAAAGCTTCCGGAACACTTCTAAGGTAATTTCTTACCTAGAACGGAAGCTCTAAAGAAGAGGGAGGAAGGCCTAAGTGTTGAAACTCATCAACACTTGCGCGCCGACTTATTTCCTTCAAAATAACTTGTGCGTCCCTTTTCTGGAAGAACCTCAAGAGGATTCTAAAGTGATTTAAAAGGAGTCGCTCAAGTATTCTAAATGCTGATGAAAATTGCGCAAGTACCCCTCATGTCGCACAAGTCTACTTGTGCGACCAATACTTGCGCACCCACGGAAGACTTGTGTGCCTTTCAAGACTTGCACGCCCCTACCTTTTTGGGTGCCCATCTTTCCCATTTTACCCCTCTTGAGCCATTACACCTTTCCTTTTCAAGATTCAGTCTTCAAGACACTCTTCAAAGCCATTTAAGGCATGATTTCTTGATTTTACTTCCTTATCTGAAAGGAATTCTGTGGAATATCTCTCAAAACCTAGTGATTTTAAATATCCTTATGTCACTAAATATAGAGAGTTCATTCATTAAACCTCATCTTTTAAGATGAGAGAATCCTTAACTTGGGCATCCTCCTCAGGAGTAAGCCCCAATCATAATCCTTAACTTGGGCATCCTCCTCAGGAGTAAGCCCCAATCATAATCCTTTAACTTGGGCATCCTCCTCAAGAGTAAGCCCTAATTTCAAATCTGGGCATCCTTCTTTAGGAGTAAGCCCCAAATTCTTAAAGTTCCCAAACTTGGGCATCCTCCTCAGGAGTAAGCCCCAAACCTTAATTCCTTTAACTTGGGCATCCTCCTCAGGAGTAAGCCCCAACCTAAAATATGGGCATCCTCCTCAGGAGTAAGCCCCAAACCTTAATCCCTAACCTGGGTCTCTTTTTCAGGAATAAGACTCAGTCATAATCTTGGGCATCCTTCTTAGGAGTAAGCCCCAAGTCCCCTAACCTGGGCCTCCTTTTTAGGAGTAAGTCCCAGTCATAATCTTGGGTTTCCTTTTCAGGAGTAAACCCCAAGCCCCCCTTAAATTTCTCTTAACCAGTCCTAATTTACCCTTGATTTGGGTTTACTTTTCAGGAGAAAAACCCAATCATAAGTCCCCTCCTAACTTGGGAATCCTCCTTAGGAGTAAGCCCCAAGATTAGAGTATTCAAATCTCCATAAAGCACATATAACTTTATGGACCCTGTTCATGGATTTTCTCCCTAAAAGTGAATCCTAAACCTTCATCTATCTGGGCAGTCATACATACATAAGCCCCAAAAAAAATCTTATGATTGCATCTTTCATGGCACAATTGTCTAATTTTTACCAATACCTCTTGTTTCTCACACTGACCATGACTCACGTGAGCTTAGAGTGTAAAATTAATTATGACATTCTTCTTTGAGCCATCAATCATAAACATCATATTCCATCACTCGAACTTCGTGGGTTCTGATTCCTTTTCCAAAACAAGGATACGTAGGTAGCCCATTTATGGGTTCGATCCCAACTTTGAAATAATCCATGTCCTTCTGAATGGCGATAAACTTCAAGTGCCCCACTGAGTGGCTTTAAAACCAGCCTGGTCATCATAATGACCAAGAGACTTTTATATAAATGTTTTGAAGGATACCATTGACCAAGAATCTCTAAACAGATAGAGATGATTCTCTATTGATGAAGAACCTCGAATACATATAAAAGATTCTCTAAATTTCTTTCATATTTAATCATTGATTGTTAAAACTAAAGGAAAGCACATTTTATACTTGGTAATGTAATAAGGATTCAAGAACATAACTTAAATATATAAAGAGAGTCCCGGAGTAGACAATAATTCCCCTCAAAAAGGTGTGATGAGTCCAACCTCCCATCCTCTCGACCAATGCAAATTCCTAAGCCTCATCAGTCCACAAGCTAATTAGCGCCTACCTTTGGAAAGTGGGTCCAAACGGATGTGGAATCATTGGATGTTTCCGGTTCTACGAACAAACCTGCTAGAAACCGATCGGAACGTTTGAATCTCCCGTCAAGGAGGTCATCCCCGAAATCCGTCGAGGAAACAATTATCTTTTTTATTTCAAGTATTTACACAGTTCCATTTTGTTATAAAATTGTTTCAAAGAAAAATTAGTTAATTTATATTATTTATAATTAAATTAAGGTTATTTTAATCAACATTATACTTGAATTTTGTATAAAAAAAATTATACTTGAAAATCCATTATTCTGAAAAGTTGTTTTTCATTGTGTTTTGCATTTTAATCTTAAATGAACTTATTCCACTAATAGAAATTGAATATTAAACAATGTATTCTATATTTTTAATTATGCGGTCCAAATTTGGGAAATATGTCTTTTTTATTTTTTTATATTACGAATATTAATCGTAATAAATATTTATCATATTGGTAAGGGTAAATCAGGTAATTAAGGATAAAAATAATGTTATAAGGCCTAAAAATAATAATAACACTTTAATTTATTTAATTTTATAAGTTTTTTTATACCATGACCATAAAATAATTTAAAATGTGGCAATTTATTGCCACTTTTCTTTGATAATGACCTTAATTTAATTTTAAATAATGAATAAAAACAAAATGTCACTCTCTTTGTTTTAATCTTTTTAATAGGGATAAAATGAGGTTGTGTTAGGTTATTAATTAATATTTTAAATATAAATTCTTTTTAACATGTTAATTTATTTATAATATTTAGTAATAATATAATTACATTAAATTTTTACACAACAATGACACAGTGCATGTGAAAGTAGTAAAACAAATCATGTAAATGATTTTAAAAACATTAAAAGTAATATTATTTAGGTGATTTATAGTGTTCCATGAATTTTATAGATAAAATTAACATATTAAAATTGATAACGTTGTTTATGAATGTGTATGGATTACCACCTCCATGAAGTGATGTGATTCATTTTTCATCACCGCATCACTTGGCTAGTATATATAATTTTATTTAAAGATATAATATGATATGTATGATATAAAAATCATTATATAAAGATAAAATGGTACATTACTTCTTTATCTCATGCTCTTTGAATAATTAAAATGTTACTCATGCATATGTATGACCTACCATCTTCATGATTATAGCATGATTCATTTTTCATAACCATCTATAATGGTTGGTTTTAAAAGTATAACTAATGTTTAAAAATTATAATTATTTCACGATTATTATTCTGTATATTATTGAAGAATGGACTCTTTGACCATAGTGAACCTAACAAAGTCATTTTAGATATATAAGCTGAATATCATCAAAACATTTGACGTGAACTTATATGATTAAGTAATTTAATATAACATTAAAATAAAAATTTTATTTTCTTTGGAAAAAACTTCTCTTTGCACAGAAAATCCCTCAATATTAGAAATCTTGGTATTAAGGAAGTTTTTTTCCCTTCACCTATCTGGGAGTCCCAATATTTTGGGGTAGGCCAAAATCTTTCTATTTTACCAATATTGTAGATCAAATCATTAAACAACTTTCTTCTTGGAAAGGCAAATCTCTTTCCATGGCAAGAAGAGTCTGTCTTGTAAAATCAACCATCATATCTAAAATGGTCTACTCTATGATTATTTACAAGTATCCTGATGGCATTTTAAAGAAATTCACCTCTTATATAAAAAATTTTGTCTGGACAGGAAGTATTCTTGAAATAAAACTTGTCACTATTCCCTAGAACACTTGTTGTAAACCAATTGAAAAAGGTAGCATTGGCATCAAAAACATAAAGCTTTTTAATGATGTGCTTCAAGCTAGACTCACTTAGAGGCTTATCAATCTCAACTTTGATGCTCTTAATTTCCTTAAACAAAGGTTTCTCTATAAACATCAAAAAAAGGAATGTTAATTATATTTCCTCCTCGATTTTTCCATCCATAAAACATTATTTCAACAATATTATGGAAAACTCTAGATGGATGGTCAATTATAATTCTAATATTAATTTCTGGATGGATAATTGGACTGGTTCTCATCTCATTTCCAGACTTCCTCCCAACTCTCCTCCTGAAAATACTAATATCACTATTAAGGATATTCTTCAATCCCACAGAAATGATCTCCCTGACACTATTGCTCATATTATTAGTAACTACCCTTACTCCAATTCTGATGACTTCCTTGTTTGGGAACCTTCTCATAATGGCATTCTTGACTCAAAAAATTATTATAATCACAACTTCTCTAAAATCAAAAATAATTTTGATTGGAGTCACCACTTTAAAAATACTTGGATAAAATCAACAAGACTCATCCTTATTTGGCATATTACTCATTATAGAATTCCCCCTGAAGTTTGTCTCCAATATTTCGGCATTCAATTATGCTCTAAATGTCAACTATGCAATCAACATAGGGAAGATATCAATCATCTTTTTCTATCTTGTACTACTTATTTTACATTATGGACTTTTATTTTTGACATTTTTAATGGCATATGGTATTCTGATGACTCTATCATCTCGCAATTAAATGGATGTGTGGCTCTTGATTCCTCTCAGCAAATTAAAAACATTTTCCTAACTATTATTGCTGAGATGCTCCATTTTATATAGTATGATTGAAATGATTTACATTTCAATAAACGCTCATTAAATATAAATGTAGGTAAATCTTGGATTATTATCATGGTGCGTGAGGTCGTGTCAATTCAGAAAGCTTATTGCAACAACTCTGTTGGAGACTTTGAAATTCTCTGCAAACTTTGGATTAAGGGCCTCTATCAACCACCCATGTTCACTTTTGAGGTATTCTAGAAATCCCTGATGCCAGGATGGATCAAAGTTAATGTTGATGGTGCTTCAAAAGGAAATCCAAGTCCTGCAGGTTGTGGCGTGATCTTCAGAGACTCTCATTGACAATGCCTTGGATGTTTTTTTACTGGCTATGGTATTGCCTCGTCTTTAGAAGCAAAGATGATGGGTGTCATCCATGCGGTCAATTTTTCCATTCAGAAAAGTTGGACGAACCTATGGATTGAAAGAGACTCAACTACCATTGTTAAAGCTATTTGGAAGGGCATGACACATCTTGCATGGACCATCACCACTCGATGGATGATGTGTCTTGACTCGTTGATGGGGATGCACCACATCGCCACACATGTTTACTGTGAAGCTAATATGGTAGTGTATTCCCTTGCCAATAAGGGTATCAAGAAAGATTTAACTTGGTTGGACACCCTGCCTTCTGATCTGTTTAATCTTTTTTATAAAGATTGTAAAAAACTTCCCTCTTTTAGTCTCTTGTAACCCCTTTTTTATTCAATAAATAGTGCTTTGGTCTTTGGCTACGGCACGACATTCTTCTAAAAAATGTACATGATGAGTAGGACTTGAGGTAATGGACACTTTAACTTAAAACATCAATTTAAATGTCTTAAAAATTTATCTTTTAAAATTTTTTCTTCCGTGTAAATGTTCTTGAATTATATGGGCATGAATGAATTATTAATGAAATTTTATGTCTCTTTAAAATTTATTTTAATTTTTTCAGAAAAAATATTTTTCATATTTTATATGGAACGTTTTGAATTTATTTACAAAGGAAAAAAATAATTTTCTATTGTAATGTATATGGAATCAATAGTTTTCCAACTATCACATCCATTATTTAATGTTTTTCTTCCTTTTTAGGATTTCATGTTTTCTTCAAAGAAAAACTCTCCTTTCCTTTATTCAATGTATTTAAGTTTTGAAAATGTATTTTTAATAGTAAATGATATTTCTATATCTTAAAATGTGTTTCATATGAGTTTAAAATATTTTTTAAGGTTTTATGATGAAAATATGAAAGCATAAAAAAATTATTCTTGATATGGTACTTGAACTTTTTAGATGATGAGAAGTGGTCCCAATATTGCTTATACGACTGGTGATCCCGATAAATCATATATTATTGGTGAGCTAGATACATCTTATATGATAGTTAAGACCGATATAGATCTTCAATGCATTGGATAATGTTAATTATCTTCAAAGTAAATAAGGAGGGAGTTAACTAGGAAGGTTTATCTTGTGGAATTAAATACAATCTAGTTATTTCTAACATGGGTTATTAATATATTAATCTATGTTTCCTAAAAGGGTTTTTATTTTCTTCATATGGGTTTTAAAGTTTTTATTTGGAAAAAAAAGTGTGTATTTTTCGTGTGGTTATGATTTATTTCATATTCTTAAAAAATATTGTGAGAATGGTAAATATTTTGTGGTTTTTCATGTTTTTCATTAGGCAAACAGATGTCTTACTTTTATGTATCTTATTGAGATTTTTGTGCTCATCCCATGTTTTTAAATGTTTTTTATAGGGTTTAAGGATGAATAAGAAAAAAAGAATAAGTCAAGTTGAAAGTCACGAATATTTTTCAATAAAGAAAACATGTTTCATTTTAAAAAAAATAGATTGTGTGAAAAATGGATAATGAGACCACATTGTAATATCTGGGTTTTTTATGTAATATTTGTGACCTAATTAACTAAAAATAAAAATCTAAAAGATATTTGAAAATATAATAAATTGAATTATGATCTAAATTCACTAGATTATTTAATTTTTAGTTGAATTTCTATATAGGGATGGGTGGTGAGAGGTGAGTTATAATGAGATCGTCTTATCGTATCAGAAAACTGCTACACATGGGGTGTAGGTTAGATGTGGCCAATGTTACATATAGTCTCAGAAGTGGGACTATGGTTTCTTATAAAAATGATCAGGTATTGATGATCTATGGTAGAACCATGACATTAGCCAATAGGGATTGATGTTGACAGAAGAAAAATTCTAGAACACCTTCATGATTGAAGTGTTGTGACCAAATGGTTTCAACACGTCAACATTTATGATTGAGCATTCAGAATGGAAATCATTTGGGGATAGACTGACTAGTAGTCTTATATCATATGAAACACAATTAAGTGGAAATCATGTTAGGAATTTCATTCGAGTTGTGCAGTGAATGTTTGGTGATGAAACCAGTTGTGGTGGGAAATGAGTCAGCAT
This sequence comes from Viscum album, assembly GCA_963277665.1. Classification (NCBI taxonomy): domain Eukaryota; kingdom Viridiplantae; phylum Streptophyta; class Magnoliopsida; order Santalales; family Viscaceae; genus Viscum; species Viscum album. The sequence goes on from OY728125.1 coordinate 95,358,431, forward strand.
AACCGATCAGTGATGGAATTGTGTTGTCAAAATTTCACTTAGTAATTTAAGGAGAATTCGATGGGATGATCATAAAGTGAAGATCAAGGTAAGTTTGTTTGTGTGATCACTCGGACTAATACTCTCCAAGTGGTTAGTTCAGATGTGAATTCATGAAATTTCATATTCAAACTCTAGAGAGGGGGTTAGGTTTGTAATTGATCACTATGATATGTTTTTTGAACTTTGGTATATCCTGTTTTTTTGGTTATAGGTATGTTTTAAAGTGTTTTTTTTCTCTGATTGCAGCTCAATGATGAGTTTTCTTATGGTGGAGAGGATGTTACAACCCACCTTTTTGACCATTTTTATTTTTTCTTGAACCTCTTGTAGCTTATTGAATGGTGTTAAGTCTCATATTAAAATTTATAAAACCCCTTATTTTTACCTTTATGAAGGTGTTTCATGTTTTTGAATAGATTTTTTTTTTGTTTTTTGGACTCTCATCTATAGAGGGATCAAAGTTATGGTTGTTACTTGAAAGGGAATTATAAGGGTAACATTTAATATGTGTGTGATGGTGTGTCTTAGGGGTTCAGGAGACCTAGGAAGTGAACTAAAGGCTTTCGTGCTAGAGTTAGGACTGTAACATGCTATTGTAGTCCCACCGGCTAGCCAATGGACACCCAGTGACTAGCCAGTGGGCCATTAGGCAGATTTTTTTGGGGGTTAAATTAGTTATTTGACAACTCTCATCCTTTCTTACCTCCTCCACTATAATTTAAGGGTTCATTTCACCCTGTTGCAACTGTAAGTAGCATCCCACACCACCTCCTCCCTTCATTATAGATCTCATTTTATCTTAGGATGCCTTTTCATCCATTTGATTAAATTAACTCTTAGAGGTAAGGCCACCACTCCTAATCCCTTCTTTATTTGTTTTCATCACTTTTATAGATATTATCATTGTGCATGCTCATACACCCTATTTTTTGGTATTTTCTCTAGTTCTTAATTTTATTACATTATATCCCAAACCACGTGTCGTTACTGTAAGAGTGAAGCTTCTAAAGCTTGAGGAGGGTGGTTTAAGTGATTTTCCTTCAGGTTTCATTGTTTTTCAAAAAACATACATTTTTCATCATGTTGGATACTTGAAATCTACCAAGCATGGGACTTTAAATTACTTCATCCCAATTTAGATCCCTTAAATGATTTCATGCTTCTCGGTAGTGTCTTAAAATTAATAATACGACCCAAGTACAGAGTATGTTCCATGGTGGTTATATGGCCTAACCTTGAACCTAGAAGTTAATTTGTGTGTTTTTTACCCTTAATAAATAATTACATGTTAGGTGAGGCTATGGAATTCATTCAATTAATTCCTCAGACAAAGTAAGGTCTATAGAAGATTCTTACCTTATTTTAATGATTCACTCATGAGGTTCCCCTTTTCCTCAATCTCTTGATAAATTAAACAGAAACTCTAGGAGTACTACATCCTAACATAAATGAACCTATGAATAACCAAGGTTTTCCCCCAAGGTCATGAAATCACTTTATTTAATAAACTCATAAATTAATTGGTTGAACCTAATGTATAAATAACATGAAAGTAAAGAGGTCTTCATAAGGGACATGTTTTATTATATTAAACCTAGATTGAATTGGGGTGCCTTAACTCGGAACTTGGACCCTGTAACATTATGCTTCTTATGACCAATGGTTTGATTAGGTGCTAGTTAATAAAATAGTAACTCATAAAATATTTTACTGAGTAATAAAATTAATAAAGGGATGTTGATGAAATGATATTCCTTGAAGTATATAAACGATGGTAATAATATTGGTGATTTGTGATTCCCTTAATTCAATAAAATATTTTACAAAATTATAATATGAAATCCAATGGTTTAATAATTAATGGGAGTCTTGGGAGTATTTTAAATGAATTTCCTTGATTTAGGATGCATTATTTCCTTTATTAAATTTATTTTCCCTCCTAAGGGACTTTATTCCTTGTGATCCTTGTCAATAAAATGAAAATGTTTATGGTTTAAAAGTGAGACATACCCTAGGAAATACTTGGATTCGAAATTTTAATTCCAATAACAGTCCTAGTGTATGTCACATGATTCATTGATGCAAATGGCTAGGTGTAATACCACACAGGATTTGGTCAATGTCTTATTTTTATGAATGCCTTGGTCAGTCATCATGGATTCACCTAGAAACTCAATAAATATTAAAATTTATAAGATAACCTATCAGGTTTAACTTGATATCTTTAGACACAAAATGCCTTGGATTACCTCATTGGATTCCATCCAATCCCCTACGCAAAATTTACAAGGATTTTCTCCTTAGGTTCGGTTAGATCCCTTTAGAAAGTGGAATATAAAGGGTTTTTCCTGCAAATTCTAATCCAATACAAGGTATTATGGATTGACACCATGGGTTGTACAATCAGTTCAACACCTATAATGCCTTATAGTTTTTCCTAGATTCATTTGGTTTTGTTTCATGTGAATTCCTAGACCCACTATTTGGATTCACCTTTGATTCTTTTCCTTGGACACCTAGGCTATATTTCATGGGTCCTATGACCCCTTATTGGGTCACATGATCAGAAATAGCCATCTTCGGCTTAAGAAGTTGGTATTCCATGATCCATCTCTACTTTACTACTTTATTATTCATATACTGAATGAATTTATATTTTATACTCACAGACTAGAAATTCATTAGACATCATTAGTGGTGGCATGTTTTGTTTTACTTACATCATTTTTTGTCCACCACTTGGTACCTAAATATATATTTTGACTATAGGTTAGGACTTCAACTTGTGAAACTTTGATATTACTTGTCTGAGGTTAATAATTGGAATGGGATATATGGACCAAGAATGTATTTGGATTTACTAGAGGATTTTGGTTATCTTGTTTATTTGTTTATTTTCATTTATCCCTACTATATGTGATAACTTCCTTGTACTTGTAGTGTCATAAATTCTTGGATGGTTGTCTTACTTATTGTCACTTACCAAGTTGTCAGTTTATTATTATATATTTGATGTTATTTTCATTTATTTCTACTATATTTAGTAATAATCTAGTGGTTATAGTCTCCCCATCGTACAACTATTAGACCGTCACTTCGAGTCAGTAACCTCTAGTATATGGGAAGGCACCCTTGAGGCCTTGTAGCCCTCTGATTTGGTTACTTATGATTGAATTGGGTTCAGGACGTCACATATTTAAAAAATTACCTTGTGAATAAATATTTATTTAATTTATGAAATTAATAAATACGGAATAAAATTATTTTTCATACTTGAGAATAATATATATTCCAATGATTAAATTCAAATGAGATTTAATTGAGATCAATAGAAACACTTAGTGTATGGACCTCTAGGATTCTTACTCATTAAGGACTTTCTTAAAGTCCAAAATCATTGTTTAGTAATGAGTTAAGGTAACCAAGAAGAATAAGTTAATGTTGGAACATTGACAACCACATACAAGTATAGATTTTGTAATATAATCCCTTTTTCATGATATCTCATCAAACATGTTGCACACTCATGTCATTAACCCATATACTTGATATATCATTCTTTGGATACCAAAAAATAAACTCATAACTACACCATGAACATTAAATTTAATGCGATAGTTTTATTTCAATCAAAGGGTAAAGATATCAACTTCCAAAAAATTTGAAGGGAAAAATCGTTTCTCAACTTATTCATTAATAACATGTTATTCATGATGCACCCAATGTATTAAACTTATCCATGAACTATCTTTTCATGGTTAAAATAATAAACATAAGTGTGTGAGTCATGATATGCATTAAAAATAATCTTAACATATAAGGATCATTACACTCACTCACATACATGAATATCGAATGACACATAAACATGTAGAATTCTTACTAGAGGATTTGTTCTTATAATCTACCATATTAGAGACTACCAAGTGAAAACTTAATGTGATAAAGTTTTATCAGGTTGTGAGTACTATCACCTGATGGTCAACATACCATGTTCCCCATCGTAGAATCTTATCCAAACATTGAACAAGATTTGAGAATATCATCATGTCATTTCAAGGTTCTCCTCATATCAGAGAACTTTTATTCCCTTATAAATGTGACATATACTATGAAACATTCTTAAATTAAATTCAAATAGAATTTTAAATGATATTTAATAATATATTTTAATTAATGTTCATTTACTTGAATATACATGAAGACCAAAGTATACACAGTTGGTTTTAGGACACCAACTCCAACACTTATAACACCACCAATTCCTAAAAGATAAAAAGTAACAACTCGATAAGGTCCAATCCATTACACTTTTTATGGGTGTAATCCTAATTCAAAAACAAATGTTGCTTCCCCGGATGGGGATAAATTTTGGAGTACTCAGTTTTATACCTTTAAACTAGTTCATGACTAATAAACATGGGGGAAGATGGAGAACCTAATAGATATATATATATTATAGAGATCCTTTTTTCTTTTTAAGACTTTAAAATATTTCTATATATATCTTAGGTTCTAGGAACTAAGATAGCTTGAGATTCTGAGACTCGGTGTGCTCGGAATTAGTTTTATAAAAATATTAACTATATTTCATATTATTCATGCATGGTTTCTTAAAAAAATGGTATAACTCTTAAATGGAATCTCATATCAGAAATATGACACCATGGTTGATTAATTATTTTGATCCGGGTTTATTTTACTCATTCAAACCGTTCTAATTGATCCTTAGAATGCGTATATGTGCTGGTTTAATTATTTATTCATTGTTTATCACCACGAATACCCTTGTTCATGTTTTGTATCCAATAATTCTTGTCCAATGATCGATTAAACATTTTTCTGATGATTTTATCTCTTTCTTATTTGTGTTTTTCACTAATTGGCCTACAGGGTATTGGTTCGATGTTATAGTGTGGTATCGAGCCCAATCAGACCCCCAAATTCATTGAAGAATCACATTTGACAAATGGAATATTGAATCAGGGATGAAATTAAGGGTTTTTCAAGTTAATGGTGAGAGTTTTGTTGATATAAGATCTAAAACAGGATATGGCAGTGTCGTAAGATAAACAGAGGCACGGCGGAGCATGCGAGTTTGCAAAGGAATAAGCTGGATTCAACTTCTGACCACTGGAGGACCAAAATCGTCAGCTAGAGTTTAGATCCTTTGATCTTGGGAGGATACGAGGCTGGATCTAAAGGTGGAACAACCAGATCTGGATTCTCAAGCATAGATCTAAGATTCTATGAAAAAATTGACTACATGTCATGTAGTTTGATGAACATAGGGCGTGTGGCCCCTATGTTGTAGTGGATAGGGTTTGGAAAAATATAAGGATAGCATAGTGTGTACCCCTCCAACATGTCGTGTACCCCTTACTTGGGTGGATGAGTCATGTGGAGAAGCACACGGTCAGTAACCCATGTGGGAAGACATGGCTAGAGGCACACTGTGTACATAAGTACATGGGAATGGCCAAGGTGCACGGGAAGGGACCCCGAGTGGCTTGGAAATTCCATGTAATTTGACATGGTCGGTGAGTCGTGTAGCCCTAGGGACATGTATAGGAGAAAAAGAGGGACCACATGTCATTTTGTTCCACTTCACATCAAGTACCCCTTGGTTCCTTTTGAGGAAACTTTAAACTCTCATATCTCCTTCATTTGGACTCGGATTTTGACCCATGAGTAGCATATCATGTATTTTTTCACATAGAATGTGAAAGTGCCTTATTTGTGTCTTTCAAGATATAATGTGATATTTTATGGGAATTATTATTATTTAGGAAGTTCTCAAAAATGGTAGTGATCAAGTAGAGAATCACCAGGGATCTATAGAGTGGACCACCCCCCCCCCTATTGGAAAGGGAGAAGGTCACTGTGACACAATAGTGGAACCCCCCTGACGCACCAAAGTATGGGTCCTCAATCGATAGAGTATAACCCCCCCCCCATAATTTTGGGTGTGGTTCCTATATCTAACAATTGTAACCCCCTGTCGGATAGGGCATGGGTCCTCCTAACACCATATTAGAACCCCCCCCCCCCCTAAGGCACCAGGGCGTGGGTCCTTGAACTATAAAGTGGACCCCCCCCCCCCATCAGCTTGAGTGCAGGACCCCTATATACCAAGTGAACCCCCCCCCCCCCTATCATATAGGTAATGGGTCCTTGTGACACTAGAGTAGACCCCCCCCCCCCACCGATGCTCCAAGGCACGGGTCCTCGATCTATAGAGTAGAAACCCCCTGACGCATCAGGGTTCATGTCCTCTATGGATACTTGTTGAGTGGAACCCACCTGATGCACAAGGGCATGGGTTATTTACTTGGAAATTGTGCCCCTTGACTATTTCACATAGTGGAAAGTTTTGGTCCTCTACACAATTACTTCTGGGTAGATGTGTAAGATGTTGGGGATCATTCATGGACTTTTGGAACTGTTGGAACTCTTTTCCTAGGTTGGGATGTGAGGTTGTGATCCCCTTCTCTCCCATTTGGGTTTCTTTGGTTTGAGAATATATATATGTGTCTGTGTGTGTCCATGGTATTGGAATCAATTTACTCTCTTTCTATGGGTGGTAGATACATGACGGGAAGTCCACTTACTCATCGTCTTGAGCTCCTTATGGTTTGATGAGGTTACCTTCTTGCTTTAGGTTGATCTATCTACTATATATTTATATAATCTTTTGTGTTACTATTTTCCCTTCATATTTTTGGGAATACCAGTGGGTATGTATATACTCACCACTGTATGGACTTTTCTCACATGTGTCATTTCTTATACAGATGATGGACAGGTCGGAGGTGACTTCAGATGAGATTAGGGATACTTGGTGCATTAGGCCATGTATGGTTGTTAGAGCTTGGAGATCAGGAGTTAGGATCTCTCAACACTTTTAGTTTTAGTTTTTTCTAGTTGGGACGTCTTTCTAGTTTCTCTTTCTCCCCTTTACTTTTCGGTTTTCATTGTCGTACTCTTGTACACCATACAGATTTTACATGCTTGGTTTATATTCTAACCTTTGCATATTTTTTATTATTATTATAAACTTCTTCATTGATTTGATTAGGTCTGCACATATAGGTACATTAGGTAAAGGCCTCACCATGTTAGATATACCTTTTAGTGCTTTTCTCCAGCCCCTGGCCTATGGAGGCGGGCTTGGGGTAGTTGTGGCTCGAGCCCCATTAGTCTAGGTTATTAAAAATTGGTATCAATAGTGGTTGATACTTGGGATGGTGTTTAGAGTAGTACCCTTATGAGGATTTGGTTGGGATTTAGGGAAACAGTTTCAATGTGTCTTGAGTTCATCTCTTGGGCTAGGGATCCTGGTGATAGTGTGGGTGGTTAACATATCCATTCACTATGACTATGACTACCTACTTGTCAACTTGGAATTCTGAGAAATTGGTTGAAGGGATTAATAGTAAATGCATCATATAGAATTGATTCATTGACTTTGTTTCTTAATTCATCACCCCATTGTGTGTGTGTGTGTGTGTCTATATATATGCTCATTTAACTATGGTACATTTTGATCACTTTTTAGATGCCTTCATGAATAAATCTAGACAGGTTATCGATTTCTAGATATTGATGCTAATCTGATGAGATATGAGGCCTTAGTTCAGAGCCGATCACATGAGATATTTCCTCTAGGTGGGTATATAGTAGTGCCCCTGCCTGTTGATAAGTAGATCATACCAAAAGATCAGGCTGAGGATGTGAGCTTGCTTACCAAACTCTATGAGTTCTAGTGATATAGTATGTTGAGGTTTCGCAATGATCAAGATCCCTAGGCTGCATGGGATTAGATTGAGTCAGTGATCTGAGTTTTCATACTTGTGTAGATCTCAACTGATCAGATGGTTTCACTCACAACTAATGATTTTTGTAGAGTATAAATTGGTTCTTGTGGTACCAATAGATGGTGTACCCATGTTTAATGTGTATTATAGGTTTCAGAGGTAGAGATCCCCAGGGTTTCTTGTTGATCCAAACTCCCTTCTCAAGTGGTTGAGGTCAGGTATGATCATGTGGTTTGGATATCCCACTCGGACGGGACCCCTTCGATGGTGGTCCTCATAGTGAGACCTCTCCAGGAGGATGTTGGTAATCATAGGAGTCTTATTATGGAGATTTTTATCATGGATTCAGACATGAAAGTAAGAGGGACACTTCCCCCACTAAGATGTGTCCTTATGATGTGATTCAAAGCCATGAGGGTGATTCAGTACTGCTTACAACAGATAGTATCAAGGTGTAGTTAATGATTCCCTATTACTTTAGTGAATAGGATGTTTTGATGTGATGGGGTGTCTTAGCAGGACCTGTTTTAGTATAAAATCCAGTAAAGGGAAAGGATGAGCTCTTGGTATATGAGTAGTATGGCTGGGAGGCTTCAGTTTGGTTCAGGGTATGAACTATATCACTACTACTCTAGCTCCATTTTTTAGCACAGAGTCAAAATCCACATTTCCCTATGAATATCCCATGTTTGATACCTAGAGATACCACGGAGGCCCTTTTTCTCAACCCTTATGTTGGAGGATCCTTCATATAGGATCAGTGGTCACAAGTTCTTGTCAATGGAGTGACCTTACTGTGTAAGGAGAGAAAGACTCATGCTAAATATTTTTGTAGCAGAAGTGATACCCTTTGATGTTTTAATTAGTATATAATATTCTTTGACCATACATTATTAGATAATCACTACCAGTGAGTATGATAGTGCTTCAGGGTTTAGGGTTAGATTTTTCCTCTTTAAGGAGGAGTGATCCCTAGATAGAGTAGTATGGTCTCATTTACAGGAGGTTACATTTGATTTATCAGTTGGCTAGTTTTACCCTTAGAGTAGTGGATGTTATGAGATCTCATATCCCTCTAATAATAGTGGGGTGTGATGATGTACTAGTTTTACCTCCACCCCACCCCCACCCCCCGATGAGATGGACGTCTATTTGAACTTTCATCGTAGATGGCTCGATGCTTGAGCTGGCACATCAGATGACCCTATGGGTATTCAGGAGCTATTGTTGTAGTTGGATGGTATATAAAGGTAGGGATTCCTAATACCTAGTGTGTTCACTTGGGAAGATCCCATGATTTTCGTGAAAAGGGTGAACGGGAGCTTTTGGATTTGCATGGATTATCATCGCTTAGACCAACCCATGATAAAGAACAAGTACCACTTTAGAGGATTGATGACCTCTTTGAATAGTTGTGAGGTGCGATATGGTTCTCAGAGATCGATCTCAGGTCTGACTACCACCAGTTGAGGGTTTTCAAGCCTAATATTCCAAAGTTGTAATTCCAATGTCATTCCAGACACTATGAGCTCCTGGTGATGCCCTTTCGTGTGACGAATTCTCTCTTTGTGTTTATGGCTTTAATGAACCATGTTTTTCTATTGTACTTGGACCATTTTGTGGTTATCTTAATTGAAAAAATAATCATCTACTTTGATTTAGAGGAGGACCATGTAGAGAACTTGAGGATGGTCTTAGATTTTCTTCTAGAGAACCGGCTATATGGTAAACTCTCGAAGTGCCAATTTTGGATACATGAGGATCACTTCCTGGGGCATGTCATTTTTTAGCATGGTTTGGATTTGGACCCGTTAAGATCAATATAGTTCTTAATTAGGATCCACCCAATATCTTTTCAGATTTATGGAGTTTTCTTTGATTTTTAGGGTACTACTGGAGGTTTGCGGTAGACTTATCCATGATTGCATCCCTTTGGACTACCCAGATGCAGAAAGGGTGGCTTTTTACCTAGGCTGAGCTGTGTCAGAGGGCCTTCTAAGATATGAGGTTGAGGATAAAAAGTGATCTGATGTTTATACTATAAGGGGAAGGTGTGTGGTATAGTGTATTGCGATGCCTCGGGATTTTAGCTCAGTTGTTTGTTAATGGAGCAGTGGTCAGATATCACATACGGGTTGAGGTAGTTGGGACCCCATGAGAAGAACAACATGACTCATGGCCTATATATAGAAGAATTATCCTTCACCCTGATGATGTGGAGGAACTATCTTTTGGGAGAGCACTTTTTGGTTTACTCAAACCATCATATTCATGGGTACGTCTTCACGCTGAGGGACTTGAACTTGAGATAGTGAAACTGGTTAGAGATCCTATAGGACTATGACTTGAAGATAGTATATACTCTGGGGAAGGGAAACATGGTAGAAGATTCCATTAGTATGAATTACCAAGCTCGCTTGGTGTAGGAGGATTTTGAGTAGTTGGATTCCTTACAGCTGGCCCTGGTGGAGCAGGAGGGTGCATCTTTTCTTCAGTCGATGGTGTTGAATCCTCCACTTATTTAGTGCGTGAGGGAGTCCCAGCTAGGAGACATAAACTATGAGGTCTTCCATTACTATATATTCCCATGGTATTCATTCAATGGTTTTTCTGAAGTAGTGAATCACTTCATCTGTTTCCATGGACTGACGGTTGTCACAGTCATAATGGAGGAGGAGGTGATGAGAGAGTTCCAAACTTCTCCCCTAGTTGTATATCCTGGTGTGAGGAAGATGTACGAAGACCTTTTGTGGAATTTTTGGTGGTATGGAATGAGATGGAGCATGTCTAGGTTTGCCTCTTGGTGCCTCACCTATCAGTAGGCGAATTCTAAGCACCATGTTTTGATAAGTTCGTTGCAGCCCCTTGAGATCCTGAAGTGGAAGAAGGACAACATATCCATGGAATTCATGACAAGTGTTCCATGGAGAGTGAAGGTCCAAAATTACAACTGGTGATATTTTACCAACTCACTATGTCAACACACTTCCTTTCTATTAGAGGGGAGATTTAAATTGAGAGTTTGGGGAAGATGTACATATGGGATATTGTTCTCCTTTATGGGGTGCCCTCAACTATTATCTCTAGTTGTAATGTTCGGTTCACAGTGCAATTTTGGAGAGGCCTGTAAGATGAATTTCAGACCCAAATGAGGATGAGTAAAGCCTTTCACCCCCAGACATATGGGAATAATGAGGGCACTATCTAGGTGTTGGAGGATATGCTAAGGGCTTTCATGTTATACTTTGGTTGGAGCTAGGAGGGTAACTTTACCTTGTTCGTGTATTTGTACAACAATATCTACCACTCTACTATAGGCATGTCACCTTTCAAGGCCTTGTATGGGAAACCTTGTAGGTTACCCTTGTTCTAAACAGAGATCAGTGGGGAATCTCTTGTGGTTCCATAGTTTGTGTAGGTGATGACTGATAAGGTTCAGGTCATCCGTGAGTGGATGAGGACTGGTCAGAGAAGGATGAAATATTACATAGATCGTCATCCTAGGACCTTAGAGTTCGAGTAGGGATACCATGTTTTCTTGAGATTATACATATTATGAGGAGTGTGGAGGTTCATCTAGGGAGGAAAGATATACCCAAGGTTCATCAGTCCATTCGAGATCTTGCAGAGGGTTGGAGAAGTTGTTTACCACCTCACCCTACCCCCACAGTTGGAGCAGGTGCACGTCATCTTCCTTGTGTCGCATCTAAGAAGATACGTGCATGACCCGATGCATGTCATCGACTGGGGAGAGATGGAAATCAAGGATGGATCCACTTTTATGGATCTCTCGATAGAGATAGAGGATCAATAGTATAGGACCCTAGTTGAATGGATTATCCCCTTGGTTCATGTATTGTGGCAACATGAGAACGTACAGGAGAGCTCCTGGGATCACGAGAGCCAGATGCATGCTTAGTATCCCGAGCGGTTTCTCTAATTTTGTTTTTTAGGGATGAAAATTTTTAAGGAGGGAATTATGTAGAGACCTATTGTTTCCTTGTAATACTTTTAAATATTTTTATATATATTTTTGGAGCTAATAATTGATATGGTGCACGATTACGAGGTCCGGTGTGTCTGGTATTTATTTTATAAAAATATTAAATATATTTTACATTACACGTGCATGGTTTCTTAAATTAAATGGGATAATTTTTAAATATAATATCATATTAGAAATATGATACCATGGTTGAGTTCATAACATGATTTTTACCTTAGGCACAACCTAAAATATATCAATGTCGTGCCTTCAGATAAGTCATTCATTGGTGGTATGTTTAGTAGATTAATTTGATTATTAATTTAATTACTTCATTAAATTAACATAATGGTTTTCTATTTAAATAAAATACTATGGTGATTTCATTGGGATTATCTACATAAACCCTGAGATAATCGAGAGTGTTCTTCCTCTCCTTTTGTTGGCGAGTCAAATCGGATGACAACGAAACTCATGATCGGAGCATATAAAAGCACAGAGAATAGAATGAGTTCTCACAATCATTGGTGGGAAAGTTATTCAATGTAAAACTGTAAAATCTCTAATTAGGACTCATCAATTCATGTATTATTCCATTATTGATTAAATTGTTTAAGCAGGTTTGATTATACTCCTTCGACCTGTGCTAATTGAACCATGGCATGTGTATATGTACCGGTTTAATTATTTATTCATTTTTTCTCACCTCAGATACCCCCATTCATGTTCTTTATCCAAGAACTATTTTCTAAAAATAGATTAAACCTTTATGTGGGGATTTTCTTCCTGGATAATTTGCGTTCTTCACTAATTGGCTAATGATGCCTCAGTTTGACGTTATGAGGTGGTACTGAGCCCGATCGGACCCTCAGATTCACAGTTGAATCACATGTGATAGATGGAATATCAAATCAGGGATAAAATAAATTTTTTTTCCAGGTTTCAGACGAAATCATTTTTTTTTCTAGTGTAACATCTTCTATTTTGAGTGTAGGTTAAATTATTTCCCTTTTTGAATTTTTGGAATCTGTGGATATGCTAATTTATTTTTCGACCATCAGAACATAATTTAGAGTTTCCCTTTAACCCTATATCTTTTTTTAGATGGGTTTAGAGTCTTGGTAAGTTACTTGGGTGTTTGTATGGGTTTCAGGTGCATCGGAGGCATGAAGAAAAAGTTTTGTAGGTTGCATTTCAAGGCGTACGATTTGGGTAAACTGTACAGCCTCTCCAAGAAATCTGTGCAATATAATTTTTTACTGCCACATGGTTTGGAAAACCATATGGGTTGGATCACACGGCCATAAGTCAATCTCTTCAGTTTTTATAGAGGGATTCCTCATGGATTGAACACAGTTAGGGTAAACCATGCACAAGTCACACAGGTAGTTCCACTTAGGTAGTACCTCAACACTGTAGCCCTCATGGTTACCGCAAAGTTTGGAAAACCATGCACGCTAACTGTGTGACATCTAAAAGGGGTGAATTTTACAAAATACCCATACCTCCTTAAATATATTTTCCTCCTCTTTTCTTCCTCCTTGTTCATTCTCATAGCAGGGGGTTCATCCATTTCTACATCTCCTAGGGTTTGATCCTTCTCCTTCATCAGATCCCTGTTTTGGTCATCGTCAGGTGTGTTGGGACTGTATAGATAAGGCTCTCCTCACCCATGCTTCTCTTTTCCTTTTCTCTTTCCTCATGGATAACTAAATCCATTTGATTCATTTTGCCCTATTTTTAGAGATTTCAATAGTTATTTCGATTTATTCTAATTTGCTTCATGTTAGAGGCTAATATCAAACATGCCTAAATATATGACTCCAAGATAGGTGGTACATACTATTCTTTATGTTTTTGTAGTTTATTTAGGGGGTTTGGATTTTAGTGCACCATTGGTTAGTAAAGAGAGACCCTAATAAATTGAATTCTTGATTTTAAATTGATTATGTGACTTTATGGGATGTTGTTGGGCATTCCATAATCATATTTTTCTGTTTGAGTTTGGGTTAAAGGTTGTAGACCACTTAGGCGGTCGGGATGGGTGTGTTATTTTTTTAATTTAATTTTTTATTTAAATTGAATTGATTTATATATATATATATATTGTTTGATATATAATGTTGAGGTCCATGGGATTGTGAAGGTCTTGGCCCAAGGTTTGGAATGGTGATGGCCATGTGTAATTGAGGCGATGTGATCATCGAGATGGGCTAGGACTGGGTTACTTGGGTGATTTGATCACCAGTTGGGTGACATGGTCATCGAATTGAGGTGTAAAGGATGTTAGGTTTATGGAATGGCCCATGATATTGGATGGAAAGACCATTGGATTTGAGAGACATGGTCTTAAAGGCACAAGGTGTTGATTGGATGTGGATTAGGTACTAAATTGGTGATTTTATCTCACCTGTGATATCCAAAGCACTGATTGGAGTCATGTGAACACATGTTGACTTGGTGATGAGGTGGTTTTGACCACTCATGTGGGTATATTATCTTATTAGTATGGCTTAGGTATTTGGTTTTGGGGTGATTTTTGTAGAAATTCATGGTGAAGGTGAGGAGCCTTAGGATGATAACATTGAGTCTATCAGTTGGGGACTGAGGCTCACTGTATTGAGGTAATTGGGCCTAGACTATTTTTTGAGGATGGAGATCTATGTTCCTTGGGACATTGTGTAATGAGATTACAGTGGTTTTTATTTAAGGATATATATCATTGTGCTTCCGGACATCAGGCTTCAATCCAATAGGTGCTTTCAAGAAAGGGTCTGAGGGACTGAGTTTATATTGCTTGGGAATGCCTTTGGGAAATCGATGACATGATTTGGTACATGAGGTTTCAGTTAACATGAGGTTCTGAGTTAGTTATTTGGAGGTGGAACCTAAGGGTTCACATGGTCTATTTGACATCAGGGGATACCATGGGCCATGGGCCAAGGATCATCTCCTCCTTAGTGATTCCAGTGTTTCCTGAAGTAGGTGATAGCTTCCCAGTGGATGTTGAGTACCAAGGAAGCTTGTTTTTTTATTTAAATTGTATTATTTTTTTCATGATTATATTACACGCCTGCTTAAACACATGTTGGGTATGCACACTTGGTTGGTACCCTACTAAAAATCATTATCACACCCTACACGGGCCCTTTGAGAGGAATATAGACTTTATTATTTTATGTTTAGGTAAGGGTTTGGACTATAGAGATTTATCCTAGGTTGATTTGGCATGGATGGAAGGCAAGGGACCTTGAGTTTATTTCCTTAGATGGAGTTTCCTTTTGAGTTTTTCTTTTCTATTTCAATATGCTTATAATATATGTATATATTGTGGTTATAAATTGGAGACCCCTTCTGGATATTGATATCTATGACCTGATATGAATTCATTCTTAGCTATAAAGGAATGTTTGACTTGTTTATTTATTTTTGTTGTTGATGTTTTATATTGCTTCCGTTATTGTATGTTGAATTTTCTTTCACCATTGGTGGGTCTGGTTCGAGTCTGTTGAGTCTTTATTTCTACAGAATGTTATATATATATATATAGTTAGGACATTATATTACCACCCCCTTGAGGGTCTATAATCCCCACTATTTTCTATTTATACCCTCGCTGCTAGTCAGTAGCCTTTGGTGTTCGGGGAGGCACATCTAAGGCCAATGGCACCCAACTAGAAGCACTGTTTGGGTGGATAATTGGGCATGGGATGTTAAAAATTGTATCAAAGGGGTTTATTATACCTATTTTCTTGGTATTACTATTTTTTTATGCTAGACTCAATATTAGGATATTGCTGGAACTGGGTTTAGAACTCGTTCTTGGGTGCCTACAACCCCATGCATAGGGAATGGACCAAGTTTCTTGGGGTGGGAATTATTGTTCAGTTTTTCCTGTTTTGACTGTTTATTTGATTTCCACATCAATTGGTACACTTGGATTTGAATTGTTAATTATTTTTCTATGTGATACTTTTCATAGTAGGGTAAGGAAGTATTATGGGTCCCTTGTCCTGATATGGAAAGGGGTATTAGATATGTTTTTATGCATACTTGTTGTTCTTGATTTTGTCTAGTACATAGTAGGGTGTTTAAATATATATATTTCTGTATTGTGATATGAATTGTTGTGAAATATTAATGTTACTAAAATATTAATTGTTTATGATGTGATATGTATATGTATATGGGCCTAGCTCTTATATGAGTAGGTATGTAAGATTATATGGGGTGCTGTTGATCACCAGGTCGGGTGATGTGATTGTTGGTTTGAGGTTACATAGTTCTTCAAGATGAGCATGGCCCAAGGCATATTTGATACATGGATCTGTTGAGGGTGGGTAAGTATTCCATGATTCTAGGATGCCTAGTTCCATGGTTATGATGGGGAAGGGTAAGGGTAGTGAGATAATGCTTCTTGTTACTGCTTTCCCTATTTTTGTTTTATATATATATATTATCTGGGTTGTTTGACCATGTAATGGTATTCAGTGGGTTTCAAACTAGATGGATCGGATGGAGCATCAGGCGAGTGGTGACAGGGTTCCACTAGAGCACGAGCAAGTTGAGACCCCTAAGGTTCAGGCAGAGCACAATTTGTAGGTATAGAATCAGGTATAGGCTCATGCATAGGCTCTAGTGTAGGCAGAGCAGCTACCATATTTTACTGTATTTGGGCTGTCTCTAGATGAGAAACTCAGAGCAAGCCCGGTGCGTATTATACACGGTGTCAATAGGGGAGCTCATAGAGTAGAGCCTTCGATGGTGTATCTTACTTGAGAGTTTTAGTCACAGCACCCATTTCTTTTTCAGGGTGATGGTGGTCCATATGTATTTGAGAATTTGATCGAGGCTATACATATGATCTTTTATCAGTTAGAGACACCTTTAGAGTGGATGGTAAAACTAAAAACCTACATTCTCAAAGTATCATATAAGCATTGTTTGGGATATACAGGTACAGGTAGGTAGGAATGAGGGGCTATCCTAGAAGGATTTTGAGTCCAGGTTCTTTAAGAATTTCTTTTCAGAGACGTTGAGGGCAGAAAGATCTTGGGAGTTCTAGATCCTTCAATAGGGTGACATGTCTATCATAGACTATGTAGCAACATTCACCAAATTGTATCATTTTTCATCTAACATGTTGAGCAATGAAACCTTGTGGGTGAGGAATTTTGATGAGGGTTTATGTCACACCATTTAGGTGCAGGTAAACATATTTAGGTTGAACTCATTCTCAGAAGTAGTGAACCAAGAACTCATAGTTGAGGGAAACTTGACAGAAATGTTTTACTCAATCATGGTCATGGATCTAGGTGATTTTAGTGGAGGCTCTTCATATAGTAGGAAGAAAGTCTGAGAGGAATTATACTAGGGAATTCATGCCAAGAAATTAGTCAAAACACCTCAGAGTGTGTCTCTAGCAGTTTTCTTTCGATGTGGGAATCCAGGATATGTCTGGAATCAGTGTGAGTAGCCTCTAAAGGATTTTTGGTCATGTGGTAAGTTTGGGCATCTTGAGAGGTTCTACAAGAAGCCTTCTCAGACAGCCAGAAATCAAGGACTGTGGCAGACTCAGGTATCTGAGATTGAACCAGGATCGGTACCAGGTGAAGGTAGCCAAGCTTCATATGGACATAGAGGTCATGTAATTGATAGTGGGACCTATAAGTGGTGTCATTAGTTGATTGATCGTGTAAAACCATAGGTGGGTTGGGCTTAAGGAAGTCAGGCATTAGTCAAGGTGCATGTCGTGGAGATTCTAGTGGTTGATCTGGCTGGTGAGCCAATGACGGTCATGGGTACGCCATGGGTGTGCCCAGCATTCTTTTTATTTATTTTTTGGCATAGCCTTTTAAGGAATGTCTATTTTGGGTGCACGAGATGCACAAACTGTATATATGGACTGACCATATGATGGTTAGTAGGTTGGTATCATCTTGGGTGCATTATATATATATATATGTGTGTGTGTGTGTGTGTGTGTGTGTGTGTGTGTGTGTCTGAGGTTCCAGGCACTAAAATCTATTTGAGCATCAAAGGATGCATGTTTATTGAGGTGTGTTGGCATCAGGGCATCGAGGAGGTACGTATTTCTTGAGGTCTGTTGGGTTCGGTTCATCATTGTGATGTGGTAATTGATTGAGGTGAAATTCATCGAGACTTATTTGAGCATCTGATGAGATTTGGGACCTCATTGGCTCCATGTGTGATATAGGCATGAGGTGGGCACCGATGTGGTTCAAGATTTGGATGAGTGTCATTTATGACAGAAGATAACCTGATGAGGTGCAAGAGTAAAGATGCATCATAGGACGACATTTGAGTCCTGTAATGGTCAATGGTCTATTTGTTTAATTTGATATTTGGGTCGGGATGCAACTAAGGTAGGTTACTCCTATGGTGGGGAGCCCCCTTGTAGTAGTTTACATGTTCCCATGAGACCAGGGTAGTTTGGGTTAATTTAAGCAGGATGGGTATGTTCAGTATCATATCTGGGTTTTGTTTTATAGCTTGGGGAAGAGATATCTTAAGGTAGGGAGATTGTAAAATCCCAGGTTTTTGGAGCAGGTTAAATCCTCTCACTTTTTGAATTTTTGGAATTGGTGGGTATGCAAATTTCTATTTTGGTCATTTTAACCTATTCAAAGTTTTTATTCAATCCTATATATTATTTTTGGATGGGTTTAGAGTATTCACAATTTCCTTGGGTGTTCGGATGGTTTTTGGGTGTGTCGGAGGCCTGAAGAGAATGTTTTTGAGGTTGCAGGTCAAGGTACATGGTTTTTGAAAACCATCTGGCCTTTCCTAGAAAAACATAAATCCTAATTTTGTACTACTGTAGGGTTTGGAAAAATGTGTGGGTTGGGGTGCACTTCCATGCATGAATCTCTGTAGTTTTTGTAGAGGGATTTCACATAGCTTATGCATGGTTAGAGGAAACTATGCGCAAGCCAAACGGGTAGTGCCAGTTAGAAAGTACCTCAACATTGTAGCCTTCACGGTTGTTGCACGGTTTGGAAAACCATGAGAGCTAACCATGTGGCCTCTTAAAGGGGAGAATTTACCGAAATACCCCTCCCTCTTTAAATCAATTTTCCTCCTCTTTTCCTCCTCCTTAGTCACATGCACAGCAGGGAAGTCACATGTTTCTTCCTCTCCTAGGGTGTAATCCCTCTCCTCAATCTGAGTTCCATTTTGGTCATTGTTGGGAGCATCAAAACCATATAGATAAGGCCCTCCTCACCCATTCTTCTCTTTTCCCTTACTCTCACCTTATAGAGTGCTAAATCCATTTGATTCATTTTCCCCTATCACTGTTAAAAATTAGACCTTTAGCGACCACCATTAGTGGTCACTAAAGGCCTCTAGAGACCACCCAACGACCACCATTGGTGGTCACTTTAGGCTCGACGTTGTAGGCCTACAGTGACCACGAATGGTGGTCGCTGAAGGTGCCCAATGGCGGTCACTGTCCTGATGCTCGGCTAATCTTCGGTGGGCTATAGCGACCACCAATGGCAATCGTTGTCCTGGAGAAATTTTTTTTTTAATTTCATGGTACCCAGTCAAAAAAAACATGGTAAAATTCATAAAAAATAGAAAACAATTCCAAAAAGCATAAAAAAAATCATCATAAACAATAAATGATAGGCGTGTTTAAATGATCCAAACAGGCTCATCCACTTCAATCCTGCTTCAATAAACCAAAAATAAGATACAAAGAAAACAACTAAACAAAACAAACGTGAATTAGACATATTTATTCAGTTATTATATACATATAATAAAATTAAATATGACATCAAATCATGGATGATATAAAAATTTAAAACCCCCAATTTAAGAAATTTTATCATTTTAGGATTTATTTTCCTTGTTTTGGAGTCTTTGGTTTAGTTTTTTGAAAATGTTTTGTTATCTAAAAAGTAATGTTCACCGCACACACCGCATACAATTACTCAAAACGACATATTCGGTCGTACCGCGCACACCGCATGTCCGATGGGAATGTTGTCTCCTCCTACATGTCACGAATAATATTCCTATTAATTTCGTGTGATTTCAAGTCATTCTGAGCACGTTTTCTCTAAATTCGACTATTAGATGACGTTTCGGTGTTTTATGACTCCAGAAATGTGTTTCTGGTCACTGTGGTCAAACGACACTCCTGATTGACATGACATCTGCCCGATCATTTTAAAATTCACACCACAGTTGTTGTTGTATGATTTCAGGGTGTTCCACAGTCGTTCGGCTGGTTTTGACAACCCAACGTGCCCTTTTAGAGCGCGCCGAACTGCTGAAAATTTCATATCTGGTCGTATCGTGCACACCGCACATCCGATGGTCTTTATGTCTCCTCTAAAATTTCACGAATAATATTCCTATTGTTTTCGTGTGATTTAAAGTCATTCTGAGCATGTTTTCTCTAAATTTGACTGTTAGACGCCGTTTCGGTGTTTTATGACTCTGGAAATGCATTTCTGGTCACCGCGGTCAGAAGACACCCCCGATTGACATGTTGTCTACCTGACCATTTTACAATTCATACCATGGTTTTTTTGTTATGATTTCATGGAATTCTGAGGTTGTTCGGCTGGTTTTGACCACCCAATGTGCCCTTTTAGAGCGCGTCGAACTGCTGAAAATGACATATTCGGTCGTACCGCACACACCGCATGTCTGATGGGTGTGACGTCTCCTCCTACATGTCACGAATAATATTTCCATTGTTTTCGTGTGATTTCAAGTCATTCTGAGCATGTTTGCTCTGAATTTGACAGTTAGACGCCGTTTTGGTGTTTTATGACTCCGGAAATGAATTTCCGGTCACCGTGGTCAAACAACACCCCCGATTGACATTTCGTCTGCCCAGACATTTCAAAATTCACACCACAGTTGTTTTCGTATGATTCCATGGCATTCTGAGGTCATTCAGCTGGTTTTGACCACCCAACGCTCCCTTTTAGAGCATGCCAAACTGCTGAAAATGACATATTTGGTCGTACCGCGCACACCGCATGTATGAGGGGCGTGTTGTCTCCTCCTACATTCCAAGAATAATATTCCTATTTTTTAGTGTTATTTCAATTCATTATGAGCACGTTTTCTATGAATTCGTCCGTTAGATGTCGTTTCGGTGTTTTATGACTCCAGAAATGCGTTTTCGGTCACTACATTCAAACGACAACCCTGATTGGTGTGTCGTCTACCCGAACATTTTACAATTTATACCATGGTTGTTTTCGTATGATTTCATGTCATTCCAAGGTCATTCACCTAGTTTTTACCACCCAACACGCCCTTTAAAGCGCGTCGAACTGCTAAAAATGACATATTCGGTCGTACCGCACACACCGCATTTCCGATGGAAATTTTGTCTCCTCCTACATGTCACTAATAATATTTCTATTATTTTCGTGTGATTTAAAGTCATTCTGAGCACGTTTGCTCTGAATTTGATTATTAGACGTCGTTTCGGTGTTTTAGGACTTTGAAAATGCGTTTCCGCTCACTACGGTCAAACGATACCCCCGATTGATGTGCCGTCTGCCTGGCCATTTCACAATTCACACCACGGTTGTTGTCGTATGATTTCATGGAATTCTGAGGTCATCCATATGGTTTTGATTACCCAACACGCCCTTTTAGAGTGCACTGAACTGCTGAAAACGACATATTCGGTTGTACCGCACACACCACATGTCTGATGGGCGTGTCGTCTCCTCCTACATGTCTCAAATAATATTCCTATTGTTTTTGTGTGATTTCAAGTCATTCTGAGCATGTTTTCTCTGAATTCGACCGTTAGATGCCGTTTCTGTGTCTTATGACTCCGGAAATGCGTTTCTGGTCACTACGGTCAAACGACACCTCCGATTGACGTGTCGTCTACCCGGCCATTTCACAATTCACACCACAGTTGTTGTCGTATGATTTCATGGCATTATGTGGTCGTTCGGCTAGTTTTGACCACTCAACGCGCCCTTTTAGAGCGTGCCGAAATGCTGAAAATGTCATATACGGACATACCGCACACACTGCATGTCCGATGGGAGTTTCGTCTCCTTCTACATGTCAAGAATAATATTTCTATTTTTTTTTGAGAGAGATTTCAAGTCATTATGAGCACGTTTTCTCTAAATTCGATAGTTAAACGCCGTTTCGGTGTTTTATTACTCCGGAAATGCATTTCCGGTCACCGCGGTCAAATGACACCCCCGATTGACGTGACGTCTACGTGGACATTTTACAATTCACACCATGGTTGTTGTCATATTATTTCACGGTATTCTGAGGTCGTTAGGCTGGTTTTGACCACCGAACGCACCCTTTTAGAGTGCGTCGAACTGATGAAAACGACATATTCGGTCGTAACGCACACACCACCCTTCTGATGGCCGTGTTATCTCCTCATACATGTCACAAATAATATTCCTATTGTTTTCGTGTGATTTCAAGTCATTATGATCATGTTTGCTCTGAATTCGACCGTTAGACGCTGTTTCGGTGTTTTATGACTCCGGAAATGCATTTTCGGTCATCGCGGTCAAACGACACCCCTGATTAACGTGTCTTCTGCCCGAAAATTTCACAATCCACACCATATTTTTTGTCGTATGATTTCATGGCATTCCAAGGTCGTTCGGTTGGTTTTGACCACCCAACGCTCCCTTTTAGAGCACCCCGAACTGCTGAAAACAATATATTCGGTCTTTCCATGTACACCACACGTACGATGGGCATGTCTCCTCCTCCCACATGTCAGGAATAATATTCTTATTGTTTTCATGTGATTTCAAGTCATTCTGAGCTCGTTTGCTCTGAATTCGACCGTTAGACACCGTTGCGGTGTTTTATGACTCCGGAAATGCGTTTTTGGTCACCGCGGTCCAACAACACCACCGATTGACATTTCGTATGCCCGTTCATTTCACAATTCACACCACGGTTATTGTCGTATGATTTCATGGCATTCTGAGGTTGTTCGGCTAGTTTTGACCACCCAACGCGCCCTTTTAGAGCGCGTCGAACTGCTAAAAACGACATATTCAGTCGTACCACACACACCGCACTTCCTATGGGCATGTCGTCTACCCTTACATGTCACAAATAATATTCTTACTATTTTCATGTGATTTCAAGTCATTCTGAGCACGTTTTCACTAAATTTGATCGTTAGACGTCGTTTCGGTGTTTTATGACTCCCGAAATGCGTTTTCGGTCACCGCGGTCAAACGACACCGCCGATTGATGTGTCTTCTTCCCATCCATTTCACAACTCACGCCACGGTTGTTGTCTTATGATTTCATGGCATTCTGTTGTCATTCAGCTGGTTTTGACCACCCAACGCACCTTTTTAGAGCGTGCCAAACTGCTGAAAACGGCATATTCGGACGTACCATGCACACCGCACATCCGATGGGCATGTTGTCCCCTCTTACATTTCACGAATAATATTCCTATTGTTTTTGTGTGATTTCAAGTCATTATGAGCACGTTTTCTCTGAATTCGACTGTTAAACTCCGTTTCGGTGTTTTGTGATTCCAGAAATGCGTTTCTGGTCACCGCGGTCAAAATACACCCCCGATTGATGTTCCGTCTACTCGTACATTTCACAATTCACACCACGGTTGTTGTCGTATGATTTCATGGCATTATGCGGTCATTCGGCTAGTTTTGACCACCCAACGTGCCCTTTTAGAGCGCGTCGAACTGCAGAAAACGGCATATTCAAACGTACCGTGCACACCGCACATCCGATGAGCGTTCCATCTCCTCCCACATGTAACGGATAATATTACTATTGTTTTCATGTGAATTTAAGTCATTCTGAGCACGTTTCTCTAAATTCGACTATTAGATGTCGTTTCGGAGTTTTATGACTCCGAAAATGTGTTTCTGGTCACCACAATCAAAGGACACCCCTGATTGATGTGTCATCTACGCGAACATTTCACAATTCACACCACAATTGTTGTCATATGATTTCATGGAATTCCGTGGTTATTCGGCTGGTTTTGACCACCCAACGGGCCGTTTTAGAGCACATCAAACTACTGAAAACGACATATTTGGTTGTACCGTGCACACCGCATGTCGGATGGGCGTTTCTTCTCCTCCTACATGTCACGAATAATGTTCCTATTGTTTTCGTGTGATTTCAAGTCATTCTGAGCACGTTTGCTCTGAATTCGATCGTTAGATGCCGTTTTGGTGTTTTATGACTTCGGAAATGCGTTTCCGGTCACTACAGTCTAATGACACCCCCGATTGACGTTCCATCTACCCGGTCATTTCACAATTCACACCGCGGTATTTTTCATTTGATTTCATGACATTCTGTGGTCATTCGACTGGTTTTGACCACCTAACGCTCCCTTTTAGAGCGCGCCGAAGTGCTGAAACGAAATATTCGGTCGTACCGCACACACCTCACATTTCATTGGAGTTTCATCACCTTATACATGTCACGAATAATATTCCTATTATTTTCGTGTGATTTCAAGTCATTTTGAGCACGTTTGCTCTGAATTCGGCTGTTAGACATCATTTCGATGTTTTATGACTCCAGAAATGTGTTTCTGATCACCGTGGTCAAACAACACCCCTGATTGACATGCTGTATATGCATCCATTTCACAATTCACACCACGGTTGTTGCTGTATGATTTCATGGCATTCCGAGGTCGTTTGGATGGTTTTGACCACCCAACGCGCCATTTTAGAGCGCGCCGAACTGCCGAAAACGACATATTTGGTCGTACCACGCACACCGCATGTTCGATGGGTGTGTTGTCTCCTCCTAAATTTCATGAATAATATTCCTATTTTTTGTGTGATTTCAAGTCATTCTAAGTACGTTTTCTCTGAATTCGACCATTAGACGTTGTTTCGGTGTTTTATGACTTCGGAAATGTGTTTCCGGTCACCGCGGTCAAACGACACCCCCGATTAATGTTCTTTCTACCCAGTCATTTCACAATTCACACCGTGGTTTTTGTCGTATGATTTCATGGCATTCCGCGGTCATTCGGCTGGTTTTGACCACCCAACGCGCTCTTTTAGAGCCCGCCGAACTGCTGAAAACGACATATTCGGTCGTAATGCGCACACCGCACGTCGGATTGGCGTGCCATCTCCTCCTACATGTCACGAATAATAATCCTATTGTTTTTGTGTGATTTAAAGTCATTCTGATCACGTTTTCTCTGAATTCGATAGTTAGACATTGTTTCGGTGTTTTATGACTACGGAAATGTGTTTCCAGTCACCGCGGTCAAACCAAACCCCCAATTAACATGTAGTCTACCCAACCATTTCACAATTCACACCTCAGTTGTTTTCATATGATTTCATGGCATTTTACGGTCGTTCATCTAGTTTTGACCACCCAACGCGCCCTTTTAGAGCGCATCGAACTGTTGAAAATGGCATATTCAAACGTACTGCACACACCACATGTTATATGGGCATTTCGTCTCCTCCTACATGTCACTAATAATATTGTTATTTTTTCGTGTGATTTCAAGTCATTCTGAGCACGTTTTCTCTGAATTCGACAGTTAGATGTCGTTTTGGTGTTTTATGACTCCGGAAATGTGTTTCCAGTCACCGCGGTCAAACGACACCCCTGATTGACGTGACTTCTACATGGTCAATTCAAAATTTACACCATGGTTGTTTTCGTATGATTTCAAGGCATTCTGAGGTCGTTCGGCTGGTTATGACCACCCAACGCGCCCTTTTAGAGCGCGCCAAACTGCTGAAAATGACATATTCGGTCATACCGCGCACACCGCATGTCCAATGGGCATGTTGTCTCCTCCTAAATGTCATGAATAATATTCCTATTTTTTCTGTGTGATTTAAGTTCATTCTGAGCATGTTTGTTCTGAATTCGACCATGAGACGCCGTTTCGGTGTTTTATGACTTCGGAAATGCGTTTTCGGTCATCATGGTCAAACAACACCCTTGATTGATGTGTCGTCTTCCTGGACATTTCAAAATTCACACTTTAGTTGTTATTGTATGATTTTAAGGAATTATGTGGTCGTTTGGCTGGTTTTGACCACCCAATGCGTCCTTTTTGAGCGCGTCGAACTGCTGAAAATGATATATTCGGTCGTACCGGGCACACCACACGTCTGATTGGCGTGTCGTCTCCTCCTACATGTCACGAATAATATTACTATTTTTTTCATGTGATTTAAAGTCATTATGAAGATGTTTTCTCTGAATTCGACCATTAGACGCCGATTCGGTGTTTTATGACTCCAGAAATGCGTTTCCGGTCACCGTGGTCAAACGACACTCCCAACTGACGTTCCGTATGCCCGGCCATTTCAAAATTCACACCGCAATTGTTTTCGTATGATTTCATGGCATTCCACGGTCATTTGGCTGGTTCTGACCACCCAACGCGCCCTTTTAGAGCGCGTCTAACTGCTAAAAATGACATATTCGGTCGTACCGCGCACACCGCACGTCCGATTGGTGTGTCGTCTCCTTCTACATGTCACGAATAATATTCCTATTTTTTCGGGTGATTTCAAGTCATTCTAAGCACGTTTTCTTTGAATTCAATCGTTAGATGCGTTTCAGAGTTTTATGACTCTGAAAATGCGTTTCCGGTCACCGCGGTCAAACGACACCCCCGATTGACGTGCCGTCTAGATCCTATTTTTATTTTTTCTAGTATGTGAATTAATTTTGACTACATCATCATGTCATGAACACAACAATATCTAATTTAATAGATCGAGATTGATAATAATAACTATGCATAAATCTCTCATGGATACTATTGGGTCCATTATCATTATGACTAGGATTGTGGACACCTGAGAGGTGAGCCTGCCCTTGGAATGATATTGAACTGCAAGACTGGGTAATATGAATTTTCAAAAAAAATATGAATGGTAGTGATTTCATGATCTTGAATCACATATACAAAAAATAGTTCATTGATGTACAATCATATTGCTTGTTAACATGATGATTTGTTGTAATATTTTCATACAAACAACTTTTTGGGTGCAGGGGAGGGCTGTCTGGGGTGCGGGGGGGCTGTCCGAGGGTCGGGGAGGGTTGTCCGGGGTGCAGGGAGGGCTGTCTGGGGTGCGGGGGGGGGGGGGTGCTGTCTGGGGTGCGAGGGACTGTCTGAGGGGCGGGGAGGGCTGTCCGGGGTGTGGGGGTTGTCCGGGGGGTGGGGAGGGGCTGTCCGGGGTGAGGGGGGTCTGTTTGGGGGGCGGGGAGGGCTGTCTAGGGGGGAGGGTTGTCCGGGGTGCGGGGAGGGCTGTTTGGGGTGCGGGGGGGCTGTCTGGGGGGCGGGGAGGGCTGTCTGAGGTGTGGGGGAGGGCTATCCGGGTTGCGGGGGGCTTTCCGGGGGCAGGGAGGGTTTTCAGGGTGCGGGGGGGTGTCCGGGGTGCAGGGGGGCTATCTGGGGTGTTGGGCAGGCTGTCCGGGGTGCAGGGGGTTGTCTGTGGTGTAGGGGGATGTCTGAGGTGCGGGGGGTTTGTCTGGGGTGCGGGGGGGCTGTCCGGGGTGCGGGGGGGCTGTCCGGGGGGCGGGGAAGGGTTTTCCGGGGTGCGGGGGGGCTGTCTGGGGCTTACAAATAGTGAACCTGAGCTCAGTCACCAAAAACAAGTTTCATGGTTTATATTAGGAATCACATGTTTTTTCCAAAACTATTACACAACATGCAATTGAAAACATTAAAGAATTAAACGAACTAAAAATATCCAAATCATTAATCATTTTCATGGTTAATTCTCAATTAGTGCACACAAACATTGCATCAGGCCAAAACACACATGATACCCCCAAATATCAAAAAATATCACTACAAACCCAACTTAAACATCAATAACAACCCCACCAATAAAAAAATGAAACACACATCATGAATATGATGCGTCATGCATGGTCATGACTACTACCTCCATCCGGTGGGTCAAGGGCCTAAAACAAATAAAAATTATGAATATTTTCATAAAAAAATAATATAAATTAAATAAATAAATATGGTATAAACCTACATTGTATGATCCCTTGCACCATCACCTGGACGCACATATTCCGGAAGTTCTCTAACATCAGTGATCAATTGCACATTTACCTCCTTAGAAGCGCACAGTCGTGCCTCAAAATCTAACAACTGCTGTGTCATCTAAGCAACAGCAGGACCGACAACCACAGCATGTGATACTACAGAACGAGAAATCCATGTTCCATAGGTCAAACTATATCCATCCTCGTCTCGACCAATAATGCGATGAAAGATCTCATCCCTTCACATGGGAAGCTATCGCTGGTCCTCTGGCAGTTGTTCTAACTCATCTTCAAATTTATCCTGTGAAATATTTAAATATATATACATATATATGTCAATATACAGATTTATGTAAGTATTGGTAATGAGTACAAGCACTAACTATCAATGATGCAGCCTCTGCATCATTTCGATCACGAGTCCTCATCCACACCGACATTTTATCAGTCGGTGCACCTTGCTCCTGCAACTATATTTGAATAGAATATAAACACATAACCATATTAATTAATAAATTCAAAAATTAATAATAAATACCTCATCTCGGATCTGAGATACGTGACAAGTCCCGAACCTGTGAGGTGGTCCCTGCAATGCTCGATTCTCAGAATGGCGTGTTGACACCTCCTATATTAAATAATTCAAATTTCAAACAAATCACACATTCTTGAAAATAAATATAACAAAATAAATATACAAACCGTAACACCCTCAGAAGACCAATATGAAACTAAGTCACACCACTGAGCCAGGAGGACACCTCTCTGGACTTTCTCCAGAATGCCTGGGGCACCCACATTTGGTACCCAATGGTCCCTCTTGACTTTTCCTTTATAATATTTCCACATCTTACGGAATTTTCTCATACACACGGGCCGAAACTCATCAGGGAATACTTTCAAATTTTTCTATTAAATAAAAAAATCACATATATTAGTATTGTTTATAAATAGGGAAGAAAGTAAAATGGTCTTCTTACCTGAACCTCCCTCCAAAGACGATCTAATGTGTCCTGACGGATAGAAGCCCAGTCCTGTGTGGTCAATGGAAATCGATGTGGGTCACGTATGATATGACCCAACTGACAAATAAATGAAGAGGAATTCAGTCCCATATGATGAAAAACCTCATCAAAGGAAACATCAAATGTTGTTTTGGAATTCCATGATAAAATGCCACGACCAGGGCCTCTCTTGTGAGAGGAAGAAGCAGTTGAGTCTGATCCTATTGAAAACAATTTAATATATAATTTGGCAGATGTTATAAATATATATATACATATATATATATTTATCAATTACATTAAAAATAGAGGCAATTACATTCAAACATACCTCGACCCTGAGAAGTAGATGGTTCAGATGGATGATGTGGATCTGCTGTCTCTTCCCCTGACATGCTTGAAGTCAAAAAAAAACATTAGTAAGAGGACTATCCAAAGTTTCCAAAAGATAAATTTGATTGTTTTGAAAAAATAAAAATTATACAGTTGTTAATCAAACAAAAAGGGATTGAATAATTAGTTGTGAATGAATTTTAAAACATTATAAAATTAAAAAAAAATAGATATACAAATTATGTACAAACCCAATCAACTAATGCATAGCCAAATTTCAGATTGAATTAATAAAAATTCAAGCATCACATGAACCAAATGAAGAATACCTCAATGGGAAGATACAATGACAGTAACATGAAGATACCAAAAGATAAATCACCCTAAATATTTATAAAGTAATAAACTTACAAAAGTGAGGATTAAAACTTAAAAGGATTTATAAAATGGTTAAATAATTTATGATATCCTAGGACATTCAATACTGAATAGTGGGAAAACAATTATACATTTCATTAAGCATGAAAATCGACTGTTTCTCCTTCAACGGCCGCTCTGACCCAATACATATATTCTTCACGTTGAACTAAGGTATGTTGATCAAGCAGTTGTGAAACAAACGGAACAGTCGCAGGTTCATCTTTTTCAAATAAAAACACTCCTCGCCGGGACATTTTGACAACAACTTGATAACTTGGATTTGAAGGCAAAGTAACAAAGAATACTTGTTTCGCTTGTGATGTCAAAATAAAAGGTTCATTATCAACTTGTTCATTTATGTATAACATATACTTAAAATTCCCCAATGAAAACTGATATTGATCGACTTTACATCCACGCACTGGATCAACCCAATTACACTTTAATAATATGTACTTCAAACCGTGTGTGTATAAAACTTCAATGATGCTTATCATTTTACCATAATAATAACCAGAATCAATGAATGGACAACTGATGCCATTGTTTTGTGTTGCTCTTTTGTCATCAACATATTTAATGCGAAATCAAAAACCATTAGCATCTATATATTTATAACGATGAGCCATTATAGATGGTCCCTCAGCCAGTTGGATAAATTATTCACTTATAATAGGGTCTCCTAACTCCCTCAGCTTATGAACATATATAATTCATAGAATTCAATAATGATTTCTGCATAAATAAATTTTTATAATACTTCACTCATAATGAAAATAAATTTATACGTACATAATCCTTGAACCAATCATGAAATGATGCATAATGAGTTTGTTGAATTTGATACTCAGTCGCACATCTCTACTTTTATATCATTAATGTGTTTCCTATAAATGATAACGCGATGTTTAAATGATCAAATTATGAAAAAAAAACATGTAAAAGTTAAACAATAAAAGTAATAAGACACTTACTGCATTAATGGTGCAACTGATGGAGTATTGAACAAGATATATCAATGTGCTTGTATCCACTCGATGTTGTCCATATCAAATATGGTTCCTTCTCCAAATAGACCATCATGAGTCCGAGAGGGATTATCTAATTTTGTTTCAACATCTGTAAGATATTCTTCACAAAAAGTATTACACTCATCAATCAAATAACCATTGGCTATTGATGCCTCTGAACGAGCTCTGTTGCGTACAAATAGTTTCAATGTACTCAAATACTGCTCAATAGGATACATCCACCTGAATTACAATGGACCATCAGTCATTACTTCATCAGTTAGGTGCACTGTCAAGTGGACCATAACATCGAAAAATGAGGGAGGAAATAGTTTCTCAAAGTGACAATGCATAAGTACAACTCGGTCCTGCAAACTTTTTAAATCACTCATTTGTTGATTTCGTAAACAAAGCTGTCTAAAAAATTACTCATCTCAATCAACGGATTAACAACATTGGGGCATAAAAAATCACAAATTGGAATTGGAATCAACTACTGAAGTAGTATGTGATTGTCATGACATTTCAACCCTTGCAATGTCCTGCTCGTCAGATTCACACACTTTGAAATATTAGAAGAGTAACCATCAGGCACCTTGAGCATCTTCAAAATGGAAAGAAATGTCTCTTTCTCCTTTATAGCCATCGTATACTGTGTCTCAGGCATATATTCCTTGTTTCCCTCAGCTAACTATAAATGAAACTATTTTCTTAAACCCATTTCTTCCAAATCACGACGTGCATTAACATGGTCCTTTGATTTTCCAATGACACCTAAAATGGTCCATAATATGTTATCACAAACATTTTTTTCATTGTGAATGACATACAAATTATGCCTTAGCATTTTAGTTTTCCAATATGGAAGACTATAAAAAATACTTTTCTTTTTCCAACTGTGACTGTTTGCCTACCCGCAGCATGAATATTACGTACTGGATGAGCCACCAAATCCTGAATTTCATATACCATGCGGATGTTTTCTTCCTCAATCTGAGATAACATTTCGACTCCTGTAGTGATCTTTGGTGTTGGGATGAACTCTCTAGAACCATCAAATTCCACTATGTCCTTTCCAAACTAGTTCTGAGGGGGAAGAAAATGTATGTGACCCATGTATGCCCATTTTTTAGAATGTTTAATCCATATAGATTTTTTACTTTTATTACAATAAGGGAAATAAAATTCCCCTTTCATACTCCATCCTGATAAATTTGCATAAGTCGCGAAGTCATTGATTATCCACAATAAAGCAGCCTGCATTTTGAAAATTTCATTCATTTCATAGTCATATTTTATCACACCATTTCCCCCAAAATTCATTCAACTCATCATTCAATTACTGATGGTAAACATCAATCTTATCCCATGGACTTCTAGGTCCATCAATAAGAGTGGAAAGTAATATAAATTGTTGCTTCATACAAATCCACGGAAGAAGATTATACAGAACCAACACCACGGTCCATGTGTTATGAGTTGTACCAACCATAGACTGGAATGGATTGAAACCAT
This sequence comes from Viscum album, assembly GCA_963277665.1. Lineage (NCBI taxonomy): Eukaryota > Viridiplantae > Streptophyta > Magnoliopsida > Santalales > Viscaceae > Viscum > Viscum album. Next base: position 95,390,616 of record OY728125.1, read on the forward strand.
CTGATTCCAACCCCAATCGGACATTACGAACATCTTTAGCAAAGTTGGGATGTCTCTTATCAAAATCCTTCCATGCATGACAGTCTGTCAGGTGGGTTAACATATCACTTTCATGAACTCTTTCTGCAAGCCAACTCATTAAATTAGAAACTTTAGATGACATAAAAAATCTTTTCAACCTTAGTTTAAGGGGAAAGTAATGCATTTTCATTACGACAATAGGGTTCCCCTGTATTTCAATCTGACTTTGATGAGTCTGATTGACCCTATTCTCTTTCCACCTGGAATCACCACAAACTGTACAAATATCCAAATGGGAAGTTTCCTTTCTAAACAACATACAGTTGTTTTCACATGCATTTATGGTCTCATATGTAAAACCTAAGTTCTCTGTCAACTTACGAGCATAGTAATACGACTCGAGAATCATAGCATCGACAGGAAGAACTTTTTTCAATAACACCAACAGCATGTTGAATGATGTGTCTGACAATTGATTCAAAGTCTTCAAATGCAACAACTCCACGATAAATGAAAATTTATTGTGATAATTATATCCAGGATATAATTCTATTTTTTTCTTCATCAAGTGCTTCATAAAACCTCCTAGAATCACGATCTACACCAGAGCGAAGATTTATCTCACCGGTCTCAAGATTCTAGATGTAAATTCCTTCACGATCCAACCCATGTACCATTTCAGTAAGTATTTCATGCATTGGATCATTCATCCTTGCATCAACATCCATCTGAACCGCATCTGTATTTTTACAACGAACATATTCTTCTCCATGACGAGTCCAACTCTTATAATTTTTCAAAAATAAATTAAAGAATAGGTGTTCCCTCACAGTATATCATGTGAATTGATATCTATTAGCACATTTTATACATGGACAACTAATATAGTCACTTTTAAATTCTCTAGTGAAGTCAATAAACTGCATAATTCCATTGAAATATTCTCTAGATGTTCGATTTGGAAGATCAATTAAACTCTTATCCATAATAATATATGTATAACAAACATTTACACGAGACTTATTACATGTGCATTTTTCATATCAAATATATTTAAAATAAATACTAATCAATTGTTTGTGAACCATCGATAAAATAATCAAATAATATCTCTGAATAATAAACAAGAGAATATATAATGGAATGTAAGTGAAAGATCATGTCATACCTGATTTCTCTACAAACCTGGAAGGTAGGGGAGCCGAAGGCGGTGCTGCGAGGGAGAGGAGAGGTAGTGGAGGGGAGCCAGAGCCAGAGGCATTGCGGCGAGGGAGGGGACGGGTAGCAGCGGCAGTGGTGAGCCGGAGGAGAGAAGGCGGTGAGGTGGCAACGGTGCAGCGAGGGTGGGACGACAAGGGAGGGTACTGAGGACAACAGGGAGTCAGAGGGAGGAAGCGGCGAGGGGACGAGTAATAGCTGTGTGGAAAGGGAGGGGACTGGGCAGCGGCGGTGCAGCAAGGGAGGGTTTTCCAGGGTGCAGGGTGGGGGTCTGTCCGGGGTGCAGGGAGGGTTGTCCGGGGTTCGGGGGGCAGTTCGGGGTACGGGGGGGGGCTATCCGGGTGTCGGGGAGGGATGTCTGGGGTGCGGGAGGGGGGCTATTTGGGGGGCAGGGAGGGTTGTCTGGGGTGCGGAGGGGAGGGTGGGTGTCTGGGATGCGAGGGGGGATGTCTGAGGGGGCGGGGGGTTGTCCGAGGGGGCAGAGGGTGGAGGCCGGAGGATGGAGACCGGAGGGCAGATACCGGCCGGAGGGCGGAGGCCGAAGGGCAGAGGGGGTGGAGGCCGGAGGGGGATGAGGGTGGAGGGCTGAGGCTGTAGGGGACGAAGGGTAGAGGGGGTAGAGGGTGGAGGGAGGGCAGAGGGCGGAGGGTGGGCGGAGGGCAGGAGGAGGGTGGAGGCTGACGAGGGTGGATGGGGGAGGGTGACGAGGGCGGCGAGGGGTGGATGGCGGTGAGGGTGAAGGGCGGAGGGTGATGGGTGATGGGGGAGGACGGCAAGGGTGAGGGGAGAGTTAGGGTTTCGTGAGGGGAGGGGGCGGGGGAGATGGGGGCACCGAAGCCTCCCCGATTGTTTTTGAAAAACCTAGCGACCGCGAGAGGCGGTCGCTATAGACCACCTACAGTGACTGCCAAAGGCGGTTTCCCATGTCAGGGGGGATTCAAAGCCCATTATTCTAGTAGTTTATTTTCAGGGCATTCGATAGAAACATCAATTTATTCCAAATTGATTCAATTTAGTGGCTAATACCAGACATGCCTATGTCTACGACTCCAAGGTAGGTGGTGCATACTTTTCTTTGTGATTTTGTGGTCGATTTTCAGGGTGAGTATTTTAGCGTTCCATTGGTAAGTCGATCAAGACCCTAATAAATTGAATTCATGATGTTAAATTGATTGTGTGACCTTATGGGATGTTGTCGGGCATGCTCTAGCCATACTTTTACATGCGAGGCCGAGTTAGAGTCCATAGACCACTTGGAAGGTCGGTTTGGGTGTGTTCTTTTTTTTAATTTAATTGTTTATTTAAATTGAAGTGATTTATATATATACGAATTATTTGAGATATAGTTTTTTGGTCAATGGGATTTTAACAGGCTAGGCCCAAGGTTTGGAATGGAAATGGTCATGTGGAATTGAGGTGATGTGAACGTCAGGATGGACCATGCCGAGGTAATTTGGGTGATGTGATCACTGGTTGGCTAACATGACCATCATATTGGGGTAGAAAGGTTGTCAGGTTGAGGGAATGTCTTATTATATTGGATAGCAAGGCCATCATATTTGTGAAACAAGGTCTTAGGGTAACAAGGTGTTAGTTGGATGTGGCTTAGGTACTAAATTGGTGATTATCGCTGACCAGTGATGGTCAAAGCACCAATTAGAGTCATGTGCTCATAGGTTGACTCAATGATGAGGTGGTTTTGACCACTCATGTGGGTAGAGGCCCCCGATAGTGTAGTTTAGCTATTTTTTTGGGGGGTTCTTGTCATAAAAATCCATGGGCAATGTAGGGATACTTATGATAATAGCGTTTAGGCTACCAATTGAGGGTTGTGGCTAGCTGTATTGAGGCTATTGGGCCTGGAATATTTTTGGAGGACAGAGATTGTCTTTCCTGGAGATGGTATTCTATGATTCTATGGTGATTTTTACTTGAGGATAGATATCAATGTGCCTTTGAATGTCAGGCTTTAAGACAAAAAGTGATTTCAAGTAGGGGTCTGAGGGACCAGGGTTCTATTGCTTGGGCATGCCTTCGAGGTTTCAGTGACATGATTTGGTACATGAGGTGTCAGTTGGAATGAGGAGCCAGGTTACTTATTTGGAGGTGGAACCTAAGGGTTCACATATTCTATTTGTCATTATGGGATACCTTGAGCCATGTTCCAAGGATCCTCTCCTCTTAAACTATTCTAGTGTTGTCGGAATCAAGTGATATCTTCCTAGTGGTTGTTGATCATCAGGAAAGATTTTTTTTATTTACATTGTTTGTGTTATTTTCCTTATTATATTAAACACCTATTTAAACACATATGTTGGGTATGTACACTTGGGTGGTACCCTACTGAGACTCATTCTCACACCCTACATGGGATCTTCAGGATGTGTTTAGACTTTATTATTTCACATTGGGTAAGGGTTTGGGCTCTAGAGATGGATCCTAGGTTGAGTTGTCATGGATGGAAGGCAAGGTACCTTGAGGTTCTTTCCTTAGCTTGAGTTTCCTTTTGAGTTTTTCTTTTCAATTTCAAAACGATTATGATATATGTATATACTTTGGTTATCCATTGGGTAACCCTTCTGTCTATTGATATGTATGACGTGATATTCATGCATGCTTAGCTATAAAGTAATGTTTGGATTCTTTATTTATTTTCTCTATTGAATTTTTATACTGATTTTTTATCTGATATTGAATGTGCTACCACCATTAGTGGGTCTGGTTTGAGTCTAATAGGTATTAATTTTCACTGCATATTATTTATATATACTTAGACCATTATATTATCCCCCCCCCCCGTAAGGGTATAGCCACCCCACTATTCTCTCTTTACACCCCCACTACTAGTCGGCAGCATTTGGCGTTTGGGGAGGCACGCCTAAATCTAGTGGCACACAGATTGAAAGCATTGTTCATGTGGATAATCCGGTCAAGGATGCTACATCGAGATCAAAACAAGGACATGGTGGTGTCATAAGATGATTAGAGGCACAACAGAGCATGAAGGTTCACAGAGGAACAAATTGGATTCAACTTCTGGTCATTAGATGGCTAGAATCACCGGTCATATTTTAGATCCTTCAATTTCAGGAGGATATGAGGCTAGATATGAAGGTGGAACAACTACATCTATATTCTCATGTGTACATCTAAGATTCTATTAAAAACTCAACTACACACTATTTAGTTCAATGAGCACACAATGTGTATCCCCTATGTTGCAGCAGCTAGGGTTTGGAGAAATATAAGGATAGTACAGTGTGTATCCCTCCTACATGTTGTGTACCTCTTCCCCAGGTGGAATAACTATGTGTAATAGCACACGGAAAAGACACGACCAAGGGCACACCATGTATAGAAGTACAGGGGCATGGAAAAGGTGCACGAGCAGGGACAGCAAGTGTCTTGGAAATTCCATGTAGACTCCGTACACACTGTGTAGTTTCACACAGTTGGTGATTCATGTAACCCCAAGGACACGACCAGGAAAAATAGTAGGACAACATGCCTTGTGGGTCCCCTACACACTGTATTCCCCTAGGTTCCTTTTGATAAAAATTAAAACTCTCATATCTCCTTCATTTAGACTCAAATTTTATCCCATTATTAGCCTATCCTGATTATTTTTTCACATAGAAAATGATAGTGCCATATGTTATGTATTTCAAGATATGATGTGATATATTTTGGTAATTATTATTATTTATGCGGAAGTTGACAATGGAAGTGATCAGGAAGAGGATCCCCAGTGATCTATAGAGTGGAACACACCATCATCTTGGGTGTGGTTCCTCTATCTACCGAGTGGAAACCCCCTATCGGATAGGGAGTGGGACCTCATGACACTATATTGTATCCCATATAATACATTAGGGTGATTTTCCTCAACCTATAGTGTAAACCCTTGTCATCTTGGGAGCAGGTCCACTATCCACCAAGTGTAACCCCAAATCGGATAATGTGAGGGTCCTCGTGACACCAGAGTGTAACCCCCTATGATGCACAAGGGCATAGGTTCTCGACCAATAGTGTGTAACCCCCCATAATCTTGATCATGGGTCCTCTATCTACTAAGTGGACCCCCCCCCCCATCATATAGGACATAGGTCCTTATGAAACCAAATTGGAACCCCTATAATGCTTCAGGTCGTGGGTCCTCCTCTATGGATACTTATTGAGTGGAACCCCCCCCCCCCTCCCCAACACACTAGGGTTTGGATCCTCTACTTGGAGATTATGTCCCCTTTAATATATTACATAACGGTGAAGCATGGGACTCCACATGATTACTTCTTGGACGAAACATGAGATAATGCACAAAGTTGATGGGAATATAGAAGTATTGGCACTCTTTACCTAGATTGGGATATGAGATGGAGATCCCCTTCTCTATCATTTGGGTTTATTTGGTTTGAGCATATATATATATATATATATATATATATATATATATATATATATATCCATTTTGTTGGATTCTGTTTACTCTCTTTCTATGGGTGGTGTAAACCCAACAAGTAGTCCATCCACTCGTCGTGTTGAGATCCTTGTGGCTGGATGTAAGAACTCGGGTCTTCATTTTCAGGTATATCTTTCCTTTCCTGGTTTTTTTGAGAAAAGAGGGGTTTCTGGAAATTTTTGAAGTACACGTCGTGTACTTTCTGAGTACACGTTGTGTACTCCCTTGCCGAGCCAGGCCGTGTGCTGGTCGTGTCCAGGCCACACACACGGTGTGTAGGGGTGAAGTGGAGGCCGCTTAAAGCAGAGTACAGAAAAATGGAGTACATGGCATGTACTTTTCTTTTTTTTCATTAAACGCATCGGGGTCACGCCTGACAGACAGAACACCTTTCGTCTAGGTTTCGTTCGTCCGAGAGAAGTCATACGGTCGCGGATCTTCTCCGAGCTCTTGCGCCTCCGTCTGTTCTCCGAATCGACCACCGTCGATTGCGTTGGAATTTCAACAGTAAGCTCTCTCTTATCCTAGATCCTTGTTTTCCAATTCCTCCACATTCTCAAGATATTTTGGTTTGAGAATTTTGTACGTTTTCTCATATCTACGGCGTTCTAAGGAGAATCAATCATCATGGTTCAAGCATATAGATCTCCTAGGATCGAGGTAGGTGGTTTGTGCCTTTTCGTAGGAAGTATTTGAATATTTTGTGCAATTCCACCAATTCCATTGAATGAGGTATTGTGTGTTTCCCTATTTTCCCCTATTGTTTGCCTTCTCTGCTTGATTGCTTGAGTATAGGTTAATGCTTGTGAATAGGGTAATTTTTACTATGCTCTGGATGTTTTTCCATGCATGTTCTACTTGTTAGGAATTTTTCCAGTTGCCATGCCTAGTCGTAGGATAGTGGAATTGTTGTACTGTTATGATTTTGTGCCTTAGAATGATAGCCAAGTAGTTCATGAGGTTTACATGGGCGATATGCGCGCTATTCATGTTTGTTTTACATAGGGCTATGAGAACCTAGTGTGGTGGACCATAGGGAGAATGGATGTAAGGGATTCTCTAGAGTGTCTTTAATTTACGATGCGAGACCACAGGGGGAATTGACGTTGAGTGCTTCCTCATAGAGTCTGTAGTTCCTCGATGCGGGCCACAGGTGGAATTGACGTTGAGTGCTTCCCAAGAGAGCCTTTAGTATGATACGAGACTATACGGGGAATTGACGGTGAGTGCTTCCTCAAAGAGTCTATTCATTAGCTGAACCAGAGGGGCGAGACTGTGTGTGCTTCCCAGAGGGTTGCTAGTACTTGTAGGTTGAACCTTAGGGGTTAGACTGTGAGAACTACACAAAGGTTACCTTTTTGTTCTACTTGCTTGATTGGATGTTTATTGTTTGTAGATTATATTCTAGAAACTGTGGATTATTACTGCTGTGTATTACCCTGTTTACTACTTACTATTTACTGCTTATTATACCTTACCTGCCATATATATTCTATAACTATTAGGCACAGATCTTTGGGTGGTTGCCTACTGGGACCTTGTCTCACACCCTGTCTGGGCCATGCTTTTAGGCCCAAACAGATTATATTATTGTAGGTATAGATAAGGGAAAGCGCCCTTCTACTTCAGGTACTTGACTTGCTGTGGAGCTAGAGAGCATGGGACCAAGTTGTGGCTTGCGATGGTGAGGAGTTTACCTATTTTCTTTTGAAATTTGGTTTAGTATTGTATTCAGCATTGTGACTTGTTTGAATTCTTTCCTAGACGTATGTATCATGCATCATTTTATATACATGTGTGTGTGCTCCAGTTGTTTACTGTTAGTCTTTCGCTGTTTATCATTTACTCTTGTATGGATGGTTACGGTTTCTACTGCTATCTATTTGTTTCTCTTCCGTTGTGTACTCTGCCAATGAGGGAATAGTTTCCCCACTATCACACCCAAGGCCCTCACTGCTAGTCGGTAGTCTCTGGCATTTGGGGAAATGCGCTTGAGGCCATGTGTCCAACTAGGTACGGGGCGCCTCTGGGTGGCTTCAGGAACCGTGATGTTAGAAAGTGGTATCAGAGGAGTTCTTTTCTCTTGATTTACTGTTTGGAGCCTTTATCTAGGGATAGGACGAATTCGGTACTTGGTATTAAGCTGTGCTTGGGATTAGCTAACCCGTGTACAGGGAAAAGCCATACTACCTCATTACTGCAGTTTTCTGGTTTTGAGATTTTACGGTGGATATGATTTCACCTATAGTGATTCACATGCACTGTGTTGTTATTGTTGTGGATATTGTGGTTCTATTTCTATCGAAACCTGGTGATATGAGTATATTCCATCTCATGCATCATATAGGCACTTATTATAAATCACATGCCATGCATTCTTGCCATGCCATCTAGGGTGAATTAGAAATTTCATGTTGTTGTGATTGACGTTGTGTAGATTATGCATGTTGTTGTGATAGATGCTTTGATAGAATCCATGCAGTTTGATAAATAGGTCTTTTGTATTGTACTTTGCTTAGATGAACGCCAAATTTTGATTCTTGAGGTGTTATGGGCCCTCTTGAATCGTAAATTGGTGAATCGTTGGCCTGTTGTTCCTTATATATGACTGTATTGGATGTAAAGCATTGATTTGTGGGGAGTATGGGCCCTCACGGATCAGAATTTGGCACCTTCATGTTTTTTTTCAGTGTTTTCTAGGCTTCAGTGCAGTTTCAGAGCTATTGCTCGGAAAAACCTAAAATACACGGCATGTACTTTATATATACACACCGTGTAGTTTTTAAACCATGTCAATGACTGTGTAAGCAGAAACAAGGGTTGTGAAAAATCTCCAGGAACACGCCGTGTACGGTCGGTACACACCGTGTAGTAGTAAGCTGTGTACCCGGCCGTGTCACTAACAACACGGGTCAGGGAAGCTCATTTCATACATGTCGTGTTGTGTATGAACACGTCGTGTATCCTTGTTCTCAGTACTTGGCCGTGTATCCAACAACACAGGTCGGGTAAAGTCTTCAAGTACACGTCGTGTTTGTTCGGAACACGCCGTGTAGTCTCAGCCGTGTAATCGGTCATGTAACTAACAACATGGGTGGTTTAAACCTTGTCCACTACATGCCGTGTCCACAGGGAACATGCCTTGTGGTCTCAATTTAAGAAGATCATGTGGGTTAGCCATGCAAGGAGACACGGGCATGGGAATAGAGTTAAGTACACGCCGTGTAGAGTTTATACACACCGTATAGTCATGTTTTGTAAAACTTGGGTGTTTCCTTCTCCTGTTTCCATTTTGTACTCCTTTGTTCTATGTCCTTGTTTTATGGATCTAAGGTATGCTTTTGATCTTTCAGAGCTATGCCTTCAAGATGCCCCCGGTTGTACGTCAGTTGTCAGGTAGTGATCAGACTCTAGATATGGCTGATTAGGGACTTCCTGCCGATCCTCCAGTCGGGCCATCCTTGACACCGGCTGTCATACCAGTTGTAGGCTCTAATGCACAGTTCAGGGAAGGCTTTATGAGGATGATGCAGACCTTTCAGGGAGCACCTCCTCCTGCCTCGTCAATGGTAGTCTTGACGCGTGTTTTCCAACAGCAGCAACCTCCTACATTCTCAGGGGAAGGAGGACCATAGGCTGCAGAGTCATGGCTGGAGGCCATGCTAACTATCTTTGAGCATCTAGAGATGCCTCCAGAGATTTGGGTCTAGCTCGCTACCTATATGATACGAGACTCTTCCAAGAGGTGGTGGGACGTGATCTCACAGGCGAGTCATCAGCAGGTTATGGCTTAGGAGGAGTTCCAGTGTGTGTTTTACGAGTACTTCTACCCGGATACCCTAAGGGCCGATCGATCCCGGGATTTCATGAGTCTAGAGCAGGGTACTCTGTCTATTATGGAGTATTCCTCTCGTTTCACCGAGCTGCAGCGTTTCACACCCCTCTGGGGTGGAGATGGGGTGTTCTTGGCAAGGAAGTTTGAGGATAGTCTCATGAGGGATATATGCTCGTAGGTGAATCTCTTCCAGTTTACTTCCATCACTTCCATCATCAACTAGGCATTGATTACAGAGTGCAATCTGAGAGACTCTTGAGTTGCGAGCCAGGGCAGTTCTGCTTCCATAGCTAGTGTTTCTCTAGTTGATAGTAGGAAGCACCGTAGGGAGTCTACGTGTGGTGATCCAAAGAGGAGAGATACATATTTAGGTAGCCAGGTAGTATGCTACCAGTGTGGAAGGGTAGGGCACACGAGGCCACAGTTCCAGAGAGACCCAGTGGAGTGCAGATCTTACAGCAAGATGGGTCACCTTCAACTTTTCTGCCAGGTTTTCTCACCAGTAGCTGGTGACGGGGGTTCTTCTACGACTCCTCGTTCAGGAGTAGCACCACCAGTTTCACACCAGTCTGGGAACTGGAGTTCTTATGGTCGTTTGGGCCAAGGTGGAGGTCGAGGCCATTGAAGTCAATCACCAGTCCTTCAGCGCCAGTAGGGTGGATCAGCTCAGAGTGGTCAAGCATGGTCACAGGGCTACGAGGTAGGCCATACTTTTGCGGTGGATAAGACCTATCAGGAGCAGGATCCCAGACCTTCTACAGTTCGAGGTATGATCTTAGTAGCATTAGTTTTATCTTCAACTCTTTTTTATACTAGTGCTACACATAGATTTATCTTTATTTTTATTGTGGAGAGCCTTAGGCTATGTATCTTTTCTTCTTCTGACTTTTTGACACTAGACACACCTTTGGGGGCGAGGATATCTAGTGTGCGTCGGTGTAGAGAGTGCCCTCTCGAGGTTGCAGGGTATCGTTTATTATGGGATCTCTATGTCCTAGAGATGACAGGCTATTATGTCATTCTCAGGATGGACTGGTTGGTTCCCTTCCAGGCAGTCGTCGATTGTTATCACCGCAGGGTGAGTTTCATTTCACCATAGGGTGAATCTTTTCTTAATAGAGGTGAATGGGATGTTTAGGAGAGTCGAACAGGACTCGAGCATCATGGGCTAGGGAGGGTGATGGGCCAGATTGCTAGTATTTATCTGGATGATCAGGGGACTTCACAGTTGGACTTTCCTCCAGTGGTGGAACGTTTCAGGGATGTCTTTCCAGAGGAATTTTTAATTTTTCCTCCAGAGCGTGAGGTAGACTTCTCTATTGAGCTCGTTCCAGGAGCAGCACCGGTGTCCATTACTCCCTATAGGATGGATACCCCTGAGTTGCAGGAGCTCAAGAAGCAGTTGGAGGAGTTGCAGGCAAAGGGTTTCATCTGACCCAGTACTTCTCCTTGGGGTTTGCATGTCCTATTTGCAAAGAAGGAATATGGTACCCTTAGGCTCTGTGTGGATTATCGGAAGTTGAACCAGTTGATGGTCAAGAACCGATATCCCTTGTCGAGGATTGATGATCTTTTCGATCATCTTTGAGAATCCCGAGTGTTCTCAAAGATCGATTTGAGGTCCAGTTATCATCAGTTGAGCATTATACAATCAGATATACATCTGACAGCCTTCAGGAGCAGGTATGGTCTCTATGAGTATACGGTTATTCCGTTTGGTCTCACGAATGCACCAGCAGTTTTCATAGAACTGATGAACCGAGTGTTCCATCCTTACTTTGATTCCTTCGTCGTGGTCTTCGTGGATGATATCTTGGTGTACTCTCACACTCGACATGACCATGCTACCCATCTTGAGATCGTTCTGAGTACACTGAGAGAGTATCGGATTTATGCTAAACTCTCGAAGTGCCACTTTTGGATGGATTAGATTCACTTCTTGGGTCACGTCATCTCAGAGGCAGGAGTATCTGTGGACCCATAGAAAGTGAGAGTTGTAGTTTCTTGAGAACATCCGAAGAATGTTTTTGAGGTACGGAGTTTTATAGGGCTGTCTGGATACTACAGATGCTTCATTCATGAGTTTTCACACCTAGCAGCACCATTGACAGGTCTAACTAAGAAGGGGGAAAAGTTCTTATGGTCAGATTCTTGTGAGTCCGCCTTTCAAGAGCTGAAGGGAAGTTTGATGTCAGCACCGATACTAGTCTTTCCAGAGCCAGGAAAGAGCTATACTATTTATTGTGATGCTTCAGGTATCGGACTGGGCGTTGTGATTATGCAAGGAGATGGAGTCGTTGCGTACGGGTCTCGGCAGTTGAGGCCACATGAGAGGAACTACCCGAAACACGATCTGGAGTTGGCAGTTGTCATTTATGCCTTGCGTTGTTGGAGACATTACCTTCTGTGAGAGCACTTTGTGGTTTTCACCAACCATAAGAGTCTCAAGTACATATTCACTCAGCGTTATATGAATCCGAGATAGCACAGGTGGGTCGAATATCTTCAGTATTTTGACTTAGAGCTTGCCTATACGTCGGGAAAGGGCAACGCAGTGGCAGATGCGTTGGGCATGAGAACTCAGATTCAGGTAGTTCAGGAGGCTAGTAGTGAGTGGTAGTTTATGGCTCTATTCTATGAGATGCGTATGGAGGTGCACAACAGACAGGGACAGACTTACATATCTTCTGTAGTCGTTACCTCTACACTTCTTGATCGGGTACGGATGAGGCAGCTATCAGACTCTGAAGGTTTAGTCCTGTGGGAGAGTGTTTCAGGAGAGGACCCTCTTCCTGGATGGACAGTGGGTGAGGATGAGATCTTGTGTTTCCAGAGATGCATATGGGTGCCAGCAGACATACGTGAGGAGATAATGCGGGACTTTCATTCCTCAGTTTGGGAAGTTCATCCTGGCATCACCAAGATGTATCGGGATCTTCATCACCAATACAGGTGGCCAGGTATGAAGAGGGATGTTTCTGGTTTTGTCTTGAGTTGTTCTACTTGTCAGCTGGTGAAGGCGGAGCATCAGCGACCAGCAGGCCTTTTACAGCAGTTACCCATTCCAGAGTGGAAGTGGAATGATGTCGTGATGGACTTCGTGACCAGATTTTATAGGTCTCCTAGAGGGAATGATGTGGTTTGGGTTGTCATTGATAGGCTTATGAAGGTTTCTCACTTCTTACCAATCAAGGAGACCTTCAGTGTTGATGATCTGGGACGACTGTACATCCGAGAGATCGTACGTCTGCATGGAGTTCCACACTCAATTGTTTCAGAGAGGGATGCACAATTTACTTCTTGGTTTTGGAATTGGATTCAGAAGGCTTTGGGTACACAAGTACTTTTGAGTACAGCATACCATCCCCAGACAGATGGCCAGTCCGAGCGTATGATCCAGGTGCTTGAGGATATGCTTCGAGCTTGCATTCTAGACTTTGGCAGTTCTTGGGAGAAGCATATTCCTCTGGTGGAGTGCACCTACAAAAACAGTTTTCAGGAGACTATTCAGATGGCACCTTATGAGGCTTTGTACGGTAGGCCATTCCGATCAACTTTATGCTGGATGGAGGCAGGAGAGGTATCTTTACTGGGACCTCATCTTGTTCAGGAGACCTCAGAGAAGATAGAGTTGATTCGAAAGAGGATGGATACAGCATATTCTTGATTAGCCAATAAAAACACATATTTTGATTACATTTTAAGGGTATTAAATGTTCATTTTTGATCTTATGGGCCTGAGTTAGTGGATTTTAATTTTGAACATTCATTCTCATCATTTGTGCACTTCATGCCTAATATGCACCAATTTAGGCCCAATGTTTAATCTGATTTTAAAGAATGTAAATATCCATATTTTAATTTTATATTTTGGTAAATGGATATAAACATAAATATGAACATTTTCCATTCATGGATCAATGGAGGATTCATAAAGGATGATGGGTATATTTGGTGATGAATGGAAACAATTCTGGAGAAGGCAGATTGGATATCATCCCACTGATCGGAATGTATGGACCACAATACAGGCCCACTTAAGCCCACAATTTATGGTAGGATAGAATACATATAGCGGAACAAATCATTCTTCTAGATCTAGTGCTAATTCATCCTACATGGTGGTGATTAAGGCGTCCCAAGTTGAAGATGCAATTCTGGGCCAGATTCTGCGGCTCAGAAACACAGCCCACTATTTATATCATATCTCGAGAACTAATTATTATATTGGGCTGAACTTTTACAGGATGTTAGGTGGAATCTGGGGATTCATTTACATCTTATATGTCCCACTCAAATTCCGCCTTCTAGAAGGTCCTTTAGGAGCGTCTTTCCAGTGGATGCAAGCAGGCTGCAACTTCGGGGAAAGAAGTGGAAAAGTCTCTCTACATTAATGTTCCACTCACCTTTCCCCAACACAATTAAGTAAAGGCACATGGGATGTTTGGGGCTCAGCCAAAAATTCATTTTTTCTTATTTAAGGCAGTAGTGGTGGAGGATTTAGGGATCTTGGATCTTTGTAATGTTATTATGCCAAATTTTCCTTGTAGCATTATTCCTTCCAATGTAAGTTGTTCGAATCACCTTAGTTTTTAATAAAAATTCTTATTATTCTCTTGTTCTGTTCTTATTTCTATCACCTTGATACCGTTGCCTCAAGCTGTGAACTTTTTCACACCAAACCTTGTGATTTTTTTCACACAACGCTGGAGTGATCGTTATTTTTTTTGTTTTTACGTCTTCAATTCCACCCTCATAAATCTACTTTCCGCTTCCGTTGAGAACTTGTCATAAAAGGAGGGCTAGATATTTTATGGGGTGATCCAAAGGAGTATCAAGGGGCTAGATTGAATGTTATTTCTTACTCTCTAAATGTTATTAATTTCTTTTAATTGAGTTTCTTTCATTCAATGATTTCTATTCTTCCTCTTCCTTATTGAAATTATTCACCCCAATTTCATGTGCTAATTATATCCATTACCTTGGAGTGCTCATGAAAATGATCCTACAAGTGTATAGGTGATTATCATGTGTTGTGATGGTGTTTAATCAGTAAGTGATTAGGTTAGTTTGAATTCATTGCATGAATCCTTCTCGAGTTAATGAAATTAAAATCGTAAAAAAAAGGAATTCATTCAATCCACCCAGAGAAATAACCAAGGATCAACTCATTTTCTCATAATTTGAATTCACATAGATCTTTTAGTGCTATTTTAAAACCACATAAAATAAACCCAAGTTGGCCACTTCATAGCCAAAAATCCATCTCTTTTTATTGAGTGTCTAAAGGTTCTTCTTAGGTCTCTGAGGATTCAACAACCCAAGCTACACTGCCAGCGACCGTTTGACCCTTAAAACTTGGTTAAATTTGGGAAACACCAAATTTTGGCGCCATTTCCAGGGACCAAGTAAGTTACTTAGAAAAAACCTTCTTTCCTCACCCCCATTCTTCTATCCTCACCTAAGATATCATATATTTTCCCTTTCTGGTTTTTTTTTCTTTTGGCGCATGTCCGCCTACACCCACGATAACTCAAACAGGATAGTTAGGGTGGAACGTCACAGGATAGGGGATTCAAGTACACCATTGGGTCCTAATATTCCTAATACCCCAGAGTTAAAGATTGAGTCAATTTCAATGGAGGGTCTTCAAAGAAACCAACTCATAAACCCGGGTGGGAACCAAAATGGAAATCCAAATGAGGCAGCCCCTAATTTGGGGAATGCAGTTAACCAAACCATGAATGACTACCTTACACCTACCTGGACCAATGCACCCTCTTACATTAGGCATGCTGCCCTAGGAGATGCCCACTATGTCTTTAAACCTCATGTCCTTAAACACCTTCCAACTTTCCATGGGATGGAGTCAGAAATTCCTTACCTTCATGTCAAGGAGTTCAATGACACTGTTGAAACCATGTGCTCACCACATCAACTTGAGTCAGCTAAGATGAGGCTATTTCCTTTCTCACTTAAGGATCAAGCAAATAACTGGTTAAATAGTTTAAGACCATCATCAATACACACTTGGAATCAACTGCAAAGAGAATTTTACAAAAAATACTTCCCCCATCACAAAACCATTGCACTAAAAAAGAGCATCCAAAACATTTTTGAAAAATATGGAGAGTCATTTTATGAAACATGGGAGAGGTTCAAAGACACCCTAAACATGGTTCCACACCATGGTTTTTCTATTCTGGAACAAGTGATAATTTTCTATGAAGGTTTGGGTCCGGGGAACAAACAATTCATTTACATGATGTGTAATGGGACCTTTAAAAACAAATCCCCAAATGATGCTTACGAGTATCTAGAAATCCTTGCAGAACAAAACCAAACATGGGGAACATCACCTTATTCTAAAAAGCCTCAAAGAACTGCTGGAATGCATACACTTAGAGAAGAGGAAATACTTAGGGCGAAACTTGCAGCACTCTCTAGGAAGGTTGAAGAGATAGACCAAAGGAAAATCCATGAAATCCAGACTGTAGAACCTATTTTCACAATCTGTGACAAACATGACCACAAAATAGACAACTGCCCAACCATTCCATCCATCAAGGATGTTCTTTTAGGAGGACCACCTCCTGAAGTCAATTCCCTAAACTTTTAAAAGCCCTAACACCCAAACACATTCAACCCAAGGTATAATGACCACCCAGGCTTCCGATGGAAAGATAACCAACAACCTAGCCAACCACAAGGACCAAACCCCTACCCAACACAAAATTTTCAAAACCATAACCAATTACAACCACAACCATTCCAATACCAACATCCTCCAGTACAATACCAACAACCCATCCAACAACCAAAGTATCCCCCTGGGATTACCCAACCAACACAAGCCCCTTCCCAATCTGTCCCTCTCCCAATCCTTGAACAACTGTGCAAACAAATGGAAAGGATGAACTCAGAAGTCTATTCCCTTAAACAAGAACTTAAAACCATCAAAACTGGAAAGGCACCCATGCCCACATAGGCCATTCCACAAAAATCATCAAGGGGAGAGACAACTTGCACTCAAACAAATCAGGAACAACTAAAGGCTGTGAGAGTTTTGAGAAGTGCAAAATCAATTGAGAAACCTGAACCAATAGTTCAAAAACCATCTAAAGCTTCAAACACTAATGAAAAATCAAATGAACCACATGATCAAACTGAAAAACATGATAACATTTTCAAAGAAACAACCCTTCAAAAACAACCCCACAACCTACACCATTTCCTCAACGCATGAGGGGGGAAACCAAGCCTGAATTGAGTGAAACATTGAGGGAAATATTCTCACAAGTCAAGTTGAACATTCCACTCCTCAATGCAATTCAAACCATTCCTTCATACTCAAAGTACCTTAAGGACTTTTGCACTTTTAAAAGAAAATTTTCACATAAAAACCAAGTCCTTTTGGCTGCTAATGTGAGTACCACCATTCAAGGGACCATTCCTCCTAAGTGGAAAGACCCGGGTTTCCCTTACATTAATGTTGAACTAGGAGAGAGAAAAGTTATCAAGGCCTTATGTGACCTAGGTGATAGTTTCAATCTCATCCCTTATGATGTGTACTGCCAATTAGGCCTAGAAGAGCTCCAACCCACATCTGTCACACTTCAACTTACTGATCGTAGTATTTGGGTTCCAAAGGGGATCTTAAAGGATGTTTTGGTGAAAGTTGAAAATTTCATTTACCCAGCTGACTTTATTGTTCTTGAAAATCACCCAAGATTAGGTCCTAGGGAGAAAACCCCAATCATCCTTGGTCGTCCCTTCCTTGCAACAATCAACTCTATTATCCGAGTCCGAAATGGGAACATGACCATCACATTTGGAAACATGAGTCTAGACTTGAACATCTACAATGAAAACTCTCAAATTGGGGATGATGAAGAGATCCATGAGGTTAATTGGATAGGTAGTGTTGATAGTGAACTCAAGGAACATCAAGGAATTACTAAAGGATGTTTAAGTCAAGAAGAGATTGATTTTATTTGTTCACATGAGGGAAATTTGTCTCCTTGGCTTGAATCTCTTTCAGATAGCTCTGTTGATGATTTTCTAAAATCACCAATCAATGATACCATGGGTGAAATCAATAACATCGAGTACATACCCATTCATGAAACTACTCTAGCTAATTTGGTGGATGAAAAATCTTTTCACAAGGAACCAATTTTGTCAAGAAATCTGAACAAAGAAACTGAGTTCAACACAAAGTATCATCTTTTTTTGGAAATTGATAACCACTCTGATCTTGAATTTAAGGTTTTATCTTCATCACTCAAGTATGAATTCTTAGGGGACAATCAATCCTTTCCTGTTGTCATTTCTTCCTCTCTTGAAGCCAATCATGAGAGGATGCTTCTAGATGTCCTTAAAAGACACAAGAAAGCCATTGGATGGACCCTATCTGATATTCCTGAGATTAGACCACTTATTGGGACTCATAGAATTGTTCTAGAATCCAATTAAAATCCATGTCATCAACCTCGACAGCAACTCAATCCTAATCTCATGGAAGTAGTGAGAAAAGAACTTTTAAAATTGTTAAAATCTGCTATCATCTATCCTATAGCTGAGATTGAGTGGGTTATCCCAATCCATGTGGTTCCAAAGAAGGCTGGAATCACAGTAATAACCAATAAGGATAGAGAGACGCTTCCAACAAGGGTCAGTAGTGTATGGAGAGTATGTATTGACTATAGGAAACTCAACTCTTGTACCAAGAAATACCATTTCCCCTTACCCTTTATTGATCAATTCCTCGAGCGAGTCACGGGTCACCAATTCTACTGCTTCCTAGATGTATTCTCAGGTTATAATCAAATAGAAGTCTCCTTAGAGGATCAAGGAAAAACAACCTTCACTTGTCCATTCGGCACTTTTTCCTTCAAGCACATGCCCTTTGGATTATGTAATGCCCCTGGTACCTTCCAGCGGTGCATGATGGGAATCTTCTCGGACATGGTGGGGGATTGTTTAGAGGTCTTCATGGATTATTTCTCCATCTTTGGGGATACTTTTGAGGGATGCCTTCTAAATGTTTAAAAGGTTTTGTCAAGGTGTGAGGATAAGAATCTCTTACTAAATTGGGGGAAATGCCATTTCATGGTAAGGGAAGGACATGTTCTAAGTCATCTGGTATCTGGTAGAGGGATTGAAGTTGATAAAGCTAAGGTTGACATCATTCATCACCTTCCCTCTCCTAAAAATGTTAAGGAATTGAGGTCCTTCTTAGGACATGCTGGTTTTTATAGAAGGTTCATTAGGAATTTCAGCTCTATTTCTTGACCACTTTGTGCTCTATTGGTAAAAGATGCTCCATTTTTATGGACAGAAAGCTGTGAGGAATCATTCTCTACACTCAAGTCAACTCTTATATCTCCACCTATCATGAAATCTATAAATTGGAAACTTCCTTTCGAGCTCATGTGTGATGCAAGTGACTTCGCTGTAGGAGTAGTCTTAGGACAATGGTGTGAGAAAACTCCATGTGTCATTGCTTATGCAAGAAAATCTTTAAATGATGCACAAATAAACTACACCACCACTGAGAAATAGTAGCTTGCTGTTGTCGTTTCCTTAGAGAAATTCAGGTCTTATCTCTTACGATCACCCATCATTGTCTTCACTGACCATTCAGCCCTCAAATACCTTTTCCAAAAACAAGATGCCAAGGATAGATTGATTAGGTGGGTCCTTCTTCTTCAAGAGTTCGATTTAACCATTAAGGATAAAAAGGGTGTTGAAAATGTTGTAGCTGATCACCTCTCTAGGATGGAATTCAAAGACAATTCACACCACCTCTCTATGTCTGACTCATTTCCTGATGAGCACCTCTATTCAGTGAGTGATTGCCCTTGGTATGCTGACATAGAAAACCATTTGGTGACTGGTGACATTCCAAAATTCCTAGGGACCCATGCTAAGTGGAAATTCCTTTCTGATGTCAAACACTATGTGTTTTATGATCCTTACCTCTTCAAGTTTTGTCCTGATCAAATCATCAGGAGATGTGTTCCCGAGTCTGAGCAAGAGTCCATTCTAAAATTTTGTCATATAGACAGCATGTGGAGGACACTTTTCTACAAATAAAACCACTTCAAAGGTCCTCCAAAGTGGTTTATACTGGCCAAACCTCAATAAGGATTCCTTCCAATTCTGTAAAAGTTGTCCTTAGTGTCAGCAATTAGGATCCATTTCCAAAAGGGATCAAATGCCCCTCACTCCCATTCTGGTCATTGAAATCTTTGATTGTTGGGGAATTGATTTCATGGGACCCTTTCCAAACTCTAAGGGATACCTCTACATCCTCTTAGCTATTGATTATGTCTCAAAATGGGTTGAATCCATTCCCACCAAGTCCAATGACCATCATGTTGTGATCCGATTTCTGAAAGAGCATATATTTTCTCGATTTGAATTCATAGGGCTATAATCCATGATCGAGGATCCCATTTCTGTAATTTCCCATTCTCTTCACTCATGTCTAAGTATGGAATTTCTCATAAAGTTTCCACTGCGTACCATCCTCAAACCAATGGTCAAGCTGAGTTAGAAAATAGGTAGATTAAGCAAATTCTTGAAAAAAATGTCAACCCCTCTAGGAAAGATTGGCCTGAGAAACTCTTGGATTCTCTTTGGGCATATCGTACAGCATTCAAAACCATCCTAGGAATTTCACCATATAGGTTTTTTTATGGAAAATCATGCCATTTACCTATTGAAATTGAGCATAAGGCATTTTGGGCAATCAAAAAAATGAATTTCGACATTTCTTTAGCTGAAGAAAAGAGGAAATTAGATCTTAATGAACTTGAGGAACTTAGGATGGAGGCTTATGAAACTTTAAGGATAAATAAAGCTATAGTTCAAGCCTACCAATCTAGGAATGTCAAAGTCAAACAATTTGAACTGGGAAAACATGTGCTCTTGTATAGTTCAAAACTTCATTTACACCCTGGAAAGTTAAGGTATAGATGGTTAGGTCTATTCATAGTGCATCATGTGTACCCCCATGGGGTAGTAGAGATTTAGGATCCCACAAGTGGTAACATTTTTAAGGTCAATGGTCATAGGTTAAAACCATTCATTGAATCATTCAATAAAAAAGAAATAGAGGTTGAGTTAACAGAGCCAACCTATGAACCGGGGAAAAATCGATAGATTTAGGATCTATTTCAGGCTAACGAAGTTAAACAAAAGCACTGCACGGGAGGAAACCTGTGGTTTTCATGTTTCTAATCATTGTGAATCATCTTTTGTTTCCTTCTTCTTCATTTTTTTATTTAAAAAAAATATAGATTGTTGACTTGTTCTTCTTTTATGAGTAAGGATGGGTATGAAAGGGGAGCACCGTATTCATCCGTGTCACGTGGTGTGATCCCTGAGTAATACCTTACCCAGAAAATATAAATAAGACAATGTATCATCAGTTTATTTTATTTTATTTTATGTTTTTGTAGGTATTTAAAAAAAATAGATTGTTGACCTGTTCTTATTTTATGAGTAAGGATGGGTATGAAAGGGGAGCACCATATTCATCCGTGTCACACGGTGTGATCCCTGAGTAATACCTTACCCAGAAATTTAAGATAAGACAATGTATCATCAGTTTATGTTATTTTTATATTTTTTTTAGGTTAAAAAAAATACCAAAAAAATATTTATATTAAAAAAAATTAAAGGAATGTCATAGGTCATTGGGAAAAGCTGGTCACAATCGTCCATTCCATTGGGAGACAAACCAGAACTGAAGGGAGACATGGGAATGCATTTTCAACATCAACCACCAGGTAACTTCATTCCATAATTTTCATTTTCAATGTCTTCGTTGAACTTCTATCCTACCCCTTCTATGTTTCAATTATTTAAACACTGGGTACAGTGTTATTCTAAGTTGGGGGGGAGATGAAAATGTGTGGAAGGAAAAATTTCATTAACCTTGAACATGATAACACACATTCCAAACTCTGAAATTGGATATCAAATAATTTTTCATGCCTTGATTCTGATTTTAATGCAATTTTATGTTCATGTGCATAGATATTGGAAAGTACTGTTGTCCGATGTGATTTTTCACCGTTTATATTTTCATCCAATTATTTAAAAAAACACAATGCATATCCTCTAGATTGTGGGGTTTTAGTTTGAGTTCTTGGGGACCCATAATAAATAGCATAGGATTGGCAATCATTTTTATTTTAACATGAGTATTCAAAAAAAATCAATTGCGCGTAGAGAAATGAATTGACCTAATGTGTGGCTTTCGGCACTTGGGGATCATGACTCTATAGTTGTCTGGCCCAAAGTTGGGAATTTTATCTCTATTTGTTGTAATTTTAATTTTTTTTTGATTGAGTCAACTCGAGATGATGCCCGAGTATGTGAGATTCACTTAGTGCCTTAAGGTCTTTAAGCCTGAGAGTCACCGACAAAGTCTTTCTACATGGGTTGACTCGATTGAGTTCAATTTCAATTACCATGGAAAAATTGAAAAAAAAAATCCAAAAAAATTCCACAAAAAAAACAAATAAAATAAAAAAATGAGTACTCATCTTATTATTAAAATTTGATTTCTCCTAGCGCTTCTACCTCTTCTCCCTCGAATGAAAATGAACCCCCATGTCTATTGTGATGCACAACACTTCATCATGCTTAATTAAATTTGGATGAAATATGGAGATTAATTTGAACAAAGGAATGGGCTTGGGCTTGAGATATTCCTATGGAAATAGCTTGTTTTAAATGATTTTTATGGGTTTCATAATTGTTTGGTATGAGATCTTTGGGTGAAAATGTGTATTAAAATGTTTTTGGAAAAGGTCATTCGAATTTCATTTTTGTGAGATATATTTTTCTCGGGACTAGAAAAACTCAAGTTGGGGGGTGTTATTAGCCAATAAAAACACATATTTTGATTATATTTTAAGGGTATTAAATGTTCATTTTTTATCTTATGGGCCTGAGTTAGTGGATTTTACTTTTGAACATTCATTCTCATCATTTTTGCACTTCATGCCTAATATGCACCAATTTAGGCCCAATGTTTCATCTGATTTTAAAGAATGTAAATATCCATATTTTAATTTGAAATTTTGGGAAATTGATATAAACATAAATATGAACATTTTTCATTCAGGGATCATTGGAGGATTCATAAAGGATGATGGGTATATTTGGTGATTAATGGAAACAATTCTGGAAAAGGAAGATTGGATATCATCCCACTGATCGGAATGTATGGCCCACAATATAGGCCCAATTAAACCCAAACTTTGTGGGAGGATAGAATTCATATAGGGGAACAAATAATTCTTCTGGAATCGGTGTTAATTCGTCCTACATGGTGGTTATTAAGGCGTCCAATTTGAAGATGCAATTCTGGTCCAGATTCTGCGGTCCAAAAAAATAGCCGACTATTTATATCATATCTCGCGAAGGAATTATTATATTGGGATTAAATTTTACAAGATGTTAGGAGACATCCGAGGATTAATTTACGTCTTCTAGGTCCCACTCCAATTCGGCCTTCTATAAGGTCCTTTAGGTGCGTCTTCCCGGTGGATGCAAGATGGCTGCAACTTCAGGGCAAGAAGTGGAAAAGTCTCTCTACATTAATGTTCCACCCACCTTTCCCCAACACAATTAATTAAAGGAAGATGGGATGTTTGGGGCTCAGACAAGGATTCATTTTTTTCTTATTTAAGGCAGTAGTGTTGGAGGATTTAGGGATCTTGGAGCTTTGTTTTGGTTGTAATGTTATTATTCCAAATTGTCTTTGTAGCATTATTCCTTCCCATGTAAGTTGTTCGAATCACCTTAGTTTTTAATAAAAGTTCTTCTTCTTCTCTTGTTCTGTTCTTATTTCTATCACCTTGATACCGTTTCCTCAATTTGTGAAATTTTTCACACCAAACCTTGCGATTTTGTTCACACAATAGTGGAGTGATCGTTGTTTTTGTTGTTTTTACTTCTTCAATTCCACCCTCATAAGTCTACTTTCCGCTTCCGTTGAGAAATTGTCATCAACGGAGGGCTAGCTCTTTTATGGGTTGATCCAAGGGAGTAGAAAGGGGATGTATTTAATGTTATTTCTCACTCTCCCAATGTTATTAATTTCTTTTAATTGAGTTTCTTTCATTCAATGATTTATATTCTTCCTCTTCCTTATTGAATTTATTCACCCCAATTTCATGTGATAATTATATCCTTTACCTTGGAGTGCTCATGAAAATGATACTACAAGTGTATAGGTGATTATCATGTGTTGTGATGGTGTTTAATCAGTAAGTGATTAGGTTAGTTTGAATTCATTTCATGAATCCTTCTCGAGTTAATGAAATTAAAATCGTAAAAAAAAGGAATTCATTCAATCCACCCCGAGCAATAACCTAGGATCAACTCATTTTCTCATAATTTGAATTCACATAGATCTTTTAGTGCTATTTTAAAACCATCTAAAATAAACCTAAGTTGGCCACTTCATAGACAAAAAACCATCTCTTTTTATTGAGTGTCTAAAGGTTCTTCTTAGGTCTCTGAGGAATCGACAACCCAAGCTACACTGCAAGCGACCGCTTGACCCTTAAAACTTGGGTAAATTTGGGCGACACCAAATTTTGGCGCCATTGCCGGGGACCAAGTAAGTTCCTTAGACAAAAACCTTCTTTCATCACCCCCATTCTTCTATCCTCACCCAAGATCTCTTATCTTTTCCCTTTCTCATTTTTTTTTCTTTTAGAGCATGTCTGCCTACACCCGCGATAACTCAAACTGGCTAGTTAGGGTGGAAAGTCATAGGATAGGGGAGTCAAGTACACCATTGGATCCTAATCTTACTAATACCCCAGATTTAAAGATTGAGTCAATTTCAATGGAGGGTCTTCAAATAAACCAACTCATAAACCCGGGTGGGAACCAAAATGGAAATCCAAATGAGGCAGCCCCAAATTTGGGGAAAGCAGTTAACCAAACCATGAATGACTACCTTACACCTACCTGGACCAATGCACCCTCTTGAATTAGGAATTATACCCTAAGCGACACACACTATGTATTTAAACCTCATGTCCTAAACCACCTTCTAACTTTCCATGGGATGGAGTCAGAAATGCCTTACCTTCATGTCAAGGAGTTCAATGACATTGTGGAAACCATGTGCTCACCACATCAACTTGAGTCGGCTAAGATGAGGATATTTCCTTTCTCACTTAAGGATCGAGCAAAGAACTGGTTAAATAGTTTAAGACCTTCATCAATCCACACTTGGAATCAACTGCAAAGAGAATTTTACAAAAAATACTTCCCCCATCACAAAAACATTGCACTAAAAAAGAGCATCCAAAACATTTTTGAAAAAGAGGGAGAGTCATTTTATGAAACATGGGAGAGGTTCAAAGGCACCCTAAACATGGTTCCACACCATGTTTTTTCTATTCTAGAACAATTGAGAATTTTCTATGAAGGTTTGGGTCTGGGGAACAAACAATTCATTGACATGATATGTAATGGGACATTTAAAAACAAATCCCCAAATGATGCTTACGAGTATCTAGAAATACTTGCTGAACAAAACCAAACATGGGGAACATCACCTTATTCTGAAAAGCCTCAAAGAACTGCTGGAATGCATACACTTAGAGAAGAGGAAATCCTTATGGTGAAACTTGCAGCACTCTCTAGGAAGGTTGAAGAGATAGACCATAGGAAAATCCATGAAATCCAAACTGTAGACCCTGTTTGCACAATCTGTGACAAACATGACCACAAAAAAGAAAACTTCCCAACCATTCCATCCATCAAGGATGTTCTTTTAGGAGGACCACCTGCTAAAGTCAATGCCCTAAACTTTCAAAATCCCCAGCACCCAAACACATTCAACCCAAGGTATAATGACCACCCAGGCTTCCGATGGAAAGATAACCAACAACCTAGCCAACCACAAGGACCAAACCCCTACCCAACACAAAATTTTCAAAACCATAAACAATTCCAACCACAAACAATCCAATACTAACATCCTCCAGTACAATACCAACAACCCATCCAACAACCAAATTATCCCCCTGGGATTACCCAACCAATACAAGACCCTTCCCAATCTGTCCCTCTCCCAATCCTTGAACAACTGTGCAAACAAATGGAAAGGATGAACTCAGAAGTCTCTTCCCTTAAACAAGAACTTAAAACCATCAAAACTGGAAAGATACCCATTCCCACATAGGCCATTCCACAACAATCATCAAGGGGAGAGACAAGTTGCACTCAAACAACTCAAGAACAACTAAAGGCTGTGACAGTTTTGAGAAGTGGGAAATCAATTGAGAAACCTGAACCAATAGTTCAAAAACCATCTAAATCTTAAAACACTAATGAAAATTCAAATGAACCACATGATCAAACTAAAAAACATGATAACATTGTCAAATAAACAACCCTTTAAAAAACAACCCCACAACCTGCACCATTTCCTCAACGCATGAGGGGGGAAACCAAGCCTGAATTGAGTGAAACATTGAGGGAAATATTCTCACAAGTCAAGTTGAACATTCCACTCCTCGATGTAATTCAAACCATTCCTGCTTACTCAAAGTACCTTAAGGACTTGTGCACTTTTAAAAGAAAATTTTCACATAAAAACCCAGTCCTTTTGGCTGCTAATGTGAGTACCACCATTCAAAGGACCATTCCTCCTAAGTTGAAAGACTCGGGTTGCCCTTACATCAATGTTAAACTAGGAGAGAGAATAGTTTTCAAGGACTTATGTGACCTAGGTGCTAGTGTCAATATCATCCCCTATTATGTGTACTTACAATTAGGCCTAGAATAGATCCAACCCACATCTGTCACACTTCAACTTGAAGATCGTAGTATTAGGGTTCCAAAGGGGATCTTAAAGGATGTTTTGGTGAAAGCTGAAAATTTCATTTACCCAGCTGACTTTATTGTTCTTGACAATCACCCAAGCTTAGGTCCTAGGGAGAAAACCCCAATCATCCTTGGTCATCCCTTCCTTGCAACAATCAACTCTGTTATCCGAGTCCAAAATGGGAACATGACCATCACATTTGGAAACATGAGTCTAGACTTGAACATCTACAATGAAAACTCTCAAATTGGGGATGATGAAGAGATCCATGAGGTTAATTGGATAGGTAGTGTTGATAGTTAACTCAAGGAAAATCAAGGAATTACTGAAGGATGTTTAATTTATGAAGATATTGATTTTCTTTGTTCACATGTGGGAAATTTTTCTCCTTGGATTGAATCTCTTTCAGATATCTCTATTGATGATTTTCTAGAATCACTAATCAATGATACCATGGGTGAAATCAATAACATCGAGTCCATACCCATTCATGAAACTACTCTAGCTAATTTGGTGGATGAAAATTCTTTTCACAAGGAACCAATTTTTTCAAGAAATCTGAACAAAGAAAATGAGTTCAATACAAAGTCTCATCTTTTTTTGGAAAGTGATAACAACTCTGATCTTGAATTTAAGGTTTTACCTTCATCACTCAAGTATGTGTTCTTAAGGTACAATCAATCCTTTCTTGTTGTCATTTCCTCCTCTCTTGAAGTTGGTTATGAGAGGATGCTTCTAGATGTCCTTAGGAGACACAAGAAAGCCATTGGATGGACCCTATCTGGTATTCCTGGGATTAGACCACTTATCAGGACTCATAGAATTGTTCTAGAATCCGATTCAAAGCCATGTCATCAACCTCAACAGTGACTCAATCCTAATCTCATGTAAGTAGTGAGAAAATAACTTTTAAAATTGTTAAAAGCTGGTATCATCTATCCTATAGCTGAGAGTGAGTGGGTTAGACCAATCCATGTGGTTCCGAATAAGGCTAGAATCACAGTAATAACCAATAAGGATGGAGAGACTCTTCCAACAAGGGTCAGTAGTGGATGGAGAGTATGTATTGACTATTGGAAACTCAACTCTTATACCAAGAAAGACCATTTCCCCTTACCCTTTATTGATCAAGTCCTCGAGTGAGTGGTGGGTCACAAATTCTACTACTTCCTAGATGGATTCTCAGGGTATAATCAAATAGAAGTCTCCTTAGAGGATCAAGGAAAAACAACCTTCAATTGTCCATTCAGCACTTTTTCCTTCAAGTGCATTCCCTTTGGATTATCTAATTCCCCCGGTACCTTTCAGCGGTGCATGATGGGAATCTTCTCGGGCATGGTGGGGGATTGTTTAGAGGTCTTCATGGATGATTTCTCCATCTCTGGGGATACTTTTTAGGGATGCCTTATAAATGTTGAAAAGGTTTTTTCAAGGTGTGATAATAATAATCTCATACTAAATTGGAAAAAATTCCATTTCATGGTAGGGGAAGGACATGTTCTAAGTCATCTGGTATCTGGTAGAGGGATTGAAGTTGATAAAGCTAAGGTTGACATCATTCTTCAACTTCCCTATCCTACAACTTTTAAGGAAGTGAGGTCCTTCTTAGGACATGCTGGTTTTTATATAAGGTTCATTAGGAATTTCAGCTCTATTTCTCGACCACTTTGTGCTCTATTGGTAAAAGATGCTCCATTTTTATGGATAGAAAGCTGTGAGGAATCATTCTCTACACTCAAGTCAAATCTTATATCTCCACCTATCATGCAATCTCCAAATTGGAAACTTCCTTTCGAGCTCATGTGTGATGCAAGTGACTTCGTTGTAGGAGCAGTCTTAGGAAAACGGTGTGAGAAAACTCCATGTGTCATTGCTTATGCAAGAAAATCTTTAAATGATGCACAAATAAACTACACCACCACTGAGAAAGAGTTTCTTACTATTGTCTTTGACTTAGAGAAATTCAGGTCTTATCTATTAGGATCACCCATCATTGTCTTCACTGACCATTCAGCCCTAAAATACCTTTTCCAAAAACAAGATGCCAAGGATAGATTGATTAGGTGGGTCATTCTTCTTCAAGAGTTAGATTTAACCATTAAGGATAAAAAGGGTGTTGAAAATGTTGTAGTTGATCACCTCTCTAGGATGGAATTCAAAGACAATTCACACCACCTCTCTGTGTATGATTCATTTCCTGATGAGCACCTCTATTCAGTGAGTGATTTCCCTTGGTATGCTGACATAGAAAACCATTTGGTGACTGGTGACATTCCAAAATTCCTGGGGACCCAAGCTAAGAGAAAATTCCTTTCTGATGTTAAACACTATGTGTTTGATGATCCTTACCTCTTCAAGTTCTTTCCTGATCAAATCATCAGGAGATGTGTTCCCGAGTCTGAGCAAGAGTCCATTCTAAAATTTTGTCATGGAGAGGAATGTGGAGGAAACTTTTCTACAAATAAAACCACTTCAAAGGTCCTCCAAAGTGGTTTCTACTGGCCGAACCTCAATAAGTACTCCTTCCAATTCTGTAAAAGTTGTCCTCAGTGTCAGCAATTAGGATCCATTTCCAAAAGGAATAAAATGCCCCTCACTCCCATTCTGGTCGTTGAAATATTTGATTGTTGGGGAATTGATTTCATGGGACCCTTTACAAACTCTAAGGGATACCTCTACATCCTTTTAGCTGTTGATTATGTCTCAAAATGGGTTGAAGCCATTCCCACCAAGTCCAATGACCATCATGTTGTGATCTGATTTCTGAAAGAGCATATATTTTCTCGATTTGGAATTTTTAGGGCTATAATTAGTGATTGAGGAACCCATTTCTATAATCTCCCATTCTATTCACTCATGTCTAAGTATGGAATTTATCACAAAGTTTCCACTACATACCATCCTCAAACCAATGGTCAAGCTGAGTTAGAAAATAGGGAGATTAAGCAAATTCTTGAAAAAACTATCAACCCCTCTAGGAAATATTGGGCTGAGAAACTCTTGGATTCTCTTTGGGCATATCGTACAGCATTCAAAACCATCCTAGTAATGTCACCATATAGTTTGGTTTATGGAAAATCATGCCATTTACCTGTTGAAATTGAGCATAAGTCATTTTGGGCAATCAAAAAAATGAATTTTGACATTTCTTTAGCTGATGAAAAGAGGAAATTAGATCTTAATGAACTTGGGGAACTTAGGGTGGAGGCTTATGAAAATTCAAGGATAAATAAAGCTAGAGTTCAAGACTACCAATCTAGGAATTTCAAAGTCAAACAATTTGAACTGGGAAAACCTGTGGTCTTGTGTAGTTAAAAACTTCATTTACACCCAAGAAAGTTAAGGTCTATATGGTCAGGTCCATTCATAGTGCATCATGTGTACCCCCATGGGGCAGTAGAGATTCAGGATCCCACAAGTGGTAACATTTTTAAGGTCAATGGTCATACATTAAAACCATTCATTGAATCATTCAATAAACAGGAAATAGAGGTTCAGTTAACAGATCCAACCTATGAACCAGGAAAAAATTGATAGATTTGGGATCCATGTCATGCTAACGACGTTAAACAAAAGCGTTGCATGGGAGGCAACCCGTGGTTTTCATGTTTCTAATCATTGTGAATCATCTTTTGTTTCCTTCTTCTTCATTTTGTTATTTAAAAAAAATATAGACTGTTGACCTGTTCTTATTTTATGAGTAAGGATGGGTATGAAAGGGGAGCACCATATTCATCTGTGTCACGCGGTGTGATCCCTGAGTAATAACTTACCCAGAAAATATAAAGAAGACAATGTATCATCAGTTTATTTTATTTTATTTTATGTTTTTGTAGGTATTTAAAAAAATAGATTGTTGACATGTTCTTCTTTTATGAGTAAGGATGGGTATGAAAGGGGATCATTGTATTCATCAGTGTCACATGGTGTGATCCATGAGTATTATCTTACCCAGAAATTTAAGAGAAGACAATGTATCATCAGTTTATGTGATTTTTATATATTTGTTTAGGTTAAAAAAATACAAAAAAAATATTTATATTAAAAAAAATTAAAGGCATGTCATAGGTCATTGGGAAAAACTGGTCACAATCATCCAAGCCATTGGGAGACAAACCAGAACTGAAGGGAGACATGGGAATTCATTTTCAACATCAACCACTAGGTGACATCATTCCATAATTTTCATTTTCAATGTCTTCGTGGAACTTCTATCCTACCCCTTATATGTTTCAATTCTTTAAACACGGGGGACAGTGTTATTCTAAGTTGGGGGGGAGATGAAAATGTGCAGAAGGAAAAATGTCATTAACCTTGAACATGATAACCCACATTCCAAACTCTGAAATTGGATATCAAATAATTTTTCTTTCCTTGATTCTAAATTTAATGCAATTTTATGTTCATGTGCATAGATATTGGAAAGTACAGTTGTCCGATGTGATTTTTCACCATTTATATTTTCATCCAATTATTTAAAAAAACACAATTCACGTCCTCTATATTGTGGGGTTTTAGTTTGAGTTCTTGGGGACCCATAATAAATAGCATAGGATTGGCGATCATTTTGATTTTAACATGAGTATTAAAAAAAATCAATTGGCGTAGAGCAATGAATTAACCTAATGTGTGGCTTTCGGTACTTGGGGATCATGACTCCATAGTTGACTGGCCCAGAGTTGGGCATTTTATCTCTATTTGTGGTAATTTGAATTTGTTTTTAATTGAGTTAATTCGAGATGATGCCCGAGTATGTGAGCTTCACTTGGTGCCCAAAGTTGTTTGAGACTGGGAGTCATCAGCAAAGTCTTACTACATGGGTTGACTCGATTGAGTTCAATTTCAATTACCATGGAAAAATTGAAAAAAAAAATCCACAAAAATCCACAAAAAAAACAAATAAAATAAAAAAATGAGTAATCATATTATTATTAAAATTTTATTTCTCCTAGCGCTTCCACCTTTTCTCCCTCAAATGAAAATTAACCCCCATGTCTACTGTGACGCACAACACTTCATCATGCTTAATTGAATTTGGATGAAATATGGTGATGAATGTGAACAAAGGAATGGGATTGGGCTTGAGATATGCCTATGGAAATAGCTTGTTTTAAATGATTTTGATGGGCTTCATAATTTTCTGTTATGAGATCTTTGGGTGAGAAATTTGTATTAAAATGTTTTTGGAAAAGGTCATTCAAATTTCATTTTTGTGAGATATATTTTTCTCGGGACTAGCAAAACTCAAGTTGGGGGTTGTGATTAGCTAATAAAAACACATATTTTGATTAAATTTTAAGGGTATTAAATGTTCATTTTTGATCTTATGGGCCTGAGTTAGTGGATTTTAATTTTGAACATCCATTCTCATCATTTGTGTACTTCATGCCTAATATGCACCAATTTAGGCCCAATGTTTCATCTAATTTTAAAGAATGTAAATATCCATATTTTAATTTTATATTTTGGGAAATGGATATAAACATAAATATGAACATTTTTCATTCAGGGATCAATGGAGGATTCATAAAGGATGATGGGGATATTTGACGATGGGAGGAAACAATTCTGGAGAAGGCAGATTGGATATCATCCCACTGATCGGAATGTGGGGCCCCCAATACAGGCCCAATGAAGACCAAAATTTATGGGAGGATAGACTACATATAGTGTAACAAATAATTCTTCTGGAGACAGTGCTAATTCGTCCTAAATGGTGGTGATTAAGGCGTCCCAAGTTGAAGATGCAATTCTGGGCCAGATTCTGCGGCCCAGAACAACAGTCCACTATTTATCTCATATATCGCAAAAGAATTATTATTTTTTGATGAAAGTTTATAGGATGTTAGGGGAAATCAGGGGATTTATTTAATTATTCTAGGGAACACTCAAATTAGGGCTTCTATAATGTCCTTTAGGCGCGTCTTTCTGGTGGATGCAAGATGGATGCAACTTCGGGGAAAGAAGTGGAAAAGTCTCTCTACATTAATGTTCTACCCACCATTCCCCAAAAAAATTAATTAAAGGAACATGGGATGTTTGGGGATCGTACAAGGCCTCGTTTTTTCCTATTTAAGGCAATAGTGGTGGAGGATTTAGGGATCTTGGAGCTTTGTTTTGGTTATAATGTTATTATGCCAAATTGTCTTTGTAGCATTATTCCTTCCCATGTAAGTTGTTCGAATCACCTTAGTTTTTAATAAAAGTTCTTATTATTCTATTGTTCTGTTCTTATTTCTATCACCTTGATACCATTGCCTCAAGGTGTGAAATTTTTCACACTAAACCTTGTGATTTTGTTCACACAACGGTGGAGTGATCGTTATTTTTGTTGTTTTTACTTCTTCAATTCCACCCTCATAAGTCTACTTTCCGCTTCCGTTGAGAACTTGTCATAAATGGAGGGATATATATTTTATGGGTTGATCCAAGGGAGTAGAAAGGGGCTGGATTGAATTTTATTTCTCACTCTTTAAATTTTATTAATTTCTTTTAATTGAGTTTCTTTCATTCAATGATTTCTATTCTTCCTCTTCCTTATTGAATTTATTCACCCCAATTTCATGTGATAATTATATCCTTTACCTTGGAGTGCTCATAAAAATGATCCTACAAGTGTATAAGTTATTATCATGTGTTGTGAAGGTGTTTAATCAGTAATTGATTATGTTAGTTTGAATTCATTGCATGAATCCTTCTCGTGTTAATGAAATTAAAATCGTAAAAAAAAGGAATTCATTCAATCCACCCCAAGCAATAACCTAGGATAAACTCATTTTCTCATAATTTTAATTCACATAGATCTTTTAGTTCTCTTTTAAAACCATCTAAAATAAACCCAAGTTGGCCACTTCATATCCAAAAATCCATCTCTTTTTATTGAGTGTCTAAAGGTTCTTCTTAGGTCTCTGAGGATTCGACAACCCAAGCTACACTGCAAGCGACCGCTTGAACCTTAAAACTTAGGTAAATTTAGGCGACACCAAGTCTCGACAGAAGTCTTATGATGATCAGCGGAGATGACCTCTGGAGTTCGAGGTCGGGGATCAGGTTTTCTTACGTGTCGCACTGATATTGGGACATAAGAGGATTCAGAGACAGGGTAATCTTTCATCGCGGTAGGTCGGGCTGTTTGAGGTATTGGAGAGAGTTGGGCTGGTTTCCTATCAGTTACAGTTACCTCACAGTTACCTAGCCATGCACGACATCTTCCACATCTCTCAACTCCGATGTTACTTTTCAGACTTGTCTCATGTCTTTCATCCTGAGGAGGTTGAGCTCGAAGCGGATGCATCGTTTGAGGAGAATCCTATCTGTATTTTCGATCGCAGTATGAAGGTTCTTTGTGGGCGGTCTATTCCTCTAGTACGGGTTCTATGGCAGCACGGACGAGTATAGGATGAGACCTGGGAAAGGGAGGCCGATTTACGATCACAGTGGCCGGAGCTGTTCGGGTTTTCTTCTTCACCGCCT
The DNA here is from genome assembly GCA_963277665.1 of Viscum album. NCBI lineage: Eukaryota > Viridiplantae > Streptophyta > Magnoliopsida > Santalales > Viscaceae > Viscum > Viscum album. The sequence goes on from OY728125.1 coordinate 95,424,495, forward strand.
CCTTAGGGAAATTCAGGGACGAATTTATTTAAGGGGGGAAGTTTTTAAGAACCCGAGTCTTTGTTTTCAGGTATGTCTTTCTTTTCCTAGTGTTTTTGAGAAAAGAGGGGTTTCTGGAAATTTTTGAAGTACATGACGTGTACTTTCTGAGTACACGTTGTGTACTCCCTTGCCACACCAGGCCGTGTGCTGGCCATGTCCGGGCCACACACACGGTGTGTAGGGGTGAAGTGGAGGCCTCTTAAAGCGGAGTACAGAAAAATGGAGTACACGCCATGTACTCAAGAAGTACACACCGTGTATTTTATTTTTTTCATTAAACGCATTGGGGTCATGCCTGACGGACAGAACACCTTTTTTCTAGGTTTTTTTCGTCTGAGAGAAGTCATACGGCCACGGATCTTCTCCGAGCTCTTGTGCCTCCGTCTGTTCTCCGAATCGGCCATCATCGATTGTGTTGGAACTGCAGTGGTAATCTCTCTCTTCTCCTAGAGCCTTGTTTTCCAATTCCTCCTCCTTCTCAAGATATTGTGGTTTGAGCGTTTGGACGTTTTGTCAGATCTACGACGTTATAAGGATAATAAATCATCATGGTTCAAGAATATCGATCTCCTAGGATCGAGGTAGGTGGTTTGTGCCTTTTCGTAGGAAGTATTTGAATATTTTGTGCAATTCCACCAATTCCCTTGAATGGGGTATTGTGTGCTTCCCTATTTTGACCATGTTGTTTGCCTGCTTTGCTTGATTACTTGAGTAGAGGTTAATACTTGTGAATAGGGTAATTTTTACTGTTCTTTGGATGTTTTTCCATGCATGTTCTGATTGTTAGGAGTTTTTCCAGTTGCCATTCCTAGTCGTAGGATAGTTGAACTATTGTACTATTATGCTTTTGTGCCTTAGAATGATAGCCAAGTAGTTTTTGAGGTTTACTTGGGTGATACGCGTGCTATGCATGTTTTTTTTACACAGGGATGTGAGAACCTAGTGTAGTAGAACATAGAGAGAATGGATGTAAGGGCTTCTCCAGAGTGTCTTTAATTTATGATGTGAGACCACAGGGGGAATTGACATTGAGTGATTCCTCAGAGAGTCTATAGTTCGTCAACGTAGGCCACAGGGGGAATTGACGTTGAGTGCTTCCCCAGAGAGCCTTTAGTACGATACGAGACTATAGGGGGAATTGACGGTGAGTGCTTCCTTAGAGAGTCTATTCTTTAGCTGAACCAGAGGGTTGAGACTGTGTGTGCTTCCCAGAGGGTTTCTAGTACTTGTAGGTTGAACCTTAGGGGTTAGACTGTGAGAACTAACCAGAGGTTACCTTTTTGTTCTACTTGCTTGAGTGGTTGTTTCTTATTTGTAGATTATATGCTAGAAACTGTGGATTGTTACTACTGTGTATTACCCTGTTTACTGCTTACTGTTTACTGCTTATTGTACCTTACCTGCCATATATATTCTCTGACTGTTAGGCACAGATCTTTGGGTGGTTTCCTACTGGGACCTTGTCTCACACCCTGTTTGGGCCATGCTTTTAGGCCCAAACAAATTATATTGTTGCAGGTATAGATAAGGGAAAGCGCCCTTCTACTTCATGTACTTGACTTGTTGTGGAGCTGGAGAGCATGGGACCAAGTTGTGGCTTGCGATGCTGAGGATTTTACCTATTTTCTTTTTCAATTTGGTTTAGTATTGTATTCAGCATTGTGACTTATTTTTCTTCTTTCCTATACATATGTATCATGCATCATTTTATATACATGTGTGTGTGCTACAGTTGTTTAATATTAGTCTTCCGTTGTTTGTCATTTACTCTTGTATGGATGGTTATGGTTTCTGTTGCTATCTATTTGTTTCTCTTCCGCTATGTACTCTGCCAATGCAGGAATAGTTTCCCCACTATCACTCCCAAGGCCCTCACTGCTAGTCGGCAGCCTCTGGCATTTGGGGAAATGCGCTTGAGGCCATGTGCCAACCGAGTACGGGGCGCCTCTGGGTGGTTTCTGGAACCAGGACGTTACATTGGATGTGGTTACCTTCTTGTTTTGGGTTGAGTTGTCTATTTTTTATCTATACATTCATTTATATCTCTTACTGGTATCCCTTCAGCTTTCTGGGAATCCTACTGGGTATATATATATTCACCCTTTTATGGGTTTTTCCTACATGTTCCATGTCTTATGCAGACAACAGATTGGTCGATGGTGACTTTAAAGAAGCATAGAGATACTTGGTGTATTGGTCTACGTACGATGGTTGGATCTTAGAGATCATAAGCTGGGTTCTCTCAGCACTTTTAATTTCCAGTTTTTTTAGGTTAGTACATCTTTCTAGTTGAGTGTGTACTTTTTCCCTTTACTTTTTAGTTTTCATTGTCATACGCTTGTACACCCTAGAGGTTTTGTATTCATGGTTTATATTCAAGTTATTGAAAAAAATTATTATTACTATTCACTTTTTCATTGAGATGGTCGGGTGTGTGTGTAAATGTGTGTTAGGTAAAGGTCTTCCCATGTTAGATATGCATTTCAGCTCTTATCGCTAGCCCCTAGCCTATTGAGGTGGTCTTGGGGTAGTTTTGGCCCGATCCCCATTGGGTTGGGTCGTGACATATATAATGAATCTTTAATACATATATATATATATATGTTCACAAAGATGCATGGGGGTAATTGATCGCTTTTACAATAAGGGTAACCAGTATTTTTGATGAGAAGGACTTCATGAATACGTCTTAAATCTATAAGAGAGTCTCAGACTAAATAATAAGACCCTTCATGGGATGAGTCAGCCTCCAATCCTATGGATTTAGACACATAATTTGAGGCATCATTATTTCATCCTAACAACCACTGGTCATTGGAAAATAGAGATATGGACAAATAAAAGTGGAAGATAGTGTGTTGGGAACATTAAAATTATAATTTTTAATATTGAAATATTATATTTAAAAATAAATGTAATCATATTAAAACATTATTATTATTATTATTATGTTAATAATATATTTTATATATGTATATTCATATGCATATACTCATATGTGTGTGCACATATATGTATGTATATGTATGTATGTATGTATGTATGTATGTCAGCATATACTATGTGGGGTAGAACAAAAATCAAATGAAAGTATGTTTTTATAATTTATGAAATAATTTTTAAAATTATAAAAAATCATAAAAAGTATAAATTTCAATATAAAAATGGTTATTATAAAAATTATTATCATTATTTTAACTATAGTTCCCCATAGGGATTAGTTCAATTATTCCTCCCTTATTGTACTTATGATAGTGTTTAAAAGGATCTCGGTTTCAAGACTCCATGGCTTCAACTCTTCCTTTATTTGTATCCCCTCTCTAAATATGTTTTAAATTATTTTAATTATACTAATATTAAGTTTTATTTTTATCTTTATTTCTCTCGTTCATCAGAATTTATATAAATTTTTATTTTAATTATAATATGTTTTTTTAAAGGTGAGGAAAAGCCTCTATATTAAATGTAAAAACAAAATAAGGAAGACAGAAAGAAATGGGGTCAGACAAGAAAATCTTCCCTCATTCAAGATCAAAAATGTCACAAGAACATTAGTAATAAAATCCAAGAGGATTATAATCATCATAATCTCGGATAGATTCATCTTCCAATGGACTGAAATAATTAACTTGAGCCTTTATCCCTCTTGAGATATATCTATTTCTCATAGTGGGCTTCAAATGTGAATAGTCCTTCCTAGGCCTTATTTTATTCAAAGGTGACGATGGAAATCCTTCAATGTCTACCGCATTAACTTTTTCAACAACATATCGATATAATATTTTCTTCGGTGATTCTTCATTATTCATGTTTTTTCAATTGTACCCAAATTTATTCAGACTCCACTTCTTGTTAAGTTCTTCTATGATCTAGGTACCTGCATTAGCAGAGTCATGAGTAACCATATTAGTAGATTTCATAAGTGATCCCCACCCCCCTCTCCTAGAGTCCCATGATATTATGAATCCTATATAGATTCAGTCACCCCTCCTTGGTGAGGGACCAGATCTAACAAGTTCTACTTTACATGTCCATAAGACCAATAGAGGATTATCTCATGCCCTTCTATTCATAGGGCCTATCACCGGTTTCATGCATCACCTCAGCTAGAAAATGAGGCCCTTCCAGGTGGAATTTCACATTGCCACGCTGCTAGAAACAATACTTCTATAATACACCAGAACTAACATCATAATTATCCATTATAACCCATTTCTATTTAGAAACATTTGAATATCCATCAGTCTAGCTATCTATATTCCTTATGTGAAGGGAGTTAGAGGATCCTTCCTTGGAACTATCTTTTTTTAAGCTTCTTGAATACCTTCTAGTAATGACCCCTGGTAGAACAAAATGAACAAGATTTATTCCAAAGACAATTTTCTATTAGGTGTCTAATAGATTTAAAATCCATCTAAAATGGAGGAAATTTATTATATTTAATCTGCAAATTGATATCATATTTTGATTTGGAAAGCACAACCTAATCTACCAAAGCAGAATTGAGATAAATTTGACTAATACCCTCGAATAATATCTGGAATAATCCATCTCTGTAGTTCTATCCATTTTGATGGGAATTCCCACACCCGATGCAGTATCAAACATGATATGATGATGCCATAAAATCTAATTTAGACCCAAAATTCTAATCCATACCTGAACTATGGTGTTCTTGATGGAGAAAGGTTTGAAAAAAATCCCATTCTTGTATGTTAACCAAGCCTGAATTTAAGGATACGAAGCCAAACCCCCATGCTTAGTTCTTGAGCTCCATATTCGGGAAGAGTATATGAAAAAAATACCTTCCTTATCGAAAAACATCTAAATTTGGGGAAACCCCAAACTGTAGTGAATATTTCTGACACTACTACAGATATTCCCTGTAACAGCATCCAAAAGGGCCTTTAACAGTGCTAAAAAAGTGTTATTTTCCTCAGAATCATTAAAGGGGGTCCCTTTATCAGTTCTCAAAAATCCATGATATATTCCACCCTTTATTAGTGCTAAACTATCACTGATAAAGTGTCCTCTTTATCAATTCTAGAAATAGCACTGATAAATTCCCAGCCTGATGTAGTGTGTTGTTTGTATAACAGCACACCTAGAAAAAACCTGTAACCGATGTATGAAAACTATATAATTTAATTAAAATAAATTTTACATCATTAATACAGAAAAACACTACTATATACATTTCAAACAATGTTTTGTATAATTATATTTATAATTATCCTCAAACATTTAAAAACATTAATGTTTCATCTTTTAGTTCCCCCGATCTCCTCTCAAAAAATTCTTCCCATGGTATCAATTTCAAAAAAAAATAACTTCAACCAAATAAAAAGAATAAACTTATATAATAAGACAAATATTATTTTAGTAATAGTATAAATAAATAAATTAAACATTAATATGAAATAATAGATAAATAAAATGTCAATTTAAAATAAAAAATACACACTTTGAGTTATACCAGTCACATCGTGCATTGTATTGAGGTGGGGTTTATTCCTACATGTCACAAATGAGTTTTGGATCATTTTCATAAAGTATCAAAACAATTCGAATGTGTTTGCTCCATTTTTAGTATTTCACTTTTAATTTTTATTATAATTAATGCCAATTTTAAATAAAGACACACTTGGAGTTATACCAATGACACCATGTGTCATATTGAGGTGAGGCTGATTCCTATGCATCAAAAATTACTTATGGATCATTTTCCTAAATTATCAAAACAATATGAATGTTTCTTATTAGTTTTTAGTATGTCACGTAGGTTTTTTACAAAAAAAATCATTTCGAACTGGAAACATTCACTTTGAGTCATATCAGTTGAATCGTGTGTCGTTTTGATGTGAGATTACTTCCTACATATCAAAAATGACTTATGAATCACTATACTAAATTATCAAGACAATAAGAGTTTTTTTTCTTAGTTTTTAGTGAGTGACATGCGTTTTGAACTAAAATGTCAATTTTAAACTCATAACAGAAACTTTGAGTCATACCAGTCACATAGTGCATCTTATTGAGGTGAGTTTGATTCCTACACATCATAAATGACCCATTGATCATTTTAATAAAGTATAAAAACAATAAAAATGTGTTTTATTGGTTGTTAGTATGATACTTGTTCTTTTTACTAAAATTAATGTCAATTTTAAATAAAAAGACACACTTGGAGTCATATTGGTCACATGGTGCGTCTGATTGAGGTGATGTGGATTCCTACATGTCAAAAATGACTTATGGATCATTTTCCTAAATTATAAAAATAATTAAAATACTTTTTCTTGGTTTTCAGTATGTCACTTGTTATTTTACTAAAATTAATGTCAACTTTAAATAAAAAAGAGACACATTGAGTTATACCAGTCACAATGTGCATCATATTGAGGTGTGGTTGATTCCAAAAAATCAAAAAAGATATATAGATATTTTTTCTAAAGTATCGAAATAATATGAATTTGTTTTCTTAGTTTTCAATGTGCCACTTGTTCTTTTTACTAAAATTAATGTCGATTTTAAATAAAAATACACACTTAGAGTAATACAAATCACAGCATGCATCAGATTGAGGTGGAGTTGATTTTTACATGTTATAAATGAATTGTGGATCATTTCCATAAAGTATAAAAACAATATGAAAGTGTTTTCTTAGTTTTCAATATGCCGCTTGTGTTTTTTACTAAAATTAATGTAAATTTAAAATAAATATACACACTTTGAATTATACTGGTCACACTATGTGTCTGATTGATGTGATTATGATTCCTAAACATCAAAAATAACTTATGGATCATTTCACTAAAGTATTAAAACAATAATAATGTGTTTTATTGGTTTTGAGTATGTCACCTGTGTTTTTTATTAAAATGTCATTTGAAATTGGAAACACACACTTTGAGTCATACCAATCATATCGTGTGTTAGTTTTATGTGATACTAATTTATAAACATCAAAGATGACTTATGAATCATTTTAATAAATTATAAAGATAATTGAATCTCATTTTCTTGGTTTTTATTGAGTGACACTTTTTAAACTAAAATGTCAATTTTAAACTGATAACGGACACTTTGAGTTATACCAGGAACATCGTGTATCTTATTGAGGTGAGGATAATTCATACACATAAACAATAACTTATGAATCATTTTAATAATGTATCAAAACAATCTGGATGTGTTTTTTTGGTTTTGAGTATGTTAGTTGTCTTTTTTACTAAAATTAATGTCAACTTAAAATAAAAAGACACACTTTGAGTCATACTTGTTACACCATGCATCAGATTGAGGTTATGATAATTTATAAATTTCCCAAATGACTTATTTATCATATTTATAAAGTATCAAAATAATCTTTTTGTTTTTCTCAATTTTTAGTACATCACTTTTCTTTTTACCAAAATGTCATTTTAAACTGGAAGCATGCACTTTGAATCATACCTGTCACATCGTGTATAGGTTTAATATGAAACTAATTCCTACATATCACAAATGAATTATTAATTGTTTTACTAAATTATGACGACAATATGAGTTCATTTTCTCATTTTTTTAGTGAGTTGCACTTTTTAAACTAAAATGTCAATTTTAAACTGATAACGGACACTTTGATTCATATCTGGCACATCATATATCAGATTGAGGTGTGGATAATTCCTAAAAATCATAAATGACTTATGGATCATTTCCCTAAAGTATAAAAACAATATGACTACATTTTATTAGTTTTGAGTATGTTAGCTATCTTTTTTACTAAAATCAATGTTAACTTTAAATAAAAAAGAAGCACTTGGAGTCATATTAGTCACACCATACATTGGATTGAGGTTATTCTAATTCATACACATAGAAAATTACTTATGTATAATTTTCCAAAATTATAAAGATAATATGAATTCGTTTTCTTATTTTTGTTTACGTGACTTTTCTTTTTTACTAAAATTTCATTTTAAACTGGAAATACACACTTTGAGTCATACCAGACACATCATGTGTCGGTTTGATGTGAGACTAATTCCTACACATCACAAATAACTTATAAATCATTTTCCTAAATTATAAATATAATCCAAGTATGTTTTCTTAGTTTTTAATGAGTATTGTTTTTTAAACTAAAATATCAATTTTAAAATGATAACAGACACTTTGAGTCATAGAGGGCACATCATGTATCAGATTGTGGTTTGGATAATTCCTTCATGTCAAAAATGAGTTATGGATAGTTTTAATAAATTATAAAAGTAATCTAATTTTTTTTCTTGGTTTTGAGTATTTCATTTGTCTTTTTTACTAAAATTAATGTCAATTTTAAATAAAAATAAGCACTTGGAGTCATACTATTCACACCGTGTGTCGGATTAAGATGAGGTTGATTCCCACATGTCCCAAAATCTAGAAAATAATATCAAATACCAATGTTACCATGATTTCCATTGGATTTATTTTTTGAATTTCCAACATTGCACATGACGTGGGATGAATTTGGATTTGGATTTGGATTCATCAATCTATATATAAAATGAGGAACATAATTATGTTTTTGTTTCACGTCATATAAAATTATTGTGGTTTATTTAAAATATGTACCAATTTTCTTTCAAGTGAAGTGTACCCCACCCTTGATTTATGGTAGGGGTACGTTGGTTTTTTTGCATGTTCCTTATTTTCAGTACTCAGTTTCTATTTCATAAATGAAATTTTATCAATCAAAGTGATGAATACATGTATTTTTAAACAATTTATTAACAACCACAATGATCATGAAAAGACATTTCTGCATGAAGGCTAGTAAAATAATCTCATGCTTCTTGGCTTATCAGGTCTACATACATAAGTGGTTGGTGTGAGTTTATTTTACCTTCAGCATCTTTAAGATAAAATCTCATTAGAATTTTGTGAAAGCCTATGTGAATCCTTCCAGAAAGAATTTATACATATTTATTGTGGGAACCATATACTATTTATTCACTCTATAAGGGATGATGAAGAGTAATTCAATGTTTCGTTATTTTAGTTTTTGGTAAAATAAATAAAGGATATCATAATTTTATTGTAGTATCTTCCCAAATAAGTGACTTAAGCATGGTAACAACGTGGTTCCATGAATCCAAATCAATACTAATGTGTTTCTAAGTGATTATTACAATTTAACTACTAAACATGGAATTGTTGGGGTTAACATGATGGTCTCACATACTCCACCTGACCTCAAATTTGATGTCTTTTCTTTTCACCTTAATAATTTTTGCTAACACTATCATATTATGGAACTCCTATTTTTTCTATAGCATCGGATCTTCATAACCTACCACTTCCTCGTATTCAAAATCATCAATATGTTTTTACTCTATATTGGTAGTATCAGAATATGCAGAAGTACATTGTTCCTCTACACTGGGAGTAGCAGCAGATTGAGAAACATGTTATTCTTCAGGATTAGGAGAATCGGCATGTGAAAAAGTCATTATCTATAGAAGTGGTTTAATATTTAATTAATATTACATAAAATTAGAATTAAATGGATAATAACATGAGTTAACTCAATTTATATTACAAAAAATATATAAATTGATTATTGAACTCTCTTTTTTTAAGTTTGAAGGGATTTTACCCCACTATCAAGTATCCAAATCCCTTCAGTATGGTATACTCTGATGTAAAAAACCCCATATACATTGGGACTACTATGAAATTATTGTGAAATCCTGATGAAAGGGTAATCCTCAGTTGAATTTTCATATGAACCTTCAGTGGTTTTGGTCGATAATAAAAAAAATTACCACTTTCAATTTGTGGGATTTGGAATAGAAAATACTTGTATTTTCAATGATGTCATTATAAAAATTTTTCCTTTATACCCTTCCTTGCTGAAATCCACTTTCACGAATCCCAATTCATCTATTTTAACAAAACTCTTATTATCAACCTACTTGCATTGAAAACTTGGCACTTGGAATGTTGTATAATTCATCTCTCATATTTTTTTGATCATGCTAAAGTATGAAATATTCTCATAAATTGGATTTTTTCCTTAGTACCAGAAACATATATCACTTCATCCACAAGTGTAACTCCACTATTTTTCATGGTAATGTCTTTATCATGTTCATTTATATAGAATGTATAACAATTAATTATATAACCATTGTAATATAATAGATACACACTTGGTCCTCTAGAAAGCCATCAAAGTCATTTTAAAATTGAATCCGGATTTTCATATGAATCCTTAAAAATATGGTCTCAAAACCATCCTACAAACTATTTATTATGTGTATTTGATATACAGATTTCAGCCCTTGATAGATTCAAATTTGTAAGAATTTATTTGGGGGTTTAAATATATGGGTAAACCTATGAACTATTATGAAAAACATAAAGGTGGGCCTTCTCCCGATCTGTAATATTGATTGTGAAAACATCTCTTCTATAAATTCCTTCACCCACAAGCCACCCGGTGTGATGAGATTTTAGTAGACCAATGCATTCCATGCTAGACAGGTAGTTGGTATAGAATTCAATGGCTTTCTCAACAATATATCACTCCATAATAAAACCCTATGGACAACTTAGATTCTTGACATACCCTTTCAAAAACATCATATACCATTCAATGGGGTACATCCATCTATAATGTATAGGACCAAGTAGTCTAATCACTCTCACCAAGTGAACTATCAAGTGAACCATCTTATCAAATAATTTTTGTGGGAAGAACATTTTCAAATCACATAATATGATTACAATTTCCTTTTCCATAGTTTGAAATTTCACCAGGTCTATAACTTTTTTGTATATATCTTCAAAAAAGAAACATGTCTTGGTTAATGTATGACAGGCATTCTTGAGAAAAATGCAATGTAAAGATACAGTAATTAGATCTTGCATCAAAACATTACAGTCATGAGATTTCAGTCCCATTAACTTTAAAACATTCATTGACATGATATTCTTGATATTCGATTAATACCCCTATGTAACTTTTATATCATTCAAGAAGTTGAAAAATAGATATCTCTCCTACTTGGAAAGAGTGTAAGCAGTTGGAAGAAGAAAGGTTCATTTTTTACCCTTCACTGGTGCCAACTCTTCCTGTATTACCATTTCAACCATGTCCAACCTAGTCTTAATTCCATACTTTTTTCTAATTTCATTTAGTAACGTTCCAATTACACTATCACATACATTTTTTAACATGAATAACATCAAGAAAATGTTTGATTTATAGAAAATTACAATATGGTAATTCAAAAAAAACTAATCACTTTTTCCAACTGGTTTTCATACACTACTAGAAATTGGACCTATAGCAACAGTTTTGAAAACCGTTGGTATAAGTATCATAGAGAGACTATATAATAATGTCTTTATCCCAACTGTTCGTATAGGTTCTAGATATACGAACAGTTTTGTCTAAACCATTGGTATATCTTCCATAATAAGACCCTATACCAATGCTTTTGGACAAACTGTTGGTATAACTATGACCTATACCATCGGTTTGGACAAAACCATTAGTATAGATTCTATAATAAGACCTTATACCAATGGGTTTTGAAAAACTATTGGTATAGGTCACTGTTGGTATAGCTTCTATAATAATACCCTATGCTAACAGTTTTGTAAAAACCATTGGTATAGGTCCCAAAATTCCAAATACCTATACTAATGGTTTGGAAAAACTGTTGGTATAGATATTCATATTTTTTATGTATTATTTTGTCATATAACATTAAATACATTAAAATTTAAATAAATTTTTAATATAAAAATATATATTTATCATATTTTTTTCACAAACTTTATTGTAGCTTAGTGGTTAGGTATTTGAAATATAATTCAGTGGTGATGGGATCAAATCCAGCCAATATTTTTTTTTAAATTACTTATACCAATGGTTTCTTAAAACCAATGGTATAGGTATATACTAATTAAATATAGGGAAATGATCCTTCAAACTATTGGTATATCCTATAACAATGGTTTGGGGGGCTATACCAATGGTTCTAAACCATTGGTATAGGTTATTTTTCAATTAGTGGTAAGGTTTTTTTAAAACAATTTAACAAAAGTAGTGTCCATATATTTTACTTTCTCAAATAGTTGATCACCTATTAGTGGAGGTGGTATTGTATTTTTTTTCTAAACTTCCATCGAATGATGTCATCTAATATTGGTACTTATGTCGTCGAGGTAAAAATCTGTGATATCCTAGAAACACAGTCTTTAATTAATATCTCAATCTAATTGAATTTCTACCCTATTCGGAAATGGGACACCCTTGAGTTCCTTTAATGTTGTATCCTGGAAAATTTCCATAAGTAGAAATGTCAATTATCATCTCGTACAACATGGCTCTCAATGTGAAATCTTCATTTCTGTAAGCACCATACAACATAACACTTGAATCTCACAATAATTTTAATTCTTCAATTAATGGATTCAAATAAACATCAATATCATTACCTGGTTGTTTTGGTCTTGATATAAGCATAGATAACATAATATATTTTCATTTCATTCATAACCTTGGTGGAAAGTTATAATTTACCAACATGTACTATGAGTGATGCTTTGAAAATCAAAAGGATTCACTCTATCTATAGATAACACAAGACGAAGGTTTCTTGGATCATTTCCAAATTCAAGATACTCATAATCAATTCTCTTCTACTAAGTAGAGTCTTTAAGGTGATGAAGTTTCCCATCTTTATTTCTTGTATTTTCAAGCCACTTCAATATCCTTAGAGTCTCCTCACTTCCATATAGGCGTCTAAACCTTGGATTGATTGGAAAGTACCATAAAACTTTCATATGACCTGATTCATCTTTTTTGTATCGATAAGCACCACACTTTGGGAATTATTTAAGAGATTTTTAGTCCTTGAGAAACAATATATAGTCATTTGGATAGACATGTATCCTTTCATAGATCATACCCATCGAACATAGCATTCATTTAGCATCATATGTTCGGCTAGGGAGATCATTATCTTCTAGAAGAATATCATTCAAGAGAGAAAGTAGTTCAGTAAAACTTGCATCACTCTATCTATTTCTTGCTTTCAAATTATACAGTTTGAGTATGGCTAAAAATGTTATATATTTAGTGAAACCAGTATATAATGAAATCTTTTCAGAACTCTTTAACTTCTCAGAAAATTTTTGACAATCAAAAAGTTCATCTTCAACTGTCATTGTCATTTCCTCAATATGATATTTATCATCATTCACATGTGTAATAACATCCTCGATATGGCCTTCTTCATTATCCACACTTATAATTATATCATATGATCCATAAAATGAAATATTATACTAGTCACTAGCTACATTATCTTTTTCCTCATGTCTATTCAATCATTTATAACTTCAATCAATTCTGTGAAATATCAAGTGTTCTTACAACTTCTCTAGACTAATTAGTATTTAATAACAACATCGTAAACACATACAAAGGATTTGAGAAGTGTCATATACATGATCTTTTGCAAACTTGATGAACTCTTTCACCCCATCTTCATACTCTTTTGTCATACGATTGACATCCATCCATTCTCTATTCATACTGATTCTATTTGATTCAGTAATATTAATATTTAAAAAAATAAATACACAAAATATGTTCAATTGAAGATAGATGTCATGAATTTCTTGAAAGATAATGGAATGATTGAAAAATGGTTTATCATATAACATGATAAAAAACAAAATCTTATTGAAGAAAATTTATAAATATAATAGAAGATATTTCACTTTTAGAAACTATTTTTCACTTCATATTTTTAATGATCAAAACCCTTTTTGTATGAGTATAAATGAAGTATAAAATCACATTTACATTATAAAAAACCAATAAAATACATATATTAAATGTAGTAATGGAAATAAAAAACAATATTATTTGAAAACCCTTTTCATAATATAAAATATGGCTATTGAATATAATAATGGTTTTATAAATAAAAAAATAAATTATTATATTTTTTAAAATATTTTCAACACTGACATTGAATTTATAAAAGTATAAAAGTATTGAACTATTGATAAATTGAAAAAATTATATAGGAATAAAAGTATAAACTAAAAATGTGTATATATTTATTTCAGTATAAAAAATTATTAAAATATATAGAAGTATAAAATTATATATAATTCATAAAGGAATATATATTTTAAAGAATATATATTTAAAATAAATATACATAATTTAGAAATTTATATAAATTTATAAAAGTATATATATGTTATAAAAGTATACATAATTTATAAAAGTATATAGTTTTACAAATTTATAAAAGTATAAAAGTAAAATATATAAAAGTAAAATTTTTGAAAGTATAAAATTATTCGATTTTAGTCCATTGACATCCTCAACATATCATAAGGTCTAATTTGACCCATTTCTTTACTATCGGAGTCCATGAATCAAGGGTTATAAATAAAAAATAAAGTGGAATGCATAACCATGCTTGACGTGGTAGGTGGTGATCAGGAACCCACTCTCACCCAACCTCTTCAATCCCAATGACCACTATATTATCCTTTCTACCACAACAACCCAAATAAAAAAAAGGTATTTCAAGAACCTAGGCTCCTATTGAAGAAAGAAACATGGATCAGATACCATTTGTAAAAAATCGTATTAGGCTTCCACTAGAACTAGAACCTAACCGAACTCTCCACTAGGCCTGAAAGTTGTTCTCGATCTATACAGGTTGGCAACTAATACCCAAGCATCATGGAATACCCTTGGGAATGTTTTTTCCCAATAAATCAGACCAAAAATAATCATCCAACTAGAGTAAGTAGTATAAATAAAATAAAAACGTGAATATAATAATAAATAGAACATAAATGAATAGGTATAACACCATATCAAATAAAATGAATCAAAACCAAGTCTAATACTGAATGGAGAAATATGAAAGGTTGTGTACACTAAATGGTATATACTGGGTGTGAGAAAACAATTCCCAGTATGATTTCACCTAAGATTTTGTGAAATTCCATTAGAATGAAATTTTATTTGAGCGAGTCTTAAATAAAATAGAAAAATAGGATTTTCATTCATTATAAATAATAATAAATCAACAACACAATTTTGGATTCTATAAAAAAATATTCCAATTTTTTTAATGAAAAAAGTTAATTGAAAATGATTCTTTAGAAGTCACACACAATGCATAAAATAACTCCTTTTCCATTTAAAAAATTCTTCAAAAACCATTTCAAAAATCCTTTTTAAAACCAACATTCTTTATATGAATAAATGTGTAATTGAAAGGAACCACATTATCCACGAAACAAATGAAATAAATAAATAGAATCAATAGAGGTTTCATATACACACGTCAATATAACTAGGGATACCACCCATGGTGAATCCAATTAAATCTATATAGCTCCAACTAGAGTGCAATCAAACTATAACCATTTTGGACCTCTATGAACCAACCCAAAGCTCCCATGTTATTCCCATAAAACCCAAGATCTCAATTTATAGGCTCCAAAAATGAAACCCATAAGAAATATAGTTTCCACTAAGTTATAACAACAAAAAAATTCCCAAAATATCCTAATAACCCATATATAATAACCCAAAATATAAACTAGATCAAACACCCCTTAAAGGCTCTAATAAACTCTCAATCCAATCAAGAAAAACTCACAAAATTAAAGAACAACTTTTAGAACAAAATATTCACCAAATTCTACCCCACAAAAATAAATTCTTCCAACAAATATACTACAAACCTATATAATCATAAATAGATAGAGGACAAAGATTGATGAAACCCTAAACTAAAGAGAATCACCCTAAGTTTTACCTCTAAAGATAGATCTCCCATCATTTTTAACAACCATTATTGGAGGAAAAATTTAAATAACATGAAACATGAACTCAACTAGTTCATATCCCACACATAAAACCAAACAGTCTTACCATAACCAAGGTAACAAATCAAAATAAAAAACCATCAAAGCATGGAACACCATCACACATTGCAAAAAACTTATTTTTATTTAAAATACATGAACCCTATTAAAGGATTCAAAATCCATTTTACACAAAAGAACATGCTTGAAAATAAATTTAATATAAATTCCTATGTGCATTGAAAATTTAATGAAATCACTTGACACTTTATTACACATCCAAAGTACAATTATGTGATAAAAGATTTTCAAAAACTCAATTTATACGGCAACACACACTTTTAAAAACACCACAACCCCTTAAAACATTCCATTCGTTTAGAAAACCAAACAAAACTCACTTAACCAACTCTTATTTTTCAAAACATTTTCTCAAACACTGTCTTAAAATTCATCTACTCACATGGTCTAATGGGTTGTGATCGGTCATTAAACAATTCCTAAAACATTTTCTAAATGAGAATCTGGTCACTACTTGGTTTTTCATGTCATTAAAACCATCCTAACACCACTATCATCCTTTTATTTTCATAATAAAATATAACAATTACCCACAAGTAAACCCACCATGCAATTTTGGATCAACACATTATCAATAATGATCAAAATGAAATCTCAAACTCAAAATTGAACACATATCTTAGATTTGGAATGAGAGCAGTGGCGAGAGAGGGAGTAGTATTTGATGAGAAAAACATCGCGACAACAGTGCGGTTCGATGAGAGTGGAGGTGGCGGGAGTCGGGTTCAGCGAGAGGTGGAGCGGCGATAGTGGGGTTCAACGGGAGAGGCAGCATGTCGGAAGTGGGGTTCGGCGAGATCAATGACGATGGAGATAATAGGGTTTTGCAAGAGTGAAGGCGTGATGGCAGTGTGGTTCTGTGAAAGTAGAGAAGTGGCGATAGTGGGGTTCGATGAGAGCAGTGACACGATGGTAGTTACATTCTGTGAGAGCTTGAAGGTGCGTGAGAGAATACATCAAGTTAGGGATCATTTAAAAGAAGGGATAAGGATTTTATCATCTCTTTTCAAAAAGCGCTAATAAAGATAATTTTTATCAGCATTAAAATAGAAAGTGCTGATAAAACTACTCTTTATAAGCGCTAATAAATCATGTCTTTATCAACACTAAAATTATAGTGCTAATAAAGAGTATTATTATTGAAGTTGTTTTAGCGCTAATAAATGGATATCTTTATCAGTGCTATAAAAACACTGACAATGATCTAGTGTTAATAATATATTTATATTAGTATATATATTTAAAAAATTATATATATAATAAATATATATTTATTTATTTATAATTATAACTATAAATAAATATATTTTTATTTACAATTATATATATATAATAAATATTTTTATAAATATTTTTATATATTTTTACAATTTTATATATTTATAAAATTATAAATATAATAAATATATTTATTACAATTTTATAATTAAAAATTAATATATATTTATTTATAGTTATAACTATAAATAAATAAATAATTTTTTAAATAATTTTAAAATTATAATAAATATATTTATTATATTTATAATTTTATAGTTATATATATTAAATATATTAATTATATATATTTATAAAATTATAAATATAATTAATATATTTATCATAATTTTATATTTATTTAAATATATATATATATATATAATTATAATTATAATTATTTGTATATATTTGTATATATTTATAAATATATTTATATAATTATAAATAATATAAATATATTTATTATAATTTTATAAATATTTAAATATATATTTATTTATTTATAATTATAAATGAATATATTTTTAAATATTTATATATAATTACAAATATATTTATATTTATTTATTTAGTAATATATAGATATATATATATTTATAAAATTATAGTTAATGTATTTATTGTAATTTTATAATTATTTATATATATATAGTTATAATTATAATTATAAATAAATATATTTAAAAATTATTCATATATAATTAAAATTTTATAATTATGAATATAATAAATATATTTATTATTTAAATATATTTATTGTAATTTTATAAGTATTTATGAGGACATAATAAGTTCATGGCTATAACATGAATTAATCATACCTGGTAATGTATAGATCATAAAAAATGAGTCGTCACATATATGGAAAGTGTGAATAATAAGGGTGACAATGTATAAATGAACATTCATGATAAATGCATAACATATGCATGTTTCATCATAATATAGGTAATCTTAACATTTGGAACATAGCAACCCACAATCATGTCCACAAATAAACTTATGATCATATAACGTCAATTATACTCACACATCAATATATGAACATAAATAATGGCAATCATGTCCATGAATATCATCATTATCTCATTATATTTATTTATTTATTTATTTAACTTGACGTTAGTTGAAACTAGTTATTTGGTCATTGGGGACATTAAATTTGAGTTTGATATTGAATATGAGTGTATGCCTGAGTTTTGTGCTAATTGCTTATGTATCAGGCATATTAAAAAAAGTTTTCATAGAGGGTTGAGATGTACTAACTGTAAAAAGTATGGTCATTGAGCTGAAAACTACAATCATAAATTACCTGTCCCTGATTCAGCTAAACCCATGGATGGGAAGTCAGGGAAGGATGGTTTGAGAGGAGCTTCTCCTATGCCACCACGAACTTACAGGCATGTGAAAGGAAGTGGACCTAATCCTTCGACTGGTTCCCATTGACTTGTGGCTTTATTTGATGATGTGGTCTCTGGTGTCAACAAGGCTAGTGATGGGAACCTCAATGAGATCTCCAAAGGTGTTGGACTTAGTGCTTTGATGTGGTGTTGATGTTGTCATGTGGGGAACACTACCTGCGGTTTCCCCACAACTTCATATCAATGTTTCTACTGAAACTCTGGACATGGAAATTGCTCATGTAGATACTGCTGCTAACCATCCAGGGAAGGAACACCTATTAATGTTTATGATGTAGCAGCACGTCTGGTTGTTCAACATTCAATTAATGTACCGATGTAGGATGTAGTGGATATGAAGTAAGCTATGAACAAATGAAAACATGTTTTAGTGGATGATAAGGTCTATCATTGGGTTACCCATATGAAAGTCAGTCTACGACCATCCTTTGTTGGCAAGGGATCAGACAAGGATGATGAATCTGGTACTGAGGATGCGGTGGGTGACCTAATGTTTAGTGATATACTAGGAGGGAAGGAGACAGATTTTTCCACTGTCCCACCAAATCCTGATCTGGGTAAACTTCCTTTTCTTGATGTCTTAATAGGTCAATGAGTAGGGAAGTGTTCCATGAATAATTTTGTGTTGTTCATGAGGACAGAGGTAACCCTCATGATGACTCTGGGTTACTATTAAAAAATGTTTCCATGGGAGATCATTTTGATACTGAGTCTCATCATGAGGATGAGGATTCGGTGAGTGTGGATGAGCATGAGATCACCTTGAAGGCTCCTTAGAAGTGTGGAAGACATTCGAGAGGAAGGGGAGACAAACATAAAAGGAGGTCACTAAATGTTCTTTTGTTCTTTGGTGGAACTACCACTTTGATTGTTTTATTTTCCCTCGCTTTTTGTGTCTTTTTTACTTTCTTTTTATTAATAAATTTTATGGGACCATGGGTTTTAACATATGGTTCACGCCATTTTGATTATAAATAATTTTTTTAAAACATTATATATATATATATATATATATTTGATTTATTAAAAAAAAATATATTAATATAACATATTTATATTAATTATAAACATGTGTTTTTTAATTAATGTATATAAATAAACATTATTTTTTAATATAAATACAATAATTTTATATATATTAATAATATTTCTTATTAAATAAATTTATCAGTGCTAAAAAAACATTGGTAAAGGATACACCTTCATCAGCACTTTTAGCTAGCACTAATAAAGACAAGGCTTTTACAGTGCTTTCTGTTTAGCATTGATAAAAGTAGGCACTTCACTTGCACCAATTTTTGGTAGTGTGAAATTTTTTCCAACCTTTAATGGGTTATCCTCAACTGGCATAATAGTTCAACCAAGAATCGAAAATCGAAAAAGCTCAAACCTATCACCAATAGCATTCTTGTTGGCAAGAACATGAACAAACTTACCTTTTATGGATTATTCTTTCAGGAGCGAAGTCCTTTAGAAACAAAAAATCCCTCATGTTGGATGCTTCATGTGTTAATCATGTTTTAATGATCACAAATCATGTTAACCTTGTTTAATCTATCACAAATCATGTGTAGAAATTGTTTATCTCTCTATGCTTTAATGATTAAAACTCATGGTATAAATTTTCACAAGATCCTGATTCAGAATATTATAAATCATGTTTGAATCTTGTAGACTATATTTGATCTTGTTCTATAATGTTTTATTATACTAATGCCTAAGTATAATTCATTCTATGAATATTATTTATTAATAAGGTTTTATAGATATTTGGCTAAGTATGTGAAACCGTAAGTCTGCCACCGATTCTGGATTTTGGCAAAGTCCCCAACACCGTAACCCTGACACCATAACCATGACACCATAACCCTAACATCGTGACTCAGACACCGTGACTCAAATATTATGACTCAGATACCATAACCAGTTTCATTTTTCATAGTATTTCACATAGGTTTCTTGCTACCATCACCAAGACATTGTTTAATGTTTTGAAAAGGGACTAGACACCGTTACCTGAGACACCATGATCCTAACACCACATTTGTGCTACTAGTTTTTGATCCCAATGCAACTGTGGCACTGTGACTGTCTCACTACTCAATGTAAAAGTATAATACATTATTTCTAGTGACACCGTTTCAAGACATACTGTGACATCATTCCTTAATTTCCATCTTTTTCAATTTAATTTAAATGTTATTTCTAACGGTCATATTTGAGTCATTTAATGGCACTGACATAATTAATGTTTCTTTGTAGACATGTCATCTGATAGCATGATGTACGAGGTTTAGAAATCATTCTTCATGTTGGATCTAACACATGAACCCCAAAATAAAGACAAGAACATGAGACTAGTAGCAAGAGATGAGCGAGAGTTTGAAAAGAGAACTACATGCAAGATAGACAAAGATATACACTGAAGAAAACACGAAGAACTCAAGAGTTTCAGATGGTTGAACTGTTATAGATCAGAATCTCAAACATTTGTTTAGCAGAAACCCTAAGAATAACAAGAGCATAAAGAACATCAAACTGAAAACCAGAACATGAGACTCACGATACTCTATTTTTCACAAGAGGACTCGATATTTGCATCTAATTCATCCTACAAGTCTAGATCTACATAGAGAAATGGTTAGAGCATTTATAATCCATTGTCATCATCTATTATCTATTGTTTACTATTTTTATCTTTTGAGCATTGTTTTTTTCTGTAATAAAACACACCATGTCTCCTGTATCAAACTGAAGGATAAAAGATATCCTTCCACTCATATATTTTACATCTGTTTACTCCCACAGATATGTGTGGAAGAGGTCCTTGTGTGACCTGGTAGTTTATGCCCATGAAGAACAGTGGAAGAGGTCATGTCACCTGGACAGTCATATGCTCTGTTGTTTACCCCGATCTAGGGTGAGGATCAAGTTTATTAATATAAACTGCTTGGTGGCAGGTGATCACCAAGTGGAGTGGATTAGGTCTCATCTTGAGACTGAACCACTTGTTTTATCCGTTGTGTGTTTCTATTTAGTCTTTCTTGGTTTTAAGTTATATTTCAGGAAACTAAATTTTACATTGATAGTTAGTCTTGGATAGTGGTTATAATTGTTTTTTATTATTAGAATAGTTTCAAAAGTTGTATCAATATCTCATATTGATACTACTAAGAATTAATCAATCTTCTGAGAATTTTTTTGAATATTCAAACTCTTATAATCTTATTACCTTGATTAACTGTCATGTTTTGACTTTAATTGGGTGAATCTTTTTTGTAAGCCTTTTTAACAGAAATTTTTATAGGAACACAATTCAGCCCCCCCCCCCCCTCTTGAGTGTCCTACTCCAACCAACATTTTTTATCAGAGGAGTTTTTAAATCCATATTCAAAAATTTAAATTTTCAATCTGTTTAAAATATTTTTCAACTATTATTTTAATTGTGTTTTAAAAGATCTTCAAATTTCTGTTAGTTATAAATTTCTTAGTTCTTTAAAAACAAAAATTCTACACTTTCTTCTCTAAGTATGGATAATTTATTGTAAGGAGCTACTACCAACAGACCTCCATTATTTGATGAAACAAATTATTCACAATGGAAAATTAAAATGAAAATGCACTTAGAAAGTATAGGTTTTGAGATTTGGTCTTCAATTATAGATGAATATAAGATTCTTGCTACTGCTAGAACTACTTGGGATGACCCAACTAAGACTGATTATAACAATAATTGAAAATCCATGAATGCCTTATATTATTCTCTATAAGATGAATGATTTAATATAATTTATGCATGTAAACAGCCCATGAAATTTGGGATACTTTATCTATTTTGCATGAAGGAACCTCCAATGTTAAGGAATTGAGACTTAATACATGTACTATTAAATATGATAACTTTAAGATGAATATTTATGAGGCTATTTCTGACATGTATCTCGAGTTTAATGAAATTTTGAACACTATGATCTCTCTGGGTAGAGATGTTACTGCCAAAGAACAAATTATGAGGATTCTCATATTCTTACCTGATAGATGGAGAGGAACTTGTGTCTTTATTAGAGAATCATGTGACATCAGCAAACTACCTATCAAAGAAATCATTGAAAAATTGATGATGTGTTAAGAAGAGATGAAATTCAACAAAGAGGAATAAGATGAACCTAAGAGAACATCTTTAGCATTTAATACTACTACCTCTAAGAAAAAGGAAAAAAGAGATGGTGGTAGCCTATGTTGAAAGCTCTAGTAATGATGAATTAACAACAAATAGTGATGTAGAGATGGCTCAGCTGGCTAGAAGATTCAAGAAATTATACAAGAAGAAGAATTTCTTCAGGAAGCCCAATTATAAAGGAAGGTATGATAACAAGGGAAACTAGAAAAAGGACCGGAGAAGAAAAGACAACTCAGGGGAGATTATCTGCTATGAATGTAATAGGAGAGGACATGTCAAAGCTGACTGTCCAGAATTAAAATAAAAAAAGAAGTATGAAAACAAAGACAATCAGTATAAGAAATCTATGAAAGTCTCATGGAGTGCCTTTGAGGATAGATCCAGTGAATCGGCATCATCTCATGATGAGAAAGATAAGATGGAAAATATGTGTTTTATGGAAAACACATCTGAGGTAACCTTAGATACTCCTGCACAAAATTCTTACTATTCTGAAAATGAAAGTGATTCTGAAAATAGGACAAGTGATGAACTATTTGAATACTATAACATAATGGAAGAGACATGCAATGAAATAAAAGATAAACATAGATATTTAATGAAATAGAATACTCTAAATGTAACTATTAAGTCTGAACTTACTACTGAAAATAAAAATAATTCTTAGCTGCTCAAAGAAAACAATGGCTTAAATTTTTCTAATGAGAAATTGAAGAAATATCTAGAAAATTTTACCAATGGAAAAAATACTCTTACTCAAATTCTTGTTAAACAGATAGATCCTAAATACACTTATAGTATTAGATATCATCCTGGACATAGAAACCTATCTAAAACGCATTTTTTAACTAAATATGAAAAATATGTTTTTCTAGCAAAAAATAAAAATTCTGCTACTAGTTATAGTTTTTTACAATATTTTACTACCTCTAGTTCTTCTGGACTAAATAGAGTGTATTTTTCAAATATATTATATAATTCTTATAGGAACCTATGAAGCAAATGTGGGTTCCTAAAGCACTAATTACTAATGTCACTAAGCCCAAACAAGTCTAGGTACCAAAATCTGTTTTTGTTTGATTATTTTGTAGGAAACCTGTCTAAAGAGATCATGTAAAAGCTTATGGTACTTAAAGAGTGGATGTTCAAGACACATGATAGGTTATTATTTAATCTTAAATAATCTAATCAAGATTGATGGTGGACATGTCACCTTTGGTGACAATGCTAAAGGAAAAATAATTGTCTTAGGACAGATTAGTAACTCTAACTCAGTTTTAAATTCTAAATTACTTTTTGTTGATGGAATGAAATATAATTTTCTTATTATTTCACAATTATGTGATGATGGATTTCATGTTAAATTTTAAAATGATTCTTGAAATGTTTTCAAATCTAAAAATGAACTTATATTTTCTGCTTTTAGAAATGAAAATGTTTATTTTGTCAACTTAGATTATTTAATTTCTCAAAACATATCATGATTAAGTGTATTTCACAAAGAGTCTTGGATTTTTATAGAAGACTAGGACATTGCAATATACACTCCCTTAGGAAGCTTACCATAAAAGGCTTAGTCAAAGACCTACCCAAACTTGAGTTTTCAAATGATAATGTCTGCAACCCTTGTCAAAAGGGTAAATAGCACAATATATCTTTCAAATCAAAGAAAAAAGTTTCAACCTCTCAACCTTTAGAGTTGGTTCACATGGACGTGTTTGGACCATCTCTATTTTCAAGTTTAAATGGGAAGCACTATGTCTATGTTCTTGTAGATGACTATTCTAGGTATACTTGGACTTATTTATTAGCTCATAAAATTTAATCATGTACTTACTTCACCAAGTATACTAAAAAAGTGGAAAATCTAAGTGGACTTAGGATAAAATCCTTAAGAAGTGATCATGGTTGTGAGTTTAAAAACCAAGACTTTGAATCCTTCATCTCACACAATGGTTATAGTCATAACTTCTATGTCTATAGGACACCTCAATAAAATGGAGTTGTGTAAAGAATTAATAGAACCATACAAGAATTTTCTAGAACAATGCTTAATGAATATGACCTACCTGTTTACTTTTAGGCTGAGGCTGTGAATACAACATACTACATAATTGATAGAGTCTTAATTAGACCAATTCTTAAAAGAAATACCTATGATTTGTGGAATAATAGAAAATCCAAAGTTAGTTACTTAAAAAATTTTGGTTGCAAAAGTATATATTCCTAATACCAAAGATAAGCTTGACAAATTTTCATCCAAGAGTGATGAAGGAATCTTTCTAGGTTACTCAACCCCTAGTAAAGCCTATAGAGTGTTTAATAAAATAACTAAGTGTGTGGAAGAATTTGTGCATAAAAAATTTGATGAAACAGATCCACATGAACCTAAGACCTCCCTATACATCCTTGAAGATGATATGTCAAATCTAGACATAAATGAAAATTCACTTAATCCTCATGTTAAGAAATCTGTTAAATCAAACAGTTCTGGAAATTCTTCTGAATCTGGACAAGATGAACTTGAACCTGTAGATGAACCTAAAATTACTAGCCCCTTCTTTTCTAGACCAACTATAACCCTTTAGAACCATCCTTTAGACTCTATTATTGGAGATTTAGATAAAGGAACATGAACTAGAGATTCTCTTAGAAATAAGGTTGAACATCACGCTTTCTTGTCACAGCTTGAACCTAAAAACATCAATGATGCTATAAATGATGAATTTTGGGTGATGACTATGCAAGAAGAACTTAATCGGTTTGAAAGGAATAAAGATTGGAAACTTGGGGATAGAACCAAAGACACTTTTACCATAGGAACTAAATGGGTGTTTAGGAACAAAGTAGATGAATCTGGTAATATTGTTAGAAATAATGACAGATTGGTTTCCCATGGTTATAGTCAAGAAAAAGGCATTGACTATGAATAAACGTTTTCACCTGTTGCTAGACTTGAATGCATTAGAATATTTATTTCTTATAAAGAAAATCTAAATTTCAAAAATTATCAAATGGATGTCAAGATTGAATTATTAAATGGGTATATAGTTGAGGATGTTTTTGTTGAACAACCCCCTGGTTTTACAAACCCTCATTTTCAAAATCATGTTTTCAAATTAACAAAAGATTTATATGGTTTAAAACAAGCTCCAAGAGCTTGGTATGATAGACTAAGTACCTTTATCATTACAAAATGTTTTACAAAAGGAATTTATGATCCTACTCTTTTTATAAAACGAATTTCTAAAGATGTTTTAGTAGTTCAAATCTATGTTGATGATATTATTTTTGAATCTTCAAGAAATTCTTTATATATTGATTTTTTTTAAAATGATGAAAAGTAAATTTGAAGTAAGTTTGATGGGTGAACTTAAATTCTTTCTTGGATTTCATATTTTTTAAAATAAAGAAGCTATCATTTTAAATCAAAATAAATATACTAAATATCTTCTAAAACATTTTGGATTGGAAAGCACTAAAATTAGTTATACTTCAGTGAGTACTACTTGTAAGTTGGATCTTGATGAAGATGGTAAATTTGTTGATCAAACCACTTACAGAGGAATGATTAGAATTTTTCTCTACTTGATTACTAGTAGGCCAAATATAATATTTAGTGTGTGTATGTGTGCCTGTTTTCAAGATAATCCCAAAGAATCTCACTTAAATGTTGTTAAAATAATTTTCAAATTCCTCAAACAAGCTATCAATTTAGGTTTTTTTACCCTAAAGGGTCATCATTTGATATAGTGAGTTATTATGATACTGATTTTGGTAGATGCAAGTTATATATAAAGAGAACCTCTGGTACATGTCACTTTTTGGGAAAGTATTTGGTTTCATGGTGTAGTAAGAAATAAAATTTTGTTGTATTATCTACTATCAGGGCTAAATACATTGTTGTTGGTAGTAATTTTGCACAACTTCTATAGATGAAAAACACATTACTAGACTATGGATATCAATTCATACATGTACCTAAAAACTATGACAATACAAGTGCTATTATCATTTTAAATAATCTTGTTTTACACTCTAGGACAAAATCATATTGATCTAAGGAATCACTTTTTGAGAGATAATTATCAAAAAGGTGATATCACTTTGGAATTCATTGGAACTGAAAATCATCTTGCTGATATATTCACTAAACCATTAAATTCTAAAAGGATAAATTACATCATACATGAATTAGGAATGATAATTCTTAAGTAAGAAGTTTACAGTATCGAATTTAATGTCTCACACTTACTATTTCACAGTTTACAGTTTCATGATTCACGGTTTCTCAAGTTACTATCTAAGAATTATTGTCTCATGTTTACGGTCTCATAGATATTATCTCCTAGTTACTATCTTACACTGGATGTCTCAATGATATAGTCGCACCATTTGGAGTCACGCCATAATGATGACATCGTGACAACTTGTTCCGGTCTCACTGTAATGACTCAGATTTCTATTTTTATAATTTTATTTCCCATATCATTGTATCTAATATATTATTTTATTTATGACATGTTTTTTAATTTGTGACATTTGAAATCCCTAAATGATAAAAACTCAATATCTTTTACTCCTCTCTTTACCAGAGCTCTCTTCTCTCGAAACTGAAACCCTTAACTCTTAAACCGTTAACCCTTTTTTAGTCCTTACCCTTTATCAAACCCACATTGGATGCCTAGAATGAATCACCTATCGTCATATACTTCTAAGAAGCGCAGATCTCAGAAGAAAGTGAAAAATGCGCCGAAAGTAATTCGTCAGGGACCATTGAATCCAAATCTTACTGATAGAATAGTAATACCAGAAAAGGAAGTTTGTCTGAAGTGGTTGCTAACAAGTAAGTCACTAGTTTTGAAAGTACTGGAAGAGCACGGATGGTTGAACTGCTTCAAAAAAGAGAAAAGTCTGATTTATCCAAAACTTGTTTCTTAGTTTTATCAGTATGTCCAGTTTTCATTCAATACTAAAGATGACTTGGTAGTAAGAAGTTGCATTAATGTTCAAATGTTTACTTTTTCTTTGAGGTTATGGTATGGATACCTAGGGATAACTCATGAATTAATATTTGAGGATTACCAAAGACATCCTACTCCTCCTAGTGATGTTTTTATCTTAGAAGAGTCCCTAAGAATTTTGACTAGAAATAAGAAGAAAAGAAGGGAAATTGTTGGTGGGTTGGATGGTGAGACAAGGCTTCTATTTAAGTTTATCAAAAATATTATTTGTCCAAGGAAAGGAGATTTTACTACCCTTAAGTATCAAGATTTATTCTTGATACATGTTATGAAAAATGGGCACAAGATTAATCTATGTAAGTATATTATACTTCACATGTGTGAAATGATCAAGACAAATTCGAAATCTACCTATTTGTTTTATTCAAGATTAATCTCTACAATGTTGTCTATTAAAGGAGTATTTGCCATTAATGAAGAATTTATTGAAGATTATGATTTTTGTATCTCAAAGGATACAGTCAGAAGGATGAAAATTAGCTAGAATCCTTGGAAAAAGTCTTGGGTGGAGGATAATTAAAGATTTTATGAAAAGTTTAATCCAGTCGATAATCCTTCAAGACCTAAGAACAAATCTGACCCTGGTTTGGAGCCAGATGAAGTTGTTGATTATTCGGATGAAGGAGTATAAGATGAAGTTGTTTCACCTAAGGAAGGAGATGTCTTGGACAAACAAGACAATAGATTATCTATTCCATAAGATATAGTTGTAAAAGATGTACATGTTACTGAAAAAGATCATGCTTCTTGTGTAGAGGAACAAGTTGATCCTGAGGAGATTTTAGACGAACTTGTTATTGAGGAAGGCCTTGTTATTGGGTAACAATCAAAAGAATAAATTGATCTTGAAATAATCCTATCTGCTAAGGAA
Source organism: Viscum album (assembly GCA_963277665.1). Taxonomy (NCBI): domain Eukaryota; kingdom Viridiplantae; phylum Streptophyta; class Magnoliopsida; order Santalales; family Viscaceae; genus Viscum; species Viscum album. The sequence continues at coordinate 95,453,268 of OY728125.1, forward strand.
ATAATGGAATAGGACTTTCAGCTAGCAAGAAAAGAGATGGGTGAGACTGTTAGAGATGAAAATTTAGAAATGGGTCAAGAGAATGAATCTCTTAGTCAGATGTACCTATTGAGGAGAAGCATCACCCCAGTTTAGAAAGTGTTCAAGTTCCCAATACTATTGATAAAAGCATTTTGGATACTTGATATAAGTTTCCTAGCTATTTTGATGTGGACAGTACCCAATAGGCCTTAGTTAAAGGCATATATCTTTCCACTATGTTTCAATTGAAACCAATCTCTACTCTAGAAATAGCCTCTGCTAAGGATCTTGAACCTGTTTCATCTCTTATTATTGAACCTACATAAGAACCTTCTCATTCAATGAGTAACCGTGATCTGAAACAATTTGGATATACTTTGTTATCTGGGTTTGAAAATATCATGAAATCACAGCCTGCTCCTATAACAAATCTTAGTGAACGAGATGTTGTCTTGTTGTTAGAGAAAAACATATGGAAAATTCAATTGAAAATGCTTCATGAAATACAAGAAGTTAGTATTGATAATAATCAGTTGAGGGATGAGGTGAAGTCTCTCAGATCTATGGTTGAAGATATTCAAAAAGTGTTGCAAACTGGACAAGATCCTACTGCTCATCTTGTTAAGGATGTTTGTGATTAGATCCCATATAAAGTTGTATCTCTGATTCAACCAAATTTGACTTCAATACATGAAAAAGTGGATGAGATAAACATCAAGATAGTCAATGAGATGTGTGATCTTATTGTTGTCCTTAACAATATGAATGATGAGTATAAGGGATGTTTACAGAAAGTTATAAATCAACATAAGTCTCTCACTTTAGCCCTTATAGCTTCAAATGCCTCTAGACAGTCATCTCAACCTATAGACAGTGATCTGATCAGAACTATTGTTAAAGAAGAACTTCAATCAGCATTAAGTGGTATTGGTAAGGAAAGTTTATCTACTGTCATCAATAATAGTTACCAAGTACTTTATTTAGTATGGATTCATTCAAATATTTACAATGATTATCAGGAAGAAATTTCTAAGAAAGTATATTTCTACTTTAATAGAATTTACTCTAAGCATGATCTAACCAATCATTTAAATTACCTTGTATAGAATTTGAAAATTCCTCCTATCACTCAAGCCTTCAAGACTCAAGTCCAAAAGCTGACAGATTTCACTCCTCTGTTGGACAAGTTCTTAGAGAACAAAGATGATTTTGAGAAGAAAATGCGGTATGGTGGTGAGATCATTACTGATTTCATTAAGTTGTTGAAGCATTATCTTCATGTGCAAAGCACCTCCATTGTGGCTAATGTAGCTTCCCCTTTGTGGCCTGGATTAACCCCTTACTCATCCACTGCCTTTGCTTCTGCCTCCATGTCTGTATATCAGGCTCTAAGCTAGATCAGACCTATTATCCTTGAGCAATCCTTGCCTCGGTCTTCAACCAAACCAACTCGAGAACCTTCCATTTTTTGAATGAGTGCCTCTTTCTTCTCTCAAAATTGGCTCAATATCTTCTCCAACCTCCACTTTTGCACCTGTGACCCCTTCTGATGTTTCTTCCAAGGACAAAGAGCAGACTATTGGTGCTAAAGAGAAGTGAATCATGTGATTTGATAGGGAAGTTTTTTTTTATTTTTCTTCATAGTTGTAATGGTCTCTATTTTTCTATCCAATACAATGTGCACTATTGTTGTTTATTCAATTACTTACCTTCATTCCATGTTTATTTTCTTATTCTTATATTCTTTTTGATAATCCCAAAATGGGGGTAATAGGAAAAGGAATTTAAATCCCATGATTTTTGATCATCAAAAAGGGGGATATTGTTGGACTCCTCATGTGTTAATCATGATTTAATGATCAAAAATCATGTTAACCTTATTTAATCTGTCACAAATCATGTATAGAAATTGTTTGTCTCCCTATGCTTTAATGATTACAACTCACGGTATAAAATTTCACAAGATCCTGATTCAGAATCTAATAAATCATGTTTGAATCTTGTAAACTATATTTTATCTTGTTATATAATGTTTTATTATACTAATTATTAAGTCTAATTCATTTTGTGAAAATTATTTCTTAAGACAGTTTTACAGATTTTTGTCTAAGTTTGAGAAACCATAAGTCTGCCACTGGTTCTGGATTTTGGAAAAGTCCCTAACACCATAACCATGACACCGTAACCCTGACTCCATGACTCAGACACCGTGACTCAGATACCATGACTTAGAAACTATAACCAGTTTCATTTTTCATAGTCTGTGACACCGGTTCTTTGAAACCATCACCAAGACATCATTCAATGTTTTGAAAAAGGAGTAGACACTATTACCTGAGACATTGTGATCCTGACACCGCATTTGTGCTACCGATTTCTGATCTCAATGCAACTATGGCACTGTGACTGTCTCACCGCTCAAAGGAAAATGAGAATACACCATTTTCAGTGACACCATTTCAAGACATACTATGACACCGGTCCTTACTTTCTATCATTTTTAATTTAATTTAAATGTTATTTCTAACGGTCATATTTGATTCATTTAATGGAACTGACATTATTAATGTTTCTTTGTAGACATGTCACCTGACAGTATGAGGTACGAGGTGTAGAAATTATGATTCCTATCGGCTCCAACACATGCACCCTGAAATAAAGACAAGAACACGAGACTCGAAGCAAGAGCTGAGTGAGAGTTTAAAAGGCGAACTGTGTACAAGATATAGAAAGAGATACACTGAAGAACGCACAAAGAACTCAAGAGTTTTAGAAGGTTTAATAGTTGTAGATCATAATCTCAAACATTTGTGTAGAAGTAACCCTAAGAATAACAATAGCTACAAAGAACATCGAACTGGAAACCAGAAAATGAGACTCACGATACTTTGCTTTTTCACAAGAGGACTTAATATTTTCATCTGCTTCATCCTATAAGTCCATAGATGCATAGAGAAACACTCAGAGAATTTATAATCCTTTCTTATCATCTTTGATCTGTTGTGTACTGTTTTTAGCATTCAAGCAGTGTGTGTGTCTATATTAAAACACACCCTGTCTATTGTATCAAACTGGAGGATACAAGATATCCTTCCACTCATATCTTCTTACGTCTGTTTACTTCCACGGATAAGTGTGGAAGAGTTCCTCGTGTGACCTAGTAGTTTATGCCCATGAATAATAGTGGAAGAGGTCGTGTGACCTGGACAATCCTGTGTATTGTTGTTTACCCTGATCCAGGGTGTGGATCAAGTTTATTAGTATAAACTGCTTGGTGGAAAGTGATCACCAAGTAGAGTGGATTAGGTCTCATCTTGAGACCGAACCACTTGTTTTATCCATTGTGTTTTTCTATTTATTCTTTCTCTATTTAAGTTATATTTTAGAAAACTAAATTTTACTTTGATAGTTAGTCTTGGATAGTAGTTATAATTTTTTTTCCTTATTATAATAGTTTTAAAAGTTGTATCAATATATCATATTAATACTATTGAGAATTAATCAATCTTCTGAGAAGCAGTATTCATTGTTTTGAATATTAATAAACTACTTATCTCAGCATGATTGTTCTTATGTGTGACATTGTATGTAATAATGTCCTAAGAGTAGGTGTCGAACTAAAAGGCCATAGTAGTTCTCTACTATGATGAGAAACCAAAATTTCTACGACACTATTCTTGAATATATGTTCAATAGCTATATGATATCTATTGAGGGATACAAATGATATAGGCTATCAGGGGTGGAGACTCATAGGACTTTGAGGCACCTTCTTATGGTGTATTCCCTTTGTAATATCTAATAGGATATTATGAGAACGAGACCCACCAGTAAGAAATCCACGTTTTTATGTGTCATTAGATGTTACTATCTACATATATTTGTATTGTTCATTAGGATTTAATATTATCATGAATGAGTATTACGAGTCGTGCACTTAGATGTATTGATGAAAACCGTGACGACATATGTTCGCGATGAGGTAGGCTGTGTTGGGTGTATCGCGAGTAATATTACATTAAAGAATAATGCAAGAAATTATTTATCCCTTCTATTATTTAAATGGAAGTAAATATCTCAGGCCCTTTTATATAAATGATATAAGCTAAATAAATCCATGTCTATGGTGTTTTATAGGCAAGTTCGATTTTCATAAAGTCAAATAAAGATATATCGAGCATATTGGTTGATGGCACTGGCATGCAACATGCTCTATTTGGGATATTGTGATAAAAGGATTATATTACATGATAAGTATTTGTATGAGGTGACATGTCATTGTGGAATTAACTTATTTATCTATGGGTGTCTTGGCATGTTGCTAGAGGCTAACCTTGGACTTTAGGCTGCTTCATCTAACATCACTGAGAAAGAGTCCTAGAGGGTCACACACTAAGTGTGTCCAAAATCTCAGTTAAATAATATATTATTATATATTATTTAATAGGTTGAATAAATATTATTCTCATGCATGTATTAATAATTATTCATGTATGCTTGATCACATTTATTCTATCACTAGTTATTCGAGAGAATATATTTTGAGCGGAATATTTAATAAATATTTATTTTTTATTTAGTTAATATAGTATGTATTTATTTATTAGTGAACAATGAAGTGGTATTTATTTAATAAATAAATAAAAATTATTCAAGGCCCGATAAATATTGTGTAGGAATGGCAGACCGAGTTTAATGGTCCAGTGAGAAATGATAATATTGAATATTATTTAATTAAATAATATTCAATTGTTATTCACAAGTTCAATGCATGTCTAGAAATAATAATATTACTATTATTATTTAACATGTGGTTTTTCTAGGATTAAATAAATAATAAGGGCACTTGTGCAATTATTTTATTTTAACCATAGCAATATAAATACCCAATTATGTTATTTTCTTAAGAAAAAAATTAGTTGTGCACAGCGAATCTTGGAGGATCCACTCAGGCCTAGAGAGCTCTCTTTCTCCTATAACACACCCAATAATGGATGGAAATGCTCCTCCACCGAATCAATAAAAATTATTTGGAATTAATTCTTGAGGTGATCAAGGTGGAAGACGTGAGCATGAGGATCTTCCGTGCTAGCACCTGAAGACTCTTTTGTCGATGTCTAGAGATTCCTAGAACACGTGTGGATCACCACTAGAGGAAATATACACTTGTTTTCTACAATGAAACGATGGTGCACCGTAGATCTATCGTTGGACTCATCAATGAAGAAAGAATTCCTTAGATGTAATTCTGTATCTAATTAAATTAATTATAAACAATATGTGTTGATCCATCTCTCTCAGTTTTGGTGCAATTCTTATTTGTATATTTATTTAACTCAATTTTGTGGATCATGATGTTCATCATCGTATAGATCTTGAATTGATCATTGATTATGGAAAAAATCAAATTTGGGCACTACCCATCACACACTTCCACTGTGACCAGAACCTACAAGTGGTATCAGAGGGAGAACATTATTGTTTATAATTATTTACAAATCGTTGGTGATTTATGAATTTATAATTTAGTTTTTTAATTAAATTTTGATGATTATTTTAATCTGAATTGATATATATGTTCTTCCTCATTTGTTTATCATAGATCTAATCAAGACGTTTAATTTTATGATTAAAATAAAATCGAGGAACTCATCCGGAGGTGCCAAGGTTTTTGGTCTGAGAAAACAAGACTACACGTCGTGTAATCTGAGTTACATGCCATGTAATAATGTTAAATATACCAGATTTGATTCGGAGATCAATTAGATATTATGCATTGATTATGGAATTAATTACACCATTATTGCATCGTGTGTTGACCAGGATTAAATGGTGCACGGTCAGCCAGAATAAACATCGTGTGGCCCATTGGACACAGTGTGTAGTTCCTTTTGGGTAGGGATGGTCCATGTATTCTATACATGGCATACCCGACCGGTGACCATATAACATGAAATTAACATGACATGTGGATCATTAGACATACTATGTACTCCAATTTTTTGGAGGCAAAAACTACATGCTGAGTCCCTAGGCATGTGTCTCGGCTTGACAGTGAGAGGTGTACACGTCATATAGATTGGATCTACACATCGTGTACTTATACTAAGTTATGAAGATTTAAAATTTATTTATTTTACTATGAAAACCTTGAGACATGTACTTGTGTGTGGTCGTAAAGATAAGACACTCCATGTGATAGTTTTTAATATACATAAATATTTAAATGTGTAATTTATATTTGTATAATGTTCAGATCTGTATATCATGTATGATTTGTATTACCAGTTGTTACTCTACATACATTTAAGTATAACACATGATGGAAAATCATGTAATTTTTATAATCATCTGTGAATTGTGCATCATGAAATTATGTGATAAGTCGTGTATGCTATATCTCACAAGTGTAAAATAAGATACGAGTATAATACATTTTTGGTAGAATCGAGATGTGTAATCACCGTGTTACCTCCAAGGTACAATTTATGTACAATGTTAATTTTAAATAAATTTATTTAATTTGTTTAAAATTATAATGGATGAGAATCTCAAGGAAATTCAAATAAGGATTAAGATAAATGTATTGATTAATTAAAGATAATAATTAATCGAATCGAGCACAATTTATCTTAAATAATAATAATTAAGAATTGAATACTAGTTTTATTAAATGCATATTTTTTTTCATGCATGTGGATGATCATGAGCTATGCCAGAACTTTTGTATATGATTGGTTTAATTTATTTTATTATTAAATTAAATTATTGGTCTATGTTCCTTCTCTCCTTTCATTATGTAGGGTCTGTGTGCTCATGGTTTCTTTTATGTAAACCAATTTTTTCCCTCACTCACATTTGAATAAAAGGAATATGTAATGGATGGAGCTCCCAAGAAAGTGGAGTCGATTCAAGTACGGAGATGAGGTGAAACCAATCCGAGGAGATACAAAGGTGGATAGGTGGAAAGTTGTACAAATGAACCTCAATTGGTTCAAGGTGTTTCTCCCCTAGGTCAACAGTTAGTTTATCAACCACTGGATAAACTAACCATTATTATAAACTCATGATCATAACCTTTATTTTATTTCTATCAGTTTCATTGTTATTTCATTATGGATGTCTTATCACGATCACATAATTAATGAATTAACAATCATGCAACATAGAACTAAAATAAACTAGCTTATGCGTAAACAATATCTAAGACATGGTTAATCACCTAAGTAATCCCACTTAATATTAACAATAATGTGATAAAGATAATAATTGTAAATTTATGCATAAAGGATAAAATCCATCAATAAAATATGAATTCGGTATATCCTTCCACTATTTCGGTTAGAATTGAACTATAGTTCAAAGTACTTGACCAGTCATAGTTGGGGTGCTTTTAATTATCAGGGAATTCGAACATGAGTTTTTGGGTTGACTTAACTCGGTTCACATCAAGGGTTGACTGCTAAAGCAGGACTTGGTGTAACTGAGAGGCAAAGGTTGGGGAAATCCAAATGAATGATTTCAGGATTGGGGAGTCTACTCAACAGATCAAGGAACTGTGAGTTAATGCAGTTGGCATTTGGAATGCCTACCTAAAACCATCCGAGTTGATTAACCAACCAAATTTGGGGTAATGAGAAGGGGAATATGAATCCTTGACACTATAATATCCAAGAAACAGAATATTTCAAAGCCAATGGTTAGGGCTATTGGGTTTCGATAAAATAGTGGGAGGCTAATAAATATAAAATTTATTTATTTGTCTAAAATTTTATCAGATAAAGTACTAAAATTCTTCTTATATTATTTTATAGAAATGGTAATAAAATGAAATCAAACTTATTATTGTGATCTATACTTGAGAATAAAAACCTTCTCACCATCATAAATTTCTAAGAGTGGCAAAGGCGCTATGTTTTGTTCTTCGTCATGAAAGTAAATTGTTTGTGTTGGATGATCCTTTACCAGTTGCGCCTAGAAATGAGGAAAGTGATGAAGAACTATCTCTCTATGAGAAACATATGAATGATTCTATAGATGTTTAGTGTTTCATGCTACCATCCATGTCCAATGATATTTTGAAGAAACATGAGGATATGGATGCCTATAGCATGATGTCTTTCCTTCGAGGTCTCTATTAAGAGAAGGCGAGACAAGAGAGGTATGAGATCTCCAATGCTTTGTTCAAAACATAGCTTGGAGATTCTGTGGTAGTTGGGACTCATTTAGTCTAGATTATCAGCTACATTGAATGCATGTACATCTTAGATATTAAATTCTTAGATGAGTTGCGTACAGACCTCATACTTTCATCGTTTCCCAAGACCTTATCCGGATTTATTGTGAATTATAATATGATCAATAATGAGAAGATTCCTTTGTAACTTCTGACATTAATCCATCAAGTAGATAAGTACATGAGGCATGATAAACCTATAGTCCTTATGATGAATAAGAAAAGAAAGAACAAGACAAAGGGTCACAAGACCTATAAACAACCTAAAGCTCTCGAGCACCGTCCTTCCAAAAAGGGGAAGACCGAGAGGTGGGGAAAGGAAAAGTAGGCAGTGTGTTTTTCATGTGGAAAGTTAGGCCACTAGAAGAGGAATTGCACCCAAAAGTAAGGGGAAGCTAAAGGTGCATTTTTTATCAAGTGAAATCTTTCCATTTCTACACATTGGGCATTAGATACAGCTTTTTGTGCACACATCTATATCCAAATGTAGGATCTAAGTAGATTCTAGAAGATTTCCATAGTAGAGGTGGATTCGCGAGCTTCTAATGGTGCGAGGCTGGCTGCTCTGGCCATTGGTTACTACCACCTTTCATTGCCAACGGGAATGATTTTGGTTTTAAGAGATTTTTATTATGTACCTATAGTTACCAAGAACATAATTTTTGTGCCATGTTTAGATACAGATGGGTTTATTTTCAAATTTGGAAATAAAAGTTGTTTCTTTTATAAGGACAACATATGTTATGGTATGGTGCATTTAAATAACATTCATTATGTATTAAATTATAAAAACCAAGTGTTGGAAATAGATAAAGAATCACGTCCATGCAACTCATAGAACACTCAGTTGTGGCATCACTGTATTGGTCATGTAAACGAGAATCATTTGACAAAGATCTATCAAGATGGTTATTTAGACTCTTATGAGCTAAAACCACTTGATATATATCAAGCTTGTTTGTAAGGAAAAATGACCAAACCACCATTAGGTGGACAGGGTGAAAGGGCCATAGAACTTCTAGGATTAGTACACACTAATGTGTGTGGACCATTTTCAGTAGAAGCTAGAGGTAGATATTCTTACTTCATTACTTTTACTAATGAATTGAGTATATATGGTTATATCTACTTGATGAGGTATAAGTATGAGTCCTTTGAGAAATTCAAGGAATTCAAGAATAAAGCAGAGAATCGGCTTGCTACGAAGATAAAGAAGCTTTGATTAGATCGAGGTGGTGAATGTCTTAACCAAGAGTTCATCAAATTTTTAAAGTCTTTTGAGATTCTGTCTCAACTCAATCCACCTTATACACCACAATGGAATGGTGTTAGTGAAATGAGGAACCTTACCTTGTTAGACATGGTAAGGTCGATGATGAGTCATGCAGATCTTCCATTATCATTTTGGGGATATGCATTACAAACTGCGGCATACACATTAAACATAGTACAAAATAAAGCAGAAAATGGAATTCCCTTTGAGCTATGGAATGGAAAGAGAGTCATTTTTTCACATACACACATATGGGGTTGCGAGGGATTTGTTAAGGCATTCTCAAGCAACAAACTAGCACCCTGGGGAATGAAGTGTATCTTTCTAGGGTATCCCAAGGAAACAAAGGGATACTACATATACAACCCCTTAGAAAAGAAAGTGATTATCACCAGACAAGTCGTCTTTCTTCAGAGAGAGAACATCCTCAAAAAGGATAGTGGGAGCAAGATTGACTTTGACAAAATTGATTCTCAAGATATACAAGATTTGGTACAGGAACATATTCCACATGTCCCCATGGAAGAAGTAGTTCCTAAAACACAAGTACTGTATAGGAGCATAAGAGATGTAAGAGAACCAGTGAGATATGGTTTTCTGGCCATCGAGGATGGTGACTCGTTATTGGTTGAAAATGATGAAACTTTATCCTATAAGAAGGAAATAGAGAGATCAGAATCTGCAAGATGGCTATAAGTGATGAATTTTGAGATTGATTCCATGTATCAAAACCAAGTTTGGGTTCTGGTCAATGCATCAGTTGATGTAAATCATGTTGGATGCAAATGGGTATTCAAGATGAAGCTGAACAAGGAAGGTAAAGTAAGTACCTATAAAGAAAGGCTAGTGGATAAAGGTTTTAAACGACATCAAGGAATTGAGTACGGTGAAATATTTTCGCCGGTTTCCATGTTTATATCCATCAAAATCATACTTTCTATAACAGCTTACCATGACTATGAGATTTGGAATATGGATTTCAAAACTGCATTCCTTAATAGGAACCTTCAGGAAGATGTCTATATGACACAGACAGAAGGGTTTGTGACTCCAGGTGATGCCAAAAGGATTTTCAAGTTGCAGAGATCCATTTATAGATTGAAGCAAGCATCCAGGTCATGGAACATTCGATTCGATGAAGCCATAAAAGAATTTTGTTTCATTAAGAATGAATGTAATCCATGTGTTTGCAAAAGGTTTAATGGGAATGTGATTTTTATCCTAGTAGTATATTTTGATGACATATTACTTATTGGAAATGACATACCAATCTTACAATTTGTTAAGGACTAGTTGAACAAGTGCTTCTTCATGAAAGACTTAGGTGAAGCGGCCTACATTCTAGGGATCAAGATCATTCATGATAGATCCAAGAGGCTACTTGGACTGAGTCAAAGTACATATATTGACCAGATACTAAAGTGATTTAGTATGAAACAATCCAAGAGGGGATTGGTTCTAGTGTCACATGGTTTACATATTTCAAAGAAAATTTGTCCCCAGACACAACAATAAAAAGATAGAATGAGTAATATCTCATACACTTCAGCGATAGGATCAATCATGTATGTCTTGTTATGTACTAGACTTGATGTTGTCTATGCATTGATCATGGTAGGAGGATATCAAACAGATCTAGGAGAACAGCATTAGACTGCTGTTAAGACTATCCTTAAGTATCTAAGAAGAACTAAGGATATCTTCCTAGTGTTTGGAGGAGACGAGAAGATGGTCACCAGGGGTTATACTGATGCTAGTTTTTAGAAAGATCAGAATGATCTGAAGTTGTAATCAGGATATGTTTTTTGTCTCAACGGAGGTGTTGTGAGTTAGAAGAGTTCAAAGAAGCTAGTTTTCGTTGATTCAACAGTAGAGTCCGAGTATATAGCGGATTATGATGCATCCAAGGAAACCGTTTGGATTCAGGACTTTGTCCAGGAGCTTGATATGGTGCCTAGCAGTAAAGACTCTATCACATTATATTGTGATAATACTACAGGAGTGGATCTTGTAAAAGATTCGAGGTCACACCAACTGAAAAATCATATACTTCGGGAGTATCACCTCTTGAGGGATTTTAATCAGAGGGGTGAAGTTGCAATGAGAAGAGTACTCAGGAAAGAGAACGGGGCAGACCCCTTGACTAAAGGCTTATCTCAGCATAAGTATGAATATAATGTGAGAGCTAGCGAACTGAAAGTTGGTGGTAGTTGGCTCTACTGCAAGTGGGAGTCTATTGGAGTTGGTTCCCTAGAACGAACTTCTTTTTACTTTATAATAAACATGTATTAATTGTTTTGAATATTAATAAACTACTTATCACTGTTGAGCAAGTGTTTTTTTCAACAATACATAATATTGTTATTTAAAGGGGGGTTTATATTAATAATCTATCTCTTTATAATAATTTTGATGCTCACAAATACCCTTAATTATTTTTTTAATGATTTTATTTGTTAAGCATTTTTCAGAAATTTATCATTTTATTTTACTCTTGAAATTACGGGAATTTATTATTAAAGTATTCGTATTTAGCGTGTTATGGAAACACTATTCATGCGCTACTTATTCGGAATCTGCTTGTGCGTGTTCTGGAAACACTGTTCATACCCTACGTGGATAAACATAGCATAAGGATAAAAACCATATATACTTTTTGAGATAAGGAAAAAGTATATTCAAACAACCATACGTTATCGGAAAAGTATGGAAGAAGAACCCTATGTTAGGAAGGAACCCTACGTTTGGGATATCAGAAAAGTATGGAAGGAGAACCGTACGTAAATATTAAACGTTATGTTTGTTTCTCAAAAGTATGGTTCATCAACTTTACTTTTGTAAACAACCATATGTTCTTGGAAAAGTATGGATCAAGTAAAAGTATGGATCTTTTATCGTACGTTTGTAAGTTGAAGAGAAAAGTATGGATGACCAACCCTACATTTGGAATGAACCTTACGTTCGTTGTCAACATTACGTTGTCAAACTTACGTTGTGAACCTTACGTTTGAAGACTACGTCATCAACCTTATGTATTCATTGTTTTGAATATTAATAAACTACTTATCACTGTTGAGCAAGTGTTGTTTTCAACAATACATAATATTGTTATTTAAAGGGAGATTTTATATTAATACTCTATCTCTTTATGATAATTTTGATGCTCACAAATACCCTTAATTATTTTTTTAATGATTTTATTTATTAATCATTTTGCATGAATTTATCATTTTATTTTACTCTTGAAATTACGGGAATTTATTATTAAAGTATTCGTATTTAGCGTGTTCTGGAAACACTGTTCATGCGCTACTTATTTGGAATCTGCTTGAACGTGTTCTGGAAACACTGTTCATACCCTATGTGGATAAACGTAGCGTAAGGATAAAAATCATGTATACTTTTTGTGATAAAAAAAGTATGGTTAAACAACCATATGTTATCGGCAAAGTATGGAAGAAGAACCCTACGTTAGGAAGGAACCCTACGTTTGGGATATCAGAAAAGTATGGAAGGAGAACCGTACGTAAATATTAAACGTTACGTTTGTTTCTCAAAAGTACGGTTCATCAACCTTACTTTTGTAAACAACCATACGTTCTTGAAAAAGTATGGATCAAGTAAAAGTATGGATCTTTTATCGTACGTTCGTAAGTTGAAGAGAAAAGTATAGATGATCAACCCTACGTTTGGAATGAACCTTACGTTCGTTGTCAAACTTACGTTGTGAACCTTACGTTTGAAGACTACGTCATCAACCTTACGTTCAGAGGTCGCATACAGTTCAACTTAACCTTACGTTTGGCATTGGATAATTTAAAGTTGATATTTTTATGCAACGGTCAATACGCTAATTATTAGGCGGATTTCAAGCCAGATTTAAAGCTGATTTTAAAGTACGGTTTTGACTGTTTCAAAACCGTTTCATCAATGATTTGATAATCGAATTAAAAGGAGCTTTTTATGCCGAGTCTTCAGGGAAGTTATGACTACTCTGTAAATTCAAATGTTTGAATATCGTGAGTAAAAAAGGCGACTTTTGTGGATCTAATTTTACAGGAGAAGTTCTTATCATTCTTTATATGGGCTTTTTTAAAACTGCACCGATGATTATTGATCGTGTGTGATCTTTTGATTATTCTGAAAAAAAGGAAAAACAGAGACTACTGAAACACACCGATCTGCTGGTTCAAAAGGAGCGTCAAAGCTCTGTTTGTTAAAAGAGTAAGGAACGTGATAGAAGATTCACTTGTTCTACAATGAAGATCTACTGTGAATTTGCTACTGCTAAAGTTGTGAATTATATTTCTATATCTACTACAACGGGATCGACTCAGAACGTTTCTTATGTGAAGATTATTATTTCTGAAGGCGACGATCTACCTACTATCAACTGCATGCTGTTGCAATTGTGAAGAACATCTGGAAAGTATTTTCAAAATACGAAAATCGTTTCTTTCTATTCTTGAGTGATCGGCTTCTCGTACTAAGCTGTGTAGGTTTTGTAAGTGAACCAGAAGTCTTTGTTTTTCCTTGGATTGTAAAGGTGTCAACTGCCTGTACTCAGTTGTGAACCGATCTGTTGAAACGAGGACCAGATAGTGAAAATCACCAAGCTCGTGGAGTAGAGCGTTGGTGGAGTGGACTAGGGGCATTCTGTTCCCCGAACCACTATACATCTCGTGTTTCTGCTATTTAAATTTCCGCTGCATCATTTTTTCTGATTAAAGTTAAAAGGTAGAACACAATCTCGTAAAGATTTTTGAAAAGACGCAATTCACCCCTCTTGTGTATATTTGGTGTAATCTGATCCAACAATCACATCATGATTGTTCTTCTGTATGACATTGTATGTGATAATGTCCTAAGAGTAGTTGTCGCACTAGGTCATAGTAGTTCCCCACTATGATGAGAACTCGAAAGTGCTACGACGATATTCTTGAATATATGTTCTATAGCCGGATGATATCATTTGAGGGACACAAATGATACATGCTATCGGGGGTGGAGACTCATAGGACTTTGAGGCACCTTCTCATGGTGTATGCCCTTGGGAATATTCAATATGATATTATGATAACGAGACCCGACTGTAGGAAATCCACATTTCTATGTGTCATTTGAAGTTCTTATTTATGGATGTGTGTATTGATCCTTAGACTTTAAGATTATTATTAATGAGTATTATGAGTCACGCACTTAGATATACTGATAAAAACCGTGACGACAGATGTTCGTCGTGAGGTAGGATATATTGGGTGCGTCACGAGTAATATTGCATTAATGAATAATGTGAGAAAATATTTATTTCTTCTGTTCTTTAAATGGAAGTTAATATCTCAGGCCCTTTGATGGAAATGTTATAGTTTAAATAAATCCATAGTCATGATGTTCTATCGGCAAGTTCGATTTCTGCAAAGTCAAAGAAAGAGATATCGAGCATATATGTTGATTGCGCTGACATCCAACCTGCTCAATTTGATATATTGTGATAAAGAGATTACATTACACGGTAAGTGTTCGTATGAGTTGATGTGTCGTTGCGACATTAACTTTTATCTCTATGAGTGTCTTGGTGTGTTGCTATACGCTACCCTTGGACTTTATGCTGCTTCGTCTAATGCCACTAAGAAAGAGGCCTAAATGGTCACACGCTAAGTGTGTCCATAATCTCAGTTAAATAATATATTATTATTTATTATTTAACAGGTTGAATAAATATTATTTATGTACGTGGTTTAATAATTATTCATGTATGATTGATTACATTTATTCAATCACTAGTTATTCGAAAAAATATATTGTGAGCAGAATATTTAATAAATAGTTATTTGCTATTTAGTAAATATAATATTTATTTAATTATTGGTGAATAATGCAGTGATATTTATTTAATAAATAAATAGATATTATTCAAGGCTCGATAAAATACTATTGAGGAATGACGGACGAGTTTAATGATTCATTGAGAAATGATAATATTGAATATTATTTAATTAAATAATACTTAATTATAATTCACAAGTTCAGCGCATGTCGAGAAACAATAATATTACTATTATTATTTGGCATGAGGTTTTGGTATGATTAAATAAATAATAAGGGCCATTGTGTAATTATTTTATTTTAACCATATTAATATAAATACCCAATTATGTTATTTTCTCAAGAAAAAATTCAGTTGTGGTCAACGAATCTTGGAAGATTATCTAAGCCTAGAGAGCTTCCTTTCTCCAAGAACGCATTCAAGAACGATGAATAATTCTCCTCCATGGATTGATCATCTAATATCAGTGTGCCCCATTTTATACTACCTTAAAAAAATTTCAAAACTTCCAAGATCTCAGATAGGACGGGGGCACATTCAAAGGTGCTAATCATAAGGACCATATTGACCAAGGGAAGTTGATTTCATTAATAAAAATACATCAATCCACGGACCATATTGAGATCATAAGGAGACATATTTTTGCTTTTGATTTCGTTTTTTAATTTTGTTTCGTATTGTATTTTTGTGTGTTTTTTTTGGGGGGGAGGGGGGTGGTAGAAGCCGGACCGCATCAATGTCTAAACCAACTAGCAGGTGGGCCACCCAGTAGGCTACCGCACTCATTTCAAAGACCTCGTTCCTTTTGGGTCTATGGTTAATTAAAGGCGGTGCAGTCTGTTCGGATCTGTCCCTGGTTTCCGGTTTTGACCTCGACTCTGCCGAGCTTCTTCATCGCCCCCGCGAAAGCCGCAGTAAAGTTTCCCGGCCTGCGTGCAAAGACCTGGACGGTGAGCTTGGAGGCGGGGTCCCGGAGGAGGGCGTCGTCGGAGCTGAACAGCCCCTTCCGCGCCACCACATTCCGGTAATACTGGTTGTCGAAGGCCCGAGGCGAGACGGGGTCCATGCTTACTGCGATTTTGGGGTCGACGTCGCGGGGGCACGCCGCCGTGAGCTGCCGCGCATAGTCCGGGTCCAGCGCCGGGTCCACCGGGGCGGCGGCGGAGTGGTTGTAGATGCGGCCGGCGAAGATGGCGCAGTGGGAGAACCCGACGGTGTGTGCGCCGGACAGCGCGATCATGTCCGCCTGGCTGAGGTTTTTGCTCTCGAAGAGGGAGGTGAGCTGGCTAAGGTTGAAGGTGGCCTTAGGCAGGTTCCCGGCCACCAGGGTTGCTTTCGAGGACATGCCGTCGCGGCGGCCCAGCTCGACGCTGAACCAAGGGCCTCCGGCCTGAAACATGAACGTACAGGGTCGGGGATGATTTGATTCAGAGAAAAAATAAAAATAAAATGGAATTTTGTTCTTATTACAAGAGACACAACGTCTCGGGCAGCGATGGCCAGGATATCAGCGCATGAGACGACGCTCGGGCAGGCGGCCTCCACGGCTTGCTTGGCCTTGACGACGGTGTCGAAGCCGTCTCCGGCCAGCGACAGGTTGTCCGGGGCATCCTTCTCCGCGTCTCCGTTGACTGATTGAATCATGACGGACGCATCGCAGCCCTTGAAATGAAGGCGGTGTTAAAGGATTAGGTGGTGATCGACGGTGAAGCATGGGGTTGTACCTGGACGAAGCAGTCGTGGAAGAACAGGCGGAGGGTGGCCGGAACCGTTGTGAAGGTCTCCCGGTGCTTGGCGGAAACCGCCTGCTTTACGATTGACTCCACGGCGCGACAGGAGGAGCCGTAGTAGTTCTCCTTCAGCGCCTGCGCCTCACATTTTGCCATCAACACCATCGCCGCCGTGAATGAGCGCCACCACCATCCTCCCCATCCCATTTCTCCCCCCATATCCCTTGAATCTCCTTTGTATCTATATATGCTGCAAGGGGGAGGAGTGACGGAACTTATTTTCTAACTCGAGGGGCTTTGATCCATTTTGATTTACTGAAATTACACGGCTTTGAAAAATTGAAATAAAGTTGGGATAGATAAAATGTTAATTAAAGCCGGTGATTTTACTAAAAATGCAATTGCATTAAATAAATATTTGATTCATTTTTTTTTTAAATCCAAACCTCTTTATAACCTTTTTATTTTTTAAATCCATTCATCTAAATACATGGTTTTCTAAAATGACTGGAGTTTTTTTATACGTTTTCTCAAAAAAATAAAAAATAAAAAATAAAAAACATCATAGGTTTAATTTTTTTTTAAAAAAATACGCCCCAAAGTCAGTATCGGCAATGCCACCTTTCCCCAAACACAATATTTTTTTAATTATTTTTTATATATTTTTAAAATTTTAAGGTTTTATTATTATTTGGTTATGGTTATATATATATATATATATAACAAAATGTTTCAATATAATTTATCTTTTATTCAAGTATGTGACATTGGTAACCTATAAAATATAAACTATAAAATCGATATGAATGAAATTTTAAACATTGATTAAACATATAACAAGTAGTCGAAAATAATAAGAATTTCTTAAAAAATATTGATGAAAAATAATTTAAAAGTTTTCTAATCCACCTACTTGAAACTTAAAAATGTTTCAAATTCACGACTTTACTAGCCTATAAAATATAAACTATAATACCGATATGAATGACCTTTTAAACATTGATTAAACATATAACATGCATGTCGTCGAAAATAAAAATAATTTCTTAAAAAATGTTGGTAAAAAATAATTTATAACCTTTCAAATCCACCAACTTGAAACTTAAAAATGTTTCAAGTACGTGACTTTGCTAGCCTATAAAATATAAACTATAAGACCAATATAAATGACAATTTAAACATTGATTAAACATATAACAAGTAATCGAAAGTAAAAAAAAAAAATTCTTAAAAAATATTGGTGAAAAATAATTTATAAGCTTTCTAATCCACCTACTTAAAACTTAAAAATGTTTCAAGTATGTGACTTTGCTAGCCTATAAAATGTAAACTATAAAACCGATATGAATGACATTTTTAAGATTGATTAAAATATATAACAAGTAGTCAAAAATAACAAAAAAATCTTAAAAAATGTTGGTAAAAAATATTTTATAAACTTTTTAATCCACCTACTTGAAACTTAAAAATGCTTCAAGTACGTGACTTTGCTAGCCTGTAAAATATAAACTTTAAGATCGATATGAATGAAATTTTAAACATTGATTAATTATATAACAAGTAATTGAAAATAAAAAAATTCGTAAAAAATGTTGGTGAAAAATAATTTATAAGATTTCTAATCCACTTACTTGAAACTTAAAAATGTTTCAAGTACGTGACTTTGCTAGCCTATAAAATATAAACTATAAAACCGATATGAATGAAATTTTAAACATTGATTGAAATATATAACAAGTAGTCAAAAATAATAAAAAATCTTAAAAATGTTGGTAAAAAAATATTTTATAAGCTCTCTATTCCACATATTTGAAACTTAAAAATGCTTTTAGTACGTGACTTTGCTAGCCTGTAAAATATAAACTATAAGATCAATATGAATGAAATTTTAAACATCGATTAATCATATAATAAGTACTCGAAAATAAAATAAAATTCTTAAAAAATATTGGTGAAAAATAATTTATAAGCTTTCTAATCCATTTACTTGAAACTTAAACATGTTTCGAGTACATGACTTTGATAGCCTATAAAATATAAACTATAAGATCGATATGAATGAAATTTTAAAGATCGATTAAACATATAACAATTAGTCGAAAATAAAAAGAATTTTTAAAAAATGTTGGTGAAAAATAATTTATAAGTTTTCTAATCCACCAACTTGAAACTTAAAAATATTTCAAGTACGTGACTTTACTAGCCTAAAAAATACAAACTATAAGACTGATATGAATGAAATTTTAACCATTCATTAAACATATATCAAGTGGTCGAAAATTAAAATAATTTTTTTAAAAATGTTGGTGAAAAATAATTTATAAGCTTTCTAATCTAACTACTTGAAACCTAAAAGTGTTTCAAGTACGTGACTTTACTAGCCTATAAAATATAAACTATAAGACCAATATGAATAAAATTTTAAACATTGATTAAACATATAACAAGTAGTCAAAAATAAAAATAATTTCTTAAAAAATGTTGGTGAAAAATAACTTATAAGTTTTCTAATCCACCTACTTGAAACATAAAAATGTTTCAAGTATGTGACTTTGTTAGCCTATAAAATATAAACTATAAGATCACTATAAATGAAATTTTAAACATTGATTAAACATATAACAAGTAGTCAAAAATAAAAAGCATTTCTTAAAAAATGTTGATGAAAAATAATTTATAGGCTACTTGAAACATAAAAATGTTTCAAGTACGTAACTTTGCTAGCCTATAAAATATAAACTATAAGACCGATATGAATGAAAATTTAAACATTGATTAAACATATAACAAGTAGTTTATCTTTTAATTTTTATTTATATGGGTCTTATAGTTTATATTTTATTGGCTTTCAAAGTAAAGTAAGTGGCTTAGGATCCTCTTTGACATTCATTCTTTTCGCTCCCACTTCCGAGTTACATTTCTTACATTCCTTTCATTTTCATTTATTTATTTTATTTATGAAACTCTTTATTTTCAACAATTTTTTTGATATTTAGGCTATCTTTTAAATTTTATTTAAATTGTTTTTATACTGTATATTTTATAAGCTTTTAAAGTAGTCTACTTGAAATTTAATAATTATTTCTATGTTTCAAGTAGTCGACTTTGAAAGCTGTCAAATATAAACTATGCCTAAAATATTAATGAAAAATGAAACACTGGATAAACATATAAGAAGGGATTATAGTAATAATAGTGTATTCATTTCAGTAGACATAAAACATATAAATGAACATGTACAATCAATGTTTATGTCTATGGCGAGGAGATTTCGTCCCACATGGTGGTTTGCGAATATGACATTCGCATCGAGTCCTCAGTGGAGTCTGATGACCTGATGAGGGCTGATCCTCGGGCACTAGAACGTCGACTTTCACATCCTCCATCTGTGTGTCAGTGGGAGGAGCTGTCAACGACATCTCGTACTGCCCTCCCGATCCTTCTCCCACTATGTTGGTAGAAGGATCTGCCATCATCGCAGTGGGGAACCAAGCCTGCGATGGAGCAGTACCCCAAGATTACGATGGATCTGGACCTCAAGGCTATGATGAATCTAGACCCCAAGGCTGTGATGGATCTGGATCCCAAGGCTGCGATGGATCTGAACCCCAAGATGAAGAGAACTGTGGATATCCTGTCAAGAAAAATGGATCCCATGCCACCTGAGGCACATCCTGAATCGGCTGAGGCTGGACTACTAGAGGGACGACTTCTACCTATGGAACAGGTGAGGCCTCACGTACAGCACGACATTGTCTACATCACTGTGGTCGTGGCTCCTCAGCACCAGCAGCTGCCGCAGGATGTTCCTCTTGGGCAAGAACCTCCTCTCTCCGGGTTGGATGCTCGAAGATGCTCTTGGAAAGCGCACGAAAAGATTCCCTCGCCTCCAGTGTTGCAGCATGGATGGCTACTCGGTTAAAGACCTCATCCTCCTCTTCATCACTCATGCGAACAAGCTACTATGTGTGACTTCCCTGTAAAGAGATTCAAAATAAATTAGAAAATAGTTCAATAAACAAACTAATAGAAATTTATCGACTTACCATACTCTTCATCTCTCTTCTGTGTCGGGTAAGATATAGTATAGACTTCAGTCTATACCATGTCTCATACTCAACCTACTCTGAAAGAAAGAATCGATTCGTAGGTACATCCTGAATATGAAACTCTGCACGTCTGCGCCATCAATCAATAAAGTGAGCATGTACTCGGTCCCAGTTCTCATCCTGCCTCCCTGTCAACTTCATCCCATGAAGCCGATCTATCTATCTCGGCGGTAATGGAATCGACTAAGCACAAAAAAACTGGTGCCTGACTCTGTCATGCTGCTGCCACTCAATAATATGGAAGTGAATGAGGGGCACTACAGTCATAACATCCTCAAGCCCAATAGTGTAGTATGTTGGCAACTGGTCTATAATACTTCAGTATGGAAGCCATGAAATCTGAAATGACATGTAACTTTTTCAAAAAAGCTCCTAACTAAAAACATAAATTGATGCTATTATTAAATTTATTAGATAGTGATAGATTTTATATACATACCTGGTCAGGTAAGAGACAGTCCAACTTGAGCCGATATATGCCCAAATGGTGTCTCAGAACCGCATTGAAATTGTGTCGCTAACATCACATGTAAAGTACAACATCGATAGTGACAAATAATGAGAAATTAAAGTCAATAAATCCTAATAGCATTAGAAACCAATATAAATGAATGATCATACCTGCGTCCACGCGGAGCGTCCTGCAGCACCTCCATCTCGATCGGTGGACCAGTAAGCTCAGGGCATAATGTGGAGATGCACTTTCATGCTCACATATGAATAAGGATGACACATCCCCCGAGACCTGTGCGGTCCCTGTGGGATAGCTTGCATAATGCTCTATACGTGTATGCTAAGCAGGTTGATCCCCAGCTGTATGTCCCGGCCCGATCAAAGTCCTCTAGTAGGGGTAGCTACATTATGTGCATGTGCATCCCCAAGTGATCAGTACACATGGTCCCTCCAATGAGCCATAATATATATGCACAGGCATAACACATAACAGTCTGCTCGTCAGAATCATCAGGTAAATGTGGAATCTACTCTTCCAACCAAGGCATATATATGGACGCTCCATCTGTAGCCCTACAATCGGACAAAATTTAAACGCCTAACAAGCGCTGAGCAAGGTCTGACCAAGATGCACGAGTGGGTCTAATAATGGATCTCCCCTGGATAGGAAGACTGAGAAGCACTGCCACATCCTGAAGGGTGATGATCATCTTTCCCTCAGACAAGTGGAATGTGTGCGTCTCTGATCTCCACCTCTCAATGAGGGCAGCAAGCAGGTGATGGTCTACAATTGTTAAATCTGATACGGCAATGCCATAGAAGCCAGCACATCGCAAGTATGGTCTAATGGCATGTGGAGGCTCCCTGTGATGAAAATAGTGCGCTCGACACTCCCTGATCGATCGATCTACACCACCCTCTAACACGACCTAGGAAATATGGGTACACCGCTGAGTGAGTATTATGGTATCATCCATTTGCATATAAATAAATGAAATGGGTCATAAGTGTAAAATGTAAATATAATGTTATGGTCAAAATAATGTTATGACTTGTAGGAAAAAAGACATGCCATGTTTATTCACATTGTTTAATGAAGTTATTTTTACCAAAAAAATTTAATTGTCCAAGTCTTTTGATTTTGAATGAAATAAAGATAACAAGATGAAAGAAGAGAAAAAAACAGATAACGGTAAAAACTACATTTAAGAGTTTCCCCACATATGAAAATTTTGGAAGTAAAAATATTAATACAAAATTTAAGGGAATTGGATTTTACTACAACTGTGGGGAGAATGGATACCAAGATCATGATTGTATGGGAATGGATGAATTTTCCAATGTGTAATGTTTTAACTGTAAGGAGATGGATACCAAGATCATGATTGTATCCTCTCTTGCACAAGGGAAATCATAACATCTTAGCATGTCCTAATTATCTCAACAATAATGGATGAAACAAATTCTACATCCAATGAGGTATGATCGTGTGTTAGGCTTGGCTGAATGAAAGTATGAGCTGCCTTAATCTTCGAGATTCTCCAACCTCCAAATGCAATATCCAGAATCACCCTCAATAGAAATCTACAATCATCCCCATACTTCTTACACCGTATGACATATTTACTACGACATGATTCGGGAACTATATAGTTGTAGTGCCTCTCAATGTGAAATCTCTTTAGAGTGCTTTTTAATGCATCATTACTTGGAAAATTCCTTCCAACATATAATGTTTTTTCCATCTCACTAAACCTATCCGGTACAACTATGGGGAACTCAGTTGCTGGTGTGAGAACATTATTGTCAAATTAAGGTACACGTTTCATTTCTTCTAACCAGGATTCAAGGAGTGGTGGATGATTTATTATAGGTCAAGGATGATGTACAACTAATGCATTTCTCAAAACCTCCTCCCTAACTTCCGCTGGTCCCTCCTCATCTGCACTGTTGTCACCATCTGATCCATTATTAAGAAACTCCTCATTGGAAGTCGGATTGACATGTATATTCGGGAGATCATCTAGGTTTTCCTCTTTTGCATCATTTGGAATAGGCTCAATTTCATGGGGTGAACTGTCTTCAACCACTCTTGTAAGTTTATGTCTTCGTACAACCGGACGTTGTTGTTATACAATAGAAACATCAATATATAACTCCATCATGATATCATCTGACTATTGAGAAAATAAATTAATTGCTTGGACCCACTGCGCATCAGCAACCAATGGACAAGCTAGATGCCATAGTGTTGCTGGGAATTGAAAATGTCTATAACTCATAGACTTGATCTCTTGATTGGGTCCCAGATTTAAGGAACCACGAATTCTCCTTTAAAGGTCACTTATGGTTACACAATTATCTGTACTAACCACCATTATTGGTTGTGTACTATTAGAATCTCTTTGCTCAGTTTTAATAACCTCCCCATAGCAATATACATAGGCAAACATGACTCTCTACGTCAAAAATGTTTCTTTCACCAAAATTAAGTTAGTGTAACAAATATTAACAATGATGATTTACCATATAATATTTATTAGAATGAAATTTTAGGAAACCTTTTTATAACCTAAAATATGTTATTCATTATATGGATTCATTTTTTAATCCTATGTTATTTATTAATTATTCTATAATTAATCATTGCTAATAATAAATACTATTTCTAAATCATATAATCTTTACGATACTAACATTTTAAAACATTTTCTTCTATATTTCATTTTATATAATCATAATTGTCATTTTATCAACGGATTTTCTTAGTACAGTTTTTAACTAATCAATCATTCTTTAATCAATAGTTAATCATTATTAAGTTATTATTTAATTATTTATTCATTAATCATTAATCATATTATATTCATTAGTTAATTATAATTAACTAATAATATGTATTCATTTTCAATCCTAAGTTATCATTAATTACTCTATAATTAATCATTACTAATAATAAATATTATTTCTAAACTATATATAACCAATTAAACTACTTAATACATAAAATCTTTAATTACTAATAATCACTTTCATTCGTTAATTTTTTTTCCTTATTTCATTCTATAGAATCACAATTATCAATTTATCATTGATAAATATACTAATTTTATTTTTCTTTTCTTAGGTATTTTAGTAGTTTATAAAGAAAATATGAACCATCTTAAGAATATCCCCTGGGAGTGTCAAACCAAGAGTGCAGCAAGGCCCGTTGTCGTGTACCAAATGTACATAGAAGTGAAAACTCTGACAAAGAGTTTCAGGTTTGACCCGGGGGATATGATTGCTTAGATAACCACATAATCTTTATGCTACCAAAATTTCACAATACTTAATCTTAAGTTAATTCTAAGTTAATCTATACTTAATCTATACTTATTCTATACTTAATCATTACTAATAAAAATTATTATTCCAAACTACATATAACTAATTAAAAAACCTAATAAAAAAATATATTTAGAACTAACCAAACTACTTAAAAATGAAATATTTAAAACTAAAAAGAATTCAATTAAATAAATAAAAAACATTAAATTAAATAAAAAATACCTCTAAATGATGCTTCGCAAAAAACTGCCTTATTTTGGACCACTGACTCCACCGCATGAAAAAGAATTTTTTTAGAGAGAGAAGTAGTGGATTTAGGAGAGATGAAGGAAAAATGAAGTGAGGGGAATGGGGGGGGGGGCTTCCCTTTTGTAGGGAGCTGAGGCAAAGGCGGCATCACGGATGCCGCCTTTCGCCTATGCGTGAGGCCAAAGACGGCATCAGCGATGCCACCTTTCGCCTTACCCAGAGGTGAAAGACGACATCCCCCCCGCCACCTTTTCCATGCCATCGATCCAGGCCAAAGGTAGCATGTGGGATAGAAGGTGGCATCGCCGATGCCACTTTTAGGCATAAACCCAAAGGTGGCATCTACGATGCCGCCTTTGCAGTGTATTTTTAATTTTTTTTAACCTATGCTGTTTTAATTTTTTTTTTTCAGAAAACATATAAAAAAACTCAAAATGAATGAATTTCAAATTAAATAAATATATTTTATAATTTAATTGGAATTTTAAAATATATTGTTAATGAATTAATAATATTTGATTCATTAATAACTTAGAATTCATTTATAAATCTAATATTAACTGAATTAAAAATAAAAATATAATTTTGATATTATTTAAAAAAATGATATTCAAGCCAGGTAAGAAGGCGGCGATCATATGGGCTACACAATCTGTCAGAGGACAACCCTGTCACTGGGCAGTGAAACCTACCCCCACAGTTCCACCAACCCTCTTCAGATTGGGTTTTGGGCTTTTACAAATCATCTACAACCTATAGTTATAGTAAATGTCTTACGATGACACCAAATTTTTACGGGAGATGATATATATATATATATATTAAAAATGTTTATTTTATGGATAACATAAAATTACTATTTTTATATAATACAATAAAAAAATAAGGAAAAATTTATTATTTAAGATATATTTCATTATTAAAGGATGTATTGATATACATGAAATTAATTTCATCTCACACATCAAATAAATTTTATTTTTTAATAGTTATACCATTGTAAGTCAAAATTATTCCATTTCATGTTTTAAGAGTTTAATATGCTTCGAGTGGTTTTGATGTGCCAATTCCAAGTAAAATTTTCCCTTCCCCATTCATTCCCCCTCCTACTTGTTACTTTTTTTTTATTTTGGTGGGTGGAACTAGGGATTTCATGTTGGATTTCATCAGATCATGGAGAAATATATTCATAATGTGGCTTTTCTATGAGTTTAACTTTGGTTTTCATTAGATTTCTGTAAATATTGACTATTGTTTGGACTGTAGGATTTATGAAATTATCGTAATGATATGGGTTCTACCTTGGCACATGGGTTTATAAAATTATGATTCTTGGTTTATTATTTTCACGGAGCTTCTTAGCAATTTTTTGATGGAATATGCAATCCATTGAGTTATTAGTAGGTGGTCTGTGTTTTAATTACTGTTTTTGCATGTTGCATCTACAATATATTTTCAAAAAATTTAATAAAAGATAAAATGAGTAGCGAGTGAATTAATATGTTAAATTCATTTTTCATTTTTAGCCATGATACATGAATATGTTTAATTATTCATGGAGTAAATATCACCATCGCCACCTATTATAGCGGTGGTAAATTTATTATTCAATTCACTGATAAATCCATTGTTATTTCCACCCCTAGGGGCACAACCTACTGGTTGTGTCTCTACAGGGGTTCAAGGAGCCAAGTCACCCTGAATGCATTGTAAGCACCACCACTACAAAACATGTCATTAACAACACTATAATTGGCTTTTATCAGTGCTAAAAAACATTGACTACCAGAGCACGATTAAAAGCACTAGGTTTCTATCAGCGCTGATAAACGATGTCTTTATCAGTGATTTTAGTAAAACTAATTATGGGGCATACTGCAATGTGTTGTGACACCACACTGCAGCACCATAAATAGGGCATACTACAATGTGCAGTAACAACACACTACACCATATAAAATTAACAAAATTAGATACAAATACAGAATTGAAATGAAATAAAATTTAAACACAAATAAAAAAAAAACACACACACACACACACTATATTATAGAGGAAAAGAACACACCTATATAAAAGAACAAACCACCCCTGCTCAAGCAAAAAAATACACTTTTATAATAAAAAAACTCTTATTTAACTAATAATATAAATAAATAAATCAAACAGAAAGTGTTAATTTTCAAATAAAATTTGAATCATACTAGGAACACTATGTATCAAATTGTGTTGCGATTGATTCTTGAATGTCGCACCATTTCTTGTTCATCTTCAAATATTATCTCTTAAAAAAGTAACTAAATAAGTATAAGATAAAAATGATAATAAAATTAATTAATTAATGGTATATAGAATAATGAGAAAACAATCAAGGATCATTTCCTCATTTTTGGCGATGTGATGCACGTTTTAAACTAAAATAACAATTATATATTGAAAAGACACACTATAACTCATACTGGTAACATCGTGCATCAGATTGACTTGCGAATAATTCTTACACATCCCAAATGAATTATGTATCATTTCACCAAAGTATCAAAACAATGTAAATGCATTTGTTTGGTTTTGAGTATGTCAGTTGTCTTTTTTACTAAAATCAATGTCAATTTTAAATAAAAAGACACACTTAGAGTCATATCGGTCACACTGTGCATCAAATTGATTGAGGATGATTCATACACGTCCCAAATAACTTAGAAATCATTTTCCTAAATTATCAAAATAGTATGAATGTGTTTTCATGGTTTTTAGTATGTCACTTATGTTTTTTACTAAAATGTCATTTTAAATTGGAACCACGCACTTTGAGACATTCCGATCACATCATGTGTCGGTTTGATGTGAGACTAATTCCTACACATCACAAATGACTTGTGAATCATTGTCTTAAATTATCAAGATAATCCGAGTGTGTTTACTTGGTTTTCAATGAGTGACACTTTTTGAACTAAAATATCAATTTTAAAATAATAACAGACACTTTGCGTCATGTTGAACACATCATTTATCAAATTGAGGTGCAGATGATTCATACACATCACAAATGACTTATAAATCGTTTTCCTAAAGTATCAAAACAATCCGAATGCGTTTTCTTAGTTTTTAAGTATATCAGTTGTCCTTTTTACTAAAATTAATGTCAATTTTAAATAAAAAGGTGCACTTGGAGTCATACCGGTCACACCGTACGTCGGATTGAGGTGCGGCTAATTCCTACACATTGAAAATGATTTATGGATCGTTATCCTAAAGTATCAAAATATTATAAACGTGTTTTCTTGGTTTTGAATACATCACTTGTGTTTTTTACTAAAATTTCATTTTAAACTGGAAACACGCACTTTGAGTCCTACACTACTAGATTTTTGATTATTTGCGATAGAGTATTAGCGACATATGCTCATCCGAAAAAGTCATTTGCGAAGAGACTCCGTTACAAATACTCCGTCGCAAAAAACAACGTCACAATTGTAGTTTTTTTATGACAGATGGACGATCTGTTGTAAATAAGTGTTGTAAAATTTTTAAATAAACAATTGTGGCGGTCTGTCACAATTAAGTATTTGTGACATACAACTAATCTATCGCAAATAACAGTTTTTCAAAATAATAATATTAAAATTAAAAATAAATGTAAAAATTCAAAATTAATTAAAATTAATTAGAAAATTTTAAAAAAATTATATCTTTAAAAATAATTAAAATATTATTAAAAAATTAAATTAATTAGACAATAAATATACTTAAAAATAATAAAAATAAATTTAAATATTATAATTAATTAAAATAATAATAATATTTTTTTAAAAAAATTAATATATTTTAAAATAATTAAAATAATTAACAAATTAAATTTATTTAAAAACAATTATATAAATTAAAATTAATAAAAAAATTTAAAAAATTTATAATTAATTATTAAATAGAAAAATATTTAAAAAATATTTAAAAAAATAAAAAAATAAAAAAAAAAAGAAAAAAAAACTAATCATAAAAGAAATACATCATTTCAAACATGATATGTTTGTCATACCAAATTACAAAATAGTTATAAAACATAAAAAATCGTCAATTGCGTTCAGGTGGAGGAAGATCACTCGAAGGACCAGGGGAGGATCACTCGAAAAACCAGGGGGAAACTCCATGCTGACGCCACATGCAACTCACCGCATACACTCCAACATATGCTCATCTCTCACACACTGTTTCTCTTGCTCCTCCCTCTCTTTCTGAATCTGTTTTATCATCTCATCCTGAGCTCTCAACCTCTCATAAAGTGCAGCGAATGACGACATTGATGATGAATCTCCAGGATTTCCTTTTATGCTCATTGATGCCATCATAGAAGTACCATAATAACTCATAAGTGTTAGTCAAGAACCAATACCAATCACCCGACCTTTCTCAACACTCTGCAAAGTCGCATGTATCTAGAACCCCTAATTGAAACCCGAAATCATCAGTGACATCTTGTTCACCCTCGTCTCGACTCTCCCGTGATAGAGAAGTCACAGTCTCATACATTTCCTTTTAAATATAATGATAAATTAGAATAACAATAAAATTAATATCCATGATTTTTTTAAAAAAATTTCAAACCACAATATGGCATTGTCGGTTGTAACTTCTCCTATATGGGGATCAGTATGCATCTTCTTATACACTTCAAAATCCGTAATAGATGGCTCATTAGTGACCTGTATAATATAATAAACATGCTATAGTTAAAGTGTATATATATATATACACATTAATAAATAATATCACTTACCAAGTGTTGTTGATGTATTCCAAATGTATGACTTCCGACCCGATGTGTGACCTATTACCTCCCTCGGATATGGCATCAAGATGATAACCTCCTCCTAAAATCCTCTCGTAGCCAGAAGGAGCACAATCCATCTCCTACCTGAGTTGAGATATAGTCAAGTCGATGAGAGTCACAAGACTGGTCTAAAATAGTAGCACATGCTTTATCCATAGCTCTCTTTCTATGGTTGTGTAGAAACTGATGAAAGCGCTCATGTATACAAATATCCAATGCCTCTTAAATAGGACCTTTATGACTGTCAAGAATCGTAGAAAATAAATTTTGTAATACAATTGAAAAAAATATGTTAGTAATTAAATAAATTTTAAAAAAAATATATTATTTAATAATGTACAATCCAGTGGTCGAATATCTGGTTACACACAACGATGAGAACCAGGTCCCATGACACCCATGGCTTGGAAAAATAATTTCTTAGAATCACACCAGCCTTCCCAACAACTAAATGTGAAAAAATGTACAAATAAAAACAAATAATCATAAAATTAATACCTAAATTAACACATAAATAAAATATAAAATAAAAATCGTAAAGAAATAAACATACCTCCATAAACGAGGATCAAAATCAATAGATGATCATTTATATAGAACAAGATCCAGAATAGCCAATCGAGAAATACCTAGCCCCCTCCTAATAGGCCTATTAGCCTGAGGCTCAACTGAATCGGGCTCATCTGTAGGAAGTCCAACATCAGTGAGAGAACGAAGTAGATCATCAAAATTATCTCCATCAATCTGAAACAAATATTCTTACATGTAAGAAATCATTAATACAGATATCAAATATAAAAATCTAATAAATACCATAATATAATAATCTTACCTGTAACAAATTGTTAATACAAATATCAAATATAAAAAACTAATAAATATCCGAATATAATAGTTACCTATAATTAAATACCTGAATATAATGAAAGGTTACAGGGCCCACAGCGGAAGCCGGTGGGTTGGGTATTTTAAAATTTTTCATCGGTGGATCAACGGTACTTGTCGACGTTAATGATCTGAGCCTCGGTGAGGTCCGAGGATCTAGCGTAAATTGTAAAGAACAAAAAATTCAATAAAAACATACCCGTTTCAAATATGAAGTCACAGTCAACTGAAACTAGTCAATAGCGATCATCGCTTGAAGGATCCATAGTAGGATCCCTATAGATCATCCACACACACTTCTAGAATCTGTTGGAATGTCGATCATCAAATTCCAGGTGCTAGTACGGCGATCTGACGATGTCTTCCACTTCCCGACGATCACCGCATCGATATCTATTCGATGCTTGAGGTAGATCTTGATCTAAACTCTTGTTTCAAGAGCTTCTCTCTCTAGAGAGAGGGAGGAGAGAGATGATCTGGATTTCATTCCATGAAATGAATGAATAGTTTAAATGGCCACACAAGAGAGAGAGCCTCCTCCTTTATTTATAGTGGGGTTGATAGATACCTAGTTGGGTTCCCCAGCCCCATGTTTATTTCAATGTCCATTAAATAAATAATTTTTAAGAACTAAACTGTGTCAATATTATTTATTATTTTATCACATACTTGTAATGTATATATATATATATATATATAATAGTACATGATAAAACGTGAGCCATTTAACTCAACTTGTTGTCCTGCTTAATATTAAACGAACCTTGAATATTAAAATAATATCCATTCAATTAATATTTTCCTATATTTACTAAAATTTTAAATACATTAAATAAATTAAATCCAAAATATTCATGACTTGAATATTTATGAATTTATTTAATTCTTGGTGATCGATACTTTGGACAACACTCGAACCCCATGGCGAGGCCCACTATGTCCATATACCTATTCAACTAAATAGAGAGGATTCTTGAATACACTATTGTGTGTGACCCTCTAGGCCCTTATATCGATATTAGTGAATAAAATACACAAAACAAGAGCAGAGTCTAGCAACCCATCATGGAACCTAAAGAGATAAGTATTTTCATAGAAATGACAACAAACCTATGAACACTGACTGTGTACTATAATCTCTTTGTCATTAAATATATCATAAAGAAGGACGCACACTTGTGTCATCATCCTTTTCTTGCTTTATTATCTGTTGATCTATTCGAATGGATTTGACTTTCAACTACTTTGGCCAAATAATTATAAAGGTAGCACCATCCTGATCAACCAGACCTAAGATATACAACTTCCTAAACATGGAAGCGACAAATCCTTTCTTGACCATTCAACCAATGTCATACCACCAATGACACACCCAACACAAGATACCTCTCCACTATTTTAATACCATGGTTTTTTCCTTGCATCAAAGTACGCAATCAAATGATACACATTGGTAATGATCTCAAGTCAGAAGACCAATACACATGTATGTAGATAGGAACGACAAATGACACCTAAAACATGTGGTGTTCCTATTAGCGTGTCTGTCCTCATGATCTCACTACTAGAGATCACCAATTGAGAACTTCATGAGAAGAAGTCTTAATTCTTATGAGACCACAACACCTGAGAGTCAAACATCTACTGTGTCCAGTCAGTAATATGTATCTAGACCATAGAACATATATTTAAGATTAATGTCATGGTATCTCAAGGTTCTCATTATAGCATGAGATTTGCTATAACTTCTCAACATGAAAATTCATATTTGGACATTACCATTATATAGTGGATGGAGAAAAGTCTACACTATAATGGTATGGTGGCATCATGTATAACTAACTATACACATGATATGGTAATCAAAATTACTACATAGTTGGGTCTAGGGAACCCACTATTTCAACCCTCCCACTTGCACTAAAGACAACTTCCTAACCAAACTTGTTAGCTAATCACATGATAAAGATCATGCTTCTACTGAGTAATGGCTTTAACTGTTGGGCCTGCCAAATTTTCTCCACGTGGAATATCTGTTGTATGCGACCACATCTCTTTGAGTAGAACTTCTCAAGATAAGGTATCCCCAAGTATATCACTTTTTTCCATTATCAAAACTTGACAACTTGGCTAGTAAGAATATCATAATTTACATTATGATAATACTTTTCTCACTAGGTGCGATTCCAAGAACTGGAACACATTGTTGCAATTGATAACTATTTCTTAGCTTCCTTAGAAGCTATAATGTACTCAGTGTTTACAGATAAAGCTACCACTAGATTTTATGATCTTGACTTTCTTATCACCTTTTCCTAACTACGATACTAGATCAAATTGATCTAAGGATTACTAGTTTATGTCCCAAAGAAAATAGTATACCTTCTTCTCCATATACCAGGTACATATAATTTGTACTCACTGAAGTACAAGATAATAGTTCTAACTGCATAACTTGTAGTGCTACTAGATAAAATTGATATCTGCCTACTATAAAGCATATCCTAGCAGTATCAATTCTTGTACATATTGTGGCATACATGATTGATACATCGCTGAAGCAAATAGAACTCAATTCACAACTTTAATCTCTTCCCATGTTTTGAACATGTTAATCTGGAGATATTAATCCATGTGACATCGACAACAATTTAGAACTTGAATTGTTGCAACTTATATTTTTCAATACATTGTCACTATATGTACAATTGAATAGGTCCAAGAAACCATTAGATTTACCTCAGTAGATCCTGTTCCCTATAACTTAGGAATCTACTTTAAGTAAATCACCGGAGAATTAATTTTATCATGGTCTTAACTAACTGTAAGGCCAATATCTGTTTTCCATATGTTTCCCAAAATATTTTTCTTAGAAAACATTAGTTCTCCCACTGATCTTTGGTAGACACAAGGTGAAGGTTCATTCGAAATGAATGCTCTAAGATCTTTTTTCTTACTTTAATCCAGAGATGGATTTTAGTAACTTGTAACCATTATTGGCATCATATGATGTCATCATCCCTTTCTGGTTGCATCGTATAGACACCTTCCAAGAAAGATGATCTTGACATCCAATGACTAATATAATGATCTTATAAGTTTAGCTATGACAAGTAAAATTCTAATGGATTCAGGCATACCAACTTGGTATAACCAATCAAGCTTTATTGGTACCAGGATTGTACCATCCATTATCTCATTTGAATACCCACCACGACATTCAATTTATAACCCCCTTTTCAATTTGATACATGGAATCCATTATTGAATTTTAATTGATCTTGTCAAACTTAGCTAATTTCCATATACTGTTTACTTGTAAGAATTATTATTCTTAATGAATAATGTATCACCGACCAAAGTGAACTTAAAACCATCACTATGGTTTCATTATTTTTATGCTTATGTCTCTCTAGAACGTTACTATTCCACATGAACTTATGGAACTTGTTCCTATGCCAACCATTTGTGCATCTCGAACATTGACTAAACCCAAGTCAATCTTGCTCCCACTCTCTCTAATAGAGATGTGCACCCTTATATAGAAATTTAGTATAATACTTGACTACATCTTTTCTATCTTAGGTATTTATGTAATATCATAATAAACCATTAGGATAATTACCTAGATGCACCATGTGTTTAGCTTGATGCATGTTTGTTTGTTTCTCCTTAACAAATTCTTTGCATACATGTCGTATGACATAATGGATTTTCATCATACTATGAATCGTATGATATCCATTTTTCATTTTAGTTTACATATTAGTTATGGGTTTACGACTTTATTTATAAAGAACATCTTGAAATATAATTGAAGTTACTGTAGGTTGTAACATTGATACTACTTACATCATAACTTTGATGTATAAAATGTTCATTTAGGAATTTATCTATGATACATTTTGTTGATCAATGTTAATATGTAAAACTCATCATCAATCCTCCTTATGAATGTAAAGACCTAAAAATTTCATATATTTATTTTTTAATTATTTGGTATTATTATGAGACCACAAAATCCGATGACACGTGATTCCGAGGCCCGAAGTGCCCGAAATGATCCGTCAAAAAAGTGTTAATATTAAAATAATGTGTGTGAGTAGTTTTCATGGAAAATTGTAATAACTATTAAACGGGTTCTCGGATCAGAAATATGAGGGCACCGTTGTGTTCAGGATGGAAGGCTTACCCTAGGCGCGACTTAAGTTTAGTTGGTGCAGGCCTCCGGTGAGAAAACCCCAAAATGGCATATTTCTAAATAAAATAATTAAATAAAAATTATTTTATTTTTCAAATGCTTATAACACATGAGTGATGACTTAGATTAAAAATATGAGATTACCAATGAACTCGAGAGGGTATGCTTTCTTTAGGCAGATACTAAATGTGACCAGTGCGGGCCACCAACAGAAGTTAGTTTTTGACCGTAAATAAAATAATTAAATGACAATTAGAAGAAGGATGAGTGTGCGCAACTTGCCCACATCCAAACAAAAGTCCAGCCACAAAATACAGCTATATATCATAATAGTCATATCCCTCACCACATCCATAATAAGGGTCTTCCTCCGCAGTAGCTGACTCCCACTCAGAGTTTGTTTCATAGTGATTTAATAGCTTGTCGTACTGCTTTCGAAGTTTCAATTGTTCCAACAAGAGATACTCATTACATGAATGCTTGTCGACACAATCCTTTTTAGGAGCATGATCATCCCCTCTTTCCCTCTTGGAAGAGGACCTAGTCATCGACTTTGGAAGGTAAGAATAATCTTTCCTCAACTTTCTCCTTGGTGGAGAAGACATAACTCCTTCACTTTTATATATCTTTGTCTTACCACCGTGAACAATATCACTGTAGGAGGGTCTGAAAATGTCCCCATCATTTTCTTTATCACTATCAGAAACATCTCCCCAATTTTCAGTGATGTGCACAGAGCCATACTTTTTACATCCATTATTTTTTCCAAATAAAGGATCCACTGAAGCATCCAGAGGTCCACCTTCCATCAGCTGGGGAAGCCTGTTAGTATCAATCGAGGCTAATCATTGAGGGACCCCTGTATAGTTTTGACTATCAGGTAACTCCTAGTCCATTGCACCCTCTTCAAACACAACATTCTGAATATTGGAGTCAATCTACATGTTGACATCTTCAGACATTGGAGGACCTTCCATCACAAGGGGATACCTTTCATTCTTCAACCCCTCAAACCGGTTGTAAGAAGAGACATTAACCTTCAACACTCCACCCAAGGTATGAGTACCCATGATCGCTACATCACCCTCATGAACCACATTGCCTAAGGGAACTATAGGAGGAATTGCTAACTGCAGCCAGCTGGAACCAACAACATCCTCTAATGAAGGAAAAAACTCAACACCAAGATTACCCTTCAGTCGATCAAAGACCTACTTCACTATCAGATTTGGTGACACCCACACCTCCTTCATTGTAACAGGATATGAAAAGTCTCCTCCATGAATAGATTGACTCATTTCCCTATCCATAATTGAAGAGATATACTCCACAACAGCTGCACTGCCAGAGGCAGCTGCCCCCACATGAGCGCCCTGCTCAAAGGAGATACCCATTTCAGCATACGTTTTAACAGAATAGGTACCCCCACCCTTCTTTCTTGTGCGGTCATCTTTTCTCACAATCACACCCCTTCCCCTTATCATATTAGCCTAGGTATTGTCCTTCAACATCCCTTGAGCTACTTCATTGGCTACACAACCACCACTGCTCATCTTCTCCGCCACCTGTGAGACTCCATTCACCCTTCTGCTACGACAGACCAAATCCCGATGGCCAAAATGACCGCACGCAACACAGTACTACATCCAAGACTCAAATATTACCTCCTAATTCCAACAGAACTCATTTCTATCCTTGATCCACACCCATCTCACCGGTGGTTGCGCAACATCAACCTTGATACACATTCGCGGACAAATAGGATGACACACTGCCTCCGTTCGGTAATCAGAACAAAGGTATCTTCTGATCATATTTCTGAGGGCACATAGGATAGAGGGATTTTGGAATGAGAGAGGAAGACCAGGAAGGCATACCCATGTCATGATTGTTGAAGGATCCCACTGTATATGAAACTAGAAGCTATATCTGAACAGGTAGAAAGGAAAACCCTTGCATATTCGAGGGGCCCTAGACCAAGCAGTGATCAAGTCTTCTTCCGATCCAAACTAGATCATGATGTTCCTCCAGTCAATTAATCCAATGACCGAATGCTTCTGTAGCTTCAACGATTTGAAGACAAACCGATCAAAGTCATCAATCGATGGATGATAAAGGTGAAATCGCCCCACCAGAGTGAACATAAAGAGATCTGTGGCACCATTGAACTCTGCCAGGGAAAGGGTTAGCTGAGGTGCCTCCTGGAAGATATTCGGGACCTTTGAAGATAATGAAATCTTCGAAAATGGGGGAGGTAGATTGGATGACGGTGAGAGGGAACAATTCTTATCTGGAGGAGGAGAGTGCAAAACTCCCCCTCCAATCGGGAGGGGGGAGAAGAGTCCCGCAACATTAGGGTTAGAGCATCACTGAAGGAAGAAACCGAAGTGGAAAGAGATAAATTAAATGAAAATTATTTTATTTTAAAATCCTTAACTTGTAAACGATAACATGTATTTAAAATATGAGAGTACCTTTGAGCTCGTAAGGGTATTTTCCCCTTAGGTGGATCCTAAGATCGACTTTTGTGGGTCGAGGGTGAATGTGATAATTTTCTGAACTCTTTTTAAGGTACGTTTAGTAAACATGCGGGCGACGTTTTTTAACTTTTGAACCGGTGCTCGGAATTGAAATCCGAAAGCACCATTGAATTCACAGCGCTAGGATTATCTTAAAAGAAGCTTCACTTTGACCGTAGTAGGTCCGGTGAAAAATTTAGTTTTTGCGGCTTTTAAGGAAATAATAAAATAACATAGAGATTGGTATTTTATTTCTTTTTTTTAAAAAAACCTGTTGAGTGGCGGTGGTGGGGACCAAGATGGTAGTAAGGAATTTAATATGGAATATTAAATTCCTAGTTACACTTTGATTGCATAAAAAACCCTCATGTAATTAATTTGTCACATTAATTACGTCAATTAATGAACCTCATTAATTTCTTGGTGCGTTACTCACCCTTTTCCCTCTATTTAAGTGAGGCTTGGGTTGAAGTTTTGACACGGCTTCACCAAGCAAGTAACTTTTGGAAAAGTAACATGACATCTTCCACCGATGAGGAACAGAAGCTAGGACGTCGTTGGAGGGATCGAACTGGGAACGATGAACGCCGGAGGCTTCATCAAAGCGCGAATTCTCCTTCCACAACTGCGACACCTTCAATGATTCTCGAGGTAGGGGTTGTTTATTAATTCAAGAATTTACCTTGATTCTATTCCTCTTTTCTTGAATTTGCGGGAGGTTTTTTTAGGGGATTTGAACGCGGTTTATCATTTTTTATTGTGATGTATAATTTACTCCCACTTGTTATAATGCTAACGCGAAGGGTGTGAGCGAAACGAACAAGGCCTAGACCATCCGCCACTTGATTTTCATTAAGTTCTTTGGATATAGGTTTTTCCAACTTGACAAAACCTTGAAACATGGAGGCACACAATGACAACAGTATCCTAGGAGGATCGTAGGCGCGTCCGGAAGGAAGAACGGACCACCGGAGCTCACCTGGTGACCTGCGGAGGATCTTCCGGCATGACCCCGGTGCAGAGGCATCAACGACTGGTGCTGGTAGCGGAGGTGGTGGCCGGCGATCGCTGGCCGTAGAAGAGGGTGGTGCCGCTTGGCGCTGCGGCGGACCCGAAGGGGCGACCGACAACAAGCCGACCACGTTGGCGAGGCGGCGCACCGTCGCACGCCGTGGTGAAGGGAAAGCGACATAGAAGCTATTTTAGGAGGGGGAATCACAGCCCGCGGGTCCTTCGGACCACATGGTGGCACCTCATGGAGCTACTAATTTAAGAGTCGAATGGCTCTTCTTGATCCGTTTAGGGAGCTGGCAGCCACTCGGCTGGCGAGCCATGCCAGCGCACCAGGTCACATTGCCCGACGGGCCGCGCTCAGCCGATGGGTTGGGCCGGTCTGTAGCCCAACGGGTCGAGCACACTGCAGACCAGCTCCACTGGGCTGGCCCAGGTTGGTTGGGGCCAGTCCAGTTCAGACCCAGACTGGGTCGGTCTGACCGGGTTGGACTAAACGTGGACCCCTCTCGGGCCCAGTTATGCTTAAGTGACCGCATCCTGCGAACCAGACATCTGTTTGACGAACCATCTGTGACGCTAGGATACTTGGAGAAAGAAAATACTTTTGATATAATCCACTAGAGTTTTGTATAAAATTTGATTACGGATGAGTTGGATCGACCCCAAATCCAACCGGGCCCTCGACACAAAAATGCCAATAACTTACAGACCGAGCGTCTGTTTGATGCACTATCTGTTGCATTGGAACCCTTATAATGTGATATATCATCAGGTTACTTATTTGTGGGACTTAGTGCTGGTTGAAATACGACCGATGTCTTGAGGAGCGGTTCTCCCATAATGAAGCATACTACGATTGGGAATCCAGTGGCTAGTAGTGAGAAAAAAGTTGGAGACAGATCATACTGAGGTTAGTACCGAGAAATCCTGTGTATATTAGCAGTATGTGACCTGACGAGGACCAGCCTTAGAGTCTCCCATCGTGGATCAGTGACATACCGATCCTGTGTGGGTCAGATCTTGTGTGGGTCAGTGCTCAACGATCTTATGGGGGTCAGCGCCTACCGATCCTCTATGGGTTAGATCCCGTGTGGGTCAGCGCTCAGCGATCCTGTGTGGGTCAGCGCATACCGATCATGTATGGGTCAGATCCTATGTGGGTCTTGTGGGGGTTAGTACCTATTGACTTCAGGCGGGTCAGATCCTATGTGGGTCTTTCAGGGGTTAGTACCTATCGACTCTGGTTGGGTCAGATCCTATGTGGGTCTTGCGGGGGTTAGTACCTACTGATCCTGTGTGGGTCAGACTCTGTATGGTCAGTAGTAGTGCCTCTCGACAGAATAAGATGATCTAGCTTCTCGGCTAATCATCTGTAATTCTGTGCTTTACTTATATCTGGTTTGAGCTGAGTCTTTTTCTTAGTGCTTTGTGATTTTTCCTTTGTGTAATTCGAAGAGACCTTCGGGGGTCTCAAGGTCTCTACTGGGTATTGTTATACTCACCCCTACAAGGGATTCACATGCACCTTATTTTTTCTTGTGCAGATGACGAGTAGCTTGACTAAGACCATAGGATCCAGGACCTGGTGTTACACGGAGGTGACGATTGACGTGGAGAGCTGTGAAGACGATATGTACCTACCCTTCATGTATGTTCCTTGGAAGTTGATTTCGGGATTTTTTTTTTGGTTTTCTATTGTAGTTGTATATTTTTAGTTGGCCTTGTATTCCGACCCCTTTACTTTCAGTACATAAATTTACTATTGTAGTTTTACTTTGTGGTTGTATCTTGTTGTGTTCTTGGCCTGCGTGTTTGTATAGGTTTAAAGTCAATGCCTTCCCATTTTAGGGATACGTCTTTCTAGTGCTAGTCTCCAACCCCTGGCCTATGGAAGGCAGGCTTGGGGTAGTCACGACATGGGCCCCAGGGGACGGGTCGTGACAAAGTGGTATCAGAGGGTGGTTGGTTCTAACAGAAGAAATAAGAGTCTATGTTTTCAATGGAGCAATACTGTTAAGTGTCTTGAGTTTGGGTTTCATTTCAGGGAGTCTAGTGTTGGTGCGATGACCAACATATCCATATACCAGGACCCTGAATTCTGATTTTCGACTCGGTACATGAAAACACTAGTTGTGTGTGTTTTGAAAATGTTCTTTTCTTTTTGATCTCTTTGAGTCATCTCACTAGGTATAACTTATTGAACATGGTTCATCTTGATTCTCTTTCAACATGCCTCCACACAGACACCCAGTTAGGATTCCAATGCGTGACCAGGAGGATGGTCCACAATGTGATGAGGCTTCGGTACAAGGATTGTTTCCTAAGATGGTACCTTCAGGTGGTGTCCTAGTGATACCACTGCCTGTTGGTCAGCAGTTAGTACCAGCGCTACCAGTAGAGGACACATATAGGCTCAGTTCCTTAAATGAGTTTTAGTGACAGATACTCCTCAGGTTCCGAGGTGAGCCCGACTCACAAGCGGCTAAAGAATGGCCTGTGGTGGTTACTGAGTTTCCATATAGCTAGGGCAACATTAGATCAGATGGTAGTCTTGGCAGTGAGCATTCTATGTAGCTCAGAAGGGCGATGACAGGGTTTAGATTATCCCTATCTTACGATGAGGTGACTTTTATGTGGACAGAGCTTGAGAACCTTCCTCATAGAAGGGGGTAACTTTCCATAAAAAACTAATGGGTATGTTTTCCCTAGAGATTCTATAGCTTCAGTAGGACGAAATTTTTGTAGCTGAGTATTCATTGAGGCATACCAACCATTCTAGGTACTTGATGAATACGATAAGAATAGCGCTTCAGGTCTCAGAACTCCGAGTGAGATGAGTTTAGGGACATCTGAGCCAACACTATTTCTTCTATGAATTCCTACTTATGTTAGGATGCTTGAGAGAATATTTTTGGTTGAATGTTCATTGTCTTAGCAGATACAACTAGTGAATGTTTGCAGTGGGAAAGCAAGAAACTGATGCTAGTCTTAGAGAATTGGGTGTGTAAAATGTTTTGGGAAGAGGAAGTGATAAGTACAGATGAATCTGCAGGGAATTAGTTGTGGAAGAGGAGTTAGAAGATCAACATGAGGTGGTATACATTTTGACATGTTACAACCACCACCCTAATGTGGTCCCCACCAGGCTTAGGGAGCTAGAGGAAAATGTAAGGGAGTCACTGCATGCGGTCAAGGAGTGTGACCCAAGGGCTCCATGAATGATTTGAAGTACGATCTGTTTCTACTACTAGCTACCATTTTAATAGACATAGGTACTAATCATTCCTTCTTGTCATGAATCTTGTTGAATACCTAGAGTTTCTGGTTAAACAGTTTACTTGATCCTTACGTCTAGAGATACCTATGGGAGGAGACTCGATAATCACACTTATACCGATAGTGTGATCTGACCCTTGAGGAGAGAGTTTTGGTTGGAACCTCTTGGTGGCTGCATCGAGGCCTTACGACGTTAGTTTGGGTCCGGACTAGATCTATAGTTCATGCTCAGATTGACACTTTTAGGAAAAAAGGTTTTGGTATATCTACAACATTAGAATAGGGTTTTCCTTGGTCGGAGAAAATGGAAAACCCAACAGCACAAGTTAAACTCATGCATAGGAGGGTGAAACCGATCACTCTTGAGTGGAACAACCTTACCCTCGTGGAAGCAGGTGTTTTGAGTTTTCAGTTCCCAACAATAATGGCAGAGTGTGGGAAAATCCTTTCAAAAGATGTTTCCAGGATTACATCCCTGTAGTGAGAGGGACTTCTGCATTGACTTGTACCTAAGGACAACACCAATGTCTATAACTGCATATCGAATGGCTTCTGTGGAGCTCAGGGATCTCAGAGTATAGTGAGGAGAATGGTTTACTGTCTACTCCGATCACAAGAGTCTCAGGTATATCTTCTCATAGAAGGACTTGAACATGAGACAACGAAAATGGATAGAGTCCTATAGGACTATGACTTTGAGATAGTCTATACTCTTGGGAAGGGGAAACATGGTGGCATACACACTCAGTAGGAGGGCTGGTCTATAGTTACTGAGTGAGGCAACAGGACAACTATCTGCATTGCAGTTATCCTTCGTGGATAGTGATAGAGAAACTTACCTCCAGTTTATGACAGTTACTCCCCCACTCCTTCTGCAAGTCAGGGAGGCACAACTAGGGGGTGTTGACTATGAGTCCCGACGTGCTCTGATATCCTCAGGACGGGCTCCTGATGGATTTTCTGAAGGTTAGTAGCATTCCATCCTCTTTAGAGGACACACCATGGTATCAGTGATGCTATGAGAGTAGGTTTCAAGGTATTTCCACACATTCCTTTTGGTGGTACATCTGGGTGTGGCGAAGATGTACCAGGACCTCCGGCATTAGTACTGGTGGCTAGGGATGAAAAAAGTAGTGGTGAAGTTTGCATCACGATGCCTCACTTGGTAGCAAGTGAAAGCTGGGCATCAAGTTCTTGCATGTTTGAGCACAACTTTTACCCCCAGACAGATGGTTAGATGAAGCATACCATACAGACCATGGAGTACATGCTTCGTGCTTGTGTCTTGGATTTTGGTTACAGTTGGGAGGACCACCTACCACTGGTGGAGTTTGCATACAACAACAGTTATCACTCCACCATCTGCATGGATCCATTTGAGGACCTGTACGGGTGACCTTGCAGATCACCTCTATGATGGACATACCTAGGGGAGTCAACAGTCATGGGTCCAGAGTTAGTATAGGTACCACAGAGAAGGTGCAGATCATCCAGGAGAGGATGAAGACAACACAGAGTTAGCAGAAGTCTTATACTGATAGAAGACAGAGACCCTTGGAGTTTGATGAGGGAGACCATATCTTCCTTCGGGTCTCACCCCAATGAGGATTGTTGAGGTTTGGATATGGAGGAAATCTATCTCCGAGGTTAATCAGGACTTTCCAAATCCTTACCAGAGTAGTCAAGGTGGCATACCGTCTATCTCTTCCCGCACAGATGCACCAGGTACGTAATGTTTTTCATGTGTCACAGCTATGGAGGTACGTGCATGATGCATCACACGTTATCGACTGGGGAGAGTTGGAAATCGATGATGGGGTGACTTTTGCGGAGTTCCTAGTGGATATATAGGATCGACAGGAGAGTGTCCATTGTAGATGGTCGATCCCTATGGTTCAATTTTGGTGGAAACACGAGAACCTCTAGGAGAGCACATGGGAGTGAGAGGCTCAGATTCGTGCTCAGTACCCTCATTTGTTTGATTTACATTTTTTTTGGATTTTAGGGACATAAATCCCTAATATGGGGAGAATTTAATGACCCATAAATTCCGTATATATATTTTTTAATTATTTGGGATTATTAAGAGACCATAAAATCTGACGATACATGATTCCGAGACCCAGAGTGCCCAGAATGATCCATCGAAAAAGTGTTAAGCTTAAAATAGCACGTGTGAGTAGTTTTCTTGAAAAATTGGAATGAATCTTAAACGGTTGCCCAAATCAGACTTCTTAGGGCATAGTTGCATTTAGGATGGCGAGTTTACCCTAGGTGCGACTTAAGTTTAGTCGGCGTAGGCCTCCGGTGAGAAAACCCCAAAATGGTATATATGTAAATAAAATAATTAAATAAAAATTATTTTATTTTTCAAACGCATATAACTCATGAACGATGACTCAGATTAAAAATATGAGACCACCACTGAGATTGAGAGGGTATTATTTCCTTAGGAAGATACTAACTTTGACCAGCACGGGCCACCAGCAAAAGTTAGTTTTTGGCTGTAAATAAAATAATTAAGTGAC
This sequence comes from Viscum album, assembly GCA_963277665.1. Lineage (NCBI taxonomy): Eukaryota > Viridiplantae > Streptophyta > Magnoliopsida > Santalales > Viscaceae > Viscum > Viscum album. The sequence continues at coordinate 95,497,747 of OY728125.1, forward strand.
AATTATTTTATTGTAAAGTCCATAAATTATAAACGGTAACTCGCATTGAAAATATGAGATTACCATTGAGATCGTAAGGGAGTGTTCCCATTAGGCGGAGCCTAACCTCTACCAGCGCGGGCTGAGGGTGACTGTTAATAATTTTTTGAACTTTTTTTAAGGTACGTTTAGTAAACGTGCAAGCGGCGTTTTCTAACTTTTGAACTGGTGCTCGGAATTGAAATCTGAGGGCACTGTTGAATTAACAGTTCCATGATTCACTTAAGAGAAGCTTCACTTCGACCATAGTAGGTCAGGTGAAAAAGATGGTTTTGGTAGATTTTAAAGAAATAATAAAATAACAGAGAGATTGTTATTTTATTTCTTTTTTTCCTACCACCTATTGAGCGGCGGTGGCGGGGACCATAGTGGTAGTCAGACATTTAATATGGGATATTAAATGCCCGATTATTTTTTGGTTGTGTAACCACCCCTCGTGTAATCAATGTGGCACATTAATTATGTCAATTAATGAACCCCATTAATTTCTCGGTGCATTACTCACCATTTCCCCCTATATTTAAGTGAGGCTTGGGTTGGAGTTTTGACATGGCTTTACCAAGCAAGGAACATCTGGAAAAGTAACACGACGTCTTCCACCGATGAGGAATGAAAGCTAAGACGTCGTTGGAGGGATCGAACCGGGAGCGATGAACACTGAAGACTTCATCAAAGCACGGATTCTCAATCCACAACTGCGACACCTTAAATGATTCTTGAGGTAGGGGATGTTTATTAATTGAAGAAATTACCTCGATTATATTCCTCGTTCTTGAATTTTTGGGAGGTTGTTGTGGGGAATTTGAACGGGGTTTATCATTTTTTATTGTGATATATAATTTACTCTAACTTGTTATAATGCTAACGCGGAGGGAACATGCCAAACGAACAAGGCCTGGACCCTCTGCTGCTTGATTTTTATTGCGTTCTTTGGAGACGGGTTTTTTCCAACTTGAAGGAACCATGAAACCGGGAGGTACATAATGACAGCGACATCCCAGGAGGATCGTAGGCGCATCCGGAAAGAAGAATGGACCACCAGAGCTCACCCAGTGGCCAGTGGAGGATTCGCCGGCACGACCCCGACACTGCGACATTGGCGACTGGTACTGGCAGCAGAGGCGGTGGCCGATGCTTGCCGGTCGCAGAAGAGGGCAGCGACGCTTGGCACCGCGGCGGACCCGAAGGGGCGGCCGACAACTAGCCGACTGCGTTGGCGAGGCGGCACGCCGTCGCGCGCCATGGTGAAGGGTTCACGACATAAAATCCATGGTAGGAGGGGGGGGGCCACACCCCGTGGGTCCCGTGGACCATGTGGCTACACCACTTAGAGCCACTAATTGAAGAGTTGAATGACTCTTCTTGAGTCGTTTGGGGAGCCGACAACCACCTGGTTGGCAAGCCACGCCAGCGCACCGGGCCGTGTCGCCCGGCGGGCCGCGCCCAGCTCACGAGTTGGGATTCTCCGCTGCCCAGTGGGCCAAGCCCACCCTGGACTAGCCCAACCGGGCCGGCCCAGGCCAGTTCGGTCCGGTTCCGGTTAGACCCAGACCTCTCTCGGGAACAGTTACGCTTAAGTGATCATATCTTGTGAACCAGCCGTCCGTTTGATAAACCGTCTGCGATGCTGGGATACTTGGATAAAGACAGTAATTTTGTGATACTATACGAGAGTTTTGGAGAAAATTGGAGTACGTTCAGATTGGATCGACCCCGAATCCAACCGGTCCCTCGACACAAAAATGAAAATAACTTACAGACCAGGCGTCCGATTGACTCACCATCTGTTGCGTTGGAACCATTATGATGCGGCATATCATACAGTTAATTTTGCATGGGACTTCTTACTGGTTGAAATACGACTGATGTCTTGAGTAGAGTTTCTCCAATAATCAAGCGTACTATGAGTGGGAATCCAGTGGCTGACAGTGAGGTAGAGTTTGGAGACAGATCATACGGAGGTTAGTACCGAGCGATCCTGTGTGGATCGGCAGTACGTGACCCGACAAGGACCATCCTTAGAGTGGCCCATCATAGATCAATGATATACTAATCCTGTGTGGGTCAGATCCTGTGTGGGTCATATCCTGTGTGGGTCGGCCCTCAGTGATCTTGTGTGGGTTAGCGCATACCGATCCTGTGTGGGTTAGATCCGGTGTGGGTCAGCGCACAACAATCCTGTGTGGTTCAGCGCATACCAATCATATATGGTTCAGATCCTATTTGGGTCTTACAGGGGTTAGTACTATTGACTTCGGGCAGGTTAGATCCTGTGTGGGTCTTGCGGGGGTTAGTACCTATCAACTTCGGGCGGGTCAGATCCTGTGTGGGTCTTGCAGGGGTTAGTACCTACCGATCCTGTGTGGGCTAGACTCCATATGGTCAGAAGCTGTGCCTCTCGACAAAATAATATTATCTAGCTTCTCGGATTGTCAGCTGTAATTTTGTGCTTTACTTTTATCTGGTTTGAGTTGAGTGTTTTTCTTAGTGCTTTGTGATTTTTCCTTTTTGTAATTTTGAGAGACCTTCAGGGGTATCAGGTTCCCTACTAGGTATTGTTATACTCACCCCTTCAAGGGCTTCACCCACACCTTGTTGTGTCTTGTTCATACGATGATCAGCTCAGCTGAGACTATAAGAGCTAGGACCAGGTGGTACACAGATGTGACAGTTAACGTGGAGAGCTGTGGAGATGATATGTACCTACCCTTCATGTAGGATCCTTGGTGGACGATCTTAGGAGCTGTTTTTCTGTTTTCTATTGTAGTTGTATCTTTTTAGTTGGGCTTGTATTTCGGCCCCTTTACTTTCAATACACACCTTTACTATTGTAGTTTTACTTTTTGGTTTTATCTTGTTGTGTTCTTGGGCTTTGTGTTTATATAGGTTTAAAGGCAATTCCTTCCCGTTTTAGGGATACAGCTTTCTAGTGCTAGTCGCCAACCCATGACCTATGGAAGGTGAGATTGGGGTAGTCACAACATGGTCCTTGGGGTAAAGTTCGTGATAATGAACATCAATATCGTGATGTAGATAAGGTAACATGCATTTAGGAATTACTCCATGCTACATTATCATGATCGATGAATGCACGGTCAAGATATTCTTCGGCATGCCGATCCAAAGAAACTCATATCTTCTGACCATGCATATACTTCACTATTAAATTCATTAATAACTTAAAGGAATCTTATGAAGTATCTTTACCTATAGCTTTCCTTTGTAATAGTTCACACCCTCTTATTGAACTAACCCTGTAATATTTGTGGCATACCTTTATTTGTAAAGGTTTCTTTGTCTAAACTAGAGACATGGGTAATAAAATAGGTTTTTAGATATGCTGAGCCTAAATACCATACTAGGTATATCCTTAACATCCAATTTTAGTTTTAGTTGACAAATAATTATATTTCCACAATTGGGTAAGTCTTACATTTTATATTCATCATGTATTGTCTTAGATTCAAGTATGTCTTAACTATTTGTTGAGTATGTTACCATAAACGACATTCATTCCAAAACTTGGAATAATGTCTCATTATATCCAAATGGAATATGAGATATATTTTTTGGTTATACTCAACAACTTATTTAACTAAAATCATTTACTTGGCAATTAGAATTTATGTGTTTCTCACTACTGACTTAGGAATCACCCTTTCTCAACTGGTTCAAGAAATCACTTTACTTCTTATAATGTTCCTATAATTACTTGGTTAATGTATTTAAATAAACATATATTATTGGAATATAGTATTTAATGCCCAAGAAGTATGTTAGAAACATTAATTTATATTTATGAATATACTTAAACAAGAATCAGGTACATGCTTCTAGTATTTCAGTCAATTTCATTTTTTAAACTTCCATAAATTTATTTCAATAATTGTGATGAAAATAACCTCCTATTAAATAAAAATACATTTTTCTTTGAAGGATATGATGAAGGTTTCTTTGGCATAACTTTCTATAGGCCTTTTCGCCTTGTCTTTAAATTTATTCCTCATAAGAATAAAAGATGGTAACTCCTTTAATATTCTTATTACTTGGTGAATGTTACCTTTACCAAAAGGTAATGAAGTGCTTACTCTATACCGTTAGTTTTTATCCTTAAATGAAACTAGAGTAATTGGGTGTAAAAGTTATTAGAATGGGATGGCATGAAAGATTGTGAACTTTCTTTCACTTTACACAAACCGAGTGCAATCATCACATTCAAATATTTCTTAGCTTTCTCCTTGGAAACTTCTTGGATATGAGACTACATGTAATAATCATTAAAGTCATGATGTAGTGACCATGAATAACATCAGACGTTGATGATAGAGTTAGGATAGAAACATCATATGCTTAATTCATGAGTCTCTTGTAAGTAATTTTTACACCCTCGCTTCCTAAGGTGGCTTAAAAAGTTGGGACATAGGCACCTTGAATTTCCATTATAGTAGTAATGTGCGCGAGCGCCTATACTACACTTGAAATTTCATGCTTTTTTGGACATTAACTTTGCACATTATTTATCGCAGTGTTACTTGTGGTATTACTTTTCATTTTCTATAAATAAACTTTAGAATATTAGTACCTTTTATGTTGATTACCGAATGTGACATTACCAATTAATTTAATAATTAAATGTCTCCCACTATTTATATTGAATTATAGTAACCCTCTGTAATAGAATCAGAATACTCTATCGTTTGAGTATTATAGTGGAAAGGATCCATGGACCTCCCTCATAGTCTACAAGATATGGCTATACCACTACTCAGAGGGTCCAAGGTAGACTTTTGGATGTCCAACTACATTAACTCGTGGTTACTTGATCTGTTGAGTGAAGTCCTAGCTTCTAAAATCATAATATTATTTACTCAACGCTTGTCTCTAAAATTACAACAAACTAGATATGACCATTGATTTCTTGCAATTTTACTTAAGTCAACCCACCACCCTAATAAGAACTCCCTGTTAGTAAGAGGCACCCTTAGCTATGGCATGATCGACACCCCAAACACCTGGTTTTGTTCAAACTTGATTGATGGAAGGTTGTGGTGACTTAATATTTCTTTGAGGGTTTTTGTGTTTTTCTCTCGATGAATTTAATCCATTTCTATTAAAATTTTTCATCTATGTTGTTGCTCTCACAACTAAAATTTAATAGAAAAACATACACCGCTTATTTATGTATTTTATTATCTATTATTTTATGTATTTTACCGATATTTATAAATGTATAAAATAATAAATAAATTCATAAAGGTAAACTACTACCCGAATGGTCTTGAGCATCTAAACGACCTAAGGGCATCACACCTGAGTCAAAACTTGACTCATAATGCAGCTTGCCCCCGTCTTGTATGTTCACTTCTCTTCTGAAGTATCACCTTGTCTTGGCAGAGTCCATGTCACGTCTTGGAGTACGGCCTTGTCTTGGTGGGATCCATGTGTCGTCTTGCACCGTCTCGATCAACATACACCGCCTCATCTTGGCGGGGTCAACATTGTTCACCATTTTTTCCCGAAGTACAAAAATACTCACGCGCAGGTGAGGGGGACTAGTGAGATAAATATACATCAGGTAAAATTGGGCGCGCATTCCCTTATACATTTTAACCAAAAAATAAAGACGATTCAAAAACCTTCATTTAATTAATTATAATCACCGAACACAGTTAAATAGTTAGTTAAATAAATGCAACATACACGGGTCAGTGCTCAAGACCAGTATGCGGGTAAAATAAAGCATGATAAAATTTAATGCATTAAAGAAGTATGAGAGTTATATAATTAAATTAAATGAATTAATAAATTCAAATAATTTAATTATTCATTGATCCACTGATTAATTTAATTTTTTATACTAAAATTAAATTAATAAATTAATTTAATTTAATTGAAAATTAAATTAATTTATGTCCTTGGGTATTGAAAATAGTTAACCAAAATCAATTTTAATTAATTTAATTTAGATAGTAAATTTAAATTAATTATTTTTGATTAATTTAAAATGGTCGGTCCCTGAAACATTACTACACGCCCTGTGCGGGTCAGGCCAAACCCGCACAGGGCCGTACCACGCCGGGCAAGGGCCAAACCAGGCCAAACAGATCCATCCAGACCCATTTGGAGTTGGGCAGATCGGCTCAGACCGTTTTAGGGAGAAATGTTCTCTACGTAAAAAAAACTTACAGGAAAAATAAAGGAGTACCTCTTGGGTGTAGACAAAATCTGATGGGGCCACGGTTCTGGTTGGGTTTGTCCGGTGCGGGCATGGCGTGTGGGGTTCTGGTACCTGGAAGGGTGACAACTGGGTTTCAGAACTAGTAGGGAGGGAGTTCTGGTCCTGTTGGAGTAGGGAGGTGAAGGTGCCAGGAGGTCGGGTGGTGCCAGGCGAAGGCTGCTGGAGGAGGACAGTGGATGGTGAACTGGCGACTGGCTTCATCGCCTACATCCATCTTGAATAGGGGTGCAGCGGAGAGCCGCTATGTGCAACGTGGAGGAAGTGGGACAACAACTGGGTGGAGGGTGCGGTCTACCATAGGGGAGGGTTCCAGGAGTTGGTGGCGATGACCGTGAGATGCCCGGAACAGAGGTTGGGGGGGGGGGGTGATTCCTCGGGTTGCCGGGTAGGCCAGCTACGTGCTGGGCGAAGTGGAGGTGAAGGAGGCTGAGGGCGATGGAGCCTCCTACCGGCCGACATGAGTGAAGAGGGTGACCAACGTGAGCTGTTGGGAGGAGACCAATAGGAGGAGGAGCTGGCTGCTATTGTGCTTAGTGTGCCGAGGAAGACAACCAAGGGGTCCTGACGATCACTGCATCAATATCCCTTCGATGCTTGAGGGAGATCTTGATCCGAACTCCTGGATCGAGAGCTTCTCTCTCTAGAGAGCGGGAAGATAGATATGATCTAGATTTCATTCCTTGAAATTAATGAATAGTGTAAATGGCCATAGAAGAGAAAGAGCCTCCTCCTTTATTTATAGTGGTGTTGATAGATGCTCGGTTGGGTTCCCCAGCCCCCCGTTTATTTCAACGTCTACTAAATAAATAATTTTTTGAACTAAACTGCATAAATATTATTTAATATTTTATCACATACTTTTAATATTTATATAATATATTACGTGATAAAACCTGAGCTACTTAACTCAACTCGCTGTCCTGCTTAATATTAAAAAAAACCTAAATATTAAAATAATATTCGTTCTATTAATATTTTCCTGTATTTAATAAACTTGTAAATACCTTAAATAAATTCAATCCTAAATATTCATAACATGAATATTAATGAATTTATTTAATTCTCAGTGATTGATACTTTGGACAACACTCAGACCTCATGGCGGGACCCACTATGTTCATATACCTATTCAACTGAATAGGGAGGATTCTTGAATATGCTATTGTGTGTGACCCTTTAGGCCCTTATCTCAATAACAATGAATAAAATCCACATACCAAGAGAGGAGTCTAGAAACCCATCATATCCCCTAAAGAGATAAGGATTGTCATAGCAACGACAGCCAACCTATAAACACTGACTATGTACTATAATCTCTTTGTCCTTAAATATATCATAAAGTAGGATGCACACTTGTGGCATTGTCCTTTTCTTGATTTATTATTTTTTGATCTATTCGGATGGATTTTCCTTTCAAATTATTTGGCCAAAGAATTATAATGGTAGCACCATCCTAATTAACCAGTCCTCAGATATACAACTTCCTAAACTTGGAAGCAACAAATCCTTTCTTGACCATTCAACCAATGTCTTACCACCAACTATGAACCCAACACAAGCTACCTCACAATTATTTTAATACCATGGGTTTTTCCTTGGATCAAAGTAAACAATCAAATGATACACATTGGTAAAAGTCTCAAGTTAGGAGACCAATACACATGTCCGTAGATAGGAATGACCAATGACACCCAAAATATGTGGTGTTTTTATTAGCGGGGATGTCGTCATGATATCAATACTAGAGATCACCAAGTGAGAAACTTAGGAGAAGAAGTCTCAATGATTATGAGACCCCAATACCTGATAGTTAAACACCTACTATGTACAGTCAGTAAGATGTATCTAGATCATATAACATATATTTAAGATTAATGTCATTATATCTCAAGGTTCTCATTATATTCTGAGATCTGCTATAACCTCTCTACATGACAATTAATATTTGGAAATTACCATTATATAGTAGATGCAGAAAAGTCTACACTATAATGGTAAGATGACATAATGTGTAAAAAACTATACACATGATATGGTATTCAAAAGTACTGCATAGTTGGGTCTAGGGAACCCACTATTTCAACATATAATACTTATCATCCTATTCTTCATAATTTTCATTTAGATCAATGAATTCATCCTTATCTTCACCATCTTCAACTTCCATATGACTTTTAGTTTCATCACCCCTTATTACTTCATCACAATTATATATATCATTAGCCCTTAAATATGTTGGAGTTGGTGGCCTAGAACCAACTAATTTGTACTTTATTCATTAAATAAATACCTTATCACATCTTGATTGTTCTTCTGTGTGACAATGCATGTGATAATGTCCTAAGGTCATCTGTTGCATTAAAGTGTCATAGCAGATCCCTACTATGATGAGAACCCGGAAGTGCCACAACACTGTTCTTGAATATATGTTATATGTCCAGATGATGTTATTGGAGGGACACAAATAATACATTCCATTAGGGGTGAGGACTCATAAAACTTTGAGGCACCTTCTCATGGTGTGCGCCCTTGGTAATATCCAGGAGGATATTATGAGAATGAGACCCGCCAGTAGGAAATCCACATTTCATAGTGTCATTGGATGTTCCTATCTGTAGATGTGTGTATTAGTCCTTGGACTTTATGATTATTATTAATGGGTATTACAACTTTAACACTTAGATGTATTGACAAAAACTGTGATGACACACTCTTCGCAGAGAGGTAGGATATGTTGGGTGCGTCACAAGTAATACTGCATTAATAGATAATGCGAGAAAGGATCTGTCCCTTCTGTTCCATAACAGAAGTAGACATCTCAGACCCTTTGATAGAATTGATATAGCCTAAATAAATCCATGGCCATGGTAAGGAATGGGTGAGTTCAATTCCCAAAAGTCAAAGAAAGAATAATCGAGCACATGGGTTGATGGCACTAGCATGCAACCTGCTTGATTCAAGATACCGTGACAAAGGGATTATATTAAACGGTAAGTGTTCATATGAGGTAACACGTCATTGTTGCATTAACTTCTTTCTCTATGGGTGCCTTGGCGTGTTGCTAGACGCTAACCTTGGAATTTAGGCAGGCTTCACTTAATGCCACTAAAAAAGAGGCCTAGAGGGTCACACACTAAGTGTGTTCATGCATCTTAGTTAAATATTAATTTAACAAGTTAAATAAATATTATTCACGACTGTGGTTTAATAATTATTTAAGGATTCTTGATCGCATTTATTTCGACACTAGTTATTCAAGAGAATATATCGTGGGAAAAATAATATATATTTATTAGCGAGTAATGCAGTTACATTTATTTAAGAAATAAATAGACATTAATCAAGGTTTAATAAATGTGGTGGAGGAAATAAATAAAAATGAAAACAAGATAAACACACCGTGTACATTAAATGTACACGCCGCATAGTTTTTCCAGTCATGATTTTGAGGAAATAATATCGTTTTATTAAATGATATTTATTATAATCAGCGTGGGAACATGTCAAGGAATTAATCATTTGACATGGGGGTTTTAAATAAGAGTTAATGAAATAAATAAAATGCATAACACGTTTATTTATTTTCATAACTCTATAACCTCAAACCCGGTTATAAATATCCTCACAACCCCAACACTTTTCCAAATAGAGAATCATTGTACACAACAATTTTGGAGAATTCTATCAAGGCCGAAAGAACTCCTTCCTCCAAGAACACGCTCAAGACCGAGATAGATCCTCCTCCATCGGATCTAGGTGATCTAAGGCAGACAACACAAGAAAATGCTTCTCTACGCTAGCACCTGGAGATTTCTTTGGCGATGTCCAGAGATACGTGGTTAACGTGTGGATCACCGCTAGAGGAAGTCTACACTTGGCTTCTATGACGCAACGACGAATCACATCAGATTGTGATCAGAGACATCAATGAAGAAATAATTTCCATCAAGGTAATTCTTGTCAATTAATTAAATTAATTATAACCAACATATGATGATTCTGTCTTTATGGTTTTGGGACTCCCTCTTTCTTTTTCTGTTCTTTATTCTATTCCGAAGATCCGGCATTTTATTATCATGACGGATCTCAGATTGATCATTGTTAATGCTAAAATTAAAGTTGGGAAAACCCACCAATGTGCTTCCGCTACGCCCAGAACCTACAAGTGGTATCATAGGGGTTATATCATTGATTATAATTATTTAGTTATTCATTGGTGATTTACACATTTAATAATTTAGTTGTTTCAATTCAATTTAATCATTCTTTAAAATATGAATCGCGAGATCTGTTCCTCCCCTCTCGTCTCTCATTCACCTTATAGAAACTAATTTTTCTTTTAATTTTGATTAAAATAAAATAGAGGAACTCATCTAGAGGTGCCAAATGCTCCTGGACGTACAACACCAGAATAAACGGCGTGTATTCATAAGTACACGCCATGTAGTGTAGGTTCAATGCATTGATTGATCCTCCAAATTAGGCCATGTATTGGATCCTATCTAAGTCATTTATGACACCGTGTGTTGACCAGGAACAGGTGGCACACAGTTTCCAGATTACACTCCGTGTGGTCCAACTGAACACGGCGTGTAGTCCCTTCGGGTTAGGGTTAGACCGTGTACCCCGTACACGGCTTGCCTGGATGGAAACCGTGTAATGCGGATACTACATGGCGTGTGTCCAATTGAACACACCATGTACTCCAAAAATTTTCAAAGTAAATCTACATGACATGTCCCCAGGCGTGTACTTTGAATGGACGGTGAACAAAAGTGCACGCCGTGTAGTCGGAACTACACGCCGTGTACTCATCCAAATTACGCAGATTTATTAACATTTATTATTATATTATAAAAACCCTTGAGGTGTGTACCATAGTGCAGGCATAAAGCTGAGGCACAACACGTGATAGGTGTTTTATATATACGTGTTTAATTTAACATCTGCGTGATGAATGAGAATTCACCGGGTTGCCTCCAAGGTACAAGTTACGTACAAAGATAATTTTAAATGAATCTATTTGTTTAAAATTATGATGGATGAGAATCTCAAGGAAATTCAAAAAAAGGGTTTAAGATAAAAGGATTGATTAATTAAAGATAATTAATTGATTCAAGCATGCTTTATCTTAAACAAGAACGATTAAAGATTTAAATTCTAGTTTTATTAATGCATAATATCGTTTCATGCATGGATGATCATGATCTAGTCCAAGACCTTTGTATGTGAATGTTTTATTTTAATTAATTTATTTAAATTAAATTTTTTGTCCTATGATCCTTCTCCTCATTAATATGTAGGGCCTACGCGCTCAAGGTTTCTTTTATGTAAAACCCCCTTTTACCCCTCACCTACATGTGAGATAAATGCATATGTAATGGATGTAGCTCCCAAGCTAGTGGAGGCAGCTCAAGTCAGGATCCAAGGTAAAACCAATCCAAGTAGATATAAAGGTGGAAAGGTGGAAAGCTGTAAACATGAACCCGAAAGGTTTAAGGTGTTTCTTCCATAGGTCTTGGGTTATTTTATCAACTGATAGATAAACTAACCAATAGAACATGCTCAAGATCATACCATTTATTTTATTTCTATCAGTTTCATGGTTTATTTATTGTGGGTGCGTTGTCACGATCATACAATTAATGAATTAAACAAGCATGCAAGATGGAACTAAAATAAGACCAGATTATGCGTAAATATTATCTTAGACATGGTTAATCACTTAAGTATATCCCACTTAATATTAACAAGCATGTAATCAAAGATAATAAAATGGAAATTTACATATAAGAATAAAATCCTTCAAAGAAATATTAAGTCGGCATAGCCTTCCATAATCTTGGTTAGAATTGAACCATAGTTCAAAGTGCTTGACCGACCCTAGTTGGGGTGATTTCAATTATTGGGAAATATAATTCAAGGTTTTGGGTTGAATTAACTTGGTTCGCATCAAGGGTTGACTTCCATAGTAGGACTTGGTGTGACCAAGAGGCAAAGGTTGAGGAAATCCAAAATAAAAGGATTTCAGGATTGGGGAGTCCACTCAGCGGATCAAGGAGCTGCAAGTTAATGCAGTTGGAATTTGGAATGCCTACCTAAAACCCTTCAAGTTACTTGACCAAACCTAGTTGGGGTAATGAAAAGGGTAATATGGATCCTTTCCACTAGAATATTTAGGAAATATAATATTTTGAAGTCAATGGTGAGGGCTATTGGATTTCGATAAAATAGTGGGAGACTAATAAGTATTAATTTATTTATTTGTCTCAGTTTTGTAATAAATTACTAAACCTTTTATCATATTAATTTGTAGAAAGAGAAAGAAAAATGACTTCAAACATATCATTGCGAACCATAATTGAGAAGGAAAACCTTCTCACCGTCACCAATTTTCAAGAGTGGTAGAGGTGTTTACACGTCATCCTTCGTCACGAAAGAAAATTGTATGTGATGGAAGAGACTGTTCCAGTTGTGCCTGGAAAAGAGGCTAGTGATGAGGAAATATCTCTCTATGTGAAACATATGGATGATGCCACAAATGTCCAATGTTTCATGCTATTGTCCATGTCTAATGTGCTCTTGAAGCAACATGAAAACATGGACGCATATAGCATGATGTCTCACCTTAAGGATCTCTACCAAGAGAAGGTGAGACAAGAGAGATATGAGATCTACAATGCTTTGTTTACAACTAATATTGGAGAGTCTGTGCTAGCTGGTCCTCATGTAGTCAAGCTTATTGGCTACATTGAATGCATGGACATCTTAGGGATTAAATTCCCAGATGAGTTGCGTACAGATCTCATCCTATCATCACTGACCAAGACCTTCTCCAACTTTATTGTCAACTACAACATGAGAAATAATGAGAAGAGTCTATCAGAACTTGTGACCTTGATTTTCTAGGTAGATAAGGACATGGGGTGTAACAAACCCACAATCCTTATGGTGAATAAGAAAAGGAAGGACAAGGAAAAGGGGCCAAAGACTTATAAATGGTCTGAATCCCCTGAGCGTCATCCCTCTAAGAAGGGGAAGATCCAGAGGAAGGGAAAGAAATGGGAGGCAGTATGTTTTTCATGTGGCAAGAAAGGCCACTGGAAGAAGAACTACACTTCAAAGCATGGGGACACTAAAGGTGCGTTCGTTATCGAGTGTAATATTTCCATTTCTACACATTGGGTATTAGATACAACTTGTGGGGATCACATCTATATTCAAATGCAGGAACCAAGTTGATTTAAAAAGATTTCCAGAGGAGAGGTGGATCTTCGAGCTTCCAATGGTGCAAGGATAGCTGCGTTGGCTATTGGCGATTACCACCTCTCATTGCCAACTGGGATGATTTTGGTTTTACATAACTATTATTATGTTCCTAGTGTCACCAAGAACATAATTTTTGTATCTTGTTTGGATATGGATGGATTTATTTTCAAGTTTGGAAATAAGGGTTGTCTCTTTTATAAGAAAAACGTATGTTATGGCATGGAAAATTTAAATAATGGTTTGTATGTATTAAATTATGAAAACCAAGTGTTGGGAATCGATAACGAAACAAACTCACATGACTCATACATCACCCAGTTGTGGCATCACCATCTCGATCATGTAAACGAGAAGCGCTTGACAAAGCTCTACCAAGATGGTTATTTTGACTCTATTGAGCTAAAAACACTTGATAGATGTCACACTTTTTTACAAGGAAAAATGACCAAGCCACCCTTCGGTGGACAAGGTGAAAGGGCCATAGAGATTCTAGGATTAGTGCACACGAATGTGTGTGGACCATTTCCAATAGAAGCTAGAGGTGAATATTCTTACTTCATTACTTTTACTGATGATTTGAGTAGATATGGATATGTCTACTTAATGAGGTATAAGTCATAAGCCTTAGAGAAATTTAAGGAGTTCAATATTGAAGTAGAGAATCATCTTGGTAAGAAGATAAAGAGACTTCGATTGGATCGAGGTGGAGAATATCAGAACGAAGAGTTCATCGATCTTCTATGGAATTCTGGGATTATATCTCATCTCACTCCTCCTTATACACCATAGTGGAATGGTTTTAGTGAAAGGAGGAACCACACCTTGTTGGACATGGTGAGGTCGATGATGAGTCATGTAGATCTTCCATTATCCTTTTGGGGATATACATTACAAACTACAACATACACATTAAACCAAGTACCAACTAAGGCGGAAAATGAAATTCCCTCCGAGTTATGGAATGGAAAGAAACCCATTTTGTCGCATACACATGTATGGGGATGTGAGGAATTTGTTAAGGCCTTCTTAGGCAAAAAACTAGTACCCCGAGACATGATGTGTATCTTTATAGAATATCCCAAGGAAACAAAAGGATATTACCTATATAACCCTCAAGATAAGAAAGTGATTGTCGCCAGACAAGCCGTATTTCTTGAGAGGGAGAACATCCTCAAAAGGGATAGTGGGAGAAAGACTGAATTCGATAAAGTTGATGCTCAAGATACAAAGGAGTTGGTACAGAAACAAGTTGCACAGGTCCCCATGGAAGAGGTTCGAGAAACACAAGTACTGCGTAGGAGCTCAAGAGAGGTAAGGGAACCAGATAGATTTGGTTTCCTAGTCACCGAGGATGGTGAATCATTATTTTTGGACAATGATGAAACTATATCTTATAAGGAAGCAATAGAAATCTCAGAAGCTTCAAGATGGCTAGAGGCTATGAATTCTGAGATGGATTCCATGAATTAAAACTATGTCTGGGTTCTGGTCGATGAGCCAGTTGATGTAAAGCCTGTTGGATGAAAATGGGTATTCAAGGGAAAACTGGACATGGAAGATCAAGTTAGCACCTATAAAGCAAGGCTAGTGGCTAAAGGATTCATACAACGTCAAGGAATTGACTATGATGAAAACTTCTCGCCAGTTTCCATGTTTAAATCCACAAGAATCATACTTTCCATAGTAGCATACCATGACTATGAGATTTAGAAAATGGATGTCAAAACAAAATTCCTTAACAGGAACCTTCAGGAATATGTCTATATTACACAACCAGAAGGGTTTGTGACACTAGGTGAAGCCGAACAGGTTTGCAAGTTGCAGAAATCCATTTATCGATTAAAGAAAGCATCCAGGTCATGGAACATTCAATTTTATGAAGCCATAAAGGAATTTGGTTTCATTAAGAATGAATGTGATCCATGTGTTTATAAACAGTTTAATGGGAATGTGATCGTTATCCTTGTAGTATATGTTGACGACATATTTCTTATTGGAAACGATGTACCAGTCATACAGTCAGTTAAGGACTGGTTGAACAAGTGTTTCTCCATGAAGGACTTAGGTGAAGCAGCCTACATTATAGGGATCAAGATCATTCGCGATAGATCCAAGAGGCTGCTTGGACTAAGTCAGGGTACATACATTAACCATATACTAAATAGATTTAGTATAGAAAAATCCAAGAGGGGATTGGTTTTGGTGTCACATGGCCTACATCTTTCTAAGAAAATGTGTCCTCAGACACAACAAAAGAAAGATAAAATGAGTAATATCCCATACTCTTTAGCTATAGGATCCACCATGTATGCCATGTTATGTACCAGGCTTGATGTTTCCTATGCACTGATCATGGTAGGCAGATATCAAGCAGATCCATGAGAACAACATTGGACTACTGTTAAGACTATCCTTAAGTATCTGAGAAGAACTAAGGATATGTTCTTGGTGTATGGAGGAGTCTAAGAACTTGTCATCAGAGGGTATACTGATGCTGGTTTTCAGACAGATCATAACGATATGAAGTCGCAATCTAGATATGTTTTCTGTCTCAATGGAGGAGCTGTGAGCTGGAAGAGTTCAAAGCAGCCAATTTTCGCCGATTCTACAGTGGATTCTGAATATATAGCAGCTTCTGATGTAGCCAAGGAAGCCGTATGGATTCATAACTTTGTCTAGGAGCTTGATGTGGTTCCTAGCAGTAAATATCCTATAACATTGTATTGTGATAATATTGTAGCGGTGGATCTTGCGAAAGAACCAAGGTCACAACAACGGACAAAGAACATACTCCAGAAGTATCACCTCTTGAGAGATTTCTATCAAAGGGGTGAAGTTGTAGTGAGAAGATTATCCACATAAGAGAACGTGGTGGACCACATGACTAAAGGTCTATATCGGAAAAAGCATGAATATCATGTGAGAGCTAGTGGGTTAAAAGTTGTTAGTAGTTGGCTCTAGTCCAAGTGGGGGTCTGTTGGAGTTGGTGGCCAAGAACCAAATACTTTTTAATTTATTCATTAAATAAATACCTTATCACATCTTTATTTTTCTTCTGCGTGACAATGCATGTGATAATTTCCTAAGGACAACTATTGAATTAAAAGGTCATAGTAGATCCCTACTATGATGAGAACCTGGAAGTGCCATAAAACCATTCTTGAGTATATGTTCTATGGCCGGATGATGTTATTTGAGGGACACAAATAATAAAGTCCATTATGGGTGAGGACTCATAAAACTTTGAGGCACCTTCTCATGGTGTGTGCCCTTGGTAATATCCAGGAGGATATTATGAGAATGAGACCCGCCAGTAGGAAATCCACATTTCATAGTGTCATTGGATGTTCCTATCTGCGGACATGTGTATTGTTCCTTGGACTTTAAGATTATTATTAATGGGTATTACAATTCGCGCACTTAGATGTATTGACAAAAACTGTGTCAACACACTATTCGCATCGAGGTAGGATACGTTGGGTGCGTCACGAGTAATACAACATTAATAGATAATGCGAGAAATAATTTGTCCCTTCTGTTCCATAATGGAAGTAGATATCTCAGGCCCTTTGATGGAATTGATATAGCCTAAATAGATCCATGTCCATGGTATGGAATGGGTGAGTTCAATTCTAGAAAGTCAAAGAAAGAATAATCGAGCACATGGGTTTATGGAACTAACATGCAACCCGCTTGATTCAAGATATCATGACAAAGGGATTATATAACATGGTAAGCATTCGTATGAGGTAACACGTCATTGCGACATTAACTTCTTTCTCTATGGGTGCCTTGGAGTGTTGCTAGATGCTAACTTTGGACTTTAGGCAGGCTCCGCCTAATGACACTAAGAAAGAGGCCTAGTGGGTAACACATTAAGTGTGTCCATGTATCTCAGTTAAATATTAATTTAACAAGTTAAATAAAGATTATTCCCGACTGTGGTTTAATAATTATTTAAGGATGCTTGATCGCATTTATTTCGACATTAGTTATTCGAGATAATATATTGTGGGTGAAATAATATATATTTATTAGCGAGTAATGAAGTTACATTTATTTAAGAAATAAATAGACATTACTCAAGGTCTAATAAATGTGGTGGAGGAAATAAAGAAAAATGAAAATAAGATAAACACGCAGTGTACATTGAATGTACACGCCGTTTAGTTTTTCCAGTCGGGATTTTGAGGAAATAATATCGTTTTATTAAATTATATTTATTATAATCAGCATGGGCGCATGTCAAGGAGTTAATCATTCGACATGGGGGTTTTAAATAAGAGTTAATGAAATAAATAAAATGCGTAACGTGTTTATTTATTGTCATAACTCTATAACCTCAAACCCGATTATAAATATCCTCACAACCCCAACACTTTTAAAAACAGAGAATCGGTGTGCACAACAATTCTGGAGAATTATCTCAAGGCCGAAATAACTCCTTCCTCCAAGAATGCTCTCAATACTGAGATAGATCCTCCTCCATCAGATCTAGGTGATCTAAGGCGGACAACACAAGAAAAGGATTCTCCACGCTAGCACCCAGAGATTCCTTTGGCGACGTCCAGAGATATGTGGTGCACGTGTGGATCACTGCTAGAGGAAGTCTACACTTGGATTCTAGAGATATATAGAGATAAATTTTGGGATGTTTCTTGAAAAATTTCAATATGTTGCACTTCCACAAAACCATTATTTTCAGTAAATTGATTATCACGTGATTTTATTTTTATCACACTCCACCAGTCCTTCAAATCTCTCCAAACAAAATAGTAATTTTCATAATAAACTTGACGTACTTAATGTGACAACATAAATGGTTCATTTGATGCAGGAAGATTGTTATATTTAATGTCAATGATTCCATGTTGTGGATGAACTTGCAACCCTCAATCAGTATCAAACCAATAACATTTAAACATTGTTACATAATTTGGACCCATATAAAACAACTAAATTATTTCTTCTAGCATACCATAAAAGTAAATTTCACTTTCCTTATGCTGGTATCCTTTTAAACAAACACCACTATTCATTGATTTCTTTGAGTCACCACATATGCATGTATGAAATCAAAATCCAGTAACCACATACCCATTATAAAATTTTACCAATTTTTATAGAGGGTTTTTTAGCACACATAATCGAATATCAATTTTATTTTTATATTGTGTTTCCTGTAAAAAATAAAAATTATTAATAACATATGTCATTGAAAAATTAATTTCTTATTCTATCAAAAGAAACATAACTTATAAGTCTTTGAAACCAATATGTAAAATTTTGTTGACGATGCTCTTCAAGAGTAGTAGATGTAATTTGTATAAATTGTTTTATGATACGATCATCATATTTTCTATAAAAAAGTCAATTAAAATAAAATAATCCTTTATAAATATTTAAAATAATAATAAAAAAGCATTTTTTACTGCACAAAACATATCATTTCTTCATAATTCAGCAGAATATATGTATGATCTTGGGGAAATTACTCATCTGTAAGAAATCGTTCATAATAACAACCAAAACCAAGATCGAATTAATTAAAAACCGAAAACTAATGATCTGTGACATCATCATCATTTTCTTCATTATGGCCCATGAAATTATTTTTTAAAGGAAATTCCAATTGAAAATAATAAGAACAAAAATTTGAAAGTTCTTCCTGCAAGTATGCTTCTGCAATCGACCCTTCAACTCATGCTTTATTTTGTACTTTCTTATTTAATTTTTGCATATATCAATCAAATAAATACATCAACCAGAATTGTATTGACCCTCCACATTTAGCTTCATATGGAAAATGCAATATTAAATGTTCCATGGAATCCAAGAATCCTGATGACAATATTTTCTCTAATTTACATAAAATTAAAACAACATATTTTTTCAGCAAATTCAGTAAATCATAATCCTATGCTTCTGAAAATATATCTCAGAAAAAATATGATATTTCAGTCAACACGTCCTAGATTGAATAATTCAACATCCCTCTAAGACCAATAGTAAGTAATATTTCAATTATGACATTAAATTCATGCCTTTTTAACCTAGTAATATGCTTATTTCTAATTCAACAAGACAAATTAGAAGCATAACCATATGGTAACGTCAAATATTTAATCCATTGAAAGAATAATAAAATCTTTTCTTTAGTGAGTGAGTAAAATGCTTTTGGTTTATTTAATTTTTGTGATCTTTCATCTTCAAATAATTGAAATTCAATATGTCTACAAATATGAGAAAGATCTAACTATGTCTTTACATAATCTTTGGTCTTACCAGATGTGTCCAACATGGTATAAAATATGTTATGAAAAATATTCTTCTCAATATACATTACATCTAACATGTGAGGAAGTAAATCAGACCAATATGAAAGATCCCCAAAAATACTCCACTTTATCCAATAATGATCTCTCCCAAAACTCTTTATTTTTTGTTTGTTGATGGTTGGTTCAAAAGTAAAAACAGGTAATGTAGAGACAATACATTTTACCTGATTACCTAAGAGCACTACTAGAGGTTTGTCTGTTTTAATTTGACCTTTTGTAAAATTATTTATGTTCCTTCAAAAAGATTTATCCGTAGGAAGAAATATCCGATGATAGTCAAAATAACCAACCTTTATTCCATTACCAATCATAAATACTTTTTTCTTAATCATGCAGTACGAATATGATTTTAGACCATGTGTGCTCTATCCAGATAACATACCATATGACGGAAAGTCACTGATCGTCCATAATAATGAAACTTTCATTATAAAATTTTGACTTGAAACTATATCAAATGTAGTCACACCGTTATTCTATAATTAAACTAACTCATCAATTAGTGGCCTCAAATAAACATCAATATTTTTATTTGGATGTCATGGAATTAATAGCACCAAATATATATATGGTTCCTTCATCAACATCCAAGTAGGTAAGTTATAAGGAGTAATGAAAATAGACCAACAAGAATATTGACTACCATATGCACCAAATGGAAAAAACCATCAGTGGAAAGGCACGACCATATGTTATGAGGTTCTAAAGTAAAATATGGATGAGTCTGATCAAAGTGTTTCCATGAATCACCATCACATGGGTGATTTAAGCTTTTACTGATAGAAATATTTTATTTATGGTATATCATCAATCCAACTATGTTACGAGACATAAATAAACACTTTAAACGAAGTGTAATTGGAAAATACCTCAAGTATTTCATAGGAACTCTATATTTTCCTTATTGTGCCTCTTTATAACTCGATTATATATATGTTGTAAAATTAACCAAGGATTCATAATCACCATAATATAAGATGAAATCATTTGAACATGCATGAATTTTTTGACAACTAAGACCCAAATTATGAAACAACCTTTTTCTTTCATAGAAACTTACAGGAAATGTATTTGCATCAGGTAACAACAATTTAACCAATGATAACATATGACTGAAACTACTATTTGACATTCTAAAATCTGATTTAATAGCCATAAATTTTATAACGGCTTCATGTTTTCTCATTTGGAATCCCAGATATATGGTCTCCTTACCAGATTTCAAAAAATTGTAAAAATGATAAGGTTCTGAATCAGGAATTGGAATATCATTATGAGTTGTTGTTTCAGGAATAGATGGACCAATGGACTCATGTAATAAATTTTGAAATGATGGATCCAAATTTTTTTTTTATTATTTTATACTGAATTCTTTTCACAATGTTGACACCAAAAAATACAATTTTTCCGAAAACCAAAACATAAAAGATGAAGTCTAACATGGTCAAACGTTTCGAATATCCTAAGATCACATTTTTTTATATGGACATTTAGTAATTCCTTCATAAAAAAATTCAAATTTGATGATGCAAATGATATATAGGTTTCAACACCTTCAATGTAGATAAGGTTTATACTAGATCCATTTGGATTTTTGTGATGATTTATCCAATCACTATAGCATAATAGAAACTGATGTCTACTTCCCGAGTCCATATTTATCTAATAAAATAACAGAAATGAGAATAATTATTACCAATCACTTTTACTTGGTGAAAATTATAATTATATTTTAACACTTTGAAATATTTTATGAAGTATAATCAGAGTGAGGTGATAGGTTAAGACTTGATTAAGGGGCCCGTAAAGGCTTAGTGCATATAGAATAAAAATATTAAATATATTATATAAGAAAAATGCTATTTTTTGAAAATAATAGAATATCTCTCAAATATTACATCATATGAGAAATTAAAGATCACCATCGGGTATGAGATGTGGGGTTTACCCTAGGCGCGGCATAACATTTGTGAGCATAGGGCATTGCACGACAAAGTAATTCATTTAATATTTTTATTATAATTTATTATTAAAACTTAATCTATCTCCCAAACTATTTATCATATGAAAAATTGGAGACCACCGTTGGCTTCAGGATGTGGGGTTTACCCTAGGCGCGACATAACATTTGTTAGCGTTGAGTGTTTCGTTACATTACCCGCGAGGCTAACATTTTTAATCTTTTTTTAATATTATTTATATAATTATTTATTTTTATATACAAATATATATTAAAATATTTATATAAATTATTAATATGAATAATTTTAATTAATTAAAAATTTATAATAAATTATTATTAATTAATTAATAATTACTGTATATATATCAAAATTTATTATAAATTATGTAATGAATATTATAAATTATGTAATGATTATTATTATAAATTATGTAATGATTATTATTAATTGTTATAAATTATTATAAATTATGAAATTATTATTATGTAATGATGATTATTAAATATTTTAATTATTATAAATTATGTAATGATTATATATATATATATATATATCGTAATTTATTAAATTATTATTGCAATTTTATTATGTAATGATTAATATTACTACAATTTCATAAATTATTTAAATTATTATAAATTATTTAATGATTATTATTAATTTATTTAAAATATTATTTCAATTTTAATAATTACTATATATATATATCACAATTTCTTAATTAATATAAATACATCAAATATATTCTGACTCATTTTTTAACAAATATACAAATATAAAATATATATAAATAAATATATATATATATTATAAATATTTTTTACTTATTTTTAATTTTGATTATAAATAAATTTGATTACCTTGAATTTATAATTTATATAAATAATTTATAAATAAATTTGATTTCATATTTTTGAATTAATAATTAATTTTAATTAATAATTAATTTTAATTAATAATTTTTACCCTAGATGCATTATAATAGTTGTGAGAGTTGGGTGTTTTTACAACATTTATAAGAAATATTAATACTAATTAATTTAATTAATACAACATTTATATGAATTATTATGAATTTCTAAAAGTTGTTATATATTATTATATTTTTTTACAAATTATTATTATTTTATAATTATCACTAATATTTTCAATTTATTAAAAATAAAGACTCAATTAATTATTACATATTATAAATTATTTGTTGATTTTAACTAATTATTTAAATTAATAATACATTTTTAATAATTAATATTTTTTACAAATTTATAATAATTCTTTGTATTTGTTATATTTTTTACTAACTATCACAAAAATTTATCCTAATTATTATTAAATAAGTTTTTAATAAATATTACATATTTTAAATTGTCATTGTTATTCATTAAACCAAATTTTTAATATTTTTTTATAAAAAATTCTTATAAATAACGTTTTATTAAAACCTTTTCTTTAAATTTATTTTCTCATCATTATTAAAAACCAATCAATTATATTTATTTCAAATGTTATATATATATATATATATATATTTCACAATTTCTTAATCAAATACATTAACATCAAATTTATTATTACACTTTTATAAACAAATTAACAAAAAAAATATTTAGACAAACATACACGCGTGCACGTTGTTAAAACACAATACTTTTTGTGATGAAGTAATTACGATAGAATTAATTTCATCGCAATAAGGTTTTTGCTCAAAATTATTTACGACGGGGATTGAATTCCGTCGTAAATAATCTTGACTTGAAGGGAATCTGTGACCAACTAAAACATTATATAAATACACATATTAATATATATTTAAATATATTTATTTATATATAAGTGTGTGTGCGTATATATGTCGAAAACATTACACGTTTTTTAAGCCAAATATATATACATATATATAAATACACATGTTAATATATATATATATTTAAATATATATTAAAAAAGATACACATTTTTTTAAAATGTTTATATGTTTATATTCCTAAGGTATTATATATATATATATATATATATATTAAAAGATTTCTTAATTAATATAAATACATCAAATATATTCTGACAATTTTTTTAAACTAATATACATATCTAATATATATATCTATATAATCACACATGTTTATAGATTTATTAATTTATATATATATAAACATATATAAAATTGTACATGTTTACACACACACACACATGTTTATATTTATATAATTGTATATGTTAATAAGATCTCATGAGGTTATATACACAAATTTTTACATAGATATTTATAAAATCCCACATGTTCATTGATTTTTTAATATATATATATATATATATATATATATACAATCACACATGTTATGTATATATATATCCACACGCTAATATATATATATATAATCACACATACAAATAAAAAAATTTAAAAATTATAAAAATAACTACAAATCAATTAAAATGAATTTTACATACCAGATTAACATGCAAATATAGAATAAAAAAATTGTATCAATCCTAAATATCAGATCATGCTTGATAAATAGATGAACTATTAAACCTTGGGTTTTTCATAATGAAAGAACGTAATAATATATATAAAACTCAAAAATAATGAAAATGAAGAGAAGAGGAACCTATAACATAGAGTGTCGAACTTGAATTTATTAAAAAACAGCAGAAATGGAGTCTGATGAAGCAGAATGGTGTCAGGAGGGCGGTTCGATGACACTAAAGTGTGTCTGTGCAGAAGAGGAGGAAAGAGGGGAGGAGGAGGAAGAAGAGTAACTTAGGTTAAATTACAGGATTTTTTGCGATGATGTATTTGTGACATAATTAGTTTGTTTGTAATTAGTTTTTTCAGTCAAAACTATTTGCGAAAAAATTAATTTTCGTCGCAAGTACTATGGTGGTGATGAGCATTTGCGGTGGATATAGAAATCCGTCACAAATGCTTGACACAAATACTTTTGGTGTTGGGCAGTGGGAATGCCTACCAAAAGTATTTGCGATGAATTCAATATTTTGTCGTAACTAGTTATTAATTGTGATAAAATATTGAATCAGTTGCAATTAATCATGAAAATGTACTATTTGAGACGAACCATTTGCATGTTGCAAATGATCCGTAACAAATAACCAAATTTATAGTAATGATACCAGTCACATCGAGTATCAGTTTAATGTGAGATTGATTTCTACAAATCAGAAATGACTTTTGAATCATTGTCCTAAATTATCAAGACAATCCAAGCATGTTTGCTCAGTTTTCAGTGAATGCCACTTTTTGAACTATAATGTCAATTTGAAACTGATAACAAACACTTTGAGTAATACCAGGCATATCATGTATCAGATTGAGGTGTGGCTGATTTCTACACATCAAAAATAAATTCTAGATCATTTCCCTAAAGTATCAAAATAATATGATTGTGTTTTCTTGATTTTTAGTATGTTAGTTTTCATTTTTACTAAAATTAATATCAATTTTAAATAAAAAGATGCTCTTAGAGTCATACCCGTCACACCATGCGTTAGATTGAGGTGAAGATTCTTTATATGAATGTCCCAGGTGCAACGGAAGCTCATGGGTGGATGTTCCCACTTGCCTTTTTGTCATTTGCAATGATCAATCCGGGATCAATACGACAATAAACACCAGTCTCCACAGATTGAATCACAAAAATAGACAAAGAAGAAGAGAAGTCCTGGAACCATAAAGGAAGGATCATCACAAGTTGATTATAATTAATTTAATTAATTGACAAGAAATACCTTTTATGGCATTCTTTCTTCATTGATATTTCTAATCACGTTCCGATGTGATTCGTCATTGCGTCGCAGAAGACAAGTGTAGACTTACTCTAGCGGTGATCCACACGTGCACCACGTATCTGTGGATGTCGCCAAAAGAGTCTACGGGTGCTAACTTGGAGAAGCCTTTGCATGCGTTGTATGCCTTAGATAACCTTGATCCGATGGAGGTGGATCTCTCTCAGTCTTGAGAGAGTTCTTGGAGGATGGAGTTCTTTTAGTCTTGAGAGAATTCTCCAGAATTGTTGTGCACAATGATTCTTAGGAAAAGAGTTGGGGTTGTGAGGATATTTATAATCGGGTTTGAGGTTATAGAGTTATGAAAATAAATAAACGTGTTACGCATTTTATTTATTTCATTAAATCTTTTGAAAACCTGATGTCGAATCATTAGTTCCTTGACATGCACCCATGATGATTATAATAAATATCATTTAACAAAACAATATTATTTCTTCAAAATCTCGACTGGAAAAACTACACGGCGTGTAATCATAAATACACGGTGTGTACTTGTTTTTCATTGAAAACTGCACGACATGTAAATTCAATGTACACGGTGTGTATATCTTGTTTTAATTTATTCATTTCCTTTCCATAATGAAAACTACACGGTGTGTACATTCAATAATACACGACGTGTACTTGTTTTCAAAATAAAAACTACACGGCGTGTAATCATTAATACACGGCGTGTACTTGTTTTCATTTTATTATTCCTACAACATTAAAACGATTTAGGATTCCTTGAATAATTATTAAACCACATACAGGAATAATATTTATTCTACTTGAGATACATGAATATACTTAGTGTGTGACCCTCTGGGCCTCTTTCTCATTGGCATTAGACGGGCTTGCCTAAAGTCCAAGATTACTGTCTAGCAATGGGTCAAGGCACCCAAGAGAAATAAGTTGACACCTCATTGATGTTTCATCTCATATGAACGCTTACTATGTAATTTAATCCCTTTTTCTCAATATCTTATCAAGAAGGTTTCATGGTAGTGTCATAAACCTATATGCTTGATCTGTCATTATTTGACTTCTAGAAATAAACTTGTTGTGACACCATGGCCATGGAATTTGTGAGACAGTTCTATTTCAATCAAAGGGCCAGAGATATATACTTCCATAAATATGGAAGGGAAAAATCCTTCCTTGACTTATCCATTAACAACATGTCATTTGTGACGCACCCAACGCACCCTACTTCCCGCCAACTCTCTTAGTGACGATTTTCGTTAGCAAATCTAAGTGCGCGAGTCATGAAATGAGTTGATGATAATCTTCTAGTCTAAGGACCATTACACACGCTCATAGATAGAAATGTACGATGACACCAAGACATGTGGAATTTCTACTAGTGGGTCTATTCTCATAATCTCCCATCTTGGAGATTACCAAGTGCGAACTCCATGAGAGTGAGTCTCATCTTCTTACGAGTACTCGCACATGACGGTCTGTATACTATGTGTCCTATCATAGTATGTCATCCAACTATAGAACTTTATTTAATAATATTGTTATAGAATTTTAAGGCTCCCATCATAGTGGGGATCTTCCATGACCTTATCAATGCAACAAATATTCCAGGACATTATTATATTATAGTCATGCATAACAATGAACAATATATAATAAGTGTACATTCATGTAATCAAAGTACAAAACAGTTAGTTCTCAGGACACCAACCCTTACGTTATACATGTCTCAAATGACTTATGCATCATTTTTATAAAGTATCAAAATAATATGAATATGTTTGTTTGGTTTTGGGTACATCACTTACGTTTTTTACTAAAATGTCATTTAAAAATGGAATCACACACTTTGAGTCATACCGATCACATCATGTGTTGGTTTGACATGAGACTGATTCTTACACATCACAAATGACTTATGAATCATTGTTTTAAATTATCAAGACAATATGAGTGCATTAGCTTAGTTTTCAATGAGTGATACTTTTTAAACTAAAATGTCCATTTTAAACTGATAACTAACACTTTGAGACATACTAGGCGCACCGTGCATCGGATTGAGGTGCGGCTAATTCCCACACATCACAAATGACTTACGGATTTTTTTCCTAAAGTATCAAAACAATATTAATGCGTTTGTTCAGTTTTGAGTATGTGATGTGAATTTTGAATTAAAATGTAAATTATAAACTAAAAACATATAGTTCAAGTCATACTAGTCACACTGTACATCAGATTGAGGTGCAGCTAATTGAGTACGTGATGTGTATTTCATCCATCCATCTGCACAAATCTAGAAAAGAAATAAATCTTACATTTGGATGAAGAAGAAACCATATGCTGTCTGAAAAACCTAATCTAAAAGCAATATGTTCTCTCCTTTCTGGCTTGTTGCAGACGATTGAAGGAAAAATATGACTTTCCAAAATATCCATGAAAAAATAATAATTATTAGATTAAAATTACAAGGAGATTAACTTAAAAATGTTATATAAAACTGTGAAAAAATTAACTAAATAAGTAGTATGAATTCACCTTTTAATGATGGTTGTATACATTCTTGACTCATTTTCTTATTTTTTTTATCTTAGTTTCTCCCTCAAAGTACAATCTCTCACAAGCATGAGCATCTTCGAAAAAAACACCCCAACTTGAGAAAAAGAATCCACATGTATAAGAAAACAATTCTTATGTTAGTAATACTACAAAGAAATAAATTAAATTTAAATATGATATAATATATTAATAAAATGTTAATTTTAAACTGAAACCACACAATTTGAGTCATACTGGGTAAACAATGTATTTATTTGTAGTATGGTTGATTCCACTATGTATTTTTATCCTACAGTGATTTCAACACTCAATTCCATCTAATAATATTGCAATTTGATAACCCAAAATGTTGAATGCACTGGATAATAAAAATAAAATTGCATCATCATGAGTGAAACATCCTTGTTGAGTGCATGATCATAGTACAAGAGTAAATCATCCTTATCGACGAAGTCATTTACTCCTATAAAAAATTAACCATTAGTGTAAACCTATTAGAGTTTATTAATTAAACTAAAATAAATATTTACATATTAGTTTTTATGGAACATAATAAAATCTATATTTCCCTTTCACCATCATAGACAGTGAAAACTCCATGATAAACCATTTACCTTCTTTGATAGAAAAAACTTCAATGTGACCCATTATGTATTTTCAGAAGACAATAATACTCCATTATAAATTTTTTAAACCTTTTTGACAGTATTAGACATTAGTATATCCCTTTATATCATCTAAATGAAAATAAAATCTAGCACATCCATTAAGTCTTCCTATATTGCGCTATATATTAGTATATCCTATTCAATATTATGGTTGATGATAAAATCTAACATAACATCATCATTTTTTATTCATAAAAATGGGAATATCCCGATTTTCATGTATTTTTTATTGAGAATGATGATGAGTTTTTTTATTGATGAGTTTTTTAACATGGATCATTTTACATAATGAATGTTTACATGTATAATGTGTAGGCTACTAGCATAGAAAAAGTGTATGATAGGTCATGCCCAACTTTTATTTTTTTCATGATCGATAATCAATCCAAGATTTACACAACAATGAATGTGTAATAAAAAAAATGAATCCAAGAAAATAGACAAGAGATAGAACACCAAAACCAAGTGAAAGATCATCACATATTATTTATAATCAATTTAATCAATTAAAGAATTACCTTACATGAATTATTTTTTCATTCATGGATCTGACAACAGATCTATGTTGTATCGTCGTTGCGCTCTTGGAATCAAGAGTAGATTCCCTCTAGCGGTGATACACACGTGTTTCAAAAATATTTGAACATCATAGTAGGAATATTTGGGTGCTATCAAGACAGATCCTATCACTTGCGTCATTCGCCTTTGATCGCCATGAGAATCACTTCCAAATCATTCTCCTCGATCTCTCTAGACTTGAGAATGGATGGTGGCGGAATATCGCACTTTGTTCTTTGGAGTGTTCTTGGAGAGGTAGCTCTATAGAGATTGAGAGGATTCTCTCAATCTGTTATAGTGCACAACACAAATGAATTGAATCTCAAAGAAAACAATATAATTAGGTTTAAATATTTCTAGTGTTTAGAAATAAATATTTGTACAAGTGCCCTTTAATATTTATTAATAACTTACGAAACGCCATGTCTTAAAATAATAATAATAATATTATTTCCTTGATAGGTGCTTTACTTATGAATTAAATTAAATATTATTTAATCAAATAATATTCAATATATATTATTTCTCACCAGACCTAAAAACTCAGTCTGTCATTCCTCCACAATGTTTATCAGGCCTTGAATAAAGAATATTTATTTAATAAATAAATATCACTACATTATTCAGAAATAAATAAATAAATATTATATCCACTAAATAGAGAATAAATATTTGTTAAATATCCCTCTCACATAATATTCTCTTGAATAACTAGTGATAGAATATATGCGATCAAGAATGCATGAATAATTATTAAACCATGTGCATGAATAATTATTAAACCATGTGCATGAAAAATATTTATTTAGCTTGTTAAATAATAAATATCAATATATTATTTAACTGAGATTTTGGATACACTCAGTGTGTGACCCTCTATGTCACAACCCGTTCTCAGGGCCCGTGTCGTGACTACCCCAAGCCCGCCTTCCATAGGCTAGGGCCTATCGACTAGCACCAAAGGCGTAATCCCAATAAAAAGGGAAGACATTGAATTTAAACCTGCAACACACACAGTCTGAACACAATCTTTAGAAGCAAAAAGTACTAATATAGAAAAGAAAAGTGTGCTGAAAGTAAGTGGGCCAGTATACAAACCCAACTGAAAAACAAGTACAAGTACAAGTAAAAAGGGAAAACAGCTCCTGGATCATCCACGTGGGAATCCTACCTGAAGGGTATGTACATAACTCGAACAACTCATTCCTGTGGTACGTCACTACTAGTCCAGCTCCGATCAGCCTCTCGTCCATCACCCTCAGCCTCGATCACTGCCGTCCGTCGTCTGCACAGAACAAAACAAGGTGCGGGCGAAGCCTGTGCAGTGGTGAGTATAACAATACTCAGTACGGGACCCCAAGACCCCCAAAGGTCTCCCAGAATCAAAAAAGGATATACCATAGTAGAATGATATAATCACGACGTATCAACCAACCCTACTTAGGTATATGACCATACAAATACCTAAGTTACCAGTCACAGTCCGACTCCAACTCTCGAGCCCAAACACAACCCAGTCCACAAAGGAAGTAAAGACAATAACCACGATGATATTGTTTGAAAGAAATGACTCATCTCACACAGGTATAAATCTTTCATAGAGTGATAGAGATGATCAAATGTAGTCACTGATTCATCTAAGCTGTCAGACCCACACAGAATACAGGACCAACTAAGCTGTCGGACCCACACAGGATACATGACCATCTATTCTGTCGGACCCACATAGGATATAAGAACAGAAGTCAGAACTGTCAGACCCATGGAGGATCCCGGTACAGTAGTCATCGCTGTTGAACCCACATAGAATTCTGGTACAATTGTCATCACTATCGAACCCACGTAGGATTCTGGTACAATAGTAATCGCAGCCAGCTCTAAGGTTCCCGCACACAACATGCTCGATTCTGGGAGGGTCCGCTCCTTGGCACGTGCGTCGCAACGCGTGAAAATTTGAAATATTTATTTACCTACTAACTACTATATAAGTGGCGAGCAGAGTCGAACCACAAAGAGAATGTGATTAGACACTAGGAAATGTCCTCTTGGAGGAATGTTTAGCCAGATGGGCTTTAATTGTGTGATTAACAACTAAGTTCTAAAAACTAAATGACTATTTTAAAAATGACTATTTAAATTGACTAAACTATCTAAGTAAATTAAGCTATGAAGGAAATTGGCAGAGATGGAAGTGTCAGAGTAGTGACGTCCGTTCAAGTACATGCAATGTCAATTATTTAATTCCCACATTTGAATATTTTTTATTCAATTATCACCGATTCCAAATTTAATCAAAATACTATATGGTCTCGTTCTCTGATGTTAGATATTATTTTAATGTTTACAAAAATTATCCATCATTTTGTTCTCTGTCCCGACGAATAATTTGCGCGTCATTATAGAACTGAATCACTTGGTGAAATACGACGACCCGTTTCTCACAAAGTCGAAGTATCTACCTGCGTCGGGTTCACTCACATGAGATTACTTATTTGGTATCACTAATGAAAGTTTGAAGGAGAGCACAGACAAAATATTAATTTTTCAATTAATATATTTATTTATTCAAAATTCGATCACGCGCTCGATCGAATTCTGGAAAAATAAATCCTCTGATGAAATCCCATTCTCATGAACTCCCGTTCGTGATTACTTATTAGGTATCACACGAACGGGCACCAAAGCACATGTGCAGAGCCCAAATGAAAATTAATTTCAACGCAGATATAATTAAATAAATAAACATCCAATTAAAATTAATTTAAAAGGCTATCAAACATAGGAATAAATTAAAGACATGCATTCACCGTCACATTCTTCACAACTCCGACACCAATGAATTAGTCCGCCATCACGACGACACGACACATAAAATAATAAATAAAAGATATCACCGTGCTCGTGTCGTTGTTTTGGTCACCGCGAGACGCCGTAAACAATCACCAAACAATAACCATCACTCCTCTCCGTGAAGTCGCTGACGCCGCACCCGAATCAAACCACCGCGCCGCTGAAAATATGTTTTGATCTGCGCTCGCTCTCTCCGTGCGACGTGAATCTCCGGAGGCCAAGAGAATTGCTACGCTCGTCGATGAGAGCCCGCGGCTGCTTGGTGTACCTGTTACACCCTCAAGTGGCCGAGAAGGGAAAGGGGTGCGGGTTAGGCCGAGGTTGCAGATGAGAGGAGGGAGCAGCGGGTAGGCCGGGTGGATAAGGAGGGGATGCGCTGGAATGGAGAACAAAATAAGGCCGAGGGGTAGAAGGGTTACCGGGTCGAGGGGAGGATGCGGGCTGCTGGGGGGGAATAAGGGGCGGCTGGCAAGATGGGGCAGCTAGGTAGCAGGTATTAGGTGTGGCAGTCGGTGAGAATGTGAGAGAATAGGGAGAGGGATAGAGAGTCACGGGTCCAAGGGAGATGGGTTGAGATGTGGCGGTTGGGTAGCAGGGAATAGGAGGGGCCGTGGGGAGATGGGGTAGCAGGGGTAGGGTGTTGGGGATGAGTGGGTAAGGGGAGATAAAAGGGGAGAGGCATGGAGGGATAAGGGAATGAGGTGGAGAAAAAAAGGGGGGGTTGCGTGGGAATAGGGAGGGGTGGAGAGCAGGTCAAGGGGAAAATAAATAAAAAAATAAAAGTTAAATTCAAATAAAATTAAACAAAAAACTAATTATCTAATTATGTTAAATAATAATAATAATAATAATAAGTAGAATTATATATATATATATATATATTATTTACATGTTATATTAATAAACTAATAGTAATAATAATAACTCATATTAATTAAAAAAAATATAATATGAAAAGTTAATAAAGTGAAAATTAATAAAAACTAAAAAATCAAAATAAATAACTAATATAAAAGTAACTAAAAACTTTAAAAACAACTGAAATATTAAAAACTACAAAAAGAAACTAAAAACACAAGAAGCAGTTAACAAATTAATTAAAACTAAATAAAAAAAATTATAAAAATGTTAGTAAAATTCATGTACATCAAATCCCCCACACATAAACTTTTGAACTCCTGAAAAAACAATCAGAAATAAAATACAAGTGGTCATAGACAAATCAAAACATCAAAATTACAAGTTCAAAATTTTTCAATCTCTTTTTCCCATAAAATATCATACTTCATTTAAAACTTCATTGTTCAAGAACAATTTTTCTTTCAATTTCATTCTTCTCAAAACAAGTACGTGCACTCATTATCATGTGACCTACCTTGCCATCACTCTCATCTCTCAAAAAAAATATGATCAAAGTTTTACTAAATTCTCATACACATGCATGCTTACCATAGGCTTTCCCTGAATTTCACATCTCTACTATTGGAAATCAAAATAATTCACCAATCTCAAGGACTTTAAATGAGGTTCAAATGTCTCTGAGGTTGCGGGACGGGTTAAACAAATTTTTGACATCTTTTTGGTAAAAAGGAGGGTTAAATCTTTAAATAAATGCATGAAATATGTAAATCAAAATGTCTCACTCAACTGTATCACTCCCCCATACTTAAAACACTGCTTGTCCCCAAGCATGTGATAAGCCAATGTTTCACACTTTTTTTAAGACACAACTCACTCAAATAAAATGGTCAGGAAAAACTGGTGAGTATCAACTCAAAAACCCCATGAAATAGGTGTCAGACAATAATCCCAAATAATGGTAGACAAGTAGTGTATACGATGTAACATCTCAATGAAGGTAGGTCATATAGAAAACTCTCTAGTTCCTGGAGTAATGGATCATCAATTTAATAGGTATCGCCAAAGTCGAGGGTTACCACGTAATGACCACCAATGTACTCATTGTTGGAACTCAAAAGGATTCTATATTCCTTTATCAAAATAATATGAAATGAATGTGTCTATAGTGAAAAAGAACTCATATGATCAAGATGGGATAATGTCAATCCATGTACATCAAATGACCCACTGCCCCTCGAAGAACCCTCTCCATGAGTAAGTCTCTCCCCCCACACTTAGATTGAAATTATCATGCAAAAAATTCAAGAAATTGGTAGGGAAGGGTACCGGCTTGGGCTCATCCTAAAAGGCTCCTGCATGGCTTCTAAGGGCTATACAATGGAGAAAATGTTTGGGTGGATCAGTGGGTCAACGGGGCTGAAAAAATCAAACAGATGCCTCGATCATTTTAGTGAAACTTTCAAAAATTCCTATCTCTTTGATGGAAAAAAACATGGAAAGTTCTAGAAGACATAACATGGTTGATATTCCCTCAAGAAAAAGATAAATAAGAGATGATGTAAAATGGGCCAGAGTCCTCACGGGTATAGAAATATAATGTTGGACAACACAGATGATAATGAGTGAAAATAAGTGTCTAAAAAATATACAAGTTTTTGAAAAATATTTTCGAAGCATGAAATAATATCAGCAATCATCTAAGTCATGATAGAAAGGATCGAAGAATTCAAAAACAAGAATCAAGTGCTCAAACTGCCTAGGTACACAAGTGGTATGTTCCTGAAAGTGTTGTGACAAAAATACAACAGCTTTTATGTGGGTTCATCAATGACAAGAATGTTAGTTTTTTTTTTCGAAATTTTCTTTTTTTGTTTTTGTTTTTTTGTTAGTTTACATGGTGTTTTTGGAAGCATAAAATATGTCAAAAATAAAACACTTCCCTGTGTAAGTGCAGATTGATGCGGAGAGGCTGTTTGTATCGATGAAGCTCCAAAAATGGTATACCTGTAAAACCTACACATTGACAGCACATACTCGCATCATTCCAAAGAAGTCACACCACAATAAAAAGAATGTGGATGATAAAAATATTTATGATGAATTTAAATCCACTGCAGTTCTAGGAGAAAACAGATTGTGGTAAATGCATGCCTTTTTATTTTATTTTATTTTTAAAGAAAGCTAATTGAAATGAAATTAAATGCATTGAAAAGAAAACAAAAAAAATGATGGGTTGACTCCCATTGAGCACTAAGTTTACTTCGTCTTCATCCAGACGTTATTGAAACTCTACCAGGGTTGAACGGAAATGTAAACCATGCATCTCCTTCTTTTTTCAGTAGGAGTGTGGAATCCATTCATTGAAGATGAGTTTATCCTGCAAGCTGCACAAAATCTCAATGGAATCTTGTTAGAATAATGGATGTGTGGAATGAAATGAAAATATTCCAAATCACCAGGGAACGAATATACTTCGCTTGAAGAAAGACTCATCAAATTATTGAATTTTGGGAAAAGGCCGTCAACGGAATGATCAAGAAGATTACCTCTTTGAATGTGCATAGGTGAAAAAATGCCTTTATAATACTCTTTCAGTGGTCGGCTTATATCCATCACATACTTGAATGCGGTTTCTGGGTTGATGATGTATCCCAATTCATTTTCACACCCAACCACTAGCACAGGTAAATCTACTGGTTTCCAACTCAATTCATGCTCTATGGTTTCATTGATTATGCCAAGGTCAACAATATTGTTCACATATGTGGGTATTTCAAGTGAAGTGTTTTTAACCTCGACGTAAGGAGCAAGTGGAACAGGATCAATTGGAGCATATGACTCCATTGTGTCAAGAATGAAATATTTTTTAAAATTTTCTTCTATACCACCCTCATCGTATTTCTCTGTTGGTATATGTTTCACCACAAACTCATGATCCTCTAAACAATCCCATTCTTCCATTGTTTCCAGAAAACTATGAGTGTTCTCTACCACCAATACTGATTGATTCTTCGACTCCAAAAAAGTTTCAGATGCCTCCATTTTAGAAAAAGTTTCAGACTCACAAATCTTTTCAGAAAGAGGTGATTCGATGTCATTTAAAGTGATGTCCTCTTGAGTGTGGCAATCCAATATCTCTTGGTTCAATTCTGAATCTATCATGGTAAATAATGGTCCTAGATCAATGTCCTATTCATCCTCAAAAGGTTCAATTTTATAGACATTAAATGTGTTCTTTTTCACTTTGGGATGGGTGGGTTGTGAATTCACAGAAGGACATGAAATCACATTTTCCAAGGGATAATTATGTTCAACAAGGTGTAAGACTAAGCTCTCATATTCTTTAAATGTGATTAGATTGGAATAATTACTTTGTGATGGAGGGGAGTCATCAATTGTATGATAGGAAGGCAGATCAATCTCATTATCAGTCTCGGGACATGGATGTTGTTCAAATGGAACCTCTATTGCACTATCCCCAAAAGAATTGTTTTGAATTAGATCATCAAGTGGTAATGAAGCAGTTAGTTTAGAAATATGATTCATTTGATTTACTAAATTCTTCAATTGATTTTCTAGATCTTTTTCTGAGAAGATCAACTTTTCATTGCATTCATCTTGAAGTTCAAACCTCCGATTGGTCTCAGTGATAGCACAATGCAACATGTGCTCAATTATTGAATCATTTGTTTGACATGAATTGTCAAGTACTAAATTTCAGAGAATGAATTGACTTTGAAAATGATCAAAATATATATAAGGGCTTGTTTAATAGCATGGTGAAATATTCTCATATGAATCATAGCATGGACTTGAATAAAGATCATTGAAATAAATGGGATTACCTGGATAGCTCATGTGCGGTGAATCATTGTACGTCATACCTTGAGTTGGGGCTGTGTAGGGAAGGTACTGGTTGTAATTGTATTGTGCAGCCCACGTCATTTTGAACTTCTGGGTTTCTTGAAAATCCATGCAATGAAAAATTCCTAGAGTAGCAAACTGTTTTTTTTGTTTAGTTTTTTTTTGTTTTTTGACCTAAATCACTCTTTTAAAGGAACTCCTAATGCTACTATTCTCCCCGGAAATGGCACCAGAAATTTGGCACGCGCATCGCAACGCATGAAAATTTTCAATATTTATTTACCTACTAACTACTGTAGAAGTGGCGAGCAAGGTCGAACCATAGAGAGAATGTGAGTAGACACTAGGAAATGTCCTCTTGGAGGAATGTTTAGGCAGATGGGCTTTAATTGTGTGATTAACAACTAAGTTCTAAAAACTAAATGACTATTTTAAAAATGACTATTTAAATTGACTAAACTATCTAAGTAAATTAAGCTATAAAGGAAACTGGCGGAGATGGAAATGTCAGAGTAGTGACGTCTGTTCAAGTGCATGCAATGTCAATTATTTAATTCCCACATTTGAATATTTTTTTATTCAATTATCACCGATTCCAAATTTAATCAAAATACTATATAGTCTCGTTCTCTGATGTTAGATAGTATTTTAATTTTTATACAAATTATCCGTCATTTCGTTCTCTATCCTGACAAATAATTTGCGTGTCATTATAACACTGAATCACTTGGTGAAATACGACGACCCATTTCTCACAAAGTCGAAGTATCTACCTGCATCAGGTTCGCTCACATGAGATTAATTATTAGGTATCACTCATGTAAGTTTGAAGGAGAGCGCACACAAAATATTAATTTTTCAATTAATATATTTATTTATTCAAAATTCGATAGCGCGCTCGATGGAATTCTGGAAAAATAAATTCTGTGATGAACTCCCGTTCTGATGAACTCCCTTTCATGATTACTTATTAGGTATCACACGAACGGGCACCAAAGCACGTGTGCAGAGCCCAAATGACAATTAATTTCAACACAGATATAATTAAATAAATAAAAATCCAATTAAAATTAATTTAAAAGGATATCAAACATAGGAATAAATTAAAGACATGCATTCACCGTCACATTTGTCACAACTCTGACACTAATGAATTATCCCACCATCTCAATGACACGACACATAAAATAATAAATAAAAGATATCACCGTTCCCGTGTCGTTGTTTTGGTCACTACGAGACGCCATCAACGATCGAAAAACAATAACCATCACTCCGCTCCGTGAAGTCGCTGACGCCGCACCCAAGTCAAACCACCGCGCCGCTAAAAATATGTTTTGATCTGCGCTCACTCACGCCATGCGATGTAAATCTCCGGAGGCCAAGCGAATCGCTACGCACGTCGATGAGAGCCCGCGATTGCTTGGTCTACCTGTTTCAACCTCAAGTGGCGAGAAGGGAAGGGGGTGCGGGTTAGGCAAGGGTTGAGGATGAGAGGAGGGAGAATCGGGTAGGCCGGGTGGATAAGGAGGGGAGGCGCTGGAATGGAGAAAAAAATAGGGCCGAGGGGTAGAAGGGTTATCGGGTCGAGGGGAGGATGCGGGCTGTTGGGGGGAAATAAGGGGTGGATGGCGAGATGGGGCGGCTGGGTAGTAGGTATTAGGGGTGACGACTGGTGAGAATGGGAGAGAATAGGGAGAGGGAGAGGGAGTCGCGGGTCCAGGGGAGATGGGTTGAGATGTGGCGGCTGGGTAGCAGGGAATAGGAGGGGCCGTGGGGAGATGGGGTAGCGGGGGTAGGGCGTTGGGGATGAGCGGGTAAGGGGAGATAAAAGGGGAGAGGGGTGGAGGGATAAGGGAATGAGGTAGAGAAAAAAGGGGGGTTGCGTAGGAATAGGGAGGGGTGGAGAGCAGGTCAAGGGGAAAATAAATAAAAAAATAAAAGTTAAATTCAAAAGAAATTAAACAAAAACTAATTATCTAATTATGTTAAATAATAATAATAATAATAATAATACTAATAATAAGTAGAATTATATATATATATATATTATTTACATGGTAAATTAATAAACTAATACTAATAATAATAACTAATATTTATTAAAAAAATATAATATGAAAAGTTAATAAAGTGAAAATTAATAAAAACTAAAAAATGAAAATAAATAACTAATATAAAATTAACTAAAAACTATAAAAAAAACTAAAATATTAAAAAATACAAAAAGAAACTAAAAACACAAGAAGCGGTTAACAAATTAATTAAAACTAAATAAAAAAAATTATAAAAATGTTAGTAAAATTCATGTACATCACTCCTCGAGTCAAGTGTCTATACATAAACTATCATGAAGTCCTGAGTTGATGTATCCTATAGTTCCGTCTCATCATAAGGAACCTAACGCGACAGACGGCGCGTCAATTAGATGACCGGTCTGAGAGTTATTGGCATTTCCGTTCCAGGGGCCCGGTTGGACTTATGCTCGATTCAAACCCATCCACTTTCTAAATTTGTCCAGAACTCACTTAGAGTATCGCAAAAGGACTGCCTCGTTGCGAGGGTCCCAGTGCTTTAGACATCGCATCGACCGGACGTGCGGTCTAGGAGTTATTCACATTTAAGCGAAGACGGGCCCGACCCGTCAAGCCCAGTGGGCTGGCGGGTCGGTCCGACCCAGGTTGACGGGTCCGACCTGGCTCGGCAGGTCGGCCCGGCCCGGTGGGGTGCAGCCCACCTGCAGACCTGGCCCACGCTGCGGCCCGGTCCAGTTTTCCAAGTGGCACCAAGCGGTGCTGCCTCCTTTGCTGCCTAGCCGGCCAGTTCGCCCAGCAGAGCGGCCCGTAGAAGCGGGCCACGGTCTTCTCTGCGTGGGGCCTATGGGCGCCGTGGATCTCCAGCCCGACTGGCAGGCAGCCGACGGGTTCCATTCGGCCAAGCGGCCTGCAGACGCGGGCCGCGTCCTCCACCTCCATGTTGCGCCTGCGGGCGCCGTGGTTCCTCCAGCGGGCAGGCCGGTTGTCTTGCGGTCCGGGTGGCCCGAGTGGCCTCCAGACCCTCCATGCGGCCAGCGCGTGGCCGCCGCTGCCGCCGCCACCTATGGCCACGGGCGCCTCTTCCGTTCGCCGCGGCCCACATGGCCGCGACCCCCTTCCTTCGGTGCGGTGCGACGGCACCGCGCCCTACCGGCCCCGTCTTCATCGTCAAAACAAACAAGGTTACACGGAGGGACATCAGGCCATGTTTCTTCGGCCCGTGCCCTCCGCGTTAGGTGGTAACAACTTGGTCACCGTCAACCAAAAACAAACATCGACGAACGAGGATATAATTCATACATTAAAATTAATCAAATCCCCCTATCTTGATTCAAATTACATTGTCGAAGTCGCAGAAAGAGGGCGGACGTCGATTTCATTGACGTCGGGAAACGTACGAGGATAAAGCTTCATCGACGTTCCTCGCGGGCGGATCCTTTTCTTGCGGCCTGGTCGAAGATCGTAGATGGTATCGTCGCTCTACGGAGATGATGAGCATTCTTCGTTGGGAGGATGGTGTTCTTCTAAGCTCTCCCCAAGGATTAATCACCAAGCCAAAAATAAAATAATGGCTACCTATTATTTTATTTGTTGCCATGAAAAAAGAATTCAAACTTTTTCAAATTAATTAATTGTCATTAATTAATTTGGTGTGATGGCACCATAAAGAGGAAAGGTGGAAAGGCTCCACCATAAAGTGGGAGTTCAAGTGTTAAAGGGGGGTTCAAGGGAAGTTGGGGGGTTTGAGCTCGTGTCGGCCCCAACACATAATATCCTCCCATGGGAGGTTATTTGGGGGTGGGCCCCACCTCCAACTTCCCTTTGGAGAAATTAACCACCACCTAAATAAAAATTACTTCACACATAAATTTTTATTTAATTTATTGAGAATCAAAAAAAAAAATAACTTCCACTCTTGATAAAACACAACTGCGGTAAACGTCTCCTTAAGAAAATACCAGTGCTGAGAGTTCATCGGTGTCCTAAAATTTCAATTCCAAGCACCGATTCAAAAGATATAAAATCCTGCATGTACGTTTACTGAACGTACCCAAAAAATATCATAAATTGATTCTGGGCACACTGGGCCTCGGAATCAGGCGCCGTCAAAAACTGCGGACTCAAAAAATTCCCATGAATTTAAGAAAAACATTTTTCCACAGGATTTTCAGGTATTCACATTCTCCCCACCTCAGGTATTTATGTCCCCAAAAGCTACAACACACACTAAGGGAACAAATGGGGGTACTAAGCACGCATATGAGCCTCCCTCTCCCATGTGCTCTCCAAGAGGTTTCCGTTCTACCAGTGAACGTGCACCAGAGGAATCAACCATCCACGTAGGACCCTCTTCTGTCGAACCTCAAATATCCACTAAAACCTCTGTGAATGTCTCCCCGTCATCGATGTCCAGCTCCTCATGGTTGATGATGTGGGACTGGTCGTCCACGTATCTTCTCAGCTGAGATACGTAGAAGACATCGTGCACCCGGTGCAACTGAGGTGGAAGAGCCATGCGGTAAGCCACCTCGCCTACTCTGCTGAGAACCTGGAATGGTTCAATGAATCACAAAGATAACTTTCCACCTCGACCAAATCTCCGTAGACCTCATCGAGGTGAGACCCATAGGAAGACGTGGTCTCCATCCTAGAACACTAGTGGTCTCCATCTCCTATCAACATAGGACTTCTACCTGCTCTGTGTAGTCTTAATCCGCTCCTGGATGATCTGCACCTTCTCCGTCGTGGCCTGACCATCTCTAGTCCTACAAGTGCTGACTCCCCTGGGTCAGTATAGAACAAAGGCGATCTGCAAGGTCGGCCATACAGTGCCTCGTAAGGTGCCATCCTGATGGTGGAGTGGTAGCTGTTGTTGTACGCAAACTCTACCAAGGGTAAGTGATCCTCCCAACTGCAACCGAAGTCGAGGAAGCATGCACAGAGCATGTCCTCAAGAGTCTTAATGGTCCTCTCATTCTGACCATATGTCTAAGGATGGAAGGCAGTGCTCAAGCGAAGCTGCGTCCCGAAAGCCTCCTGCAACCCCTTCCATAGTCGGGAAGTGAAACAAGAATCTCTTTCGGAGATGATCGTTGATGGAACACCATGAAACTGTACGATCTCCTGTACGTAGAGGTGTCCCAAGATCTCTACTGAGCCATGCTCTCTGATTGGTAGGAAGTGGGCTGACTTGGTGAGTCGGTCGACAATCACCCAGATAGAGTCGTGTCCTCTGGATGTACGTGGAAGTCCCGTCACGAAATCCATGGATGTCATGTACCACTTTCACTCTGGGACCTCTAAGGGCTGAACCAAGCCTGCTGGAACCTGGTGCTCCTCCTTCACTTGCTAACAAGTGAGGCATCAAGAGACAAATTCTACTACCAACTTCTTCATACCTGACCACCAATGCTATCGTCTGAGGTCCTGATACATCTTCACCACTCCTGGATGTACTGCTAGAGGGGAATTGTGGAACTCCCTCAACACCTCCTTCTATAGTGAAACTGGTACCATGGTACATCCTCTGAAGATAATGACATGCTCCCCACCTTCAGAAAACCCATCAGGTGCCTTCCCTGAAGATATTTGATCTCGTCGCATCTCACAGTCAACTTCCCCACGCTGTGCCTCTCCGACTCACTAAAGAAGTGGAAGAGTGACTGTGAGAGACTGTAGAAAGGCTGCTCCATCTCTATCCACAAAGGATATCTGCAATGCGGCCAGCTACTCTATTGCCTCTCCTAGCAGCTGAATGCCTGATCTCTTACTAAGAGCATCTACTATAATGTTCCCCTTCCTAGGAGTATAGACTATCTCTAATTCATAGTCCTGGAGGAACTCGAGCCATCACAGCTATCTCAAGTTCAGGTTCTTCTGTGAGAAGATGTACCTGAGACTCTAGTAATCAGAGTAGACTGTAAAATGCTCTCCCATCAGATAGTGCCACCACATCTTCAAGGAGAAGATCACTTCTGCTAACTCCAGGTCATGGGTAGAATAGTTCTACTCATGCTACCTCAACTGCTGTGAACCATACGCGATCACTGCCTGCTCCTGCATCAAGACACACCCAAGTCTGGTCCCTGATGTGTCGTAGTAAACTACGTACCCTACGCCCTCCTCTAGTAGCCTCAAGATGGGTGCACTGGTCAACCTCTGCCTCAGCTCCTGAAAGCTCTACTGGAATCTATCTGACCACACAAAGGGTTTCCACTTCTTCTTCAATACTGAAAGCAGTGCTGCAACTCTGGAGAAGTCTGGAAAAAATCTCCAATAGTATCCAACCAATCCCAGGAAACTCCGCACCTCCATCACACTTCTGGGTGGCTCCCAAGAAAGTACTTCCTCAATCTTCGCTGGATCCACTGCAACTCCATCCTCTGAGATGATGTGTCCCAGAAAGTGAACCTCTAGAATCTAGAACTGGCACTTCGAGAGTTTAACATATATCTGGTGCTCTCGGAGTGTATCCAGTACTACCCGTAAATGGTAGGAATGCTCCTCCTCAGTATTTGAGTAAATCAGTATGTCGTCGATGAAGACTACGACAAAGGGATCGAGGTAAGGCTAGAAGATCCTGTTCATGAAACTCATGAACACTGCTGGTGCATTGGTTACGCTGAAGGGCATAACCAAGAACTCATAGTGTCCATACTGACACCTGAAGTTCGTCTTCTTCACATCCTCATCTCGAACTCAGAGCTGGTGATAGCCTGACCTGAGGTATATCTTCGAGAACCATCGTGCTCCCTTGAGATGATCAAAGATGTCGTCAATCCTCAGGAGTGGGTACTTATTCTTCACAGTCACCAGATTCAGGTGACGGTAGTCGACACACAGTCACAAGCTCCCATTCTATTTCTTGGAAAAAAAATCAGAGATGCCCAGGGTGAAACACTAGGTCGGATAAATCCCTCCCCCTACAAGTCCTCAAGCTGTACCCGAAGCTCATGAAGCTCGGCAAGAGCCATCTAATATGCTGGAGTAGATATCAGTGTTGTCTCAAAGTACATGTCAATATAGAAGTCTACCTCTCTGCGAGGAGGTAGTCCTAGAACGTCTTTAGGGAAAACATCCGCGTACTGATCCACCACAACAGGAAAACTCGTACTCCACACATCAACCGCTCCAAGGATGAGAATAGCCAACTAATGTGTGATCGCCTAACCCCTCCTCTATGTAAATCCATCCTGCGCTTCT
Source organism: Viscum album (assembly GCA_963277665.1). Classification (NCBI taxonomy): domain Eukaryota; kingdom Viridiplantae; phylum Streptophyta; class Magnoliopsida; order Santalales; family Viscaceae; genus Viscum; species Viscum album. Next base: position 95,541,961 of record OY728125.1, read on the forward strand.
AAGGCTCCCTTATTGCTGGTGAAGGTGAAAATGGTCCCATCTGTGCGGATACACCGCACTTTGCACCTAATACATTCAATCTGAGCATAAACTATGGATAACCAGTCCATACCCAAGATGATGTTGTAAGGCCTCGACGCCACTACAAGAAGATCCCAGCCGAAGCTCTCACCTCCTAGAGTAAGCTTACACTGCCGACACCAGTGCGTAATAATTGAGTCTTCTCCCATAAGAGTCTCTAGCCGTAAGAATTGAGCCAACGGCTCCGTCGAAATCTATGAGCTTCGAATGAGGGCAGTGGAAATAAAATAATAACTCACACCTGTTTCTATAAGTACTGCAACGAGGGTGGAGTAGACACATATAGTACCTAAAATCATTTCAGGTGTACCATGGTCGTAGGACTTGACTGCCTGGAGCTGAGCCTTCCTCTGTCCGCCAGCTACCTATGGTCGGGGTGGACCTCCTGGTGGTGGTGGTGGTAGAGCCTCGAAAGGTCGTCCACCACCCGCTGCTCGACTAGCTCCTCTGCCATGTCCGCCAGCTCCCGGCATACCACCACAATCGAACCTCTGCCTCTGACTGGGAGGTCCCTCTACTGTCTGCTGCTCATCTACATGGCGAGTCGGGAAATCTCGTGCCATGTGACCCTGCCCGGCGCATTCATAGCACTGCCTGATCCTCATATAGCTGGCTCTATCTCATGTGCCCCACACAACCGAACCTGTATCCTAGGGTCGCCCACCTGATGGCCTGGTCCGCTTGGACTTCTGTGTCATCTGTCTACTTCCAGTTGCATAAGACTCCACTACGTGTCACCCTGTGGTGGGTCTCGCCGCTGGTGACTTCTCAGCAAGAAAACTCTCCACTAGAAGGGCTCGCTCCAACACCCCCTGTCTGCGTCGAAATGCTAAGGGGAATCGTCGAAGCCCTGATCTCATGCATGAGTCCCTACTCGAAGGTGCGGGCCTTGAAGAATGGGTCCCGTACCATATCCATAGAGTAGTGTGAGAGGTCGGTGATCCTCGTTGAGTACTAAGCTACTGTCATGCTGCCCTACTGCAGATGAAGTAACTCCTAAATCTGCACCGCACGAAGGGTGGCTAGAAAAAACTCTGAGCAGAAGAGACTCTCGAAGTCTGTCCAGAGCAATAATGCCTCGTCATGCACCTGGAGCATTAGGCTCCAACATCTACCTGCTGCTGCATGCATGAGACTCACAGTAAGGATCACCATGAGGTCAGATGGTGTTCCTACCAATATGAAAACTCTCATGACAGCCTACAGCCAATCCTCATCTTCCTGTGGGTCCATCTCTCTCTGAAACCTGGGTGGCCTATGGTGCTGGAACTCGTGAAACGCACTCAGGCGGTGTGTACTCTCTGCTGCTAGAGCTGGTGGTATCGATGGCCCATCGGGAAGTGGTACCGCTGGTACCTCCGCTATGATGGGGCCCTGCACCGAGGCCTCGTCACTCGGTGGACCACCATCTCGTACAAAACTCAAAACCCTAGCTGGCTACCTTCGTGGGGCCATCCTAAAAAGAAATAGGTGCACCATGGTTAAAACAATATACATGGTAAGATGACATAAAGTAATCACGAAGAAATCTTTTTCAAGGAAACACACACGCAAACAGTGTTTTCGTGCTCTGAGTCAGAGATCAGAAGTCAGAGCCCTAGTGTATGGATACGTCGGCCGCCGCACCAACACTGGTTTCCCTAAAATGAAAACCACACCCAAAATACTTAACACTATTTCCATTAAAAGAATCAAAGTCTAAATTATGTGGTAGAACCGACTCCTCTGATACCAATTTTTCATGACCCTTCCTCGGGGCACGTGCTGTGACTACCCCAAGCCTGACTTCCATAGAAGAGGGGCTGGTGTCTAGCACCAAAGGCGTAATCCCGATAAAAAGGGAAGGAATTACCTTTAAACCTGTAACACATACAATCAGAACACAAGATTTAGAAGTAATAAGTACTAATATAGAAAAAAAAGTGTGCTGAAAGTAAGTGGGACAGTATACAAACCCAACTGAAAAACAAGTACAAGTACAAGTAAAAAGGGAAAACAGCTCCTGGATCGTCTACCGGGGAATCCTACCTGAAGGGTAGGTATAAAACTCGAACAAATCATCCCTACGGTACATCCCGTCTAGTCCATCTCTGATCAGACCCCATCCATCACCCTCAGCCTCAATCATTGTCATCCGTCATCTGCACAGAACATAACAAGGTGGGGGAAAATCCCGTGCAGGGGTGAGTATAAGAATACTCAGTAGGGGACCCCGAGACCCCCAAAGATCTCCCAAAATCCACAAAGGATATACCACAGTAGAATGATATAATCAAGAAGTATCAACAAACCCTACTTAGGTATATGCACATACATATACCTAAGTTATCAGTCACATCCCGACTCCAACTCTGGAGCCCAAACAAAACCCAGTACACAAAGGAAGTAAAGTTCATCACCATGATGATATTGGTTGAAAGACATGACTCAGCTCACACAGGTATAAATCTTTCGTAGAGTGATAGAGATGATCAGATGTAGTCACTGATTCATCTAAGCTGTCGGACCAACACAAGATACAGGACCAACTAAGCTGTCAGATCCACACAGGATACATGACCATCTATTTTGTGAGACCCACATAGGATACAGGAACAAAAGTCAGAACTGTCGGACCCACGAAGGGTCCCGGTACAGTAGTCATCGCTGTCAAACCCATGTAGGATTCCGGTACAATAGTCATCGCTATCGAACCCACATAGGATTCTGGTACAATAGTCGTCGCAGCCAGCTCTAGGGTTCCCGCACACAACACGCTCGATTCCGGGAGGGTCCGCTCCTCGAGTCAAGTGTCGATACATCAACTATCTTGAAGTCTTGAGTTGATGTATCTTGTAGTTCCGTGTCATCATAAGGAACCCAACGCGATAGATGATGCGTCAATCAGACCCTCGGTCTAAGAGTTATTGGTATTTCCGTTCTAGGGGTCTGGTTGGATTTACGCTCGATCCAAACCTAGCGATTTTCCAATTTTTTTTCCAGAACTCACTTAGAGTATCACAAAAGGGATGCATCATCGCGAGGGTCCCAGTGCTGTAGACAGCGTGTCGACTAGACGCGAGGTCTAGGATTTATTCGCATTTAAGCGAAGACGGGCCCGACCCGGCTCGACAGGTCGGCCCGGCCCAGTGGGGTGCGGCCCACCTGTGGACCCAGCCCGCACAACGGGCCGGTCTGGTTCGCCCGGCGCCGCCAAGTGGCGCCGCCTCCTTTGCTGCTCGGCCGACCGTAGAAAGACGGTTCTGCCCGATGCACAGGGCCCGCGTAGCGGGCGGCAGTTCTTCCCACACAGCGCCTGCGGGTGCTGCGGTTTTCTAGCCCGACCACCAGGCGGCCGGCCGGTTCTCCCAGTAGAGCGGGCCGTGGAAGCAGGCTGCAGTCTTCTCCACACAGCGCCTGTGGGCATCGTGGATCTCTAGCCCGGCCGTCCGGTTCGGTTCCGCCGAGCGGCCCGCGGACGCTGCCGTGTCCTCCACCTCCATGCGGTGACTGTGGGTGCCACGGTTCTTCCAGCGGGCTGGTCGGTCGGCCAGCCGATCGTCCTGCATTCGCGGCGGCCCGAGTGGCCGCCGAACCCTCCACACGGCCAGCGACGCGCCACCGCTACCGCTTCCACCTCCGGTCACCGGTGCCTCTTCCGTTCACCGCGGCCCGCATGGGCACGACCCCCTTCCTTCGGCGTGGTGCGATAGCACCACCCCCTACCGGCTCTGTCTCCATCGTTCAACACAAACAAGGTTCAACGGAGAGACGTCGGGCAGTGTTTTTTCGGCCCACGTCCTCCACATTAGGTGATGACAACTTGGTCACCGTCAACCAAAAACAAACGTTGAAAAATGAGGATATAATTCATACATTGAAATTAATCAAATCCCCCTACCTCGATTCGAAGTAAGTTGTCAAAGTCACGGAAAGAGGGCGAACATCGATTTCATTGACGTCGAGAAACGTCTGAGGAGCTCCTTCTCTTGCGGCTTGGTCGAAGATCATAGACGGTATCGTAGCTCTCCGGAGATGATGAGTGTTCTTCGTCTAGATGATGGTGTTCTTCCAAGCTCTCCCCAAGGATTAATCTCCAAGACAAAAATAAAATAATGGCTATGCATTATTTTATTTTTTTCCATGCAAAAAGAATTCAAACTTTTCAAATTAATTTATTGGCATTAATTAATTTGGTGTGATGGCACCATAAAGAGAAAAGGTGGAAAGGCTCCACCATAAAGTGGGAGTTCAAGTGTTAAAGGGGGAGGGTGGGGGGGGGGTTCAAGGGAAGTTGGGGTGTTTGAGCTTGTGTGGGCCCCACCGCATAATATCCTCCCATGCGAGGTTATGTGGGGGTGGGCCCCACCTCCAACATCCCTTTGGAGAAATTAACCACCACCTAAATAAAAATTATGTCACACATAAAATTTTATTTAATTTATTGAGAATCCCCCCAAAAAAATTAACTTCCACTCCCGATAAAATGCAACTACATTAAAGGTCTCCTTAAGCGAATACCAGCGCTGAGAGTTCATCGGTGTCCTCAGATTTCAATTCCAAGAACTAGTTCAAAAGATATAAAATCCTGCACATACGTTTACTGAACGTACTCGAACAAAACTTCAGAAATTTATTCCAAGCACACAGGGCCTCAGAATTAGGCGCCGTCAGAAACTGCGGACTTGTAAAATTCCCATGAATTTAAGAAAACAAAATTTCCTTAGGATTTACAGGTCTTTACACTCTAAGCCTCTTTCTCAGCGTCTTTAGGCGAAACAGCCAAATGTATAAGGTTAGAATCTAGCAATACGCCAGGTCACCCGTAGAGAAAGAAGTTAATGCCGCAACAACAAAATAAATCACACAGATTCTTACTGTGTAATATAATCCTTTTAACGCGATATCTCTAATCAAGAAGGTTGTATACCAGTGCCATCAACATATGTGCTCGATGTCTCTTTCTTTGATTTCTTAGAAATTAATGTTTCCTCTATAACACCATAACCATGGATTGATGTAGGATATATCATTTCAATCAAAGGGAATGAGATATCAGATTTCATTAAACAATAGAAGGGAAAAATCCTTTCTCTCATTATTCAATAATGCAATATTACTCGTGACACACCCAACGTATCCTACATCGTCGCGAACATATATCATCACATTTTTCACTAATACATAAAAGTACATGACTTATAATACCCATAAATAATAATATTAAAGTATAAGGATCAATATACATGTACACAGATAAGAATATCCAATGACACATACAAATGTGGATTTCCTACTAGCAGGTCTCATTCTCATAATATTCTGCACTAGATATTACCAAGGGTGTAAATCATGAGAAGATACCTCAAAGTCCTATGAGTCTCCACCCCTGATAGCCTGTATCATTTTTGTACCTCAAATGTTATAATTTGACTATAGAACATATATTTAAGAATTATGTCATAGCACTTATGGGTTCTCATTATAGTAGGGAACTGGTATGACCTTTTAGCATAATAGCTACTCTTAAGACATTATCAAATACTATGTTACACATAAAAACAATCATAATGTAAAAAGGAGTTTATTAATATTCCAAAATATGAATACATGTTATCATAAAGTAATCAAAAGATGATTTTTGGGCACCAAATCCAACTTAGAAAATGTTACTTGTATGGATTTCACAAGCATTTATGATATTATATCATGCATATAATTGATGACCGAATAACCCAAATAATTTCACCTCCCACCAAAGTGAAACAAATGTATTGTTCTTTTTGGAAAATTCATAGTTCAATTAATGAAATTATTTATTTATTTATTTTTTAGAGGATTTGGATCAAGCTACTAGCTTCTTTTTCAAAGGGGTTTTAATTTGATTTTTGGTGCTTCATGATTTCATTTGAAGTGGGTTTTTCATTTTTAGGGATTTATTCAAAAAGAGGTTTATTTTCATTTGATTCCATGTTTCCTTTGACACCAAATCTCCTCAATGACCATGATCTATCAATGATGGTTTTCCTCTAATAGTTCTCTCATACACCTTCTGGCTTCGGTGGTTGATTGCACACATATTTTTTTAAAAATTTTCCTTAATCAAAATCACTCTTATCTTATGTGATAAGTGTTGGGTGAACTTTTCAACAATTGTTCTCATATATAAACTTGGCATGATCCCCATTATACTCCATTTCCCAACAATTTTATTGTTTGTAGGACAACACTTCATCTCCTCCTCTTGCTCAGTCTCCGCCTCAACCTCCTCCTTTCCCTCAGTCTCCGACCCTGACTCCACCTCCACCTCCGTCTCTACATTTGCCTCTAACTCTGCCTCCTCCATTTACCAACAATTTTATTGTATATAGTCCAGTGCTTCTAAGCAAATTGATTTCATCCATTATACTTCTACATGAGGAACAAGTAAAAAAAATATAAGCATTATAACACTAATTCTTCACACCCCAAATATATTTTTAAGGTCATGGACCATACTAGATCACAAAAATAACAGGTAATAACCTAAATTTGTTTTCATAAAACATTTTGACACCATGTACACTACCTAATCAACTCTAAACAAATTCACTTTTTCTTTTGAGTACGAAGGTTTTTGGTAATCTTGGTAATACTGAGAAAATATAGACAAAAAATTAAGAAATATTTTCAATGAAATTTTAATTAACTTTAGAAATTACCTATTCAGGGATGCTGGTATTTTAATGGTTTATGATCTCTCTCATAAATTTAAAAAAATAACATCCAAAATTGATGACATTACCTTTCTCCAGATACATTATAAACATTGAAAAAAATAATTAAATTATTTTAAAATATGTTTTGTGTAACGCCCCGACCCCTCTAGACTGGAGCTGGTGCATTAATTGTTATATTGGAATTATTAGAAGGAATGAAAATACCAATGGAATGATTAGTTTAGTATTATTGAAGAAACTATATACATATATGTAACTCAAATTACATTGGAAAAGGTTACAAAATACAAAACATAACAACAACTAAAAACTGCATCCACAGAAACTCAATAAATGATCTCCTATTCATCACCAATTGAAGGTAAAAAATTGAAAGGGGTGACCTAAAATGCTCAGTAAGGGTTAAAAATAGTGGAATAATCAATCAATAAAAACTGAATCATAAACAATTTGACATATTAATATGGCATGGTGAATAAATGAAAACTCACACCATTAATAAACTGAGAATGAAACTACATCCATAGATTTTGTCATAGTGAATATCTCATGGATAGTAATAAATGATAATGAATTAATAGAATTAATTGGACGTCACTTATCTGGAACATGATACCATAATACCGTAAAAACGATTTAGTTCTATGGGTCGAAACCCATCTAATTTTTGGAAACAAACTCGAAGGGTTTGTCGCCAACTGATTTGTCTCATGAGACCTACCAATGCATTGAGGGGATATAGCGGGCCCACTCGCCTCTGTATCCAAATAATTCTTTATAAATTGATTGAACAAAAGAGCAACATGACTTTACATTATCCGTATAGAATAGAGGATACAGATTCATCAATATTTCCACAGTCAAAACAACATTCAAAATAAATACCCTAAGTGAAATGGTATACCACATAGAAAATAATCATATCCATGATATGATAATATGGATATTTAAATGGAATATAATTTCAATTCAAAATTTATCTCAAATGGGAATTAGGTACACCACATAAGAAAGAGTAGGTGCACAATACTAAGCAAGTCATAATGAAGTGAAAATTGAGACAAAGCTCGTTACCACGTTGTAATCAATTGAGTCGTTTGACCAAAAGTTAATAACCGTAAAATGAATCACAGAATACCATGAATATAAAAATAATCATGATAATATATACCAAATTTCAGTATAACTATACCGCATATAATAAATAAGAGGCAAACAATGGAAATCCCACAGAATTGAAAGTGAGATGAGAAAACCCCTTACAAACATTTCAGCATGGTAACGAGTGTTCTTGCGAGGGATTAATGGGAGGTAAATGGGTATCATATTATTTATATTTCATAAGTGCGGTATGGGGGAGTTGATGAAACATACCCCCTCATTAGGCATTAAAAATAAAATAGCACAACATAGGGGAGATTCTTGAACAAAAGTGAGAGAGAGGATCCCTTACCTTATGCTTGAAGGTGTTCTTGATTGTTCTTAACGACCTGAATAATAAAATTTAGCTTCATTAATTAATAATTAAAGAACCTCATAAACATTTAATTGATATGTTATGACCTTATTAGGTTCATTAATGGTCTTTTTATGTTTTAATAGATTCAATTTTATTGTTTTGGTTGCATTTTCTTCTTTAGTTTTCATGATCCGTTTACTTGTATTCCTGAATGGATGTTTGTTTGGAATATGGTTAAACATACATAATTGTTAATATAAATTATTAGTGAAATTAAATAGATATAAATTATCTTATAATTATTTTGGTTATATACCATGAGTATGACTCATTTGATGAGTTAAAAATAAACGATTGGATTTGGCTTGATAGTTTTGTGCACAATAAACTTGTTTTGTATTATTATTCCATATTATGAATGTGTAAGGATTCCAGAACATTAATCATGATAAAATACATATATTATGACCTGTTTAAACCATTGAAAAGGTTTCATGACCAGTATTTAAGATAGTAATGAAAATTAAAAACCCATCTTCCTTGAGTGTGATAAATTAACACATCTCGGACAGTGTTTGCATTTATTGTATAAAAGGAGGGGAAAAAGAGATATTATGATGAAATATTCAATTAGAATAATAAAAATTCAGTACATGTAAGTTACTAGAATTATCATGGAATTTGGATTAGGGTAGGTGAGAAGGGATAACAAAATAATGGAACTTTGTAAAAGAAATTGAAAGAAAAGAGAAGAAAGGTTCACCTCTTGAGTACTCCTCCTTGAGATTCTCCTTAAGGCCTTTGTTTTTGGCCTTTTGGTGAGACCAGGAGGTCTTGGACGTGGGGAGAGGGCTTGGGAAGAGTATTTGGCAGAATTTAGGAAAGGCTTTATGCTTGAGTGGTGTGGGATGAAGAGGGGGTGAGGGGTGGTTTATATATTGGAGGGGAGAGGAGTTTTCTTAATATTATAATCATTAATTTATTATTTCCTCTCAAGACAAGAAATAGTGAGTATTCCATGGCCAATAATAGTAATATATTTATGTGAGTTCTAGATTTGGGTGCTTACATCACTCATGATTCTAGGAATAGTTAATTAAAGTTATAATGTATTTATACGGTAAATTAATATATTTTACTATTCATAAAAAATTCAAGTATTTCATAAAAATCCCAAAATTTCACCCTAACTATTTTTCGACTTGTAGAATCCAAAAATGAAGTCTATTTTTCAAATATAATTTTTTTTAAATGTGATTATTTAAATATTTAATTAAATCATTATTTAATTGAAATATATAAACACTTAAAATATTCATCTTCATTTTTAAGGTGCCTAAATTCATTTATACACTCAAGGGTATAGATACCATTCATAAGATCTATATTACTATTCATAAGGGTAAGTTACTATTCATAAGGGTAGGTTACTATTCATAAGAGTAGGTTACTATTCACTTAAAATTAAGTTAATTCTATCAAACTCTAAATATCATCTTGAACACAACCGTGCATGTCATATTTTTAAAATTTGAATCATAGAGCTAGAAAATTTAAGTTTAATGGCTAGGTTTTGGATATCTTCTATAAGTAACCAAGTTTTGTTCCACAAAGGGTCAATGATTTATGTAATATAATCTATCTAATGAATACAGTGTTTTTAAGAGAAACATACCATAAAATGTTTGGGGTGCTACATTATATCCTCCTTTGGAAATTTCATCCTCGAAATTTTATGAATAAAGACCACCATAAAGATGTGGGTGGTTCTTCTTCATAACATCCTCATGTTCCCATGTTGCTTCCTCCATATTCAGGTTCCTCCAAAGAACCTTTACTAGATGAGTTTTCCGATTCCTCATTACCTTTTCCCTTGTGTCAAGAATCCTGATATGCTTTTCACAGTATGAAAAATCAGGTTCCAGTACTATTTCTTCATAGGTGAGTACATGTGTTGGGTCTGGAATGTATTTCTTCAATAATGACACATGTAACACATCATAAATTTTGGAGATACTTGGAGGAATTTCTAAATGGTATGGTACAACTAATATTCTTTCAAAAATTTCAAATGGTCCGATGTACCTAGGGTTCAATTTTCTTTCTTACCAAACCTTAAAACAACCTTCCATGGAGATACTTTCTAAAAGACATGATCTCCCACTTGGAATTCCAAATACTTTCTCCGATTGTCAGCATAAATATTTTGCCTACTTTGGGATGCTTTAATATGGGCTTGGATTATCTTCACCTTTGCTGTGGTCTTTTCAATAACTTCCGTTCCTATAAGTTTCCTCTCACCAACTTCATCCCAACAAGTTGGAGTTCGACATATATTTCCATATAATGCTTCATATTGAGCCATTTGAATACTAGAATGGAAACTATTGTTCTAGGAAAATTCCACCAATGGAAATTATTGATCCCACCTACCTTGGAAGTCAAGAGAGGACGAAATCAACATGTCTTCTAGAGTTTGAATAGTCCTTTCAGACTATCTGTCGGTTTGGGGGTGATAAGATGTACTCATATGAAGCTCAGTATTCAAAGCCTTCTAGATACTTTTCCAGAATTTTGATATAAACCTGGGATCTCGATCGGACACAATCAATAGAGGTGCACCATGAAGTCTTAAAAATTTATTAATATAGTCTTTCCAGGCGCTCAAGTGGTAAATCCTCTCTTATAGGATTGAAATGTGCTGATTTTGTGAGACGATCAATAATTACCCATATTGCATCATTTATTCTAGGTGTCCTCGGTAGTATTGTGACAAAATCCATTGTAATATTATCCCACTTTCATATAGAAATTGGTATAGGTTTCATTACTCCTCTGGGATGTTGTCTCTATGCATTCACTTGTTAAAAAATTAGACACCTGGACACGCAGTCAGCAATTTCCGGCTTCATATTATCCCACCAAAAATATTCCTTCAGATCTCTATACATCTTTGTGATACCCGAGTGTATAGAGAAATTTGAGCTATGAGAATCATATAATAGTTCCCTTTTTAGCTCAGGTACTAATGGGACTCATAACCTCTTCTCAAACTTCAGAACTCCTTCCTCATACACGAAGTCTTCCAATCTCCCATCCTTAACAGCAATAATTTTCTTGTGCAGATTCTCATCATCAGGTTGAAAGATTTTTATCTTCTCTAATAAAGATGGTCTAACAATCATTTGAAAGAGGAAATATGTTTCCCCTTCATTAACAATTCCCATATCCATCTTTAGTAGATCCATGAATATAGGATCTCTTTCCATCCTCATTTGGGTCAGGAGTCCATGATTTTTCCTGCTTAATGCATTTGCCACCTTAGTTTCCTTTTTTGGGTGGTAGTGTATTGAACAATAGTAATCTTTGAGTAACTCTTGCCATCTCCTTTGCCTCATGTTGAGTTCTTTTTGTGTGAAAATGTATTTCAAAATCTTGTGGTCAGTATAAATCTCCCATATTTCTACGTAGAGATGATGTCTCCATATTTTCAGAGCAAAGATTATGGATGCTAACTCAAGATCATGAGTTGGATAATTTTTCTCATGAGTCTTCAATTGTCTTGATGCATAAGCAATGACTTTATCATTTTTTCATAAGGACACAACCCCATCCATTCTTTGATGCATCACTGTATATCACAAATCCATCATTTCCATATGGAAGAGTCAAAATTGGAGAATTGACTAGTCTTATTTTCAATTCTTCAAAGCATTATGTACATTATTTTGTCCACACAAACTTAACTCCTTTACGTGTGAACTTGGTTAGTGGGTTATCCAGTCAGGAAAAATTCTGAATGAAACGCCGATAGTAACCTGCTAAGCCAATAAAACTGCATACCTCGATTATGTTTTTTTGGCGTGGTCCATTCTTGGATTTCATTTTTCTTTTCAGGATAAACTAGGATTATATCCTTAAAGGCAATATGGCCTAGAAAAGAAACTGATTGAAGCTATAATTCACACTTTCTAAACTTCCCATATAATTCATTTCTTCAAAGAGTTTTTAGAATAATCCGAAAGTGATCCTCATGCTCTTCATAGATTTTTGAGTATACCAGTATATCATCGATGAATACCACAACAAAGTTTCAAGATATTACTTGAATAATATATTAATTAAATCCATGAAAACATAGGGCGCATTGGTCAATCCAAAAGGCATCACTGTAAACTCATAATGCCCATACCTGGTTCGAAAAGCTGTCTTAGGAATATCTTCCTTCCTCGCATGCAACTGATGATATCCGGATCAAAGGTCAATATTCAAAAAGTATTGAGCTCCATGAAGTTGATCAAATAAATTATCAATACGGGGTAGAGGATACTTATTTTTTTTATCATAATAGTATTGATTTACCTGTAAGCAATGCATAGCCTCATGGATCCATCTTTATTCTTGAAAAACAAGACCGGGGCTCCCCATGGAGAAACACTAGGTCAAATAAATCCTTTGTCACTCAAATCCTCTAGTTGTTTCTTTAGATCCACTAACTCCATAGTGACCATTCTATAGGGGTTTTTTGATATAGGTCTTTCACCAGTAATTAAGTCAATGGAAAACTCAATTTCCCACTCTGGAGGTGTCCAAGTAAATCCTTTGGAAACACATCAATATATTCTTGCACTATATGCACATCTTAAATTTTAATATTTCTTTCCTCACCCATATGTATTGAGTTATATTTCTCTCTAAGAATTGAATTTAATAGAGTTACTGGGGGTGGGTCTAAATAAGAATCAGATGGCGAGGTCTCTACTTTAATGATAAGAGATTCTACATCATTTTCAAAAATTGTAATTACCTTCTTCTTGCAATAACTTTTAACATCTTAATTTGACAGCCAATCCATACTGAGAATTGTATCAAATTCAGTCATTGTTATAGTGATATGGTTAACAACTAAATCATGTTTATGTGTCCCAAGGGGGACTAGTTGATATTCCTTTGTTGCAATGATGCATCCCCTAGGAGTTTTGACTGATAAATCCTTTATTAAATCAAATTGGACATTTCTAATTTTCTTGGAAAACTAGGAAGATATAAATGAATGAGATTATCCTGAATCAAATAAAGTGTCGGCTAAGTTTGAGGAAACAATTAAAGTACCTACCACCACATCATTAGGAACTTCAACTTCCACGGTTGTAATCATATAAGCTCCCCCTTTCTCTCTTGGCTTTTTCTGAGTCATGTTTCCTTGGCACTGAGGACACTCATTTTCATTGTGTCCCCTCTCTCTACCATTATAGCATTGAAAATCATCAAATTGTTTCTTCCCCTTGCATTCTTGAGATAAATGACCCTTTTCTACACACTTATAGAAAACTTCCATGCCTTTCAATAATTTCACGAGATGATTATTTCCACAATTCTCTCATAATGGGAATTTCTTCATTTCTTTGCTCTTATTTATCACTTCACCTTTCCCTTGGTTATTAGAGTACCACTTTTTTATCTTGGGTTCCCTTGAACAAATTTTATCTAGAAAATTCCTTTTATGTTTTGATGGCACTTGATACAATTTCATCATATGATGATTTTTTTTGGGAAGTTAGTGCCCTTTGAAGACTTGTCTTAAGAACTTCAAAGAAATGATCAATATTGTCTGTTGAGTCACATACATAATCTACATCATACCTGGCTAGCCTTATGAAGGTAGCCTCATACTCTACAACGCTATCTTCTTCCCTTTACTTTAAGCTAAGGAATTTCCTCTTCATTTCGGTTTGTTGCTCACGAGGAAAATATTTTTCGAAGAATAATTCATTAAAATTACTCCATTCCATATCTTATATTTCTTCTTCCTCCATGGTATTATGAATCAAGGACCACCATTGATCAGCATCACACTTGAGACAATATACTACCTGTACTACCTTTTTATTTTCATTTCATCTTAATGCCATGAATATCTTTTCAAGGGACTTGATCCATTTCTCAGAAACCACTAGATTAGTAGTCCTGCTGAAATATGGGCTCTTCTTCCACATGAAACGATCCAACATAGGTGTGGAATGGTTATTCATCACAACCTGAGTAAGTTGTCCCAATATGGTCATGATCTGATCTGCTCCAATATTGACTGTGTTGACTTTCTTAGTGGGGAGATTCCTACATTACCCATGAGTATTTATTCCCCTTATTCCATTAGACTCCATTTCTAAATAATGGAACACACTAGATTAGGGTATGAATCATAATTTATAATCTTAATTGAACAAAATACTTAGCATAAATTGAGATCCTACGCATGGCTAATCCCATAATCAAAAAAATGGTTTATTTGAAGAATAATTTACATTTCAATCCTTCATAATGACTTGTAAATAAAATATGAATTATCATAAGAATATCCCCCAGGAGTTTCATAACCAAGAGTGTAGCAAGGACCATTGTCATGTACCAGGATATCCCGGGTCAAGCCCAAAACTCCTTGTCGGAGCTTTCACTCCTAGGTACATCTGTTCCAGAGCCACCACTACCTGCTCGTATCCATACAGGGATGAATTACTTGAAAGATCCAAATAATATTTTCCTTACCAAAATACAAGGATGTTCTTGTAAATTTATCCTCAAATACTACCTTAGGGATTTGTTCCCTAATTTATGTTTTCTAATCTAGTTTCCAAGTTTGCTACTAAACTTCCTCTAATAACAACTGTAACGCCCCGACCCCTCTAGACTGGAGTCGGTGCATTACTTTTTTTATTTTCATGGTTAGAAGCAATGAAAATACCAAAGGAAAGATAAGTTTAGTAGTCTTCAAGAAAATAGATACATATATGTAACTCAAATTACATTGGAAAAGGTTATAAAATACAAAAAATAACAAAAACTAAAAACTGCATCCACAGAAACTCAATAAATGATCTCCTCTTCATCACCTGTTGAAGGTAAACAATTGAAAGGGGTGAGATCAAAAAATTAGTAAGGGTTACAAATAGTATAATCATGAATCAATAATAACTGAATCATAAACAATTTGACATATCAATATGGCATGGTGAATAAATGAAAACTCACGCCATTAATAAACTCAAAATGAAACTACATCCATATAGTTTTTCATAGAGAATATCACATGGATAGTAATAAATGATAATGAATAAAGAGAATGATTATTAATTGGACTTCGTGTATCTATAACATGATTCCATAATACCATAAAAACAGTTTAGTTCTATGGGTATAAACCTGTCTGATTTTTGGAAACAAACTCGAAGGGTTTGTCGCCAACTGATTTGTCTAATGAGACCTACTGATGCAACAAGGGGCTATAGTGGGCCCCACCTACCTCTAAATCCAAATATTTCTTTATAAATTGATTCAACACAAGAGAAATATTACTTTACATTATCTGTATTGAATAGAGGATACAAATTCATCAATATTTCCACAGTCAAAACAACATTCAAAATAAATACCGTAAGTAAAATGGTATACGACTTAGACAATAATCATATCCATGATATGAGAATATAGATATTTAAATGAAATATAATTTCAATTTAAAAGTGATCTAAAATTGGAATTAGGTACACCACATAAGAAAGAGTAGGTGCACAATACTAATCAAGTCTCAATGAAGTGAAAATTGAGACAAAGCTCGTTACCACGTTGTAATCAATTGAGTCTTATGAAAAAAAATTAATAACCACAAAATGAATCATAGAACACCATGAATATAAATAGAATCATGATAATATATATCAAATTTCAGTGAAATTATACCACATATAAGAAATAAGAGGCAAACAATGGAAATCCCACAAAATTGAAAGTGAGATGAGAAAACCCCTTACAAACATTTCAGCATGGTAACAAGTGTTTTTACGAGTGATTAATGAGAGGTAAAGGGGTATCCCATTATTTATATCTCATAAGGGCAGTATGGGGGAGGTGTGAAAACATACCCCATCATTAGGCATTAAAAATAAAAGAGCACAACATAAGGGATATTATTGAACAAAAGTGAGAGAGAGGATCCCTTACCTCATTCTTGAAGGTGTTCTTGATTGTTCTTAACGACCTAAATAATCAAATTTAGATTCATTAATTAATAAGTCTAGAACCTCATCAACATTTAATTGATATTTTATGACCTTATTAGGTTCATTAATGTAATTTTTTATGGTTTAAGAGATTCAATTTTATTGTTTTTGTAGCATTTTATTCTTTGGTTTTCATGATCCGTTTACTTGTATTCATTAATGGATGTTTGTTTGAAATATGGTTAAACATACAGAATTATTAATATACATTATTTGTGAAATTAAAGAGATATAAATTATTTTATAATGATTCTGTTTATATACCATGAGGATGACTCATTTGATGAGTTAAAAATAAAAGGTAGGATTTGGCTTGTCGGTTTTGTGCACAATAAACTTGTTTTGGATTATTATTCCATATTATGAATGTGTAAGGATTAAAGAACATTAATAAAGATAAAATAAAGATATTATGAAATTTTAAAACCATTGAAAAGGTTTCATGACCAATATTGAATATAAAAATGCAAATTGAAAACCCATCTTCCTTGAGTGTGATAAATTAACAAATCTCAGACGGTGTTTGTATTTATTGTATAAAAGGAGGGGAAAAAGAGAGATTATGATGAAATATTACATTAACACAATGAAAATCCATTACATGTAAGGTACTGTAATTATCATGGAATTTGGATTAGAGGAGGTCAAAAGTGAAAACAAAAGAATGGAACTTTGTAAAAGAAATTGAAAGAAAAGAGAAGAAAGGTTCACCTCTTGAGTACTCATCTTTGAGAATCTCTTTAAGGACTTTATTTTTGGCCTTTTGGTGATACCATAGATTCTTGGAAGTGGGGAGAATTCTTGGAAAGATTATTTTTAATAATTTAGGCAAGTATTGAAGCTTGAGTGGTGTGGGAAGAAGAGAGGGTGAGGGGTGGTTTATATAGTGGAGGGGAGAGGAGTTTTCTTAATATTATAATCATTAATTTATTATTTCCTCACAAGAAAAGAAATAGTGAGTATTCCATGACCAAGAATAGTAATATATTCATGTGAGTTTGATATTTGGGTGCTTACATCACTCATGATGCTTGGAATAGTTAATTTAAATTATAATGTATTTATACGGTAAATTAATGTATTTTACTATTCACCAAAAATTCAAGTATTTCAGAAAAATCCCAAAATTTCACCCTAACCATTTTTAGATGTGCAGAATCCAAAAACATATTCCATTTTTCAAAAATAATTTTCCAAATATGATTAATTAAATATTTAATTAAATCATTATTTAATCGAAATATATAAACAATTAAAATATTCATCTTCATTTTTAAGGTGACTAAATTCATTTATACACTCAAGGGTATGGATAACATTCATAAGAGTAATATTACTATTCATAAGGGTAATTTACTATTCATAAGGGTAGGTTACTATTCATAAGGGTAGTTTACTATTCACTGAAAATTAAGTTAATTCTATCAAACTCTAAATATCATCCTGAACAAGACCGTGTATGTTATATTTTTAAAATTCAAATCACAGAGTTGGAAAATGTATGTTTAATGGATAGGTTTTTGCTATATCCTATTAGTAACCATGTTTTTTTCCACAGAGGCTCAGCGATTCATGAAATATAAGCTATCTAATGAATACAATGTTTTTAAGAGAACCACAGCATAAAATGTTTGGGATGATAAATTTTGATAGTAAAATCTTTCAATATACACCTTAATCTATCTCCATTTGTTGTAATCCATTGGCATTTTATGTCCATACACCAACTTCATTCCATGATTTAGCCTATATTTAGTTACCAACCTATCATAAACCCAATTCTTGTTAAAAAACATACTGAAACATATATTTCTAATTTTATCTATAAAATGTTGATTGCAGTGTATTAAAAATTCAAAATACACATCATGTGTGTTCCGTTTGTTTTGTATTCTTGTGTTGGATCCAAAAAATAAATATTTAGTGTATCCAGATTGACTGTGATCAATAACTAGTGATGCCTAAAAAATTAATTCAAAAAATAGAAAAATTATTTTATGTGATTAGATTGTAGATGCATAAAAAAGATTCCATCATATGCTATTTTTGGTCAAATGCATCGAGTATCTCACCTCGTTTCTTCTCAATTTCTTTTTTATCCAAAGTAAGTGTTTTCATAGAAATGATACATGGATTAATGAATCTGAATCATTCTTCACACACTTTTTCATTTATATAGTAGAAATATAAACTCTTGTAGAAAATATTAATAGTTATTAACCTTAATAAACATATTATCTCACTATTTTGATAGACACAATTTGAAAATGTACCTTATGTATGTATTCATAAACGAGAATCCCAACCATTCATGCTTGAGAATATCATTTATACTCTCGATACCAACTATGTATGTCATGAAAGTTCCATATATTTCTTTTTCATATGGAATGTAAGATATATTTTCATCTTTAAATAATGTCTCTACATGAATTTGTAATGATAATAAATGTTATTCTAGAACTGGCGGGGAGGAGGTACTCCCAGAAGGTCCTTTTGATTTCTTGTTCAATTCACTAGATTGTCTCAATCCGACCTTCTATTTCTTTGCCGCTTTATCCATATATAATATCATACCACATTTGAGAACTTTTTTAATCAACTTATATAGGTTTTAATATGAAAAAATTTGTTAAAGAAATACCTCAAGTATCTTTAAAATATTAGACGACCATACTATGAAAGTTCTAATCGCATCATTGACCATTGTGATATCTGGATCATCATGTGGAATAAAAAAATCTGCAGTTGACTCACAAGATACCTCAATACTCACTCTCATGTGATCTTTTTGGATTTATTTTAATTATAGCTTATCTCTCAGGATATTTTACACCACACCCCTCGCAACAAGGTGGTGAGTGGTTGTTGATAGATAGAAATCACATATAACTATACCGAGTAGAATTTGAGTAATATAAAGTTATGAGAAGTTGTTTGATTCACATTTAGGTGAAATATTATTGAAAAAATTGATTACCTCAGGTAAGGTATATGGTTTATGGGAATGACTAGCCTCAAAGCTAGTGGGGTCATTTGGTTCTTCATGTGTGGATCCTTGTTCCACTTCCGATTCTCTTTGATCCTTTATCATATATTAGTATTCTAAACTAGACTAGACAATAATATCTTCAAAATCATCTATTGTTTTCTGAAATAATTTCACCATATTATATGTATCTTCATATGGTTTTATCTTCTCAAAATATGTTTGAGGAGACACTCAAAAACCCAATCCCCTAATGTGACCATATTGTTTCGACCACTTCAAAGCTACTGAAAGTAGGTTTTCTTCCAATACTGTCACTGGATATTCTTATGTCTAAACTATATCAAAAAAAATGAACATAAATAGATATTTTATCTAATACTGTTATAAAGAAAAAATCATTACTATTATTTCATACTTACACATGTTTCTTATACTACTTTTTTGTTTTCATAAACTAGTTTACCCTCCATATTTACGTGAGCCTCCTTCCATAACACATGATGTGGGATAGAAGTGGATTCAGGTTTTGATTCATCAATATACATATAAAAAAAGTAAAACATGTTATTTTATATCACATAAAACTTTTAGTTTTTATTTAAAATATATACCAAATTCATCCCCAATGAAGCGTACCCCATCCCTACTTTACGATAGAGGTACACTGGTTTTGATTCATGTTCTTTATTTTTAGTAATCTTTTTAAGTTTCATAAATTAGCAATTTAGAATCAAATTGGATACAATAAATAATGTCAAATAATATATTATCGATTATAGTTCACCTGAAATGATTTCTCACAATGAAGACTTATGAAATCATTCCATGTTTTCTGCTTTATAATGTGTGCATAACTAACTGGTGGGTGAGACTTTACTTTCTACTCAGAATCCCTAAGATGTGACATGGTAAGAAGAGTTTGGAAGCCTCTATGGGGTTTTCCAGTGGCCATTAAGAAAAAGTTTTTACAAAAAATATTCTAAAATAAATGAACTCTATAAAGAATACTGAAAATTAAATTAAAATTTCATTATATATTTTTTTCGATAAAATACAGAAAGTAAATCGTAACATTACCGTTATATATTTCCAAAGGGTTTCCATCATTACAGACTGGACGTGGTACTAAAAATCAATATCAGACAGCACATTCATTCTCATTGTGACCCCAACATAACTAATAAAAATTGACGTGTTGGGGTCAAAAGGTTGGCTATGTTGATTCCAACCAACCTCAATTTTATACCCTCAATTATTTCCTTGATAATTTTATTCAACACTGTGATGCTTCTTTGTTCTTGTTTTTTTCATCAACTTGTTGTTGACACCCTAATAATTCTATAGTTTTAGCATCAACACTCTATTCTTCCTCGATATTGGTAACATCATCATGTGGAGAATAAAATGTCTACATGAGTAGTCAAACATTTAATTTTGAATATGGTGTAGAAGGTATAAATGAAGTAAAATATAAATTCATTTTTTCTTACTATTTCCCCTTAGTTTCCATATATGAAGTTTGTACAGATGAAAATTCCAGGTTATGTGACTTCATTAATAGATCATTGTTGTTATTTTATTCAACAGTACACATCTATGTTCTCTATTAGATTTGTAACCATTATATTACATACAAAATTCAGGAATTATCATTTGATATTACTTTCCCTTAAACAATGGTTCCAAATATATCAACACTACCATTTTTATATTTGTTTCAATTATAAAATTGTAAAATTATTTTAAATTATATATACCTCCCATGCCTCTTTCAAATTAATACTACATGCAATTAAAATATGCATACATTGTATACTATATATGTACTTGTGTATGTAATGTGTGTATGGTATACATAGTTGTTTTTTAAATTACATACACTGATGTGCATACTATGTGAATACCTTATTTGAAAGTACACACAACTATACATATATAGTATATTTTATGTAGTATGAAATTTCATACTCCCATGCCTCTTTAAGAGTCATATTGTATGTAATCATAATATGCACGCCTTATGTATAAATTACTCTATTCCTCTTTTGCCTCTTCCAGATTAATAAATTACATATAGTATGCATATCCTATACATACATTTTTTGAAATTACACACCTGTATACATACACTTCATACATTTTTTGATCAATAAATGTACATGCACATTGTTTAAAAAACTCTGTTATGCATACACCTATATGCATACATTATGTATATAGCCACGTTGTTTAAAATACAACTGTATGCATACATGTACACATAGGTGTTTATATTTATGTGAATATAGGTGTATGGAGAGGTATTTTTGAAATTATATTGGATCTTATTAGTAACCTCCACCCCCATAAGTGCTATTTATTGAAGCCTATTACTTCCTTCCACCCCCGTAGGTGGTTTTTACTGGATCCTATTACTTGATTTTCTGAAACTATTTCTATATCATATTTTTTATTTATATAAGTAATTTCAACGATAACTACCCATGCACTCAACAAAATTTGTATTAATCTACTCAATTGTTCGAAGATTTATGAACCTTCTTTTACTATATTTCCAGTACTTTTTTATTTTATATGAATCAAATCAATTATTTAGAGAGGAATATAGTTCTTTTATTTTTGAATAATTCAGGATTTAATGTTCTTTATTTCAATAAAAAATTTGGTTCTTTTTTTTTCTAGACTCTACAAAAAATTTCAACAAGGTAGATATCAAACCCTACTCCATTAAAGCCACGAATGATCCAAGAATCCTGAACAAGATCCTATATCACTCCAACTAACATCCTATCATTAAATGAGGTCACATGGAGGTGATCAATGAGAAACTGGAATAAATCTATATTCTGGAGGAAAAAATATCGATGTAGATCCAAGGTAGTTTCATTCACTGGGCTTAAAGGTTTTTTAATATGATCATTTTGGTGTTTCAGACCCCCATGTGCCCATCAACATGGTCTTGGTGATCAATCCATCCATATTCATCAAGGGTGACTATATAAAGAACTATATTGGTGAATCATTTTGCGCATGCATGTTTCAAAGCTTCTACTTAGACATCATATTCATGATAACTGATAAATGTTTTATTTTAGGTTTCACCATACATACAAAAATGGATGAAAATGATGTGTTATGTAATCATGAAAATGTCTATTTACTATAGTTTTTGACCATAATAGTTCAATAATATCCCATCCATATACTATTTTTATCATCCCTTCCATTTATTACATTGTTTTTAGTTTATGAGCATGTCTATTTAATTTTTAGATTATTGTATTTGACTCTGTATGTGTATCTGTTTTACTTTTAATTTATTATATATATATATATATATATTAAATCCATGTCTATTACCACTTTTCATAAATAAAAAATTGAACAAATTCTAATAACTTATACTAGATGAAAATGTATATTACCACTTAATTCATTTATTGATAGATTTATCTTCAATCATTTAAATAGATTTATATTCAATATTTCAATATTATGATTGATATAATAGAATAAGTCTCAATGATAATAACTCACAAACAACCTATATTTAAACATTGGTTTAAAATCTTATGGATTTTTAGAGTGATTTTTTTGGATAAATTAACATTCGAACTCTCATGTATTCCAATTTCAATATGAATAAAATGAATATGTAAAATAAAAAATGATATAATTCCAATCATTTTTTATTTCCCAATATCCTTATTCTATAAACACATCATATATATCATTTCCACTTTTATTACTATTATTCATTATGTTCTTCACATTTATATTCTTATAATTTATATATTTATTATTATATATTAGATATTATTTTCTTAGAATTATAAAATTAGTTTATATATATCATTTCTAATGTTATGTTCATGGAATTTATACTCTTATTCACTTACATGGGTAGGAGAAAGACTAAGTATTTTATATTTTTATTTAATATTTACTCTATCATTTTTTTTATTTATATATTTATTTTACCTATGCCTTTTTTATAAATAAAAGTTATTTACTCTTCTATTTATTTATCTTCCTATATTGAATCTCTCTATAGATTTTATTAGTTAAATATATGTTTTCATTATTTACTCTCAATATTGTCCATGCAATTTCATGAGTGGGGTACTAGTTGAATTTAAGAAAAGAATTACTCCACTATGGTAGGTGTTATCCTATAAATTCATCCAAAGGTGATAGTTTTAAAAAAATTATATCCTCATAAACTTCATATCTTGATCAGTTATTATTTAATTTTGTTGCTTAAGACTCATCCTCCATCTCTTCTGGACATGAACATATATTACTTGAACTATTCTGAGTAGTATTCATCCCATACCGGGTACCGGTGATCATTTTTGGATGACTATTGCTCAGAGTAGTTGAAGAAACATAAAAGGGATGAGGGACAAGTCTCAAGAAACAAAACAAAATAATAACTATTTGGGGGATAAAACTGATGAGAAAGATATTTTTCTCCTTAAAACCTTCTAAATTACCACATATTAATTTAAAATTTCAAATCTCATCTCAAAATTCTAAAAGGTCCCTAACACTACCATGAGAACATAAACTCATCCCCACTGAGTTGCACTGAATCTAATATTTGTTACTAGTCCTTTTCCCTCACCTTTTATCTCGAATATATGAGCTCTATGTCCACTAAGGTTCATGTGTATGGTGTGAGTATAAAAATAAATCAGTAAATACAAATAAGGCACCTAAAATACACAACAATGCATTTATTTGATTATATGTTCAAAGTCGTAACACTCGAAATACACACATAAGTCAAGTTATTGTGTACTAACCAGGATACCATGATAATAAAATGCACCTACTTAATTTCATACTACTGAATTATACTAATTATACCACAAGTTTATACCATGGTTGTTCCTTGACATTCAAAACATTTCACTAATAAGAGGTTAACATTTGAATAATAGGAGGAGAAAAAAATTATTTGTCTCCCTATGGAAATAACCACATCATAGGAACCATGCTATTAAACCTCAAAACCCTAATATCCAAGACTAAACCTTAGGGATAACCATCACATGTATTTATTTCATCCAAATCATAAAATGGGTATAACATAGCCATTTTTCTTAGGAAGTTCATTTGATATATGGGTAAGTCTTAACATAATTGGTTACCTTTTGAAATAAACACACAATGGGTGCCACAATACATTAGTTAAACCTAAATTATAAAAAACCATAAAGAAGAATAAACAAAAACACAAATGTCACATCACCCCCACCCTACCCCTAGATGAATCACATACATGTCTATTTCTTTTTAAAAAAAAGTTGGGTATGGAGCCTCTTTTTATTATGAAATCAAAGACCTATTACTATTTGGGTAGAGGGAGACCTATTACATAGCCCAATGGCCCAAGGAAAAGTGTCCCATGAACATGCCCCGAAGTAAGCTATATGATCAAATAACCCATAATTCCATTTAGAGGATATCCCATGTGGTTTTAAGGGACTATACACGATTTTATAGCACATGTCTAATCACTACTAAGGTGATCATATAATCACTCTTAGCACATAACTACCCTAAAAAATATTCATAGAGAAATTTATACACTATTCTACCCTTGTGGGATTCTTCCATTAGCCATGATTATCCTCACTAGGCCCCTCATAATCTAACCTATATACTACTAGACATTAACTTCCATGTTGATATCCTATGTCCTAAGTCTATATCTCCCTTTCTTTATGAACCATGGTCCATAAGGAAACCATTTAAAACCATCAATCACACAATCCAATCTCAAAGGTCCCTATCAAAAAATCATACTAGAATATCCCAGGTTCACCCCCTTCAATTTATATTTTAATATACCTTAGGATTTTACCATCTAACCAACCTGTGGATCATATGGTGAAGAAACAACCATGTGAGACTATAATCATCCCACAGAGTATAAAATGACTATTTTATTCCAAATAATTGTTACCTATTATACATCATGTTCATAAACCCATATCAGAACTCACTATGGTCTCCATTCCCCAATTAGTTATTCCTACATATCACATTTCACACTAAAACACATATAAAACATTGCTTGATAATTTTGGTACCACCCACCTCTTTTATGAAGTTAACCATATGGGCATCACTTTTGTCATTCCATACAAGACTAATTCATAGATCCTCAATTACATGTGCCCATATATCATCAATAAAATAGTAAAATACGTAATTATAAATTAATTATAATTAATTTACTTAGGAAGAATTTAATAAAACCCACTGGGGAATTCCACTACGTCAAAACTGATACCAATATCATGGTAATGAACCAAGGCATTCTCTTAATAACATTATGAGAAAAATTACCATCAGTAATAGCCTAAATTATTTTAAATTTAAATAAAAATGAAAAATATCCCAAGAAGAACTCACCGGGATATTTACCAATTCCCCAAATAGAACAATTGAATGTAGATGGAGGCACATTCTTAGTATTATCTCTACTTTGAATAGTAGGTCTCTCACTAGGGGAGGGGTTTTCCTATATCCTCCTTATCATTGGATGAAGGAAGGAATCCATTATACATCTTTCTAATGGTATGGATTTCACCCAGTCAATAAATATCACAGGAGTTGATTCCTAACTCTCTATATGCTAAAATGAAGGTGTTTATGCTGAAACACCAACATCTAATCATATCTGTGAGAATCTTAGATAGCCAGTAACTCACAAACTATAAGATCCATAATTCCTCATAAAGGTAAAACATCCACAACCATTCTGTGAAATTAACACAAATTTGATGTACCATAAAATCCCAAGCTCACTAAAAACACCACCACCTAAGTCAAAAGCACCTTATGAGGAACCCAAAAAACAATTAATGAGTGGGGAGGAGGAGAAAATAAGATACCTTAGATTCAAGATTTGATTCATATGATAGAAAGTAGATATATCATGCGTAAAAACTTGGATATATTCGATACATGGATTTGTTTGAGACTTGATTTGTTTGAGACTTGGATTCGAGCCTTGGATGCATTCGAGAATTGTTTTGAGGCTTGACTCGAGGAGGAGGAGCACCGATAGCAGGTGGCTTCCACAAAAAATATTTAGAGACCATAACTAAAATATTCATGGGTAGAGTTCTTTAAATAGATCAGGAGACTTTTCAATGCTAAATTATTAAGTGCTGATAAAACTCTATTTTTATCAGTGCTAATAAAAGTCGATAAAACTATAATAAAAATTATTAGAAAATATAACTATAGAATTATATATTTATTTATTATTCTTTTATGACCATTTAAATATATAATTATTTATTTATAATTATATAAATACTTTTTTAAAAAAATATTTTTTATTTATAATAATAAATATATAATTATATAAATATATAATTTTCTAAATATAGTAAATATACATTTAGAAATATGTTTATAATTATTTATTTATAATTATAACTACATTTATATTATATATATTTATATAAATATATATATTTAATAAATATATATAAATATAAATATAGTAAATATATTCATTATTTAAATATATTTATTATAATTTCATAATTATAAATACATTTATATCATTATATATATTTATATAATTATATATATATATATATTTAATAAAAATATATAAATATAAATATAAATATAGTAAATATATTCATTATTTAAATATATTTATTACCATTTTATAATTATTTAAATATATAATTATTTATTTATAAATATAAAAATACTTTACAAAAATTATATAATTATATAATTATATATATAATAAATATATATAATCATAAATATATAAATATAAATATAAATATAAAAATAAAAATAAAAATAAATATAAATATAGTAAATATATTCATTATTTAAATAAATTTACTATAAATTTATAATTATTTAAATAAATATATATATATTTATAATTTTAAAAATAATTTTTTAAAAAATAATATTTATTTATTTATAATTATAAATATATAAATTTATAAATATAGTAAATACACATTTATAAATATATTTATTCACAAAAGTATTTTTATTATTATTAATGAATATATAATCTGAAATGCATGCATATTAAAAATTAGTGAAATTGAATAATTAAAAACGAGTACACTTTAAAAATATTGAAAAAAGGATAAGTTTTATTAATAAAATTTAAATTATTAATAAATATGGATATATATTGAAATAAAGATTAATATATATTGAAATATTAAAATATAGTAAATAAATATATATAAATAATTAATAAAAAATGATTAATTTCCCAAAAAAATAAAATAATAAATTAATACCTAACTGTACTAATATTAAAAATAAATAAATAAAATTTACTAATTAAAAGCATAATATATTAAAAGTATCATATTTTAATGAAATTCTAAAATGAATACTAAAATTTGAATAAATTACATAAATATTAGGTGTATGTGTTTATATATAATATTTTTATTAGTTATGTTAATATTTATGTGTGTGTTGTATATAAAAATTCATTACACATATATGTATGTGAAATAAATGTAACACAGTTTGATATATTTTTAATTGAAAAATCAAACAACATACAATTATGTCTATTGCTATATGCAATTAGTTAGTGTTTTTAATTAATAATAAATTTTAATTATAAACCATTCTTCACTAAATATAACATATTTAATATATAAGAATAAATATTTTTTATTATATTAAATCATATTTTAGGAAATATTATACATTCATATACCCACACAATGAGAAACATGGGTGAAACCATGGTCCTAGAAGATTTATTAAAAAAAGGAAAGTACAAGCATAAGAGGAAGAAAGTAGTGAAATTAAATGACACAATAAGCCCCACCAAATAAAAAACCACCTTCTTTTGATTTGACCACCCCTTCCTCAGGATTCACCCAAACTTCTCTGACGCTTCCCTCTTTTCCATTGCTTAGGATCTTTCCAATCATTATCCTGACCATCCATACTTGATGATTCCTCATCCTTATCATGAGACTCAATGTCTTGTTCACCAATGAAAGGATTTCTGGGAACCAAAACAGCACCGAAATTCAGGTTTCCATATTCTTTCTAAAATACCTCTTTGCTTTGCGATCTATTTAATATATCAGTCAAGGTAACTCTATTATTGTTCGGGTCAGAGACCATTGGAGTAGTGACATCCTCCGCAACTACCACCTCAATATCTATTATTTCATCTCTTTCCCTTAATGAATAATCCAAGGCAATGCCCTTCACACCAATTTCCCCACACTTCACTATAGAAACATCTATAGAATCATTAAGAAGAGGTGAAGAAGCTAAGGATTTTCTAGTCAAAACTAATTGATAACCCTCATCATAAACAACCTTTGCTTTACCCTTCCTTTCCATGGTTCCAATTGTAGAGTGAAACTCTTTGGTGATGCTTTGCTACTACTTGTCAGATTCATCTATAATATGCTACTACAAAATGACACTTGACCCACCAAAGAATGCAAAGCTACCCTACATAGCGGGTTTAGACGATCCATGGACAATAACATCAGTTGGACCTTGATCCTCCTACTAACCATCATTCGATTGAGTTGCTATAATTATAAATTCATATATATATATAGACATATGAATAGATTTCTATATTAAATGAATTAATAAATAATTTTGTATAAAAACCATTAAAAATGAATAAGTTATTTTTTTTAATTATTACATTTTATTTATTTTCTATATTTATAATTAATATATATATATATATATATTAAACTTATTAATTTTTATTAATAATTGTTTCATTAATAATTTTTTTAATAATTTTTTTAATATATTCATTTTTTAATTATTACAACTTATTTATTTTTAGTTTTTATGTTTAATTATTACAATTTATTCATTTTATATAAACATATACTATTTATTAATATTTATAATCTATGTATATTGTATATTAACTTTATTCATTTTTATCAATAATTATTTAATTAATAAAATGTTTAATATTTTTCTCAATTTACTCATTTTTAATTATTATTTGTTTAATTATTTCATTTTATTCATTTTACATATCTATATATTTAATATATACTATTTATTAATATTTATAATATATATATATTAAATTTATTCATTCTTATCAATAATTATTTAATTAATAAAATTGCTATTTTTTTTTTAATTTTCTAATTTTCAACTTTTTATTTGTTTTTTTATTTTACTCTCGATCTTTATTTGCACTAAAAAAGTGCCGATAAAGTGTTCCTTTTATCAGCACTAAAAATGAAGCGCCGATTAAGGGTACCCTTTATCAGTGCCAAAAATAAATCATTGATAAAATGTACCTTTTATCAGCACTATAGAAGAGTGCTGATAAAGGGAACCCTTTAACAGCACTAAAAAAATGTGGATAAAAGGTACCCTTTATCAATGCTTTTTTTAGTTCTGATAAAGGTAATCATTGTTAAAGGTCTATTTTATAGTAGTGCACTGATATATTTTATTTATAATTTGTAGTTCCTCCTCCACAACCTTTTGTAAATCCATTGTTATTGTTATTAATTTTTGGATTTCTCAACCAAGAATTTGTTTAAGGGGTTTATTATAAAATGGAAAGTTGATATGATTTTGATTATGTCTATATTACCTTGTATGTTTATGTTTTTTATTTCATAATCAGTAATCGATTCTTGAGAAAACTTTATTATATATATTATTCATTGGTAACCATGTTCTCTAGTTTTCCCTGTTATGACTTAAATGATAAACCATTCCTCCCCAGTATTGACTTGAATGGATTATAAGTCAATAAAAAACACTTAACCTTGGTTAAGAGGATACATCACTAGCAATGTATTGGTTGGGTTTTGTGGAAGGGAAATGGATGAATTTTCTACTTAATAATGGTCAAAATCCTTTTAAATGGATTAGTTGTTAATTACAATTATTTGATATACTAAAATTTTTTCCTTTGGGATTGGGTAACTTGATCATGTGTAGTGGACATGGGATGGTTAGAAATGGTAGTACTTTTATGGTGAGTTGATATGGATAGAAGTGCGGTTGAAAATTTGGGTTGATTTATTTTCCACCCTTCCTTCTTTTATATATTACTTATATCACCTATCATGTGTCAAGGAATTCTTAATCGTTATTCTTGGTCTTACATTAGCTTGAGAATTTTATGCAATTTTGGAATTTCTTTCTCATTAATTCTTTGATTCCCACCTCAGTCTTTTTTCTATCACATTGTTTCCATTATGGTCATTTGATGTGAGATATATTAGTATGATTGTTGTTATGAGAGGGGTGATCAGTTTTTTTATTTTGAAAATCACAAGTGACACCACCAGAAAATTTTTCTACTGCTACAAGAAAAAACTATCATATTAGGCCCCAAGACCATGTAAATTTCCTATTTCCATGGTCCACATAGATCATAGACCCTATTTTTGTTTTCATAGGGTCTAGGCTATGGTCATGGTTTGTATGTAACCACCCAAAAATTATTAAAGAATAACATTTTATTCAATAGTGTGTATGAAATGCAACAAAAAGCATAGAAAAGAATATAACCTATTGATAATTTATGATATATTTAATATTTTAAATAAATTAAATCTATTCTATAACATTCAATGAACTTAATACCGAGTTAGCTTATGTCGTACACAATAATGATTTTCTTCGATAGCTTGCATTACACGAAAGACTAAGTTTTACTGAATACTATTAATGTTATTATTTAAAATGAAAATTATCTCATAGATGTTAAATTGGTGGTTATAAATAAGATTAACTAACTTATGAAAATTTATGGTTGAATTCATTGCTTACTAATTAATTAAAAATTAATATAAAACCAATCGAATATAAAGGAAAAATGAGTTTACTAAGGAACTAACCTTTAAACTTAAGGATCAAAATGACCTAGAAACTTGTACAACACCCATTTTATGGACATATTTAGACCTTATACCTTCTAGAATCAAGTTTTTTCATTATTGTTTTTACTTAACATGTACAAAACATTGTTTTAATTCACTCTTTAAAAAATTTACGAGTTTTTCACTCACCCCACTTATAAAAGGCCTCCCCCTCTCATCCTATATTCACGTCTATAAATCCCTTTTTCATGACCAAGAAATACCCAAATCAATTATCAAATTCCATCTCCTCATATTATAATCCATATCTTGGGAATAAATCTAAATTAGGAATAAATTAGTGCAAACCTAAGGAGGATACCTGAAGAAGAGGTAATGTTTTTCTAAAAGCATTTTTATTTTATTTTCTTCTCCACATCCTTAAATTAATCTTATATCATGATTTTATAATTAAATAAGTATATTAAATATACTGATATGTTTTTATTTTAATTTTAATACCTAAAACCACACACACTTCCATCACATGGGTAACGAAATCATCATTTGTGTGTACAACGGACTACCGCCTCACGAACCAATGTTATTCGTTTTTTCCATTACCACCTTTAAAGGTTGGGAATAATGATATAAATACCATTTATATATTATATTTATGATTTCATCATTATTATTTAATTATTATATAACACATACCTTCATGATTTCCATTTTTTGGGAATACGATAACATCGCTTGTGCGTACGGTAGACTACTACCTTAGGAAGCGATGTGATTTGTTCACACTTTACATGGAATATATTATGGATGATTTTAATAAAAATATGCGATATATATGAAATAAAAATGATACTATAATGATAATATATATATATAATTCTATTTTATTTCTTTCAATACGATAAGAAAATTGAAACAAAGTTCATACATATGTGCGACCTATCGTCTCCATCAACATTGTATTTCATTTCCTATCACTAAATTTCATTGATTACTATAGAAACATATATAATGAATATATATTATATTTAAATCATTTTTTACATTTTTTATATGATTAAATAATGATATAATTAATAAGAACAAAAAATAACTAGTCAAAACATACTCAAAAAATAAAGTATGCTATTACCCGAAAAGATGAAAATAATGAAATATTATTAACGAATGGGTAATAATATGTTATGAAAATATAAAATATGACATCATAAATATTAATATGGTTCTATAATAAGTTAATAACATGTTTAAAATCACTATATTGTATGTTAAAGAAAACATGACCAAAAGGAAAGTGCGAGGTAAGATATTTTATCTCAATTTCATTTCATTGTGGCATATTATAATGTTATGAACCAAATTAATTTTATATGGTGTATATAATTAAATTTTCATATAATATCATGAATAATTCTTTAATTATTGTTTTTTAAGTTTCAATTTGAATTATTTAATCTAAGGGGGTTTGAATTAAAAGTTACCAAGTGGTAAAGAATTCCATAACTCAATTACTTTTTATTGAGATATATCACTTCCTTGATGCCATTAATATTCTAATATTATGTGTATAATGAATTTTTACTATCTATTATTATATTTAAATTTTTTATTTGGATTTAAATTTGATACAAATAATTTATTCATTTTTTTATTCTCAATACAATGTTATGATCTTTGCAAGGGTTGACTTCACAATCCCATTTTATTCAGAGTTGTTTAAACTTGAATTTCCATTGAAGGAACTTATTTAATAATTATTTAATAAACCATTTAATTTTATTATAAAATAGTTATTCATGGTATTTTTCAATTAATAGTAACATATTCAAATCTTTAGTACTTAAAATGTTTTAGAAAATGTTTTTAAGAAAACCCTATTTCATTTTTCTCTTCAGTCGGAAAACTGTTTTCTTACAAAACCATGTTTTCTAAATTTTTTTTCAAAAATTTTGTTGACATTTTAAAATTTATTTATTAAAGATATTTTTACTCATTTTTTACTTTATAAATGTTTTCAAAAGAATATTCATGTCACTTTATAAACAAGCCACTTTTTAAACCTTTTTACAATGCTAAAGAATTATTCTTTTACTTTGTACGACATGTATGAAATTACCCGCCATCATTTATTTGAATATTAATTTTCATGTTCATGAAGAAATTTTTAAATAAAACACTTTTAAAGTTATTTTCAAAGAAAAGGATTATCATTTTTTTAAAATAAAAAAGAAATTTTCCTCAAGAATATTTTTAAAGATATTTTCACCTCATCAATTACAAAACCCCCTATTCTTACTCCAATGGGTATACATAGTATTTATACCATACTTATTATTCATCTAGATGAAGTATTATTATTTTGACTAAGGATATTATTGAAATTAACTTCTTTGAATCATTGTTTTGTAGTCATTAACTTCCCATTGAGTTATTCTCTTTCTAGTGACTATTAAACATTAAATTTCTCTTAAATGTCCACATTATTTATCATGGTTCTGATTATTGCCTGAACTATATACCATTTTTACATACAGTTTTTACATTGATGATTATTTGATTATATAGGAAAATATTTATAATTCTATAGTCTATACTCAATACAGATATTTGATAAGGAACATTGTTTATGAATTAAATCAATTATTTGATATATGAGGAATTCTTTGGACTGGTATGACAAGGGTTGGGACCATTTAATGTAAGACCCTTGATGCATCAGTATTCTCATAGGATTAATCAATTGGATATCAAAAGGTAAATGGGTATCTACCCATTAGTTTTAAACCATCTTGTGAAATTTCATGGTGGTAAAGGTTCCATATACCTGGGAAACATGACATCCACTAATTAAGAATTGATTCATTTAGATTAAATTATTATTATCCATGATATTTTCAATATGAAAAAATATATGGATACATTTCATTATCAATTTATTTATTAAATGACATTTGTTTTTAGTTATTTACCTTTCCATATTGATTATTCCTCATCTGGTTATTTAAATGGAATGTTTTTTCAGTTATTTACCTTTCCATATTGATTATGACTTATCTAGTTATTTAAATGTCATGTGTCGTCAGTTATTTACCTTTCCATATTGATTATTCATTATTGATTCATGATAGATCCTACTGTTCTTAACCCTTACGGAGCATTTTAGATCACCCTTATTTTGTTTCCCTTCCCCATGAATCCACAAAGTTTACTATGATTGCTATACAGAGATTATCTAGATGGAATAAATTTATTTGAAAAAAAAATTATGTTATAATTTGTGTATTCAAAATGTAATAAAAGTCTCATTTATGTATCTAGTTTACAAAGAATACTAAATTTATTGGTCCTTTGGGATGCAATTCATTGTATATTATGCCAATGTAATGGAAGCAAGCACTGAATCCAGGTTTCTGGGGTTCGGGTCGCCACATTTGGTATCATAGAAAGTTTAGTAGCAACCTTGGGAACTAGATGTAGGAAAACATAAATTATAGAACATAACCCTATGGTATAATTTTAGGATAAGAATAAAAAACATTGTAAAGTTTTGGTATGATAGATATTATGTGGGTTTTTCTAGAAATGAATCTCTATATGGATACTACAAGTGGTATTGGTTCTGAAACTGTTGTGCCTAGGGGTAATTACTCTAAAAAGGGCACATTGGGATTAACCCAATCATCATATTGTGTATGAAAACGAGCCTTACTTCACACCTATTTTAACACTCATGGGGGATATACATAGGATAATTCACATTTTAAATACAAACCATTATAAAATATTTGAATAGATAATGATAATGAATGACCTAGGTTAAACCCTAGACCATGGAAGGACCTAAGTGGAAATAAAATGGATGAAGTACTTATGTATTTAAATTAAAGAAATAAATTGAAGAAGCATTTTTGTAAGAGTTGGTGTCCTAGAACCAACTGGTTTTAATTTGATTACATGTATACTTAATGTATTATTACATATTGTTCATTGTTCTTCATGACTATAATGTAATAATGTCCTAGAGTATTTGTTGCATTGATAAGGTCAAGGTAGTTCCATGCTATGATGAGAACCTTGAAATGATATAATAATATTCTTAAATATAGTTCTGTGGTTGGATGGCATACTATGATGGGACACATAGAATGTAGACCGTCAGGTGCGAGTACTCGTAAGTAGATGAGACAACCTCTTAAGAAGTTCGAACTTGGTAATCTCTAAGATAAGAGATTATGAGAAAAGACCAAATAGTAGGAATTCCACATGTTTTGGTGTCATAGAATATTTCTATCTATGGGCATGTATAATTATCCTTAGACATTAATATTATCATTAATATGTGTCACGACTTATGCACTTTGATTTACTGACAAAAACCATCACACAGATAGTTGACGGGAAGTATGGTACATTCACGAGTGGAATGTTATTAATAGAAGATGAGGAAGGATTTGTACCTTCCATTTATGGAAGTTGATATCTCAACCCTTTTATTGAAATTGAATTATCGTGCAAAATTACATGGCCATGGTGAAACGACGAGTTTATTTCAGGTAGTCTAAGAACGACGTATCAAGCATAAAAGTTGATGAAACTATCATGAAACCTGCTTGATGAGATATTACGAAAAAGGTATTACATTACACAGTGAGCGTTCGTATGTGGATGTCATCTTTGTCACTTTAAGTTCTTTCTCTTGGGTGCCTTGACCCGTTTCTAGACAGTACTCTTGGACTTTAGGCAAGCCCGCCTAATGCCAATGAGAAATAATCCTAAAGTATCACACACTAAGTGTCTTTGGTGGTCTCAATTAAATTATATTGGTATTTAATTAATAAATATTAACCTCAAGAAAGTGTAATGATTTTATTCAAGTTAAAATGATTTCATAAATTAAATAAATATTTATTCACCAGATTGTGAGTAAAATATATTTATTTATTTTATTGAACATTTAATAAATATTTATTTACTAGTTTTTAAATAAAATATTTATTTTAGAGAATAAATTATTTATTTATTTATCTGGGTGTTCAATAAATAGAAGTGGAGTTCGAGTAGACCAAGGCCGGTCCTGTAGTAAAATAATTATTTGAAAGACGAAAAATAATTATTTAACTAGTTGGCACAAATTAAAATAACTCTGCTATTATTTTGTGATGCATAATTTTATTTATAATTTTGTTTATCACAAGTGGGCGCACCATAAATAAGGACGTAGTATTATTATTAAAATCATGGGTTTTCTCTAAGTTCATTAATGTATTTAATTGTTGCTATACAATTAAATATTGTAACTGAAATTCCATGTATTTAAATAGATAAGTATGCCTATTGTGCCATAACCCACTACACACGCCTGGTGAATTTAGAATTGTTGAGCCAAAAAATTTCTCTCTCAAATCCTCCTCTCTCCCCTCTAAAAAATGAGATAAATTATTCAAGACCAAAGAACAAGCGATCAAGAACGACTGACAAAAGACACTCGCTTCGCAGTACTAGCACCCGGAGAATGAGCGGTGTCGATCGGAGGCCATGAGAGCACATGTGGATCACCACTATAGGTATTCTAGTTTGGATCCTTGCAAGCACAACAAGATAATCCGAAAGGGTAATTACGAACTATCAACACCATCAATGAAGAAAATAATGAAGATCCAGGTATTATTTTCTTTATAAAATTAATTAAATTAATTATAAACATGATGTTCAAGATCCTCTCTAAAGGTTTCGGGCCTCTTCCTTATATAACTAAATATTTGATTATATTATGTAGAGACTGACATTCATCATCGTATTGATCCTTTAGTAATCATTGATCATGGTAAAAATCAAAGTTGGGTGCCAGCCCAACCACACTTCAAATGTGCCCGGAACCGTCAACTTGTATCAGAATGGTTACATCATATTTTATAATTATTTAAATATTTTTTTATGATTTACGTATTTAATAATTTAGTTGTTTCAATTCAAGTTAATTGTTCTACAAATCTGAATCTCTAGATATATTCCTCCTCTTTCGTTTCTCAATCACCTTATAGAAACAATATTTTCTTTTAATTTTGATTAAAATAAAATAGAGGATCTCATATGGAGGTGCCAAAGGTTCCTGACCATACAACACCAGAACACAAGGCGTGTATTCGGCAGTACATGCCGTATAGTCAAGGTTCAATGCACCAGATTTGGTCTGCCAAACCAAGCTGTGTCATTAGAGTTTTTCTAAGTCTTAATGACTTCATGTATTGACTAGGAACAGGTGGAACATGGTTTCCAAATTACACTTTTTGTGACCCAATGGAAACAGTGTGTAGTCTCTTCAGGTTATGGTTGGACCGTGTACCCCATATACGGCTTGCCCGATAGGAGACCGTGTAGTGAGGAACTACACGACGTGTGGCCCACTGGACACACCGTGTGATCCAAAGATTTCCTAAGTACACTCACACGCCGTTTCCCCAGGTTTGTACTTCGGATGGATGGTGAACAATAGTACACACCATGTAGTTGGAACTACACGTTGTGTACTCATCCAAATTATGCAGATTTATTAAAATTTATTATTATATTATACAAACCCTTGATACGTATACCATCATGCGGGTGTAAAGCTGAGGCACAACACGTGATAGGTGTTATATATATATGTGTTTAATTTAACTTATGCGTAATGTTCATTTCTACTAATTGGGTAATTATTAATAGGAATTCACTGGGTTGCCTCCAAGGTACAAGTTACGAGAAAGATAATTTTAAATGAATTTATTTGTTTACAATTATGACAGATGATAATCTCAAGGAAATTCATAAAATAGTTTAAGATAAAAGGATTGATTAATTAAAGATGATAATTAATTGATTCGAGCGTGATTTATCTTAAAAAAGAATGATTAAATAATTGAATGATAGTTTTATTTATGCTTAAATATCATTGCATGTATGGATGATCATGATCTAGACCAATATCTTTGTATGTGGATGGTTTCTTTTAATTTATTTATTTGAATTAATTTTTTGGCCTGCGAGTCTTCCCTCATTAATATGTAGGGTATGTGTGCCCTATGTTTCTTTTATGTAAAACCCCCCTTTACCCCTCACCTACATGTGAGTTAAAAAGGCAATGTAATGGATGGAACTCCCAAGCTAGTGGAGGCGGTTCAATCTAGAGTTGAGACGACTCCAATCCCAGGATATACAGAGGTGGACATGTTGATGCTATAAACACAAACCCAAAATGTTCAAGGTGTTTCTCCCCTAGGTCAGGGTTAGTTTATCAACTGATAGATAAACTAAACATTATAAAAGATCATAATCATGCCATTTACTTTATTTTATTTCTATTAGTTTCATGGTTTATCATTATGGATGTGTTTTCACGATCATATAATTAATGAATTAAACAAGCTGCAAGATGGAACTAAAATAAACCAAACTTATGCATAAATATTATCAAGAATTGGTTAATCACTTAAGTAAGTTCCACTTAATATTAACAATAATGTGACAATGATAATAATAAATTCACACATAACAGATAAAAATCCCTCAAATAAAATATTAAGTTAGACCAAGCCTTCCATTACTTGATTAAGGGAAAAACTGAATAAAACTATGTGTTTGACCAACCCATGTTGGGACACTTACTTTTATACAGGAATCCCTTATGAAAGGTTTTGGGTTGACTTAACCATATTACATCAAGAGGAGTATCCCTTGCTAGACTTGGTGTAATATTGGAGGCAAGATTTGAGTAAATCCAAAGTCATGATTTCAGGATTGGGGAGTCCACTCAATAGATCAAGGAGTTTCAAGCCTATAGTTGGCAAAGACCCGCCTACCTAAATACCTTCAAATATATTGACCAAAACTTTTTGGGGTTATGAAAAGGGGAATATGGATCCTTGCCACTAGAATGTCATGGAAACGGGAAATTCTGAGTTTAATGGTGAGGTGCATTGGGATTTGATAAAATAGTGAGAGAATTAATTTATTATTTCTCATTAAAATTTAATCAAGAAAGTACTAATGATCTTCTCTTTTAATTGTAGAATAAAAATGAAAAGATCATCAACCACACTATCCCTGCGATAAATTCTTGATAAATAAAGCATCCTCACCGGAAGTAACTTCCAGGAATGGTTTAGACGCCTCCGGGTTATCCTATGCCATGAATGGAAGTCTTACATACTGGAGTCATCATTACCTAATCCGCTTGCCAAAGAGGTGAGCGATGATGATTTCCTGGTCTATGAGAAAAATATGAACTATGTGGTCGACATTCAATGTTTGATGTTGTCATCAATGTCTAGTGAGCTCATGAAGTCTCATGAAAACATGGATGCTTATAGAATTCCCGAGAACCTCCATGGTCTTTACCAGGAGAGATGAATACAGGAAAGGTTTGAGATATCTAAGGAACTCTATAAGAGTAATCTTAGAGAAGGTTCCCCAGTTGGGTCTCATGTAGTCAACCTCATTGGATACATTGAGCACCTGGAGGTTCTAGGGTTTAAACTCCCCAAAGAACCGGGCACCGATCTCATTATCACATCACTCCCTCAGAGCTTCTCTAACTTTGTTGTCAATTTCAGTATGAACAACATTGAGCAGTCTCTATATGATCTTCTTATCCTCATTCTCCAAGTGGATAAATATATGAAGTGCCGAAATCCTTATGTCATTATGGTGAAAAAGAGGAAAGGTATGGTGAATAGATTTAATCCCAAAGATTCTTCACGACCTTCCAAGAAAAGGAAAGAGAAAGGGGAGGCAAGAGAACATGAGGCTGTTAGTTTCACATGTGGCAAGAAGGGCCACTGGAAGAAGAACTGTACCCAGCCTAAGAAGAAAGGGGAAGCTTCAAGTGAGTTTATTATCGAATGAAATCTATGTGTTTCTACAAATTGGGTATTAGATATAGCTTGTGGTGCTTACATATGCATCCAAATACATGAACCAAGTAGATTCAGGAATATTGATCGAGGGGAGGTAGATCTATGAGTCGCCAATGGAGACAGACTTGCTACTGTAGCTATCGGGGACTACCACCTCACATTGCCAACTAAGATAATCTTGGTGTTAAATGGTTGTTTTTATGTTCCTTATGTAACAAAAAGATAATTTCTGTATCCAGACTAGATATAGATGGGTTTTTTTCAATTTTGTAAATGAATACTACTTATTTTATAGAGATAACATTTGTTTTGGTAGGGTACATTTATACAACGGTCTTTATGTGTTGGATTACACAAACCAAGCAATGGAAATTGATTACAAAGATACTTCACATGACTCATACCACACCCAAATTTGGAAACATCGGCTAGATAATTAAATGAGAAATGCTTGACAATGTTTCATCAAGATGGATATTTATATTCTTTTGAACTAAAACTACTTGGCGTATGTCATGCATGTTTACAAGGAAAATTGGCCAAAGCCCCATTTGGTGGGAAAGGTGAAAGGGATAAAGAGCTTCTTGAATTGGTTCATACCGATGTGTGTGGACCATTTCCAGTTGAAGCAAGGGGTGGGTACTCATAATTCATAACTTTTACTGATGATTTTAGTAGATACAGATATATCTACTTAATGTGGTATAAGTCGGATTCCTTTGATAAGTTCAAGGAATACAAAAATGAAGTTGAGAACCATCTTGGTAAGAAGATTAAGAAACTTCACTCAGACTGAGGTGGGGAATATCTTAATCAAGACTTCATTGATTACATATGGGAGTTTGTGATCCTATCCCAACTCAATCCTCCTTACACACCTCAATGTAATAGTGTAAGTGAAAGGAGGAACCACACCTTGTTGAACATAGAGATATCAATAATGAGTCATGTAAGTCTTCCATTATCCTTTTGGGGGTATGCATTACAAACAACAACACAAATAATTAACCAAGTACCAACTAAATCAACAAATGGTAATCCATAAAAGTTATAGAGTGGAAGAAAATCCATTTTATCGAATTTACATGTGTGGGGGTAGCGAAGCGTTTGTTAAGGCCTGTTTAGGTAACAAAATTGCACCCCGAGGCATAAAGTGTTCCTTTATAGGATACCCTAAGGAAACAAGGGGATATTACCTATAAAAACCCTCAGATAAAAAGGTTATAGTGGCAAGATATGCCATATTCCTTGAGAGGGAGCACATCTCCAAATGATATAGTGTGAGCGAGATAAACTTTTCTGAAGATGAGGATCAAGGTATACAAGAGTTGGTACAAGAACAGATTCCACAAACCCCCGTGGAAGAAGAATCTATTCCAGATATAAAAGTACTGAGTAAGAGTACAAGAGAGGTTAGAGAACCAAAATGGTACAATTTTCTAGTTACTGAGGATGTTGAATCGTTATT
The DNA here is from genome assembly GCA_963277665.1 of Viscum album. Taxonomy (NCBI): domain Eukaryota; kingdom Viridiplantae; phylum Streptophyta; class Magnoliopsida; order Santalales; family Viscaceae; genus Viscum; species Viscum album. The sequence continues at coordinate 95,583,483 of OY728125.1, forward strand.
AGTTGATAATAATGATCCTTTAACCTACAAGGAAGTAGTAAGTGGCACAAACGTTGCCAAGTGGAAAGAAACCATGAATTCTAAAATGGATTCCATGTACCAAAAGCAAGTCTGGATTTTGGTAGATCCTCTAGTTGATGTAAATCCTGTTGGTTGGAAATAGGTATTCATAAAGAAACTAGTCATGGAAGGACAAGACAGTACCTATACGTCATGAATGGTTGCAAAAGGGTTTAAACAACATCAAATAATTGACTACGATGAAACCTTTTCACTAGTTGCAATGCTGAAATCCATCAAAATTATACTTTCCATTGTGGCTTAACATGACTACGAGATTTTGAAAATGGATGTCAAAACAACATTCTATAATGGGAACCTTTAGATATATGTCTATATGACACAACCTGAAGGGTTCGTAATTCCGAAGGATTCCAATAAGGTATGCAAGTTGTAGAAATCCATTTATGGACTAAAGCAAGAATCCAGGTCATAGAACATTCATTTTGATGAAGCCATAATAGAATTTGGTTTTATAAAGAATAAATGTGAGCCTTCTGTGTAAAAATCTTTTAGTGGGAGAGAAGTCATTTTCCTAATAGTATATGTTGATGATATATTACTTATTGAAAACGAGATACCATTCTTATAGTCTGTTAAGTCATGGATGAATCAATGCTTCTCCATGAAGGACTTGGGAGAGGCAACATATATTCTTGGGATCAAGATCCATTGTGATAGATCCAAGAGATTTCTAGGCCTAAGTCAATGTATATACATTGATAAGATACTGAAGAGATTCAGTATGGAACAATCTAATAGGGGATTGTTGCCAGTATCACATGGAATTCATCTTTCCAAGAAAATGTGTCCTCAGACACATGAGGAAAGAAAGATAATTGAAAGGACTCCATATGAATCAACGATTGGGTCAGCCATGTATGACATGGTATGTACTAGGATTGATGTTGCCTATGCATTAAGTGTGGCAGGCAGATATCAAGCTGACCCAGGTGACCGCCATTGGATTGTAGTCAAGACTATCATAAGGTATCTGAGGCATACTAAGGATATGTTCCTGGTTTATGGAGGAGATGAGGAACCAGTAATTAGAGGATATGCAGATGCTAGTTTCCAGACTGATCAAGATGACATGAAGTCACAAAAGGGATACATATTCACTTTTAATGGACGTGCATCGAGTTGGAAGAGCTCAAAGAAGAGTGTGATCATAGATTATACAGTAGACTTTGAGTTTATCGTAGCTTTTGAGGTAGCTAAAGAAGCAGTTTGGATGCGAAGCTTCATCCAGGAGCTAGATGTGATACCTAGCAATAAATATCCCATCACACTGTACAGTGATAATACTATAGCGGTGGCTCTCGCAAAAGATCCAAGGTCACATTGGGGGATGAAGCACATACTTCGGAAGTATCATCTCTTGAGATATTTTTCTTAGAGAGGCGAAGCTATAGTGTGCAGTATTTACATGGAAGAAAATGTGGCGGACCCCTTAACTAAAACATTGACTCAGTAGAAACATGATCACCATGTGAGGTCTACCAGACTGAAATTCATAGACAGTTGGCTCTATTCTAAGTGGGAGTTTGTAAGAGTTGGTGTCCTAGAACCAACTGGTTTTACATTGATTACATGGATATTTAATTTATTATTACATATTGTTCATTGTTCTTCATGACTATGATGTAATAATGTCCTAGAGTATTTGTTTCATTGATAATGTCATGGCAGTTCTTCACTATTATGAGAACCATGAAATTCTATAACAATATTCTTAAATATAGTTTTGTGGTTGGATGAAATACTATGATGGGACACATATCATGCGGACCATCAGATGCGAGTACTCATAAGAAGATGAGATTACCTATTATGAAGTTCATACTTGGTAATCTCCAAGATAAGAGATTATGAGAACAAACCCACTAGTAGGAATTCCGCATGTTTTGGTGTCATTGGATATTTCTATTTGCGAGTGTGTGTAATGATCCTTAGACTTTAAGATTATCATTATTATGTGTCACGACTTAAACACTTTGATTTACTGACGAAAACCATCATGAAAAAAGTTGGCGGGAAGTAGGGTACATTGGGTGCGTCACGAGTGGTGTGTCATTAATGGATAAGTTGAGGAATGATTTGTCTCTTCCATTTATGAAAGTTGATATCTCGGATCTTTGATTGAAATAGAATCGTCGCATGAAATTCCATGGCCATGGTGTACTGACGAGTTTATTTCAGGTAGTTAAAGAATAATGTATCAAACATAAAAGTTGATGAAACTACCTTGAAAATTTCTTGATGAGATATTGTGACAAAGATATTATATTACATAATGAGCGTTCGTATGTGGATGTTGTTGTCGCAACTTTAAGTTCTTTCTATTGGGTGCCTTGACCCATTGCTAGAAAGTACTCTTGGGCTTTAGGTAAGGCCGCCTAATGCCAATGAGAAAGAATCCTATAGGATCACACACTAAGTGTCTTTGGTGTTCTCGGTTAAATTCTACTTTAATTTAATTAATAAATATTATTTTCAAGACAATTGAATAATTTTATTCAAGTTAAAATGATTTTATAAATTAAATAAATAATTATTCATCGGATTGTGGGTAAAATATATTTATTTAGTTTATTGAACATTTAATAAATATATATTTTCTAGTTTGTAAATAAAATATTTATTTGAGAGAATAAATTATTTATTTATTTATTTAGGTGTTCAATAAATGGAAGTGGAGTTCAAGCAGACCATGTCCGGTCCATTAGTAAAATAATTATTTGCAATACGATAAATAATTATTTAACTAGTTGGAAAAAAATTAAAATAAAGTTTCTATTATTTTGGGATGAAAAATTTTATTTATAATTCCGTTTTATGTAAGTTGGCGCACCATAAATAATGACACGGTATTATTATTAAAATCATGGGTTTTCTCTAAGTACGTTAATGTATTTAATTGTTGCTATGAAATTAAACATTATAACTGAAATTCCATATATATAAATAGACAAGTATGCCTATTGTGCCATACCCCACACCACACGCTTGGTGAATTGAGAATTATTGAGCCAAACAATTTCTCTCTCGAATCTTCCTCTCTCCCCTCTCAATAACGAGAGATGTTCTTCAAGACCGAAGAACAAGTGATCAAGAACGACCAACACAAGACACTCGCTTCACCACAATAGAACTCAAAGAACGAGCGGTGTTGATTAGAGGCCATCAGAGCATGTGTGGATCACCGCTAGAGGGATTCTAGTTTGGATCCTTATAAGTGCAACAAGATAACCCCAAAGGGTAATTCCGAATGATCAACATTATCAATGAAGAAAATACCAAAGATCTAGGTATTATTTTCTTTATAAAATTAATTATAAACATGATGTGCAAGATCCACTCTAAAGGTTTCGGGTCTCTTAATTATTTATCTAAATATTTGATTATATTCCATGGAGACTGTCATTCATCATCGTATTGATCCTAGAATAATCATTGATCATGGTAAAAATAAAATTTGGGTGCCGGCCCAATCGCGCTTCCACAGCACCCGAATGATGATCTTGTGTACTCATTAACATAAGAGTTATGAATACCATCATGGTTAATAAGTTTAAAATTGATCATATGTTCAATTTTATACAAAAATATTCTTAGGAATCTACCAAGACTAAGTACATTTTAGAGAGATTTATGGAAATAATATGTTTTAGTGGAAAAGTTATTTGATGAATAATGCCTTTACATTTTATAGACATAAGTTTAAAGGTAATAATATCCTTTTGGGTTAATATGATCATTAATGACATCGTAATAATAATAAAATTATATTATAAGACTTTTTAAAACAAATAAATAAATAATTTTTTTGAAAACATTAATAAAAGGTTATTTAATGATTACTTTTATTTTAAATATATCCATCTGGTTTATTTTTGGAATGTTATAAAAATTATTATTTTAGAAAAAGGACAACCTGTATGCCGGGTGAAAACCCATAGAGTCTAGAAAGGTGGGGGGACTTGAACCCATGACTAAAGGATGATAAGGGTTTCACGACTACCACTGGTCTACATGATGTCCTAGTTAATGTGTCATTATTTTTAGTTAAACAAATTAATGAATAAACATCAATGATGAAATGATAGTATTAATTTTTTTTTGTTTAGAGATTAATGTATCAAACATATTGGTTTTGGAAAATATTTAGAGATAGAAAAAAAACTTTTCAATCTTTTATAGATCTGTTAAAAGTGAATTTTAGTGATTCAAGCATAAAACAATTCATTTTTGGATACTTATTTCTTGGAATAAGAAATTAATTGTAAATTGATCAAAGCATAACCGAAGGATGAAATTTTCTTATAAAATAAAAATAAATTAATTATGTATATTTACTTATATTATTAGATAATAAAATAATTCCTCAACTTTAGAAAAAATATCTTTAAATAAAATGTTATCCTATTACAATCATTTCTGATGATATCAATGACCTTTTCACAATTATTAGATATAACATTTTGAGCCCCTAAAATTTACATTGATCATTCAATTTTTTGTGATCAATGACCTCAATCAATCTCTATAAATATTTAAGCTTTACCTCCATGTCCATATCTTCACTTTCCATTGATTTTCTACTACTTGGAAACCTAGTTATGTGTTATTTAATGTGACCATTGTACTTTCCATTATATCTTATTAAGAGGATATTTTATTAAATATTTTATAATGTGGTATTTTAACAAATGAATTATAAAATTTAATACCCTTGGTTTCCAATATCATGTTTAAATTGGGATGATGTAATTTATTTAACATGGAGATAATGTAACACCCCAAAAATTATAAATGAATAACATTTTACTCAATAACGTATATCACACGCAACACAAAGAGTAAAAATGAATATAAACTATCGAGACTTATTGATATATTTAAAATTTTAAATAAATTCAATGTATTATATATATTTCAATTCATGAAATACTGAGTTACCTTTCATCACACACAATAATTATTTTATTTTATAGCTTTCATTGCACACAAGACCAAATTTTACCGAATACTATTAATATTACTATTTAAAATGAAAATTATATAATAACCATTAAATTAAAGGTTATAAATATGATTAAATAACTTAATAAAATATATTTTTTAATTCCTTTGTTACCAATTAATTAGAAATAAATTTAAAACCAATTGAATATAATGGAAATGTTTCTATAAAAAACTTTTTTATGCGATAAAGAAATTTTATCTTAATAAATTAAATTAATTATGATTTGTGGAATATATTATTGAAATGTATATATTATATATTAAATAAAAATATTTTAAATTCATCCAATATATTTTATATACATAAGATAATAATAAATCCAATTTTAAACATAAAATGATGTATTTTTCTAAAGGCAGTTTTTCCACCTTTTAATGGAACACTAGTTTTGAAACTAAATTTGGAAACTTTTATAAATTTTATTTGAAAAAAAAATTCATTTTTAGATAATAATTTTAAAATTATCTTATGGTGTTTTTTTGGTATTTTTTGAGAAGTTTTATGTTTTAATGAATAATGAAAAATTCTGAATTTTAATTGAAAATTGTTTTTTCATATAAACAATTTATATTGCTAAATTATATTTTGAATTGGTTTTAAAGTAAAAATAGTTAAATTATACATATATTAATCCAATTTAGGTCATTTTAATCAATTTTATATTGAAATTGGATATAAAAACATTGTAAAAGTTTGAGCATTTTCACTTTAGAAACCAGAATTCTCATTCCGTTTACAGGATTAATTTAAAATTAATTTCCACCACTTCTATGAAACTTGTCAAAAAACAATTGAATGAAAATATTTTTTATTTATAACTGCTAGGATATAGTTCTTTTTTCGTTATTGGATCCACTTTACATGTAAAAAACATGGGTGCAATTCAGTCTTCCATAAATTTTCATGTTTGCCACTCACCCCACTTAAAAATGGCCTCCCACTCTCCTCCTATTTCACAAAACTAAACACATTTTTCTAAAAAAAACTACCTAAATAAATTATAAAATTCAATAACATAATCCAAAAATCCTTATCCTGGGTATAAATTCAAATTAGTAAGGCATTAGTGCAAACCTAAGAATGATACCCGAAGAAAAGGTAATATTTTTCAAAAAGAATTTTTATTTTATTACCTTCTACACATCCTTAAATTATTTTTATATCATTATTATATAATAAACAAATTTTATTTAATATACTTTTATTTTTTTATTTTAAGGGTAATACTTACAACCACACACACTTACATCAATTGGGTTATGAAATCATCATGTGTGTACAATGAACAACCGCCTCGCAAACCGTTGTTGTAAGTTTTTCCATTATCACCTTTTAAGGTTGGAAAAAATGATGTAAATACTCTATATATATGATATTCATGATGAAGTTATGCTTATTTAATTACTTTATAACACATACCATCATTATTTCCATTTTGTGGGAATACGATAATGTCGCTCGTGTGTACGGTGGACTACCACCTAGCGAAGCGTTGTGATTTGTTCACGATTTGGATGGAATGTATTAAGGATGAGTTTAATAAAATTATGTGATATATATGACAAAAAAATATACTTTGATTATAATATTTATATATATAATTTACTTTCATTTTATTCAATATGATAAGAAAATGGAAACAGCGTTCATGCGTACATACGACCTACTGTCTTCATGAACGGTGTATTTCATTTCTTATGACTAAATTTCATATATTTATCTAAAAAATATATTATAAAAATATATTATATTTAAATAATGGTTTAAATTATATATATTATTAAACCATGATCTATGTAATAGGAAAAAAACAAGTCAAAACATACTTGAAAAACAAAGCAAGTTATTATTCAAAAAGATGAAAATAACATAATATTATTAACTAATGGCTAATAATATGTAATAAAAAGATCATATATGATACCACAAATATTAATATAGTTCTGTAATAAGTTAATAATTTTTTTAAACCCCTATACCGGAGGTTAAATCAAGTAAAACTAAAAGGAAAGTGCGAGGTAAGGGATTTCATCTCCATTTCATTTCATTTAGGAATATTGTAATGTTATGTACATGATTACTTTTATATGGTGTATATACTAACCCTTTACTTGTAATATGATGAATAATTAATTATTTATGGTATTTTAAGTTTCAATTTTAATTATTTCATGAAAGGGTATTTTAATTAGAAGTTACCAAGTGGGAAATAATTCCATAACTAAATTCCTTTTTATTGGGTTATATTACTTCCTCATTGTCATTAATATTATAATATTAGGTGTATAATTAATTTTGGATATCTACTATTATATTTAAAATTTTTTATTTGGATTTAAATTTGATACACATAATCAATTTATTAGTTTATTCTCACCTAAATGTTATGATATTTTCAAGGGTTTACTTCAAAATCTAATTTTATTCGGGATTTTTTACACATAAATTTCCATTGAAGAAAATTATTTGATCATTGTTTAATAAACCCTTTCATTTTCTCCTCCTTGGTTATTAATTATCTTTTTCAAGTGATAATACTATTTGATACTTAAATTTTTTTATAATTTTTTTAATAAAACCCAAATTTATTTCTCTCTTCAGTCAGAAGTTGGTTTTCTTCCAAAACCATGTTTTATAAAAATGTTTTCAAAAACGTTTTTAACTTTTAAAAAATTAGTTATTAAATAATTTTTACCCATTTTTTCATTTAAAAATGTTTTCAAATGAATCTTCTTATCATTTTCCAAATAAGAAACTTTTTAACCTTTTTATAATGAAAAAGACATGTTATTTTACCTTTTATGACATGTACGAAATTATCCACCATAATTTATTTAAAGCTTCCTTTTCAAGTTCAAAAATATATTTTTAAAGATTTTTTGAAAAGTGATTTAAAAAAAAAATTATTTTCAAAATGATTTTCAAAATGATTTTCAAAATGTAAAGTATATTTTCCACAAGAATTATTATAAAGATCTTATTATTTTATCAATGAAAACAACCCTTATTCTTACTACAATGGGTATATGTCTTATTTATACCATACTTATTCTTGATATATATGTATTCTGATTATTTTGACCAAGTATAGTGTTGAAATTCACTTCTTTGAATCATTTTTTATTCATTAACTTTCCCTTATTTTATTCACTTTCCAGTGACCATTGAACATTAAATTCCCCCTAAATATCAACATTATTTATCATGGATATAATTATTAACTAAAATATATACCATTTTTACATATTTTTTTTACATAGTTAGTTTTTTTATTATCTGGGGAAATATTAATAAATCCATATTTTATACTCAATACAGATAATTGATAAGTCACATTATTTATGAATTAAATCGATTATTCAATATATGATGAATGGTTTATACTAGTATGGCACGAATTAGAGACTATTTAAAGTAATACCCTCGATGAATCATTAGTCTCATGGGATGAATCAGTTGTATATCCTCAACTAAATGGGCTTTTACCCATAAGTTTTAAACTGTCTTTTGAAAGGTCTTAATGATAAATGTTTCATGTAATTGGGAAACATGGCATCCAAAAATGAAGTTTTTCTTGATCCATATTCAGTTATTATTATCCATGATACTTTCACTATGAAAAAATATATGGATGCATTTAATTATAGATTTATTGATTAAATTGAAGGTGTTTTTAGTTATTTACCTTTACATATTGATTATTATTTATCCAATTATTCAAATGGCATGTGTTTTCAGTTATTTACCTTTTTTATTGATTATACCTTATCCAGTTATTTGAATGGAATGTGTGTTAAGTTATTTACCTTTCCATATTGATTATACATTATTGATTCATGACACATCCCACTGTATTTAACCCTTACTGAGCATTTGAGATTACCCTTATTTTATTTTATTTTTCTAAAAATCCATGAAGTTTACTCTCAGTGATATGCATGGATTCACTAGATGAAATTAAGTTATTAAAAAAATGTTGTAATTTGTGCATTCCAAATGTAATGAAACACTCATGTATATATTTAGTTTACCAAGAGTGATAAAATGATCGGTCCTTTGAGATGAAATTCCTTTTATCTTATGCTAATGTAATGGGAGTAGGCACTGACTATGGGCTTATGGGGTTCGGGTCATTACATTGTAACCATGGTGATAAGGGTCAATTTCCACAGTTGGATTTTGGCCATTGGTTATCTATAAACACAATTAATTATTGTGGCTGTAACATTAAAAAAATCAAACACTAGGGGGATTTGATCCCATGATCTCTTCTATATTTCATATAACACTTTATTACTATGCCATGATAGACTATACATATTAACACACAAACATAGAAAAAAATATAATTATAATTTTTAAAAAAGTAAAATTATGGCGGTTCTTGGAACCTCTGACCACAGTCTACATCAATCATGGTCATAGGTGTCACATGAAAGGGCTTCGAATATAGTCCATGTGGACCATGGTCATAAGAATTTACCATAGACTTCCCATTCTATATTATTTCCATATTATCATGCAAGCCTACCACCACAAACCACATTGACTATGGCATTAGGTGGCCTTGAATATGATACTTGTTTGGTTTTAGCCATAGGATACCCTATATATGTTTTTTCTGAATGTGGATGTAGGGGTGTTCCATAACCCAATTTTCTACTAGTGTGAATGCGATTTAATTATGGTAGTGAAACTAAGGGAGAGAAAATAGTGAGGTAAAAGTTTTCTTGGGATGGGTGTGTGTTATCTAGGAATCTTCTTTAATATTTATTGGTTTAGGTAATTATAGAGGCTTTAAGATATCATGGGTTGAGTAAAAGGACTCATACAGAACTTGTGTTGGTTCTATTTTTGAATATATAAATTTTCTTAATGGATTAATTTGTGATAAGGGAAATGAGTAAGGAAGTTACTTCTTATGTTTCATAAGATAAATTCACTGTATTTTTTATGGTGATATTGTGTAAAACCCAAATAATTTTTGAGTTATGAAATTCTGAGGAAATTTTATTTTTTTACTTTAATAAGGAGTTCCTTTTGAGAAATAGGATTAGTTTGATAATCAAAGATCTAGAGTACCTTAAGATGATATTTTTTGGATATTCTTTGAAGTTCAAGAAGTTCCTTATATGTTTGAGTGATTCTTGAGAACTTCAGGTTAAATTTAAGATGTTTAGAAGGGTTTTTTATCCCATCACATGGTTTGGGTCATACGATTTAGGGGAAACTATGTGGTTACCATTACATAGGAAGATTTCCAGTTCATTTTTTAAAGTGCATGGTTAGTATGCATATGTAGTGTATATTTAAGGGTGAAACATGTAGATCTTAGGGGATACTACATGGATTGGGTTTGTTCTGGGGCTTGGTTCATGCTTTTGGAAAGTTTACAAACAAATCATGTGAAATGTTTCATAGGGGTTTTCATGATTACCACACGGTTTTTCCAACCATGAAGTCAAACCATATGAACCATTTAAAAATGGAAAATGATCATTTTTACCTCTTTAGTTTTAAATGGTAAACCCCCTTTTATTTCTCTCCCTCATGTTCACACCCCAACCAGCAGAACCCCTCTTCCGCCTTCCATTCCCCTTGGATTTTAGGCATTTTTGGCGTGATTGCATGGTGTTCTTGGTGATATTCCTCATCTATTGGCATTAATTCATGTATTCTATTAGTTTATATTTAATTTCAATTCCATTTTAGTGTTTTTCTTCTGATTCCAATGGAATATGGTGGAGCCATTTGATAACGATGAGTTTTTGACATGTCTTTGCGAGAGGCTATCCTGATATGGTGTATGCACACCGTTTCTCAAAGTCTTGAATGAGGTATGTTGCTGTTTTAATTTAAGGGTTTTGGATTAAATTAAATGAAATTGATTATGGAATTGGTTCTGATTGTTGGGGAATTTTTTCTAGGGTGGTGCTTCATAGGATTTTTTGTATGTAGATAGGTGTAGTTTTAGTGAGATAGGAGCTTTGGGTGAGTTATTAAAACATTATTACCATTGGAATTAATTTGGTCAATTAATTATAAATTTTATAATTAATTATAAATGATTATAATTAATTAATTTGCGTGTTATTATGTGAGTTAGGGCCTCTTATGGATGGACGTTGTCCATATGTACTTGGAAAATCTCAGATTAGGATGATCATGCTTCTTAAAAAGGGAATGAATTTGAATTAAGGAAGGCAGTCCCTTGTACATACCATATGATATTATGCACTTTATTTATCGAATGTGTTATATGTTCTTGATACCTAAGGGGATCAAACTCTTTTATTTAATATTAACTTTGTTAGTTAAAATGAAATTCTTAGACTAAATAAAGTGACATGGGCCATGATGGACCCTTATGCACCGAATTGACTACCTCGACCATCGATGGATGTGGTATTGATTGTGAATAATTTCCAATTAGACCCTGAGGGGTGTAATTTAAATGAAATGGGATGAGTGATATGTTGAGGCCACATGGATAGGTTATATAGTGACCTCAGGGAAGAGGGGGGAAATGACCTGAGATGGATAGCCTAGAGACTTTCCATGTGAGAACCTTGAGATTCCTTATAGCCATTGGAATAGCTGAGATGAGTAGGGAATGAGTGAGACTTTTGATCTGGGATGTGAGTACTTGGGAGGTTGCATCCTGGGCAGGCTTTGGATAGGTTGTGAACGTGAGGACCGACCCGTGACTTGGGATAGAGGACGGGCATTATGCTATCTCTTGAGACCGATGCTAGTGAGGCTTGTCCAGTGAGTTCATAATGTGATCATAAGAACATTGAGGTATGATATTACCTCCAAGTGATATGATTATCCTGAGGGGTTATTTTGAGATAAGGGAACCTATGTAGGGTGTTCATGTTATGATGTAACCCAAGGGACCCCATTGGACACCCCAGTGAAATGTTGACCCTATAAAGGGTGCACATGAGAAGTGGGTATTGTTGATCGATGGTATCACCTTAGACCTCAAATAAATGATGCAATATTGAGGAGTATATGGTGAATATGGCATGAGATGTTGTAGGTGGGATTCATAGTCCACCTGGACACTGATACATAGTTTGGTATGCCTTGTACATAGTCTTTTGATATGTACGGTTGGATTAATCATCCACTGAGATTCTAACACATGGTTTGGGATGATTTGGATGTGATCCTTAGATCCAATGATACTAAGATTTGGGATTCCTGGTAAATTATCCTTATAACTAGATGATGTTATGTATGGAAGGGGAGAGATACACCCCAATAATCAAATGAGGTGATATATAGAAGGGAGAACCACACCACTGGAGTTAGATAATGTGATGTGTGGTAGGGGAGAGACACACCCTAGGACTTAAACAAGGTAATATCAAAAAAAGGTTTCCAAAACTCTAGATTTGGATGATGAGATGTCTGATAGGGAGAATCAAACCCCCAAAATCAGAAGATACATTATTCTTGATAGCGTAAACCCTGGATCCTAATGAAGTTTTCTGGTAGGGCATACCCTAGCTCCAGGTGATGGATTCCTAGTAGGGTATAGGCACACCTATATCTATAGGTTGTGATATTGGTATTCATATTTGAATGACATGCTTAGAGACATCACAATACAAAATGAAGCTGGTTTAAATTGATCCTAGTTTTAAAGGTAAAACCCAATGATTGAAAGGTTTTATTTATTTAGGATTTTTTAGATGTTTTATTTATATTTTGAGAATATCACATGTATATAACCTATATTTAATTATTATGTATGAGAATACATTATAGGTTCCCCATTGAGTTGTGCTCACACCCTACTCAAGAGGACATGCCACATGGGTAATCGAGCATACTTCGCTGATCACAATTTCAGGTTGGGAAGAGGCCTTGTGTATCATGATCAAGTAGGATAGATCAGATAGGATTTATAGATTAGATGAGGTGAGGTTCAAGAATGAAAGTAAAGACTCAGTTTCATTTTACTCTTTTATATGTGTATTGTATATGTGACCATCCTAGTGAGTGATCAGTGTTGTATGATGGAATGACCGTGATTCTATATGAATTATTACTTTAGATTTCATTATCATTATTGAAAATTCTTATTTATTTCTTTAACATATTATGATTATTTTTCATTGATGATGTTTAATTATTTTTATCTATTAATGTGAACTCTAATATTGGGATATAGTCTCTCCACGGTACTACCCAGACCCCCTTTTTTAGTCGGCAACCCCTATCATATGGGGAGGAGTTCCTAACTTCCCATAGAGACTCCTCTAGTTTGGGCACTACTTAGTGGTCTTGACCTAGGGAGGATGTTATAATGTGGTATCAGAGCATTTATGTGACTAATATCACACAGAGTATCAGAGTTTTATTTTATATTACTATTTGGGAGGATAATATATAGGTGAAATAAGAATGTGCTAGATATTATGATGGATATTGGACTGGTATATCATGAACACCTTTCCCAATAGGAATTATAGGTTATCAGGGTCTTGAGATTTGTGTTCTTATTTTATGGTGTAATTTTTGTATAATGTTAATTTAACATGATGCACATGGGTTCTATGATTTCGGATTTATGATTTATTTGATTTTTAGATCATATCCCATTGGAAAGAGACCCATGTACATATATCATGTTTGGAATGTTGGATTATCATGACATAAATATGACTAATGGGTGAGATTTATTTCACTGATGATAGAAGATTTAGTTTTTTAAAGTGTTAATGATAACTTAGATATTGTTTTTCCATATAAATTGGTAGTGACATTCTACTCAATTGAACCACATTATATTTTCTCATATAAAAATCCATGTGGTTCTATGATAGGATTCTTAGTTCCTCTATGTAAGGGATGTATAGTGAACCTAGTAGATCGGTATAGGCATTTAATACCTGGGTGATAAACCAATTTTAAGTGATTGTTATATTGGTTCTGAGAGAGAGGGAAAATGGGTTCAGTTATTTGAATTTCTAACAAAAACCTATATGGTTTTTTCCCATAGAAATTATTAGTGTAATTATACTTAACTGAGCCATATGACTATGGTAAAATTGGTAATAATCATGGTGGTGAAATGAAATTATATACTAAAAGATGATATTATGATCATCAATGGGGTGACTACCATAAGTTGAAGCTCAGTGAGGATATTCATGAGATTATGGATTCTTGAGGGGGTAGTCCCGTATGTAGATGATCTGTGAGAATTGGTGCTATGTGTAGGACAATTATTTTACATGTGATGTTAGATATTGATACATATAGATGAGTTCTTAGAGTGGGTTGTTAGGCATGTGAGTTTCAGTGTGACATTTGAGACGAAAAAATATGTGTTTCCTATGAGTGGTGGTAGATGTGATATGTGAATTATAATTTTGGTAGGAGATCCTAGTGACCATATATTAGGATAAGTGATTAAAGTATTATGAATGAATGATAATTTCAAGGGTAACCCATGATAGGAGTTGGCCCAGGCTTACTATTTCATTAGATATGGGAATAATGGTTAGATACTTCAGGTTTTGAGATTGATGCATGTGACATGCTACCAAGTACGTGGTATAGGTATTGGGATTCCTTAGATTATATTGAATAGTAAAGAACAAGGGTGATTTTAGTATCAAGTTTTATTTTTAAGGGAAGTATTTTTAGGATATCAAGGCCTGTATATTTTAGATGTGCTTTTGGGGGTGCGGTGAGAGAACATATAGTTTTTAATGATTTTGGAAATGATTCTAGTTAGAAGGTGGTCCTGCGGTACAATGGGGAATTGGTTAAATTCCCAATTTTGAGGAAGATTTCCAAGGGTGATTTTGGTTAGATGATACCAACATGTCGTAGATAATGGTTGGTGGTTAAGTCACATGAGTCTATTTTTTATGATGTGAAACTCATGGGACCATGAGTTGGGTTTTTGAGATTGGATTGTACTGGATCATACACCCATTGGTTTGGGTGGAATTGAAATAGAACACACTTGTTACTCATGTTGCCATTGAGTTGTATATAGGTGATCGACCATGCATGAGTAGAGGGTTGATGGGATTGATGAAATGCTTGCGATCTTATTTTCCCAGGGGTTTTTAATAAAATTAGAGGTGTTTCCTCTATGATGATGATGACACCATAGATGACATGATTTTAGGACTGGAAAACATGGATGATCATGTATCAGGAGGAGAAACATGAAAATGAAGATATAAATTGTTGGGATTGCACTTAAGGAGTAGTGTAAGGGAAGAAATATTGGGGGAGTACACCAATGGCCATTTGAGGGAATGACCCTTGTTATAAATATAATTTTAGTGGATGCTGAAGATGAAATTCCCAATGATTTTGGAATTGAAAAAATGAATTTTTATGATTGTAACTCAGGTGTGAGTGGGTTTTTCAAGTCCAAAAAGTATGTACAGTAATAGATAGAGTGTGGGTTATGGAGGTGCAACCCCTTGTTGGTAGGATTTTGGGTGTGATGAGACTGGTCTTTAGAAGATTGAGGTGGATTTTGAATATCGATGAACTAGTGAATCTAATTTATTTGGTTCCATATCAAATACTAGATATGGTTTAATATTTAATGTTATATGGATTCTATGCATTGCATCGGGGTTGAGTTATTGATGAGGTTCGACTATGTGTCAGACCGGAAGTGCGCTAATGCTTTGGTGAGGGTATGAAAACTATTTTGGTGCTGATAGAACTATATAATTACACTAGAAGTTAGTTTTTGACTTCTGTCTAGGTGTTAGATGATCTATGGATGCCTTCAGGTTTTAAGGTATTATGATCAGGCGATGTAATAATGTGTTAGTGGTTACAACCAAGCATTTATGAGAATAACTCACTAGAGGAGGACTGAAAAATGTTTTCATGTATAATTGGGTGAGGTGAGATGAAAATCATATTGAGTGTGTTTTTGGACCATTGAGAATGTGTTTTGGTAGGAAATTTCGATGGTGGAGAGCATCATGGCTCAAAATCACCCCTTGTAAGTAGAGGCTTGTGGTGGGGAGTGCTATAAGCCCATGGATGAACTGGTTGATAAAACCATGGTTTCTTGGGTTAAAAAACATGTGTAAACAACATATCTATGTTTTGGTGATGGTGATGAGTGGTGGATCAAATTTTAAATTCACCTCATATTTGTATTTTTCATAGAGGTAGATCGTTTGATGTTATGTGATAAAACATAGTGAATTGAGCTTGAAATGATGATTAGATAGGTCTAGATTGATATTTGATTGGTTGAAAAAACTTCTCAAGGATGATAATCACTAAGGTGGAGAGGATGTAAAGACCCATTCCTTTTTGAGTTAGGAAATTCTAAGGGAATTTTAATTTTTAGTGTGGTGGATAGTTTGTTTTGAGAACCAGGATTTATATCGATAATTTTAGAGTTATAGCACCTTAAAATGTTGTTTTTGAATATGGTTTGAGTCCTGAGAGGTTCCTTAGGTTCCCATGTGTGTTTTGGGAGCTTAATGTTGAATTTCATATGTTTGGAAGAGTTTCTACCCTGGTGCATGGTTTATCCCACACAGTTTAGGGAAAAACATGTGGTTACCCTTATACATGAAGATTTCTAATTCATTTTCCAAAGTACATTGTTAGTATGAATTGGTAGTTCACGATTAAAGATAAACCATGAAGATCTTATAGGAAACCATGTGGATTGGGTTTTTTCTATGCCTTAGTGCTCAATTTTTGCATGGTTGTAGACAAAATTTATGAACAATTGTAGATGGTTTCTCTTGGTTGATGCATGGTTTGACAAACCATGCATGTGAACTATGTATGGAAGTTGACTTTGGATAGTGAAAGCTAAATGGTTAGCACATGGTTTAGCTAACTCTATAGAAAAACTGTGCATCTTATTAAAAAAGGGAAAATGATCAATTTTCCTTCTTTATTTTAAAGGGTAATCCCTCTTTTCTTCC
Organism: Viscum album; assembly: GCA_963277665.1. NCBI lineage: Eukaryota > Viridiplantae > Streptophyta > Magnoliopsida > Santalales > Viscaceae > Viscum > Viscum album. Next base: position 95,600,523 of record OY728125.1, read on the forward strand.
TCTCCCTCACACACACACCCCATCCAGACAAACCCCTCTTCCTCCTTCAAGTCCCCTTAGATTTATAGCTTTCTCGATGCAATTTCACGGTGTTTAAAGTGATATTACTCCTTCTATGGCCTCTGTTTATGGATTCTCTAGGTTTCTCTTGAATTTCATTTTTTTGGATTAGGTTTTTATTTATGATTACACTTGATCATGGTCAAATCATCCAATAATTATGGGTCTTTGGCATGGATTATAGAGATGATGCCCCAAGACAATGTTTTTACATCATTTCTTGGTGTTTCGAATGATGTACATCGTTGTTTGGATTGTTTTTCAAGAGTTTTGGATAAAATTAAATGAAATTTATTATATAATTGGTTATAATTATTAGGGACTTTTCCTCAGGTGGTTCTGAGAGAATTCCATAATATTTTGGCATACTGTTGGGTGTGGTTTGGATGTGACAAGAGTTCTAGGTGAGTTATTAGGCAATTACACCAATTTTAATTAATTTAGTTAATTAATTATAAATTTTATAATTAATTATAAATGATTATAATTAATTAATTTTGGTCTTATGATGTGAATTAGGTCCTCTTATGGCTGGACATTGTCCGAATAGACTTGGACAAGCTCGAGTGAGGATGTTTGAACTGCTTAAAAAGTGAATGGATTTAAATTGAGGTAGGTGGTCCCTTATACATTCCCTATGGTATTATGAACTTTATTTATGGAATGTGGTTTTTGGTCTCACCACTAAAGGTGATCAACATATTTTATTTAAAATAAACTATGTTAGTTAAAATTAAATACATGGACTGAACAAAGTGCCAAGGGCCACAATGGACCATTGTGTGCTTTCTTAACTACCTCATCCACTGATGGTTGAGGAATTGATTATGGTTAATTTCTACTTGGACCCTGAGGGTTGTAATTTAAATGAAATTGGATGATAAATATATAGCAACCATAGTGATAAGTTCCTTAGTGACCTCTAGGCATAGGTAAGCAATTACCTAAGATGGATGGCCTAAGGACGGGCTATGTGAGAACCTTAAGATGCCCTAGAGAAGTGGGACTAGATGAGATGAGTATAATATGATTGAGACTTTTACTTTATGATTTTAATACCTAGGAGGGTGTGCCTTGGGTAGGCTTTGGATATATTTGGCGCACGATGAATGAACCATGGCTTGGGATGCAAAAGGAGAATTGTTCCATTTCTTAAGACCAATGCCAATGAGGCTTTCCTAGTGAGGTCGTAATGTGATTATGATAACATAAAGGGACACTATTCCCTTGGATTTAAAGTCTTGTCTTGCGGAGCGAGTATGAGAAAAGGGAACCCTTGTTGAGTTTTGATTATATGATATAACCTATGGGACCTCAGTGGGTGCCCCAATGAGATATTGACCCTAGAGAGGGTTTATATGGGAAGTGGGTAGGGTTGATCGAGGGTATCACCTTATAAACTAGATTGATGATGTGATCCCAAGGACATTATGGTGACTATGATATGAGATATTGTGGGTGGGATACACAGTCCATCAAAATACTTACCCATGGTTTGAGATACATTGGGTATGATTGCAACAACCCATATATTTGTAGAATAATAAATTTTCCTATATATTAATATTTATGAATAAAATATTAATTTTATTTTAAAGAGTACAATTTTTCTGATAGCGTACTCAAAATTCGACAACAAGTTTCTTTGATATCTTTCGTTGCACACAACATTGAGTTATACCAAAAAACAATATAATAATATTATTATTTTAAATGACAGTTAATGTCTAGCCATTGTATTGGAGGTAATCAACATAAATAACTACAATATGATTATTAAACGTCTTTAAACTTATCCAATAAATTTTAGAGTCTGAAAATAAGAATGAATCCGATTTTAAGCTTGAAAAACTCTAATATTTTTAAAAGGTCGTTTTACCGCCTTTTGATGGAGGACCCTTTTTAAATTTATTTTTTAACTTTTATATGTTCTATTTTAAAAATAATATTTTTATTTTGAATTGTGACATCAACATTTACATTAGATGAAATTTTGGTATTTTTCTAATAAAGTTCATTTTTAATGAATAGTGAAAAATACTGAATTTTAATTCAAAAATGCCTTTTAATATTATTTATTTGTATAGTTATATTGTACCTTTAATTTGTTTTAAAGTTTAATTTGATTATATTTTTATCATTTTATCTAATTTTGGTCGTTTTAAGTAATTCCACATTGAAATTGGACATAAACGCATGTCAACCTTTTGGTAGTTTTTACTTCTAAAAAAACACTTTTTGGTTTTGACAACGAGAATTAATTATAAATTAATTTATGCCAATTATGTGTTTTGAATTTGAAAAAATGGATTCAATATTTGGAATATGGGGGTAAAAACTGTGTAAATAGGTAACTTTTATTTTTAGACATTATGAATAGTAACTTCAGTAAATATTTTATTTACCATGGTTAAAGGGTACATCTGGTAAATAAGGGTAAAAAAATAATATTATAATAATTTTAAATTACCCTAACACATGTCCTAACCCTATTATATGAGATATGTACGAACATGGGCATCATTGGGTGTATTTTAGGACCCCATGGAGCCACTTGTGTATGAAAATGACATTTATTTACTTTTAATTTAAAGTTAAGGAAAATATAACCTAAACATATATATTTTAGTAAAATAATTTTTATATGGGGTTATATAAGTGATATATTAGAATATAAATATGCATTTGAAATCTAAAAATATTTAATATATCATGGTATTTTATTTATAATTTTTAGACATCAAATAAATAAATATTATTATGACACAATAGTGATGCATTGATTGCTTCATTAATAAAGGATTAAAATAAATGATATTATTACTATTAAAATAAATGTAATTTTGTTATTTTGATGTCATACAAGAATTTTTTGGATGATAGTTACATATTATCTTTTTTTTATTAATGATGTTTTTCTGAAGTAATCAAGTTGATATGGATTTTAAAAAAAATCATGATATGAATAATGTCAAAATTGACAAAATTCATACTTTAAAATATAAAATATTTTATTAAATATTATAAAATTCCAAAAAAATATAAGTGTTGATGCTCCTTTCCGTCACATAGTCTAACGTCTGAAAAAGGTAAATACCTTAGTCCAAAGTGATTCATCCTTTGAAGAAACATAAAAAATCAACAAAGGGATGAACAAGGAGAACATTGCCCATAGGTTGCGCAAGTTCCCTCATAGTCGCGCAAGTACACTTGCGTACCGCCTAGTGGTCATGCAAGTATACTTGCGCACCGCCTCATGGTCGCCCAAGTGACTTGCGCGACCTAAGTGATAACCGCCCGAGGTCTTCTCCTGCATATAAATAGACCCTGTGTGCCCCCCATTTGAGGAGGATTTTTTTTCAGAAACTCAGATTTGAGCTCCCGGCGCCCTAGTATCTTCTCAAAGCTTCCGAAACACTTCTAAGGTAATTTATTACCTAGAACGGAAGATCTAAAGAGGGGGAGGAAGGCATAAGTGTTGAAACTCATCAACACTTGCGCGCCTGAGTGGCCATCCCTTGAGGGAAAAGGGCCACACTTGCACACTGCCTTACTCCTTCAATAGATATTGCGCGCCCCTCTTCTGGAAGAACCTCAAGAGGATTCTAAAGGATTTAATGAAGAGTCACTCAAGTATTACCCTGCTGGTTAACCGTCGCGCAAGTACAACATGTGTCGCGCAGGCGTATACCTGCACGACCAAAACTTGCGCGCCAACGCAGTACCTGCGCGCCTGCCATGACTTGTGCACCCCTGTCTTTTTTGGTGCCTTTCTTTCCCATTTCACCCCTCTTAAGCCATTACAACTTTCCTATTCAAGATTCAGTCTTCAAGAAACTCTTCAAATCCATTTTATAGGATGATTTCTTGATTTTACTTCCTTATCTGAAAGGAATTTTGTGGAATATCTCTCAAAACCCAGTGATTTACACATCTTTATATCACTAAAGATTGAGATTTCATTCATTCAAACTTATTATTTAAGATGAGAGAATCCTTAACCTGGGTCTCCTTTTCAGGAATAATCCCCAGTCATAAGTGTTCTAAGTTTGGGCATCCTCTTTAGGAGTAAGCCCCAAGTCCCTTAATTTTTTTGGGCATCCTCTTAGGAGTAAGCCCCAGATCCCCTAACATGGGCTTCCTTTTCAGGAGTAAGCCCCAGTCTTAAGTTTGGGCATCCTCCTTAGGAGTAAGCCCCAATTCTTAAAGTTCCCAAAGGTAGGAATCCTCCTTAGGAGTAATCCCCAGTCCCCTAATTTGGGCATCCTCTTTAGGAGTAAGTCCCAAACCTTAATCCCTGACCTGGGCCTCCTTTTCAGGAGTAAGCCCCAGTATTAATTTCTCTTAACCAGTCCTAATTTACCTTTGATTTGGGATTCCTTTTCCGGAGTAAAACCCAATCATAAGTCTTCTCCTAATTTGGGCCTCCTTTTCAGGAGTAAGCCCCAAGTTAGAGTATTCAAAATCTCTATGAAGCACATATACCTTTATGGACCCTGTTCCTGGATTTCTTCCCTAAAGTAAATCCTAACCTTCATTTATCTGGGCAGTCATACATACATAAGCCCCACATTATTTCATATGATTGCATCTTTCATGGCACAATTGTATAATTTTTACCAATACCTCTTGTTTCTCACACCGAGCATGACTCACGTGAGCTTAGAGTGTAAAAGTAATTGTGACATCCTTCTTTGATCCATCAATCAGAAACATCATACTCCCTTACTCGAACTACGTGGGTTCTAATTCCTTTTCTAAACAAAGAATACATAGGTAGCCCGTCTATGGGTTCGATCCAAACTCTAAAATAATCCATGTACTTCTGAATGACAATAAACTTCAAGTGCCCCACTGAGTGTCTTTAAAACCAGCATGGTCATCATAATGACCAAGAGACTTCTGTATAAATGTGTCGAAGGGTACCATTGACCAAGAATCTCTAACAAATACAGATGATTCTCTATCGATGAAGAACCTCGAATACATACAAAAGATTCTCTAAATTTACTACATATTTAATCATTGATTGTTAGATCTGAAGGAAAGCTCATTTTATACTTGGTAATGTAATAAGGATTCACGAACATAACTTAAATCTATAAAGAGAGTCCCAGAGTAGACAATAATTCCTCTCAAAAAGGTGTGATGAGTCCGACCTCCCAACCTCTCGACCAATGAAAGTTTCTAAGCCTCATCAGTCCACAAACTAATGAGCACCTACCTTTGGAAAGTAGGTCAGAATGGATGTGGAATCATTGGATGTTTCCGGTTCTACGAACAAACCCGTTAGAAACCGATCAGAACGTTTGAACCTCCCATCAAGGCGGTCATCCCTGGATTCCGAGGGAAACAAAAATGGTGAACCCGACGTGAATCCTTAAACAAGTTAAAATAATTTTTACCTATTTGTTAGGCCCCTATTTAAAACTCAATGAGAGGGCCAAAAAAAAAAAATCATTAACATATGTGCTCATCCAAAATATGTAGTGGTTGAATTTATCTTGATTACGTCTGTTATATAAAAGAGGCACTCTTTTCCAAGATCTTCTGCATTTCTAGAATGGCTGCTCTCAAGTTCACACCTGTGAATACTGCTGCTGTAAATGCCACTACTGCTACTCCTGCTGGATCATCGTCCGCTCTTAGGACGATATCACCTACTCAGCGTCTTCAACGCTGGGTGTCAAACACACTGGTTAAGGAGTACCGTCAACACAGTACCATCCCAACTCTGGAGGCTGCCCGAAAAGACCTCCAAGTAAATAACTCACATCGGTCGTCCGGACAACGACGACCAGTGATCAAGAAGCAGGAGGTTCTGACTACCGTCTCCAACCGTTTTGGGTCGTTATCCCCGGAACGCAATCACCATTCGCTACCTTATTCTGGGGAGGTGAATGATCAGGTCCCTCAAGACCTTAATTCAAACAGAAAGGAGTCCTTCCTGAGGGCTCCCACCAACAATCGCTGCCAGACTCATGCGGCAGTGCGCCCTCAACATGGTGAGGTTACCGACTCCAGGAGTTTGGCTCAGGTTCCCCGAACCCGAGCAAGCAAGACGAACCACCAAAGGCGGAATATGGTCAACAGTGAGTAGGTTCTCATCTCTGCCATCTCCAGAGAAGTCCACCAACCTAACTTGGTGGCAAGCAACGAGCAGGCACATACACCTGCCCGTTTTAATTCCGCTGTCCAGCAGACTCGTCTGGCAACATCACGCCAATCCCGCCAGGAAATTCCGGTGGAGTACTATAGGCAGGAACATACACCTGTTTATACATCATCAGCTAGTCAGCAGGCTCGTCTTACTACATATGATGGATCTCGTCAACCACATTTGGCGAAGTGCAATCAGCAGGCACATACACCTGCTAGTATTAATCAAGCCTACCAACAATCTCGCTTGGTATCATTCGGAGAAGTTAGTCGGAAAGCCCCGACAACAAATAGGAGGCAGACTCAACTCTTTGACCCCCCACTTGAGTACTGTAAGGATTCACTGACAGGAAAAGGAGGACAGGAGCAGGCACATACACCTACTCCAAGCCCAGAATGAACGTATATTCCCGTTCCGGCAACTGAAGTCACCAAACATATTCTATCAATGGTAAAAGAGCAGAAGCAAATCCCTGCTCATATTCTGGATGCCTTCCAGGATATTATAACAACTTCAGCGGCATCTCAGGGAAAGACACATAAATCTATCCCTACTAGTGGAGTGATACATCAACAATTCACTCCGGAACAGACACAAACATCTGTTCCAGTCCAAGAGGGTTATGGGGCATACTCCCCCATATCATACGGACAACCAAGTCAGGCACATACATCTGATTTGAGAGGAGATCGTCAGCCTAACCTGACCATCTTTCCTGATCAGGCACATACACCTTCTCAGAGCAGCCACTTTCATCAACAAATGGTTTCCAAGGTGAGTAAGAAGGCGTCTAAGAAAAAGGCCTGCCCAACATAGTCAGGATATCAAGAGCCAATCTGTAACAAGGCCTTGCTCGATGCTGGAGTTCTTGAAGCTCTCAGAAAATTATCTGTTGGAATTCAAGATTCTACTCCCTCAGTTCCCAATAATGGGAACATTAATTCCGAAGGTCTTCAACAGACACTTTCTCATGAAGGCTTGCTTCATGAAAATTCGGTCGATCTCGAAGTTTCATCTTCAGATGAGAGCCATAGGAACCCTATGTGTGGTCAGAAGACTAAGGAGAAAGAGATCTCATCTTTTGCTGTAACCCATTATGGTGGTCCTCCCCATGATGATGAATTTCGCTGCGAAAGTCCTCTCCGCAGTAGTGATGCACATTGCCCGAAAAATGCTCCATTGGAAAATGTAGTGCCGAGAAAGCCCTCTTATCTTGAGGCACTTTCAAATGCAAAACCAGTCATGTATGAAGCTTCATCTCTAGCAGGTGAAATACTTTCTCAATCAGAAGATAGCCCAGGGTGTAGGTCATTATCCGAACCACCCCTAAGTCATGCATCTTCTAGTTTGATCAATGACTTCTCTACCAATCCTGTTGAATCCAATGAAGCAACAAGGAAACACCAACTCTGGTCAAATCAGGTGGAATAATCTTCATAAAATGATAAAGAGGAAATTATGAATATGAGAAAACAACTGGCTAAAGGTGAAGTGCCAGTCATGTTTTGGATTCTGGTTGACTCTCAGTATAATATTCCAGAAATGTTGACGGAAGATGAAATTCATGATATTCGTCTCAACATATGGAAAACTCTTTTTCAGTTGAAAAAGAAAGTATTATCTTATGATGAATATGAAAATCATCTTAAGATAACAGAAGGGTTACAACGTTAGATTGATTTGGCGTCTCTATCAGTCTATCGATATCCGAAGGCTGAAAAGCAGCAGAGAGCCCTTCAACGTTCATGCTTTGGTGCACTAAGAAGATTTCGTCAGTTAATTTCCAATGCCCCATCTGGTATTCATGTCAGAGGATGGGGTGTTCATGGAGCACTGCATTTCACGGTGCTATCCAGTCAGCAAAGCCCGCCGAAAATGGTCTCATGCAATGTTATTGCCCATGACCAGCCACAGTCATTGGGATTTGTTTGTAATCAAAATCTTACCCAAGAACATGCTTCAACTAGTTCCTCTAAAAATCAAGAATACAGAGAACAAGTTGTTGAATTACTCTTGCATCAAGCAAACGAGAATATTGAACAGGCCTCTCATTTGGAGCAAGCACGTCACCAAATGACAGAAGTGTCGGAAATCATCCAACGGTCTTTTGAACTGGGTGATAAAAGAGGATACAGATTAATGCATCTAGCTAATTTCCGGACTAAGGTTCACAAGATCAGGAGGAATTTCAAGAAAGCCTCAGACATAGTATGTCAAGAACCACCCCAGCTCGCCAGACTGGGGAATCTTTTAAACCAACCCTCATAATCAACAAAAACGATTCGGGGAGTTGAGCGAGAATAGCAGGAACAACCCCAGTCCATTGGACTGGGGACCTTTTCAAATTATCAATCCCCTCCTCAGAGAAAGTCAATCTTTTATCGATTGGGGAAGAAACCTCAAGAGGAACGAAGAGCCAAATTATCAGGAGATTCCCTCCAAATTACAGTTCATCAAGAAGTTCCTGAGGGATTGAATCAACAAAAGGCAATGTCTCATCAAAGACATGGAAGAAGACAATATCACAGAAATTCTGATAGAAGGGATGCGATGAGTTATGCATAAATCAATGTCATAAATGCCATTGTTGCTAATACACCAGATGAGGCTCACTCTGGGGACTCAGATGAAGAGGTTCCTGCTCAAGAATATGTACGCACCGACACAAATGAAGAAGGTGTGCGTACAAGAAGTCAAATGATTACTCAGAACTTTGGAAATCCTTCAAGTAACCCACTTCCCCCTCTATGAAAAGGATCCAGAAAAGGGAAGAGAAATAACCAGGTTACATATCCTTCCTCTGGAGAAGGTCAATCGCTCTCGCTAGAGCAGAGGTTTGCACAACTGGAGGAAGAAATGAAAGAATTAAGAAGGTTGAATGTAGAAATACTTCAGAGTAGTCTTATTCTTAAGAATGTTGGAGTCAGTCAGCCAAAGCAATTTGTTGCAGCTACTGAGATGGATCAAGAATATCCTCCTCTATTAGTACACCCTCACAGGTCTAATCCTACAGGTCAAGTGAAACAACAGTTGGTAGTGCTACCATCAGTTGCATCACCAATCGCCACATCTGTCCAAGCTCCAGTCATTGCACCTACCCAAGTCCAAGTTCAAACGGATGTTTCTCAAAGGTTAATAACTACTATTGAGTCATTAGCAACTCGGTTAGAAACTATGGAAGGGAAGAGTGCGCAAGTTCAACCAGAAAAGAAAGTTTACCCTGAATGGGTAGATTCAATTTCTCCTCCATCCAGTTTTGGGAACCCTGTATTCCCTATTTTCAATGGATCAGGTGATCCTGAACAACATTTGACGCATTATGTGTCCTGTTGCGATCCTATGATGGGAACTCCGGAGCAGTAAGAAGCAGTGAAACTCAGATGCTTCGTGTGAACCTTGCAAGGACCAGCTTTTGTTTGGTATAAAATCTTGCAATCCCGGTCAATTACCGGATGAGAGGATCTTCGCCAAAAATTCCTTCTTCAGTTTAGATAAACTTTTCCAAAGACAACAGTTTTCGATCTTACAAACTATAAGAAAAGGGAGAATGAAAGGGTCTCTGATTTCATTGATCGATGGAAGAGATTAACATATTCCTTGAGTTTAGCACTCCCTCAAGAAGAATTGTTTCCAATCTGTGTGGCAAATCTGCGTGACGAATTACGCACACCGTTAATCCCTGTGAAATACACAGGAGGGTTTCAAGACCTTACTTCAATATCTCAGAAGATTGAAGATTCCGTTATACAGGCTAAGGCTAAATCTTGTGTAATTCCATCAGCTCCAGGAAGGAGAATAGGTAAAGAATAAACTGCTACAGTTATGCTTAAACAAGCACCTGTACCTATTTCTACCTCAAAACCATCATCTTCTCGAAGGGATCCACCTTCTGAGCGCCAACAACAAAGGCCTTTTCGTCCAGATGATCAAAAGGATCAAAGACGAAAACAATTTGAGGATCTGAAGAGAAAAACATATTCTTTTCGAAATGAACAAGTTCCTGGTTATTTCATTTCGGCTCTTGAAAACAATTTGGATAAATTTCCAATACCCAAGAGGCCAAACAAGAAAGGAGATGAAGGCCGTCCTAATTATTTCCCATTTCATCAAATATTGGGGCATCCCATCCAAAAGTGTTTTGTCTTCAAAGACCTCCTACAAAAGATGGTCGACTCGGGACAGGTCACATTGAAAGGCTCCTCATCCCAGGTAGCATGTGTCACTGCTACAGTTCCAGAGGAGGAAGATGAATGGCAGGAAGTCAAAAGCAAAAATGCACAAAAGTATGATGATTGGATGGTCAGAAAGACAATCAATCGAACTGATTCTATTTTTCAAACACAATTAATGAAACCAATTGTGTCTTATTCCATGAATGTTGCGACAAAACCCTCTTCCTCAGAGGGAAAGTCCTAAAAGAAACGACATGATTCAAATAAAGAAAAATAAAAAGAATCAGAAGAAGATGAGTATGTTTCAAAGCCTAAGTTGTCTCTGACTTTGGCGGACTTCATGCCATCTACTTCAAAGCCATGGGTACCGCCCCACCAAACAGCACAACCTAAACAGCCTAATCAGGCAGAGTCTTCATCAGACGAAGAGTTAATCTTCGGTTCTGTTAATATGATTCAATTAACAGATCCATATTCCAGTCGCAATTTCAATTTTTATGAGCCTAAATTCCCTGTATCAAACAGAGGAATCAGAGGAAGTTCCAGGGGCTCAAGATACAGGGGAAGACGTGGATCTTTCAGAAGTCACTATTCTAATTCTACCCCTGCTAGAACTGTGTACGCAGTAGAAACTCGTGGTAGAGCCATTCAGCGAGCTCAGAAAGAACAAGAATGTTCTTCTACCAATAGAAAATTTAGTCCTAGCACAGTTATTTTGGAAGACCGGTTGAAGGTTCCATCTTCTTCCTCTCAGCAAGTAAATGGATCTAATCGGTCTAATCTTCCAAAACCAGTAATATTTCCAACTACTATACAAGATGCATCAACTTCCAAAGCATCTGCTTCCAAGGTACCTGTTAAACCACATATTCCTATTTGGAAACTTAGACCTCTGGATCAAAAGTATAATATATTCAAACACTTGTCCCAAGTACCAGCCAAGTTATCAATTTTGGATGCTTTGAATCTGTTAAAAGATCTTCGAGAAGCACTCATTGAGGATTTGTCAAGTCCTCAGGCGTTTGAAACTGAAATTGCTGCAGTTGAAGTCTATCACATAGAGAATAATCCTGAAGAATTTCATGCAATAATATCCTTTACTGATGAAGATGAAGATGATGTTGTGCATGGACATATTAGACCAATGTACTTGTCTGGCAAAGTCAATGGAATGGATGTTCAAAGAGTTTTCCTTGATAATGGTTCAGGAGTCAACCTCATGCCCATTCGTACACTTCGTCGATTGGGCCTCACGAAATCTGATTTATCTCCCTCAACCATGATGCTACAACGATATGATAAAAATGAACAAGAACCACTGGGTGAAGTTACACTCAGAACTCAGTTTGGAGATCTTGTATCCAATTCAGATTTCATGGTTGTTGATCAAGACTCAGTATTCAACATTTTTCTTGGAAGACCCTGGTTACATCAACATGTGGCTATCCCATCTTCATACCATCAATGTATCAAATAATGTTTCGATGGTAAAGTTGGGACGTTGTATGGTGATAAGGCCCTGTTCAAGACATGTGAGTCTCAATACATTGAGGCAGAATTCTATCACATGAAGAAAAGGGAGAAATCCATAACAAAGGAGATTACCAAAGTTAATGCTCCATATGGTTTGTAAAAAATTCTAGTAAATCTATTTACACATGTGAGTACAGATTATGTGTTGCCTATCAGTCAAATTGAAAAGATAGACCCAAATCAAAATACTCTTATGAAAATATCCATAATGTCAATTACAGCAATTGAGCCAGACAACATGAGAGAAATTGGTAATCTACCAAGAAGTGATGAAAGCACAAATGGTGACGTCTTCATTTCATCTTCTGAAATCCAACAAGTCTATGCTTCGCCAATTAAGACAGAATAAGTTATAGTAACATCGGAGGTGAACAATGATGTCGATTCTCAATCCATCATCTCCTCTTTATTACCCAAAGAAGACCCTTCATCATCAATCGGGTTGGAAATGGAAACTTCTTCTTCAAAATATGCAAATTTTGACATCTCTTTAGATCATGAGAATTCTACTTTATCATCTACTATGCAAGTAGAAACGGAAGAAATAACACATGATGAAGAAGAAGAAGAAGATCTCAGAGATGCTCCTCCAGTATTTGAAGAGGGTATCTCTACCACTGTGGATGAACTCAGAGAAATAAATATGGGTACAAAAGGAGATCCACGCCCCACTTTAATCAATTCGGCCATGACTCTTTAAGAGAAAGAGATGTATATTTCTTTTCTAAAGAAAAATAAAGATATATTTGTCTGGAACTATGCAGAAATGCCCGGGCTTGATCCTGATGTTGCTACTCATCATTTGGGTTTACCAGAAGAACATCGAGGATTTAAACAAGCCGCGAGAAGAACACACCCAACTTATGCTTCCAAAATTAAAGCTGAAGTGGATAAGATTATCAAAGATAACTTCATCAGAGAAGTTAAATATCCCAAATGGTTGGCTAATATTGTCCCTGTAAAGAAAATTAACGAAAAAATTAGAGTTTGCATCGATTTCAGAGATCTTAATCGGCATTGTCCTAAGGATGATTTCCCAGTTCTGATTACAGAACTTCTAATTGATGAAACAGCTAGCTATGAAGCACTTTCCTTCATGGATGGATATTCTGGATATAATCAGATCCAAATGGACCCAGAAGATGTGGAATCTACAGCCTTCAGAGCCCCTCAGGGTGTGTTTTTCTACCGGGTAATGCCTTTTGGCTTAAAGAATGTAGGTGCAACTTATCAGCGTGCCATGCATCGTATCTTCAAACCCTTCTTAGGGAAGTTTGTTGAATACTATGTAGATGATTTGGTAGTTAAATCCAAACAAATTTCTAATCACTTGGCTGATTTGGAAGTCATATTCTGCAAGCTTCGACAACATAATTTGAAGATGAACCCCTTAAAATGTGCTTTTGGGGAAACCTCAGGAAAATTTATCGGCTTTGTTGTATGCCATAGTGGTATTGAAGTCGATCCTGAGAAGTCCAAGTAAATCCTTGGTATGTCACCTCCTCAAAATTTGAAATAATTAAGAGGACTTCAAGGACACTAAGCCTATATTCGATGTTTCATTGCCAATTTAGCAGGTAAAAGTTTACCCTTCACCAAATTGATGAAGAAGGGAGTCACTTACCAGTGGACTGAAGAATATCAAGAAGCATTCGATATTCTCAAGAAATACCTCTTGAGTCCACCGGTACTCATGCCACCTATTAAAGGAAGACCACTTATCCTCTATGTGACAGCTCTAGAGCGATCATTAGGTGCCTTTCTTGCTCAAAAGAATGATGTTGGGAATGAAAACAACCTCCACTATCTCAGTCGAACCATGATTGAAGCAGAAACCCGGTATTTAATTATTGAGAAGTGCTTCCTGGCATTAATCTTTGCAGTTCAGAAGTTGAGACACTACCTGCAACATCACGAGATCCAATTGGTATCTCTCAATAACCCGATCAAATTTATCCTAAGTCGTCCAATGCTTACAGGACATCTGGAAAGGTGGGAATTTATTTTGCCGCAATTCAACATTCAGTATGTGTCTCAAAAGGCGATAAAGGGCCAAGCTCTGGCTGATTTCCTAGCTGAACACCCTTCAGTGCAAGACACATCTTCAGATATTGAACTCCCTGATGAGGAAGTCTTCTCTATTCAAGAAAGTCCTCAGGCATGGGAAATGTATTTTGATGGTGCTTCCAGAAGTCCAACAGGGAGGAAAATGGAAAATCCTAAATTCAAAAAAGTTGTCTTAGGAATTGTGCTCATTTCTCCAGAAAAAGAAGTGTTACCTTATTCTTTCTTATTGTGGGAAGGTGGTACCAATAATGAAGCAGAATACCAAGCTCTCATCGTAGGTTTGGAATTAGCACTTCAAGCACAAGTGAATCACTTAAAGGTGAAAGGTGATTTAGACCTGGTAATCAAACAAGTCAATGGGGATTATGCCATCAGAAAAGAAGAACTATTCCCATTGTATGATTACGTCAGAGAGTTAATGGCGGAATTCCCTTTGGAACCGACATTTTCTTATGTCCCAAGATCACAAAATTCTCAAGCTGATGCATTGGCTAATATAGCCACAGCTCTGGAAGATCCAAATCGGGATGAGACAACCATCAGTATTTCCCACCATCATGCAGTTTCACCTTATGTTCGAATCAGGACAGAGGAAATTAATGAAATTTGTCCCATTCCTGAACCGTATGGTCATACTACAGGATGGATGTCACCTATCAGGGAATACCTTCAAAATGGAACACTTCCACCTGATAGAGCTGAGAAAGAACAAATCCGGCGATGTGTGGTTAATTTTACTCTTTATGATAGCCCGTGTCACCTAGAGAAAATTCTCTAAAAAAGTGGTTTTGATGGAGTTCTCTTCAGATGCATTGATTGTGAAGAGACTATGGCTGTCATAAAAGAAGTGCATGCAGGAGTCTGTGGTGCCCACTAGTCTGGACATAGACTGTCTGATCTGGTTCGAAGGCTTGAATACTTTTGGCCTTCAATGATACGAGATTGTGTCGATTTCACAAAGAAGTGTCATTCATGCCAAGTACATGCCAAATTCATTCATCAGCCTCCAGAGTTGCTTCATACAGCTAAATACTCATGGAAATTTTCCACATGGGGAATGGTTGTGGTGGGACCTTACCCTTCGGCTACGGCTAAGCAGTTTAAGTATATTCTTACTGCTACTGACTTCTTTTCCAAATGGGCAGAGGCAATACCTCTCAAGGAAGTCAGTTCTAAATGCATTGTTAGCTTCATCAAGTCTAACATCATTACCAGATTTGGTATCCCTCATACCATATTGATGGACAATGACACCAATTTCTGTTCATCTGAGATGAAGAAGTTGTATCAAGAATACAACATCAAATCCAACCATTCATCTCGGTATCATGCAGTGGCCAACGGCCAGATAGAATACTTTAACAAGACTATTTCAAATATACTGAAAAAGATGGTGGATAAAGATAAGAGGTCATGTACTGATAAACTCTTTCATGCTTTATGGGTTTATCGGACTACCACCCGCACTGCAACTCGGTCAACTCCATATTCATTGGTATATGGAACGGAAGCCGTCTTTCCCATTGAAGATCAAATACCCTCACTCAGAGTTTCCATTTGTGATCAATCATCTACAGATGAACAATCTCAAAAGAGATTTAATGAATTGGAATGGTTATATGAGAAAAGATTGTGCACTTTTCACCACTTGGAAGTCTATCAGAATCGAATAGCATGAGCTTTTAACAAAAAAGTTAGTCTTCGTTCATTCACTCAGGGAGAATTGGTATTAGTTCTCAGAACTCCAATGATACCAGGAAAGAAACCTCCCAAGCTTGAGACAAAATGGGAAGGACCTTATTCAATACATAGGGTCTAATCCAATGGATCTTATTCATTAATCTCAATGGATGTAGAACTCATCACTACTCCAACCAATGTCAGATTTCTGAAGAAGTATTTTGTATAAACTTCAAAACTATATTTTTCCCTGAAACATGACACTAAACTATGCGGAACCAGTTCGTCCTTGCTATATGACGTTAAACTATACAGCAATGGTCCATACATATGAACTTAAACTATTTGTACTTTCATCCCACACGACATTAAACAGTGAAAAAGTTCCATAAATGGTCCAGTATGACCTTAAACTGCAACTAGGTCCTGTATGACCTTAAAATGCATCATCAACGGTCCATGCATATGACCCTAAACTATTTGCAAGTCCCTTATGTCCAGCAATATGTTAAACTGTGACGTCCTAACTACATGACGCTAAACTGTATAAAATTCCCTTACATCTGGAAAGACGTTAAACTACATAATCATCAAAGGTCTTGTATGACCTTAAACTACACCACCGTCCATCATGAAATTAAACTGTACCATCCAAGGTCCATGCATATGACCTTAAACTATTTTCACTTTCGTCCAACATAACGCTAAACTGTATCGTCCCTTTTTCTTCCAACATGACGTTAAACTGGGGAAAAAATCCCCAATGCGTCCAACATGACGTTAAAATGGTGCACTCTTTTGTCCTCACTGCATGACATTAAACTGCACAGTCCCCCCCTTTCATCCAACATGACGTTAAACTCTATTGTCCCCATCGTCCTAACTAAATGACGCTAAACTGTACAGAAGGTTCGTGATACGTCCTACATGACATTAAACTATATTTTTTCCCTGCTACATGACACTAAACTGTGCATCACCAATAGTCCTAACTGCAAGACTTTAAACTGCATAGTCCCTTTGTATGTCCGACGTGCATGACATTAAACTATGGATCGTTAAGGTTGTTGTTACCTCTTGTTTCTCACACCGAGTATGACTCATGTGAGCTTAGAGAAAACCTCAACCATAAAACTCTCTCTGGGCCGCTAACCATGTGTAAGTCCTAACATCATTTTTTTAGGTCATTATCCCCAAGAACAACTTGATCATTAATTCATTCTTTAATTGAACTACACATCCTTTCCTTTCAGGCTGGGTACGTAGGCAACTTCCCAAGGTTCAAGCCCAAGACCAATCTCTTCACATTGGTTCATCTCCATCTCATACGATGTTGATTCGTGAAACCGCCCCTAGAATCAATATCTTTATATTGGTTCACTTTCGTCCTTGTTATATGACGTTAAACTATACAACACTTTTGTCCAGTATGACAATAAACTACAAATTTCTTTGATACCCTCACCTGATAGGGAACCATTATTTTCATTGATTTCTTTCAATCATGTTTCATTTCAAAGACTACGTACATACATGGCAACACCCAAACCTTTTATCTTGGGTTAAACCATCATTGCACTAAAGTACCCTTTCACCCTTCACATGTACGAACCAAATTTGTACAAAGGGTAGTTCTAGAACTACGTGGGATTGATTCCCATCCTTATGGGATACGTAGGAACATTCGAGTGTCCCTCGAATCCAGTCCAAAGTCTTTGGGCCTAACCCCAAATTCCACTTTCACTCCCTTGGCTGAAAAGTCCCCATGAAAACACACACTGTGTATTTCTTACAATGGTCCAAGTTCTATGACCCTAAACTAAGATCTCTAATCCTTTTGTCACACACGACGTTAAACTGTAGTTTAAGAACTACGTATGGCTTGATTCTCATCCTTATGGGATACGTAGTGAAGTCCAACATTTCAATTCAGGACCCAGCCACAACATGATTATGGTTAGCATTGATCTATGTATCTCTGTATACATTGAAAAATACCCATATTTATGTGTCATAATACTAACCTTAAATATTTTCAGATCCTCATAACCCTTTTCATGACTTATAGTCACAAAAATGTCAAACTTCTGAGAGTTCCTTTGCATGACTATGCAGCACGTGCCCATAGGCGGCCTTGCATAAACAGTCTACATAACAGACTTGTTAGCCAAAAGATACTATTATTTGACTATGCAGCCAATGCCCTTAGGTGGCCCTACATAATTCAACCCCCTAACAGGTTTTTCGGATAGTGGTAACTTCATTCTTGGGAAGAATGCCTCTTTTTTCCTTATTTGTCTTAAATGACAGTATGCAGGGATCCACAAAAAATATTCATCCTTAACATATTTGTCCCATATCCTTTTTCATGATCTGAAAGTATTCAAGTCTATGGTTTATATTATTCTTCCCTACGTTTGGATCAGACCTTCGTAGGAGTGAAATTCATCCAGTTCTTTGATAATCTTGTTTGGAAATATCTTATCCATATTCAAGTACCTCTTTACATACAAAAAACTCTATACTTTGGAAGATTTGAATCTCCATAAACATTCACTAGCTTTTAGCACTAGGAAAGTAAATTTCTCAGAGTTCTTTTGCCTGACTATTCAGCACGTGCCCATAGGCGGCCTTGAATAAACAGTCTACATAACAGACTTGTTAGCCAAAAGATACTATTTTATTTAACTATGCATCCAATGCCCTTAGGTGGCCCTGCATAATTCAACCCCCTAACGGGTTTGTTAAATAATGGTAATTTCATTCTTGGAAACTACTTCTTCTAATGCCTTTTATCCCTTTTTCATATCATTCCTCAGATTCAAATATTCTTAAGTCATAGCTTACATATTTTCCCTCATACTTGAGTATGGTAATATGTTTTCAGATGAATTTTCAAGGAATTGAGTCAATTATAATCCATTTTGGTCAATGATATTTCGACCTTAAACATTAGCCTTTGTATGTCTGCCATGCATGAATTTAAACTGCCAGATTTCTTGTTTTTTTTCTTTTTCACCTAAGAGTCAAATCCTCTTTTCTATCCAGATCCAACTCTGAGGGGGGACTTCTGTTGATGCTCCTTTCCGTCACAGAGTCTAATGTCTGAAAAAGGGAAATACCTTAGTCTAAAGTGATTCATCCTTTGAAGAAACATAAAAAATCAACAAAGGGATGAACAAGGAGAACATTTCCCATAGGTCGGGCAAGTTCCCTCATGGTCACGCAAGTACACTTGCGCGCTGCCTAGTGGTCGTGCAAGTACACTTGCGCATCGCCTAGTGGTCGTGCAAGTATACTTGCGCGCCGACTCATGGTCTCCCAAGTGACTTGCACGACCTAAGTGATAACCGCCTGGGGTATTCTCCTGCCTATAAATAGCCCCTGTGGGCCCCCCATTTGAGGAGGATTTTTTTTCAGAAACTTAGATTTGAGCTCCCGGTGCCCTAGTCTCTTCTCAAAGCTTCCGAAACACTTCTAAGGTAATTTATTACCTATAAAGGAAGATCTAAAGAGGGGGAGGAAGGACTAAGTGTTGAAACTCATCAACACTTGCGCGCCTGAGTGGCCAGCCCTTAAGGGAAAAGGGCCACACTTGCGCGCCGCCTTACTCCTTCAATATATCTTGCGCGCCCCTCTTCTGGAAAAACCTCAAGAGGATTCTAAAGGATTTAATGAAGAGTTGCTCAAGTATTACCCTGCTGGTTAACCGTCATGCAAGTACATCATGTGTCGCGCAGGCGTATACCTGCGCGGCCAAAACTTTTGCGCCCACGCAGTACCTGCGCGCCTGCCAGGACTTGCGCACCCCTGCCTTTTTTGGTGCCTTTCTTTCCCATTTCACCCCTCTTATGCCATTACACCTTTCCTATTCAAGATTCAGTCTTCAAGAAACTCTTCAAATCCATTTTATGGCATGATTTCTTGATTTGACTTCCTTATCTTAAAGGAATTTTGTGGAATATCTCTCAAAACCTAGTGACTTACACATCTTTATATCACTAAAGATTGAGATTTCATTCATTCAACCTCATCCTTTAAGATGAGAGAATCCTTAACCTGGGTCTCCTTTTCAGGAATAATCCCCAGTCATAAGTCCTATAAGTTTGTGAATCCTCTTTAGGAGTAATCCCCAAGTCCCTTAATTTTTTTTTTGGAATCCTCTTAGGAGTAAGCCCCAGATCCCCTAACCTGGGCTTCCTTTTCAGGAGTAAGCCCCAGTCTTAAGTTTGGGCATCCTCCTTAGGAGTAAGCCCCAATTCTTAAAGTTCCCAAAGGTGGGCATCCTCCTTAGGAGTAATCCCCAGTCCCCTAATTTGGGCATCCTCCTCAGGATTAAGCCCCAAACCTTAATCACTGACCTGGGCCTCCTTTTTAGGAGTAAGCCCCAGTCTTAATTTCTCTTAACCAGTCCTAATTTACCTTTGATTTGGGATTCCTTTTCAGGAGTAAAACCCAATCATAAGTCTTCTCCTAATTTGGGCCTCCTTTTAAAGAGTAATCCCCAAGTTAGAGTATTCAAAACCTCCATGAAGCACATATACCTTTATGGACCCTGTTCCTGGATTTCTTCCCTAAAGTAAATCCTAACCTTCATTTATCTGGGCAGTCATACGTACGTAAGCCCCACATTATTTCTTATGATTGAATCTTTCATGGCATAATTGTCTAATTTTTACCAATACCTCTTGTTTCTCACACCGAGAATGACTCACGTGAGCTTAGAGTGTAAAAGTAATTGTGACATCCTTCTTTGAGCCATCAATCATAAACATCATAGTCCCTTAATCAAACTACGTGGGTTATGATTCTTTTTCTAAACAAAGGATACGTAGGTAGTCCATCTACGGGTTCGATCCCAACTCTAAAATAATCCATGTCCTTATGAATGAAAAATAAACTTCAAGTGCCCCACTGAGTGGCTTTAAAACCAGCATGGTCATCATAATGACCAAGAGACTTGTGTATAAATGTGTCGAAGGGTACCATTGACCAAGAATATCTAACAAATACAGATGATTCTCTATCGATGAAGAACCTCGAATACATACAAAAGATTCTATAAATTTCCTACATATTTAATAATTGATGGTTAGATCTGAAGGAAATCTCATTTTATACTTGGTAATGTAATAAGGAATCATGAACATAACTTAAATCTATAAAGAGAGTCCCGGAGTAGACAATAATTCCCCTAAAAAAGGTTTGATGAGTCCGACCTCCCATCCTCTCGACCAATGAAAATTCCTAAGCCTCATCAGTCCAAAAACTAATCAGCACCTACCTTTGGAAAGTAGGTCCGAATGGATGTGGAATCATTGGATGTTTCCGGTTCTACAAACAAACCCGTTAGAAACCAATCGGAACGTTTGAACCTCCCATCAAGGCGGTCATCCCCGGATTCTGAGGGAAACAATAAGATTCAGCCAAAAAGTTATCATAAGTATAAAATTTTATTATTTAATCTTTAATTGGATATTTGTCATATTTTGGTAACTATTTTGATTCTCAAAGTGTTAAATGCTTGATAAAACAGTAAGAGTAAAAAAGGGTTAAATAAAAATGACAAGGATTAAAAAATATCAAAAACCTATATAATTCTTATTGGATGATTTTATTTAGACTTATATTTATATTATATTCTCTATAACTGAATTTGGACTCATTTATAATTGAAATATAATTTATAATAAAATAATATTTCAAAATATTCCTTAAGTTCCCCTCCTTCCTCTTATAAAAGGCCACCACCTCTAACCCTTAATCACACCTCTCAATACCAATTGGATCGTCCAACCTCTACCAATATAATCTCTAAACATACCTATATTACTCCTATAAGAATTACCTTAGCTAGAAGAAAATTCAAGAAAGCCTTTTAGCTTAAATCAAAAGGAGTTGCCCGATTTAAGGTAATGTATTCTCTCAAGCTTCTTCCATTTATTTTCCTTTTCCAACCCCCCTAAAATCTATTTATTCCATTATTTTATAACAAAACCAGTATATTTAATATAATAGTATGTTTTTATGAGAATGATTCAAACTACACTCCACACATCTCTATCTAATGGATACGAACATACTTTTTCTGTGTACGGCGAACTACTGCCTCGCGAAACGACGATTGTTCGATTTTTCTCTACCACCTATCATGGTGGCCATTATGATGGAACTGTATTTATATGTTATATATATTATATTTATATTTTCTTTATGATTATTTATTTTTCATTTATATCATACCTTTATAGTTTTCATAATGGGTAAATAAGATAATTTCATTTTAGGAAGTGCGGACTACCACCCACTTAAAGTGATATGACTCGTTCATGCCATACATGGAATGTATAAAATATGGAGTTAATGAAATTATGTAACATATATAAAATTTTATATTACAATGGAATTATTATATAACTATATATAATTAATTTTTCATTCCATTAAATATGAAATAGAAATGAAAGTAGCGTTCATGCATACGTATGACTTACCGTCTTCATGAATGGTGCATTTCATTTATTATCTCCAAATGTTATGGAATATTATAAATACATATATAATTGATATATATGATACATATATATGATCAATATTCTATAGATAATGTAATTTTTACTATATGGATAGATTGTAATTATAACAAGATCATTTTTGACTGAAGTACCCAATATCAAAAAAATGAGAGATATTAACTTAAATAATTATATAATTTATATAATGTGGTAATAATTGATATAAAAGGAATAATAAAAATGAAAAAGGTTCTAAAGCTAGTTGAAATTAACTTAAGTTTATTATTTAGGAAATTAAAGAACTAATGAGTCAAGTTGGACACAAGGTAAGGGAACCTTTCACCCTCCTCTTTTAGTCAAAAACGTCTTTTATGTTATGTCTTTTAATTTACATTTTCTTATGTTGGGAGATGTTCTTCTATATTATTATTTATATAAATGTTATATCCATGTGATGAGAGACCCTTTTCACTCCCATTAACACATTTTATGAATTTTAAAGTGATGTTGTTAGGATGCCAAATTTTTATAAGGGATTTCATCTCAATCTCCTTTCATTAAGGAATATAATGTTTTTATTAACATATTTTATCCTATTGTGTGTATATACAACACTTTTAACTCTTTATATCATGAATTGGTATATTATCATGATATTTAAAGTCCTGTTTAAATTTATTCCTTAATGATTTTATTTCAAAGGTTTCTCAAGTGGTAAGGGACTCTATCTAAAACATTGTTTTAAATTATTTAAAGATTTATTCATTTAAAAAACTTTTATTTCATGTAAATTATTTTAAAATGGTTTTTAAGGATTTATTTATATAGAAATGAGTGTTTAAAAGTGTAAAATCCTTTCAAATGTTTCAAAGTGGAATGTGACACTTTGATTCAAAAATATTCTTTTTGAATGTTTTAAATGAATTGATTATATGAATTTATTGAAATGATATCTTGTGATTTCAATGTGTAAATGTTATTTTTCCTTTATGATTGTTATATTTGTTATTATTATGTTATGGTACTTGGACATGTGAAGGGTGTTTATGTGATAAACCAAATGACGAGTGGTTTTGTGATAAAATAAGGATGGATGGTTACGTTATAACCTCCAATGAATTGGGTATGGAAGTCAGCCGTATGACTATAAAATTTAGTGATATGTATGGAAGTCAACCGTATGGTTATTCTATTTCAGTATGTTTATGTCCCAAGTTACCTTTATATTCTATATGTTTCTTTTTATGAGATTTATGGTAATATTTCGGTTACAAAAAGGGTAATCAATGAGATTATATTCAGTGAAGTGTTTTTTCTACTTCTTAAAGGTGAAAGGTATTACTTTATGATAAAATATTCATGGTTTACTTATTTTTTTTGAAAACATAGTAGTTTTCATTCTTTATGTATCCTTTACTGAGCATTTTATACTCATCCAAATTTTTTGAAATGTTTTTTACAGGAATTAATGTGGAATAGAGTCAAGGATGAGATCAAAAAAAATTCATGTTGTTTAAAACACATAACTAAACATGTTTTTAAGAGTTTTTTGTTATGAAAAAATGGATACTGAGTTGAAGTGTCTACATGTAATTTTCAAGTATTTATGTATAATTTATGACCTAATTATCTAAATTTATAAACCTAAAAAGATCCTCAATGTGTATTATTAACTTAATTAAAGATTATGTAATGTTTAAGGCTTGGGCCTTATAGTTGGTATCAGAGGAAAGGTTTAGACTACTTTAGAGATTATGAGTTTTCGTTAAACACATGGTTAATCCATATGTATATTATTTCAGTTAAATACTTGTTTTATAACTTTTTCAGATCAAGGAAAGTCGGTTACAAATGGAAGGAGGAGGATCTCAAACAACAGTCCTATCTCTTCCTGATGACATGCTTGCAATAATCATTACAAAGTCATGTTTGGATGATTGTGAAACTTTTTCTAGCATACAAATCACTTGCAAGCAGTTGTTTGAGATATCAAACACCTCTACTATACCTCGATATCATCGTGGATCATGGTTTGTATTTAATCATATCTTATTTTCTCAATATTCTCATATTTTCAAGAAAGGTAAATATTATCAAGGAATTTTCAAATATTTTACCTTATCACACAATTTTGAAGCATATTATTATTTTTAAAAAGGCGATGAAGAAGGAGACCCTTGAACAACCTATTTATATTTTCTTTTAAAATATATTCTCTCAGCACATACTTTTGGTATTTTAAAAGGACCATTGATTGAAAGTTTCAACTCAAACTCGGTCTGACTGTTCTACCAAAATCAAGTTTCATTAGATGTTTTGAAATTATATGTCATACATGATTATTTTCTGAAACTATTTTTCTGTTAACACCATTATGACCCAAGTTGTAGAAGGTGTATTTGGATGAAGGAAACAAATTATTTTGAAGGATCTTTAAATCATTGTTGCACATCATGGACCTTCTACCTACGTGAACAATATGACAATAAAACCATATGGACACCATGATCAAGGTATGATGTTATTTCTATTGGGAATAGTATTATTTTATCACATGGAGGTGAAATAAAAAAAGGAAAATATGTATAAGACTTCATGAATTTATATTTTTAGGTCATAATGTGTTGGGATGAAAATAATAGGTATAAGAACACATTTGAGGTTAAAACGTGTTAGGTTTATTTTTGAGTTTTATAAAAAGGACAACCCGTAAGATGGGTGAAAACCCATCGTGTTTGACAAGGCTGTAGTAATTGAACCCACAACCGAAGGGTGATAAGGGAAGATCGCCTACCACTGGCCTATGTTAAGTCCATAGTTAATAAGACTTATTCTTTTAGTTAAATGATTTTATGGATCAAGAATAAGTATATTTTGGGAACTTATAATTTATCAAATGGATATCCCTATCATGGGAAAATAAGTTAGTAATTATGCGATATATTGTAATTTTGAAAGTCGTTCACGCTTTTGAAAACACTATATGCCTAAGGAAAATAGAATACTTTGAGATTTCATTTGAGGAGTAATG
Source organism: Viscum album (assembly GCA_963277665.1). Taxonomy (NCBI): domain Eukaryota; kingdom Viridiplantae; phylum Streptophyta; class Magnoliopsida; order Santalales; family Viscaceae; genus Viscum; species Viscum album. Next base: position 95,625,741 of record OY728125.1, read on the forward strand.
GTGGAATTTTATTTTAGAAGAATCTGTGTTTTTATTGTTGAAATATAGAGATTTAGGTTATTTGTGTAAATGATTAACCTATCATAAATAATATGTGATTAGGTTAATTTCTTTTCAGTATGAGACTTTAAGAGTAGCTGATGTTATTTGGAGATAAATGTTAAGATTTTTGTGGAAGACTATGTGATCAAATCCTTTTGAATTTTGGGTTTCAAACTTAGTTTGGATTATTTTTAATAATTTAAAGTACAGTTGTGTATTTAATGGTCTTTGTTATGATTTGGGTATTTTTTGTTCAATTTTGGAGACTAAGAGTAGTATTTCTTTTTTTTAGAAAAGATTATCCATTTTGGGGATTATGTGATCTTATACTAACCTTTTTGGTTTTGGTTAATATCTAAAGACAGGGGAAATATATTGTTCATCTTTTGTGGATCATGTTATTATAAATAAGTTTATTCTAGCGCTTCAGGCGTGAGAATTAATATTTAATACTCATCATTTGGAGAAAATATGAGTTTTTGGTAGAAACTTATTAAAGGATGAAACTCTTCTTGAAAAGTAAGTATATTTCCTTATGTTCTTAGTAAATATCATAAATAAATTCTCCAGCTTTATGAAAGGGAGGCTCAAACAAAAATAAATTGTCAGTTTACTTTTCCTACTGGGTAATCAAAGACCCTTTAACTTATCAAAAGTTTGTGGTTTTCTGGTTGTAAACTTTATCCCGATCATGTTTTCTATCACTCTTCATCAAAAATTGACACTTAGTTTCCCCTACATATCCATGTTTTTATGGAATACTAGTAAGTCTTATATCGGGAGACCCTTGTAATTATCTTTCTTTCTTTTAAAGTGATAGTTTTATTGACTCTTTTTCTGATGTGAGACTTTCAATGAAGTTTCCAAGCCAAATTTTAAAATTACGAGGACACAATTTCCAAAAGGGGGGGGGGAATGATGTAACGACCTAGGTATTTATAGAATAATACATTTTCATATATATATATATATATTAATATTTATGAATAAGATATTAATTTTATTTTAAATAGGACACTTTGTCTGATAGCGTACTCAACACACAACAACAGGTTTCTTTGAAATCTTACGTTGCACACAACATTGAGTTATACCAAAAAAATAATATAATAATATTTTTATTTTAAATGATAGTTAACGCCTAGACGTTTTATTGGAGGGAATGAATAAAAATAAATACAATATGATTATTAAATATCTTTACACTCATCCAATAAATTCTAGAGGATTAAAATAAGAATGAATCTGATTTTAAGCATGAAAAACTCTAATATTTTTAAAATGCCCTTTTTTCGCATTTTGATGAGAAACACTTTTTAAATTTATTTCATTTTAATTTTTAATGTTCTATTTGAAAAAATAATATTATTATTTAGAATAGGGAAATAAGAATTTACTTTGGGTGAAATTTTGGTATTTTTTGATAAAGTTCACTTTTTAATGAATAGTGAAAAATACTGAATTTTAATTCAAAACCGCCTTTTAATATAATTTATTTATATACTTAGATTGTAATTTTAATTGGTATTAAAGTTTAATTGGATTATATTTTTATCATTTAATCCAATATTGGTCATTGGATGTAATTACACTTTGAAATTGGACATAAAGGCATGTCAATCTTTTGGTAGTTTTTACTTCTTAAAAACACACTTTTTGGTTTTGACAATGGGAATTAATTTTAAATTAATTTCTACTAATTCTGTGTTTTGAATTTGGAAAAATGGATTAAATATTTGGAATTGTGGGTATCAAATTGGGTAAATAGGTAACTTTTATTTTTAGACAATATAAATAGTAATTTCTGTAAATATTTTATTTACCATGGTTAAAGGGTAAATTGGGTAAATAAGGGTAAACAAAATAATATTATAAAAATATTAAATTAGCCCAAAACATGTACTAAACATATTTAATGATATATATCCATCAATAGGAATCCTTGGGTCTATTTTAGGACCCCATGGATCCATTTGTGTGTGAAAATTCCATTTAATTACTTTTATTTTAAAGTTAAGGAAAATATAACCTAAACATATAAATTTTAGTAAAATAATTTTTATATGGGGTTATATAATTGATCTATTAGACTATAAATATTAATTTGAAATATAAAAATATGTCTTAAATCATGGTATTTTATTTATAATTTTCAGACATCAAATAAATAAACTTAATTATGACAATGATGATGCAACGATTGCTTCGTTAATAAAGGATTCAAATAAATAATATTATAAATGTCAAAATAAATGGAATTTTTATGTAATCCACGTTTTTTTGGATGGTATTTACATGTTATCTTTTTATTAATGAAGTTTTTTTGAAGTAATCAAGTTGATATGGATTTTTAAAAAAAGTCATGATATGAATAGTGTCAAAATTGACATACTTCATATTTTAAAATATAAAAAGTTTTATTAAATATTTTAAAATTCCAAAATATCTATGATTTGAAAAAAAAAGTTATCATAAGTGTAAAATTTTATTATTGACTCTTTAATTGGATATTTTTCATGTTTTGGTAACTATTTTGATTCTCAAAGTGTTAAATGCTTGAAAAAATAGTAAGAGTAAAAACGAGTTAAATAAAAAAGATAAGGATTAAAAAATATCCAAAACCTGTCTAATTATTATTGGATGATTTTATTTCGACTTATATTAATATTATATTATAACTAAATTAATTTGGACTCATTTATAATCAAAATAGAATTTTTAATAAAATAACATTTCAAGATATTCCTTAAGTGTCCTTCCTCATTCTTATAAAAGACCACCACCTCTAACCTATACTCACTCCTCTAAATCCCCATTGGATCATAAAAACTCTACCCAAATAATCTCCCAACATCCATATATTCCTTCTATAAGCCTTACCTTAGGAATAAGGCAATTCAAGAAATCCTTTTAGCTTAAATCAATAGGAGTTACCCGATTTAAGGTAATGTCTTCTCTCAAACTTCTTCTATTTATTTTCCTTCTCCAACCACCATAAACTATCTTTATTCTATTATTTTATAAAAATACCAGTATATTAAATATATTATTATGTTTTTATGATAAGTATTCAAACTGAAATTCCACATACCTCCATCTAATGGATACGAACATTCTGTTTCTGTATACGATGAACTACTACCTCACAAAACAATAATTGTTAGATTTTACCCTACCACCTTTAATGGTGGCCATTATGATGGAAATTTATTTATATGTGATATATATTATATTTATATTTTCTCTATGATTCTTTATTTTTCATTTATAACATACCTTTATGGTTTCCAAAATGGGTAAATACGATAATTTCATTTGAGGAAGTGCGGACTACCGACCCCTTAACGTGATATGACTCGTTCATGCCATAAATGGAACGTATAAAGGATGGAGTTAATGAACTTACGTAACATATATAAAATTTTATATTATAATGTAATTATTATATACCTATATATCATTAGGTTTTCATTCCATTAAATATTAAATAGAAATGAAAGTAGTGTTCATGCGTACGTATGACTTACCGTCTATATGAACAGTGAATTTCATTTATTATCTCAAAATTTTATAGAATATTATAAATAAATATATACCAGATATATATGATATATATATATATGAATAATATTCTGGATATAATGGAATTTTGGCCACATGGACAAATTGTAATTATAGCAAGATCATTTTTGACTCAAGTACCCAGTACCGACAAAACGAAAAATATTAAATTAAATAATTATATAATTTTTATAATATGGTAATAAGTGATATAAAAGGGATAATAAAAATTAAAAGTTTCCAAATCCAATATAAATTAAATTAATTTTATCATTTAGGAAATTAAAGAATGAATGAGTCACATTGGACACGAGGTAAGGGAACCTTTCACCCTCCTCTTTTAGTCAAATACTTATTTTATGTTATGTATTTTAATTTCAATTTTATTATGATGGGAGATGTTATTATATATACCTATTTCTATCCATGTTATGTACAAGTTATGAGAGACACTTTTCTCTCTCATCAACTCATTTTCTGAATTTTAAAGTGACGCTGTTAGGCTGCCGAATTTTCATAAGGGATTTCATATCAATCTCCTTTCATTGAGGAATATATTGTTGTTATGAACATATATATATCCTATATTGTGTATATACAACACTTTTAACTCTTTATATCATGAATTATTATATTCTAATTATATTTAAAGTTGTGTTTAACTTTATTCGTTAATGATTTTATTTCAAGTGTTTCTCAAGTGGTAAGGGACTCTTTATCTAAAACATTGTTTTAAATTTTTTAAAGATTTATTCATTTAAAAACATTATATTTCATGTCCATGTTTTCAAAATGGTTTTAAGGATTTATTTATATGCACATGAGTGTTTTAAAGTGTAAATTACTTTCAAATATTTCAAAGTGTTATGGGACATTTTGATTCAAAACTCTTCTTTTTGAATGTTTTAAATGAATTGATTATATGAATTTATTAAAATGAAATATTGTGATTGAAATGTGTAAATGTTAGTTTTAATTTATTCTTGTTTTATGTGTTATGATTATGTTATGTTACTTGGAAATTTTATGGGTTGTTACGTGATAAACCAAATGACAGATGGTTCCGTGATAAACCAAGGACAGGTGGTTACATTATAACCTCAAATGCATTTTCTATGGAAGTTGGATGTATGGATATTCCATTTAGTGATATGTGTGGAAGTAGACCATATGGTTATTCAATTTCAGTATGTTTATGTCCTAAGTTACCTTTATATTATATATGTTTCTTTCTATGGGATTTGTTGTAATATTTTGGTTAAAAAATGGGTATGCAATGAGTTTATATTCAGTGAAGTATTTGTGCTACTTGTTAAAGGTGAAAGGTATTACTTTATGATAAATTACTAATGGTTTACTTGTTGTTTTGAAAAAATAATAGTTTTTATTCTTTATATATCATTTACTGAGATTTTTATTCTCATCCAAAGTTTTTAAAATGTTTTTCACAGAACATAAAGTGGAATATAGTCAAGGATGGGATCAAGGAAAAGTCATGCTGTTTAAAACACAGAACTAAACATGTTTTTTAGATTTTTTTTTATGAAAAAATGGATACTGAGTAGAAGTGTGTACATGTAATATTCAAGTTCTTATGTATAAGTTATGACCTAATTATCTAAATATATAAACCTGAAAAGATACTCAATGTGAATTAGTAACTTAATTAAAGATTATGTAATGTTTAAGGCTAGGGCCTTATAATGATACTTGGATTCTTATAGTGGGATGCGGAGTCCACTATGATGCCAACACATGGTTTGGGATTCCTTGGATATTATCCTTAGATCATGCGATACTATGGTTTGGGATTCCTTAGACACACTCCTTCAATTCAAATGATGTAATGTTTGACAGGGGAGAACAAAATGCCTAGACTCGGATGAGGTGGTTTCTGAAAGGGGAACCACACCCTTGGACTCGAATGATGTGATGTCCAAAAGGGGATAAAATTCCCCTAGGCTCAAATTAGGTGATATTTGGTAGGGTGACTCAACTTCTAGACTCAAATTATGTGGTGTTCAGTAGGGAGTGCCACACCCCTGGAATCAGACAATGTGTTATTCCCAGCAGGGTATGACCTAGCTATGGATGCATTTTTCCTAGCAGAGCATGCTCTAGATCTAGGCGATGGATTCCTGATAGGGGAGAGGCACACCACCTATATCCACATAGTTATATTGGTAGGAATGACTGTTTTACATTCTCAAAGACACCCCATCACTGGTTGAAGTAGGTTTGGATTGATTTTGGGTTTCATGGTAAAACCCAAGGATCGACAAGGGTTATTTATTTATGCTTCCATAGATGTTTTATTTATATTATGATCATATCAAATGTGTACACTATGAATTTATAGGTTATGTATGAGACTACATAGGTGGTTCCCTACTAAGTTCTACTCACACCATTTTCGAGTGGCCATAAAACTTGGGTAACTGATTAGACTTCACTGATCGCAGGTTTAGGTTGGGTAGAGGCCCATGTAACATGATCGAGCATGATAGCTTATATAGGATTAAAAAAATAGATAAGGTGAGTTTTTGGGATTGCGGTAGAATCTCAATGTCTTTTTATTATTTTATTTATGTGCTGTATATGTAACCATCTCAGTGGGAAGTCAATGTTGTATATTGGCATAACCGTGAGTCTTTATGACTGCTTTATTCCACATTCATTATTATTTTTACTGATTCTTATTTATTTGTTCCACTTTCTATGATTATTTTCTGGGATGTGTTTAGTTATTTTTATCTATTATTGTGCACTCTAATATGGGGGTATAGTCTCCCCATGGTACCACCCAAAATTCTTGCTATTAGTTGGTAGCCTCTAGAATATGAGAAAGATAACCTGAGGTCCTAGTAGTACCTACTCCGGTCTGGGCACCACTCAGGGGACATAGCCTAGGGGAGGAAATTACTTACTAGGATTGTTAAGTTTTGTTTTGGGTTAGTTTGTTTTCCTTGATATTTGGTTAAAGTAATATCCTTAGAAGAGAATATTTGGTTTTGTGTCTATATTATTACAAGATATATCCATGTATGTGATATAGTTATTTGATGTGGATATTCGATGTTATTTATTGATGGTTATGATTTTATGTTTCTTCTTGATGGATGTTGATGTGGCTATATTTTGATATATTTTTTCCACATAATTTCTTTAATTTATCTATGTTTTAATTACTAAAATAATTTTTTATTTAATAATTTACAATTGATGTTAATTTGATGTTAAATTAATAAAATTATTAATTCTATGTTTATATATTTTTTAATTAGTTAATTTTAGTTTTTCTGAATATTTGATGCTGATTGAATAATTATTGGTAAATTTTTATTGGGTAATTTTTAAATAAAATTTTTAATTAATGATTTTATTATTATTAAAATTTTTATTGTTTTAATTATAATTTTGTTCAAAACTTGAGTTTATATTTTAATTATAAATATTCTTTTAAAATATTTATTTTAGAGCCACTGTTTATTTTTATGTTTTGTTAATTTAATTAATTAATTAATTGAATTTTAGTATTTAATTTCTTTTCTTTAAATAATATTAATATCTAGTAACATTGAATTATAATTGAATTATTTTTTTTGTATTTTTTATCTTTTCTTTATTTTGTTAATTAGTGAATTATTTTTGGCAAGTTATTTTTAATTTTTAATCTATTATTGTTTGAACAAAATAATAGGTTTTAAGTTATTTAATTTAAATTTTTTGTTATGATTTTAATTATTTAACATATTCAATTAGATTTTACTTTATTTTTGTTGAAATATTTATTTAGTAATTTCATGTATTTGGATGTCACATTTATTTTCAATATTTTTGAAATAATTACAGCATAGACAAATTTCAATGACATTAACGTAGCCAATTTAGTCCATGTGGCCAATTTGCAGTGGATCCCATATATCTAGAGCATCAATGTAGGGGTTTTCAAAAAGTTATTCATGTACCGAAATTAGATGGGGAACCATGTAAGGGATTTTTCCACATATCCATTTGTGGAGTAGTCCATGTACCCATTTCAATTCATGCTTCAAAATAATTAGATACAAGAATATCTCATGTACCCACTACTTCTGCATTTGAGGAGATCCCAAAACCAAGGTTCACTGAGAAAGATTGATTTTGAGATCACTCAAACTAGAGGATTAATCACTTCTGAAGCTGGGAATGAACTCAAATATGAGCCTGAAGAAGAGGATAATAATGAACAAACTTGATCCCAGCATCGAGATGAAGAAAAAAAACATGAAAGAAGCCACTACTGAGAATGAATAAAACTAAATTGAGCATTGATAAGATTCCATCATGATGATGAAAAAGACAGATCCAAGCTCTCTATTTTTTGTAGATGATGCCTAGAGTTTACTACGAATCCGAAGATGCTGACATCATGGTGAATATTTGTGAGGTCGAGTGAAATCATTTGAATCCATCAATGTCGCTGCTGCATCTGAGACTTCACCACTGAGCTTAGTTTTTTTGTGATGAACCAATAAAGTCGATGAGATCATGCCAAAAACTTTGATGTTACCCTTTGAAGTGATATCTAATGACGATGTTTATTGAAATCAGAAATTGAGTGCCACCACTAATGTTTACCCATTTATGAAGAACTGAGATTTGGAATCTTGTTGATGCAAAAACAAGCCATCACCGTGGTTCTAAAATCCATCAACTATCATGGGGAATAAGAAGAATCTTGCTCCATTTTTGAAGATGATGTCACCACCACCCGAGTATGCGAAGAAGATAAACCAAAATCATTATTTCCATCCTTGTTTCAGTCTGATGAAGATGCTATCACTAATCTTTTTGAAGACGAACACCAACACCTGAGACCATTGATTAAATAATAGTCGATATCTATCCATTCCTCTTCTTGGATGGAGGTTTGATTTGGAAAATATACGAGTAAAAATGAACTGATGATGAGTTGGGTTGGAGATGGCCATGGAACCACCTAGTTTTGATAGTTGCAAAGGATAAATATTTGAGTGCGTTTGAATATGAAGTTGTGTTTTTTACTCAAGTTACTCCTTGTGCAAGTTAATTTAAAGATGGAAACAAGGCCTCAATGCTTCCAATTATTTTAATTTGAATATATTTGTTTTTTTTTCATTTTGTGTGTTTGATTTTTTTTCTATGAGGGCATTGTCATTCTATAAACTCAACTAAGATGAAGTTGTGCATTGTCATTGTTTTTTGAGCTCGATCCTGTAGGTTGTTGAGTACCAAGTCACCAAAAATGATAAAGGAATATTGAAGGCATGAAATGTGGGAAGTAGAGACTTGGCATGTTCCTGATGAATTTTTTTGAGCCAAACCAAATCCTTGTTTGATCACGATGGTGATGGTTTATAGTTATGTTGTTAGTGACATGTGTCTGTAAAAATGATTGAAATAATATTATTTTAAGGAAAAAGTTAAAGATACTAAAAAAATTTATCTGATAGCTAGAGCACTCAATGGATTGTGAAAGTATCAAAATTTATTAGTGGGGTTTATTAAATTGACACTAGAAGTGACTTAAAAGAGGTTTTTGATTCCCACATTCGACAAAAAAAAAGAAATCAGGGGTAATTTTTCGTGAGATAGAGAGAAATAAAAGAAAATAATTATTCAAAGTTAGAGGAGAAATAGGAGATCTCATTTTTTAAATATTTGGGAAATTTGGTTAGTGGATGAGGACAACAAAAACATAAATTTTATGACAACTAGAGCAAAGTGATGGAGAGAGGAACTTGGAGATCTTTCAACCAACTCAAATAAGTCCTTCTTTCAATCAAGGATATTAAGATCAAAATTTGTTCAAATTACACAGATATGCTTTACTGAGTTTTTTAGTGGATAAACCTAGTGGTTTCAACTGGTATTCGGTTACAATCTTTAATATTTTTTCTCAAACTGTAAATTTTCTCCAGAATGAAAATTGTTAAATAGTTGATTGATGGTTGATGATTGTTTCCTATATAATTATTTTACTTTTCCCTTCCATTATTTAACTGAAATGTAGCCAATCGACATGTTTTTCTTTTTAAGTGTAGTCTGTTAAATTTTTATGTTTAGGAGCATGATAGAGAAATATAATTGTTTAAGCTTCTCAATTCTTGATAAAGAATTGTGAGCACAATGAGAGTTTTATTCTATCATTGTGATTGATGATCGTTGAATACTTTGACCAGGTCTTGACAAAATGAAGTCGATAACTGAGATCTTAGTTATTAACCTTGACTTTTCAAACTTAATGAGGTATAAATTTAGAGATATTGAACTGTGTATTGATGGAATTTATAAAGTAAAACCCATTGAATGAAATGAAGAGTGGATGAACTGGTAGAATAACTAGGGAAGAATGTAGTTATTTTCATAACTTCTCTCAACTTATCACTCATTGTTGTTTTTTTCTTCTATTTTATACTTGTCAGTTAGTCTAGAAATTAGTTTTTTTAGCAATTAAGGATTTAATAATTCCCCTTAGAAATATATTTGTTAATATAATGATAATAATAAAAAATGTAATAGATAAACTCCATAGTGGAAACCTGGTTGGGAGATAACCCTAGGTGCTGATTTACTACAGTATTTATGAGTTTTAACGTTGTAACTTAAGAGGTAAAATGATACATTAAATACTCGAACTTCAATTGGCACCACTGCTGGAGAGTCTATCAAAGAGTTAAAAAACTACAAAGCAAAATAAAAAAATTGAACTCAAAAAACCAATAAGAATAAATGGAATCTATCTCACCCTTCACTACTCTAGATTTGGTATTATTCAACACTAGAATTTATCAACACTCGTGAAAAGTGTCGATAAATGGAAAATTTATTAGCATTAAAAAAAGCGCCGATAAATCGTACATTTTATTAGTACTAAACAAGTGTTGATAAAATAACATCATTATCACCACTTTTTTAATGATGATAATGGGTAACATTTATCAGTGTTTTTAGCACCAATAAAAGACATTTTTATCATTTCTCATTAAAATGGTGATAAAAATAAAGTGATCTCATGCACAAACCCCACATCGAACTTGCAGATGTTCGACTACCTCATTTTATATGATTCCGGCACATAACCACACCAGAAGCTTGCTATGGGGATGATATCCCACATACACTCTTCGCACACATAAATGGGCCTGTGTCTATACACACGGGCCTGCACAGGCCTTGGCTCACCCTATGCTTTCTCCGGGCCTTGACCCACCCTTTGCTTGGTCGGCCTTCCCTATTGGGCTACCAAAATGGTTACCCCTTCAAGTTGAGGGCTAACTGACTTAATAAATTTATTATAATTAAATTATTATTTCTTATTTAAAAATATATATTGATATATATTAATATTTTAAATATTAATATATATATATTCTATTTTTTTTGTTTTTAATTTTTATTTGATTAATACTTTTTAAAATTTATTCATTTTAAATATTTATTTATATTTATTCATTTTTTATAATTAAATTGAAATTTCATAAATAAAAATATATATTGATATATATAAAAATATATTGATATATATATTAAATATTGATATATATATATATATTAATGTATATATTATATATTAATAAATAATATATTAACTATTTAATTTATAATTAAAATCTTATTTCATATATAAAAAAATAAATTGATATATATGAATATATTAAATATTAATATATATATATATAAATATATATATATTAAAATTTTTTATTTATAATTTTTATTGGTTTTCTATTTTTTAAAATTTATTCATTTTTAAAATTTATTTATATATATTCATTTTTTTATATTTAAATTCTTATTTCATATATAAAAATATATATTGATATATATAAAACTATAAATATATATATAAATAAAATATTGATATATATTAATATATATTTACATATATTAATAAATAGTATATTAATTATTTAATTATATATATATATATATAATTTATTAAATTTAATATATATATTGTAATAAATTATATATTAATTAGTTAATTAAAAATTAATAAATTAAAAAAATATTATATATATAATTATATTAGCAATACACTATTTATAATTAATAAAAATGTGTAGATTTATTAAATACTTAAAATACTGGTTAAATAATTAATATACTATTTATTACTATATATATATATACACACACACAAACACTAAATTTATTAATTTCTATTAATAAACAGTTCATTAATATTTTTTTATTAATTTCTTTTAGCATATTATGTTTTTAATATAGTCGTAATTTACATAATTAATATATATATATATATATGTATGTATTCATTTTTATTTAAACATATGTTCATGCAGGTTCACAAGTTAGATCAGGCCAACCCCCAATTTTATTAGAACTAATTTTATTAAAGTTAATTTATATATAGTACTAAATAACATATAAATTATATATATATATATATATAATTAAATAATTAATATACTATTTATAGTTAATAAAAATGAATAAAATTATTAAATACTTAATATACTAACTAAATAATTAAGATAATATTTATTTCTATATATGAAATAAATACTTAGTATACTAATTAAATACTTAATATAATGATTATTTAATTAATATACAATTTTTTTGTTATATATATATTAAAATTATTTTTTAATAATTTTATTCAATTTTATTAATTATAAACAATATATTAATTATTTAATTATATATGAAATTAAATTTCACACATTTTTAATATTCATTCATTTAATATAATTTATTCATTTATAATGTTAAGCGGGTGCTTACTTTTTTTATAATTTATAAATTTTAAATATTTATTTATTTAATGTTTTTTTTATTTATTCATTTTTAATTTTTTTGTACATAATTATTTATTAATATATTTTTTTTGTAATTTATTGATTTTCAATTTTTTATTGTTTAATATTTTTTGTAATTTCATCCATTTTGTAATATTTATTTATATAAGTTTGTTCATCAATATTTAATGTGTTTAATATTGTTATAATTTATATAATTAATATGTATTCATTTCCATTTTAACATATATAAATATCGAGTTTTTTTATTTTTGAAAATTTTCTATATAATTAATAACAATCATATTTTTTAAATTTATTCATTATTCTTCTTATTTATTTCATTAATAGATGGTACATATTATATAATTTCATTATTTAATTTAACATATATCAAAATTGTATATATTTATACATTAATTTCACACACACAAATATTTATGTAATTAATGAATTCTTATATATAAATACACACATCAAATATTTATGTAATTGTTTCAAATTTTAATATTCATTTTAGAATTCCATTTAGTAACATAATATATTTAATATATTATGTTTTTAATTAGTAAATTTTATTTATTTAATTTTAATATTAGTTCAGTTTGAATAATTTTCAAATTTTTAATATTTTAGTATTTTATTTTTCTTTGAATTTAATAATTTTCTAATATTTATTTATATATATTTATTTACTATATTTTAATATTTTTAATATGTATTTACCTTTATTTAAATATATATCCATATTTTTTTAATAATTTTTATAATTAATAAAACTTATCCATTTTTTAATATTTTTAATGTCTACTCATTTTGAATTATTCAATTTTACCCATTTTTAAAAATTCACGCATTTATGATTTTATAGTCATTAAAATATATACATATATTAAAATATTTATATAATTATAAATAAATACTTTTATATTTAAATAATGAAAATATTTACTATATTTATATTTATAATTATATATATTTATTAAATATATATAATTATATAAATATATATATATATATATATATAATTATATATAATTATATAAATATATTTATAATTATATACAGATATTTATAAATAAGAAAAGGCTCGGTTGCTCATGTCTAAGCCTTAGATGGAGCTATTGAAGCACATATTGATCTTTTTAAACACTCGTTTCTTGCTCACATCTTACTCTCTAAATTTATGAAACCTTGGAAAGTTGTCAATTTAGTTGATCAATTTACTTATATTTGGGGGTTTTCATACTTTAAATGTGTCTCACTTGGTCATGGGTTCTTTCATTCATTGTTTCCTTTTTTAGAGTTGAAAATTCATGCTTAGAGTTTGGGTCATGTTAATATTATGTTAGGAACCCTAAGAGTCCATTAATGTAATCTAAATTTCAAATTTAATGACTTTAAATATACTTGTACATAGATTTGGATCAAAATTCACAGTTTAAAATGGGTCTTATGGTATCCATAGATTTTATTTGATATTACTTCTTCAATTGGAATCCTTATTAGGATGGATAATGTGGCAGAGATTGTTAGCTATGGACACTATGCAAGGGTATTGGTTGAAGTTTACTTATGTTCAACTTTGACTGATAAAGTTATTCTCTCTACACTGTAATATGAGGTTAATCTTATAATAGAGTACAAAAAACATTCAATGTTTTATGATTGGTGTCAAATTATTGGACATTATTTGTATACTTGTAGAAGAGAAATAATTTGTACTCATTTTCATATAAAGGGGTTAGATCTCCTACATTATCGAAGTAAAGGAAGTAATTTAGCCACCCAGTCTAGTGAAAATCATGAATTAAATCTTCTTATAGTTGATGATAATGACTCTTCCTAGAAGAAAATAAAATCCGTAAGTGAACAGAATCAAGATATTGTTGTAGATTCATCTTAAGGAATCAAAATGATTATTCCTAATGGTCCTCCTCAACTCAATGGATGTGATGATGGCTCTAATATTAAGCCTATTTCTCCTTGTAAGGTCTTTTTGGATGCTTCCCTAGCTCCAACGATTGATAAACCCATGAATTCATAGGCTGATATAGTAGAATAAAATCATCTGAATTCTACTGGTTTTACTTTTAAGGATGTTTTAATTAGAGACTTAAGGGATGATCATGATGGTGAAGACTCTGATGAAAACCAAGCTGCATTAGAGGACTCTATACAGGTTGATGTAGACTACCCCATATGGAAAGATAAAAAATGATCTCTTCTAAATAAAGTAAAGGTAAGGTAAAATTGGACATTGCCTCTTGTAAAAAAATTCTCTTTCTCCTTAGGTGAGGGATTTCTCTACCCCTATAATATCTTCTATTAAGGAATATGTTCCTCCCAAAAAGACTAGTTCATTAATTCTATTTGGATCTAACTAAGTTTCACTGGTCAGTAAACTGAATGATTTATCTTCTCATCCTATAGTTGACTACATTACTGGTATAGTTGACATTGACAATGGTATGGATACTTCTCCTCTATGTAGTGTACAATTGGTATCTTAGGGTGTTGGGTAGTTTCCTAAAACTGGCCAGGAAAAGGAAATCTCAAATGATGCTCCTCAAAATTCCCTGATACTGTGGAAATGGAATACTGAAGGGGAAGAAGCTACCACTGTTTCTAGAAAGCCTATCGTTAAGCCTGTTATTGATGATATAAATGCCTTTGATGTTTCTTATTTTTAGGAGTCTGACCTTGCCTCTGAGTGTACACAGGTAAGGAGGGACCTCATGGATGCCCATGCTCTTCACTTATCTCTAGGTCTAGTGGGAGATAAACATGCTATGTATTATGATGAGAAATCTGCTGGTCACTTATTAACAATTATGAACAACAATATGAAGTTTCCTATTCAGGTTTCATAGACTAATCAAGATAGAGTAAAGTGTAGGGATACAGCTGTAGGGACAATGCCATGCCACTCAACTTCTCCTTCCTTGTAAAATGTTTTATTTTCTCATTCTTCTGACATGGTTAATCCAAGGAATTTAAAAATGGTGACCCTTAAGATGGAAAAATCAACGAAGGCATTCTCCTCATTAGGTCCTTATTTGTTCTTCTATGACAATTTTAAAACAGGTTTTAAGGTGACGACATTCAACCCTTTTGGTCTTCTAGCATCCAACAGTAGCGAGGAGGAAAGTCAGAGTGATATGATGCTTGGTACAAAGGAGATGATGACTACCGTTGATACGAGGATTCCTAATGATGGCGATGGACCTTGGTTGTAGGCTAATTCGTAGATATGGGGAAGGAACCCTTAGGGTAGGGATGATCTATATTCTCACAATAGCATGAGCACTCACTCTCGAGGGACTTGAACTTTTTTTTTGGATGTTACTCTATTTTTATGTACTTTTCTTGTTTTATATTCAAAGAGGTATTCACGCCTCAACCTTTTATAAAAAAAATATATTTATAATTCTATAAATTTATATTTATTTATTTATTTATAACTATATTCATTTAAATGTTTTAATTATATTATTAAAATTAATTATGTAGGTCTTTATCAGCACTAAAAAAGTGCCAATAAAGTGGGATTTTATCACCCCTTATTATTTAATCATTTATCAAACCCATCTTTATCAGCACTTTTTTGAAAGCACTGATAAAATCCTTCCTGATATTAAAAAAAACCCTAACTGAACTAATTTCCCTCATACTATTCAAGCCATTATAGAAGATTATCTCTTCCACCGCCCCCCTCAACCTTTTCTAGGATGAATCAAATCTTTGAAATCTATTGTCTATTATTATTTCTACCACTCTATAATTTATTAGTGTCTTCAATCAACTCTCTCGTGCATACCTAGTCCAAACAATGCTATATTTTTGTGCTCTTTGTTTCTTTATTTATGCAGCCTCGCCTCCCTTTCTTCATCCATGGACAACCAAATAGATTATTTGAAAGATATTATTTTCTGGTTTGGTTTGGAAGACCAACATATGCAAAAGGTTGAAAGAAAACCTACAACAGAACACATATCAACAGATGAACAACCAAATAACCCCACTATCATTGAGGAAAGTCATTCCCCTCAACCATATACCTTACTAGGGGAAATCAAATTTTTTATTACTCTTTCTCCTAAAAATGAATCAAATAACTTTCGATAACTTTATATTACTAAAATTATATAGGGTAAAGTTGTATTATATATTTATCTATCAATACCCACACACCACCTTGTTTTGAGGGGTACGATGTATAATATCCCGTGAGAAATGATACACAACAAAAAACTCCCATAAGATCACATGATTTTTATGATTGAAGTATCTTAATAAAAAAGCATTGAGTTTCCTATTACACTTGACGATCCAAATATTACAATGGTCAATGATGTTATTATAAATTTCTTAGCATGGATGTCTAATATTATAAAGATACATGCGACATGTCCTTAACATTGTTTTCAAATGTAAAAATTGTAAAAGTTGATGAAAAAAGGTCTGAATTTATGTATGATATTACATATGGATAAAAATATAGGGGAACGTATGGTCGGCTCAATACAATCTAGTGAATTGATCTTGAAAAAAAAGTACCTTCTAGGATTACCTTTTCCCCACCAGTTCCACTACAACATATATTAACATTATAAGTTCCTATAGACACCACATTTAAATATGGAGATATTTAATATATTCAATATGTAGAAGAAATATTTGGAAATGACATTATAGACATGGTTGGTCTGGGGAGTATAAATGTGATTCTCATGTTTTAATGGCTAGGAGTCTCACTTATGAATACATACTTGAGGTACATTTTTATAATCTGTATATCCAAAAATGATCTACTATCTTCATTGAAGTTAATAACTATTCATATTTTATACAATCATTTATAATACTAATATATAAAGGGAGAACCCTATAAAGCATGATTTTGATTCAATAATCCTTGGAGCATTTCTACGGAAGAAATTTCTTTGGGTCTAAAATAAATTGATAAGAAAAAAGATAAACTTAGAAAGAAATTTGAGATGAAAATAACTAACAACAAACTCTACTTGATTCCTACAATTTAGGGGTAAAACTATAAAATATAATCATATAATTTTTTTTCATTACTTATTTTATTTTTTAGGAAGCATTGGATACTGATCAGAATTAATTTAGATACCCCAAATATTTATTTTTTGGATCCGATGAAATGATTTCCATCAAACCAATCACACATGATGTGTATTATGAATTCATAATGCACTACAATAAATATTTTATAGATAACATTTGAATTATATGTTTCACTTTTTTTATGAAATTTTTTTATGATAGGGTGATATATAAGTATGGGCTAAATCATGGTATGAGGTTAGACACTAAACATAAGAAGGCTATGGATTTATTCAATTTGAAACAGATTAAGGTATATATAAAAATATTAACAACAAAAACATACTTCAAAACCATTTATTTATTTTGGTCAATTTTTGTGTAGTATCCAAAGCAAGACAACGACAACAATTATGGATATTAAATTTGAAAATTTCTTAAAGACATCATATACCATCAAAATACTAGCATCCTTGAACAGGTAATTTTCCAAGGTAATTACAATTTTATTGAAAATGTTTCTTAATAATTTGTTTGTCTATATTTTATTTGTACTACCATGATTTCCGACAATATATGTACTCAAATGAAGAAGTAAATTTTTTAGTGATGAGTGGGCAGAGTACATGGTGATAGAATGCTTTCCGACATAATATTTAGGTGATTACCTATTATTTTTGTGATCTAGTATGAGTTATGACCTTAGAAATATATTTCAGATGTGAATCATAAGTATCATAATTCTTATATATTATTTTTGATCTATTTCTTAAGGACAAGTATAATGGAAGAAATCGATTCATTTAAAAACGAATGGGAATAATACACAGTGTTAGAATGTATACAAACATCATGAAGAGGTGACTTCATAATACTTATTTAGTTAATTTTACTATCATTTATTCTAAATTTTTAGTTAATTTCCTTATCATTTTTATCTGATAATTATTTTTTTAAATTTACACATTAGTTCAAAACACACGTCACATGCTCAAAACCAAGAAAAAAAATTCACATTTTTTTGATACTTTAGGACAATGGTCCATAATTCATTTTTGACATGTAGGAATTTACCACACATCAATCTGACACACAATGTGGTCTGTATGACTTAAAGTGAATTTTTTCAATTAGAAAGTGTCATTTTAGTTTTAAACACATATCACATAGCCAAAACTGAGAAAACGAGATTAGATTGTTTTCAAACTTTAGTAAAAATATTGATAATTAATTTATGACATGTAGGAATCAACCAAATTTTAATCCAACACCTAATGTGGTCAGTATGAATCTGAGTTTTTGTTTTCAATATAAAAGTTCCATTTTTGTTTAAAACATCTATTACATAGCCAAAACCAAGAAAACGAGCTCATATTGTTTTCAAAATTTAGGAAAAAAATCCACAGTTCATTTGTCACATTTCAGAATCAAATTCACATCAGTATGATACCCGATGTGGTCGGTATGACTCAAATTGCATGTTTTCAATACAAAAGTATCATTTTAGTATAAAACATGAACCAAATATCCAAAACTTAGAAAACAATCTCATATTGTTTTCAAACATTATAAAAATGATCCATAATTTATTTTTTACATGTAGGAATTGACCTCACATCAAGCAGACACACAATTTGTTTGATATGACTTGAAGTGCATGTTTTCAATACAAAAGTGTCATTTTAGTTTAAAACACATAACAAAGCCAAAAATAATAAAATAATATTTTATTGTTTTCAAACTTTATTAAAATTATCCATAATTAAATTTTTATATAAAGGGATTCACCACACATCAATATGATACTCAATGTGTTCGGTATGACTCGAAGTGAATGTTTTCAATAAAAAAGTGTCATTTTTGTTTAAAACACACATAAAATTTCCAAAACCAAGAAAAATATATTTTATTGTTTTTCAACTTTAGTAAAATTATTGATAATTAATTTGTTACATATAGGAATCAATTTCATGTAAATCCAACACTTAATGTGGTCATAATGACTCGAAGTACATGTTATCAATATAAAAGTTCCGTTTTAGTTTAAAATGCGTTTCACATAACCAAAACCAATAAAATTGGCTTACATTGTTTTCAAACTTTTTTAAAATGATCAATAATTAATTTTTGATTTTTAGGTATCTATAGAACATCAATTCGAAACTTGATGTGGCCAGTATGACTTGTAGTGTATGTTGTCAATATTAAAGTGCCATTTTAGTTTAAAACGTGTATCCCATTTCCAAAACCAATAAAATTATCTTGTATTATTTTAAAATTTTTGTAAAATGATTCATAATTTATTTTTGATGTTTAATAAGTGACCACATGCCAATTTGACACATGATGTGGTCGATATGACCCGAAGTACGTGTTTTTAATATAAAAGTGTCATTTTAGTTTAAAATTCCCACCACATCACCAAAAATTATAAAAAATGATCATATTGTTTTAAAACATTAATAAAATAATCCATAATTCATTTTTCACATTTATTAATTTATCACATTCTAATCTGACACACAATATAGCCGGTATGATCTGAAGTATGTGTTTTCAATATAAAATTGTCATTTTAGTTCAAAAAACATCACATATCCAAAACTAATAAAATGATGTTGAATTGTTTTAAAAATTTAGTACAGTAATCCATAATTCATTTGTGACATATAGGGATCAAAAAAATGTTAATCCGATACCTTATGTGGTCAATATGACTCGAAGTGCGTGTTTTTAATACAAAAGTGTCATTTTAGTTTAAAACACGCATCAAATAGCCAAAAACCAAAAAATGGTCTTGGATTATTTTAAAACTATAGTAAAATGTTCAATAATTAATTTTTTATGTGTAGGAATGGATCTTAAATCAATCCAACACCTGATGTGGTTGGTATAACTCTAAGTGCGTGTTTTCAATACAAACGTGTCATTTTAGTTTAAAACGAATGTCACATCGCCAAAACTATGAAAACAAGATCATATTATTTTCAAACTTAAGGAAAACAATCCATAATTAATTTTTTATATGTAGGAATTGACCTCACATCAACTTGACACATGATGTGGTCGATATGACTCGAAGTGTGTGTTTTCAATAAAAAACGTCATTTTAGTTTAAAACACACATCAAATAGCCAGAACCAAGTAAAATTGATCATATTGTTTTTAAAATTTATTAAAATGATCCATAATTAATTTTCAATGTATAATAATTGACCAAACATCAATTCAACACAGGGTGTGACCAATATGACTCAAAGTGCATATTTTTAATATAAAGGTTTCATTCTAGTTTAAAACACGCATCAAATTGAAAAAACTGAGCAAACAAGCTCATATTGTTTTCAAACTTTAGGAAAATGATCAATAATTCATTTTTGATTTGTATAAATTTACTTCACTTTAATCCAACACATTTTGGGGTTATTATGACTCGATGTTCAAGTTTTCAATACAAAAGTTTCATCTTAGTTTAAAATGAGCATCATGTAGGAAAAAAGGAGCATAAAAAGGTCAAATTTTTTCACATATTTTTATCTACTATTAATTAATTAATTTCCTTACCATTTTTGTCTTATACTTATTTACTAAATTTTGACACAGATAATTATTGAAGATGGATAATAAATTGTGTGACTGTTGAAGGCTTGTTCTCAAAAAGCAAGTGCTCTTGAATTAGCTCACATCCGTACTGAGTTTTTTTATCACATCAAATGTGAGAAAATTCAATATCACCTTTTTTTGAGAACAAAAGTAAGTGGTGTTATGTATAATAATAAACTTAAAATTAATCTGATACATGGTGTTCCTGATATGACTCAAAGTATATGCTTTTAGTTTATAATTTACACTTTGTTTTTAATTTATTTATTTATATTATTACTAACATAATATATTTTTTCTTATATAGGTACATTATTTTACTCAAGTTGGGGTGGTTTGTTCTGTAACTAATAACATAGTTGGTGTCCAAGGATAAAGACAAAGAAACATTGATGTTTTTGAATGTTTGTGATAATTTTTACTTACTCATGTAATAGTACAAACAAATGTTTGAAATGTCTATAATATAGTTTTTTTTCTTGTATTTTTGTTGTAAATTTTATTTCAATTAAATTAAATATTTTCTCCAATATTTTCTTCTAGTTTTTTCTACTATAGTGTTATATAATTATAATATCACAATGGAACAATATTACCCTTAATCAATTCCTAAAGAGTCACTAATAAAGGAATAAATATTTTAAGAGTGTTCCTATTGTCAGTGCTTTTGTTATGATAACAAAGGAATTAATATAGAACTATTAAAGGCCTTATGTGTAGTTGTTCTAAGAATATTAAGTTGGATATTTTTCTTACAACACCATAAATCTTTTGAAGACTTTGAATGAAAATGAATTCAAAACAACGATCAAATAACTTAAATAAGATTTAAATCCTCATGTCTGGGAAACTTTAGTTGAGGAACTTCAAGAATTATCACATTTTCCCCATGATATCCATGCAGGAGAGCTACACTTCCCAACTTTTGAAGTAGAAATCCAAGATTTTGGAGTTAAACTTAATGAACTTTAACTTCCCAAATTTATTGAATTTCCCAAGGTTATAGAATATGAAGAAAGAGTTCCCACCATTTTACATTAGGGGGATTCAAACACTTTTGATTCATTTTGTTTCGATTTCTGTAAATCTAAATTAATTACTAAATCCACTTGTTATTTCACTATAGAAATGAAACCCACTTCACAAGCCCAAGTAGAACTGGAAGTGTTTATTGAAGAAGGTATTTATTTTGGAGAGGATAAGATAGAAATAGAGATAGAAATTGCGACAGACTCTGTAGAAAATTATTTGGAGCTAGAAATTAAAGAGGAGGTTGTCCAATTAAAAGTTAAGAATAATTTTTTCTATCTACTAAGGATATAAAAGAATACTTTGAGGGACTAGGAGACAAATACTATCCTGGATAAGTATATAAAGGGGCCCTATATTTTATTTCTCCAACACATACTGAAAATGTTCACCATAATACGTGGGGGGTGGATGTACTATATATTTTTTTCTAATGGGGCCTCAACATAGAAGTTGAATTGGAGAACTATGGAAAAGCTAGGATGTGGTGGTTCCTACCACAAAAACCCCATCCACTGATGGATTAGGGATGAATAATAGACTATATGGCTATGGAAAACATAAACTTTAGTAACCTAGGGGAGGGGTTACCCAATATTCCTCCTTATATTATCCTTACTTTTCATTTACTTTCAATTCTACTTTTTAAATTTTAATAATTTTTTAAAATCTTCTTTTTTTTTCATATAAAAAATAAAGTGGACATAATGGATTTTCATAGGTTAATAAACCAATTTTTCACTAATATAATCTACTTGAGGCCACTCTCTATCATTTGGATCATATACTTTTTTAGCTACATTGATCAAAATAAGTTATAAGAAAAAGAATAAAGAATCAACCCCATTACATTCAAAACTATGGTTACTTTTTACTTGATCTAAAATTCCATGAACCTAATATTAAATTGTTTTTATATTTAAAATCTTGAAGCCAATTTACTAGATTTCCATTTTCAAAGATAATAATGGGGAATTTTCAATTGAATATTAAATGATATAAAGCTTCTAATTTAGTGAGTTTTTTTAGATTAAAATTCTGCACATTTTTCATGTTTTCTAAAATCTATAAAATAAAACCAATTTGATCGTTAAATTTTGTTTAGAAATGAAAATGGAAAAAAATTTCACAATGAAATTATTTCTCAAGAATGGTGGTTAATACCATTAAATATTCTACTTTTTAGTGTATTCAAGTGTCATGTTAGGTTGGAAATTTTTGGATTTGATGAATTTTTTAGGAACACTTCTTCTAACATGCACTAGTTTGAACATTTTTCTTTTAAGAATAATGATTTAAGTGGTAACCAGCATGAAACCTTTGTTCATGCTGTGTATTGTTATTAATTTTTTGTATGAAAAAACTACATTGAGATTTCTTGTAACCCTTTTAACATGATTCTATTTCCAATATGTTTTTAATTTTAAATTGAATAAACATATTTCTCAAACTTGGATTCAACATTGAGAAAAATTTTGAGATTTAGTGTGGGGAAAATGATATTTCAATGTTCCAAAAATATCATAATTTAAACCCATCAAAAACCCCTAATTGTTTTCAAATTTTATTGTTTTTTAAGTTTCAATGAATCATTTTTATTGGTTATAGTTTTTTCTTATGTTTGAATGTTGTGTAGACACTTTTAGGATGTTAATTCTGTAATACCCCTTGGATTTAGTTGGGTAATTAATTTTTCATTTCCATCCTGATAATAGGTTGAATTTGGAAAATTATTTGTGTGAATTATATACAATTATCATTGTCTTTGATTTTTTGAATTTGGATTCAAACTCATAAGGCATGCTTTCAAATGAATTATAAAATGAAAATCCTAATCTAGGTTGAACTAATTATTTTATTCTACAAGTTTATGGTTGGGTTATTTATACTCTTTTTATCTTATTATGTTTACTCATCGAAAAAAATTATATAATTTATTTGGTTTA
Source organism: Viscum album (assembly GCA_963277665.1). Lineage (NCBI taxonomy): Eukaryota > Viridiplantae > Streptophyta > Magnoliopsida > Santalales > Viscaceae > Viscum > Viscum album. Next base: position 95,649,781 of record OY728125.1, read on the forward strand.
AAAATATGTTATTATTTTCTCTCAGAGGTAAAGAGAAGTTTGGAATTTTAGTTGAATGAAAATTGAGATGGGTTTAATCTGTTTTCGAAATTTTAAGGTCAATGGTCTTTGTAAAACCTAATTTAGTTTTTCACTGGAAAATATTTAATTTTTAGAGGGTAAATATTTTCACTTCTTGATGAAAATATAAGGGGAAAAATCATTATGAAGACCATTTTTTTGTGACCATCAATTATTATGAATTTAAGATTTATTTTGTATCATTGAATTTGAATCATTGTTTTCTTGACGAAATAAAAAATCCTAGTGTTAGGGAATTTGATCTAGCTGTATGTTGATATAAGTTTTCCACATAATTAATTTAATCTAACTGTTTTTTAATTAATAAATTAAATTTTTATGTAATAATTTACAATAGATTTTAATTTGATGTTAAATTAATAAAAACCTTAATTCCATGTTTATATATGTTTTTAATTAGTTAATTTTAGTTTTCTAGATAATTGATGTTGATTGAGTAATTATTGGTTATTTTATATTGGTTAGTTTTTAAATAAATTATTAATTAATAATTTTTTCATTATTTAATATCTTTATTGTTTTAATTATATTTTTTTTTCAAACTTTGAGTTTATATTTTAAATTTTAATATTTTTTTTAAAATATTGTTTTTAGCGTCACTGTTTTTTTTATGTTTTTTAATTAAATTATTTAATTAATTAAAGTTTAGTAATTAATTTATTTTCTTTAAATAATAATATTATTTAGTGACATTGGATTATAGTTAAATTATTTTTTAATTTTTATATATTGCTGATTTTTTATTATATTAGTTAAATATTTTTGGAAAGTTGTTTTAAATTTTCAATCTTTTGTGGTTTGAACAAAATAATAGGTTTGAATTTAATTAATTTAAATGTTTTTTAGGATTTTAATTATTTAACATACGAAATTATATTTTACTTTATTTTTTTAAATATTTATTGAGTAATTTCATGTCTTTGGACGCATAATTTTTTATCTTTATTATTGACATAGTTGCAACGTAGCTAAATTGAATTCAATTTGGGCCACATAAAAAATTTAGAGTGGATCCCATGCATCCAAAATATCAACATAGGGGTTTTTTATAAAGTTGTTCACATAGCTAGATTAGGCGAGGAACCCTATAAGGGTTTTTTCCATGTATCCATTTAGGGAGATCCCAAAACCAAGGATTACTAAGGAAGGTTGATTTCGAGCTTGTCCAAACATGATTATTCATCACCGTTGAAGCTGGGAATCGACTCAAATCCAAGCCTAAAGAAGTGGATACTGAAAAACAAACCCAATACCAATTTCATGATGAAGAAAAATAACCCGAAGAAATACACCTTTGAGAATGAAGAAAACTTAACTGAGCATTGATCAGAGGCCATCACAGTGATGAAGAAGAAATATTCGAAATTTCCATTTATTGATGGTGATACCCTGAGTTTTTGTTGAATTCAAAGCCTCCATCTTTTGTAACTATATGATCAAAAATATAAGATAATGGAGGGAAAAACCATCATTTATTTAAACATGAATAAAGATTACAAAAATCCATCTCTACACCTCTATTTCACTCATACAGAGCTCTCTGGGATCACTCACTAGATAGAGGAGTTCTCTTGACATTGATGAATTTTTTGAAGCTCCTATATTCCTCCTTTTATAGCCATTGTGGGAGGTTTCATGTTTTCAACAAACCCCCCACCAATCTCTACCTCCCATAGACTTCTCCCGTGACTGATAAATGAATAGGGTCTTCTCATGTAGAATGTGTAGTAGCCAAAACGAAAGTCTTCCATGGTGGGTGTGGTTGTGCACCAGCCACCAAACAATGAAGATAGAAAAACTCTATGACTAACACTGTGGTGAATATTTTTCAGGATGAATCAAATATTCCAAATCCACTAGAGCTACTACAACACCTGTGCCTTCTCTATGAAGTTTTAATTGTTATAATATTACCAAATTAATCCTATGAGTTGATGCCATTCTCTTCAATGTCACAATTTGAAGTGAAATATGATGACACTATCAACTAAAATTGAAAGATGAGTGTCGTCACCGATCTTTACCCATTTTCAATGAACCGAGATCTAGAATCTCATTGAATTAAAATTAAGCTGCCACCATTGTTTTGAAACTCATCCATTACCGTGAGGAAGAAGAATACAATTATTACATTTTTAAGACAATTTTTCCACCACCCAATTACAAAAAGAAGATGAACTAAAATAATTTCATTGTCCTTGATCTAGTCTGACGAATTCACTGTCACCAATCTTTTGAAGAATAACACTGAAAACCGATACTATTGATTGAAGAATAGTCAAGATCCATACATAGTTCATCATGGTTGCTGGTTTGATTTAAAGAATATCAAAGAATGAATGAGCTGGTGAAGAGTTGGGTTGGATATGGACTTGGAACCACCTAGTTTAAATGGATGAAAAGGATAAGATTTTCAGCACATTTGAATATGATTTTTTGTTATTTTCTAGAGTTTCTACCTATGAAGGTTGATTTGAAGATTATGTCAAGGCCTAAATGCTTTGTATTTTTGTGTCTTGATGATTGTTATTTTTTTCATTCAATGTGTTTTATTTTTTACCTATGGAAAATTTTCATTTTGTGGACTCTACTGGGATGAAGTTGATGATCTTGATCCTACAGGTTGTTAAGGTCTGAGTCACCAAAAATAATAAAGTCATGTTGAAGGAAAGAAATTTGGGTATTATAGACTTAGTACGTCCCAGATGGAATTTTTTGAACTTAACCAAATCACAGGTCGATCATGATAAAGATGGTTTAAAGTAATGATTTTAGTAAAATGTGACTATCAAAATAATGGAAATAATACTATTTGAAGATAAAAGTCAAAGTTATTACATCACTCAATTCCCTATAATGGCATTAGAATGACTTAATGGAGGTTTTTGATTCCAAAATTATATGGTGAAAAAATTGAATTGGTGTTATTTTATCTATGAGATAGAGGAGAATAAAAAGACTAAAATTATTCAAAGATAGAGGAGGAGGATATTTCATTTTGGAAACATTTAGGAAATTCAGATAGAGATAGTAGATAGTAACAATACAATTCTTACAAAAACTAGTGTAGAGAGACAAAGATAAGAATCATGGGATCTTACAGCTATCTTTAAGAAGATCTATTTCTGATCAAGGAGATGAAGATTGAAAGTTTTTCACATTATATGAAAAACATTGACTGAGTCTTTTAGTGGCTAAAACTAGTGGTTTCAACTGGTTATTCCATTCTGAGCTTTAATATTTTCATTCAAACAATAAATTTTATATAGAATTACAATTTATAAATAGTTTATTGATGTTTGATGATTTTTCTTTTATAAATTCATTTCCTTTTCTCTTCCACTGTTTGATCGGAATATAGCTGATCAACATGCTCTGTTTATCATGTGCAGAATGATAAATCAATATGGTAGGAGTTTGATTGTAAAATATCATTATATAAGCTTCTAAATTCTCAATCAAGAATTGTGAGAACAACAAGAGTTCAATTATATCATTATTTTTGATGATTGTTGAATACTTTGACCACCTATTAACAAAAGGAGGTCGATAACTGAGATATTATTTGTCGACCTTAACTTTTCAAACTTAATGAGATACACATTTAGAGATCTGGAACCATGTATTGAGGAAATCTATAGAGTGAAATCCTTTTAATGCAATGAATAATGGATAAATGGATATAATAACTAGGGATGTCCATTGTTCCTTTTCATACTTCTCTCCACTTCCCACTCACTACTATTTTTTTGTTTTATATTGTATAATTGTCTATTATTCTAGAAATTTTATTAGTTTCAATTCCTACCTTAGAAATTCCCCTTATAAATATAGTTTTTAGTATAATTATAATAAAATAAAAATGTTATAGAGAAACAACATAATGGAAACATCATTTGGAGACAAACATGGGTGTTTCTTTACTACAATATCTAGGAGATTAAAATTTTGAAGTTAGGAGGTAAAAACAACACACTGAAACCTCACTCTTCATATGTTTATATGTTTATATTTGGATGGTACTATATTTTTATGTTTATAAAGTCCATGATACATGATGGGATTGGTACTGAGGTACCCTTACTCACGATTCTATGGGAATTGAGATTCCATGTGTAACTAACTGGCCTAGGCTGACTTGATGTGTCACCCAAGACATCTCACCACAAGGCCCAAAGCACATTCCTGACATCCATGGGATAGATATAGACACCAAGGTATTAACTAAAAGTGAGTACTCACCCCCAAAAAAAATACTCTTGAAATTAATAAATCAAGAGGTTTATAAAAGTAAAAATATAGAATTTTACAATAATCCCTTTAGAAAAGGGGCATGTGATCACCAGGAAGATGATCAGAAAAAACACAACCTTCCATGACAACTCCTTTGTTTTCCAGACCATCTGAAATATAGTTAGCTTATTGAAAAAAACAAATGATAAAGAAGAAAATTTTTAAGATAATCTCTATGGAATTAATCCATAGTGTTGTAAGTTTACATGATAAATGAATCTGTACATTTATTACTGATTGAACTAAGATATTAGAATCACCTTCAAACCATACCTTGTTCCAACCTATTTTCGTAGAGATATTCACTTCATTTATTAGAGACAAAATATCCACCTCTAAGGATGTTTTGATTCCACCAGATCCAAAATGACATCCCACAATATCAGCTTTGTAATCCTTAAAGGCCACCCCAAAACATGCAAGTCCTAGATTACCCTTGGTAGCCCCGTCTTCATTACAGTTTATCTAGTATATTAATGGGGAGATCCAAAAAACGTCAAGCATGACCTGAATATGTGGAAAGCACACTGAAATTCCCAGACATCTCAGAACCACCATATCATGCACCGAGTTGTTGAATCTGCACTACTAAATTGAATTTTCATTTTTTACTATCATGATAATTTTCAGATGAGAAACATGATTGTTGATGGAAGTGTTATCATGTTTGGAAGCATTTCAACTCCTCCAGATCAAATTTATAATTTCAATATAAGACACTTGAAACATATAAAGGAGATTCATTGATAGAATAAAATTATTACAGTCTTGCAGATGTACCAAAATGGAATTAGTCCTGGTAAGACTAACATCCAAGATGTAGTAGAAAACATTCGACAGTGTAGTGGAAGTGGCATAACGAAAGAATATATGGTTAATATCCTATCTTATGTTGGTGACATAGATAAAATTTAGATCATATAGAGAAACCAAAAACTTGTAAATAATCATCAACAATAATTTTTTAATGAGAAATATTCCATATCAACATAAATCAAGATGGAGAAATCTATTTTTTATATATCCTTCCCATCCATCCATGATGAATCCCTTCAATTGAGTTACGATAAAAAGTACTTTCCATGAGAATACCATTAATTTATGGATCCCAAGAAAGATGATCATCCTGATTAATGAATAAATAATTAGATATAACATTCTTAACTTCATCAGGTATATCATTTGAGTTTTCAAACTGATCCTAAATTGTAACATTCGAATTCATGACAAATCTATTAGAACATATGAAATTTGAAAGGGGAAAACCTACCCAATTGTCATATTAGAAATTAATAGAGGAATAGATTTCCACCAACTAGTGATCCTAAGAAAGAATACAACTAAAATAGTTCTTGAGAGAAAGATAAATAGAGGACTCCAAGTAACTGATATATCAAACCTTGAGCTTTTTCAGAAATATAGACCAGATAAAAGCGAAACAACCATATTTATCATTAATCAGTCTCCACATAAAGTGTTATTGGAGAGCCTAGTTAAACATATAAATATTATTTATGCCAATTACCCTGAGATTAATAGGTTTACAACAGGTTATCCAAGGGATTATAATAATTATTATTTTATGAATATTCCCACTCAAGATGATATTTGTTAATAAAAGTGTTAATTTTAATCAGCGAAGAAATAATCCATTTACAAAACATAAATGAGTAAGAAAATCTGGAGATAATAATCTATTTAATAAGGAAGTCACTTAAATACATTGAAATGAATTTACCTTTCCAAGTAGCTAATTACTTTTTAACTTGACTCATAACATCACTGAAGTTAGAAGCTCGAGGCTTAACCCAAAAAATTGGAACCCCGAGATATGTTAAAGCAATAATTCCTTTATTGATACCTAGATCATAAATGAATTAATATTTCCTTGAAGCATTTACATTCTTTCCAAAATACACAAAATATTTGTTCCAAATTATTTCCTACCCTGAAATCATTTGATAGTGCTGAAAGAAAATTCTTTGATGAGCTTGAAATTTTTCTTTTCACCTTGAACAAAGAGAATGATGTTATTAGTGTCAAATAGGTGAAAAAGATAAAAAATACATTTATTATCTATTATGGTATTAATCTCTCCATTATCAACAATATGTAAAATAAGCCTATAAAGGTAATATTCTATAATATCTAAAACAATTACCGATAGGGGATAGCCCTACCTCACCCCTATCGAGCAGGAAAATTATCCTTCAAGAGATCGATTTATTAATATTGAAATACATTCTCAAGCAAGAAAATCCTCGATCTAATTGTTGAAAGTACCATTGAACCTAAAACTGGACATCACCTTACAAATAAAACCCTAATCCATAATATCAAAATCCATATTGATATAAAGGTTTAATGAAATATTACCCCCTTTGGTGGATTTCTTAAGCAGGTTAACACATTTAGTGGAATTTATAAGAAAATCCTACACAGTCATCCGTTAAATGAAACCAAATTTACTGAAATAGATTATTATTTTTGAAATTTTCACAAGTCTGGAAGCAATAATTTTCCAATAACTTTATAAATATAATTTACCATTTAAATAGGCTTGAATTGATGTATTTTATTGGAATTATAAACTTTTCAAATTAGAGAAATGAATTGAGCATTTAGTCCTTGTGTAAATGATCCTCCTTCGAAGAAACATTGACCCATTCTACAAGCCTCATTATGGATAATATCTCAAAAGGTTTGAGAAAATTGATTGGTGAAACCATTAGGACCTAGAAACTCCCAGAGTTAATATTGAACACCACTTATTTTATTTTGCATTCCATAGGGAAAGAAGCGAACTTCTCATTATCACCATTATTCACAAGGGTAAAAATTAACCCTTATATTAGTATTTCATTGGTTCTAGGAAAATTAAATAGACCCATGTAATAAGAAACTACCTGATTGGTAATTTTCTGCTTTTCAACCAAGAAATTATCACCATATTTTAGTAAAGACAATGGAATACAATGTTTCCTTGACTTCTGAAGAGCATTGAAAAACCTAGTATTTCTACCTCCATTTTGAATCTATTTAACCCTAACAATTTCTTTCTGAGAATTTTCTTTAGTTTCTAGAAGTTTATTTAGCTCACAAGAGATCTCCTTTTAAATCATGAAATCATTAGCAAAGTCTATTTGTGTTCTTCTTCCTCGAATTTTCTGAAGGGATTCCTCTAGTGATGTAATATTTTCATCAATATTGCTGAAGAAGATCCTGATCCATTCCTTTAGCCTCTTTTAATTAATTTTTAGTTTTAAAGTACATGCTAATGTATAATCCTTAAAGATCATAGAATTACAATTGTATTGAATAATTTTGATACAATCAGTATTATCAAACCAGACATTGTTGAATATGTAGGGGAAATATGGCGTAAAATATTTGGAATTTAGCTTTAAAATAACAGGATGATGATTAAAATTTAGTTTAGTTCAGTTAGAGCAAGAAATATCATCCCAGATACCCAATGAATCATCATTAAAAAAAGCTCTGTCCAGCCTGCTAGAAACCATTTTTTGATGAAATCTCATGTAACAATTATATTTATCTCCCACCATATTTACCTAAAATAGGTCACAGTCATAAACATAAGATCTAAATTCCTTATATGATATTTAGAAGTTATAATCACCCATATTTTCATCATAGTTAAGAATTATATTAAATTCCCAAAGAAGAATCCATAGTCCAAACTAACTTCTCAAGAGGAAGCGCATCTCCTTCCATAAGTCTCTATGGTCTTGATAAAAGTTATAAGCATATACCATGGAACAAAAGTTCTACTGTCCCAAGAATTCGAACCTATAGGTAAATATTTTCTCACTAAAACTAACAGAAGTAGCATTCACAAGATTACAATGTACAAGATTCCATAGCCTTTTCATATTATAAGGGGATAGATTTGTATCCATTAGTCTATATCCCAATCTTTTAAGTGAATACACTCTTATATAGAAGATGTTTTTTTGGTTCCACTAACCCAATGATATCAGGTTTATGGTTTTGAAGGAAAAGCCTAAGTGTGATAATTATCTCTAGGTTGGACAGAACTAGACAATTCCATAACATGATCTTCATAACTTTTGGGACCTAGGTGTACACCCCCATATTTCATTCCACTAGATTTTTTGAATCTTTGACGATCTTCTGGTCAAACCAAAATCCATTGAAGTACCCAAATCACTTTTTTTGTTCTCTATAGAGAGTCTTGTGGAAGCAACTAAATTTTCCATCTCTCTAGATTCATCCTATTTAGAGGTTTTAGTAGAATGAGTCACCACTATCAAAACCATAAAAGTGGTATCCCTCACATAAATGATTATATCCACCTAATCAATACCTGTTATACCTATCCCAACAACCTTAGAATTTCTGTTATAATCAAAAGGCATTATTGTGATTTTTTAACTTTAGTATTTTCAAGGGATTCTATATATATGGTTAGCCTTTAGTTATCCCCAATACTCATATCCTCATCCATTTTGTTACTAATATCATCCTGTTGGCATAAAAAAGTAGTAACATCTATAGTATTAGTGTTAACTACTTTATTGATCATAGTCCGCTTTTCTGCTTAACCTGTTGCAATAGAATGAGATTAACCATTCGGATTGAGACATCCTTGAGACCGAAGCACTATCTATTTTATTACCTAAAAAAATTCATTTATAAAACTATTCTAATAATATTTAGAGATCATATCTCTATTTATACCAGAAGAACATGGGTTAGAGTTTTCTAACTATTCCTCTTCCACCAAGTCAACCCATGATACCCTCTGTTTGGTTTCCATAGAGCCGCATCATGAGGACCAATTCTCTAGTATACCAATTTATTAGAGGTCTCTCCCACCTCTATGTGTGATTCGTTTGATCTCCAAGATTTAGTAACTTCCTTCCAAGATTTATCATCATTAATAAAATTCAATTTCTTTTGAATTCTTCTATAGTTGATAATAGCATGCCTCACCATTTTAAAGACAAAAAATAGGTTTATATTCATATTCCACCTTGAATTTAATTCTCTTATCATTAGAAATCATGAAGACATATTCTAGAAGCTTTGATTCCATATATATATCCACTAAAATTATAATATAAAATCCAATATCTCTATCAAGTGTACGTTGAACAATTTTATTTGGGCTTCCAATGTATGAAGCAACATCACTGAGAATTTTTATATTAAAAAAAACCCATCTCAAGCCATGTAGTCTTACCCAAAATTGAGTAGTGGATTGATTATGAGAAAAAGGATTAAAGTTTCAATCACATTCAGTGATTCTAATGAGTCTAGGCTTAAGATGAACATTCCCCATGTTTCACAAATCTTTAAAGTTCTCCTTGTTCTTGAAAATGAAGTTAAGAATCCCTTCTCAATTGAAATAAGTTTCCAGTCACATACCTTCCACCATTTCCCAATTTAGGATTTAATACATTCAAATGACCAAGGTATGTATCCCTTAGAATAACTTACACATGCTAAAAGTGAATATTTATATATCAAATCTCTGTTGTAGAATGTTCATATCCACCATAATCGAGATACTACCTTCATACAACTTGATGATATTGGTAGATTTCCTGGAATCTTCTCCTCCCTGATTCTTGCATTTGTTGAGAGATTCTAGAAAATAAATGCCCCTATTTTTTTGATGGATTTCCCATTCTTCGGTGGCTTTATCATATTTAGAAAAATCATGAAATTTATCCTTAAAAGTAAATCCCTAAGATGGATGAAATGTTTCCATTTTTCCTCAAGGATTCATCTAATCAAAGAATCACCATTTTAGATTTGAAAACTCATCATTCACACTCATAGAGCTTCCATATCCAATGATAAATAATCAAAAGACACCAAGGTATTAAATATTACAATTTTGGAATGATTTCACCCTCAAAATCAGAGAAACTACAACACAGACCCCCCCCATTATCTGAAATGAGGTGTCTATAACTTGGAAATCTATGCAAATCAACAAATATATACAATAATAAACAGAAAATAAAGAGTATAAAAATTAAAAATAATTAATGAATATCCTACATCACTTTATGAACTATAATTAAAATGATTCACAACCTCACAAACACATGATAATCAAAATGAAGATATGTTCTGAATGGTTGATACATAAACTCCTAGAAATTATCATTAGAGGATATCCATAACATTCAATAAGATCCAAATCCATGTTACCCACAATCACCACCAACCATAAAAATAATATGGAAAAATAAGGGATCAAGAAGCATCACCATAAAATGTAGATCCTTCCACTTCACATATTTTTTACATTAACAAGTTTGTATACACTAAATGAATATATGAAGGGTGTGAGGAAAAGGACCATTAGGATACCACAAATAATTTCTATAATATATTTCAATATGAAAACTATTTGAACTGTTTTGAAACATAATTTTAGAAATGCTATTTTTTTATTAAACAAGAAGTGGAAACCACTTTACAATCCCTTTTGTTTTATAAAGTGATGATAAGTTCCAAAATAAACATGAACAAGGAAAATAATGTAACATGAAGAAACATGGAATAAACATCATCAAATTATCTAAATAAATGACCACAATACCATGTGGTAATATCTCTCAACAATTCATGATAAATGAAACATGGGATCTAACCATTGGGATGAACAATAATAAAAAGTTTGTAACTAAGAATTGATCATGGACCATTTTTTTTCCGTTTTGAACCAGAAATAAAATCCACCTTAGTATCTCTGTTGGTATCATCAGTCCATAAACCCATAGATATCACAATCATGACTAGTAAACCATATGGAGTGCAATATTCTCTACTATAGTACCTATCCAGGTTACCCAATCACATACCCAAGGTCTCCCGTATGCAATCTACTAATAAGTAATTTCCAAAACATACCAAACATCATCAATCACAAAATAAAAAAGACTTATTAATAATGAAAGGCTTACAAATCAATGAAATATCATAAAAAATGATTTCATTTTTAAATCCTCCTAAAAATTAATTTTTAATAAAAAGGATCGTTGAAGAATTTTTTGAAACACATTATAATATGATTTTATAGTGAAAACCAAGTGAAACTACAACTTTTCCAATAGGAAGTCAAGAACGAAAAATGGAAAGCATAAGACAGTCCTCAATAAATCATTCAAATCATAATATAGTAAATAAAACCAAATAATTTTAAAGTAAAGATCTAATATATAGATAAACCTACCTAAAATCCATTTAAAACTCATTGCATTAGTTAAATACCACAAGAACAAATAATGATGGATCCTTACAGACATAGATTCGACTTTAAAAACCCATACTTAGTTGTATGATTGACCATTAGGGACACTAGGGAATGAAAACATGATGAAATTATAAGAAGAAGAGAATAAAGGCATATATGATGAGGAATCCACAATTAATTATGATATTACCTTAAAGAATCCACCCAAAAATCAAGAGAGAAGACCAAGGAAGCTTGGAGGAAGAGAGATTCATGGTTGAGGTTGTTGGGTTGTGAAAATATGGAAAAATAGGGAGGAATGGATTATAATCATGTAATATCAAATTAGTGGATTCTATGTTTTTATGAAGTTGGGTAGATATAGTAACTAAGTGACCTCCCCTCATCATGGTGTAATGAACCTCCCTAGAAAAATATCCCCACTACCTATGTCGAATCATGGTGTAGCCTCCCCTCATCATGGTGGGATAAAACTACCTATAAAATCAGATCCACTATCTAGGTATCATCGTAGGGTGACCTCCCCTATTTATGGTGAAATCCATTTCCCCATACAAACAAACACATTTCCTGGGTCATGTTATGACCTGAAAACCCATCTTTGTGGTGTGACCTTCTACAGTCCAAAACTAAAAATTTCAAAAAATGTAAAAGTTTCCAAAAAAAAAAGGAAATAAAGGAACAAAATAAAAATATCAATAAATTTTAAATTTATTACTTGAGAATGACACATTGGGTAATGGAATTCTCCCCACCATATTACTTTATGCTCTCCAAAAATTTTCTATGATTCTAATAAAAATAATGTTGAGGGCATTATTCTTGAATCAATAACTCATGATCCCATGTCTCATAGATATATTCACCACACTAAAAAAGAAAAGTAACCAAGAGAATTGACTTATCCCTTAGTACTCTATCATGATGATCCACGATACAAACATGCTTCTCAACTATAGTGGTGTTAGGTCCTAAGTCTAAATCCTCCCACCCAACCATGTCAGTTGGGTATGAATGATACTTATTCAACTCATAAATGTTAAATAAATTGTGAATTGAGTTTATCTAGGATGGTAGAGATAGCCAACATTCCATTTTCTTGTGACATTCAAAAATTTCAAATGGTCCAACATATCACAATATCAATTTCCCATAATTTTCCAAATTATGATTTCTTAGTCAAGGATAAACTCATATAAACACTATCTCACCAATAAAAAATTATAATTGATGGTGGTGATGATTAATATAATACTCTGGGTGACTATGAGCTTTCACCATTTTTTTAATTTGGTGAATCTTATCCATAACCTCTTGAATAATTCTTCATCCTAGCATAAAACACTCACCCAATTATGATAAAAAATACGGGGCTAATATGGTAATACATACTTGATTCAAAAGGATCCATATTAATAGAGGATTTATAATTATTATTATAAGATAATTCATCGAATAATAAATTCTTCTCCCATGAGCAATTAAAATCAAGAAAAAAAGATTATAAAATATTTTCCAAAAGCTAAATAGACTTCTTTGTCTATCCATCCTTTAATGGATTATAAGTCATGATAATATTTATATGAGATCCCATAAATTCTTTAAGAACCTTATAAAATTAATAGTAAAGTATGGGTATCAATAAAAAATGATGGCTGAAGGAACCCAATGAATCATGAAAATCTCTTGGATATATATACAATCAACCTATTATACCTTTACCAATTACTTAATTGGAAGAAAGTGGGATGATTTAATCGACCTATGAATAATCACTGATATAACATTCACCCCTCTAATATATTGAGGGGATAAAATCATGAAGTCCATGGAAATATCATCCCACTTCCACATCGAAATAGGAATATACTAAAATAATATTACTAGATTTTGGTGCTTATATTTCATCCTTTGGAAGGTAAGGTATTAAGACGCATAATTAGAAATCAACCAATTCATTTTGGGCCACCAGTAATGGTTTTTAAGATTATAAAAATATATTTGTATCCCTACGGAGTATTTCTCCGCTAGACTGGTGCCCACGTTTCATTAAATCTCACCACAATGCTAAAGAACCACGAAAAACATCATAAAACAAAGGAAACCATCAGGAGACTAATAACAATAACTCAAGGTCTCACAAACATTTATAATTCCTCAAATTCACTAAAAATTAGGATCTTCTAGATGCTTTAGCTAAACTCAATCACCCAAGTAGAATTTGACATGCAAACTATTAGAAAAAACTACTTATCCTCCTCTTCTACATCAAGACACATTTATGAAAAAATTATAATCATATTACACTCATCCATTAATTCTTTTACCACTTGAATCAGTAAATTCTTTCTCAAGGTGTCAACCACCACATCCCCCTTTCCCAGGGTGTAAGAAAAACCATAATCAAATGGCTGAAGATACTCCATCCATTACCTTTGTTTTGGATTCAGATCCATATGAGTGAAGACATACAAAAGTTTGTTTGATTAGAATATATAATGAACCTTTCCATGAAAAGGTAGTGGAACCATGTTTTCAAAGAATATATTACAACCACTACTCTAGGACATTGGGGGGGAAATTATTCTTATTAGGGTGTAACTGGTGAGAGCCATATGCCACAACATGGTCCCACTGCATCAATACACACCCCAACCCCATACCCAAGGCATCAAAATACATTAAGTATCTACCACTCTACAAAAAAATAATCAATAAAGGAGCTGATATCAATCCAACCTTCAACTACTTAAAGGATATATGACATTTACCATCCCAATCAAATCTCACTCCCTTTTGAGTCACATCCATCAAGGGAGACTCCAAACTGAAGAAATTTTAAACAAACTACATGTAATATCCAGCTATACCCAAGAATTTCACTTCTTGGATCCACAAATGGTATTTAGAAAACACGAAATACATGATATATTCCTTTAAGGTTATTAAAATTATGTCTATATAGTACTCATTATCTTTATTTTTCTTGGAATAATCTAAGATATTACCCACAAACACCACAATGAAGGTGTCAAGGTATAAATGAAAGATTCATTTCATCAAAGCCTTGAAAATAGTCAAAGCATTAGTAAGGAAAACTACATGAAAAAATAACCATAATTATTATATTTTCTCCTTAATTCAGTCTTTATAATGTGTAATTATTTCACTCTCTTCTAGTGGTATCCCGAGTATAATCATATCTTTTAAAACCATCTCGCTCCATTGAGTTGGTCAACCAAATCATCAATCCAATGCACATTTAATTATTTGGTATCATCACTTAATTGAGTTTCTAGTAATAAATAAAAATTTAGTTACTTCTAACTACATTCTTTGAAAATATAACTGATGAATTCCATAGTGACATTCTCAAGTGAATATTGCTATCCAGTTCCTTGAACCAAACCTTTGTAATAGCCACAAATCCTTACTCCTAAATCTGGTGTATAAAATTTATATTTTTAACTTTTATAATAATAAACGTGATCCAATTTAAACAATACAAAATTTTAAACATCATACTGAAACATTTTATAAGTTAATCACGCAAGGAACTTTAATTTTTTGAGTTTAAGATAATCAGGATAAATTCTTACATAATAGTACCCATGTCTTCAAATGAGTATTTTTCCCAGATACCCATATTTTCTTATTTATCATTATGCCTCCAATGTTTACCTATAAAAATATAGCATTTTAAAAGATATGAATCACAAGATTGAGAAATCCTCACAACTCAATCATGAATTGTGAGTTCAAATCATAAGCATAAAACATGTCATAAGAGTGTATAACCATCATAGGTATAAAATCCATTTCATATGTTAAGGTTAACTATTGAGAGAATAAAATCATAGTGGATTAGGCATAAATACCTATTTTTCCCATATCATAATGGATTAGACATCACCATTTGTTTCCCATAGTGGATCACACACCCCTAGCTATTTACCATAGTTTATTTATTACATCAACTCATTTCCTATAATTATATCATGAGATATAAGTATTTACCCAATTAATTATAGGGATATATAATTCTAACCCCACCCATCACATAATTAAATCCATACATATGCTCCCCACAATATCATAAAACACTCATTATATCATCAAAATTTAACCCATGGAAATGAAACGAGTTTCGTAAACATTTTAACATTTCATCATAGCATAATCCATTGAAAATAAATAGGTTTCATAAAAATCTCATAATCATAATAATAAACTATCCATGTAAATACTAAGGATAGTATCATTTTATTATATCCCCATTATATCATAAATAATATAAAAGAGGTTATCATAGATGAAAATTATTTTAAAATATCGTTGGAATATTTCTTGAAGAAAATACCCATTTCATTTTGAAATCAATTATTAAAAATATAAATTTTTAATACATTATAAAAAAAATTTCATTTGAAAAGAAACATGTAAAATTTTAAAGGAAGATTCAAATCATTGAGAAGTCATAATAGTGTAAAATATCATTCATTCCATGCATATTAAAAAAAGATTCCATTAATATTCTTGGTAAAAATTCTAAACTAACTCGTTCAGAAAATGAATATAATATTAATTTGAAACATTTTATCAAAAGTTAAAAATAGGTAAAAATGAATTTAAAAATTCATAGGTGGATAATAAAATATTCATGAAAACATTTTAATGAAAACATGGACATGTAAGAAAAATATTTTTGACCGAAGAGGAAATAAAGTACGTTTATGTCAAAAAAATATTCCCAATCATTTTAAAAACCATAGAGAGGAAAATTGTAATATTAATTTAAAATTAAATAAATAAATATATGATAATAAAATTAAATGTATTTATCATATATGTATCATATAATTTTCTTGATATAAATTCAATCATAAACATTCCCATTTAAAATGGGATTTCAACATAAACCCCTTACAACTTTGATAGCTTTTGAATCAAAGTATCATGAAAATAGAACCTTAGATATATATTTAAATAAAATTATTTCTATTAATAATTATTATAAAATAGATTCATAGGAAGTATATTCATCACACCAAAGAAAAGTTATTGTGAATGTGACATGTTTCTTATGAAATAAAATTAGATAAAAACCCCTTACCTCAAGTCATGTCTCACTTCATATGCATTAAAACCACCTTCATAATAAATATATATATATTATACAACTATCATAGAACTAGGATAAAATATATCATACCATATATTATTTAATTATTATATTTTATCACTCATTTATTAAAAATTATTTATTAAAATCAATCTTTCATGTGATATGTGCTTCGTTTTTCATGTATATTTTGATTCAACAGTACCAATCTTTATACTATGATATTGGTTCCATTATCTTAATAATTTTAATAATGATATAAATATAATATATATTCATTATATATATATATTTATAGTCATCTATAAAATGTATATATAGAAACATTAATGACCCCATTTATGGAGACAATAGGTCGTGCATACGCATGAAAGCTATTTTCACTTTTCAATAAATAGAATGAAATAAACGTAAATAATAATTCATCTTTAAATAATCATTATTTTATAATATATATATCATATATATTCATTAAATTTATCCTTATTACCATCTATGTAAAATGAAATTGAAAACTTAATCCCATCACTTCATGGAGGTTGTAGTGCACACGCATGCACACGCGATGTTATTATTTTCCAACAGATGGGAAGAAGGTGGATAATGATTGTTAAGTCATCATAATAATGATTTAGTATATTGAAGATATTAATTCCTTATTTTATAATGTATTAAAAATATTAATAGGAGGTATAATAAGAAATAAATTTGAAAACACTCGATTAAGAGTTATACCTCTTTGTTGAGAAACATCTTTTAGACTGCATCTTAAGCCATGAAAGGATAGTTTATTGGAAAGAAAAAAAATCTCTAGAATATATGGGAATGAATATATAAAGGTATTATAGTAGGTATTTTATAATATATAAGGGTACAAATGTGTGATTAATAGAGGATATGAGGTTCCCTTTTGTAAGTGAGAGGGGGGGGCACTCTTGGAATCAATTAAGGTATTAAATTATTATAAATTAATTTTCACTAAAAAATGGAACCATATTGATAAAATTAAATGATAATATTAGTATTAGTAAAAATAATATTATCTAATAAAATTTGGATAAGTTTTGGTTATGTTTTCACCCTTAATTATTTGTTTTAACCTTCTATTAACCCATTTGAGAAATACCAAGATATAAATGTGTTTACTCTTTAGGGGTTAAGAAAGTTTCCATAAAAGTAAAAGTGAACCGTAAATGAACCATGGTTGATATTTTAAACCACATACCATTCATTAGGAATAATATAATATTTTTTTTAATTTTAAATCATTTTAAAAAACATTTTTTATTATAAAATATCAGTAATATCATTTTTGGAAATACATGAAGTATTATAATATAATATGTCTCTACCTCATTTAAAATGGTACCTAAATTAATTAGACTCAATGATAAGGAATATATGGTCTTAATATAATCATATTATCAAATTTTTACTGGTTTAGATATCATTTTAAACCTTATATTTTTGTTTAACCCCATGGTTAACCAATTTTAACCTTAATAGTAGTAATGAAATTTTTACTATTAAAGTGTTATAATTTTAATTATAAGTTAAAAATTGACTAATAAATGGAATAAGGATGAAATTTTCAACAATTTATCATCCTTAATTTCCAATTTCAAAATTTGTTTTTATTTTTAAATAATGTAATAAAATATATTTAACATAAAATACTGTTAATATCATTTCAATAACTATTCAAATAATTTGACTTTGAAAATGTCATGAGGGAAATGTAATTAGAAAATAAACCTTTAAAAAATTTCTAAAATATTATATTTATCTTGAAAACTCATGGGACACTTTTACTCAAACAAAAAATAATACTTTTATAGTTTTTCAAATAAATTTAAGCTTAATTAGGGACCAAGCCTTAAAATTAGGGTCCCAAATGACCTAGAAACTTGTCCAACACCGATTTAATGTCCATATTGCATCCATAAACCTTCCCTTATTATGTTTTTTGATTTGGTATTACTTATGTTTGTTAAGAACATGTGTACACCTAACTTGTTTATAAAAATTCCAAGTGAGTCCTTTTCCCTCCTTATAGAAGGCCACCAACTCCAACCATTACTCACACCTCTGAAACCTTTATATTCTTCCAATAGATTCCCAAATATCCTCCAAAAAATCCCCCCTTTGACCTTGAATTATCCCTTTGGGCATAAATCCTCTCAAGTCTTTTGAAAAAACCAAAAGGAGTTACCCCTCCACTCTCTTTATTCAATTATTGTGTAACAACAATAGTATCCTACATATACATGGATGTTTTTATGAAAATTTATTAACCTAAAATTACACACACCTACATCTAATGGACATAAAACATACTATTTTTGTGTATGATGAACTACTGCCTTACAAAATGATGATTGTTCATTTCGGCATTACCACCAATCATGGTGGCCATTATGATGGAAAATTTATTTATATATGTCATATATTATATTTAATATGTATTTAAGATTATTTATTCCTTTTAAAACAAAAATATATTTACTTTCCATTTGGTGTTAATAAAATAATCTCGTTTGAGGAAGTGTGGACTACCGCCCCCTCAAAGCGATGTTATTCATTCACACACCACTTGAAATGTATTAAGGATGGTTTTAATGAACTTATATGATATATATGATATATTAATTCTAATATAAAAATGATATAAATACATACATACATAAATACATATATATATATATACATTCCATTTACACACTTTCTTTTAATACGACAATAAAGACGTAAACAATGTTCATGAGTACGTACGACTTACCGTCTCCATGAAAGTTGTGTTCCATTTAAAACTACTATATTATATAGAGTATTATAATAAAAATACACTGGATATACATGATATTTATATCATTATATGCATTCTTCACTCATGATATAAGTATAATGACCAACAATATAACAAATTAAGGCACATACGAAAAACAAAGCGAATATCACACGAAGTGAAACCTTAACATATGATCATTAACTAACAGGTAATATAAGATCATAATAAAACCATATATGGTATTATGTATAAGAATATTCTTTTATAATATATGTATAATAAAATCATATTTATAATACAAGAAACCTGTACAAGTTCAGAGAGAGTCAAGACACAAGGTAAGGGGATTTCATCTTACTTCTAATTTCTATAAGATATAAGATATGTTTTCCACAATTTAATTTTGTGTGATATATGTAATTCCCATGATTTTATTATATGTATCTTTTTATTATATTTTTTTGGTATTCAAATTCCCATTTTATGATCCTTCTTTCATGGGGTTTAGCTTTCAAAAGTTACTAAATCGGTAAAACGGTTTTGTCTCAATTTTCCTTCTTTGAGATTAATGTTTTGTTATTCACCTCAAATATTCTTTGAGGTGTATATAATTACATTTTACTTGTTATATATTGAATATAATTATTTTTATTTTATATATTAATCTTCATTTAATTTCATATTCTTAAATGGAGAGTATGATCTCAAGTTATCGAGTTATAAGAGTTTATTGAGACAATCTCATCGCTTTCCAAGATTGTTTATTTTTATACTTATGTTGATGAAATATTATGATAAATATCTCAAGAATATTAAGGAGTTTTCTTATCCTATGTTATTTCATGATATAATCACGTATTGGTACCATATTCTAATATTTGGTACATAATATAGTTAAGAAAGTGTTTTTAGAAAATCCCATCTTTACACTTTCATTGGTAGAAAATCTATTTTTTCTAAAAAGGGTTTCCATGAATATTATGCCATTATAATATATGATTTAAAAGCAATTTTAGCCATTTCTCCTTTTACCAATCCCTTAAAATGAATCTTCTTGTCTCTTTCTAAACAAGAATATTTTCAAACATTTTTTACCATACAAAAGGAATATTCTTTTGACCTCGTACGACATGTATGGATTTCCCCACCATCATTTCTTTGAAACTACCTTTGAATTTTTAAAAGATTAATCTTTAAGGAAATTTTTATAAAATATATTTTCAATTAAAATGGTTTTCAAAATTTTTTTAAGCTTATTTTATAATTTTTTTTCAAAGAAATTGGGTTTTAAAATGTTTTCAACCTTTTTTTATAATTTTTTAAAGAAATTGGTTTTCAAAATGTTTTGGAGATTCCTTTATAATTTTTTAAAAGAAAACGATTTTAAAAATGTTTTCAAGATTATTTTATAAGTTTTCAAGAAAAATGGTTTTCAAAACCTTTTCAAGTTTCTTTTATAATTTTTCAAGTAAAATGGTTTTCAGAACATTTTCAAGCATCCTTTAATGGTTTTCAAAGTGTTTTCAAAGAATAAGGGTTTTAAAGTGTTTTGAAACTTATTTTATAAGTTTTAATTTTAAAAGGTTTTTTTAAAATGATATCAAGTATTGTTTATAAGTTTTCAAATCTATTCTCAAAAAAAATATTTTTAAAAGTTATTATTTTATAAAAATAATTTTTCAAATAAGAAAGGATATTTTCACCAAGAAATGTTTTAAAATATCATTCAAAATTATTTCCCATCTAAGATAACCACCATTAGTGTTACTCATTCATTTATGGGGAAATTATTCAATGTTTCCATTCATATTATTTCTCTAAATATATAATGTTTTAATGAAATGTTGTTTATGAAACTCATTTATATTTCATGGGTTATATTCTTTTAAAACCAAATTATTTTCGCATGTTATGTTTACGATGAAATGATTATGAAACATATCTCTTTCAATATTTTATGATATGTTTACATGTTTAAGATACCCATTTAATTTCATGGGTTATGATATGTTTATTTATTATCTTGTGGAACATGTATGGATGATTTCATTATGTTATGGGTGGGAACTATATCTCCCTACAATGGATTGGGTAAAGTTTTATATCTCATGAGATAAACTAAGTTGGTCTTGGTTGTGAACCTTGACAACTATAATGGCTATGGGAGTTAATAGTTACTACTTAGTTGGTATGAGGAGTAAAATCATGCTATTATGATGGCCATGGGAGTGATCCATGACTACTATGATGGTATGGGGAGTGAAACCATACTTTTAATATGGTATTGCCAGTGATTCTTTGGCTACTATGAAAATCATTATATGCTTATGTGTTTTCTACAATTCAATGTATTATTCCTTTTTTATAATTTCATGGATTATGATATTTATTTAATGTGATTCATGTCTTATGAACTATCAGTCTTTATGCCATGATTTGAGTTATGAAATTTGATATGCAGGGTATGATATTCTATTTATAGGATCACGTTATCATACCCTTATTCTCATGATTATGCTTATATATATACCTTGTTTACCCTTATTAATCATTTGATATCACCCCTTTTATGTTTACTTCACCAAAAGTTATGATGATATGTAATATGTTTGATATGTCTTAGAATGGTTATAGTAAAGAAGAACCTAGTGGGAGATGATGCAGCTCATATATGTACCAATGTTTATGTTTCAAAAGGAACTATACCAACTACAATATTTGGGAATCTGTTTGTATATTGTTTAAGTATTCAAGAAAATTTATGTAATTTCAATGTTTTTAAAGCGAGGGTCCCTATAGAGGAAGTAGTTTCTCCCTTTTAGGTGATCACAGTGCAACCATCTCCCTAACCACAAGTTTTC
This sequence comes from Viscum album, assembly GCA_963277665.1. Classification (NCBI taxonomy): domain Eukaryota; kingdom Viridiplantae; phylum Streptophyta; class Magnoliopsida; order Santalales; family Viscaceae; genus Viscum; species Viscum album. The sequence continues at coordinate 95,672,181 of OY728125.1, forward strand.
TACTTCTATACTTCTACACAAGACGTGGGATAGATGTTGGGGTCCCCACTGACTCCTTCAAATGGAGAGCACTCTGACGAGACATATATGAATGCTGATTCCCTCATGCATGAAGTTTTGGTAAACACTAAATCCAAATGGGAAGGGATGATGTGGTTGGAACCACCCCCAAGTGATGTCATAGAATAAAGTGAACATTTGACTCATGTAGTGACTCCTCTACCAGCCAACCATATGAAGAACTAATCTACATCAGTTCTACCACTAATATCTTAGACATTTCAAATTGGAGTTAGAGATGACCACGAGAAGGACCCTTCCTCTGAATAGGAGGGAATATGGGAGGTTCTATCCACATACTAGTTTTTAGTGGTGTTTTGGCTGCCCACAACTCCAAAATTTGACATCACAGAGTCCCTTAATGAGGGCCAGACCATAAGTTTCCACTAGGTCATCTAAGAAATTCTCCACCATATATGTTATCATCAGTCAGCCCACCCAAGAAGCCTGGAGAAACTTGATTCCATCAACCACTAGTGTTGGAGGGTTGAGATCCTAACACTCCCGGTGGTTTATCACCCCTCCTAGTTAGGATTCCACCTAAATATTCAGCAAACTTGCATTAAGAGAATTATAGTGCTCCACCAAGTTAGGAAAGAAGAATTTCCACACATATAGATCAGAGGCTAGGGATAGTATGCTTCTCTCCACTTCAACCCTATCTTGTGAAATCCTAGCCTATCTTCTGATGATGATAGTTACCCTATGGGTACTATTATGGTAAAAATGGTTATACCCAACCTTCCAGAGGATCAGAGGGAAGAGGGCATTAACATAGGGTTTGATAGGTAAGATCTTCCTCAATGTGTAGCATAGTACTAGATAGAATTGCCTGTATTTTTCTTCACTCATCAACAGAGGCAGAGACTTTTCCTCAGGGATCCCTCTAACGAGACATTGCTGTCTTCCTCTAGCATTAAGGAAAGGTAAAAGAGCATGCTTAATCCTTTGATCCATTTTATATTGTGTCGAAAATAGAGGCAGAACCCAAGGAAGCTGCCTTGCTCTAGTAGCTTGTGGAGAATAAAAGGAACATCACTGATCTCATTATTGATTAGTTCCTAGATTATAGAAATGCAATAAGAGGTCCCACAAATACGCTAGGGGGACCACAAGTCCTCCTTATCCAGACAACCCTGTCAATCTTGGTGGCCCCGCACATCCATTCCGAGTAGAGATTGAGGTATATAGAAAGATACTATAGTATGATTCATGAAATCTGCCTAAGTGATTTGATTACCTCCCTTGAGACCCAATCCTTGTCTCTCCTCAATTTGACAAGAACTCTCCCTGATATGATGATCCTATTAATGAATTGGTTAATAGGGATCATCAAAAAGACAAGGACCCTCACCAAGATGACTTAATAGTCACTCTCACTGATTGCTTTGAGGCCCTAGAGATATGACAGGTGGTTATCCAAACTGATAGAAAGATATACCCAGCATGGGTGGACAATATTCAATCACCCTTGGAGTTTAGAAATCCTATATTTTCCTCATTCAATGTATGGGTGACCCACTATAGCACCTGGACCACTTTAACTCAAGTTTTGGACCCCTACTGGGAATCCTAGAATGAAAGGAGGCTACCAAGATCCAATGTTTAATGAAAATGCTCGAAGGACCCACATTTTTCTAGTATAAACAAATTCCCTTGGGGCCCATTGCTTGTTTTAAAGACCTTTACAAACAGTTCCTATTCTATTTTAGCTCCACCATGTGCAAAATAGTATTTCTGACCTCTTCAAGTTCAAGAAGAGGAATGATGAGCGATTCATAGACCTTTTTTCCTTGTGGAAAGGCCTCATGTACTTACTCAAGAAGTTTTTAACTCAAGAGAAGTTGATAATGATATGTTTGGGGGAATTTAAATAGTTATATGGTCCCTACCCTCATCATATTGAACATTCTAGGTGTATTATGAGAGTTTTTTGATAAGGACCAATATCTAGAAGATACTCTATAATAGATTAGATAGTCGCACCCGTGGCCTATTCCATCTCTAGCGAGAGGAAATACCAAGGCAAAGACTTGTACCAATATATAGGTAGAATCCCCCGATCAAGTAGAGTTATTATCCTGTTTTCTAGAGATCCTTTCAGAGTGAATCCCTATCAGGTGAAACCTCACCCCACACATAACTGATAGGAACCACCTCTCCAAGTGTAGTCGTATAGATGAGAGAATGTTTATCAAGTCCCTTGTCAAGTTTAGGCTCCCAGAGTTCCATTTATAAGAAGAAGGATCAAAAAATATTCCATCAAGTATTCATAGGTTCTAGGATACTTCATCTGGGTCCAATAGAAGGGAATTTTGAAGCTTATAGAGTGAAAGAATCCATAGGAAGTTAGACACACTTACCATCCTAATCATTATCCATACCACATGATTGGATATACCATCAAGGAATTATATGCGTTCAATATTGGATCCAAGAACAATTAGATCATGGTTTGGTCAAGTTAGGAAATATGCTGGTGCAGGTGAAACATATCTCCTCCGAACCTGGTAGCGACGGTGAGGGATTAATTGAATGGAAATAGACCTATAGCTACCAGATGTAGAAATATGATGACTAGTTGGCTCAAATAGTAGTTGACTTTCCCATGATGTCATCCATGCTCTCTTAGAAAGGCTATAACCTCTTGTGGTTTCTACACCTTCTTCAGATACTGCCTCCACATCCATGTCATAACCTTACAAATCCATGAAGAATAGACACCGATGGCATAAGGGAAACTAGAGTCCCCTCAAAGTGCCGAAGTCATCTCCCACTCTCACTGATTTCATGCCTCCTCTGTTGGGGACTACACACAGGGTCTGCTCGTCACTGGGTTATCTTAGTAATGATGAGAAGGAGTACACATTAATGAATTTTATTGAGATGGAAGACCACTTCACGATTCCCGACAATGGCGAATGTAATGTAAACCCCTCAAAAGCCTCCAGACGATGCTATCTAAGGAAAGACTGAGGATGTGTAGATAGCCAAAATTCTCAAGCTAGTAACTCACACTAAGCCATGCATGGTACCAAGACTAAGCATCAAGTTTTTCATAGATCTCAACAAGCACTATCCTCCCAGTCTTTTATATAGGGTATTCCGCTATAGATGAAAGTTTTAGTTGACTGAGAAACTTATCCACAACCACACTATGATCAGCTGTGTCCAGCTAGAGCCAGATCTCAGAAAACCAACAGTTAATTGGCAGCGATTCCGAACAGGTCATCTTGTCAGTAACAGTATATTTAAAATAATTTCCAAAACCCAATAGTTCAGCAAGAAACATCTGTTGTTCCCTTAGCCAATGAGATACCCCCTGTCGTAAAAATCATGCCATTATCACAAAAGTATGATCTGTTAAAGCACCTCACAGGCACACATGTGTGGCTTTCAATCCTGAAGGGCCTCCACTTGTCAAAATATTTTTGTGAGGCCCTTACATAAGACTTGAAAATCCCTCTCTATTTATAAGTATAGGTAGCTATCATAGAGGACTACTATGCATAGAAGGCCAAGTGAGAGGAATGACAAGACATTATCTCATTCTATGAGGGAGACAAGGGATATCTCATGAAAGGGAACATATTACCACTGTATATTACATGTAAGTTCAATAGAGTAGAGATCCTCCACAGTAAAGTGGACACAGGTTTTGGGATCAACCTCATCCCAACAATGACCCTTCATAATCTAGGACTGACTAAAACAGATATGAATCCCTTCAACCTGACAATTCAAGGTTATGGTAGGAGCGAGTAGAAACTGTCAGGTAGGGTTCGGTTGAAGACCCAGTTTGGTGGATTGATAGTGAGAACTGAATTCATAGTAGTCTCATAGGATACTGCCTACAATACACTGTTGGGAAATCCTTGACTTCATTTGTTTGTATCAGTTCCCTTCTTTTAAATCCCCAAACCCGCACTTCCGAATTCAGTACTAAAACATAATGTGTATTTTTTATAAAATAAAAATGCATACACGAAATAAATTATACATTCTAAGTCCTTTTTTGGTCTTAGTTTTGGAGAATTAGACAAAATATTACATATTATTATAGTTGTACAAAATATATACAATTGAATAAATATATTTGAGTGTGCTACAAATTATTACAAAACATGGACCTTTGGAAATTCTAACATGTGAAAATATTTTAAAGATAGTTGTGAGCATTAAGTTTCCCATTAAAGGGTTTAAAAACAAGTGAAAACCAATAAGGGTTTCTCAATTTAAATTAAAAGTAAAATATGTTATAAAGTTTGAGAATTTAGACCATAGAAATCATGAGTACTTTTGAAAATAAATAAATTTTCTAAATAGATTTCAACATATAGAATCTTTGGAAAATCCATTTCATTAATTCATAAAATAATGAAATTTCCCTTGAAAACTCATAATAATTCATAAATAATTGTCAAAAGAACCTAGAATCATAACATAAATTCATACTTTACTCTCGAGATAATATAACATGTGGGGCATAATCTCTTAATGGATTAAGTTTACTCGTTAATACCATATTGTGATTAGGATACTGTCCCACGCACCATACATGACATCTCATGAGATTTATAACATTAACCAATAAATTGGGTTATTATCTGGGTGCGCCCATCATGCAAGCGATAATAGGCTCACCTAATGCTATCTGGGCACCCCTATCACATATTTGAAAAAAATTCCTATACGGGTTTGGGTTTACTCCCCATCCCATCCAAGTGAAATTCTTTGGATTTTAAAACATGGTAACTTGTATTTCATATCATAAAACCATGAATATTCTTTAAAACCATGAGCATTAGTATCTATTTCATAAAATGTAATTCCTTGGATATATATCATGACCAAAGTAGCTTCTCATGGAAGGATATATGTATAGATATACATTTATATACATATATATACATAAATTAGTTTTACATAAATAAATAAATATATATTCATTTATTTACATACATATTCATATTAGAATTATAACATGATTAATTATTAATATATATATGTATATATATATATACTTATGTACATATATTAAAATAATAATTTTACATAAAATGAAATGTATATATATATACATTTATTAGAAATAAAACAGTTGAACATAAATTGATACATATATACATACATTTATATACATGTATCTATTGACATCAGATTAAAAAAATAGTTTTTCCCTAAATGATACACATATATATATAGACACACACACACACACACATGTTTGAATAAAACTGTTTCAAATGAAATGATATATTTCTATATATATACATGCATATACATTTTTGGAAATAAAATAATTTTAACTTAAACATTAATTTTTGAAATACAGTAACTTTACATGCATTTAAGATTATGTAAACTTTCAAAATAACTTTAGAAAAATAAATTCATAGGCAGAGATGATTTTTAACATGAAATGATGAATATATATATATATATAGGCATATATATATATATTTATTTTTTAAAAGATTTTTTTTTATTAAAATAATAATTTCAAAAATTTATTGACATATCCTGTATTCATAGTAGCATATTTAGAATTCCTTAAATAATAAAAATAATTTTATAAAAACAATTTTATAAAAATAAAAAATGTGTAGGTAGAAGCTATTTTACCTGAAATGCTATATATATGAATATATATATATATATGTGTGTGTGTGTGTGTGTGTGTATGTTTATACATATGAAATTATTTGAAAATAATATATTTTCACCTTAATTAATAATAATATATTTTTACCTTAATTAATATTATATTTTCACCTTAAAAATTAGAATCATAATTGATTAAGAAAAAAGTTAATTCTTTATATATATTATAAATTTATATATGTTTGAATGTAATGTTTTCAAACAAATTAATCTATTTCTTAACTATAAATTTTAGAGAAATTTTTGAAAACAATTGAAATAAAACGATTTTGAAAATAAAAACCTTACCATCAAAAATAAATAATAAAAATAATTTTTATCAATAGAAATAATATTGTTGGGTGGAAAAAAATTTAATAAAAAATTTAAATGAAAAATTTTAAAAAAAATCCCCTTAATTTGTAGAAAAACTGATAACCTTCCTTTTTCTTCTCATTCAGGCTCTCTTACACTTCAATTTCTAATCGGTATTCATTATTGAATAATGAATAAAAGGAACCTTATATATATCAATGATTCTACTATGTAGATATTTATATTTAATCATTTTATATTGATATATCATTTAAGATATGATTTTTTTGTTTGGTTTGAAATTTTTAGATCATAGATTCAATAATGAGGGTTTAAAAAGATGAATTATATATATATATATATATAAAATTGGATGAATCCTTAGCTATGAAATAAATGGGATTTTCAGAGATCTCCCAACAATGGTGGATACAAAAAATTCAATGTTGGCATCATATATTCTAAAATTTATATGGAAATATAATATTTATACACTTATTTCTTAACCGTGACTACCTGAACCGATTAGAAAATATAAAAAAAGGATCAATATTGAACTTTAGGTAATATATGTTCAATTATTTATATAACATAGTTTGGATTAAGATTCTCTAGGATGTTTTTTTAAAAGAGATAAAATCAACTCAAAAATTTAAACAAACCAATTTTAGTTGCATTTAAAAATCAACATTGTGTCAAATAAGAATATCAGGATGAAGATAATTCAAAACAATAAAAAAAGGGACCGTAGATGTCGAATGATGAAAAAAATGAAGAAATCGATATACTTCAGACTCCTTCTTTAGCAGTCAAAAATTACGATATCTTCCTTGCTCAGCTTCTCGAAATGATAGACTTCAGACCCAATCTCCCCATTGGCTGGGCTTGATTTCTCCCTCACTATGTTTCATCCAAATGAGTCAAATCCCTCATCTTTTCTTGGTGAAACCTGATCCCCAACAGTGCTGGAAGCCTCTCGAAATACCACTTATCATTTCATTTTTTCTTTATTATCATTTCATTTTCATTTTTTGTTAATTCATTTCATTATTATTTTTAATTCATATTTTGGTTTTAATAATAATTGTTTATTCATATATTTTATAAATTTTAAAAATTTTATAAAACAAAATATAATATAGATTTTAAATTAATAATACTCATAACATAATTTAATATATTATAAGTTTATAATATTTTCAAATTTTTTTCGTTATTATTATACTTATAATATTATATTACTTTTAATTTTATAATTTTTTTAGTAATTTTCATAATTATTATAAATCACATATTAATGATATTCATAAAATTTATTAAATTTAAAATTCCAAGATATGAACTTTCATATTTCTTAATAATATTGGGCCTTAAAATTCAAATTGTTTACTTAATATATATCAACTCCTTTATTATTAACATATTATATATATATATATAGAACTTAGTTTATAGTATTTATTATTTCTTTTATTTAATATTATTTTTCAAATAAATTCTATATATTTCATAATCATTTTAATTTTCAAACATCATCATAATTTTTTTATATAAAAAAAATCATTTTATATGGTTAAATTAATATATTTATAAATCATACCATATATGTTTTATGCATTCACCTAATTGAAAAAGTTAAGAAAAAAAATCAATAATAATTTTTGTGTTATAATATTTTATTTGTGATTTTTATTATAATTTATTAATTAAATTATTTTCTTAATTAGTAATTCAATATTAAATATATTTATTTTTAATATTGAATTAATGTTTAAATTAATAAAATATTAATTCCTATATTAATACTTGAGATTTTAATTCTTCTCCCTTAAATTAATTGTGCACTCACAATTCATTTTTCAGACTTAAGAAAATTATGAATTTCAATCTTCAGAATTAGAAATAGTAAACAATTATATTCTTAAGAATATTATTTAACTAGAATTTAAAAAGAATGTTCTATCATGTAGAGTTTTTCCTCAAAAGACAACTCCTAATCTCAAAATTTGTCGAGATCGTTGCTTTGATACCAACTGTAAAGTTCGGAACCCATAGTTCTGAATTCAGTAATAAAACATACTGTGTATTTTTTTTGTAAAATACAACTAAATGATACACAAAAAATTATACAATGAAGGACCTTTTTGGACTAGGTCTTGGAGAATTAGAAAAAAAAAATATTTTTATATATGCACAAAATATATACAACTAGCTAAATATGTTGTTGTGCGCTACCTCCTTATAAAAAATAAGGACCTTTGGAAATTATAACTTGTGAAAATATTTTAAATAAAGGATTGAGCATTAAATTTCCGAGTAAGGTGTTTAAAATTAGGTGAAAACCAAGAAATGTTTTTTAAATTTAAATTTAAAGTATAATATGTTATAAATATCAAAAATGTAGTACATCGAAATCGTGAGTGCTTTTGAAAATATCAAATTTTTCTAAATGGATTCCAACATATAGAACATTGTAAAATCAATTTCATTAATTCATAAAATAATAATTTTTTATTGAAAACTCATAGTAATTCAAAAATAATTTCCAAAGGAACCCTAGATCCTAACATAAAGTCACAGTTTACTCTCGAGAGAACATAACATGGTGGGCATGGTCCCTCAATGGATTTGGTTTACTCCCTAATCCCATAGTGTTATTAGGATAACCTCCCACACACCATACATGACATCTTATGAGATTTATAACATTACCCAATGCATTGGGGTGCTATCTGAGCACACCCATCATGTAAGATATAACGAGCTCACCCGATGCTATTTGGGTGCACGTTTTACATAGTTGGACAAAGTCTCATAAGGGTTTGAGTTTAATTATCATCCAACCCAAGTGTAATTCTTTGGATTTTAAAACATGGTAACTTGTATTTCATATCATAAAACCAAGAAGATTATTTTAAACCTTGAGCATCAATATCCATTTCAAAAAAAGGATTCCTTGGATATATATCACGATAAAAGTAGCTTCACATGGAATGATATAAGTATATATACATATATATACATATATATGTATACATAAAATAGTCTTCCATAATATATATATTTATATATATGGATTTATTTACATACATATTGATATTAAAATTAAAAAATTGTTACTTATTCATATATATATATATATATATATAAAGTTATGTATAGATATCACAAAATAAAATAAAAATACTTTTATATAAAATGACATGTATATATATATGTATACATTTATCTGAAATAAAAAAGTTCTACAAAAAATCATACTTATATACATACATTTATATGAATGTATCTATTGACTTTAGATTAAAAATTAGTTTTTATCTAACTGATACAAAAATATATATAAATAGATATATACATTTTTGAATAAAATCATTTCAAATGAAATGACATATTTATGTATATATTCATATATATGCTTGTTTAGAAGTAAAACAATTTTAACTTAAAAATTAATTTTGAAAAATCAGTAACTTCACTTGCATTTAAGAATCTTTAAACATTTAAAATAATTTTATAAAAATATATCCATAGGCATAGATGAATTTTAACATGAAATGATTCATATATATAGGCACACACACACAAATATATATATATATACTAAAAAAACATTTTTATTAAAATAATAATTTTAAAAATGTAATGACATCTCTTGCATTCATTATAGCATATTTAGAAGTCATTAAACATTCAAAATAATTTTATAAAATAAAATATTTAGGAAGAATCTATTTTACTTAAAATGCTATATATAAATATATATATATATTCATATGTTTATACATATAAACTTATTTTAAAATAAAATATTTTCACCTTAATTAATAATAATATATTTTTTCATTAATTAATAATATATTTTAAAGTTAAAAATTATAAGAATAATTGATTTATAAAAAAATTTAATTCTTTATATAGATCATATAATTTTTTTTTTGAAATTAATGTTTTCAAACAAATAAATATCTTACTTAACTATAAATTCTAGAGATATTTTCCTTACATAATTGTAATAAAACTATTTTGAAAATAAAAACCCTAATTATAAAAAATACATAATCAAAATAATTTTTATCAATTGAAATAAGACTATTGGGTGGAGACAATTTTTCATAAAAAATATAAATGTAGATTTTTAACAAAAATCCACTTGATTTACAAAAACACAGAAAAACTTTTTTTGATGCTGCATTGGACCCTCTCACTCTTCAATTTGTAATTGGTATTACTTATTGAATAATGAAGGAAAGTATCCAAATATATATCGCTGATTCTACTGTGTATATATTTATATATAATTATTTTATATCGATGTATCATTTAAGATATGATTTTTCTATTTTGTTTGAAAATTGTAGGTCATAGATTCTATGATAAGGGTGTAAAATGATGGATTATATATATATAGTTGGATGAATCCTTATATGCAAACCTAAGGTGATTTTTAGACATCTCAAAACAATTATAGATATAAAAAAAATTCAACATTGACATCGGATATTCGAATACTAATAAGGAAATATAATATTTATATTTTTATTTCTTCACTACAACTGACTGAACTAAGTAGAAAATGTCAAATAAAGGATCTATATCAAACTGTAGTTAGTTTGTGTTTAATTATTTACATAACATGGATTTGATCTAGCTTCTCTAGAAATTTTCTTTGAAAGAGATAAAACCAACCCAAAAATTCGACTGAACCAATTTCAGTTGCATTTAATATGTAACATCATGTCAAATAAGGATACCAGGATGAAAAAATTAAAAACATCAACCCAAATGGACAAAATACATTGAACGATGAAGAAACTAAATAAATATATAGGTCAAGGTACTTTATTCCCAGAAGGATAGATTCAGACACCTAAAAATTAAAATATATACCTACCTCATAGATCTTCATATCGTTATACAATAGGAAGAAGATAATTCATCTTCATAAACCCTTCATGGTCAGACCTTCAACCATTAAAACCTTGCTCAGGCTCCTTCATTGGTGGATGAAAATCTAGTTTTCATCCTTGCTTAGCTTCTCAAAACAACTAACTTCAAACCTGATCTCCCCTTCGACTGAGCTCAGTTTTTTACTCACTACGCTTTACTGAAACAAGTCGAAGTCCTCGACTCTACTCGAGAAAACCTAAACGCCTACACTGTTGGATGCCTCCCAAAATCCCACTTATCCTTTCATAATTTATTTATTATTATTTCATTTTCATTTTTTTATTAATTCATTTCATCATTATTTTTAATTCAAATTCTGATTTTAATAATAATTTTTTGTTCATATATTTTATAATTTTAAAAAATTTTATAAAACCAAATTTAATCTATAGTTTAAATATTAATAATACTCAAATACTAAAATAATAAATTTAAATTTTATAACATTTTTCCATTTTTTTCATTATTATTATACTTAAAATAATATATTACTTTTAATTATATAAAACTTATTTATTAATTTTCATAATTATTATAATCATATATTAATCATATTCATAAAATTTATAAAATTTAAAATTCCAAGATATGAACATTCATATTGCTTAAAAATAATTAGCCTTAAAATTCAATTTTTTTCTGAATATATATTAACTCCTTTCTTATTTACATGTTATTTATATATATATATATATATATATTAAACATAGTTTATAATCATTATTATTATTTTTATTTAATATCTTTTGTCAGATGAATTTAATATATTTCATAATGATTTTACTTTTCAAGCATCATCATAAATTTTTTTATGAAAAAAAATCATTTTATATTTTTAAATTAATTTATTTATAAATCAAACTATAACACTTTTTATGTATTAACTTAATTAATGTAATTAAATAATAAAAATCAATAATAATTTATGTGTTATGAACTTTCATACATGAGTTTTATTATAATTTCTTAATTTATTTATTTTCTTAATTATTAATTTAATATTAAATATCATTATTGATAATATTAAATTAATGTTTATATTAAGAAAATATATAATTCCTATATTAAAATTAGGAATTTTACATTATTTCTCCCCTTAAATGAATTTCACCCTCTTAATTCATTCATTAGACTAAATAAAATTCTGAATTTCCGTTGACAGAATCAGAATGATTGGACTTCTTTATTTTTAAGGGTATTTATCTAACTAGAAGTTCAAAAGAATGTTCCACCATGTATATTTTGTTTTTCTCAAAAGATAATATCTAATATACAAAGTTTTCAATACTAGAAATATGATCTATACCAACGGTTTTGGGAAAACCGTTGGTATAGGTCCATTATAGAGACCCTATATCAACGGTTTGGCCAAAACCTTGGTATAGGTCCCCCCTATACCAACAGTTTGTCCAAACCCATTGGTATAGGACCCAAAATCAAAGAACCTATACCAACGGTGTTGAGAACCGTTGGTATAGGTACATGCATTTTTAATGGAATCTTCTTACACATAATATTAAATAAATCAAAATTTAAAATCCTTATGATAATACATATATATATTTATGAAATTATGTTCACAAAAGTAATTTAAGTTAGTGGTTAGGTCGTTAAATTAAAAACGGGAGGTGCCGGGATCAAAACCAAACATATGATTATTTTTGAATTACATATACCAACGGTTTTATGCAACCGTTGGTATAGATTTTCATATTACTTATACCAATGGTTTTGGGAAATGATGCTCCAAACCATTGGTATAGGCTATACCAACGATATGGAGGCCTATACCAATGGTTCAAACCATTGGTATAGGGTATTTTTCCAGTAGTGTTTCTAGACCATTTCTTAGATACCAACTGTAAAGCCATGAACCCACACTTCTAGATTCATTAATAAAACATACTATATATTTTTTATGAGTAAAATGATTAATACAAGACACATTATACATTGAAATACCTTTTATGGTCTAGGTTTTTGATAATTAATCCAAACATTACATATTTTTAGCGCTGTAAAAAATATATATAATTGAGTAAATGTCTCTACGTTCGCTACCTCATTACAAAAAATAACAACCTTTGGAAATTCTAACGTGTGGAAATATTTTAAAGAAAGGGTTTAACATTTAATTTCTCAGTGAGGTGTTTAAAAACAGGTGAAAATTAAGAAGGGGTTTTCAATTTAAATTTAAATTATAATATGAAATAAAGATCGAAAATGTATTCTATAGATTTCATTACTAATTTTGAAAGTACTCACATTTTCTAAATGGAATTCAACATATAGAACCTTTGGAAGACTCATTTCATTAATTCATAAAATAATAAAATTTCTATTGAAAACTCATAAGTATTCATAAATAATTACCAAAGGCACCTTGGATCATAACAAAAAGTCAATGTTTTCTCATGAGACAACCTAACATGGTGCACATAGTATTTTAATGGAACATGTTTACTCACTAATCCCATTGTGTTCTTAAGATATCCTCCCGTACACCATACATGATATCTCATAAGATTTATAACAGTTTCCAATGTATTGGGGTACTATCTAGGTGCATTCATCATGTAAGATATAATAGGCTCACCGAAACTATCTAGGTGCACCTATCACATATACTTATTTGGAAATATAATAATTTTAACTTAAACATTAATTTTTAAAATTTAGTAACTTCGCCTGAATTTAGGATTATTTAAACATTCAAAATAATTTTATAAAAAGAAATCCATAGGAATATATAGTTTTTAAAATTAAATGATGAATATATATAGGCATATATACATATTTTTTATAAAAGCAACATTTTTATTAAAACAATAATTTTGAAAATTTAATGAACTTTACTGCATTTATAGTATCATATTTAGAATTCATTAAACATTTGAAATAATTTTATAATAAAAATGTGTAGGAAGAAGTTATTTTTCCTGAAATATTACGTATATGAATATAGATATATATGTTTATACATATAAACTTATTTAAAAATAATATATTTTCACCTTAATTAATAATAATATATTTTCTCTTTAATTTATAATATATTTTCACCTTAAAAAATATAATCATAATTTATTTATAAAAAAACTTAATTCTTTATACAGATTATATATTTGTATATGTTTGAATGTAATGTTTTCAAACAAATAAATCTCTTACTTAACTATAACTTTTTGAGATATTTTTCATACAGAATTGAAATAAAAATATTTTGTAACTAAAAAACCTTAACATAAAAAAGACATAATGAAAATAATTTTTTTCAATAGAAATAATACTGTTGGGTGGAAAAAATTTTGTATACAAAATTTAAATGTAGAATTTTAGCAAAAAATTCCTTACTTGATTGGTATAAAAACTAAAAACCTTCTTTTTCTGTTACTTCAGACTCTCTCACTCTTCAATTTCTAATTGGTATTCCTTATTGAAAAATGAAGTAAAGGCTCCTAATATATATAACTAATTATAATATATACATATATATATATTAATATTTAATCATTTTATATCAATATATCATTTAAGATATGTTTTTTATATTTTTTTTGAAGATCATGGATCATAGATTAGATGATAAGGGTGTACATTTATGGATTATATATATATATCTGTATAAATCCTTATCTATAGACCAAAGGATATTTTAAGATATCTCAAAACAATAACAGATACACAAAATTCAACGTTGGCCCTCAGATATTCTAAAACTGATAAGGAAATATAATATTTGTATACTTATTTATTCACTTCAACTGACTGAACCGAGTAGAATATGTAAAAAGATGGATTTATACCAAACTATATCTAATTCATGTTCAATTATTTAAATAACATAGTTTGGATTGAGCTTCTATAGGTAATGTCATTGAAATATATAAAACCAACCAAAAAATTTGAAAAAACTAATTTCAGTTGCATTTAAAAATTAACATCATGTCAAATAAGGATATCAGGATAAAGATAATTCATAACAACGACCAAAAGGAACCAAAAATGTAGATCGATGAATAAACTGAAGAAATAAAAATATTGGGGTATTGCTAATAGAGAAGGATAGATTCAGACTCCTAAAAACTAAAATACAAACCTACCTCATAGAACTGAAAATCATTATATAGGAGGAGGAAGATGATCTATGTTGGAAACCCCTTCATGGTTACGACTATTCAAACCTTGTTCAAACTCCTTCAACGGTGGATAAAAATTAGGCCCTCATCCTTGCTCAGATTCCCAAAACGATGGCCTTCAGACTTGATCTCCCCTTTGGCTGAGTTCAGTTTCTCCCTCGCTATGCTTCACTGTAATGAGTTGAAGCTCTTATCTCTTATCAACAAAAATTGATCCCCAACAGTGTTGGAAGCCTCCTGAAATCCCACTTATCATTTTTTTATTTCTTTATTATCATTTCATTTCATTTTTTTAATTAATTTCATTATTACTTTTTATATTTTGGTTTTAATAATAATTGTTTATTCATATATTTTATAATTTTTAAAAATTTTATAAAAAAAATAAAATATATATTTTAAATATTAATAACACTCATATCATAATTTAATATATTTAATGTTTATAATATTTTCATATTTCCTTTATTATTATACTTATAATAATATATTAATTTTAATTTTATAATTTTTTAAATAATTTTAATAATTATTATAATTCATATATTAATTATATTCATAAAATATATTAAATTAAAACTTTTAAGATATGAACATTCATATTTCAAAATTTTATTTTGCCTTAAAATTAAAATTTTTTACTTAATATATTTTAATTCCTTTCTTATTTACATATTATATATATATATTAAACTTAGTTTATAATATTTATTATTGTTTTTATTTATTGTCATTTTCAAATAATTTCAATTTGTTTGAAAATCATTTTACTTTTCAAACATCATCATAAAATGTTTTATACAAAAATAATTAATTTTTACAGTTAAATTAGTATATTTAAAACCCAACTATAATTTTTTTATGTATGAAAATAATTGAAAAAATTAATAAATAAAAACCAATAATAATTTAAGTGTTATAAACTATCATTTATGAGTTTCATTATAATTTCTATTTTTACTTTTTTTAATTGGTAATTTAATATTAAATATCATTATTTCTAATATTGACTTAATGTTTAAATTAATAAAATATATAACTACTATATTAAAACTTGGTATTTTATGCTCCTCATATCACTAGTGCCTCAAGTAATCCCTCAACGGTCGAGTATGCATACTCTAGGGTGATGTATCTCCCATCAACTCCTGTGAATCCCATATGGACCCTGAATACTACAAGAGAGATGAGAATAAGGTTCATAATAATGTGGTTGAGCACATAAATGATACCAATGATCTATCAGCCACCATAGCCAGTCCATGGGCAGACGTGGAT
Organism: Viscum album; assembly: GCA_963277665.1. Classification (NCBI taxonomy): domain Eukaryota; kingdom Viridiplantae; phylum Streptophyta; class Magnoliopsida; order Santalales; family Viscaceae; genus Viscum; species Viscum album. Next base: position 95,688,566 of record OY728125.1, read on the forward strand.
AACACTTTCATTATTCTTATTCATTTGCTGGAGTCCACGATGCCAGATCTAGGAGGATATTTTGTTGTAGCTAAGAAAAAGGGTTTCAGAGTCCCTAAAAATGAGCCCCCATATATTACCTCATACTCTTACATGGGATAGGTCTAAGTGATACCAAAACCCCTCACTCTTATGAGGTACCTAGAGGTTTGACCTATGTCCATTATTTCACAACACTCCTTCCTGTTCTATAGAGAATAGTTAAATAAAAAAAAGAAACCTCCGCACCATTAATTTGACTTCAAGAACGGACCTTGCGGTTAGAGGTTGTATGGAATTAGAACAACAACCACTATCTCCATAGCTTTAGCATAGGATGAACCCCTTCGCTAGGTTCTTGTGTCCGCCCAAGTAGGCACCATTTATGTCCCTAAGCCAGTTAGTCTAGATGAGCTACCTCCTCCTAATGATTCTCCTACATAATATGATGAATAAGATTTGGAATATTTCCCTCCTTCATTTGAATAGGGTATCTCTACTACCGTCGATGAAATAATTCAGGTGAACCTCGGTACCGTGGAAGATCTAAAGCCGATTATAATTAGTGAAACCATGTCTTCAAAGGAGTACCAATAGTATGTGGATTTACTGAAACAAAACCGTGATATATTTTCCTAAATCTATGATGATTTTCTAGGACTAGAACCTCATGTTTCCTTCCACCATATTGTTCTCTCATTGAGTCATCATAGGTTCAAGAATCCTCCCAGAAAGATACACCCCTCTTATGGTGCTATAGTTGAGGTCGATAAGCTTATCAAATCCAACTTCATTAGAGAACTCCGGTATCCTATGTGGCTATCGAACATCATCCTAGTTAGGAATATGAATGGGAATATCACATTGTATATTGACTTCTATAATGTCAACCACCATTGTCTGAAAGATGGTTTCCCCTTTCTGTATTATGGTTGTTGATTGATGCTGCAGTTGGGTTCCATTACCTCTCCATCATGGATGGATACTTCGGGAACAACTAGAACTAGAAGACACCTGAGGATGATGAATGCACTAACTTCATGGTGCTTAAATATAAATACTTCTATTAGTAATTTCCCTTTATCATGATGAATGAATGATCAATTTATTAGTGGTCCATGTATCACATCTTTAAACCGATTCTTGAGGCATTGGTGGAATGCTACATGGATGACATGGTGGTCAAATACCACTATCATCAACAACATATCAGAAACCTTGAGAATGTTTTTGGATTCTTATGTTCCTAGAAATTGAAGATGAACCCCTTTAAGTGTGCATTTGGGGTCACCTCTGGGAAGTTTCTCAGCTTCATACTAAGATATAGAGGCATTGAGATCGACCTAGAGAAGATCAAGGACACCATCCAAATTACTTCCCAGAGAAGCTTTCAGGAGCTGAAAGATCTCTAAGGACATTAATACTATATACACTGATTAAATACACAACTAGTTGGTAAGGGTAATCAATTATTATGGATCATAAATAATGGAACATTTACTAGTGGGATGTGGAGTTCCAGACCAAGTTTGAGAAAATCAAGCAGTATTTTCTACAAAATCCGATTCTGATTCCACACATCTCAGGGAAGCCACTAATCCTCTATGTGACCACCTTAGAACAGAACCTCAATTACCTTATCACCCATAAGAACAATAAGGAATGAAGAATGGGAAAACAATGTATACTATCTTAGTCACATGCTCCTTGACACAGAGACAAGATACTCCTTGATCGAGAAGAGTTGACTCACACTAATTTTGTAGTGCAGAAGCCGTGACATTATCTGAAGAATTGTGAGATACAATTGGTTTCCAGAGTATAACCACTAAATTATATTCTAAATCTCCCCAAGTTGATGATACTATTTGGACATTGGGAAGTGTTCCTTCAGTAGTTTGACATCAGGTTTATGCTGTAGAAGGCCATCAAGGGCCAGGAATTGGTATGATTTTTGTCCGCCCATATGGAACTTGAAGAATTACCCATGGATATTGATTTCCCATAAGAGGATATCCTATTAGTGGATAAATATATACTATGTTGGCATATTTATTTTGATGGTGTCTTTTGGATCCCAATCGATAGAAGACTCAATAATACCAAGCTCAATAAAGTGGATTTTGGGGATTGACTTCATCACCCTTTTAGATTTCATTCTATTGTACTCATTACTGTTGTCAAAAGGATACATCAACAATGAGGTAGAGTATCAAGATCTCATCACTAGTCTCTAGGTGGACCTCAAGATTGATTTCCCCCACTTACAGGTGAAGGGAGTCTCTGAGTTTGTCATCAAAAAGATTAATTGTTACTATATCGTTAGAAATAAAGAGCTTGTTTCTTAGTGAGAGCACATCCATTAGCTGATAGCCCATTTTATATGCATCTATAAGTGAATCATGTCTCTAGATCATAGAATTTTCATATCGTTTCCTTGGAATGTTTATCCTCATCTCTTACATAACCTGACTAGGATGACCTGATAATTCATGTGGCACATCAGGGGGTCATTTCCTCTATTTCAAATGATGATAATGGGAAATAGGAAAAGAAACTGGTTTCTAGTGCTTCTACATCAGTACCCTCGAGTTCCCCCATTGTAGGGGAAACAAACTATTGGACAACCCCTTTAATTTAGTATTTCCAATGTGGCATTATTCTGCCAGACTGTGCTGAGTGTGAATGAATCCATTGATGTGCAACATAGTTTACCCTTTACAGAGGATCTATAATTTAATTGACTCTCTATAGATATAGGTTTCATGGATTTCTATTACATTACATTCAATAATATGAGATCCACAAGTTATGTAACAAGTCCATGATTGGTCCTGTGGCACCCATTAGCTAGTATTGAATCTCTCCCATAAGATTCATAGACTGGGATACTTTTGGCCTACCATGCTCTATGACTGCTTCAAATTCTACAAGAGATTTCACTCATGTCAGAATGATGCCACTTTTTTCATCTAAATTTTAGATTCTCCACACCACCAAGTACACTTGACATTTTTAGTATGGGGGATTAAAGTTGTGGGGACATACTAGCCAGTGAAAACTTGCCAGTGAAGGTTCATTCTAACCATAACATACTTCTTCTCCAATTAGGAAGAAGTGATTCCCATTAAGTAAATAAAATTTTGATTCATGATTTAATTCATGATATCCCATATCATCCATCGATTCAGAGTTCATCCCAAAATTCTCACTAAAAACATCACCAACTTCTAAGTTACCAAGTTGAAGAGGTTGTATTCCAAGTACAACATCTAGTTCAACCATACTTCCCGTTACCATGCACATGCGAATGGGTAGATTGTGGTGTTAAATAAGACCCTCTCTAAAATTTTGTAGAAGATGGTTGGCTAGAACAAGAATATTTGGCTGGATAATCTCCCGAACTACCTCTAGAATTATCATATGATGACTCAAAAGTCCACCTAGCTGACCCCATAGTCAATGGTATATAGAACAGAGGTAGTCCAATCCCTCGAGGTTCAGTTTCCATTACTCCAAATAGTTTTCTACAACTGAAAGATTCCAGAAAAAATGGAAGATGTATGTTTAACTAAGATAAAATCCCTTAAAGTGAACAAGATCCAGGCATTTTACAATATATAGAGACACCAAAATAGGATAGTGATATTATTCAACAGAAGGATAGCATCTTATCCTTTCTCCAGGGTGACACACTAATGGCTCTTATAATTCCAATGATACCTGGGAAGAAGCCACCAAATTTAGAGCACAAGTGGGAATAACATTATATAATTAATAAGGTAAATCCCAATGGAGTGTACTCTTCAATCACCATGGATAGAGGGAATATCACAACACTAATTAACGCCAAGTTTCTCATGAAATACTTCTTGTGAGGAGAGCCAAGGGTCCAAATTATATGACCATAAACTGGGATCCCAAGTCCAAGAATCATGACTTTAAGTTATGTGTGAGTCTTCCTAGTAATGTGTTGTGTGGCGTTTGGCATCTTTATACCTCAATTCATGTAGGGCTTGTCACTACACCTCACTACACATATCCATTTGAGATTATCACCTATAGTCCACACTTTATGACCTTAAATTAAGAGACCATGGTCTGAGCCTTAAGACCTTAAAATAATACCCACCCTATGTTCCATGAAACATGACTATAAACTTCTTGAAATAGGTCCAAAAATTATAAATTTAAACTACTTTCATCCCCTATAGTCCAAGTTGAATGACTTTAAACTGTGAATACCCATGTCCTCAACGCACAATGTTAAACTATGATCTTACCCAATCCAAAATTTTGATTCCTCTTAAAAAGAGTTTATATTCACCCTGTATAAGACCTAGATTAATTATATGATAAGTATGGGATGGTCAAAAAACCTTTCCCCATGCCCCAAGAATGGGATTCCCCACAATATTCACGAGATTCATCAATTCCCTCTACAAAGAGGATTTCCACCATAGATGTTGGTTTTCTACCACATTGTGCTTCATAATTATGTGTGGCTTTATTCCCAACCTTGTGGGATATGTAGTGATGCATGGATTTTCTATCTTTGGAACTGACTTCAAAATTTTGGAACATTCATCACCTTATCCCCATTTACAGTTCCAACATTATGAACTTAAATTTTGTGAAGTTCATGTCAATGTGTGAATGTGGTAATCAATACTTTTTGGCTTCTTTCACATCGGATTTTACCTCTTTTTCACCACACGAGTACCCTTAAAACAAACACATTCATAGTCCAACTATAACAACTTTAAACTAATGTTTTAAGGTCCAAGATACATGAATTTAAACTATATTCCATGTTCTCAAAAATATGACCTTAAACTATGTGCAACTATATTTAGGATTAATTTTTGTGGTGCATGGCCTCCTTGGATCAATTAATGTAGGTTTTTAACTCTTGAACTGCATGAACATCCTCAAATACCTCCTTTTTATAGTCCATGATTTATAAACTTAAACTATTTTCCCTAGGTCCAAGCTCCATAACCTCAAACTAGGAGAACTAGTTTAAGACATGTGATCATAAACTATATGAATTCAGTCATCTTTCAAATGGTTCTCTTCATCCTTAGTGTTCTAGTGAACCCATGCCTCTAACTCATTCCAGAACTACATGTGGCTTGATTCCCATCCTCTTGGGATATATAGTTATTCTTAGACTTTTGGTCTCTAGTATTATCTACAGATTCACTAAAATACCCTCTGTTTCTTGGGATTCTATCACCCTAAAATTCCCTCATGGGTCTCCTTTCTTATTATAAGTCCCATTAATTTACCATGACTCATCAACAGCCTGAGATGAACTCATAGTCCGATATGAGGAAGAACTGAATGGAAAGCTTAATGTGAAAGTCCCTCGCATGTATTTATCACATGAAGTTAAACTATGGTCAAACCCTAAATAACGTTGGGATGCCACATAATGAGGGATGGATTTACCTCATATAAATTTAGGATGCATCAGATCCTCCTATGGGAAGATCCTGTATCTTATCCAGATAAGATTCCACCATTATTATGTTGGTATTCTACCAAATCGTGTTCTATAAATATACATGGATTGATTTCCATCCTCATGGGATAAATAGTGATGCTCAGATATTTTATCTTTGGTCTATCCCCCTTCATCAACTCAACACATGCCCTATCCTTCACCAATGTAATGATGTCAACCCAGGGTATAGTTTTTCGATGTTTTTAATTACATAGGACCAATTTGGCCCTCCATTCACATCTGGTTATCAATTTTCAATGTCACATGAACTATTTTCGGACACCTATACCCCCAAGTCAAATCTACATGACCTTAAACCAAGAATCATCCGTATAGTTCAATCTCCATGACTATAAACTAGTATAAGCCCTAGTTTGAGTTGTATAACTTTAAACTACAAAGCCTAACATCCTTAATTCATGATGATAAACTACATATATACCTTGGACGACAAATGAAGGATTCCTCATATGATAAATATGGGATGGTGATTTACCTCGTTTGAAATCAAGATTCCTCATATGAAAAGTATGAGATGAATCGTACATTACCCTGTAGAAAACTGGGATTCCTCCTAATGTGAGATGATATAATATCCTTTATAGAGAGGATTCCACCCCAATGATGTAGGTATCCTACCACACAGTGTCTCAAAACTACCTTTTGATTTATTACCATCCTCATTTAACATGTAGGATGCTAGGTTGTTCCTTCTCAGGTCCAGTCCTTCCATAACATTATTTTCGAGACATTACCCACTTCATCTTCAGTGCTTTTAATGATCCTCAATTTGGATAATCATCATCTTCCTAGTTTGAATGGGCACCCTAACAACAATGGTGTCCGACCACACTGGCTCACCTATCATCCTGGGCTTACACCTCAATGGTCCTTTGATAGTAAATAATGGATCCCATGTGTCATACTTATTCAAGGGTAAATACTATATTTTTTTTCCACATTTCAATCCGACTTGGGTACATATAATACATTTAAAACATGGTTAGTAGTTGTTCCCCATCCCCCATTCATTACCCTCTTTCACTATCTAGGTTTGGGAAGTCACAATCTTCCTAGAAGTATTTTCTAACCACTTCAACCCCTCATTGTTTTCTCCCCTTTGAGCAATGGGAATCCCATACCACAACTTTTTTATCACACAGAGCATGGCTCACATGATCTTAGGAGTCGATAGGGGGTTTTCCTGAAGTATGGTTGAGAAACACAAGCACCCCATGGTCCTAAATCTATGACCTTAAACTTAGATCCCCAATTCCAGGCATCAAGACTCTAAACTATGTGTGAGTCTCCTCAGGAATTTGTTATGTGGAATGTGTCCTCTTTTGACACTCTATTCACGTCAATGTTTTCCTACTCATCACACTACACTTATCAATTCTAGATAATCCATGTTTCAATCTTATAAATTTAAAATGAAGACTGAGGTCATAGTATTATAAACTTAAACTGAAATCTGTGGTCCAAAAATCACAACCTTAAACTATGTGCTATTTTTCTTGGAGACTATTTGTGTGGAACCTAGTGGAATCCTAATTCCCTCTATTCACATCAAGTTATCCTCATTCAGTGTCTAAAATATTCCTTTTATACATGCATCCCATGGTCCAAAATCTGAAACCTTAAACTAAGAGTCCTGGTCTAAGAATCAAAACATTAAACTATGAGCATACAAGGTGTCCCTATGGTGTACTATGTTGTAGGGACTTATAGGATCCTCATTTACATAATTTCACTCATCTTTCACATAATGTTAAAATGTAACCCTACACCATTAAATGGAAATGGGATTCCCTATTGAAATCACATGAGGAAGAAATTATGGGTAGCTCAGTGCGTAATCTCCACATCATACATCCCGATCATATGATGTTAAACTCATTGAAACATCGTGCTCACCGTATGATGTTAAAATGCATATTTATCATCCCGATTTCATAATGTAAAACTACAAGGCATATATCTCCATTTCCTAAGAATCCCTTTTCTTTAGTGCTGATCACCTACAACAGTATTCATATCCTTCAACATGGGATTGAAATCTGAGATGGAGCCCCCTGGTTGATGAGTTTGACTTTTCTCAAATCGATATGCCCAACCTAGTGTTATCCAAGTCATGGTACCATAGTTCTGAGAGTGTTGGAATCTGTTTAAACATTCCATCACTTCATATCCATTATTTGTGTTCCCCTAATTTGGATCTTCATTCTATTCCATGTCCAAATAGACCCCTAGTGGAAATGGTTCCTAGCCAAAATGACACACCTACCATCCTGGGCTAACACACCTAAAGACTTTTGGCGACATTTTGAGACAGGTTACATGTTTCGAACATGGTTAGTGGTGAAACCTCAGTTGTTTTTCACCATTAAAAGATAATGGTATGGATGTTTTATTTCCAACATGGTTAATAGTTATTCGTTATCTCCATGACACTTCCCTTCCGTTGTATATTTCAGGCATCATGATTCATGCTCCCTATTCCCCTTTGTTCAGGTAGAATTCACTTCCCTTAGAGTTACCACAATTTTTCACTAATGCATGTTGAGAAAGAAATTTGGCTGTTCAGAAACCCCCATTATCTAGCTACAACCCCTCTCAGTCCAAACACTCTCAGTGGTCAGTCATCTAGTATAAACCTCGAGTGTTCGATGATTGTCAGACACTCTCATATGACCGAGAAATCACATGTTCATCCCTTATTTGTCACATAAATCATAGCTCACATGAGCTTAGAGATTGTTCGTTGGTTATCTCGTGAATATTATTATAGTGAGATTATAAAATGAATGAAACATGTTCAAGCATGTAGGGGTTTAAAACAAACAAACCAATGTTTCAGAGGGTCATCCACATATTGTAGCATCTCATTTGAAAAATTCCCTTAGAGATAAACCCCAGCGAACGAACTCTTAAGCTCATCCAACCTCTACTGATTGGCCTCTAAGGTCCGCTGCTGCTCCCCTATGTCTGGTTTCTCTTCACTGGATTTAGATATAACTTCTACATCCCTAGTCCTCATCCTCTTCTTCTTGGTTTGACACTCAGCTACCATGGATGTCACTTCTTCCATGCTAGACTCAACTGTCACCAATTGGGCCTTCAAATGATTGAAGGTATCAACTTGAGAAGTGGAAACAACCACATTCTTCTGATCTATCCCTTCTAGGTGGAAAATCCCCCCTTCAATGGCCTCATGCACCTTGGAGACCTCAATCATGTGCTTCTTCCAAGAAATGTTGAGCACCTACCATTCAACATGTTCCTGCTCGACAAGGAAGTCCCAAGACAGTGTGTTAAGGTTGCTGGAGTCCACCCCACTACCCCCAGGGAGACTAAATATTGGTATAGAGATCCCACTTAATGTGGTAGGTTAGCTAATTGGGTATGGGTGATGAAGTTCTGAACATACCTCCAAGCCTTGTGATGAATGACCTATTTTTCCTTAGTGGTATCCAAGTTAGAATCCTCAATGTCTTAGGGAAGTGCAGGTTGGTTTGGAGGGGAGAACACCAAAAAATCAGTGGTTGTATTGTCTCTATGGATTCCCTTAGGAATGATCAGATAAAACTATATTCCTATACCCATAAATGGATCCTCGTCATCCCCTCCACCTATGGAGGAAGTCTCTAATGCCCCCTATGGAACCTCTAAGGTGGACTCAATGATTCTAGCCACCTAAACTACCCCTATTGGTGGAACTATATTAATTTTAGACCCCACATCCAACAACATTAGAAATTATGGGGTAGAAACATCTAATGAAACCTCCATAGTCACCACATATTTCAACCCAATTGTCGCTTCATCTGTCACAACTTCAGATCGACCATCCACCTCTGGTGGTGATTATTTGACATGATTCACCACCATTGCTCATTCATCCAGAACTCAAAGGGAACCCTCTCTACCCCTCTATCAAGGTAATGGTCTATGTGGTCATTTCCAATGGTTCCTCCATGGTTGTACCAACCATTGTAGCCCCCTATCCATTTTTTTTCTGGAGATTAACGCCCACCATCACCACATCAGCCTTAGGCTCCATTGACACAGACATTAATATTGGTATATGAGCCCCAAAAACTATTTGAACAACCATTTAAAAATTCATCAGCCAAATGTAAAAAGTAAAAGTGGAAGAGATAAAGTTGAAAAAAGGAAAAGGGATTAAATGAATAGTAAAACCCAGTGGGGAGTTCCTGGAGGTTCATGGATAATTTCCCTAGCAAGGGAATTCCACCAATGGATGCCACCTTAGTCATAGATACTACTTCAACCAATGGTTTCCCACCTATATTCATGGGGTCAGGGATGCCCCCCACAGTCAATACTTCAAGGGTTGAGGATCCCTATCCATCTCCCTAAGGATTTTCAAAGAGCTCCCACTCTTTCAATATTTCCGATTACTGTACAACTAAAATAATGAATAATGAAATAAGTTTAAGGAAAATGTGTTGTCCAAAAGTTCACAAATATTAGAGGATTTAACCTAACTAACAATAGGATGTATATCTCTAGCTGAGTCCCAGAAGGCATTGATTCCCTAAGACTCTCCTTATTCTTCTCCCTTAGATCCACCAATAGCCGTGTGACCCATAGAGATGACCATAGGGGAAGACATGCCCAACAACACCCTTACCTGATTGGTCAAGGGACGCATGGTACCATGAGAGTAGTCTATATTTTCTAGCTACACCATGTATTGATCACCTCATCCTTGGGGATGTGAAAACCAACCCTTTCATGACCAAGCATGATAGAGTATAGCCCATCAGTGATGAGATAATTACACACCCCCCCGAGGGGTGGTGAGCTGCTTGTGGAGTCCCCAACTCTCCCATGAATTGGAGAAGAAAATGTCATTGGGAACATTTGGTTGATGTAATCACTTAATTGGGATTTGTTCATGAACCCTCGATATCACCACATAGGGCTCTCCTTCCTCTCATTCCAACTTTCCAAAGGGCATTGAACACAATGATGCTTCTACTCTCCCTTCGTCCTTCATTTGTGCTAGCCCAGTGACAATAACTCTATCCACCAGACCAAACATGCCCTAACGGTGTGCTCCAACCACCACTCTCCATCGACCCCACTAATGTGGGGCATCTCCTTCTTCAACCCAGGTGGTTTAGTATCGCATTATATCCCTAGGATTTGCGCTCTCCTAGATCAACATGTAATCATGGGTGAGTTCATATGTAGTAGTGGGCAGTGAAAACTCACACCACCCTTTCCCACCCTAACATGTAAAAAATGCACTAGATCTTCCAAAAAAACTGAAGGGTGGTGCTCATGATTCACCTTTTTGTACACCTTTAGTTTCATCGACCACATGTATATTAACTTCCTTGTGAACCAATGCGGGTTGTATGGATCACATATCACATTGCAGTCAACACTTGCCACTAGTACCCTAACTCAAAAGGCTAGGAGGCATGATCTGTGCTCGATGATCCCTATAACACAATCAATAATTGTTACCATTGAAAGGAGGAACAATTGAAACATGAAGGGCTCTGCTATTCCAACATTTTCCATCATGTCCACCAAGCCCAAATTGAGTAGGAAACTCCCAATAATGCTTAGAATGACTGGTCGGAAGTTCATATTTAGAGGTGATATGAGGTTTTCATATTCATATCCCCAATGTTCATGGTCACCCAACTATACAAGAAGTAGAGGGGCCCATACAGATGGAGTGGAGTGTTCCATTGGATGATGTGGCAGTGCACCTTATATAGCTTCACCAATATTGGGATAGCTAAGTTAAAGCGTTTCCCCTTCGCCAACATCCCCCCCCCATAATGAAGGTGCTTGGTCGCACCCTTATATGTTCATCCCTCATAGGGATCATCCATACACATATGAGAATAAAAATTAACCCCTTCATATAACCATGGGAGTTTCTGCCTTTATGTTGTAGTCTCATAGCTACCACTGGATCGCCTTCAAGATTCACTAGTAAGAGTGCTTATTGCCTCACTGTTATTCCCTAGGGAAGTTGTGCGACCTCCCTGGTAGCTTTTATACTATCTATTCCCCCTCGAGTGGCTCCACCGTTTGTTTTTTTCCGGAAATACCTAAAACATTTCCTTAATGATATGTCTTTTATCCCCAGATTATGCTCGCTACTCCCTTTCCCCAAGTTCAGAAGAACATTCTATAAGCCTAGAATTTGATCCTAGTCCTTCCACATGTTATCTACTAGAAGGAACTCCTTATACAAATCCCCTTGTATTTGGATCCTAGAAATCTACTAAATATCCCATAGTTTGATTCCAACTTCCCCATGATATATATGGAAAGTGTTGGCCCCGAGTGACCACCTGCTTGGTTTCCCTGGCATGATATCCTGGTAGAGGTAGACATGAAACTATGAGGCCCCATCTGCCTTATATAACCCCACTTTCATCGTCCCAGCTTCAAAATCATGGCATAATAAACATTACCAATAATCCCATTCCTATTCATCTATAAATTTTCCACCATGGTGTAGGACCCAATTGTCTGTCCATCCTTTGAGAGGATCCCTCAAGCCTTCCTTGAGGATAATCTCATACTAAGAGTGGGGGGGGGGGATGACTCCTTATCTAGATTCTCCCCTTAAATATTATTGATGTGGTTCTATAGAGTATTTTAAGTGAGAAATGCATAATCCTTCCAGATGTGTCCTCCAGTAGCCCTGTTCCCCTAGTATATTCTAACTGAACTCTTGAACCGAAGGCAGGATCATATCTGCTCACATTAGTGATGTTTACATCATCCCTTAGAAAAAATCCATAGACCAGTAGCCTCTTTCATATCAGATACACCTTTTTTTATCTTATGTTTGTAGCGCAATTAGTGACTCATGGTGTAAGGTACTTCAAACACTATTCAAAATCATTATATTCCTCTTAATTTATTATTGGCTAGTAAATGAATCATTGGATCCATCAATGGACATTTCAATCAATAATTGGTTCTGTTTCACAAAGGTATGCTTGTAGAGATTTCTTTGTGAAGTTTGAGTTTGTATAGGATGTTTTGTGAAGGTTGAGTTTGTTGAGCACTATTTGTGAAAAAAAAAATCATGGAGAAAGTATCGCAAATAAGGTGAGATTCATGAGCGATGGGGATCAAAATAAAAAATAACTAATGAAGGGTGTGTTATTAGAGAAAATAGATCAAAATAATTTCTCTTTGTGAAAATCTGTTGGTCCCTCTAAGGGGTGCCTTGGCTATTTATAGGTGTATGGTCAGCCATGTGTTCACTATTATCTTCGTGAAGAAAGAATTAAAAATTTACTTCACAAATGGGATATGATTTCTAATTTTTAGTGATACACCATTATAATATGACAATACATTTCCCCATTGACTCCAATTATGAGGGGGGATTTTTTGATGTGGAAATACATGTTTCAAGGGAGAGTTCGATGAAGGTGTGGACGATTTTGGGTGAATCTGAGCAAAAAACGACTAATAATTCCCTCTAAGGGTTTTTTCATGAACCCCAATTACTTTATTAACATTTAGAGCTCATGAATATATTAGGATTGGAAGAGTCATCATAAACTCATGAAAGCATTAAAATAACGTTTTTTCAATGACATTTAGAGTTGGAGATTTCTTTTCGAACATTATAAGAGTTGATGATAATATCTATAAAAGAAACATTTAGACTCACAGATCTATGCCCACTCATGATGTTCATAAAGGTTCATTAATGCCTCCAATCATCATGAAACTCCCATTTATATACCTACCATATTCAGCCCAACTTTTTAGGGATGAACGATGACCTATCGACTTCCTGAAACCAGTCCCTATTTGTGGACCACCCATGCATCATGAGTGAAAGCATGACTGAATCCCCCAAGGTACCCATTCATCACAAAACCAGTTCCCTTTTATTCTTTAGATCTTCTAACCCATGTTAATATACCTTTCATGATGGCGCATGCCCTTCATGGAAGAAGAAGGCCCCCTAAGGCACTTGAGGCTTTGTGAAGCATTCATCTTTCATGAAGATATACCCTTGGGAATCAGGACGTCATTACAAGGTAAGGGAACCCTATTTCATGAATCCCACCCCTTCATAAACCACTTGAACTCCATGAAGACCCTGCGATTAATGACCTCTCTATAAGGCCCAGAGCTCCATGGAACCCATCTTCTAGACCTCTTCATGGAACCTCCCTTATATTGACAACCTTTCACGATGGTCGAGTACAGAGGATCTCTATACCAATCCTGGGCTAGTTCAAATATACCCCGAGTCTCTATGTTATAGTGCCTCCCTCAATTCTTTCCTCCCAATTCACTCCAAGTGTGTCCTATGCCTTTATCCAACCCCTTTTACATCTAAGAATTGGGCCCTTACATCAACCCCTTGATCAACCACTCCTCCATGGAAGTTCCAACACCATTCCCTTCATAGAGGTACTAGAGTGATGGTCATGTAATCCCTAAGGGCGAGGGTTGAGTCCCCCAAGTTTGAGAAGCATGTTGTAAAAATTACTAGCTCCATGTCCTCACCGTACAATGTTAAAATTCATGAAAAAATCCTCATAACATGATATAAAACTTTATCCTTTCCTTGTGTGATGAACACATGATTCCCCATATATGATAATCATAGTATTACAAACTATCCCAACATGGAGAAAAATAATTCCATTCTAGGAGGTTGTTACATTTAAGCACCACACCATCCTTCATCGACGCTCCTTTTTCAACATGAGAATCCTTATTACATGAAATTAAAAATGCATGGATCGATTCTGTCACATGGCCTTAAAAAACAAAATTTCACTAAATTTTTTTATTGATCCCTATCTTCTAAATAGGGTATGTAGTATGGTTATTTGATGTTCAATCGAAACATCAGCAAAATATCCATGTGTTCCCTTTTAGGGACACACCTCCTAGATCTGACTCCACTGGGCATTCCGATCCATTGTTAAACTATCCAAGAATACCCTCTTAGGGAAACACCTCCCGGATACACCTCCTTAAGGAATTTTGATCCATAATTAAACTATATAAGAATTCCCTCCTAAGAACACACCTCTTAGAAATTCCTCCATGGGGAATTATGATCCATTGGTAAATTATCCCAGTTATTCCACCCTAGGGATGCACCTCCCAGATCCGCTTCCATGGGGAATTTTTATCCATCGATAAACTATCACGGTGTTCCATCCTAGGGAATCACCTCATAGATTTACCTCCATGGGGGATTCAAATCCATTAGAAAAATATCCAGGGGTTCTCTCATAGGGACACACCTCTTAAACCTGCTTTCGTGGGGCATTCTAATCCATTGGTAAGCTATATAGGCGTGTCATATTCCATAATAAGGATTAAACTCCTTGATTTACCACTATGGGTAACTCTAATCGACTAACCATGTATCTATAAGAAGTTAAACCCATGCTTCGAAATATCTCAACCAGACATTCTGATCAATCTCCACAGGATATAGAACTTATGACCTGACCTTGAATACTTACCCCATGAAATAACCCAAGGATTCATGAGGTAAAAAAGCCTTAGATGACTTATCTCCCTGGTATTAATTTCCTTGTTATTGACATGTGATGCCTTAGGTTCTACCGCTAAGATTACTCGTACGATATTTCCTCATAAGAGGAAGATTCATAGGTGACCAATGTTACCAATGTCATGACATGCCGAGAGATTCCCCATGTGACTCCTCTCGTAGTAGAATCTTACTTCCCAATAAATACATAAGAAATGTTATTAAATAATGACTATATAGAGATGATATCAGGAATTAGTTCTATGAACATGACTCAAATCATTAAGGGAGTCCTGGACTAGGAAATGGGCTCCAAGGAGGAATCTAGAGAATGAGGAACCGATATAACATCATCCCATTTTGATCATGGACCATACATCACCAATGAAAGTGATGGAAGCCCCCACCTTTAGAAAGTTGGAATTCCATGAAACAAATGACAACACACATATGATGCGTAGGCAGTCCCCAAAGAAAGCATTAGAAAAAATATTGATAAATAAATAATAACTAGTTTGAAAAGGTTATTAATAGGTGGAAGTTTTTGATTTTGAAGAAAACTTTTCCCATATTATGAGGATTGAGACCATCATAATGTTTTTTTTCTATTTTGGATCATATAAATTAAAAATTCTATTAGATAGATGTTAAGTTGAAATTCTTGAATAGTGAAATTGAAGAAGTTTAAATTGAGAAACCTAGTGGTTTCATACTTGATAATGATAGAATCATAGTGTGTCAACTGAATAAATATTTGTATAGGTTGAAATAGAACTCTCATGCATGGTATTAAAAACTTTATAGTTGTATGTAGAAGTAAAAATTTTCTAAAGGTAAATTTGATAGAAACTTGTATATGAAAGACATGGGCACAAGTACCCTGAGTGTCATTGTTTATGCTGAGGATATAATTTTTATGGGTGATAGGGATAAAACATGTGAATAATTTTTTAAAACAATGAGGAAGTACTTTGAGATGTCAATGATTATATTGTTGAATTTGTTTCTAGGATTACAAGTTCAATAAAAAAGAAGATACATTTTACTTTTATAGGAATGTTTTTCAAAGTAGTTTCTACAAAATTTTGACATGGGAAAATCAAAATAAGTATCTAATCATATTTCTATTAGCATGATTCCAAGTAAAGATAATGACATGAAAAGTGTTAATCATAATGACTTCCCGAAGTTGATTTAAAATTTTCTTTATCTTACTGCTGAAGGAATAGATATTTCATATGCTATTTCTTTGTGTGAAATATATTAGAGTGATCCAAAGGAATGAAACATGATGGAAGAAAATATAAACTCAGATATGTTAAAGGAACATCAGATTATGGCATGATGTATATAAAAATTAATGAGTTTACCATTTTTTGGGTTCACTTATGCTAATTTGGATGGAGAATACCATGATCTAAAATAAAACATAAGAGGAACTTTCTTATTGGGAGAGAATTTTGTGAGATGGTACAGTAAGAAAAAAAGTTTTGTTAGTTCAAGTGTAGTGGAAGCATGATATGTTTCCACCACCTAGGTATGTATTCAAATGACGTGGATAAAAGTCCATCTAGAAGATTTGATGGTGAATGTTAAAAAACCATTGAATATTCTTTCCGATTATCAAAGTTCCATTGAACTCTCCAAAAATGTGATACAATATTCCAGATCAAATCGCATTGATATTAAATATATATTCATTAAGGATAAAGTTACTGGTGGAGATATAATGTTTGAGTATATTTCAAGTAAGTATCAAATTTCTGATGTTTTCACCGAATCTATTCCAAGGGAATGATTTGAGGAATTTAGGCTAAAACTACATGTTTAGCCTCCACCATTGAATTAAGAAAGTTTTTAAGGAAACGCCCATGATCCTTGTTTTTTTTTGAAAAAGGTTGAGAAGAATTAGAACTCTGTACTCTATCTTTTTTGAATATGAAGATGGTGTTATATGAGAAAAGGGAAGTATAAAGTTTCAAAAGTTATAATTTGGTAAGAATATATGATTGATGTAGAGTTTATCAATATAATTTCAACAAAATTTCTTGTCACTAAGGGATTAATTTACTTAGAAAATGTTGCTTAAACTGATTGTGGGGTGTGTGGGAACTCCCTAGAGAAAGGCTTCAGTTTGATGAAATTTGAGAAAAGTTTTTTTGATAATGTTTCAAAAAAATAAAAAAGAGAATATTGAAGATACTTTTTGTTAATTTTATAAGGATTATTTTAACTTATATTAACATATTATATTTGGATGATTTTTTTTTCTTTAGAAAACGAGTTTCTTCTTATGGGAAGAAGTATTTATTCCAACTCTTATAAAGTCAAATGATGTTATGATGATCCTCAATGTTCCTATCATAATGATTTATAATGTGTTTTAATTATTCAAACTAATGTTTCTAGATGAAGATAGTTTTTCAATGTTCAAGCCATGAAGTCTGTACTAAGTTTGATGTCATGACTTTGGAGTTTTGGTTGAATATATTTCAAGCTACCAAGTGGTGAAGTTAAAACTAATGATTGTATGAATAAGTATGAAGGATTATAGAAATATATGACAAAAAATGGTCATATAAAGTCTACTATATATTTATAAATGATTATCAATGAAGTTATAATGGAAATAATCTTGAGATATGATCAGATAGAGGAGAAATGGACACAGAATATCATTCCTGTTCGGAAATATTTTGATAAGATTATTGGACTATGTCTAGTAATTGGAGATGATGGGATGAAGGAAGGTGTGTGAATATAATGGAAATATTTTTCTTAGTCCATCATACAGAGTAACACTAAATAAAGAGGTCTGAATAATGATTTTGAGGAAGTCTCCACAACGATTCATGTTTAATCAGATGCATGGTGATTGAACAAAGTCATACCATCTCATCAGAAATATCAACATAAAAAACATATGTTATTACATTTTATAGATGACACTTGTGAAGTGAACTAGATATAGGAAGCATGAGTTTATTAGACCGAGTAGATAAGACTAACATTTACAAAGATCACCAGACAAAGGTTTTAAGGGATTTAAAAATATTTATAAATTCAAATATTATTAAAATTCTTATCTATTATTTGAAATTTCATAATTATTGATGAGAGTAAAGAAATATTTAAAGAAAATAATTAACAATGATATTTTTGGAAACTTAAATGAAGAAATACAACCCTAATGTTTTAGAGAGTTTGAAGGCTATTAAATGAAATATTAATTTATCAGGAAATTAAAATTGGATCTCGTACTCCCCCTTAATTTTAAAAGGGAAGTATTTCTATATAAAGGGTTAAAAGATCATTGAGAGTTTCATGTGCTACTATGAGATCATGTAAGAAATAAAGTTTTTTCATCAAGATTATCCAGGAAAGGAATCACTTGTTTTAATAAGAGGTACCAAATAGAGGTGTACCAGAAATTGTTGAAACCTATAGATAATAATCATAAAAAGGAACTAGGTAGAGGTGTATTGAATTAAGGAGAACCAGATGGAGGCATATTGAATAGATAATGGAGTGCACTAGACTGAGTGCAATAGATTGACTACACCAGATCGAGAATTTCATGATATTTTTTGTGATCATATTTCATTATTTATATTGTGATGGCATTAAAGTATAAAAAAAAATTATAAACTATTGGGATCTAGTACAATTATCTTTCAATAGACAGAAATATATTCATGGGAGTTTGATCATTTTTATTAACTTGATTATATAGTGGTTATATGTGGAGAAATTTGAGTCAATATAACAAGAACATAGTCACACACATCGTGAGAAAACCATGTAAAAAAATATTTATGCATTTATTTTATTTCATTTTCATATGAGTGAGGTTGAGTTATAAATTTTAGAGGATCAAAATATTTAAAAGTTAAAAATACAAACATCAAGATAAAATAATTCTTAAAAGATTACCATAGATTAATTTCCCCTTCTTAGTGGTCCACACATTCCTAAGAAATGGGTGAGACAAAACACCAATGAGAGATAGATAAGAGAATGAAAAACTATAACAAGGGTGATAATAATCATCATCATCATAAAATAAGTATAGGATCATCATCATAATCAATAGAGGAAGTATTAGATAAAGGCATAGAATATGGCCATGTATAAAAATTAAATATCATGTGCTAGTGGTCAACTACCACACATAGTTGTGAAAATGATAGAATCATGTTCATTAATATTTTACTTTTTATCATGAGATACATAAAATTACCCAATTAATTTTAGTGCATTATAATTCTGAGTTCACCCATCACATCATAACATTTATATTTCGCTATATAATCCAGGGCACACCTGTTAGATCATAACATTTATGTTATCATGCATGCCAAATAAAATGTAAATCAATCCTGAACATAAAATAACTCATGGAAATGAATTAGTTTCTTTTAATTGATAATAAATTCATGAATAAACATTGTTAAAGGAAAATGGAATAATATTCTTGGTATAATAATCAAAAATCTTGAGTAATGAAGAAACAATCTCAAGAGAAGTAAAATGCATCTTTTTTTGAAAGAAGAGTTATTTTAGAAAACATTATATTTGTCATAAAATAAAGTTGAAACCATTTATAAACTATAAAAGTAAATTAAATAATAAATAAATTAAATTTATGGCTCATTAAAGGAATATACATACATAAAATGGAGTTAAAGAGGGAAAACCTAAGGGAAATGGAGTTGGGTTTTAGAATTACCATTACCTTATGTCTAAATGCTTCATTAAATTTAATATCCTATATAATGACATTATATTAATTAATTAAAAATTAAATAACCTTTTATAAATCAATTTGAATCATTATGTTTTTTTAAGTTCATTTATGGGCGTTTTGGCGAGTTATAGAGTTTAATTTCATCGTTTGGGAGTGTTTATTTTTTTAGTTTTCGTGATCCACTCACTTGTATAAAATAATGAAAGTTAGTTTAAAATGAGGATAAATAAAAAAAATTATTTTATATTGTTAATGATATTACATAATTTTAAATTATCTTATAAATAAATACGTTATATGGTATGAGGATGAATCCTTAGATAAAAGTTAACGATGATCATTTTAGTTTAATTTTGGTGGTTTTTCAATCACAACAAAATCATATTGTTTTATCATTTAGTATTATGTATATATGTTTGTTCTAGATCATAAATAAGGTTATAAAATAATATTTTTAATATTTTTCAACCATTATAATTGTTTTATTAACATCATTTAAGGTGTTAAAATATTCATGAAAGTACATCACCCACAATGTCAGTATATAGACACATTAGAGGTGAAAATTTCATTTTTAGAATAAAAGAGAGAGTGGGAGAGGTTTGATGATAGATACTACATCAAATTGATATAATTAAATTATATAATAGATACAAGAGTTATCGTGAACATTTTTATAGAGAAGTTGAGGAGATAATAAGAAATGAAAAAGAAATTAAAAGAAATTAAAAGAAAAAGGAAGAGGGTTTTACGTCTTAAATATTCCCTCTTTGAGAACCTCCATAGGGAATTATTTTTGGTATTTTGATCAGAGAAATGGATCATAGACATAGGGTAATGGATTTGGAAGAGTATTGGGTAGAATTTTGAGAATTCTCCAATCACGGAAGGCATGAGGAGAAGAAGTGGTGGGGGGTGGTATTTATTATGGAGGAGAGGAGTGTTTTCTCATTATTTTAATAATTATTTTATTATTTTTGGATTAATAATATGAAAATTTTGATAATTATCACTAAATATATTAAAATAATGAACTATGGTTTGAGATTATGGTTCTCACATCAGCCTTATATAAAACATGTCTTAAAAAATCAAGCATTTAACATTTTTAAAAAATTATTGTATTTTATTATTCATAAAATTCAAATATTTTAGAAAAATCCAAAATAATAACCTTAACCATTTTTTTATGTTTAGAATTAAAAAATTAATTCCATTTTAAGAAAATAATTTTCTAAATAGGAGAAATTTAATTTTTAATTAAAATCATTATTTACTCGAAAAAATATAGATTTTAAAATTGTAACTAATTTTATAACACTTTAAAATATTACTTAAGGTCCCATAAAATTATCTCAAAATCACAATACATTAAAATATTAATTTATGAAGACATTTTATGAAAATAAAATTTCTTTTATATTATTTAATTAATCATAAAATTGTAGTTAAATATTTATGACTTACAAAATACAAACACTTAATTAATACTTTTTAAAACATTTATTTACTTATAAAATGAAATACTTATACAATACATTCATTTATAACATGCATAAATTTTATTTATACTTTCATTTGTGATTTTACTATTCATTTGGCTAGTTTACTTGAGGGTCCTATTACTATTCCTAAGGTCAAGTTACTATTTCATCAATATGGATTCCATAACTTCTATAAATACAGATTATTTCATTAATTATTTGTTTATAATGTTTTTTATTATGGTCTATATGTTATTTTATGTTATTTATACTATATGACATTACTATAAGAATGGATTAATTCCATTGATAAAAGTTTGGGTCATTACACATCTTCTTATTATAATTTTGATCTTTAATAAATAAATTTTTATTTCATTTTAGTTCATAAATTATATTTTAATATTATTAATAAATATATATCTTTCTAGTGAAAAAAACTACATGTTTAAATTCAAAAGTTTAAATTCAAATTTGAACCACAAACTGCCTTTAAATGATCATAATTTGCTTATAATTACTCCTATTACTTTTTTTTTCAAACTATTGAAATTTTCTTGGTCATAACAAAATTAATGAATGTATAATGAAATGATTAACCATATAATAAAACTAATATTCTCATTTTCACAGTGATGAACCGCCACATGGTACAACTCTTCTTTCTTTTCCTTCAGTTTTTCTTATCATTTCATGACTGTCTCAACACGACATAAGAAACTATTAAATCACAGATGCACTAAAAGCATTTAGTCTTCCATGACTTCCAATATGTTATGGAAAACATCTTCACAGAATGAAAAGTATTATCCACCACTAGAATCATAAATTCCATTTTTGATCTTTTATCCATAGAAAACCGGCTTCAATAATTTTAGATTTGAATTATTTTGAATTATCTTTTAATCTACATTAGATAATTTGTCTAAATAATTCATTGGTAATTTCAGGGTATCTCTCTAAACTATTAGAGAACTCATAGTTTGAATAAATTAGAAATAAAAGTTATTATATATAAATCCTTACTAAATAGATATAAAAATCTTACATAAATTATTATCATACATATGAAAATAAAAATCTTACACATCCTTAAAAAATCTCATGGACCAATAAAAAATCATACACATAAATATAAAATAATACACATCAATCCAATACTGCAGAATTTTCTAATTTACTTACAAGAGACATATCTTATGTATAAAACAAAAAACTTATGCATCTTATAAATATGTTATGAATTTTAAAAAATATCTTATTCATCTCAATAAACCTTCTACCTATTCAACATTTCCGATCATGGTAAACATACTATGTATTTCCAATAAAAACCATATTCATTGGAGTAATTTCTTATATTTATCTTGTTTTTAGGTCTTCTACATAAATATACTACACATATTAGTAATGGAAAACTGTTCCCATTCTATAATCTCTAAAATTTCAAATATGATTATTCTTAACACCAAAAACATTCATAATTACTTCAAACCAATTCAAAACACTTTAAAACACCTTAAAACATCTCAACAACCTTGAAATCACATTAATAAACTTATTTTATATGATACTGAATATGATTTATGTATCAACAAGAAAACAAAAAAACTAAACATATTAACTCTAAATCCTTTTCAAATAGTCTTTAATATAATAATACCACATGGTTAAGGATATATAATCAACTCCATATCATAGAGAAATCTCTTTGGCTCTCAATGGTTACTCAAAGATCACAATCACTTCTTTATCTCAATATTTTTCAGTATGGGTTCAATAATCTTTCCCTTTGAAATTTTCAACAACCCATTCAACATAAATCACTTTTAAACTCCTCACACTTATAAAAAAATCATTGTAACACCATAATATTTTATATATTTTTCTTTGAAATAAAATTGAAGTATGTAATAGCTTGGTTTAGATGAAACCCTGAGTCTAAATCAAACATGATATATCATAAAATTTAAAACCTAGACATTTTATTAGTGGGTATGAATAAGAATAGAAAAATTATGAAATATATATATAAATATTTTTATAAATTAAAATGTATTAATTAATACATAATAAATAATCACAAAATTTTATAAAAGCATTTCATGATTATAAGAACATATTTTTCTAAAGAAATTCATTTTTTAGGTGTTATGAATTTCTATAAAAAAAAAATATATATCACTATTAAAAATATATTTTAATATAATTTAGTTTTAATCTATTAATAATTATATATACATTTGTTATCTAGAGGTTATGAATGAAGATAAAATAATTTAATGGTAAACATAATTATTTTTTTGTGAAATAATTTTTAAATGAAAAAGTGTTTTTATGTTAATAAATTAGGTAAATAATTTTAAATTAGTGGTTTTAATGAAATTTATAAATTACAATTTCAATTAAATATTTTAACATTAATTTTATAGTTTTTACTAGGAATGTTATGAAAGTATATTTAGTTTTAAACATAAAAATGCATATATCTAAAAATGAATTTTCATTGCGTTTTGCATGTTTATTTTAAAATTATTATTTTTTATACCTATAGAAATTTAATTTTAAAAAATGGATTCCATATTTGGAATCAACATTTATAAATATGGTAATTATTCCACTTTCATTTTTTGTCATAATGAATAGTAAAAATACTAAATTATTTTTACCACGGTTAAGGTTGAAACAAGTTTACCATGGGGACTAAGAGTTAAGGGTAATAATGCCACAAAAAATGTTTTATTATTTTTGGATAAATATATTAAGAGCCTATTGTCCATTGGGATCAAATTTCAGATGAAAGTGACCTTATATTATTTAAATATTTTTAGTAATTCCATGTGTGTCCTCTCCCTCACTTATAAAAGGGAACATCTTATCCTCTAATATTCATGAAATTTTATCCTTATATATAATACATTAAATACCGAAATAAATTTCTAGATTACTTCCTTTCACCATAGATCTCTTGGTCTTCTTTTAATATCAATATTTTAAGTCTTAAAGTGTAATCCAAAATAGGTATCTTAAAAAAGTGGTATAAACATTAGCTGAGCTCTTCAACCTTATTTCTTATTCTATATTCCCTAAAAATATTATATTCATATAAAAATGTTGAATCTAGGATCATAAATATACCTATATTCTATTATTATTATGACATAAACATTTTACACCCCTTTTTAATTAAATTAGAAATGAAAGTTTTGCTCAGGGATATGTGTGGAATACCGCCACCATGTAACAACATGATTCATTTTACATCACCACCTCAAATTGATAGATATAATTATGGATTTAATAAATATATATGATATTAATTATATAATAATTATTTTATATAGGTGAATTATTATTTACCTTTATTTTTTTCCATCCATCAAAATGTGGAAACATCACTCGTGTATACTTACAGATTACCGTGTCCATGAAGTGATGTAATTCATTTTTCATCCCCAATTTATATAAACAGTTATAAAACTATATATAATGATTAAATATGTCACCTATTACATGGTTAAAATTATGTTGTTGATATTAACATTATCAATTTAAAAGTACCATAATTTCTAAACTGAAACTTATGTAAAAAGCAAAACAACTAACACTTGAAAACGGCGATTTTAATAATCAATTATTAATTAATGGGTGTTGAAATGTTATAAGTGGAGAATATATGATATTATAAGTATTTATATTGTTATTTTATATAATTATAATAAATTTAAATTTATTATATAGAAGGTTAGAGTGCTTATGAAGAAATTAGAACTTGAGGTACGAGTTTTATGTTACAATATCATTTTTACCAAGATCATTTATGATTAAATTCCCAATATTGAATTATATGATATATCTATAAAAAATGTCATTAATTTTATTATAATATATTTATTTCTATAAATTAAAAGTTTCTATTTCATTTTCATCTCTATAGGTACTCCAATGTGTGAAATAATGTTTTTAAGGAAAGTCGACTTTATTTATCTCTTGGGTTGGGAATATTTTCTTCAATGTCCATATTTTATTAAAATATTTTAAATGATGTTTTTAATATATTCAAAAGATTTATTAAATTCTTTTCATAATATGTTTTAATTTTTATTAATTTTTTAGAATGAATAATATTTTCATTTTATGAATGAGGTACTTTTTACCAAAGGTGAAAACAAAATCATTGATTTAACATATACTGCATGATATTTTCCCACTATCATGACTACTAAATGATTTGAAACGTCCCATATAAGTTCCCATGGTTATTTTATAATAATGTTTTTTCATTAATATTTTGTAAATTTTTAAATTTGATATATGATATTTTATAATAAAAGGAGTATTTTTCTCAAGAAATATTCTGGTGATATTTTAATAAAAAATTTCACCTATGATAAAATCCTTTGATGTTAGTTATTCTTTAGTGGGGATATCATCTTACGATATTTTCTTTATTATTTCTCTAAATTTTTTATGATTATAATGATAAAATATTTATGAAACCCATTTTCATATCTATGGGTTAAGATATGAGGAAATGATAAATGTTTTCATGATCTTGTGGCATACTTATGAGTAGATAATGATTATATGAAATGTGGGTCTATTATATGCCTATAGTTAATTGGATAAATACTAATGTTTTATAACCTTAAATTTTACATTTTAGGTCATCACATTCCCAACAAGGGAGCAAAGAAGGTTATACTAATCCCAAAATAGGTATATAGGTGGTTAACCTAAGACTAATGTGTGATGAATGTCTTGTTGGGTAAACTTAACATATGATTTATTTGATTATGAACATGAAACACTTTATGACACACATTTATGATATGATATTATGACAATGTTGTGATCTCATGGATCATATTATTTGATACCTTTATGATTCACATCTTATAAACTACCTAACTTTACACCATATCCTATGATTATGATTTATCAATTTTGGGGTATGATTTTAAAATGTTTTGAAAATTTTTTCATACCCTTTTACTAATGTTATGATTAAAAATGATAGTTTATTGATATCTGCCTTTTTACCCTCAATGAGTATATAATATTAACCTTTATTGTGTTTCCTTCTACCTATGATATTAAGAAAGGTTTTATGTATATTATGTCTATCTAGGGTTTTAGTTATTAAGAAATTTTTTTGGGAGATGATGTTGATATTTTATATAACATTTTTTGGGTATATAAGTTTCCAAAGATGATAATATATTATGGTTTTTTCATGGATCATACTATCTTGTAAGAAATATTAATATAATAAAATTTAATATTTATATATGTAATATTTTGATCACCTCAGTTAGAATATAAGCGTGGTTTAGTTATTTTTGGAAACTAGAATGAGAAAATTTTAGTGGGAACCCTTTTGATAATACTATGTAATGGATAAAATAATATGTTATGGTAAACAATGGAGTTTGGGTTTATTTGAAAAAGAATCCATATCTTGATACTGGTAAGTGGATGAAAACGTGGTACAAATTAACTAAGGAAAAATAACTCTGAATGATGAAAATTGGGTATTAACTTGATCAATAACAATGTATGATGAGTGGGCCTAAGAATACACACCTCGGTAGAAAATCACAGGGGATATGCTTTGGTTAATTATTATTTTATTTATGAACCATTATGAAGTATTTGAATATATAATGACTATGAATAACTGAGATTATACTTAAGGTGTCATAGATTGAATAGGGGGTGTCATGATTTAGATATCCTACACATGATTTTCATGGTTATATGGTTTATCATAATGATTATTATTTCTCAAACTATGTTTTTTGGTTGTAGTCAATGTTTAGAAACTGAAGAAACCACGTTGATACTAAATATGATAGAAAATTCATCAATTGTTCTCCTAAGAAACCACATGTTATAAGAGATGAAATAAAAAACCTTATTTATATGGTTATTCAACTTTATCTAGACATGAATCATGATGAGATTCCAAAAAATTTATAGGAGGGAACAACAGTATATTGATTACTTCATGAGGCAAAATCGACTATCTTTGAGTGGGTCTGCTGATTTAGTAATTCCTGAGAAATAGATTAGTATGACTGTAGTGATATTTTTTATTCTTCAGTACTTGGGTAATGAAAAATTTATTTTTTATATTTATCATTTGGAAGGTGTAGAAGATCAATAATGGACTCTTATTAAGAACACAATCAAATATTAAGAAATTGACACTATGGAGTGGGATGGATTTAGAATGTTATTTTTTAATATGTACTTTCCTCAAATATATTTATATGAAAATGGAGAAGGAATTCCTTAAGAAAAATCATAAGAATAATGAATCCAATAGAATACTTGAAGAAATATTTAGAGGAATTTTGTGGTACATTTTTAATATTATTATGCAACTGGAAAGAAACATTGATTGACTCTTTAGTGAATTAAAACAAAGCCTATGAATGATTTTATCCTTAAGATAATTTAGTATCTATGATGAAATGTTTTGATGTTCTATCAAGGTAGAAATTCAGATTAGATTTACCCATCAATATCATGTTTTTGATGAGAAAATAAATTTGTAATTTAAAGTAAATTATAATAATTAAAACCATAGTAGAAAGAATATGAGTCATCCTTTATGCTGAATGTGTGGAAATAAACATAAAAAACTTGTATTAAGGGGAATATTAAATTCTTTAATTACAGAAATTAAGTTCATCATATAATTTAATTCTGAAGTGATGAGAAGAATTTAGCTAATTATTAAAATGGAAAGAAATCTGCACAAAATGAACCACCCACACCCCAGTGTTTCAAATATTAGGAGTTTGGGAATTATGCTCACTAGTACTCAAATATGAGGGATAATGATGAAGATCAACATTAGTATGCTATTTTGCCTAGAGACAAAGGGAAATATCACATGATCACAATTTCCAATGTGGGGTATGATAACGAAGTGGTTAAAGGTACACTCACCATCCACTCTATAACTAATAATTTCTTATTTGATTTTTTATATAGCTGATATTTTATACATTAAATATTTTATAAGGGTATCACATAACCACCTAAATGATTAGATATTAACTTACTAGTAAAATATCTTAATGGTAAAATGATCAAATCTCAAGTCTATGATTCTTCTCCGATTAATGTTTGTGGGAAGGCGCTTACTAAAAATTTCATAATTCTTTATATATTTGAATCTAGTGTGATTTTGGGCATGGATTGGATCTATCTATATAGACCCCATATCAATTTTTGAGGAATGAAAGTCACATTTTATATTACAAATAAACCTATGATAATGTATTATTGTGAGGATAAATATGAACTTCAATTGTAAATTACTTCCATTTTATGGCTATTGGTTCCCATTCAAAGACGGTATTTATCTCAGATAGTTGGGGAGAAACTCAACATCTAAGATATGTCTATAGTATAATATTTTTTTGACATTTTTCTAGAAGTGGTTCCTAGTCTTCATCCAAAGGTTTCAGGTTGTTTTTCAATAGAACTCATACCTAGGGTTACAACTATTTCAAAGACTCAATATAGAATGTCCATGATTGAGTTATATTATTTGAAGAAAAAACTCAAGTTGGATGTTGATAGGGGAATCATTCATCCTGGTGTGCTACCATGGTGTGCACCTATTCTTTATTATTGATAAGAAACATGGATCAATGTGACTTTAAATTGATTATTTGGATTATAACTATATCCTTATCAATAGTAAGTATAATGTTTCCTATATTGACGATTTTTTCAATAAATTATGAGAAGCTCAATATTTTTCCATGTTTATATGAGATCTTGATTCTATCAATTGAGGGTAAAAATTGAATACATACCTAATAAAACATTACATATGAGGTATATACAATATGAATTTATCATTATTCCATTTGGCCTTACTAATTTTTCTTCTATCTTTATAGATTTAAGGAATAGAGGCTTTATAGAATACCTTGATCATTTTATGGTAGTATTTATAGACGATATTATTATATACTCTAAGTTAAAGGAATAGCATGAATATCACTTTAGAATTTAAATTAAGACCTTAAGAAATTGATAATTTGTAAAAAAAATTACCAAGTGAAAATTTTGTCCATTAAAAGTTTTATTTTTCAGTTATATATTCTCTAGAGATGGTATATCAGTGGATCGTTCAAAGAATAAAGTTATTTCACATTTCCCAGACTAACCATAGTGACTGAGATATATATATTTTTGGGATTGGTGGATATTATTGAACATTTTTGAACAATTTGTCATGGATATCTAATCTATAAAAAAATTAAACTCATAACAGAGTCAAGTTCCTTTATGCTGATGAATGTTAAAATCATTTCAAGGAACAAAAGAAAAAGTTTGTAAGTGAACCATTGATTACACTACAGTATAGTGTATAAGGGTTTTTGGTTTATTTTGATACAACTAAAAAGTTACAGGGATGTGTTCTTAGGACGAATGATATGGTGATAGATTATGTGTAACTCCATGAGATTTTATGAATTATTATTTTTGAATTAATTTAATCTTTTTGATATTTTTCATTTCATGCAACAACGAAAATATTTTATTTTGTATTAAAGAACTATGTTTGGCTTTAATTATACTTAAAGGAAATTTAAAAATTCACTACACACAACATAAAATTTACCTTTCTCTACACGAAACACCGAGGTTAACATATGTTACATGTAAGACCGAGTTTTTACCGTATTTTAATGGTGAACCTATTTTAAAAATAAATTTTGAAAATTTTAAATATTTTATTTTTCAAAAAAAAATTAATTTTTTAATTCATAATATCAAAATTATCTTAGGGTGAATTTTTGGGATTTTTCTGAGAAACATCATTTTTTGATGAATAGTGAAAATACTGTATTTTTTGTTAAACACCGCCTCTTCATTTAAATATTATTAAAGTTAAATTATATTTTAAATTTTATTATAAATCCAAAATTGATCAATTAAACATATATTAATCCATTTAGGCCCTTATAATAATTTTTATATTGAAATTAGATATAAACAGTTGTTGAACTTTTGAGCGTTTTAATTTAAAAACCCACTTTCTCGCCACATTTGCGGGATTAGCTTTCAACTTAATTTTCCCACTTCGATGATTTGATTTAAAAAAACAGAAATAAATGTTTATAATGAGTATAATATTTTTTTTCTAACAATATTAACTTAATTTTAGACAAAAAATATCAGTGAGAGTGATTAAAATTAATCACAACGATTAAGATATGATTAAGAATTATTAAGGAATGGCCCTTAACCATAAGGAACAAAATGATCAAAAAACTT
Source organism: Viscum album (assembly GCA_963277665.1). Classification (NCBI taxonomy): domain Eukaryota; kingdom Viridiplantae; phylum Streptophyta; class Magnoliopsida; order Santalales; family Viscaceae; genus Viscum; species Viscum album. Next base: position 95,719,180 of record OY728125.1, read on the forward strand.
GTCCAAAAAACATTTTATGAAAATAATTAGACCATATCTCCTATTGTTTTTAATTTTATGGCTTATTTTTATATTATTAAATGGAATTTTCCTATATAAACGGTTAAGTAAAGAAAATGACAAAAAGGGAACTTTCCTTACCTTTAAAATATATAAATCTTTGAGATATGTAAAAAACCTCATATTTTATGTTATAAATATTATTTTGAAATATAAATTTCTTATTTTTATCATAATATTTTATCAATAATTTTTAGAGATGATTTAGTTACCTAAAATTCTTATGAAACACTAACATAACGATTATTTAGTTAATAATTAACTAAAATAAATGATACTATAAAGGTTAAAAGTGAAGTAAATTTATTGAATTATTGTCTATAATTATTTTTTTGATGACTATATCATGTTACCGATATGAAAAATAAATATATTTTAATTCCAATATTATTTTGATATTTTAAAATTAAAATTAAATAAATAATGTCAAAAAGAGACATTAATGTTATTTTATAATAATTGATATTTTATTAAATGATTTAAAATTAATAAAAATACTATATTCTTCCAATTGACTCGTAAATATTATTAAATATTAAATTTGGTATATTAATGGACCAATTAACCTTTATAATTAACATATTGACCCATATATTTTAGAAACATTTTTTAGCACGATCATAGTTTTAGTAGTATTTCGGCGCGTCACATGTGTTTGTTTCAATATTAATTTCCAAAATAGATGAGATTTCATTTTAGAAATTAAATATATTATTAATAATTCATTGGCTCTATAGTATCTAATAAATATAACTTTATTTCAATCTTAATGGTTAAATTATTTAGGTTAAAAAACTAGATGGTTTAATAAAAACCAAAATGAAAAAATTGGGGAATCATAGAATTTAAGGAACAAAATAATTAAAATGAACATATTTTTGTGTTGTGGAAGTTTTTATCGACAATTTTTACAATTTAATACATTATGTTCTCATTTTTGAGAAACATTAGTTAAGTTATACCTCCCATTAATGAATACCTTTTGGTATTTACAAGAGTGCCACTCCCCTTCTACTATAAAAAGGAAAGCACTCTCCCTCTTCTTCACACCTCTCAAAACAATTAGGTTTATAAAATATATGCCAAATAAGCTTCTAAAATTTCCTAACATACTCTTTTAATCTTCCATTTGGGAAGAAAGTCATCCAATGAAGCATTTTGGCACAAACCAAAAAGAGTTACAAGATTAAGAGGTAATGGCTTCCCTCAAGCTCCTTTCTTTTATTTTATTTATCCACCAACTCCACCATATTTATTCCATTATTGTATAACCAAAACAGTATCCTAAATATACTAGGTCCTTTTTATGCTATGTATTCAACCTACACTTACACACACCTTCATCTAATGGGTAACAAACATATTGTTTATGTGTACAGTGAACTACCGTCTCACTAAACGATGATTGTTCTTTTTTATTTTACTAACTCTTTTGGTGGAAATTGTGATAAAAAATCTATTTAAATCTGTAATATATTATATTTATTATTTATTAAAGTTTATTTATTATTTTTTAAAACACATATCTTTTTACTTTCCAATTTTTGTCAACGCGATAATTTGTTTTGAGGAAGTGTGGACTACTGCCCCCTCAAAGCGATGTGATTCAATCATACACAACATAGATTGTATAAAGGATGGGTTAAGTGAATATATATTATATATTAGATGTAATAAAACTAAAATAATAATGATATATATATACATATATATACGTAAATTTCTTTTACTTTCTTTCTTTCAGTACGATAATAAAAACAGAAACAACATTCATGTGTATGTATGGCTTACCGTCTCCATGAACGATGTATTAAATTTCCCAATTATATATTATATAGATTATTATAATACAAATATAAATAATATACATGATATTTATATCATGGTTTACATTCTGGAATCATGATATAAGTATAAGGATCAAAGATATAACAAATTAAGACACATGTGAAGAACAAGAGACATATGATTGTTAAAAAGAGGGTAATATAAAGTGATGATAAAACCATATATGGTATTATATATAATATTATGGTTCATTAAAATATTTCTAATAAATTTATATTTATTATTCATGTGGTTCTAATTGGTACGATGATATTCAATATACAAGTTAAGTGAATTTCATCACAATTGTTATTTCTATGAGATACACGCTTTATTAACCACCCATTTCTTTTGTGTGTTAGATGTGCTTACCATGAATGTATTATATTTATATTATAATTAAATTTATGGTTATTTAAATATCCATAATATTATCTTTATTTCATGTGGGTTAATGTTTCAAAAGTTACCAAATCGGTAAAGTAGTTTTGTCTCAAATTGCCTTCCTTGAGACACATGTTTTGTTATGAACCTTTATTTTTAACAAGGTGTACATGATTACAATTGTAATGTTATATCATGAATATAATTAATTTCATGATATTTTATGCTTCATTTAATTTTATTTTCTTACATGAATATTATGATCCAAAGTAACTAAGTTGTAAGAGTTTATTGAAACAATTTCATCGCTTTTCAAGACTGTTAATGATTATGATTCTTCTGATGAAATATTATGATCCATATCTCAAGAACACTCATGAGATTAATTATCCTATATTTACATAATATATATAAATTTATTAGTATCATTTACCCACTCTTTGGTACATAAGATAATTTATAAAGTGTTTTTAAGAAAAATATGACCGTATCACTCTCTTTGGTTAGAAATATGTTTTATTTAAAAAACATGTTTTCAAAAATGTTTTCAAATAATATTTGAAGATAATGTTCAACTAAAAATAATTTTAAATATGTTTTATGGTTTTAAAATCTTTCTTTATAAGTTTTATGAGTGATTTTAAAAGAAATGTTTTTCTCAATGTTCTCAAGATTTATTTATAAGTTTTCAAATAATTTTCAAAGAAATGGTTTTAAAAAAATTATCAAGATTCTTTCATATGTTTTCAATTTAAATTGTATTCAAAAAATTTCATGCTTTTATATTATTTTTCAATGTGATTTTCAAATAAATGGTTTTAAAAATGGTCTAATAATTTATTTATATGTTTTCAAAGTATTTTTAAATAAATGGTTTTCAAAACATTTCCAAGCTTCTTAAATATGTTTTCAAGTAAAATGGTTCTCAAAAAAGTGTTAATAATTATTTATAAGTTTTAAAGTTATTTTTAGAGAAATGTTTTTCAAAAAATTTTGAAGATTATTTTATATGTTTCCAAGTAAACAGGTTTTCAAAAGAATTTCAATAGTTATTTATAAGTTTTCAAAGTATTTTCAAGAAATTGTTTTCAAAACAATTTCAAGATTCTTTCAAATGTTTTTGAGTATAAAGGTTTTCAAAACATTTTCATGCCTTATTTATAAGTTTTAAAAATATTTTAAAAGAAATAGTTTTCAATTTATTTTCAATATTATTTCACATGTTCTCAATTAAAAATGTTTTTAAAACATTTTCAAGTTTTTTATATGTTTTAAAAGTATTTTAAAAGAAATGGTTTTCAAAAAATTTTCAAGCTTCTTTAATATATTTCCATGTAAAAAGGTTTTGAAAATATTTTCAAGATTTATTTATAAGTTTTCACAGTGTTTTCAAATAAAAATGTTTCAAATATTTTCAACCATATTTTAAAAGATTTCAAGGAAAAAGGTTTTAAAAATGATTTATATCATTCTTTATAAAATATCAAGGTATTTTATAAGAAAATTATTTGAAATGGTATTTTGACTTAAAAATAATTAAAAACAAATAAAGGATTGTTTCCTCATGAAACGTTTTTGAAAGATATTTCAACATTATTTTCCATCTAAGATGAAATTTTTTGATGTTACTCATGCCCTTATAAGGAGTGATCTAAAGGTTACATTCATATTCTATCTATAGATGGGTTATGCTTAATGTTTTGGAATATATGAAACTAATTTCTCTTTCACATGTTATTTGTTTATGAAATACATTTCTCTTTCATGGGATATAGGTTTATGAAATCCATTTCTCTTTCATGGGTTATTATTTTGATGAAATTCTTTTGAAACATGTATCTTTTTCTACAGGTTATGATATATTTACAAGTTTATGATACCCATTTAATTTCATGGGTTATTATATAATTTTTTATGAATTTGTGGCACATAACTATTGGAAATATCACCCATAACCATGATTTTAAAACATGGGTATAGACCATGAATCCTTGGGCTGTTGAGGTGTCAGTATTTCCCTATACCCATGGTTTTGACATAACCATGGGTTTATCCAGAAGAAATTTTATAATACCCATGGTTTATGTAAACTGTGTGTATATATCTATTCCCAAGGTTATACTTACTGTGGGAATATATTTTCAAAGAAATCTAATATACCCATGGTCCAATGAACCATGGGTATAAATGCTTCACGAACTATAATAATGCCCATGATTTAAGAAAACCGTAGGTATATATCTATTTCTACAGTTTACAAAACCCTAGGAATGAATTTTTATACCAATACTAATATACCCATGGTTCAATTAACCATTGGTAGACATGCTTCTCCCAAGCACAACAGCAGCTACCCGACTTCCAACTTCTTCCTGCTTCCTACTTCTAGCTTCTGCCCGCCTTCCTACTTCCTGCCATATTTCACCTATAAAAATAATAAAAAATAGAATAGAATACAAACTAGTTAAAAAACATAATATATCATCAGAATAGGAAGAATAAAAGAACACCACATACACATCAAATACTGAACATGCATTACTAATGATATACATTGAAGGTTAAACCTTAAAAGATCCCATGTACATTGTCCGGACTACATGTGTAACACTCTCTCCAAGATGATCGTCCAAATATTGACCCTAAACTGTAGGAGTCTCTATCCCATGTATTTGATGGTAATTCTCACCCTCATTGTCTTGGTGTGGGACCCTATTCTAAGAGGTATCATATACCTAGAATGAATACCAAAAAATATTATAAAAAGATAACTGGGTAACTAGAAAAAAAAAAATAAAACAATAAATTTACAACAACCCACTACCATGTATATCCATACCATAAGGTCTTATAAAAGAAATAACTAATTAAATTATTTTCAAATACTCAAGATCATAAATCATCAATTTCCAAAAGATTCCAAAATATAGTTTTCCCTTTTCCAGGTTTATAAGGCTCTAGGTTCAAAAGTATTGTTTAGATAAGGTTTTATTCATAATATATGATGGTAAACACCTTATATGTTTCATACTAACAATTAATTTAACGGAATCCATTATTTAATAGTCGATTTTTATAATTATTTGTATCAAGGTATAATCAAATGAATTGGACAATAAATATTCTACCACACCCTTATATGGGAAAACACCACAAAAGATGTGACTAACACTTTAAATAGTATTAAGGAAATCCATATTTATTACTTATTGACACATTATTTAACCAAAATATTCATTTAATGGTGCATTTATATACATTGGAAGTGGTGTTGCCCAAAGGTAACCCAGAGGTGTACGAAGTTTCTAGAAGGCTAAGGAAGGACTTGGAGGGTCCTTCCAGGCTGTGTTTATGGAAGGAGGCTATTTAGAATCATGTGGAGAGTTGGGTGGAACAATATATTAATGGAGCTGCGGAGGATAGGGTGAAACTGGTAGATGGAGAGGGGGTTATTTCTACCATGGATGTGGCTAGCCCAGTTAGGACTAGGGATGTTGGGGGTCCTGCCCTCTCGGTCAAGCCTTGGCTTCAAATGAGCAAAAAGTTTAATGGTCTCTCAAAAGCAATATTGATCACCGATCCTGTGAAATCAGGATATTTTGATGGGGGCTACCAGGAGAACCACATGAATGAAGGTTGCGGTCACGAGGAGGTCTCTATGGCTATGGTGGAGCTTCCAAGTCTAGACATCAATAATCTTCAAGGAAAAGAAGATGAGCTTAAGACATTAGTTGAGGGTGAGGGAAAGGAAACTTCTAAAGACAATGGAGCTTCATTTTGGTGTCTTTCGGTGATCGAATGCAACACGTCTGACCTGAGGAGGGGCAATGACAAGGGGTTCAAGGAACCTGTTTTAGAGATTCTCTTTGACAAGAGAGGGTGTATTTCCAGGGGTGACAAAGAAAATCTGAGTGGATTGGCCACCCGGTCCTTTAGTGATATTGTATAAGGTGGGGAAAAGAGGATGATTGAGGATGAACAAATGTTGTTAGCTAACCCAAGAAGAAAAACAAAGAAGGATTATTCTTACCTACCACATCTGATGAGTACCAGAGCCTCATCTAAGAGAGATCATGGGGTGATCCTTGCATTCAAAAAAGATAGAAAATATAAGAAGTCTTGTCCGGGGCAGCCTTCTCTGGATCAAATGAGGATTTAAAACCAAGGTGATAATCTCTGTAGGTAGAATAAGATGGCTTCTGAATGGGAATTAGCCACTGCGGAGGAGGACTCCTGTGTCGGGTGTGGTGATGAGTATGGTTATTATGATTGGTAGTGGCTGTTCTTGTATGTACTTGTCATTTGATTTTGTGCTCTTTGCTTATGGTTGGGGTCAATTGTGATCTAGTTCTGTTTTTCATTTTCCCTCATAGTGACTCATGGTTTCTCACTTTTCCTAAAAGTGATTGAAAATAAAAAATTAATTTTCAATCATTAATAATACGAGAAATTTCAAACTTATGATAAAATATAGATATTAACTGATGTTACAAGATGTAAGAACATTAATTAATCCGAGCATGAAAGTCCAAAAATACATACCAATCCGTACTGCCTCCTTCTAATTTATAGAACATGAAATTAACACTATAATCATTATTATGAGATATAAGATCAATAGGATAAAAAAACCTAATAGAAAATGTAGAAGAGAAAAAAATAGAAATTATTTTACTTATATATGGATTACTATATGATTACAAAAAAAGTTGAAACCAAATTGAAAAAAATGACAGAAAGTAGAGTGATAATACTATTTTGATCCTTGAAAAAACAATCAATTAATTATAGAATTCATCATCAACATCCATTTAACATGATAATAGAATAATTACAGCAAATAAAAAATATAAAAACAAGGGAAGAATAAAACCTTGATGATGAAGGTATGAGAATATAAAATTTGGAACTCATCACCCATATAAATCGCCATTGATTGTTCAGTTCAACAAATCCTATATAATTATTCAAAACATGAAACATGAAAAAATTAATATTAGTTCACATTTATTTCCCTGTCAAAATAAAATGTGCATTTCCTATTTCATATATATATTAAACATGTTCCATATTTTATATATTCATAATTTATATTCTATATTGCATATATTCAGAAGAAAAATTTCATATTCCATATTTTATACATTCCGAAAAAAAAGATTGAACATTCTATATATTGATAAAAAAAGAATACTTGGTATTAGGAAGATAACACATGTTTCATATACTTATAAAAAACATAATAAATATAGAATATTTGAAACAAAATGCATATCTCATATTACAAATTGAATTCATAACACATATATTCATATTTTATGTTGAAAAAAAAATTCATATTTAATTAATGAATGCTTCAATTGGTCCCATGTATTAGACTAGGAGGAATCCAAGAACACCCCATAAACATATAATAATGAACTTTTATTACTAAATAAAACTACTAGAAAGTGTGAGAAAAACCGAAACTGAACCTACATTACAAATTAATATCTTTACCAAAAAATAACTGACATTAAATTTTGTAGCAAATACTTTGGTTAGTCTTAGGTTTTCTTACAAATGTTTACATTAACAAATTAATGCATGACCTAGATGGTCAATCCAATGGAACCCCTCTGCTTTGAAAATGTGATTACACCATGAATGGAGTGTTTTGTATAATTTTCAACAATAGGTGGATCATCTAATTTTTTGGGTGAGATAGGGTTTGGTTAGATGGAAGCCAAATCAAGTAGGTTGTTCGACAACAGAGAATTCATTTTCAATGAGGGATTATAATTCCAGGGAACATCATGGATTGAAGTCATCCATTATGATTTGAGGCTTATTTTGTAGAGCACCATGATCCTAATAATAAATTATTTGATGAAACTGTAGTGTATTAGGATATACAGGTATTGTTGAGCACTATTTTGACGTTTCAGTGATATTTATGAAAGGAAAATAAACTTTTGATGAATTGTGCATCTCATGTTTTGAATTATTTAGGGGAATATATTTTTTAATTATATAGTAGAACCTGATGAGTTTGATGTGATGTGGTGATCTGGGTAGGTCTTATTAATGGTTAAAATTCCACCAAGTATTCTCTAGGATGAAAAGTGTTATAGTTGGTAGATTGAAACACCATATATCCATATGGGTTATGAATTTTGGAAGGAATTTGAATTTTTGAGTTTATATCATTTTTTTTGAAAAAATGGTCATTGGATCAGTGTTCTCGGTGTTTGAACCTTTTAAGAAATTATTTTTTACATGGAACATAGCTTGGATATAAGTTCTGGTACTGGTGTGGATGGTCAGGTGGAGTTTATTTAACCTATAGAAAAATTCACTATAGGTGAAGCGTTGTGGGGAGGATAATAATATGGTGGAACATGTGGTGGAAGGATATATGATAAAGTCTAGGTCCTATGACATTTTGAATGCTATTGGGGGATACCATCTTGCTGGTGAGGGGCCACTAGTAAACCATTGTCCAATAAATTCCCTCAATGTGTTATGGACTCACAAGCCTACGACTAGCTAGAGAGGCCAAATTTCTTTCCAATGGAGTCCTAGGTATCTCTTTTTAACAAAGAAGTTGATCATGAATATTATTATTCACCATTAAGTTGATAACCTCTTCCTAATTGGGGTAATCTCACATACCAAGTATAGATTAAAAATTAGTATGATAGTAAATAATAATAATAATGTTAGGTATTTATCAATACACATTCAAATGAGATGGTCCAGGTAGAGGTATATCAAGAGAACCTCAACATTTTAGAGTCCTTAATTGCATAGATGGAAACCATGGAGAGGAAACACACTACCCTGAATCCCGAAATAAATTTTTACCTTGAATGGTTAGATGAAAATAACCTCTCCCAACTTATACAACCTAATATTCTATAAACATAAATAGGAAAACCTAGAACAAACCAAAGTATGATTACAAAATAGAGAAGAACCTATATTACAATCTGTAAGATCATCAATTAATCCGATAATTAACGGTTGAGATTTCATAACCATCTACATTTCCTAATAATAACTACAAGAAAATGAAAGCTACTAAATAAAAACCTTCATTGCAAATTCTAACAAGAATAAAGTATGATAACAACCTATACTGAACTTTCATAACTAATGAAAACTGCAAGAAAGTGTGATAAAAACCAAAACTGAACCTACATTACAAATGAAAATTATCTTAAAAAAACATAAATGGAATTAAATTATCAATAATAATTCTAGAACATTCCAAATTAGGATAAAAAATAGATGTTAATTGATATTACAATCTGTAAGAACATCAATTAATCCGAGCATGAAAGTCCAAAATTACATATCAATCTGCACTGCCTCCTTTTAATTTATAAAACATGAAATTAACACTATAATCATTATTCTGAGGCAGAAGATTAATAATATCATTAAAAAACCTAATATAAATTTTAAAAGAGAAATAAATAGAAACTATTTTACTTTTATATTGATTACTATATGATTACAGAAAATTTGATACAACTTTGCCAAAAAATAATAACAAGTAGAGTGAGAATACTATTTGAATCCTTGATAAAATAATAAATTCATTATTGAATTCATCATAAAAATACCATGAAAATGATAATACAATAATTACAACAATGAAAAATATAAGAAAAAGGTAGTAATAAATCCTTGATGATGAAGTTATGAGAACATAAAATTTGGAACTCATCACTCATCTAAATCTCCATTGATTGTCTGGTTCAATAAATCCTCTATAATTATTCAAAACTTGAAACCTAAAAAAATTAATATTAGTTCACATTTATTCCCATGTCAAAATGAAATGTGTATTTCATATTGCATATATATAAGACACATGTGGCCCTCACTGGCGATTCATTGGGCCAACCTGCATCAACCCCATTCCCTCCCAACCTGCACCCCCTCACTCCCAACATACGCCCCCTCCCAACCTGTTTCCCCCCTCCCTCCCAACCTGCACACACCCCTCCCTCCCAACCTTCACCCCCTCCATAAATGAAACACCCTCCCACCCAACCTTTACCCCCTCCCAACCTGCACAACCCGTCCCCCTCCCTTCCCAACTTGCAGACCCCACCCCCTCCCACTCCCAACATGCGCCACCCCCCTTAATCCCAACATGTAGCCCCCTCCCAACCTTTTACCCACTCCCTCCCAACCTACAGCCCCCACCCCTCCCTCCCAACATTTATCCCCCTCTGAACCTGTTCCCCCTTTCTTACATGACCTGACCATATTTTTGTGAATCAAGCACTCAATTAAGTGAAAAAATAATATCCAAAAAAATAATAAAACAAATCCATAACATTAACTATTTTCATGAACTAAATATAAATTAACAATTCTCATCCATACATGAATTCAATTCATGTTCTTAAATTACATACACAAGTCAACCTACTAAGTCAAAAATAGAGGGGATTAATATCCCCGCATCACCAACATCCCCATCCCCATCATCATCATCATCATCATCATCCTCATCGTTGTTGTCATTTTCATCATCATCAACAACATCGTCAGCTGCATCATCACCACCAGAAGTATCAAAAACAGCCTTACCACACATATCTATCACCACCACCTTCATTTCCACTACAACCCTCATTGGCATCACCCAACACATAATTTAAAGAGCGCATCAATGCCATATATGATTCAAAATTATCAACTGCCTCCCATGGAAGCGAATGAATCCAAACTACCATAACATTCATGAAATTCTTGGTCTTCAACTTACTTATTTGATGCTCCTCTAAATCTATTTTATCTGCCTCAACAGCTTCATAATTAGTGATTTCCAGCTTATAGGTCTAAGAGTCTTCAGAGGATCCTAACGATAACCAATATTTAGAGGGGATGATGTTTTTCCCTGGTCGACATCGTACTCTCCCTGGGTGCTCCTCACCTAATACCTAACATAAATGATCATGTGGAACAATGTTTTTATCTTCCTTATGATCGTGGTCCCCAAAGTAATACTTTTGAAATTATAAACATATTAAATTATAAATTTCATATAAATAATTAAAATATAAATAAATAACCTTACACTTTTATCTTGTTTTATGCATTTACTTCAATTCCATCCTTCAACTTTCTGTAGGAGAAAGATAATTTGGCATATGGTATAGGACCTTCGATTCCCTATATAGCTTGCTACAAATAAGAAATTCACAAATCTATATTAGAACCATGTATGAGAAATGAAAAAATATGGCCTATGTCTATTCAATAATAGTTTCAGTAGAACATCCTCTGTAACATCACAATACCTGGTTAAAGTATCTGGTGCTTCTCATGGGAGGGCATTGTAGTGCACCCCAATGTGTGCAGATATTTCATTGAATCTTTATTCTTTGTGTTTTTCTTTGACACTTCCTAAAAAATTCTGATACAAGTAATAAGAATTAAATTTTATATTCCGACCATTAAATATTGATATCACCTTAAACTCAACAATCATTCAATGTACAATCATTTTTTCATATTGACTTTTTGTATAGTCAAGGAATGTGGGTACACCCTCCAAGTTAGCACCAAACCTTATCTTCCAACCAACATACAACTCATGCTTGTATGAGCTCTAGAACTCCCTAACAACCATCAACATTTTAGTATTAGCATCCTTTCTATTGGGAAAGTAAAACCGAATCTACAATGAACATTTTATTTTATTTAAATAAAACAATAATATAGATATGTCTTTATAAAATTTTATTACCCATATTTTATCCCATCATTTATCATTGATATATTTACGGATATGTCTCCCTGACACCAGTTCCAATAGAATGATATTTTGATAATTGGCTAAAGTGCCCATGAAACTTCTACACTGCTTTCCATTTGGTCCAACCATATGATTTTATTGATTATAATCCACAATTAGTTGTGTCTGGTGATTCCAAACATCCTTCATCTAAGTTCACCCATGTCACCTAGAAGAAGATCGAACTAAATAAGAAAAATATGGGGGGGGGGAGTAAGAAGAATTAATTCATGGTACAATATGAAAAAAATAATTTGATATAATTTGAAATACTTATAATAAAAAACATTCTGTAGGCTTCTCAATAGACATTGATGGATATATGGGCTATCCTGACTTAGTAGCCTCTGAAGGAAGTGTATGTTCTAGTGCATGCTATAGGTGGCCTTCATGTACTGGAGTGAAGGATGATGGACCATACTCATCAGATGCTGGCTAGATGGTAGGAATTGGAGGCAGTGTAGACATGGAATAATATGGGTATTAGGATGTGTATAAATAATCTAATATGGATATGGGAAAGGATAAAAAATATATGGAGGTGGTGTAGTCATCATATGGGAAGAAGAGGCAAACGTAGATGATGGAGGCATTAGTGGAATCATCCCTGAAGGTGAAAAAGACATGACATGGGAATAAGAGGGTATCTGAGATGATGATGGATGTGTGGATATAAACATACCTAGAGACTCAAGCAGATGGTTGAATGGTTTGGGGGAAGGGGTGTCCATTGGCGGGTTAGTGTGGGAACGTGTATGATGGGTGTTCCATCTAGGTATAAGATAATCCCCACTCATAACCATACTAACAGGATGAGGATTCAAATCCAATGGAATTGAATGCCCCTAAAAAAATTGATAATGAATATTAACATGAAATTATATATAATGCATAATAATAACATTACAATTATTATACTCACTAATGGAAGCGAAAGAGGAAACACATTCTCACACCCTGGTTGATCGGAATCAAATAGTCTCATCCTTCAACCTTCTATAGTATTTGGAATAATCTGTATAAGAATGAAATGCAATTTTTTAGAAATAGTTTTTAAAAATAATGCATACAACATATATATATCAAAAATTCATGAGAGAGATCAATTTGAATTCTTTTATTTACTAATTGTGCAAATGAATACTTAGAAATTAATAAAAACAAATTTAAAAATTACATTATGAAGTTATAAATTTTTTAAATACAAGATTTAAAACAAGTTTTCTACATTGAAATAAATATTATTTAATGAAATGACACCATAAAATATAGAAAAGACATATCATTACAAAATGAAACATAATTAAACTAATTATAGTAACAAAAACCTGAGAAACTCATGTCAATGTAAACTAAATGAACAGTAAACATATATGGTTTCTTCTATATGTTACTGATCACTACTTATGGTTCAATATAAACTCTCACAATGGGTCAATTTGATCCATCAAATGCAATATTTTGGGTAACACCAACGAGGGCATAAATGGTGGAGATTTCATCACCAACATCATGAAAAATATGTCTTGGGATTACGTCATTAACGAAACCATAATTAGGTTTCATATGATCTTTCATATAAAACACTTTTTTATCCATGATGCCAAAATGTATAGTTCATCGGTACGTAGGAATCGACTCATGTCAATAAATCTGATTCCACGACTCATTGAATAAAACCATTTACATTTCAACATATTGACTCTACCTTGAGATTAGTAATACAATAAAAATATTTTATAAAAAATTCCATAATAATATAAATCATCATATCAAGGTTGACTATCTGATACACTTTCATAATAATCCATTGTGGTCACATTAGACAAATACATTAAAAAACTCCATACATTATTGAGCTAGATAACCCATCACAATGGAACCTTTTGGATAATTCTTGTTTCGGATATATGATTTCATTGTGCACATATTTATTTTAGTAGGATACATCCACTGAAAATAATATTTCACCCCATGAAGGGTTTCAGTTTGAATATTAACCGTTAAATGAAACATGCAAGTGAAAAAGGATAGAGGAATTTTTTTTCCATCTCATATAAAATTAATTGCTCCTTATACTGCACTTTTATTAAGAATGAATTTGATAACCTTTTAGGAAAAAAGGACTCTAAAAACGGAATAATTGCATCACTATCACCCTTACATTATTGGATAGAAAATTCCAAATTTCTATTGGAATCAATTCATGGAGAATTATGTGATACTCACGAGTTTTTAGGGATTTTAGTTTCACATCTCTTCTATTCACTCATTTAGATATTTGCTGGAATAACCATCAGGATCCTTGATATTCTCCAATAGTTCTAGAAATTGATATTTCTAGGACGGTGTCATCACATAAGAATCTCAAGGAAATTTCTATTTATTACACACGATGCAATTTTGGTCGAATACCCCAATCCAACAAGTCCCAATGAGATTGGAAGTCATATTTTGTCTCCAACTTGATATTCAGAAGAATTGTAATAAAAATTTCACATATATTTTTCTCAATATGCATTATGTCTAAACAATGATGTAACAAATTGGTAGACCAATATGGATACTCAAAAAAATACTTATCTTTTTCCATTGGTAAGTGGCTTAAGTGTCAAAATTCTTCCTCTTTTTAGATTTCAACTGACCTTTTCCTACTAAAAAACTGAAATATTTAAATTCATTAAGAAAAACACTTCCTGACATACATTGAGGTGGTTTTTCAGTGTTAATGGTATTATCAAACCTCATATTATTCGTACTGTATTGATGATCCATTGGCAAGAATCGTTGATGCCCCATGAAACTGAAACTATGACAATATTTAAGCCTTCTCGATCGTGTATTATTCATACAAACATGACATGATAGTTTTCCCTTTGTGATCCAACCAGGAATTATTGTATAATAAGGTAAATAATTTATTGTCCATATAAGATAAGAAAACATCTAAACTGTATTCTTTGAAGAAGCATCAAATGTCTGCACAGCCAAATACCAAATTTGTTTCAACTCTCTTATTAAAGGCTTAAAGTAGACATCTATATCATTACTAGGATCATAAGGTCTAGAAATTAGTATACTCATTAAAGTGAAAGGTTTTTTCATACACATCCATACTGGAATATTATAAATGCAAATAAAAATTGGCCACATGCTGTGAGTAGTAAGAATCTGACCAAATAGATTAAAACCTTCACAGGATAGACCCAACCTGACATTATGAACCTCAGCTGAAAAATTAGGATGTGTTGCATCAAATTTATACCATGCTAATCCATCTACAGGATAAAAAAACTCATCATTACCTTTAATTATCTCAGTATCATTCTATCACATATTGGATGAGATTTTGGAAAACATGAATATATTTTGATGTCTGAAAATCAATGGAAAGTTCCACATGACTTTCTATGCTACACGAGATGGTGTTCCATCTGCATTTTTCTTCCATCAAGATATTCTACATTATTAACATTCATTATGGTAAACTATTTCCTCCTAAAATAAAATGCAATCTTTTGAACAAGTATAGACTTTATTGGTATACAATTCAAGCGTATTAATTATCTTCATTGTCTTGTAATGATTTGAGGGAATATCTGCACCATCAGTAAGAAATTCCTTATACAATGTAAGAATATAATCAATGGAGGTATTATAATTTCCATACATTGATTTACCATGATATAACCACATTAAAAATTAAAAATTAGTCATTTTATAACATTCTTACACTACTGGAAAAGTACCATATACCAATGGTTTGGAACCGTTGGTAAAGGCCTCCAAACCGTTGGTATAGCCTATACCAAAGGTTTGGAGCACCGTTTCCAAGTAAGCCGTCAGGATAGGTCTATTCTAACGGTTTTGAGAAAACTGTTGGTATAGACCTATACCAACGGTTTTGAAAACCGTTGGTATATGTAAAATGAAAATCTATACCAACGGTTCCATAAAACTGTTGGTATGTGTAACTGAAAAAATAATCATCCGTTTGGTTTTGATCCCATCACCTCCTGTTGGTAATTTACTGACCTAACCACAAACCTAACATACTTATGTGAACATAATTTCATAAATATATATTTGTATTATCATAAGTATTTTAAATTTTGATTTATTTAATGTCCTGTATAAGAAGATTCCATTAAAAATACATGTACCTATACCAACGGTTCTCAAAATCGTTGGTATAGACCTATACCAATGGTTTTGAGAACCTTTGGTATAGGTTCTTTGATATTGGGACCTATACCAATGGTTTTGGAAAAACCGTAGGTATAGGGGGGACCTATACCAACGGTTTGGACAAACTGTTGGTATAGGGTCTCTATAATGGACCTATACCAACGGTTTTGGCCAAACCATTGGTATAGGTCACCCCTATACCAACAGTTTGTCCAAAACCCTTGCTATAGGTCTATATAAGTGACCTATAACAACGGTTTTGGCTAAACCATTGGTATAGGTAAAAATAAGTGACCTATACCAACGATTTTCCCAAAACTGTTGGTATAGCTCATATTTCCAGTAGTGCTGATATTCTAGAGTTTTGGAATCATCCAATAATTTTTTTCACTTTTTCATCATCATATTCAGTATTTTCATCATGTGTATTGATACCACTTCCTTCTTGCACTGGCATACTATCTCTCTAGGGATGATATACAAATGAAAACCAATAAATTATCAAATTATCTAGGCCACTTATTTCATTTTGTTCATAACCAGTGGAACATTGACTTGTCTCTCCATGGTGATACCAAACATAATAGTTTGTATTAAATACAATTTTTTATAAGGTAGATAACTTATTCCCGGCTTACCCATGGTCTTCCATTTCATTTATAGAATGGGAACTATATACAACCTCTATCTGAATAATTATAAAATAAAAAATCTAAAAAAATCATTAAATTATTTTGAAACGTGGTTGAAATATGATTAGTACGATACATCCAACTTCTATCCATTATATAATAAGAAAAAAAATTTATCTTCCAATAAAAAATGTAAACTATAATTAAAAAGGGATATGTACTATAGAAAATAAAATTATTAGAACATAAAAACATAATAGTTAGATCTAATTCACATTTTTATTGCATGTGCCTTTTTTTGATCACCAATTTCAAACCTTTTAGTATCAGAGATAAAATTATCAACTATATCCTATAAAGGGATGATCAAAAAGGTAAACCACAATGGGCCAAGGAAGGTTCCATGTCTATGATAGAGTGGTATGTGTCATTATAGTTGAACTACGAGAGAGATAAAAAAGTTTGTCCTCCCTTAGGTGTAACATAAAAAACCAACTTTTAACATTAAAACATACCCTTAAACATGGGTTATTTCATTTAAAAACCACGGGAGTGAAAAAAATTCACCCATAATCAAAAATATTTTAAACGAGCCCCACATGAATTTAATTTAATATTTGTCATGGGTAAAAATTTTATTCAAAGAGGGGAAAGAAATATAATGAAAAACACTTCATCTCCACGAATGAAAATCATTTATATAATCTATATAAAAAAATCATGGGTATAAAATATCAGAATAAATATTATAGAATATGTATTTAATAAACTAAATCACTTCCTATATTTTTTAATAAAATAATTACCTAGAAACACGTACTGCATACAAATTGGAACAAGTCACAACAAGACCTATAAAAAGGAAAAGGTCATTCTGGTAAAATGGATGAATTTAAAATCAATAAAAAATAAAGTACACATTATGGGATTAATATTGAACACTAAATTTTATACACACCATGGTTAGGGTTATCATCAAAAATGAAAATGAGGGAAATTGAAGTGAAATGTCCAGGGGAATCTCCCCTAAGATTTAGGTAATTTCTTATATATCAAATGCCGTTTATTAATGTTTTTGATTCTTATAGCATGCTCTCATTCAAATTTTAATGATGATTTAACAAGATTAGACTTGATATATTTGGTTGGAATACCTCCATTTTAAGCTCTAGGTTATAATACTACCATTCTCTTAAATATCAAGGATGGTTCCTTGAGTTTAGAGTGGTATAATCAATTTTGAATAATGCAAAGGCTCACCCATTTTTATTTTGTGTGATTTTTATTGAGATTTAATTCTCTATTGAGCCATGTGGGTTCTCTAATATTATTATTCCCTTGGTTTCCTTGATTTTTTACATTGTTACCATTTATGATTTCACATGTATCATGACTATAAACTCTCCAATGATGGAAAAAGAAGATACAAAATGATGTTGCGTGTCATTATAGAGACTGAACATCAATAGTATTTTTAGTACACTTTTACTTAAATTATAAATTTTTCAAATATTAATACGATAATCAATAATTTATTATTAAATAACATATCAATAAAAAACAATTTAATTTTAATTTTTGGGAAAACATTTTTGGAGTCTTAACGAGTTATAATAAAACCCTGCACTTTCTTCCATGGAACTTGGGCACCTGAGATGTTATCATCATTATATTGTATATATAGATTTGGAAAAGTACCTAATGTTTTTGATTACATATTTTCTAGGGATAAGCATGGGTTTTGGGTCGAGGTTGATACTCAAGACCATTTTTATAGTTTTCATAGTTTATATTCTGGTATTCCGGTTGTATTATGACTACCTAGAATGTATTACATAAAATTAAATTTTTTATTTTTTGGATTATTTTGATTATTATTGAAACATTTCATTGTGTCATTAAATTTATTATTTACATATTTTTATATTAGTATGTTTATTTCTATTGTTTTTTTAATTAAATATGCTAGTTCAGTCTCCCCACCATACTACTTGAGACCCTCACAATTAGTCAGCATCCTCCATCACACGAGGAGGCATTTCTATGGTATTATATCTACCAATGGTCCAAGAATTTATTAGTGTTATGTGGTAGTAGGACCTAGTAAAACGTTATTAGATAATTTTTTAGTCTTACTATTTTCTACAGGTACAAAATAGAATAAGAATGTGTTGATACATGGTATGGAGCTTTTCTCTAGGACTAGACAACCCATGTATGATGAAATTACATGTTATCTAGGACTGAATTTCTATTTATACAATTCTATTTTATAATTGATATAATTTAACCGTAGGTGATACACTTGATAATGAGGTGAAGTATTGATAGAATTCATCTCATGGCATAGTATGAAAAGAGGGGGTGTGTTCAGGAATCTTATCTATCATGTAGAATTCTCATGAATGATGTAATTTTATTGTTTACGTGAACTATGACTTGAGTCCGTTATTTCAAGTGTTTGAGAAAATTTATACACATTTTTTCATATAAGTGCATGGTTTCATCCTACATATCCAATCCCATAAAATATAAAAGACATGTTATATGACTACTTGGAGATATTAACAAAAGGTTTTACCTAAAAAATTCTAATTATGACATAAAATATTGTTTTCCTAAATAACATGTAATTGAAATCTTATTTAATTGAGGGATAAATATGGAGTTTTGGGTAAAATTAAATGGTTAAAGTATATTATTATTTACCTTAAAATTATTATTATGAGGCACCATCTAAAACAAAACTCAAATTACAACATAAAGAGTGTTTTTATCTATAATATTTAATTAAAATATCATTTATCTAAGCCTTTATTGTGTAAGTTTTTGGTTAATATAAAATTTTAAAGTTCAATGAAGATAATTGTGAAATATATATATATACTGGAGTCATGGTGGGTAGTAGATGTGGACCTTATGTTTTGGTGGTTAGGGATATTGAGAGTTCTAGAGTTATATGGTATCCCTATGATGTGGAGGCTCCAAAACTATAGTGAATTTTTATGTTGGTCATGGTGTGAGTGATCTTGTTTTGAGATGTGTAGTGATTACTTGTGAAACTGTTGGTTTATTCTTGACCTATGAGTGGGTAGGTCAAAATTAATTTCAATAGGTTGTTGAAACATAAAAGTAAGTATTTGTAATGTTTAATTCAATGTTACCTTGATATGGGGATGAGTGAAACTAATAGTTATGACCAATTCCAGGAATTAAGTGCGGAGTAGGTTTGAAAGATTGGTTAACTTATTTAGCTTGAATCCAGGTTTGGAATTTAGAACATTTTGGCGTTTGAGGGTAACCCATCAGAATGGTTGGACATTTTTTTTAACATTTAAGTGTGTTAGGCATAAGTAAAATCATAAGTTTATGATATCAATTCACACAAATTGTATAATGTATTTTTGATAGGTGTGTTAGATGACTTGGGTTCTCAGAGATAAGTACTTATGTGATTGTTCATTCATCCTTATGGATTGTTTCAAAAGGAGAAGTCTCTTTCAGATTCCTAGCCTAGGAAACGACGATATATCTCAGGTAGAACAACTGTATTCATGGTGGATAGAATTTACGGTACCCATGGTTAATAACACTATTGGAGGAGTTTGGTTTTAGGAATATGGATATACTTGGTGATCTTGAGATGAATACACATTTTGGGTTAGTGTTTCGATATAATTTATAGTTTTCAATGGGAAAGTGATTATGTGCATGTCCCTATAAACTCATGATACACTTTTAGAATAGTGGAAGACTATTAAAGAAATCTAGTTGAATTATAAAATGATGATATAATTATGTGTTTTCATTTACATGGGTTTACATGGTAATATTCCTATGGTTTCAAGAAGTAATAAGGGTTCTCTATGATTGGTGAAATTGGAATATATAATAGGAATGTATAGTTTTTGGGACATGTGGTGATAGTATAGATTAAATGTGAATCATTAGAGCTTGGATATAGTCTTCATTATAAGTTTTTTCATGAGCATGTAGCTAATGAGTTTTGTTGCAATCTTGGAGCCACCCATGTGTGGAGATAAAATATATTATTTCACTTATGGAGTAGGATTACAAAACATAATGCAAACTAGAACATGGAGTTGGATTAATCATTAATTAACCTGAATGTTAATGATTTCAGGGGTTTTATTGGTGTTGTAGAAGGTATGAACCCAAATATTTTTCTTTATAGTATAATATATCTTTTATAGTGAAAAGGAACGAATAAAAAGAGATTTATAGTGATCAATTAAGGGGGTAAAACTCAATAAAAGATATATGTGACCAGAATATCGAAAAATCTAACCACCCAACATATATTTGAAGATTTAGAGGAAGTGTGTGGTATATGTAGATAATACTTTCATAAATATTATATATTAATGACCAAACTCTTAGGGTAACTTCCTTATGGCGTGAGAGGGAAAATTATTCTGAAGAAAGCTCTAGATATGTTATGAAAAATTAATGATGATAAGAGGGTAAATGAGAAACCTTAATAAAATGAATATAAATCGAAGAAATTATGCTTGATTATTTTTCCTAACCAACTATCCTAGGATAAATAAATGTAGAAAAATCAAGTTCATGCTAAAGTAAAATTAAAATAGGTTTCTTTACATGAGGAGGTTATAAATAGTTAGAATGTATCACTAAATGGTGGATTGAAAATCCAAAAGTGTAAAAGGTGTGAGAAAACTAAGCATGGAACAAAAAATATCCTAACTATCCTACCAAAAAAAGAATTATCTTTGATAAATAAGTTTCAATACCAATTTTAAGAAGTATAATTTACATCAAAAGTGAATTATTGTTTATTAAAAAACAATGAAAAAGAGCAATTGTGTAGTCAAATTGTTGTGTCTATTGATATAAGAATAATTGATTAGTTTAGAAAGAATAAAAAATAACAAATGAGAAGAAAATACAATCCTAGATACAATGAATTAGGAGGGGATGTCACTGGAGGAGAGGGAGTCGGGAGGGGGGAGGGGGAAATTTCTAGAGGAAAGGGAGAAAAGAGTAGATGGGGGTAGGGAGGTGGAGTCCGGGATGTTGAGGAAGAGGCAGAGGATGGGAGGTCAGGGTCAGGAGTGGAGGTGGTTTTGGGCAGCAGAGGTCGGGGAGGGGAGGAGATGGACAGGAGGTAGTGGTCGGATGGCTGTGAAGCAGAGGATGGAGAGGGGAGGAGAGGTCCGAGAGGTGGAGGTCAGATGGCTATGAGGGGAAAGTCGGGGAGGGGAGGATAGGGCTGAGAGGTGGAGGTTAGGGAGGTGAGGGTTCAAGCAGGGGGATTCCAATAAAAAAGATAACTAATGAGGAGAATCCTGATGGAGATTTGAAATTAGGGAATTTTATACCCACATTTTTAAAAAAACTATGGGTATAGACAGAAAAAACTACACCCATGGTTTTTCTAAAATGTGGGTATAACTGCATGGGGGTATAACCCTTTTCTAGTCATTGATTTATGTGTGATTTAATTATGATATGGGTGGTACCAATATCCCCATCTAATGAATTGGGTAAATATTTATATCTCATGAGATAAACTAAGATGGTCTTGGGAGTGAACCTTGACTACTATGATGGTCATGGGAGTGAACTATGACTACTAAGATAGTATGAGGAGTGAACTCATGCCACTAAGATGACCTTGGAAGTTTACCATAATTACCAAGATGCTATGGGGAGGTAACGCATAATAGTAAGATTGTATTGGCAATAATTCCTTGGATACTATAGAAATCATGTAATATGCTTATGTGTATTCCATAATTCCATGTCTTATTCCAATTTAATGCTTTCATTACTTATTCTCTTAATTATATTATGATCTATGTCTTATGATATGAAAATATTTTTTATGATATCTAATATTCATGGTATGATCTTCAAATGTTATGCTGAAGTTCCATACCCTTTGTTCATGTTATTCATATGAATTTCCTATATTTATCCAAAATTAGTATCTAAGCTCACACCTTTCTTATGTTTCCTTTACCCAGGTTGCGAAGAATTTTTTTGGTAGAAGTACTTAAGGTGGAGATATTTATGGGATATGTTGAATATATTACTTTAGGATATAAGATTTTGTTTCCATGTTTACAATGACACTAAATTATGATGGTCCTCGAGCATGTATTTTTGTAATGTACCCAATATTCATCTAAAATGATGTAATATCCATTTATGTTAAAACTGGGTAACTATAGTTTGTATAAAAAGAAAAGTTTAGTCAAAATTTGGAGACTAGGATGATAAAAATTTAGTGATATCCCTAGGTATATTTATAAGGATATTTCTAGGGATGTCTATAAGGATAAGTATAAGGATGAGTTAATAGACATGAAAGTGTCCTGAAATTTTGATAAAGGATAGGGTGAGTGGTTTCCTAGAAATACATCCCTATTTGGATACTACAAGTGGATGTATCTTTGTTACATATGTACCTAGGGGTAACAAATTGGAAAAGATGTTCTAGGCCTAACACAGGGTAATATGGTTCACGACAACGAGCCTTGCTACACATCTGGTTTGACACTCCTGAGGGACATGATTTTGAAATTATGAAACACTTCATAGACCATTATGAAGAATTTGAAGAAAATATGACTATAAATAACCTAGGAAAAACCTAATGTTTCATCGATTAAAAGGTTGGTGTCATGATTTCGACATCATATAAATAATTTTTCATGATTATGTGGATTTCTTATATGATATGTGTTTCTCATCCCGTGCTTTCTAGTTTTAGTAAATAGAGAGAACTAGAAAGAAAATTGTTAACATTTATTGTCTCAGATGTGGAAATTTTGGGAATTATGAAAATAGATTCTACAATTGGAAATCTCATAAAGAGAATGAGGAATGTAGTATGTGCATTGGTTATACTTATGAATACAAAGAGACCGCAAACAACATGTGAAAGGAATGCGATGTTCTTACAGTATTGCTTATATTGATCATAAAAATCATTATTAGATTGAGGTTGAGTAAACTTAATACATGATTCAAATCTCATATTCTAGGAAATAGGTATTATATAATAAGTTGATAAATCCTGAATAATGGTTTAATAATAAAGTTGGATAAATGAAGTATTTGTGTTTTTAAAATCAATGGTTATGTTTTATCACTCATGAAATGTAAAATTATTTTCAATATAATTTTTCATTAAGGATTAAAAATGATATTTTTAAGGGTGATTTCATGGAAAGGTGATATTTTTATTTAGGGAAGGTTACCTTTAATTAATGTCTGATGTTCATAAAATGATATTTGGATAATGATATATTGGACATGAATAAGTAAATTAGACAATACTGATTACCCTGGAATTTATTATTGAAAAAGTGGTCTATGACATCAAGGATGAAGTTTACAACTTATAGGATTTAAATAATTTATCCAATAATCATTAGAATATGGATGGTTTCTTGTTTTCCAAAAGGATTTATGGTAATTCATGTTATTACCATGTTGTAAGGGAATATATGATGAGCGTATTCATATGTTTGGGATGTGATAACCAAGAGAAACTCTGTGATATATGAGGGAACAATGTTAATTTTATTTCATGTTATTATTTCTATAGATTTGGATTTTAATATTGCATAAGGGTTATAAGTTTAACCATTTATGGAAAGTTTAAGTTAAAAATTAGATGAAGTTAGTAAGATTAAAGTGTTATCTATCCATATGGGTATTTATACATATTGGATAGCCTATTCAAACTACTTTATGTTGATGATAACTAATCATATGAAATATCATGGGTCTCATGATCTATTAATAATTTAGTAAAAAAAGTCACATACTTTTTTAGAGAAAGTGGTGAAGTGGATCAATGAAAAACAAAGGGTGACGTTGTGCTGAAATCATGAAAGAATATCTTTTCATGAAAATTATTCTTCTTTAGGAAAATAATCTATAAATAAAATGTTATCCTAGTAACTTTATTTCATATGGATAAAATGGTACTTTAAGTCACAAAAGATTTATGTATTTTTATTTTTAACGTTATTTGGACCTCTTTCTCAAACACTCTCCATCAGAACATGATAGTCATATTTTTGGTCCATGTATATGTTTTCACTTCTCACCCATGTTCTCCTATGAGGAAACCCAGTTATATGGTTTTTGTCACTGGAAAACGTGTCTATTTAATTTCACCAAATACCATCAAATATGATATCTGAGCGTAGCTAGTTTCAAAAGCTTCGATTTTACTTGTCATGGAGCCCTAACGGAGTTACGTATCATAAGTTATGGCCGTTCAAAGTTCGGCTGCTAGAAATGGACATCTAGGACGGTTTTGGGGAAAAGAATGGATTTGTACACAAAAATGGAATCGTGCACGCAAAAATGAAGTATTTCCCAAAAAATGGATTTTCGTGCAAAAGTGGAATGAAATTTTATGTGCACCACTATTCAAGGGTTTTCCTATAAATACAAGTGCACCCTATATTCCAGAAGGGCCTCCGGAGGTCGGCCACAACTCTGCTGTGTGTAAGACCACCTCTTTTTCACCTGTACAGAAAAGAGGAACCCTCCTTGGTATATTTTGCATGATGGGTCCCATATTGGACCACACTCATGAGGGCCCATAGTGGTTTTATCCTCACCTGATCCCTTTTCTACCCAAGGTATGTGCACACAAAACCACCTCTTGCACTCAAAACCACCTCTTGTGCACAAAACATAAAACTTGCGTGCAGAGCCCCATCTTGTAGAAAAAAACCAATTTTCTACACAAAACATCCAATATTAAGCACATGAATTCAATCTTGATCACAATAGTGCCAGGGTTCCCAATTTTTCACACACATGTTCCATACAATCCAACATTACGTGCAGCCCATCCTGTGTGTAACACATCTTACGTGCAACGGTGTCCAGCCCTATACCTGCTGGTCTATACTATGGAGGCTGCACCCCCGCACCTCTAATCGGGATCCATACCGGGATATAGTCTCGACCCTCTGGGTAAGTTCCTTCACTACCGTCACTGACCCCCATGAAAAATGGACAATCACACCGCAAACATTTCAGCCCAGGACATCGGCATTTTCCATTACAACCTTATGTGCACCCACCTTCCACCTATAGAATACCATGATTTGAGATACTCCTCCACAAACCAAGAAACAACCTGAGTTGAAATATTCTTCTAGGTTCATTTTCCATGTCATGAGTTGAGACTCTCATCATCAATTCCCTGAGTACCTTGAGTCGAACCATTCCTCAAGAAACTCATCCAAACCCCAACACCTGACTCCTATGCTAGGATCTACAAAAAAGGGCCTCTCTTGCATAATTCACAACACCATCCATTGCTAGGAGCCTTATGCCCAATAGTCCTATCTTCAGGACTATAAGCTTTATTACACCCTATGTTACAAACATAGGATGCCTCTTGCTCTAAATGAGAGATTCCTTATGCTCCAAGCATAAGATTCCAATAGTCCATTCTGCATGACTATATACTATAGTACACCCTATTTTCCAAACATAGGGTGCCTCTTTCTCTAAATGGGAGATTCCTTATGCTCCATGCATAATATGCCAATAGTCCTCTCTGCATTACTATAAACTGTAGTACACCCTATGTTCCAATCATAGGATGCCTCTTTCTCAAAACAAGATATGCCTTATGAACTAACTATAAGATGCCAACAGTACTTTCTACATGACTATAAATTATTGCATGCCCTATCATTCAATAATCTGATTCCCATTGTTCCAAATAAGAGACGAATTATGTGAAAATCATATGACACCTCATGACATGATTACAATGGCATAATTTCAAGAGTGTTGGAATCCATTTGGGAATTCCACCACTCCAACTCATGCTTCGTGTGTCCTTCATTCAGATCTTCATCCTCTTTGATGGATGAAGGGAACCCATAACAGTCTGGTCCCATACTGCCTTGGCTCACCTACCATTTTGGGCCAACACCCCGAAGGAATTTGGATGAAACTTCGAGTTAGTTCCTATGTTTCGAACAAGGTCAGCAGTCGACACTCATTTGTTTGTCCCAATTTCAGGCTAACATGATAAGGATGATGTGTTTCGATCATGGTCAGCAGTTATCCTCCATCATCATGCCACCCTCACCATGTTCTGAATGTCTAGCATGTGATTCACAATTTTCATATCCCTTTATTCTAATTGATTCTATTTCCCTTATCATTATCCCTCTTGTGCACTAGAGCATGGATGTGAGACCCAATTATATGCCTCAACCCACAAGTGATTTGGGATTCCCTCATGGCCAGACGTGAGGAAGACATTACAGGAATCTTTCATCCGTAAGCCCCATCCACCATTGCTTCTCCATAGCGGCACCCGAGCTACATCCATGTGTAAGCCCCTCTCTCCATTGTTTCTCTTTAGTAGCACCCAAACAAATTCCACGTGTAAGTCCCATCCACCATTACCGCTCCTTCACGACACCCATGCTGCTTCCATACGTAAGCCCCCCCCCCCCACAATCCCTAATCCGACATGCTAATAGCTATTTCTTCTTCACATAGCCACACTAATGTGGCCCCCTCAGTGGATCACTCCACGACACCCCAACACTATGACATTGTTGATGCCTTCTCTCCCTCAAGGGTGGACATGTATCAGTTATGTAAGACCTAGGGGTAGGGAGTGAACCTACCTCATCTTTTCTAGAGGATGTTAAACTAGAAATCACCCTCGTCCTTAGAACATGATGTTAAACTATGGCCTCACCCCGTGCATCACACACAGGGTGCCTCGTATCAGACATTCTCTATGCCCACTTGTCTCCACATGAGTGAAATCTTCCTCACATGGAATGAGATCACTACTACAAATATGGATTTTATCACCGCTAAAAATGGCCTTTAATAGCGCTAAAAAAGCACTATTAATGCTGACAAAGATAGGGGGGGGGGGTCCCCTTTATCAGCGCTAAAACAAAGCACTGATAAAAGGGTTCTTTATTAGCGCGTTCTTTTTAGTGCTGATAAAAGACCCCTTTTATCAGCGCTTTTAAAAAATCTCTCATAAAAGTTTAAAAAATAAAAAATAAAAAAATTTAAAAAAATACTACCAATCGTGGGGTGGGGGGGGGGGGGCTTTTATAGCGCTTGAGCCCCCATTTTACAACACTTTTCTGCCCCTCCTGTGCCCATAGGCACCCCTCCACCCTTTATCAGCGCTATCCACCCTTTATCAGCGCTAGCCCCAGATTCATCCATGCGCGCATGTCCCTTCCTCCACCCGGATTTGATCTCAAGACCCCCCCCCCCCCCCCTGCGCACCTGAAGCTTTTTCCACTCCCCTATATTGATTTTTTCTCCTATTAGTGATATATATATATAGTTATATTTATTCGTATAGTAATATATATTTATATTGATATGTATATATAGTTATATTAATATAAATATATATTGATATTAATATATATATATATATATAGTGATATTAATATATATATTTATAGTTATATTAGTATATATATATATATTTATTGTGATATTAATATATATATTTATAGTTATATTAATATATATTTGTAGTTATATTAATATATATATATATATATAGTTAGATTAATATATAGGTATATAAATATTCATATATTTGTATTTTAAATAAAATGTATATTATTTATTATTTAGATAAAGCTAATATATTTTATATGTAAATATATTTTATAATTTATATTTATAATTAAAATTTTGTGTGTGAATATATAAAAAATATGTAGATATTGTTATATATTTGATTATAAATAGAAGTCCATTATAAAAATCGATAAAATTTCGAAGAAATAATATCAATATGAATGTAATACCTTGGAATAAATTCAGTACCGACCAAAAAAATCCAACAATACCCCCTTAAACGAGGCTGAAAATAAACAAAATGATAAAAAATCGTGGTACCCAGACTAAAAAATCAGTTTTGGAGGCCTTCTAGGACTTTTTTGGCCTCTAAAAAACCTTTCTCGGGGCTTCCCCTAATTATATTGGTTCATATCTCGTCTCAGGCTTCGATTTGAAATGTGGTAGAGCTCAAACGGACACCCAGATCAAAAGTTATGGCCGTTTGAAGTTCGAGTTACGTTTTCAACATATTTTGGATCTTTTTTATTTTTTTTTTTATTTTTTTAGTCTTCAAATTGTTATTAAATGACTATTACTCCATAATAATTAGAAAATTATTAATTAAAAATATTTTTCTAATTTTTTTATAATCCATTTTCACTAAATATCTTATATATCAAGTGTAACTGTATATTTATACTTATCTAAAATATTATTAAAATTATATTTAAAAAATATATATTAAATTTATATCAATATAACTATATCTATATATTTAAATATTAATATATTTTGTTTAATAATTTTTTTGTAAGTAGACCATTTATCAGCGCTTAAAAAAAAGCACGAATAAAGACACCCTTTATAAGCGCTACTAAAAAGAACTGATAAAGGGGTACGCTTTCAGAGTGCTAAAAAAGCACTGTTAAAGGGGTTACCTTTATCAGGGCTAAACAATTGCTAATAAATGGGTACCTTTATCAGTGGTTTATTTAGCCCTGATAAAGGTACCCTTTATCAATGCTTTTTTAGCCCTGATAAAGGTACCCTTTATCAGCGCTTTTTTTAGCACTGATAAAGGGTGGCGCTGGCCTTGCCCAGTTTTGTGGTAGTGGATCCTCTCTACTAGAGAGGCATATGTCCGCATGGATGGGAAACCATTTTGGTGTAATCCCTTATCCATTCTTTCAAGAGGTAGCATCCCTGCTCTCCCTCCTATCTTCCGTCCCAAAGATCAGAGGAAAGATGGGAACCAGGACCTTCGTTATCGAGTCCCTCTCCCACTGGGCTTTGTCACCACTCAGGCCTCCACCCCGGATTAAGTCCCCATATCCATCTCCATGGGATTCTAACCATGTGTAAGCCCCCTTTTCCCCTTTGGGCTGGTAAACACGTTTAAGCCCCACTCCACATCCCACAGACGTGACTGTTGCCTCCTACAATTCCCTCAAGAAGGGTCGTTTCCTCCTACAATTCCTGCATGAAGGGCCGCTAAGGCTAAGCCCACCGCCATGGCCCAAATAGTGGTACCCAAGAAACTGGATTTATTATAGTGGATCCACCTCCATATCCTCACAAAGGCCCTACAACTCAGGCATAGCCTCCGGACCAGCAACAGCCACCTCATATTCGGAAGGTGCCCCGGCGCAATGTGTCACCACCACCTAGGAAAGATACCCAGGTCCCACCTCCTCGACAGGATCCTCCAGCCCCTTGTCAGGTCTATCCTTCTAGATCACCCTTAACAGACATGAGAAACTGGACCTACTCATTCAACGAGGCTTAGGTCCTTGGTTATTTCTAATGCACCTAGGAACAGGGACTTGTACGTTTTCCTGAATACAGTAGACCAGAAGAGGCATATATAACTGATCTCCCAAATTACGTCCCCTATCACTAGATCATGGGTAACACCATCAAATATTTCTATGTGTCTAACGATTGGCTTCTAGACTAGGTTTACAATGAAATAGTTAGGTTGGGCAAAGCTCCGACATAAGTGGTGTGTGTATTCGTGAAGCAAGACAATGATAATGACAACGAAGGTGAGTGACATCAAATTTCTAACAGTGGATCCCAGAAGTATAATGACTGTTTGGATTTTAATCCATTCTCCCATTCCGATGGTATTATCTGTGCATTTCTGAATCAACTTGAGCCTTTAGAAGATGCCGCGTCACCCGCAGACAGTACCTCTGTATCCACAGCTCAGTCTTCCTCTTTCCAGAAGAGCAGGTGTCAGCTAATTAAGGGAAAACAAAGTCCCCCACCAACACCATCTTCTTCCAGTACTCTTGGTGACTTTATACCCCCAGAGATAGAGATTACCCCAAATTCCATCCAGTTTTGGAGGATTATTTTGTTTAGAATCTAGGGTACCCCTTCGGTTAACACTCTGGAGATAGTAAACCCCTACATGATGTTTGAGGGTAAGGAGCACCACACATACCCTCCCAATGTTCCCAGTTGTCGCCAACACTGATGATGTCGTGTCTATATGGGTCGTCAGAGTGCCTCAGTCAACACTTCCAGCTAGACTCTGCATGCCACTATAACCAGACAGCAGGCCCAGCGTAGAGCTCAGCACGTACAACCTCCTCATCTGGTATCATCAGATCTGCCTTCACTGCAGTTTGTATTACATGATTAGGTGGAGCTTCCTCGACCGTGCTATGATTATCCAAGATCTGATATAGACCAGACCCATTCATCTGATCCACATCCTATAGTCTCTCCAAGTGCTTCGACTAGCGAGCAATGGGAAATCCCCAACACTTATCAGCCGCCGGTTCATTCGGAAGGGCTAGTCATTCCCCCTGTCACAGAATGACCTCCTTTAAGCAGAAGTTCACACTTGTCATGGAAGTATGATTTCCTCAAGAATATTTCAGAATTATGGAAAGGTGCTCTATCCTTTAGGATCCTCTCTTATCATTGGATATGTGTGAATCCCTTTTCGAGGCCTTAAAAAGCCCTATCCAGTCTGAGATAGTGGTAGAAACTGTAGAAGCCGTCCATGATGAGGAAGTTGAGCATGCTGAATGCCTGACCATTATCTCATTATCTGGGGAAGATGAAGGATCTCTCATACAGGGGAACATCTTCCCATTTTACATCACAGGGCACTTTAATGGCATGTAGGTTCATCGGTGTCTTGTCAACACATGCTCTTGGATCAACCAAATCCTAACCTAGACACTTCAAAAAATGGGGCTATTTGAAGATTATCTGAGTACCTATGACCTAAAAAATCCAAGGTCATGATAGGATATAATAGACAGTGGTTGAAAAGATCCACCTAAAGACCCAATTTTTTGGTATGATAGCCAGCACCGAGTTCGAGGTTGTCTCCCAAGACACCTCCTATAATGCTTTGATGGGTAGGCCATGACTTCACCTGAATGCGGCGGTACTTTCATCATATCACTAGTGCCTTAAGTACTCCCTTAATGGTCGAGTGGGAATACTCAAAGGTGAAGAATCTCCATTTTCATCTTGTTAATCCTACGACAAGGATGCCAACTTTTACAAGAGAAAACACAATCAGATTTAGGCTAACGAGGTTGAACATGCTATGGCTGCGACCGAACCGTGGATAGATATGGTTGATGCCTACATCTTTCTAATCAACCAATTGGAGGCTATGACCCCAGATATGAGATTAAGATTTGTAGTTTCTGGAAGGGGGGGGGGATCACATTCCCAAGTCTAAGAGACGTCGGATGATCACCTCATATTTTTACACGAATTAGGCTTGGGTGATCCTAGAGTCCCCTATGCCCATAAGATATCATGATGTCCACCCCAAGGAAACAATAATACACCATACTTGTTTGTTTTTTCGAGACGGAATAAACCGGATCAAGCCAAGGTGACACTATTGCTTTGATATCATCAAGTGTGGCCCCTTGGGCAGAAGACTAGACGAGACCAGATGGACAACTTTCACTGTCATTATTTCAAAACCACAGGAGTCCTTCGATGTCGTGTCTACTGCCGCTCAGGCTGGTACTAGTCTCCCATAGGGATCTGTTGAATTAGAGGAAACTCGTCCTACTAAGGATCCCTCCACCATAAGTGAAGAAAATAATTTAGAGTATGCTCCTCTAGCCTTTGAAAAGGGAGTCTCCACCACGGTCGATGAACTGGTACCCGTGAACCTCGGTAGCAAGACAGATCTAAAACCTACATTGATCTGTGACGCTATGCTTGTCGAAGAGAAACAATAGTTTGTAGACTTCCTAAAGAATAACTGTGATGTATTTTCTTAGAGTTATGACGAAATTCTAGGACTATATTCCCTAGTCTCCGTACACTGCCTCGGTCTTCCGGAAAATCCCCACAGGTTCAAACAACCTCCCAGAAAGATGCACCCTTTTCACAGTGCTATGGTCAAGGACAAATTCATTAATTTCATCAGAGCCAACTTCATCAAGGAGGTCCAGTACCCTAAATGTCTAGCCAAAATTGTGCCTGTTAGGAAGAAGAACAGACAAATCAAAGTCTGCATCAACTTCCGAGATCTCAACCATCACTATCCGAAGCCTGATTTTCCCCTTCCCATGACATAGTTATTGATTGATGCCACTACTAGGTTCCAGGCCTTCTCCTTCATAGATGGTTATTACAGGTACAACCAGATCCGAATGGCTCCTGAGGATGAAATGTCTATATCCTTCATGGCAGTACAAGGTACTTTCTGTGACCTCCCTAGAATGACCTCTCGGCGCCCTTCTCACCCAGAAGAATAATTAGGGAATAGAGAATGGTCTCTACTATATCAGCCAAATTCTCATCAATATAGAGACCATATAATCCCTTTTCGAGAAAATCTACCTTGCACTGGTATTTTTAGTACAGAAATTGCAACATTTCTTACAACACCATGTGGTATAGCTGGTGTCCTGAGTGGATCCTATGATGTACATCCTAAACCACCCCATTTTGATAGGCCATCTAGCTCGGTGGGTAGTGATCCTACAGAAGTTCGACATCAGGTTTGTCTCTAATAAGGCTATCAAGGGGAAAGCATTGGCAGACTTCCTTGCGGCCCACCCAGCTACAACAGACTAGTATCTGGACATTGATTTTACCAATGTAGAAATCCTCTCAGTAGACCAAGCCATTCCATGTTAGAAAATTCACTTTGATGTTGATTCCCAGATCCCTACTGGAAGAAGGCTCAATGACCCCAGGTTTAACAGAGTAGGACTAAGTATAGTCTTCATTAACCCAGCATATCCCGTTCTACCATATTAATTCCTACTGTCAGAAGGCTGCACCAACAATGAGGCAGAGTATCAGGCTCTCATTACTAGCCTCGAGTTGGCCCTCGAGATTGACGTTCCCCAAATTCATGTGAAAGGGGACTCCAAACTAGTTATCAAGGAGAGCAATGGTGACAATGTCGTCAGAAAGCCAGATCTCATACCATTGTTGGAATGCACCCTCCATCTAATGGATCAGTTCCCATCTCGTCTAGAGGTTACTCATATTCCTCGATCTCAGAATGGTTAATCTGAGGCCTTGGACAACCTAGATACATCACTTGCAGTGCCTGAACATGATGATTTGACTAACCACGTGGCAAACCAGAGAGTCATCACCCCCGTCACTCTAGATGATGATGATATCCCTTAGGTAAGCCACCTTACCGCCAACGCCTCCACTCAGGACCCTAAAGTCCTCCTAATGCAGTGTTGGAAGTAATTCCCCACTAGTGGAACCCCTTTATTGAGTACCTACAGCATGAAAATCTCCCATGTGATTGATCTGAGCGTGATTGAATCTGATTCCGCGCATTTCCATTTACTCTCTAGAGAGGTCCTGGTCTTGAGTGAATCCTCAACAAGCACGAGTTTGATGGGATTATCCTCCATTTCATTCAAGGAGTTGAGATTTCTCAAGTCATGGAGGGGTTTCATGCTGGTTCTTGCAAAGATCATTAGACCGGACCGAAATTATCTCACCATATCCACAGGTTGGGGTATTTTTGGCCCTCCATGATTCATGAATGCATCTAGTTTTCCAAGAGATGCCAGGAATGCTAGATAGATGCCAACTTTGTGCACCAGATTCTAGATCCTTCCAATACTACCAAGTACTCTGGGTCCTTTGAGGTCTGGGGACTTGATGTTGTGGGACTATATCTACTGGCGACAACTATCCAGTGTAGGTTCATCATGACCAGTATAGATTTCTTTTCCAAGTGGGAAGAAGCAGTTACACTCAAGGAGGTCAAGGACCATTATATCGTTGAATTTGTGAGCTCCAACATCATCTACCAATTTGGAGTCCCCCCCGCCATTCATACCGATAATGGTACCAACTCCTAGGTAGCCGAGTTGAAGAAATTTTACACCAAGTACAATATTCGTTCTAACCATACCGCCCACTGTCACGTGCATGAAAATGGGTAGATCGAGACGTTCAACAAAACCATCTCTTACATTATGTAGAAAATGGTTGGTCAGAACAAGTAGAGTTGGACAGAAAAGCTCCTTAACGCCCTTTGGGCTTATCAGACGATGAATAGAAATTCCACATAGGTTACCCCATAATCCCTGGTGTACTGAACAAAGGGCGTCCTTCCCATCAAGATTCAGTCGCCTCCATTACACATAACTATTTATGATCATCAAGCGCCAGATAAAGTATCTAACCTTCGTCTGGATGAATTTGAAGAACTTGACGAGAATAGGCATTGTGATCTACACAATCTGAAAAGGCATAAGAGAAAGATAGATAGATATTTGACAAAGAAGGTTCGACTCTTATCTTTCTTGCAAGATGACTTGGTGTTGTCCCTGAGAACTCTAATGATACCTTCTAGGAAACCACCCAAGCTGTACCCCAAATGGGAAGGACCTTACATCATTCATAAGGTTTACCCCAATGGTGCGTACTCCCTAGTTACCATGGATAACGATCATGTAACTCCTCCCACCAATGACAAATTCCTCAAGAAATAATTTGCTAGACCGCTTTTTATGGTCCCGCATGACCTTGAACTATTAGGTACAACATGAAATTAAACTGTATATCATCCCACAGGATGTTAAACTGTGTATGGCCCCACATGACCATGTAATATTCTACCCAACATGACATTAAACTGTATATCATCCTGCATGATGTTGAATTGTATAGGGTCCTACGTAACCTTAAACTGTTATGTACCACATGACATTAAACTGTATGTGGTCCTCTAGGATGTTAACTTGTATAGGGTCGTACATGAAATTAAACTATTACATCTTGTAATATGTTAAAATACATCTCAATAACTATGTATGGCTTGATTCCCATCCTCATAGGATACGTAGGAATTCTCAGATGCCTTATCTTGAGTCCATCCCCCAAACTCTTCTCTTTGACTACCCCATAGGTGTAGTTCTCTGGGATGGTCCTGCATGCAGTAGTGTATCCTTCTTTGGCCCCCACTCATGTCAGGGTTATGATTATCACACCATGTTCCCTTCCTCATTCTTATATCCTCCCACAAACTTATCTTATGATGCAAAACTAAATGGAACTTTTCAGAACTACGTGTGGCTTTATTCCCATCCTTATTGGATACGTAGGAACACCAAGAGATTTTGTCCGTAGGCCCAGCCCCAACATTAGAATCTCCACTTGGGTGAAAAAACAAGGTGTGGTGTAGGCTTTTTCCCTAATTAACATTGAGTTCATTATGACTGCACCATGTATTCCCCTCCCTGGAGATCTCTTTCTCTTCCGTCGTCCTCTATGAAATTAAAATGCATTGGAATATTCATGCTTCACGCATCCCATAATTTGGGTTTCCATTATCATTCACATCCAAAAAGACCCCCAAACGACATGGATTATAGTCCCTAGTGCTCTTCTACTATTTTGGGCCAACGTTCCCAAGGATTTTGAGCGACAAATTGATAAAAATCCCACATTTCAAATATGGTCAGTGGCCAACACTCATTTGTTGTTCCCATTTTTGGTCACATGATATGGATGTTGTGTTTCGAACACAGTCAACAGTTATCATCCATCGTCACACCAACCCCATCAAGTCTTAAATGTTGGTTGCATGATTCAAATTATTTTCCAAGCCATCACATCCAAGTAGAATTTTGACACTCTTTGTATTATCCCTCAGTGCACATTTGCACGTTAGGAGGATAAAGCCACTGTAATGCGTCATTTAGGGCTCCTCACCAATTTTCCTTTTCATGAATTGCATGCATTAGAAAGACCTTATCTGAACTTCTTTCCCACATCAAGCACAGCTCACGTGGGCTTAGGGATCAGATTGTGGTTTTCACTCGCTTTGAAGAGTTTCACATCTCTATGGTCCGAGCTATAAGACCTTAAACTAAAATATCTTTCTACATCCTTACCGTAATGTGTAAGAACCATAACTCCCAGAACTACATATAGCTTAATTCCCATGCTCATGGGATACATAGAAACACCCAGAAATATCTTCTTTAGGTCCATCTCAGGTTCCACTAATTACCTCTTCTTTTCAGCCTTGTGGCCCAGACTTTCACGGAATTGCATGGTGTGGCATAGGACTTACGTCCTCATTCATGTCTGGTTTGCAATAGATGCACCACATACTTCCCTTATAAGAGCAAGTCCCTCATGCCCCTCATCATGAAAGACGTTAAACTACACCCTTAGAACTACGTATGGCTTGATTCACATCTTCATGGGATACATAGGAAAACCTAGAAATTTTGTCTACAGGTCTGACCCCATATTTTATGACCTTTTCTGGCCCCTCGGCCTAGGGTTTCTTCCTCGAAATTATGCATGGTGTAGTGTGGGCCTCATCCCTAGTCATTTTAGGTATGAGTTATCATCCCATGTGCACCCCCCACAAAAAACTGGTTGGTCCTATTATACGACCCTAAAATATGACTTTGTCGTCCTGGCCACACAATGAAAAAATGAAATGAATTGTGGGGTCCTCACTCGAGGGGAAATCATGTTGGGTATTGGTCATCCGACATAAATTTTTTGAATTCCTACATATGGCTTGATTCCTGTAGCGACACCTGTATTCTACATCTTAGGTTTATCGCTTCACTAAAAAACACACATCCATCCTAAAGAACAAACAACATCTATCAAATGCTGCTTATTTTGGTGTGTGGGTGATACCTGCATGATAGTATTTTACCTGGAATTGGTACCCTACCGTGCTACATCTGGAACTACGTATGTCCTAATCCCCATCATATTGGGGTACGTAGGAATGCCCGAGAACTTTTCCTTAGGCCTAGCCTAGCTTTTATTTTCTGTCCCTGGACATAAAACTTCCTTAGGGAACACATGGTGTGATGTGGGCTTGTGTACCCATTCACGTTGGGTTTTTCAATGTCACACCATGTGTTTCCCTCCCTCCTTTCTATCTCTGGTATGATCTCTAATACCTTTAAACTAAGATCCAACAGCCTTTTTCATAGGAAACTAAACTGCGTGAAATTTCTCAGAACTACATGTGGCTTGATTCCCATCCTTATCAGATACATAAGAACGCCCAGAAATTACATCTGCAGGTCCAGCCCTAGGAATCATAAATCCTGCCCCGTTTTGGCCCCTTGGCCAGAAATCCTTTGGAATTATGTGATGTGGCGAGTACCTCTAGGGACCTCATTTGCACCATGTTTTGAAACTAATACACCATGTGTCCCTATCTATTCCTAGCCTATTACGAGTTCTATGACCCTAAACTAAGATCTTCTAATGGACAATATGCATCGGGTTTGGCTACATAACCGCCTTACACACAATCCATAAAACCAGGTCCCCTCATAATGGTCCACCCTACAACCTTATGTGAGGCGATTGCAACCCCAGGACCCTTGTCCTTGGGGAGGGACCCGAATCCCCCTATCTAATACATATTTTTATCATACTTAGATGCATCAGGACAAATAACATAAGGTGTGGAATTATCACATGGATACTCCCTTGTTTCATGTCCAGGATTCATTAGACCTTTGTTTGGATCCTCATTCTCTTCCATGTCTTATGGGACCCCCTTTACAGCCTCATCTCATGCCATATTGGCTCACCTACCATCTTTGGAAAAAATCCCTAAAGACATTAGACAACATTTGAGACAGGTCCCTCATTTCAAGCATGGTCAGCGGCCAACCCTCACTTGTTTTTCCCCATTCCCTGGCTAATGCAAAGCAGATATTGTGTTTCGAACATGGTCAACAGTTATCCTCTATCGTCATGCCAGTATCATAGTGATCCAGATATCGGGCATCATGATTCACATATTTCCACCCCTTATGTTCAAGCAGAATTCCAGTGCACAGTTTTACACCTCTGTGCATCTATGTTCATTAATCTGACGGGTCAATAATTTTGGGATGTCACTCACCTAGCATTCCATTTCTCCTAATGTGTGAATTCTAGTACCAAGAAATCTCACTGCTACTCCTTGTTTCCCACATTGAGCACGACTCATGTGGGCTTAGTAGAGTTGGTGGAGTGTGTACTGGTGCAGCTACACCACACAGGCCCTTCGTCCCGTATGATGTTATACTATGATTCCATAACTACATGCATCTTGATTCCCATTCTAATGGGGTACATAAAAGCGTTTGGGAACTATTCCCCAGGCCCAACCTAACTTTCCATTTGGGTCCCTTGACCTAAAAACATTCCCCAAGGATATGTGGTGTGTTATAGACTCTTTACGTCCTTATTCACGTTGGTTTTATAGCTACCGCATCACGTACTCCCTTCTTGAGAACTCCCATTTCACTCCTTATCCAATCATATGAAATTAAACTGCACGAGTCCATGTGCCCACAATGTATGACACTAAAATGTGGTTCTACCCTGAACTAGTTTAAGATGCCCAATGTTAACTATGGGATGTTCCATATTCCTCGTCATAGAGGGTTTCCTATACCACCTTTGGTCTCCAATCTCGCTGTGCTTTAAAAACTATGTTTGGATGGATTCTCATCCACATGGGATATGTAGCGATGCCCAAGCCTTTCACCCCAGGCCTAGCCCTAGGGTCATTAATCCTTCCAGCCCCTCAACCCCAACCTCGGCCTATGGGTCACCTACTGTCCTGGGATAATGTTTCGGAAGGCTAATGGATGAAAATTTGAGTTAGTCCCCGTGTTTTGAACATGGTCAGGGATCATACCTCGTTTTTGTACATCATTTCAGGCTAATTCAATAGGGATAATGATCTTCGAACACAGTCCACTGTTATCCTTCATTATCATGCCGGCCTTCACAGTGTTTTGAATATTGGGTATCGTGATTCACTTTTTCCATTCCCCTATGTTCGGATTGATTCTAATGCCCCTGGAATTACCCTGCTCATGCACTAGAGAATGTTGGTAAAAACATGTTGTTTGTTCCGAGAACCCTATTATCCAGTCACCGCCTCTATTAGCCTAGGCACTCCCAATGGTTATTGATGTCTCATTCTAGTCACAACATATCTTCCTCTGTTTGGCACTCTCGTACTGGTGAATGATTTTATATTGTCTCTTGTTTCCCACACATAACGTGATTCACATTTTCTTAGAGGCATAATTCGTCATTTTCTCAATGCGATCAAGATACAGAGGCCCCTAGGGTAGTCATTTTTCTTAGCAGTTTCCTCAGAGTGCATTCTGCCTCGCCCTCCTCATCCTCGTTGGACCCCATTCTTAGGGGGAATTTGTTGGCACCAGAAAACGCATCCATTTAATTTAACCAAATTCTTCTAAACATGATCTTAGAGTGTATCTTATTTAAAAATATTAGATTTTACTGGTCATGGAGCCCAAATGGAGTTACAGATCAGAAGTTATGGCCGTTCAATGTTAGGCTGCTAGAAATGGCCATCCAGAACGGTTTTGGAAAAAAGAATGGATTTGTATGCAAAAATGGAATTGTGCGTGCAAAAATGGAATCTTGCACACAAAATGGTTTTTTGCGCAAATGTGGAATGGAATTTTACCCGCAACTTCATTCATGATTTTTCCTATAAATACAAGTGCACCCCCTTTTTCTAGAAGTGCCCCCAGAGGTCGGCCGCTGCTCTGCTGCGTGTAAGCCCGCCTCTTCCACTCAAGCGCGGAAATGAGGAACCCGGCTTGGGAGATTTTGCATGATAGGTCCCATATGGATCGGCTTTCATGGGGGCCCATAGTGGATTGATCCTATCATGATCCCTTTTCTGCCCAAGACATGTGTGTGAAAAACCACCCCTTGCGCGCAAAACATCAAACTTTTGCACAAAACCCCATATTTAACACAAAACACCAATGTTTCATGAAATGAATCCAATATTATGCACAAGACTCCAATATTTCATAAAATAGTGCCAAGGTGCCCAATTTTGTATGCACTTATTCCATAGAGTCCGACCTTGTGTGCATCCCATCCTTTGTGTAGCGCATCTTACGCACAATGGTGTCCAGCCCTATTCCCGCTGGTCTATACTGCGAGGGATGTTCCCCCACACCCTTGATCGGGATCCGTGTTGGCTTGTTGTCTCGGCCCTCTAGGCCGGTTCCTTCTCTACCGTCATTGACCCCCATGAAAAATAGACAGTCGCACCATGAGATTTTCAGGCTGGGATGTTGGCATTTTCCATTACACCCTTATACGCACCCACCTTACACCTATGGAATACCATGATTTGAGATACTCCTCCACACACCAGGAAATAGCCTGAGTCAACATATTCCTCTTGGTTCATTTCCTATGTTGTGATTTGAGATTATCATCATCAATTCCCCAAGTACCTTGAGTCGAA
Organism: Viscum album; assembly: GCA_963277665.1. Taxonomy (NCBI): domain Eukaryota; kingdom Viridiplantae; phylum Streptophyta; class Magnoliopsida; order Santalales; family Viscaceae; genus Viscum; species Viscum album. The sequence goes on from OY728125.1 coordinate 95,760,434, forward strand.
CGATTCCTCAAGAAAATCATCCAAACCCCATCACCTAACTCCTATGACAGGATCCACCAGAAAGGGCCGGTCTTGCATAAGTCCCAACACCATCCATTTCTAGGCTCCTTATGCCCAATAATCCCCTTTTCATGACTAAAAAATGTGGTACACTCTATGTTCCAAACATAGGAGGCCTCTTTCTCTAAACGAGAGATTCCTTCTACTCCAAGCATAAGATTCCAATAGTCCTCTCTGCATGACTATAAACTGCAGTACAACCTATGTGCCAAACATAGGATGCCTATAACTCTAAACGAGAGATGCCTTATGTTCTAAGAATAAGATTCAAATATTACTCTCTGCATGACTATAAACTATATTACACCCTATGTAAACAACATAGGATGCCTCTTGCTCTAAACAAGAGATGCCTTATGCGCTAACCATAAGATGCCAATAGTCCTTTCTACATTACAATAAATTGTAGCATGCTATATCATTCAATAATAGGATGCCTGTTGTTCCAAAAAAGAGATGGATTATGTGACAATAATAAGATACCTCTTGACATGATTATAGTGGCATAATTTCAAGAGAGTTGGAATCAGTTCGAGCATTCAACCACTCCACCTCATGATTCGTGTGTCCTTCATTCGGATATTCATCATATTTCATGTCTGAAGTGACCCCCTAATGTCCTGGTCCCATAATGCCTTAGCTCACCTTCCATTCGGGGCCAATGACCCAGACGACTTTGGATGAAACTTTGAGTCAGGTCCCATGTTTCGAACATGGTCAGTAATCGACCCTCATTTTTTGTCCACATTTCAGGATAACATGATAAGGATGCTGTGTTTCGAGCACAGTCAACCGTTATCCTCCATCGTCACGCCACCCTCACCGCATTCCGAATGTCAGGCATGTGATTCACACTTTTCATCTCCATTTGTTCAGAATGATTCCAACGCCCTTGGAATTATCCTGCTTGTGCACTAGAGCATAGGTGTGGGAACTAATTACATGCCTCAAACCACCATTGATTTGGGATGCCCTCATAGACAGACATGAAGAAGACATTAAGAGAAACTCCCATGCGTAATCCACATCCACCATTTCCACTCTATAGCGTCACCTGCGCTGCATATATGCGTATGCCCCACTCACCATTTCCTCTCCTTAGCGGCACCCGAGAAGATTCTATGTGTAATCCCCATCCACCATTACTGCTCCTTCATGGCACCCGGGATGCTTCCATGCGTAAGCCCCATACAATCCCTAATCAGGCACAGTAACAACTATTACTTCTTCCCATAGCCACGATAATGTGGGCCCCTCAGTTGATCACTCCACGAAAACCCAACACCATGTCATTTTTGATGCCTTCTCTTCCTCAAGGGTGGATAGGTATCAGTTATGTAAGTACCAGGGGTACGGAATGAACCCATCTCATCCGAGCTGCTGGACGTTAAACTTCTAAGAACCATCGTCCTCAGCATATGATATTAAACTATGGTCTCTCCCCATGCATCACACATGGGGTTCCCCATCTTGGACATTATCCATGCCAACTCATCTCCACAGGAGTGAGATATTCCTCACATGGAATGAGATCCTCTCTACTATAGAGGCGTCTGTCCGCGGGGATGAGAAACCATTTTGGTGTAATCCCCTAGCATTTCTTGTAGAAGGCAATATCCCTACTCCCCATCCTCTCTTCCATGCCAAAGAACAGAGAAAATATGGGATCCGAGACCTTCGTTATCCAGTCCCTCTCCTGCTGGGCTTTGTTGCCACCCAGGCCTCCACATTGGAGTATGTCCCAATCTCCATCTCCCTGGGCTGAAAACCATGCGTAAGCCCCTATTTCCACTTTGGGCTGCTAAACATTTGTATGCACCACTCCACTTTGGGCTGCTAAAAATTTGTAAGCACCACTCCAGCATTAGTGTTACAATTAATTTTCCACCGAAATACATGTTTGTAATCAGTATAATATTTTTGGTGTATCAACATCAACTTAAATTTTGATAAAAAATATTACTGAATGTGATTAAAATTAATCACAATGATTAAGGTATGATTAAGCTTAATTAAGGACTAAATCTTAACAATAAGGCCAAAATGACCAGAAACTTGTCCTAAGAACATTGGATTCCAATAATTTTAACACCCCAAGATTTCATAGTACGTTATTTCTTCAAAGTAATTCAATAACTTGTACTATACAAAACACCAAGTTGAAGCGCACCACGACGTACCAAACTAGCCATTAAAAAGAAGTTATGAACAGTTTTAACTTAATTTTGAACTTTATATAATACTTATAATTTTAGAATCCATATTATGAGTTCTTATAAAAAATGTAAGAAAAATTCATTTTTTTCCGATAAAAGAAGTATTTTTCAAAAAATGCAATTTCACCGCCTTTTAATGGAGAACCCTTTTTAAATCCAATATTTGAAACTTTTATATATCAAATTTGACAAAAAAAACTTATTCTCTAGAATAAGGACATAAAAATTTAGTTTTGATAAGTTTTTTGTGTTTTTCTGATACCTTTCATATTTGTGAGAATAGTGAAAAATACTAAATTTTAAGTGAAAACAACTTTTTTAATCGAAATAATTAATAGTGATAAATTTTTCATTTGAGTGGTTTTAAAGTATAATTATATTATATTTTTACCATTTAATCCAATTTTGGTCATTGGACATAATTTTACATTTAAACTGAACATAAGCAAGCGTCAATCTTTTGATAGTTATTATTTCTTAAAAACATGATTTTTTGTTTTGACAACGGGAATTAATTTTAAATTAATTTCTGAAAATTATGTGTTCTAAATTTAGAAAAATGGATTCCATATTTAGAATCAAGAGGTCTAAATTGTGTAAATATGTAACTTTTATTTTCATAAATTTTGAATAATTACTTCGGTAAATATTTTATTTACCATGGTTAGAGGATAAATCCGGTAAATAAGGGTACAAAAATAATATTATAATAATATTAAATTACCCTAAAACATGTCCTAACACTATTGGATGATACATTTCTGACCATGGTCTTATTTGGGTCTATTTTGGGACCCCATGGAGCCACTTGTAAGTGATAATGACACTTTATATTAATTAAGTTAAAGTAAATACAAAAATGACATAAGCATATATCTTTTAGTAAAATAATATTTAAATAGAGTTATACATGTTATATCTTCGACTATAAATATTTATTAGAAATATAATAAGATTTCCTACATAATCGTATTTTATTTATAATTTATATACATTGAATAGTTAAATTTATTTATGACACAATGATGATGCAATATTTTCTTTATTAATGAAAGAATCAAATAAATGGTATTATAAATATTAAAATAAATATAATTTAGAAGTTTTTATGACATAAATTTTTTTTAGGAGACTATGAAATGTTAGGTATGATTAAATGTATCTTTTTTGAAGTAATCAAGTTGTTATTACTTTTACAAAAACAAAATACCAATTAGTGTCAAAATTGTCATAAATTAATATTTAAAACAAATAATATATTATTGGTTGATATAATATTTATAAAAATGTAAGGTTTGGAAAAAGGGATTAAATAATATTATATATTTCATTAATGATCCACTTGAGGTTCTCTTTAAAGTTTAGAGTAAGTTTATTAATCATATAGATTAAGAATACAAGAAGACACGGTAAAAGTTAAACTATTTAACTAAGAGTTAAATCTAAACGATAAGGTTAAAATGGAAAAATAAACTTTTCTAAAACCTATTGGTTGAGATAATTTCGACCCATAACCACCTAAGGATATAAATAAATTCATTTGGACCATTATAAACAGAATACGATTTTATAATAAATTAATACTTTAATCTTTTCCTAAAGTGACCCTCACCCCTCTTATAAAAAGGCACTCCCCCTACTCTCAAAATCACACCTCCAAAGCCATTTGGCTCAGAAAAACCCTGAAATATATCCTCACAAAATCCATAAATTTATCTTAGAGGCCTTATTTTCATCATAAATCCAATCTAAGGAGCTCTTTTGATCAAATCAAAAGGATGAACCCGAAGAAGAGGTAAATATTTCATCACCTCTTTCAAGTTATTTTTTTCTTCCACTTCCTCTTTCATTGTTGTTTCCATTTTAAAACTATAACTCTAGTATCTTTTATATAAAGTTATTTTATTATAAATATGTTACAACCATATTCATTATTTTATCCATCCTATGAATGACATGTCACCATACGTGCATACGTAGGGCTTACCATCTCCACGTCGTGGTGTAGTTGTTATTCAATACATTATTATTTATATGGGTATAAAAATGATGTATAATTTATTTAAATAATAAATATAACATGTTAATTATTATTTATTTATGATATACCATATATTTACATACTATTTTAAATCAAAACAATGATATTGTCGCTCGTGTGTATGTACGGATTACCGTCTCCACGACGCGATGAGAGTCATTTCCATGTTCAGCATTCAACGATGATTATAAAAATATATAGTATTAATAAGTATGTAATATATGACATAATAATGCTAATTTATATATATATATATATATATATATATATTTGTGTGTGTGTGTGTGTGTATACTTACATAAATCTTATTCACTTACTTGCATTCAATACGATATGAAAACGGATACAGTGTTTATGCGTATGTACGGCTTACCGTCTCCATAAACGGTTCCCTCCATTTCCTATATACATCTATTATAAATATTTTTATTATGAATTTATATGATATATAAATCAAAGTTTATATTATAGAATCATTTAAATCATGATCTAAATGATACGATCTAGAATAACAAGTTAAAACACATACGATAAAGAAAGCGATTATTACACAAAATTTTAATTTAACATGGCAATAATTATTAAATGGGTAGTATAAAGTCATAAAAGAATCATGTATGAAATAATAAATATGAATATGGTTATGGTATAATTTAATAACATACTATGGTCATTATACTGGAGGTTAAATGTACCCTCGACCAATAGAAAGTGCAAGGTATGGGTTATTTACTCAATCTCATTATTATCCGAGATTGTTCATGTGTAAGTATTTTCAAGGAAATAGTTATCATAAATACCCATATTTCATAAAAATGTTTTCAAAAGGAATCTTTTAAGGTTTTATGGGAGGGTCTATTTAACTAGATCATCATTTTAAATGTTTTAAAGATTTATCTTTCTAAACCCTTTTAATTAATCTCCATATTTCCAAAACGATTTGAAGGGTTTATTTATATGGACATGAATGTTTTGAAAAGATAATTCTTTTCAAAAGTTTCAATATTGTTATGGGACACTTTGATTCAAAAATGTCTTTAAATTCCTTCCTCTCTAAATTGTATAACTTTTAAATGTTTTCATGAAAAGGGATAATTCTCTCAAAGAGTTTTACAAATCATTTTGATATATGTAAACATCCTTTGATGAATTTTTATCTTGTTTGATTTTGATTTACTATGATACAAATCTTCCATATTGTATTGAAGCTTTTGTGATATGTTTGACTGTGTATGTGTTATTTTTATACCATTAATGGTTTGTGGTTAATGTATTGACATTTCGTATTCTAGTTCTTATACTAATGTTTATGTTATGTTTCATCCTTTTAATATGAGGAATGTATTGGACATAGTAAGTGACGGGTGGAGCCCGCTATAGATCCTCAATGAATCAGTAGGTCTCATGAGACAATTATATGTGGAATTGGCCGAGGCCTTTCCCAATTTGATATATGGTTTTGGCCGAGGCCTTAATAATTTTTAGACGTCTTGGCCGAGGCTTTGATAAAATGTTTTAGAATGTCTGGAATTATACATTCCCTCATTATGAAAATAATATTGATGGTTCATGTGGTCATTTGACTAGTAGAATACCCATGATTATGTTTTATTATGGAATTATTTACTCATCTCATATTCCTGCTATAAAAGTGTTCATGTTTATTATTGGTAAAGACATGTGTTTTCAATTATTCACCATGATTAATATTTATGTTATCTTCTGTAGTATTACTTACCCTTACTGAGCATCTGAGCTCACCCCTTTCTATGTTTTATTTTTCCAAGGATTCCATGAAGTGTATTGAGATTGATATTCATGGTTAAGCTAAGGGAATAATGGTGTTCGTAAAGGATTATTTATGTTGTTTTGTATGTTATAAAGTGTAATGTAACATTCATGTATGTAATCTATTTTCCAAGATTTCTAAACTGATCGGTCCTTCTGGAATTGATTTCTTGTAATCATGTCAATTTATTAAAATAATGCACCGACTCTAGGTAACTGGGGTGGGGGCGTTACAATTGGTATAAGAGGAAGTTTAGCTATAACCTTGGAAACTATATTTAGATAAACTATGATTCGAGCACACTACCCTAAGATAGAATTTGAGGATTAGTATAGAAGAACTTCCTATAATTTTGGTACTGTAGAGATTTTGTGATTTTTCCAAGCAATACATCCTTGTCTGGAGACGAGCAGGTAGAGGCAGCTCTAGCACAGATGTACCTAGGGGTAAAACCAGAAAACACATCTTTGAGCTAGACTCGAATAGGAACCGGTGCATGAAAACGAGCCTTACTTCACTCTTGGTTACCATACTCCCGGGGGGATATTCTTAGGATAATTCTCATTTTTATTTACAAACAACTATGAAGGGTTTATGAGTATATATCTCCTCAAAGAAATCATTTTTGTGATTATGGATTATATCTATAAAATGTTCAATTTATGTTAGGTATTTTACATGTTTGGAATTATGAATTGCGATTCGTAAAATGACCTAGTGTATGCCATTATTTAGAAATGGCGCCCAGTAGAAGGAATGAGAACTCCAACAATATGTATGATCCAAAGAGTAAAAAGGGTCATATCATTCATGGTATTAAGACAAAATTTATCCGGGAAATAGTCTCCCATGTATTCTCAACATATGGAGAAATAATATAATGTAATAATAAGATAATCAATGAATTCTCTGAGTCCTATGGCTCTGAAGGGATGCAAGAGAATAAAAGGATGGAAGAGATAAAGATTGATAAAGGGAAGAGGGAAAAAAGGATTTTCCCATATGTGATAAATGTGGAAAGAATCACCTTGGTAAATTATTGAAGGGAATGATAGTTTGTTATAAGTGTGGAGAAAAAGGACACCAAGTACGTGATTTCAAGGGTAAGAAAAAAGGTTAAAATGTACAATGCTTTATCTGCAAAGAGTTGGAAAACTTTTCAAATCAATATCCAAATCATCAGAGTATACCGAAAATGATGCTATTGATAATAATAGAGTTATGATAATACCTCAGATGAAGAGGAATGACTAGTGTTCTAATGTTGTTATTATATAATTATTTCATTTTAGGGTTTAATCAACAAGATACTGGTTATATGAATTACGGTGATAAATAAGGATCGTATTGTAGTACTATTTTATTGAGGATTTGAGATTATATGGTTTTAAGAAAATTAACTTAATAGTAAGCTACACATTTTGAAAAATAAATGGTTGAAGGAAAGGTAATCCTTAATATGGTCTGGATAATGAGGAAGTGATTTTGGATTAAGAGATGGTTGATTTGGATAAATTATATCGGATATTCTTGACTTTTTTGGAACTAGTTAATAGTTTGTTTATTTCATCATTGTTGGAATATTCAAAATTTTTGGATATAAAGAATATATCTAGTATTCTATAAAGAATAAGGGAGAATGAATGTAATCAATAAGGTTTTATGGTAATTCAGGGTGTTACCATGTTTTAAAAGAATACATGATGAAGGTGTTCACATATTATTATGTGGAAAAAATGATCTTCATTGTGTTTAAATTCCATATAAATTATGGACTGTGAGTTTGGATAAAAGTATTTTGGATAAGTATAAAGGTTGGAATGGATTATGTTAGAAATTGGATATAATTGTTAAAGTTATTTTTTGGATTGTCATAAAAAGGAAAACCCAGAGGCCAGGCAACAACTAGTCACGTCCGGAAAGGCCACGAGACTTGAACCCGCAACCGAAGGGTGACAAGAGTGCATAACCTACCTCTAGCCTATGTGATGTCCTGAATTGTATAATGTAGTTTTTTAAAAGGTATGATAGGTGAATTATGAATTCATTATTTTTATAACCCTATAAGATTAGGCTAAATAAAATATATTTTTTGAAATCTTTGGGGGTGAAAGATGGGTTTGTAGTAGGAAATAGTTAAAGGATCTAACTCTACTTGTTAAGTATATATATATTTATACTTCCCTCTTATTCTATGATTAAATTAATTCTGAAAATTTAGTTAAGGGACTTCGTCACAATCTCCTTTCACTGAGGCATCCTTTGATTTCCAAATGACTTTCTTTTATACGGTGTATAAAACCCTTTGAATTTACATTTCAAGGGGAATATTTTTTCTATGAAGCGTTTTAATAAACAACAAAAAAAGAATGTTTTTTTAAAATAGGCGGTGACAATGACCTTTCCACTGCCATGAGTTTTATTTGATATTTGGCGTCTTTATGAAGACAATTTTTTTTTAAAAATAAAATAAAAAATAAACACCATATACTCTTTTTACATATTTTGGTATTGAAAATGGTTTTGATAATGGATTTGTTATGTCAATATATATAAATGATATATTGTGATTGATGACCTCAATAACTCTCAATAAATATTTATGTTTTCCCTCCAATTATGTGTCTGTAATTTCCACGAATGTTCTCCTAATCGAGATCATAATTTGGTGGTAACTTTTTCATTTACCTTTCCCTCTTATTAAGACTAAATTTTATTAACCCAATTTCTGATACGGGTTTTCAACAAAGGTATTTCTCTATTTTAAACCTTTGATTTTTGAATAGAAATTTCAAATTACGAGGATGCAATTTATTTAAGGAGGGGAGAATGCAACAAACCAAGATTTCATAGTACGTTATTTCTTTAAAGTAATTCAATAACTTGCACTACACACAACACTGAGTTCAAGCACACCATGACATACCAAACTAGCCGTTCAAAAGAAGATATGAATAGTTTTAACTTAATTTTGAACATTAAATAATCCTTCTAATTTTAGAATCCATATTATGAGTTCTTAGACATAATGAAAGAACAAATTAATTTTTTTTTTCAGATAAAAGAAGTATTTTTCAAAAAATGCAATTTCACCGCCTTTTAATGGAGAACCCTTTTTAAATAAAATATTTGAAACATTTATATATTCAATTTGGAAAAATAAACTTCTTATTTAGAATAAGGACATAAAAATTTATTTTCGATAAATTTTTGGTGTTTTTCTGATAACTTTCATATTTGGGTGAATAGTGAAAATACTAAATTTTAACTGAAAACAAATTTTTTAATAGAAATAATTATTAGTGATAAATTATGAAATTGAATGGTTTTAAAGTATAATTAGATTATATTTTTAGCATTTAATCCAATTTTTGTCATTGTACATAATTTCACATTTAAACTGGACATAAGAAAATGTCAATCTTTTGATAGTTATTATTTCTTAAAAACACGCTTTTTGTTTTGACAATGGGAATTAATTTTAAATTAATTTCTGGCACTTCTATGTTTTGAATTTAGAAAAATGGATTCCATATTTTTAATTAGGAGGTCCAAATTGTGTAAATATGTAACTTTTATTTTTAGACATTTTGAATAATTACTTCGTTAAATATTTTATTTACCATGGTTAAATGGTAAATCCTATAAATAAGTGTAACAAAATAATATTATAATAATATTAAATTACCCTAACACGTGTCCTAACACTATTGGATGATACATGTCCAACCGTGGGAATATTTGGGTCGATTTTTGGACCTCATAGAGCCACTTGTAAGTGATAATGGCACTTTATATTAATTAAGTTAAAGTAAATACAAAAATGACATAAGCATATATATTTTAGTAAAACAATATTTACATAGAGTTATACATGTTATATCTTCGAATATAAATATTCATTATAAAGATAATACTATTTCCTACATAATGGTATCTTATTTATAATTTTTAGACATTGAATAATTAATTTTATTTATGACACAATGATGATACAATATTTCCTTTATTAATGAAAGAATCCAATAAATGGTATTATAAATATTAAAATAAATATAATTTCATAGTTTTTATGACATCCACAAATTTTATAGGAGAATATGACATTTTAGGGCTGATTCAATGTATATTTTTTGAAGTAATCAAGTTGTTATGACTTTCAAAAAAATAAAATACCAAATAGTGTCAAAATTGTCATAAATTAATATTTAAAACAAATACGAAATTATTGGTTGATATAATATTTCTAAAAATGTAAGGTTTGGACAAAGGGCTTAAATAATATTATATATATCATTAATGAGACACTTTATGTTCTTTTAGAATTTTAGAGTAAGTTTATTAACCATATAGAGTAAGAATACAAGAAGACACGGTAAAAGTTAAACTATTTAACTAAGAGTTATATCTAAAAGATAAGGTTAAAATGGTAAACTAAACTTTTCTAAAACCTATTGCTTGAGATTATTGCGAACCATAACCACCTAAGGCTCGAAATAAATTCTTTTGGAACCATTATAAACCTAATATGATTGTATAATAAATTAATACTTTAATCTTTTCCTAAAGTGTCCCTCACCAATATTATAAAAAGGAACTCCCCCTTCTCTCAAAATCACACCCCCAAAGCCATTTGGATTATCCAAACCCAAATAAATATCCTCCCAACTTCACTAAATTTATCTTAGAGGCCATAGTTTGATCATAAAGCCAACCTATGGAGCCCTTTTGATCAAATCAAAAGGAATAACCTGAAGAAGAGGTAAATATTTCATCACCTCTTTCAAGTTATTTTCTTCTTCCACTTCCTCTTTCAGTGTTGTTTTAATTCTAACATAAAAAATATAGTATCTTCTATATAATGTGATGTTATTATAAATATGGTAAAAACATATTTTTTATCCATCCTATGAATGACATGTCACCATACGTGCGTACGTACGACTTACCGTCTCCACGCCGTGGTGTAGTTGTTATTCAATACATTGTTATTTATATGGGTATAATAATGATGTATAATTGATGTAAATAATAAATATAACATATTAATGATTATTTATTTATGATATACCATCTATTTACATACTATTTTAAATCAAAATAATGATATTGTTGCTCGTGCGTACATACGGATTACCGTCTCCACGACGCGATGAGAGTCATTTCCATGTTCACTATTCAACGATGATTATAAAAATATATATTATTAATAAGTATGTAATATATGAAATAATAATTCTATTGGATATATATATATATATGTGTGTGTGTGTGTGTGTGTGTTTCTGTGTGTCTCTGTGTATATATGTATGTACTTACATAAATCTTATTCACTTACTTCCATTCAATACGATATGAAAATGGAAAAAGCGTTTATGCGTACGTACGACCTACCGTCTCCATAAACAGTGCCTTCCATTTCCTCTATACATCTTTTATAAATATTTGTATTCTAAATATACCTGATATTTAAATCAATGTTTATATTCTGGAATCATTTAAATCATGATCTAAATTATACGATCTAGAATAACAATTTAAAACACATACGATAAAGAAAGCGATTATTACCCAAAATTTTAATTTAACATGGAAATAATTATTAAATGGGTAGTATAAAGTCATAAACGAATCATGTATGATTTAGTAAATATGAATATGGTTAAGGTATAATTTAATAACATATTATGGTCATTATATAGGAGGTTAAACGTACCCTTGACCAAAGGAAAGTGCAAGGGAAGGGTTATTTCTTCAATCTCATTATTATCCGAGATTTTTAATGTGTTAGTATTTTCTGGGAAATAATTATCATAGATACCCATATTTCATAAAAATATTTTCAAAAGGAATATTTTAAAGTTTTATTAGAGGGTCTACTTAACTAGATTATCAATTTAAATGTTTTAATGATTTATCTTTCTAAACCCTTAAATTAATGTCCATATTTTCAAAACGATTTTAAGGGTTTATTTATATAGACATGAATGTTTGGAAATGATAATTCTTTTCAAAAGTTTCAAAAGTGGTATGGGACACTTTGATTCAAAAATTTATTTAAATGTATTCCTTTCTATATTTTGCGACTTTTAAATGTTCTCATGAAAAGGGATAATTCTCTCAAAGAATTTTACAAATCATTTTCATCTATGTCAACATCTTTTGATGAATTTTTATATTGTTTGATGTTGGTTTATTATGATAAAAATATTCCATATTATATTGAAGTTTTCCTGATATGTTTGAGTGTGGATGTGTTATTTTTATACCATTCATGGTTTATGGTTAAAGTATTCACATTTCATATTCTAGTTCTTATACTAATGTTTATGTTATGTTTCAAAATTTTCATATGAAGAATGTATTGGACATAGTCAGTGACGGGTGGAGCCTGCTATAGATCCTCGACGTATCAGTAGGTCTCATGAGATAATTAGGTGTGGAATTGGACGAGGCCTTTCCCAATTTGATATATGGTTTTGGCCGAGGCCTTAATCATTTTTAGATGTCTTGGCCGAGGCCTTGACAAAATGTTTTATAATGTCTGGAATTATAAATTCCCACATTATGAAAATAATATTGATGGTTCATGTGGTCATTCGACTAGTATAATACCCATGATTATGTTTTATTATGGAATTATTTACTCAGCTCATATTCCTGCCATAAAAGTGTTCATGTTTATTATTGGAAAAGGCATGTGTTTTCAATTATTCACCATGATTAATATTTATGTTATCTTCTGTTGTATTGATTACCCTTACTAAGTGTCTGATCTCACCCCTTTATATGTTTCATTTTTCCCAGGATTCCAAGAAGTGTAATAAGATTGATATGCATGGTTAAGTGAAGTGAATAATGGTGTTCGCAGAGGATTATTTATGTTTTTTTGTATGTTATAAAGTGTAATGTAACATTCATTTATGTAATCTATTTTCCAAGATTGCTAAACCGATTGGTCATTCGGGACTTGATTCCTTGTAATCATACAAATATATTAAAATAATGCACCGAATCTAGGTAACTGGGGTCAGGGAAATACAATAATTCTACCATACCCCCTCTTGCTTTTAATTTTATGGGATATTTTTATATTATTAAATAGAAGTGCCCTATATAAATGATTATGTTAGAAAAAAGACAAAAATGGAGCTTTCCTTAACTTAAAAATTTATAAAACTTCAGGATATGTAAAATAATAATATTTTGTATTATAAACATCATTTTTATATACAAATGGGTTATTTTTATCATAATAATATACTGATAATTTTTAGAGATGTTTTAGTTACTTAAAATTCATACAAAATGACAGCATAGTGGTTATTTAGTTAATAATTAACTAAAATAAATGATACTATAAATGTTAAAAGTGAATTAAACTGATTGAATTATTATCTATAATTATTTTTTATATGTATATGTCATGTTACATAGATTAAAAATAAATATATTTTAATTCAAATGTTGTTTCAATATTTCATAATTAAAATTAAATAAACAATGTCAAAAGTGACATCACTATTTGTTTACAAAAAATGACATTTTATTAAATGATTTAAAATTAATAAAAGTAATATTTTATTCAATGTTACTAGTAATTGTTATTAAATATTAAATAAGTTATATAAATGTACCAATTTACCATTTATATTTAACATATTGACCAATATATTGTAAAAACATATTTTAGTACGGTCCGAGTTTAAGTAGTGTTTCTGTGCATCAGATGCATTTGTTTTAAAATTAATTTCTAATAAAGAAGATATTTTTATTTTATAAGTTAGAAATAATATTAATAATTATGTTTCTATATATTTTATAATAAATCTCAGTTTATTTTAGTCTTAATGGTTAAATTACTTATATTATAAAACAAGATGTTAAATAAATACCAAAATGATAAAATTGGGGAATCATAGAAGTTGAGGAACCAAATTATTAAAATGAACATATTTTTGTGTTTTATAGGGTTTTAAAAACAATTATTCACTTTTAATCCTTTATTTTTTCATTTTGGAGAAACATTGGGTGAGGTATATCTCCCTTTAATGAATACCTTTTGGTGTTTACAATAGTGCCACTCCCCTTCTACTATAAAAAGAAAATCACTCTCCATCTTCTTCACACCACTCAAACCACCTAGGTTCACAAAATATATTTTTAATACACTTTGAAACATACCTAACTACTTCATTTAATCTTCCATTTTTTCATAATGTCTTCCAAGGAAGACTCTTTGCAGAAACCAAAAGGAGTTATCCGATTAAGAGGTAACAACTTCTCTCAGGATCCTTTTTTTTAAATTTTATTTCTCTACCACTCCACCCTCTGTATTCCATTATTGTATAAAAAAACCAATATCCTAAATATAATATGTTTGTTTCATGCTAATTATTCAACCTAAAATTACACACACCTCCATCTAATGGGTAACGAACATACTATTTATATGTACAGTGAACTACCACCTTAATGAATGATGATTGTTCATTTTTTCTTAACCACCTCTCATGGTGGATATTATGATGGAAACTATGTTCAAATATTTAATATTTTATATTTATTATGTATTTAGTCTTATTTAATATTTTTTACAACACATATTTTTTTTTACTTTTTGTCACGACCCGACCCTACCCGGGCTCGAGCCGCAACTACCCCAAGCCCACCTCCATAGGCCAGGGGCTGGCGACCAGCACCGAAGGCACAACAACTCGGGGAGGCCTTTGCCTAAGCACCTGTACACACACACATGCAACACACTCAATGAAAAAGTGCAGAGTAAAAGAAAAGACAAGTAAAGAAAAGGGAAACTACTATATAAATACCACCAATGTGCATCGACCTCTATTAGTACAAAGTACAATACTGAAAAGGAAAGAGGAAAAAAACACGCGCCCAACCAAAAAGTACCACAACCCGGTAACAGGTAAACAAAAAGGAACAGCTGACGTGTCTCCCTCCTGGAACCCGTCCACGACCACCGCACGCGGTCCAAGCTCCCAAGCTCCTACGCTCCACTGAAGCCATGATCCACCTGTCCGTCGTCTGCAAGGGCACACCAAGTGCGGGCAAAGCCCAAGCAGGGGTGAGTATAAAAATACTCTGTAGGATACCCTGAAGGCTCGAGGGAGCAAAAAAGGAGGTACCAAAGGGTGAGCAGTAGAGCGAAAAGAGAAAAGTGGAGAAGTACGAACGAGAGTTCAGTAAAGAGAACAGTAAGAGTCCAGATCAACCCAACAAGAGAAAGGAGATAGACTCGTCCAGACACAAGGAGATGGAAACGGTGAGAAGATGAACTTCCCCTCGAGTATTGGCTACTGATAGTAGTAAAGTAGACTCATCCAACCATAAGAAGCTAGACATGGAAAGCACGTGGCATACCCCGCACGTCTTCGCCTCTCCCGGATGGAGAGTAGCCAAAACCCAAGGAGTGGGTACTTGAACAAGGTATACACATATACATATATATGCTCTCCCAAGAAGCCCGAACAAGCTCGTAAGGGGATCTCCATCCCGTATCTCAGCCCAAGAAAAAGTAACCAATAGTCCCAGAAGCAAACACCATTGATGCCCAGCATCCCGAACGTCTGCCCTGAACCGCAAGCCAAGGGGCTCAATCACCGCACCTTGACACTATCCGCTTTGGGCGACACTGACTCGCCCGCACGGTTTTAGATCGTGTCACAAGAATGCATCTCGGTGGGGAAAGTGCCCCTCAAACTTCAGAGTTCTAGGGAAAGTCAAACCACACCTCGTCACTGCCCTGCAGTCGAGAGGTCTCCTCAAGGTCAAGCCGTCACAACAATGACCCGTATAACCAAGGGTCCCACTTCGGTAATCACAGAGGAAAGCCTCAGACTAGCCTAGTAGAAAGGACTGAGCCTGGAATTCCAAAAGGTATCCCACTGCCCAGCCCTGCTGGAGGGTAATTCGTAACCAGATATCGGGTGACCCACTGCCTATCACTGCTGGAGGGTAAACCCCAACACATCATAAAGCAACTCACTGCCCAGCCCCGCTGGAGGGTAAACCACATTAAGATACTGGGTGACCCACTTCCCATCCCTGATGGAGGGTAAACCATAACACATCATCCGGCGACCCACTGCCCAGCCCCGCTGGAGGGTTGACCTTATTACATCATCAGGCGACCCACTACCCAGCCCTGCTGGAGGTTAGACCTGGAATAAGTCGACAGGCGACCCACTGCCCAGCCGTGCTGGAGGGTAGACCTGGAACTAGATGACAGGAGACCCACTGCCCAGCCCTACTAGAGGGTAGACCATAAGAGGTCGTCGGGTGACCCACTGCCCAGTCTCTACTGGAGGGTAGACCCTAAGTGCGTCGGGTGACCCACTACCCAGTCTCTACAGGAGGGTAGAACCTAAGAGCATCGGGTGACCCACTGCCCAGTCTCTGCTGGAGGGTAGACCCTAAGTGCATCGGGTGACCCACTGCCCAGTCTCTGTTGGAGGGTAGACCCTAGAAGCCGATGAGTAACCCACTGCCCAGCACCGTTGGAGGGTCAAACTCAGAACTGCTCTGGCCATCTCCACTGGAGGGTACAATACTGGCCAAACGAACACCGAGTGGGTATCGCACAACCTCCCAACTCCAGAACAACTCACCCAAAAGAGGTGCAGCGTCTGCTCCAGCACTGGGTGTCACTAGCACCGCTACCGGCCAATCCATCGAGAACAAAACCAGGGGGATACCACTCAACCCTACTGGTCAACCAACGAGCACAGAGCCAAGGGAAAAACTCCACCCTACTGGTCAAACAAACACACAGAGGGACCCTCTACGTCGCGAGGTGTCAAAGTACGCAAAGCCGAACATGACACGCACATGGGGCCCACACGGTGTGTGGCCACAAGTCAACCCCAACCAAGCACACGAACGTCTCAGGTACAAAACCACACGTACCTCCAAGCGCTCTCATATACTCCCAGAGTATACCACGTCTCCAGCCCAAGGGATATCGTGCACACGACACCCAATGTAAACGCGAAGGCGTGACGTAACAACTCCACCTCAAAGGCCCAGGCATGGCCAACCACATCTCGTGAACAATTTACATCAATCTCCAAAGAGTGCGCGATCACACGCCAAGGGTCCGCTATAAACAAGGTAGGACGAACCACCACTAGAGCATCTTCCATGCTTCCACTTTTAACAAGATCGTGCAGGAGGCTCCGCACAACCAAACGGATCACACTGTTGTAATCCTTGCGGAAAAACACGTGAGATCAACTACTTACTCGCCACCAATGGATATCCGACGGAAAAGTCACCAACACAGCCTCATGCCCAACACAGCGCCCCGTGATCCCGAGCCCCGGCCCCAAAAACAGTCGGCCGCATCGCACCATTACGATCCCCTCGGGAAAGCACATCAAAAGCACTACTCACTTGAGTGAAATGGATATCCAGAGAAAAAGATGCATTCCGGCGCACCGAACACGAGCGGTGCCATGTGGGACCTGCATCCCGGTCCCGAAACTCAACGAACAGGTTGCATCGTTGCGATCCTCTCAAAAAAGCACACAAGACGGACTATTCACATGTCCAAAACGGTAATCCGGTGATAAATATGGAAAAAATCATCGTCGACGCCCAAACGACCCTCGTGGGCCCCACACCATCGTGAAGAATTACAGCGGGCAGACTGCGCCAACGCGATGCCCTCAGAAAAACACACAACATCGACTGCTCGCATGCCCCGAACGGACGACCGAGGAAAAAGTCGCTAAAAGATGCACGCAGCTCAAAAGACGGGTCATGGGGCCCACACATCAACTCTGGATTCAATGCTCGGAACCACACTGGAAACCTCCACCTCGGCGTCGAGGTTCCAACGTCGCTGACAGCGCTTAAATCGGACGTCGGACGCATCCGCGCCGCTCAAAACAAGATTCCCAGAAAAAACGACATTTCACTTAAAGACGCGTCGCGCCTCCAAGGCCTAGCATTTCAGGAATTAAAAATTCCCGAAACAGTCTCAAAAACATTCCCCTCGACGCAAGGTCCGCGCTGCCGCTGAAGGTACGCAAAACAGATGCCCGTAGCGAAAACTACGGGCGTCGGAAATTCCAAAGGGGGGAGCCCCCTTGGGCCGGACCGGCCCGGTCCGGCCGGTCCGCCCACAGCCGGCCCGCGGCCCAACCGCGGGTCCGGTTCGCCCCGCCGTGGCTAGCTGGTTGTGGCCTGCCTCCACCGACCGGCCGTCGAGTCCGGTCTCCGCATCTCCCGCAGCGACCCGCGTTATGCGGGTCGCGGTCATGCCGCACGGGGTCACGCACCCCGCGGCTCCTCCCCCTCTTCGCGCTACGCCGACGTCGCCCGCGACCCCGCTGACCACCGCCGTTCACAGCCACCTCCGTTCCGCTGCCCCGCTGCCGAGAACCCATGCCGACCACCACCGAACACCCGCGTGCCGCCGCCTCCACCGAGCCGCGTCGCCGCTCGAACTTGCCGGAACTCGAAAACCCGCGAACTTTGGAGGATGATTGCGGATGCCACGGAGCTCGGAATTTGAATACGAAAGTTGCGTTGAAAAGGGAATTAACTATACTACACATTAATGGGATTTGATAGAAGTTTTGACAAGGAATAGACAATGAAAAATGAGCTCAAAGTAGGTGCGGGAAACTAAAAATGAAACGTACGATCCTACCTCGTGGGCGTTGCCCGGAGCTTCACGGGGTGTCCGCCGCCGCACCACTGCCTTGCCGGAGTTGACTCGCCAGAGGTGCCTCGCCGGAGATGGAGGAGGAGAGGGAAGAGGATGCCGCACCAGGGAGAACAACCAAGAGGGGGGGCGGGGAGAAGTGTTTAAAAACAAAACACTTAAACCCCCGCCCGGGGGCCCCGTACCCGAACTCCCGACAGGGTCGGGATTTAGCCTCCCCTAGGATAAGAAGCATGCTCTGAGAGCAACGGCGGTCTCGGAATTTTATTCTGAGACCCCATTCAAAAGTTATTCAACTTAGCGCCCGAGGCCGCCAAATTACGAAAACGCCCATGGGGCCATTTTTCACAAATGGGCCGCGCCCGTGAAACTTATACCCCTCCTAGGGTAAACGACACACTCCGAACTCAACGGTGCCCTCGGTTTTCCAATCCGAGCCACCGTTTAAAAGATACTGGAGTTTCAACACTAAACGAATTAATTAATTAATTAATTAATCCGTTTAACGTTCCAGAAGCGGGCGAGGGGTACAAACGTCCCGCACCGACAAGTTTTATGTCATTCCTAGGGTAAAAACCCCATTACGGACCCATCCGTACACTCGGATCTCTGATCTGAAGATCCATTTAGGAGTTATCCCATTTATTTGGCATTTCCAGTGTAAACGCACTGAAAATTTAATTCCGGCCACTCCGGGGCTCAGAATCGCACGCCGTCTGAAGGCGCTGCTCTGGAATATCATCAAGAATATTCCAAAGTCTTTCACAGAAAAAAAAACGGGTTCTTACATCATTCCATCCTTCAAGACTTGCATCCCTGAAAAGCAAAACTAGGGAGCAATACAGGGTACTAATCCCACACCTGGCTTTCCCATACCCAGAAGAACCCACACACAACTCTGTGCCACCACACACAGACCAAAGGATTGACATGTTCATGCAAGGTCGGCCCTTGCCGATGTCGTCCACACACTCCAGACTTTGGGGTTTGGGCAAGGTGGTAGGGAACCTCGCCATCCCTTTGCACAGTCTCGAACGGCCCGAAGGATCTCGAGGGTAGATCACCTCCCTGACCGAACCCTTACATCGCACGCCGCGACTAGAATCACCGCCCGCACCTGGAACAAGGCCTGAAAATTCTCTACTTCAGAATATCCATTTGGTGAAACACCCAAGGATATCTGATCACGCAAGATTTCACAATCGATGTTTCTCAACCAAAACTCTCTTACACGCTCGGAAGAGAAGGAGTCACACCATCGACTAAAGAAAAAGGTCTCACGCCTTTTTCCTTACCAACACAGGGTTACACCCGACGCCCTGCGTCACCCTGGTAACACCTAAAACAAGGAGAAGGGAGAAGGGCCTTTCACACGCAGAGCCTAACAATTCGACTGCAAGAAGTAGAAGAGTCGCAAGGGGTACCTCTCACCATCCGATGCTCTGCAGGATCGTAGAAATCCAAAGCTCGTGGCCAGAGCCTGACATGGACCGCCTAGTGGTGATGGGGTGATCTCGTAACGTCATCCCCCCACCTCCAGCTCCTCCCGATCCTCTTCTAGCACCACCTCTCTGGCCACTACTCCAATCACGGCGCTGCCTCTGCCGTGGTGGTGTGCCTGTGGCCTACCCGAAGCTCTTAGAAACTCAGGTCGGGCAGTCTCGTGCCAAGTGACCACGCCCGTCACAAGAATAGCATCAGCGCTCTCTGGGCTGCCCTGGTGCCCTCCGACGCGACTGTGGTGTACGACCACGGCCCGAGATCCACTCACGGAAGGGAATCCTCGGCTGAGGCCCTGCGCCTTTTCGCCACCGTGGTATACAACCACATCTCCGAAACCGACAGTGGGAAGGCCACCTGCATCGAGGTACTGTCCTCCGGTGCCTGCTAGCTACGACAGACGTCCTGGCTCCGTCGCGCCCACTGCCACTACCAACCGCAAAACATGACAGGAAGCCCTCTGTCCCCAGTGCCTGCTCTCGCACCTCGACATACGTGGAAATGACCAAGGGTACTATGACAACACGAATCTCTCGGCGGAGACCCTGCTCAAACTTCCACGCTCGGATGTCGTCGTCATGGACCAAGTCCGGGTAAAAGCATGCACGGTCTGCAAAACTAGCCGTGTACTCGGCCACCGTCATCCCTCCCTCTTGAAACTGCAGGAGATCCTAAATCAGAATGGAGCGCAAGCAGGAGGGGAAAATCTCCTCACGAAACAACAACTGGAAGTCGTCCCACGAAAGCGATGACTCGTCAAGAAGCTGAGTCACCAGACTCCACCAACGCCAAGCTGATCCACAGAAAAGGCTGGCTGCCAAAGCCACTCTCTGATCTATCAGTGTATTCACAAGCCTGAAAAGGCAAACCACTACCTCGAGCCAAACCTCTGCTGGCTGAGGGTCTGGCTCACCACTGAACCTCAGTGGTCTCTGCCGCTGGAACTCACGGAGCGCGCTCTACCTGCGCTCAAGCCCCGTCTGCTCTACTGAAGCTGTCTGCTGCTCAACAGGTGGGGGTGCTGCTACCGGACCACCCAGAGAAAGGGGCTCGCATGATGGGTCCTGGACTGTGGCATCATAGCTCACAGGGTTGTCGTCACGCACCCAAAGCTGGTATCCTGGCTGGCTGTCTTCGCGGAGACATCCTGAATATTATCAAGGAGTGCCGTGGTCAGATGAGCATATATGTATACACCAACAACAACAACGTTGGGGAGATGACTCAAGAAGAACAGTCAAGACTCAGTCCTATGTGATGCACAAACAAATTTTCCCTAAAAAAAGTGTCTCAACATGCCGAGTCGACAAGTGGGTTATCAAGGTCCTGGTGAATGGAAACGTTGGCCGCCGCACCATCACTGGACTCCCTGTCCTGAGAGCCGCTCTCGAGACACGTCAACACTATTTCCCTAAATCCCAACCAATTCCTCTTTTAGGGACGTCCTCACAACGTCCTAAGGAACGAACCACCTCTGATACCACTTTGCCACGACCCAACCCTACTTGGGCTCGAGCCACAACTACCCCAAGCCTGCCTCCATAGGCCATGGACTGGCGACCAGCGCCGAAGGCACAACAACTCGGGGAGGCCTTTGCCTAAGCACCTGTACACACACACACACAACACACTCAATGAAAAAGTGCAGAGTAAAAGAAAAGACAAGTAAAGAAAAGGGAAACTGCTATATAAATACCACCAATGTGCATCGACCTCTATCAGTACAAAGTACAGTGCTGAAAAGGAAAGAGGGGAAAAACACGCGCCCAACCAAAAAGTGCCACAACCCGGTAACATGTAAACAAAAATAAACAGCTGACAGGTCTCCCACCTGGAACCCGACCACGAAAACCGCATGCGGTCCAAGCTCCCAATCTTCTATTATCCACTGAATCCACGCTCCACCTGTCTATCGTCTTCAAGGGCACACCAAGTGCTGGCAAAGCCCAATAAGAGATGAGTATAAAAATACTCAGTAGGATACCCCAAAGGATTGAGGGAGCAACAAAGGAGGTACCGAAGGGTGAGAAGTAGAGCAAAAAGAGAAAAGTGGAGAAGTACAACCGAGAGTGCAGTAAAGAGAACAATAAGAGTCTAGATCAACCCAACAAGAGAAAGGAGATAGATTCGTCCAGACACAAGGAGCTGGAAACGGTGAGAAGATAAAATTCCCGTCGAGTCTTCGCTACCTATAGCAGGAGAGTAGACTCATCCAACCACGAGAAGCAAGACACGGAAAGCACGTGGCATACCCCGCGCGTCTTCGCCTTTCCCGGAAGGAGAGTAGCCAAAACCAAAGGAGTGGATACTCGAACAAGGTATACACATATACATATATATGCTCTGCCAAGAAGACCGAACAAGCTTGTAAGGGGATCTCTGTCCCATAGCTCAGCCCAAGAAAAAGTAACCAACAGTCCCAGAAGAAAACACCATCGATGCCTAGCATCCCGCACGTCTGCCCTGAACCACAAGCCAAGGGGCTCAATCACCGCACCTTGACACTATCCACTTTGGGCGGCACTGAATCACCCACACGGTTTTAGATTGCATCACAAGAACCCATCTCGGTGGGGAAAGTGCCCCTAGAACTTCAGAGTTCTAGGGAAAGTCAAACCACACCTCGTCACTACCCTACAGTTGAGAGGTATCCTCAAAGTCAATCCATCACAACAATGACCCGTATAACCAAGGGTCCTGCTCCGGTAATCACGGAGGAAAGCCTCATACTAGCCTAGTAGAAAGGACTGATCCTAGAATGCCAACAGGTGTCCCACTACCCAGCCCTACTGCAGGGTAATTCGTAACCAGATATCGGGTGACCCACTACCCAGCCCTACTGGAGGGTAAACCCCAACACATCATCAAGCGACCCACTGCCCAGCCCCGCTGGAGGGTAAACCATATTAAGATACTGGGTGACCCACTACCCAGCCTTGCTGGAGGGTAAACCACAACACATCATCCGGCGACCCACTGCCCAGCCCCGTTGGAGGGTAGACCTTATTAGATCATCAGGCAACCCACTGCCCAGCCCCGCTGGAGGGTAAACCTTATTACATCATCAGGCGACCCACTGCCCAGCCCCACTGGAGGGTAGACCTAGAATAAGTTGACAGGCGACCCACTACCCAGCCGTGCTGGAGGGTAGACCTGGAACTAGACGACGGGTGACCAACTACCCAGCCCTGCTGGAGGGTAGACCCTAAGAGGTCGTCGGGTTACCCACTGCCTAGTCTCTGCTAGATGGTAGACCCTAAGTACGTCGGGTGACCCACTGCCCAGTCTCTTCTGGAGGGTAGACCCTAAGAGCATCAGGTGACCCACTGCCCAGTCTCTGCTGGAGGGTAGACCCTAAGTGCGTCGGGTGACCCACTTCCCTGTCTCTGCTGGATGGTAGACCCTAGAAGCAGATGAGTAACCCACTGCCCAGCACCGCTGGACGGTCAAACTCAGAACTGCTATGGCCATCTCCACTGGAGGGTACAACACTGGCCAAACGAACACAGAGTGGGTATCGTACAACCTCCCAACTCCAGAACAACTCACCCAAAAGGGGTGCAGCGTCTGCTCCAGCACTGGGTGTCACTAGCACCGCTACCGGACAATCCATCGAGAACGAAACCAGGGGGAGACCACTCAACCCTGCTGGTCAACCAACTCGCACAGATCCAGGGGAAAAACTCCACCCTCCTGGTCAAACAAACACACAGAGGGACCCTCTACGTCGCGAGGGGTCAAAGTACGCAAAGCATAACACGACACACACATGGGGCCCACACGACGTGTGGACCCAATTCAACCCCAACCAAGCGCACAAACGTCTCAGGTACAAACCACACGTACCTCCAAGCACTCTCGTATACTCCTAGAGTATACCACGTCTCCAGCCCAAGGGCTATCGTGCACACGACACCCAACGTCAACGCGAAGGCGTGACGTAACAACTCCACCTCAAAGGCCCAGGCACGGCTAACCACATCTCATGAACCATTTACAACACTCTCCCAAGAGTGCGCGATCACACGCCAAGGGTCCGCTACAAACAAGGTAGGGTGAACCACCACTGGAGCATCTTCCATGCTTCAAATTTTAACAAGATCACACAAGAGGCTCCGCAAAACCAAACGGGTCGCACCGTTGTAATCCTCGCAGAAAAACACGTGAGATCGACTACTTACTCGCCTCCAACGGATATCTGACGGAAAACTCACCAACACCGCCTCATTCCCAACACGGCGCCCCGTGATCCCGAGCCCCGGCTCCGAAAACAGTCGGGTGCATCGCACCATTACGATCCCCTCGGGAAAACACATCAAAATCACTACGCACTTGAGTGCAACAGATATCTGGAGAAAAAGATGCATTCCGGCGCACCACACACGAGCGGTGCCATGTGGAACCCGCATCCTGGTCCAAAAACTCAACGAACGGATCGCACCATTGTGATCCTCTCCAAAAAGTACACAAGATGGACTATTCACTTGTCCAAAACGGTCGTCCGGTGATAAAGATGGAAAAAATCACCGTCGACGCCCAAACGACCCTCGTGGGCCCCACACCATCATGTGGAATTACAGCGGGCATACTACACCAACGTGATTCCCTCGTAAAAACACCCAACATCGACTGCTCGCACGCCCCGAACGGACGACCGAGGAAAAAGTCGCTAAAAGCTGCACGCAGCTCAAAAGATGGGTCGTGGGGCCCGCGCATCAACTCCGGCTTCAACACCCAGAACCACCATAGAAACCTCCGCCTTGACTCTAGGGTTCCAACGCCGCTGACGGTGCTTAAATCGGACGTCGGACGCGTCCGCGCCGCTCAAAACAAGATTCTAGGAAAAAATGACATTTCACTTAAAGACGCGTCGCGCCTCTGAGGACCATCGTTTCGGGAATTAAAAATTCCCGAAACGGTCTCATAAACATTCCCCTCGATGCAAGGTCTGAGTTTCCGCTGACGGTACACAAAACAGACGCCCGTAGCAAAAACTACGGGCGTCGGAAATTCCAAAGGGGGGGAGCCCCCTGGGCCGAACTGGCCCGGTCCGGCCGGTCCGCCCACAGCCGGCCCGCGGCTCAGCCGCGGGTCCAGTTCACCCCGCTGCGGCCAGTTGGCCGCGACTTTCCTCCACCAACCGACCTTCAAGGCCGTTCTCCTCATCTCCCGCAGCGACCCGCGTTATGCGGGTCGCGGTCGCACCTCGCGGGGTCGCGCACCCCACGGCTCCTCCCCCTCTTCGCGCTACGCCGGTGCCGCCTGAGACCCCACCGACCGCCGCCTCCATCCCGCTGCCCTACTGCCGAGAACCCACGCCGACCTCCACCGAACACCCGCGCGCCGCTGCCTCCACCGAGCCGCACCGCCGCCTCCACCGAGCCGCGCCGCCGCTCGAACTCACCGGAACCTGAAAACCTGTGAACTTCGGCGGATGATTGCGGATGCCATAGAGCTCGGAATTTGAATCCGAAAGATGCGTTGAAAAGGGAATTAACTATACGATGCATTCATGGGATTTGATCGATTTTTTGACAAGGAATAAACAGTGAAAAACGAGATCAAAGTAGGTGCGGGAAACTAAAAACGAAACGTACGATCCTACCTCATGGGCGTTGCCCGGAGCTTCACGGGGTGTCCGCCGCCGCACCACTGCCTTGCCAGAGTTGCCTCGCCGGAGATTGAGGAGGAGAGGGGAGAGGCTGCCGCGTCATGGAGAACAACCAAGAGGGGGGGGGGGGAGAAGTGTTTAAAAACAAAACACTTAAACCCCCGCCCGAGGGGCCCCGTACCCAAACTCCCGACGGGGTCGGGATTTAGCCTCCCCTAGACTAAGAAGAACACTCTGAGCACAACGTCGGTCTTGGAATTTTATTCCGATAACCCGTTAAAAAGTTATTAAACTTTGCGCCCGAGGCCGCCAAATTTCAAAAACGCCCATGGGGCCATTTTTCAGAAACATGCGGCGCCCACGAAACTTATACCCCTCCTAGGGTAAACGGCACACTCCGAACTCAACGGTGCCCTCGGTTTTCCGATCCGAGCCACCGTTTAAAAGATACTGGAGTTTGAACACTAAAAAAATTAATTAATTAATCCGTTTAACATTCCACAAGTGGGCGAGGGGTCCAAACATCCCGCGCCGACAAGTTTTATGTCGTTCCTAGGGTAAACACCCCATTCCAAACTCATCCGTAGACTCAGATCTCTGATCTGAAGCTCCATTTAGGAGTTATCCCATTTATTTGGCATTTCCAGTGTGAACGCACTGAAAATTTATTTCCGGCCACTCCGGGGCTCAGAATCGCATGCCGTCTGAAGGCGCTGCTCTGGAATATCATCAAGAATATTCCAAAGTATTTCACAGCAAAAACCGGGTTCTTACACTTTCCATTTTTTGTTAAAATGATATTTTCATTTGAGGAAGTGTGGACTACCTCCCCCTCAAAGCGATGTGATTTGTTCATACACTAAATGGAATGTATTAAGGATGAGTTTAGGGAATATATATGATATATAAGATATCATAAATATAATTTAATAATGATATATGTACATATAAATACCTAAATTTCTATTACTTACTTTCTTTGAATATTATAATTAAAACAAAAACAAAATTCATTCGTACATACTACTTTCCATCTGCATGAACGGTGTATTCCGTTTAATACTTATATATTCTATATATTATTATAATTAAAATATAATAAATATACACGATATTTATTTTATGATTTAAATTTTGGAACCATGATATAAGTATAAGGACCAACGGTATAATAAATGAAGACACATCCGAAGAAAAAAGTGAATATTACCCGAAGAGAAACATTAACATAGGATTGTTAACAAGAGGGTAATATAAGGTCATGATAAAACCATATATGGTATTATATATAAGAATATAGTTCTTTAAAATATGTATAATATATTTATATTTATTATACCGGTGGTTTTAATGTGTATGACGTGATTCAAGATTCAAGGTAATGGATTCTCATCTAACTTTTTATTTTGGGAGATACATGCTTTATTCACAATCCAATTATTTTGTGTGGTATACATACTTACCATGAATTTATTATATTTATATTATAATTTAATTTATGTTTATTTAAATATCCATTCTATTATCTTTATTTCATGGGTGTTAATGTTTCAAAAGTTACAGAATCAGTAAA
This sequence comes from Viscum album, assembly GCA_963277665.1. Lineage (NCBI taxonomy): Eukaryota > Viridiplantae > Streptophyta > Magnoliopsida > Santalales > Viscaceae > Viscum > Viscum album. The sequence goes on from OY728125.1 coordinate 95,787,921, forward strand.
GTAGTTTTGTCTCAAATTGCCTTATTTGAGACTCAGGTTTTGTTATGGACCTATGTTCTTTAACAAGGTGTATATGCTTCAAATTGACATGTTATATCATGAATATAATTCATTTAATGATATTTTATGCTTCATGTAATTTAATTTTCATACATGATGAGTATGATCCCATGTAACAAAGTGGTAATAGTTTATTGAAACAATATCATCACTTTTCAAGATTGTTCATAACTGTGTTTATTTTGATAAAGTATTATTATACGTCTCTCAAGACCACTCATGATCTTACTTAAAATCTGTTTATTAAATATATATCCATGTATTATTACCATTTCCCCCACTTTGGTACTTATGATATTAGGAAAATGTTTTTAAGAAAAATATGACCATATCTCTCTTTTCGGCAAGAAATATGTTTTAGTTCAAAACCATGTTTTAAAAAAAATTCAAAATGGTTTTCAAATGATATTTGAAGATCATTTTCATGGAAAAAGGATTTTAAAAACGTATTATGGATTTAAAATATCTCTTTATAAATTTTCAATAATATTTTGAAAGAAATGGATTTCAAAACGTTCTCAATATTTCCTTATAAGTTTTGAGATTATTTTCAAATAAATGGTTTTGATTTTTTTTAAATATTCTTTAATTTGTTTTAACGTAAAATGGTTTTAAAAACATTTTAAAACTTTATTTACAATTTTTAAAAGTTATTTTAAAATAAAATGGTTTACAAAATTTTCTCAAACATTATTTATAAGTTTTATAAATATTTTCAGAGAAATGATTTTCAAAACATTTTCAAGATTCATTCATATGTTTTAAGGTAAAAAGTTTTTTGAAAAATATTCAATATTATTTATAAATTTTCAATATATTATCAAAGAAATGGTTTTCAAAACATTTTCCGAGCATATTTCACATGTTTTCAAGTAAAAAGTTTTTAAAAAATTTTAAATTTTTTTTATTAGTTTTCAAAGTATTTTAGATGAAATGGTTTTAAAAATATATTCAAGATTATTTTATATGTTTTCATGTAAAAAGTTTTTCAAAACATTTTCAAGTTTGATTTACATGTTTTCAAATTATTTTCAAAGAGAAGGTTTTGAAAACATTTTCAAGCTTCTTTCATATTTTTTCAAGTAAAAAGGTTTTCAAAATATTTTTAAGATTTATTTATAGGTTTTCAAATTATTTTATATTAAATGTTTTAAAAACATTTTCAACATTAGTTAATATTTTTATATGTAAAAATGTTTTCAAATAATTTTAATTATTTCTATATAAGTTTTCCAAGTGTTTTCAAAGAAAAATGTTTTTAAAATATTTTGAAGCATATTTTATAAGTTTCAAACCAAAAAGGTTTTGAATATGATTTCATGTATTCTTTATAAGTTTTCAAGTTATTTTATAAGATAATTATTTTCAAATGGTTTTATGTATTGAAAATTATGTTTTCTAAATACTAAAGCCTATTTTCCCAAAGAAACATTTTTTAAAGATATTTCAAAATTATTTTACATCTAAGATGACATCCTTTGATGTTACTCATGCCCTTCTAGAAAATGGTCTAAAGGGTTTATTCATATTAATTATATGAATGGGTTATACTTGATGTAATGGTCTTTGTGAAACCCTTTTCTATTTCATGGGTTATATATTAATGAAATATAATTTTCTTTTAAGGGATATAAGTTTAGGAATTCCGTTTCTATTTCACGAGTTATGCTTTTTAGGAAATGGTTATGAAATTTGTATGTTTTTCCACAGGTTGTCATATGTTTACATGTTTATGATACCCATTTCATTTCACGGGTTATAATATGATTGTTTATGAATTTTTGGCACATTTATGTATTATTTAATTATGCAAGGGGTGAGACCTATATGTTACTCCAATGCATTGAGTAAATATTTATATCTAATGAGATATACTGATATGGTCTTGTGAGTGAACTTTGACTAATAATATGGACATCAGAGTGAATAGTGACTACAAATATGGTATAAGGAGTGGAATAATTCAAAAAATATAGACATGGGAGTGAACCTTCACTACCGAGATGATATAGGGATGGAACCAATACTATTAAGATGGTACTGTCAGCGATGCAATGGATACAATGGAAATCATATTATATACTTATGTGTTTTCCATAATTCCATGTCTTATTTCTATGTTATTATTTTATGACTTATGCTCTTAATTATCTTATGATCCATGTGTTATTAAATGGAAATCATTATTATGATCCCTAATATATGGGGTATGATATTCAAATGTTATGCTCATGATCTATACCCTTTATAAGGCCCCAGCCTTAAACCTTACTTAATCTTGAGTTATTACAAGATTACACATTGAGGATCTTTTTAGGTTTATAGTTTTATAGAATTAGATCATAAAACTTGCATTACATTCCACATTTAAACAAAGTGGTTACATAAAAGATAGTATTCATTTTTTCCATCAACGGAAACATATTTAAAATAAAACATGGATTCTTTCTTGACACTTCTTTGACACTATCATCATATCATGTACCATTCCCTTGACCTATGAAAGACATTTCAAAAACATGGGATGAGCATAAAAATCTCAGTAAGGGTTATAAAAAAATATGAAATGAAAAAATTAGTCCATGCATGAAATCATACTTTACTCATAAAGCATAATCACATACCTCATCAAGTCATGAATAAATCATAGAAATCATAAGACATAAAGGTAACTTGAGGCATTCATAACATTCTTACATAGGGAGTAACCCTCTTGGTTACGTTTGGAATACCCATCACAGTATATCCCCTAAATCTCTTCGGAGAAACCATAACGTTTAACTCCTTCATGTTACCCAATGCATTGGCGAGCTATATCGGGCTCACCCGCCCTTAGTTTATCACGGAACCACCAGTCTTCATAACAATGCCCAAAAACCATAACATAATCATATCACATAAAACATGTATAAAGGAAACATAACATTTCCACTTTTCAATCACAAGATATCAATACAACACATTGATATAAAAACATTATTAAAACCATTTTCAATACCAAAATAAAAGAAAACTAAAACATGGTTTTTATTTTTCATTCAAAAAAGGTTATGGCTTGTAGAGGAAGCCGAAACTCAAATAATGGTCATGGCGGTGGAGAAGTCGTTTTCGCCGCATACGTACGACAAAAAAAACATTCCCTTTTGTCGTTTAGTAAAAGCTTCGTATAAACAAGATTCCTTTTGAATAAGCATAAAATTCAAAGGGGTTAATACACCGTATAAAATAAAGTTGTGTATAAAACAAAATATGCCTCAATGAATGGAGATTGAGATGAAGTCCGTTACCCCGTGTCCGACTTGACTCGATCGTTCTTTAATCTCATGAATAATAAACTCGAGTTAATTTCTACTTTCTTAATAACCTATTTCAAGTTTATTATTCCTTTTATATCACTTATTACCATGTCATGAACACTATGTAATTATTTAAGTTAATAATGGTCGTTTTAACGATCATTGGTACTTGAGTCAAAAAAATAAACTCTTTATAATTACAAGTTGTTCATGTATCCATTATATCCAGAGTTATATTCATGATTTAGATATCATATATATCATATATATCCATTATATATATGAATTTATAATATTAAATAACATTTAGAGGTAAGAAATGAAATGCACCGTTCATGGAGACGGTAAGCCGTACGTACGAATGAATGCTACTTTCATTTCTACTTCATATTTAATGGAATTAAAACATAATGATACATAATAGTATTATAATTCCAGTATTTTATCATATATAATATCATTAAATCTATCCTTTATACCTACCACATATGGTATTAACGAATCAAATCACTTTGAGGGGGCGGTAGTCTGCACTTCCTAAAATAAAGATATCGCGTTTACCCATAATGGAAACCATAAAGGTATGCCATAAATGAAAAATACAGAAGCATAATTAAAAAATAAACATATTATATATCATATATAAATATATTTACATCTTAATGGACACCTTTGAAGGTGTTATATGAGTGTTGAACAATCATCGTTTCGTGAGGCAGAAATTCGCCATCCACATAAAAAGTATGTTCTTTAACCATTAGATGTAGGTTTGTGTAAGTGTAGCTCGAATCCTTTTTATAATAACATCCAATTATATTGAAGATACTGGTGCTGTTAAAAAAAAAGGAATAAAAAGAGTTTAGAGGGTTGGAGAAGCAAAATAAAACATAAGAACACAAGAGAAAACACTACCATTAAAATGAGTTACTATTTTTGATTTGAACTCAAAGGCTTCCTTGGGAAGACTTATGCCCAAAGTGAGGCTTAAAAGAGTAAGAGAGGGATGTGGAGAGACAAAATGGATAGGGGTTGGCAGAGCCAAAGGCTTGAGAGGTGTGGGTAAGGTGGTAGAGGTGGTGGCCTTTTATAAGAGGAGAAGAGGGGCACTCTTGGGAAGTTATAAAAGGTTACTTTATTATAAAATGATTTTCAGATTTAGAAGGTCCAAAAATTATATATTTCTCTAATAAGGTGATAATAGTTCTATATATACCCATCCAATAGGTTTTTTACATGTTTATATCTTAGATTGTACATTATCGTTTCATTTTCTTAAATCGTTAAATAATGACGTAATCGCTGCATCATCATGGTGTCATAAATAATTTAATTTATTTAATGTCTATAAATTATAAAAAAAATATCATGATGTGGGAAATATTTTTATATTTCTAATGAATATTTATAGTAAAAAATATGACTTGTATAACCCCATTTAAATTTTTTTTAGTAAAACAACTCATATTTGTGACATTTTTATTTTAACATTAAATGAAAAGATATTAATGTAATTTTCCTACCAAAGTGGATCCATGGGGTCCCCAAGTTGACCCATGGATTTTATTGGTCTCCCATGACACATCCAATAAGGGTAGGACATGTGTAAAGTTCATTTCATATTATTAAAACATTATTCTTACCTTAAATTACACTAATTACCTCTCATCGCGATTAAAAACTTAAAAGTTACTATTTACCAAAAAATTATTTTAATCCCATTGAAAAAAAATTTAGTTATTAATGAAAACCATGTATGTCGGATTTTTGAAATTAAAAACACAGAGGTGGTAAAATTTCATTTAAACGAAAAATCAATTTTTTAAGTACCACTTAGTGGTTTCACTATTCATCAAAAATTGATGTTTTTCAGAAAAATACCAAAACTTCACCCTAAGAAATATTTAATATTCCGAAGTCAAAAATGACGTAAATTTTACCAAATTCAAAACATATAAGTTGCATTAATTAATTTAATAATTAATTCCCGCTATTAAAACAAATAGCGTGTTTTTATGAAACAAAATGTATCAAAAGATTGACACTACTTTAAGTCCGATTTAAAAGTGAAATTAATTCCACGACCACTATTGGATTAAATGGTAATTTCTAATTTCACTTTAAAGCCAATTCAAAAGATAATATAATCATATAAATAAATTAGATTAAAAAGAGGTTTTGAATTAAAATACAACATTTTCACTATTCATTAAAAAATGAACTTTATCGGAAAAATACCAAAAATTTACCCAATGTAAATTTCAATGTCCCAATCATAAAGAATAAGTTTATTTTGACAAATAGAGCTTATAAAATTGTCAAAAGTTTGATTTAAAAATGGTTTTCCATCAAAAGGCAGTAAAACAATCTTTTAAAAATATTAGTGTATTCCATGCTTAAGATTGGATTTATTCTTATTTTAATCCTCTAAAACACTATCTAATTCATTAATAGACATAGATAAAAATATATATTGTTAATTACTTACTTGGGATGTCACATCCTTCCCCCCTTTAGAAAATTGTGTCCCCGCAATTTATTTACTTATCGAATAAGTGGGGGGGTATTTAGCCCTCATTACATTTTCAGATTCCCATGTTTCCTCTTCAATCATGTGGGTTTTCCACAAAACCTTTACCTGATGAATCACCTTATTCCATAACACTTGCTCCCTGTGGTCAAGAATTTGGACTGGTTGTTCCTTATAAGATAGGTTCTCTTCCATCTCAACTACCTCTGGACTCAAAACATGAGATGGATCTGGCATGTACTTCCTTAACTTGGAAACATGAAAAACATTGTGTACCTGAGATAAACTCGGAGGTAAAGCCACTTGGTAAGCAACTGATCCAACTCTCTCCAGAATTTCATATGGTTCAATAAACCTTGGACTCATCTTTCCTTTCTTACCAAATCGCATCACACTTTTCCATGGTGAGACTTTGAAAAAAACATGATCACCTACCTCAAAAGAGAGATCCTTCCTCCTGTTGTCCACATAACTCTTCTGCCTGCTCTGAGCTGTTCTCATGTGTTTCTGTATCAGCTGAACTTTTTCTTCCAACTCTTCTACCAATTCTGGTCCCATCAGCTTCCTTTCACCCACTTCATCCCAGAAAGCTGGAGTTCGACACCGCTTCCCATATAACACCTCAAATGGTGCCATCTTTATACTGAAATGAAAACTGTTATTATATGGAAATTCAACCGAAGAAAGATGTTGGTCCCAACTTCCCTGATAATCCATCGAACAAGCATGTAGCATATCCTCCAAATTCTTAATTTTTCATTCTGACTGCCCATCTGATTGAGGATGAAAAGCTTTACTAAAATTTAATTCAGTACCCAACGACTTCTGGAGGCCTTTCCAAAAGTTAGAAGTGAACCTGGGATCACGGTCAGATACAATGGAGAGAGGAACTCCATGTAACCTGACTATATATTTAAGATACAAATGGGAAAGTTGATCCAGGGAAAAATTATCTCGTATGGAAAGGAAATGAGCAGATTTAGTCAAGTGGTCAACAATAACCCAGTTTGCATTATTACCTCGAGGTGTCTTCAGAAATCACACAACGAAGTCCATGGATATATTTTCCTATTTCCACTCTGGAACTGGTAAAGGATGAAGCATCGATTTTGGTAACTGCCACTTTGCTTTAAAATGTTGACAAGTCAAACACTTCACTGTAAAATTAGGAATATCTCTTTTCATTCCATCCCACCAGTAATACTCCCGCAGATCTCTGTACATCTTAGTACTGCCAGGATGAACTAAAAACGGGGAACTATGAGCTTCCCATAACAACTCTCTCTTCAAATGTGAATCACAACTAACACACAATCTCTTCCCAAATCTCTAAACACAATCATTTTCAATGTTGAATTCAGGAAACTTACCCTTCTGAACCAGCTCTACCTTTTTCTACAACTCACTGTCTTGCTTCTGTGCTTGCTTGATTCTGTCTGATAGAGAATATTTCACAGATACCTGAAAAAAAATAGAAGAAAATCTTGCACCAAAAACTTCTATGCCAAAGTTCATCAAATCCTACCAAAGGATCACGTTCCAAACACAACATTTTTAATGAAGCATTACTTTTTTCGACTCAAAGCATCATCCTATTTATTTTCTTTTCTCGGATGGTAATGAATTGTAAAATCATAATCCTTGATCAATTCTATCCATCTCCTCTATCTCATGTTCAATTATTTCTAAGTGAATATATACTTTAAACTTTTTTGATCGATATATATTTCACACTTTACTCCATAGAAATGATGCCTCCAAATTTTTAAAGCGAAAACAACAACAGCTAATTCCAAATCATGTGTAGGGTAATTTACCTCATGAGTTTTCAACTGTCGTGAAACATAAGCAATTACCTGATCATTCTGCATTAAGACACAACCGAGTCCTTTCAATGAAGAATCACTGTAGATAACAAACTAACCATTCCTGGAAGGTAGTGCCAAAACTGGAGCATTCACCAATCTTCTTTTCAATTCCTGAAAACAATCATCACATTCTTTTGTCTAGACAAAATTAACACCCTTCCGAGTTAGCTTAGTCATTAGACTAGATAGCCATGAAAAATTTCTAACAAACCTTTGGTAATAGAATTCCAAACCAAGGAAGCTACGAATCTCAGTTACATTTGTGGGTCTTGGCCATTCTTCCACAACATTTGTTTTTGCCGGATCAATAATTATCCCATCTTTTGAAACAATATGAACAGGGAAATAAATTTGTTGCAACCAAAACTCACACTTTCTAAATTTCCCATACAATTTATTTTCTTTTAAGGTTTGCAAAATAACCCTTAAATGTCTTTCATTCTCCTCTTTACTTTTAGAAAACACCAAAATATCATCAATGAAAACCACCAAAAACTTATCCAAGAACTCATGGAAGATTCTATTCATTAAGTACATGAATACAGCAGGTGAATTGGTTATCCCAAAAGGCATTACTAAAAATTCATAATGGCCGTATCTTGTTCGAAACGTGGTCTTCAGAATATCTTCTTCCTTTACCTTAAACTGATGGTACCCCGATCTCAGGTCAATCTTTGAAAAAAACTGAGCTCCCTGGAGCTGATCAAACAAAGAATCGATATGATGAAAATGATACTTGTTCTTAATAGTGATATTATTCAAGGATCTATAATCAATGCAAAGTCTCATAAACCATCTTTATTTTTAACAAATAAAACAGGAGCACCCCATGGTGATGTGCTGGGTCGAATGAAACCTTTATCTAATAAATCTTGCAATTCCTCATTCAACTCTAAAAGTTAAATTTGAAACATTCGATAAGGGGGTTTTGAAATTGTATTAGCATCAGGAACTAAGTCTACAATAAACTCAACTTCCCGATCTGGTATTAGTCCAGGAAACTCATCAGTAAAAACATCAGGATACTCATTTACCACTGGCACATCATTAATCTGAACAGTTCCCTTGTTTTCAACAATATGTGCAAGGTAACATTCATTTCCATCTTTTACAAGTTTCTCGGCCTCTTGATACGTTATCAATAGTAAGGGTTCATTATTGTACACAAACTGAAAGTCTTTCTGAAAAGAAACTTCTTTATCTCTACAGTCAATCTTGGCATGGTAAATAGAGAGCCAATCCATACCGAGGATAACATCAAACTCTACTAGAGGTAAAACAATAAGGTTCGCAAGTAGGTTCTTTCCACAGATAAGGATAGAAATATTCTTATAAATTCTTTTTGCCTCAATATTTCCCCCAGGTGTTTTTACCACAAGTTCAGGAGTCATTTCTTGAGATGGTATTCCCATTTTACTAGAAAAGTTTTCATAGATTAAAGAAGGTGTAGACCCCGAATCAAACAACACACTAGCATAATCTAAAAAAACAAACAATGTACCTGATACAACTTCATTTGATGGCCCGACATCTGCTGAAGTAGTTGCAAAGGATTTCACCACCCCTTTCTGCTTGTAGTCTAACTGCTTCCCATCACTCAGCTCTTTGTCGGACACTCATTTGCATAGTGACCCATCTCATTTCACTTAAAACATTTCACTAGCTGTAAATCAAATTTGATATAACCATCACCTTGATCTTTTTCAGTGCAATAACGAGACTTATGTCCCATATTACCGCATCGGTAGCACTTTCCAAAATTCAGAATACATTCCCCAGCATGCCTTTTACCACATTTATCACAAACTGGAAACTTAGTTTTCTTACCGTCATACCTTTTTGAAGAATTCTTTCCTTTCTCCTGCCACCTCGGTCTCTTCTTATGCTGGTTGTTATAAAACACTTGATCATCGAAAAACTCCATTTCCACCTTCTCAGTACATCGAACAAGATTTTCGTAACTTTTGAACTCATGAGAAGCCAATGCCCTTTGATATTTTGGCTTTAATCCTGAGTAAAAACGATTGATTTAACTATTAAGGTCTCAGATAAAATTTGGAGCATACCTTGTCAATCGAGTGAACCTTTCTTCATAGGCAGCCACTGAGTCCTCCTCTTGCCTCAATTCCAAGAATTTTTTTTCCATCCTAAGTCGAACAACCTTAGGAAAATACTTCTCAAGATACATACCTTTGAATTCATCCCAGTCGAGAGCATCAATATCATCAGCATCCCTGATATTTTTAACAATCAACCACCATTGATCTGCTTAACCCTCCAAATGGTAAATAGAAAGACTAACCTTTTGATTTTCTGAACACCCCATGACATCTAAAATCTTCTCCAGTGATTTAATCCACCCTTCAGCTAGAACATGGTCAGATGATCCTCTGAATGATGGGGGATGTAGCCTCATGAAATGTTCCACCACTGACATGTTCCTCTGCGGTTGATCTGGCTAATCTTGTGCATGGATACCGCCACCATTTATCGTGTGAGTCAACTGTGCCATTACTGCAAAAAACTTTTCAGTTCCAATTCTGACCATCTCAGGATGCCGATTCATAAGGTTATTTCCTTCGGTATGCCTTTCTAGAACTTCTTCCTTGACACTATCATCATATCATGTACCATTCCCTTGACCTGTGAAAAACATTTCAAAAACATGGGATGAGCATAATAAGCTTAGTAAGGGTTATAAAAAAAATATGAAATGAAAACATTAGTCCATGCATGAAATCATACTTTACTCATAAAACATAATCACGTAACTCATCAAGTCATGAATAAATCATAGAAATCATAATACATAAAGGTAACTTGAGGCATTCATAACATTCTTACGTAGGGAGTAACCCTCTTGGTTACGTTTGGAATACCCATCATAGTACATTCCCAAAATCTCTTTAGAGAAACCTTAACGTTTAACTCCTTCATGTTACCCAAGGCATTGGAGAGCTATATCAGGATCACCCGCCCTTAGTTTATCACGGAACCACCCGTCTTCATAACAATGCCCAAGAACCATAACATAATCGTATCACATAAAACATGCATAAAGGAAACATAACATTTCCACTTTTCAATCACAAGATATCAATACAACACATTGATATAAAAACATTATGAAAACCATTTTCAATACCAAAATAAAATAAAACTAAAACATTGTATTTATTTTTCATTCAAAAAAGGTTCTGGCTTGTAGAGGAAGACGAAACTCAAATAATGGTCACGACGGTGGAGAAGTCGTTGTTTCCGCATACGTACGACAAAAAAAAACATTCCCTTTTGTCATTTAGGAAATGATTCGTATAAAAAAAATATTCCTTTTGAATAAGCGTAAAATTCAAATGGGTTTATAAACCGTATAAAAGAAAGTTGTGTATAAAACAAAATATTCCTCAATGAATGGAGATTGAGACGATCTCCCTTACCTCGTGTCCGACTTGAATCGATCGTTCTTTAATCTCCTGAATAATAAAATTGAGTTAATTTATAATTTCTTAAGAACATTTTTCAAGTCCATTATTCCTTTTATATCACTTATTACCATGTCATGAACACTATGTAATTATTTAAGTTAATAACGGTCGTTTTAATGATCATTGGTACTTGAGTCAAAAAAATAAACTCTTTATAATATCAAGTTGTTCATGTATCCATTATATCCAGAGTTATATTCATGATTTAGATATCATATATATCATATATTTCCAGTATATACATGCATTTATAATATTACATAACATTTAGAGGTAAGAAATGAAATGCACCGTTCATGGAGACGGTAAGCCGTACGTACGCATGAACGCTACTTCCATTTATATTTCATATTTAATGGAATTAAAACATAATGATACATAATAGTATTATAATTCCATTATTTTATCATATATAATATCATTAAATCTATCCTGTATACGTACCACATATGGTATTAACGAATCAAATCACTTTGAGGGGGTGGTAGTCCGCACTTCCTAAAATGAAGATATCGCATTTACCCATAATGGAAACCATAAAGGTATGCCATAAATGAAAAATACAGAAGCTTAAGTAAAACATAAAAATATTATATATCATATATAAATATAGTGACATCTTAATGGCCACCTTTGAAGGTGTTATATGAGTGTTGAACAATCATCGTTTCGTGAGGCAGAAATTCTCCATCCACATAAACAGTATGTTATTTAACCATTAGATGTAGGTGTGTGTAAGTGTAGCTCTAATACTTATTATAACAACATCCTAGTATATTGAAGATACTGGTGTTGTTACAAAATAAAGGAATAAAAAGAGTTTAGAGGGTTGGAGAAGCAAAATAAAACATAAGAACACAAGAGAAAACACTATCTTTAAAACGGGTAACTATTTTTGATTTGAGATCAAAGGCTTCCTTGGGAAGACTTCTGGAAAAAGTGAGGCTTAAAGGAGTAATAGAGGGATGTGGAGAGACAAAATGGATAGGGGTTGGCCGATCCAAAGTCTTGAGAGGTGTGGGTAAGGTGGTAGAGGTGGGGGCCTTTTATAAGAGGAGAGGATGGGTACTCTTGAAAAGTTATAAAAGTTTACTTTATTATAAAATGATTTTCGGATTTAGAAGGTCCAAAAATTATATATTTCGAGGATAAGGTGATAAGAGTTATAAATAAACCTATACAATAGGTTTTTTACATATGTATGTCTTAGATTTTACATTATCTTTTCATTTTGTTTAAATCGTTAAATAATGCGGTAATCGCTGCATCATCATGGTGTCATAAATAATTTAATTTTGTTAATGTCTAAAAATTATAAAAAAAATATCATGATGTAGTAAATATTTTTATATTTCTAATGAATATTTATAGTAAAAAAGATGACTTGTATAATCCCATTTAAAAATTGTTTTAGTAAAACAACTCATGTTTGTGACTTTTTTATTTTAACATTAAATAAAAAGATATTAATGTCATTTTCCTACCAAAGTGGCTCCATGGGGTCCCCAAGTTGACCCATGGATTTTCTTGGTCGTCCATGACACATAAAATAAGGGTAGGACATGTGTCAAGTTTATTTCATATTATTAAAACATTATTCTTACCTAAAATTACACTAATTACCTCTAATCGCGATTAAAAACTTAAAAGTTACTATTCACCAAAAACTTATTTTAATCGCATTGAACAAAATTTTACTTCTTAATGAAAACCATATATATCAGATTTTTGAAATTCAAAACATAGAGGTGGTAAAATTTCATTTAAACGAAAAATCAGTTTTTTAAGTACCACTTAGTGGTTTCACTATTCATCAAAAATTGAAGTTTTTCAGAAAAATACCAAAACTTTACCCTAAGATATATTTGATATTCTGAATTCAAAAATGAAGTCTATTTTACCAAATTCAAAACATATAAGTTTCATTAATTAATTTAATAATAAATTCCCGCTGTCAAAACAAATAGCGTGTTTTTATGAAACAAAATGTATCAAAAGATTGACACTAGTTTAAGTCCGATTTCAAAGTGAAATTACTTCCATGAACACTATTGGATTAAATGGTAAAAATATATTCTAATTTCACTTTAAAACCAATTCAAAAGATAATATAATCATATAAATAAATTATACTAAAAAGAGGTTTTGAATTAAAATACAAGATTTTTCACTATTCATTAAAAAATGAATTTTATCAGAAAAATACCAAAAATTTACCCAAAGTAAATATCAATATACCAATCATAAAAAATAAGTTTATTTTGAAAAATAGAGCTTATAAAAGTTTCAAAAGTTTGATTTAAAAATGGTTTTCCATCAAAAGGCAGTAAAACAATCTTTTAAAAATATTAGTGTATTCCATGCTTAAGATTGGATTTATTCTCATTTTAAGCCTCTAAAACACTATCTAATTCATTAATAGACATAGATAAAAATATCTATTATTCATTACTTACTTGGGATGTCACACCCTTTGTTTATGTTATGCTTACTCATTTCTTGTATTTACCCTTATTGAGAATTTGAGCTCACCCCTTTATTATGTTTCCATTACACATGTTATGAATAAAGGATTTAGGTAGAATTAATTAAGGTGGATATATTTATGGGAGATGTTGAAGATCTTTCAGCAGGATAGAAGATTTTTTTTCCAAGTTTCCAAAGACACTAAACTATTACGGTCCTTGGGAATGTATTTTTGTAATGTACTGAATAGTAATCTAAAATGATTTAATATCCATATTTGTTAAGCCTAGATGACTATATTATATCTCTCGTAAATTAATGGTTCATGAAAATAATTACCTAACCCATGACCCAGAGTTTGCTGCAATAATCTTTTCATTAAAGATATTGAGGCATTATGTTTACAGAGAATGTTGTGACATATATATTAATCATAATCCTTTGATGTATATATTCACCCATAAAGAGTTAAATATGATTCATAGAATATAGTTAGAGTTGAATAAATATTTTGAAATCTCAATTTATCACTCTGGTAAAGTGAACAAGGTTTCTAATGCTTTGGGTCGAAATGATCATGCTAGCTTATCTATAGAGAGGATAAAAAAAGACCCAACATTTATGGATTTTCAAGGGATGGACCTTGAAATCTTGAGGTAAGGGTAGGAATATTATCTTCATTAAATTTTTGTCCAGTCATTTATCTATGTAAATATTAAAGAGTCATATAAGGAAGATGTAGAGATGAAAAGAAGGCCATAAACATTCATGAGTTCAACGTTCAATATGGTGGAATGATAAGGTTCTGGAATCATGTATGTGCCCCATGAATACAATAAATTAAGAAGTATCTACTGGAATAATCATATAGCTCATCATTCTCTATTCATCCTAGAAGAATGAATATGTATAGAGATATGAAATAGTATTTTTGGTGGGAAAATATTAATAGAGATATTACAGAGTATGTATCTTAATGGTTGGTATGTTAGTAAGTTATGGTTGATAGATAAAACTATAAGGGTATCTTCATCCATTACCCATACCAAGATGTAAATGGTAAATCATCACTATAGATTTCACCAACGACCTCCCTAAAACATTTAATTTCTGGAATGATATTTCGGTTATAGTTTTTTCCCTACGAAGTCATAAACTTTCATTGATATTAGGGAGGATTTATCACTTTATTATATTACCAGGATATACATTAAGGTAGTAATATGGTTTAATGAGTTACTATATTCTATTTTATCTGATTGATATCGGAATTTTATCTCAAGCATATGGTGAAGTATTCAATAGGATCTAGATATAGAGTTGTGCATTAGTACTACCTATCATACTTAGAAATATAGAAAGTCTAACAGAAAAATTTAGATCCTGGATTTTATTATTTGACCATGTTATCGATATTTAAATGGTGTTTGGGGTCAAAAACATCCTTTATTAAATATTTATTTTAATAATAACTTTCACCCAAGCATTCATATGACACCTTATCAAGCTATATATGGAAAGAAGTGCAGAACTATGACATAATGGGATGAATTTGGAGAAATAAATCTATTTAGAAAAAGGATAAATGAGAAAATATCAAGGATGTGTAGATCGGTTCAGCAGCACAGCAAGTCAACTCCCTATTACCCTAAAATTAAATAAATGGTTTCTCTAAAATAAACATGAAGCATTTGATATATTTCGTCACACACAACCCCAAGTCTAAATAAATCATGATATACTAATCCCTTTTGACCAAGCTATTAAATTGGAAGGAATGAATATTAATAAAAAAAATTATAAAAAATTATAAAAATTTTAAATAATGAAAATTTAATTATTAATCTATAGTAAATAATTAATCCATTTTCTATACTCATTTTATTCTTGAAAACTATGGTTTCTTCAAACATTATTTTCATTATATTTTGTACATAAACATTATAAATAATTTATAACATTTTTAGAAATTATATTATATGAATTGAACAAATATTTTTTGAAATAATCATTTTTATATTATATTTATTTGAACATTTAGGATTTTATAAAAATATTTATTACTCATTAAATATTGAAAATACCGATTTTTCTAATGGCATCATTTTTTCATTAAATAAATTAATTTTAAAGTAAAATTTTGATTTTAATTTCATATTGAAATACTAAAATTATAATCTAATTTTTAATAAGTTAATTAATTACATATGAATCAGTATAATATTTTATTTTCATATAAGTTCATTTTTTGGGATTAAAAAGAGATTTTTCTAAAAACTATTTTTATGCATGAAATGTGTTTCTATATTAATAGATTAAATTGAAATCTATTTATTAATATTTTTAATGAAATTAATAGATTATAAATTCAATCATATATTTTTACATTCATTTTATGCTTTTTTAGTTGGTAAATAATGGAAGTATATCCAGTATTATTCTTAAAAATGAATTTTTGTAAAAAAGGGTCATTGTTGTGTTTTGCCAGCATATTTAAAACTAAATTCCACCTGTTATAGAAATATAATCTATTAAAATGGATAAATTTTTTTGAATAATTATAATTATTATATTTTATTAGGTTCAAATTAATGTTTTATTATAGTGTATAGTAAAAATAGTAAAATTTTATTACCACGATTATAGTCAAAATGGGTTTACCGAGGGGGGGGGGGATAAAATATGAAATAAAGGTATTAAATCCTCCTAAAATTTTCTAATTATTTTTTTGACTCTATATAAACATTATCTCATCCTACCTTCAAATTCATGAGCATTTGGTGCCACTTTCACATGAATTTAACCTTATGTTATTTAAATCTTTTAATAAATTCCAGGTGTGTCCCTCTCCCAACTTATAAAAGGGAACCTATTATCCTACCCTATTAACACAATTTTATCCTTCTAAATTATTCAATAAATTATTAAAAAACATCCAAGATTACTCCATTTATCATTGAGATTCTATTCTTATCCTAAGACCAATCTTTCAAGGATTAATGTGTAGGCCAAATGATGTCTCTCAAATAAGAGGTGTTAATCTTAACTGAACTCTTTAAATTTTATTTCTTATTCTAATTACACAGAACCTATTGTATCCATAATAACAAGATTATTATAGTATCATAAATATAATAACATTTTATTATTATTATGAGAAAACCATTTCCCCCCACATCTATATCAAATGGGAGATAAAAGTATGGCTTGTGCATATGCGTGGACTATAGCCTCCACATGGCAATATTTTTCACTTACCATCACCATATTTTTTTATTATGATATATTTAATTTATATATTTCCTATATATTATATAATAATTATTCTATTAATTGGAATTTTTATTTACCTTTTTTTTCATTTCATCCATCGAAAAATGGAAACATCAATCATGTGTATATACAAACTTCTCTCTCTATGTAGTGATACAACTTATTTTTCATCACCGATTTATATGAATGGTTATAAATATGTATATAATGATTATATCTAATATTTATAATATTATTAATATTCTATAAATAAGTGAACCATGATCAATGTGAAAGAAATATAATTGTTGAACCAAAACATACATGAAAAATGTAGTAGTTAACACCTGAAATGATGTTGATATTGAAAGATAGTTAATGAAAATGTGAGAAGATATTATAATTAAAACATATATGGTATTATATGTATGAATATGGTCCTGTTATAAAATTTTAATAGATTTAAATTTATTATATAGAAAGTTAGATTACTTACAAAGAAAGACATATTAGTGGAAAGGGTTTTTCATCTCAATATTGTATTGATAAGAATTATTTTATGTTATGAATATATTTATTTTTATGAGGTGAATTTAACACTGATTTTATATTTTGAATCATTAACATCCTTATGTTCATGGTATTTAAAATTTCATTTGAACTAGTTTCTTTCATGGGGTTTATGAATCAAAAGTCACCAAAGCGATAAAGGTTTTACATTACAATCTCAATTTTTATTTGGAGTGTTTATGCTTAAATTTTGATGATTAAATTATATGAAATATCTATCCTAAATATTATATATTTTATTCTTCTATCTTTGGTGAACCCGATATAGCTCATGATTATGGGTGAGCCTATTATTGATCTCCAATTCATTGGGTAATGAATATTCTTCAATGTTGCAAAAATGAGTGAGATAAGTGGGTTAGATACCCCTATGGAATAAATTGAGTTTCAGTTATTCTTGTATGGGTTAAATATGAGTGAACAAATATTATGAATATTATTCTCATGGACACATTTATTAATTTTTAATTTTTTACTCAAATATTTTTATTTCATAAGGTAAAAAAAGTTTGTGAACTTTTAAAGGTGAAAGGTTTGTTTTTCAAAGAAGGGTTTCCATGATTATTTCATTATTTTCCTTTGATTCCTAAGTGGTTCCAAAGGTTTTATTTTTTTAATTTCTTATTTTAACATGTGGATATGTTTTTTCTCAAATATTTATTGTGAAGAAGCTCAATATTTTCACGGGTTTTCATGTTTTTCCAAATACTAACGAGATTCATTTATTTTTAGATCCCTTAAAGAGCATTTATTTTATCATACCACATTTTTAAATGTTTTTCAAAGAATATAAGGATTTGTAGA
This sequence comes from Viscum album, assembly GCA_963277665.1. Lineage (NCBI taxonomy): Eukaryota > Viridiplantae > Streptophyta > Magnoliopsida > Santalales > Viscaceae > Viscum > Viscum album. The sequence goes on from OY728125.1 coordinate 95,806,249, forward strand.
AAATAATAAAAGTTAAATATTTCCATTATTGTGAATCACTTTCAAAGGTGAAGTGCATTTTGAATGAAACATGATTTTAAATTTAAGAATCCCATTTTGTTCAAAAAATTGACATTTTATTTTAGTGTATCCTATATAAGGTAATGTTTTTTTCTGATTCTATAAAGCTAAAAAACTAAAAAATACTTTAAATATATTAAATCTAAACCCTTTTTATAAATCAGTAAATTATATATTTTTTAATGTAGGAGCTATTAGAATTTGTATTGAAGGAGAGTTTTATATTATTTTAGAGGTTTGGATGAGTTAAATTAGGATTGTATACAATTTTTAGATATCATGAGAGGTTAATAAGTCCATGTTTGATCATATGTGTAAAGGAATATATACCACATTTTTGGTTTTATGTGATGAGTGTTTGGAATGATCAAGGATATTTTGGGTGAAATTTATGCGAATAAAAAATTTGGGTTTTATATGTGTTTTAGTGAAATGGGTTTTTAGGGAATAATGATTTTATATTATGTAGAAATATATTCGAAGGTATTAATAACGATTGGGTTAATATGATATTTTATGTTGAGGTAATTATGGTAATTTGGGATAATATGTTTTATTGAATAGATAACCACTAGATTTAAAAGGGATTTGGTGACTAAGTGATCAATAGTATTTCAGAAGAAGTTCACTATATTTTTTAGGAACATTATATGATTAAGATAAAAGGAATATTATTGGATAATATGGAATTTTATTTAAGTAATAGAGATTGAATTATATATTGGAAACATAAAGAATTTTATATTATATTTATGGTGATTCAGGATATTTATGGAATTTATGAAGACATTTTAGAGATTTTATGATTAGGGAATAATGTTGTTTCGAGAATTTTACTTTATAAGAGATTAATTCCATTTAGAGATTAATTCAATGTTGTTATCGGAAGATCACATGATGAAATATTTATGATTATTGGGTTTTAATTTTTTTAGGAATATTTTGATGATATTTAAGGTTAATTATTTATGGAGGGATTAACATTTATCTTTGGGTATTGTTATCAAGGCATTGGAAATTAATATAGTATTTATTCATATTGAATATTATTTAATCCTACACTATCTATTTTTTTTGTTAATTAATAAAGAAAGAAGGATTAAATTTTTATCTTTTTATGGATCTTATGATCCATTGGAATTTGAGTTTACCACATCTTGAAAAAATCATCTTCAATAATCATTTATTGGTGTAAGAGATAAGATATAAGTTTAAACTGATCAAAGCACATAAAATGTGTAAAATATTAGAGTAAAAGGATATTGGAATAAAAATATTGTATTTTAAAATATTTTTCATATGTATTTATAGTATTATTTATTTTTTATATATTTATGGTTTTGTGGTCATTTAATTTTCAAAACAACTTCATGATAAAAAAGAGACCACCAAAAGCAGGGTTCATCAGTGATAAATATTGTTTTTATATTTATTTTAAAATAAAAGTTTCCACATATTAAGATGCTATGATGATTTTTTAAACACACCCTAGTAGATACCAACATAATGGAATATAAAAAGTTTATAAATTTTTCCTCTCAGTGTGATAAGTATAGTCCTTGGTATGACATGTATTCCTTTTGGACCACAATTCCCACTCGAATCAACATGTGAGTATAGTGACCATGGTATAACCTTTAAACTTGTGTTTACATGTCTCCCGACCATGCTTTGGTGCACCGCGCACACAAGTGCATCATGAAATTTATAATGATAAATGTTTGGGTAACAATAGTAATGTCTTTAATAAAATATACTTCCTCTACATTTTTGATTTTGTTGAAATATTCCACACACAAAACTAATTTCAATGTAATGATCAAGAAGAAATTATTCTTTAAACATTCATTGGAACAAGATACTTATTCACGTTTTATTTAAAACACTTATACAAAACCAATTCACTATACTTATAATTATTTCTTTCTTCAAATTTTAAAAATCATATAATATTTATTATATTTCACATATCCATAACTTCTTCTTCTTCTTCTTCATATTTCCATATTATTACTACTATATTCTCAATTATCTACATAATTAAAATCTTCACATATGTTTCTTCTTCATGAAAATAATATTTCAATTTGGATTTCATATTCAGATCCATATATTTAATCATAGCCTTTGGATCATCTACCATATTAAAATTGACTATTAAATTAGATTTGGTAGTTAAAGATGATTGGAATACCCATGAAATTTTAAATATGAACCCAAGTAAGAATTCATTTTGAATCTTTCTTAATTATCCTAAAAAACCAACTCCTATAGAATGTTAAATGGATTAAAAATTTATCTTGTTGGGTTTTAGATGATTTCACTCAATTTAAACATAATACTGTGGCGTGGAATTAGTTTTTATGATATATAGGCCTTTACATTTATAGTTGCACCAAAGAACTACCTAATAAACTATGTAACAAGATCTATTAACTACGGAATACACCTACACATTTTATCCTGACAAAAACGTTGGAAAATAGTTGTGGAATAGAGGTAAAGAATTCTCTAGATCCATTAACTCAAACCATCTTTTGAATCAGTGTGTTTCTCCTTCTATGGCTTGGAGAACCCTAATTGAGTCTCCTCTACTTCATAGACACTCAAAGTTCTACATAAGTTCTTATAGACTATTTTTCCTTATACCACCAATTTCATCAAGTCCACAACACAAAAAATTATACTATGGAATATCATAGATTTATGTTAGTTGAATGAAGTGGTTAAATCAGTTTCGGCATTTACATCCTTATCCAATCAACAACTATGACAGAATACCATGATTTTGGCACATATTTACTTTTTTTACTCTTTTAATCCTTCTATAATCTTAAAATCCTATCATTATATGAATTTTAAACCATATAAATGGACCACCATTCAATAATTCTAAGGATACATGAGTGAAATAGATGTAGGAAATAAGAATATTGAATTAATAATACCATGGTTTCCATAACATACCCGTGATCAATAATCAAATTCAAACCTAATAAATTCAATAGATAATTAAATAATACCAATTCCTTGTATTTAATCCTAAAAACCAACATGTACTTCAATAAATAATTAGATCAGTTCACACACATGTAAAAATGTTGAAATATTTGCATTAACCTTTTAATAAATATCTGAAATTAAATGCTTCTTCGTAAAATAAAATACATATCAATGGATACCCCCCATAAATATTATCCCCTTTTAAAATGATCATGGGGATAAACATAAATAAAGATTTATGTTTTCCTTATTCTCCCCATTTGAAAACAATATCAAAAAATAATATGAGAGAGGAGACAATAAAATTGTACCTTTTTCTTGAGAAAGATGATTTTGAATTCACAAAACCTAATATAGATTATGAAATTATTCCTTTGGGAATAGTTTGGGGAACAAATCAATAATTTTTTACTCTATATTAAAAATTTAAACTAATAACCCATTTCTCTCCACCATTTCCTTTGATGAAATGATATTTTATATTAATGATCTTTCCTTGTGAATTCTTAATTAGATTATTTGATAAATTAATTGAACTTTGATTATCATATCCCAAAATATGTGGTAACTATAATTGAACTTCCAAATCTTCTAACTATCTTGTGAACCACATTAACTGAGTTTTGGCAGTATTTTTTGCCACATATTCTTCTTTATCCATTCTTAAAATCACAAAAAACCGCTTTTTAGAGTGAATAAATTATACATTTTTCGAAGATATAAACCTACACTAGATGTTGAACTCCTATCATCAACACAATATTCCCAATATACATCTATAAGACTAGATCAAGCTCCCCTTCACTATCATATGTAAAACCGAAATCTATTATAACTTTGAAATATCTAAGAATCATATTTATATCCTTGAAATGGGAAATGTTTTATAAACTTCGATACCAGGTATTAAGTGTAAAAAATATAAAATATTCAGTCTTGATGGTATTAAGTATATTAGATAACCAATTATCTTCTACAATTCCCTTGGATCTACATCTGTTCCTTATTCATCATTGAAATATTTAGTTCCTTCTAAAACTAGTGTATAAAACACCTTCAAATATTCCATTCTGAACTCTTTTAGATGTTCCATGGAATATTTTTTCTCGATAAAGGAAAATGTAATATTTATTTTGGGAAATATATAAACTAAGAAAATACTTAATTTCTCTAACCATAGACATATCAAATAACTATTTCATCAGATAACAAAACTTTTCATATGAAAACCCATATCTTCGATACACTTTATTTCTTGATTTACTACATAATGATACACTTAATACAATCCCATAAGATAACGAGACATTGTTTATTTGGGTAATTTTGTACATAGATTAACAAATTTCAATAGAAATATAATGACATAAATTAAAACTCTATAACTTTCCTTTAAGTTCCCTTGATCCTCTAAAATTTCATGGGATAACCCGCAGATGTACATAATAAATGGGTCAGATATAAAGCCTAGTAATGGAATAATGAAAGTACAACAAGATAAAGGTAATACATGTAATTCAATATGAATATTGAGGAACATAAATGGGTGACAACCATAAACTTGAACATTGAAGTACGATATAAGATAATAACACAAAGGAAATATGGTAATGTGGAAACAACATAAAAATGACATCATAATCATAATTCAAGTATAACCACGATGAAACCATAATATAGTGTTATTTAGATAACATATCATAAATCATAAATGTATCTCATGAGATAAAAAAATTACCCAATGCATTGGATGGCTATATAATTCTAGGCCCACCAGTTAAATTAATATCATTTAGATGAATAAGTGTGCCACATAGATCATACAACCTAAGGATATATTTAATAAATTTTAATACCATGATTAAGGAGTTTGGGTTACATAAATGGAAGTTCCAAATCAATTAAGGGTTGGTACATCTAGGTTAATACCCTTGAGTTAAAATAGGGAAGGTAATTCACTTCACAAATTTTTAGCACAGAAAACCACATTATAACTTTGGTAGCATAATGTGGGGAATTAATGATTAATGGAAGGTTTTAATGATGGTGAAAGGGGTTTATCATTACTTGGAAATATTAATTATAGTAGGAGGGATGTGTAAAAACACATTCTAATATAAAAAAATTGAAATCAAATTCATAGTATAAAAAGCTTCATGAATAAATTGGAGAAGGAGATAATCCCTTACCCTGAGTGGGAACTTATAAAATCATGTGAACATATTATCAAGAGATTGAGAACACATTGGGAGTCATCTTGAGAGGGAAGTGAAGATTATATTTTTGTTTAAAGGGTTTTGAGTAAATTGGAATGGGAGGTTGGGTGGAGATTTATAGCCAATTATAGGGGAATTATTTTTTAATTTGTAAACTTAGGTTTTGGACTTTTTAATAACCCTTAATATACCAATATTAGTGGTCATTTCAAATGGTTATATTTTCAAAAATATGATTCTTAATGGTTTTTTAAATCAGATAGGATATAACTAATAAAATTCCAAAATTAACAAAGTAATATATGTATTTTCTAAAACAACATTACTTGATAAGTAATTTATTCATTTAAAAATTGAATTTCATTTATAAAAGTTTATGTTGTTATATTCTTCCCCCTTTAGAATTTAAAACCTCATAATGTTTATTTTATTCACTAAAATAGATGAAGGTACTTATGTTTCATTGCCTATTCTGGTTCCCATGTTCCTTTCTCAAAATTGAATTTATTCCACAAAACATTTACCAGGCATGTTATCATGGTTCATAAAACTTTGTCTCTACAATATAGGATCTTTACCAGATGATCCTCATATGATACATCATTTTTCAATGGAACCACCTTTTTATTCATTACATGTGAGGGGTCTATTATGTTCTTCCTCAAGTGGGATACATTAAACACTACATTCACTTGATATATCTTTGGTGGGAGAGCTAGTTGATAGTACACAACTCTAATACAATCAAGGATCACAAAGGTGATGATGTATCTTGGACTAGGATTTCCCTTTGTTCAAAACATCTTGGATTTCTTCCATGGTGATATATAAACCACCACTTTATCTCTAAACTAAAAACATAGGTCTCATCAAGGATTGTTTACATAGATTTTCTGAATTTTTTTTGAAGATTTTATAAAACACTGAATGGTTTGAATCTTCTACTTGATCTCTTTTATAAGATCTGGTACCATTAGCTTCCTCTCTCCAAATTTATCCCAACATGTTTGAGTCTGACAACGCTTCCCATATAGAGCCACATAAGTTTCCATTTGGATTCTATAATCGAAACTATTATCATATCATAACTCCACTAAGGAAAGTTGTTGATACCAACATCCTTGTAAATCCATTGAACATGATCTCAGCATATCCTCTAGAGTTTGAAAGATATTTTTAGACTATTCATCCACATAAGGATGATAAGAAATGTTGAAACTCAGATCTATATCTATTTATTACTAAAGGCTTCTCGATAACTATGATGTAAATCTCAGATATCTATTAGATAAAATGGGGAGTATCACTCAATACTGTATTACCACTTCTCTTATGCATATCTTAGAATGTTTCTCAAGAGATAAATCTTCCTTGATAATAATGAAATATGATGACTTGGTGAAGTGATAAACAACCTCCAAGATGGATTTATTTACATTATGTGTCCTAGGGAGTCCTATGATTAAATACATGGTTATTTATTCCAATTTTAATACTGGTATAGGTAATGGTTTCATCATACCATTGGACTTATGACATTCAACCTTGACTTGTTGGAATACCAAGCATCGAGATACAAAATTTTCAATCTTCCTCTTCATGTTATTACACCATATGTTTTTCTTTAGATCTCTATAAATCTCAAGTTTTAGAGACCCGAAGATTGACGTACATAGATATCACATTACTTTTTCGGAATACTTAGTACATAACAAAAACACACACACAAGGACCGTAATAGTTTAGTGTCTTTGGAAACTCGGAACGTAATCTTCTAATCATGGTGAAAGATCTTCAACATCTCCCATAAATATCTTCCCTTTTTTTTCTTACCTAAAACCTTTCTTTATATCCTGGGTAAAAGAAAACATAAAAGGGTGAGCTCAAATGCTCAGTAAGGGTAAACAAAAGAAATATCAATCACATCATATTCATAAGAACATATCTTTTGGAAATATTAACCTGCAAAAGAGATCATAATTTCATAACATGGGATAAATCATAGTAGTTAAATGTAATCCCAATAATCATAACTTAAAATATGAAACTTTGTGGCATACACACATAATCATAGAGAATCATTTCTTATTAGTGAAGACTCATTTCGAAGACTATCTTAGTGGAAAAAGTCCCATTCTGAACCGAGTTCATTCATCGTTTCAGTAATGTTTCACTGAACTGGTATAACCTACCATTCCAGCCATGTATATCTCATGAGATATAAAATCTTTACCCAATGCATTGGAGGGAGATACAGGTCCCACCCATCTCATAATGATACCATTATTATGTGTGCCACAAAATCATAAACCATACATCACAACATAACCCATGTAATAAAAATCGGAATCTTAAACATCATGACATCATAAAACAATTCATATAAGATAAATAAATTCATATAAATATAATTGCATCACAACATAATCAAATCAATGCAATAATAGGGATATAAACAGAACCCTTTATTATCTTAGATGGAAAAATAATTTTGATAAAACACTTGAACTCCATTCTTAAGGAAAATATCCTTTCTGCTTCAAAAAAACTTTTTCTTTCTTAACATGTCGTACAATTCTAAACTAAAAGATGTTGATTAAAAATAAACTTGAAAACTTGTAAAGTAAGCTTCTTGGAAATAATGTTTTAAAAATCCATTCATGCCGTATAAGTTAAAAAAAACATTCTTCTCGTACTTTTGTCGGAAAAGTCAAAAAGTACCTCGTACGAAAAACGACAAAAGATTCCTTTCATATATTTTACTAAAAACTCACTGAAGGGTAAAATTGGATTTAAAAAATTATAGGTGGATGGAAATAATATTAAATATTGAGGAAACATGGATGTAGATGATAAAATACACCCCAGTAAATACCAAAGTATAAACAATCTCGGATAAAAATGAGATTGTGATATTTCCCTTACCTTAGGTCCAATTTTCTTCATAAGTGTCAGAACCTCCTGTATAATGATTTAAATAATGTCATTGAATTATTCCAGAATCATACTCATTGTTATGATATCATATATGGTTCACTTATGACTTTATATTACCCGTTCTTTTGTAAATTCCATGTTAAAGAGCGTTTTGGGTAAAATCGTCTCATTTTTCATTCGTGTTTTAACTTGTAATTATTCATATGATTACATAGATAATGATTACTTAAATCCAGAATGTAAAACATGATTTATATATAATATATATTCAGGATATACATATATATAATAGATCGTTAAATGGAAAGAAATACACCGTTCATGGAGACGGTAGGCCGTACGTACGCATGAACGCTGTTTTCGTTTCCTTATTGAGTTGAATGGAATTAAGTAGATGACATACAAATATACATAAATTCAGTAGCTTTATAATGTCATATATTTCATTATTATTTCTTATATATACTTTATAATAATTCTAAAATGGTTAACATGAAGAATGAATCTCATCGCGTCGTGGAGACGGTAGTCCGTACGTACGTACGAGCGATGATATCGTTTCCATAATTATTGAATTGAATTGGAGTGGATGATACAATATATCAGATTCAGTATGATGTTATAATAACTATGTATAGTTATTCTTTACACTATTATACCCATCCATGTAAGGTGTTGGTGGAAAAACAGATTACACCACGGCGTGGAGACGGTATTCCGTACGTACGCACGCACGGTGATTTTGTTTTCTGTAGGATTGATAGAAGGTGAAATGGGGTTGTTTCATATTTATAATAACAAATCAGTATATTAATGATACGGATGTTATTACTTTATAATGAAACAACTAAAGAAGAATAAGTTGAAGAAGAAAGAAGCTTGAAAGAATCAGGAGATGAAATTACCTCTTCTTCGATACGCCTCTTTGAAACCTCCTCTTAGGGAACTAATATTGGTCTTTAAAGTAGACTGGAACCTCTAGGATGTTTCTATGGAAGTGGAGAAGATAATTTGGAAGGGGTTGTCCGAGCTTGAAGGCTCAAATTGGTGTGAGGAGGAGAGGGAGGAGGTGCCCTTTTATAAGGGAGGAGAGGGGCACCTTTGGAATTCTTAAAAATATTAATTTATAATAAATCTAACCCCACTTAAAAACCTCAAAAAATGACTCATATTCGAATATTAGATGATATAGGGTTGTAATATCATCAAACAATCAAATTTAGACATGTTTGGAGCTTATTTTAAACCTTATCATTTTGATTTATCCTTATTTAATCTATTTAAGTTTATTTGTGGTAATAAAATTCTAAATTTTAAATTATAACAAATAATTACTTATTTGTTGTGAATTTTCCATAATTGTTTACTTTATAATAGTATATACCATATAAATGTAAATTTATAATTTTTAAATATTTTGGTGATTTTTAAACAATTTTATAATATGTTATTTTTATAAAATAACAATAGTGTCAGCTTTGACACTATTCATTTATTTGAATTTAAATAAAATATATACAGAAGATATGTTCAAAATAAAAGCTTTAATAGATTTATAAAAGGTCATATGTGTCTATAAAATTAGTGTATCACATTAAATAGTTCATATAATATTTATTTTATTATTTTTAAAACCATTTATTTGGTTTATCTCTTAATAAAATAATTACTACAACATTTTTGTATAATTATTTAATATACTTATTTGTTGGATAAAAATTTAAAATAAAATACTATGATGAAGGTAAATCTATTAACTTTCACAATAATACTTTTACTAGAATTTATCATCTTAAAATCACAATTTTTAAATTGTTATATTTATTAAATTATGAAGGTGACAACTTTGGCATCATTTAAAAGAAAATAATATAAGTGTCATAATTGATTGTATAAGACTCCAAATGGTCACATATTCGACCATTGTATTATTATAGTTTAAATTTACATGACCAATAAGTTTTTGTCAGGGTTTTGTGCCTTTTAGGGTCACTATTAGTTTAATAAAAACTATATTCTTGATTTTTCACTAGATAAATAATTTCTGCATCACTATTATGTCACAATTAATGATAATTATTTAATCCCAACAAATTCTAAATAAATTATCATGATGTAGATAATTTTTTTAGATTTCTGTAGACTATTAATGTTAGAAGTTTCATGATGTTTATCACTAACTGAAAATTATTATACTTATAGTATTTAAGAGAGTGACATGTTGTCACTTTCTTTGGTTTTAATAATAATTAAAATATTTTCATGGAAAAAGTTCATTAAATGAATCTAATCCGACCCTTAGGTGATATGGGTCGACTTTTAGTCATCCAATATAATTTTTACAAGTGTTAAGGTAATTTTATAATCTTATATTTACCCTTAATTACTCGATTTACCTTTAACTATAGTAAATAAAATTTACCGTAGTTATTATTCACAATGCCCAAAAATAAAAAGTAGCTTATTAACAAAATTTGGACCCAATGATTAAAAATATGGAATCCATTTTTCCAAATTCAATACACAAAAGTTGCATAAATTAAATTAAAATTAATCCCGTTGTCGAAAGAAAACAGGGTTTTCTTTAAAACATTGCAAAAGATTGAATTGATTTATCCTACGAATTCAAGGTAAAATCAATGCTAATGACATAAATTATATTAAATGGTAAAAATATATTCTATTTATACTTTAAAACCATTCAATATTATAATTTAACCACATAGGATATTATGATGAAAAAAGTTGTTTTTAATTAAAATATTGCGTGTTTTTACTATTCATTAAAATATGAAAGTCATCAGAATAAAATGAAAAATTTATCCAAAGTAAATTTTTATTTCTTTACTACAAAGAATAATTGTATTTTGTCAAATGGAACTTATAAAAATGTCAAAAACTAGATTTAAAGTGGGTGCACCATCAAAAGGCGGCAAAACTGCATTTTTTGAAAAATAATTATTTTACCCGAAAAATTTATTTTGTTCTTATACCATGTTCTAGAAAATGTGTAAGATGAATAATAATGTTATAAAATTAAAAATTTAGTTAATACTATTCATAACGACTAGTTCATAATAATATTATAATAATATATCGTTGTTTAGTAGAACCCGATATTGCGTACAACACACGCTATCGAGGAAGGTCGCGATTGCGTGTAATGCAAGCCAAGTCAGGGTTGCGTGTTGTGAAAGAATCCTTCATTGTTTCGTATAACAGAATCCAACCATATTTCATTTATACATTTAATATATATATATATATATATATATATATACTCAATGTTGCGTAGAATAACTATTATCAAAATTGTGTGGAACACGATCCAAGAATAGTGTTGCGTATACTGTAAGCTAATACGGTGTTGCGTATAGCGCAAGGAAATCTTGGTGTAGCATACAACACAATACATTAATGAAATTAAAATAATATTTTTCATAAAATCTCGGGGTGTTACATTCTACCCCCCTTAAAATGAATTTCGCCCTCGAAATTCATCGGGGTTGTAAATGGTTTACTACTCGAAAGTTTTTTAATAGAAACCCACATCGTAAAAAGGAATACCAAAACATGGCTTTAAAAACTAAAGTATGAAATGTAACGGTTACCCAAATTAACTCATCACTGGGTTTCCATGTAGGAGAACATAGGTGAAAATATGGATATGGAAGAAAAATCTAACCATCAAGTTCTGAAGAGAGTGGTAGAGAACATGGCTATGAAAAAGTCAACAATCACAAAGCTATTGATTTGTGATGATCTAAGGTACCATCTGATTCGTCGGATATAAGGGAACTAGGACAACATTTTTGGTTTTCAAGATCATTTCCCTAAAGTTGATGAATCAAAAGAAATACTTGCATGATTTTGGTATAATCTTATTATTGTTTGTGAATTGAACAATTTCCACTTCATCCCTTAAAGAAATGAAGTTGAATTTGTTATTCGTGATGTGTTAGCAGATCATGTGATAGAATGATGAGTCATTCCATCTCTTTCAAACAAAAGGTTAGCAAAAGTTATAAGTCCATCTTATGGTTAGATTAATCATATATGGTTCCAAAAATGGACTTATACTTTATTTATCATACCGCTTAATAAAATAAAACTACTTCCCACTAACCAGAGACTTCCTGTAGGCCAACGGTAGGTGATAAAGTCCAGTCGCACTTCGGTTGTGGGTTCGATTCCCACGGCCTTGTCCGACGCGATGGGTTGTCGCCCGTCCTGCAGGTTGTCCTTTTTCAAAAACTATATTACTATAACATCCCATCAATAATATCAGAAAAACTTTTATCCTTAAACAATACTATCTTATGTCCAACATAGTCCATTCCAATCTTTAGGCTTATTCATAATACTGCAGTCCACTCTCATAATATAGTTAAAATGATTAACAGAGATTTAATACCATCGTTGATCCCCATATATCATAAGATATGTCTTGTTGGTCACATTCCAAACATTCAAAGGCCTTAATCATGTGTTCTCTTGAATACCCATTGAACCTTAGTGAAAACATGAATGCAGTTAAAAGTTAACACTTTCCACATACCAAAATCCTCAAAATGATATATACTCAAACCATGATATCACTTAGTCCTTATATCAATCATGAGCTCATGAATACTGTCAAACATTTCATTTTCTCCTTATCCCTTCATTATGGGCATATCATCCACTTTCCAAAATATTTTAATCACTTTTAATGGTTACCGGTACCTTAAAATTATTGAAAACCACAATAATACAAAAATAATCTAAAACACAATAAAATTACCTCAACAACATTATTCTTAAATACCAATACATAAACACTTCAATCCATCCTCTTCAATTATTGTCCTGGAATAAGTCCTTTCTTGATTTAGAAGTAACTTTTTAGGTCAGGGAATTGAGTTGGGTAATGCCCATGTTCTCCACAAATAATACATTGAACTCCATAACAGTCTGTCACTCTATGACCCTTTTCTCCACACAGATAACATCGGTCCCTCCATTTGAGGTATTCCTCAAGGTTCTTCTTCCCTTCTTTAGAAATCTCAATCTTCCTTTCTTTATGATCCTTAACATGAGAACATTCATAATAGTCTATCTTCCTCTTCTTTGATGAATTAGGCATACCACTAAATTTCATCTTGTTAATCATATATCGCGATGACTGATTCAGCATAATCACAATATCTTTCTCTCTAGGCATTACATAATTTAGTTTCTCATAGTCACCAATTTGTCCATTGGATTCAATGTTAACCAAATTCCTTCTGGTTCCCTCCATTAACTAAAACACAAAAATAATTCTGTGAGAGGAAAAAATCATGATAGAGAAAAAAAAATAGTAAAGGGGGAGTACCCTCAATATCTAACATCTTAGGTTAAATTCTAAGATCATTAGCGTAATTCTAGGACTATAACCTATACGTATACTTAACCTTAGAGACATCCCAAGACATACCTTAGAAATATATCTAGGGATCTCACTAAAGTTCTCGCATCCTAGTTTCCAAAGGTTGACTAAACCTTTCCTCTGATACCAACTGTAGAGACCCGAAGCTTGACGTACATAGATATCACATTACTTTTGCAGAATACTTAGTACATAACAAAAACACACACACAAGGACCGTAATAGTTTAGTGTCTTTGGAAACTCGGAACGTAATCTTCTAATCATGGTGAAAGATCTTCAACATCTTCCATAAATATATTCCATTTTTTTTCTTACCTAAACCCTTTCTTTATATCCTGTGGAAAAGAAAACATAAAAGGGTGAGCTCAAATGCTCAGTAAGGGTATACAAAAGAAATATCAATCACATCATATTCATAAGAACATATCGTTTGGAAATCTTAACCTGCAAAAGAGATCATAATTTCATAACATGGGATAAATCATAGTAGTTAAATGTAATCCCAATAATCATAACTTAAAACATGAAACTTTGTGGCATACACACATAATCATAGAGAATCATTTCTTATTAGTCAAGACTCATTACCAAGACTATCTTAGTGGACAAAGTCCCTTTCTGAACTGAGTTCATTCCTCGTTTCAGTCCTGTTTCACTGAACCGGTATAAACTACCGTTACAGCCATGTCTATATCATGAGATATAAAATCATTACCCAATGCATTGGAGGGAGATATAGGTCCCACCCATCTCACAATGATACCATTCTTATGTGTTCCACAAAATCATAAACCATACATCACATCATAACCCATGTAATAAAAATGGGAATCTTAAACATCGTGACATCATAAAACAATTCATATAAGATAAAGGAATTCATATAAATATAATTACATCACAACATAATCAAATCAATGCAATAATAGGGATAGAAACAGAACCCTTTATTATCTTAGATGGAATTTTTTTTTTTGATAAAAGACTTGAACTCCATTCTTAAGGAAAATATCCTTTCTGCTTCAAAAACACTTTTTCTTTCTTAACATGTCGTACAATTCTAAACTAAAAGAAGTTGATTAAAAATAAACTTGAAAACTTGTAAAGGAAGCTTCTTGGAAATAATGTTTTAAAAATCCATTCATGCCGTATAAGTTAAAAAAAACATTCTTCTCATACTTTTGTTGGAAAAGTCAAAAAGTAACTCGTACAAAAAATGACAAAAGATTCCTTTCATATATTTTACTAAAAACTCACCGAAGGGTAAAATTGGATTTAAACAATTATAGGTGTATGGAAATAATATTAAATATTGAGGAAATATGGATGTAGATGATAAAATACACCGCAGTAAATACCAAAGTATAAACAACCTCGGATAAAAATGAGATTGTGATATTTCCCTTACCTTAGGTCCAATTTGCTTCGTAAGTGTCCGAACCTCCTGTTTAATGATTTAAATAATGTCATTGACTTATTCCAGAATCATACTCATTGTTATGATATCATATATGGTTTACTTATGACTTTATATTACCCGTTATTTTGTAAATTCCATGTTAAAGAGCGTTTTGGGTAAAATCGTCTCATTTGTCGTTCGTGTTTTAACTTGTAATTATTCATATGATTAATTAGATCATGATTACTTAAATCCAGAATGTAAAACATGATTTATATATAATATATATTCAGAATATACATATATATAATAGATCATTAAATGGAAAGAAATACACCAGTCATGGAGACGGTAGGCCGTACGTACGCATGAGCGCTGTTTTCGTTTTCTTATTGAGTTGAATGGAATTAAGTAGATGAAATACATATATACATAAATCCAGTAGCTTTATAATGTCATATATTTCATTATTATTTCTTATATATACTTTATAATCATTCTAAAATGGTTAACATGAAGAATGCATATCATCGCGTCGTGGAGATGGCAGTCCGTACGTACGCACGAGTGATGATATCGTTTCCATAATTATTGAATTGAATTGGTGTGGATGATAAAATATATCAGATTCGGTATGATGTTATAATAACTATGTATAGTTATTCTTTACACTATTATACCCATCCATGTAAGGTGTTGGTGGAAAAAACAGATTACACCACGGCGTGGAGACGGTATTCCGTACGTACGCACGCGCGATGATTTTGTTTTCCGTAGGATGGATAAAAGGTGAAATGGGGTTGTTTTATATTTATAATAACAAATCAGTATATTAGTGATACTGATGTTATTACTTTATAATGAAACAACTAAAGAAGAATAAGTTGAAGAAGAAGGAAGCTTGAAAGAATCGGGAGAAGAAATTACCTCTTCTTCGATATGCCTCTTTGAAACCTCATCTTAGGGCACTAAGATTGGTCTTTAAAGTAGACCCGAACCTCTAGGATGTTTCTAGGGAAGTGGAGAAGATAATTTTTCAGGGTTTGGCCGAGATTGAAGGCTCAAATTGGTGTGAGTAGGAGAGGGAGGAGGTGCCCTTTTATAAGGGAGGAGAGGAGCACCTTTGGAATTCTTAAAAATATTAATTTATAATAAATCTAACCTCACTTAAAAACCTCCAAAAATGACTAATATTCGAATATTAGATGATATAGGGTTGTAATCGCATCAACCAATCAAATTTAGACATGTTTGGAGCTTATTTTAAACATTATCATTTTGATTTATCCTTATTTAATCTATTTAAGTTTATTTATGGTAATAAAATTCTAAATTTTAAATTATAACAAATAATTACATATTTGTTGTGAATTTTCCATAATTGTTTACTTTATAACATTATAGACCATATAAACGTAAATTTATAATTTTTAAATATTTTTGTGATTTTTAAACAATTTTATAATATGTTATTTTTATAAAATAACAATAGTGTCAATTTTGACACTATTCATTTATTTGAATTTAAATAAAATATATACAGAATATATGTTCAAAATAAAAGATTTAATAGATTCATAAAAGGTCATATGTATCTATAAAAGTAGTGGATCAGATTAAATAGTTCATATAATATTTATTTTATTATTTTTAAAACCATTTATTTGGTTTATCTCTTAATAAAATAATTACTACAACATTTTTGTATAATTATTTAATATACTTATTTGTTGCATAAAAATTTAAAATAAAATACTATGATGAAGATAAATCTATTAAAGTTCACAATAATACTTTTACAAGAATTTATCATCTTAAAATCAAAATTTTTAAATTGTTATATTTATTAAATTATGAAGGTGACAGCTTTGGCATCATTTAAAATAAAATAATATAAGTGTCATAATTTCTTGTATAAGACTCCAAATGGTCAAATATTCGACCATTGTATGATTATAGTTTCCATTGACATGACCAATAAGTTTTGGTCAGGGTTTTGTGCCTTTTATGGTCACTATTAGTTTAATAAAAACTATATTCTTGATTTTTCTATAGATAAATAATTTCTGCATCACTATTGTGACACAATTAATGATAATTATTTAATCCCAAAAAATTCTAAATAAATTATAATTATGTAGATAATTTTGTTATATTTATGTAGACTATTAGTTTTCGAAGTTTCATGAAGTTTATCACTAACTTAAAATTATTATACTTATAGTATTTAAGAGAGTGACATGTTGTCACTTTCTTTGGTTTTAATAATAATTAAATTATTTTCATGGAAAAAGTCCATTAAATGAATCTAATCCGACCCTTAGGTGATATGGGTCGACTTGAAGTCATAAAATAGGATTTTTTCAAGTGTTAGGGTAATTTTATAATCTTATATTTACCCTTAATTACCCGATTTACCTTTAACTTTAGTAAATAAAATTTACCGTAGTTACTATTCACAATGCCCAAAAATAAAAAGTATCTTATTAACATAATTTGGACCAAATGATTCCGAATAAGGAATCCATTTTTCCAAATTCAATACACAAAAGTTGTAGAAATTAAATTAAAATTAATCCCGTTGTCGAAAGAAAATGGGTTTTTCTTTAAAACATTGAAAAAGATTGAATTGATTTAGCCTACGAATTCAAGGTAAAATCAATGAGAATGACATACATCATATTAAATGGTAAAAATATATTCTATTTATACTTTAAAACCATTAAATATTATAATTTAACCACATAAGATATTACGATGAAAAAAGTTGTTTTCAATTAAAATATAGCGTGTTTTTACTATTCATTAAAATATGAAAGTCATCAGAATAAAATGAAAAATTTATCCAAAGTAAATTTTTATTTCTTTATTCCAAATAATAATTTTATTTTGTCAAATGGAACTTATAAACATGTCAAAAACTAGATTTAAAGTGGGTGCGCCATCAAAAGGCGGCAAAACTGCATTTTTTGAAAAATAATTATTTTACCCGAAAAATTTATTTTGTTCTTATACCATGTTCTAGAAAATGTGTAAGATGAATAATAATGATATAAAATTAAAAAATTAGTTAATACTATTCATAACGGCTAGTTCATAATAATATTAAAATAATATATCGTTGTTTAGTAAAACCCGGTATTGCGTACAACACACGCTATCGAGGAAGGTCGCGATTGCGTGTAATGCAAGCCAAGTCAGGGTTGCGTGTTGTGAAAAAATCCTTCATTGTTTGGTATAACAGAATCCAACCATATTTCATTTATACATTGAATATATATATATATACTCAATGTTGCGTAGAATAACTATTATCAAAATTGTGTGGAACATGATCCAAGAATAGTGTTGCGTATACTGAAAGCTAATACGGTGTTGCGTATAGCACAAGGTAATCTTGGTGTAGCATACAACACAAGACATTAATGAAATTAAAAGAATATTTTTCATAAAATTTCGGGGTGTTACACAAGTCTTCCTAGGTGAATTGGGAATCATGAGTGATTCACATTATCTTGAAGTTCCCTCTTCAGTCCGGGTTTTTTATGGGACATATATCTTGGTTCAAAAACTTATAACTCCATATTTAGAAAATATGAACTCAATAATATTTACTACCTTTTTTTGTAGAACCACATCATCTTTTTTGGCCTTCTTGATCCTATAAAAAAGGATGGTTGAGTAGTTATTTGAGAAATATTGGATGAATATTATATTATTATTCCCATGTCCATCCCTTGAATTTCCAAGAATATTGGGTCCATTGAAATACTCATCATGGATAGTGTTACAAGATCATTTCCACTTAGAGCATCTGCCACTTTTTTTAGTTTACCATGATGGAAATGGATTGAAAAATCAAAATCATTAATCAATTCTATGTTCCTATGTTGGAACATATTGATTAACTATTTTTTTGAATATATACTTCCAGATTTTATGATTTGTATATATGTTACGCTTCTTCCTATATATATAATGTCACCAAATATTCAATAAGAAGATCAGTCTAACAATTTTTAGTTCATTTTATTGGATAGTTATTCTCATGGATGTTTAATTGTAATTGGGAATAGGATATCAATTTTTCATCTTTAATGAGTACACAGCCCAATACCTTTTTGGATGCATCACTATAGATCACAAATCTTTCCCCATTGGTTGTTAATTTGAGCACATGATTAGTGATTATACTCTTATTGAACTCTTTAAATATCTCTTTTAATTAATGTATCTAGATCAACTTAACTCTCAATTGAGTTAACATGGTCAGTGGGTTGGGAAATCATGATAGTTTTCTAAAAAACAATGAAAGTACCCAGCTAATCCAAGGAAACTATGGATTTAAATCCCATACATTTATTTGATCCATCCTTCAATTGAATTTTTTAAAAGGATACAAAAATATACATTTAGGGTGATAAAATTCCCCATATATGTTAATTGATCAATCCAAAACTCACATTTACTCTACTTCACAAATAAAATTTCCATTTTCAATGAATTCTGTAAAATAATCAATTTATCCTATTGTTTCTCCTTGATTTAGGAGTAAATCTGAATATCACCTATATAGACTCCTAAACATTTGTCAAGGTAATCCCTAAGTCTCTATTAATTAAATCCATGAATATTACAAGACCATTACTGAGTCCAAATGGAATCACTATAAACTCATAGTTTCTATACCATGTATGAAAAGTAGTCTTGGGGATATCCTCATTCTTCACCATTACTTGATAATATATCAATTATGATCCACCTTTGAGAAGTACTAGAATCCTCATATCTAATATAATAGTTCATAAATATATGAGAAAGGATACCTATTATTTATCCTGATCATGTCGTTCTCATGAAAATCAAGGATGATGTTCATTGACCCATCCTTATTTTGGATGAAGAAGATCGATTCACCCCATGATGGAGCACTTGGTTATCTAAAAACTTTATTTTGATTATCATATAGTTTCTTCTTCATATCCTTAATATTAAAAATGTCAATAAAATATGTATTCTTAGATATTTGAAAAACATCAGGTACAATCATGATTGATAACATAACCTCACAACTTAGTGGAAGAGCATAAAATTATTCGAGAAACACATCATCATATTCCATTATAATGGGCATGTGAGTACGGTTTATATTTTACATAGTCCCTATATTTTTATCTAGATATGATTATAAAGGACCCTATAACACCCTAAGAGGGGAGGGGTGAAATAGGTTATAAAATGTTTCTTCAAAAGTGAGAGATATTGTTCCCACATTGGATGGAATCAATTAAACCCATATGAAGGAAATGTGTAGAAAATAAACAACCATATGAAAAGATATCACTTAGAAATTTTACTTGGTTCACCCCAAACGGATAGTCCAAGGGGAATACACTAACAGTGTGTCAGTCATACCTAAATCCACTGATCTTCACTAGTTATGGAATATAATAGTTTATACATAATCACTCTCTACCAAGAACACCTCCTTTACAAGATTTTAGGGATAACACACTATGTCCCTTAGAACACTACCATCAACTCCCCCTATCTCACTACAATAATAGAAGTCTAACTCAGTATATAGACCTGAAGGTCTCTTCAAATGATTTTCATTAATATCTTTTTCCCTATCGATAACGAGACTCCACTTTAATCGATGTTCTAAATTGATTCCCTTGAAATCACTGAACAAACAAACCAGATATTTAAAACCTAATTTAAGCTCAACAAAACACTTTCACATAACACCTATTCTTGCATGGATGTTTTTGATTTTCATGAAATATTTATTTCAATCAGCCATTATCTTTCATGAAACCATACCATGAGATTCAATTAGTCTTGATGGACTCAAGGAACATTCTTCATGTAAGATTTACTTCATGTAAGACTTCTGTGTGTAACTCTTTCATGTGGTAGAGACACATGATCTTCATTGGAAGTCTTGAATAGAGGTAGCCATGTATATATAGGTCTAGACACCCCTACATGCAAGATTATAAAGTGTCTTCATATGTATGTGTAATATTCCCTCAGACTGTGTAAATTTATTTTGATGTCGCATTGGGAATGTAACTCTTTTTTCATGAAACCTCATCTTTCGCACACATATAAATATTTCCCAGAAAACTTCCCGATCATCCAAGAGTATTGAAAAAAACACAAACCAAACTATATTTCCAGCAAAGAACATCTCAGGTTACAATAATCCCCCCCTTTGGGTTTTTTGGAAATCTGAAGATAAATTTAACAAAGAACTAATAACTATCAAAACCTAAAACTCAAGAAATAACTCAACCGTCACTCTATGTCTTAGTGATAAATTCTCAGTGTAGAAAATAAGAGGTCAAACATGAATTGGGTTCTTATGCCTTGTAATTCTTAGATATGTTCAAGTTAATATTTTACTATTTCATCATAAAACCAAATTAGTTTATCTATTCTCATTCTACCCCTTTGTAACTCAACTTTATACCCCTTTGTAACCCATTGAATTTCTACAGAATTCTCCCCCTTTGGAAAAACCCAAAAGAACCTCATTTTTACTTATATTGCTCAACAACACACTGCCCCTAGATTATATCTTCCCCATAAACCTGCATAAATTCTATTAATAGATTAAAAAAAGTTAATAAAACTAGGTAGAGGAGAATAATCATAACCTCCACATGCAATGGGTGGTGGATGAACACTAAAATTCAACTAATGTTTCTTGAAGACATGGGTAGCTAATGGATTGGTTAGAATTTCAGCCACTTGGTCATGAGTTCCAACATGATCCATTTTAGTAATTCCTTGTTAAACCTTTTCCTTGATGAAGTGACATCTGATTTCAATATGTTTTTATGAGAATATTGATCAGGATTCTTCATAAGATCAATCACACTCTTTTTATCATAGTGAATCACCATTGGGTGTTTCACCTCAACACCATTATCAATATGTTTTTTTATCCTTAATAGGTGAGTAAAATCCTTGTAGTAGATATTGAATCTACTTCCTCATTACTCAGAAAAGTAATTTTCTATTTCTTACTCAACCAGAACATATATTTCCTACCAATAAAGAATGCTCTACAACTTGTGGAATTTATATCAACCACATATCCATCCCAGTCAGCATCAAAAAAATCCGACAACTCACTATCTATTCATGTAATCAAGTATTATAAAAAATTTAGTGTACCTTGAATGAACCTCATGATTCATTTGATTGCTACCATATGGTCTCCATTTATATTTCTTTGAAATAGGGCCACTAAACATGTTGCAAAGGACAATGTATGGCTATGTTTTAGTCAAGTATAATAAACTTCCAATGATTCTCCAATATATGATGGGATCCACAAAAGTCCCATCCCCATGATTTTCATGTTTTCTTCCAATCATAATCAGATTCTACATTTGTTTTTAGTCATGAAAATTTAATTTCTCCAACAATTATCTTGCATATTTCAACTTAGAAATGAAAGTGTGTTCCTTCTTCTGAATGACATGAAGCCCTAAGAAATATGTTAGTTAACTAATCATAGACATTTCAAATTCTGATTTCATATGGTTTTCAAATTCTTCCACTGATCTCTTTCTGTGTCTGCTAAATATGATATCATCCACATACAGCAACACCATAAATTGATCTTCAATAGGATTATTCACATAGAGATTTTGGTCAATACCTAATATTTTAAATTCATTCTTCTTCAGAAAAGTATCCAAATGATAATACCATGCTCGTGGTGCCTACTTTAGACAATAGAGAATCTTATTTAATCTAAAAAACTTTTTATTCATCATTTACTATAAAAAAATACAATTGGTTGTTCAATGTGTACTTATTCTTCAAGAAATCCATTTAGGAAATTAGTTTTGATATCCATCTGATAAAATTTGTATCCTCTTTGAGATTGAAATAGCAAGGAAAATCCTGATCTATTATAGTCTTTCCACTAGATCAAATGTTTATTCGAAATCAATTCCTTCAATATTTTCATAGGCTTAGAGTGACTTGTTTCTAATTTCATATCCATTCACATTAAATTTTGTTTTGATGGTCCATTTTGTTCAAATAACATTGTGGTTTTCTATTTTATGAAAAAGATCCCATGTATGGTTCTTATCAATTTGATAGAGTTATTAATTCATGGCTTTAAACCATGATACATATTTCATAGCTTCTTAAAATGAGGTTGGTTCCATAAGTGATATGAAGGAATATTTTTCATTATTAATCAGTCTCCTTTTCTCTATGGGTACTATACAATCCCTAATGATATTAGGTTGACCAATTTTAGTTCTTCTGTTTCTACTATGAGGTTCAGATGAATTTTATTCTTCCATCATTTCTTCTTCTGATTTCTCTTATGAACCATTATCATTTTGTGACATTTGACCATTTTTCATAAATTCCTTCAATTATGTATTTGAATCTACTCCATGTCCACTAACATCTTCATATTTTATCATATTAGTATAAAGTATTATTGAGGTATTTGGATCTTAACATAATTAATTTCAATAATCCTCCCCAAGAAATTGTTTAAACATTTGTAAGCTTTGATATACATTGAATAACCAAGGAATATCCATTCATTTGAAGTATCAATATAGTTTCCTTGATTTCATTCTTTATTTTTGATAAAATATTTACTTCTAAAAACAAAGAAATACTTAAAAGAGGGATCTCTTATATGACACAACTAATATGGTGTCTTGGTTTCTCTTATGTGAAGCCCTATTAGATTCTGAGTATACACTGTAGCTTGAACGACCTATTTCTAGTAATGGCGAGATATACCACTCTCAATCAGCATAGTTCTGACCATATTGTTCATATGTCAATTCCTATGCTCAATAACTCATTAATTGTTTTGGACTACTACAAATACGGGCATTAACAGTGCTAAAAACGGGCTTTAACAGTGCTAAAAAAGCACTATAAAGCTCGACGCTGATAAAGGGGTACTTTATCAGCGCTAAAAAAAGCGCTGATAAATGAAACCTTTATCAGCGCTAAAAGATCGATGATAAAACAACCCTTTATCAGCGCTAAAAGAGCACTGATAAATGAGTGTTTTATCAGCGCTCCTTTAGCGCTGATAAACTTATCCTTTGTTAGTTCCTTTTTAGCGCTGATAAAAGCACAATTTATCAGCTCTTTTTTAGCGCTAATAAATTCCCTCTCTACTGCAACGAAAAAAATCTGGAGCAGTACACCCGAACACCTACAAAAGAAAATCAGCATCTCAATAAGCTAATTAAAGAAAGTATACCCTTACAAAATTAACTCATAAATCATAAGCTAATTAGACAAAGTATACCCATATAAAAAGTATACCCGTACACCATCAACACATAATTCATAAGTTAATTAATTAAATAAAGAATTCAATTCAGAATTATGGGGGTTGGGGGGCTGTTGAAGGGTTTGGGGTGGCTGTCCAAGGAGGGGGGGGGGTAGGGGGTGTCCGGGGGGCTTCCCAAGGGGGTGGGTTGTTGTCCAAGGTTTCGGGGGGCTTTATAGGGGTGGGGGGGGGGGTGTCCAGAGGGGTGGGGGTGTCCAGGGGGTGGATTGGTGTCCAGGGGGGTGGGGGTGGTCCAATGGGTGGATTGGTGTACGGGGGGCTTTCCAGGGGGGTGGGCTGGTGTCCAAGGTGTCGGGGGGGGGGGGGGGGGGTGCCCATAGGGGTGGGGGGTGTTCAGGGGGCGGATTGTTGTCCAGGGGGTGTGGGGAGGTCCAGGGGGTGGATTGGTGTCCGAGGGGGGGGGGGGATTTGTAGGGGGGTGGTGTAACACCCCAAGCTTCTACGGTATGCTTCTCTTTGAATAATGCAATAGCGTGTGTTGTACGCAACATTGAGTTCTAACACACCACAACCAATCAAACTAGCCGTTATGAATAGTAATAACCACTTCCTGAAATTTATAATTTTTTTTTCAAAATGGACTTCATTTTTGGATTTTGAATATCGAAATTAGCGTAGGGTGAATTTTTGGTATTTTTCTGAAAAACTGCATTTTTTTGATGAATAGTGAAACCACTAAGTGGTAGTTAAAAAAAACTGAATTTTTCATAAAACTGAATTTTACAGCTTTTGTGAGTGTCATTTCAAAAATCCAAGAGACACGGTTAATATCAAGGAGTATAATGTGGTTCGTTGAGATGAAAATAATTTTTGGTGAATAATAACTTTTTACTTTTATTTACCACAGTTAAAAGTAAATAGGGTAATTAAGGGTACAAATGATATTAATATTACCCTAATACATGTCCTAATTCTATTGGAAAAATGTTTCTCGAACAAAAACAACCTTAGGAATAAAATATTATCATTTAGGTCCACTTGGATTAGATTAGGACATTTATAATTATTTAATTCAAAGAAGAGTTAAAAGAGTTAAAATCAAAGTTTATTTACTAAATCATTTTTAATATAGGGTTATAAATAAGCTAAATTCGATTGTAAATATTCATTAGAAAGATAAAAATATTTCCTACATAATGGTATTTTATTTATAATTTTTAGACATTAAAAATTTAATTTATTTATGTCCCAATGATGGTGCAGTAATTACCATAATAGTGAATAATTAAAATAATTGATATTACAAATACCCAAATAAATATAATTTGAGACTTTTTATGAATTAAAATAATTTTATAGGTTAATATGACATGTTAGGAACGATTTAAGTAACTTTTTTCTAAGTAATAATTCTGTTATGATTTTCAAAAAAATCAATTTTCCAAATAGTGTCAAAATTGACATAAAAGAGTTTTTAAAAAAAATATTATATTATTAATTGATATTGAATTCCTAAAAATCTAAGGTTCAGCCAAGAGACTTATATCATGATATTTGTATCATTAATGGAAAACTTGGGGGTCTCTTGGAGGTATATAGTAAGTTTATTAACTATATAATATAAAAATACAAAGTGACATGGTAAGTGTCAAACAAATTAACTAAGAGTTAAAACTAAAATATAAGGTTACTATAATGACCCAAACCTGTCTAAATTCTATTGGTTGAGTGTTTTTAGACCCATACACACCTTAAACTTCAAATAATCAACTTTAGAGCCATTATAAACCGAATATGAATTTATTATAAAATAATATTTCTAGCTTTTCCAAAGGTGACCCTCACCCCTCTTATAAAAGGGAACTCCCCCTTCTCATTAATTCACACATTAAAAGCCATTTTGATCGGCTAAACTCTGCCCAAATACTCTCTAAACTTCCCTCAATTCATCCCAGAGGCCTTACATTAGTCAAAAAGCCAACCTAAGGAGCCCTTTTGATCAAATGAAAAGGAAGAACCTGAAGAAGAGGTAATGATTTCACCACCCTTTTTCAAATTCCTTTCTTCTTCCACTTCATCTTTATTTGTTATTACCATTATAAAATAATAACTACCGTATCTTATATAAACTGTGATGTTATTATAAATATGGTACAATCATATTCGGTATTCTATCCATCCTTTGAATAACATGTCACCATACATGCGTACGTACGGCTTACCGTCTCCACGTCGTGGTGTAATTGTTATTCAAAAAATTATTATTTGTATGAGTATAATAATGATGTGTAATTCATATAAATAATAAATATAACATGATAATTAATCTGTATATATTATATACCATCCAATTATATATTATTTTAATATCAAAAGAATGATATTGTCGCTCGTGCATACGTACAGACTACCGTCTCCATGAACGTGATGAGATTCATTCTCCATCGTATCCATTCATGTCTAATTCTCATTTTATGATTAATAATAGTATCTAAGGACTTGATATCATTCTGGATATGATTAAGATACAACCTATATATGACAAACACGGCTTACATAACAAAACATATAAAAGAAAACGAGTAAGTTAACACCCGAAACAACTATAATACTAAGATATTAGTAACAAATCAATGTTAAAAGATCATATATGATATCATATTAATGTATATGAATATTGGATAATTTAATAACAATTATTTCACCATTATACATGAGGTTAACCTACCCTCAACCAAGGAAAATTACAAGTTAAGGTTTTATTTCGCAATCTCTTCATTATCCGAGGTTGTTTATACGTAATAATCTACTGGGATCTCTTTTTCAAACACATCCATGTTTCTTAAAAATGTATTTCAAAACATTTTTACTATTTACAAGAATATGAGTTAATGTAATTTATACCCTTGTTTCAATTTTTATAAGAGGTTTATAAATAAATATTTCCATCGTTTTTCAAACAAGGTGCTTTTTAACCTTTTCGACAGAATTAAGGCAAGAATGTTTTTTAACTTATACAGTGGGTGCGGCTATTTTCCACTTTTATAAAATTGTCAAAGCTTACCTTACAAGATTATAAGAATATTTTCAAAGAAAATGTTTTATTTTATAAATATATGACTCTTAAATGATTTCAAAATAGAAAGAGATATTTCTCTAAAAAGAGTTCTGATTTCATCTATGTCAACATCCTTTGATGGATTTTATGCTTATTTGAAGTTGATTTATTATGATACAAAACTTCTATATTGTATTTAAGGTTTTGTGATATGTTTGACTGTGGATGTGTTATTTTTATACCACTCATCGTTTATAGATGAAGTATTTAATTTTGTATACTAGTTTTAAAATGAATGTTTATGTTATGTTTAAACCTTTTCATATGGGAATGCATTGGACTTAATATGTGATGGGTGGAGCCCGGTATAGCTCCTCGATGCATTAGTAGGTCTCATGAGACAAACTAGTGTCTTGGCACAAGGCCTTGGAAAAATATTATTTGTAGTCTTGGCACGAGGCATTGGATATGTGGTTATGACAGTCTGTCATTATGCATTCCATCATTATGAAAGTGGTTGTTGGTATTGCATGTGATTATTCGATTAGTAGAATATCCATGTGAATATGTAAATGGAATTATTTCATTTTATTTTTTCCATACTATGTTGAAGTTCAAGTTTAAAAGGCTTTTGTTTTAGTTAGACGTTGCCTTAAATGTTTATTCTTATTTATGAAATTTTCTGCTATATTTTTATCCTTACTGGGCATTTGAGCTCACCCCTTTTCTATGTTTTATTTTTCCCAGGATGTGAAGAAGTAAATTATGAATGACCTGCAGGGATAGTATGAGGGGATAAGAGTGTAGAATATGGAGACTATGTTGTTGTAGTTTTTATTTTTATGATGTGATGTAGAACTTTATGAATATATCTAGTGTTTCCAAGGCTACTAAACTAACCGGTCTTTCAATATTTGATCTTTCTTGTGATCATGCCAATGTTATGTAATAATGCACTGACTCTAGGTAACTGGGGTCGGGGCGTTACTTGTGGGCTGATGTCCAAGGTTTCGGGGGGGGGGGGGGGGGCTTTATAGGGGTTGGGGGGTGTCCAGAGGAGTGAGGGGGGGGGGGGGTGGATTGGTATCCAGGGGGGTGGGGGGTGGTCCAAGGGGTGGAATGGTGTCCGGGGGGGGGGGCTTTACAGGGGGTGGGATGGTGTCCAAGGATTCGGGGGGCTTTATAGGGGGTGGGGGGTGTCCAGAGGGGTGAGGGGTGTCCGGGGGGTGGATTGGTGTCCAGGGGGTGGGGGAGGTCTAGGGGGTTGGTGGCGTTGACTCGTACACGTCACCAAGGACCCTCAGATCATTCTTATAAAAGATCAAGGCAATCCGACTACGTTTGGTCAGATTTTCATAGGTCAGTTGTTGTTTTCAATTAAAATTGTGTCCATTTTAAACAAAAGAGAGACCCTTTGAGTGCTAGAAGCCACACAGTGCCTCAGATTGGGGTGGGGATGGCTCGTACATGTCACAAAGGACCCGTGGATCATTCTCCTAAAGGATCAAGACAATCCTAATGCGTTTGGTCGGATATTCATAGGTCAGTTTTTGTTTTCAATTAAAATTGTGTCCATTTAAAACAAAAGAGAGACCCTTTGAGTGATAGAAGCCACACCATGCCTCAGATTGAGGCGAGGATGACTCATACACATCACAAAGGACCAGTGGATCGTTCTCCTAAATGATCAACACAATCCGAATGCGTTTGGTTGAATTTCCGTAGCTCAGTTGTTGTTTTCACTTAAAATCGTGTCCATTTTAAACTAAATAGAGACCCTTTGAGTGGTACCGGCCACACCGTGCCTCAGATTGAGGCGAGGATGACTTGTACACATCACCAAGGACCTTTGGATCATTTTTATAAGATATTTAGGCAATCCGAAAGCATTTGGTCAGATTTTCATAGGTCAGTTGTTGTTTTCAATTAAAATCGTGTTCATTCTAATCAAGAGACACACTTTGAGTGATAGCGGTCACACCATACCTAATATTGAGACGGAGTTGACTCATAAACGTCACAAAGGACCCATGGATCGTTCTCCTAAAGGATCAACTAAATCGGAATGCGTTTGGTCGAATTTATGAAGGTCAGTTGTTGTTTTCACTTAAAATCATGTCCATTATAAACAAAATACAGACCCTTTGAGTGGTACCAGCCACACTGGGCCTCCTATTAAGGCGGTGTTGACTCTTACACATCAGCAAGGACCCTTGTATCGTTCTTATAAAGGATCAATGCAATCTGAATGCGTTTGGTTGGATTTTCGTATGTCAATTGTTGTTTTCAATTAAAATTGTGTCCATTTTAAACAAGAGCGAACCTTTTAGTGATAGCTGTCACACCATGCAGCAGATTGAGGAGGGGTTGACTCATACACGTCAAAAAGGACCCGTGGATCGTTCTTCTAAAAAATCAGTACAATCCGAATGCGTTTGGTCAAATTTCCATAGGTTAGTTTCTGTTTTCACTTAAAATCGTGTCCATTTAAAACAAAATAGAGACCCTTTGAGTGGTACCGGCCACACCGTGCCTCAGATTGAGACGGGGTTGACTCATACACATCACAAAGGACTCTTAGATCGTTATTATAAAAGATCAAGGAAATCCGAAAGCGTTTAGTCAGATTTTCGTAGGTCAGTTGTTGTTTTCAATTAAAATTGTGTCCATTTTAATCAAGAGAGACCCTTTGAGTGATAGCGGTCACACCATGCCTCGGATTGAGGCGGTGTTGACTCATACATGTCAAAAAGGACCCATGGATCGTTCTTATAAAGGATCAACATAGTCCGAATGTGTTTGGTTCCGTAGGTCAGTTGTTGTTTTCACTTAAAATCGTGTTCATTTTAAACAAAAGAGAGACCCTTTGAGTGGTACCAGTCACACCGTGCCTCAGATTGAGGCGGGGACGACTCGTACATGTCACTAAGGACCCATGTATCATTCCTATAAAAGATAAAGTCAATCCGAATGTGTTTGGTTGGATTTTCGTAGGTCAGTTGTTGTTTTTAATTAAAATTGTGTCCATTTTAAACAAAAGAGAGACCCTTTGAGTGATAGTGGTCACACCATTCCTCAGATTGAGGTGGGTTTGACTCTTACACATCACAAAGGACCCGTGGATCATTCTCCAAAAGGATAAACACTATTATAATGCGTTTGGTTGGATTTCCATAGGCCAGTTGTTGTTTTCACTTAAAATCGTGTCCATTTTAAACAAAAGAGAGACCCTTTGAGTGATTGCGGTCACAATATGACACGTATTGAGGTAGGGTTGAATCTTACACATCACAAAGGACCCCTAGATCATTCTCCTAAAGGATCAACCCAATCCTAATGCATTTGTTTGGATTTCTGTAGGCCAGTTGTTGTTTTCACTTAAATTCGTGTCCATTTTAATCAAAAGAGAGACCCTTTGAGTGGTACCAGCCACACCGTGCCTCAGATTGAGGCATGGATGACTATTACACATCATTAAGGACCCGTGGATCATTATCCTAAAGGATCAAGAAAATCTGAATGCGTTTGGTCAGATTTTCATAGGCCAGTTTTTGTTTTCAATTAAAATTGTGTCCATTTGAAACAAAAGAGAGACCATTTGAGTGCTAGCGGCCACACCGTGCCTCTGATTGAGGTTAGGATGACTCATACACGTCACAAAGGACAAGTGGATCGTTTTACTAAAGGATAAACACAATCCGAATGCATTTGGTCGAATTTCTGTAGGTCAGTTGTTGTTTTCACTTAAAATCGTGTCCATTTTAAACAAAATAGAGACCCTTTGAGTGGTACTGGCCACACCGTGCCTCAAATTGGGGGGGGGGGGGGGTTGACTTTTACACATCACGAAGGACCCTTGGATCATTCTTATAAAAGATTAAGGAAATCCAAAAGCGTTTGGATGGATTTTCGTAGGTCAGTTGTTGTTTTCAATTAAAATTGTGTCCATTTTAAACAAGAGAGACCCTTTGAGTGATAGCGGTCAAACCGTTCCTCGGATTGAGGCGGGGTTGACTCATACACGTCACAATGGACCCGTGGATCATTCTCCTAAAGGATAAACTAAATCCGAATGCATTTGGTCAAATTTCGGTAGGTCAGTTGTTGTTTTCACTTAAAATCGTGTCCATTTTAAACAAAATATAGACCCTTTAAGTGGTACCGGACACACTATGCCTCAAATTGAGGCGGGGTTGACTCATACACATCACCAATGACCCTTGTATCGTTTTTATAAAATATCAAGGCAATCTGAATGCGTTTGGTTGGATTTTCGTTGGTCAATTGTTGTTTTCAATTAAAATTGTGTCCATTTTAAAAAAAGAGACCCTTTTAGTGATAGCGGTCACACCGTGCCTCGGATTGAGGAGGGGTTGACTCATACACATCAAAAAGGACCCATGGATCATTCTAATAAATTATCAGTACAATACAATTGCGTTTGGTTGAATTTCTGTAGGTCAGTTTTTGTTTTCACTTAAAATCGTGTCAATTTTAAACAAAATAGAGACCCTTTGCATGGTACCGGCCACAACGTGCGTCAAATTGAGGCGGGGTTGACTCATACATATCACCAAGTACCCTTGGATCGTTCTTATAAAATATCAAGGCAATCCGAATGCATTTGGTTGGATTTTCATAGGTCAGTTGTTGTTTTCAATTAAAATTGTGTCCATTTTAAACAAGAGAGACCCTTTGAGTGATAGCGGTCTCACTGTACCTCGGATTGAGGCGGGGTTGACTCATACACATAAAAAAAGACCCATGGATTGTTCTCCTAAAGGATCAACACAATCCAAATGCATTTGGTCAGATTTCCGTAGGTCAGTTGTTGTTTTCAATTAAAATCGTGATCATTTAAAACAAAAGAGAGACCCTTTTAGTGGTATCAGCCACACTGTGCCTCAGATTGAGGCGAGGATGGATCGTACACATCACCAAGGACCCTTTGATCGTTATTAAAAAATATCAAGTCATTCTGAATGTGTTTGGTCAGATTTTCATAGGTCAGTTGTTGTTTTCAATTAAAATTGTGTCAATTTTAAAAAAAAGAGAGACCCTTTGAGTGATAGCAGTCACATCGTGCCTCAGATTGAGGCGGGGTTGACTCTTACACATCACAAAGGACCCGTGTATCGTTATCCTAAAGGATCAATACAATCCGAATGTGTTTGGTCAGATTTCCATAGGTCAGTTGTTGTTTTCACTTAAAATCGTGTCCATTTTAAACAAAAGAGAGACCCTTTGAGTTATAGCGGTCACACCATGCCTCGGATTGAGGCGGGGTTGACTCATAAACGTCCCGAAGTAGCCTTGGATCGTTCTACTAAAGGATCAACAGAATCTGAATGCATTTGGTCAGATTTACATAGGTCAGTTGTTGTTTCCACTTAAAATCGTGTCCATTTTAAACAAAAGAGAGATCCTTTGAGTGGTACCGGCCACACCGTGCCTCGGATCAAGGCAGGGATGACTCGTACATGTCAGCAAGGACCCTTGGATCGTTATTATAAAATATCAAGGCAATCCGAATGTGTTTGGTCAGATTTTCGTAGGTCAGTTGTTGTTTTCAATTGAAATTGTGTCCATTTTAAACAAGGGAGACCCTTTGAGTGATAGAGGTCACACCATGCCTCAGATTGAGGCAGTGTTGACTCTTACATGTCGCAAAGGACCCGTGGATCGTTATCCTAAAGGATCAACACAATAAGAATGAGTTTGGTCAAATTTGAATAGGTCAGTTGTTGTTTTCACTTAAAATCATTTCCATTTTAAACAAAATAGAGACCCTTTGAGTGGTACTGCCCACACTGTGCCTCAGATTGAGGCGGGGTTGACTCATACACGTCACCAAGGACCCTTGGATCATTCTTAGAAAATCTCAAGGCAATATGAACGCGTTTGGTCAGATTTTCGTAGGTCAATTGTTGTTTTCAATTAAAATTGTGTCCATTTTAAACAAGAGAGACCCTTTGAGTGATTACGGTCACACCGTGACTCGGATTAAGGAGGGGTTGACTCATACAATTTAAAAAGGACCCATGGATCATTATACTAAAGGATCACCACAATCCGAATGCTTTTGGTCAGATTTCCGTAGGTCAATTTTTGTTTTCACTTAAAAATGTGTCCATTTTAAACAAAAGAGAGACCCTTTGAGTGGTACCAGCCACACCGTGCCTCAGAATGAGTCGAGGATGGATTGTACACATCACAAAGGACCCTTGGATCGTTCTCCTAGATGATCAAGGCAATACTAATGTGTTTAGTCAAATTTTCGTAGGTCAGTTGTTGTTTTCACTTAAAATTGTGTCCATTTTAAACAAAAGAGAGACCCTTTGAGTGATAGCAGTCACACTGTGCCTCATATTGAGGCTGGGTTGACTCTTACAAATCACCAAGGACTCGTGGATCGTTCTCCTAAAGGATCAACACAATCTGAATGCGTTTGGTCAGATTTCCGTAGGTCAGTTGTTGTTTTCACATAAAATCATGTCCATTTTAAACAAAAGAGATACCCTTTGAGTGGTAGCGGTCAAACCATGCCTCGGATTGAGGCGGGTTTGACTCTTACACATCACAAAGGACCCGTGGATCATTCCCATAAAGTATAAACACAATCCTAATGCATTTGGTTGAATTTCCACAAGTCAGTTGTTGTTTTCACTCAAAATCGTGTCCATTTTAAACAGAAGAGAGACCCTTTGAGTGGTACCGGCCACACCGTGCCTTGGATTGAGGCGGGGACGACTCGTAGACGTCACCAAGGACACTTGGATCGTTATTATAAATGATCAAGGCAATCCGAATGCGTTTGGTCGTATTTTCGTAGGTTATTTGTTGTTTTCAATTTAAATTTTGTCCATTTTAAACAAGAGAGACCCATTGAGTGATAGCGGTCACACCGTGCCTCGGATTGAGGCAAGGTTGACTCTTACATGCCAAAAAGGACATGTGGATCGTTCTCCTTAAGGATCAACACAATCTGAATGTGTTTGGTCGAATTTCCGTAGATCAGTTGTTGTTTTCACTTAAAATCGTGTCCATTTCAAACAAAATAGAAAACCTTTGAGTGGTACCGGCCACACCGTGCCTCAAATTGAGGCAAGGTTGACTTTTACACATCACCAAGGACCCTTGGATCGTTATTATAAAATATCAATGTAATCCTAATGCGTTTTGTCAGATTTTCGTAGGTCAGTTGTTGTTTTCAATTAAAATTGTGTCCATTTTAAACAAAAGAGACCCTTTGAGTGATAGCAGTCACACCATGCCTCGGACTGGGGCAGGGTTGACTCATACATGTCACAAAGGACCCGCGGATATTTCACCTAAAGGATCAACACAATCCGAATGGATTTGGTCAGATTTCCGCAGGTCAGTTGTTGTTTTCACTTAAAATCGTTTCCATTTTAAACAAAAGAGAGAGCCTTTGAGTGGTACTGGCCACACCATGCCTCAGATTGGATCGTTATACTAATGTATCAAGGAAAATCGAATGCGTTCGGTAGGATTTTCGTAGGTCAATTGCTGTTTTCACTTAAAATCGTTTCCATTTTAAAAAAAAGAGAGACCCTTTGAGTGATAGCAGTCACACCGTGCCTCAGATTGAGGCGGGGTTGACTCCTACACATCACCAAGGACCCATGGATCATTATACTAAATTATCAACACAATCCAAATGCATTTGGTCAGATTTTTGTTGGTCAGTTGTTGTTTTCACTTAAAATCGTGTCCATTTTAAACAAAAGTGTGACCCTTTGAGTGGTAGCGGTCACACTGTGCCTCATATTGAAGCGGGGTTGACTCGTACATGTCAAAAAGGACCCGTGTATCATTCTCATAAAGGATCAACATAATCCGAATGCGTTTGGTCAGATTTTCGTATGTCAGTTGTTGTTTTCACTTAAAATCGTTTCCATTTTAAACAAAAGAGAGACCCTTTGAGTGGTACCGGCCACACCGTGCCTCGGATTGAGGTGGGGATGACTCTTACACGTCACCAAGGACTCGTGGATCATTCTTATAAAATATCAAGGAAATTTGAATGCGTTTGGTTGGATTTTTGTAGGTCAGTTGTTGTTTTCAATTAAAATTGTGTCCATTTTAAACAAAAGAGAGACCCTTTGAGTGGTACCGGCCACACCATGCCTCAGATTAAGGCGGGGTTGACTCGTACACGTCACAAAGGATCTGTGGATCATTCTCCTAAAGTATCAACACAATCTTAATGTGTTTGGTCGGATTTCCGTAGGTCATTTATTGTTTTCACTTTAAATCATGTCCATTTTAAACAAAAGAGAGACCCTTTGAGTGGTTCAACATTCTTGCATGTTGTTAGTGCATATCATCTGTTAAAATGGAAAAATGACTCATTGGATAAAGGAAGTTTTATTTAATAAAAATTAAAATTTTCCTATGAACATTTACATACAACAATGTTTTGTCTTTTGATCCCTTTAACACCTCTAAAAAATGACCACCAATTGTACATGTCCCCAAGTTATATCTTCATTGTATTTGTGTAAAATCTGCCATTAGGTATGCATCCCACTCATTTCTAAACACATCTATATCATCTTGTGAGTATAAGGATTTTCGGCAGTCAGAGTAGTACTGAAAAATATAAAAATAAAGAATTAATAAATAACTTAAACGAACTTGTAGTTGTTTTTGAAAATACCTCTTTAGGGATGCTAGTTTGCTGATGAAAAACGATCTCTTTCATAAATTTACAAACATAATAACTGCAATCATTATCGATTGTTTGTTTTGGACACCTCAAAAAAATTGATCATTAGGAGAATAAGTAACTTGTGTTGAGATATGTTTGGATAGTGAAATTTTATTATATATACCCTGATATTTGTCCAGACGTAGTACTTTCTCGCCTCCCTATGCTTAGCCCCTATCCTCATTCCTTTTTTTAGACGATAATGATACACCACACTATCATAACAGAATCCTCAGTAAAAGATAATATAAATTATATTACTTGATGTTTAGACCTAAAATGTAAGATGTAGTGTCTTACAGACTCACAATCTTCATCATGTGTGGTCGGTTTGATGGATATCCTTGATTTGAATCCAGAAAATAAATCTTCGGAGTATCCAAGTTCACCGCAATTAGAAACCAGTGTTTCCTAAAAACACAAAAAGGAAAAATTAATAAAAGAAGTGAAAATATAATTGATATGATTTAATCGTAGAGTATTACCCCTGCATGGTTGGTATTAAGAAAAGTCTCTCATCTGTAATCTTTATTTCAAATGTTTTCAGCAAGCCATTCACTATTGCATCCCTTTTTTATGGATCTATTTTTGTTAGGTGTGTTGATGTGATATGAGGACTAATGAGTCCAAATCTATGCTCATGGGAAAATTCCTTCAACTGTTTTTCATAAATGCGTCTGTCAACAATATAAAATGCATTTACTCATAATTTTCACAGTAGATCAGCTTTTTGAAAATCAATTCATGGAAACATACCTCATATATACATTTACAACTGTGACGCCTAGCCAACCGTTTTCAAGTATTTCATTTACATTTTTAGAAGAAACGAAATCTTGACTTTCCTCTCCATATATATTCTTTTAGAAAACCACTAAATGCCTATTACCATATTTTTGCTTCATATCAACATGAGCCTTCAATGCTAGTAAATGTGGATAGAGAACAGGTGGTGTTATTGTGCTTTTAGTAGCTCCTTGGGATTGGTTGTTCGATCCTTTAGAAGGTTTTGAGACGACGTTTTTCACCCCCGTCCCTTTCTCCGTCTATAACAACAATCATTTGTTCAGACCCTTTTTCATTAATTCTTATGGTTTTAGCTTCAAAAAAAGGAAATAAATACCTCTTTGTCCGCATGTACTCTTAGAAGTTGGGATGACCATGAAATGAATGTACTAATAGCCTTTTTGACCATATGAATATCATCGTCATCAAGTGGAATTGGTAGCTCTACATTTGGCTCATGAGCTACAGTAATCGTCACTTTCAGATGATCTTTCAGAAGTGGTCTATTATGCAGTGTGGAATCTGGGATATTGAATACTTTAGCCCTCGCTACAAGGTGTTAGGTGGGTGTTGACAGATATAAATCACAATCATTATCACCCTGTAGAAGATTAGCACAGAAAAATTATCATTGTTTTCCTGATTCACATTTCATGGGAACAATTATTAGAATATTGATTACTACGGATAAGACAGTTCTTTGAGGTGAATGGCTCACCTGAAAGATGGTGGGGGGTGGGGCGGGATGTTCATGCACTGGTTGTTCCTTAGTTGTGTCTTCCCTTTGATTCTGACCCATAAAAGTTTCTAGAAACTCTCCCTGCCATTGCGATTATTCTTCAAGGGTTGCTATTTTTTCACTCATTTGTCCCAATTTTTCATCTGTATCATCCATTTTTTTCTTCTTTTAAAAATATACTCGAGGTGTCACCCCTAACCCTGCACCTCTGACACGACCATATTTTTCTGGCTTCTTCCAAGCCGTCAATAATAGGTCTGTATCCGCTACAGGAGTAGCTGATTCTTGTGACTGTCGGATATAGGAAAATAACTAATTATTTTTACGTAATAGCAATTTTAAACAAATCTTTATATCATCGTGTCATACTTACACATATTTTCCACACTTTCTGTGTGTTCTCATCTACTAAATTACCTTCTTTGTTCACACATGCCTCCTTCCATAGCACATGACGTGGGATGGAAGTAAATTTGGTTTTAGACTCATCAATCTACATATAAACGTAGAAAGATAATTATGATGTTGTTTATTG
Organism: Viscum album; assembly: GCA_963277665.1. Taxonomy (NCBI): domain Eukaryota; kingdom Viridiplantae; phylum Streptophyta; class Magnoliopsida; order Santalales; family Viscaceae; genus Viscum; species Viscum album. Next base: position 95,844,432 of record OY728125.1, read on the forward strand.
TCACCTAACAATATTACTGTAAATTTAAAATACGTACCATTTTCTTTTATAATGAAGCATACCCCATAATTGCTTTACAATAGGGGTATGTTGGTTTTGATGCACGTTCCTTATTTTTAGTACATAGTTTCTATTTCATAAATGAAATATTGACAATCAAAGTGATGAATACAGGTATCCTCAAACAACGTATTATCACCCACAATGTACCTAAAACGTTTCATCCCCAAGATGGCCAATAAATGCATCCCATGCTTCTTGGGATATCAGGTGAGTGTAGAAAATGGGTGGGTGCAGGTTTATTTTACCTTGAGATTTTTTTAGGTGGCATCTTACTAAAATCGTGTGAAAACCTCAATGAATCTTTCCTCCAAGACTTAGTACACAATCCTTGTGTGAATCGTCTACTATTAATGTACTCAGTAGAGATTGAGAAGAGTAATACATTCTTTCATTATTTTATTTACTATTAAATTAAAGAAATAAATTCATAATGTTACCATAATTTCTTCCCAGATCACAGCCTTCAGCCCAGACACAACATGGTGCCATGAATCTATGTCAATCAGCACACGTTGCTGAGTGAAAACTCCAATGTAGCTGCTAAACATAGCCTTGTCGGGATTCACTTGTTGGCCTCGTGCATTCCATCAGACTTCAAATTTTATGCCTTTGCTTTTTGCCTTAAGAATTTTGGCTAACACCATAAAACTATGACTTACCTGTGTTTTCTATGACGTCGATCCTTCATTCCTGACCATTTCATCGATATCAACATCATCTATATGTTCATCTGGAATGGTATCAATGGCATGTGCTGATGGTAGTTGGACCTCAACACTAGGAGAAGCAGGAGCCGCAACAGCAGGAGAAGCAGCAGCCACAATAGGAGAAGTAGGAGCCATAGTAGGAGGAGCAGTAGGAGCAACAATAGCTGAAGCAGGAGCAACAACAGCAGCAGCATGAGCTGCAGGAGCAGCATCCGCTGTAGTAGTTGCAGCTTGAGAGACTTGTTCAGCCTCAAGGTTAAGATCACCAGAATGTGCAGAAGTCATCATCTGCAAAAGTGGTTGAACAGTTAATTCAAATTACATATATTCAGTAATCATAAGATAATAACATGAGATAAAAAGATCTATATTACAAACAAAATATAATCTGTTTACTGAACTCTCTTTCTTTTTTTCAAAGGTTGAAGGGATTTGACACCTCTATCGAATTTCCAAATCCCTTCATTGTGGTCTCTTCTAACATACAAAACATCATCTTCATTGGGACCGCTCAGAAATTATTTCAACTTACCACTAAAAGGATCATCCTCAACTGAATTTTCATCGGAAGCTTCAATAGTTTTGGACGATAACAGAACAATCAACCACTTTCAGTTTGCGGGATCTGGAACATAAAAAACTTGTACCGCTTGTCATGCCATTATAAACTATTCTTCTTTGTACCCTTCTTTACTAAAATCAACTTTCACAAATCCCCATTCATCTATTTTAACACCACTGTTGTTATCAATCCATTTTCATTGAAAAATCAGAAATTGGAATGATGTATAATCCAACTACCATATTAGATTGATAATGCCAAAGTATGACATATTTTCATAAATTGGATTTTTGTCCTTACTACTAGAAACATGCATCGCTTCAGCCACTAGTGTAACTACACTATTTTGCATGGTACTATCTTCATCATGTTCATATGTAGAGAATGTATAACCATTAATTACATAACCACTGTAAGATAATACATACACACTTTGTCCAGCGGCTAGACATCGAAGTCGTTCTGAAATTGAATTCGGATTTTCATCCAACTGCTTAAAAATATGGTCCTGAAACTATCCTATAAACTGGTGATTATGTGTACCTGATAACCATTTTTCAGCCCTTGATGGATTCAACTGCCCAATAATTTCTTTGCGAGTTTCAATATATGGAGCAACCTCCCAACTGTTATGAAAAACATAAAGATGAGCCTGCTCCCGATCTTAATACTGATTGTCACAAGTTCTCTTCCAAAAATCCCCTCACCCTCAATGCATCCTGTGTGATGAGATTTCAGGATACCAATGCTTTCCAAATCAGATAGGTATTCAGTACAAAATTCAACGGCTTCCTCAAAAATATGTTGCTCTACTATACAACCCTCTGGACGACTTTGATTTTTGACATACCCTTTCAAAATCTTCATATAACGTTCAATAGGATACATCCATATATAGTGCACAGGACCATAAAGTCGAATCTCTCTCACCAAGTAAATCACCAAATGAACAATAATATCAAAGAATATTGGTGGGAATAACATTTCTAATTCACATAATATGATGACAATTTCTTTTTACATAGCTGGCAATTTCCCCAAGTCTAAAACTTTGCTACATATAACTTTGAAAAAGATACAATGTTTGGTTAACGTATGACTAATAGTCTTGGAAAAAATGCAACATAAAGCTATATGAATTAGATCTTGCATCAAAACATGGAAATCATGTGATTTCAAACCTTTTAACTTCAAATCATTCATTGACACAATGTTCTTGATATTTGATGAGTACCCCTCTGGAACCTTCACACCATTGAAGAAGTCGTAAAACTGATATCTCTCCGCCCTAGAAAGAGTATAAGCAGTTGGAGGAAGAAACATTCAATTTTCACCCTTCACGGGAGCCAACTCTTCTCGTATTCCCATGTAAACCATGTGCAACCTTGCCTTAATTCCATATCTTTTTTTCCAGGGGCATTTAGCAATGTCCCGATAAAACTGTCACATACATTTTTTCCACATGCATCACATCAAGAAAATGTCTGACGTACAAACAATTCTAGTATGGGAATTCAAAAAAAACTGATCTCTTTTTCCAACCAATTTTCGTAAGATTTTTCGAAAATGGTTTACCAAAAATAGTGTTCAGATCTTTTACTTTCTCAAACAGCTGATCACTTGTTAGTGGAGACGGTGTTGCATGTTTTTCTGAACTTACATTGAATGATGTTGTCCAAGATCGATACTTATGCCGACAACGTAGAAATCTACAATTTCCTAGAAACACAGATTTTGATGAATGTTTCAACCGAATTGATTCTGTATCTTCTTCGCACATGGGACACCCTTGAGTTCCTTTAATGATATTGCCTGAAAAATTTCCCTGAGCAGGGAAATCATTTATTTTCCAATACAACATCGCTCTCAATGTGAAGTATTAACTTTTATAAGCCTCATACAACATTATAGATGAGTCCCACAATAACTTCAAATCCTTGATCAAAGGTTCCAGATAAACATCAATATTGTTACCTGGTTGTTTTGGTCCTGATATAAGCATAGATAACATGATGAATTTTGGCGTCATGCATAACCAGGGTGGAAAGTTATAATTTACCAACATAACAGGCCATGTAATATGAGTGCTGGTTTGAAAACCAAATGGATTCACTCCATCTGTAGATAACGCAAGATGAAGGTTTCTTGCCTCTTTTCGAAATTCAGGATACTCATGATCAATTTTCTTCCATTGAGGAGAGTCGGCCAGATGACATAATAACCCATCTTTATTTCTTTTATCTGCATGCCACGACAATTTTCTTGTAGTTTCTTCACTTCCATATAGATGCCTAAACCTTGGAATGATTGGAAAGTACCATAAAACTTTCGTAGGATTTGATTTATCTTTCTTATATCGAGAAGCACCACACTTTGGGAATTATGTAAGTGGTTTGTTCTCCTTGAGAAACAATATACAGTCTTTCGGGCAGTCATGTATTCTTTCAGAAATCATTCCCATCGAGCATAGCATTCGTCTAGATTTCTATGTCCATCTTGAGAGCTCATTATCATCCGAGAGAATGTCATTCAAGAGAGAAAGTAGTTCCGTAAAACTTGCATCACTCCATCCTTTTCTTGCTTTCAATTTATACAACTTCAATACAACTAACAATGTTGTATACTTAGTGCAAGTAGCATACAGTGGTGTATTTGAAAAACTCTTTAACTTCTCAAAAAATTTTGGGTAATCACAGAGTTCATCTTGAATTGTATTTGTCATTTCCTCAATACAATCTTCATCATCATTGACATCTGTAATCACATACTCCATATGGACTTCTTCATTATTCATATTTGTATTCATATCTGACGATCCATAAAACACAGTTTTATCCTAGCGAGTATCTACATTCGCCTTTTCTCTATTTTTTTCCAAGATTTATAACTCCAATCTATTCCTTGACTTATCAAATGTTCTTCCAGCTCCTCTGGAGTAAGTAGTCTAGAATAACAACAACGTACACATGGGAAAAGGATTTGAGAAGGATCATTTGCGTGATCCTTTGCAAACTTGACAAACTCTTTCACTCCGTTCTCATACAATATTGTTAAACTATTAGCATCCATCCAATCTTTATTCATCTTCATCCTATTCGAATCTCAAATATAAGTATTTATGGTTGAAGTACACCAAACAAGACTTCCAAATATAGTAGAAGAGAACCACTTCCTTATAAAAATAGTGATTTATAGTGCCTAACCATTAGTATTTATTCATCTTCATTCAATATAATTACTTTAGATTCATTATAGTTTCCTCAAATCACCCTAGACCAAACACAAGAATAATCAAGAATGATACATATACCAATCCTAGGACTCTTCCCTACATTCAATATCATCATGCCTAAGTACCCATATATCCACACATACACATGTCACAAACACATAAAAAACCATATCCACATCAGAACCAAAGTACCAATATGGATTTCAATCAGGGTACTCGACTCATGTGGTGGTGTGTAAGAAATAATAAGAAAATATAATAAGTATATAGTCACACGACTTAGGTCATCAGAACTCAAATTCCCATTGGAAAAAAATCCATGTCATAGTATGTTTAAGTTATTATTTTCATCATAAATCTAGTGCTAGTAGATTATATCCTAACATTATTATCCAAATTACCACTAAATACCTTGGATTCATATACATCAAATCAAATAATCAACCAAACATGGGAAAATCAATCATTACAAATAATTTCATTTATTACATTCAAATACCCAATTTTATTTTTCAACATGAATTTTCATTTCAAAACCAAATCATAGGTTTTCATAAAATCAATTCCCTTTTCAAATCATATTATATTCTAATCATTTTTTTTGAAATCAAGGATAATTATGTTATAAAATATTCCCACTAAAATATATAGTTTCTCTAATCATTCCATGACACAAAAAACAACTAAGAAGGGGATTTATTTCAAAAATACATGCCTCTAAAATCACAAATAAAATCCACTTTAATTAAAATAAGATTAAATTATTTTTATAATTAATATTGAATAAATCAAGGAAAAATGTATCAATTGTGTGGAAGAAACATTGTGGAACCACCTGCCATTAATTAGTGATCAACCCCACTTAACAACCATAATGGGATCTGTCAATGAATAATGAAGGTGTAGGAGATCAAGTTGTCTAACCTATAATCAATATTCATAAAAATATTATTAGATTCACTAAAAAGATGATGATCTATCACTCTATAAAGAGGATATAAGAGGAGATAGAGGATATCCAATCGATGAGAGATCCCCTTATCAGAGAGAAACCAAACACATTCACTGGAGCTTCTATCTGAGAAGAAGGGAGTTTAGAGGAGTTAAAATGACTCTTGTAAGCCTTAAATAATCAAGATTTCAAATGAGAGATATGTAGGAGAAAAAAAGAATATAAAATGGGGCTCATGGAATTTAAGACTATAAAAAAATATACCACGTTACAACCTCCCATGGACACGGTACATAAAGGATTTAGACAACCATACTATGATTTAGTCTTCTTGTCATGAACTAGGCCAGGCTTCCATCCCACTTAACACCTGACCTAAATCGTGGGAAGGTCCAAAGGGAATTACCAATCCACATGGGTTGTAACTAGTGCCTAGGCATTGAGTAACACCTTTGGGAATGGGTTTTTCATTTAAAAAACCATAAATATTACTTAATAATCAAACACCTTATCATAACCAAATTTCACAATATAATCGACTAAAAGATAACACTGAAATATGGGATAAGAATTTAACAATTTCAACCAAAACCAAAATAACAAAAAAAAGGTAAGGGAACCAACAATACAACCAAGCCTCCATGAAACATGAGGGTCAACATCCCGATTCCACAACCAATAACAGTCACCAAAAGGGGAACTACTAGCACATATATCCACCATCACCACCAAGGGAACCTTTCCTTTAACTGGGTAAAACATAATAAGGTCTACATAAACATGAGGGTGTATATAAGTTGTGAGCCAACATACCTAGTTGGACACAACAAAAATAGATTCCATGTAATGAAATTATGATAAACATTAACATGTTATTTTTTAAGAAAAAGGAAGATACAATTTAAATAAAACATTCTTTGAAATAAAAGAGAAAGTAAACGTGACAAGATAATGGTAAGAATAGTATGATAACTATAGAAAATCTCAAAGGTATTAGGGTTAATAGGGTCCTAGGATCCTTGTAATCTTGGTGATCACATCTCTTAGACATGAAGGTCCTATTTGAGCCTCCAATCCTTAGTACATGAATGTATAGTTAGTGTTGTTATGTATATCCTTATTAAGGAGACCAATCATCGGCCAGACTAATTCACCTAATATACTAGACCTAGTCTACCCACCTAGATAACTAGGATTCCATTGTGGTCAATTCCACCCCTATATAAAATTATATCTATTTTATACAATCACACTTCCAATAATAGAAACGCACATGACAAAAAACCATTTATAATAGTCAGATCATTACCAAACCCTTACGTACAACAAAAAAATTGGAAAACATATTTCCCATAACCCAGACAATTTATAAAACCATTTTAGAACCAAATAAATCATATTAAACACCTAAAACAATGTCAAATAATGGAACAACCTACCTATTTCTTGATATCTTCACAAAACTAGAATGAAACCACCAACTGAACTAAGGAAATTCCCAAAGGATGCAATTAAACACCATAAGCATAAATATTTAACCCAAATAAATGTGAATAAAGCCAACCTAGGTCAAAAACCATTATATAGACAAATAACCCAAGAGATAAAAAGTAGTGACCAAGAAAGGAGAATAAAAGAGAATATGAGATTCTTACTTAGAGATTCCATGTAGATAAAAGGCCAAATCACCCTAAAAATGGAGCCCAGGGGAAGATAGAAAGGGAGGGAGTTTCACCTTTAGATAGAGGGTTAAATGTGAAGATTCACTGAATATAGGACCACTACGAAAAAATTAAAATGAACAGATAACCAATATTCCCAAGAACCCTTAATGTATATCCTCCAAGTACATCATACATCTCCAAATGACATGTCTACATCACTAAGAAGAGATAAAATCCCAATAATGTACAGAGACCTAGAATAGGTCACCCAACCATTTAAAATTTCACTAAAATGCTGGGACATAAGATGGAAAGATACTAAGAACACATCCCTTCACCCAAATAAGAGACTACAACCACTAACCCTGAAGAACCACTAAGAGAATTATTCGAAACCTAAGGAAAGTTACACCCAAAACATACCAATGAATCCAAATTAAATAACACAATCAATATCCATCAATGATTCAACCAACAACAAGAACAATATTAAAAAAATATTTGGAAAACATGACTTAAAGGGAGGTCTGGAAAACCGAAGAGGGCGTTGCGGGCGGAAGAGGTCCGACAAACCGAAGAGGGCATTGCGGGCGGCGGAGGTCCGACAACAAGAAGCGAGGGAAACAGAGGTCTGGAAACGAGAAGCGTGGGTGGAAGAGGTCCGGCAACAAGAACTCGGTGGGTGGAAGAGGGGAGTCATGAGGTTCTAGTACTGTGAGATCATTAAGTCATGATAAAATGAGGGCACTGTGCGACTGACTTTATAAAAAATGGTCTAAGGTTTTATCAACACTTTTTTAGCGCAGATAATAGTACTCTTTATCAGTGCTAAAAAAGTGCTGATAAATCATTCCTGTATCAGCGCTAAAATTTTAGTGCTGATACACAGATTCTTTTTCAGAGCTTTTCTATCGCTGATAACGAGTCATTTTATCAGTTCTTCTTTAGCGCTAATAGAGGGATTTTTTATCAGCGCTTTTATAGCGTTGATAGAGGGCCTCTATATCAGCACTACAAAAGCACTGATAAAGAATCCGTGTATCAGCGCTAAATGTTTTGTGCTGATACAATGATTGTTTATCAGTGATTTTATAGCACTGATAAAGAGGCCCTCTATCAGCACTTGAAAAGCGCTGATAAAGAAGCTCTGTATCAGCGCTAAAATTTTAGCACTGATACAAGGTAACCTTTATCAGCGCTTTTTCTTAGTGATGATATAAGGGGGCACTTCCCTTGCCCATTTTTGTAGTAGTGTTGCGTTTTAAAAACATCCACCTCATATTGTATTCCATGTTTCTCTAGGTAATTTTCAAATTCAATGGATTTTTATTCCCCTCCATTTTAAGAATGTATAACTTTCATTGTGTGACAAGTATCATTCTCTACAATTCGGTGATAAGTTTTCATGAAATTAAGACCTTTGCATTTCCTCCATATAACCATCACAAAGGCCATTCTACTATAATAATCAAAGAAAGGAATAAAGTAACTTTATCCATATGTTCCAACAAAAATAATGGGACCACATACATCTATATGGATGAGATGAAGAATATTTGATTCCCTTTTCTTCTTTGACCGATATGAACTGCAGACCAACATTCCTTATGTGCAATATTCATAAGCCCTTTACTGTTCACATTTAAGATTGGGGAGATCTATTAATATCATTATCTTAGATATATTTTATATTATTTTTTGATTAATTTGACCCAAACATTGATGCCACAAGTTATTTTATTCTTCAACTTAAGATAACAAATGTTCTCTTTACTATCAACTTGATATAAGTTTCCATATTTTATGGTTGATTTCATGAGATAATTCCCAATATGTCCTTTTATAGTGTATCTTTTTTGGATTAAAAGTCACTATAAGTCTTGAGTCATAGAGTTGACTCACACTCAGGAGATTTTGATGCAAACCATCCACATAAAGAACTTTGGTTTTCTTAAGATTGTCACTTTCCAATTCCGTGCTCCCACTAACTTTGATCTTCAAAGCACCATCATTGCTGAACCTGACTATTCCATAAACCCTTTTTTACATTCTTCAATAAATATACATTTCCTATTATTAGGGATGAGTATCCACTATCAGGAATCCAGTTTCTACTATTCTTTGTAGCTTTGAGAATGACTTTTGCACGATTAAGTTTTCCAACTTTCTTATTTTCCATCAATGTAATATTTGATTGAGTGGAAGATAAAGATGTTATTTATAATATATTTTCCATGTGTATTGGTTTATCATACTCATATTTTTTTCTATATAAGAAAAACTATTTTTAAGAGTAACACCGTCATGTTGGAGAGTATTGACTTGTCTTTGAGTTCTATAGATATCATTTCCAACTTTCACATGTCTAAAATAAATAGCATTATGGACAAAGTTAGAGGAGTGAAAAAAATATCCATAAAATCCATTTCTTCAATAATATTTAGGATATGAATTCATTTCCTTTGTTTTCTTCCTAGATCTTCCCCATTAAAATATGTCCTTTCCTATTCATAGTATGACATGGTGTGACTTAGATAGCCAAAAAATTGACATTTCATAAGAGGAAATGTATTCTCACTTCCATTCCTCCTCATGTCCCCTCCTTAGGAATTTTTTTTTACTGTTGATCATTTTTGGATACCTGATGATAATTTTCAGTTCTCATTTTATTTTGATTTGAGGCTTTCAATATTAATACTTTAGGTAAATTTGTGATATTTACAACTTTCATCTTAACTTTATTTTATCTTATTTAATTTACATCATTTGATATTTCAGCATCAAAACCAATTACACTTTTTCCTATGCATGTGAATTTTTGATCATTCAAAGAATTTTATATAGATTCAGAACCATGCTTAGCTCTCACCAACAGCTCAACATTTTATAATATTCCAAACAATATATTTTTTGTTTATTTTGATTTTAAATAACTTTGATGTTTACTCCTAAGAGTAACAAATTCTTCTTCAAGTCCATCAAAATACTTATACTTATCCTCTAGTCTATATGTAAGGTCATTGATGGAATTTTCCTATTCTTCAATTATAAGACTAATTTATACTATAAATTTTGATCTTTCAAAAGATGATAAATGTTATTTTACTACTTATTCAAGTCAATTCATTTCAGATTCCATTTGACCAACATATTCTAATGAATCTTCCACAATTACTTTCCAAATTTTTTCTTCGGTTTATTTGATTCTCAACATCACTAAAAGAATTATCATGTTTCATCTTAAGATCAACATGAGAAGTCAACTAATTATCAATAGCTTTATCTTTTAATGGATATAATATTTCAAATATATCCATCATAGATGGCTGGGTTCCAAATTTAAACTCTGGTTATTATTCCTCAACAAATTCATTATCATAATCTTCTTATTTATAGAGAAAACTCTCTCTTTGAAATTTATTCCTAGATTTTATGTCTCCCTTTTTGAGAAAATATTTTCTAAGGTTTCTGTATGTTTCCTACTTCACTATCTTTATCATTGAGCTTCCTTGAGCACCAAGAGGCAATGTTCCCAAATCTACCACAATGAAATCATGCCAACGGTAGCTTTCTTTGAAATCGACCATTTCATCTCTTTAATTTATTTTTAAAGAAAGACATTAATTTTTCTTCCTCATTAACTTTATCAACACTATCTCCTGAAATATCTTGTTTTTCTATGGATTTGAGTACCATTTCTTTACTAAAACAACTTGCTACATCATTTTGATTGAATCTCATTCATAGGAAACTAGAATACTCAGTAGGTTATCTAAGGAATGTTTTGAAAGATACATTTCCTCATGTTTTGAAACTTTTGGATTATAAAGAGGTGGAAGTATTATCAATATATTCTTTAATACATCAATGTATTTAATTTCTTCACTAATCCCTTGGATTTTTCTGATGACTGCAGTAATTATATTGAAAAAGGTATCTACATTTTCATTAGGATATATCTTCAAATCACCAAACATATTGCGAAACTCTTAATATTTGGCCTCATTCACTTTATTATCACATTTACATATATTTTAAATCTTTTCCCAAAAATAATTGGCTGAGGTGAACTTATTACCTTTAGATAAATTTGATCATATGGTGCTACAGTAAGTGAATTTTACACCTCTTCATCTGTATCATGAATTTCTAATCCTTTTAAGTCATATAAAGTCCCATTGCATCAGTTACCTGAATCCCTTATGATGTGGAAAAGTTTACTTCCATTCCAAAAGATCTTAGATGAGATCTCATTCTACTATTATAAATTTAGAAATTGCTTCAATCAAAGAGAGGACTCCCCTCTCATTTATTGAGTTTCCCAAGATAGTAAAGAAGAAAGGATTTTACAATATAACCCTCCCTATGATACCTCTTGAAGGACCCTAAAAAAATTAAGATGGGAGGGGTGAATCTGGGTGTTAATGTTTTCTTCAAAATTGATGGATCTTGTTACCATGTTTGTGGGAACCAATTAAACCTATCTCAAGGGAATGTGTAGAAAATAAACAACCATATTCAAAGAGATCACAGAACAATTTTACTTGGTTCCCCACTTAGAGGTAGTTCAAGAAGCATTTACCAGAAGTTTTCCAATCATTACTAAATCCACTAATCTTTACTAGTTTTGGAATACAATATTTATGAAACAATAACTCTGTAGTAGACACACTACCTTTAAATGATTTTAGGTATATCACACTATGTACCTTAGAAAAACTCTATTGACTCCACCTAGCTCAATAATTTGAGAGACTTATAACTCATTTTACCGACTTGAAGTTCACTTCAAAAGATTTTTATTAATTTCTTTGTTCTTATTAAGCATAAGAAGTTTCTGAAATAGATGTCCTTAATTGATTCCGTTGAAAGCACTGAACAAATAAAATAGATATTAAAGACCTAATATAATCTCAACATAACACTTGTGCGGAACACCTCTTTTTGTGCACAAGTCTTGTGATTGTCACACAACATGTCTTTTACTCAAACCTTAACTTTCTCACAACCACAACATGAGACTCAATTGTTCTTGATGGACCCAAGGAAATTTTTTTGCATAATATTTACTACATTTATGTCTTTTTCGTGCAACTATTTCATGCATAAGATACACCAAGTTTTCATTAGAAAAATTTATAAGTCCTGAATGGGGATGACCACATCTTTATAGACCTCGATGCCCTATGCACAAGATTCTGATGCATCGTCATCTGGGTGCGTAATATTATCTCTGAGTATGTAAAACCATTATTGACATTTATTTGAGAGCGTAACTATTTTTCACACAACATAATATTTTGTGAACATATAAATCTTTCACACTCTTTTTTCCATTTCCATATTTTGATGTGATGATCTCAAAATTTACCTTTCATGAAACATTCCAAAATACCTTCAATCTTGCATGAAACTTATATTACCAAAAATATCTTTCTCCATTTTCTATTTTTTTCAATCTTGTGTCCATCTTCCATTTCCAAAAATAGATTTCTCCATTCTCCAATTTTTAGAACAATTATTTTGCAAACACTGAGATACAATGACACATTAAACACTATTTTCAATATAATGGTATGAATAATTTCCTTGTAAACTCCCCAATCATCCAAGAGGATTGAAAAAAAACACAAACCAAACTTCATTTCTAGAAAATAACAACTTTTTTTCCTATATATTACTCATAAGGAAATAATATCCATGCTTTATATTATGATACAAAATAAGATTCATCATCCTCCTTGCACTTGTATTGATATATAGAGAGACTTTTGATACCAGGCGTGATCTCATTCGCTCGGAAATTATGTTTTCTCTATATAAGGAAAGCCATTACATTCCTAGAATAACAAAAAACCTAGGATGTTTAGCCTATAAATATAGACATGGTGGGGGTTATATTATTGGGATTTAATAATTTCCCCATTTTATATTCTCACCGATAACTCCACTTCAACTTTTTTAGTTGTGGTTGTATTGTTCTTCTATAATTTTGTGATATGAAAAATTTGTTGAACCAGAATCAAATAATGAATTCCCTATGCTTGAATGAATAATTAGAATAAATTTCACCACACCATTATCAGGATCCACCACAATAGTTATGATTTAATAATATTTCCCTTTCTCTCAAGACCATAGAGGTTATTATAATTGGTTATCATAAAAAACCCTTGGATTAGTGAATTGGTTCATAGAGTGTATTTTTTCCATGCAATCGAAAAATTGGATAGATGAATAAGGTTTTATAAAAGAAATTGTTGCTTTTATCAAATTGGTGAGTTTATCTCAATAAAATTTTCTATTTATGTTCCCTTCTTTCTTACACCTAATGGATTTCCTTTCCCCTTTAGGATGTTTCTGGGATGCTTATTCCAACATGTTTGACAAGTGGGATGTTGGAATTTATTTCCATCATGAGTTTTCTCTATCATACATGTAGTTTTAAAATCTACTCCATGATTTTATCTCCCAATCCATAAGACCCATGATATTCACCAATAAAAATTTAAAATTAGAGGGAACATAAAACAATTTCTGAATACCCATCAATTTCTCAAATCACCAAATCATTTCATAGACTCAACTTTATCTTAATGAAGAAGTGTTCAACATTACTTCAGGGTTTAATGAAAAAACTAGAGACATATCATGAAAGTATTTTGAAGTTTACATCAAACACCCTAATGGATTTTTCGTCCTTTTTATTGAGGCTAATATAGTCCCCTTCCATTTTTAATTATAAATGGAGAGGAAAATATTTATCAAAGAATATTTTTTGGAAAACATTTCACTGCAACCCTATGATCTTCTCATTAGGCTTCTTATTTTTTTTTATCAATTTCCACTATTGATCAACTTCTCCTTCCATAGAATAAATATCTAATACGAAATTCTCTTACTCATTTCATTAATGGATAAAGAAGATATTTTAAATGGTGTTGATCAATTATTCTATGATTAAGGGATCAAAGTATCCAATAAAAGTCTGGGGCCATTTTTATATAATGTTCTCAATTGAAACTTGAAAATTTTTTATGGGATGATTATTTACCCCAAATATAATTTTGTATTCAAAATTTGAGTTAATTGAGAAAGTATCACCATGAAGTTCTTGATTCCTTCTCCCACCAGGATGGGAATTTCAATTGGGTAGTTATAAAATTGCCCCTCAAGTTGGTTGGTGATCCAGTTTATCCTATTTCCAAACATTGACTATACATAAAGGGGAAATTTGGGATGATAAATTTAAAACTATTGAAAACAAAAAATAAAAACTATTAACTGATAAGTGACATATATTTCTCAATATATGAATTTCTAGGTTTTAATCTAAGTTAGAAATGATCTATTTAAAAATATAAAATTCCATGTGTATTTTCTACCTTTATAATGGTTTGTAAATATGTTTTGAATTTACCAAATCTTATAACCAAATGTGTAAAAATAGGTGTAAAAATGCCTTTTTTCATACACTAGGTGATGATCGAGTCTTATCCCAATGCACCCTTTTCAATGTTATTAGACCTAGGTAAAACTATGCCCAAGCCACATCTACTTATAATTACTAGAAAAAGATGCATTTTCTTCGAAACCACTTACTCTATACTTTATGAAAGTTTAGGGAGGTTTTACCATGTTTAGTATTTTTTCAAAGGAGTTCACTAGGGTTTTATGATCCAAATCCCCCAAAATTATTATAATTTACGTCGATACAAACTATCATAACCAATATTTTTAATACAAATTATTTCATGATTTATTAGATAAATATACACTTAATACAATCCTCGAATATTTTGAGTCCTAATATCTTTGGGTAAGTAGGTACATAGCATAAAAACTTGTAACCAAAATATACTAATATTCTATTATATAATCTTAAATTCCCTTGACCTTCTAAAACAGAACGGGATAATCTGGTGGCATATATAAGAATGGGGTTAGCTATAAATCCCAATAAAATAATAAAAAAAAAACTGATGTATGTAGTACATGTGAGTCAATAGAAGTATTTAGGTAACATAAGATGGGTGGGAATTATAAATCTTTCCATCTGAGCATCATATAATATGATAACATTAAGACAACATGGGAATGTGGAATCAATATAAAACATGAAATCATAAGAATAAGTAATGACTAAAAATATAAACATAAAAAATAGTTTTATTTGGGTAACCTATTATGAACCATACATGGTATACCACAAGATAAAAACTTTACCAAATCCATTAGAGGGATATATAATTTCGTTCCCACCCATAACCATGATATCATCTAGATTCGTCAATGTGCCCCATAAATCATACTAAATAAGGATGTATTTCATCACTTTTAATCCCTCAATTAAGGAGTGTGTGTTATATTCATGTAAGTACCCAATCGATGAAGGTTATTTACATTTATGTGAATACCCTTTAGTTGAAATGGGGATGGGTATTCACTGCACAAATGTTTGTCATGGAAAATAATAGGATAATTTTGATAGCATAATAGGGGAACTTAAAGATTAATTAAAGGGTTTTATTAGAGTGAAAGTGGTATCCCATCTCTTGGAAATCATAAGGAAATTAAGAGGGATGTGTATAAAACATATACTAATATAAATAATTTGAAATAAAAAGGCATTGTATAAAGAAGGTTCTGGAATAAATAGGAGAAGGAGAGGATTTGTTACCATGAGAGGGAACTTCTAAAAGCATTGGAGGAGACTCGTAAGATCCAAAGAATACCTTGGGAGTGATTTATAAAGGTAAGGGTAGAATAAAATTACACTCAAAGGGTTTTGAATGAATAAAAATGAGATGATGGTCGAGTTTTTGTAGGAAAAGAGAGGGGAATTCTTTATTAATTTCTAAACTTAGGTTTTGGTGTTTATATGATAAATTAACACAAACCAAAAACCATAATTTGTTTTTTACCATGGGTTTTACCAAATTGGAGTGTATTTAATTACTTTATAATTCTAAGAACAAAAAATTACTAAAAAAATATCCTTTGTGATCTTGAATAATTGATTTTAAAACATTAAAATATAATACCAGTTTTGAAGGATTCATTTAGGGTTCATAAAATTAATCAAATAACTTCCAAAACACCTTATCTTAAAGTATAAAAATAATTTTGGCTGTGGATACTCTTCATTGTATTTATTAAATCACTTTTGGTATTTTATATTGTCATAATACATCCCATATATTTATACCATTTTAAAATTTTACTCACAAATTTGACTGTATTAGAAAATTAACAAGAATTCATGGTTATATAATTTCAACATGATGATTTCAAAAATATATTTATTTTATAAAAAATAATTCTTTATACATGAAAATTTACTCTTTAAAATAAAGAAATACCCATTTATTGAAAATATATAGGTTTTTATGATGATAAAAATTTATGACCCTTAAAAATTACATTTTAATTAATTAAATTATAATATCACACACATATAGATATGAATAAATATTATTTAATAAGAATATTTTATTAAAATAACATTTATTTAAAAAATTATTGAATTCATCAAAAAGTTTTTCTGGATTGAATTTATATATTTTCCAGAAATATAATTAATGTTTTATCTTATCAAATTCTAATTTTTATCAAACATATAAATTAATAATTATAATGTAATGATAAACACTACTATAAAAAATAGGCAAGGTAAGCGCTACCCTTTTATCTGCACTAAAAAAAGCACTAATAAATGGGGCCTTTATCAGCGCTTTTTTTAGCGCTGATAAAGGGGGGATTTTCAGCGATTTTCCCTACTACTAATAAATTTTATGTTTCCAAAGAAATCATGAAAAATGAAATATTGTAATATAA
The DNA here is from genome assembly GCA_963277665.1 of Viscum album. Classification (NCBI taxonomy): domain Eukaryota; kingdom Viridiplantae; phylum Streptophyta; class Magnoliopsida; order Santalales; family Viscaceae; genus Viscum; species Viscum album. The sequence continues at coordinate 95,861,449 of OY728125.1, forward strand.
GTATATTTATATTGATATAAATGTAATATATATTTTTTAAATATGTTTTACATAAGTATAAATAGAATATTACATTAAATATATAATATATTAAGTGAAAATGGATTTAAAATATTTTAAAAAAATTATGAATTAATAATTTTATAAATATTATTGATTAAAAATTATTTAATAACAATTTGAAGACACAAAAAATCAAAAATAAAATAAAATAAAAGATCTAAAATTAGTGGAAAATGTAACTCAAACTTCAAACGACCATAACTTTTGATCCGAGTGTCCGTTTGAGCTCTACAACATATCAAATCGAAGACTGCGAAGAAATCTACGCGCAAATAATGTTCTAAAAGAATCTATTGCATTTTTCGGGGCACAAAAGTCCCATAAGGCCTCCAAAACTGAGATTTTAGCCGGGATAACCTGATTTGTTAACATTCAAACAAGTATAACTTCTGATATGGATGTTTGTTAGGCTTGTACCACATATCATATCGAATATTGTTTCATTTTATTCGATTTGACTGGTTGTGGAGTTGAAACAGGCTTTTGGATTATAAGTTATGGTCATTTTAACATTCTAGGGCTTTTCAAATTCACATATATATGTATTTATTCGTAAATATATGTGTTTGTGTGTGTGTGGGTGTCTCTGTGTGTGTGTGTGTGTTGTATATATGTATGTATGTATTTATTTATATATAAACACACATAAAAAACATATTTCTTAAATGTATTTAAAACTAATCTTAAAAATATATATTAATATACAAATAAATATACGGATAAAAAATTATAACTATATATATATATATATATATAAATATATATTAATATTAGACTGAATATATATATACTAATATATAAATAAAAATATTCTTATTAATATGAATCTATATTAATATACGAATAAATATAACTAAATATATATATATAAATAAGTATATATATCATTAAATAGAGAAAAAAATGAAATGACTAAGTGGTAAAGGTGCAACCCCAAAAGGGGGGAGGTTGGGGGTTCGAGTTCGGGTGGATGCAAAGGGGTGCACATGTCTGGGGAAGCGCAGGAAGGGCGACATGAGGGAGATTGAGAGGGGGGGGGGGGTCCGCTTAGTGCTGATAGGGGGGGGGGGTCATGAGCTATTAAAAGCCCCCCATATATATAATTGTTTTTATTTTTTTTAATTTTATCAACGCTTTTTAAAATTGCTGATAAAAGACCCCTTTTATCAGTGATAAAAAAACACTGATAAAGGGGTCTTTTATCAGCGCTTTTTTAGCAGTGATAAAAGGGGCCTTTATGAGCACTTTTTGGAGTGCTAATAAAAGGGACCCCCTTTATCCTCGTCTCGATTAATAACATTTTTAGCACTGTTAATCGAATTATCTAGTGCTTATAAAGGCAATATCTTTAGTAGTGAAAAAAGATAAATACAATAATTATTTTATTAAAAATAAAATTATAAAAATTCATAATGTTAGGGTTTAGATACATAACCCTGTATTATACCAACATATTATCTAATGGTAAGGTTTACAATGGTGACACTTTCTTAGCATGGTTCAGTGAATATGGTTTAGTATGTGATCCCAATAAGCTTGAACTTCTCCTGTAAATGATTTCTCTAGGGCTTTAGTTTTTGAATGTTAGCCTATGCTTGGTTAAGGGAATATCCCAATGATTCCATATACCTTGGAAGCTTTGATAAATGAGATTCATAGGGTATAATCCACTGGTCGAGGGCACCACCTATCTTATCTATGTTAATTAGATTTTAACACTTAATATACCAATCTTAATTTTCATTGTACAATGGGTATATGCAATAGTTTTGATCCTAATTTTATTTTAAATCTAGAAGGATATAATTTATATTGGTCAAAAATATCTAAAGTAGTGCATGTATTTTCTGTAACCACATTACTTGATAAGTAATTTACTCATTTAATAATGGAATTTCATTTATAAAAGTTCAGGTTGTTTCACTTCACACGCATCATTATCATTCTTAGAAAATATGATGTGATCTACAAATAAAATAACAAAATGTGATACTCATTTTCTCATCTTTTATGCAGATATATTTGTCCACTATACCTTTACTAAAAATCAAATGCTTCAAACAGTTTTTTAGCTTAGAATACCAAGTTCTTGGGGTTTTTTCCCATATAAATAATTTTTAAACTATATAAATTTATTATCATATGTTATGAGTTAGAAATTACAAGGTTTATCAAAACAAACATTCCTCTTAAAATTCACCATTAAGGAATGATTACTTGATATCCCTCTGAAAAAATTATATTTCCGTATTTTTTGCAACAATAAGAAATATTCTTATGATTGGAGCCTTACGACTAGTGAAAAAATATCATAAACACCGACTCCTTCAACCAATTAATAATTTATTTGAACCAATCTTTCATTATTTCATTCCACTTGAAATTCCTCATTCATTTTTTTGGGAACCCCCATATTGTTAAAAGGATATTATTTTCATTAGGCTTAGTTACTAACTTCAAAGTATCATTATTATATACCTAATGAAGTTCTTCATTCATAACAACAATCCATTCTTGTTGATGCATATATTCATAAAAATATCTATTTTCTAATGGATAATAAATGGAGGTATGTGTTTTTATCCTCGTAGGAGTCCTAGTTTGAACTTGTTTTTCATGAACCTCAATGATTTTTGGAACCTAAACATGCCTTATCATCCCTAGTAAAGTTGAATGATTTTATTCTACATCTCTTGAAATGGATGGATCATCTTCAACAACCTGTACAACTTCAACAATATATTTTTTTGGATTTTTTTTTCACACTATTTACTAGAAAATGCATCAAAAACACTTTTAAAAATTTCTTCATCATGATAAACTTCATTATTTGGTTGTTCCATCATTTAAAAATTGTATAATAAATGATATTTTTTAATTTAAATGTCAAAATAGCGATAAACTATTCTCTTTGAAGGATATCCAATAATGATACCATGAACTCCTCAATTATAAAAATTTATAGGATTATTACCTTTTACCATGATAACATAAGGGCTAAAAACACTCAAAGGTACTTAAAAACATGGCGATTGATTATTATACATATCATATGGGGACATATTTGAGTTTATTTTATGCAAATAATGGTTTGGATATATATCATTAGACCCTTATATTATATCTAGAAATAATGTGATATACTATGTTAATGTACAAATTCATAATCTATCTCCAATAAACACCTATTATTTCATTAAGCCACACTATTTTTTTGCAGTGTGTCTGGTGCAATAAGTTCTCATCAATTTCACATTTATCAAGATAAGATTAAAACATCCCATTTTTATAATTAGTTCAATTATCTATATAGATATTATTGAGATAAAAACAATAATCATTCTATTCACTTCTTTATAAACATTTATAACTCTATAAGGCCTTAAATTTATGTTTCATAAACATAAAAAAAGTAATAAAAAAGTTATAACTCCCCTTTACTATATTTTAGGCATAAAAATCATTTTGTTCTTAGTTATCTTTATTTTCTAGTTAATATATAGGTTTTTACTATTCATCATCTATTCTTGTCCTTTTCTGGTTTTCCAACCTTATTTTAGATTTTATTGGGGTGTGTGAGAGTGTTTTTTCTATTTTTAGTGTATGGGAGGTAGATGGGTATTTTAGTATAGGATAAAGAATAACCTTGTAGTTGGAAAACATACAAGCCAACAGATATCCAGTGAGAGAGATTGGCCAGTTAGTGGGTGGCTGGAAATGGTAGATTCTTATAGGAATCCCATCATCCAGCCAATAAAATCCAAATAGATTACCAGTAGGACTTTCAATAGCATATGGCTTCTTATAGGCCCCACCAGGTTGCTGGTGGATTCCATCGACTATCCAATGATGCCGACAAGGTTGAGAATCTGAAGGATAATATCTTATTTTCATTTTTTATTCTTTTTTAAATAAAACACCTCTCTCAAAATCCATTTGAACTTAATCATTTTAATGACTATATAGAGGTAATTGTTTCTCTACCAACCATGATTCTTCGTAGATTAATGTGTTAGTTGATGTGTTGATTCTCTTTGGGTAAGTGTTATCTCAATTTCATCATAGAATAATTTTTATTACTTTATCTCACACTTTCAGATAGGTGATTAATTATTTAATTTATGGATATAGATCATAATTTTATGAATTATGTTTCTATTATTCTCCTTCGATTGATCCAAACCTTTTATCAATCCTTGGGTGTGGATTTTGTGTTAGGTGATCTTTGATTCAGTTTATTGAGGTAGGTTATTTTTTAAGGAAATCTCTAACAATTTAAACCTTAGATACATATTAAATTTAAATTTATTTTTTAATTTACTTATAAAGATTGAGTTTAGTCACTTGATGAATTATTTCAAATGGAATTGTGTATGTTATGAATTCCACTGACAAATCCTTTTGAAAAATTAAGTGTTGTGTTTCATAAAAATAACTTGATTTTAAGTGAATGATATGAAGCTTAATTTTAATGAGATGAAAAATTATGTGATGTTTTATGTTTTTAAATGGGGTTATTTAAATTGAAAGGAATTATTTTTGATAAAAAACATGGATGTTGGTTTTTGAAATAAAATGTAATATCTTAGGACTTGAATTTGTGGTTGATTTAAAATGATTGGTTTCATGATTTTAGATTGAATGAACTATTTGATATTCTATTATATGACTTTCTGACTTTAAGTACATAGGTTCCTAGGTAGTTAGGTTTGTAATCCGGAACTAGCACACTAGGCTTGTATTATCACTACTTATACACAGATTGATGATTACATTGTCAAAAACTTGATGTGGGAAATGGAGTTCATTATTTGGAGTTTCCTATAATTTCCTCTAGGTATTAGATCTAGGGATGTTCACACACTTGCATCTATAATTCACTAAGATGTGTAACGATCCTTGATCCATGATCTAACTTACTCTAGGAATTTTTATTGTGATTTTCTTATTGAAAATGATTATATCATTCCATTGTTTGATAGAAATGTTTATTCATGACTTTTTTGATAAACTGTTTCCCTCAAGACAATTTTTACAATTTTTTTTAAATTCTAGGAAAATTAACTTCTGTACCAATTTTGTATTACCCAATGAAATGTTTTGTAATGCATGTTTTTATAAATTTTCTGAATATATTTTCCATTACATGTTCTCTTAAATTAGATCATAATTGGTGTATTTTTTATAGACTAATTATGAAATTATTGGTGAAATCCTACTAGGATTGGTTACACAAACACTACATTTTCCTTTAGGAGTTATTATATATTCTTATTCTAGGTATAGAAAGAGGGAATGTACCACTCAAAGGTGGTGGGTGTCCTTGATTAGAGAGACCTTGGGAGTTGGAGGTGACTGGGGGACTTTGTGATCCACTTCTTATATGGAGATCATGATGTGATGTCTTTGATGGTTTTATTTATGATATATTGATTGATTTATCTGATGAAATTGGTTAACATACCTTATTTAGAGTTTTATCTATCTACCTGTTGTATTTTCTATCCTACAGAGTATTTAGAATACAAACTATTTCATATTTTATATTCATCATTTTATCTTGATGAGTTACTCTTAGGGTGAAATATTTCCCTCTTGCTTTGATTTTATACCCAGGTGCTAGTTACCATCTTATAGGGATCCGGAATACCATTCAGGCCATATTATAATTGGTTTTTGTATTGATTAGGCAGGTTATCTAGGTGATTTATGAAAAAATCCTATTATAAGAGTAGTTGATTCATTTCATGATATCAATGTGTAGTTTGGTTTGTAATTTTAGATAGGACACAATATTTTTGAGACATAATTTGTAGGTTACAAACTAGTTAATATCTATCACTCATCATAATGAACCTTAAGTTACTATGGGTCTTTGGGAAAAAATGATTCTTTGAGTAAATTTGATGATCTAATTCTATACTTTTGATAATTTTTTTATCTAATATTTTTATTTCCCTATTGAATTATGATTTATAGAATTGATGATCACATGTTTCTTGATTTATGTTACACTTTCTTTCATTTTATGTTTTGGAGTACTATTCCCCCAAGAAGCTGTTTGAATATAACATAGGATGGAGCTTCTGATGAACCATAGAATTGAAAACCTATAATTGATCAAAATATTGTATAGGTTATTTTGTGTGTATTATAAGATATGGTCTAGTTGTATACATCTATTCCTACACATTATAGAGAGGTTGAACCTAAAAGGATGATAAAAGGAATCATTCTAAAGAGTTTCTTTATTTAATACCATTATATTTTTAGGGCATCAACAATCCCAAAGTGGTAGTGGATTTTTTAAAAAGGTTGATAAAATATTTGAGTTTTTAGAGACACCATACAATACTAATGTAATATGTGCAATATTGAAACTTTAAGTGCCTAGAAGAAGGTAGTGGGAATCTATAGTTCTGGCTATAAGGAATGTGGGATTGGAGTTGAATGAATCCAAGTCTCTCTTTATAGAGTAATTCTATCCTTAGTCCACGGTGTTGTATAAATCAATGGACTTCCTTAAAATTTTGTAAAGTAATTATATGGTGACTTAATATGCTAGATACTTTACCAAAATATTTCATTTTGTAGATGAGCTAATATCAAATGGTAATCCAAAATCGTAGTGGTTTAAGACGGGTCTTTGAGTTGATATGAAATCTTAGGTTTTCTTGCAATTGCTTACCACTTATGATTATGTTATGGATATATATTTGATGGTTGGGATTGACCTGGATGGAATGTTAGCGTTGAATAGAGTTCTTCCTTCTCCCAGTGTATGTATCAATAGTCCCTCTAATAGGAATATGAAATTAGATTAGTCTCTTGGTGGAAACCATGGTGGAGTATCTTTGTAACAGACTTCTTCTAAATAAAATGTAGTGTTTGGAAAAGGCGCATTCACTTGTTTTCAGTGTGGAATGTTTTGGTACATGAGACATGCTTACCTATAGGAACCCATGATCTATAGGTATTGTGGAGTTTATGGTCACTTTTAGAGAGCTTTTCTGGCTTTACCACCCTGTATAGTGTCACTTTATTTTCCTCACTTAGAGGAATTATAGCATTATCAGATGCATTAAAAAAATAGGGTTACAACCATAATCATGAAGAACAAATATTCTTTACATAGTGGAAGAGTCTTTAGGGTATGATGACGTTGGTCTTGTGATAATGAGAGGTTACATTACCATTTCTTCATCTTTAGTAACTACTTTACTTGATAACAGTGCCACTCATTACTTTATATCTACCCATGTTATATAACTATTGAATATTCCTATGGAGATCATGAGTTATGTGATTGAGATTGATACTCCTCTAAGGATAATGAGAGACTGTGGTCTTCTATGCCCCTATTTTGATTTTTCATTATCATAATTTGAGCTTGTTTGTAAATTTTTGGTTCCAAACATGAAGCATTTTGATGGAATTATCGGTATTGATTAGCTCATAATTCATATCGATGATATCTATTATTATATTTTTGGTATATCCTTTAATACCTTTGATGGTTAGAGTCATATAGTTTTAGGGATAATGGGACCTGAGGGTCAGCTGATTCATCTCTACTCTCCCAGAGTTGGGTAGGAGGATATCCTTGTTTATTTTAGAAATAGAGAATGATTATTTGAGTAGTGATATTCCTCCAATAGAAGATTAATTTTTAGATATTTTCACATCATATTTTCGGGTTTACCACTAGTGAGGGAGGTGTATTTTCCTATCAAATTGGTACTATGGGTCTGGCATATTTTTGTTACCTCTTACTAGATATAACTGTTTGAACTAAAGGAGTTAGAAACTCAGTAGTATGAATTTTTTCCAAGGGTTTCATTTGTTAGTGTATCTACTTGGTTCACACTGATGTTTTTTTATATGTAATTTGATGTAAACCCTTACCTTAATGTTTATTATCACTAACTCATTTGAGTCACAATCAATAAAAAATATCAATTTCCATGTATCGATGAATTTTTAAATCAGTATAATGTAGAGAGGTTGTTCTCAAAGATTGATCTTTGGTTTGGTTATCAATATAATAAGATAAAAGATTCTAATATCCCAAATACATCCTCATGGTGTAGGTATGGACAATATGAATACCTTGTTATTCCTTTTGGATTGACCAATTCTCCTGCTGTGTTTATGGCATTGTTAGGAAGGATTTTCAATGATTGATTTAATTATTTTATAGTAGTGAATGTGGTTGATATCTTGGTTTACTCTAAATCCTTGTAGGATCATGTGTATCACTAAAAAGTATTTGTGGACATCATGAGAAATTACTAAATTTATTATGTGATATCCAAGTAAAATTTCTGGATTCATTGGGAAATGTTCTTAGAACCCAAGGTTTTTGAAAATGGTATTTTAGTTGATTTTGTGAAGGTGAAAGATTTTTAGACCTAGGGGAACCAAAAAGAGTATTTGAGACTTAGTGATTCTTAGGGTTGTATCAAAGTTATCAAATTTGTTTGTGAAATATTTATCAAATTTGGCACATCAATTTACCACACTCACTTTAAAATAACCAAAGTTGTTATGGGATTTGAAATTTCACTCCTCATTCGACGATTTGAACCATTTTTGACTTCATCTCCAGTGTTGATTCTCCTATAGGCTTGGTAGGGATATTCTATGTTCAATAATGCATCTTTTTAGATTTTGACTACATTCTTATATAAAGGGATCACATTATAGCATATGATTATTGACATATTCATCCTCATGAGAAGAACTATACCACACATGATCTTGAAAATATATATATTTCATTCATGATATTAAGAGTTAGAGAAATTACATTTTCAAATAATGGATTACTATTCACTTAAATATAAAATCATGAGTTATATATTCTCACTAAAAATATTTGAATTATTGGAATAGGCAGTGGGTGGAGAACTTATAATCCTTTGATTTTGACATCAGCCACACTCTTGGTAAGGGGAATTTCATTGCTGATGCTTTGAAAAGGAAAATCCCAGCCTATTCCTTGAAATAATATTTTGTGGGTAGAATATGATGGATCTATTTGATCATATTAATTTTTGTGTCTCTAAGGATAAGGCCAAATTTATTTTGGAATGTGTTCAGTTGATGCCCACACTTCATGAGATGATTCTCTAGGAACACAAACTTGATGATGAATTACTTGGCATTAGGGATTATTTATGTAGTGGGAAGACCATTAGTGAGTGGCCTATATTTTTAGTGGGATTCATTTTATTTTAGGACCTCTATGTATTTCAAACCCTTATGAGAAAGTCTATGATTGGGAATTGTTAGAATTCTTAGTCGGCAGTACACCATGACACTGTAAAGATATTTTATTATATGAGGTGGAGAATCTAGGGTTCAGGTATGAAACATTACATTACTGATTTTTTAATTTTTATAATTGTTAGAGGACTGAGGCGGAGTATCAGAATACTTCATCACTACTTTAGCCACTTCCTTTATCGACTTGGACGTGAGATGAGATATCGATGGGCTTTGTGGTTGGGTTTCCATGTACAACTGAAGGAAAGAATTTGATATGGGTGGTTATTGGCCAACTAACCAAATTCATTCATTTTATTTATATTCATGATACCACTAGATTTTTTGACTTGTGAAATCTATACATGCTAGAGGTCACAAAATTTCATAGAGTTTTAAGTTACATAGTCTTCGATATGGATCACTGGTTCACTTCTCATTTACAGAGAGGCCTCTAGGAGGTAATGTAATATCTTGTAAATGTAATCATGACATACCATCAAAAGATATTTTTTTATATGGAATTTGATTTATATATTATGGAGTAAATGATTTGTGATTGTGTCCATGAAATTAGAGGGTCTTGGGATTATCAAATAGGGTTGATTGAGTTTTCCTATAATAATTGCTACCATTAATCAACTAAGATGAAAACCATTGAGACCTTGTATGGTTGGACTTATAGATATCTAATTTTTTTTGATAATGGTTGGTGAAGCTTCCCTAGTTGTACTTAGTTTGGTTCAAGAGATGATGAAAAATATTCAGTTGATTCAACATAGAATGATAATGAAATAAATACATATATATCCTATACTGATTGTGATCGGTGCACTTTAGAGTTCATGGTTAATGGCCTGGTATTTTTGTGAGTGTAACCTCTATCTGGTCATTTAAAAATTAGTAAAAAATGGAAGTCTTCACTGAGATCTGTGAGATTATTTGATGTTGTTGAGAAAATTAGGAAGGCGGATTACCATTTGGATTTTCCACCATAGATGAAATTTATTGATAATGTGTTTGATATGTCACAAATTAGAAATTACTACTATAAACATCGCATATCTTGATCTGGGAGGGAATTGAATTTGAACCTGATTTATCCATGTCCGAGAAGCCATTTATGATTATTCATTCTCAAATAAATGTTCTTTTTTAAAATACATCTCCTTGTTTGGGTGATTTTGAAACATTGTTCTGATTCACATGAGACGTTGGAGCATATAGATTCAACAAGTGATAAATGGCCCTACCTCCTTACTATGAAGTCACATTGAAAATTGTTTTGGTGGAAGAAATCATTTATGGTGGGGAGACTATAACATCATGTTACCAACATTCTGGTACAACCCTTATTTTATTCTTTGTTCAGTTTGTTTTTTATATTCTCTCTTGATTTTATTTTTCACATTACTTGGTTATGATATTAATTTTATATTTTTTCCATTATTTTATATTTTAGAAGGGTATGATAGGGTTTTTGGTTTTTGGTTTGAATGGATTGGAGGTAATAGGATATTTAGTATAGGAGTGGGTATGCTCATGTAGTTAAAAAAGCTAAAGGAGGCCCACCTATTTTTCAGTACCAACTAGTTGGTGGGAGTATCACATTAAAGGATTCCTATAGGAATACCACTGGCTAGTTGGTATAAGCACACTAAATAGCCCATGGGAACTATTGGAAAATATCCCTATACCCACAGTTTTTCCAAAAACTGTGGGTATATGGGTATTATGGGAACCTATACCCACAGTTTTTGAAAACCCTAGGTATAGGTCACCTATACCCATGGTTGTGGGACAAACTGTGGGTATAGGTTTAACTTTGAAGACTTATTCCCACAATTTTCCAAAACTGGGGGTAAAAAGACTGCTATACCCATAGTTTTGGTCAAAAATGTGGGTATAGGAAGTTTTTTCAAGACCTATACCCACAGTTTTGGAAAACCTACGTGTATAGATTTTTTTTTCAGAGACCTATACCCACAGTTTTATAAAACAGTGGGTATAGCATTCCCATGTTATGGAGGGAAACAAATCCACAGGACATAAAAAAATTTAGTGGAAAACTTATCCCCATGGTTTTCCCTTCTATACCCACTTTTTTGATTAATATATTTAGGTAGATACAAATAAATATTCGTATAAGTATGATGGGTTTGTTGGGAACTGGGTACTTTTCCTTTCGGTCTCAGGATCAAAATCCACCAGGCACTTTTTTTTCTATTATATGGTTCCGAATTATTATATTAAACAAAATGAAGATATATTTAAACAGAAGCGGGTTTGCCCGGTTGGTTAGGCGATGGATTCGTGAATGTATGTATGCGGGTTTGAAATCCGCGAGCTGTTTTTTTAATTCATACATGCGTATATTGTTCGGAAACATATTAATATATTAAGAAAAATTGAGAAATATATATCAATAAATGACGCCGGTTGATTGGTAAAGCGCCCGGATTTGGAAACTAAGGTCATGGGTTCAACACCTGCTGTATGATTTTTGTAAAAAAAAATATACCAGTGGTTTTATAACCATGGGTGTAAGGTTTTTATAGCTTGACCATTGGATATGAGCCTATGACACAGTGGGAAAATATATATGCACACAATTTGGAAAACCGTGGGTATAGGTTGGGAACCTATCCCAACGCCTCAGTTTTAATCTAAGTTATCAATGAACTATTTAAAAATATAAAATTCCATGGGTATTTTTCTACCTTTATAATGGCTTGTAAATATCTTGTGAATTTACCTATGAATATACCCAAAAGTGTCAAAATAGGTGTAAAAAAGCCTTTTTTTCATACACTAGGTGATGATCGTGTCTTATCCCAATGCACAATTTTCAATGTTATTATCCCTATGTATAATTGTGACCAAGCCACATCTACTAATAAATACTAGACAAAGATGCATTTTCTTAGAAACCACTTACTCTATACTTTATGAAAATTTAGGGAGGTTTACCATGTTTAGTCTTTCTTTAAAGGATTTCACTAGGGTTTTATGATCCAAATCACCCAATATAACTATAATTTACTTTGACACAAACTATCACAACAAATATATTTAATACAATTTATTTCATGATTTATTAGATAAATATACACTTAAGGCAAACCCAGATGATTTTGAGTCTTAATGTCTTTGGGTAATTAAGTACATAACATAAAAACTTGTAACAAAATATACTAAAACTTTATTATACGATCTTAAATTCCCATGAACTTCAAAAACTACACGGGATAATCTGGTGGCATATATAAGAAAGGGGTAAGCTATAAATCCCAATAAGGGAATAAAAAATAATAACATGATGTATGGAATACATGTGAGTTAATACGAGTATCAAGGTAACATAAGAGGGGTGGGAATTATAAACCAGAACATCTGAGAATCATAAAATATAATAACAGAAAGACATTATGGGAATGTAGAAACAATATAAAACATGAAATAATAAACATAAGTAATGACTAAAAATAGAAAAATAAAATAATAGTTTTATTAGGGTAACATATTATGCACCATACATGGTATATCATGAGATAAAAACATTACAAAATCTATTAGAGGGATATATAATTTCGTTCCCACCCATCACCATAATATCATCTAGATTTGTGAATGTGCCCCATAGATCATAGAACATAAGGATGTGTTTCATCACTTTTAATCCCACAATAAAGGAGTGTGTGTTATATACAAGTATGTCCCAAATCAATGAAGGGTAGTTACATTTATGTGAATACCATTGAGTGGAAATGGTGATGGGTATTCACTACAAAAATGCTTGTCATGGAAAATAATATGATAATTTCGATAACACAATAAGGGTTCTTAAAGATTCATGAAAGGGTTTAATTAGAGTGAAAGTGGTATATCATCAATTGAAAATCATATGAAAATTAAGAGGGATGTGTAAAAACATATACAAAAATAAATAATTGGAAATAAAAAGGTATAGTATAAAGAAGGTTCTTGAATAAATATAAGAAGGATAAGATTCATTTGCATGAGAGGGAACTTCTAAAATCTTGGGAGGAGATTATTATGATCCAAGCAATATATTGATAGTGATTTATAAATGTAAGGGAAGAGTTACATTACACTCAAAGGGTTTTGAATGAAGAAAAATGAGAGTTTGGTTGAGTTTTTATAGGAAAAGAGAGGGGAATTCTTTATTAATTTTTAAACTTATGTTTTGGTATTTATATGATAAATTAACACAAACCACAAACCATCCTTTGTTTTTTCCCATGGGTATTACCAAATTGGAGTGGATTTCATTACAATATATTTCTAAGAACAAAAATTATTAAAATAATATCCTTGGTGATCTTGAAGAATTGATTTTAAAACATTAAAATATGATATCGGTTTTGGAGGATTCGTTTAGGGTTTGTAAAATTAATCAAATAACTACAAAAACACCTTATCTTAAAGTAGAAAAATAATTTTGGGTGTGGATACTGTTCATTTTATTTATTACATCACCCTTGGAATTTTATGATGTCACAATACATCCCATATATTTATACCATTTTTAATTTTTACTCACAAATTTGACTGTATTTGAAAATTATCAAGAATTCACGGTTATATAATTTCAACATGATGATTTCAATAAATATTTATTTTTTAAAAAATAAATATTTATACTTAAAAATTTACACTTTAAAATCAGAAATCCCCATTTACTGAAAAATATAGGTTTTTGTGATGATAATTTTTTTTGACCCTTAAAAATTACATTTGACTTAATTAAATTATAATATTACACACACATATGTATAAATAAATATTATTTAATAAGAATATTTTATTAAAATAACATTTTTTTTTGAATTCATCAAAAAGTTTTTCTAGATTGAATCTATATTCTTTCCAAAAATATAATTTTTGTTTTATCTTATCAAAATCTAATTTTTATCAAATATATTATTTAATCATTATTAAGTAATAATAAAAAAGATAAATATAATAATTATTTTGTTAAAAATAAAATTATACAAATTCCTAATGTTAGGGTTTAAATACATATCCCCTTATTATACCAACATATTCCCTAATGGTAAGGTGTGAAATTGTGACACTTTCATAGCATGGTTCAGTAAACATGATTTAGTTTGTGATCCCAATAAGCTTGAACTTCTACTGTAAATGTTTTCTCTTGTTCTTTAGTTTTTTAATGTTAGCATATGCTTGGTTAAGGGAAAATCCCAATGATTTCATATCCCTTGGAAGCTTTGATAAATGAGATTCATAGGGTATGATCCTAGTGGTCGAGGAAACCACTTCTCTCATATATGTTAATTGGGTTTTAACCCTTAATATACTAATCTTAATTTTAATTGTACAATGGTTATATTAGCAATAGTTATGATCTCTATTTTATTTTAAATCTAGTAGGATATAATTTATAATGGTCAAAAATATCTAAAGTAGTGCATGTATTTTCTATAACTACATTATTTGATAAGGAATATATTAATTTAATAATGGAATTTCATTTATAAATGTTCAGGTTGTTACATTTCACACATATCCTTATCATTCTTATAAAATACGATGTGATCTATATATAAAAGAACAATAAGTGATACTCATTTTTTCATCTTTGATGTAGATATTTTTTCCCACTATTCCTTAACTGAAAATCAAAACCTTAAAGCCGTTTTTTAGCTTTGAATACCAAGTTCTTGGGGTTTTTTCCCATATAAATAATTTTTCAACTAGAAAAGTTTATTATCATATTGTATGAGTAATTAATTATAAGGTTTCTCAATAAAAAATCTTCTTAAAATTCACCATTGAAGAGGGATTACTTGATATCCATATAAAATATATTATATTACCTTATTTTTTGCAATAATAATAAATATTCTTATGATTGGAGACTTACGACCAATGAAAAAGATTCATAAACACCGAATCCTTCAACCAATTAATCTTATTTTCACACCAATCTTTCATTTTTTCATACCACTTGAAATTCCTCATTCATTTTTTGGGGACACCCATATTGTAAAAAGGATATTATTTTAATTAGGTTTAGTTACCAACTCCAAAGTATCATTATTCTATATCTAATGAAGTTCTTCATTCATAACATCAATCCATTCTTGTTTCTGCACAACTTCATCAAAATCTCTATTTTCTAGTGGATAATTAAAGGATATATGTGTTGTTATTCTCGTAGGCCACCTAGTATGCACTTGTTTTTCATGAACCCCAATGATTTTTGAAACCTAAATATGCCTTCTCATACCTAGACAAGTTGATTGAATTTATTCTGCATCTCTTGAAATGGATGGATCCTCTTTAACATCTTATACATCTTCAAAAATTTATCCTTTTTATTTGGATTTTTTTCACACTGGTTAGTAGAAACCACATCAACATCACTTTTGAAAATTTCTTCATCATGATAAACATCATTATTTGGTTGTTAAATCATTTTAACATATTTATAATCAATGATGTTTTTAAATTATATGTTAAAATAATGATAAACTATTCTATTTTAAGGATATCAAATAATGATCCCATAAAATCCTCAATTATAAAAAGTTATATGATTATTACATTTTACCATGATAACATAAGGGCTAAAAACACTCAAATGTACTTAAAAGATGGTGATTTTTTATTATACATATCATATGGGGACATATTTGAGATTATTCTATGCAACCAATGGTTTTGATAAAAATCACTAGACCGTTATATTTTATCTAGAAATAATGAGATATACTATATAGATGTAGAAATGTATAATCTATCTCTAGTAATCACCTATTATTCCATTAAACCACACTATTTTTTTGTAGTGATTCTAGTGCACTGAGTTCACATCAATTTCATACTTATCAAGATAATCTTCAAACATCCCATTTTTATAATTTCTTCAATTATCTATATAGATATTATTGAGATAAAAACAACAATCTTTCAATTCACTTATTTATAAACATTTATAATTCTATATAGACTTAAATTTAGGTTTTATAAAAATAACACAAGTAATACAAGAGTTATAACTACCCTTTACTAGATTTTAGGCCTAAAACACATTTTGTTCTTGGTTCCCTTTGTTTTCATGTTAATTTGTAAGTTTTCACTATTTATCATTTATTCTTGCCTTTTCTAGTTGTTCCCCATTATTTTGGATTTTATAGGGGTGTGTGAGAGTGTTTTTTCTATTTTTAGTGATTGAGAGGTAGATGGGTACTTTAACATAGGAGAAGGAATGGCCTTATAGTAAAAAAAGATACAATCCACTAGATATCAAGTGAGAGTGACTGACTAGTTAGTGGGTGGAAGGAAATGGTATATTCTTATATGAATCCCATCGTCTAGCCAATAAACTCCCAATAGATTTCTGGTAGGACTTCCAATAGCCTATGGATTGTTATAGGCCCCACCGGGTAGCTGGTGGATTCCATAGGCTATCCAATGATGCCGGAAAGGCTGAGAATCAGAAGGATAATATCATATTTTCAATTTTTTATCTTTTTTTTAACATAAAACACCTCCCTCAAATTCCATTGGAACTTAATAATTTTTAAGGCTATATAGAGGTAATGTTTTCTCCACCAACCCCGATTCTTTATAGATTAATGTGTTAGTTGATGTGTTGATTCACTTTTTGTATGTGTTATCTCAATTTGATCATAGAATAATTTTTCTTATTTTATCTCCCACTTTGAGATATGTGATTTCTTGTTTAATTAAAGGATCAAGATCATAATTTTATGAATTAAGTTTCTAGGGTTCTCCTTCGATTGATCCCAACCTTTCATCTATCCTTGGGTGTGTATTTTGTGTTGGGTGATCTTTGATTCAGTGTATTGAGGTAGGTTATTTATTAAGGAAATCTCTAACAAATGAAACCTTAGATACTTATTAAATTTAAATTTACTTTTTAATTTATTTATAAAGATTTAGTTTATTCACTTGATGAATTATTTCAAATTGAATGGTGTATGTTATGAAATCCATTGATAAGTCTTTTAAAAAATTAAGTATTGTATTTCAAAAAAAGAACTTGAATTGAAGTGAATTATATGAAGCCTAACTTTGATGAGATGAAAAGTTATGTGATGTTTTATGTTTTTAAATGGGGTGATTTAAAATGAAAGGAATTATTTTAGATAAAAACCATGGATGTGGGGTTTTGAAATAAAATGTAATGTCTTAGGACATGAACTTGGGTTTGATTTAAAATGATTAATTTGATGATTTTAAAGTGAATGAAATGTTTGATTTTCTCATATATGATTGTTTTAATTTAAGTACATAGGAGCCTAGGTAGTTAGGTGGGTAATCCTGGACTAGAACACCAGGATTATATTATCTCCACTTAGACATGGATTGATGATTACATTGACATAAAATTGATGTGGGCAAGGAGTTTATTCATTGGGGTGTCCTATAATTTCCTTTAGGTATGAGATCTTGGTATGTCCATACAATTGGATCCATACTTCACTAAGATGTGTAACGATCCTTGATCCATGATCTAACTTACTTGAGGAATTTTTACTGTGGTGTTCTTATATAAAATTATTATATCATTCCATTGTTTGATAGAAATGTTTATTCATACCTATTTTGATAAAATGTTTCCGTCAAGAATATTTTTATAAATATTATTTGTTTCCCCTAATTCTATGAAAATTAACCTATGTACCTATTTTGTATTACCCAATGAAATGTTTTGTAAAGAACTTTTTTAAAATTTTTTTTGAAAATATTTTCCATTCCATGTTATCTTATAGTGGATCACAATTGGTTTAATTTTTATAGATTACTTATGAAATTACTCATGAGATCCTACTAGGATTTGTTACCCAAACACTACCTTTTCCTTTAGGAGTTTGTAGATATTATTATTCTAGGTATATAAAGAGGTAAGTTACCACTCAAAGGTGGTGGGCGTACTTGATTATAGAGGCCTTGGTAGTTGGAGGTGACTGGGGGACTTTTGGATCCACTACTTATATGGAGATCATGACGTGATGTATTTGATGGTTTTATTTATGAAATATTGATTGATTTATCTGATGAAATTGGTTAACACACCTTTTTCAGAGTTTTATCTATCTACCTGTCTTATTTTCTATCCTACAGAGTATTTAGTATACCAACTATTTCTTATTTTATAATAATCATTTTATCTTGATGTGTTACTCTTATAGAGAAATATTTCCCTCCTGTTTTTGTTTTATACCCAGGTGCTAGTCACCAGCTCATTGGGATCATGAATACCATTTAGGCTATATTATAATTGGTTCATGTATCGTTTAGGCAGGTTATCTAGGAATATTCCTGAAAAATTGTTATTAGAAGAGCATTTGATTCCTTTCATTATATCAATGTGTAGTTTTGTATGTCTTTTTAGATAGGATACAATATTTTTAGGACATAATGTGTAGGTTACAAGCTTGTGAACAACCATCACTCATCATAATGAGCCTTGAGTTACCATGGGTCTTTGGGAAAAATGTTTCTTTGAGTAAATTTTATGATCTAATTCTAGACTTAAATAAAAAATTATCTCATATTTTTATTTCTCTATTGAAATATAAATTATAGAAATGATGATTACAAGTTTCTTGATTTATGTTTCAGTTTTCATCAGTTTATATTTGGTAGTACCATTCCATCAAGAAGTTGTTTGAATATAACATAGGATGGAGCTTCTGATGAACAATAGAAAAGAAAATATGTAGTAGATAAAAACCCTGTAGTGGTTATTTTGTGTGTAGTCTAATATATGGGCTAGTTATATGCATATGTTCCTACTCAGTCTAGAGAGGTTGAACCCAAAATTATGATAAAAGGGATCATTCCAAAGAGTTTATTTATATAATACCATTATCTTTTTAGGGCATCAACGATCCTAATGTGGTAGTGGAATTTTTTAAAAAGGTTGATAAACTCTTGGAGTTTTTAGAGACAACAGACTATATTAATAAAATATGTGACATCATTAAACTTGAAGAGCCTAGAAGAAGGTAGTGTGAATCTATAGTTCTCGCTATAAGGAATGTGGGATTGAAGTGTAATGAATTCAGGTCTCTCTTTATATATTAATTCTATCAATAATCAATGGTGTTGTATAAATCAATGGACTTACTTAACATTATTTAATGTTATTAGATGGAGACTTAGTATATTAGATACTTTACCAAAACTTTTCATTTCTTAGATGAGGTAATATCAAATCAGAATCCAAAATCCTATAGGTTTAAGATGGGTCTTCGAGTTGATATACGATCTTATGTTTTCTTGCTATAGCTTACCTATTTTGATGATGTTATGGATATAGATTTGATGGATGGGATTGACCTGGATGGAAAGTTGGGGTTGAGTTGAGTTCTTCCTACTCCCTATACATGTTTCAATGGTTCCCCTAAGGGGAAGTTGAAATTAGATTAGTCACTTTGTGGAAACCATGGTCGTTTAACTTTGTAACAGACTACTTCTAAATCAAATTTAGTGTTTGTAAAAGGCCCTTTGACTTGTTTCCAATGAGTGATGTTTGGGCACATAAGGCATGATTACCTGGAATAACCGATTATCTATAGGTATTGTTGATGTTATGGTCACTTTCACAGAGTTTTTCATGATTTACCACTCTGTATTGTGGCACATGATTTTCCTCACATAGAGGATTTCTAGCATTATCAGATGCATTAAAAAATTGGGTTCCCACCACAAGCATGAAGAACAATGATTATTTACAAATTGGAATAGTCTCGAGGGGACGATGGCACTGGTCTTGTGATAATGAGAGGTAACATTACCATTGCTTCATATTTAGTGACTACTTTACTTGATAATAGTGCCTCTCATTCCTTTATATCTACCAATGTTATAGAACTATTGAATATTCCTATGGAGATCATGATTTATGTAATTGATATTGATACACCTCTAAGGATAATGAGAGATTAAGGTCTTCTATACCCCTATTTTTATTTTTCATTATCATAATTTGAGATCATTTGTAAATTCATGGTTCAAAAAATGAAGCCTTTTTATGGAGTTATGGGTAGTGATTAGATCATAATTCATATAGAACACATATACTATTATATTTTAATTATATCCTTTAACACCTGTGATGGTTAGATTCATGTTTTTTATGGAGAATGGGACCTGAGGGTTACCCGATTCATCTCTACTCTCCCAGAGTTGGGTAGGATGATATCCTTGTGTACTTTAGAACTAGAGAAGGATTATTTGAGTAGTGATATTCCTACAATAGAAGATTAGTTTGCAGATATTTTTACATCATATTTTTAGGTTTACCACTAGTGAGGGAGATTTATTTTCCTATCAAATTGGTACTATGTTCCTGGCCTAATTTTGTTACCGCTTACTAGATGGAACTATTTAAACTAAAGGAGTTAGAAACTCAGTAGGATGAAATTTTTCCAAGTGTTTCATTTTTTAGTGTATCTACTTCATTCACTTCAATGTTTTTTTCTAAGAAATTTGATGGAACCCCTTACATTAATGTTGATTTTCACTGACTCATTTGAGTCACAATTAATAAAAAATATCAATTTCCTTATATCGATGACCATGTTAATCCGTATAATGGGGAGAGGTAGTTGAAAAAGCTTGATATTTGGTTTGGTTATCAATATAATAAGATCAAATATTTTTATATCCCAAATAACTCCTTCAGGTGCAGGTATGGCCACTATGAATACCTTGTTATGCCTTTTGGTTTGACCAATACTCCTATTGAGTTTTATGGCATTGTAAGGAAAGATTTTCCATGATTAATTTAATTATTTTATAGTAGTGATGGTGGATGATATCTTGGTTTACTATAAATCCTTTGAGGATCATGTGTATCACTAAAGAGCATTTGTGGAAATCATCAAAAATTAATAAATTTATTATATGATATCCAAGTAAATTTTTTGGATTCATTGGGAAATGTTCTTAGGACCCATGGTTTTTGAACATGGTATTTTAGTTGATTTTGTGAAGGTGAAGCTTTTAAGACCTAGGGGGAACTGAATAATGTATTTGATACTTAGTGATTACTAGGCTTGTAAGGTTACTATTAGTTTTTTTTGAAAGATTTTTCAAAGTTGGCTTATCAATTTACCTCAATCACTTTAAAATAAGTGAAGTTATTATGGGATTTAAAATTTCATTCCTCCTTTGACGAGTTGAACCATTTTTTGACTGCATCTCCAGTGTTGATTCTCCCAGAGTTTTGGTAGGGATATGCTATATTCAGTGATGCATCATGTTTTGATATTGTATACATTCTTATATAAAGGTATCACATTATAACATATTATTTTTTACATATTCATCATCATGAGAAGAACTATACCTCACATGATCTTGAACATATAGATTTTATTAATGATATGAAGAGTTAAAGACTTTACATTTTCACTGAATGGATTACCATTTACTATAATTATAAAAGCATGAGTTATATATTCTCCCTAAAAAGATTTGAACTTTTTGCAGAGGCAGTGGGTGGAGTAATTATAATCCTTTGATTTTGACATCACCGACACTCCTAGTAAGGGGAATGTCATTGTTGATGCTTTGAAAATGAAACTCCCACCTCATTCCATGAATTAATATTTAGAAGGTAGAATATTATGGATCTATTTGATCATATGAATTTGTGATTCCTAAAGGATAAGACTGAAGTTATTTTGGAAAGTGTTCAGTTGATGCCCTCACTTCTTGAGACGATTCTCTAAGAACACGAACTTGATGATGAATTCCTTGGCATTAGAGATTATTTATGTGGTGGGAATACCATTAGAGAGTGGCCTATATTTTTATTGGGATTCATTTTCTTTTGGGACCTCTATGTTTTTCAAACCCCTATGAGAACAGCTATGATTGGGAATTTTTAGAATTCTTAGTCAGCGATACACCATTACACTATAAAGATATTTTATTATATGAGGTGGAGAATCTAGTTACTTGTTATGAAACATTACTTTGATCATTGTTTATTGTTATAATTGTTATAAGACTAAGGCTAAGCATCAGAATCCTTCATGACTACTTCAGCCACTTCTTATGTCGACTTGGATGTGAAATGAGATATCATTGGGCTTTGTGGTTGGGTTACCATGTACAACTTTAGTAAAAAATGTGATATGGGTGGTTATTTACCAACTAACCAAATTAATTAATTTTATTCATATTCATGATACAACTAGTGTTTTGGACTTTTGAAATCTATACATGTAGGAGATCATCAGATTTCATGGAGTTCTAAGTTCCATAGTTTCTGATATGGATCACTGGTTCACTTATCATTTATAGAGAGGCCTCTAGGAGGTAATGTAACCCCATGTAATGAAGATCATGACATACCATCAAAAGATATATTTTTAGATGGAATGGAATGTATATATTATTGAGAAAATGATCTGTGATTGGGTCCATGAAATTAGAGGGTCTTGGGATTATCAAATAGGGTTGGTTTAGTTTTCTTATAATAAAATATACCTTTCATCAATTAAGATGAACACCACTAAGAACTTGTATAGTTGGACTTGTAGATATCCACTTTTTTTGTTAAAGGTTGATGAAGCTTCCCTATATGTACTTAGTTTGGTTTAAGAGATGATGGAAAATATTTAGTTGATTCAACAGAGAAAAATAAGGATATAAAGACATTATAAATCCTATATTGATTGTCATCAGTACCCTTTAGAGTTCATGGTTAATGGACTAGTATTTTTGTGAGTGTCACCTCTATCAGGTCATTTAAAACATGGTAAAAAAGGGTGGTCTTCATTGAGATATGTGAGATTATATGATGTTACTGAGAAAATTGGGAAGGCGGATTACCATTTGTCTTTTCCACCTCAGATTATATTTAGTGATAATGTGTTTGATAAGTCAGAAATTAGAAATTATCACTCTAAAGATCCCATGTCTTGATATGGGATGGAATTGATATTGAACCTGATTAATCCATAACTGAGAATCCATTTCTGATTATTGATTCTAAAATAAACGTTCTTTATTTATTATGTATCCCCTTGTTTGGGTGATTTTGAAACATTGTTCTGATTCACATGAGACATGGAAGCATACAAATTCAATAATTGATAAATGGGACTACCTCCTTACTATGAAGTCAATTTGAAAATATTTTTGATTGAAGAAATAATTTATGGTGGTGAGACTATAAAATCATGTAACCAACATTCATGTGGAAACATTATTTTATTCTTGGTTCAATTTTGTTTCTAGTTTATATCTTGATTATTTTCACATTACTTGGTTATGATTTTCATTTTATATTTTTCCCATTATTTTTGACTTTTGAGGGGTTTGAAAGGGTGTTTTGTTTTTGGTTTTAATGTCTTGGAGATAATAATCTATTTAGTATAGGAGTGTGTTTGCTCCTGTAGTTTGAAAATCTAAAGGAGGCCCACTAGTTTTTCAGTACCCACTAGTTGGTGGGAGTCCAACATTAATGGATTCCTATAGGAATCACACTGGATAGTTGGTATAATCACACTGGCTAGCCCACGAGACTTCCAATAGCCTTGGCATTCTGCAAGGTACCACCATATAGCTGGTGGAGGACTCCAACTGTCCAGTGTTGCAGAAGGGGCTAAGAATCTGTAGGGTAATAACATTTTTTAATTTTATTTAATATCCATTTTAAAACTAAATAACTTATCTGAAAATCTATTGGGCCAAAAACACATAAGAATCTATCTAGAGATGACTTTGGATCTCCCAACCTTGATTCTTCATGGAGGAATGTTCCAGATGATGCATGGATTCTCTTCCGATAAGTGTGGTCAAATTTTGATAATTGATTATTTTTTCATCCTTTATATCTATCATTGAGAATAGTTATTCCTCATGTAATTTAGGGATATAGATATTTATTTAATGAATGGTTCATATAGGTTTCTCTAATGATCAATCCAATCCTTTTTCCACTATATAGGTTTGGATTATGTGTTGATTGATCATTGATTCAATGAATTGAGGTATGTTGTTTTGTAAGGAAATATCTAACGATTAAAAACATTCATGACATTTAAATTTAAATTGGTTTTCTAATTTATTTATAAATATTTAATTTAGTATCTTGAGTAATTATTTTAAATGGATTATTGTACTTGATTAAATACCTTAACAATGTCTCTTGAATTATTAAGTGATGTTTTCTGGAAAAATGAACATAATCTAAAGTGAATGATTTAAAGCATAATATTAATGATATGAAAGGCTATGATTTTTTATGGTGTAAAATAGGATGAATTGAAATGAATGGAGTGATTTTTGATAATAACTACGGAGGTTTTATTGAAATAAAATTGCATGTTTTGGAACATAAAATTTCTGATTATTTGAAATGATTTATTTTAAGACTTGATATTGAAAGAAATGTTTGATATCCACTTGTATGAATTATTAACTTGAAGCACATGAGATCTAGGTTAGTTAGGTGGTTATTCTAGTAAAATAACACTAGGGATGTATTGTAACTACCTAGCCAGGGATTTATGATGACAAAGACATAAACTTGATGTGGTTAGAGAGCTCATTCATATAGGTGTTCTAATATTTCCCCTTGTCCTAAGATCTTGGGACATGTGAAAAATTGGAGCTGTATTTTACTAAGATGTATGAGGATCCATAATCCTTGATCTAACTAACCCAAAAAATTATTACCATAGTTCTATATTTTAAAATTATAATTTTATTACATTGTTTGATAAAAATATTTATTCATTCATGTTATGATAAATTTTTTATTCATGCCTATGTTCATAAAGATTCTTGATTTCTCCTACTTTTATAGAAATAAACTTATGTAAATTTTTTTTATTATACATTTAAATGTCGTGTAATTGTTTTTTATATGATTTGTGAAATTAATTTCCATTCCATGTTCTCTTTAAATTATAGTATAACAGGGTTTCTATATATTTATTGTGAAAATTTTTGTGAGATTATACTAGGATTTTTTACTCACACCCTACCTTTTACTTCAGGATTTTATATATTTTCTAAATACATGTACAGAAAAAGGGAATGCACCACCCAAAAGTGGAGGGTATACTTGATTACCCAGACCTTGGGAGTTGGCAGTGGTTAGTGGAGTATCAAATCCACTTGTTATATTTAGATCATGTATTTATGTCTTTGAAGGTTTGGGTGACAATGTATTTATGGATTTATCTGATGAATTTTGTTGACATATTTTTTTAAAATTATACCTCTATACCTATGTTACATTCTCTATTGAAGATTTTTTATCCTACCAACTATTTCTTGTTTTATATTCACTTATTTTTCTTGATGAGTTACTCATGTGGAAAAATTATTTTCTCTTATTTGTATTTGATTCCAGGAAACTAGTTTCTCTCTTGTGGGGATCTGGATCTCCCTTTAGGATGTGTTGGAATAGATTTATGTATCCTTTAGGCTGATTATCCATGTAAATTTCTGTCACACCCTAACCTTGGATAATATGTTATTTTCATTCTTTTCCTGGTCTCGGGTCATTTGGTCGAGGTTTGGTTTTGAGAACTGATTTAAATTTTTAATGTTTTGAAATTTTGGTGGGTTTTAGGACACTTCAAGGGAACCAAACAGTTTGTGGAAACCATGTGGTCAACCCAAGTACTAGTGTGGCTGATTCTGGAATAGACAGAATCTACCCCACAGTTCGCACACGTTTGATTGAGACATGCCGGTTGACCATTATATTTCCATGTCTTCAAATAAATAAAATAAATTAGAGTGAAATGATATAGAATATAAAATAAAATTAAGAAAATGTTTTAACCATAATAATACAATTTTTATTGTTGTAGATAATAATAATAATAATAATATTATTATTAATTTTACTAATTATATTATTAGTATAATTATATTTAGTTTTCATTTTAATTTTTTTGGGAAACCCTAGAGGGGTCTTCCTCTCTCTTATCGCTTGCCCGCGCCCATGCATAGTCCCCTCCTCCTTCTCCTCTCCCTGTGCCCCCATGCACTCCCCTACTCCCGTGCCCTCCTATTCAGTGTGTGACACCACTGGTTCCCTCCCCTATGGCACACAAACCCCTTCCTCTGGCAGCCACACTCTCCTCCTCCAATGCTCCCCTCCGGTGGTCGTCCCTCCATGCGGTGTGGCCGATATCTTGTCTCCCCACTCCGTTGAGTAGTCATGATTTTTAGGGTTTTAATGGGGGTTTCATGTTTGACAGAAACCTAATGGTTATGGTTTGTGAATGGTATTATATCCTTTGAATCTAGGGCATGAAGATCTTCTATGGGGCTCTGTTATCATAGCATTTTCATGTTTCACACCTACATAGGCTACCCAATTAGCGTATCATAGAATTTTCATGTTGGTAGAAATTGTTTTAAATATCCTTTGAAGTGATTCATTGAATATGCATGTGTATTTGTGCACCCATTGGGTTTGATAAAATTCCATGTGTTCTTAAAATTGAGATTGAACCTTATTTTGACATTGTTACCTCAATTTTTTATGGTAAATTTAGAATTTATAGACGGAGTTTGAAATTTTTTTGTTTTTTATTTTTTCTATGACTTGATAATGGGGTGGCTATGTTCTCTAAGGATTATATTTTTTTCTAATGGGTGGATTATATTTTGAATGTAAATGGAATGGTTGGGTTTATTTTAGAAAGATTGTGGTGTTTTTTGGAAATTATTTAAAAAAGGTGTTTTATTGGAAGTGTAGAGGGTGCCGTTGGATGTTGGAACATCCATGGGTTTTGTAGGTGCACACATGGATGTGACATCAAATGAATATGACACTCTAGAACAAATTCTCCCTCAATAACTCCACATATCCCCTTTCTCCAACTATTCTTAAAATGGTTCATCATTTTCTAAAATGGGGGAAGTGGTGTTTCTAGTGTATTTGAAATTTTTATGAGTGTGTTCCTTAATGTTTGGCGTAGTTGGCCTTGAATCACGTTTTGGTGAGTGTTGGAAAAGGTAAGGTCCGTTTGGCATGTTTTATAAAGTTTTCATGTTTTCATAAACTATGGAAAGGTTTTTTTGGAATGTTCATTGGAAAGTGGTTTCATAATGTTTTTACAAATAATTTGGAAATATTTTTTTCAAATGTATTTTCCATGTGTGATCATAAAGGCCCATTTGGCGTTGCACTATTAAAATTGAAGTTTTGTATTGATTTTATAATGGAGTTTGGTTTGGAAAGTCTGAATACCCGATTAATTATTCAAAGTGTTCTAAGGTATTGTTTGAGTATTTATATGATGCGACAGACCAATTGGAATCTTGTCTATTGTGATATATATATATACGGTTCACACCTATAGGATGGATTTAACTTTTTGGGATATTGTATATTGGTGTCCGTGTTTGGGGTAGGCAAGTGTGGTGATGAATGTTAAGGTGTGTTTGGTGTGTGAGGGCCTCCAACTTACAAATTACATTAACCCCATGGGATCCTGGGTTTCTTTTAGAGTATTGAGTGAAAGTTGATAATCAACCTTGAATAGATGTGTTGGTACCCCTTGATTTTTTGTTATTCCAGGTGGTTTGTGCCCCTGGTGAGGCTAGTTTAGATCAGCCAGTTGGCTATAGACTTAGGGGCTTCACCATATGCTGACAGGTTCTTCTGAACCGAGTATGTCTAGGGGTCTTCAAGGGATGTTTAGGATCACCCAAGGTGATTATCTTCATTTTATTTTTTATTTATATTATATTTAATTTTCAATTTCATAGTTAATTTATTTTCATAAAAATCGTAGTATTACTTGATTTGAGTTTTGGT
This sequence comes from Viscum album, assembly GCA_963277665.1. Lineage (NCBI taxonomy): Eukaryota > Viridiplantae > Streptophyta > Magnoliopsida > Santalales > Viscaceae > Viscum > Viscum album. The sequence goes on from OY728125.1 coordinate 95,889,605, forward strand.
TATGAAATGTCAATCCGTTTTGAAAATGAAATGGGGTGTTCGTTGGTTTTTAAAATGGGAAATACTATGTTTTTTAAGTAAAATGTGAAAACCCTATTTTTATAAATGAATTTCAAACTTATATTAATGGAATATTTTTGGAAAATAAAGGTATGGATTGAATGATGATTTCTTATTAAACTTCGAATCTCATGCCCTACTTGTACCACTCAGTGTCTATAGACCTGAGATATTTTATAGGTTATCCCACTTCTTCAGGTTATATGTTTGTTGGAATGATGTGGAGTGATTTTTTTGGTTAAGTTTGTTGGAACCATGGATATTCTATGCATGAATTGGAGTATGGTTTGTGTTTGTTGTCAATCCTCAGTGGATGTTCCGAATGTGTTCCATTTAAGTGATCATACAGTTCAAGCTGACAACAGTATTGAATTTGGTTCCATTTCCCAGTGTTTGCCACATTTTTAGGCATGAAAATCATAAAATGAAGACATGGATTGTTGGTAAAAGGATGTGCACGCAAAAAGGAAGTGATGCACAAACATTATGGGCTGTGCATGAAAAATTTGAGTTGTGCGCAAAAAATATCTTGGTGCACAAAATAGTAGAGTGAGGTTTTTCATGAAAATAGTGTTTCAGAATCAAAATGTAAAAAAATGGAAAAGACATGGGCTGTATGAAAAATCTATAGATGTGCACGAAAAACGTTTCCTGCGCGAAATATTTTGTGCCAAATGAGAGGTTTTTCGTGCCATAGAGGGTTTTGCACGTGGGGGTCTGAGACACCTATAAATAAAAAGTTAACCCTCTCATTATGTATGGTTGAAGACTTAGAAAAGATCCGAGGTCTGATACACATAAAATGTTCTTGTAAAGGGAGTTTTGTAAAAATTTAAGCTTGCGTGAAAAAATCCAGCTCGCACAGAAAACTTTAGTGCACCGTGAAATGTTTTGGACATGCGCAAAAAATTCTAGCTCACGCGAAAAAATTTAGAGTTGCGTGAACAATTTCGTCTTGCGTGAAAAAGGTGGAGTCGCGCGAAATCCTTGAGGTTGCGCGTAAAACTTGGATTTGCGCAAAATTGGCATTGAAACCTGTTTTCACGTTTATGTTTATCTGGTTAAGTGGTTCAGCACATTCAAGTGCATCATTTATGGATTTTGATGCAAGTAGAGTCTCGTGCTAAGCAGAGGAAAAGACTTCAATGCGAATCTATTGAAGAGACCTTCACATATATAAAATGACTGGGACTTCACCAAAAGCAGTGAGCCAGGGGGAGTCAACGGGAGTGACCAGAGGGATGCAATGGGATATCCCTGAACAGTTGTAAAGGCAGTGATCTTGAGAGAGAGTGACTATTCCCAAACCTTTGTAATCCACAACTAGTGAAGAATAGTGAAATTTGGTATGACCGAAAACCTTTCGGTGTATGCTCCTTAGACGTAGCCCTTAGTGTTGAAACAAGTGAAAAGTGACGTGTCATCTCTTTGCATGCGAATGTTTTATTTCTTTTCATATCCATCATACAGGTTAAACTAGTTCCTACCAATGTGGGAACAAGACCCATCAGTTTAAAAGAAATATTTGACACCCTGATTCACCCCTCCCCTCTTAGGGTGTCCCGGGGTCATACAAAGTTTTGTGGAGACCTTGAGGTCACCTAGATATCAGGTTGGTGTGGTTCTTTTTTAAGTTTTACAATTATTTTTTATTTTGTTCAATTATATCTTGTTACAAAATAATTTTTCTATATATTTAAGATGTAGTTGTTGGTTATCAACTTATCCTATATTATTATTTTGATCCTAGTAGATTATGGGCTAAAATGGTATCAGATCAGAACCTTATTATATGGGGTTTATGGTTGATGGAGATTAGGACTGTTGGAACTTGGAGGTAGTTACAAGAAGGGCGTCATGAACCCTTGATCATTCCGAACCTCGAGATTCCTGGGGGTAGTCATGGGTTTGAGGCTTCTATTATTTTTGAGGATTGAGGCATGACAACGGAGGAAATTCAGTGGTACATTGTGATTTAACATATTGTAGTGTCCCATGTGGAACCTAAAAAGACGGTTTAAGTACCTCATTATTGTTGATTCTCACTTGGAGAATTTCCCACTACCATGTTGTCAGGATAGGCATGACTACTAGTCACTCATTCTAGTAGTTTTATGAAGGTTGAGTTTTGTTTCTAGTGCTACTTGGCAAAGGGTGCTTTTGAAAAAATAAAATGGGTTTCAACTATAAATACTTTCTTTAAAATGGATTTAAATTGGTGAAATGGTTTAAAATAATTGAAATCATTTTGGTTTGAGAATTTGGTAGATATTTGGATTTCCTAAAGTCATTATTTGAGAACAACCTTGGGTTCTTCTTTTGAATTATTGTACATATGAGGGTGTGTATGGAAAGTGAGTGTTGACATGTATGGATAGAAGAAGATGAACACATGTGAAATGGTTCATTATATTACATGGGTATCTAATTGAAATTAAAGTCTTGGATTGGTTTTTCCAAAGTGAATTCTGAAGAGGAAATGATTTGGGAAATTTAATTTGATTAAATAAGGGGTTATGGTATTTTGAAAATGGACCTATAAGAAGGAAATTTTGAAATTTAAGTGAAAATTGTGTCTTTTGAAAAGGGATTTTAGGGTTTGAAGCTAGTTTCGTTTTGAGTTTCCCATTTTATTCAGAAAATTATGCCAAGCACAGTCACCATAATGTTTGATGAGTCATGCCCAATTTTTGATTCCTATCACATGTAGCCTATTTATCTTGTAAATTTCGGTTTGTTAGAGGAATTTTAGTGTTTTGAATAGGTATATCATGTCATTAGGTTGTTGGAAACTTCTGAGGTTGCTACGTTTCACACTATTTTGGGTTTGGTTGAGGGTCAAGCTTTGGACCGGTGGAAATTGGTTTTCCCGCCATCATTGCATGATGGGATGATGTGTGATGTGTTTAATTCCATATTTTTAGGATACTTTATACCATAGGAGATGAATATAAAGAAGTTTAAATATCTCATGTGTGTTAAACAATGCTAGCGAACGATGAAGGTCTATGCAGACCACTTTAATGAGTTGGGTTGTGGAGTGGAGGTGGTTGGAAATGTGGTGTTCCCTGTTATTCATAAAGGTTACCCATATGGAATGAAGTTAATTATGAAGGAACCTATCTCCATGGAATCTCCTTGGTTGTCTCTCTCTTCTTTTGGGTCACACTATTTAGTGTTGTGCTATTAGTGTGGCTGGTTCAGGCATTCAAAGCCATCTTGTCACATACCTCCGAAGATGTTCCATTGTTTTGGCTGTCTACGTCATCTGAAAACTTTATGTAGTATGTTTTACTTGAATAAAGATTTTTGAATGAGGGATGCTCATGTCTGACTATGAGGAAAGATATGCTTCAGCTATCAGATCCTCATCCACTGGTCTTGGGGGGAAAATCGCACACAGTCAGAAGTTATTGGGGATATGTAAAACCTCGTCATGGTTTTGTTTTATATGTTGGTATGGAGATACTAAAAGTTTCCAAATATTTTTTGTTCTTGAGTTTATAAGTTATTCTTCTATTTTGGCAGTGCGATGGACTTGTTCTTTTATAATCCAAGAAGTCATGTTCATCTAAATGTTCGTTTTAAAACCATTCTTTTTTTAACGTGTGTTTTACCCTCACATGGGTTTCTTTCTGTGATTTTACACTAATATTGGGGGTTCAGTTGGCTTGTTAAAATATTCTAGTTCTGGTGGTGGACTTTTTTTGCTCGAGCTATGGAAGTTGGTTGGGATCGGTTAGGAGTTCCAGCCTTGGCTCCTCCTCGGGGTGGAGTGTTTGGGTTTCATGTTCCGAAGCTAATTGAGTTCATCTGGTGGGGAGAACCCTCTGGTATCGTCACCTGGTTTTAATGTTGTGGTATATTCTTGATTTTTCATGAATGAATTGTGGAGTGAATAGTCACCCATATGTTCTTGATTTCTCTCTCAGGATTTTCAGGCATGGACTCGAGTTTTTATTATCCTTTGGATTGGTTACATTATAGGGGTAGAAAGTGTCTGTGGTGGGGAGAATTGTCACACCTTGACTTCATGTAATTTTTTATTTTTATTCCTTTTCTAGTCTCTAGTCGTTTGGTCAAGGATTCGTTATAAATTTTTGTGGGGTTTAGGCCAGTTCATGTAAACCACATCATTAGAAGAAATGGTTCAGTCAGCCTACATACTTGTGTGGCTGCTTTTGGAATGGACAAAAGCAACCGCATGATCCCATTATCCGTGAGAGGTGACCGTTCAGTTTCCCAGTATTCAAATAAATAAAATAAAATAAACTAAAATGTGATACAAAATAAAATTAAATAAAGAAAATATTTTAACCACAATAATAATATTATTGTTTTGTATAATAATAATATTATTGTTAGGATTATGATTTTGATTATGATGATGATTATTATTATGTTTATTATTTTTATTATTAATATTATGTTTATTATTATTATAATTATATATTATTTTCTTTTTAATTTCATTTTGGAAACCCTAGAGGCGTATCCCTCTCCCCTCTCCCTTACCCTCTACCACATGAAACCCCCTCCTTCTCCTCTCCCTACAAGTGCCACCCCCTACACACTCTCCTCCTCTGGCGCCCTCCTCTCCATCATGTGACCCCGCTGATTCCCTCATATCTAGCATGAAATTATCTCTATGGTGTTCACACTCTCTTCCTCGAGTGCTCCCCTTCGGCATATGTCCCGCCTCGCGGCGCGACCGACCTTTTCTCTCCCCCCTCCGATGAGTATTATCTATTTTAAAATTTTTGATCAGGGGTTTATTGTTTTTATGAACCCTAATTGTTAGGTTATGATCATGATGAGATTTTCTTTGAGTATAGGGTGTGTGAATTATCCATAGGGCTTGATTCTCTTTTCCCTCAAAGTTTCATTGAATCCGCACATGTTTGAGGTATTCATTTCCATCCTTTTCCTTTCCGACACAAACCATGGATGCTTTCATGTGTCCAAATAATTTTTAACTATGATTTGAACCTCTATAGGGTACAAAGTTAACTTATCATAGTATTTTAATGTTGGTATAAATTGTTAAAAATATCTTTGGAATCTATTCTCTGAATATGTCCGTATATTTGTGAACCCGTTGTGTTTGATAAAATGCCATGTTTTCTTAAAAGTGAAATTGAACCTTCTTTTGACATTAGGACCTCATTATTGTTTTGGGAAGGTAAGATATTATGGGTATAGTTTGAGAAATGTTTGATTTGTATTCTTTCAATGACTTTAGAATTGGGGTGGCTAAGTTGTGCAAGGATTCACTTGGTTTTGGAAAGGGTGGTTAATATTTTTAAAGTAAATGGAATGGTTGAGTTTGTTTTAAAAATATTTCAGTGTTTTTGGAAATGATTTCAAGAAGGTATTTTATTGGAAGTGTAGAGGGTTCTGTTGGATGTTGGAACATCCATGGGTGCACTATGTGCACCCATGGATGTGCAATAAAATGAATATGACACTCTAGAAAATATTCTACATTAAGAACTCCACGCATCCCCTTTCTCACAGTCTTTTTAAAATGGATAATTTATTTCTAAAATAGGGGAAGTGGGGTTTCTAGTGTTTTGGAAATTTTTCCATGTGTGTTCCTTAATATTTGGACTGGTTGTCATTGAATTACATTTTGGTGAGTGTTGGGAAAGGTATGGCCTGTTGGGAATGTTTTATAAAAGATCTATGTTTTCCTAAAGTGTGGAAAGGTTTTTTTGGTATGTTCTTGAGAACGTGGTGTTCCTCATGGTTTTATAAATGATTTGGAAATGTTTTTGGAAAATTTATTTTCATGTGGGAACATAGAGGTCCATTTGGAAGTGGGCTTTTGAATGTGGTTATTTTTTTTGAATTTAGAAAGGAGTGTGGTTTGGCAAGTGTGAATGACCAGTTGGAAAATAATTATGTTTTGTGGTATAGTTTGTGTATTTATATGATGTGATGACCTAGTTGGAACCTTATATGTTGTCATATATATATATATATATATATATATATATGTCACCTCTAAAGGAGGGATTTCTTGTTTTGGGGTATCATATATTGGTGTTCAAGTTTGGGGTAGGCAAGTGCGGTGATGGTAGGTAAGGTGATCCATGTGTGCGAGGGCCTCCCACTTACACAATACATTACCACCATGGGTTCCTTGATGTTTTTAGGGGATTTAGTGACAATTTATAATCATCCTAGATTAGAGGGGTTGGTACCACTAGATTTGTTATTAGGGCATTTGTTTTTCCCCTAGTGAGACTAGTCTAGAGCAGCCAGTTGGTTATAGAATTTTGGGATTCCCCATATGCCGACAGGTTGTTCCAAACCAAGAACATAAAAGGGTCTTATATGGATGTTAAGGATCACTCATTTTTATTAGATTTATTTTATTATTTACAATCTATATCATTTATTTTTCATCACATTCCAAATATTACTTGATTTGAGTTTTGGTAAGGAAATTTCAATTGGTTTTGAAAATGAAATGTGGTGTTTGTGGATTTTTAAAATTGGAAAGATAATGTTTTCTAACTGAAATGTGAAAACCATATTTTTATAACTATATTTCAAAAAATAATTAATGGATTGTTTTTAGGAATGAAAATCAATGGGTTCTACGGTGATTTCCTACTGAGCTTCGAAACTCACACCCTACTTGTACTACTCGGTGTCGGTTGAGTCAAGCTATTTTTTTGGCTCTATATATTATTCCGGTTATTGGTATATGGGTTTGATGTGGATTGGTTTAGTTGGTAGAGGATGGTGGTGACCCTGAGGTCACATAAATACCTGGTTGGTATGGTTATGTTTTCAGTTTTACATTTAGTTTTAGTTTTGTTCAGTTGTATCTTGCAACAGAATCGGTCTGTCTATTTATTTAAGATTTAGTTTTTGGTTATATAATTTTCCTATTTTAGTCTTCTTATCTTGGTTGATAATGGGATAAAATACTTCCCCTTGTACTATTTTGATGTCTGACACTATTTTCCAACTCATGGAGATCAGTAACGACCTTTGGGCTATGCCACAGAACAGGTTGGAAGTCGGGTTGGATGACATCCCGGGTTGGTTATGATAATTTGTGATAAGATAAGTCATCAATAAAATTAATTAAATACTTATCTACATTGTTTTATTTCTTCCTCATGGTATAGAAAACATATAAATGAATAATATCTAATGGTAGAGTAGATTGAATCTCCACATTCATGTGTGAAGAGTTACTGATCTTTCTTTTTTGACATATTGATCAAATACATTATCTTTTTCTTAAAAAACTGGAATATCATAGAAACTATATCCTTGGTTAATAAATTTAACTTATTTTTTCAAAGATGAACAAGCCCTCAATGTTTCAAATCATTTTACTCTTTAATATATATATATATATCACCTATTTCGAGCATCACCTAATTGAAATAAGTTTCCTTTTGTTTTATTCCCTTTTATCACAATTTTTCTATATTTTGGATTATTTAAAATGTGTCAACTATTTTTTAGGACCAATTAATTTCCTTCATCATAGAGTTGTTTAACACTTAGGATATTGTTTTTCAATCCACCCAAAAAAAGTGTTTTTTGAATTTAAAGTTTTCTTTTCCAAAACATATTGAGCCAACTCCATTAGTTATGAGATACCCATCATTAAAAAAGCTAACTAAGATATATTTTCACCTTTTTATATCTTTCAAGAGTTTTAAATATCCTTTCATATTATATGATAATCCACTATCTGAGATTAATGAATTTCCCCCTTTAGATGCATTACATGAAACTTCCACAATTAGCGCCTTCTTCTTTCTAGTGTTCTTCTTTTTCTAAGTATTTTGAGTACGAGAATTTATTTTTTATTGGGGTTTTAAAATGAAAATTCAATCATTATAATTATGACCAATATGATCACACCATCCATAGACTTCTTCATGATTAAAAAACTTTATCTTTGATTTTTTTCTAGAGTTCCAAAATAGTTTCTGAACATCCTTTTATTGAGAGGACTAACTCTTCTCCATTCCTTCCCTATAATTCCTTATAGAATAAATATACTTTTTTTATTGAAACAATTATTTTATATTCCCTAATACCCCACAATAACAAAAACCATAGAAAGCTTATATACCTTTGAATGTAAAATGTTTCCCTAATTTTGATGACTGTATTTCCCCCTTCTAAGAGTCACCAATTCTATGTAGTATTTGTTAAACGGATGATTTTTGAGATTAAAATACCTTGGAATTTATAAAAAACCCTTTTAAAACACTTTCAAATACCTTAGTTGTAGTAAACATTTCACTCAATTTAGTTCTCCACAAATTTCATGATTTTAGAATATCTCTTGAGTTTTCCCCAAACTTGATTTTTTTAATTTGTTTTTATTTATTGAGTATCAAAAAACATTTAATTTTTTTTTATAATTATATGATGATTAATTGTATTATTTTTCAACTTCACACTTTTTGAAACATTATCTAACTTATAAAATTGAATTCCGAATAATGGACCAACACTTGTTTTAATCCTTTATTATTTTGATGATGGTTTTTTATAAATGACCAAACTCCATTTCTTTATCCATAAATTGTTGTTCCAAATAAATTTTAATAGTCTTTAAATCATAAATAAACGTATTCAACCCTTTAACTCCATAAATAAACATTTAATTTTCTTTTGAGATGATAGATTCATTGCTGTTAAAAGATTTATCATCAATTTTTAATTTTTTGATTTTCTTATCCTAGGTCAAAATATTTGAGATTAATTATTTTAATTATATCTTCAAAATGAATTAAAACTCCATATATTCATATTTTATACTTTTAGAATATATTTCACTAAGTGAAATATTTTCATTATTCACATTACAAAAGAGTTATTTTTCAGAATCACCACCACTGGAGGAAAATTCATCTTCATCTTTATTTTTATTATTTATAACTTCAATAGAAAAGAAGTTATTTATATAAACATTAGATATATTATTATCCTTATTATAGGGATACATAATTTTAATACATAAATATTACATATTTTTAGATTAATATTCATTACATAACCTCACGATCCACACCAAAATCATATATATTTAAAATTTTGGAAGAATAGATACATTAACAACTATTCATAAGAGATATAAATCATTTCCAGCTAAGTTATTCATAAATATAACCCTTATTATACATATCATACTTAAAATATCTCTTTACAACATGGGGAAAAGAAATATAAGAAATGGTGTGGTCAAATACTTAGGCTTAAACAAGGGAGACATCAATGATCATATAAGAATAACATGAGTATAAGGGTATGATAAAATTAGATTAAACATTAAAAACCATAAAATGTATATAAGATATCATATTTATGAGTCCTAGAATAAATATTGGTAGTTAATAAGACATTAATCACAAAGTAATCAAATAATATGATCCATGAGATAATAACATTGGAATAAGACATAGATTTGTGTCATACACACAAGCATAGAAAATAATTTTCTTAGTATTAAAGGATCATAGACTAGTCCATTATAGTGGATTTGGTTTACTCCCCAGACCATAATAGAAGTCATGGTTTACTCCCAAGACTATGATAATGGATAGAGTCCCTTAAAAAACTAGCTTCACTCCCCATTCCAGTCCATTTTATTTTGTGATATATTCATATTTACCCAATGCATTGGAGGGCTATATAATTATGGGCCCACACATCACATCACAAGAATAATAGATTTGTGTTACAAAAGATCATAAATCATTAATTATATAATAACTTGTGGAAAGGAAATGTATTTCATAAATATTTCATCATTACAACATAACATAATCCATGGGAAAGAAACACGTTTCATAACTTAATTAACTAGTGAAAATGAAATAGGTTTCATAGAATCATCCTTAAATCATAATCATTATTGTCCATCCAAATAATTAATGTGGATGGTATAATTAGATCGTATCCCTGGAAAATCAAATTAAAAATCAAAGGAAGTCATCTTAGATTAAAATACCATTAAAATATATATAGGATATTTAATGAGGAAAATAACCTTTTAATTTTGGAATCCATTCTTTAAAATATAAAATTTTAATAAATATTAATGAAAAAAATTATTTGAATATAATTTTGGAAACATGTAAAGAATGATTCAAATAATTTAATAGTCATGATGTCTTGAAATTGTTTTCATTCCATACAAGTTAAAGGAAAACATTCCTTTCACACTTTTTTATAATGGTCAAAAAGCACATTGTTTGGAAAATGAAAGATGATTAATTTTCAACCATTTTTTAAAAAGTAAATCATGTGTTAAAATTTAATTAATAAATTGAAATACAATTTTATTAAATTATTTAAGACATTTTTTCTGATCACATGGACATCAAACGAAAATGATTTTTGACTAAAGAGTGAAATAAAGATAGTTTGCTATAAAAACATTTTTTCTGTCTCATAAGTTCATAAAAAGAGTGAAATGAAAGAGAAAAATATTATATATAGAAATAAGTAGATGATAATAATATTAAATATTTTATTGAGAGTTATATCATGAAATTTAATCATCGTAAACTAATCATAAAATAATCATGATACACAATGACATTTTAACACAAAATCATTACCTCTTTACTAACTTTTTAATCATAATACCATGAAATGATAACATCAAATGAAACCTTAAATATCATGAAAATAAGGATATTCATGATATAACATATCAATGGATATTATATACACTACAAAAAATAAACAAGTGGTGAATATGGAATATATCTCCCAGAAATAAAAGTGAGACTAGAAATCCCCTAACATCAAGTTTGAATTGATTTTAAGGCGTTGTGACCTCCAGTATAATAAATTTGAATTAATTATAACTATAGAATAGAATAATTTACGTGCTTATAATATCTTATATGATCCAATTATAACATTTTAATACTCATCTATAAATAATTTCTTATAAAAATTGTCATTTCCAGGCATTAACTATTTCGTTTTTCATGAGAATTTTGGTTCGATAATTTGATACCTATACATCGATCATGGTTCCGTCATCTATATACTATTAGTAATTATAAAAATATAACATATCTTAATTATATATATATATATATATTTATATATAATATATTGATATAGAAATATAAATTACATTGTTTATGTTTACGGTAAGTCGTATGTAGGCATGAATCCATTTTTCAGTTTTGAACGGATGGAACGAAAGAAGGGTAAATAATATTTTCGACTTTAAAGATTTATTATTATATCATATATACCATATATTAATTAAATATATCATCATTACCACCTAGTAAAATGAGAAAGGAAAAAAGAATCACATCTCTTTGTGGAGGTGGTAGTCTACACATACACTCGAGTGACGTTATCGTTTTCCAACGATTTGTATGGTAAGAAAGAGTTTATGATATTAAAATTATATAATAATAATAATTTAATAAATTTCTTATAAAAAAATTAAAAATATCATAATAAACTTTAATTAAATATGGTTATGGAAAATGAATTCAAATGGTATGTGGAGACAGAAAGCTATACGTATGCCTGAGCGACAATTTCACTTCCCAATTGATGAAAATGAGGTAGGATAATGGTGGTTTTAATATAATAATAAAATTATAGTATATTTAGGATACATAAGTTTTTTATTTTATTATAAATATGATATATTTTGGGTAGATAAATAAATAATTAAAGTGAAAGTGATCGATTAAGGCGATTACCTCTTCTTTGAAAGGACTCCTTTGGATATCATCCTACAGATCCTAGGATTGTTCTTTTGGGAATAAAATAACATCTAGAATGTGTCTATGGATTTTCAAAAGAAAAAAGTTTAGGTTTTGTATTAGTTTTAAGGATCAATGTGGTGTAAGGAAGATACATGAGAGGTTCCCTTATATAAGTGAGGGGAGGGGCACTCTTAGAATTTCTTAAACGATTAAAATATAAAAAATTCATTCTTTAAGTAAATTCTTCCAAATAGATATATATTCAAATGTAAGGTCATATGTGTTTTAAAAAACAATTAACCAATATAATTTGTTAAGTTTTAATTTGTGTTTTGTAACTTATTTGTTTTTTAACCACTTAGTTGTCAAATTTTAATGTTACCCGCGGTAAAATCTTTGTCACTCTTAAAGGGTTATAATTTTACTTATGAGGTGAAAAATGGATCCTAAATGGCCAATAAAAGAAATTTTTAAACATATATTATCTTCTTTATCCTATTTCAATATTTTTACTATTTTTAAATAATTTATTAACATATATTTTAATAAAATATATTTAATTTTATTTTTTGACACTATTCATTTAATTTGACTTTAAAGTCAACTTGAAAAAGTTATAATTTGGATATAATAATTAAAAAAATACATAATATATCATATTTATCTAAAAAAATAATTTAATGCAATAATTCATCAAAATTATAATACTTTTAATATTTTTAAAATCATTTATTTTATTTTTTATTAATTGAATAAATACTCTATCAGCGTTGCATAAGCAATTTGTGTATTTATTCAATCAATAAAAATATAAAAATAAATTACTATGATAAATAAAATTAATTTATATTGCAATTAAATATTTATAATTTAACACAACCTCATTATATAGTTATGATAAAATATTGGATATATTAATGTCAAAAGAGTGGCTTTTTTGACTTTATCTTTATATAAATTTAATAACAAAATAAATATGGAACTAGGTGGCCACATATTAGAAACTTTGATGGAAAGTTATTAAATCCACTCATATAATAAGATAAATTTATGTTTTATAGAAATTTAAAATCCGCATCTCAAGGATGAGTCATATTGTACCCGTTTTACACTTACCGAGGTGAGAAAAAATTTACTATGGTTACTATTCATATTGATAAAAAATAAAAGGGAAATATTTAAAAAACATTAAGCAGATAATTAATAATATGGATTCCATTTTTAATAATAATTTATATAATTGAAAGAAATAAATTTTAAAATAAGTACACAAAATGTGATGAAAACCTGTTTTTGGAAAAAATACATTTTTAAGCATAATGCTGGATTTATTCCTCTCATACTACTAGAAAATTTTTTAGAAGAATGATATAAAATTTAATTTAATATATAATACATAAAATTATTACAATTATTCACTAATAGTGATTAATTAAATTTATTAAAATAATCACACCTGGCACACATAAAATAGTTTTTTCAGAAAAACCTATCCATTATTTTCAATTGGTTTTATTTTAATTTATAATTAATTAAAAACCAAATAATCCATTTTATATATATTTAAACCATATATTTTCATAATTTACTTATTACTATTTTTAACCACCAGTCCAATGACTTTAAGATATATGTAACATTAAATAATAACAATTTAATAGTATATCAATTTTGTTTAAACTCTTTATTGCATGTAACACAATCTATGAATGAAATTAAATTTATTCAAAATAATATTTCATAAAATCTCAGTGTGTTACCTTAAACAACATTAAAAAGTTTTATCTACTTAAATTAATTTATTCCTATACGAAAATTTTAGGATATCTTGGTTTTATTACGTCCTCGGGTTCCCAAGTAACTTCTTTGAATTTATGACTCATGAAGAAAAAATTAACAAGGTGAGTAGTATTGTTTTTCAATACATTAAATCTATAATACAAGAATTATAATGGTTATTCTTCTTATAAAATATCATTCTCAATTGTGATGTCCTTTTAGATTAGTAGATGTGAAGGATTAGATATATACTTCCCCAGGAGAGACACATGGAACACCTAATGAACTCAAGAGTGGTTTAGTGAAAGTTACAAGTTATATGATACCATACCTATCCGATAAAGAATCTATAAGGGACCAATATAACTAGGGGTAAACATTATTTACTTTCAAAATATTATAACCTTCTTCCATGGAGAAATTCATATCAATAATTTCTCACCAACTTCGAATTCCAGATCTCACTAATGATTGTTAGCATAACTTTTCTATTGACGACGAGCTACCTTGATATGCTTTTGAATGACTCTAAATTTCTTTTCCATTTATATAGTTATATAAGGTACCAAAATATATTTTCTCCATATTCTTCCCAATATGTTGGATATCTATACTTCTTTCTATATAGGGCTTTATAAGTAGCCACCTGAATGATGATTTAAAAACTATTATTGTATGGAAAATAAACTAGAGGAAGTTTTTGATCCAAAACACCATTAAAATTCATATAAAAATATCTCAGTGTATACTATAGGGTTTGAAATTTTCTATCAAATTGACCATATGTTGAAGGACAATAAGATATACTGAAACTAAATTCTATATCACCATATCTTTGAGGTAAACCTCAGATCAAGTTTAGCTAAAATAGAATGTGGTACTCCCTGAAAACCAAACACTTAATTAGTATAATTTCAATAAACCCTATCAAGAGAGAAATAATCTCTGATAGTAATTAAGTGTGATGGATGTCCAATGTGATTGAATAAAACCTAAATTACATTATACACTTTATATGTTTTTATGACTCTGAAGGTAAAATCTATGGTTATGGTTTCCCTTTTCCATTCTCGTATGGGTTATGGTTGTGACATCCCCTTAGATTTACGTCTCTCAAACATAACATACTGATATACCAAGCCTTGAGATAAATACTTATAAATATCAATCTTCTTACTATCCCACTATGAGTCCACTTTTTGATCTCTATAATTCTTCGTACTTTCCGAACGAATAGAGAACAATAAACTATGAGACTCATCCAATATATCCTTATTAAAATATAGTATGGATGAAAAAAATATATGATTTATAAACTTTATTATCCCATAAAAATAAATATTTAACTTAGTATTAATTCTAAAATTCTAATTAAGTTATATGGATTCCTTCATGCCTCTTTAGTCCACACATGAATAAGTGGTTAAACAATCATTTAAGAAAGGTAATATTTCACCCCTTCCTTTAAGATTTCTATATCCATCCTCTAAAAATACAAAAATATTAGTTCTTTTTTGATCCTCATCATAGATATGATAGTATGATCCTTTTGACTCATAGCATCTTCCACCTTGTTCGATATACTAGGGTGTTCATGTATTAAGAAATCACAAACTTTAATAATCTGCAACCATATTCTCTTGTGTACATTCAATTATTTTTAGTGTGCATATACATTCATATTTTATGATTATCATATATATATCCCATATTTATCAATAAATATAATTATTCCATATCTTTTATGTATAAATTACCACAGTTAACTCGAAATTATGAGTTGGGATTTTTTCTCACGAACTTTCAATTAGTGTAAGGCATAAACTATCACTATATCATTCTAAATCAGAATATGTCATTGTATATTATTGGATTCATCACTATAGATTACAAAACCTTATCCAATATAAGATAATGTATGAAAATGAGAATTGACTAACTTTCTCTTCAGTTATTCACATTCATCTATCCAAAGGAACTTGGCTCCTGTTTGAGTTAACTTGGAGAGTAGATTATACATTCATGATAAAATATCCACAAAGCATCGATAATATCCACCCCATCCCAGAAAACTATGAATCTAGTTTACAATGTTTGGTCTAGGCCAATATTCAGTAACTTCTTTCATTTATGGATCTATCGATAAACCATCTCTTGAGATTATATAACCCAAAAGGAATCTTTCTTGTATACAAAATTCACACTTTGTAAAATTTTTAGATATATTATCCTTCATTATAATATTTATTATAATCTTGAAGTTATTTTTATGTTATTAATTTTTATTTGAATATATTATACTATCTTCTATAAATAATACCACAAACTGATCAAGGTAATATTTAAAGACTCTATGGATTAAATCCATGAAGATAACATGGAAATTAGTAAGAAAAATTGGAAAATATATATATTCAAAGTGTCCATACCATGTTTATAATGTTTTATAGGGTATATCCTCCCTATTGACCCTAAAATGTTGATATCCTTAATTATGGTCAATCTTGGAAAATTATTGGGATCTGTATAGTTGATCAAACAAGTCATCAATATGTGGAAGATGATAATTACTCCTAATTGTGATATTGTTAAGTTTCCAATAATCAATATAGATACACATTGATCCACATTTCTTCTTAATAAATAGAAAATGTTTACCCGAAGGTGAAGCAGTTGGACAAATGAATCTCTTATAAATATTTTCATGGAGTTTATTTTTTAATTCATATAACTCAATGAGGGCCATTATATATGGAGTCTTTGAAATTATTTTATCACCAGGTATGATTTCTATTGAGAAATAAACTTTATGATTTATTCTAACACTAGGAAATTATACTAAAAAGATACAAAAAAACTCCTACACAATAGGAATTTCATCTCTTTTGAGTTTCTCTCCATCCATCTTTGTAAAAAATCCATTTGTAATAAGAATTAGGTCACATAAAATGGATGTGATTTCCATTAGAAGTTTATATTTATCGTTATATTGATATAAGGTAATAGGTTGGTTTAGAATATCAATCCTGACTTACCTTCACTGAAAATTGTTATTGTAATTATGTATTGAAATACAATCCGTGCATAAGATAACTTCAAATTCATCTACAGTTATAATAACCTGATATTTAGGAAGAAAATTCCCAAAAACATCAACTAAATAAGAATTATAAACATGATATGAGATCATCATATCATTTCTGGTTTTCATTGGTAGTTCAATATATAATTATGGTGGTGGAATTTTTACACCCTTAAAAAACTAGTCAGATATAAAATAGTGGGTATATCTAGAGTGTAATAAGACATTGAAAGTTCTAGAATGGATGGTAAGTGAACATTTCACCACTTATTTTTTTTAATCCATATATTTAGTAATGATCACATGAGATTTTTATTTATCAATTGGCTTAATAGGTTTATTATTTATATCATCATAATTAACCATCATATTTGAGCACTAGTTAGAATAATTCCTATACGACTTGCATTTGAATCACTAGAGTGTGGGTGGTTCATTATGTGGATATTTTTCTCTCTTCATTTCATTAACCGACTTCTTCCAATAACCCCATCATTTAATTTCATGATGAACTTAATTTTCACACTTAAAACATTTACCAGTACCCTTAAGGAAATTTCATTCATGAATCTTTCCTCACTTTGAGTATAAATAAAGGCTTATATTTTTCTCTCCATGGTTTTTAGGGCTTCCTTTGAACCCCATTTTCATTTTCTTATCAAAAAACATGATATTTAAGGGTAAATACAATATACATTTCCACCATGATAGAACGTCAAAGTATTTATACATTTATATTTAATTCACTTATGGATAACATCATTTTGATACTTGGTTTTAAGACATAAAAGAATCAATAAACCTTATATTTAGGTTGGATGATAATACTACAAGCATACCATAGAAGTATGATACAATTTTCCTCACAGGTACCAATGGATCCATCATGTTTATATTTTATCTCAATGAAATCATTATTAATTTTAATTTGAAGAATATGAGTAAAAAAACTATTTAAAAATAATTTCTTGAAATCTTCCCAATCCTAGTAGTAAATTTGTTATTGTTTCCTCATATTCATTGTAAGAGTTCACCATTGATTTTCTTGTCCATACAAATGATATAAAAAAATGAATTTTTCATGTTCCAAATATGGAGAACATAAAATATCTTTTTAGTGGTACATATCCATTATCATTGACTAATGGATTTGTTATCCCACTAAAAGAAGTTTGACTTTACCTCATGAAGGAATCAACGTTACATTTTTTATTTTTTATCTTTTATAATTGAAACAAGATTAATATCTTCAGAATGTTGTGTATTAATAGTAACATGATTTTTTATTATAACTCCCATAATTTTTTTTTCTTAAGAGTAAACTTATTGTATAAACTATTACATTTACCATTAACACAGTTCCTTTGGTTTCCATAGATTTACTAAATCCAAAACCATAATGTGAGAAACAATAATCATAGTAGAAAACCACATAATATTGACAAATCATTTATATTAATTATAAATCAAGACAAATTATTTTCAACATATTCCACCATAGGTTTTAATTGGTTCGTTAATAGTTATCATATATTGAAATCCATTATAATGGTTTACACAGAAAATATGAGCTAAGCTGAGCATATCCTATTAGAGTGTCAAATCACATGTTAATTGAGGGCACACTCACCATGAACCGAAATAATGGTTGAAAAATACTCAACCAAATATTTTTTGGGTTATTACCCCTAGATGATTCTGTTAAAAAAACACCCACTTGTAATATCCAAACATATATTTTTTCTAGGAAAACCACTATCCTTTATTTACCATAAATTTAGAAATTATTTTATAAATAAGATTATACTAAGGGTATTTATAAATGTTTTATCATCTTAGTTTCAAAAGGGTCATGAAACCATTATTTAAAACCAATTATATATAATTTTTTTTATAGATAAATATTAAATCTTATAAGATGAATATTCACAACAAAACATCGCAATCCACACCAAAATAATATAGGTTTAAAGTGTTTGGAACTTGGATACTTAAAAAATTGGTTCATAAGTGATCTAAAGTATTCCTAACTAAGTTCTTCATAACTAGCACCCTTTTGAGAAATATCACACCTAAAACCATTATTTATATCTTTGGAATAGGAAACATGAGAAAGTGTGATCTCATATGCTCAGTAAATAAAAACAAGGTATATTTTAATGATTAAAGAAGAATAACATGAGTATAAGTGTATGAGAACCTGAGGTTAACATTTGAAAACCATATCCTGTATATCAAAGATTATACTCTTGACTCATTGAATAAAACATAGTAGTTTTTACGACATGAATCATAAAGTAGTCAAAGAACATGAGCCATTAGATAAAAAAATTGGCATAATACATAGATTTGGGTCATACACATAACCATTGAAAATAATTTCCTTAATAGTAAAGGCTCATTTCCTTGTATATCATAGTGTATTGGGTTCACTCCCTAAACAGTCTTATTAGTCAAGGCTCACTCCTAAAAAAATATAGTGTACATAGTCCCATAATGAACTTGGTTCATTCCCCATTTCAATATTGTTTTCTCACGAGATATCTATATTTACCCAATGTATTAGAGGGGTATATAATTCCAGTACCACCCATAACCTAATGAAAATATTACCTATGTGTTCCAAAATATCATAAATAATTCATAATCTCATTACCTATGACATGGAAATAGTTTTCATTAACATTTCCACATATCACCATAGTATAATGCATTGGAAAGAAATGAGTTTCATAACTTAGTTAAGTTGTGGAAAAGAAGCGGGTTTCATATACTCGTCCTCAAATCATCATCATAGTAATAATTAAAATGAGTGTAATTGGGTGGTATCATTGGATCATATATGAAGTAAATCATAATTAACATTAAAATATTTCATCTTAGATTAAAATACCTTTAAAAGATATATGGGACATTTGTTAAAGAAAATAAACTTTTGGTTTTGAAACCATGTCTTTAAAATATAAAAATCTATCAACTTTTAAGGATTACATGAATGAATAAAATCAAATGATCCTTTAAATATCATGAAAATAATGATATTTATGATATTAAATATCAAATAGTAATTCTATACGACACAATAAATAAAATAAGTTATGAATATGAAATATGTCTTATAGAAATAAAATTGAGATAATAAATCTCGTTACATGAAGTTTGACAAGATTTGAAGGATAAATATCCTATAGTATAATAAATCTAAATTTTTTATAATTATATAAAAAAATATAAATACTTATAATATCCCATATGATCCCCTTATACTATTTTAGAACACATTTTTTAATAATTTCTTATTAAAATCCTTATTTCTCAGTGTTAAATGTTTTGTTTTTCATGAGAATTTCAGTTTAGCAGTTCCAGTGATGACAATTTGATCATGGTTCCATAATATATATAATGTTAATCATGATATAAATATTATATATATTTATTATAAATAAATAAATAAATATATATTTAGATTCATCCATAAAATAGAGATATAGAAAAATTAATTGCACTATTTAAAGAGATGGTAAGCCGTATGTATGCATGAACATTGTTTTAACTTTTCAACTAATGGAATAAAATTATGGTAGTTAATAATTCACTATTATATACTGATTGATCTTTTATATATATCATATATATTCATTAAATATATCTTTATTACCATCCATGTTAATTGGAAATAATGAATGAATCACATCGCTTTATAGAGTCAGTAGTCCACACGTACGCACAAGCGACATTATCGTTTTCCAATGGTTTGGAAGGTAAGAAGGTAGATTTGATATTATAAATAAAAAATAAAAATTATATCTTTAATATAAAATATAAAAATTAATCCCATCATAATTAACATCAATAAAAAATGTTGATAAAAAATGAATTGCAGCACTATGTGGAGATTGTAAACTGTATGTTTGCATGGGCGATACTTTCACATCCCATTTGATGTGAATGAGGTTTGACAATGTTTATTTCATAATAATAATAAAATATAATTATTTTTATAATAAAAATTTTACTATTTTATAGTAAATACTATATATTTAGTGAATATTAAAGAAGAAGTAAAAAAATAAAGTGATTTTTAAGGAGATTACATCATCTTTGAAAGGACTCCTTTGGATCTCCTCTTAAGGATCCAAGGTTTGTTTATTTGGGAAGAAAGAAACCACAAAAAAGGTTTATAAGGTTGTTTTTAAGATAAATTTTTATGGTTTGGTAAATATAGAAGGATCATGGTGGTGTAAATAGAAGAAAGTAGGGGTTCCCATTTATAAGTGAGGTGAGAGACACTCATGAAATTTATTAAAAGATTAAAATAAAAAAAAATATTCTTGAGAAAAATACTTTAAAAAATCCTCATATTTGATTATAAGGTAGGATTTAATTTAACTTCAATCAGAAAATATATTTTGGATAGGTTTATATGTTTTTTATACTTTATCTTTTGGTTTAAGACCTCAGTTAACATATTTTTACCCTAGTCAAAGTAAAGTCTTTCTCACTCTTAAAGAGTTATAATTTTTCATTTTTGGTAAAAAATGGCTCATAAATAGTGAATAAAAGAAATTTTTGACCATATATTATCCATTTTTTCATCTTTCAAGTTATTTATTGTGATGACCCATAATTCTATCAATAATATTTCTCTTTTTATAGTATAAATCACATAAAAAAACGTATATAATTCAATAAAAACTCTATAAATGAAGAATGAATGAAGTTCAAGTTATTTATATAAGTTAAGAAACCTATACCAATGGATTAGTAACTTGAACTTTGGAATAGTAATGTGATTATTAGGAATAAAAATATGAACAATAGAATAATAAATTCACATATAAAAGTATAAATAAAATTTGGGTATCTTATAAATGAAAATTTTATATATTTATATCTTTATATAAGTAAATAAATGTTTAAAAAATAATAAATTAAGTGTTTGTTTTTTGAAAGACATAAATAAATAATTTCAATTTTATAAATAATTTAATTTTTTAAAAGAAAATTTATTTTCATAAAATAGATTCATAAATTTATGATTTTTTGTCTTATGATTGTAAGATAGTGTTTCGATAACTTAACTAATTTTTTAAAGTGTCATAAAAACAGTTATAATATTAAAATCATCCTTTTTGAGTAAATGATAAATTTATTTAGAACGTAACTTTATCACATTTAGAAAATTATTTCCATAAAATGGAGCTATGTTTTTCATTCTTCAAATTAAAAAATGGTTTGGGTCATTTTTTTGGGATTTTTCTAAAATACCTGAATTATTGGTGAATAGTGAAATTGACCATTTTACTATATTTAAAAAAGGCATTAATTCTGGAGTCATAGTTAATGTATGTCTAATTTAATCCCATAATCTCTAACTATCCTTCATTATTTTAATATACTTGGTGATAATTCTCAAAATATTCATTATTTAGAGCTAAAATAATAAACAAATGAATAAAATTTTCAAAAAACACCCCTCTCCTCCACTACAAATATAAACCCTCACCACCTATTCTCCTCACACATTATATGATTTTATCCTTGTCCAAATTTTACCCAATAATCTTCCCAATACCCTCCCACATGTACAATATTATTTGGTCGCAACAAAAAACAAAAACCAGTCCCCTTAAGGAGGTTCTCAAGGAATAGAAATTTGAGTGGTAAAATCACCTTTATTTTATTTTATTTTATTTTTATTTTCATTTTAATTTTTTTTCTTATCATATCCTAACATCCACCTATTCAAGAGTCATTATCACTCTAATATATTATATATAATGTAATTTTATTAAGTTAATGTAATAATTAATATTCTGATATCATTCCTCTCCCTTTTATTCTAAAAATGAATATATCGTCCGTGGTGTGTTCATTTACCGCCATCGTCGATGATGTTTTTTTCATTTTTCACTGACTCCATCAAGGATGATCATAAAACTATAATGATGGTTAAATAATATTTTATTATCAATATTATAAGCCATTTGGTTTTATGAAACTGGGTTATATACTGCTGGACCTGTGATACTCCCGACAATTGACCATATAACCCAAAACACACTAACACATAGGATGCACTCGATGGGGACACTCAACTGGGATGAGTATCTTGGATATCTACCGTAGCCTACATGGGATTTATTTAAACTCTCTAAATATTTGAACATGGGGATGATTGGAATAATAACTAGAGATTCTCATTGGCGGTTATTATTCCAGTCAAACCTGAGTTCGAATCTATGGGGTGGTGAAAGAAATACCTAGCTGGCTAGTGGAGATATCCATGATACTCGGCCCTGTTGAGTGGCCTAGTGAAGTGTAGCCTATGATTTAGTGAGATATGGGGTATCATGTCTGTTTTTAGGAGTGTCAGGGGTCCAATTAAAAGGCACCATTTTAGAAGATCTACGCCACTAACTGGGCCATAGTGCGTATATTCCCTAGCCCCTAACTTGGTGTCTGAACTCATATAGTCCACTAAAATAGGCCGCACATCAGGTATTTTCCCCAAGACCTACTAGGATTTAATATGCCTCCCCCATGATTCAAACCTGAGATCTTATCCATAACAACCACCAGGGAGCGTCATGAGTACCACTTCCCCATGTAGCGTAGTGATACTAGAGATGATCCCCTCTATCTATTATAAGAGTCAGCCCCAAGTTCGAATCTATGGGGAGGTGAAATAAATTCCCAACTGTCATGGGAAGATATCAAGGATACTCAGCCTAGTTGAGTGGCTTATTGGAGTAAAGCCCATGAGTCGGTAGTTTTGGGGGCATCTAGTCTATTTTTGGGGGCATCAAGGGAGAAACATATATATGATATTAATTAATTAAACAAAACTAGTTCATGATGATAAAAAAACTACAAAAATAATTTAAATGATTATCATTAAAGTTATATATAATGAATCATGTTCATATATGGAATGAAAATAATATATAAGACCATTAAATCTTCTAGATGTTCATTAATATCATATAATCACAATTCTGGAGAATTGTTTCCATTTTACAGGATCTTTATATATGTGTAAAAGTAAACTAACCAAGAAAACCTAGGAAAATAATACTCCCAAACAACATAATTAAATATCAAAGATCTTTAAAAGAAAATAAATGGAGTTAATAACATTATAAAACATCACATACATGTTGAAAAGGTTCTGAATTAATTAATTTATCAATCTTATTTCATTATCCCAGACAATAGGTACAAGTGCATAATACGTTTAGACATAAGGTAAGGGTTTCTTCCCGAACATACATATTCATTTAGGTTATTCTTTCTCCCCCTTTACAATAATTTAGTTCTTAATTATTTTATATACTTCTTTTGAATTCTATGAATATGTTCCAAACCCATGCATCGAGAGCAGTTTGTTTTTTATCAGCAAATACATGTTTTACAAGGTTCCCTTTTCAATTATTCTACTTACGCAAGCCTGATTAAAATGAATTTATCGATTTATTACCAATTTTCAATTATAATCAATAATCTACTTAAGAGGCCCGTAATTTTATAAAATCACCAATTTAATCATGAAAAACTATATTTGTTAATTTCTAGTTTTATATGAACAATTATGAAAAATATAAATGATTTTTCCCAAAGAACTCTTATTTGCAAAGTAAAAAAGGGTATTTCTTTCTAGAATTCCTCGATGATTTTATTAGAGTATTTTCATATATTTCAACAACTATATTGGATATTATGATTTATTGCGATTTATATCTTATGATTTTCATCTAAAATATTTTATTAAATGGTTTATGATCAGTTTTATTGTGGTTGTGTTATCTTGATACCATTCATCATATTACTCATAATGGTTAGTTATTATGTTTACATATTGGGGAATGTTATATACATTTCATATGTATATGTTGATTATGTTTAATACCATTTATATTAGGAATGAATTGGATTTTGTATGTGATGGTTGGGGCCCTCTATATCCCCTCGATGCATCGGTATGTATAATGAGACAAAATAAGAATGGATTTGGCCGAGGCCTTAACCCTTTATTTTCAGATGTCTTAGAATAGGCCACGATGGTAGGTTTATGATGTCTAGAATTTTTCATTACCTCATTATGATATTAGTAATTGATAATCCATGATATTATTCAACTAGTAGATTATCCATGGTCAGGTTTCATTCTCATGTGATTATTTATATTCCATTATTTATTCAACTTTTATTCTTTCCATATTATGTTAAAGTTTATTTTCTAATGGAATGTGTTTTTAGTCATTCACCATGACTTATTGTTTTTATTTTCTTCCACTATATTAATTATCCTTATTTAGCATTTGAGCTCATCCCTTTGTTATGTTTTATTTTCCCCAATATGTGAAGATGTATATTATGAATGATGTTTAGGTATATTCTTGGAGTTATGGATGTTTCCAAAGGAGTTGTTATATTGAATTTCATTTCATGTTTTAATCTAAATGTTATGTTGTATATGGTTTTCCAATTATACTAAACTATTTAGTCATTCGAGATGTGAATTCTTTGTTTATTATAACAATATAATAATGAAATAAACTTTCTTCAAGCTAATGGGTTCAGAGTCATTACAGTTGGTATCAGAGGAAGTTTATTAGAGACATGGAAACTTAATTTAGAAAACATTGATTAGGGAAAAAACCCTGAGACAGACTTTGAGGATAAACATAAATGAAAATTCTATAATTTTGTTAAGGTAGATATTATGTGGCTCTTCCTTGAAATATATCCCTGTCTGGATACTACACATGGATGTGGTTATAACATAGATATACATAGGGGTAACAACTCTGACAAGGTGTCCTAGGCCTGACTATGTGTAACCTGGTACATGACAATAGTCCTTACTACACATCTAGTTTTACACACTTAGATATATTATTAGGATAATTCACATTTTATTTATAGACCATTACGAAGGATTTAAAATTAAATATGTCCCCAAATAAATCATGTTTATGATTATGAGATTATCTGTGCATAATTTTAAGTTAATGTTAAATGTTTTTCTTTTTGGAAATTATTCATTATAAACAAATTTAGTGAATTCCATTATTTGGAAATGGAACCTATTGGATGGAATCGAAACTGTATCAATGCAGGTATCCCATTTAGTGATTTCCCTCCAATGTAAGATAATGATGTTGGAGCTATAGCTCCAACTAGAGTTGAGTAACTTATAACTATACTAGGAAAACTAACATAGGTTATGAATAATAACCTTACTCGTATGGAGAATCCTGATCCACGATATGGTGGAGAAATGATAGACCACTTTATGCGAAAAAATAATCCATTATTCAATGGGAATACAAACCCATTTGTAGCGGAGTTGTGGATAAGTTCCTTAGAGAAGATATTTCTCACTTTGGGATGTAACAAAAGGGGGAAGGTTATCATGGAAGTTTATCGACTCCTAGGAGATATCATTCAATGGTGGCCATTGATTCAAAACACATAAGGGGAGGAAAAAATTGAAAATATGGAATGGAAAGACTTTAAGTAAATTTTACTAGAAAAGTATTTCCCTCATGAATAGATAGAGGATATGGAGAGGAAATTCTTGAGTATTAATAAAAAAGAGGATTGAACCATTGCGAAGTATGAATCTAAGTTTACAAGGTTAGAAAGGCATACCTTGTACAACATGCATAATCCAAAGAGAAATATTGATCGATTCTTTGATTGTTTAAAACCATCAATCTAAAGATCACTAGTCTCTGAAAATTTCACATCATACGAATATATGATATCATATTCTATCAATATAGAGAAATAATGCTCTATGTATTATGACTTTAAGTGAAAAAACGAGAAGAAGGGGGTGGCTGAGGAAATGATGGATAATGGAAAGAATAAAAAATGGAATTTTTCAATTTGTGATACTTGTGGAAGGAAATAGCCTAGTTCCTATATAAAATGAAAAGGTGTCTATTTCAAGTGTGGAGAAAAGGGCCACCAAGACCATGATTGAAAAATTAATAAAGAAGCTACCAATGTTCAATGCTATAATTTTAGGTAGGTCAGACACTATGAAAATGATTATCCTAAGTGTCAAAGAAACATTCCCATGAAAAGGGAATGGGAGAAAGGACAAACATATGCAATCAAAAATTAAGAGGTTGAAGTTCCTAATGATATGGAATAATGCATTTTAATCATTTATGCAAACATATCCAATGATTTATTTGATTATGGAAAATCACATTATTTTATATCTTTCAACTTTTTAAGAAAATTAGACATTTTCCTTTTTATTTAATAAAGGTTTTTTCAGTCGAAATACAAATGGAAGTACCATTGCAATAAATATGTGTCGGTCTGTCCCCTTTACGAAACATAAACAAGATTTATTATAAAACCTTATCATCATACTTATGGTTGAATTTGATATAATCCTTGGTATGGATTAGATTTCAAAATATGATAAAAAATATACTATAAGATGAAGTAAGTTAAAAGTTGTTAGGAAGATGTAGAATTCCATATTTTTCTAGTAGAAACTTCATTAACTAGTTATTATCGAGATCCACCTCCAGTAGCTACTATAAATGGAATTCTTGTAAAGGAAGAAAAAACATAATCTATGGGTCTTAAAATTTAAGACATGCCTTTTTGAAAGAATACATTGATGTATGTCCATTGGATTTACATGAAATCCGCCAAAGTGATAATTTGAGTTCTCTATTGATTTAATTCCTTGTGAAAGACTTGTATCAAAGATTCTTTTTAGAATTAACACTGTAAAATTAGTATGGTTGATGAAAAAACTAGAGGAATAAAGTGGTAAGGGATTTATTCACCTAAGTATTTCTCCATGGTGGCCCCCTGTTCTCTTTGGCAAGAAGAAATATGGATCTATGATGTTTTTCATTGATTATAGGGAAATAAACTCTATTACAATAAAGAACAAGTATCATCTACCTCACATTGATGATTTATTTGATAAAATTCATAGATCTCAGTATTTTTTGAAGAAGGAATTTCGATCTGGAGATCATAAATTGTGTGTGAGGAAGGAAGATATTCCAAATATAGAATTTTTAACCAAGTATGGACATTATGAGTTTACAATATTTCCATTTGGATGGACTAATGCACCCACTGTTTTAATGGATTTAAAGAAAAGAGTGTTCGTGGAATATCTTGAAAATTTTGTTGCAGCATTTATTGATGATATCTTGATATATTCCAAAATATATGAGGATCTTGAGAACCACTTGTTGGTTATCTTGGAGACTCCTAGAAGAAAAACATTATATGGGAAGTTTAACTAGTGGGAATTTAGGCTTCAAATGGTTTATTTTCTTTCCTATATTGTCTCTAAGGATGGAATAACAGTTGATGTTATGAAGGAAAAGGAAGTCCAAGAATGTGATAAATCTAATTACATAATCATGGTTAGTAGTTTAATTGGATTTGAAGGTTACTATCGGCGTTTTGTTCAGAATATTTTCTGATTAGGTAACCTGTTAACCATGATTACTCATATAGGTTTTAAGTTCATACGGATAAAAGAATATGAAGAATTTTTTGAAGAATTGAAGAGGAGACTAGTGAATTTTCCGATATTGGATCTACCGTTGGGAAATGGTGGATTTTTGATTTATGGTGATGCATAAATAAATGGACTCGCATATTTCCTTATATATAATGAGTGATTTATTTCCAATGCATCAAGATAACTAAAAAATCATGAATAGAACTATGTAACTCATGATCTTGAGTTAGCAGCCATAATATCTTCTCTTAAGATATAGAGACACTATCTATATGGTGAAATATGTGAGATATATATAGATCACAAGATCTTGAAATATGCCATCTCATTGAAATAACTCAGCATGAGGCAAATGATATGGCTCAAGGTACTCAAGGATTTTGTTTTTATCAATACATTTACTCACAGGAATGGTGAATAAGGTAGCTAATGCATTGATAAGGAAGGATCATGGAGTTTAGAGAAAAATTAGGATTTTTAAGGATCATATGTACATGGATCTAGAAAGAATAGATATGGAAATTATAAATGAAGGTGAAACATCATTACTTTCTTAGTTGGTTTCCAAACCATCTTTATTGGAAACGACTAAAAGTTCTCAATATAAGTATTAGAATATTAAAAATAAAGTTTATACTGTGAATGATGAGAAGTTGGAAGACATCGTTTATGAGTTTGGAATTATGAAATTTGGGAGGAGGCTATGTTTTACCACTACACCTGATCTAAAAATGAGTTATTGAATGGTGCCCACATCTCGAATTTATCAATACATCCTAGTAGATATTTGAAGGAATGTTTCTAGTGGGATAATATGAAGCAGTAAATTGCTGATTATGTATCAAGATGTTTTTTCTATCAATAGGTAAAGGTTGAAAGATAATATAATAGAGGTGTCATTCAACCTCTGCCTATACTTACATGGA
Organism: Viscum album; assembly: GCA_963277665.1. Taxonomy (NCBI): domain Eukaryota; kingdom Viridiplantae; phylum Streptophyta; class Magnoliopsida; order Santalales; family Viscaceae; genus Viscum; species Viscum album. Next base: position 95,918,708 of record OY728125.1, read on the forward strand.
AATGGGATGACATTACTATGTATTTTTCTTCACTATATTACTAAGGAATCCAAGGAAGAATAACGCGACGTGGGTAATTATTGACCAAATTACCAATTATGCACATTTCCTCACTATAAGAGATGATTTTCCTCTATAGATCCTTCTATGACTCTATATTAATGATGTTTTAAGGATTCATGGTGCACCGCTTTCAATTGTGTCTGATCATGACCCACAATTTACATTAAAATTATCAAAAATTCTTTATAAATATTTGGATATTGAGCTTTATTTATGTTCTTTTTATCACACTCAAACTGATGGGAAGTATAAAAGGACTATTCACACATTAGAAGACATGTTGAGATCATTCTCACTTGAATTTCAAGGTATGTGGGATCATAATTGTCCTTTGGTATAAGTTTCCTACAAAAATAGTTTCCATTCAAGTATTCAAATGAAACCATATGAATTTGTTTATGGAAAGAGATATTATACCCCAAATTTTGGGATGGAGTTGGTGAAAGAAATATTATAGTCCTAGATCTTATGGAGGATACCAGAAAATAGGTGAAGAATATTCAAACACATATCAAAGAAGTAAAAAGTAGGGAAAATAGGTATGCTGATAACCAAAGGAAATATTTGAAGTTTTGAGTGGGAGATCATATGTTTCAGAAAGTATATCTATGTAAAGGTGTAATAAGGTTTTGTAAGAAAGGGAAAATAAGCCACAAGTACATCTGAAATTTTTTAATTATATTGAAGAATGGATCTGTGTCTTTTTAGTTGTAAATTACACCTAGTATTTCTAGAGTTTATAATGTGTTCTACATCTCATTGTTAAGGAAGTACATGCTAGACCCAAAACATGTTCTCACTTATAAAGAAATATAATTGGAACCTGATGCATCATATTGCGAAGACTCTATCCAGATTATAAACTCTAGAGAAAAGTTCTTGAGGAATTGGATGATTCAGCAAGTACAGGTACTTTGGAGAAATCATAAAATTGAAGAGGTGATGTGAGAACCACATGAAGTTATGATCAATAACTACCCAAATATTTTTATGAGGTGATATTCTAAAAATTTCACAGATGGTTTTTATAGGATGGGAGGATGCAATGACCCAATATTCTATCAATGAAAATTACCTTCTTATAGTATAAATCACATAAAATCACTTATGAAATACAATGAGAATTTATAAATGAAGAATAAATGAAATGAGATTTATTTATAGAAGTTAAGGAACCGATACAAAGGGCTTAGTAGCTTGACATTTGGAATAGTAATGTGACCATTAGAAATAGTAATATTACCAATAGAATAGAAACTTTACAAAATAAAGTATAAATAAAACAAGGGTAACATATAAATGAAAATATGATATATTTAAATTGTGATATATGTAACTAAATTTATTAAAAATAATAAATTAAGTGTTTATATTTTTTCAAGACATAAATATTTAATTATAATTTCATAATTAGTATAATTAATTAGAAGAAAAATTTATTTTTTTAAAAAAATGTATTCATAAATTATTAATTGTTTTTTTCTGATTATATGATAATTTTATGAAACCTTAATTAATTTTGTAAAGTGAAAAAATAGTTATAATATAGAAATCAGTATTTTCAAGTAAATGATGATTTTCTTTAGAAATTAAATTTCTCATATTTAAAAAATTATTTTCATAAAATGGATTTCATTTTTAAATTCTACACGTCGAAGTATGTTTAGGGTGAATTTTTTAGATTTTTTAAAAATACTTGAATATTTGGTGAATAGTGAAACATGGAAATTTAGCGTATTTAATAAATACATGATTTATGGATTCATAGGTGATGTATATAGTTATAAACCAAAAATACAGAACTATAATTCATTATTTTAATATATTTGGTGATAGTTCTCAAACTATTCATAGTATTGAGGCTAAATAATACACAAATGAATAAAATATTCAAAAAGCACCCCTCTCCTCCACTATAAATACCACCCTTCACCACATCTTATTATCACACAGTAAAGGATTTTATTATTGAATATTTTCTTACTAATAATATTACCAAGACCCCCCATCACTACGATCCTTTGGTCTCAATTAATGTCCAAAACCAATCCCATTAAGGAGGTTCTCAAGGAGGAGAAATTCAAGAGGTAAAATCCTATTTCTTTTCTTTAATTTTATTTTCAACTTCATTTATTTTCATATCCTCTCCTAGCCTAAGACTATATAATAGGAATGATTAATCTATTATCTTTAATATACATTAATTTTATTATGTTAATTTAATAATTCATCTTCTAATCTCTCCCCTCTCCCTTTTATTCTAAAAATGTAAATATCATTCATGGTGTGTAGATTTACTTCCATCGTTGATGATGATTTCTCATTATTCACTAAAACAATAAATGATGTTAATGAAACCATAATTATGGTTAAATAAGATTTTATTATACCTATTATAATTCATTTAGTATTTTAAATCTAGTACATATACATGATATTAATTAATGAAACAAAACTAGTTCGTGAAGATTGAAAAACCGCCAAAATGATCTAAATGATTATCATTATAGAAATATATAATGAATCATCCTAATATATGGAATGAAAATAATATATAATACCATTAAATATTATGAATTTTTAGTAATAGTATATAATTTCAATTCTTAATAATTATTTCCATTTTACATGATCTTCCAAATACGTGTAAAATTAAATCTACCATGATAACCAAGGAAAAGAACACTCCGGAATGACGAAATTGAATATCATAGCTTATAAAATGCACATAAATTAAGTTAATAACATTATAAAAAATTAAATAAATTTTTAAAAGGTTCATAATGAATTTATTTATGAATCTATTTTCATTATCTAGGACATTAAGTATAAGTGTATAATACTTTAAGACATAAGGTAAGGGTTTTTCCCCAAAACCACATTTTCATCCAGGATATTCTTTCTCCCTTATTAAACCACTATAATTATTCATTATTTTTATATAAGTATTATATATTCTATTTATATGTTCTAAATTCATGTTCCCATATCAGTTAATCTTTCTTTTACGGTGAAATACATGTTTTACAAGGTTCTGTTCTCAATTTCTCATAATACGCAAGCCCAATTAAAGGGAACTTAGCTATTTCTTAGAAAATTTCATGTACAATAAATAATCTATTTAAAGAATCCATTATTTTTATTATGTCAATAATTTAGTTTTAGAAAACTATATTTGTTCATTTCTGGTTTTATACAAACATTTATGACAAATTAAAATGACTTTTTTGAATAAAAATCTTCATTGCGAAGTAAAAAGGGTATTTCTCTCGAGAATTCCTTGAAGATTTTATGATATTATTTTCATCTATTTAAAAAACATTGTTTAATATTATTATTTATTGAGATTTATTTATTATGATTATCATCTACCATATCTTATTAAATGTTTTATTATCAGTTTGACTATATTTCTTCTATTATGATAATATTCACCATAGTACTCAGAGTGTTTAATGATTATGTTTAAAGATTGGTGATCATTATTTAGATTTAATATGAATATGTTGTTTATGTTTAAAAAAATTAAAATTAAATATTAATTGGAAAAAATAAGTATGAGTGGGGCCTTCTATATCCCCTCGATGCATCAATAGTACTCATAAGACAAAATAGAAATGGATTTGGCCAATGCCTTAACCATTTATTTTCAGATGTCTTGGATAGGGCCTTGATGGTTTGTTTATGATGTATGTAATTATGAATTCCATTATCATGATATTAATAACTGACAATCGATGTGATTATTTGGAATTTATAATATCAATGGTTAAGCTTCATTCTCAAGTGATTATTTATAGGGAATTATTTATTCAGATTTTAATCTTGCCATATTATGATCAAAATGATGTTTTAATGGATTGTGTTTTAGGTCATTCATAATCCATTATTGTTTTTATTATATTTTACTATATTACTTATCATTAATAAGCATTTGAGCTCACCAATTTCTTATGTTTTATTTTTTCCCAGGATGCAAAATGTATATTTTGAATGGTTTTTTGGGATAATCTAGGAGTTATGGATGTTTCCAATGGAGTTTCTAGGTTTTTTCCTTTAAAGTTGCAATATCAATCTTATGTTTGTATCTAGTTTTAAAAAGCTACTAAACTATTTGGTCCTTCATGATATTACTTCCTTGTTTGTTATGACAATTTAATAAAGTATGGCACTTACTCTGATCTATTGGAGCCGTGGTATTTACATTTATGATTTTTAATTAATTAACTTGAAAGTTAGGGGAAAAGCCTTATTTATTAAAATAATGTAAAAAATAGAACTATTTTTAATTGGGAAAGGGAGAACCCATTACATGCCTGAAGTCTAGTGGAATACAACATTAGGTTTGAGTGAGGAAAATCCATTGGTACATAAACCATTACAAATAAACCCATAAAAAATATATCAAAAAGGCCATGAAAGGCCCAAAAAAAATCCAATGTTAGTGGAACCAATAAGATTCCACAATTCTGTTTTCATAGACACTAATACAATAATTAGATTCACCATTCACCCCAAGGCCTCAGCACCTTGAAGCCACCTCATCCTCCACATCCACCCTCGTGCATACCACTGCTACAAGAATCACCACTGCACCAAAGAACCTACACCTCTCCCTGACCAAGGGACTGAGGATTGAAAATGAGGAAAAAATCCAACCAGATATGTTCTGAATCAGATCTGGACTAGATCTAACATGCTGACTGATGATTTGGATAACCGACACCATCAAGGCTGACCCCCATAGCCTGAGACACCATCGTGGTAGAAGCTGCCCATGGCCCACTATTTTCCAAGCACTAAAGCCACCATACCACCAATATATCGGATGTCCATACCCAAACACATCTCTAAAGGACCAGATCTAAAAAGGATCTCCACCAAGTGCTTCGTCGAGGCCATGCCCGCTTATATTGATAATCCGCCATGAAACCATTGCTAGAAGCCGCAACTGTTGGAGATCCCATACAAAGAATCCCAAATGGAGAAGAAGCCAGGGTAATTCCCTAGAGAATATTGGAGTTCTTATCCAAAGTAGAGATCCCTTGGTTTTATTTTTATTTATTTAATTAATATATTTTTCTTCAAAAAATATCCTTAATGTGATTTTTGGAACTATTCATTTAATTTGACTTTATAGAAAACTAGAAAAATGTATAATTCAAATATAAAACTTTTAAACATCCTTATGGTGTCATATTTGTATAGAATATTCATGTAATACAATAATTCATCAAAATTGTACTACTAATATTTTTTAAATCAATTATTGATTTTTCTATTAATTGAATTAATATAGTGTTGAGGTTGCGTAAGCATTTAGAGTAATTATCAAGTCCATAAAAGTTTAAAAATAAATTTCTCTGATAAATAAAATTATTTTGTATTTATAATAAACATTTATAACTGAACATAACCTTATTTTACCCATATGATAAAATATTATATATATTAATATTAACAGTGTGACATTTTTGACTTTATGTTTACTTAAATTAATATAAAATTAATAATTAATAAAGTATGGAATAAATTGGACACATATTCAATAATTTGATTCAAATGGATGAATTCCACCCATGAAATTAGATAAATTCAAGTGTAACAGAAATTTTAAAACCTTATCTCAATGTTTTAACCATATTTTACCTGGTTCACCCTTAATTAGGTGACCAAATGTTCACTATAGTTACTATTAATATTTTAAAAAGTAAAAGGAACATATTTAACAAATTTTAACCTACTAATTAACAATATGAAATACGTTTTTGAATATTCAATTTCTAAAATATTTAGAAATAAATTTTAAAATATGTGCACAATACACGATGAAAACGTTTAAAAAAAATAAATTTTTAAGAATAATACTGGATTTATTCCTAACCCATTCCTATAAAGAATATTAGAAGAAATTAATATTTTTTATTGAATATATAATATATATATTTCATAAAAATAATTTAAACAATATTGATAAATTAAATTTATTAATACAAACTCATGTCGCGTACATAAAAATAGTTTTCAGAAAAACATATCCATTATTTTCAATTGGTTTTTATTTTAATTTATAAGTAATTTATTACCAAATAAATAATTTTATAAATATTGAAACCATAAATTGTAATAAAATTTATAGGCTTATTTTTACCCACCAATCCAATGTATAGGTGATAATTATAACATTAATTAATTAGATTTTTACAGTATATCATGGGTTGTTTAAACTCGTCGTTGTGTGTAACGCAAGGTATCAATGAAATTAAATTTATCTAAAAAACATATTTCATAAATTCTGGGGGTGCTACACTTATCATTTTTTGAAACCCTAGTATTATTTTATTTACTATTTGAGAATCATCTAGTAATTTCTTTTAGATTTTGAATAATCTATAGCATAATATCAAATTTCTCCACACCTAAAAAGTTTTAATGGATCCTCTCAATTTTAGTTTCCCTTAAATATTAAAAAGATCCATGAGATAATAAACATAAGTTCATGAAATTTACCCTCCAAATATTCATCATAATCAAAAGAAAAATATTCTTTTTCAACTATAATACTATTCCTTAACGTATCTTTCTTTGTGGGTTTAAAAGAAATTTCTTTTTCTTCACCGAGCTTCTTAATGAAAACACTATAGTTCATCCTTTCATAAGAAATTATTATACTATTAAAACCATTAATAGAAATATCAGTTAAATATTTTTATTAAAAATATGAGACATTAGAATTAATATTATCTGGTTGGATATTAAAAATATTTTCAGTAAAATCCACATCTTAAAACTTCTCACCATATCCATTGATAGTGCACATATATTCATTCAACCCTGTGAATAAAAAATAAATAGTTTTTTTCATCATGAATCTAGATATCTACATACATAATTATCCAAAACTAAAATTAAGTTTTATTCAACCTTTTCTTTCCTTCCTAGATAATTTGAAGTTGATCACTGATAGTTTTTGTGGTTTTGAGTCCTTTGAATTTAAAAAAACTCAATTTTTTAGAGAGATGATAGTATAAAATTATTTGCATAAGAATCAATCCCCAAATCCATCTTATCTATTTCAATTATAGAAACAAATTTATCCCTCGGAACAAACCCACCTGTTCTTACTTATAGTACATCATAACTGATAGATAATAGTTATGAAATCATCCTCTATTTCTATATATGATATTTGTACCATTAACTATAGGAATCAACATTCCATTTAGTGAAATTAAATTATCTATTATAGATTATCTTTAAAATCCAACAACTCCAAACAACCAATCACAAATAATGGGATCTTATCCTCCATGATACCAGTGATAGAACTATTTTGGGATTAAATAGATATCAAAGAAATGGGTGAATCAGTGATCAATACTATTTATATAATTTTTATACAATAATGTTCTCCATATTTTAGGATGTAGATATGATTGCTGCAACACACCCAAACATGTACTAACATAATGGAACACAATAGATTTATAATTTTCACCTCTCAATGTTAGAAGGCTAGTCCATTATGTGATATAAAGTCTTCGAGGGTCACAATACCCTGTAGAATCATCTTGCAAGTACAATAATCGGGGTATAACCTTGAAACTCACATTTTTATGTATCCAAAATTATTCTTAGAGCATCATGAATAAAAGTGAACCCCACAATATATTATCATATGTGTTTTGGTAACAAAAGAAAATTATTAAACCAAATAGACTTCATCTATGTTTTGGATTGTGCCGAAATTCACCACCACCACTATACTTTCATTGCAATGATCACGTGGAAACTATTCTTCAAACATTCATACGAACAATGCACAACACATGCACATAACTAATTAACACTTCTTGTTATTATTTAATTATTATACTTTGGATAATCATATAATCTCCACTATATTTCACATATCTAGAAATTATTATCCCTTTTCTTTTATTATAAATTTTATATTCTCAATAATGCATATAATAAAAATCTAAAAATAAATACCATATTCATGAAATTATGAATGGAATTTTAATTTCAAATTCAAACCCCCTTTCATGAATTATGACTCTTAGATCGTCTTTAATAATAATATTGGCCATTAAATTTAAATTAAAAGTTAAAATATGTTAGTATAACCACTAAATTTTAAATATGAATCCACGTAATCTGTAAGGCCCTCGGCCTCAGATCACCTAAAGCTAGTGCACTACTACATTTCATTGGAATTATTATAATGAAACAGACCCCAATGGTCTGTATAGTTTAGCTATCTTGGAAATCAAAAATACAAACATTATTCCCATAGTACATTGGGAAAACAAAAAAAAGGCATTCTACACAATAACTGAAATAAACCGCATCCTTGAGAGCTTAAAAAAAGTTATCTTCTTCATAACCCGGGGAGATAAAAATAGTAAGGGTGATCTCAAATACTTAGTAAGGGTATTTAAAATGGATGTAATAATCAAACTATTTGTAAAGGTAAATATCTTAGAACACTTTCCATTACAAAACCAGTTAAGGAGAAAATAATATGGAATGTATGAAACTGAATCATATGCCATAAATCAATAAACATAAAATGAACTAGTTCCATTGATATTTCAATACAAAATCTAATGGATAAACAATAACTGAAATTAAATGAGGGAAATACTTTATTTAAGGATGTCATGTATAGGGCACATGTAAACCAATTACCGTCAATACCTTTATCAAGACAGTTTAAAATTAAGGGTAGAAACCCATTTGGTAAACTTATTCAACTCCGGAGAACCTATCGATGCATCAAGGAGATATATAAATTTTTGGTTCAAACTATCATTTCTAGTCCAAAGTAGTTCTCATATTTAATAACCAAAATAAATAATACGCCTTATAAAATAACCATATTGAATGAGTAATACAGATCTATAAAACATTTCCATGAAGGAAATAATTTAATATCATGAAAATACTGAGATTCCTGATATAACAAGTCAAAATTTATAATATATACTTTATAAATGAAACTAGGTGCATAACATTACAATATGCCACAATGAAATGAAATTGAGATGAAATTCCTTACCTTAAGTCTGATACTCAGTGTATTTGTCCGAAAATCATGTATGATGGTTTTATTAACTTATATTAGAATCATAATAAAATTTATAATATCATATATTATTCTTCTATGACTTTATAATTACCATTTATTAACAATTCCAAGTTAATACAACATTTCGGGTAATAATCACTTCATTTATCGTACGTGTTTTGACTTGTTATTCCTGATCATATTAATTAGATTATGATTTACTTAATTAAAAAACTTATACTATTAATTATATATCATATATATTCATAACATAAATATTTATAATATATAGATGTATTACATGAAATGCACTGTTCATGGAGACGGTATGTCGTACGTACGCATGAACGCTGTTTCCATTTTCTTTTCGTATTGAATGGAAGTAAGTGAATAACATATATGTACACACACACACACACACATTATTCAAGTCGAATTTTTATGTCATATATTTCATAATTATCCATAATATATATCTTCATAATCAATTTTGTATGGTGAACATGGAAGATGAGTCTCATCGCGTCGTGGAGACGGTAAGTCATACGTACGTATGAGAGACGATATCATTTCTTTAATGGTTTTATGATATGTATTTGGATTGAATTTAGATTTTAAATAAAAAATATCATATTATATTTATTATTTATGTCATTTTTATTAATCATTATGCCCATTTAATTGAAATACTGATGAAAAAAAGTTTAGACAATGGCGCGGAGACGGTAATCCCTACGTACACACACATGGTGATATTGTTTTTCATAGGATGGGTAAAAGAGGAATATGGTTTCACAATTATAAAAACAAAATATCAGAATATATTAGATTTTGGGGTTATTATTTTAGTATGGTAACAACTTAATAAGAGGAAGTAGAAGAAGAAATGAACTTTGAAATAAGGGATAAAACCATTACCTCTTCTTTAGGAGTCTCATTTTGATTTGAACAAAAGGACTCCTTAAGATGGTTTTATGAACAATAGGTGGCCTATAAGTTAAAGGGAAGGAATTTGAAAGGATATTTGGGTAGGGGTTGGCAGAGACAAATGTGTTTTGAGGTTTGAATAAGTCGGTAGAGGTGGTGCCCTTTTATAAGAGGGAGGATGGGCAATTTAGTAAAGTCTAGAAATATTAATTTATTATAAATTCAATTTCAATTAAAAATGCTCCAAACCACATTTAATTCGAAGTTACGATGATTTGGTTTTGAATAACCCTCATCCAAAAATTTTCAGACAAGTTTTTAATATTTTCTAATCCTTATCTTTTTTGTTTAACCTATATTTTACCCTTTTTAATCTTACTGTGATATTTTGTTATTTACACATTGTGGGTTAATGTAATTAACATATCATGTAGAACGACCCAAAAAAGTAATTTATGACTTATTTGAACTTTTATTAACCATTTTTAAGAATGTTAGATATTTAGGAATTTAATATCATTTAATAAAATATTTTATTTTTTAAGTCATGAATTATATAAATTTTGGACACTATTCATAATTGGCATTTTTACAAATTCTTAACATCCTGATTCCTAGGAACCAAAGTAATTAAATAAAATATAATATTTCAATATCATCCATAAATTTTTTGAATTAAATCAAAATAAAAAAATTAAATTTTTAGTTACATTTATAATATCATTTATTTGAATCCTTTAATAATGAAGCACTCATTGCATCATCATTGATTCATAATTAAATTTTTTTATTTAATGTATAAAAATTATAAATAAAATTTACTGATTTAGGAATTTTTTGATATCTCTAATGACTATTTATAGTCTAATAGATCAATTATACAACCCCATATAATATTTTTTAGTAAAAGATACATGTTTATGTTATATTTTTCTATACTTTAAATTAAATCCCATAAAATGTTATTTTTCACACCCAAGTGGATCCATGAGGTCCCCAAATAGAACCAATGATTCCCATGGCTATAAATATTTAATACAATAGGATTAGGACACGTTTTCGGTAGTTTTATATTATTATAATATTATTTTTTACCGTTATTTACAAGATTTTCCCTTTAACCATGATAAATAAAAATAATTACTGAAGTTAATATTCATAATGTCAAAAAATTTAACATACTTATTTGAAAAACTCGTACCTTAATATTCCAAATATAGAATCCATTTTCCCAAATTAAAACAATGAATTTTTCATAATTAATTGAAAATTAATTCCCGTTGCCAAAACCAAAAAGCGGGTTTTTAAGAAGTAATATCTATCAAAAGATTGACATGTGTTTATGTACAATTTAAATGTAAAATTAATTCCAATGAGAATAATTGGATTAAATTATAAAATATTAATCTAATTCCACTTTAAACTCAACTAAAAATTCAATAAATCATTATTAATAAATTATATGAAAAGACAGTTTTGAATTAAAATGCACTATTTTTCACTATTCATCATAAAATGAATCTTTTCAAAAAATTACCAAAATTTCACCTTAAGCTAATTTTGATATTCCAAATTCAAAAATTAAGTATATATTGAAAAATACAGTTTTTAAAATTTCAAAATGTGGTTAGTACTATTCATACCTTCTTTTTTTAAACAGCTACTTTGATAGGTTGTGGTGTGCTTGAACTCGGGGATGTGTACAACGAAAGACATTGAATTATTTAAAAGGAAGAATACTATAGAATATTGGGGTTTTAAATTCTTCCCCCTAAAAATAATTCTATCCCATGAATCTCTAGAATATCATGAAATAAAAAGATTCAGGTGGTTCTTCATCATATCTTCTTTAGGTTTCCACATCGCCTCTTCCATTTTATAGTTTCTCAAATGAAAATTTACCATACAAGTTGTCCGATTTCACAACACTTGTTCTATGGTATCAATAATCTTGATAAAATGTTTATAATAAGACAGATCAGGTTCCATTGCTATTTCTTCATAGGTGAGTACATGCATTGGGTCTATCATGTATTTCCTTAATAATGATTTGTGGAACAAAGCCGGAACTTTTGTGAGACTTGGAGGCATTAAAATATGATAGGCTACATCTCCCATTCATTCAAGAATTGCAAAAGGTCCGATGTACTTGGGAGTTAATTTACCCTTCTTTGGAAATCGTATAACACCCTTCCATAGTGATACCTTCAATAAAACATGATCACCTACTTGACATTACAAGTCCTTCCAGAAGTTATCAACACAGATCTTTTTCCTATATTGAGATATTTTTATATGGTTTTGTATAATTTTCCCCATATAAATTGTTTCTTAAACAAGTTCTCGACCTACAAGTTTACATTCACCAACATCATCCTTAAAAGTTGGTGTATGACATCTCCTTCCATATAATACTTCATATGGTGCCATCTGGATACTTGAATGGAAGATGTTGTTATAAGAAAATTATACTAGAGGTAAATACTAATCCCACACACCTTGAATAACAATTGAGCAGGTTCTCAACATGTCTTCTAATGTTTGAATAATCTATTCCTATTTTCTATCAGTTGGAGGGAGGTATGCAGTGGGGAAATAAAGTTTAGTATCTAGGGACTTCTGAATACGTTTCTAGAATCTTGATGTAAAATGACGATCACGATCAGAAAAATCGATAGGGGTACACCATGATGTCTTACAACATCATTAATATATATATATTTTTCTAAATGTTCAAGTGATAAATCTCTTATTATACCAAGAAAATGTGTTGATTTGGTAAGACGATCAACAAAAACCCATATCGAATAATTCCTTCTATGATTCCTTGGTAGCTCTATGAAATATTCTATTATAATATCATCCCATTTCCACATAGGTATAGGAATAGGTTTCATGACTCCTATAGGATGTTTTCTTCTAGCCTTCACCGTTTGACAAACCAAATATTTCGACACACAATCAAAAATTTTTGTCTTCAAGTTGTCACACAAAAAATGTTCTTTCAAATCTCTATACATCTTATTTCCACTAGGGTGTATGGAGAAATTGGAGCTATGGGAATCAACCAATAATTAACTTTTTAGATCTGGTATTGAAAGAACACAAAGCCTCTTCCCCAATTTCAAAACTCCATCTTCAAATATTAAATCAATCAATATCCTATCATTCACAACTTTAATTTTCTTTTGAAACTCCTCATCATCAGTCTATGAACTTTTTATCCATTATAGTAAAGATGGTTTGGAAACCTTTTGAAAAATTTGTGTTGTTTTACCCTCATGGATAATTCCCATATCCATATTTAGTAGATCCATGAACATAAGATCCCTTTGAAATCTCATCTTGTTTAGATTTCCATGGTCTATTCTGATTATGGAATCAACCAAATTATTTTCCTTCCCGGGGTTGTAGTGTATTGATCGATCATTATCCTTGAGTATCTCAATCCATTTCCTTTGTCTCATGTTGATTTCTTTCACTGATAAAATATATTTCAAACTCTTTTTGTCAATATATATCTCACAATTTTCACCATTGAGACAGTGTCTCCGTTTCTTTATAGAAAATATTACAAAAACTAACTCAAGATCATGAGTTAGATAGTTGTTTTCAAGAATTTTTAATTTCCTTGATGTATATGAAGTAACCCTATCATTCTACATAAGGACAAAAACAAGTCCTTTCATTGATAAATCACTATAAATAACAAAACCATCATTCCCAGATAGTAAAGTCAGGATAGGATCATTGACTAATATTTTCTTCAATTCATCAAAACATTATTCACACTCTTTTTTCCAAATTAATTTAACCCCTTTACATGTGATCTTGGTTAATGTGTTAGCCAATCGGGTGAAATTCATGATGAAACACAAATAGTAACCTGCTAAACAAATAGAACTACATACCTCAGTTATACTTGTTAGTGCTGGGCATTCTTTAATTTACATTGTATTTGAAGGGTCATCAAAGATTATATACTTGGAGACTATATGGCTACAAAAAGAAACTTCCTGATGCCATAATTCACTCTTGATAAATTTACCATTTGATTCTTCTCTCTTGAGAGTCTCAAGAATGATTTGCAAGTGATACTCATAGTCTTCAAGGATTTTGGAATATATCTGAATATATTCAATGAATACCACAACAAAATCATCAATATAATCCTTGAATACTCTATTCATGAGATCCATAAAAACTGAGGGTGCATTAGTCAATCTAAAAGGAATTACTGTAAATTCGTAGTGAACATACCTCATCCAAAAATATATCTTTAGAATGATTTTTTTCTTCACTCGTAATTGATGATATCCCGAATGAAGATAAATATTTTAAATGAATTAAGATACTTGATTTTGATAAAATAAATCATCGATATGAGGTAGAGTAAACATTTATTTATTGTAATCGCATTGATTTCCTTGTAATCAATACACAGCCTCATGGATCTATCTTTCTTCTTGACAGCGAGAACAAGGGCTTCCCATGGAGAAACACTGGGGTGGATAAATCCCTTTTAACCCAACTCTTCAAGTTTTTTTAGCTTTAATAATTCCACAAAGTCCATTCTATTGGGATTTTTTGATACAGGCATTACATTAAGGATTAAATCAATAAAAATCTCAACTTCATGATCTGGGGGGTGTCATGGAAAATCTTTATGAAAAACATCAGTGTATTACATTATAATAGGTATGTTCTCAATTTTAAGATTACCACCTTCATCCCTAGATGTTGATTTCTCTTCATCCTCAATAATATCATTCATTAAAGCTATTGGGGGCAGATATTGATAAGATTTAGGTGATGAATTTTCTTCTATAAAGATAATATATTATACATCTTCCTCACAAATCAAAACATCATTATTATTGAAATATATTTTCACATCATATTTTGAATGAAAATCCATACTGATGATTATATTGAAATAAACCAATGGTATGATAACAAAATTTAAAATTACGGAAATTTTTATTCCATAATAGGAACTTCTTGACACATATTTATTGAGATAATGTTCCCACTAAGAGTTCCGACTAACAATTCCCTATTCATGGGGAATTAGAAATATCTAATTTTTAAATTAAACTGAGAAGATATAAAGGAATGCAGTGATCTATAATCAAATAATGATTAAGCTAAATTTTAGAAAATAATCGAAGTACGTACCACCACATAATTAGGAACCTTAACCTCCGTAGTTGTGATCGCAAAAGCTTGGCTATCTCCCCTCAGCCTCTTCTATGGTAGATTCCCTTGACATTTGGTGCATTAATTTTAATATTTTCCCATATCTTTATAATTTTAGCACTGAACATCATTGATTTGATTCTTCCTTTTAATTTAACGAGCATGGTTCCCCTTATCTTCGAAATTATAACAAACTCCCAATCCCTTCAAACATTTCCTACGGTTATTTTTCCGATAGTTTTCTTTAGATGAAAATCATTCAAACTTCTTGTTATTCATTGATGAATTCCCTTTTTCATGGTTCTTAGACGACCCCTTTTTGTCTTGTTTTCCATTGAATATATTTATCCAAGATAATTCTTTCTCCATCTTGATGGCACATAAAACTATTTCATCATATGAAGAAAAATTATGTGAAACCAGTGTCCTTGAAAGATTTTTCTTAAGACCTTCAAATAAGGGAGTGATCTTACGCTTTGTGTTACGTATATAATCCGTAGCAATGTTGGGTAACCTTGTAAATGTAACTTAATAATCCCCAACACCCTCTTCTTCATTTTTATTTAATCTAAGGAACTTCCTCTTCATCTCAATTTTTTGATCACGAGAAAAGTATTTGTCAAATAATGTCTCCTTAAAAGTTATCCATTCCATATGTTCTATTCCTTATTCATCCATGGTATTTTGGATCAATATCCATGATTAATCAACATTACCTTCGAGAAAATTGAATTCAAAAGTAACCTTTTCTATTTTATTTCATCCCAAGGACATAAATATAATTTTCATAAACTTAATCCACTGCTTAAGTACAATTGGATTAGTAGTCCTACTAAACGATGGGGGATTTTGTCGCATAATGTAACAAAACATAGGAGATTCCCTCTACGGAATGGGTTGTTCCATTCGGGAATGGTTATTTTTCATAACCACATTATGTTTCCATAGTATCTCTATGATTTTCTCCATTCCAATACCAGCTGTATTGGCTTCCTTTGCAGGGCAACCACTTCAATTTCCTTGGGTATTGATACCATTCTTCCTTCTAGGTTCCATTTCTATATAATGATGCATATCAGATTAGCTCATAAAATTACGAGTCTCAAATATGGTAAAAAATTCATCATTAATTAAAAATTTATGTATCATAAATCGTAAACATTTGTTTCTTTGGGTGAATCATCATAATTTTATCCCCAAAGTCTAACTTAGGGTATGTTCCCTAATCTATGTTATCAAAATCTAGTTTCTAAGATTGTTTTGGAACTTCTTTTAATACCAACTGTTACACCCCGACCGCATATCACCTGAAGCTAGTGCATTATTACATTTCAATGGAATTATTACAAGGGAAAAAATATCAATAGACCGTATAGTTTATCAGTCTTTGAAATCAAAATTACATACATTATACCTATAGTACATTGGGGAACCAAAAAATACATACTACATAATAACTAAAATAATATGAATCCATTAGATCATAATCAATGTTCTCTTCTTCATAACATGGGGGGAGATACATAATAAGGGGGAGCTCAAATTATCTATAAGGGTATGTACAATGGAATCGATAATCAATCTATATGTAATGGTAAATATCTGAGAACACATTCCATTTACAGAACTAGATATGGCACAAATAATATGGAAAGTTAGACACTAATACATTTGATATAAATCAATAAATTGAGAATGAAATAGTTCTATAGATATATAGATGAAAAATCTCATGGATAAATAATAATTGAAATTATATGAGGGAAGTAATTTTTTTAAGGTCGTTCTATCTCAGGCACATGAAAACTAATTACCGTCAAGTCCTTTCACAAGACAGTTTAAAATTAAGGGCAGAAACCCAATGACCAACTTATTCATCTCATGAGAACCTGTCTATGCATCGAGGAGCAATATAAAGTCTCAGATCCACCCGTCATTTCTAGCCTAAATTATTTCTCATATTAAATAACCAAAATAAATAATATTCTTTATCAAATAACCATATTGAATGAGTAATATGGATCTATAAATAATTTCTATGAAGGAAATAAAAAAATATCATGAAAATAATGAGATTCACGATATAAAAAGTCAAAATGTAGAATATAAACTCTATAAAAGGAACTAGGTTCATAACAATACAATATGCCTCAAAGAAATGCAATTGAGATGAAATCCCTTACCTTAAGTTCGATACTCTTTGTATTTGTCTGAAACAGCTATATGATGGTATTTTTAAGTTATATTAGAATAATAATAATATTTAAGATATCATATATCATTCTTTTATAACTTTATATTACCCATTTATTAATAATTCCATGTTAATACAAATTTTCGGATAATAATAGTTTTGTTTATCATACTTGTTTTGACTAGTTATTCTTGATCATATTAATTAGATCATGATTTAATTACTTCAATAATTTATAATATGATTTATATATCATATATATTCATAATATATATATATATATAATAGACAAAATTATTACAAGGAATACACGGTTCATGGAGAAGGTATGCCGTACATATACATGAACGATGTTTCCGTTTTCTTATCGTATTGAAAGGATACAAGTGAATAACATATACGTACACACTCAATATATATATATATATATATATATATGTATATACATACATATATATATATATAGTTCCAGAGGAATTATTATGTCATATATTTAATAATTATTAAAAATATATATCTTTATAATTATCGTTCAATGGTGAACATGGAAGATGAGTCTTATCGCGTCGTAGAGACGTTAAGCCGTACGTACGCATGAGCGATGATATCAATTATTTAATGGTTTAACGATATGGTTTTGGATTGAATATGAATTTTAAAGAAGTAATATCATGTTATATTTATTATTTAAGTCATTTTTATTCATCATTATACCCATCAAAATGAATTATAGATGAAAAAAAGTTTATAACAGTGCAAGGAGATGGTAAGCCGTACGTACACACGCATGATGATATTTTTTTCATAGGGTTGGAAAAAGAGAAATATTGTTGTCCCATAATCATAACAAAATCTCAGCATTTAGTAGATTCTGAATTTATTTTTTTAGTTTGGTAACAACTTAGTAAGTGGAAGTATAAGAAGAAATGAACTTTGAAACAAGGGATAAAACGATTACCTCCTTTTCAGGTTTCTTCATTTGATTTTCAAAAAAGGACTCATTGGGTTGGTTTTATGACCAATGGGTGGGAAATAGAATTAATTTAGGGAAGTTGATAGGAAATTTGGGTAGGGGATGGCCGAGCCAAAGGGCTTTGGAGGTGTGACTAAGTGGGTAGAGGTGGTTCCCTTTTACAAGAGGGAGGTGGGTACCTCTTGGAATGTATAGAAATAAATAATTTATTATAATATTAATTTCACTTAAAAATGGTCAAAAAATAATTTAATTAAAATTTACGATGTTGTTGGTTCAAATACCCATAATCCAATAATGTTTATACATGTTTTTAATATTTGTTTTTTTATCGTTTTGGTTTAACCATTATTTTACCATTTTTAATCTTACTGTTATATTATGTTATTTACACATTGTGGGTTAATGTAATCACCATATCATGTAAAATGATTAAAAAAAGTCATTTATGAAATATTTTAATTTTTTAACCATTCGAAATAATCTTAGGTTTTTAAAAGTTTAATATCATATAATAAACTATTTTTTGTTTTAAGTTATGAATTATGTCAATTTTAGACACTATTCATACATGAATTGTTTACAAATTCATAACCTGATTTCTTCAAACCAAAGGAATTTTCACAAAGATAATATGTCAATATCATCCATAAGATTCTTGGATGACATAAAAATCACCAAATTATATTTATTTTAATATTTATAATATCATTTATTTGAATCTTTTATTAAAAAAGTAATCACTCCATCATCATTCTGTCATAGTTAAAATTATTTATTTAATGTCTAAAAATTATAAATAAAATATAATGATGCAGGAAATTTTATTAAATTTTTAATTAATATTTATAGTAAAATAGATCGATTATATAACCCCATATAAAAATTGTTTTAGTAAATGAAAAATGTTTATGATGTATTTTTCTATACTTTAAATTAATTCTTGTAAAATATTATTTCCACACTCAAGTGGCTCCATGGGGTCCCGATAATTGACCCAAGGATTCCCATGATCAGAAATATTTAATACGATAGGATTAGGACACGTTTTAGTTTAGGTTTATATTATTATAATATTATTTGGTATCCTTTTTTACAAGATTTACCCTTTAACCATGGTAAATAAAAATATTTACTGATGTTACTATTCTTAACGTTAAAAAAGCAATTTTGAATTAAAATGCCGTATTTTTCATTATTCATCAAAAATTGAATCTTTTTAGAAAATTGCCAAAATTTCAACCTTAGCTAATTATGATATTATGAATTCAAAAATGAAGACTATTTTGAAAAATAAAGTATATAACATTACAAAATATTCTTAGTAATATTCATAAATTCTTTTTAAATGGATACTTTGATAGGTTGTGGTGTGCTTGAACTCGGGGTTGCGTACAACAGAAGGCATTTAATTATTTAACAATAAGTGTACCATGGAAGATTGGGGTGTTGCATAATAATTACCTTTAAAAATGTATAAATCATCCATATAATAAGTATTATATGACATCAAATATGTGTTTACAACATAACATATATTTTTCAGCGGCTTTCACCCAACTTCCACACAAGACTATAGTGGTGAATAAGTTCTATGATGTGGAGGCCATGAAATGTATAGTATAGTAAAACGATCCTAATCACCTCCATAGTGTGCTATACTCACTATTCCATAATAATACATATTTTCTACTAGAAATAATATCCGAAAAGATCTATGATGTAGAGATTTCAAATTATCAAGGCCAGAAAAATTGGCCCACCCTCTTATTTCATGTGGTCCTACTTCCAAGGCATAGGGAACTTTGAGTGAGTCTAATAGGTGGTGTGGAAACTCACATTAAAGAGTGAGGTCATGTATATAATTTTTCCTCATACTACAAATATCATAATCTCCATTGTATGGAAACTACTACTACAGTGTACACTGACCTAATATAAACAAGCCGTGGTGTGGACATATGTTGTGGTGAAAGAGTCCTGCAATAAAATTATATGGAGTAATAAAATGATTTAGTATACGAAACTCCTTATTTTTTCCTTTCAATTAAAATAGAAAAATGTACTAAAATCATGATATATAAACACTTTTAATTAGATTAAGAATCATCTAAATTATTATACAAGCATATTCACCTCGAAATAAATGTGATTGTAAATATGATTTTTACTTTGAAAACCAAATAAAACACAATATCTCATATCTAATCCAACCAATTTCACAACATTTTAACAAAAAAATTCTCAAAAAATATTTTTCTTTATAAAAATTCTCATGATAATTTTCTTTATCATTCTCTATTATTCTATAAATGTAATTTTTCTTCCCCATGTTAATATTTTCACTTCCATCAAATATTTAGCATATGCGACAACTTGAATAATTGTTATTCTAGGTGAAAATTATAATTCTACTTTCCACATTTTAAAACGATGTTTTATTATTAATTTTTATGATGTGGGTTTTAAATAAAGATATTTTTAAATATTTTAATGTGTTTTCCTTTCATGATGGTATATTTTATCTTCCACTCCCCAGAAATGATATGTTTAAGGAAAAATGTTTTAAACCCTTTTATCAATATATAGATAAAGTTAAATGGATAAAATTATTTTAAGGGGTAGAATTTATCACCATAATATTTTTGAATTTATTTTCTTTAATTAATAAATTTTAGAGAATTTTGAATACACAAGACTGGTTTTAAATGAACTATGATACACTATTATTTAATTATGACCATTAAAACCCACCAGGTGTTTTTTATAACTATGAAAAGGGAATTTTTTTTTACAAAATATATGAAGAAATATTTTCCATAATAAAATTAATAACCAATCATAAATTTTTTATCAGTTGGTTGGAAATGAGGACATAAATGTTTGACGGAAAAAGATAGATTTTTTATAAAAACATTTTATGTGCATAATGTATTTTTATTTTAACAAATTAAATTTATCAGTATTGGAAAATAATTACAATTAAGTATGTATATTATATATATATATATATATCCTATTGAATTAATTAAACTTCATTTAATTATGGTTATTTGGAAAGTAATGACAATAAATCCATTTTGTGCTTCAAAAATACATTTTATTCAGAAATTATTTTTATTACATTTTGATCATGAATATTTTAATTAATTTATTCTAATTTTATTATTTTTTTTGAAAAAATAGATATCATTTTTGAAGTCATAATATCATTATAGTATTAAGATGGATTTTTGATAATTTTCTGAAAAGACTGATTTTTGAGTAAATAGTGAAAAAATACCGATTTTTCAAATAAAACCACATTTATAAAATTATGCAGATTTTATAATGAATTAATAAATTATAAATACTTTTAATTGAAAAAAATATTTTATTATAAAGTTTAATAATTTATTTTAAAGCATTATTTTGAATTGGGCAACTGAATACTGGATTTTGTGAACATAAGTTTTATTATGTTCAACAAAATATTTTTTGGATATTTTCATTTAATGATACAGTTGGAGAGTTGGATTTGTTTTTTGATTGATAAAAAAATATGAATTTTTTTATTCAATCAAAAAAATTTGAATATCAACTTCTTACTTGATTTCTAGGTGAAATTATTTTTACGCTGATATCGAGTATTTTCTTAAAAACGTTTTTTATGTGTTTAACACATCTATATATATTAAATATAATTTCTTCCTTAAATATATTATGAATCTAGAGAAATAGATTCCTAATTTTTAATCATATTTCCCAAAAAAAATTATAAGTCCCATTTTTTGTGTGCATATAACTATGTTATCATGTAAAAAATGTTATGTTATTAGGATTAAAGGTAAATTTGGTTTAAAGGGGGTTCAACTCATAGGAAAGGCTTAAAATATCATTGAAACTTGTATAAATGGAATTTGATGAGTTTATTTTGAACATATAACAAATTATCAATGAATATTGGGTGCCTTGGTTTCATTTTACAATGAATAAGACTTTATATTATTTTAAAACATTGAATAGTTATAAGAATGAGAATCCCCTAACTTATTAAAGGGAACCACCATTACTATATTTTTAACACATATTTATCTACTTATCATGACCACACCATACCCAAATATCTTATAAAACATTGTACCCATGAACTAGTTCCTCAGGTCTTATCAGTTTAACCTAGAAGGCTTAATTTATATTCAAAAGGAGATTTTTCAAATAATAGGTATAACACTTAATCGAGTGTTTTTAGTTTATTTATTGATATAAATCATTAAAATATTCATAAAACATTATGATATATTATCATACATATCTCTAATACACAAAAATGTTATTATTTTATGTTACCACTCTTATTCTTCTCCTTTTTCCATTCTATAGGAAATGAAAGCGTCATTCATGGATATATGTTAATTACCACCTCCATGGTGCGATGTGTTTCATTTTTCATCACCACCACAAAAATATATTTATTATGATGGATTTAATGAATATATTTGATATTCATGAAATAATTATGATTATTTAATGATATTATATTATTTTTCTCATTACTCTTCAATTCATTAAAAAATTACAACATTTCTCATGAATACGAATGGAATACCACCTCCATAAAGTGGTGTGATTCTTTTTTTTATATACAACTTTAATGCATGGTTATAAAATTTTATTTTATTTATAAAAATAATAATTATATAATTATTAAAATTCTTTATATTATTGGATAAAAAAGAATTTTACCTTGGTCAACCTGCCAAATGTTTTTGGGGATTATGAACTAAATGTCATCAAAATGATAGAAATGAATTTAATCGATTAAGGAACCATATAAGAAATTTAAATTAATGAACATACATACGTAGAAAGTTGGGAGATGAGGTAAGGTATTTTTCATACCAATTTCCTTTTATTGAGATTGATTCCATTTTAACATTTTTGTTTATTCTATGTGGTGTATAGAAAACATCATGGATAAATGTTAAAATTAATTTAATGAAGAATTTTCTTACAAATACATTTATTTTATTTTTTTGACTACCATTAGTTTGAAAAATTACCAAAGTCCTAATGGATTTTCCATTAAAAAACATATTTTAATGTATTTCTTTAATTTTTTTTACTTTTACATGTTATTTAAAATGTTTATAGAGTGAACATATTTATACAAAAAAGTTGTTAAATTTAATTTTACATTACTTTTTCTTTAGTTATAAATTTTTAAAATGAATGTTTTTAACATTTTCCATATAGGGATCTTTTAACTATTTTTACCAAAGTGAAAAAATAATGTTTTTAAACTTATATGAAATGATTTTAATTTCCCACCATCATATAATTATTTTTTATAAAGCACACTCTTCAATTTTACATAGTTTTAAAATTTATATTAAATTCCCCTTGTTTTAGGTTTTTAAATTATAATGTGTTATCAAAAGAAAGAGTTATTTCTCTTAATTATTATGTGTAAATGGAAAGTGATTTACCTAGGATATAAAATTAGTTTTTCAAGTGTTTTATGATGAAAAAGTTAAATATTAAAAATGTTTTGATCATGATATAAGACTTTATAATTAAATATATTAACAGGTGAGCCGGATATCACTCAGGATGATGGGTGATCTTGATAAATCTTTCCAATGCATTGTGTAATTAATAGTATTTGAATAAAAAAATTACGGATATAACAAGGTATGTTACTCTTATGGAATAAACTAGGATTCAATTATTCCAACTTAGGTAAACATGAGTTAACACAAGTTATGAATTTATTTCTCCAATAAATCAATATAATTCACTCAAAAACTTTTTTTGTACAATACTTTTGATTTTATATAATAAAAATGTTGTTTATAAACATTTAAAGGTGAATGATTCTATTTTTAATGAAATATTTGCATGAATTTTTTATGATTTTACTATGATTTATAAAGGGTTTCAATTTTTTTCTTTGAAAATTTATTTATTTTTTCATATGGATATATTTTATTTATGTTCTCAATTGTTTTTTTAAAATTAATCACCGTAATGTGTTTTCATATTTTTCACTAGAATACCACGATTCAATTTTTATATCCCTTTCTATGTTTTTTTATCATCACATATATTTTTTAACAATATCTAAAGATGTTTAGTAACTATATAAGATTCAAAATTTTCACTATGGTAACTCATCTTAAATGATAAATTGGTATTTCAAATGAAATAAAATTTTAAATTTACAAATCTGATTTTTTTTGAAAAAAATGGACACTATATTTCAATATACACTATTTAATGTAATGGTTTCCTAATTCTTTAAAATAATAAACATAAGTGTTCCTTGGAATGTAATAAAGAATAATTATTTTTATAAGTCATGTAATTATTTGTTGTATAAGGTATGTATAATTATATATATAGTTGTAATATAATCTTTCTATATCAATATTAAGATATTTTACTTCAAAACTAGAAAATACATGCCAAAAAATTGATTTTAATATAAAATATTATTCTAAATTATCCCAATTTATCCTATTCTATTAGGTTGAAAATGAGTCAACAATAATCAAGAATTTTACAAGGTAAGCACCCAAATTTTCAAAAAGCACATAGTTTTTTAATACTTCCATCGAATCCATTAACTATTTGGTCAGGTGAAATTGACTATTTATTAGGGTTTCTAGTTGACACAAACAATAATTTTATCTAAACAATTCTATAATTTTATATCAACGATACACCATCATATACATATAATTTTTAAAAATCAATATTGTAAAGAATCAACTCATGATGTTGGTTAAAAATACACCATAAGTTACCCAAGATTGCAATAAAAATCCAAATAACCCCTTAATATCTCCACAACCTTATCATTGGTCACCATCATTAAATGAATTAAAAATCCTAGAACATGGATATCTATATATGTTTGATTAATTATCATCACTTGACCACTTCCTCCATAATCACGCCAATTGAAACTCACATGTAACCAAGCATGTCCCATATAATACTCCTAGGTCATTAACCCTCAACCAAAATTATCTCTCATAGAGTGTTCTGTAGTATTAATGTCCTAGTTTTTGATTATAGGAAACCCTAATAACCTATTTCCAATATGGTTCTATTATAATGTCAAACACAATGTTGACAAACACTATTTTCCTATAAATCCCCTGAAATCATTCTGATTTACTAACATAAAACACTATCTTAGCTCTCCAACATAGATAAAATAATAATCTTTCATTACCAATATCCTCTAGGAATCCCTATTGTGCTGTTGACAAAGGATATAGTGGTACACAAAGCGATCCTCTAATATAATATGAGTAAGCGACTAACATAGAGAGTTTATAACATACTAATGGAAGGAATTCCCCAAAAAAAATCCTATAATAATATATTCAAACCACTAATAAAATCCATAACATAAATTGAAACCCAATATACAATGATAAATTTATCTTCCATACAGAAAAAATTCCCCAAAAATGAAATAATAAAAGAAAGATCATATTGATGAGACTCTAACAACAACTCTACGCATTGAGCAGATAATGTGCAGCTCTGTAACTAAATACCACTTGGAAAATATAATAGAAATTTATATATATAGAAGTGATGTTTCATATATTATTAAGACGATACACCTCAATAACTACCATAAAATTATTAAAGAAGCATACTAATCCCTCAATGACAAAATAGAAGATGTTGGAGTTAGTTCCCTATAAAAAAATTCTTTGTACTTTATGACAAAGAAGTATTCATTTTTTTGTATATTAATAAATACTGATCACATCATGATGGTTTTTTGCATGAAATATTATGTGATAATGTCTTTAGAGTAGCTGTTTCACTAAAAGGTCATAGCGGTTCCCCACAACGATTAGAGTCTGGAAGTTCAATGACACTATTCCTGAATATATGTTATATATCTAGATGATATCATTTGGGGGAAAACATGATACAGACTATTAGGGGTGGAGACTTATAGTAATTTTAGGCACCTTCTCAGGTGTACGCCCTTGGTAATATCCAATATAGATATTATGAGAACGAAACCCACCAGTTGGGAATCCACATTTCTATATGTCACTAGATGTTCCTATCTGCAGACATCTGCATTGGTTCTTGGAGTTTAATATTTTTATTAATGATTATTATGAGTTGTGAACTTATATGTATTGATGAAAATTATGAAGACATATTTTCATGGTGGGTTAGGATATGTTGGGTGCATTATGAGTAAAATTGCATTAATTAATAATGAGATAAAGGATTTATCCCTTATGTTCTTTAATGAAAGTTTATATTTCAGGCACTTTGATGGAAATTATATAGCCTAAACAAATCCATTTCCATGGTGATCAATTGGCATGTTCTATTTTGGGAAATTAAAATAAAGATATATCGAGCATATAGGTTGATTGAACTGGCATGAAACCAACTTGATTTGAGATATTATAACAATGGGATTATATTATACGGTAAGTGTTCATATGATATGACATGTAATTTTGGAAATAACTTTTATATCTATGGTTATTTGGGCATGTTTCGAGATGCTATCCTTAGACTTTAGGCTGTTTTTCCTAATGCCAATGAGAAAGAGGCCTAGAGGGTGACATAGTAAGTGTATAAAGAATATCAATTAAATAATATATTATTATTTATTTTTTAATATGGTGAATAAATTTTATTCCAATAAATGGTTAAATTTTTATTTATGTATGCATGATCAAATTTATTCTGTTATTATTTATTAGAGAGAATATATTGTGAGCGGAATATTTAATATCTATTTATTTTCTATTTAGTTAATAAAATATTTATTTCTTTATTGTAAAATAATGGAGTTATTTTTATTGAAAAAATAAATATACATTATTCAAGTATTGATAAATATTGTAGAGGAATGGAAAATAGAGTTTAATGGTCCAATGGAAAATAATAAATGTTCATTGATATTTAATTAAATAAAATTTAATTATAATTTACAAGTTAAGTGCTTGTTGAGAAATAATAATAATAATATTTGACATGGGTATTTTCTTATATTATATAATTAAATAAGAGAACTTGTGGAATTATTTTATTTTAAACCGAGTAATATAAATACCCAATTATATTATTTTCCCAATAATCCAATTCATTTCCTGTGTTGTGCATAATGAATCATGGAGGATCCTCTCAATACTAGAGAGATCTATTTCTATAAGAATACTCCCACGAATTGAAAGCAATCCTCCTCAACCATATCAAATGAGAACACTTTGGAAGTGATTCTCAAGGCGATCAATGTGAACGATGCAAGCATAGGGATCTTCTGTGCTAGCACCCGGAGACTCCTTCAGTGATGTATGGAGATTTCCGAACATGTGTGGATCACTGCTATAGGAAATATAAACATGGTTTCAACAATGAAAAAATGGTCCATCACAGATCTGTCACCAAACTAATCAACAAATAAATAATTCCTTATATGTAATTCTTTATAAAATTAAATTAATTATAAAAAACATGTGTTGATATCCTCACTCTTGGTTCCAGTGAAAATATTATTTGTCTACTTATTTTACTCAATTCCTTTGATCACAACATTCATCATCATATAGATATTGGATTGATCATTGATTATGGAAAAATTAAAGTTAGTTACCACCCATCACAATGCTTCCACTGCGCCCAGAACCTACTAGTTGTATGAGAGGGGGAACATAGTTATTTATAATTTTTAACAAATTGTTGGTGATTTATGAATTTATAATTTATTTTATCAATTAATGTCTAATCATTCTTATAATCTAAATTGTGAGATCTATTTTTTCCTCCATCATTTCTCGTAGATCTAATCAAGGAGATTAATTTTATGATGAAATAAAATCGAGGAACTCATCAAGAGGTGCTAATAATTCTATCTCGATAACACAAGAGTACATTCCATGTAATTGGAATTACATGTCGTGTACTCATGGACAATGCACAAAGATTTAATTCCAAAATTACTCAAACCATGTGCTTTTATGACATACAATGTAGTTAATTCTTATACCACGTTTTATCCAGGATAGATTATCCCACGATCATCTGAATTACACACTGTGTAGCCCATGTGCACGATGTGTAGTTCCTTTGGGTCACATATGATCCATGTATTCCATACACAGCTTACCTGAATGGTGGCAATATAAAATTGATTCAGCATGAAGTTTTTCCCATAGGACATGTCGTGTACTTTCTAAGGTATGTTTTAAATGCTGAGTCTGTAGGCGTATTCCTCAGATAGATAGTGAAGGGTGTACAAGACGTGTAATTTTAACAAATTACACCTATTTAAAATTTATTTATTTTACTATTTAAACCATGAGACATGTACTTGCATGTTTTCATAAAGATATGACACACCATGGATGGTGTTTTAATATACATTAATATTTAATGTTTAATTAATATCTACATAATTTTTAGATATGCATATCATGTACAAGTTGTATTATAAGTTGTTAATCTATTTTCATTTGAGCATAACACATGACAAAAAAATCATTTAATTACTATAATCAACCATGAAGTACATGTTTTCAAAGAATGTGATAAATTATGTATGACATATGTCACAAGAGTAAAAAAATATACGAGTATAATACATGTTGGGAAGAATCGGATAACAATTCACCATGTTTCCTCCAAGGTACATTTATCTAAATTTTTTATTTTAAATGAATTTATTTAATTTTTTATAAATTTTAATTGATGAAAATATCAAGTGAATTTGGATAAGAATTAAGATAAAATAATTGATTAATTAATGATAATAATTAATCAATTAAATCATAATTTATCTTAAATAAGTAACGATTAAGAATTGAATGCTAGTTTAATTAAATGCATAATTTAGTGCATGCATGTGGAAGATGATGAGCCATACCAATCCTTTTTATGTGATTTTTTTCATTTAATTTATTATTAAATTAAATTTTTGGTATACATTCCTTCT
This sequence comes from Viscum album, assembly GCA_963277665.1. Classification (NCBI taxonomy): domain Eukaryota; kingdom Viridiplantae; phylum Streptophyta; class Magnoliopsida; order Santalales; family Viscaceae; genus Viscum; species Viscum album. Next base: position 95,948,109 of record OY728125.1, read on the forward strand.
CTCCTCATTATTATATAGGGAATGTGTTCCCATAGTTTATTTAATGTAATCCACTTCCCCCCTCACTTGCCTGTGAGTAAAAGGCATATGTAAGGGATTGAGCTCCCAAGATAGTCGAGGTTGTTCATGTTAGGAGTAGAGGAGGATCTAATCCAAGGAGATACAAAGTTGGACATGTGGGATGATATAAAAAATAATTTCAATTGGTTCAAGTTGTTTCTCCCAATGGCGAATGATTAGTTTATCAACCACTATTCAAACTAACCGTTATTATAGGCTTAAGATCATGCCTTTTATTTTATTTCCGTCAGTTTCATGGTTATTTCACTATAGATGTCTTATTATGATCTCATAATTAATTAATTTACTAGCATTCAATATAGATCTAAAATAAATTGGATTATGCATAAATATTATCCAAGACATGGTTAATCACTTATGTAATCCAACTTAATATTAACAACCATGTGATATATATACTAGTTGGAAATTTAGGCATAAAGGATAAAATCCCTCAATATACAATTATTTTGGTATTACCTTCCATTACATTAGTTATAATCAAACCATAGTTCAAAGTGTTGGACCATCCAAATTTGGTGTGCTATCAATTATGAGATAATTATAACATGAGGTTTGGGGTTGACAAAAATTAGTTCACATCAAGGGTTGAGTACCGAAGTAGGACATGGGGTAATTGAAAGATAAAGGTTGAATAAATAAAAATTAAGGGGTTTATGATTGGGGAGTCCACTTAACAGATCAAGGAATTATGAGTTAATAAAATTGGTATTTGGAATGCACACATAAAACCATCTATGTTTGTTGACTAACCAAATTTTTGGTAATGATAATGGGAATATGGATCCTTTCCATTATAATATCCAATAAACAAGATATTTTTAAGCCAATAGTTAGAGCTATTGGGTTTCTATAAATAGTGGGAGACTAATAAATATAATAGTTATTTATTTTTCAAAATTTTATCAAATAAAGGATTAAATATCTTTTTATTTTATTTGTTGAAATGACATTAAAAATAACATAAAGTATATAATTTTGATCCACACTTGAGACGGAAAAAATTATCCCTACCACAAACTTCCAAGAATGGAAAAGATGTTTATGATTTATCCTTATCCGTGAATGTAAATTGTATATTATGGAGTAACCTTTAGCAGTTGCACCTAAAAATGAGGCAAGTGATGAAGAATTTTATCTATATGATAAACATCTGAATGATGCTAAAAATGTTCATTGCTTCATGTTATCATCCATGCACAATGAGATTTTCAAGAAACATGAGGATATGGATGCTTATAGCATGATATCTCACCGTCGATATCTCTCTCAAGAGAAGGAGAGACAAGAGCGGTGTGATATCTACAATGTTTGTTTACAACTAATCTTGGGTAGTCAGTGCCATCTGGGCCTCATGTAGTCATGATTATCATCTACATTGATCTCCTAGACATCTTTGGGATTACTTTCCCAGATGAGTTGTGTACAGATCTCATACATTCATCATTACCCAAGACCTTCTCTAGCTTTATTGTGAATTATAATATGAGAAATAATGAGAAGAGTCTTTTGGAACTTTTGACCTTAATTCTCCAAGTGGATAAGGACATGGGGTGTGATAATCTCGTGATCATTATGGATAAAAAGAAAATTAAGGCATGGAAAATAAGACTAAGAAATATAAATAGTCTAAAGCTACCGAGAACTGTCCTACCAAGAAGAATAATATCAATAGGTAGGGCAAGTAAATAGTGAAAATATGTTTTTTCATGTGGAATATCAGGCTACGGGAAGTGGAACTACACCCTGAGGTAAGGGGAAGCTAAGGATTCATTTTTTATTGAGTGAAATCTTTCCATTTGTGCACATTAGGTATTAGATACAACTTTTGGTGTTCACATCTATATCCAAATGCAAGGACCAAGTAGATTTTGAAATATTTACAGAGCATAGGTGGATTTACGATATTCCAATAGTTCATGGATGAATGCTCTAGACATTGGTGACTACCACCATTCACTGCTAAAGAGAATTATTTTGGTTCTAATATCTTGTTATTATGTACCTACAGTTACCAATAACATAATTTATGTGTCATGTTTAGATAGAGATGAGTTTATTTTCATATTTAGAAATAAAATCTGTTTCTATTATAATGAAAATATATGTTATGGTATGAAACATTTACATAATGGTCTTTAATTATTAAATTAAGCCAACCAAGTGTAGGAAATTGATAAAGAACCATGTTCACATGACTCATATAACACTCAACTGTGGCATAGCCATCTTGGTCATATAAACAAGAATCATTTGACAAAGTTCTATCAATATGGTTATTTAGGCTCTTCTACGCTATAACAACCTGATATATGGTATTATTCTTTATAGGAAAAAATGACCGAACCACAATTCAGTGGATAGGGTAAAAGGGCCGCAAAACTTCTAGGATTGGTACTCACTAATGTGTGTGGACTATTTCCAAAATAATATTGTGCTGGATATTCTTACTTCATTACTTTTACTAATTAATTTAGTAAATATAGAAATATATAATTGATGAGGTATAAGTCTTAGTCCTTTGATAAATTCACAGAATTCAATAATAAAGTAGAGAATCATCTTGGTAAGAAGATAAATAAGCATAGATCAGTTCGAGGTGGTGAATATCTTAACCAGGATTTCATCAACATTATATGGGAGTTTGGGATTCTATATCAACTTAATATACCTTATACAACATATTGGACGGTGTTAGTGAAAGGTTGAACCATATCTCATTATACATGGCACGGTTTATGATGAGTCATGAAGATCTTACATTATACTTTTGGAAGAGTTCATTACAAAATGCGACATAAAAATTAAACCGAGTACCAACTAAATAGAAAAATTGAATTCCCTATGAGATATGAAGTAGAAAGAAACCCATTTTGTTTCATACACATGGATGGGGTTGCAATTAATTTTTAAGTATTTCTCAAGAAACAAATTAGCACCCTGAGGCACGATGTGTTTCTTTGTTGGGAATCCCAAGGAAATAAAGTGATGCTACCTATACAACCCATCAGACAATACTGTTATTTTTTCCAGACAAGCAATATTTTAGGAGAGGGATTACATCCTCAAAAGGTATAGTGGTATAAATATTGACTTTGAGGAAGCTGATTATCCAGATACAGATGAGTTGGTACAAGAACAGATTCCATAGGTCACCATAGAATAATTCTTGAAACACATGTTCTACGTAGGAGAATAAGAGAGGTAATAGAATAAGAGAGATATGGTTTTATGGTCACTGAGGATGTTGAGTCATTATTGGTTTACAATAATGATCCTATACACTATAAGGAGTTAGTAGAGACCTAAAAAGCTGCAATATGGGTAGAAGTTATAAATTATGAAATGGGTTTTATTTATCAAAACCATGTTTCGGTTTTTGTTGATGCACCAACTGATATAAAGAATATCGAAAGAAAATGGGTGTTTAAGAGAAAAACATGACATAGAAGGTAAAGCAACAACTTATAAAGAAGGTCTAGTGGTTAAGGATTTAAACAACTTCAATGAATTGTCTAAGAAGAAATATTTTCACCAATTACTATGTTAACATCAATCAAAATTATACTTCTTATAGATTCTTTCCATTAATATGTGATTTGGTACATGGAGGTTAAAACTGCATTCCATAATAGGAAGCTTCAGTAAGATGTATATATGACACAACTAGAAGTGTTTGTGACTCCAATTGAAGCTAAAAGGATTTTCAAGTTGTAGAGTCCCATTTATTGATTGAAGTAAGCATCTTTTTTGTGGAACATTTTATTCGATGAAGCAATAAAATAATTTGGTTTCATTAAGAAAGAATGTGATCCATTTGATTACAAAAGGTATAATGGGAATGTGGTCATTATCCTAGTAGTGTAAGTTTATGACATACTACTTATTAGAAATGACATACCATCTTACAATCTATTAAGGACCGGTTAACGAAATGTTTCTCCATGATGTACTTAGGTGAAGAAACTTGTATTATATGGATCAAGATCATTCATGATAGATTCAATAGGATACTTGGATGAATTCAACGAATTTATGTTGACAAGCTACTAAAGAGATTTAGTATGAAATAGTATAATAGGGTATTGGTTCTAGTGTCAAATGGTTAACAACTTTATAATAAAATGTGTCCCCGTACACAAAAATAGAAAGTGAGAATGGGTAAGATCCCATATGATTCAGTGATATGATCAATCATGTATGCCATGTTATGTCCTTGACTTGATATTTTATATTCATTGAGCATGGTAGGTATATATCAAGAAATCTAGGAGAACAACATTGGACAACTATTAAGGCTATCCTTAAGTATTTTAGAGGAACTAAGTATTGGTTTCTAGTGTATGGAGGAGATGAGGAGCGGGTCATCAAGGGTTATAGTGATTCTGGTTTTTAGACAGATCATAATGATATGGAGTTGTAATCAGGATATGTTTTCTATCTCAAAATAGGATTTTTGAGTTTGAAGAGTTCAATATAATGAGTTTTCATTAATTCTACTGCATATTTCAAGTATATAGAGGCTTCTGATGTATCCAAGGAAGCCATTTTTATTTGTAATTTTTTCTACGAGATTGATGTGGCACCTAGCAGAAAAGACCCTATCACATTGTATTGTGATAATACTATAGTGGTGGGTCTTCCAAAGGATCCAAGGTCACACCAATAGAAAACGAATATATTACAAAAGTATCACCTATTGAGGGATTTCTATCAGAGGGGTGAAATTTAAGTGAACATACTATCCATAGAAGAGAATGTGGTGGACACCTTAGGCCGATCTCATCAGAATCATGAATATCATGTGGGAGTTAGTAGACTGAAGGTTGTTAGTAGTTGACTCTAGTGCACGTGGGAGTCCTTTTTTGTTAGATCCCTAGAAAAAACTTCTTTATACTTTTTGATAAACATGTATTAATTTTTTTTCAATATTAATAAAGTAATTATAACCCCATGATTTTTTTCTAAGTGACATAGTATATGATAATTTTCTAAGGGTAGTTGTCGCACTAAAAGGTCATATTTGTTTCATGCTATGATGAGAATACATAAGTCCTATTCCACTGTTGTTGAATATATGTTCTATACCCGGATGATATCATTTGAGAGAGACAAATTATATAGGCTATTAGGGGTGGAGACTCATAGGTTGTTGAGGCAGCTTCTCATGGTGTACACCCTTGGTAATATCAAGTATTGATATTATGAGAATGAGACCCTCTAGTTAGAAATACACATTTCTATGTATCATTGGATTTTCCTATCTAGAGACATGTGAATTGGTCATTATAATTTTATATTATTATTAATGAGTATTATTAGTCACGTACTTAGATGTTAAAAAAAACTGTTATGATAGATGTTCATGGTGGGGTATGATATGTTGGGTGCATCATGAGTAATATTGTATTAATGCATAATGTAATAAAGGATTTATCCATACTTTTCTTTAAAGGAAGTTAATATATTAGGCCCTTTAATGGAAATGATATATCCTTAATAAATCCATGGTCATGGTGATAAATAGGCAAGTTCTATTTTTAAGAAGTTAATGAATGAAATATCGAACATATAGGTTGATGGCTCTGGCATGCAACCTACTCAATTTGAGATATTGTGATGTAGGGATTATAGTACATAATAAGCATTCATATGAGATGACATGTCATTGTGGCATTAACTTCTTTCTCTATGGGTTATGTGGTGTGTTGCAAGATGCTAATCTTGGACTTTAGCTTGATTCACCAAATGCCATTGAGAAAGAGGCATAGAGGGACACACATTATGTGTATCCACAATCGTAGTTAAATAATATATTTTTATTTTTTATTTAACAGTTTTAATAAATATAATTTCCATATGAGTTTTAATAATTATTCATGTATTCTTGATAGCATTTACTCTTTTACTAGTTATTCGAGAGATTATATTATGAGCGAAATATTTAATAAATATTTTTTTTGAATATGATATTTAATTATTTATTGGAGAATAATGTAGTAATATTTATTTTAAATGTAAATAGATATTATTCATGTCCTGATAAATATTGTGGAGGAATGACATAACTATTTTAAAGGTCAGGTGAGAAATAATAAATATTGAATATTATTTAATAAAATAATATTTAATTATAATTAAAAAGTTTAGAACATGTAGATAAATACTAATATAATTATTAATTGACATGGGGTTTTTCTAAGATTAAATAAATAAATAAGGGAACTTGTGCAATTTTTTTACTTTAACACCATCAATATAAATACACAATTATATTATTTTCACAATAAGACAATTATTTTTCCGTGTTGTGAACAATGAATATTGGAGGATCCTCTCAATCCTAGAGAGACACCTTTCTCCAAAAATGCTTCCAAGAACAAAAAGCAATTCCCCTTGGCCGGATCAAAGAGAATGATTTGGAAGTGACTCTCAAAGCGATCAAGGTGGATGATGCAAGAGAAAGGATCTTTCATGATATCACCTAGAGTGTAACACCCCGCCCCTACCTCATTGGCTTGAGGAGGTGGTGAGGGATTACATGGCCTTAAGCGATGTTCCCAAGGCGCGAAAGGCTGGAAATAAATGCTGAGGGCTCCGAGAAAAAATTAGGGAAAGATTTTCCCTTAAGACAAAACCAACCAAACCATCACTACATCCACTATATGATGCATGTTAACAAAACAACCAAACTCATCCATTACCCAAAGGACAACCAGTTAATCCATAACGATCCCACATGCCAAAACCAGTACAATCCAACATGATATCAGATTACTATGCAGAAGTCTCAACAAAAGACCCAAAATTAGCCAAGACACACTCCATGGCTCCACACCAAGATCCATGCTCCAAGCTCCACCGAGACATCATGATGTACCACTAAAGGAAGGCGACGCCTTACCTTTTCCCAAATCATGATACACAACATCTGTAAAGACACCAATGTGCCAAAGAAGGGGGCAAGTACAACTACTCAGTAGGATTTCCCCAAATGACTTCCCTATACACGCCACTAGGTTAAAACCGTTAGCACATTTATATAAAACTGTTTATATAAAATCATCACAAATGCATCCATTACCAGAAGCCAAACACACCCTTACCAAGCCATCTCACCCAAACCAAGAAACTAAGGGAAATCCAAAAAAACATCCCACAAGCTATTTCATCATTTAAACATTAGAAAAAAAATTCCCATCTTGAAAAGCAATTCACAACAAAGCAACCATAACGGTGGAGCTTCCGTCCAACCCGTTTACCCATTCACAACTAGCGGAACATCCCGAAAACTTATCTTTTGATGGTGGCCCTTCCATCCATAATCCATCCCCTTTTTATTGTGGTACATCCCACCTAAATCCACACAACATTCCAAATCATTCCATAACCAAGCATTGCACACCAAGGCCACAACATCATGCAATAAACCATTCCCATTACATGTCTACCACTTCAATAAATCACCCATTTATTGAAAACACCCTTTAACCATTTTCCATGACAATCCCCATTTCAATAAAACTACCATTTTTATTGAAAACCATTTTCTTAGTTCATCTTAATCAACCAACAAGACAACTCATTTTAAAATCTCATTTTAAAATCACGTCAAGAGCATTTCACCACAATCGCTTTTTCCTAAAAAATCCCCAAAACCATTACCAAAGGGATTTCCATCCGATTTCACACATAAACAACACAATTAATTTTTAAGTAACACAAATTAATTGTAACCAAACCACTAGTTCTAACCAAGTCGAGTCGAGAGAGAAGCCACCTATCTTTAGGGTTCCCAAGAAATCGACCCATAAGAAACTGCACCTCAAAACCAGCGAACACACCAACGAAACCTCTCTAGATATCCATCCCTAACATTCAAAAGACTTAAAATTAATATCCAAGGAAACCACAACCCTATATCTACACACAATGGGTGTATATCTAGAAAACCAAGAGGGAGAGAGATGTAGATCAAGAGGAAAACACAAGGAAACTAAGAGGAGAGACTTACACGGGATAAAACACCTTCAAACAACCAAGAAACCTCTTCAAAACGATTTGAAAATGTGTGGGAGAGTACCCTCAACCCATGGGAACGTGAAATACTGAGTGAGGCTCAAGTGGGAGAGGGTTTGGAGAGGAATGAGGCAAGCCCAAGTGAACCTAGGTTTTAAAACCTGGTTTTTAAGTGGCCCCACAGTTTTCCCGCACAGTATGACAAACCGTTCGCTAACCGCACACACGATTTGGACTCAAGAGGAGGGGTCCACACGGTTGGGTCACACAGTTTGACAAACCATGGGCAAGCCATGCGAAGCCTACGGTCTCCCCCTACATGGTTTCCTGGGCAACCCACACAGTTTCCCCTAACCGTGCTCAAACCGTGCTTCCTAAGAAAAGCCTACACACATATCCAAAACCATTCCAAACGCTTCTCAACTCGTCCCATGCACTTTAAACAAATAAAAAAGGAATAAAAAAGGATACATACCTCATAAAGGGGGTGATACATTCTCCCCACCATTGGAATTTCCATCCTCAGAAAGTAGTGAACCCGCCCTTTGATGAAAGAGATCGGGCCAATGCTCAACCATTTCTTTCTCCCGATCCCAAGTCTCCTCTTGAATCTGACCATGCTACCACAAAACCCAAACCAACCCGATGGTTTTACCCCACAATACATTCTATTGCTTATCCACAACCCGCACTAACATGGGCACCAACGAATCAGATGGATCTTGATCAACACAATCCCATCGAATCACATGGTCACGATCGGGCTTATACTTTTTCAACTGTGACACATGAAAACAATTGTGCACTGCATTGAACCTTGGTGGCAAAGCCAAACGAGAGGCCACCTAAACAACCCACTCAAGAATCTCAAAAGATCAAATATACCTCGGAGATAACTTTCCCTACTTTCAAAACTGAAGATGCCCCAAACTAGGAGAGATCCTAAAGAAAATATGATCACTCACCTCGAACGACAATGGTCGTCGACGATGATCCGCAGACGATTTCTGACGACTCGAAACTGTCTCCAATATCTTCCTGATTAACTTGATCTTCTCTGTAGTCTCCTGGACAAGGCTTGGTCCAACCATTGAGGACTCACCCATTTCTACCTAGCATAGTGGAGAACGACAAAAACTCCCATACAACACTTCAAACGGAGCCATATGTATGGATTCCTGATAAATGTTATTGTACGAGAACTCAACCAACTATAAGTGATCCTACCATGAGCCACCAAAATACATGACACAATCCTACAACATATCCTCCAATGTTTGTATCGTCCTATCGGATTGACCATCCATTTGAGGGTGATAAGCCGTGCTCGTAGTCAACTGTATCCCAAGGGCTTGCTGCAAGTATTTCCAAAAATAATATGTAAAACTCAGATCTCTATCTAATACAATAAAAAATACAACACCATGCCTCTTTAACACCTCCCGGATATAGATTTTGGATAGATCCTCGACCATATGAGATTCACCAATCAGGATGAAATGGGAAAATTTCGTTAGCCCATCCACTATCACCCAAATGGAATCTTTCTTGCTGACCGTTGTTGGGAGTCCTATGACAAAATCCCTTTCTATTTGCTCCAACTTACAAACAGCGATTAGTAAAGACTGCAACATTCCCGCTGGCCTCTGATGCTCTACTTTGACCTGAAGACAATTCAAGCATCTCGAAAGAAACTCAACCACAATTCTTTTCATACCAGTCCAACAAAACTGTGCTTTCAATGCTTTATACATTTTCTGAATTCCAGAATGAACAACCCATCTAGAATGATTATATGCCCTGAGAAGATTCTCCTGACAAGAAACTGGTATAACCATTCGAATCTGAAAACGCAAAACTGAATATCCATTCAGTTTCCAACCCTCAATGGTCTCCCCACCATTGAGTTTAGACCTCATGGTCACACACTCATATTCATATATATGTGCCTCTTTAACCAGGCCAACCAAGTCGTGAATCAAAAAAACTGGAAAAAAGACCACTCTATCGCCCTGGTCCTCACATTCTTACCGCATGTCACCTATAACCGACATCTACTTCCACTGGTCTGATGCCTGTTTCACCACCTCAAAATATGATTTTCTACTTAATGCATCTGCCACCGAATTTCCCTTACCGATGTGTACATCAAGTCAAAATCAAACATTTGGAGATATTCCATCCATCTCCTTTGCCTCAAGTTCAAACCCATTTGTGAGAAAATGTGCTTCAAGCTCTTATGAACTGTATATACCGTGAATTTCTCACCAAAGAGATAATGACGCCACACTTTCAAAGTATGGTCCACTACTGCCAATTCCAAATCATGAGTTGGGTAGTTCATCGCATGCACCCTCAACTGTCGCGATCCATACGCAACCACATGATTCCCTTGCATGAGAACGCACCCCAACCCTGACCCCGATGCATCACAATACACCAAGTACCCTTTTCATGGTTCTAGAAAAAACCAGGATTGTTGTTGATGTAAGCCTACCCTTTATCTATTCGAAACACTACTGACATTGTTCATTCCACTGGAATGGAAAAATTTTTCTTTTCCAAGCTATCATCGGTGAAGCCAAACGTGAAAAATCATGAAACAAATGCCGATAATACCCAGCTAGGCTGAGGAAACTCCATACCTCAAACACATTATTTGGAGGCTTCCACGAGATAACAACCTCTATCTTTTCTGGATCCACTGAAATGCCCCTTTCAGAAATCACATGGCCTAGAAAATGGACTTCCTGTATCCAAAAGTCACACTTTGACTATTTGGCATACAACCGATGATCACTCAAGATCCCCAGCACTGTCGTGAAGTGCTGATCATGATCTACCCTTGTCTTAGAGTACATCAGAATATCATCTATAAACACCACCCTAAATGAATCCAGATATCTCTGAAATATCCAATTCATCAATGCCTTGAACACCGCTGGCGCATTCATTAGACCAAATTGCATAACCACATATTCATAATGACCATATATACTTATGAAAGATATTTTAGGAATATCATCCTTCCTCACCCATAATTGATGATATCCCGACCTTAGGTGAATCTTGGAGAACCAATGGGCTCCCCTAAACTGGTCAAACAAATCATCAATTCGTGGAAGTGGATATACATTCTTCATCATAACTTGGTTAAGTCGATGATAATCAAAACAAAGTGTCAATGTTCCATTCGCCTTTTTCACAAACAACACTGGCGCTGGCCACAAAGATGTGCTAGGCTGGATAAACCCTTTGTTTTATAACTGTTTCAACTGGACATTCAATTCCCGCAATTCAGTAGGTGCCATCTGGTAAGACGGAAGTGAGATGGGATTGGTCCCTGAAAGGAGATCAATCTTAAACTCCACTTCTCTTACAGGGGGTAACATAGATAATTATTCAGGATAAACATCCATGAACTGATCCACCACTGTCGGAAGAACACTCTACTAAACACCCTCTACCGATTCCAATGACATCACTTCCAAATGATATGATAATGTTCCCACTACTGGTGCCAAAAAACCCATTGCACCCTGCCTTTCATGCCTCTCTCATCTAAAGAGATGTCTAACACCATTATGTGTCATAAAATCCACTTTCCATGCATTACAGTCGATGTGGGCCTTCAATTCCACCAGCCAATCTATTCTTAGGATTACATCATACCCATCCATCTCAATCATTGAGAAATTCGACATTAGCTCAACCTTTCCCACAATGATACAAAATACTCTACACAAGAAGGCTCATAACTCTCTTCAACCCAGAGGAGTTTGAAGTTTCAAAACCGAAGGCATCATTTCTAACCTTAAACCCATCAACTCAACCACAAGTGCAACAATAAAAGAGTGTGAGACACCCGTATCAAACAACACTTGCATCAAGGTAGAATTTAAAATAATAGTACCTCGCACTGTGGATGGTCCTGAATGATCATCCACCACAACCTTCTCGGCTCCAAACAATGCCTTGGTTTCCACACTCTAATCTTTATTTCCCTTTTGAGGAGTTGTGGTGTTCCAAGAATCACCATAACTTGCTTTGCTCTACTGACGAGGGGTATTTTGTTGTCCCTATCACATAGATGAATACGACGTTTGCGATCCCTGAGGAGTGTCAGGCACACCCAACCTTGGAGTATTCCGACAATAACAACATAGATTCCCCATCTGTGTACAATTGGGATATGCTCGAGGTTGTGCCATACAGTCCCGCTTGATGTGTGACTTAGTGCTACACTGAAAACATCCTGGTTTACTCTGGGGCTTCAGAGGAAGATTCACCGATCCTACCATCGGATTATGTTCCATTCCCCCACCATGGCAATAAGTTTTCCTCCTCCACTTAAACCCAGTGTTAGAGTTCCCACTGTTCCCCATGGTAACCACCATGCTTCCTCCGCCCAGAGCTCCCAATAGATCCCGCTCAGCCACCGATGCTCAATTCACCATCTCTGTGTAATCACCAATAAACAACACTGATATTTTTGAACGGATCTCTTTTTTTAACCCCGCTTAGATGATCCTTTCCTTCAACTATGTGCTACCCCCACCTCAGGTGCAAACCACACTAGGCTCGTAAACTTAGTTGCATACTCCTTCACAAACATATGCTCCTGCTTCAGACTAAATAAGTCAGTTGTGCACTGAATTCTGAATGTATGTGGGTAGAATTGTTTATTAAACAATTCTTCAAAGCCTTCCCACGTCATACACTTTCCCATCACCACTTTTATTACCAACTACCACCACTGAAGAGAATAAAAAAGGATACATACTTCAAACCGGGTGTGCCACATAGAGACTCCTTTAGGGAAGTCTGGAGGTTCCTGAACCACATTTGGATCACCATTATAGGAAATCTACACATGGATTCTGCAATGCAATGACAGTGAAATGAAGATCTATCACTGAACTAATAAACGAAGAAATAAATCATTAGCAGTATTTATTTATCTAATTAAATTAATTATAAACAATACTTGTTGATCTCTTCTCTTCAAGTTCTAGTGAAATTATTCATTGTTTATTTCATTATCTCAATTCCATGGATCACAACAGTCATCATCCTATAGATCTCAGATTTGATAATTGATTATGGTGAAAATTATAGTTGGACCCTTCCCATTGAAATGTTTCCACTGTGCCTGGAACCTATAATTTTTATATATAAGGGTGAGATTTCGTATATTATTAGAAAGATACACCTCAATAAATATCAAAAAAATATTTAAGAAGCATACTAATCTCGCAATAAACAAACATTAGAACCAACATAAACCTACCCCATGTCATATATCACCCAACCACACCAAGATTATCTCACGCAATATCATACCCATGTATAATAATATTATAAAAAAAATAATGTATAAAAAATTTTCCATGCATCCAGTTCCCCACTAGTTTGGTTCTCTCACGCCCCAATGAAAAACATAATGTGCTTCCACCATTTTGATAGCAGTGCATTCACATTATATATATATATATATATATATTGTCACAATCAGTGTGGTAGTGAAAAAACCTCTTCCTTACCCAACGCTAGTAATTTCTATTATTACCCTTTTCACCAGTCTATAATACCCATACTAGCATGTCTGAAGTTATGTTTGATATACTTGAAACGTACATTCCCCAAACCCAATAGGGTTATAAAAATTTCATATAAATATTATGTATAATTCATAAAACATTCCACATCTTTTAAAGTATGGAATCTATAAAATGAAACACATAAAACTCATTCCCACCATGAATAAACCACACCATATATCATCATATCATAACCACATATCTACATAAAAGTAGGGAATCATGAACCTGAAAGACATAAGAATATTTATACCCTCTTACCATTCACTACTCCCACCATAAATAATCACATTATAGAATACATAAAAATGAAAATCTATTCCATCACAATTCATATTCATACATAAAATTTTAGCCACAATGACATGTAATTAATCTAAGAGGATTGTGGAGATGAGGGAGTAGTTGTATATTTGTTCCCTCACTAACCCATACCTTGGGAAAAACACTATGTACTCAAAACATTTGCATGTGATAATGAATACAACATAGGTTAGGTGTATAAGAATTCAAAATTATAATAAAATATAATATATGGACACATATAATCCTAACCAAAATATTTACTCCAAAAAATTTCAATAAAATTTTCCCAACATCTTTCTATATATATGATAACTTAAAAAACCATTTGCTATAGTACCACAAAATAAATCATAACAAAACACTTAAAATAAATTGAAAGCACTATTTTACACTCTTGAATTCACAAATTTTAAAAATATAAAATTTACCATTTACCAACCACATTATATTCATCATGTCATTTATTGAACCATATTTACTGTAAACACTTCATTATAAATCAAACATGTTTAACCATATAATTACCTATTTATTAAAATAATTTTCAATTCATTAATGTCAATTTATTAATAAATTTTTTCCAATACAAATTTTTATATACATAAATACCAACAATATCCATTCCAATAAGAAACTACAGTGAAATCCCACAACAACCATACATATATCTCATCAAATCCATCTCTATCTAAATAAAATAACCACAAGAAATTTCCTAACCAAAATCCAAAAAAACCATTCACCCATATCTACATAAACAAGAAAAAATCTACCAATTAAATATTATTTAATTTATAATAGAAATTCCATATCTTTACATTATCCCTATAAGTTTCTACATTTCCACAAAACTAATAAATTTAAAACATTACTAGATTTATCCAATTATTAAGGAAAAATTAATATTATGTATTACTCTTAATATTTTCAAAATAGAGGCCCTTAGTAATATAATAATTCAATTACAAAAAATATCAAACAGTAGTGGACCTGATTAAACCAGTAGGAAAACTAATCAATCAGTATTTTACTGACCTCCATTATATAAATTTTTTTTATTAGTATAAGCGTTATTTAAATTAATTCCTATTTTAATAATTTTGTTTCATTCATATACTTTAATTAATAACCATTTTTGAAAGGTGATTCAAACAAATCAATCATAGAAAACATGCATGATTAATAATTGTCAGAAAAATCACAGTAGTTACTATTAAAAATGTTAATATAGAAAAATATTTTCAATACATACAGAAGGTGTAAAGCTCATAGAAATTCTAGTATTTAAAGAAGGTAATAGAAAATATTTTCAATATATACCTATCAATGTTTGAATTCACATCCATTTGAAGAAAATACCAAGTTTAGTGGGTCTGAGATGCCACTTCTTGGATCTATCTACTATAGAAAATCTCTACAAGCATGATGGAAATTGATAGTAGTGTCCAACATGAGTACATTCTAAAATATCTTATTGAAAATATATGGGTATAGATACTCATTATCTCCTAACGATGTCAATGTGTCTCCTAAATAGTATTGAATATTGGTTTATTTAAAAGGATAAATTTCATGAATCATCGAATCAATGATCATATTGGTTAGAAAACCCCAATGGACCTAGAAAATCATTGATAAATTAAAAAATTCACAAAATTATTAAAAATAAATATAATAAATATAGTGATAAATGACGAACTTATTCATCTCATGATAACCTATCTATGCATCGAGGAGAAATATAAAGTCTCAAATCCACCCGTCATTTCTAGCCTAAATTATTTCTCATATTGAATAACCAAAATAAATAATATTCTTTATCAAATAACCATATCGAATGAGTAATATGGATCTATAAATAATTTCCATGAAGGAAATAAAAAAATATCATGAAAATAATTAGATTCATGATATAAAAAGTCAAAATTTAGAATATAAACTCTATAAAAGGAACTAGGTGCATAATAATACAATATGCCTCAATGAAATGAAATTGAGACGAAATCCCTTACCTTAAGTTCGATACTCTTTGTATTTGTCCGAAACACCTATATGATGGTATTTTTAACTTATATTAGAATAATAATAATATTTAAGATATAATATATGATTCTTTTATAACTTTATATTACCCATTTATTAATAAGTCCATGTTAATACAACTTTTCGGATAATAATAGATTTGTTTATCATACTTGTTTTGACTAGTTATTCTTGATCATATTAATTAGATCATGATTTAATTACTTTAATAATTTATAATATGATTTATATATCATATATATTAATAATAAATATATATATAATAGACAAACATATTACATGGAATACACGGTTCATGGAGACGGTAGGCCGTACGTAAACATGAACTATGTTTCCGTTTTCTTATCGTATTGAATGGAAGTAAGTGAATAACATATATGTACACACACAATATATATATATATATATATGTATATACATATATATATATATAGTTCCAGAGGAATTATTATGTCATATATTTCATAATTATTAAAAATATATATCTTTATAATTATTGTTGAATGGTGAACATGGAAGATGAGTCTCATCGCGTCGTAGAGACGGTAAGCCGTACGTACGCATGAGCGATGATATCAATTATTTAATGGTTTAACGATATGGATATGGATTGAATATGAATTTTAAAGAAGTAATATCATTTTATATTTATTATTTAAGTTATTTTTATTCATCATTATACCCATCAAAATGAATTATAGAAGAAAATCAGTTTATACCACTGCATGGATATGGTAAGCCATACGTACACATGCATGATGACATTTTTTTCATAGGGTTGGTAAAAGAGAAATATTATTGTCCCATAATCATAACAAAATCTCAGCATTTAGTAGATTCTGAATTTATTTTTTTAGTTTGGTAACAACTTAGTAAGTGGAAGTATAAGAAGAAATGAACATTGAAAGAAGGGATAAAACGATTACCTCCTTTTCGGGTGTCTTCATTTGATTTTCAAAAAAGGACTCCTTGGGTTGGTTTTATGACCAATGGGTGGGAAATAGAATTCATTTAGGGAAGTTGATAGGAAATTTGGGTAGGGGATGGCCGAGCCAAAGGGCTTTGGAGGTGTGACTAAGTGGGTAGAGGTGGTTCCCTTTTAAAAGAGGGAGGCGGGGAACTTCTGGAATGTCTAGAAATAAATAATTTATTATAATATTAATTTCCCTTAAAAATGGTCAAAAAATCATTTAATTAAAATTTCCGATGTTGTTTGTTCAAATACCCATAATCCAATAATGTTTATACATGCTTTTAATATTTGTTTTTTTTTATCATTTTGGTTTAACCATTATTTTAGGGTTTTTAATCTTACTGTTATATTATGTTATTTACACATTGTGGGTTAATGTAATCACCATATCATGTAAAATGATCAAAAAAAGTTATTTATGAAATATTTTAATTTTTTTTAACCATTCGAAATAATATTAGGTTTTTGACAATTTAATATCATATAATAAACTATTTTTTGTTTTAAGTTATGAATTATGTCAATTTTAGACACTATTCATACATGAATTTTTTACAAATTCATAACCTGATTACTTCAAACCAAAGGAATTTACGCAAAGATAATATATCAATATCATCCCCAAGATTCTTGGATGACATAAAAATTACCAAATTATATATATTTTAATATTTATAATATCATTTATTTGAATCTTTTATTAACGAAGTAATCACTGCATCATCATTCTGTCATAGTTAAATTTATTTATTTAATGTCTAAAAATTATAAATATAATATAATGATGCAGGAAATTTTATTAAATTTATAATTAATATTTATAGTCAAATATATAAATTATATAACCCCATATAAAAATTGTTTTAGTAAATGAAAAATGTTTATATTGTATTTTTCTATACTTTAAATTAATTATTGTAAAATATTATTTCCACACTCAAGTGGCTCCATGGGGTCCCAATAATTGACCCAAGGATTCCCATGATCAGAACTATTTAATCCAATAGGATTAGGAAACGTTTTAGTTTAGTTTTATATTATTATAATATTATTTTGTATCCTTTTTTACAAGATTTACCCTTTAACCATAGTAAATAAAAATAATTACTGATGTTACTATTCCTAACGTTAAAAAAATAAAAGGTACCTATTTAAATTTTTTTAACTTATGACATAAAATATGGAATCCATTTTTCCCAATTCATAACAAAGAAGTTTCTGTAAATAATTGAAAATTATTTCTTGTTGTTAAAACCATAAAGTGGGGTTTTAAGTAGTAATATCTATCAAAATATTGACATGTATTTACGTACAATTTAAATGTGAAATTACATCCAATGAACGTAATGAGATTAAATGCTAAAATATTAATTAAATTAAACTTTAAAAACAATTAAAAAAAATCTTTCTATATTAATAAATTATATGAAAAAGAAATTTTGAATTAAAATGCAGTATTTTTCACTATTCATCAAAAAATGAATCTTTTTAGAAAATTGCCAACATTTCAACCTTAGAAAATTATGATATTATGAATTAAAAAATGAAGTCTATTTTAAAAAATAAAGTATATAAAATTAAAAAATATTCTTAGTAATATTCATAAATTCTTTTTAAACGGATACTTTGATAGGTTGTGGTGTGCTTGAACACGGGGTTACGCACAACACAAGGCATTTAATTATTTGACAATAAGTGTACCATGGAAGATTGGGGTGTTGCATAATAATTACCTTTAAAAATGTATAAATCATCCATATAATAAGTATTATATGACACAGAAGATGTGTTTACAACATAACATATTGGTTTTCAGCAGCTTTCACTCAACTTCCACACAAGACTATAGTGGTGATTAAGTTCTATGATGTGGAGGACATGGAATTTATACTATAGTAAAACCATCCTAATCACCTCTACAGTGTGGTATACTCAATATTCCATAATAATATATATTTTATACTAGAAACAGTATGCGAAAAGAGCTATGAGGTAGAGGTTTCAAATTATCAAGGGTAGAAAAATTGGCCATCCTCTTATTTCATGTAGTCCTACTTCCAAGGCATAGGGACCTTTGAGTGAGTCTCATAGGTGGTGTGGAAACTCACATTACAGAGTGAGGTCATGTATAGAATTTTTCCTCATACTACAAATTTCATAATCTCCATTTTATAGAAACTACTACTATAGTTTATACTGACCTAATATAAACAAGCCGTGGTGTGGACATATGTTGTGGTGAAAGAGTGCTGTAATAAAATTATACGGACCAATAAAATGATTTAGTATATGAAACTATTTATTTTTTCCTTTATATTCAAATAGTAAAATGTACTGAAATCATGATATATAAACACTTTTAATTAGATTAAGCATCATCTAAATTATTATACAAGCATATTCACCTCAAAATAAATGTGAATTTAAATATTATTTTTACATTGAAAACAAAATAAAACACAAAATAAAATATATAATCCAACCAATTTCACAAAATTTTAACAAATAAATTCTCAAAACATATTTTTCTTTATAAAAATTCTCATGATAATGTTCTTTATCATTCTCTATTATTCTATAGATGTAATTTTCTTCCCCATGTTAATATTTTCACTTCCTTCAAATATTTAGCATATGCGACAACTTGATTAATTGCTATTATTGGTGACCATTATAATTCTACTTTCCACATTTTAAAATGATGTTTTATTATTAATTTTTATGATGTGGGTTTTCAATAAAGGTATTTTTAAATATTTTAATGGGGTTTCCTTTCACGATGGTATATTTTATCTTCCACTCCCCAGAAATGATATGTTTAATGAAAAATGTTTTAAACCCTTTTATAAATATATAGATAAAGTTAAATGGATGAAATTATTTTAAGGGGTAGAATTTATCACCATAATATTTTTGAGTTTATTTTCTTTAATTAATAAATTTTAGATAATTTTGAATACACAAGACTGGTTTTAAATGAACTATGATATACTATTATTTAATTATGACCATTAAAACCCACCAGGTGTTTTTTATAGCTATGAATAGGGAAAAACATTTTACAAAATATATGTAGAAATATTTTCCATAATAAAATTAATAACCAATCATAAATTTATTATCAATTGGTTTGAAATGAGGGCATAAATTTTTGACGAAAAAATATAGATTTTTCATAAAAACATTTTATGTGCATAATGTATTTTTATTTTAATAAATTAAATTTATCAGTATTGAAAAATAATTACAATTATGTATGTATATATTATATATATATATCCTATTGAATTAATTAAACTTCATTTAATTATGGTTATTTTGAAAGTAACGAAAATAAAGCCATTTTGTGCTTCAAAAATACATTTTATTCAAAAATTATTTTTATTACATTTTGTTCATGAATATTTTAATTAATTTATTCTAATTTTATTGTTTTTTTTGAAAAAATAGATATCATTTTTGAAGTCATCATTTCATTATAGTATTAAGATGGATTTTTTATAATTTTCTGAAAAGACTGATTTTTGAGTAAATAGTGAAAAATACCGATTTTTTAAATAAAACCACATTTATAAAATTATTCAGATTTTATAATGAATTACTAAATTATAAGTACTTTTTATTGAAAAAAATATTTTTTTATCAAGTTAAATAATTTATTTTAAAGCATTATTTTGAATTGGGTGACTGAATACTGACTTTTCTGAACATAAGTTATATTATGTTCAAAAAAATATTTTTTGGATATTTTAATTTAATGATAAAGTTGGAGGGTTTGATTTTTTTTTGATTGATAAAAAAGTATGAATTTTTTTATTCAATCAAAAAAATTTGAAAATCAACTTCTTAGTTGATTTCTAGGTGAAATTATTTTTACGCTGATATCGAGTGTTTTCTTAAAAACGTATTTTATGTGTTTAACACATCTATATATATTAAATATAATTTCTTCCTTAAATAGATTATGAATCTGAAAAAATAGATTCCTATTTTTTAATCATATTTCCCAAATAAAAATTATAAGTCCCATTTTTTTGTGCATATAACTATGTTATCATGTAAAAAACGATATGTTATTCGGATTAAAGTTAAATTTGGTTTAAAGGGGGTTCAAATCATAGGAAAGGCTTAAAATATCATTGAAACTTGTATAAATGGAATTTGTTGAGTTTATTTTGAACATATAACAAATTATCAATGAATATTGGGTGCCTTGGTTTCATTTTACAATGAATAAGACTATATATTATTTTAAAACATTGAATAGTTATAATAATTAGAATCCCCTAACTTATTAAAGGGAACCACCATTACTCTATTATTAAAACATATTGATCTACTTATCATGACCACACCATACCCAAATATCTTATAAAACATTGTACCCATGAACTAGTTCCTCGGGTCTTATCAGTCCAACCTAGAAGGTTTAATTTATATTCAAAAGGAGATTTTGCAAATAATAGGTATAACTCTTAATCGAGTGTTTTTATTTTATTTATTAATATAAATCATTAAACTATTCATAAAACATTATGATATATTATCATACATATCTCTAATACACTATTTTATGTTACCACCCTTATTATTCTCTTTTTTCCATCCTATAGGAAATGAAAACATCGTTCATGGATATTTGTTGATTACCACCTCTATGGTGTGATGTGTTTCATTTTTCATCACCACCATAAAAAGATATTTATTATGATGGATTTAATGAACATATTTGATATTCATGAAATAATTATTATTATTTAATGATATTATATTATTTTTCTTCTTACTCTTCAATTCATTAAAAAATTACAACATTGCTCATGAATACGAATGGAATACCACCTCCAAAAAGTAGTGTGATACTTTTTTCATATACACCTTTAATGTATGGTTATAAAATTTTATTTTATTTATAAAAAAAATAATTATATAATTATTAAAATTCTTTATATTATTGGATAATGAAGAATTTTACCTTGGTCAACCTACCAAATGTTTTTTGGGATTATGAACTAAATTTCATCAAAATGATAGAAATTAATTTAATCGATTAAGGAACCATATAATAAATTTAAATTAATGAACATACATATGTAGAAATTTCTGAGATGAGGTAAGGTATTTCTCATCCCAATTTCCTTTTATTGAGATTGATTCCATTTTAACATTTTGTTTTATTATAAGTGGTGTATAAAATACATCATCGATGAATTCTAAAATTAATTTAATGAATAATTTTCTTACAAATCCATTTCAGTTTCTATTTTTGACTACCATGAGTTCGAAAAATTACCAAAGTCCTAAGGGATTTTCAATTAAAAAACATATTTTAATGTATTTATTTAATTTTTTCTCCTTTTACATGTTCTTTAAAATGTTTATAGAGTGAACTTATTTATACAAAAAATTTGTTAACTTTAATTTTACATTACTTTTTTTAGTTATAAATTTTTAAAATGAATGTTTTTAACATTTTCCATATGGGGAACTTTCGACTATTTTTACCAAAGTGAAAAAATAATTTTTTTAAACTTATATGAAATGATTTTAATTTCCCACAATTATATAATTATTTTTTATAAAGCAAACTCTTTAATTTTAAATGGTTTTAAAATTTATATTAAATTCCCCTTGTTTTAGGTTTTTTAAATTATAATGTGTTATAAAAAGAAAGATTTATTTCTCTTAATTATTATGTGTAAATGGAAAGTGATTTACCTAGGAGATTAAATTAGTTATTCAAGTGTTTTATGATGAAAAATTGAAATATTAAAAATATTTTGATCATGATATAAGACTTTATAATTAAATATAGTAACGGGTGAGCCTGATATAGCTCAGGATGATGGGTGAGCTTGATAAATCTTTCCAATGCATTGTGTAAATAATAGTATTTGAATAAAAAAATGAGGGATATAACAAGGTATGTTACTCTTATTGAATAAAATAGGATTCAATTATTCCAACTCAGGTAAACATGAGTAAACACAAGTTATGAATTTATTTCTCCAATAAATCTATATAATTTACTCAAAAACCTTTTTTGTAGAATACTTTTGATTTTATATAATAAACAATGTTGTTTATAAACTTTTAAAGGTGCAAGATTTTATTTTTAATGAAATATTTTCATTCATTTTTTATGATTTTACTATGATTTATAAAGGGTTTCAATGTTTTTCTTTGAAAATTTAATTATATTTTTATATGGATATATTTTATTTATGTGCTCAATTGTTTTTTAAAAAGTAATCATATTAATGTGTTTTCATATTTTTCACTAGAATACCACGATTCAATTTTTATATCCCTTGACATGTTTTTTTATCATCACATATATTTTTTAAAAATATTTGAAGTTGTTTAGTAACTATAGAAGGGACAAAAGTTTCACTATGGTAACTCATCTTAAATGATAAATTGGTATTTCAAATGAAATAAAATTTTAAATTTAAAAATCTGAGTTTTGTTTGAAAAAAATGGACACTATATTTCAATATACACTATTTAATGTAATGGTTTACTAATTCTTTAAAATAATAAACATAAATGTTCCTTGGAATGTAAAAAAGAATAATATTTTTTATAAGTCATGTAATTATGGGTTGTATAAGGTATGGATAATTATATATATAATTGTAATATACTCTTTTTATATCAATATTAAGACATTTTACTTCAAAACAAAAAAATACATGCCAAAACATAGATTTTAATATAAAATATTATTCTAAAGTATCCCAATTTATCCAATTCTATTAGGTTGAAAATGAGTCAACAATAATCAAGAATTTTACAAGGTAAGCTCCCAAATTTTCAAAAAGCACAGAGTTTTTTAATACTTCCATCGAATCCATTATCTATTTTGGTTAGGTGAAATTAACTATTTATTAGGGTTTCTAGTTGACACAAACAATAATTTTATATAAACAATTCTATAATTTTATATCAACGATACACCATCATATACATATAATTTTTAAAAATCAATATTGTAAAGAATCAACTCATGATGTTGGTTAAAAATACACCAGAAGTTACCCAAGATTGCAATAAAAATCCAAATAACCCCTTAATATCTCGAAAACCTTATCATTAGTCACCATCATTAACTGAATTCAAAATCCTAGAACATAGATATCTATATATGTTTGATTAATTATCACCATTTGATCACTTCCTCCAGATTCACCCCAATTTAAACTCACGTGTAACCAAGCATGTCCCATATAATACTCCTAGGTCATTAATCCTCCACCAAAATTATCTCTCATAGAGTGTTCTGTAGTATTAAGGTCCTAGTTTTTGAATATAGGACACCCTAATAACCTATTTCCAATATGGTTCTATTATAATGTCAAACACAGTGTTGACAAAGACTATTTTCCAATAAATACCCTAAAATCATTCTGATTTCCTAACATAAAACACTATCTTAGCTCTCCACCATAGATAAAATAATAATATTTCATTACCAATATCCTCTAGGAATCCCTATTGGGATGTTGAAAAAGGAGATAGTGGTACACAAAGCGATCCTCTAATATAATATGAGTATGCGACTAACACAGAGAGTTTATAACAAACTAATGGAAGGAATTACCCAAAAAATCCAATAATAATATATTCAAACCACTAATAAAATCCATAACAAAAATTGAAACCCAATATACAATGATAAATTTATCTTCCGTACAAGAAACAATTCCCCAAAAATGAAATAATAATAGAAAGATCATATTGATGAGACTCAAACAACAACTCTACGCATTGAGCAGATAATGTGTAACTCTGTAACTAAATACAACTTGGAAAATGTAAGAGAAATTTATATATATAGAAGTGACGTTTCGTATATTATTAAGAGGATACACCTCAATAAATACAATTAAATTATTAAAGAAGCATACTAATCCCTCAATGAAAAAATAAAAGATGTTGGAGTTAGTTCCCTAGAAACAACTTCTTTGTACTTTATGATAAATAAGTATTCATTGTTTTGTATATTAACAAACTACTGATCACATCATGATTGTTTTTTTCATAAAATATTATGTGATAATGTCTTTAGAGTAGCTGTTGCACTAAAAGGTCATAGCGGTTCCCCACAACAATGAGAGTCTGGAATTTCAATGACACTATTCTTGAATATATGTTATATATCTAGAAGATATCATTTGGGGGAAAACATGATACAGACTATTAGGGGTGTAGACTTATAGTAATTTTAGGCACCTTCTCAGGTGTACTCCTTTGGTAATATCTAATATGGATATTATGAGAACGAAACCCGCCAGTTGGGAATCCACATTTCTATATGTCACTAGATGTTCCTATCTGCAGACATCTGTATTGGTTCTTGGAGTTTATTATTATTATTAATGATTATTATGAGTTGTGAACTTATATGTATTGATGAAAATTGTGATGACATATTTTCATGGTGAGGTAGGATATGTTGGGTGCATTATGAGTAAAATTTCATTAATTAATAATGAGATAAAGGATTTATCCCTTATGTTCTTTAATGAAAGTTTATATTTCAGGCCCTTTGATGGAAATTATATAGCCTAAATAAATACATTTCCATGGTGATCAAATGGAATGTTCTATTTTGGGAAATTAAAATAAAGATATATCGAGCATATAGGTTGATGGAACTCGCATGCAACCAACTTGATTTGAGATATTATAACAATGGGATTATATTATACGGTAAGTGTTCATATGATATGACATGTAAATTTGGAAATAACTTTTATATCTATGGTTATTTGGGCATATTTTGAGATGCTATCCTTATACTTTAGGATGTTTTTCCTAATACCAATGAGAAAGAGGCCTAGAGGGTGACATAGTAAGTGTATCAAGAATGACAATTAAATAATATATTATTATTTATTTTTTAATATGGTGAATAAATTTTATTCCCATAAATGGTTAAATTTTTATTTATGTATGCAAGATCAAATTTATTCCGTTATTATTTATTGGAGAGAATATATTGTGAGCGGAATATTTAATATATATTTATTTTCTATTTAGTTAATAAAATATTTATTTATTTATTGTAAAATAATGTAGTGATTTAATTTAATAAATAAATATACATTATTCAAGTATTGATAAATATTGTAGAGGAATAGAAAACAGAGTTTAATGATCTAATGGAAAATAATAAATGTTCATTGATATTTAATTAAATAAAATTTAATTATAATTTACAAGTTAAGTGCTTGTCGAGAAATAATAATAATAATATTTGACATGGGTATTTTCTTATATTATATAATTATATAAGGGAACTTGTGGGATTATTTTATTTTAAACCTAGTAATATAAATACCCGATTATATTATTTTCTCAATAATACAATTCATTTTTTGTGTTGCGCACAATGAATCATGGAGGATCCTCTAAATACTATAGATATCCATTTATATAAGAATACTCCCAAGAATTGAATCCAATCCTCCCCCACTATATCAAATGAGAACACTTTGGAAGCGATTCTCAAGGCGATCAATGTGAACGATGCAAGCATAGGGATCTTCCATGCTAGCACCCGGAGACTCCTTGAGTGATGTCTGGAGATTTCCGACACATGTGTGGATCACTGCTACAGGAAATATAAACATGGTTTCAACAATGCAAAAATGGTGCATCACAGATCTTCCACCAAACTAATCCACAAATAAATAATTCTTTAGAGGTAATTATTTATAAAATTAAATTAATTATAAAAAATATGTGTTGATCTCCTCACTATTGGTTCCAGTGAAAATATTATTTGTCTATTTATTTTACTCAATTCCTTTGATCAAAACATTCATCATCATATAGATCTTGGATTGATCATTGATTATGGAAAAAATTAATTTTAGTTACCACCCATCGCAATGCTTCCACTACACCCAGAACCTACTAGTTGTATGAGAGGGGAACATATGGTTATTTATAATTATTTAAATATTTCTGGTGATTTATGAATTTATAATTTATTTTATTAATTAATGTTTAATAATTCTTATAATCTAAATTGTGAGATATATTTTTTACTCCATAATTTCTCATATATCTAATCAAGGAGATTAATTTTATGATGAAATAAAATCGAGGAACTCCTCAAGAGGTGCTAATAATTCTATCTCGATAACAAAGAAGTACATTCCATGTAATCGGAATTACATGTCGTGTACTCATGGACAATGCACAAAGATTTAATTCCAAAATTACTCAAACCATGTTCTTTTATGACATACAATGTAGTTAATTCTTATACCGTGTGTTATCCGGGATAAATTATCCCACTATCATCTGAATTACACACTGTGTAGCCCATGTACACGATGTGTAGTCCCTTTCGGTCATAGATGATCCATGTATTCCATACATAGCTTACCAGATTGGTGGCCATATAAAATTTATTCAGCATGAAGTTTGTCCCATAGGACATGTCGTGTACTTTCCAAGGTATGTTTTAAATGCTGAGTCTGTAGGCATATACCTCAGATAGATAGTGAAGGGTGTACAAGACGTGTAATTTTAACAAATTACACCTATTTAAAATTTATTTATTTTACTATTTAAACCATGAGACATGTACTTGCAGGTTTTCATAAAGATATGACACACCATGTATGGTGTTTTAATATACATTAATATTTAAATGTTTAATTAATATCAATATAATGTTTAGATATTCATATCATGTACAAGTTGTATTATAAGTTGTTAATCTATTTGCATTTGAGCATAACACATGACCAAAAAATCATTTAATTACTATAATCAACCATGAAGTACACGTTTTGAAAGCATGTGATAAATTTTGTATGACATATGTCACACGAGTAAAATAATATACGAGTATAATACATGTTGGGAAGAATCGTATAACAATTAACCATGTTTCCTCCAAGGTACATTTATCTAATTTTTTTATTTTAAATGAATTTATTTAATTTTTTATAAATTTTAATGGATGAAAATCTGAAGTAAATTTGGATAAGAATTAAGATAAAAGGGTTGATTAATTAAATATAATAATTAATCAATTCAATCATGATTTATCTTAAATAAAGAACGATTAAAAATTGAATTCTAGTTTTATTAAATGCATAATTTAGTGCATGCATGTGGAAGATGATGAGCCATACCAATTCTTTTTATTCGATTTTTTTTCATTTAATTTATTATTAAATTAAATTTTTGGTATACATTCCTTCTCTCCTCATTATTATGTAGGGAATGCGTGACCATAGATTATTTTATGTAATCCACTTCCCCCATCAACTGCCTGTGAGTAAAAGGCATATGTAATGGATTGAGCTCCCAAGATAGTCGAGGTAGTTCATGTTAGGAGTAGAGGAGGATCTAATCCAAGGAGATACAAAGGTGGATATGTGGGATGATATAAATTAGAATTTCAATTGGTTCAAGTTGTTTCTCCCAATGGTCAATGATTATTTTATCAACCGCTATTCAAACTAACCATTATTATAGGCTCAAGTTCATGCCTTTTATTTTATTTTTGTCAGTTTCATGGTTATTTCACTATGGATGACTTATTATGAGCGTATAATTAATTAATTTACAAGCATTCAATATAGATCTAAAATAAATTGTCTTATGCATAAATATTATCCAAGACATGGTTAATCACTTATGTAATCCAACTTCATATTAACAACCATGTGATAAAGATAATAATTGGAAATTTATGCATAATGGATAAAATACCTGAATATAATATAAAGTTGGTATTACCTTCCATTACTTCAGTTATAATCAAACCATAGTTCAAAGTGTTGGACCATCCTAATTTGGTGTGCTTTCAATTATGAGATAATTATAACATGAGGTTTTGGGTTGACAAAACTTAGTTCACATCAAGGGTTGAGTGCCGAAGTAGCACTTGAGATAATTGAAAGATAAAGGTTGAAGAAATAAAAATTAAGGGTTTTATGATTGGGGAGTCCACTTAACATATCAATGAATTATGAGTTAATGAAATTGGTGTTTGGAATGCACACATAAAACCATATATGTTTCTTGAATAACCTAATTTTTGGTAATGATAATGGGAATATGGATCCTTTCCATTATAATATCCAAGAAACAAGATATGTTAAAGCCAATAGTTAGAGCTATTGGGTTTCTATAAATAGTGGGAGACTAATAAATATAATATTTATTTATTTGTCAAAATTTTATCAAAAAAGGACTAAATATCTTTTTATTTTATTTTTAGAAATGACATTAAAAATAACATAAAGTATATAATTTTTATCCACACTTTAGACAGAAAAAATTCTCACTAGAACAAACTTACAAGAATGGAAAAGATTTTTATGCTTTATCCTTATCCATGAATCGAAATTTTATGTTATGGAGTAACCTTTAGCAGTTGCACCTAGAAATTAGGCAAGTGAAGAAGAATTTTATCTCTATGATAAACATCTGAATGATGCTACAAATGTTCATTGCTTCATGTTAACATCCATGCCCAATGAGATTTTCATGCAACATGAGGATATGGATGCCTATAGCATGATATCTCACCATCGATATCTCTATCAAGAGAAGGAGAGACAAGAGTGGTGTGAGATCTACAATATTTTTTACAAGTAATCTTGGGTAGTCAATGCCATCTGGGCCTCATGTAGTCATGATTACCATCTACATTAATCTCCTAGACATCTTTGGGATTACATTCCCAGATGAGTTGTGTACAGATCTCATACTTTCATCATTACCCAAGACCTTCTCTAGATGTATTGTGAATTATAATATGAGAAATAATGAGAAGAGTCTTTTGGAACTTTTGACCTCAATTCGCCAAGTGGATAAGCACATGGGGTGTGAAAATCTCATGATCATTATGGAGAAAAAGAAAATGAAGGAAAGTAAAATAAGACTAAGAAATATAAATAGTCTAAATCTACTGAGAACTGTCCTACCAAGAAGAATAATATCGATAGGTAGGGAAAGGAAATAGTGACAATATGTTTTTTCATGTGGAAGATCAGGCTATGGGAAGTGGAACTACTCTCTGAGGTAAGGGGAATCTAAGGATTCATTTTTTATTGAGTGAAGTCTTTCCATT
The DNA here is from genome assembly GCA_963277665.1 of Viscum album. NCBI lineage: Eukaryota > Viridiplantae > Streptophyta > Magnoliopsida > Santalales > Viscaceae > Viscum > Viscum album. Next base: position 95,978,239 of record OY728125.1, read on the forward strand.
TGTGCACATTAGGTATTAGATACAACTTTTGGTGTTCACATATGTATCCAAATGTAAGGACCAAGTAGATTTTGAAATATTTACAGAGGATAGGTGGATTTATGATATTATAATAGTTCATGGATGGATGCTCTAGGCATTGGTGACTACTACCATTCACTGCCAAAGAGAATTATTTTGGTTTTAATATCTTGTTATTATGTACCTATAGTTAACAATAACATAATTTATGTGTCATGTTTAGATAGAGATGAGTTTATTTTCATATTTAGAAATAAAATCTGTTTCTATTATAATGAAAATATATGTTATGGTATGAAACATTTACATAATGGTCTTTAATTATTAAATTAATCCAACCAAGTGTAGGAAATTGATAAAGAACCATGTTCACATGACTCATATAACACTCAACTGTGGCATAGCCATCTTGGTCATATAAACAAGAATCATTTGACAAAGTTCTATCAATATGGTTATTTAGGCTCTTCTACGCTATAACAACCTGATATATGGTATTCTTCTTTATAGGAAAAAATGACCGAACCACAATTCAGTGGATAGGGTAAAAGGGCCGCAAAACTTCTAGGATTGGTACTCACTAATGTGTGTGGACTATTTCCAAAATAATATTGTGCTGGATATTCTTACTTCATTACTTTTACTAATTAATTTAGTAAATATAGAAATATATAATTGATGAGGTATAAGTCTTAGTCCTTTTATAAATTCACAGAATTCAATAATAAAGTAGAGAATCATCTTGGTAAGAAGATAAATAAGCATAGATCAGTTCGAGGTGGTGAATATCTTAACCAGGATTTCATCAACATTATATGGGAGTTTGGGATTCTATATCAACTTAATATACCTTATACAACATATTGGACGGTGTTAGTGAAAGGTTGAATCATATCTCATTATACATGGCACGGTTTATGATGAGTCATGAAGATCTTACATTATACTTTTGGAAGAGTTCATTACAAAATGCGACATAAAAATTAAACCGAGTACCAACTAAATAGAAAAATTGAATTCCCTATGAGATATGAAGTAGAAAGAAACCCATTTTGTTGCATACACATGGATGGGGTTGCAATTAATTATTAAGTATTTCTCAAGAAACAAATTAGCACCCTGAGGCATGATGTGTTTCTTTGTTGGGAATCCCAAGGAAATAAAGTGATGCTACCTATACAACCCATCAGACAATACTGTTATTTTTTCCAGACAATCAATATTTTAGGAGAGGGATTACATCCTCAAAAGGTATAGTGGTATAAATATTGACTTTGAGGAAGCTGATTATCCAGATACAGATGAGTTGGTACAAGAACAGATTCCATAGGTCACCATAGAATAAGTCTAGAAACACATGTTCTACGTAGGAGAATAAGAGAGGTAATAGAATAAGAGAGATATGGTTTTATGGTCACTGAGGATGTTGAGTCATTATTGGTTTACAATAATGATCCTATACACTATAAGGAGTTAGTAGAGACCTAAAAAGCTGCAATATGGGTAGAAGTTATAAATTATGAAATGGGTTTTATTTATCAAAACCATGTTTGTGTTTTTGTTGATGCACCAACTGATATAAAGAATATCTAAAGAAAATGGGTGTTCAAGAGAAAAACATGACATAGAAGGTAAAGTAAAAACTTATAAAGAAGGTCTAGTGGTTATGGATTTAAACAACATAAATTAATTGAATAAGAAGAAATATTTTCACCACTTACTATGTTTACATCAATCATAATTATACTTCTTATAGATTCTTTCCATGACAATGTGATTTGGTACATAGAGCTTAAAACTGCATTCCGTAATAGGAATCTTCAGTAAGATGTATATATGACACAACCAGAAGTGTTTGTGACGCCAATTTATGCTAAGAGGATTTTCAAGTTGTAGATTCCCATTTACTAATTGAAGTAATCATTTTTTTGTGGAACATTTTATTCGATGAAGCCATAAAATAATTTGGTTTCATTAAGAACCAATGTGATCCATTTGATTACAAAAGGTCTAATGGGAATGTGGTCATTATCCTAGTAGTGTAAGTTGATGACATACTACTTATTGGAAATGACATACCATCTTACAATCTATTAAGGACTGGTTAAAGAAATGTTTCTCCATGGTGTACTTAGGTGAAGAAACTTGTATTATATGGATCAAGATCATTGATGATAGATTCAATAGGATACTTGGATGAAGTCAATGTATTTATGTTGACAAGATACTAAAGAGATTTAGTATGAAATAGTATAATATGGGATTGGTTCTAGTGTCAAATGGTTAACAAATTTATAAGAAAATGTGTTCCCATACACAAAAAGAGAAAGTGAGAATGGGTAAGATCCCATATGATTCGACAATATGATCAATCATGTATGCAATGTTATGTCCTTGACTTGATATTTTCTATTCATTGAGCATGGTAGGTATATATCAAGAAATCCAGTAGAACAACATTGGACTGCTATTAATGCTATCCTTATGTATTTGAGAGGAACTAAGTTTGTGTTTCTAGTGTATGGAGGAGATGAGGAGATGGTCATTAGGGGTTATACTAATGCTGGTTTTTAGATAGATCATAATGATATGGAGTTGTAATCAGGATATGTTTTCTATCTCAATAGAGGATTTGTGAGTTGGAAGAGTTCAATGTAGTGAGTTTTCATTAATTCTACTGCATATTTCAAGTATATAGAGGCTTTTGATGTATCTAAGGAATCCATTTTTATTTGTAACTTTTTCTACGAGATTGATGTGGCACCTAGAAGAAAAGACCCTATCACATTGTATTGTGATAATACTATAGTGGTGGTTCTTCCAAAAGATCCAAGGTCACACCAATAGAAAACAAATATATTCCAAAAGTATCACCTATTGAGGGATTTCTATCAGAGGGGTGAAATTTAAGTGAACATACTATCCATTGAAGAGAATGTGGTGGACCCCTTAGGCCTATCGCATCAAGAATCATGAATATCATGTGGGAGTTAGCAGACTGAAGGTTGTTAGAAGTTGACTCTAGTGCACATGGGAGTCCTTTTGTGTTAGTTCCCTAGAAAAAACTTCTTTATACTTTATGATAAACATGTATTAATTTTTTTAATATTAATAAAGTAATTATAACACCATGATTTTTTTCTATGTGACATAGTATATGATAATTTCCTAACAGTAGTTGTCGCACTAAAAGGTCATAGTAGTTTCGTGCTATGATGAGAACACATAAGTCCTATGCCACTATTGTTGAATATATGTTATATACCCGGATGATATCATTTGAGAGACACACATTATATAGGCTATTAGGGGTGGAGACTCATAGGTTATTGAGGCATCTTCTCATGGTGTACACCCTTGGTAATATCAAGTATTGATATTATGAGAATGAGACCCTCTAGTTGGAAATCCACATTTCTATGTATCATTGGATTGTACTATCTACAGACATGTGAATTGGTCATTAGAATTTAAGATTATTAATAATGAGTATTATTATTCACGCACTTAGATGTTTTGACAAAAACCGTTATGATAGATGTTCATGGTGAGGTAGCATATGTTGGGTGCATCAGGAGTAATATTGTATTAATGCATAATGTAATAAAGGATTTATCCATACTATTATTTAAAGGATGTTAATATATTAGTCCATTTAATGGAAATGATATATCCTTAATAAATCCATGGTCATGGTGATAAATAGGAAAGTTCTATTTTTAAAAAGTTAAAGAATGAAATATCGAACATATAGGTTGATGGATCTGGCATGCAACCTGCTCAATTTGAGATATTGTGATGAAGGGATTATAGTACATAATAAGCATTCATATGAGATGACATGTCTTTGTGGAATTAACTTCTCTCTCTATGGGTTATGTGGTGTGTTGCTAGATGCTAATCTTGGACTTTAGCCTATTTCACCAAATGCCACTGAGAAAGAGGCATAGAGGGACACACATTATGTGTATCCACAATCTCAGTTAAATAATATATTTTTATTTTTTATTTAACAATTTTAATAAATATAATTTCCGTATGAGTTTTAATAATTATTCATGTATTCTTGATAGAATTTACTCTTTTACTAGTTATTCGAGAGAATAAATTATGATCGAAATATTTAATAAATATTTAATTTATATTTTTTGAATATGATATTTAATTATTTATTGGAGAATAATGTATTAATATTTATATTAAATTTAAATAGATATATTCATGTCCTGATAAATATTGTGGAGGAATGATATAACTATTTTAAAGGTCGGGTGAGAAATAATAAATATTGAATATTATTTAATAAAATAATATTTAATTATAATTCAAAATTTAAGATAATGTAGATTAATAATAATATTATTATTAATTCACATGGGGTTTTTCTAAGATTAAATAAATAAATAAGGGAACTTGTGCAATTGTTTCACTTTAACACCAGCAATATAAATACCCAATTATATTATTTTCACAATAAGACAATTATTTTTGTGTATTGTGAACAACGAATATTGGAAGATCCTCTCAATCCTAGAGAGATACCTTTCTCCAAAAATGCTCCCAAGAACAAAAATCAATTATCCTCAGCCGGATCAAAGAGAATGATTTGGAAGTGGCTCTCAAAGAGATCAAGGTGGATGGTGCAAGAGAAAGGATCTTTCATGATATCTCCTAGAGTGTAACACGCCACCCCTTCCTCATTGTCTTGAGGAGGCGGTGAGGGATTACTTGGGCTTATGAGACGTTCCCAAGGCGCCAAATGCTGGAAATAAAGGCCGAGGGATCCGAGAAAAGATTAGGGAATGATTTTCCCTTAAGAAAAAACCAACCAAACCATCACTACATCCACTATATGATGCATGTTAACAAAACAACCAAACTTATCCATTACCCAAAGGACAACCAGTTAATCCATAACGATCCCACATGCCAAAACCAGTACAATCCAAAATTATATCATAGTACTTTGCAGAAGTCTCAACATAATACCCAAAATTAGCCAAGACACACTCCATGGCTCCACACCAAGATCCATGCTCCAATATCCACACAGACATCATGATGTACCAATAAAGGAAGGAGACGCCTTACCTTTTCCCAAATCATGATACACAACATATGAAAAGAAACCAACGTGCCAAAGAAGGGGTTGAGTACAACTACTCAGTAGGATTCCCTCAAATGACTTTCCTATACACGCCACTAGGATAAAACCATTAGCACATTTATATAAAACAGTTTATATAAAATAATCACAAATGCATCCATTACCAGAATCCAAACACACCCTTACCAAGCCATCTCACCCAAACCAAGAAACTAAGGGAAAGCCAAAAAACATGCCACAAGATATTTCATCATTTACACATTAGCAAAAAAATTCCCATCTTGAAAAGAAATTCACAACAAAGCAACCATAACGGTGGATCTCCCGTCCAACCTGTTTACCCATTCACAAATAGCGGTACATCCCGAACAATTATATTCTGATGGTGTCCCTTCCATCCATAATCCATCCCCCTTTTATAGTGGTACTTCCTGCCTACATCCACACAACATTCCAAATCAAGCCATAACCAAGCATTGCACACCAAGTCCACAACATCATGTAATCAACCATTCCCATTACATGTCTACCACTTCAATAAATCACCCATTTATTGGAAACACCCTTTAACCATTTTCCATAACAATCCCCATTTCAATAAAACTACCATTTTTATTGAAAACAATTTTCTTAGTTCATCTTAATCAACCAACAAGACAAATCATTTTAAAATCCCATTTTAAAATCATGTCAAGAGCATTTCACCACAAGCCCTTTTTCCCAAAAATCCCCCAAACCATTACCAAAGGGATTTCCATTCGCTTTCGCACATCAACAAAACAATTAATTTTTAAGAAACACAAATTAATTGTAACCAAACCACTAGTTCTAACCAAGTGGAGTCAAGAGAGAAGCCACCTATCTTTAGGGTTCCCATGAAATCGACCCATAATAAATGGCTCCTCATAACCAGCAAACGCACCAACGAAACCTCCCTAGATATCCTTCCCTAACATTCACAAGCTTTAAAATTAATATCCAAGGAAACCGAAACCCTATATCTACAAAAAATGGTTGTAGATCTAGAAAACCAAGAGACAAGGAGATGTAGATCAAGAGGAAAACACAAGGAACCTAAGAGGAGAGACTTACGCGGGAGAAACCACCTTAAAACAACCAAGAATCCTCTTCAAAACGATTTGAAAATGAGTGGGAGATCACCCTCAACCCCTGGGGACATGAAATCCTAAGTGAGGCTCAAGTGGGAGAGGGTTTGGAGAGGAATGAGGCAAGCCCATGTGAACCTGGGTTTTAAAACCCAGTTTTTAAGTGGCCGCACGGTTTTCCCGCACAGTATGACAAACCGTGTGCTAACCGCGCGCACGCTTCTACCTCGAGTGGAGGGGTCCACATGGTTGCCTTGCACAGTTTGACAAGCCCTATGCAAGCCATGCGAAGCCTACGGTCTCCCCCTGTATGGTTTTATGGACAACCCACATGGTTTTCCCTAACCGTGCTCAAACCGTGCTTCCTAAGAAAATCCTCCACACATATCCAAAACCATTCTAAACTCTTCTCAACTCATCCCATTCTCTTTAAACAGATAAAAAAGGAATAAAAAAGGATAAATACCTCCTAAAAGGGGTGATACATTCTACCCACCATTGGAATTTACGTCCTCGGAAAGTAGTGAACCCGCCCTTTGCTGAAAGAGATCGGGCCACTGCTCGACCATTTCTTTCTCCCGCTCCCAAGTCTCCTCTTGAATCTGACCATGCTACCACAAAACCCAAAGCAGCCCGATGATTTTACCCCACAAGACTTTCTCCTGCTTATCCACAACCCACACTAGGACGTGCACCAACGAATCAGCTGGCTCCTAATCAACATAATCCCATCAAATCACATGGTCACGATCCGGCTGATACTTTTTCAACTGTGACACATGAAAAACATTATGAACTGCACTGAACATTGGTGGCGAAGCCAAACGATAGGCCACCTTACCAACCCACTCAAGAATCTCAAAAGGTTAAATATACCTCGGAGATAACTTTCCCTTCTTTCTAAACTGACGATGTCCCAAACTAGGAGAGATCCTAAAGAAAAGATGATCACTCACCTCGAACGACAATGGTCTTCGACGATGATCCGCATATGATTTCTGACGACTCGAAGTCATCTCCATTCTCTTCATGATTAACTTGATATTCTCTGTAGTCTCCTGGACAAGGCTTGGTCCAACCATTGAGGACTCACCCATTTCCACCTAGCATAGTGGAGAACGACAAAACCACCCATAAAACACTTCAAACGGAGCCATATGTATGGATTCATGATATATGTTATTGTACGAGAACTCAACTAACAATAAGTGATCCTACCATGAGCCACCACAATCCATGACACAATCCTACAACATATCCTCAAATGTTTTTGTCCTCCTCTCGGATTGACCATCCATCTGAGGGTGATATGTCGTGCTCATAGTCAACTGTGTCCCAAGTGCTTGCTGTATGGATTTCCAAAAATAAGATGTAATCCTCAGATCTCTATCTGATAAAATCAAAAATACAACACCATTCCTCTTTAACACCTCCCAGATATAGATTTTGGATAGATGCTTGACCATATGAGATTCACAAATCGAGATTAAATGGGCCGATTTCATTAGCCCATCCACTATCACCCAAATGGCATCATTCTTGCTGACCATTCTTGGGAGTCCTATGAAAAAATCCCTTGCTATTTTCTCCAAATTCCAAATAGGGATTAGTAAATAGTGCAACATTCCTACTTGCCTCTGATGCTCTACCTTGACCTGAAGACAATTCAAGCATCTCGAAAGAAACTCAACCACAATTCTTTTCATACCAGTCCAACAGAATTATGCTTTCAATGCATTATACATTTTATGAATTCTAGGACGAACAACCCATCTAGAATGATGATATGCCCCAAGAAGATTCTCCTGACAAGAAACTGGTATAACCATTCGAATATGAAAACGCAAAACTGAATCTCCATTCAGTTTCCAACCCTCAATGTTCTCCCCACCATTGAGTTTCAACCTCATGGTAACAAACTCATAATCATATATATGTGCCTCTTTAACCAGGCCAACCAAGTTAGTAATCAACAAAACTGGAAAAAAGACCACTCTATCGCCCTGGTCCTCACATTCTGACCACATGTCAGCTATAACCGACATCAACTGCCACTGGTCCGATTCCTGTTTCACTACCTCAAAATATGATTTTCTACTTAATGCATCTGACACCGAATTTCCCTTACCCGATGTGTACATCAAGTCAAAATCAAACATTTGGAGATATTCCATCCATCTCCTTTGCCTCAAGTTCAAATCCATTTGTGATAAAATGTGGTTCAAGCTCTTATGATCTGTATATACCGTGAACTTCTCACCAAAGAGATAATGACGCCACACTTTCAAAGTGTGGACCACTACTGCCAATTCCAAATCATGAGTTGGTTAGTTCTTCACATGCACCCTCAACTGTCGTGATCCATATGCAACCACATGGTTCCCTTGCGTGAGAACGCACCCCAACTCTGGCCCCGATGCATCACAATAAACCAAGTACCCTTTTCTTGGTTCTAGAAAAACCAAGATTGTTGTTGATGTAAGCCTACCCTTTATCTCTTCGAAACACTAATGACATTGTTCATTCCACTGGAATGGAAAATTTTTTCTTTTCCAAGCAGTCATCGGTTAAGCCAAACGTGAAAAATCACGAAAAAATGCCGATAATACCCAGCTAGGCCGAGGAAACTCTGTACCTCAAACACATTCTTTGGAGGTTGCCACGAGATAACAACCTCTATCTTTTCTGGATCTACTGAAATGCCCTTTTCAGAAATCACATGACCCAGAAAATGGACTTCCTGTATCCAAAAGTCGCACTTTGACTATTTGGCATACAACCGATGATCACTCAAGATCCCCAGCACTATCGCCAAGTGCTGATCATGATCTACCCTTGTATTAGAGTACATCAGAATATCATCTACAAACACCACCACAATTGAATCCAGATATCTCTGAAATAACCAATTCATCAATGCCTTGAACGCCACTGGTTCATTCATTATACCAAATTGCATAACCACATATTCATAATGACCATATATACTTCTGAAATTTGTTTTAGGAATATCATCCTTCCTCACCCACAATTGATGATATCCTGACCTTAGGTCAATCTTGGAGAACCACTGGGATCCCCTCAACTGGTCAAACAAATCATTAATTCGTGGAAGTGGATATCCATTCTTTATCATAACTTGGTTATGTCGATGATAATCAAAACAAAGTCTCAATGTTCCATTCACCTTTTTCACAAACAACACCGGAACTACCCACAGAGATGTGCTAGGATGGATAAACCCATTGTTTTCTAACTCTTTCAACTGGACTTTCAATTCCCATAATTTAGTAGGTTCCATCTGGTAAGACGGAATTCAGATAGGATTGGTCCCTGAAAAGAGATCAATCGTAAACTCCACTTCTTTTACGGGGGGGGGGGGGGTAACCCGAATAATTATTCAGGAAAAACATCCATGAACTGATCCACCACTGTCGGAAGAACACTCTACTCAACACCCTCTACCGATTCCAATGACATCACCACCAAATGATATGGTAATGTGCCCACTATTGGTGCCAAAAAACCCATTGCACCCTGCCTTTCATGCCTGTCTCATCTAAAGAGATGTCTAACACCATCATGTGTCGTAAAATCCTCTTTCCACACATTACAGTCGATGTGGGACTTAAATTCCACCAGACAATCTATTCCCAGGATTACATCATACCCATCCATCTCAAGCATTGAGAAATTCCACATTAGCTCAACCTTGCCCACAATGATACAAAATTATCTACACAAGAAGGCTCGACAATCTCTTAAACTCAGAGGAGTTTGATGTTTCAAAACTGAAGGCATCATTTCTACCATTTTACCCAACAACTCAACCACAAGTGAAACAATAAAAGAGTGTGAGGCACCCGTATCAAACAACATTTGCATCAAGGTACAATTTAAAGGAATAGTACCTCGCACTGTGGATGGTCCTGAGTGATCGTCCACCACAACCTTCTCAGCTCTGAACAATGCCTTGGTTGCCACACTATACTCTTTATTTCCCTTTTTAGGAGTTGTGGTGTTCCAAGAATCACCATAACTTGCTTTTCTCTACTGACAAGGGGTAATTTGTTGTCCCTATCCCATAGATGCATATGTTGTTTGCGATCCCTGAGGAGTGTCACGCACACCCAACCTTGGAGTATTTCGACAATAACACCGCAGATTCCCCATCTGCATACAATTGTGACATGCTCGAGGTTTTTCCATACAGTCCTGATTGAAGTGTGCCGTAGTGCTACACTGAAAACATCCTAGTTTTCTCTGGGGCTTCAGAGGAAGATTCAATGATCCTACCATCGGATTATATGGCATTCCCCCACCATGGGAATAAGTGTCCCTCCTCCTCTTGAACCCAGTTTTAGAGTTCCCACGCTTCCCCATGGTAACCACCATGCTTCCTTCGCCCAGAGCTCCCAATAGACCTCGCTCAGCCACCGATGCTCAATTCACCATCTCTGTGTAATCACTAATAAACAACACTGATATTTTTGAACGAATCTCTTTTTTTACCCCGATTCGATGATCCTTTCCTTCAATGATGTCCTACCCCCACCTTGGGTGAAAACCACACTAATCTCGTTAACTTAGTTGCATAATCCGTCACAGACATATGCTCTTGCTTCAGACTGAAGAAGTCAGTTGTGCACTGAATTATGAACGTATGTGGGTAGAATTGTTTATTAAACAATTCTTCAAATCCTTCCCACGTCATACCCTAGCCCATTCCCACTTGGATTACCAACTACCACCACTAAAGAGCATAAAAAATGATACATACCTCAAACCGGGGGTGCCACATAGATACTCCTTCAGAGAAGTCTGGAGGTTCTCAAACCACATTTGGATCACCACTAGAGGAAATCTACACATGGATTCTGCAATGCAATGACAGTGAAATGCAGATCTATCACTGAACTAATAAACGAAGAAATAAATCCTTAGCTGTAATTATTTATCTAATTAAATTAATTATAAACAATACGTGTTGATCTCTTCTCTCCCAGTTCTAGTGAAATTATTCATTGTTTATTTCATTATCTCAATTCCATGGATCACAACATTCATCATCCTATAGATCTCAGATTTGATCATTGATTATGGTGAAAATTATAGTTGGACCCTTCCCATTGAAATGCTTCCAGTGTTCCGGGAACCTATAATTTTTATATATAACGGTGCGATTTCGTATATTATTAGAAAGATACACCTCAATAAATATAAAAAAATTAAGAATCATACTAATCTCGTAATAAACAAATATTAGAACCAACATAAACCTACCCCATGTCATATATCACCCAACCACACCAAGATTATCTCACCCAATATCATACCCGTGTATAATAATATTTTAATAAAATAATGTATAAAAAATGTTCCATGCATCCAATTCCCCACTAGTTTGTTTCTCTCACGCCCCAATGAAAAACAGAATGTGCTTACACCATTTTGATAGCAGTGCATTCACATTATATATATATATATATATATTGTCACAATCAGTGTGGTAGTGAAAAAACATCTTCCTTACCCAACCCCAGTAATTTATATTATTACCCTTTTCACCAGTCTATAATACCCATACTAGCATGTCCGAAGTTATGTTTGATATACTTGAAATGTACATTCCCCAAACCCAATAGGGTTAAAAAAATTTCATAGAAATAGTCTGTATAATTCATAAAACATTCCACATCTTTTAAAGTAGGGAATATAGAAAATGAAACACATCAAACACATTCCTACCATGAATAATCCACACTATATATCATCATATCATAACCACATATCTACATAAAAGTAGGGTATCATGAACCTGAAAGACATCAGAATTATTCTACCCTCTTACCATTCACTACTCCCACCATAAATAATCACATTATAGTATACAAAAAAATAAAAATCTAATCATTCACAATTCATATAAATACATAAAATTTTATCCATCGTGACATGTAATTCATCAAAGAGGATAGTGGAGATGAGGGGGTAGTTGTCTATTTGTTCCCTCACTAACCCATACCTTGGAAAAAACACTATGTACTCAAAACATTTGACTTTCATAATGAATCCAACATAGGTTAGGTGTATAAGAATTCAAAATTATAAAAAAATATAATATATGGACACATAGAATCCTATCTGAAATATTTACTCCATAAAATTTCAATAAAATTTTCCCAACATCTTTATATATATATATAATATCTTAAAAAAACCATTTCCTACAGTACCACAAAACAAATCATAACAAAACATTTAAAATAAATTGAAAGCACTATTTTACACTCTTGAATTCACAAATTTTAAAAATATAAAATTTACCATTTACCAACCACATTATATTAATCATGTCATTTATTGAACCATATTTACTGTAAACACTTCATTAGAAATAAAACATGTTTAACCATATAATTACCTATTTATTAAAATAATTTTCCATTCATTAATGTCAATTTATTAATAAATTTTTTCCAATACAAATTTCTATATACATAAATACCAACAATATCCATTCCAATTAGAAACTACATTGAAATCCCACAATAACTATACATCTATCTCATCAACGGCATCACTATCCAAATAAAATAACCACAACACATTTCGTAACCAAAATCCAAAAAAACCATTCACCCATATCTACATAAACAAGAAAAAATCTACCAATTAAAGATGATTTAATTTAAAATAGAAATTCCACATCTTTACATTATCCCTATAAGTTTCTATATTTCCACACAACTAACAAATTGAAAACATTACTTGATTTATCCAATTATTAAGGAAAAATGTATATTATCTATTAACCTAAATATTTTCAAAATATAGGCCCTTATTAATATAATAATTCAATTATAAAAATGTCAAACAGTAGTGGACCTGATTAAAGCAAAACTAATCAATCGGTATTTTACTGACCTCCATTATCTAAATTTTTGTTATTAGCATAAGCATTATTTCCATTAATACCTATTTTAATAAAACTGTTTCACTCATATAATTTAATTAATAACCATTTTTGAAAGGTGATTCCAACAAATCAATCATAGAAAACATGCATGATTCATAATTTTCAGAAAAATCACAGTAGTAACTATAAAAAATGTTAATATAGAAAAATATTTTCAATACATACACAAGGTGTAACGCTCATAGATATTCCAGTGTTTAAAGCAGATAATAGAAAATATTTTCAATATATACATATCAATGATTTAATTAACATCCATTTGAAGAAAATACCATGTTTAGTGGGCCTGAGATTCCACTTCTTACATCTATCCACTCTGGAAAATCTCTACAAGCATGATGGAAATTGATAGTAGTCGCCAACATGAGTACATTATAAAATATCTTATTGAAAATATATGGGTATAGATACTCATTATCTCATAACAATGTCAATGTGTCTCCTAAATAGTATTGAATTTTGGTTTATTTAAAAAGATAAATTTCATGAATCATGGAATCAATGATCCTATTGGTTAGAAAACCCCAATGGACCTGGAAAATCATTGATAAATTGGAAAATTCACAAAATTATTAGAAATAAATATAATCCATATAGTGATAAATGACTACGTATGTGAAAATCACAACTCTATTTAGATAAAGAAAAAATTCAATGAGAAATCCCATTGCTTGCAATTCATATAGAGAAAATGGAACCACTTCAAATAGTTAAAATTTTAATATATAAATACTAAAAATAGTTTAATCAAATTCATAATCAACCCCTATATAGGATACCCCACTATTAATAAATAATCAAAAGGAACCTAGTGATTATTTGTTTAATATTCTAATAGAATTAGTTAGAAAAAACCTTGAAGTAGAAAATCCTAAAAAAAATATTAAAATGGATCCAATAAATAGACCCTTATTATAGTATTAATTAGTAAATGAGATATGAATATACTACAATAGAATGTGGATATAGTAAAAACCGTGTTTCTTTTTAAATTATTTTTCAACACTAGTAATCATATTCACCATAATTTTCATATATCAATGAAATATTATCACCACTTTTTGAAATATCTGGAAAGATAAACACTCGTTTTCATCATACCATGGATATATTTATTATTTGAGACCCTCCTTAATAAAACACAACTAATTTATGATACACTTAAATTATTTTATTTTTTACTCACTTGAGGATGAAGATAAATATTATATTAATTACGTTTTAGAGAGAATAAGTTTTTCCCAATACATAGGTCTAATTATCTCATAAAAACTTTTCTCCTTAAATTAGAATAATTATTATGTTTTTTTGTATCCTTTATATGGGGGTAATAAAACCATGGAATTATACCAATGGTTTCTCACCTTTTATATCACTCAATTGAATATTATCTACTTACATTATGTAGTCATTTCAAGGAGAATAAAGGGATTCATTAACAATATAAGTATAAAAATATATTTCCTCATCATTGTTGGTGGATTTACTCCTAAAGTATGTGGAGGATCACAAAATAATTACTTTTTTTTGGGATTTCATGAGTGGAATCCTTAACCAAATTCACATTATGGGGTCAATAATTATTGAAATAATCATTAAAACCAGAGAAATTGTTATCTTAAGAAGGATGATTCAATAACTAGATAAAATATTTTTCCTTTCCCTTAGAGATATAATCTCCCAATTCATTAGATGGATTAGATAAATCCTTAGCATGAAGGTTTCCTTTCTGATCCCAAGTGGACTAATATCTGAATTGATGATGAGAAACATGTGTTTTCTTTAATGAATTTTCCTTGAAAGTTTATAACAAAAAGTTCTAAATTTAACATGGTATGAGATATAATCTGAAACATTTTAACATGAAGCATTCTTCCGAAATATATTATCTTAATTTTATAAAAATTTTATAGAGAAAATTATCATAGTTTCATCCACCTCTATATAGATCATTGTAATAGAGGGTTATGAATATCTTGTAGTGTACGTGTCTACCATAAGAGGTAGGCTAATGGGATTCAACATTGAAAAAGGCCCATCAATTTGGTGTGGTAAATGGGAAACTGTTACAATCTAAACTTTATGGGAAAAATATGAATTTACACATCATGTTAAATTGATGAGGACTATTTAAACTTTTTTATAGATCATCCTAGTAAAAAACTATATATCCTATGATAAAGACCACTATATTCATCCTCAAAGAAAAAACTAAACAATACATATCAAGAATCATGGATTCTGAAATCAAATGAGGAGAAACCAATAGTTTCAAGAAATCATATAATTAAATTAATTGAATTATTTATATAATAAAACAAACAAAAATGTGAAAATAATTTTTTTAAATAAGGATAAGGATATCATTCCATGGTAATGAAACTGAAAAACACTACTTATATAGATTTTTTTTGGGAAACCTGGGTGAAGGAAACAATGAGACAATTATTCTCTGATCTATTAGATTTAATATCTATATAGAATCTATTATGGTTTTTAAGGAAATCACTCAATGGATTTCCTTATAGTAGTTCTGCAATGTCATTCTCCACTATAATCCTATTCCAAAATCATAACAATGGTAACAATAAACCATTGATCTCATAAGAAACAACATATAGAAAAACAAAGTAATGTGAATCAGATAGTCCCATTTAATTTTATATAGTCCGATTCATTATATTTATTTTGTTATGTCCTAACATACCCTATATTTAATCAATAGAATGATACTACAACATTTTCAATAGAATGATACTACAACATTATGAAAAACATTATTGAGAGTTTTTAAATCCCAAATGTCAATTGAATATTGAAAATTGCTACAGGGAATGATAAATATACTAAAACCAACCTCTAAAATATGATCAAAAATTGATTATGATACCATTAACGAATTATACACCAGTGGGTCCATAAACATACAATACCCACCTTGATAAAAGATACAATAAAAACCTCTTCAAGAAAGAAGGACATGGAGATAATGAATGAGAATAAAATAAAAATAACTTAGATAATTAAGTGGTTGATCACATTATGACGAGGGACATAATTGATCATATGATTATTGAAGCTCACTATATACAGAACCTTGGTTTTCTGGGCTCAGGTTAAGTGATTGAAATATAAATAAATTAGTGGGGATTCCAAATTTATACAAGTGTTTTAAATTTAAATAATTTTGGACTAAAATGTAACTTCTATATTAGGAAGGGTTATCCCAAGTTAACCCATGAGATCTATAAATTGATATCCCATACCCCCTTCACATGTTGTCAAAAACATTTAAATAGATTTGACCAAAAGTGTTCAGAATATGATTACTACTGTTCTACTATGAAATCTAAATTAGTAGGAATAAGTAACCATTTCTACAAGGCATCATATTAATGTAGGTTTGACCATTCCATGATGTTCTTTCATTGGTAAATAAAATAATCTTCTAATGTAGCATCACTCTACGATTGAAAACACCATGTCATGTCTAGTATAAAATTTTAGATATAGTAAGTGTAAATAAAACCATATGTACATGAAATTATAAATAAATATTAGGTTTAAAAATTAACCACAAACTCCTAAAATCTATTCACGCTATTTCCTAACTCACCATGATGTTACTGAGATGCCACAAACCCATACACCCTGATTATATAATATTAATAATAATAAAAATTATATTTGTTAAGTTTTAGATTTAATATAAAACGATGTGATCCATGTTTGACCATATATATTTCCAATATCAATAACCAACATTTTTTCACTTACACACCCATGGAAATTTTGGTGTCTAGTATTATGGAATTAGGAAATACCATTACATAACAAAGACCATATATTTCTAATCTAAGGAGTATGTTTTCCATTAAACAAGTTATTACTTATTTCTTTATTATTAGTTAACATATTACACAAAATTATCCACCCATTATAATCTTCTAGATAGATCTTATATAAAACTGTTCTTCATAACCGTGGGAAATGGAAACATAAGAAGCGGGATCATAAATTATTAATAAGGGTAAACATAAGTATTCATAATTGATGATTATAAGTGATAATTAGATGAGGATACGCTCATGAAACTATAATGTAACAAAATAATAACCAATATAACCCATACAATAAATTATTGATTTTGACCAAAATATTTTTTCTTAAAATGGTTTGAATAATTTGGATGAAATAATTAATAATAAAATATTTTGTATAATTGATAACATGTGTAATAAATATATAAATTGATAGGAGAAAACCATAAATAATGACATAGAAAATAACAACTAGTTTCGCAGTGATGTAATGTATAGTGTAGGATATCATAATCTTACCATTAAGACATAATGACATAAAATCATAAATACCATCATGGCCTCAGCTAAGACATTGTTATTAAATATGTAATCATACATCAAATACCAAAAGTAGTTTGTCTAATGGGAACTATCGAATCATTGAGGGGATTTATAATTTTTTATCAATCTATAAATAAATATATATAATGCATTAATCATATATTTAATGGGTAATGAAACATATAATCAGTATTATTTAACAATCAATAAATATATGTATAGAATAAAGTATACAAAATATCAATGTGCCCCAGAAAAATGAATAAATTTCTTACTAATATTTCATCAACTAAAATATTATATAGTAAAGGAAACATGGTTAATATATATATATATATATATATATTACATTGAATATATACTTGTTATTAGATATCAAAAACATTAATTAGAAAAATAACTTCAATAGAAATACGAAGAGTGATAATTAACATAACTTTACAGAAATGTATAAAATGAGAGTAAGCCTTGTGAACAATAAAATTTAAAATATATTAATTATTAAGGGTTGAAATTAGAAAATAAATTAAAAAATTAGGTATTTTATTAAAGTTAATTGTTTTTGTAAATAAAGAGTAAAATGAATGTGAAAATTTTAAAAGTACATTCATATAGATTTTGTAACATAGATAGAAAAAAAGGTAAATATTATTTCCCAAATACATTTCCTATGATATAAAGGATAAATTAAAAACAATATATAAAATAATTTTTGATTATTCAATTTTAAAAAGGAACTATTATTTAATAAGAAAATATGGATTGGTTGATAAAAGTAAACATATGTGAAATGAAATCTCTTTTAGAAACATTAAAAAAAATTATATAAATTTCTTGGTATAAAAAAATTCACAAAAAAATAGGAATAGATTTTATATTTGGAAATATATAAAAAATGGAAGGAAATATAAATAATAGAGAATGTTTAGGAATGTGGGAAAATATTCTTCTGAGGAAATATTAAAAATTTATTCTTTTGACACTCTTGTTAAAAGAATAAAGAATGACTTGTATAGAAAATGTTAAAATGAATCCATATAAACTTTTTAATAGATAGTTGAAGTTGATGAAAATTTATAGTTATAAATAATTTATATATATTAAAAAATATTCCTTACATAAAATAATGAATATGGATATGGAGGAAAAATATTCCAAAAATAAAAAGTAGAAATAATGTTAGATTTTCTTGTAAACATTCATTTGGTTGATTGGAGTGCCATAGATGGGAACCATTGAAAGAATATTAGAAACCCATATAATTAGCAATAAGATAATAGAATTTATTTTCTTTATATGATAAATAGTATTAGGCTTCCCCAATGTAAATTGAAACATAAAGAATCTCGACAAATAGTTATATTACAAGATAAACCATTTTGACATTGGTAAATTTTGATTCGAAATACCATGAAAGAGTGATCATGGGATATATTTTTGAAAAATAATTAATCATATTATAAAGATAACTAATATTAAATAAATTAGAAGTATATAAACCATATTAGTTCATAATAGTGCTGAATAAGAAGCATATCTCAACAAATGAAATGTTGAAAATAAAACTGCTTATAAAGATCATAAAATTTGAAGTATAAATCAATAAATGAAATGATTATGTGATGAAAATGTAAATACAAATAAAAAATTGGATACATAAAATAAAATATAAATATGATACATATAATCTATTGTCATAATATATTCAATAGAGTAGTGATATAACATAATGAAAGTGCATCGAGTCAATAATCTCCTTGCCTATGATAATTACTTGGTTGGATATGTTATAAATTCCCATTTAATATATATATTTAAAATAAATATATATAATAAATATATTTATATTTACCTTTTCAAATTTCACTCATTAATAATATCTTATTACACACTTAGTAATCAATCCTTATTAAAATCAATATTTTTTTAAATTTTTAATTGTCCACGCATGTTCTGATTCAACGGTTACAGTCCTTGCACATTGGTCATGTTTTCTCAACTTAAAAGTGATAATTATGGTTTATAGTATTATATTGTTATATTTTTGGAGTCCTATGGTCATTGCATTGAACATATTTAGATCATATCGATGGAATACTTAAAAATATTATTTTTGAGATATTTTGATTTGATCCAATGAATTGGTTTTATTAGTGTATAAAAATATATATAACCACAATAGAATCCTTAAAAATTATTCACAAATTTTTTTTAACATCTATTTGATGTATATCATATTATTTAATCATTCATTACATAAACAATATAACATCATTCATGTAGGCCATAAAACCAACTCGGACTAGAGCTTGTAATAACAACTTAATGAGTAAGAATTAGCTATTTCATAATTATAATATATCATTTAATGAGGACTAAAGGTATAAAGATCATTTACTAAGGTTATAAAAATTTGAATAATTTATAGATATATAATGTTAATTAATAAGAATGGTAAGAAGTTATTTGTTATGAATTTTCTCACTACGCTCATTTTAGGTAGTTAAAATTTATAATGACCATTTATTGGTAATATTATTAATGTAATGTCCATATTATATTTAAAAAAATATAAAAATATTAATAATATTATGTTTCTTCATTAAATTCATTTTTATAAGACACCATGAATTATGATGATGAAAACTGTAATATGTTATAATAGAGGTTGTAGTCCGCATATAACATGTAGAGTGTTTTTATTTTCCAATGGACTGGATAAATATATATAATATCCTTTATATCAAAATGATAAAATTTTAGTACAATAATTATACTAATTTAATTATATTATTATGGTTTTAGTATGTTTTAAAGAGGTTAAAGTAGAATTAATATTTAAAAAACTTGATTAAGAAAATTACATATCCTTTTGATATCCACCTTTGAAGAACACCTTAATCCTTATTAAATTGGTATTTTGGGGAAAAAACCCTCTATAATAGGAATAAATAGTTTAGAAATTTTTTAATATTTTTTTGTAAATATAAGGTGATTTATATTTGAGTATAAGTGAAATGGTGATGAGATACTTTGATACGTTAGAGGGGCATAATTTTTGTAAATACATGTTACTTTATATTAAAGGCATGTCAAATTTAAATTAATGTGTTATAAAAATGGAAAATAATGATGAGAGTATGAATATTTAGATATGGTCTTATCATCCAATGAAATAAGGGATAATTAATGATATATTTTATTCATTTTCCCTTTAATTTAAAATTTTTACATACTTTACTTTCAAAGTGGTAACTCATTTTTATCTCAGATACTTATTTATATGACTAAAAATATAAGTGAACATATAAAAAATTTGAAAAAATAAAATTCTTATTTTATTATTTTATTCCAGCATTTGTTGAAAATTAATTTTATGGAAAGTATGTTTGACATAAACAATACCTTTTAAAAAACTACCTTTTACCAAAAAAATGAATTCACATGAAAATCATTTATAGTATTGACTACCATTATATTAGATAGTTTATGATTAAAAAAATTATTTTTTAGTTTATAATATGAAAAAATTTAATGGGACATTTTGAATACTAAACTAAATGAAAAGTTCCAATTTTAGGATTTGATTAAAATATCACTAATGTTAGAAAATGAAAAACATTTTTTTTCTAAATTCAACATAATAATTTTAAAATTCTGTATTTTACTAATTAAATACATATTTAGTTAAATGTGTTTTTTTTTCATTTCTTCTATGTTATTTTTATATGAAGATAATGTCATAAAAGTTGTGATATTGGTAATAATGATATCGCTTCACTATTCTCCTAAAAATACTCATTTTAAAAAAAATTACAAAATATTCTCCCAGATACAATTTAGAATTTTGAAATGAAAAATGTTGTTTATTATATATAATTAAATTCTATAATGTATGGAATTAAAATTATAAATTGAAATAAAATATATAAATTAAAAATATTTTTATCGGCAATGAATATTTAAACATTAAATCTTTTTAATCCAATTTAATGTATATTTATAATTAAATGAGTGTTTATATATTATATTATACAATTAAATATAACTTATTAAACATTAGTTTAGTGTTTAATGTGATACAATCTACTCTAAAATGTATTCATTTTAAGCAAAAACATATTAAATTATTAGGGTGTTATATTCTACAACCCTTTAAAATAAAGGAATCTTTGAAATTTTAAATTCTATAAATATTCAAAAGATATGTCATTATTTTTAATATATTCATGACTTGTGAAATAAAAAATTAGAGGTTCTATATAAGAACCTTTCCCTCTGTTATTTTCATGATCATGTACTCAAGAAAATACTAAAATGAAAATGATTATAATAGTAATAGTTAAGAACATTAGTAAGAATAATTTATCATATGATGTATTATCAAATAACACATTTATTTCAACCCATGATATTTTTGGATATGAGGTTACAACTCTATTTTAGTTCAAATTTGATTTCCTTGCTCCTTATCCTCTTAATATTAATAACCTAATCCCTAGAAATAATTTAACAATTTTTCCATGATGTTTCTTACCATATTCTAAAACCAAAAACATTATTAAAACCTATACTCATAGTAATAAACCTCAGATTTATACTCAAACAAAATTTAACCACACACTAATAAACATATAACCTAATCATAAATAATTATAAAATATAATGATATTTTACTCGAATAACATGAATGAAATTTTCACCAAATAAAATTTTTATACCTAAGGTAATGACTACTACGCAATATACATTACAAAAATACATTGAACCATATTCACAATTATATATAATTACCTCAAAATCAAATCACAAACAATCTAATGTGTGACAACCCATGATGTTAGTAATTACTTTTTCTTAACTAAATATATTGTTAGTAGCTTGTCTTGCATGCAATGCTAGAGTAAAAATAATAATGTGATACAAAAATAAAATTATTAAATGTTAAAATTTTATTATATTTATTAAATTGATTTGTATCATAAGAAGTAACCACTTTATACAAACAATATAAAAGGGTATAATAAAATAAAGGTCATTTATGCTTAGAAGATATTTTTTTCTTAAAAAAATATGTGTTATGAGTACTTATGTATACAATAATTCTTACCACTTTTAGAAATTGAATCCAATAAAATTCTTTACGTATTTTTAATCATCCTGAAAAAATTATATAATATGGTAAATTTCATTTTTAGTATTAAAATTAAGTTTCAAATGTAAATATTATTTACCATGGTAAAATATTTATTTTTCAGATAATGATATGTTCTTAATTAGTGTTTATATTTATTAAAATAAATTCATATATTTTATAATGGACTATAATATGATATATTAAAATATATAAAAAATAATTATCACTCATCTAATTTTTATGAAATATTAAATAGTATTAAGAACCCAAAATGAGTAAAATAATATTTTTCTACAATTTTTTTAACACATTATGTGTTATAATTTAAATTTTTTCTTTCTCATATTTTGAATTATGATAAATGGTCACCAAATTAGGATTTATTATTTAATATTTTTTAATATGGGTCATCATATATTCTAAATTGTAATATAATAACCATGGTAAAAACTAAATCAAAATTAATAAGTGTTAAAATTGGTAAGCTAATATGGATTGAATGTTTTTAAACAAATCAAAAAATAAATATCATAAAATTCCCTTGTTATGTTGGAAATCCATAATGACCTGTCCCACTAATATTTCTCCTCTTAACGCACCTAAATCTCATGTAATTCCATTCTTACCCTTTACCCAACATTCTTTTCCAAATATTTTTACCTCATTTTCACATAAAAAAGGAGCCCACATCTACCCCTTTAAAGACACACGAATTGTTTGAAATTAACATGAAAATATAAAAAATTTAATTATTATTGTGTTCTCATACATATTTTTATGAACCTATCCTTAACAATGTCCCTCAAGTCCTTTATTTCCAAAGGATACATCAAGAGTATATCTGAATCTCCAATGTAAGTATTACCTACAATTATACTTAGATTCTTTATCATTCCCATCAACCATCCTCCAAAAAATTCTAAACATTTTTATAATGTAATTATTGTAATTAATATACATAAATGTTATTTTACTGATAGTGCATCCATTAACTTTTCCCATATCATTCAATAAAAAATTAAAATGTTCGTCATGTGTGTGGGTGGACTACCGCCTCCTTGAATGACAGGTCCCATTTTTTGTCACCATATTTTCAAGGTTAATTTTATAATTGATTTTAGTTAATATATATGTTATATATGAAATTATTTATACTTATTAAATATAAATAAGGAATTATATTAGTAATAAATTGTCATTGTAATAACAACAACCAAAAAATTATATACCAAGAGGAAAAAGTAGTTTATTTATAAGTGAAAAATCATTTTCATCTACCTAATTCTTATGAATATTTCCAGTTATTATTTATCACCATAAAATAATATAAGTAATTTAATTATACTTTTTATGATAGAGATAATATAACAAATAGAATCATTCCTATAACCATATTCACACATAGGTTGATACACATTCTTATTTGGTTGGCTTGACCACCGGTATGAAGTATAATATATATTTTTGTCAAGCATAGAATTGAAAATTTAGTACTGGATATAAAAAGTTAAATATTTATTGTTAGGGTTCAATATTTGTAATATAAAAATTATAATTATTAATTAAGATTATACTATTCATTTTGTAAAAACCACTCAAACATTCTTGTATCCAGTTTCATTTACAATATCCATGACTGAAACTATTATAGAATAAAATAATAACTTTATTAAATATCCTAAAAAATTAATTCCAACATCTTATATTAATTTAAATGAATAAATTTATGAGAATAATGAATAATAACACCATGACTTTGAAAGTAGTCCAAAATTATCAAGATTAGTCACAACCGATATTGAAAATAGATTATAACTTACTAATATATTCCTAATAAAATATCATAAATAATGTATATAAAAGGCTAAAGAATTTTAATTTTTTTATTAAGCTATTTATGTTTGTTTTACATGTGGTTAGAGCACATTTTACTAAGCGAGAATAAAGTAAATGTGTTTTCTATATTGAAATTTCTTTATTGAATCACAATCACTCTAATTTGATTATAATCATTAAAGAATAAATAATACTACTCTATGATGATGCTATTTTATATTTACGTCTTGTTTTCTAGAGAAATCATGTTTCATATCTAAGAATTTTTCCTTGATGTGTTTGTTGTCTAATAAAAAAAATGTAATTTTCTTAAGAATAATTCCCTTCTCTTTTACTGGATTTTTTCTATATAGGTCTTTAAATCATGCCAGTGTTCTACTTTCCCTATAAAAAACTAATTTTTTTCTATCTCAAATAATATTTATTTTACCCTTTATACATTTTAAACTAATGGTTTCATTATATTTTTAATAATATGGGTTTTCAATTAATGTGATTTAAAATATTGAAAAGGCATTTCCTTAACATGATCTTAAATTCATCCCATACGACTACAAATCTTGACATATGCCTTATTTCTTATCATGGTATATATATTTGAATTTTTTTCGAAGTAATTTTATAATATTTTATACCTGCATATTTAAAAATAATTTTTTGGAAAGTCATTGAAAATCAATACATTGTTAAGGTGACATTTACAATCTCTTTTAATGAAAAAACAGTTTTTTGATTTATCTTCCATTTGTATAGTTTTATTCACCAATTAACCAATGGTTCATAAATAAGCCTATATGAACTATTTTTAAACACTCTTATTAGTTGGTCATGTTTTGGGTTTCAAAAGACCATGTTTTTTAATGTGATACGATTTGGAAAATTTATAAAACCCATTTTATTCCCATGGGTTATTTCTATTTATATAAATGATTTTATTTAATGTGGTAATCATATGTATAAATGATGAATATTAGAGTCCTATATTTAATAATCCTTGAACACCATGAGAGGGTAGTGGTGAATTATGGTGTCAATTGTCTCTTTAAATGAGGTGAATATTCTCCCCATGTTGGTAGAAACCTAATAAACACATCTGATTGAATCATGCAATTATCAATGTCCTAAATGTAGAAATAGAAACATAACCTAATAGTTTTCTTAGTTCACCACTAAAGTATATTCCATGGAACATACGTCGATAGTGTTTCAGTCATACTAGAATCCCCTAAGATTAACTAGATAATGTGTATTATAATTACTCCAACATGGTCAATCCATGCTAGGCACACTAACTTTAAATAATTTTAGTGATAGGTCACTACCTCCTTTGGATTACTTCTGTCAAACTACCATTTTTCAATAAAATAGTATATATATTACTCATGTTATATACATAAAGGTGGCTTTAAAATATTGGAAAATTAAGCCGTTTTCTCTAATTTTCATGGGTATCTTCTCTCACCATAGTCCTGCTTTGATGCACTTGGACAAAATGTATACTAAACCATGATATCCAACACTACTATTTGAAAATTTCATAGCCTCCATGAAGCCCATTTATTATTTCGAAGATACCTCAACCATATCAAACCCACTACCTTTCACGATGATCCTAGCCTTCGCAAAGCTCTCAACCTTTATAGAAATCCAAACAAACACAAAGTTTTCAGTATTCAAATCATGGGAGTCTGTTTGGATCATATTCCCTGGGCTCCCCCTTCCCTTCTAGAATGTTTCCTTAATGTGATTGGAGACTCCCTAGGATTCTTTCTATGTGTAGATGCTCGTACTCATAACTGTTCTAACTCTTTGATTCCTCACCTTTGTGTTTAGCTAGAAATTTCTCTTCCATTACTAGAGTTTATCCTTATTTTGGATTAAGATATGATTTAATAGAAACAATAGATCATCTAACCCATGTTCCCATGGGTCTTTACTTGTTGTTAGATTCAAGGTAAACTTTTTCTAGTTTGCAAAAAGGTTCATTCAAGAGGTCGTGGCGAAAGAGAGAAAAGGGGCGAGGTTCACCTATCTCAGGATCTGTGCTCGGCTCCTGGTCAGAGGATGGATAAGGGTCATCCAGTGGTTCCTCCACCTCATTTGGAATCTTCAGTTGAGGATGTTTCTTCGTAGAAGGATCTGGTTCCTTTCAATCAGATGGCTCTTTTTCTTGTGTTAGGTGACTCTTCTTCACCCAGCATGCCCTTTCCCTAGGTCACCTGATATATCAGTACATCTTTGAAGGCATTAAGTTTGACCCTTCAGCAAAGAATGCTTTCCCCCATCTTCTATTCCCCCTTTATTAGTACCCTATGATCTGCTTTATCGGATGTCTAGGGAATCCCTCAACTCCCTCCAGAAGATTCCAGTAGGTCTTTAGCACTAGGTTTGTCTTCCAGGATGCCTCCTATCATCCCTGACCTTCTGTATCAATCCCCTCCTAGTGAGATGAAGACGAGGAAAGTCAGTTATCAGGTATTATATACTCCCCAAGCCACTCTTCACCAAGGGGAACCATTTGGTGTCTGAACTCGATCTAGGCTGAGACAGTCTAGGGAATTTTCCTCCCCTCTTCAAAAAGAACCTAAACCACTTCCTTACAAAGCTATGTGTCCTCTCTTTTAAATGGATCTCATGTTCATCTTGAATGTCTATGGTATCGGATCCAGGATGAAGACCGACTTCATTTCCTTTGAGATTAAAAAACATAGGGTTTATCTTACTTCTATCATTGAGCAAAAAAAAAACCACGTAAAAATCAAGGAAATTTCTTACATAATGATGTTAGATGTTGGTATAGTTGAGGACCCCAGAAAAATCACATCTGGATCTTCTGGCGCAAGAATTTAATAGTGGATATGGTTCACACTAATGTGAAATTCATCACTATTAAGGTTTTACTAGGAGGAAATAGCCTTCTCTTCTCTTTTGTATTTGGGAGTTTTGATGTTTGGAAGAGGGAGGTTCTGTGGGATGGTCTGAATAAGTCTGATCTAGGGAACTCCCCTTGGTACATTGGTGGGGGGGATTTTAATATCAGAACTGTTCCTTAATACACTACTACCAAAAAGGGCATTAACAACACTAAAAATGGGCTTTAACAGTGCTAAAAAAATGCTATAAAGGTCAGCGCTGATAAAGGGTTACATTATCAGTGCTAAAAAAGAGCTGATAAAAAAACTCTTTATCAGTGCTAAATAAGCGCTTCTTTAGCACTGATAAATGATTGTTTTATATGCACTCCTTTAATGCTGATAAACTTATCTTTTTTCAGTGCTTATTTAATGCTGATAAAGGTGGAGTTCATCAGCACTTTTTTAGCACTGATAAAAGTGAGATTTATCAGCGCTAAAAGAGTTATAATAAATGCCCTCTCTGCTGCTCCAATAAATCTGCAGCGGCACACCCGAACAACTACAAAAAAAAAACAGCATCTCAATAAACCAATTAAAGCAAGTATACCCATACAAAATTAACTCATAAATCATAAGAAAGTTAGAACAAGTATACCCATACAACAATTATACCCATACACCATTAAAAAATAATTTATAAGTTAATAAAGTACATAAAGAAATCAATTCAGAATTCAGGGGGTTTGGGGGATGTTCAAGGGTTTGGGGTGGCTGTCCAATGGGGGGTAGGGGGTGTCCAGGGTGCTTTCCAGTTCAATCCTAAGGCTCCACATGGGTGTGTTTTATCAATACATAAATCTTTGGATTTTTCTGTATCCACTATGCATCATGTTCTCAACCTCAAATAAGTTATAAGGTTTGTACACACACTGAGGTGCACATAATTGGGGGGGGGGATGAAGATTATTAATAAACCCCCTATATTAAAGCTGCAATAGGCTATTGTAAGTGCATGATCATGAAATATGCACAACCTAGTTGATAAAGAACTGGAATAAAACTAATAAAAAAAATCATCATTGATCCTCAAATCCATGACCATGATTAAACCCAAATTAATTTTCAAAGTGATGAACTTTTACCAAGAATTTCACAAGGATCGTGTCGATATTATAAAAATATAGTTTGACAAAGTCCCACCCCATCTACATCAAGACACATTGATTCTCAAGTATTAAAGCTTGATCAACCATACCTACTTCATCCAATGTTAGGGTTTCTCTGAGTACATCAAAAGAACCGCACAAAACATATAATATACCATGGTCTCCCCAATATATAGATAATTTTCATTGACCTCCAATATGTGAGTTTTATTTATAATACATCATGGAAATTCAATTATGGGAGTTTTATCATCCAGAGAATACCCTCAACAGTATCTCAGACCACCCATATGTGTTCTTCCAATTCCGAGGCATAAGACCTACAAGGATCTCATCCCTATACTATGAGAGTACACTTATTTAGGGAATAACAATAAGAAGCATATATTCTTTACCATATGGGAGTATTATCATCCAAATAATAATCCCTAGAAGAATATCAACCCTCCAATATGGGTGTATTCTCAATTGAGGCATAATCTATATAATCATCTCAGCCCTCCCCTATGGGATTATTTTCATTCAGTGAATATTCCCAATAAGAATCTCATCCCACTACTATGGTAGTATTCTCATTTAGGTAATAATACCTATATACATATCATACCTCCCCTATGAGATTATTCTCATTTATGGAATAAGACCCATAAGCATATCCACCCTCCCAAATGGGAGTATTTTCATCCAGATATAAGACCAAAAGTATCATAGACCCAAACACATGATCACTATATCATACCAGGCCAACCATGAATTGATATATATAAGTCCCCTGATATATCAAATTCCATGAATCCCCCATTTTAAAGATCAATGCAATCCGAATGTGTTTGGTCGGATTTTCGTAGGTCAGTTGTTGTTTTCACTTAAAATCTTGTCCATTTTAAACAAAATAGACACCCTTTGAGTGATAGCGGCCACACCGTGCCTTGGATTGAGGCAGGGTTGACTCTTAAACTTCAAAAAGGACCCTTGGATCGTTCTTATAAAAGATCAATTCAATCCGAATGCGGTTGGTCAGATTTCTGTAGGTCAGTTGTTGTTTTCAATTAAAATCATGTACACTTTAAACAAAAAAGAGACCATTTGAGTGATAACGGCAACACCGTGCCTCGGATTGAGGAGGGGCTGACTCTTACACATCACCAAGGACCCTTGGGGCCTTATTATAAAATATCAATGCAATCCAAATGCGTTTGGTTGGATTTTCGTAGGTCAGTTGTTGTTTTCACTTAAAATCTTGTCCATTTTAAACAAAATAGAGACTCTTTGAGTGCTACCGGCTACACCGTGCCTCAGATTGAGGCAGGGTTGACTCTTACATGTGACCAAGGACCATTGGATCGTTCTTATAAAATATAAATGCAATCCGAATGCGTTTGGTAGGATTTTCGTAGGTCAGTTGTTGTTTTCAATTAAAATTGTGTCCACTTTAATCAAAATTGAGACCCTTTGAGTGATAGCGGCCACACTGTGCCTCGGATTGAGGCGGGGTGGACTCATACACTTCCTCGAGGACCCTTTTCTCATTATTATAAAAGATCAATGAAATCCGAATGCGTTTGGTCATATTTCCATAGGTCAGTTGTTGTTTTTAATTAAAACCTTGTCCATTTTAAACAAAATAGAGACCCTTTGAGTGATAGCATCCACACCATGCCTCATATCGAGGCGGGGTGGACTCTTACACATCACCAAGGACCCTTGGATCGTTATTATAAAAGATCAATGAAATCCTAATTCTTTTGGTTGGATTTCTGTAGGCCAGTTGTTGTTTTCACTTAAAATCTTGTCCATTTTAAACAAAATAGAGACCCTTTGAGTGCTAGCGGCCACAACGTGCCTCTGATTGAGGCGGGGTTGACTCTTACACATCACCAAGGACCCTTGGATCTTTATTATAAATTATAAATGCAATCTTAATGAATTTGGTCAGATTTCCATTGGCCAGTTGTTGTTTTCAATTAAAATCGTGTCCACTTTAAACAAAATAGAGACCCTTTGAGTGATAGCGGCCACACCATGCCTCAGATTGAGGTGGGGTTGACTCGTACATGTCACCAAGGACCCTTGGATCATTATTATAAAAGATAAATGAAATCTGAATGAGTTTGGTTAGATTTCTGTAGGTCAGTTGTTGTTTTCACTTAAAATCATGTCCATTTTAAACAAAATAGAGACCCTTTGAGTGGTATCGGCCACACCGTGCCTCATATTGAGGCGGGGTTGAATCGTACACATTACCAAATACCATTTTATTGTTCTTATAAAATATCAACACAATCCAAATGTGTTTGGTCGGATTTCTGTAGGTCAGTTTTTGTTTTCACTTAAAATCTTGTCCAGTTTAAACAAAATAGAGACCCTTTGAGTGGTAGCGGCCACACCGTGCCTCGGATTGAGGCGGGGTTGACTCGTACACATCACCAAGGACCCTTGGATCGTTCTTATAAAATTTAAATGAAATCAGAATGCATTTGGTCTGATTTCCATAGGTCAGTTGTTGTTTTCAATTAAAATCGCGTCCACTTTAAACAAAATAGAGACCCTTTGAGTGATAGAGGCCACACCATGACTCATCTTGAGGTAGGGTTGACTCGTACACGTCACCAAGGTCTCTTGGATCGTTATTATAAAATATCAATGCAATCCGAATGTGTTTGGTCGGATTTCGGTAGGTCAGTTGTTGTTTTCAATTAAAATCATGTCCATTTTAAACAAAATAGAAACCCTTTGAGTACTAGCGGCCACACCGTGCCTCAGATTGAGGCGGAGTTGAATCGTACACGTCACCAAGTACCCTTGGATCGTTCTTATAAAACATCAATGCAATCTGAATGCATTGGGTTGGATTTCCGTAGGTCAGTTGTTGTTTTCACTTAAAATCTTGTCCATTTTAAACAAAATAGAGACCCCTTGAGTGCTAGCGGCCACAACGTGCCTCGGATTGAGGTGGTGTTGACTCGTACATGTCACTAAAGACTCTTGGACCGTTCTTATAAAAGATCAATGCAATCCGAATGCGTTTGATCGGATTTCCGTAGGTTAGTTGTTGTTTTCAATTAAAATCGTGTCCACTTTAAACAAAATAGAGACCCTTTGAGTAATAGCGGCCAGAACGTGCCTCGGATTGAGGCAGGGTTGACTCGTACACATCACTAAGGACCCTTGGATCGTTCTTATAAATGATCAATGCAATCCGAATGCGTTTGGTCAGATTACCGTAGGCCAGTTGTTGTTTTCAATTAAAATCGTGTCCATTTTAAACAAAATAGAGACCCTTTGAGTGGTTCAGCATTCTTGCATGTTGATGGTGCATATCATATGTTAAATTGGGAAAATGACATATTGGAGAAAGTCTGTTTTATTTAATCACAATTAAAATTTTCCTAAAAAAATTTACAAACAACAATGTTTCATATTTTGATCCCCTTAACCCCTCTCAAAAATGACCACAAATTGTACATGTCCCCAAGTCAGATCTTCATTGTATTTGTGTACAATATTCCATCAGGTATGCGGCCCACTCATTTCTAAACACATCTATATCATCTTGTGAGTATGAGGATTTTCGGTAGTCATAATAGTACTGCAAAATAAAAAAATAAATAATTAATAAATAACATAAATGAACTAGTAGTTGTTTTTAAAATACCTCTTTAGGGATTCTAGTTTGCTGATGAAAAACAATCTCTTTCATAAATTTACAAACATAATAACCGCAATCATTATTTTTGGTTTGTTTTGGACACGGAAAAAAAATTTGATCATTAGGAGAATAAGTAACTTGTGTTGAAATGTGTTTGGATTGTGAAATTTTATTATATATACCCTGATATTTGTCCAGACGTAGTACTTGCTCGCCTCCTTATGCTTAGCCCCTGGCCTCATTCCTTTTTTAGACGATAATGATACACCTCCCTATTAGTAAAAGATAATATAAATTATATTACATAATGTTTAGACCTAAAACGTAAGATGTAGTGTCTTACAGATTCAGAAACTCCATCATGTGTGGTCGGTTTGATGGATATCCTTGCATTGAATCCAGAAAATAAATCTTCGGAGTATCCAAGTTCACCGCAATTAGCAACCAATGTTTCCTAAAAACACAAAAATAAATAAGTAATAAAATAAGTGAAAATATAATTCATTTGCTTTAATCGTATAGTATTAACCCTGCATGGTTGGTATTAGGAAAAGTCTGCCATCTGTAATCTTGCGTTCAAATGTTTTCAGCAAGCCATTCACTATTTCATCCCTTTTTGATGGCTCTATTTTTGTTAGGTGTGTTGATGTGATATGAGGACTAACCAATCCAAATCCTAGCTCATGGGAAAATTCCTTCAATTTTTTTTCATAAATGCGTCTGTCAACAATATAAAATGCATTTAGTCATAATTTTCACGCTAGATCAGCTTTTGGAAAATAAATTCATGGAAAGATACCTCATATATACATTTATAACTGTGAAGCCTCGCCAACCATTTTCAAGGATTTCATTTACATTTTCAGTAGCAACGAAATCTTGACTTTCCTCTCCATATATATTCTCTTCGAAAACCTCTATATGACTATTACCATCTTTTAGCTTCATATCCACATGTGTCTTCAATGCTAGTAAATGTGGAAAGAGAACATGTGGTGTTATTGTGCTTTCAGTAGCTCCTTGGGATCGGTTGGTCGATCCTTTAGATGGTTTTGAGCCAACGTTTGTCACCCCCTTCCCTTTCTCCATCTATAACAACAATCATTAGTTTAGACCCTTTTTTCATTAATTTTTAAGGGTTTCACTTGAAAAGATAAGGAAATAAATACCTCTTTGTCCGCATGTACTCTTACAAGTTGTGACGGTCATGAAATGAATGTCCCAACAGCCTTTTCGACCATATGAATATCATCATCATAAAGTGGAATAGGTAGCTCTACCTTTGGCTCATGAGCTATAGTAATCATCACTTTCAGATGATCTTTCAGAAGTGGTCTATTATGAAGTGTGGCATCTGGGATATTGAACACTGTAGCCCTCGCTACAAGGTGATAGGTGTGAGTTGATAGATATAAATCACAATCATTATCACCCTGTATAATATGAGTATAGAAAAGTTATCAGTGTTTGTCTGATTCATATTTCATGGGAAAAATTATTAGAATATTGATTACCATGGCTAATACCATTCTTTGAGGTGAATGTCGGTTATAGGAAAATAACTAATTATTTTTATGAAATGGCAATTTTAAAAAAATTATTTTATCGTTGTTTCATACTTACACATATTTCCCACACTTTCTATGTGTTCTCATCTACTAACTTCCCATAATTGTTCACACGTGCCTCCTTCCATAGCACATGACGTGGGATGGAAGTTCATTTTGGTTTAGACCCATCAATCGACATATAAACATAGAAAAATAATTATGATGTTTTTTATTGTCACCTAACAATATTATTTTAAATTTAAAATATGTACCATTTTCTTTTCTAATGAAGCGTACCCCATCCTTGCTTTACGATAGAGGTATGTTGGTTTTGAAGCACGTTCCTTATTTTCAGAACAGACTTTCTGTTTCATAAATGAAATATTGACAATCAAAGTGATGAATATAGGTATCCTCAAACAACGTATTATCACTCACAATGTACTTGAAACTTCTCATCCCGCAGACGAACAATAAATGCATCCCATGCTTCTTGGGATATCAGGCGAGCGTAGACAATGGGTGGGTGCGGGTTTATTTTACCTTTAGAATCTTTGAGGTGACATCTTATTAAAATAGTGTGAAAACCTCGATGAATCTTTCCTATAGGACATAGTACATAATCCTTGTGTGAATCATCTACTATAAATATACTCTGCAAGAGATTGAGAAGAGTAAGACATTGTTTCATTATTTTATTTTATAGTAAATTAAAGATATAAATTCATAATGTTACCGTAATTTCTTCCCAGATCACAGCCTTCAGGCCGGACAAAACCTGGTGCCATGAATCTATGTCAATCGGCACACGTTATCGAGTGACAACTCCAATGTAGCTGCTAAACATATCCTTGTTGCGATTCACATGTTTTTCTCGTGCATTCCATCCGACTTCATATTTGATGCCTTTTCTTTTCACCTTATGAATTTTGGCTAACACCGTCAAACTACGACGCACCTGTGATTTCTGCGATGATGGTCCTTCCTTCCGGACCATTTCATCGATATCAAAATCATCTATATGTTCATCTAGAATGGTATCAATGACATGTGTTGATGGTTGTTGGACCTCAACACTAAGATCAGCAGGAGCCAAATCAGCAGAAGCAGTAGGAGGAGCAGCAGTAGCAGGAGCTGCAGCAGGAGGAGCAGCAAGAGAAACCAGAGCCACAGTCGGAGCAATAGCAGCAGCAACATGAGCTACAGGAGTAGCAGGAGCAACAGCAGCAGCAACATGAGCTGTAGGAGCAGCAGCAGCCGCAACAGCAGCTGCTTGGGAGACTTGTTCAGCCTCAAGGTTAGGAGCATCAGAATGTGCAGAAGTCATTATCTGGAAAAGTGGTTGAATAGTTAATTCAGATTACATAAATTCAGTAATGATAAGATTATAACATGAGATAACAAGATCTATATTACAAACAAAATATAACCTATTTACTGAACTCTCTTTCTTTTTTTCAAAGGTTGAAGGGATTTGAAACCTCTATCGACTATACAAATCCCTTCCTTGTGGTCTCCTTTGACATACAAAACATCATCTGCATTGGGACCGATCCGAAATGATTATGACGTACCACTAAAAGGATTGTCCTCAACTGAAATTTCATCGGAACTTTTAGTAGTTTTGGACGATAACAGAACAATCGACCACTTTTGGTTTTCGGGATCTAGAACATAAAAAACATGTACCGCTTGTGATTCCATTATAAACTGTTTGTCTTTGTACCCTTCTTTACTAAAATCAACTTTCACAAATCCCCGTTCATCTATTTTACCACCACTTTTTTTATCAATACATTTTCATTGAAAAATATTCAATTGAAATGTCGTATAATCCAACTACCATATTAGTATGACAATGCCAAAGTATGAGATATTTTCATAAATTGGATTTCTGTCATTACTACCAGAAACATACATCGCTTCAGCAACTAGTGTAACTCCACTATTTTGCATGGTACTATCTTCATCATATTCATCTGTATAGAATGTATAACCATTAATTACATAACCAATGTAAGCTAATACATACACACTTGGTCCAGCAGCTAGCCATTGAAGACATTCTGAAATTGAATTCAGATTTTCATCCAACTGCTTAAAAATATTTCTTGAAACCATCCTATAAACTGGTGATTATGTGTATCTGATAACCATTTTTCATCCCTCGATGGATTCAAATGCCTACGAATTTCGTTGTGAGTTTCAATATATGGAGCAACCTCCCAACTGTTATGCAAAACATAAAGATGAGCATGCTCTCGATCTGTAATACTGATTGTCACAACTTCTCTTCCAGAAATTCCCTCACCCTCAATGCGTCCAGTGTGACGAGATTTCAGGAGACGAATGCCTTCCACATCAGATAGGTATTCAGTACAAAATTTAATGGCTTCCTCAAAAATATATCACTCCACTATACAACCCTCTGGCCGAATTTGATTTTTGACATACCCTTTCAAAATCTTCATATACCTTTCAACAGGAAACATCCATCTATAGTGCACAGGACCACAAAGTCGAATCTCTCTCACCATGTGAATCATCAAATGAACCATCATATCAAAGAATGTTGGCGGGAAGAACATTTCTAATTCACATAATATGATGACAATTTCTTTTTACACAACTAGAAATTTCCATGGGTCTAAAACTTTGCTACATATAGCTTCGAAAAAGTAACAAAGTTTGGTTAACGTATGAAGAACATTCTTGGAAAAAATTCAACGTAAAGCTATTGGAATTAGATCATGTATCAAAACATGGAAATCATGTGATTTCAATCCTTTTATCTTCAAGTCATTCACTGAAACAATGTTCTTGATATTTGATGATACCCCTATGGATCCTTTACATCATTGAAGAAGTTGCAAAACTGATATATCTCTGTCGTAGAAAGTGTATAAGCAGTTGGAGGAAGAAACATTCGATTTTCACCCTTCATGGGAGCCAACTCTTCTTGTTTTCCCATGTCAACCATGTCTAACCTTGCCTTAATTCCATATTTTGTTTTTCCAGGGGCATTTAGAAACGTTCCGATAACACTGTCACATACATTTTCTTCCACATGCATCACATCAAAAAAATGTCTGACATACAAATAATTCCAGTATGGTAATTCAAAAAAAACTGATGTCTTTTTCCAACCGATTTTCGTAAGGTTTTTCGAAAATGGTTTAGTAAAAATAGTGTTCAGAGCTTTTACTTTCTCAAACAGCTGATCACCTGTTAGTGGAGATGATGTTGCACGTTTTTATGAACTTCCATTGAATGATGTCGTCCAAGATCGGTACTTATGACGATGAGGTAGAAATATATGATGTACTAGAAACACAGATTTCGATGAATGTTTAAACCTAATTGATTCTGTATCTTCTTCGCACACAGGACACCCTTGAGTTACTTTAATTCTGTAGCTTGAAAAATTTCCATAAGTAGGGAAATCATTTATTGTCCCATACAACATCGCTCTCAACGTGAAGTATCCACTTTTATAAGCATCATACAACATTACAACTGAGTCCCATAATAACTTCAAAATTCTCAATCAAAGGATCCAGATAAACATCAATATCGTTACCTGGTTGTTTTGGTCCTGATATAATCATAGATAACATGATGAATTTCCACTTCATGCATAACCAGGGTGGCAAGTTATAATTTACCAACATAACCGGCCATGTACTATGAGTGCTAGTTTGAAAACCAAAAGGATTCACTCCATATGTAGATAACGCAAGACGAAGGTTTCTCGGCTATTTTCCAAATTCAGGATACTCATGATTAATTTTCTTCCATTGAGGAGAGTCAACCGGATGACATAATAACCCATCATTATTTGTTTTATCTGCATGCCACGACAATTTTCTTGCAGTTTCTTCACTTCCATATAGACGCCTAAACCTTGGAATGATTGGAAAGTACCATAAATCTTTCATAGGATTGGATTTATCTTTCTTGTATCGAGAAGCACCACACTTTGGGAATTCTGTAAGTGATTTGTTCTCTTTGAGAAACAATATACAGTCTTTTGGGCAAGCATGTATTCTTTCAGAAATCATTCCCATTGAGCGTAGCATTCATCTAGCTTCATATGTCTGGATTGGGAGCTCATTATATTCTGGGAGCATGTCATTAAAGAGAGAAACTAGTTCCATAAAACTGAAATCACTCCATCAGTTGCCTACTTTCAATTTATACAACTTCAGTACAGCTGAAAATGTGTTATACCTAGTGCAACCATCATACAATGGCGTATTTTCTCAACTCTTTAACTTCTCAAACAATGTTGGGAAATCACGGAGTTCATCTTGAATTATCTTTGTCATTTCCTCAAAACGATCTTTATCATCATTGACATCTGTAATCACATCATCTATACGGTCTTCCTCCTTATCCATATTTGTATTCATATATGATGATCCATAAAACACAGTTTTATCCCGTCTAGTTGCTACATTCTCTTTTTCTCTGTGTTTATTCCAACATTTATAACTTCGATCTATTCTGTGACATATCAAATGTTATTCCAACTCATCTGGAGTAAGTAGTCTATAATAACAACAACGTAAACACAGACAAAGGATTTGAGAAGGATCCTTTGCGTCATCCTTTGAAAACATGATGAACTCTTTCACTCAGTTCTCATACTCTATTGTTAAACGATTATCATCCATCCAATCTTTATTCATCCCCATCCTATTTGAATCTCAAATATTAGTATTTATGGTTCAAGTAAACAAAACAAGAATTACAAATATAGTAGAAGAGAACCACTTCCTTATAAAAATGGAGATTAATAGAGCCTAACCATTAGTATTTATTCATCATGCCTAAATACTCACTGTTGGTGGAAGTGAAACCATTCATGATGATCATGCCAAGAAGAAATGGAAACTAAAAGGGTGGAGTGAATCAAAATACCCCAAAAAAGATGGAAAAACATGGTATTTGAGAATAGGTTAGTGGATTTCATGTTGGCTAGACACCTATCCAATAGACTCCACAAGTGGTGATGGCCCCTACAGTTGTTGCACCAGGTGAAACTGTCACCTGAGAAGCTGAGATCAATGAGGCCCTTCCCAGCCATGAACTGAACAAACTTCATGACAGTCTTCCTTTGGAATGGGCTTCTACCTTTGCTTTCCTTTGGGTTGGAAATGAAATTAAAGTCTCCCCCAAAAAATAACGGATGATGGTCCAGATCGACGATATTTTGTTCAAAAGGAAAATCAATCCCCCTCAATTTTTTAAAATACTAATACCATAAACCATTTAAAAACAAGACATTTTAATTTATTTTGGAAATAATTCCCAAAAAAAATCAATAAACAAACAGATTCCAAACCATTTGGAATTTTATTTAAAGAATCAACTTATCTTTATTTTAAACCATGATTTTCATTTATAATATCAAATCCACCAACGGTAGAAGGAAACCTAATTTATTTCATTGAAAAAGGTTAATTCACAACAAGATACCATCCATTCCACATATTATTTTCATTAATAGGGTTATTTTGTGCTTCAAAATGATAAAAACATGTCTAACCAACTTCAAATGGATAAAATATGAATTCATGAAACACATGAATCTGAAAAAAAAGATATAGTATAGACACACCCACTTGGAATCTGAATGAGTCTGCTCAAATGAAGAACATCATACATCTCCAACTACATCGATGTTTTCTCATATACAATGACACCACTAGCTAGATAGTGGACCTCACCAAGAACATCATACATCTCCAAATAAGAGACTATGACCACTAACCATGAAGAACATCATAAGATGGAAATATATTAAGAACACATCCCTTCACCCAAATAAGAGACTACAACCACTAACCATGAAGAACCACTAAGAGCATAATTTGAATAAGAGATCTTTTGATCATCACTTAGTGGATTCTTAGGCATATCCCCTAATGAATCTATTTATAATCTCATGAGGTATAATCAAGGGAACATTATTTGGGAGATAAAGAAGATCTCATATTCCCATAACATAGGGACTTCATATTCTTGTCACCTAAGGAAACCTAGGATTATCACCTAGAGTTGGATGTTTCCTGAATTAAGAGTGGTCATAGGATTATATCTCGGTAAAGGAAGTCACGTATTTGAATTTTAGAAGAGGGAACCACCCGATACACTCATCGCGTAGGGGGTGAGCATAGTTTTATAGCCAAAATTTCATTTTTGTCCATGAAGTTATTCAATTCCCACCAAACCCTTTTCAATTTCATCATTAACAACTATATTCAATGTAACTGGGAAACTAAAAGGAAAACCCATATCAACTAACGATGTCATCTCCCATAATAACCCACTCATTACATCTGTTTAACAATGGAAAGGTTTATTCTTCCCCACTGCACGATTTACCACCTCAACCATCTCGCATTTTCCCCCAATGGAATCTATCACAATTAAACCAATAAAAAACTTCTCAAATAACCCCACCAAAAAACATTTATGATTTTCAACAATAAAAGTAAACAAGCACCATGTTCTTGAGAAATATAATGATAATTAGTAAAAACATGTGAATCATCCCCTTTACATCATTTTCCATCAAGTATGGTCCATTTTCTTCGATCGTTCAATCCATAACACTCACCCATAGAATAAAAAAGCATGTGAAAAAAATGATATACAAATAGGAGAGGAGAAAAATATTGAAAAAAGATTTGGAAAACATGCCTTAAAGGAGGTCCGACAAACCGAAGCTTGAAAGCATTGCGGGCGGCGGAGGTCCGGAAAACTGAAGCTCGAGGGCGGCGGAGGTCCGGAAATGCGAACTCAGTGGGCAGCGGAGGTCTGGCGACGAGAAGAGAGGGCGGAGGAGGTCCGACAACGTGATCTCAGCAGGCGGCAGAGGGGAGTCGCAGGGTTCCAGTACCGCGAGAGCTTTAGGTCGTGATAAAACGAGGGCACTGTGCGACTGACTTTATAAAAAATGTAATAAGGTTTTATCAGCGCTAAAAAAGTGCTGATAATGACTACCTTTATCAGTGCTAAAATTTTAGCACTGATACAAGGAGTCTTTATCAGCTCTTTTCTATCACTCATAAAGGGTCCTTTTATCAGTGCTATTTTAGCGCTGATAAAGGTTACCCTGTATCAACGCTAAAATTTTAGCGATGATAAAGGATATCTTTATCAGTGATTTTCTAGCGCTGATATATGGTCTCTTTATCAGTGCTAGAAAAGTGCTGATAAAGACTCCCTATATCAGTGATAAAATTGTAGCACTGATACAGTAAGGATTTATCATCGCTTCTCTAGCGCTTATAAAGAGGCGCTATATCAGCACTAGAAAAGCACTGATAAAGATCTCCTTTATCAGCGCAAAAATTTTAGCGCTGATACAGGGGAACCTTTATCAGCGGTTTTGATTAGCACTGATATAAGGGGGTGCTTCCCTTGCCCGGTTTTGTAGTAGTGAAAGGGGACCTATCCTCGCATTGTTAGCTTGTACTTTTCTCAGTTAACGGACAGTAAGGGGCATATGGACATGGAGTTCATAGGGGACCAATTCACTTGGTGTAATAACCAAAGAGGGGGTCGCCTCTCCAAGATTCATCTTGATCTCTCTTTAGCCAATATCAACGTTATATCTTCCTATATGAATGATATGGTTACCCACCTGATGCAAGGAATTTTTTAAAACTCTCCACTGTTGGTCACCCTACCTCCCAACCAAGATAATCATGAGGGATTCAGATTCTACCAATAGTGGACCTACCTATCGGATTATAACCAGGTTGTTATTGATGAATGGAGGGGTCCCACTCAATGTAATCCATGGATAGAACTAAACTCTATGTTGAGACACCTTAAGTATGATCTCCAAGCTTTTGTCAATGTTCATTCGGTAAATGACCGTGAATGCGAGGAAACTTACTAGGAAGTTGAACATTTAGAATCAAGACTTGAGGATGAATTGGGTGAGGTAGGGTTTGAGGTTCTCTGTCATTAAAAAGATAGTTTGGTGGATCTGATACTAAGACAATAACATATGGATTATGAGTCCTCAAGATCAAAATGGTCGTGCGAACAGGACATAAAAACTTCCTACTTCCATTCATGTATTTTGGAGAAAAAGAGGCTAGAAAATACCAATATATTGATGGAGGATGGATCCAACTTTGAGGACCATGATGTTGTTGAATGAACGGCCCACACATTTTTTAGTGATCTATTTGCTGGACCAAACCATCATTTTCCTAATGGTTATCAGAGTGGTCATGAGGGTATTTAAGTTGTGATCCCGAACTATGTTTCCAACTAAGATAATAGTTTGATAGAGTCAATTCCTAAAGAGCAGGATATTTATGAGGCTATGCTTGGTCATCATCTTTTGAGTGCTCATAGAGCAGACAGTTTCCAGGGATCTTTCTATAAAGCTCCTTAGATCATGTTTAAAAAAGATATTGTTATGTCCATTCATGATTTCTTTCAAGGGGGTCTCTCTCGCATGTGGCTTATGCTACAACCATTTTTTTTAATCCCAAGATCAAGGCCCCTTCCACTCTCTCCCATTACAGGATAGTGAGTATGTGCAATTTTCCTTACAAAATTCTTGCAAGTATCATCAATAGATGAATTTACTTGCACTTACCTTGATAGATTCCTCAAGAGAATCATGGCTTTGTTAAGGGTCGATCTATCCGGGGTGAAATTGCTTTGACTCAAGAATTGATTCAGGAAATTAGTCTAATGACCAGTGGCTCTAACATGGCTATAAAATTAGACAGGAATAAATCATTTGATAGAACTGAATGGAGAATCATTAACAAGGTTCTCACAGGTATGGGATTCTCCTATTGGGCATCAGATCTTATTTTCAGGTGTTTCAGATCCCCATGGTTGGCTATATCCTTCATGGGTAGAACCTATAGCTTCATTAAAACTAATCAATGGCTAAGGAAAGTATACCCTCATTATCCCACTCTCTTCGTCCTCACCTAGGATATCCTAATCCACCACATCAATTAGAGTGTTCTAAATGGAGACATACTCCCCTACTAAAAAATCCAGAACTCCATATCCATATCCTATCTCATGTTTGCGGACACTAAAATTATTTTTAGGAATGATGGAAGGATGTCTGCTCGTGATATTAATAGGATTATTGAGGATTATTTCCATTGGAACGGTCTGGTTATAAACAAATCCAAAAGCAACCTTTTAATTTACAACAATTGTGCTACTAGTAGGGTCTCCTCCTTGTGCCACAACTCTGATATTAAGAGATGCAAATTTATAATTGAGTACATTGGTGTTCTTATATCTATGAAGACCCTTCGTGTTCTTGATTTTGATCATATTGCTGACAAGATTAATATGAATATAATCAACTGGAAAAACCATTTCCTTTCCTTGGGGGGTTAGATCACACATGTTAATAGTGTCTTTCTTGCTGTTCTTGTTCATGCCTTGGCTTCCATTACATTTACTAAAAGTTTTATCAATACCGTTGAAAAGGTTCTCTAAGGATTCATTTGGGATGCTTCTTCTGAAGGTAAATAGAATTGGGTGTCTTGGTCTAAAATGTAAAATCCAATTTGTGAAAAAGGTAATAATGTGCATAGCCTCCTGGATACATTGAATTGCATGAATGTGAAGTTGGTGTTATAAGCTATTGAAGGGTGAACCTTGTGGGGAAGGGCCATCTCCCTGCGATACAGTGATGCACCAGATGTACACTGTCATGGCTCCGCCTTTTGGTCACTGACGTCACCCCTGGTCTCAACTCTGCTACCTTTCTCCCGCTGGAATACTGGGGAAGGTGAGACTACCTTCTAGAGAGAATTTTTTATGGCGCAATCATTGGTTTTCCCGGGTGTCCTACCCATTGTATTTAATTTAAGGAGGTCAGAAACTACCCCCTTTTATCAAGGATTTCCTGGATCCAGATCATCAATATACCTTCTACATTATTGAAATGAACTCTGAA
This sequence comes from Viscum album, assembly GCA_963277665.1. Classification (NCBI taxonomy): domain Eukaryota; kingdom Viridiplantae; phylum Streptophyta; class Magnoliopsida; order Santalales; family Viscaceae; genus Viscum; species Viscum album. The sequence continues at coordinate 96,021,976 of OY728125.1, forward strand.
CCTGATATATGTATTTTTACCCCTCATCCACATGAGATTTATCTTCCAGTGACTTCTAAAGGGTTTCTGCCACTAGAAGGACTTTTGGTCACTTGGATGATATCCTATGGTGTCATAATATACCCTCTAAGAACAATTTACTCATTTGGAGAGTCATTAACAAGGCTGTGTTGACTGATGATAATATCTAGCAGTGTGGTATTCCTCTCGCATCATAGTGCCACTATTATAAACGCCACAGGGAGGAGTCCGTCAGCCACCTCTTTTTTGAAGGAGTGTGGAAACATGCTATCTAGACCTTCTTCAATGATTTCATGGCATTATTTTAATGGAATAATTTATATCTCCCCTTCCCAGACCACTGGTTTGATGGGGTGACTGAGAGGGGGCTGGAAAGGAAGGCTCGCGCTCTTATCCTTAGTGCTGGCTGAAGGTCTATCAAGAAATCATAGAATAAATCACATCACGAGGAAATATTTTCTACATAGAAGAACCTTGTTATCAAAAGTAGGAATCTAATTATTGATTTGGTCCACCTTTTTAGCGACTGGAATGATTCCCCTTATCTTATGGTGCTACATGTGAGAAACTCCTTGACTCAACCCCCATGTAGTGTCTCCATGGTCTGGTGGGTTCGTTGGTTTCCCCTGATCACGGCCCTTAAACTCAATACCGATGGATCCTATATTTCAGGCACTATGAATGGTGGGGGTGGTTCATGTAATTTGTGTCTCAGTTATCATGGCGTTTACAACCCACTTTGGTAGTGGGTATTCTCTATTCGTGGACGGTAAGGCGATGCTCACTGGTTTACACAAATGAAACCAGAAGAAAAATTCTCTGACAGAAGTTGAAATAGATTTTATCATCCTTTATAAAACCTAGAATAGAATATGTATTATCCCTTGGTTTATATCCTATATCACCATGCAGTGTATATCCCTTTATAACAATATTATTCAAGTGTCTCATACCTGGCGTGAGGTCAACAGGGCAATGGATTTTCTTACTTCCATGGAGGTCCAGACCCTTAGTACTTCTTATTTTACAAGAATTAACTATTTAGTACTCGAGGGGAATAACATAGTCCAAGGGGATTCCCTTGGACTTCATTACATTAGACTGCCTTAGGTCAACCTACTATATGTCTCATGTCTCAAGTCTTTGATTTCCATTTCCCTGAATAAATAAAAAAGATGATGATGATGATGTAATCACCTTTTATGAAATTCTTTACTATGGATATTTTATAAACCATACTTTTCCTGAAGCTTGCCTTCATGAAGAGTTACTAAATCATTATGAATTACCTTCGTGAATGGGCCTTCACGAAATTGAAGTGTTTCACTTATTTTAAAAATTCTCTATATTCCTTCTGAAGATGAATGGACTCCTATTTATATATTTTCTTTTCACAAACCATTCCTAATCACCACTACCATTTTCATGAATATACCCAATCATGTTCATGAAGATCCTTTTCTTTATGAAGATCCACTAACAATTTACCATTCGCGAAGCTTCTCATAATCACAAAGCTTAACATCTTTTCATTGCACCTCATCCATTCATCCTGAAACCTTCATCACGAACCTTCAAATCTTCTTGACAACAAATTATAGTTTCCTTCATGAATATATATAATTTTTTGAATCTAAAATCATCATAAAATAAATTCCTTTACAATATTCTTCAAGAAACAGTCGTGGAAATCCTTCATTCAGAATACTTTCCCCTTCCTCTAGATTTTGAGCATCCAAAATTTGGAAAACACTGAGAAATGATACCACCTTCAACAATAAATCCTCCTTCACCATAAGATCACATTACTTTAAAACACATAATCAAAATACATTGGATTTACAATAGACACAAAATACACATGGTTTCTAGCTGTAAAAAACCTTCGTTCTAATAATCACACCCTTTGGGTCTTTTTGAAATCTATAGACAAATTCAATAAAGCATCTCCCTCAAGTAGAAACCTAATAAGCATAAAATACCTCATCCATCACTCTAATTCTATGTGTGTAATGATCAGTGTTGAAAATAATAGTGGTAAAATATAATTTCATGCCTCGATAGACAACCAACCAATATTCCAAACCAAAACTTCAATGAATTTCACTAATCTATCCCTTTGAAAATAACCCCAAAGAACCTATATTCATACATTTAGTGCTCAAAATAAACTCCCCCTGGATAGTATCTCCAACATATCACTACATGACATATATTGAAAAATTAAAATAGTTAACACAAATGGGGAGAAGGGATCTACCTTGTAGCGTCACGAGTTCGGAGCCCCTCCACTGGTGCCCCGTACCCGGTTCACCACATGACCTCAAGCGCATTTCCCCGAACTCCAGAGGCTGGAAAATAGTAGCGAGGGCCTTGGTGAGTCGGTGGGGAAAATATGCCCTCATTCGGTAAGGTATACAAGGTAAGAAAACAACAATAAACAATGGAAGCAGTAAATGACATTAACAACAACAGAAACCAAACAACGGAAGCAATGCAGATATATAACTATGATGAAAATGATGCACCAGGTAAAAGTATGTAAAGAAAATAGAAAACACAACAATGTGATGAAATACAACTGAAACCAAGTGCAAAAAAAAACAAATAGTCTCCTCAGTATCATGAGCCACGACTCGGTCCCATTCTCCCCAGCTCCTGATGCAGTCAAGACCCTGAAGTAGAATGGAGATTGCCCTTGTCAATACCTGCAACAACATATTCATCTTGGGCCCAAAAGCATGGCCCAAACAGGGTGTGAGAAATAATCCCAGTAGGAAATCACCCAAATATTCATGCCTAACAGTCAATGAATACATGGCTGTAAATAAACAAGAAGCACTAAACAGAAAAGTACAAGCAGCTACAATCCACAGTTCCAACAGGTAAAGTACCCAAGACAGAAACCAGCAACAAGAAGAAAACAGGTAACCCTCTAGCTAGCTCTCACAATCTAACCCCTATGGTTCAACCTATAGTACTAGCAACCCTTTGGGAGGCACACATAGTCTCACCCCTCTGGTTCAGCTACATAATTAAGCAGACTCTCTAGGGAAGCACTCACCGTCAATTCCCCCTATAGTCTCGTATCGTGCTAAAGGCTCTCTGGGGAAGCAGTCATCGTCAATCCCCCATGTGGCCCGCGTCGTGGATCTACAGACTCTCTGGGGAAGCACTCAACGTCAATTCCCCCTATAGTTTCGTATCATAATTAAAAGACACTCTGGAGAATCGCTTCTGTCAATTCTCCCTTTGGTCTGCTACTCTAGGTTTTCACAGTCCTGAGTATAACTAAACATTCTCAACGCCTATGTATCACCCATGTAAACCTCAAAAACTACTTGGAAATCAACTAAGGCTCAAAAACAATAAATAAAACAACAGTTCCACTATCCTACGACTAGGCATGGCAAATGGAAAAATGAAAAATAGGTAGAACAAGCATGGAAAGAAAACTGAGCACAAACAAAATACTCTAATCACAAGAAATAACTTCTACTAGAGCAATAAAGGAAAGCAGAAATGTAACAAGGGAAAAATAGGAAACATGCAATACCCCGTTCAAGGGTACTGGTGGAAATTTCACAAAATATCCATCAACTTTCTATGGAAAGGCAAAAACCACCTACCTCGATCCGAGGAGATTGATATAAGTGAACCTCAATGACATATTCACCTTAGAACGATGTAGATATGATAAAATGCACACAATGTTCATCCCACGATAACATGAAAACAAGGAAAAATCAAGAAACAAGGCTCAAGCAGAAAGAAGAACTCACCGCTGTGATTCCAACGCAATCGAACATGATCGAATCGGAGAACGGACGAAGAGGCAGAAGCTTGGAGAAGATTCGGCCGTACAGACACTCTCGGACGGTCGAAAACTGAAGAAGAAGACGTATATGGGGGTTAGGTGAAACCCCAGTCCGTTTAATGAAAAAAAAGAAAGTACACGGCGTGTACTTATAGAGTACACGGCGTGTACGTCAATTTTTTCCGTACTCCGAAAAGCCGACCTCCACCTCAGCCTTACACACCATGTGTGTGGCCCGGACATGGATTGCACACGGCTTCGAGCCAGAACGGAGTACACGGCATGTACTCAGAAATTACACGGCGTGTACATTGAAAATTTCCAGAAAAACCTTCTTAAAATCTATAGAAAAAAGGAAAAACATACCTGAACGAAGGTCTGGGTTCTTACAAACTTCCCCCCTTAAAGAAATTTTTCCCTGAATTTCCCTAACAAGGTGGAGAAGAAGGATCCCCGAATAGCTCCGGCCACTGCGATCGTACATTGGCCTCCCTCTCCCAGGTCTCATCCTGTACTCACCCGTGCAGCCATAGCACTCGTACCAGAGGAACATACCACCCACGGAGAACCTTCGTACTACGATCGAAAATCCGGATAGGATTCTCCTCGAATGATGCATCCACTTCAAGCTTGACTTCCTCAGGATGAAAGACGTGAGATAGGTCTGAAAATTAATGTCAGAGCTGACAGACGTGGAAGACGTCGTGCCTAGCCTGATACCTCTGAGGTAGCTGCAACCGATAGGCGACTAGCCCCATTCTCTCCAAAACCTCAAATGACCAGACGTACTATGGCGAAAGCTTACCCTGTCTCCGAATCCTTTTGTGTCCCAACCTCGGTGCGACATGTAGGAAAACCTGATCACTGACCTCAAACTCCAGAGGTTGTCTCTGCTGATCATCATAAGACTTCTGTCGAGACTGTGCTGTAGCCATCCTCTTCCGAATCAGCTATATCTGCTCTGAAGTCTCTTGAACAAGATGAGGTCCCAGCAAAGCTGCCTCTCCTGCCTCCAGCCAGCATAAGGGTGATCGTCATGGCCTACCATACGAAGCCTCGTATGGTGCCATCTGGATGGTCTCATGGAAACTGTTGTTGAAGGAAAAATCCACCAGAGGAATATGCTTCTCCCAAGAACCACAAAAGTCAAGGATGCAAGCTCGGAGCATATACTCAAGCACCTGGATTATGCGCTCGAACTGGCCATCAGTCTGGGGATGGTATGCTGTACTCAAAACAACCTATGTACCCAAGGCCTTTTGAAGTCCCTGCCAGAACTGAGAGGTAAAGCGTGGATCTCTGTCTGAAACAATAGAGCGTGGAACTCCATGCAGATGCACAATCTCTCTGATGTAAAGTTGTCCCAGATCATCGACACTAAAGGTCTCATTGATCGACAAGAACTGAGAAACCATCGTAAGCCTATCGATGACAACCCAAACAACATCGTTTCCTCGAGGTGATCTCGACAACTCGGTCTTGAAGTCCGTCGCAACATCGTTCCACTTCCACTTTATAATGGGTAACTGCTGTAAGATCCCCGCTGGTCGCTGAAGCTCTGATTTCACCTGCTTACAAGTAGAATATCTAATGAAAAAACTAGCAACATCCATCTTCATACCTGGCCACCAGTACTGGCGATGAAGATCCCGATACATCTTGGTGACGCCAGGATGAACTTCCCAAACTGAGGAATGGAAATCCCACATAATCTCCTCACGTATGTCTGCTGGCACCCATACGTGTCCTTGGAAACACAAGATCTCATCCTCGTCCACTGTCCATATAGGAAGTGGGTCCTCTCCTGACACACTCTCCCGCATGAATAAGCCTTTTGAGTATGATAGCTGCCTGATCCGTACCCGATCAAGTAGCGTGGAGGTAACACCTACAGAAGATAGAAAGGTCTGTCCCCGTCTGTTGTGCACCTATAGATGCATCTCAGAGATCAGATCCATCATCTGCCACTCACTACTCGCCTCCTGAACTGCCTGAATCTGAGTTCTCCTGCTCAACGCATCTGCCACGGCGTTTCCCTTTCCCAGCGTATAAGAAAGCTCAAATTCAAAGAACTATAGATATTCAACTCACCTGCACTGCCTCAGATTCAGATCACACTGAGTGAAGATATACTTGAGACTCTTTTGGACAGTGAAGACCACAAAGTGCTCTCCCAGAAGATAGTGTCTCCAACAGCGCAAGGCATGAACAATAGCTGCCAACTCCAGATCGTGCGTAGGTTAGTTCCTCTCATGTGGCCTCAGCTACCGACACCTATACACAATGACTCCATCTTCCTGCATAAGCACAGATCCCAGCCCGATACCCGAAGCATCACAGTAAACAGTGTAGCTCTTGCCTGGCTCTGGAAAGACAAGTATCGGTGTTGACGTCAACCTTCCTTTCAGCTCCTGAAAGGCTGACTCACAAGAACCTGAACATAAGAACTTCACCCCCTTCTTGGTCAGACCTGTCAAAGGTGATACTAGACGAGAAAAGTCCTGAATGAAGCGTCTGTAGTATCCAGCCAGCCCTAGGAAGCTTCGTACCTCAAAAGCATTCTTCGACTGTTCTCAGGAAACTACAACTCTCACTTTCTCTGGGTCCACATATACTCCTGCCTCCGAGATGACGTGACCCAAGATGTGAATCTGATCCAACAAGAAGTGGCACTTTGAGAGTTTAGCATAAAGCTGATGCTCTCTCAATGTACCCAGAATGATCTCAAGATGTGTGGCATGGTCGTTTCAACTGTGAGAGTACACCAAGATATCATCCACGAAGACCACAACAAAGGAATCCAAGTAAGGATGGAACACTCGGTTCATCAGTGCCATAAAAACCGCAGGTGCGTTCGTGAGTCCGAAGGGCATGACCGTATACTCGTAAAGACCGTACCTGCTCCTGAAGGCTGTCAGAGGTATATCTGATGGTCTAACGCACTACTGATGATAACCAGACCTCAAGTCGATCTTCGAGAACACCTGGGCTCCTCGAAGCTGATCGAAAAGGTCATCAATCCGCAACAAAGGATATCGGTTCTTGACCGTCAACTGGTTCAGCTTCCGATAATCCACAGAAAGCCAAAGGGTACCGACTACCTTCTTCGCAAATAGAACAGGCGAACCCCAAGGGGAAGTACTGGGTCGGATGAAACCCATAGCCTGTAACTCCTCCAACTGCTTCTTGAGCTCCTGCAACTCAGGTGTGACCATCCTATATGGAGGAATGGACACCGGTGCCACTCCTGGAACGAGCTCAATAGAGAAGTATACCTCACGCTCCGGAGGAAAACCCGAAAATTCCTCTAGAAAAACATCCCTAAAGCGATCCACCACTGGAGGAAAGTCCAACTATGTAGTCCCCTGATCATCCAGATAAAGACTAACAATCTGGGCCGTCACTCCTCCGAGCCCAAGATGCTCGAGTCCTGCCCGACTTGCCCAAACGTCCCATTTGCCTCTACGAAGGAAAGATTCACCTTCTGGTGAGATGAAACTGACTCTGCGGAGATAGAAGTCGACGACTGCCCGGAAGGGAATCCACCAGTCCATGCCAAGGATGACATCATAGCCTGTCATCTCTAGGACATAGAGGCCCGATAAGAAGCGGTACCCTGCAACCTCGAGAGGGCACTCTCTACTCTACCATACACTAGATGTCCTCATTTCCAAAGGTGTGTCTAGTGTCAACGAGTCGGCATAAGAAAAGATGCATAGTTCAAGTCTCTCCACAATAGAAACAGAAATAAAGCTATGCGTAGCACCAGTATCGAAAAGGGATGAAGATAAAACTGAGGCTACTAAAATCGTACCTCAAACAGTAGAAGGGGCGGGATCCTGATCATGATAAGTCCGCTCCACATCGAAACACTGGCCTACACTATGACCCTACCCCCTGACTAACCACTCTGAGCTGAACCTCCCGGCTGGTGCTGAGGAACTGATGGCTGACCGCCACGACCTCAACCTCCACCTCGGCCCGAACGACCGGAAGAACTCCAGTTCCCTGACTGGTGAGAGACCGGTGGGGCTGATCCTGAGAGAGGAGTCATTGAAGAACCCCGGTCACTAGCTGCTGGTGAGAAAACCTGGCAGAAACGCTAATGATGACCCATCTTGCCACAAGATCGGCACTCCACGGGGTCCCTCTGGCACTACGGCCTTGTGTGCCCTGTCCGGCCATACTGATAGCACGTCACCTGGCTGCCTGATGATGCGTCTAGCTTCATCGAATCACCACGCGTAGGCTCCCAACGACACTTCTTGCTGTCATCTGAAGGGAAGCTAGCTCTGGAAGCTGAACCGCCCTCACTCGCAGCTGCAAAGTCTCTCAGATTGCCCTCCGCAATCAGTTCCTGTTTGACGATGAAAGTCATGGAAGTCAGCTGGAAGATGTTCACCTGGGAGCGGATCTCCCGCCGGAGTCCATCCTCAAACTTCCTCACCAAGAACACCCCACTCCCATCCCGAAGGGGTGTAAAAAGCTGCAACTCAGTGAAACAAGAGGAATAATCCATGAAAGATATAGTACCCTGCTCTATGCTCATGAACTCCCGGGCTCGATCGGCCCTCAGGGTCTCCAGGTAGAAGTAGTCATAGAACACACGCTGGAACTCCTCCCAAGTCATAGCCTGCTGTTGACCCGCCTGTGAGATCACGTCCCACCACCTCTTGGTGGAGTCTTGGAGTATTTAGGTGGAGAGATTGAACCACCTCTCTGGAGGCATCTCAAGATGCTCGAATATAGTTAGCATGGATTAAAGCCATGACTCTACAGCCTGAGGTCCTCCCTCCCCTGAGAACGTGGGAGGATGCTACTGTTGAAAGAACTGCATCAGGTCTTCCATAGACGAGGCAAGAGGCGGTTCTTCCTGGAAGGCTTGTATCATACTCATGAAACCCTCCCTAAACTGTGCATCGGTGCCCGCAACTGGTACAACAACCAGTGCCAAGGTTGGCTCGGTTGGGGGATCGACAGGAAGTCCCTGATCAGCCCTGTCTGGCGTCTGATCACTGCCTGACGACAGACGTACGACCGGAGGACGTCTCAGAGTCATAGCTCTGAAAGATCAAAAGAACACCTTAGATCAGGAAAAAAAGGACAAAGAACACAAGAGTTCAAAATGGGAACAGGGGAAAAACACACAAGATTGCAAAACACGACTACATAGAATGTATAAAACTACATGGCATGTCTACTTAAACCGCTGACATGGGCGTGTACTCCTGCCCTACAAGTCGTGTACACTAAAAACTACATGGCATGTTGACCCCCACACACGGAGTGTACTTTAAAACTATTCCCCTGCCCAAGTCTCCTTACACGGCTAACCTACACGGTCCGACTCAACCCGAGACTACACGGCGTGTTCGAATAAAACACGGCGTGCACTAGACGAGGCTTCGGCGGTCCGTGTTGTTGAGTACATGGCCGTCGACACGACTGGACCATACACAGCGTGCTCCAAACAAGCACGGCGTGCATAGGAGAAGGCGACACCATTATGTGTTGTTCGTGAAATGGACGGGTACCTGGGAAGACTACACGGCGTGTTCCGAACGAACACGTCATGTGGAAAAGAAGGTCATGCCGGTCCGTGTTGTTCATGACACGGCTGGGTACCTGTACAGGACTACATGGAATGTTCCTTACGGACACAGCGTGTTCTACCTGAGCTTCCCCGAACTGTGTTGTTAGTGACACGGCCGGGTACACGACTCCGAACTCACACGGCGTGTACCAATGGTACACGGTGTGTTCCTGAGGTTACTACTACGACATCGTGTTCTGCTCACACGGTCAGTGACACGACCTGAAAACTACACGGCATGTATACAAAAAGTACACGCCGTGTATTCTGGGTTTTTCTGGGAGTAGCTCAGAAACTGCGCAGAATTCCAGAAACACTAAAAACAAGGCGAAAAGGTGCCAAATTCCGATCCGTGAGGGCCCATAACACCTCAAGAACCCAAATTTGGAGTTCATTTTAAGAAAAGATAAAAAAACAGTTTCTCTAACATAACAACATAAAATATATCAAGCATCTATCACAACAGCATGCATAATCTACACAGAGCCTATCACAACAGCATGCAATTGCTAATGCACCCTAGATGGCATGGGAAGAATCCATGAAATGTTATTTCTACAAGTGCCTATATGATTCATGAGATGGCATACCCTCATCTCATAGAGTTGTGACAAAAATAGAACCGAAATATCAAAACACTAACCTTACAAATCATACGAATCACTCTAGGTGAAAACATACCAACCAAAAAATCTCAGAACCAGAAAACTGTAGTTAACGAGGTATTATGGATTTTCCCTATACATGGGTTAGCTACAACCGAGCACAGCTTAATTCCAAGTACCGGATCCGTCCTATCCCTGGATAAGGTCTCCAAACAGTAAAGCAAGAGAAAGTAACCCCTCTGAAACCACTTTGTAACGTCCCGAGTCCGGAGCCCCTCCACCGGTGCCCCATACCCGGTTCGCCACATGACCTCAAGCTTGTTTACATGAACGCCAGAGGCTGCCGACTAGCAGCGAGGGCCTCTGTGAGTCGGTGGGGAAACTATGCCCTCATTCGGTAAGGTACACAAGGTAAGAAAACAACAATAAACAATGGAAGCAGTAAATGAAATGCAAAACAACAGAAACCAAACAATGAAAGCAATGTAGATATATAACTATGATGAAAATGACGCAGCATGTACAAGTATCTAAGGAAAACAACAAACACAAAAACGTGCTGAAATACAAATAAAACCAAGTGAAAAAGAAAAACAAATAGTCTCCTCAGCATTGCGAGCCACGGCTCGGTCCCATGCTCCCCAGCTCATGATGCAGTCAAGACCCTGAAGTAGGAGGGCGCTTGCCCTTGTCTATACCTGCAGCAACATAGTCTGCTTGGGCCCAAAAGCATGACCCAAACAGGGTGTGAGAAACAATCCCAGTAGGCAATCACCCAAAGATTTGTGCCTAACAGTCAATGAATACATGACAGTAAATAAACAAGAAGAAGTAAACAGAAAAGTACAAGCAGCTACAATCCACAGTTCCAACATGTAATGTATACAAGCAAGAAACCAGCAACAAGAAGAAAAAAGGTAACCCTCTGGGTATCTCTCACAGTCTAACCCCTATGGTTCAACCTATAGTACTAGAAACCCTCTGGGAGGCACACACAATCTCACCCCTCTGGTTCAACTACGTAATTAACCAGACTCTCTGGGGAAGCACTCATCCTCAATTACCCCTATAGTCTCGTATCGTGCTAAAGTCTCTCTGGGGAAGCACTCAAAGTCAATTCCCCCGGTGACCCACGTCGTGGATCTACAGACTCTTTGGGGAAGCACTCAATGTCAATTCCCCCTATAGTCTCGCATCGTAATTAAAAGACACTATGGAGAAGCCCTTCCGTCAATTCTCCCTTTGCTAGGCTACTCTAGGTTCTCACAGTCCTGAGTATAACTAAACATGATCAACGCGTGTGCATCGTCCAATTAAACCTCAAGAACTACTTGTCTATCAACTAAGGATCAACAAAAATAAATAAGACAACAGTTCCACTATCCTACGACTAGGCATGGCAACTGGTAAAATGCCAAACAGGCAGAACAAGCATGGAAAGAAAACTGAGCACAAACAAAATACTCTAATCACAATAAATAACCTCTACTAGGGAAATCAAGAAAAGAATGCAAGTAACAAGGGGGAAATAGGAAACACGCAATACCCCGTTCAAGGGTATTGGTGGAAATTGCACAAAATATCCATCAACTTTCTATGGAAAGGCAAAAACCACATACCTTGATCCTAAGAGATCGATATAAGTGAACCTCGATGACAGATTTCCCTTAGAACGACGTAGATCTGAGAAAACACACAAAACGTTCATCCCTCAATAACATGAAAAAAAGGAGGAATCAAGAAACAAGGATCAAGCAGAAGGAAGAACTCACCGCTGTGATTCCAATGAAATCGACCGTGCTCGAATCGGAGAATGGACGGCGAGGTGGAATCTCGGAGAATATTCGGCCGTACGGACGCTCTCGGACGGTAGAAAACTGAAGAATAAGATGGATATGGGGGTTAAATGTGACCCTGGTCTATTTAATGAAATAAAGTACACGGTGTGTACTTCTAGAGTACACGGCGTGTACGTTAATTTTTTCCGTACTCCGAAAAACCGGCCTCCACCTCAACCTTAAATACTGTGTGTGTGTCCCAGACACGACCAACACACGACTTCGAGCCGGAACAGAGTACATGGAGTGTACTAAAAATGTACACGGCGTGTACTTTGAAAATTTCCAGAAAAACCATTTTTCTTAAAAAAATCTAGAAAAAAGGAAAAACATACCTGAACGAAGGTCCGAGTTCTTACAAACATCCCCCATTAAAGAAATTCATCACCGAATTTCCCTAAAGAGGTGGAGAAGAAGGATCCCCGAACAGCTCTAGCCACTGCGATCGTACATTGGCCACGCTCTCCCAGGTCTCGTCCTGTTCTCGCCCGTGCTGCCATAACACTCGTACTAGTGGAACAGACCACCTGCGGAGAACCTTCGTACTACGATCGACAATCCGGATAGGATGCTTCTCAAACGATGCATCCGCTTCAAGCTCGACTTCCTCAGGATGAAGGATGTGAGACGGGTCTGAAAAGTAACATCAGAGTTGAGAGACGTGGAAGACGTCGTGCACGGCCCGATACCTCTGAGGTAGCTTCAACCGATAGGAGACTGGCCCCACTCTCTCCAAAACCTCAAACGGCCCGACGTACCATGGAAAAGGCTTAACCTCTCTTCGAATCCTTTTGTGTCCCAACCTCGGTGCGACACGTAGGAAAACCTGATCACCGACCTCGAACTCCAGAGGTCGTCTCTGCTGATCAGCATAAGACTTCTGTCGAGACTGTGTTGTAGACATCCTCTTCTGAATCAGCTCTATCTGCTCTGAAGTCTCCTGAACAAGACGAGGTCCCAGCAAAGCTGCCTCTCCTGCCTCCAGCCATCATAAGGGTGATCGGCATGGCCTACCATACAAAGCCTCGTATGGTGCCATCTGGATGGTCGCCTGGAAACTATTTTTCTAGGAGAACTCCACCAGAGGAATATGCTCCTCCCAAGAACTTCCAAAGTCAAGGATGCAAGCTCGGAGCATATCCTCAAGCACCTGGATCGTGCGCTCGGATTGGCCATCAGTCTGGGGATGATATTCTATACTCAAAAGTACCTATGAAACCAAGGACATATGAAGTCCCTTCTAGAACCGAGAGGTAAAGCGCGCATCTCTGTCTGAATCAATAGAGCGTGGAACTCCATACAAACACACAATCTCTTTGATGTAAAGTCATCCCAGATCACCGACACTAAAGCTCTCTTGGATCGGCAAGAAGTGAGAAACCTTCGTAAGCCTGTCGACGACATCCCAAACAGCATCGTTTCCTCGAGGTGATCTCGGCAACCCGGTCACGAAGACCATCGCAACATCATTCCACTTCTACTCTGGAATGGGTAACTTCTGTAAGAGCCCCGCTGGTTACTGATGCTCTGCTTTCACCTGCTGAAAAGTAGAACATCTCATGAAAAAACCAGCAACATCCTTCTTCATACCTGGCCACCAGTACTGGTGATGAAGATCCCGATACATCTTGGTGACACCAGGATGAACTGCCCAAACTGAGGAATGGAAATCCCACATCATCTCCTCGTGTATGTCTGCTGTCACCCATACGCTTCCTTGGAAACGCAAGATCTCATCCTCGCCTACTGTCCATCCAGGATGAGGGTCCTCTCCAGACACACTCTCCCACAGGACTAAGCCATCCGAGTCTGATAGCTGCCTCATCTGTACCCGATCAAGTAGCGTGGAGGTAACACCCACATAAGATAGAAAGGCCTGTCCTCGTCTGTCGTGCACCTCTAGATGCATCTAAGAGAACAGAGCCATTAGCTTCCACTCATTACTAGCCTCCTGAACTGCCTGAATCCGAGTTCTCCTGCTCAACGCATCTGCCATGGCGTTGCCCTTTCCCGGTGTATATGAAAGCTAGAAATCAATGGACTGTAGATATTCAACCCACCTATGCTGCCTCAGATTCAGATCACACTGAGTGAAGATATACTTGAGACTCTTGTGGTCAGTGAAGACCACAAAGTTCTCTCCCAGAAGATAGTGTCTCCAACAGTGTAAGGCATGAACCACAACTGCAAACTCCAGATCTTGCGTAGGGTAGTTCCTCTAATGTGGCCTCAGCTGCCGAGACCCATACGCAACGACTCCATCTTCCTGCATAAGAACAGCTCCCAGCCCGATACCCAAAGCATCACAGTAAACAGTGTAGCTCTTGCCTGGATATGTAAAGACTAGTATCGGTGCTGACGTCAACCTCCTTTTCAGCTCTTGAAAGGCTGACTCACAAGAATCTGACCATAAGAACTTCGCCCCCTTCTTGGTCAGACCGGTCAAAGGTGCTTCTGGACAAGAAAAGTCCTGAATGAAGCATCTGTAGTATCCAGCCCACCCTAGGAAGCTCTCTACCTCAAAAACGTTCTTCGACTGCTCCCATGAAACTACAACTCTCACATTATCTGGGTCTACAGATACTACTTCATCTGAGATGACGTGACCCAAGAAGTGAATCTGATCCACCCAGAAGTGGCACTTTTAGAGTTTAGCATAAAGCTGATGCTCTCTCAGTGTACTCAGAACGATCTCAAGATGTGTGGCATGGTCGTGTCGATTGTGAGAGTACACCAAGATATCATCCACGACGACCACGATGAAGGAATCCAAGTAAGGATGGAACACTCGGATCATCAGTGCCATAAAAACTGCAGGTGCGTTCGTGAGTCCGAAGGGCATGACTGTATACTCGTAAAGACCGTACCAGCTCCTGAAGGCTGTCAGAGGTATATCTGATGGTCTAACGCGCAACTGATGATAACCAGACCTCAAGTCGATCTTCGAGAACACCCGGGCTCCTCTAAGCTGAACGAAAAGGTCATCAATCCATGGCAAAGGATATCAGTTCTTGACCGTCAACTGTTTCAGCTTCTGATAATCCAAACAAAGACGAATGGTACCATCTTCCTTCTTCGCAAACAGAACAGGCAAACCCCCAGGAGAAGTACTGGGTCGGATAAAACCCTTAGCCTGTAACTCATCCAACTGCTTCTTGATCTCCTGCAACTTAGGTGTGGCTATCCTATATGGAGGAATGGACACTGGTGCCACTCCTGGAAAGAGCTCAATAGAGAAGTCTACCCCACGCTCTGGAGGAAAACCCGAAAAGTCCTCCGGAACAACATCCCTGAAGCGATCCACCACTGGAGGAAATTCCAACCGTGGGGTCCACTGATCATCTAGATAAAGACCAGCAATCTCGGACGTCACTCCTCCTAGCCCAAGATGCTCGAGTCCTGCCCGACTTGCCCGAACGTCCCATTCGCATCTATGAAGGAATGATTCACCTTCTGGTGAGATGAAACTGACTCTGCGGCGATAGCAATCGACAACTGCCCAGAAGGGAATCAACCAGTCCATTCCAAGGATGACATCATAGCCTGTCATCTCTAGGACATAGAGGTCCCATAAGAAGCGATACCCTGCAACCACAAGAGGGAACTGTCTATACTGGCATACACTAGATGTACTCATTCCCAAAGGTGTGTCTAGTGTCAATGAGTCGGCAGAAGAAAAGATGCAGAGTCCAAGACTCTCCACAACAGCAACAGAGATAAAGCTATGCGTAGAACTAGTATCGAAAAGGGATGAAGATAAAATTGAGGCTACTAAAATCGTATCTCGAACAGTAGAAGGGTCGGGATCCTGATCATGATAAGTCTACTCTATGGTGAAATACTGGCCTGCACCGCTGCCCTGCACCCCTGACAGACCACTCTGAGCTGAACCTCCCTGGTGGTGCTGAGGAACTGGTGGCTGAACGCCATATCCTCGACCTCCACCTAGGCCCGAACGGCCGGAAGAACTCCAGTTCCCTGACTAGTGAGAGACTAGTGGGGCTTCTCCTGAATGAGGAGTCATGGAAGAACCCTGGTCACCAGCTGCTGGGGAGAAAACCTGGTTGAAACGCTGATGATGACCCATCTTGCCGCAAGATCGGCACTCCACGGGGTCCCTCTGGCAGTGCGGCCTCGTGTTCCCTGTCCGGCCACATTGATAGCACGTCACCTGGCTGCCTGATGATGCATCTCGCTTCCTCAAATCACCGTGCATAGGCTCCCAATGACAATTCTTGCTGTCATCTGAAGGGAAGCTAGCTCTGGAAGCAGAACCACCCTGACTCGCAGCTCCCGAGTCTCTCAGATTGTGCTCTGCAATTAGTGCCTGGTTGACGATGGAAGTAATGGAAGTCAGCTGGAAGATGTTCACCTGCGAGCGGATCTCCCACCTCAGTCCATCCTCCAACTTCCTCACCAAGAACACCCCACCCACATCCCGATGGGGTGTAAAACGCTGCAGCTCAATGAAACAAGAGGAATACTCCATGACAGATAGAGTACCCTGCTCTAGGTTCATGAACTCCCAGGTTCGATCGGCCCTCAGGGTCTCCAGGTAGAATTAGTCGTAGAACACACACTGGAACTCCTCCCAAGTCATAGCCTACTGCTGACCCGCCTGTGAGATCATGCCCCACCACCTATTGGCAGAGTCTCGGAGCATGTAGGTGGTGAGCTTGACCCGCCTCTCTGGAGGCGTCTCCAGATGCTCGAATATAGTCAGCATGGCTTCCATCCATGACTCTGTATGTTGAGGTCCTCCCTCCCCCGAGAACGTGGGAGGATGCTACTGCAGAAAGACCCACGTCAAGTCTTCCATAGATGAGGCAGGAGGCGGTGCTTCCTGGAAGGCCTGTATCATCCTCATGAAACCCTCCCTGAACTGCGCATCGGCGCCCGCAACTGGAACAACAACCGGTGCCAAGGCTGGCTTGGCTAGGGGATCGACAGGAAGTCCCTGATCAGCCCTGTCTGGCGTCTGATCACTGTCTGACGACAGACGTATGACCAGAGGAAGTCTCGGAGGCATAGCTCTGAAAGACCAAAAGCACACATTAGATCAGGAAAACAAGGACAGATAACACAAGAGTAAAAAATGGGAATAGGGGAAAAACACACAAGATTGCAAAAGACGACTACACGGCATGTATAAAACTACATGGCGTGTCTACTTAAACCACTGACATGGGCATGTACTCCTGCCCTACAAGTCATGTACACTACAAAATACATGGCGTGTTGACCCCCACACACGGTGTGTACTTGAAAACTATTCCTCTACCCGAGTCTCCTTACATGGATAACCCACCTGGTCCGAATCATCCCGAGACTACACGGCGTGTTTGAATAAAACACAGCATGCACTAGACGAGGCTTTGGAGGTCCGTGTTGTTGAGTACACGACCGTCTACACGGCTGGACCTTACATGGAATGCTCCGAACAAGCACGACATGCATAGGCAAAGGCGACACCGTTCCGTGTTGTTCGTGACACAGCCGTGTACCTGGAAAGACTACACGGCGTGTTCCGAACAAAAACGTCGTGTGGAAAAGAATGGCCAATCTGGACCGTGTTGTTCGTGACACGGCCAGGTACCTGGACAGGACTACACGACGTGTTCCCTACGGACACAACATGTTCTACCCGAGCTTCCTCGGCCCGTGTTGTTAGTGACACCACCGGGTACACGGCTCTAAACTCACACGGCGTGTACCAATAGTACACGACGTGTTCTTAAGGTTACTCATACGACACCATGTTATGCTCACACAGTCAGCGACATGGCCTGAAAACTATACGAAGTGTATACAAAAAGTACATGCCATGTATTCTGGATTTTTCTGGTCAGTGGCTCAGAAACTGCGTAGAATTCCAGAAACACTAAAAACAAGGCAAAAAGGTTCCAAATTCCGATCCGTGAGGGCCCATAACTCCTCAAGAACCCAAATGTGGCGTTCATTTTAAGCAAGGAACAAAACAAACAGTTTCTCTTACATAACAGTAGAGAATATATCAAGAGTCTATCACAAAAGAATGCATAATCTACACAGAGCCTATCACAACAACATGCAATCGCTAATGCACCCTAGATGGCATGGCAAGAATGCATGACATGTGATTTCTACAAGTGCCTATATGATGCATGAGAAGGAATACCCTAATCTCATCGAGTTGTGACAGAAATAGAACCGAAATATCAAAACACTAACCGTAAAAATCATACGAATCTATCTAGGTGAAAACATACCAACTATAAAATCTAAAAACTAGAAAACTGTAGTTAACAAGGTAGTATGGATTTTCCATGTACACGGGTTAGCTACACCCGAGCATAGCTTAATGCCAAGTACCAGATCCATCCTATCCCTAGATAAGTTCTCCAAACATTAAAACAAGAGAAAATAACCCCTCTGATACCACTTTGTAACGTCCCATGTCCGGAGCCCCTCCACTGGTGCCCCATACCCGGTTCGCCACATGACCTCAAGCACATTTCCCCGAACGCCAGAGGCTGCTGACTAGCAGTGAGGGCCTTGGTGAGTCGGTGGGGAAACTATGACCTCATTCGGTAAGGTACAAAAGGTAAGAAAACAACAATAAACAACAGAAGTAGTAAACGACATGCACAACAACAGAAACCAAACAACGGAAGCAATGGAGATATATAACTATGATGAAAATGATGAAGTAGGTACAAGTATCTAATGAAAACAGCAAACACAATAACATGCTGAAATACAACTGAAACCAAGTGCAAAAGAAAAACAAATAGTCACCTCAGCATCGTGAGCCACGGCTCGGTCCCATGCTCCCCATCTCCTGATGAAGTCAAGACCCTGAACTAGAAGGGCGCTTTCCCTTGTCTATACCTGCAGCAACATAGTCTGCTTGGGCAAAAAATCATGGCCCAAACAGGGTGTGAGAGACAATCCCAGTAGGAAATCACCCAAATATTTGTGCCTAAGAGTCAATGAATACATGGTAGTAAATAAACAAGAATCAGTAAACAGAAAAGTACAAGCAGCTACAATCCACAGTTCCAACAAGTAAAGTATACAAGCAAGAAACGAGCTACAAGAAGAAAACAGGTAACCCTATGGGTATCTCTCATAGTCTAAACGCTATGGTTGAACCTATAGTACTAGAAACCCTCTGGGAGGCACACACAGTCTCACCCCTCTGGTTCATCTACGTAATTAAGCAGAATCTCTGGGGAAGCACTCACCGTCAATTCCCTCTATAGTCTCATATCTTGCTAAAGTCTCTCTGCGGAAGCACTCAACGTCAATTCCCCCTGTGGCCCGTGTCGTGGATCTACAAAATATCTGGGGAAGTACTCAATGTAAATTCCCCCTATAGTCTCGCATCTTAATTAGAAGACACTCTGGAGAAGCCCTTCCGTGAATTCTCCCTTTGGTCTGCTACTCTAGGTTCTCACAGTCCTGAGTATAAATAAACATTCTCAACGCGTGTGTATCGTCCAATTAAACCTAAAGAACTACTTGGATATCAACTAAGGCTCAATAGCAATAAATAAAACAATAGTTCCACTATCCTACGACTAGGCTTGGAAACTGGAAAAACACCAAACAGGCAGAACAAGCATGGAATGAAAACTGAGCACAAACAAAATACTCTGATCACAATCAATAACCTCTACTAGAGCAATCAAGAAAAGCAGGAAAGTAACAAGGGAAAAACTGGAAACACACAATACCCCGTTCAAGGGTATTGGTGGAAATTGCACAAAATATCCATCAACTGTCTACGGAAAGGCACAAACCACCTACTTAGATCCTAGGAGATCGATATAAGTGAACCTCGACGAAAGATTCCTCTTAGAACGATGTAGATCTAAGAAAACGCACAAAACGTTCATCCCATGATAACTTGAAAACAAAGAGGAATCAAGAAACAAGGCACAAGCAGAAGGAAGAACTCACCGCTGCGATTCCAACACAATCGACCATGCTTGAATTGGAGAATGGACGGCGAGGAGGAAGCTCAGAGAAGATTAGGCCGTATGGACGCTCTCAGATGGTCGAAAACTGAAGAAGAGGATGAATATGGGGGTTAGGCACGACCCCAGTCCGTTTAATGAAAAACAATAAAGTACACGGCGTGTACTTCTAGGGTATAAGGTGCGTACTTCAATTTTTTCCGTACTCCGAAATACCGGCCTCCACCTCAGCCTTACACATCGTGTGTGTGGCCCAGACACGACCATCACACGGCTTCGAGCCGGAATAGAGTACACGGCGTGTACTGAGAAATTACATGGCTTGTACTTTGAAAATTTACAGAAAAAGCATTTTTCTTAAAAACTCCAGAAAAAAGGAAAAACATACCTGAACGAAGGTCCGGGTTCTTACATACCTTACCCTCCTCATACAATGAGAGGTGGGTGAAAACAGACGTTCCACCGATATTTCATAAACATTTTTCCAACTAAAGAATTAGTAGAATATCAATATATAGATAATTAAATCTAACATGATCCATTTAAATCACCATTGTTCAACTTCTTCTTTTATCAAGTGATATTTGATCTCAATATGTATGTTATGTGAGTTTTGAACCAGATTTTTCATAAGATTTATCATGATCTTATTGTCATATTGTATCACTATGGGGAGTTTTTCCTCATTTCCAATATCAGTATGTTTCCAATTCATTCATAATAGCATAGTGCATTCCTTTTTCATTGTGATATATAATATTTTTTTAGTATTAAGAGATGTGATTTCTTGTTTCTTGCTCAAGCAACTCGTACATTTGTTTCTAATGAATAATGAACTCCCACTTGTGGAATTTCAATCCATCACATATTTAGACTTGATAGAATCCTAAAATTACTAAAATTCATTATCTCTTTGTTCTGTATAGTATAATACAATGTTCAGAGTACCTTGAATATACCTCATGATTCTTTTAACTTCTTGAAAAAAAATAATTATTAGGATTAATATGAAATAGATTTACTAAATATGTTTCAAAGATGACATGTGGGCATGTTTCATTATAATATAATAATCTTCCAATGATCCTCTTATACAAAGTGGGATCCACAGATTTCTGATCCTTATGATTTCCAAAATGTTTCCCATCTACAATTGGAGTCGACATTGGTATGGAGTCATGCATGTGGAATATATTTAGAAGATATCATTAATCTTTGATTGATAAATGAATGTGTATTCCTTATCTTGAATCACCTATAGGACAAAAAATTATCTGTGTTCACTAATCATGGACATTTCAAATATTTATTTCATGTGATTAGAAAACACTTATACTGAACCATGCTTGTTATCGTTAAAAATAATATCACCCACATGATCAAGGACTATAAATTGATCATAATGAGAATTATTCACTTATATATTATTGTCTAAAACTCATATTTTAAAAATTATCTTCTTCATATAAGAATCTAGTAGATAATACCAGGCTTGTTGTGAAGGATTTATAGCATAGTGGGCCTTCTTTAGTCTACAGACCATTGTTTCATCAGTTCTAATCAGAAATTACACATTATTTCAATGTATACTTTTTCTTCAATAAAACTATTTAATAATTCCATTTTTACGTCCATCTGATAAACATTTTATCCTCTTTGAATTGAGATGTCTAGGAAGACACTAATCCACCCTAGTCGATCTACTGGAGAAAACATTTCCTTAACATTAATGCCTTCAATATTTTCATACCATTTAGACACCAAGCATACCTTGTTTCTGATCACATGTACATTATCATCAATTGTTTTTGAAGATCCACTTTTTTATGATCACATTGTGATTTTTTAGTCTCTTAAAAAGATCCTGAGTTTGGGTTTTTGCAATCTGATCGAGTTCTTCATTCATGGAATCGACCCATGATTCATCTTTCATTACTTCCTCAAATGAGGCTTGTTATACAATTGATAGGTGGAAAAAATGTACTTCATTTCTCATTCCCATTATCTATGTAGGTGTGGTCCAATCTGAAATGATGTTTAATTGATCAAATTTATGTATTCTATTTCTCTTTTGAGGTCCTAGTAAAGGTATCCACTTTAAATTCAACCTGTGAATCATAATTATTTTGAAATCCATTAATGTTTGGAAATAATTCCACAATTTCTATATTTGAATAGATCCCTTGATGACTTTTTCTTCACATTTAATCATATCTACATACACAATTCTCGAGTTATTTATGGTTTTACCCTCAATGATATTGATATAATGTTTCTCTGCAATATTTCTAAGATGACTATTTTATCATTTTTTGCCTTTACAACTCATTTAATATCCAACGAACATTCTATCTTCTGGAAAATATTGTACTTTCCTTGAAATCCTTCATTATTTAACATGAATCATTTACCTATAAAAACATAAAAATACTTTAGATAGGGATTCCTTATATTCCATATCTCATATGGTGTATTGTATTATCCTATAAATAACCCAATTCAATTTTGATTGTACCCTGCAACATGAACAACCTACTTCCTGTAATGATGAGAAACACAACTCTCAATTAACATAGGTTTGAAAATATCATTCACTTATTTATTTCTATGTTCAAAGAACAAATTTTGTTGATGTGTTATCACTATATAAAACTCATGCTTCATCCCATATTTTTAGAAATTTTTTGAATTCAATGGATGTGTATTATATTTCATTGTACGATCATAATATCTTGATTTTGTATCCAATTTCATTCTGAATACATTAAATATATATCTCATGTAGTCAAGAACCAATCATTTATGCTCCATAAAATCACACAAGTCATTATACTATAATATTCCATAAAAATAAGGAATTACCTATCCCAATATATGATAGCCACATTTATTGGACCACACACATCTGTCTGAATGAGACAAAAAATATTTGATTCCCTTTTTCTCTTCATCCGATATGAATTGTGAACCATATTTTTGCAAATTGAAGCATCACATGTCATTTCTTGATCATGATTTAGATTTGTAATTTCCACAATAATCTCTATCTTAGACATGTTTACCATTATTTTTGGGATTAATGTGAACTAATGTACAATGCCAAAAATTTATTTCCTCATCAAATTTAACAAAATAAGTGTTCTTTTACTCGCAAGATAGTTTAAATTTTTATTTGTCTTATATCATTTACTGATCGAATTAAACATATTTCATATTAAAGTGAATCCATTCTAATTAAATTTCTCTTCCAGTCTCGAGTCATAGAGTTGAATCACACTCAGGATATTATGACACCAACTATCCATTTAGAAAACATCTATTTTCATTGTCTCATCATTTCCTAATTCTTTATTTCCACTACCTTAGATCTTTGAGGAATCAAAACTCCCAATTTCACTAATTCATTCATCCCTTTACATAACACCTTTCAACAAATATGCATTTCGTATTTTGTGGGATGAGAAACCAATGTCAACAATCTTGGTGATACTACTCTTTATAGCTTTGAGAGTGATTTATTATAGGCTGGGTTTATCAGTCTCCTTATTTTCCTTCCATGAGATACCTAATCGAGGGGAGGAAAAAATATGGAATCTACAATCTCATTTCAATACGAATGGTTTCATCATACTCATATTCTTCATCCAAAAGAGAATATGTATATTCAAGGGTAATTATACTTGGTTGATCAGTATTAAATTTTCTCAACGTTCTGTAGTTATTATTCCCACCTTTCCTCTACTTTTAATGAATAGATTTATGGCCAATGTCAGAATAGTGAAAAGAATATCCAAATAAATAATTTCATTTTATTTCATTAATGTTATATCCTTATTTTCCTTTTCTGAAATCTATGTTCTTACCCATTCAGATAGATCCTTGCCTCTTCATAGTAAGACATGGTATGTCCCAGAAATCCATAGAATTGACATTTTATAAGAGGAAATATATTCTCAATTCCCTTCCTCCACATCTCTCCTACTGTTTTAAAGGTATTTCACTAGAGATACTCAGTATATACTTCAAGATTTTTTATATTTCTCTTATATATTTGGTTTGAATCTAGATCTATTAGGACATAATGTTCTTTTTTGATATGTCCAACTTTGTACTTCTCCTTTCTTTGGATAATAATTTTTTAGAATTTTATATTTTTATATCATATCCAATTCCTTGTTTTCTTGTATATATAGATCGTAGATCATTTGAGGCTTTCTACACTCCATCAGAACCATGATTAGCTATTTTAAAAATCCATGCAGCGAAAAATATTCAAAACTGTAATTTATTATTATTTTCAATAGATTTCAATTCAGTTTCTAGTTTACTCCATGATGTAATGAATTATTCTTTAATGCCCTCAACTATTTTACCCTTTTCGTACAATGACGATGTAAGGTTATTGATGATTTATTCACTCTTAAATCACCTGTTTAAACTCCACAACATCTGCAAAGCCTTCAAGAGTTGTTAAATGTTATTCTACCTCTCCTTCCATTCAATAAATATCTGCTTCAAGATGATATGATACTATGATGATTCTATCAACTAGGTTACCATCTTTCTATTAATTTGTTTTTGAATTTCATGTTCATCAAGATCACTCTGAAGTTATACCTTAATATCTAAAACACTACTACACTGATTGTCTTCATCTTTTATAGGTTCAAATTTTTCAACTATATCCAACATATAATCTTTAGTATGAGGTTTGAACTCTAGTTATACATCCTCCATAAATTGATCGTTATCTTATTATACTTTGCAAATGAAACTCTATCTCTATAATTTATTTCCTATTTTGAAATCTCTATTTTAAGGGAACCTCATCCAAGTATTATTAAGGATTTAGAATCCACTTACTACATCATTTAATCTTCATGGACATCGAGCAAAAATTGTTCCCTACATTACCATAATAAAAATAAGCCATCAAAATCTTGCCTTCCAATATCCCTTTTCCTCACTAGATTTTTTTTGAAAAAATAGAAATAAGTTTTTCATCCACATCAGACCATTAATATCCAGCATTGGAGAATGCATGTTTTTCAATGGATTTTAATTCCATTTCCTTGTATACTCTAATTTCTACATCATTGGGTGTGACTCTCATTTCATAAGCCACCAGACTACATAACAAATCATCAAGAGAAAGCTTAGAAAGATCTATATTTTCAAGGGATGAAACTTTTTGATTATATAAAGATTTTAGACCTATTTGGACTTTATTTAGAATACCAATATCCTAAATTTATTACTCAGGTCCTCGAATTTTTCCAAAAACATCAGTAATGTGATTAAGGAAACTATCATAATTTTTATATGGATATATTTTCGAATCATCAAAATGATTCTGAAAAACTTGATGTTTTTCCACTTTCACTTTTTTATTAACTTCATATATATTTTATATGTTTTCCCAAATGGACTTATCTATAGTGAAACTCATCACCTTTAGATTTATTTTATCATATAGTATTTTAGTAAGATCATTTTGATCTTTGTAATATTCAACAATAATTTTCCTAATTGTTTTAGTCATAGAAAGTCATGTCACATAACTAACAAGTATCCCCTGAGATATGAAAATGAGAACAACCTTCCAAAGAGATATCATATGATATCTCATTATTTTCTTCCAAATCTAGAAGTTATTTCCATAAAAGAGGGAAACTCACCTAACATTCACTGAATTCTCCATGAAAAACTTGAGGATTGATTTAACACTAATAACCTCCCTCTGATAGAAATTGTAGGATCTTAGTACACCCTAAGAGGGGAGGGGTGAATCAAGATGTCAAAATTTTCTTTAAATTACGTGGATATTTTCCGTATATTATTTGGAACTTGTTAAAATAGTCTGATGGAATCATGCAATTATCAAACACCGGGATGAAAAAATAGAAATACAATAGAGCAATTTTACAATGTTAACCACTAAGGGAAAGTCCTAGGAGAACACACAAATAGTTTTTTGGTCATTCTATAATAAACTATTCTTCATAAGATAGTGTGGTATATAATTGTCCATACATAATCACTCCCAACTAGTAACACTTCCATTACATGAATTTTAGGGATGTCACCTACCTATCATGGATCACTTATAACAACTCCAACTTGATCATTGTAATGGGATAAGTCTTATTCATTTTATTGACTTGAAGGTAACATCAATAAATTAAGAATTTAAGTCTTTTTGAATGGTTAGAACAAGACACTACTGGCACCATAGTCCTGAACCGACGTACTTGGATGAACTATTAACTAAAACCCGAAGTCCAAGACTACTGATCATGAAAATCATAACCTTTGAAAAAACCCATTCTTATTTAAAAAATAATTTATCCTTTATTAAACCACAACCTTTCATGATTCTCTAAACCTTCACATATATATATTATTTCAAATAACACCAAACAATTGTGAATCTTCCAATCTTTGTGAAACCCCTTATCTGAAATTACTTACAGTGAATAAGTTCTAAAATATAATATTCACAAAGCTTGTGTTCGTGAAGAGTTACTAAATTGTGAAAAATACCATTCATGAATGCACCTTCATGAAATAAGAGAATTTCCATAATTTTACAAATTATCTGTATACTTTCTAAAGATTATTGATCCCATATTTATAGAATTTTTATTTCACAATGATTTCCTTCTCACCATAGCCCTTTTCTCAAAGATCTCCATTCAAATTCTCAAGTATCCTTTACTCCGTGAAGCTTTATCAAGAATTTAAATTTCATAATTCTTTATGTAATAATTATACTTAGTATAATTTTATCATACTTCATCCATTCATTGTGAAACTTTCATCACAAGCATTCAAACCTTCACAACAACAGATTCCAGGGGCCTTTGTGGAGCTCTATATTTTCGAAAATCTCCAAAAACCTCAGAATACTTTCCTTTTCTATATTATTTAAAGGATAGTCTTGTAAATCCTTATTTTTTTGTGATAATTTCACCTTTATCCATATTTTGAGCTCTAAAAATTTGGAAAACACAAGGAAATATTACCATCTTCAATACTGAAGCCTCCTATATTGTGAGATCTCTTTCCTAGAAAACTCTCTAATCAAACTAGCATGGATTGATAATAAACAAAAAATACAGTGCATTTATTGTAGTGGAAAACCTTGTATCCAACACATATTTCCCACCATTGACTTTTTTATGGTTTTTTATCCCAAGACACAACAACAGTAATCGTGTATGGAATGGTAGTTCCATAATGGGAATCAGGTACAAATTTATGCTCCACCATGTTATGTGAATCTGTTGGTGATTCCTATGTCACTATAGTATGATTACTTATGTATATGGTTGTGCAACTATTTTCCTATTTTACTATTTATTTATGTGATATTCCAAATGTTTATTATATTACATGTTATAAATAGTTTACATTTTATTATTTCATGATTTCATATTTTGATTGATCATCATTAAATGATTATTAGAAATTATTTGATGACCAATATAGGTCGTTATGTTTATATTTCATGGTCTATAATGAAAAATCATGTTTTAGGATTATCACTTATGATACCTTAATATTTTTTTATATTTCTCCCTTAATCATAGTTTCCACAATTTTTATAATTTAATAGATATTTCTAGTTGATAAGTCTACCTTGCTTATTATTTAAGCATACCCCTTTCATATATTTTTATTTCCTTGGCTATAAATATGATTATATCATATGGGATCTATATAATAGGGTTTATAGGTTCATAGTGATGTATAAATTTTAAAAAGCATTGTAAAATAAAATATTTATATAGCTAGTCTCCAAGACACTAAAATTTTCAGTTCATGGGATGCCTGACTATTTATGGGATATATTAACTTAACCGTTGAATAAAGAATCATTTAATCATGCTCATCTTGGGTTGACAATTTTGTTAATATACTAAATGTTTAGTAGTTTTAAGTGATTGGTTTTTTAAAATTAGTATATGGGGTAGATAACCTTATGGAAAACCCTAGGGATGAGTCTCATTATAATATGATATCCTGAAATATTGGTAGAGTCTTGAGTATGTGGTTTTCCTTGAAAAATATAACTTTTAGGATAATTAAATGTGGATTCACTTGTGGCACAAATGAATAGGGGTAATCACCCCTGAAATATTTTGTTGATCTTAGACTCAGTCATCCCTTAGATATGTGATGAATGGGCCGAAGATGACACACTGTGCTAGACAATATCATGGGTTATTCTCTAGTTTTTCAAATTATCTTTATGAAATTATATAAAGGATTTATTTCCAAGATACATAGAGGGATTTATAGCTCAAATGATTAGTGATGAAGTCAGAATTGATGACAAACCAATTGTACTGGAATATACTGATGCATTTTTTGGATGAACTTCCTAGTATCCCCCCATAGCATGAGGTAGAAATTTAAAGGGATATCATTCTTATGTATATTAATATCTCAAGGATTCATTATATAATGGCTCCATTTTGTTTGATAAATTAATGATTCAACTCAATGGGAATATGGATAAGCTCTCTGTACACCTATGTGCTTTTACCTAGGTCACACCAGTATTTTTTTGTTAAGAAGATGGATGGATGAATCCATATCTCCATTAAATATTGTGAACATAAAAATTAGGAACATATATCCTATACCCTATATTTATGATATTTTGGATCATATATGACAAGTATAATAAATCTCAATGTATGAACTTCAACTCAGATATCATTAACTAAGGGTAATGAGGGAAGACATATCCATAAAAGTTGTACACAAAATGTATGGAAACTATTAATTTATAGTTATTCCATTTGGGATTACAAATTATCATGTTATGTTTATGAATTTTATTGATATTTTATTTACTAATTATGTATGGACCTAGCCTTAAACATTACATAATCCTTAATTATGTTAATAATTCACATTGAGGATCTTTTCAGGTTTACAAATTTATAGAATTAGGCCATATATTATACATAAAAACATGAATATTAAAAGTAGAAACTTCTATTATCTATATATTTTTTTTCATAAAAAAACACTAAAAGAAGAAACATGTTTACTTCCATGTCTTAGACAGAATGACTTTTCCTTGATCCCATCGTTGAACCTATCTATTTATAAGTCCTGTGAAAAACATTTCAGAACTTGGGATAAGAATAAAACGCTCAGTAAGGGATACATAAAGAACGAAAAATAATAGTTCTTTCAATCAATAGGTAAACCATGAATACTTTATCATTAATTAATACTTTTCATCTTAAAGAAGTTGAAAAACACTTCACTGAAAATAAGCTCAAGGCTTACCCTTTTTGTAACCCAAAGATTACCACACAACCCATAGATGGAAACACTTAGAATATAAGGTAACTTGGGACATAAAAATACTGAAATTGAATAACCATACAGTCAACTTCCACACATATCACTAAATGGAATGTCTATACAACTAACTTCCATACCTAATACATTGGAGGTTATAATGTAAGCACCCATCCTTGGTTTATCATGAAACCACCTGTCATTTGGTTTATCACGTAGCCACCCATCAAATTTCCAAGTACCATTATATAATCATAACATATAAAACATGTATAAAGGAAAAATAAAATTTCCACACTCCAACCAAAAGAGATCATTTTAAGATATAGAGATATTCAACCCATTCCAAAACCATTGAAAACATTTAATAATGATATTTTTGAATCAAAGTGTACCATACCGATTTAAAAATTTTGAAATAAATTATCATTTCCCAAAATTTATTTGCATATAAATAAATTTTTAAAGACCATTTTGAAAACATGGACATAAAATAGAACGATTTAAATGAATAAATCTTTAAAATTTTCAAAACGATGATTTAGATTAATAGTCCCCTACCAATTGAGAAAAACTTGAAATAAAAATCATTAAGGAATAAATTTAAACAGAACATTAAATATCATGAGAATATTTTAATTCATTATATAATTATTAAAAATGTTATTATATACAAATTCTAGGATAATAAATGTTCACAACAGCAAGATATGCCTCGATGAAAGGATATTGAAATGAAATCCCTTACCTCATTTCTTATTTGACTCGTCGATTATTTAATTTTTTTAATAATAAACTCAATTTAATTTTTAATTTCTTAAGAACCTTTTTCCTGTTTTATATTCCTTTTATATCACTTATTACCTAGATATAACAATTAGTTAACTATTTGAGTTCATATTTTACATTTTGTAGATGTTTGGAACTTGAGTAAAAAATGAACTAGTTATAATTATAAATTATACATGTGGTCAAAATTCCATTGTTTACAGAATGATATTCAATATTTAGATATAATATATATAATATATATCAATTATATATTTATTTATAACATTTCATATCATTTGGATATAAGAAATGAAATGCTCCATTCAAGGAGACAGTAAGCCATACATACGCATGGATGAAACACTTAATTTTTTTCAAATTTAAATGAATGAAAAATGAATGATACATAGGTATATTATAATTAAATTATAATATATATTTTATATATGTTACATAATTTCATTAGTTACATCATTTACATGTTACATTTATAGTATGAATGAGTTATATCACTTTGAGGGGGTGGTAGTCCACACTTCCTCAAATGCAATTATAGTACTTATAAAACTTGAAAAGAATAAAGGTATGTTCTATATGAGAATTAAAGTCACATAGACATAAAATAAATAAAATAAATATCATATATAATTAAAATTCCTTCATAATTTCCACCATAAGAGGTGGTAGGAGAATATTGAACAATTATCATTTCCTGAGGTAATAGTTCACCGTCTACAAAAACAGAATGTTTTATACCCATTAGACGGAGGTGTGTGTAAGTGTAGTCATAATAAATCTCATAAAAACAAAGTAGTATATTTAGGATAATTTTTTTGTTATATAAACGAATAATAAGAAGAAAATAGGGAGTGGAGAAGGAAAAATAATGGAAAATAACTTGAGAGAAGACATTACCTCAAATCAGGTAACGTCTTCTGATTTGAACCAAATGGATTTCTTGAATTTACTTTTTCCTAGGGGAAGGAATATATTAAGAAGGGAGAAATTTTGAGAGATTATTTGTGTAGATTTTGGATGAGCCAACAGGGCTTTATAGTTGTGATTAATGGTTTAGAGGTGGTGTCCTTTTATAATAGGGTGTATGGAACATAAGGAATATCTTGAAATATTAATATATTATAAACTATATTTTCATTATAAATATGTCCAAATTCAGTTTTTTCTAAGATAATATGAATATAAGTATAAATAAAATCATAAAATATGAATTAGAGTGGTTTTGGATATCTTTGAAACCTTATCTTTATTTATTTAATCCTTTTTTACTCTTACCATTTTATCAAGCACATAACACTTTGAGAATCAAAATAGTTACCAAAACATGAAAAATATCCAATTAAAGAGTCAATAATATAATTTTATACTTATGATAAATATATGGAGAAATCTTATATTCTTTTAAATTTTAAAATATTTTAATAAAATATTTTATATTTTAAAATATGAATTATATCAATTTTGACACTATTCATATCATGACATTTTTAAAAATCCATAACAACTTTATTGATTCGAAGAAACATCATTAATGAAAATATAACATGTAACTATCATACATAAAATTTGTGGATTACATCAAAATAAAAAAATTACATTTATTTTATAATTTATTTTATCATTTATTTTTATCCATTATAACTAAAGAAATCACTACATCATCATTGTGTAATTATTAAATTAATTTATATAATCTCTAAAAATTATAAAAGAAATACCATGATTAAGGAAATATTATTATATTTCTAATGGAAATTTATAGTGGAAATGATAAGTTATATAACCCCATATAAAAATTGTTTTACTTAAAGATATTTGTTTAGGTTATATTTTCCGTAACATTAAATTAAAAGTAATTAAATGTCATTTTCACACACAAGTGGCTCCATGTGGTCCTAAAATCGACCCATGGATGCCCATGGTCTGAATTATCTCATCCAATAGTATTAGGACATGTGTTCATGTATTTTAATAGTATTATAATATTATTTGTTAACCCTTATTTACCAGATTTACCCTTTAACCATGTTAAATAAAATATTTACAGAAGTTACTATTCATAGAGTCTAAAAATAAAAGTTACCTATTTACACAATTATTATCTCTTAATTCCAAATGTGGAATCCAATTTTGCAAATTTAAAACACAGAAGTTGTAGATATTAATTTAAAATTAATTCCCATTGTCAAAACTGAAAAGCGTATTTTTAAGAAATAATAACCATCAAAAGATTAAAATGTGTTTATGTCTGATTAAAAATTGAAATTAAATACAATGACCAACATTTGATTAAATGAAAAATATAATCTATTAACACTTTCAAACCAAATAAAAGGACAATCTAATCATATAAATAAATCATATGGAAAGATAGTTTTGACTTAAAATGCAGTATTTTCACCATTTATTAAAAAATGAACTTTAGCACAAAAATTCCAAAAAATCACCAAAAGTAAATTTTATGTTCTGATTCCAAATAAAGATTTTAGTTTTTCAAATAGAACATATAAGAGTAAAAAAAAACTTTATTTAAAACGGGTTTTCCATCAAAAGGTGGTAAAACGACCTTTTAAATAATATTATAGTATTTCATGCTTAAAATCAGATTCTTTCTTATTTTATAACTGAAAAATTTATGGAATAAACATAAAGAAATTTCAAAAACATGTATAGTCATATTTTAATTTGTTCGGTTTATTCCCTCCAATAAAAGTTTTAGGCCTTATCTACCATTTATAATAATAATAATAATAATAGTTTATTTTTCAGTATAACTCAACATAGTGTGTAACGTATGATTTCAAAGTAACCCATTGCTGCGTGTTGAGTATGCTACCAAACAAAGTGTCATCTTTAACATAAAATTAAAATAATATTCATAAATATTAATAGATATGAAAAGCATTATTCTATAAATACCTGGGTCATTACATCCTCCTTCCCTTTTTGAAATTGCATCCCCCAATTTTAAAATTGGTCTTGGAAACTTCATTGAATGTCCCACATCTGAAAAAGAGTCAATAAAACTATCAATTCCAAAAAAAAAGATAATTACAAAGGTCACATGAGATAACATATACTAGGATTCCATGTTGGAAAACAAGGATATAGAAGAGAAACTAAGTGTTATGTTCTGATAGAGTGTGATAGAAAACATGATCCAGAGAATATTAACCACAAGAAAATCACAAACCTGTGATAGGTTAACCATATTTCATTCCCCAGTATGAAATGTAAACGGGAAATGTCTTTTGTTTTATGTTACCTTTCATTAATTTAGAGAATTTATTTATGATATTTAGTAAGAACATAAGGAAATATAATTAGAATCCACGTATATATTCATCCTTCAATATGTTTCTACCAAAAACTCATCTTTTCTCCAAACAATGTTTATTGAAGATGACTTGGTCACACCTGAAGTTCTAGAATCAATATCTAGATAATAACATGATCCAAAAAAGATAAACCATATATTTCTCCAATATTTAGACATTATCCAAAACCAAAATGGTTAGTTCAAGTTTAGATAATCCCAAAAAGGAAAATATTTTATAAAAATAAATACTACTCTTAATCTCCCAAATTCAACAAACAATACCCAAAGGCCAAAAAAGAACATTCAATACACAGTAGTCCTTAAAATTCTTCACTATAATCAAAACTAATATTAAAACCAAAAAATCATAATAATTTTATCAGAAAGTATTCCATGATAAATCTTAACATTTATCTCCAAATAACACCGACTACACTTAAAGTCTCATTCTGAAGTATAATTTACCTAATCACATATTTCAATGATAGGTTAATCATTTCCATAAATAACCCAAATATTTATATGTCTATATAAAAACATATATTCTCCAAAAAAAAATGTTAACCATTACCCTATAAATGAGTTCCCATAGTATTTATTTTCCTTAAGCATATAGTGTTTCCCAAAAGAGAGAACATTTTCCAATAGAAATTTATTCACTTAATCACAAAATTATTTTCCTATACTAAGGATATCTATTTGATAAAACATAAGTTCCCAAAATGAGCTTATTATTGATCCATAAAATCATTTAACGAAAAATAATTAGTCATATTAACCAGGGCCTTCACGTAGGTCAGTGGTAGGTGATAAATACCAATCGAACTTTTTTTGTGGGTTCGATTCCCGCAGCTTTTTCCAATACAACAGGTTGTCACACAGTCTTCATTTTGTCCTTTTTTCAAAAACTATATAATTTTATAACATTCCAAAAAATGAGATAAATTCCTCAAAAATAACCATAACATATTTTAACCACAAATGTTATCCCATACTTTACATTTTCATTCAAAAAAGTAATAACCACTAATCATCTCAAAAAAAAGATCCTATGAACCCCTAAGGTTATCCATTATGTCCACACAAGAACAAATAATTCTTCTTGAATAAGATTTTCACACATCAAACTTTAGGGTTAGACATAATAGGAAAAGCCTCCCAAATTAATCCTATGATTAATACATTTAAATATATCATAATCTATAGATCCAACTTAACTCTTCAATTCCTAAAATGTAGACATCTTAATCATAGAACATTCGTCATGATACTTTATCCATGTTTTTTTCCATATTATTCTTTTACAATTCTTTCCTAAAAAATAAAATCATGCGTAATGTTATAAGATTTTATCAATTTTAAAACATGAGGTAAGAAATAATCCATTCCTTCCATAGGTCATTTTCAGTTTCGTCATCTTCAATTGAAATGACATTAGGAATTGGTAAACATATATTTGTGCGATATTGCTGATCCTATTCCCAAACCGTCTTTGTAGGAAATATATTTGTATAATCACCATACACACCACATTTAAAGGATTTAATTCATCCTTTAGAAACAACTTCTTCCCCTTTCTTGGGGTCAACTAGACGCTTCATTTTTCCAAGAGAGTTGCTTTATGACCTTTATTACAACATCCGAAACATTTTATCATCCCTCTAAAGAATTTTCCTAGGTATTTCTTTCCACATACTTGACACATATATTTTTTAATATACTTAATATTATGATTATTTCATTAACTTCCGTAGGGATTTTTTTCTCATATATATGATCACATAGAAAAATAACTAAGGTTCAAGTGGTCAATCATGACTCCAAATAGTTGGTTGATAATAACCACTAGATTTCTCATTGCATCTCCCAATTCATTCAGCTACTTATTTAGAAAATCATCAAAATTTTCACCACATCCATTGTTACTTTGGTTCTTGATAGATCCATCCATTTACTAAAACCAAAAAGGTCAGTGTGAGTATATAACTAAAATCATCAAATAATATCATATAAGGAGGGTAAACACTAAGATATATTTATTCAGGTTGTCCTAAACTCATTCAATTTATCTAAAATAATTATTACTCTTTCTAATATGCTAAACATTATGGTTATTTCACTTATTCCTAAATAACACCCTAACCTCTATAATTATCTAAACCAACCTATGATACCAACTCTAAAGCCCTATCCTTAAACATTACATAATCTTCAATGATGTTAATAATTCACATTGAGGATTTTTTTAGGTTTAGATCCTTAGATAAATAGGTCATAAATTTTACATAATAACTTTAATATTAAAAGTAGACACTTCAACTCTCTGACCATTTTTTCATTAAAAAAACATAAAAAAGAAACATGTTTATTTCCATGTTTTAGACCGAATAACTTTTCCTTGACCCATTCTTGACCTTATAAATCTTTAAGTACAGTGAAAAAACATTTCAAAACTTTGGATGAGTATAAAAAGATCATTAAGGGATACATAAAGAAGGAAAACTATTAGGTTTTCAAAACAATAGGTAAACCATGAATACTTTATCATAAATTAATAATATTCACCTTAAATAAGTAGAAAAACACTTCACTAATAATAAGCTCAATGTTTACCCTTTTGTAACCAAAATATTACCATATAGTCTAGAGAAAGAAACATATTACATATAAGTTAGCTTGGGAAATAATCATACTGAAATAGAATAACCATACAATTTTCTTCCACATATATCACTAAATAGAATTTCCATACGACCAACTTCTATACCCAATGCACTGGTGGTTATAATGTAACCACCCGTCCTTGGTTTACCATAGAACCACCCATTATTTGGTTTATCACGTAACAAACTATCAAATTTCTAAGTAAAATTTTATAATCATAACACATAAACCAAGAATAATGGAAAAATAACATTTCCACACTATAACCACAAGATATCATTTTAAGATATAGAAAAATTCAACCCATTCCAAAGCCATTTTAAAAATTTAATAAAGTGATTTTTAAATCAAAGTGCCCCATAACACTTAGAATGTTCTCAAATAAATTATCATTTCAAAAGATTCATTTCTATATAAAAAAATTATTAAAAACTATTTTGAAAACATGTACATGAAATAGAATGTTTTAAATGAATAAATCTTTAAACCATTTAAAACAATGTTATAGATAAATAGACCCTTACCACTTGAGAAACACTTCAAATAAAAATCATTAAGGAATGAAATTAAATAGAACATTAAATATCATGAAAATATAATAATTCATGATATAATTATCAAACAGTTTTGTATATACACATTATAGGATAATATATGTGCACATAGGATATGCCTCAATGAAAGGAGATTGAGACGAAATCCCTTACCTCATGTCTAAATTGACTCCTTCGTTCCTTAATTTCCTGAATGATTAACTCTAGTTAATTTATACTTTTTAAGAACCCTTTTCATTTATATTATTCCTTTTCTATTTCTTATTAGCTTTCTATAACAATTAGTTAATTATTTTAGTTCATATTGGGAATTTTGTCGATGTTCGGAAATTGAGTCAAAATTAAACTTTTTGTAATTATAAATTTTCCATGTGCTAAAAAGTCCATTATATACATAATAATATTAATGATATAAATATCATATATATCTAGTATATAAGTATTTAGAATATTCAATAGCCTTTTGATATACGAAATGAAATGCACCGTTCATGGAGACGATAAGCCATACATACGCATGGATGCTACTTTCATTTCATTTTCATATTTAATGGAATGAAAAATAAATGATACAAAGGTATATTATAATTCTGTTATAATATTAATGTTATATATGTTACATAATTTAATTAATTATATCCTTTATATCTTCCATGTATGTCACGAACGAGTCATATCACTTTGAGGGGGTTGTAGTCCGCACTTCCTCAAATAAAATTATCATATTTATACAACATGAAAAACATAAAGTTATGTTCTAAATGATAATTAAAGTAGCATATAGATAAAATAAATATCATATATATCAGATATAATTACACTTCCATCATAATGGACACCATAAGAGGTGGGAGGATAAGATTGAAAAATCATCGTTTTTTGAGGCAATAGTTCGTCGTCCAAAGAAACATTATTTTATATACCCATTAGATGGAGGTGTGTGTCAGTGTAGATAGAATAATTCTAAAAAACTCACCTAGTATATTTATTATAATTATTTTATTATATAAAAATAGAATAATAAGAGAATAGGGAGTGGAGAATGAAAAATAATGGAAAAGAACTTGAGAAAAGACATTACCTCAAATCGGGTAACTTTAATGGATTTGAGCCAAAGGGAATTATTGAATTGCCTTCGGCCTAAGGGAAGGATTACTATTGTAAGGTCGGAATGTCGGTAGATTATTTGGGTAGATTTTGGATGATCCAAGGGGGCTTGATAGGTGTGATTAATGGGTTCGAGATGGTGTCCTTTTATTAGAGGGAGGAGGGGCACTTAAGAAATATCTTGAAATAATATTTTATTAGAAATTCTATTTTGATTATAAATGATTCCAAATTGTTTTAGTTCAAAGATAAGATTAATATAAGTTGAAATAAAATAATCCAACAAGAATTAGACAGGTTTTCGATATCTTTGAATCCTTATCTTTTTTATTTAACCCTTTTTTACTCTTACTATTTTATCAAGCATTTAACACATTAAGAATCCAAATAGTTACCAAAACAAGACAAATATACCATTAAAGATTCAATAATAACATTTTAAAGTTATTATTACTATTTGGATGAAAAATATATTTTTTGGAATTTAATAATATTTAATAAAATAATTTATATTTTTAAATTTGAATTATGTCAATTTTGACACTATTCAAATTATGAATTTTTTATAAACCCACAACAACTCGATTGATTAGATAAAACTTCATTAATAATAATATAACATGTAACTATCATCCACAAAACTCTTGTATGAGATCAAAATAACCAAATTACATTTATTTTAACATTTATAATATCATTTATTTGAATCCTTTATTAATGAAGCAATTACTGCATCATCATTGTGTAATAATTAAATTTATTTATTTAATCACCAAAGATTATAAATAAAATACCATGATTTATCAAATCTGTTTTGATTTATAATTAATATTTACAGTCTAAAAGATAACTTATATAACCCTATATAAATTTTTTTTTACTAAAAGACATATGTTTAGGATGTATTTTCCTTAACTTTAAATTAAAAGTAATTAAATGTTATTTTCACACACAAGTGGCTCCATGTGGACCTAAAATCCACCCAAAGATGCCCACGGTTGGAAATAAATCATTCAATAAGATTTTGACACATGTTTTTGTAATTTAATATCATTATAATGTTATTTTTTACCCATATTTACCAAATATACCCTTTAACGATGGTAAATATAATATTTACTGAAGTTACTATTCATATATACAAAAAATAAAATTTACCTATTTACACAACTTGGACCTCATGATTCCAAATATGTAATCCATTTTTATGAATTCAAAGTAAATCAGTTGCATAAATTAATTTAAAATTAATTCCATTTTTCAAAACAAAAAAAGCGTGTTTTTATGAAATAATAACTATCAAAAGATTGACATGTGTTTATGTATAATTAAAAAGTGAAATTACTTAAAATTACCAAAATTGGATTAAATGGTAAAAATATAATCTAATTAAAATTTATAACCAATTATAAGGATAGTCTAATCATATAAATAAATTTGATGAAAAGACAGTTTTGACTTAAAATGCAGTATTTTTTACTATTAATTAAAAAATGAACTTTATCAGAAAAATACAAAACTTTTACCCAAATTAAATTTGGATGTTCTAATTCTAAATAAAAATTTTATTTTTTCAAATAGAACATATAAAAGTGACAAAAACTATATTTAAAAAGGGTTCTCCATCAAAAGGTGGTAAAATGACCTTTTATAGAATATTAGATTATTTCATGCTTAAAATAACATTCTTTCTTATTTTAAGCCTCTAAAATTAATGAGATAAATTTAAAGACATTTCAAAAACATGTATAGTCATTTATTCCTGCCAAGAAGATGGATAGGCCTTAAATACCATTTAAAATAATAATAATATTATATTATTTTTCGGTAAAACTCAACGTTGTGTGCAACGTAAGATTTCAAAAAACCCACTAATGCGTGTTGAGTACACTATCAAAATATGTTTCCTCATTAAAATAAAATTAATATCTTATTCATAAATATTAATAGATATAAAAAATAATTATTCTATAAAAACTTGTGTCATTACAAATTACCTTTACAAAAGTTTTGTAGCCTTTATTTATAAAATTATCATATATTCTATGATCAAGGAATGCCATTAATATAATTTTCAATTTATTTTATGGATATCATAAAAGGTTAAATTATATATCATGTTTATTAATTGTGGATTTAGGCTACAAAAATTACCCTTATTGGGTAATGTTATCACCAGTGGTGGTATATTTATGGGCACCTCAAAAACATATGTAATTGAAAAATGGACATGACAAATCACTGTGATAGAGATGTGGTGTTTTACTGGAATAACTGGACACTAACAAAATTTTGTGAGATATTTCTCAATATTATCTAATCTATAAACCACTTTAACATAAAAGGGAATGAATTTCAATTGGTCAGGGGTATGCGAGGAAAGATTTAGGGATATTATGAAGAGATTGGTTAAAGTTCCTATACATACACTACCCAGTAGTGTAGAAGGGTTTATGATATATAGTGATACTATATTGAAATGATTGGGTTGAGTTATTATATATAATGAGAAGGAAATTTATTATGAATCAAATCAATTAAATACTCTTGCGGTGAACCAATCAACCCATCATATTGGAACAATAGCAGTGGTATTCTCTTTCCAAATATGGTGACATAATCTCTATGTTGATAAGTATAATATTTATGTTAACCATAAGATCATAAAGTATATATTGAAACCAAAAGAGATTAATATTCTTAAAATGATATTTTTGTATTTGATAAAACATTATGACTACTCAAAAAATTATCAACATGAGAAGAAACAAATGGTGGGTGGTTACTTGAGAATTAAGGATCATTCTATCATATACATGATGTGGATCAAAAAAGACTCAATACTACTGGATTTATTATAATGACCCGGAAATTTAAATAATTTTTGTTTCCAGAATTTGTGAGTAATTTTATTTTATACTCAACAAAACTATATCTTTTAATTAATGAAGTAAGTATAATTAAAATGGGAGAGTTGTGTTTTTAATATTATATAACCATTAGTAAATATAAAAATTGGAAACAATACTCCTAACATTATGATTATTGTTTATAAATAAAAATGATCATGGTAAAATAATATAGAAATAAGAGTTGATGGCCTCATCCAGAAAAATTATTCCTTACAAATCTCATCTGTCGGAGCGTGGGAAGGAGGTAGCATCATTGGTATTTGCTCTAAATCAAGCCCAAGCTAAACTCCAACACGTTAAGCACGAAGAGATTCAATTATAGGAGAAGTTCAAACTGATAGAAATCACTACTCCAGAAATGTTGTCCGAGCCTCCCCAAGATTCTATCACCATAGCACAACTTAAAATTAGGTCATATGCATGTTTTACAAGGGGATATGTAACGAGGCCTTAGTTACTATATGTAAATCCATTTGTATAAATAAAATTGTTATTTATTCGTATTGTGAAATTTTTTAATTTCAAAATTCAAGATAAATATAAGAAAAATTTATAGAAGTTCCATATTATTTGGTGTATTTTTGAAAAAGGGTATTTTAAAATATTTTTGTATACATTACAAAATTAATAATGTGAACTTATTTTCAAAAAATGGTCTTTTACAGTTGTGATCAGTAAGAAATTTAGAGTCAAATAAGATCCACATAATTATTGGTGAATAGTAAATTATGAATTTTAATATTACCTTTATGAATTGTAATGTGAACAATGGAATAGTAACCTCACTTAATTAAGTATAAATATTATCTAGGCATCATGAATTGGAATGTGATATAATAACATAGTAAATAACTTTTTCAGAAATTATTTGTTAAGTATTAGTATTTTTTTGGGTAAATAGGAGATTTACATAAAAATTAAATATATCAAAATTAGAAAATTATTTTCATAAAATGGAGTTAATATTTTAATTCAAAGAATAGATATTAGGTTAGGGTGAATTTATGAGTTTTTTATAAAGTGTTGTGTGTTTTCCGGAATAGTAAAAACACATTCTTGAGTTTCGGTGTGTTTAATGACATCATTAATGATGTAATCATGATGTAATAATTCTGGTAGACTTGTG
The DNA here is from genome assembly GCA_963277665.1 of Viscum album. Lineage (NCBI taxonomy): Eukaryota > Viridiplantae > Streptophyta > Magnoliopsida > Santalales > Viscaceae > Viscum > Viscum album. The sequence continues at coordinate 96,063,606 of OY728125.1, forward strand.
AATAGTAATATATGTTTGGAGGTGTCCCAAGTGTCCAATACCATGGCCAAATACCATGGTAAAGCCCATTTTTTTCAAATACAACTAATGTGGCATCCCTTGGAAATTAATAAATAATTCCCCCACTTTTGCTACAAATACAAACTCAATCCATCATTCCATTCATTTAAAATTCATTCTCAATGAATATATGGTATTTTTAACTCCCATGTAGTCTACCCAAGATTCCATCAATCCCCCCAAGGTCACAAAATTTGAGTTTTTGAAGTTACTCTTCAAGGTTAGGGAACCTTTCACCCTCCTCTCTTAGTCATGACTTAATTTATGTTATGTATTCTAGTTTCAATTTTATTATGAGGGGGTATTTTATTCTATATCATCATTAAATTAGATTTAATATACAATTTATGAGATTTCCTTTATTCAACCATCGACTGATTATCTGAATTTTTAAGTGACGTTGTTAGGCAGCTGAATTTTCGAATAAGAAATCAGTTCTTCTCTTTTCATTCAAGTTTCCTTTTCATGTGGTATGTCATTCAAACATCAATACCATGATATTATTTAAATTTTATTCCATTTAAATAATTTATTATGATTTATTTATGAGTGGTTTACCCTTTTCACCTCTCTTTTTAATGTTTTCTATAATCATGTCATATAGCCATTATGATGCAAAAATTTCATCTTAAAATCTCTATCTCTTTTTCTCAAGATATTATATTATATTATTTATATGAATAACCAAACCTATTTAATTTCAATGGGTATTCATAAACACATAATAATGATATATATTATTCTATAATTTAAATACATGAAACCCTCATTCTTTTTCCATGGGTTATTAATGACATAACGATCAAGTTTTTAAGCACTTTTAAAACATCACGAATTTGAAATGAAACCCATTTATTTTATTATATTTGGGTTATTTATGAAATGTTTTTTATGATCTTTTTAGATCACATGAAAATAATGACATATGTAGGGTGAGTCCTAATATCTCTCTAATTAATTGGGTAAAGAATTTAATATCTACAAATGAAAAGTTTTATGATACCTTGGTGAAAAACCTTGGTAATTTTCATTACACGTTATGGATGGACCATGGTGATATGTTCATGAATGTCTAAATTAAAAATTTTAGCCAAATTTTCATGTTATGATCCAATTTATTATTTCTATGAAATTTATCTTTATCATTCTATTAAAATACCCCTCATGTTCTTATTGTTATCGCTCAAGCTCACATGTAAATATTTCACCTGTTTTATTTACTGGGCCTTCTTCTCACCATTTCCTTTATTGTATGTCTACAGGTTATGAGATATAGTAATTGTACATAGGATGATCATATGATGAATTCTGACTAGTGTATTAGAAGAAAATTTTATTTTTTCGTGTATTATGTTCCTGATTTCTAAGACACTAGACTTTAAAGATCCTCTATTTGTAAAATGTAACAAAATGTTATGTAATGAAAAGGAATTTTTCCATAGTTGGTATAAAAGGATAGTTTAGTAATTTTCTAAAATTTGGATATGAAAACATTAGGAAGAATCATATAGAAAATTTTAAATATATTAAAATTTCCTGGTATTTTTGTGAAATATTAATTAAGTGGTTTCAGAACAAATAAAACCATGTCTGGATACAAACAAGTGTATGTGGCTCTGAGACAGATGTACCTTATAGTGAAAAATCCAACAAAAGGTTTTAGGCTTGACTTAGGGTATCCAAGTATATGACAATGGGTGTTGCTGTACTCTGGGTTTGAAACTCCCGAGGGATATGTTTGTTTAATCACAGGATTTTTATGAATCATTATGAAGGATTTATAGGGAAACATAATTGTTTAAGAATGATGTTTTAAGACATAAAATCCTTTATAGTTAAAAGATTCGTAAAATAAAAATGATTCTAACTAAGGTTTTATTCATTTAGAAAATGGATGGAAATAGGAGAAAACATGCAAATGGTTACCACAATGGACCATGCACTGACGACCCTCCAATGGAAGTCAGAATGGAAACATTCATGAGAATGATGAACCAAATGAATCAAGTTATGGGAAATAAATTAAATCAAGATGAGAGAAAAGTTTCACTGTGAAGGGAACAACATTTGGTTGAGTTTTTTATGCATCAAATACCAGTGAAATACAATGGATATACTAACCCATTGATTGATGAACAATGTATAATCTCTATCAAGAAGATATTTTCTATGGTCCGCTGTTCGGAACAATAGAAGGTCACCCTAACTCTTTAACACTTAGAGGGAGTAGCTAATCAGTGGTATGATCTTTTTAAAAACAAAAGGCCAAGAGTGGAGGTTGAATCTATGGAGTGGGATGAGTTCATAGGCATATTCTTCAATAATTATTTCCCATGTTCTATGAAAATAAAAATGGAGAATGAGTTTCTCAAGCTGAAGCAGAAGGAGCATGAATTTCTGTGAAGCTATGAGATGAAATTCACAAGGATTTCACGTTACACCTCTAGAATTTTAATGGATCCAAAGAGGAAAGTTGATAGATTATTTGGTGGACTAAGACCTCATCTAAAGAATAATCTATCCAACTGAGACTATGAGAGCTATGAGGAGATTGTACTGAGTTCAATGAAAGTCTAACAAATGTTCATTGAGGCGAGGTGGTCTCATAAATCCAGTGAAAATAAGAGATCAATGGAGCCCATCATAGGGAGGAACATTGATCAGGGAAGAGGTGTAAAGAAAGAGCAATGTCCCATGTGTATTAAATGTGGGAAGAAGCATTTGGGGAACTACCTGATTGGGAGCGAGAAGTGATAAAAGTGTGGAAGAGATGGCCATATCACACAGAATTATCATAGTGAGGTGAAGACACAATTCCTAAATAGTAAAAACAAAGGGAAGATAGTGTAGGCCCAACTCGATGTCCAATGATCTAAGTGTGTAAAACTTGGGAACTTTTCCAATCATTGTCCAAATATGAGGGAAGTGGAGGGGAAGCACCATCAGCCTCAACAAAGGCCAAGGGAGAAAGGTCATGATTTTTCTATCACGATAGCTGATGTTGAAGCTCTGAATGATGTGATGGTAGGTACTCTTGCTGTTCTCTCAAAGCTATAAGGTTCTTTGTTTGATTCTGGTTCTACGCATTACTTTATTTCCTCCAAGTTTTCAATGAATTTAGAATCACCCCCTGATTTTCTAAACGTAGAGTTATCAATCAAAAATACTGGTGGGATTTTTCAAGAATCATTAGTGTTTAGAAACTCTTGTATTTACTTTAGTGAGAAATATCTTATCGAAAATCTAGTAGTAATTCCTATGATGGAATTCAAAATTATTCTAGGGATGGACTGGCTCTCAATGTATAATGCTAAGTTCAAATTAAGAAGAAAGGAAACACCAGTAATCTTGAATAGAAAACCTTTAGTTATCTTATAAGGAGAGATATCTCAACCAGATCTTTGTCTAGAAGAACCTCCTATATCCTTCATTATGGAGTTTATCAGTGAAGAAGAAGAAGGAAATGAGATTTTTACGATAGAAAATATCCCCATCATCTAGGAATACATTGACCTATTTTCTGAGGAGTTACCTGGGCTTACCTAGAAATGTAGGTAGAGTTGTCCATTGAACTCATACCAAGATCTCATCTGATTTTAAAGACATCGTAAAGGATGAAAAATGTGGTGCTAGAGGAATTAAAGAAACAAATCAATGATCTTTTCGAGAATGGGTTTATCTGACTGAGTGTGTCCCATTGGGGAGAACCTATTCTATTTTTAAAGAATAAGGAGAGATCGATGCAGCTATGCATTGATTATAAAGAACTGAATGAGATCGTAGTAAAGAAAAAATACCATCTTCCAATAATTGATAACTTATTTGACCAGCTTCGTGGGGTTCAATTATTCTCTAAGATTGATCTTTGATATGGTTATCATCAATTGAGGGTGAATAAAGAAGATATTCCAAAAATTTCCTTTTGATCAAAATATGGGCATTATGACTTTGTTGTTATTTCTTTCAGACTAACTAATACACCTTCTATTTTTATGGATTTGATGAATAGAGTTTTTATGGACTACCTGGATAAATTTTTGGTAGTTTTTATTGATGATATTATGATATATTCCAAAAGTCGTGAGGAGAATGAGGATCATATATGGGTTATTTTGAAAACTCTTAGGAAGGAAAGTCTTTTTGAATGTTTAGAAAATATGAATTTTGGTTACAAAAATTTTCTTTCTTAGGGCACATTGTAACCAATGAAGGAGTCCCAGTTGACCCTACAAACACAAAGGTTGTAAAGGAGTATCCTCAACCTACAAAAATAACATATATTCTTAGTTTACTTGGATTAGTAGGATATTATTGGATGTTTGGGAAAACAATTCATGAATTTATAATCCATTAACCAATTTAACTCAAATGGGGTCATGTTCATTTGGACAAGAAAGTGTGAGGAATGTTTCCAAGAGCTAAATAAGATATTGGTTACTGCACCCATGTTAACTCTTCCCTAAAGTGGAAAAGGATTAATTGTTTTTAGTGATTTATATCTGAATGGACTTGTGTGTGTACTCACGAAAAATGAAAAATTCATTCATTATACATATCAACAATTGAATATTCATGAGCACAACTATCCTACGCATGACCTGGACTTGGATGATGTTGTTTTCGCTCTAAAGATATGGAGGCACTATCTTTATGGGGGAAAATGTGATATATACGCATACCATCAATGTTTGAAGAATATTTTTGCACAAAAGTAATTGAACATGAGACAAAGGAGATGGTTGGAACTTCTTAAAGACTATGATTATTCAATTCATTATCATCCCAGAAGAGAAAACAAATTTGGTGATGCATTAAGAAGGAAAGACCATGTTGTTTTGTACATGATGAGGATTCAAAGAGATCCTTTGATCAATGACCTAGTAAAGATAGAAATGGGAATTATAAGAGAAGGGACATCATCAACGCTAACCCAAATTATTTCTCAACTGTTATTACTAGAGAAGATAAAGAAAGCTCAGAAAGAAGATCCTTTGTTACAGAAGAAGCTTGATGCTATGAAGGATGGAAAGTTTCCTGAGTTAAATATTGATAAATAAGGTGTACTAAAATTTCTTACAAGTCTATGTGTTCCATTTATTCTGGAAATAAAGAAGGATATGATGGATAAAGCCGATAACTCTACATTCTCTATACATCCTGGAAGTAAAAAAACGTATGGAAACCATCGTGATCATTATTGGTGGGATGATATGAAAAGGTAGATAGTTGACTACATTTCAAGGTGCCTGGTATGTTAGTATGTGAAGGAAAAGTGATGAAATCTTAAAGGGGTATTGCAACCACTACCCTAACCAACATGGAAGTTGGAAAATATCACTATGGACTTTGTCACTGGTCTCCTGAGAACTTCAAAAGGAAATAATGTAATATGGGTTATTATGGACCATCTCACCAAGACTTCCCATTTTATCTATATTCAGGAAGATTTACCTCTTGATCAAACTTCAATGATTTTCATGAAGGAAGTGGTAAGAATGCATGGAGTTCCACTATCTATCGTATCTGATCGTGATCCAAGGATCACATCAAAATTGAGGTGAAGTCTTCGACATGCTCTGAGTACCAAATTGAATTTTAGTATGGCTTATCACCCCCAAATTTATGGAAAACATGAAAGGACGATTCAAAAACTCAAGGAAATGATGAAGACGTGCTCAATAAAATTTAAAGGTGGATGGGATAAACATATCTCAATGGCTGAGTTCTCTTACAATAACAACTTCCACTCGAGCATTCAAATGGCACACTATGAAGCTCTATATTATAAGATATTTATGAATATTACATGTTGGGATAAGGCTGGTGATAGAAAGCTTCATGGGCCTTAATTTGTGCAAGATATGATAGAAAAGGTTTGTTCCATCCAACAACAAATTAAGTCTTCTTAGAGTCAGCAAAAGATCTATGATGATAACCATCGAAGGGAATTGGAGTTTGATGTTGGTGAAAAAGTCTTCCATCAAATTTCACCTTAGAAGAGAGTCATGAGGTTTGGGAAGAAAGGGAATCTCAGTCCTAGGTAAATTGGCCCATATGAAATCCTTGGCCATATAGGAGCAGTGACCTATCATATTGCACTTCCTCAAAATATTGAACATGTTCATGATGTCTTCCTTTTATACCTATTAAGGATGTACATAAATTACCCTTCACATGTAATAAATCTAGAGGAAGTACAATGGGAACATGACATCTCTTATGAGGAGCAGCCGGTGGAGATATTTGATCATAGGGACAAGGTTCTATGAAATCAGACTACCCACCTTGTTAAGGTGGTGTAGAGGAACCAAAAATGGGAAGAAGCCACATGGGAACCAGAGGAGTCTATGAGGCATAAGTACCCACCCCTTTTCTCTTTAGAGGGTAGAAGTTGAAATTTCAGTGAAAAAATTTATTAAGGGGGCGGGGTGAATATAATGACCCAAACTATTGAATAATTTTTGTTTCTTAAATTTGTGTGTTATTTTATTGTATACTCAAAAAAAACATATACTTTAATTAACGAAGTAATTATAATTAAAATGAGACCATTGGGTTTCAACTGTTATATGACTGTTGGTCAATATGACTGTTGGAAACTATACTCTTAACATTTTGATTATTGTTTATAAATTTTAATGATAAAGGTTAATTAATATAGAAAGAAGATTCGATGACCTCATCCAGTAGACTCGGGCCATAAAAGCACATATTTTAGAGCTTGGGAAAGAGGTAGCATCATTAAGATTTTCTCTAGACCAAGCCTAAGCAATACTACAACATGTTAAGCTTGAACGAAGTCACTTACAAGAGAAGTTCAGGTTGATAGAAATCAGCACTCGGGCAATGTTGTTCGAGCTAACCAAGATTCTATCATTATAGAACACCTTACACTTAGGTCCTTTGCAGGTGTTATAAGGGGATACATAATGAGGCCTTAGTTACTTTTTGTAAATATTTTTGTATAAATAAAATTGTTATTTCTTCTTATGGTGAAATTTAGGAAATTTAAATGTAATGATAAATATAAGATGAATTTATCAAAGTTTGATATTATTTGGTGAATTTTGGGAAAAGGTTATTTTAAAATATTTTTTCATACTTTAAATAATATTTATTGTGAAATGATTTTCAAAAATGGTCTTCTACAATTGTGATCGGTCAGAAATTCAGAGTCTAATAAGATCAACATAATTTTTGGTGAATAGTAAATTATTAATAGTAATATTAACCTTATAAATAGTAATGTGACCAATGAAATAGTAACCTCACTTAATTAAGTATAAATACTATTTAGGCATCTTTAATGGTAATGTGATATAATAGTATAAGAAAATAACTCTTTCTGAAATTATTTGTTTAGTATAAGTATTTTTTTAGAGTAAATAGTGTTTTTACTTATAAATTAAATATATCATATTTAAGAAATTATTTAAATACAGTAGTGTTCATTTTTTAATTCAGATCATCGATATTAGGTTAGGGTGAATTTATGATATTTTTATAAAATGTTTTGTTTTTCAGTGAATAGTAAAAACACAGTTTTGAGTTTCTGTGTGTTTCATGACATCATTACATATGTAATCATGATGTAATAATTATAGTCAACTTTTGAATAGTATGATATGTAATGAGGTTTCCCGAGTGTTCAATACCCTGGGAAAATACCATGGTCAAGCCCATGGTTTTTCAAATACCACGAATGAGTTGTCCCTTGGAGACTAATAAAACATCCCCCCGTTTTTGCTATAAATACCAACCCACTCCTTCATATATTTCATTCAAAATTAATCCTCAACTATGCTATGGTATTTTTACATCCTAATTATTCCTCCCAAGGTGCCCTCAATCCCCCACTATGATCACAACCATCGATTTTTTGAAGATACTCTTAAAGGTAAGGGAACCTTTCACCCTTCTCTTTTAGTCTTGGATTCCTTTAAGTTATGTCTTCTAGTTCCCATTTTTTTATGTGAGAGTTTGTTATTATATATCCTTACTACTATACATTTCAGTTACATCTGATGAGAGACCCTTTCCATTCTAATAAACAGATTTTCTAAATTTATATGTGACATTGTTATGCAGCTGAATTTTCGTAAAAGAAATCACATCTTCTCTTTTCATTCATGTTTCCTTTTATGTGGTATGTCATTCAAACATACATTAAATGATCTTATTTAAATTTTATTCAATCCCTATACTATGTTATGACTTATTTATGAGTGGTTTAACCTTCTCCTCCCTCTTTTTAATGTTTTCTAAAATCATGTTATATAACCGCTATGATGCAAAAATTTCATCTCAAAATCTGTCTCTCTTTTTCCCAAGAAATTATATTATTTTATTTATATGAATACCCAAAACTATTTCTTTTCAAGTGGTTTTCATAAATATGTAATAATTATATATTTTATTCTATAATTGACATACAATAATCCCTCATTCCTTTTCCATGGGTTATAAATGACATAACAATCATGTTTTTAAGAACTTTTAAAACGACATGATTTTAAAATGAAATCCATTTCTTTTATTATTTTGGTTTTATTTATGATTTTTGTTATGATATATGCGGAATAAGTGAAAATAAATACATATTATGGGTGTTCCCTGATTTCACTCCAATTCATTGGGGAAATAATTTAATCTCTAGTGATGACAAGTTTTACGATACCTTGGTTAGCAACCTTTGTAATTTTTACAACTCCTTGGGGATGGTCCTTGGTGATATGTTCCTTGAATATATAAATTAAATGTTGTAGCCACATTTTCATGTTATGATTCATGTTATTATTTCTATTATATACCTTTTTATCATTCTTTTATGATATCCCTCATGTTCTTATTGATATCGCTCAAGTTCACATGTAAATTGTTTCACTTGTATTCCTTACTAGGCCTTCTTCTCACCATTTCATTTGATGTATTTCTCTAGGTTATGAGATGTAGTAATTGTACTTAGGATGATCTTATGATTAATCCTTACAAGTGGATTAGAATAAAACTTTAGGTTTTCATGTATTATGTTCATGATTTCCAAGACACTAGACATTAAAGATCATATATTTGTAAAATGTAATGATTAGTTATGTAATGAAATGGAATGATGGAAAATTTATAATGTATGATTCATAAAATTATGAGGAATATAGAAAAATGCTGTATTTTTTTAAATTATTTCTCATACATCCATTCACATGAATTTAATATAATCCCAAAAGGTTAATGTGTATCTATATAAAAGGTGAGGAATATTTTGGAGTTCAATTTTTATAAAGATAGCGATATAATGTTTGGAACCCAGATATGTGTCCCATAAAAACCAAAACAGAAGAGGGATATTTTGGATGATGTTTTTAGATAATTTTTATCTATTCATCTAGGAAACATGAAAATATATAGAGACATAAATCAAAACATTAGGTGGGATAACATGAAGAGGTAAATAAAGAAATACATATCTTGATGAATTTTATGCTAGCATGTTATGTTTGAATGACATAAGACTATGGCTATGTTGAAACCATTATGCATACCAATATGGAAATGGGAAAATATTACAGTATATTTTATCATAAGAATACAAAAAATATATAAGGTCCATAATTCTATTTGGGTTTTATTTTTCTTCCTTATTCAGTAAGCATTTTTTATTTACCTCAAATAAAATTCTCTTCTTGATCAACTCACCATGATATACATAAGGGAAGTAATAGCCTATAAGAGTATCACTCCCAATTATATATGATTGAGATCAAAGGATTAAATCGAGGTTCTAGAGAAGTATTTAAAAATAATTAGAGATAGAGTTGAGTATTATCACTACATATCTCCCTTAGATAGATGGTAAAACTAATAGGACCATACTACTATAGAGTATATGCTTAGATTTTATTTATTGGAATTCTATGGATGTTGGGATCAACACCTCCCCTTGGTAGATTTATCATATTAAAATAAAATCCATTATAGTATTAAAATGGAACCATGTGATGCTCTATATGAGAGGATATTTATGACTCATACATGTTGGGTTGAAGTTAGAGAAGGGGAGCTGACATGTACTAATCATGTAAAAGAAATGGTAGATAAGGTTCGAACCATTCCAAGAAATATGAATATAGAACAAATTCGATAGAAAAACTATTTAGTTAATCACCGATGAGATAAATAGTTTGATATTAGTGATAAGGTATTCCTCCATATATTTATATAGAAGCGGGTTATGAGATTTGGGAAGAAAGGTTTGTTGTTCCCTACGTACATCGATCTCTTTAAGATCCTTGATCATGTTGGGGAAGTATCTTAATGCCTAATGCCCCTCCCGACCTCTCTGATGTACATGATGGGTTCCATATATATATTTTGAGGAATTATATACCAAATATATCACACGTACTAAGCTCATAAGCTATACTATCGAAACATGACATTTTTTATGAAGAACCACTTGTGGAAATATTGGATTGAAGAGACTATGTTTTAAGGAATAAGACCACACATCTAATCAATGTTATATGGAAGAATCATAAATTTTACATGGGTATATATGAAAGTAAGTAAGTAATGAGAGAGAAGTACCCTCCCGTTTTTCCCTCCTTGTAATAAAATTTTTAGGAAATAATTCTTTTTACGGGGGTAGAATTTAAAGACCCACAATTTTAGTAATTAATTTTACATAATTTAATACCATGGGAGTAACTTGCCTTGGATGAAACGATAAACTAATACAATAAATCACACTACATTAATAAAATCATTTAATATTACCATTATATCATATCCATTAAATTGGTGGGTATCACTATAAGTAACAACTTTATAAAAATGTTATAAAATGGTTTAACAAAACAAAGGTCATTTTATATTCAGAAGATGTATGTTTATTAAAATAATTTTTTATGTGCTATGTGCACTTATATGACAATTATTTTTGACCAATTTTATAAATTAAATTTTATAACCTAAGTTTATTATTTTTCATCAGCGTGATCAAATCAAAAAATTGTCCAATTTAGTTTTTAGGCATAAGATTATGTTTCCCTGGTAAATATTAGATGGCATGGTTAAAAAATTATTTTTCAAATAATTATAATTTACAAAATATTGTGAATTTTTCTTAATTTAAATGGTTTTGTATTAAATTAAGACTCTAGGATTAGGTTTAAACACAAATAAAAATGAATTAACATTCCAAATATTTGTTATCAATTTTATATTATAATAATAAAATCTATTGAATTAGATGTCATTTTTTTTTGAAAAAAAATTATTTTTAAATAAATTATATGTTTAAATTTAATTATTAATTATCTCATATTTCAAAATTTAAATAGATTAAATGAAGTATATTTTTATACTACAAAAGATTCAATTTAGTATAAAGGTTCATCTTATATTTTTAGTGATAAATTAATTACCATGATAAAATTTTAATAAATATTAATTAGTGTTAAAATGGGTAATATAATGTGTCTTAAATTTTACTAAATGAATTTGAAACTTAAATAATCTATAATAACTTTTTTATGTTCTAAAGTGATACCTAAATGTCTCACTTTTGATAATCCTTACCCAACAATCTTTTCCAATGATTTGTCCCTCTTTTTAACTTATAAAATTAGCTAACTTTCACCATTTTCATGAAAAACCTATAATTATAAATTCTCTTAAAATTGTACTAAATTTACTCCTTATAGATATCATGTAGATTTTTGGAAGGCCCTAGTCTCAACAATGTCCATAAATTCTTTTATTTATAAAAGGTTGGTTTAAGAGAAGATCTGAATCTCCAACATAACTATTACTTACCATTTTACTTCTATTCTTTATCATTATCCTCCATGCACCTCCAAACTGTTCTAACCATATATATATAGTGAAATTATTATGAATTATTTAATAAAATTCTAATATATTGATGACATATCCATTATATATTCCCCACTCATTCGATCAAAAAGAAAAAAATGTTTCTCATGTGCATGTGTAGATTGCTGCCACTATGAAGAAATGCTTTCACTATTCATCACCACCATTTAAAGGATAGTTATATAAATGTTTTAAATGAATTGGAAGGCTATTTATGTCATTACTTATATTTTCTAAATATTTTTTTATTATATAAGAAATATTAGCAAAAAAATATCATTATAAAACTAACCACCTAAAATGAATATACCATGAGGAAAAACGACTTAATTGTAAGTAGAAATGTTTTTTTATTTACCTTATCTGTATAAATTGTACAAATAATAATTAATATGTATAAAAAATCTAAGTAACTTCATTATACCTTTTTTTAGATATACTATTACAAAATAAACCCCTTTTACAACCGTGCTCACATGTATATTGTTGTATATTATTATGGGGTCGTTTAACCACTAATACAAAAAATGATAAAAATTTATTTCATGTACGAAATTATGAACACAATCTTGGATATTCATATGTAAATAGTAATTATTTTTATATTGTTTATATAAATATTAAAATCATTAATTGAGATACTACCTTTCATTTTTTTAAAACCACTGAGACATTCGTTCCATCAAATTCATTATGAAGAATCATAACTAAAAAAATTATGGAATGAATTTACAACATTGTGGAATATATTAAATAATCAATTAAAATAACTTATATTACCTATTAATAATGAAATTTGGGAGAATAATGAATAATAACATCACAATTATGAAACTATTCCAAAATGATCAAGATAACTCACACCCAATATTGATAATGTGTAATTACTAATTAATATATTCATAATAAATGATCATAAATGATGTATATAAATGAATAAATTATTTTAATTGAGTTCTAAAATAGATTATTAAGATATTAATGTCGGTTTTTATACGAGTTTAGAGGACATTTGACTAAGAGGTAATAAAGGTAAGGGGTTTTCTTGACTCAAATCATTTTCTGGATTCATAATCACTCCACTTAGATTATAAGAAATATTACTAAATTATCCTAAACTATGATGATGTTATTTTTTATTTATATATTGATTTCTAGAGAAATCATGTTTCTCACAAAAATATTCTTCCATGATAAATATTTTATTATAAAAAAATAATTTTTTCCGAATAACTTCCATTTATGTTAATAGACATTTTCCCAATATCTATGATTTTCAATTACCATAAATATTATCATTTACATGGTGGAAAATAAAAAAAAATTATCATAAATTTTCCGTACATTCCCCTTTATTCAGTATGAAATAATGGTTTTGTTAACCTCTTAATGATGTGGTTTTTCAATAATGGTGTTTTAAAATTTTAATATGGGTATTCATTGCCATAATCTTATATTCTTCAATTTATAAATCAAATTTTGAATTATTTATTTAATATTATCAAGTTATCTTTATTGGAATTTTTATAGATGTAATATTTTATTTTTATTTCTCTTTATATTAAAAAATAGTGTTTTAAAAGTGATTGAAGTTCATGTATTTTTCACGGTGATATTAATATTTGTTTTAAGAAAAATCCTATTTGGAGGTTCTATTCCATTTTCAAAGGATTATTATAAAATTAATTAATGGTTCATAAAACTCCCTGTATTATCCCTATTTTAATACTACTTTTGGGTAGTCATGTTTTTCGAATCATATAATCATGATTTTTTAATGGGATAACATTTAGAAATGTTATATAACCTATATTCTTACCCAGGGTTCTTTATTATAGGATGAATTATTTTATTTTAAGTGTTACTCATATGTATAGATGATTTAGGGTGGGGTATTTTTCCACCCTACAATTCATTTATTAAGGTTTTATATCCCATTAGATAACTATGGTAATCTAATAAGGAATTGTTGCTCCACCATGGGAATCTTGCAGGGATTCCTGATAAACTATTTTATGGGAATGAGATGGTGATTATGACTCCAATATGATATGAAGAACTATTATTATGGTCGTACAACTACTTTTTACCATGTTATTCTTTACTTCCAATCTATACCAAATGTTTTTATTTTCCGTGTTCTAAAGATATTCATTTTTATGTTATTATTTCATGTTTTCATTTATTTTCAGTTTATTATTTTAATACATATGTTTTATAACTTTTCATGGGTATTATGTTTATATTACAAGATCTATAATGATTAATTGAGTTATAATTTTGTCACTTATGATCCCTTGATCTTTTTATTTGATATTTATCCCTTATTAATTTCTCCCTCATCTTTATGATCTAATGGTTATAGTTATTTTATATGTTTTCCTTGTGGAGAATATGAGCTCACCCATTTATTATTTTTTTATTTACCATGTTTTGAAGACAATTATATCATATTAAATGTCTATAATGGGTTCTAGAGGATCATTGTTCTGGAGAACTATAAAATAGTTATTTAAAATAAGATGTTAAAATAGGTATTCTCTAAGACACTAAAATTTTGAATCTTTGGTTGTGTTTCTATTTGTGTGATTTAATAATATAAAACTAGAATCAATGTATTATTTGTGTATGTTTATTTTGGATTACCGTATTTGGTATTATATAAATGATTTATTTATTTATGGAGATTATTTTAGATATCATTTGTGTTAGGGGTAGGGAACCTTAACTACAAACCTATAGATGAGTCTATTTATAGGTTGATATTCTAAAATACAGGTAAAGTCTTTAGTAAGTGGATTCAGTAACAAGAAATCCCTATTTAGATACTAACATGTGGATCTGGATATGACAAAAATACACCTTGCTAGATCCCCTTGATGAATTATTAGTGGGACTAAGACTTATCACATGGATAAACTCTCATGGGGGATATTATTTGGTATAACATGTGATCTTTATGAACCATTATGAATGATTTATTTCCTATTCTTATTGATGGATTTCAAGCTCAAATGACTAGACAAGAAGCTATCATTAAGGATATCCCCACTATACGAGAGTATAATGATGTTTTTCCAAATAACATTTGTGGTATTCCCATGAGATTTCGGTTGAATTTTAAATCAAGATAATACATGGGTGTATTACCATATAAAATAATCATTATAAAATAATTTCATGACCTATCCCCCGTGGCCCGTTCTGTGACATACCCTAAGCCCACCTCCCGAAGGCCAGGGTTTGGCGACTAGCGCTGAAGGTGTAAACCTGCATGTCGGAGGAATTTTCCTGAGTACCTACACACACACACACATAGAAAACAACATCCCAAAGTTAGAGAAGTAAAAAATCAAGACACTAATCAACCACTAAGTACATGTACAAATAAAATTCAAATGGTCCAGAATACAAACCCATCAAAAGATTTACTAGAAAGTAGGAAAGTAAAAAAAGTAACTCTGGAAGCCATCTGCTAAAAATACCTCCTGATGAGTTGGTACAAAGTAGATAATGGAAGACGTAGAAGTATTTATTGTCTTCCCGATCTCACTAACCCATCTCCCAGGGTCCACAAACCTAGCCCGACCTGGGTCTGGTCCGTTGGGCCATGGGTCTGGCCTGTTGGCCTACCTGGCCCACCAGAGGTGGAACTGTTCATCACCAATCTTAGACGCATCCGATGATGGTGTATGGAACCCCAGCTTGCCTCATGTTCAACACAAGGCCATTTTCTCTATCTCAGATGCATGTCACATCCGAGGTTGGCACTATGTGGCCAGAAATTTTGTTCGGCCAAACTTCCGTACACAGTTGAAGACTGTGTGCCTCTTAGGAATGGGCTCCATGGTTGCGGGCCACTCCATCGATGCGGCCGCTTGGCCGCATCCGCCTCCGTCAGCTGGTGGTCCTCTCCTCCACTGCAGCCCAGGCTAGCCACAATGCTCCTCCCGGTGTGATGCCACCTGCTCGCGGTCGCCGCCGCTAACAGGACACTCTGTGGACCACCGAGTCCACTTTGGTGGTCTTATGTTCGCACAGACTATGCCTACTACCTATGTGGGGTTATTGACTTCCCTAAGAAGGCGATGAAATTTTCTTTCTACCATTTCGAAAATTCTTCAACCAAGAACTCACAAGAGGAGGGACTCGGGCCTTGTTCATGTTGGCCCTCTCCCTCCACATTATAATTTTACAACATGGGAGGCTTCTGTATAATGTTCCATCAACAATAATCCAATCCTAAAGATAAAACCAACGAAACATCACCATCCCACAAGAACAGACGATCTTCGGCTCAACCTTTTTGTGGGTTGGCCCATGTTCTCCGATTAGAATAATGAACAGGGTAATCATAAAAGAAAAACCCCCTACCTCGATGGACATTCGAAGTTGAAGTGGTCCACCCATAAAGGTTCAAGAAGTCAAAGGCATTCTCTAATTCCGAGTCCCATTTTTTATAAGGCATCGATGTCACTAGTGATCGTACTAGAACTAATCATTTATCGTTGTAGAAGAATTTTTCCATAGGTTTTTTGGAGTAAATTCCATGTTTTTCCCGACTCTCCAATGTGTTAGCTTAATAAAAAGGAAACACATCGCATCATTTCTGTTATGCTGTGATGATATGTCGTTATGATTTTTCATTTATGAAAGATCATAACAGATATGCTTGCACAAAATGGGTTATTATGAGTTTCCTTTAATGTGCCTCACCACCGCACCGCAGCACCTTCATCCACCGCTCAACGGTGAGAAAAGATATAAAATAAATTTTTAAGTTATTTTATTATTTTTCTGAAAATTGCAAAATTTACTTTTGCAACCGACCCCGAACCTTCAATGTTAAGTCGTTTCTAGGAGAATCCCAGTGTTCCAAGTTCAACGGCAACCTCATATTTTTTATCCAAGTACAGCTTCAAAAGTTATAAAATCCTTCGGGCACATTTACTTAAGTGAACTTGATAAAAGTTAAAAATTCTCGTTCTGGGCTCACCAGACCTCAGAATCATGTGTCATCAAAGCATGTGGTCTTGAAATAATTCCATACAATTGAAAAAAATTATACCAAAAATATGGGAAAGTAAATTCTCCCCGCCAAGGGACATTATGTATTTGAAATCCAAAACACTAGCTAATCAAACAAATGGGGGTACTGAGCATGAATATGAGCCTCCCGATCCCATGTTCTCTCATGGAGATTCCAGTGCTTCCACCAAACATGATCCATATAAATCGACCGTTCATAAAGGACCAACTCATGTTGATTCTCTATCTTCACTTGAAACTCAGAAAATTCCTCTCCCTCATCAATGTCCAGTTCCCCATAGTTTATTAAGTGTGTTGGGTCAGGCACGTACCTCCTTAGTTGCGACACGTGAAAACAATCATACAATCGGTGCATCTATGGCGGAATATCAAGGCAGCACACCACCTCTACAACTCTGCTCAGGATCTAAAAAGGTCTGATGAACCTCATAGTTAACTTGTTTCCCTATCCAAATCTCTACAATCCTTGTCTATGTGAGACCTGAGGAAAACTTTGTCTCCCTCCTCAAACACTAAGGGCCTTTACCTCCTATCATAATATGATTTAGTTCTACTCTGTGCAATCCCCATTCTCTCTTGGATGGTCTAAACCTTCTAAGCAGTAGACTGTACCAACTCTGGACCCATGAGTGATAACTCTCCTTAGTCTGTCCAGCATATAGGTGATCTGCATAGCCTCCTATATAAATACTAAAATAGTGCCATGCTAATGGTGAGGTGATATAATTTTTTGTATGAAAACTCCACTAATGGTAGTTCATCCACAAAACTATGAAAAAAATCAAGGACACAAGCGCAGAGCATGTACTCTAGGGTATGTATGGTCCACTCTATCTGACCATCTGCCTTGTAGAAAAGGGATGTGCTGAGGCACAGTTGAGTCCTGAATGCCCCCTATAATCCCTTACACAACTAGGATGAAAATAGTTCATCATGTTCTGAGAATATCTTCGAATTCACCCCATGGAGCTGAAATATCTTGTGAACATAGTAGTGCCCCAAGCCCTCTACTGATCCCTGCTCCCAGATGGGTAGGAAGTGAAAAAACATGGTGATTCAGTCAATGATCACCCAGATAGATAGTTGCCCATGGACGTTCATGGTAACCCCATAAAGAAGTCTATAGTGACACCATCCCACTTCCATTCTGGTACCTCATGTGGTAGTTCCATGTCTACTGGGACCTGATGCACGGCCTTCACTTGCTGGCAAGTGAGGCACCATGAAACAAACTCTACCACCACTTTCTTCATCCCAGGCCAGCAGTACTGTCATCAAAGCTCTCGGTACATCTTCTCCGCACCTTTATGTACCTCCAAAGGGGATATATAAAAATAACTCAACACCTCCTCCCATAACGTCACTAGTACTATGGTGCATCTTCTGAAAAAGATGACGTGCTCCCCACCTATCAAAAATCCTTCAAGAGACTGTTTTGAGTATAACCGAGCATGTTGGGCCTCGCAGTCAACATCCACAAGCTGTGCCACCCTTACTCACTATAAGAGTGTGGGGGTGATAATCATTGAGAGAAGGTAAGATTCTACATCACCATCCATGAAGGATATCTTCATCGTTGCTAACTGTTCCATCACCTCACTCACATTCTTTAAACCAGACCTCCTATTGAACACATATGCCACCAAGCACCCCTTTCTAGGAGTATAGACTATCAAAAAGTCATATTACTAGAGCAACTCTATCCATCATTAATGTCTCAGGTTTTGGTCCATCTGTGAGATGATATATCTAAGACACTTGTGCTTAGAGTAGATGATAAGCCATTAAACCACCAAGTAGTTCCACCATATCTTTAAGGTGAAGACCGCTACTGCTAACTCCAGGTCAAGGGTCACATAGTACCGCTCAGGCTGCCTCAACTACTGTGAGTGATAGGCAATCACTGATTTCTCCTACATCAGGAAACATCCTAGTTTGGTCCATGATGGGTCACAAAAGACTACATACCCAACGGCCTCTTCTGGTTGTCTCAAGATGGGGGCACTCGTCAGTCTCCACCTCAACTCCTTTAAACTCTACCGGCACTTATTCATCCACACGAAGGGCTATCCCTTCAATTTCAAGGATGATAAAATTGCTTATAGTCTTGGGAATTCATGCATGATCCTCCGGTAGTATCTAGTTAAACCTAACAAACTCCGCTCCTCAGTCACACTCCTAGGTGGCTCCTAAGCAAGAACACCTTTATCTTTAGCAGATCCATTGCAACTCCAACTTCTGAGATGAAATGTCCTAGAAAATATACCTCATAAATCCTGAACTATCACATCAAGATATTATCATAAATATGGTGCTCTCAGAGTGTATCCATGATTATCCGTAGGTGTGTTGTATGCTCCTCCTCTAACGCCGAGTATAGAAAAATGTCATCAATGAAGACTACCATGAAACAATCGAGGTGAGGATGCAAGATCCTATTCAAGAGTCCCATGAACACTGCTAAGGCATTGGTCATACTGAAGGGTATCACCATGAAGTCTTAGTGTCTTTACCCACATCCAATGGTTACCTTTGGTACATCCTCATCCAGTACACGAAGCTGATGATAGATTTATCTAAGGTCATTCTTCGAGAACCACCTTGCTCCCTTCAACTAATTGAAGATTTCATCAATCCTCGACAGTGGATACATGTTCTTCACATTCACCTGGTTCAGGAACTAGACGTCCATGTAAATCCTCAAGAACCCATCTGCCTTCTTCGAAAACAACATTGGGGCTACCCATGGTGATATTCTGGGTCTCACGAATCTCTTCTCTTACAAGTCCTCCAACTATAACCTCAATTCACGAAACTCTACGGGATCTATCTAATATGGCAGTGTAGATATAAATTCCATCCTTGGGTAAAACTTGATGTTGATTTATACCTCCATGCAAATAGGTAGTCCCAGAACATCCTCAAGAAATACATCCTCATACTCATCCACCACTACAAGAATGCTTAGACTTCGATCATATGCCACACCTATTATGAGGATAGACAACATGCGATTGATTATCTGCACCCTCCTCTGAGAAAGTATATCTTGTGTTGAAAAGTTTATCTTCTCACCGGTGAAGAAAAACATTGTCCCATCCTCCCTGACACACCACAAATGGCTCCAAAAACTGTCGATCTATGTATAGACTATGGATAACCAGTCCATACCCAAGATGACATTGTAAAGACTCTACGCCACTAAAAAGAGAGCCTAGATGATGCTCTACCCTCCAATAGTAATGAAAAAAATGTTATAACCATTGTGTAACCATCAAATCCACTCTCATAGGAGCCTCTAATCATAAGGATCGAGCCAATAGCTCCACCAAAAATTCGAGCCTCGAACGAGATCTGTGGGAAGGAAATAATTACTAGCACATGTTTCTATAATAACTACAGATAAGGTAGAGAAGACACATATCATACCTATAATCATATCTAGAGATCCATGGTCATAGGCCTCTATCTCCTGAAGCTATCATCACCCCTGTTCGCCGGCTCCTTGAGCACATAGTGGACCACTTGGGGGTGGTGGTGGTAGTACCTCAAACTGTCGTCCATCGCCTACATCGTATCATTCTCCCTTACCACGTCTTCCACCCTACGAACCTCCTATCTTGAACCTCTAGCTATACCTTGGCAGTCCCTTGACTATTTTCTGATCATCTGTGTAATGGGTTAGGAAGTCATGATCCATGTGTCCCTACCCACCACACATCAACCACAACCTAGTTACATGCTGAATCGCTCTGTTGTGGGAGACCCACATTACCAAACTTGAGTCCTAGGTTCGTGCACTATAAGACTCGGACCATATGGGCTCCCTCATCTACTTCCTGATACTCAACACTGAAGACTCTTCCTCCTATGGTCTGCTGATGGCTTCATCTATCGGTTCCTGATCTGTTAGGAAGATCTCTACAAGAGGGGCTCGCTCCAACACTCCAGCCTGAGTGTAGATGCTGAGAGACACCATAGATGCCCTGATCTCCCATATGAGCCCCTTATTAATGGTCCGAGCCATGAAGAAAGGGTCCTGAACAATGTATGTGGAGTTGAGGGAGCGGTATTTAAACATTTCATAATAATCAGCCACCGACAGGCTGCCCTGCTATAGGTGAAGCAGCTCCTGGATGCGCACAGAGCTCAAGGTCATGGGGAATAACTCCTCCCAAAATTCCTCTCTAAGTCTATCCGGGTGAGGGTCACCTCATCATGTGTTTGGATATTCTAGATCTACCATCTCCTAGAAGATCCTTATAGAAGGCTCATGAGAAAGATCGCCATCTAGCCAAGTAGTGTCCTCACTAACCAGAAAACCCACGTCACTACCTCCATCCAGACCTCAACATCCTAAGGATCTTTCTATCCCATGATCATGGGAGTTCTCTGTCTCTGAAACTCATGACAGGAAGATAGTCTGGGTACGTACTCTATCAGAAAATTCGATAGTAACTACTGATCAAAACGTGGTGGAAACACTGGTGCACCACCCGGCATGGCCATCTCTAGGACTGGTCCCTGAACTGACGCCTCACCGATAGGTAGGCTATCCACACAATCACGTATCAGAATCCAAGATGGCTGGCTATGTGGAGGCATCCTAAAATAGATCAAGCTGTACCACAGTCATAATTTTATTCATAGTGAGGTGATTCTTATTCAATAAAATCATAAGTATTCACTTATGAAACCAGTGTTTTCATGTATTGATCCGAAAATCAGAAATCAAGGTCCTAGTGTATGGATACATCGGCGACTGCACCAACATTAGATTCCCTAAATCTACAAGTAAATCTCGAATCATTTAATACAATTTCTCTAAAAAAAACAGAATCTTGATCTTGGAAGAAGAACCGACCACCTATAATACCACTCTGTCACAACCCATCCCCCAGGGCTCATGTCGTGACATACCCCATGCTCGCCTCCTGAAGGCCAGGGGTTGGAGACTAGCACTGAAGGCATAAACCTGCATGTGAGAGGCATTTTTCTGAGTACATGTATGCATGCACACAGAACCATATCCCAATGCTGGAGATATAAAAAAGCATTCCACTAAACAACCACTGAGTACAAGTAAACCTAAAATTAAAATAGGCCAAAATAAAAACATAATAAAAGGCTAACCGGAAAACAGGAAATTAAAAAGGAACTCTAGAATATATCCTCTAAAAAACTCACCTAATGGTTTAGTGCAAAGTAGTTTCTAGAAGCTGTAAAAGTACATCCCATCTGCCTGGTCTCACTAGGAACCATCGGGTCCTAGCCCACCATGTCCTCTGCCAAGACAGCGGTCGTCTGCACCAGACACAACATGTGCAGGCGGAGCCCGTGCAGGGTTGAGTAACAATATACTCTGTAGGGACCCCAAATCACAATGAAATAGCACAATGAAATCCCAAAACAAACCACAATCATGATCACCAATCATGATCACAAAGAAAGATAGCTCACAATAGGTATATTTTAGAATAGGAAAGTAGAACCATTAATCACATCATCGAACACCTCAAATACTGGAGAAATCCACCTTAATGAGTACACTGGACCTGCCAGGTCACCCATAATCCACTTCCCACTAACCTAAGACTATTTTTATAGTCATCCCTAATGATTACCATGGGTATGCTGGGTTAAATAGAAGTCACTCCCCACTAGGGATATGTCAGGTGACACAAAAGTTTCATCCCACTATGGCCATAATGAGGTACTCCTCCTGTTGAGTACGATGAGTCTGTCAGGTCACACCAAAGACACTCCCCACTATGTGCCTACTGGGTCACATAGAAGCCACTTCCCACTCGGTCATAAATTTTTATCAAAATAGGGTCACTCGCCAGCAGTCTCTCGGTCTTAGCCAACCACCGGGTTTCCATAGGTAGCATGCCTTATCTTAGGAGAACCACACCCTAAGCCCTTCGTCAAATTTAAAAGTCTATGAAATCCTCCATAGATTATACCAAAATATTTGACTCATCATGAGAGTTCTAATTCCATAAATGGATTGTCAATCGTACGTCCGGTTTGAAAGATATTGGAATTTTTCCAAAAAGGGGCTGGTCGAGTCTGGTCCAACCCGACCCAACCAGGTACAGGGTCATCTGACCTGACCTGGGTCTGATGACCCGACCCATCCTAGCTATGGTCTGTTGGGTCATGGTTTTGGATTTCTGGAATACCCAGTCTGCCTGAGGCGGTTCAGTTCGTCTCCCGGCCAGGACGTGACATGCAGCCGTATCTAGCTGCACAGCTCACCCCATGGTCAACGTGTGGCCGTTCCCTCTTGCTTGGACACACAACGCATCCGAGTTTGGAAATAAGTGGATGTAGAGTCTAGCTAGAAAAACCTCTGGTAGCGGTCGAAGACCGCGTGCCTCCGAAGAATGCGACATGCGGTTGCGGGATGCTCCACCGACACGGCCGCTTAGACGCGTCCGCGTCCACCAACTGCTCACACAGCTAGCAGTCCTTTGCTTCACAGTAGCCTGGGCCAGCCGCGTGACTCCTCTCGGTGTACTAAAATGGAGCTTTTCCACCAGCCTATGGCTACTGCCGCCTTGGGTTCCCGCCAGCCTGTTAGGTGAGAAATCTGTGGACCACTGGGTTCCCTTTGATGGTCCAATATTTGTGCCGAGTGTGCCTACGACCATCTTGGGGTATTGCCTTCCCTGCGAAGGCTTTGAAATAGCATTTCACTCATTTCAAATGTTCATCAACCAAGAATGCACAAGTATAGGGGCTCGAGCCTTGTTTTTGTTGCCCCGCTCCCTCCACATTATTAGTTTACAACATGGGAGGTTTGGGTATAATGTTTTGTCCACAATAAATCAATCGCAAAAAGAAAACCCAATTAACATCACCCTACTGCAAAAACGGATGATCCAAGGATAAACAAATTCAAGGGTTGGTCCTCATTCACCATTAAAAATGAAAAAAAGGAAAAAATAAACCAATACAACCCCTACATCGATTGAAATTTGACGTTGAAGTAGTCCACCTATGAAGGTTCAAGAAGTTGAAGGCGTTCATCGATTCTCAGTTCCCTTCTTTGTAAGGAATCTATGTCACTAGAAATCCTGCCAGATTTTGTCATTCATCATTGGAGAGAAATTTTACCATTGTTTCATTGGAGGAATTTCCACATTTTTTCCAACTCTCTAATATGTTAGCTTAATAAAAAAGGAAACATGTTTCAACGTTTCTGTTATGCTGTGACATTGTCTCGTTAAGCTATTTCATATATGAAATTCCATATCACATATACTTGAAAAAAACTAGTCATTATGAGTTTTCTTTAATGTATATCATATCTAAACCATAGAGTTGTTGTTCGCCTCTCAATGGTGAGAAACAAAAGAAAATTAGTTTTTATGTTATTATTTTACTTATCTAAAAATACCTAAAATTCACATTTATGTCTGACCCTTTCCGGTCAATGTAAATTCCGTTTTAGGAAAATCTCGGCATTTTGAGTTCAACTGTTCCCTCGGATTTTTGATCCGAGTACCAGTTCAAAAGTTAGAAAAACACACTTTCACGTTTACTTAAGTGAACTTAAAGAAAGTCAAAATTCCATTCTAGGCTCTCTGGGCCTCTGAATCATGTGTCATCAAAGTGTGTGGTCTCGAAATAAATCAATACAATTTAAAACAATTATATGGAAATTCAAGGACATTACAAATAAACCTTGTTGAGTAAGAATAATATAAAAAAGAAAATACCAATGAATGTGGATAAGGGATTTGAATGCCTAAGTGAATCTCCCTAAGGTGAACCAATGCTTTTTTGTTAAGAAGAATGATTTATCATCATGAATCTACATTAATTATCATGGATATAAGAATCAAGAAAAACATCCTCTACTCCATATTGATTATTTGTTCAATCAACTATGATGATCACACTATTACTCAATTATTGATCTTTGATCCATATATCATCAATTGTGGGTATTTAGAGATGATATACCCAAAAAATTCCACACAAGGTATGGAAACTATTGATTAATAGTTATGCCTTTTGGGATTGAAAATTCTTATACTATATTCATATATTTTTATGAATAGAGTCTGTAGTTATTACCTTGAGGAAATATTGGTTGTATTTATTGATGGAATTGTCATATATTCTTAGTGAATGGAGGATATTAAATTTCATTTGAGAATTGTACTATGTACCTCATAAAAGGAAGAATTATTGGACATGTTCTAATAGTTTTAATTTTTTATTCAAAAAAGAATCATACTTAGGTTATTTTATCACCTGTGTGGGTATATATTTGGAGAAATCAAACACAAAAGTAATTAAGAAATGGTTGAGATGAAAATTCTTGAAAGAGATCCAGATTTTTCGTAGAATAGTTAGATACTACCAGTTTTTTGTAAGGACCATATCATGACTATCCAATCCACTACCCATTTTGACATGCAAGTGAGTGAAGTTCCTCTGGACAATGGGAAGTAAGGAAACGTCCAAGGAGATTAAAAAGATATTATTGTTCATATACTAATAATACCCTTTAGTAGATAAGGGTTCATGATATAAAGTGATTATTTATTGAATGGTTTTGGATTTTTATTAAGTATAATGAGAAATTAATTTCTTATGCATTAAATTATTTAATGACTCATGAGAAGAACTACCCTACCTAAGATCCAAATATGGAGGTAGTAGTATTTGTGATTAAACTATTGTGACATTATCTATATGTTGAGAAGTATGATATTTATATTAAAAATTTGAGATCAATGTATGTATTTACCCAATAAGAGAATAATTTGTTCCATAGGATATTATTGGAGTTGATAAAATATTATGATATTCAATACATTATCACCCTAGGAAGGTAAAAAGGCATAAGATTCCTTGAGCTGGAAGAATCATTCAATCTTATATATGATGTGTATTGAAAAATAATTAATACTCATAGTTTGGCAATGTATGAATCTTGGTATCATAAAGAAATTATATAATTCACATATTTCAAAATTTATTACACACCCATATATTCATGTGAAAATCAAAGGAGACCATAAAGATGTTGCACATATATAGAAAAATATAAAAAATATTCAAAAGTTTAATATTGAAGAAGATGGAGTTATAATATTTGGAACCCAAATCTATGAAATTTATTTACATAATATAAAGGAGAAAGATATAGATAAATCTCATAGATCAGAAATCCATATTCATTTTAGTTTCACAAAGATATATATTGGTCTAAATAGAAACATATTTTGGGATAACATGTAGTGGGAAATCACAAAATACATATATTGATCCTTGTTATTACAGAATGATAAGGCTAAAATACAAAAGTCTAAGGATTTTTTGAACATATTACACATACATGTATTAAAATTATAAAACTTCACAATGGTAGTTTTCGAAAGAATCCCCCAAATTTATATTGACTATAATGTATTTGGGTTTTTTGACCACCTTGTAATTTCAAAATATTTTATATTTATCAAAGATTATTTACCTCTTGACTAGAATTCTAAGTCATATATAATGGATGTGGATAGATTTATGAAGTACTACTCTATATTATATCTGATCATGATATGATGTTTACCTTGAGGTTTTGATGAAGTATTCAAAATTAATTGGAGATAATGCTGAATTTCAGCAGTTCTAATCCGCCATAGATAGATGGCCAGTCTCATAAGACCATGCAAACTCTAGAGGATATGTTATAGTCTTTTTTGATGGAATTTAAAGGATGTTTAAAAAGATACCTCCCCTTGGAAGAGTTATGATATAACTACAGTTTCCATTATAGATTTTATATGGTACTATACGAGGCTCTATACGGGAAGAGATAGAGAGCTCAATCATGCAAGGATAAATTCAGAGAGAGAAAATTGATAGTTTATGACCTTGTCAATGAAATAAGCGAGAAATGTTTAACTATTTAGTCATATATGAATGTATTAAAAAGTCTAAAGAATATATATGGAGATAATAATTGATAAGATATAGAGTTTTAGGATTGTGAGAAGGTATTACTCTTGATATATCCAAGGAAGAATGTTATGATATTTTGGGAGAAGCGGATGTTGATCCCTAGGTATATCGATCCCTTTGAGATCCTTGATCATTTTTGGTAAATATTTTATCTCATAAAACTCCCTCCTTACCACTCTCAAGTATATTATGTGTTCCATTTATCCTTCTAAGGAAGTACATACCACATCTAAAACATGTACTATGCTCTAAATCTATATAAATGAAACATAACCTTTCATATGAATAATAACCTGTGGAAATCATGGATTAAAGAGAAATAGATATGAGGAATATGAAGGAAAATCTTGTTAATGTTCTATGGTGGAATGATAAACTTTATGTCAGTACATGGAAACCTAAGGATGTGATGATAGTTAATTACCCCCACTTGGTTTCCTCCATGTATTAAAATTTCAAAGAAGAAATTATTTTTATGGGGGTTGACCGCGCTGTTGTGACGTGGAAAATTCATTATGATTTGAAGGTTGATTTATAGTCTAGGGAAGGCCCTAGATCATCTCTCATGGAGCATTGGTGGGTTTAGAGTGCGCATTTTTAAAAATAAGTACATAGATAGGGGTGTTTTTGAAAAACGTTTTTGGATGAAATGACATAATTAAAGAGTTTAATAGCTGGAACGAAAAGGTGGTGTATTGATAATTACGAGAGAAGAAGATCATTTCAAGTTCACTACACATCTTGGATAGTTCATTGTGCTGAAAATTTAACATGGTTGTTTTAATTATTTGGTTGAATGTTGTCAAGATCTTGACTCCCCTCTTGCC
Organism: Viscum album; assembly: GCA_963277665.1. Taxonomy (NCBI): domain Eukaryota; kingdom Viridiplantae; phylum Streptophyta; class Magnoliopsida; order Santalales; family Viscaceae; genus Viscum; species Viscum album. The sequence continues at coordinate 96,091,394 of OY728125.1, forward strand.
TCATCAAATGATGCGTAAAGAACCACCACTTGGCACAACAATCATGTTGAAAAGATTCTGTTATCAAACATAGAATAAGAGGTCTACCAATTATAATTAAATATTATTTATGTGTGAGATAAATAGGATTATTGTGTTGTCCAATCGGAATAACCCAAGATTCCCATGTGAAATCTCAACCCAATCGGTGTTGAAATAAAAAGTGTTCCACTTAATTATATCAAATGAAATGTAATCAGGGGAAATTATGCCAAGAAACAAAATAAGTGAAATATTAAACACAAAAATTATACAAAACCAGTATAAGAATATGTACTGGAACTCCCTCCCTAGTTTGTATAGCTCCCTCAAAATGATCGTCCACTGTTTAGCTCACCATCGAGAGGAGGAGGAGGCTCGGGTGGAACTCCCTATTCATCCTTGATTCCCCTATGAGGATAGGGGCCTCTAAAACTCCTTAGATGATGATAGGACTTATTTGGGTCTCCAAAATACCAGATCTTTGCCTCATGGCCGTACTTACCAATGCGGAGCCTAATGTGCCATTTTATAGGAAAATAGGAAGGTGGTTTTCAGCACACATAATTCTTAAAACCATTAGACAAGGGTGTTTTGACATCCAGATAGACTTATCTCGATTTGAAGAAAATAAAAACGTTATAGGCCCACCTCATGGATATCTTCACCAAATTTTTGGCATAATGTGGAAACCTATAGCCCAAGATATGGATAGATCACAACACACAACGTTTGACATCCAGTAGATTTGGTGGGCTGGAAACATCCCGTCGTTTGGGCCAGTATATGGATGAATGAGTCTTGGGATACTTCATACGAAATGTATCCCAATAAATTTTGGACCGGTCAAAAAAATATCAGCCCAATTGGATGCAGGTTCAACTATAAATGTGCGGATTAATCCACTGGTGTGCTTGGATCCTGCTCGGTTTGACCTGTTTTTCTTGGACACCATAATGGGCCCTCCAAATCACCTCCTCCTACAATGGAATCATCAAACAATTATCATTTACCTTTTTAATAGTGATAAAAACAGAATAAATTATTCAAAAAGTTAATTAAACTTGTCATTATTTTTATAATTTTCAATATAAAACAAGTTCAATACAGTGGTGTAAATGTGAAAATTACACAGTGAATCATGGTACGATCACACCCCCACTCCTAAACATTTTCACTCCTGGGAAAAGTCACATATCCAAATAAAATGAGGCATATAAATATTTCCAAACATCATTAATATTTATCATTCAATGAAATTTTATTTCATTAATGTAATGATATCAATGCCCGAACCACACCAAAGAGTTTTTCCTATGGAAAATGATGTCTCATAAATCATATCATAATGAAATTCCAAGGGATTCAGGACACTAACATGAGAAATGAATTCAAAAGTCAACCATTCCACTAAATATCCATATGTGTGTGAAAACCATTCCCTGATATTCTTTCCACTTCCTATCCAATTAATATATGTTATTTTAAAATTATTCTGCTTTAAATTAATTTTCACCAAACCTGCCCTACATCATTTGGAATCATATTTCAAGACCCAATAACTTAGGCATTCCCAAATTTCAAAACATAATCTCCCAACCTAGATATCCCCAAATGTTGTACATTTCATCAATCGTCTCATTTTTTATTTTTTTAGAAGTTTCATTTGTATTAAATCTCCCACTCATCTCTCAACCCTTGTTTGATATCCCCATGACACAAATTGAAATAGTTATAACATGATCAATGGTTGAGGAGGAGTGGTTTTTGGAATACCCAAGACTCAATTTTTTTTAGGGCGTACAATAGTCAGACATTAGGTGCCCACACATAGGTTAATCTGGTATAGTAATAAAACATATCGGATAAGGAACGAACATATGAAAATATCATTTAAAGCTGAAAAATATTAACATAACATATATTTAACTTATATTAAGTAGGAAATATTTACACTTCATAGTTTGGTACAAATATATATGGAGATATTAGGGACACAATTTTCCCAAAAACCACTTAAACAAGGGGCATAAATCATCTCAAATGTTTCACAGTGATACAATCATTTATATCATTGACATAAAACCTATTCACTAAAATTCACTCCCTGATGTTAACTTCATACAAATATTATTTTTCACCATTCTTTATAGTATTTTTACTTTCCCCCCTTTATGGTCACTGAATCATGGAACATTGAAATTTTTGAATGGGGGAAAAATGAAAATACCATAAAGGAGGCGAAAAAGATAAGAAAGAAGAAAGAAAATGGAAAGCCTAATGAACTCAACAAGATGGGGAAAAGTGATAATAGCATAAAGAAGGTGAAAATAGAATAAAGAGAGAAACAAAATGATGAAAATTCCTATATATCCCAGGAATGTACCCATCCCCCACACCAGAATGTGCAGTGTCCTCACTGTAATAATTGAGAAGGTGAGAAGGAAGGATAAAACCTGGTGTGTTTCACTAGAATGTTGCTTTTTGAACATAGAGTTCCTCTATTGGTAACTCTAAAAGGGCTTCATGGAAGTGCTTCAGCCGTTGCCATTGATAGTGAAGGTTTTATTGGTTTCTTCATTTTGAACCAGGATAACACAAAATGGGGATACATTAATAACAGTGTATGGGCCAAACCAAAAAGAATGTAGCTTATCTGGATGTAAATTTCTCCTTGCATTATAAAGGAGGACCTTCTTCCCAATGTGGAACTGAAGATGAAGGATAAGACAGTCGTGATCATCCTTGGTTCACTATTTATAAATCCCAGAGTTTTCTTATGCATCTCTTATCATTTCCTCCAACTCTTGAATCTGTAGCATCCATTGTGAACCCGCACCAGAAAGATTAGAATTGCATTGTTTGATGGCCCAGTAGGCCCGATTCTCAATCTCAACAGGTAGGTGAGAAATCTTTCCAAACCCAAGACGATAAGGTGACATTCCAATGGGAGTTTTGAACGCAGTACAATAGGCCCATAATGAATCCTAAATCAAAGACTCCAATATTTTCTATTGCGTTGATCCATTTTTTTCAAGAATCTATTTTACCTCTATATTTGACACCTTGGATTAACCATTGGTCTGTGGATGATATGCAGTAGACACTCTACGACCGACCCCATACCGACCCAAAAGTGTTTGCATTGTTCGGTTGATGAAATGAGAACCCTGGTCACTGATGATAAACCTAGGTAAGCCAAATCTACCGAAGATTTAGGTTCTCAAAAATTCTACAACTACCTTAGAATCATCCATCCTTGTATCTCGTGCCTCTACCCATTTTGACATGTAATCAACTTTCAGTAGAATTTACAAGATGCCAAAGGAATTGGGAAATGGACCCATAATGTCAATTCACCAAACATAAAAAATGTCATGAAAGAGCAAAAATTGTTGTGGAATTTCATTTCATTTAGATACATTCCCCATTCATTGAAAACTAGGACTAGATTTGAAAAAATCATGGGCATCCCGAAAACATTTTATCCAAAAGAGACCTGAGTAAAGGACCTTGAGAGCAGTCCATTGGGGACCAAAGTTCCCCCCACAAGCGAGAGTGTGGAAGAATCTAGGAATAGACCAAAACTCACTATCAGGAACACAACACCTAAGGAATTGATCAATAAATATGTGCCAGATATAGGGGTCAACCCAAATTTACCCACAAGACTCATGTTTTAGATGACTGGATTGGTTTTTATTAAAATCAGTAGGAATGCAAGATGCTACTAAATAATTTAAAATTTTAGCATACCACAGAATAACATCTTGAACTCGGTACAATTTCTCATCAGGAAACATATCATTAATGGGGATATAGGGGGATGAGTCAATTTTTGAGGATGGGAGGATCCTACTGATATGGTCAGCAACCATATTCTCTACTCCTTTTTTATCTCTAATTTCTAGATTAAATTCTTGAAATAGGAGCATCCAATGAATGAGACGTGGCTCGGCTTCTGGTTTCTTAAGTAGATACTAGAGGGCTTCATGGTCTGTGGAAACAATGAATTTGGACCACCAAAGGCATCATATGAATTTTTCCAATGCAAACACAATAGAAAGGAATTCTTTTTCAGTTGCTATGTAGTTTTCTTGGGCAGGGTCCAAAGTATGTGAGGCATATGCAATGACATGTGGAGCTCGATTGACCCTTTGTGACAAGATTTCCCCAACTTCATAGTTAGAGTCATCACACATGAACTCAAACGGTAAATTCCTCCGTGGTGGTTTGATTACTGGGGGTGACGTGAGACTCCATTTTAACTTATTAAAATCATCCTCACATTATTTATCAAAAACAAATTCTTTTTCTTCTTCGAGTAATTAGGAGAGGGGGAGTGAAATTTTACTAAAGTTGTGAATGAAACGAAGGTAAAATCTATCATGACCTAGGAAAGACAGCACATCCCATATATTTTTGGATAATGGAAAGGATGAAATGACACCCACTTTTTATTTTTGTACTATGATTCCAGCCCCATAAAGGACATGCCCCAAAACTAGACCTTGTTGCACCATGAAATGAAATTTCACATAAATTAATACAAGATTCTTTTCAATACAGCGATTTTGGACTGAACCAAGACTACCCAAACATTCATCAAAATAAGATACATAAACATTGAAATCATCCATGAATACTTCCATGCAATTCTCGAGGTAATACGAAAAAATTATAATCCTACAACGTTGGAAAGTACCCGGAGCATTGCACATACCAAATGGCATCCTTCTATAAGAAAATGTGTCCAAGGGGAAAGTGAAGGTTGTATTTTCTTGATCCTCGAGGGAAATATAGATATGAATGTATCTAGAATACCCATCAAGAAAATAGTAGCAAGACTTACCAGCTAGCTTCTCTAACATTTTTCAATAAATGGAAAAGGGTAATGGTCCTTCCTAGTGTGTTGGTTTAGTCAAAGATAGTCTATACAGACACACCAACTATTCTGCACACGATTTGGAACCAATTCATTGTTTTCATTTTTGATTACTTTAATACAGATATTTTTAGGAACTACTTGAACGGGACTGAACTATTGGCTATCAAATATGGGAAAAATTATTCCAGCAGCCAATAATTTTATTACCACATTTTTCACAACTTCTACAAGGTTTGGGTTCAGTCGACGTTGTGGCTGCCTCACTGGTTTTTCCTCATCATTTAACAAATCTTTTGTGTACAAATTGATGGGATAATACCAAGAATGTCAGCATGTGTCCATCCTTAAGCTTGTATATACTCCCTCAAAAGTTCAAGTAGTCGCAATTTATGATCCGGAAGGAGTGAACTTGAAATGATGATGAGAAATATGTTTCCATTCTCAAGATGTAAATATTTTAAATATTGAGGAAATTGTTTCAGTTCCAATTCAGGTGGATTTTTGATTGATGGGTGTGTGTGGGAAAGTGAGAGGTCACTGATCTCATCTAACTACTCAATGGTATCATCCTCAATAGAGTATTGAGCTTTTACAAGCTTATCAGTATCATCGATGGTTAGTGGATCCTTAGTGTTTAAGAAATCATCAATCAATGAACAAGCATGACACTTTTCTAGACTACTAAAACAATCAATTCATGAATTATTTCCTAGCATTTCTATCAGTGAAGAAAACTCAGAAAGGGGATAAGGGGAATGATATGTTGTTTTTTAGGGGAAGGGAGTACATCTATAGAATTAACAAAGAGAGATAAATGTTCTTATGAGGGGTGATTCATGGAATCAAGGATATTGAATTGGAAAATGTCACCACCAAACTCCTTAGATAATGTACCATAGTGGACATTAATTATGGTTTTGGTAGTTTTCAAGAAGGGTCTCCCCAATATAATCGGGACATGTCCACTTATCCTATAATACTCCATTTTAAGCACATAAAAGTCAGCCTAAAAAATTAAATTTTGAACCATCACAAAAACATCCTCTAACACACCAGAGGGGTGTGCGGTACTCCGGTTAGCCAGTTGAATAATAATTCCAATGGGCTTCAGTTATCCGACCTGTAATGTAGAGTAAATAGAGTGAGGCATCACATTTATTGAAGAACCTAAATCAAGAATATCCTTATAAAAAGAATACTCCCCTATGGTTCATGGAATTGAAGAAGTTCTATAATCAATGAACTTGGTGGGAAGTGATGGCTATATCAATGCTGAAACATTCCTCCCCAAGCTCACCTTCTCATCTCCAAAAAGTCGCCTTCGGTGTGTACACATATTATTTTGAAACTTGGTGTACCGTGGAATTTGATTCACATCATCTATCAATGGGATGTTAACATGCACTTTATTAAAAATTTCCAATATTTCATTATCAAGTTCAGTTTCCTTTTGTTTTATTGGTTTGGTGTCCCTTTGAGGAAATGGAAGAGGAATGGTTGGGCTAAGTGACTCATCAATATACACACTTTTCCATTTTAAGGTATTTTCTAAGGACTAGGTTCTTCAACATTTGGAACATTTTTAATGGTTGGGATGGGGGTTTCCTCGGGAGGGGACGACTCTAATGGAGGATACATTTTTTATAGTTGTTTTCCACTCCTAAGGCTGATGTAACTAACAGTTCCTTAATCCCTAGGGTTAACAACTGGCCGAGAGGGACGTTTACCAGATCCATGACTTTGAATTTCACCCACTGAGTTAGATAGTTTTACTTATTTTGTTTTGAGGTCTTGAATAGATGGCTGAGTGGTTTTTTGTAATTCAATATTATTGGCAGGCATTTTTTCATCATACCTTATATGCTAGTCTCGAGTTTGGGAGGGGTTTGTTGGAAAGGCCTTTGGGGTTCTTGAGGATTTGTGGGTGGTGGTGGTGGATGACTACTCTACCATGGTTGGTTCTATTGTTGTTGAGGATGGTTTGAATACCCTTCTTACCTATAGTCTTGGTTCTCCTTCCACCCAGGGTTGGATGGATAGTAAGGTTCTTTTTTAAAGGGCTGGTTATAGGGGCGTCCTAGAAATATCGCCTCAAAACTCTCAGATGTTTCCCTTAATTAAGGACATTGGTCAGAGTAGTGGGTGTCAGAAGAACATATAACAAAATGAATGTGAGGAGGAGATTGATATTTCCGTTGGGAAAGAGAAAGTTGTCGAAGAAGGGTACTTACCTCTTCAATCTTTGTGTCCACCTTCTTCTTGAATTCAGTACTTTTCACCTCATGGACACCTCAAATGGGTATTCTAGACATTATACTGAATTGTTGAGTGTTTTGTTCCATGTTATCAATTAAGGTCCTTGAAGCAATTAGGGTCTTATCCACCAGTTCACCACTTATAGCAACATCAATCATATTTCAATCAATAAGGAATAAACCTTCATAAAAATATTGTATTATAATTTGGTCACTCATTTGGGGGTGTGGACAACATAAACACAATATTTTAAATCTTTACCAATATTCATGAAGTTCTTACCCTTGAGATTGTCTTATACCACGTATTTTTTTCTTTATTGTTGTAGTTTAAGAGGCTGAAAAATATTTTTCAAGAAAAAGGCGTTTCATGTCTGCCCAACCTCTTATTGGTGAATTAACATAGTATAAGAAATCTTTCACAGTGTCTTCTAAAGAAAATGAAAATGCTCTAAGATTTACTTGTTCCTCATCCACATTAGTAGGTTTTAATGTTGAAAAAACAATATTTAATTCTTTTAAGTTATTGTGTGGATCTTCTCCAGGAAGTATATGGAATCTTGGTAATAGATGAATTAAACCAAATTTTTGTTCAAAATTGGGCGCCTCTCCTTGTAATTGAAAGTATGTGGGATGAATATCAACATCAGGTGAGGTTAATTATTTTAGAGTTCTATTGTTTTCATCCATTTCATTCATGTTAATTTAAGTTTTTATGTTAGTTATAGAATAGGATGGAGGGTGAAGAAGAGTTTCAATATGTGGTGTGCCCTCCTTCAAAGTGTGGTCTTGTGTGTCTCAGTGCCATTAATGTAGGTTCATCTCCGGTTCAGGTTCAAAATGTGCTCAATATCCCAAATTAGAATGCGTCATGCACCAAACCTACACCAAAAATAGATCATAAAAAAGGGATTGAAAAGGTATAATAGAAAACAAATAAATATTCACAAAAATTACAAAAACCTTATAAAAAACACACACTATAAACCAAAGAGCTCCCCAGAAATAATGCCAAAATTTTACCGCGCTATCGTGATTTGGAAAATTGATTATGATTTTAAGGTTAATATATAGTCTAGGGCAGAACCTAGGTCATCTCTAAAGGAGATTTGGTGGGTTTAGAGTGTGTGTTTTTAATAATAAGTACTTTGATAGGGGTGGTTTTGAAAATAGTTTTAGGATGAAATGACTTAATTAAAGAGTTTAGTAGTTTGAAAGAAAAGGTGGTGTATTAATAATTATTAGAGAAGAATATCATTTCAAGTTTACTACACATCTTGTATAGTTCATTTTGAGGAAAATTTAACATGGTTTTGTTTGATTCTTTGGTTGAAGGTTGTCAAGATCTTGACTCCCCTCTTCTCTCTTCAAATGATTCTTAAAGAAACACCCCTTGGCACAACAATCGTGTTCCCAAGATTTGGTTATCAAACATAGAATAATAGGTCTACCAAAGCATATATAAATCTTATGTATGTTTGAGATAAATAGGATTATTGTGTTGTCCAATTGGAACAACCCAATATTCCCACTTGAAATCTCAACCCAATCGGTGTTGAAATAAAAAGTGTTCCACTTAATTATATCAAATAAAATGTAATAAGGAGAAAGCATGTCAAGAAACAAAATAAATGAAATATTCGATAGGAAAATTATACAAAACCAGTAGACGATAATGTGCTAGAACTCCCTCCCATGTTTGTGTAGCTCCCTCGAAATGATCGTCCACCATTTATCTTGCCATCGAGAGGTGGAGGAGGATCAGGTCGAACTACCTCTTCATCCTTGATTCCCCTACGACGATAGGGGCCTCCAGAACTCCTTGGATGAAGGGAGGATTTATTTGGGTCTCCAAAAGACCAGATCTTTTCCTTCTGGCCGAACATGCCAATGAGGATCCCAAGGTTCCATTTTATAGGAAAATGGGAAGGTGGTTTTGAGCACATAGAATTCTTAAGACCAATTGTCACAGGTGTTTTGACCTTCAGACAACCTTATCCCGATTTGGAGAAAATAAAAAAGTCTTATCCCCACATAGTTTCTATCTCCAAAGAATGTGTGGCATAAATTGGACACCTATAGCCTGAGATATGGACAAATCACAACACACAACCTTTGACAACGTGCAGATTTGGTGTGCTGGACAGATCAGGTCGATTGGGCCACTAGATGGATGAATCAGTCTTGGGTTCCTTTATAAGAAATCTATGACCATACAATTTGGAACATCTCAAAAAATATCATCCCTATTGGATGCATGGTCTAGTAGTAGTGTGCGGATTAATCCACTGGTGTTCTTGGATCTTGCACAGTTTGGCCCATTTTTCTTAGACATCCTCATGTGCCCTCCAAATCACCTCTTCCTACAACAGAATCATCAAAAAATATCATTTCCCTTTTAAATAGTGATTAAAACAAAATAAATGAATCAAAAATGGAATGCTACTTGTCATTATTTTTATAATTTTCAATATAAAACAAGTTCAACACAGTGGTATAAAGGTGAAAATTACACAGTGAATCATGGTACGATCATGGGTCGAATGTAACAGACCCTAATTTTAGTAATTACTTTAACTTAATTAAATATCCATTGATTAGATTATCTTACACATGATGTTGAAAATAATAAAAAACTATGTTACTTTAATAAAATTTTGAAATATCACTATTATATTATAAACAATAAATTGAAGGGAATCACTCAAAGTAACCAATTTATGAATACTATGTAAAATGGTATAATAAAAAAAATTATTTTATTTTTAGAAGAAATAGGTTTTATTTATTATGAATTCTTATACTAAAATTAATTCAAAACATATTTATAAATTGAGTTGGATAATATTACATACTTATTTTTAATTAGAATGATGAAATTATATAATATTTTCAATTATATTTTGAGGCATAACATTAAATTTAAAAGTTAAATATTTGTTACCATGGAAAAATGATTATTTTTCAAAGAATTTAACGTTCATAAATTTGTTGTATTATTCTTAAATTTAATGGATCCATTTTTATTTAACACTCTTACATGATGTTTATAAATATATAAAAATGAATTGACACTCATTTAATTGGTAATCATTTTTAAATACTATTAAGAATAAAAAAAGATTAGAATGAAATTTATGACAAAAATTGTTTTTCTAAAAATTATATGTTTTAAATTAAATTTTAATTATCTATTATTTATAAATTAAATTATATTAAATGGTTTCAAAATTTGGTTCAATACATTTAAATTGGTAAAGAGTCATTTTATATTTTTATAGACTATATAATTACCATGGATAATTCTTAAATATTATTATTACATTTTAAAATTGTTAATCTAACTTTCCATGAATTATACTACATCAATTTGACACCCAGACCATCAACTGTGATGATTGACCCAAATGCCACTAAATGGTGCCCCGAGATAGTGGGACACATGGCCTTAAGCAAGCCTCCGAATACACCAGATGCTATTGACTACTATCCAGGGTCCAAGGTGGTATAGTGAGAAGAATATACCCTATCCATTAGAGTACCACAAGATTTAAATAAATAGATAAATAGAAGAATCATAATAAATAAATGAATGTTGAGGTAAAGAATCCCAATGTGGTAACTAATCAACCTCAAAAATATCTAGAATCATATATAAAATGATGTAATTTCATTTCCTTATCAAATGTAAACAAACAGGCATGGAAGCACACATGAAGAACAGTACATGTATCAAAAGAAACAAAAGACCAAAAAGACTATCTCCAACAGTATCACGAGCCATTGCTCGAACCTATGATTCTACACTCCCATGTTATAATGAAATCAAACATCAATTACTGGGTGCTTCCCCAGTCCCAACTTGTATCCACATAATATATCAGGTTACCATCGATGGTCAAGATTGGGTGTGAGATAAACTCAGAAGGACACCAACAATGATGTTTATAAATAACCAGTCAGTTCATATAATATGGAACCGTGTAGATAATAATTGTAAGAAGTAATAAATCAATAATGGGTCAACTCTGGTTCTATAAGGACAACAAGATGACAGTACCGGCATTGGGCCTTACTAGAAAATATATATATAATAAACCATATGTATAAATATATATGGTTTGCATATGTAGTGATTTATATAACCACATATGTGGATACTAATACAATCCTATACCATAGGCACAACTAAGGAATCTATGGGATATAACATGTGTCTCACAAGTATTAAGGGACTCAATTCCTGGTATCAAAAAATAAGGTACTCCATACCCAGTATCATAATTGTAGGGTCTCTATTCCCAAATCATAATAATTGGTTCACCATGCCGGAATCATAGAAATAGAGTTATCATGCCCGAATCATAACTATTGGGTCACCATTCCTTAATCATAATAATAAGGTCTCCATGCCCGTATCATAACTATCGGGTTTCCATGATTATGTATCATAGTCTATATGGGTCACTATGCCTGTATTAAAATATTGGGAATCCATGTCAATATCACATCATTGGGTCACCATGCCTTTATGACATTATAGGGACGCCGTGCCCATAACACATTATAGTGATTCCATGCAAATAATAGAATTAAAGTAGAAGGGACTCAGTGCCTGTACTATAATATAGGGTTTTCATGCCCATATAATTATAGTTATAAGTAGTTAAGACTTTAAGTAGAGAAAACAAATAATTCATAGTTCATTAACATTTCTTATTAACAGGGGTGTAACCACTATCCTGTATAGTCAAGTTACATGGTCATACCACTCACTTTCATTTAATTCATCATAATATGACTAGTTTTCGAGACATGAAATACCACTACCATCATTCATTATCAATGATGATATCACCATTTATAAGTAAATCCAAACACACCTATAGGTGTTTTGGTTATTTGACCATAAAATTCAAAAAGGTATATAAAGGGTGTACCTGAAAGGGGTGACACACATTGAGGTAGATGACCTAAAATGTATCATGGAACATAATAAGGTCATTAGGCTCTAGAACCTGGAAACAAATTTAAGGAAAATTCATTTTAGGGGAAACATGTAGTGAAAATAGCATGAGATAATGAAAAACATAATATAATGCACCACAAATTTGAGGGAGAAATAATAAACCACCTACCTTATTCCTGATGAGGAGAAAACATCCAGTATCACCCTTTAGTTTGGTCCAAATTATATGAAAATGGAGGAACTGGTGAACCCCTTGAAAATAGGGAAAACGATCTTGCATCAAAATAGGATCACTGATAGGAATAAAATTGATTTAATAAGACTAACGACTGAATTCCTTACCGTTGGAAATCCAATGTGTTGATTAGATCCCAAATCAGAGGTCAGATGATGAAACATGATAAAATCATAGAATAAGAGTATTGGGATCTCATCCAAAAGAAAATTTGATGTTATAACCTTTGGAATGATGAAATGGGAAGGAGGATTAGAATTAAAAATTCAAAATTTCAAAATATACATTTATCACTTTTTTGATGGGTCACATAGTTTAGCTTCATAGTTGGAAAAATTATTTACCATCTTTGCATGACCTGCTATCCATGGAGAAGTGTTACATGGATAATGCACAAGGTTTGGAAAACCATGGATAACCCATGTGTTATTCCACTGTTAAAAATTACTGAGGTTTCACATGGTAATACTCCATAGGTTGCATGATTGGGGAAAACTGTTTATCCCACTACCTACCATTGAATCATCCCGCACAGTTAGGATTAACCATCCATATTGGGCTACATAGTTTCTACTAATGATGTGGCCTATTGTTTTCTTCCACTGTTCAGCATTATGAGCTCTGAAAAATCCCCAAACACCATCTTTTCCATCATAGCCTTAATATGCAATCACATTAGGTCAAACTCCAAAAATTAAACAAAAAATAATTGGATTCGTACCTCATAGAATAACCACATTCTTACAGTATCCCTCAATTTTTGAACTCATCCCTAAGTTACTCTTATAAAGGTGGTAAACACTATCTGAGAACATCTCCATCCATTATGCATTTACATTGGCCTCCGCCTCACAAGTATCATCCTTTACATGACCATTCTTCCATATCATCTATACTAAAGGGATAAACTAGCCTTAGACAACCTTTATTCTCTGATAAATGATTCTTATAGGATAATCCTCAAAAGAAGTATCCACATATAACTCAACATCTATTTGATCAAAATTAAGATATGGGTTGGAATGATAACAATGAAGGTATGAAGCATGGATGGTCCCATGCATGACGTGGTACTTCTGAGGTAATAGAAACTGATTTTCTACTAGCCTGAATCTATATTAAATCTCAAAAGGTCGTAAAAAATGAGGTGATACCTTCCCTTGACTCTGTATCCATCTATTCCAAAGTATGGTTGATACCCTTAAGAAAGAACGATCCCTAACCTCAATGACTAGAGGTCATCGATAACAATCGGCGTATGATTTCTAGCTATACTGAGAAATAGACATACTCATCCTAATTACCGACACCTACTCTAAATTTTCCTACATGAGATGATTACCTAGTTGCACTACTTATTCTACCTCTAATCCACCCATGGGTTAATGGAATTACCTACTATATAAATCATCATATGATGCTATATGAATAATTTACTAAAATATATTAGTATTGAAAAACTCAATGAGGGGGATATGATTCTACAAAGAACAACTGAAATCTTGGACTCATTCTTAGAGCATGTACACTATCACATGTATAATCTGTTTCGAACAACCATCATTCTGTGGGGAAAAGGTTGTGCCCAAAAGAACATGTGTACCCATTTCTCCCTATAACCACTACTTTAACCTTAATTTAAAATGAGTTTCCATTTCGAAAATGACTATAAGTGTTGCCTCATGATCTTGTATAATCTTACAGACATATAGTCTACCTATCTCATCAGTGGAGAAAGTCTCATGGATATGAAGAAAGTGGGATACCTTCATTAGTAGATCAACTAATAGCCAAAATGCATCACTACCATGAGGTGAACCCAATAATCCAACTACATATTCCTTTAAAAACTATTCCCATTTCCATTTCTATGCAAGTAATGGTGGTAAAAATCTAGTAGACCACTAGTGTTCCACCCTCACTATATGATTGGTGGAACACCTGTTGATGAATCACACCATCTAAAATTTCGTCATTGGCCTCCAATATTGATAAAACATTTCACGATACATCTTGGAGATACCTGGGTGCACTTCCCATTGAGAAGAACGTGACTCTCTCAACAAATTCTCTCTTATAACTATAGGAACTCAGATATATCCATGTATACGAATGATATTGTCTCCATCGATAGACCAATTCAGAGGTGGATCCTCAGAAAATATACTTTTCTATAGGTAAAATACTTATTTATCTGATAAAAGGCCACATCTTCACTCTCTCCATAAGTGGAGAGGTAATTAATATTGATGAAAATATTGACTATCCATAACAGTTGAAAACCTCTATCTTCATCTCAGAAAAACAAGTCCTTAGAATACTAATCACAACCATCCTCCTAAGAAATCTATTTTTGATTCCACCTAAGCAGATCATTGATAGTATCATTTATTTTCCTAGGAATATAAGAAAGATCGATGTCAAAATACTAAAGGTATTCTACCCACCTTTTTTCCTAAGATTAAGTTTCATAGCTATAAAATATACTTGAGGATTTTTTGATCCATAAAACCCACAAACTTATCTTCCAACAATTAATGTCTCCAACAACATAAGTCATGAATAACAAATACCAACTCAAGATCATGAATTAGGTGATTCCACTCTCGATGCCTCAAATATTGTGACCTGTACACAACAGCTTGATCTTCCTGCTTTAGAACAGATCCAAGAACAAAACTTGATTCCACATAACAGAATCTATAATCTACTCCTAGATCTTGAAGAACTAGGATCAATGATGATGTAAATCTCTCTTTATTCTCCTTAAATACTATCTCATAGTCTTACGACCATATAAACTTCAAACCATTCTTAGTCTAGACCTTAATAAGTTATACTATGTGTGATAAGTCCTGTATGATGCACCATTATTAACCAGATATACCCAAGATACTATGTATGTTGATGACGTCCTTGGGATTCTCCCATTTAACTACAACTATCACCTTCTCTGGGTGAATATATACTCATGCCTATGAGATAATATAACATAGGGAGATCACTTTATCAGGCCAAAAGTTTCATTTAATAATCATAACGTACGACGGGTTCTATCTCACTGTATTCAGAATGATCTCATGATTTTTAGCATGGTTGATTCAATTATGATAATACACTTCGATGTCATGTACAAAGACCCCCACAAAATAATCAAAAAACATGTTGAAAACCGTTTTCATTAAATCCATTAAAATTGTAGGCATGTTCATAAGACTAAACTATATAACTAAAAACTCATATATATCATACCGACATAAGAAATCCATACATGATATATCTGAAGGCCTAATACACACCTGGTGATAGCGTTACCTCAAATAAGTCTTCGAGAATACTCATGATCATCTGAGAATATATAAGAGAGCATCTAAACGAGTTAAGGGATATGAGTTCTTTACAGTAAGTTGATTAATTTTCCAATAATCCACAAAAATATTGAGAGTTATGTCCACCTTTTTGGACAAAATGACATGTGAAACCTAGGAAGAAGTATTGGGACATATAATACCCTAGGCCTCTAAATCCACTTGTTACCAATTGAGCTCTAGAAACTCAGTTGTAGAAATACTTTATGGAGTAATGGATACCAGTGAAGCTCTATGAACTATCTTAATAGTAAATTTTACCTCTGTTTTAGGTGGTAGTCCATTATTGTTTTAGGGGAAAACATATTTAAATGATTGACTGTAGGAGGGAATTCATCCTTATTTAATCCATGATCATCCATGTAATGTATAGAAATTTATGTGATCACTCCCCCTTGACCAAGATGATACAATCCATCTCTTACTTCATGGATAATCCTCTTTCCCTTTTTAATATAAGTACCACCCTCTAGTGATGTAAACGACACCCTACAATGACAAAAACCACATAGGAATGATAGTCAAACCTACTAATTTTTACTAATAATGACATCAAATCCCATCATCTCTAGGATGAAGAGGTCCCATAAGAAACATTGGGTTCCTAACACAAGGGGAATTCCTTTTGCTAGCATACACTCTCCTAATGTATACCAAAAGGAGTGTCAAGTGTCATCACACCACATGAGTACTAAATATGAGGCCCAATGATTTCCAAAATAGCCAATGAGATAAATGAGTGATATTTACATATATCGAGTAAGGTAGGCCCAATAGTAGAGTCCTCTAAGATAATATCTTTAAAAATAGATGGTCTAACACCCCGCTCCTCAAGAAAATGATACACTGATTAAGTATAGCGTGATCCATGGCCCTGTCCTATAACCTAACTTCTTAGAGTAGGTCTATATAATTTTAATTTTATATCTGAATATAAGTTATCTTATGCATGATATCCTACTCTTCTTGTACAAAAGGTAATACTGTAGATACATACCTGGAATGTTACTTATAATCTTGCTCCTAAAGGTGGATCTGATATAGATCCTCTCACACTATGAATATATGGGATGGTCCGAAAAATATTCTAAAGATACCCCAATCTGTCATTGTCTTAGTGCTCAACGGGGTCTCTGGGAAACTGGGTATTCTTATTCCTAAGCTACCCACACTGATGAAAAATCAAATAATTGTTAGTGGGTGTCACATGGTTTATGCTACTCACACTTGCAGACTCAAAGCATCACTTATGGACACTAGTCGAACCAATGACTTACCATAGATCGGAATCTCCCTAGCCCACATCACTATCATCCCTCAAGTTCCTATTGGTGATTAGAAGATGGTTCACTATATCATACATATTAGTCAACTAGAAAACATTTAACTAATAATGAATAAGATTCCTAAGTCCACTATAAAATCATCTATCTTTTGCTGACTCATCAGTAGAATAGTTAAGAAAGAAGAACTGAAGATCTATAAAATGATCTATGTAGTCAATAAAAAACATAGAACTATACTACAGGTTCATTAATTCCCTATCATGATCACCCCTTAGGGTCTTAAGGAAGAAATAATCATAAACGATAGATTGGAAACCCATCCATATTACTTCTTGTTACTGACCTATCTAGTTCATAATATCCCACCAATATCTGGAAGATCATAAAACAATATAATTAGTGATAATTAATCTCCTATTATGAGGCATCTTAAGGTGGTGAAATATAGATAATACTCTATCTACCCAGAACTCCAAAAACATAGGGCCACCACACCTAGAAAAAGCAGGTGGATGCTGCTACTGAAACTCCCGTGTCATCTATCACATAGAAGGAGAAGGTTGTGGAATTCCCTATATAATCTATGTATGAAATAAAACTCCCCAAAAATTGGAAATAATTTCCCACATATGGGATAACATGAGGTACCAAAATGGGAACTACAAGAGATATCACTGGTGTATTAGGTCCCACCGCCTTTGATGTGTGGTCATCACCACCCTCCTCGTGTATGACATGAGGATGTTGTAACACCCCGAGATTTTATAAGATATATTTTTTTTAATCTCTTTAATATCTTAGAATGTACGCTACACCAAGATTATCTTGAGCTATACATGATACCGTATTAGCTTGCAGTATACACAACACTATTCTTGGCTCGTGTTACACACAATTTCAAGTTCGTTTTGTAGAAATTATTCTACGCAACATTAAGTATATATTTTGTTTAATGTATAAATTAAATAAGTTTTTAATTATGTTATACGCAACACCAAATGGATATTTCACTACACGCAACCCTGACCTGGCTTGCATTACATGAAATCGCGACCTTCCTCGATAGCGTATGTTGTACGCAATACTAGGTTTCACTAAACAATGATATATTGATATAATATTATTACATACTAGCCTTTATGAATAGTATTAGCTACATTTTTAATTCTATAACATTATTATTCATCTTACACATTTTCTAAAACATTTTATGTGAACAAAATAAATTTTTCGGGTAAAATAAGTATTTTAAAAAAATGCAGTTTTGCCGCCTATTGTTGGCGCACCCACATTAAATCTAGTTTTTGACATGTTTATAAGTTTAATATGACAAAATAAAATTCTTCATTGTGATTAAGATATAAAAATTTACTTTGGATAAAATTCTCATATTATTCTGATAACTTTCATATTTTAATGAATAGTAAAAACACGCTATATTTTAATTAAAAACAACTTTTTTCATCGTAATAATTTATATGGTTAATGTATAATATTGAATGGGTTTAAAGAATAAATAAAATATATTTTTACCATTTAATATAATTTATGTCATTAGCATTGATTTTACATTTAATTCATAGGTAAAATCATTTCAATCTTTTGCAATGTTTTAAACAAAGACACATTTTCTTTCGACAACGAGATTAATTTTAATTTAATTTCTGAAACTTATGTGTATTGAATTTAGAAAAATGGATTGAATATTTGGAAGCAGTGGATCCAAATTATATTAATAGACTACTTTTTATTTTTGGGCATTATGAATAGTAACTACGGTAAATTTTATTTACCATAGTAAAAGGTAAATTAGGTAATTAACGGTAAATATAATATTATAAAATTACCCTAACACTTTTATTAATACAATTGGATGATTATATTTCGTCCTAAGTCATATTTGGGTCGAAATGGAATCCATTAGTACCCACTTGTAGGTGATTAAGACCTTTAGTTTATTTTATTTAAAGGAAAGTGAAATATGTCTCACTCAAACTTTAATAAATAAAGTATTTTTAATATAAGGTTATACAGAATATAAATTCGGTTATAAATAATCATTTGGATGCTAAATTTTTTTCATTATCATGGTAATTGATTTGTAATTTTTATGATTTATTTAATTACATTATTAATTTATACATTAATGATGCCGAAATTATTTATTTAGTAAAAAAATCAATAATATTGTATTTATTGAAATAGTAATACATATTAAAGGGAACAAAAACCTGACCAAAACTTATTGGTAGTGTATATATACACCATAATCATTCAATGACCGAATATATGACCATTTGGATTCTTATAATAGTGACTATGACACTTATATTATTTTATTTTATATGATTTCAAAGTTGTCACCTTTATAATTTAATAAATATAACACTTTAAAATTTGGGTTTTTTAGAAGATAAATCTGACTAAATGTATTTTTGTGAAAGATATAAGATTTATCTTCATCCTAGTATATTATTTTTAATTTTTATGCAACAAATAAGTCTATTTAATAAGCAGACAAAAATGTTGTTGTAATTATTTTAGTAAGAGAAATAACTATTTAATGTGATCCACTAATTTTATAGATTAATATGACAAGTTAGGACCTATTAAATATTTTAGTTTGAATATATCCTCTGTGTGGATTTTATTTAAAGTCAAATAAATGAATAGTGTCAAAATTGACACTATTGTTATTTTATAAAAATAACAAATTATTAAATTGTTCAAAAATCACAAAAATATTTATAAATTTTAAATTGAAATTTATATAGTTGAAAATTTCATAAATTATCTAATTATGGATAAATCACAACACATATGTAATTATTTATAACAATTTAAAATTTAGAATCTTATTACCACAAATAAAATTTTATAGATTAAATAAGGATAAATCGAGTTGAAAATGCTTAAAATAAATTCCCTACTTGCCTAAATTTTATTGGTTGATGATATTACAACCCTATATCATCTAATATTCTATTATGAGTCATTTTTGGAGGTTTTATGTGGGATTATATTTGTTATAAATTAATATTTTTACAATTTCCAAAGGTGCCCCTCTCCTCCCTTATAAAAGGGCACCTCCTCCCTATCATCTTTACACAACCTTGAGCCTTCAAGATCGGCCAAACCCCACCCATTTCTCTTCTCAACTTCCCTAGAAATATTCTAGAGGTCCTGGTATTCTTCAAAGACCAACTTTAGTGCCCTAAGAGGAGGTTTGAAAGAGGCCTGTCGAGGAAGAGGTAATATCCGTTACCGATTATGTCAAATTTATTTCTTCTTCTACTTCCTCTTCTTTAGTTGTTTAATTATGAAGTAATACAATTAGTATCACTTATATACTGGTATGCTATTATAAATATGAAACAACCCTATTTCACCTTCTATCCATCCTACGGAAAATGAAATCACCGCGCGTGCGTACGTATGGAATATCGTCTCCACGCCGTGGTGTAATCTGTTTTCGACCACCACCTTACTTGTACAGGTATAATGGTGTAAATAAATAACTATATATGATTATTGTAAAGTGATATTGATTCTGAAATATTGTATATACACTTCAATACAATTCCACGATCATGGGAATTATATCATCGCTCGTGCGTACGTATGGACTGCCGTCTCCACGACGCGATGAGATTCATTCTCCATGTTAACCAATCATGAATGATTATAAAGTATTTATAATGAATAATAATGAAATATATGAAATAATTAACCTACTGTATTTATGTATATATATATATATGTGCTCTACTTACTTCCATTCAATTCAATAAAGAAAGGAAAATAGCGTTCATGCATACGTACGGCCTACCGTCTCCATGAACGGTGTGTTTCATTTATCTATCTATTATATATATATATACTGAATATAGATGATATATAAATCATGTTTTACATTCTGGATGTAATTAAATCATGATATAAGAAATAATAATATCACGAACAACAAGTCCAAACACGTACGATAAATGAAACAAATTTACCCAAAACGCTACTTTAACATGGAATTTACAAATGAACGGGTAATATAAATACTTAATTGAACCATATATGATATAATAACAATGAATATGATTCTGTAACAAGTCAATGAAATTATTTAAATCATTATACAAGAGGTTCAGTTACATACGAAGCATATCAGACATAGGATAAGGGATAATTATTCCAATCTCGTTCTTATTTGGGATTGTTTATTCATAAATATTTACTGGGGTTATTGTTATCATCCATGTCCATGTTTTCCATAAGGGTTTTCATGTATGTTTAAATTCATTTTTAACCATTTTTGACTTTTACTACATGGTATGTAAGGAATTTTTTTTACCATACGATGTACTTTTGGACTTTTCCGACAAAAGTACGAGGAGAATGTTATTTTTAACTTATACGGTGTGAACAGATTTTTACAGTTTCATAACACCTCATTTTCCTGAATCTTCCTATACGAGATTGCATGATTATTTTCATGAAAGCCCTTTTCTTTTAAATTTTCATGTCATTTTGTAAAAAGAAAATGATTTTTAAGATGAAATAATATTTTCCTCAAGATTTCATTTCAAGTGTTTTATCAAAAATATTTTCCATCTAAAATGACATTATTTAATATGTTTATGTTTCATGTATATTTTCTCCATTATTTACATGGTTTTATTCTTCTTATGATGAAATGACATCCATTTTTTTATATGGATTATGTAATTATGGAATGATGTTTAAGAATCCCATTCTATTACATAGGTTATGCTATGATGTATGATTTATGATTTTTTGGCACAAAAAATAATGATTTCATTATGAGATGGGGGACCTATATCTCCCTCCAATTCATTGGGTAAAGATTTATATCTAATGATATAGACATGGCTGAAATAGTAAGTTAATCCGGTTCAGTGTTACAGGACTGGAACGAGGAGTGAACTCAATTCAGAATGAGACTTTGTCCACTAAGATGGTCTTGGAAGCAATGCCTTGGCTACTATGAAAATCATAACATGTGCTTAATGGATGCCACAATTACATGTTTTTTCCCATTCTAGTTTAACATGATTAATTTTCCTTTCTGGTCTATTCCTTATGTACTTCCATGATTTATGTCTTAGCTCAAGATTTTGATGTTTAGATTTTATGTTCATGTTTTTGAAGTCAAATGTTTATGGATTATTTTATGTTCTATATGCTTACCCTTACTAATAATTTTAGCTCACCCTTTACATGTTTTTTCTCCAGGATTTAAAGAATGTTTTTAGGTATGAAAACAAAAGGGGAAGATCTTTATGGGAGATGTCGAAGATCTTTCACTACGATTAGAAGATTATTTTTCGAGTTTCCAAAGACACTAAACTATTACGGTCTTTGTGTGTCTGTTTTCATTATGTATTGAGTATTCTGAAAAAAGTAATGTAATATCCATGTACGTCAAGCTTTGGGTCTCTACAGTTGGTATCAGAAGAAAGGTTTAGTTAACCGTTGGAAACTAGGATGCGAAAACGTTAGTGAGATCCCTAGATATATTTCTAAGGTATGTCTAGGGATTTCCCTAAGGATAAGTATACATATAGGATATAGTCCTAGAACTACAGTAACGATTTTAGAATTTAACCTAAGATGTCAGATATTGAAGGTACCCCCCCTTGATTATGATTTTTTCCTCTCACACTATTCTTTTTGGTTTTAGAAAATTGCTGGAAATTGGAAGATTCACGATAATGGAGGATACGATGGACAATGGAATGATATTATTCATGATAATACAAATGAAATTGGATCTGGAAGTCCACATATCATTATTATGCCAAATCAGAAATCTCATAATATGATCAATAATCTCAACTTTGGTAAGTATCCTGACTCATCTAATAAGAGAAATATTGATTTTCATGATGATCATAGAGGAAAGAACATTCAATTCCCATGATATAAATCATGTGGGAAGTGGCATCATGGAGAATGTTTCAAATGAACTGGAATATGCTTTGGGGGTGGCAAAGAAGGTCATCGAATAGTTGATTGTCGAAGTAATGGGAAAGAGGCTTCTAATGATGTGAATAGAGAAAAGACTACAGAGAACTCTCCACCAACAATTCCATGCTTCAAGTGCAAGGAAATGGGGAATTATTCTAATAAATTCACTAATCCAAGGGTTAGTGATGATCGACATGAGCAACCACTTAAGGAAAAGGATAAAGGGAAGTCACATGAAATCACTACTGGCGATGTTGAATATGAAAATGATGTGGTAGAATGATTAAGTGTTTATGTAATGGGATTCCAAAATAATGTTGTATATAGTATCGTGGAATATTGGAATATTTATGTATTGGTCCATTGTGGTTTTCTATAAGAATATGGTACAGGTAACCATGAAAAGTGATTGAAATATTTTTGGAAAGCAGATGATAAGCGCATAATGAAGGGATAAAGAGAAAATGAACTGAGCTCATGACTGATAAATGGAAAAATTTATATCATCGTTTGAGTATATAGAAATTTTGGGATTTTGGTATGTGGAAAGACTTGCCTTTTGACAACATTCATGTTTTCACTAAGGTTCTCTGGTAATTTTTGTTTCAAGAGAACACATGATTAAGGAATTCACATGTTTTGAATGTGACCAACAAGATATATTGTATGATAAAATGATGTTATTCACGTTCTTGTGATGTGACCATTCCAGTAATCATTTTTTTATACTATGGGATTGGACAAATGTATTTTGGATAAGTCTAATGATTGGAAAAGGTTATGTTAGACATTAGATAGTATTGTTTAAGGCTAGTACTTTTTTTTCAATATCATTGCAGGAATGTTATTATAATGTAGTTTTAGAAAAAGGGATAACCTGCAAGACGGGAGACAACCTGTCATGTCGGACATGGATGTGGGAATCGTACCCACAATCGAAGTGCGACAGGCCTTTATCGCCTACCACTGGCCTACAGGATGTCCCTGGTTATTAGAAACTCGTTTTATTATATTAAAAAATATGATATATGAAGTATATGTCCATATATGATTAATCTCACTATAGATGCAATTATATATATTTGATAACTTTTTCTAACCTTTTTTTGAGACATATGGAATGACCTATCATTCTATCACACGATCTGCTGACACTTCATGAATGACAAATTCAACTACCTTTATTTAAGAGATGAAGTGGAAATTGTCCAAGGAATGACCAACGGTGATATTGTACCAAAATCATGTAAGTATTTCTTTTTCAACAATTCTTCGACTTTAGGGAAATGATATTGAATACAAAAAGAAAATGGTGTCCTAATGACCATACATCTGATGAATCAGATGGTACCTTAGATCATCACAAATTTACGGCTTTGTGACTGTTGGCTTTATCATAGCCATGTCCTCTACCACTCTCCATCAGAACATGATGGTTAGATTTCTCTTACATATCGATATTTTCACCTATGTTCTCCTATGTGGAAACCCAATGATGAGTCAATTTGGGTAACCAATACATTTAATACTTCACTTTTTAAAATGATGTTTTTTATTCCTTTTTACGATGTGGGTTTCCATTAAAACTTTCGAGTAGTAAACCATTAATAACTCCAACGAATTACGAGGGAAAAATTCATTTTAAGGGGGGTAGAATGTAACACCCAGAGATTTTATAAGATATATTATTTTTAATCTCTTTAATATCTTCTACTGTACGCTACACCAAGATTATCTTCTACTATACGCGACACCGTATTAGCTTGGAGTATACACAACACTATTCTTGGCTCGTGTTACACACAATTTCAAGTTCATTTTGTAGAAATTAGTCTACGCAACATTAAGTATAGATTGATTTAATGTATAAATGAAATAATTTTTGAATTATGTTATACACAACACCAAAAAAATATTTCACTACACGCAACCCTGACGTGGCTTGCATTACACACAATCGCGACCTTCCTCGATAGCGTATGTTGTACGCAATACTTGGTTTCACTAAACAATGATATATTGTTATAATATTATTATGGACTAGCCATTATGAATAGTATTAGATACATTTTTAGTTTTATTAAATTATTATTCATCTTATAAATTTTCTAAAAAATGTTATGTGAACAAAATAAATGTTTTGGGTAAAATAAGTATTTTTCAAAAAATGCAGTTTTGCTACCTTTTGATGGCGCACCCAATTTAAATCTAGTTTTTGACATGTTTATAATTTTAATTTGACAAAATAAAATTCTTATTTGTTATTAAGATATAAAAATCCACTTTTGATAAAATTCTCATATTATTTTGATAACTTTCATATTTTAATGAATAGTAAAAACACGCTATATTTTAATTAAAAACAACTTTTTTCATCGTAATAATTTATATGGTTAAATTATAATATTTAATGGGTTTAAAGTATAAATAGAATATATTTTTACCATTTCATATAATTTATGTCATTAGCATTAATTTTACATTGAATTTATAGGTAAAATCATTTCAATATTTTGCAATGTTTTAAACAAAAACCCATTTAATTTCGACAAGGGAATTAATTTTAATTTAATTTCTCCACCTTCTTTGTATTGAATTTGGAAAAATGGATTCCATATTTGGAATAATTGGGTCCAAATTATATTAATAGACTAATTTTTATTTTTGGGCATTTTGAATAGTAACTATGGTAAATTTTATTTACCATAGTAAAAGGTAAATCGGGTAATTAAGGGTAAATATAATATTATAAAATTAACCTAACACTTGTATTAATACAATTAGATGATTATATTTCATCATATTTCATATTTGTGTTGAAATGGAATCTATTAGAATCCACTTGGAGGTGATTAAGACCTTTAGTTTATTTTATTTAAAGGAAAGTTAAATATGTCTCACTCAAACATTAATAATTAAAGTATTTTTAATATAAGGTTATATAGAGTATAAATTCGGTTATAAACACTCATTTGTAATCTACAATTTTTTTCTTTATCATGGTAATTTATTTGTATTTTTTAAGAGTTATTTAATTACCTTATTAGTTTATACATTAATGATGCAGAAATTATTTATTTTTTAAAACAATCAATAATATTGTTTTTATTGAAATACTAATACATATTAAAGGGCTCAAAAACCTGACCAAAACTTATTGGTAGTGTATATATACACCATAACCATTCAAGGACCGAATATATGACTGTTTGGAGTCTTATAATATTGATTATGACACTTATATTATTTTATTTTATATGATGTCAATGTTATCACCTTCATAATTTAATAAATATAACATTTTACAATTTTGGTGTTTTAGAAGATAAATCCGACTAAATGTAATTTTATGAAATATATTAGATTTATCTTCATCCTAGTATTTTATTTTTAATTTTTATGCAACAAAAAAGTATATTTAATAATTAGACAAAAATGTTGTAGTAATTATTTTATTAAGAGGAATATCAAATAAATGGTATTAGAAATCGTAAAATAAATATTATATGAACTATTTAATGTTATCCACAACTTTTCTAGATAACTATGACATGTTAGTAACATATTAAATATTTTAGTTTGAATATATCATCTCTGTGCATTTTATTTAAATTCAAATAAATGAATAGTGTCAAAATTGACACTATTGTTATTTTAAAAAAATAACATATTATTAAATTGTCTAAAAATCCCAAAAATATTTAAAAAATTTAAATTTAAAATAATATAGTCTAACATGACATCAATTATCTAATTATGGATAATTAACAACACATAAGTAATTATTTATAACAATTTAAAATTTAGAATCTTATTACCACAAATAAAATTTAATAGATTAAATAACGATAAATCAAGTTGATAATGATTAAAATAAATTCCCTAATTGTCTAAATTTTATTTTTTGATGATATTACAACCCTATATCATCTAATCTTTGAATATGAGTCATTTTTGGAGGGTTTTAATGGGGGTTAGATTTATTATAAATTAATATTTTTAAGACTTCCAAACATGCCCCTCTCGACCCTTATAAAAGGGCACCTCCTCCCTCTCATATTTACAAAACTTTGAGCCTTCCGGCTAGGACAACCCCTGACCATTTCTCTTATAAACGTACCTATAAATATTCGAGAGGTCCTGGTCTTCTTCAAATACCAATTTTAGTGCCCTAAGATGAGGTTTCAAAGAGGCGTGTCGAAGAAGAGTTAATATCCGTTACTGATTCTTTCAAATTTATTTATTCTTATAATTCCTCATATTTAGTTGTTTCATTATGAAGTAATAACATCAGTATCACTAATATACTTTTATGTTATTATAAATATGAAACAACCATATTTCACCTTCTATCCATCCTACGAAAAATGAAATCACCGTGCGTGCGTACGTACGGAATACCGTCTCCACGCCGTGGTGTAATCTGTTTTCGACCACCACCTACTTGGATTGGTATAATGGTGTAAATAAATTACTATATATGATAATTTTAATGTGATATTTATTCTGAAGTATTATATATACACTTAAATACAATTCCACGATCATGGGAATGATATCATTGCTCGTGCGTACGTACAGACTACCGTCTCCACGACGCGACGAGATTCATTCCTCATGTTAACCAATCATGAATGATTATAAAGTATATATAATGAATAATAATGAAATATATGAAATAATGAATCTACTGGATTTATGTATATATATATTTCATCTACTTACTTCCATTCATGTCAATAAAGAAAGGAAAACAGCATTCATGCGTACGTACGGCCTACCGTCTCCATGAATGGTGTGTTTCATTTAATTTATCTATCTATTATATATATATATACTGAATATATATGATATATAAATCATGTTTTAAATTATGGAAGTAAGTAAATCATGATATAAGTAATAATAATATCAAGAACAACAAGTCCAAACACGTACAATAAATGAAACAATTTTACACAAAATGCTACTTTAACATGGAATTGACAAATGAACGGGTAATATAAATACATAAGTGAACCATATATGATATTATAACAATGAATATGATTCTGTAATAATTCAATGACATTATTTAAATCATTATATAAGAGGTTCATTTACATACGAAGCATATCGGATATAAGGTCACAGATAATTATTCCAATCTCATTCTCATCCAAGATTGTTTATTCGTAAATCTTTACTGAGGTTATTGTTATCATCCACGTCTATGATTTCTAAAAGTGTTTTCATGTATTTTTAAAGTCATTTTTAACCATTTTTGAATTTCACTATATGGTATGTAAGGAATCATTCATTTTTTTACCATATGAGGTACCTTTTGACTTTTCTGACAAAAGTACGAGGAGAATGTTATTTTTAACATATACGGCGTGAAATTATTTTTATGGTTTCATAACGCCTCATTTTCATGAAGCTTACTATATAAGATTGCATGATTATTTTCAAAAAAATCCTTTTCTTTTAAAATTACATGGAATTTTGTGAAAAGAAAATTATTTTGAAGAAAAAAGGATATTTTCATGAAGATTTCATTTCATGTGTTTTATGAAAAATATTTTCGATCAAAAATG
Source organism: Viscum album (assembly GCA_963277665.1). Classification (NCBI taxonomy): domain Eukaryota; kingdom Viridiplantae; phylum Streptophyta; class Magnoliopsida; order Santalales; family Viscaceae; genus Viscum; species Viscum album. The sequence continues at coordinate 96,119,971 of OY728125.1, forward strand.
TCATTTTTAATATGTTTATGTTTCATGTAAAATGTCTCAATTATTAACATGGTTTTATTCTTCTTATGATGAAATGATATCCATTTTTTATATGGATTATGTTATGATGTCATGATGTTTAAGAATCCCATTCTATTACATGGGTTATGCTATGATGTATGATTTAGGATTTTGTGGAACACGAAAGAATGATTTCATTGTGAGATGGGTGTGACCTATATCTCCCTCCGATGCTTTGGGTAAATATTTATATCTCATGAGATAGACATGTTTGGAATGTTAAGTTAATCCGATTCAGTGTTACAAAACTGGAACGAGGAGTGAACTCGATTCAGAATGGGACTTTGTCCACTAATATGGTCTTGGCAGTAATACCTTGGCTACTACGGAAATCATAAAATGTGATTAATGGATGCCACAATTACTTGTTTTTCCCATGATATTTTATCATGATTAATGTTCTTTTATGATCTATGCCTTATGTACTTCCAGGATTTATGTCTTTGTTCAAGATTTTGATGTTTAGATTTTATGTTTATGTTTTTTCATTCAAATGTTTATTGATTGTTTTATGTTCTCTATGCTAACCCTTGCTGAACATTTGATCTCACCCTTTATATGTTTTCTTTTTCCCAAGATTTAAAGATAGTTTTTAGGTAAGAAAACAAAAGGGTACGATCTTTATGGGAGATGTTGAAGATCTTTCACCATGATTAGAAGATTATTTTTCGTTTTTCCAAAGACACTAAACTATTACTGTCCTTGTGTGTCTGTTTTCATTTTGTAATGAGTATTCCACAAAAAATAAAGTATTGTCCATGTAAATTAAGATTTGGGTCTCTACAGTTGGTATCAGAGGAAAGGTTTAGTTTAACATTGGAAACTAAGATGTGAAAAAGTTAGTGAGATACCTAGAGATATTTCTAAGGTATGTCTAGGGATGTCCCTAAGGATACGTATACATATAGGATATAGTCCTAGAACTATGGTAACGATCATAGAATTTAATCTTAGATGTTTGATATTGAAGGTAATCCCCCTTGATTATGATATTTTCCTCTCAAACTATTCTTTTTGGGTTTTAAAAAATGGCTGGAAATTAGAAGATTCACGATAATGGAGGATATGATGGAAAATGGAATGATATTATTCATGACCAACCAAATGAAATTGGATCTGAAAGTCCACATATCGTTGTTATGAAAAATCAGCAATCTCATAATATGATCAATAATCTCAACAATGGTAAGTATACCGACTCAGCTAATAAGAAAAAGATTGATTTTAATGATTATCATAGAGGAAATAATGTTCAATTCCTCTCATATAAATCATGTGGGAGGAGGAATCAGGGAGAATGTTTAAAGGAACTGGAAGATGCTTTGGGTGTGGAAGAGAAGGTCATCAAGCAGTTGATTATCGATTTAACGGGAAAAAGGTTTCTAATGATGTGAATAGAGAAAAGACTACAGAGGACTCTCCACCAAAACATCAACGCTTCAAGTGAAAGGAAATGGGGCATTATGCTAATAAATTCCCTAATCCAAGGGTTTGGGATGATCGACATGAGCAACCACTTAAGGAAAAGGATAAAGGGAAGTCACGTGCAATCACTACTGGTGATGTTGAATATGAAAAAGATGTGGTGGAATGATTATGTGTTTATGTAAGGGGATTCCAAAATAATGTATTATATTGTATCATGGAATATTAGAATATTTATGTATTGGTCAATTGTGGTTTTATATAAGAATATAGTACCGGTAACCATGAAAAGTGATTGAATTATTTTTGGAAAGCCGATGATAAGCGCATAATGAAGGGATAAAGGGAAAATGAAATGAGCTCATGACTGATAAAAGGAAAAAGTTATATCATGGTTTGAGTATATAGAAATTTTTAGATTTTGGTATGTGAAAAGAGTTACCTTTTGATAGCATTCATGTTTTCACTAAGGTTCTATAGTGATTTTTGTTTCAATAGAACACATGATTAAGGAATTCACATGTTTAGAATGTGACAAACAAGATATATCATATGATAAAATGATGTTATTCACGTTCTTTTTCTGTGACCTTTCCATTAATCAGTTTCTGTATACTATGAGATTGGACATATGTATTTTGGAGAAGTATAAAGATTGGAAAGGGTTATGTCAGACATCAGAGAGTATTGTATAAGGCTAGGACTTGTTTTCGATATTATTGCAGGAATGTTATTATAATGTAGTTTTAGAAAAAGGGAAAACCTTCAAGACGGGAGAAAACCCGTCACGTCAGACAAGGCTGTGGGAATCGATCCCACAACCGAAGTGTGACAGGCCTTTATCGCCTACCAATGGCCTACAGGAAGTCCCTGGTTAGTAGAATCTAGTTTTATTATACGAAAAAGTATGATATATGAAGTATAAGTCCATGTATTATTAATCTCACTATTTATGGACTTATGTATATTTGATAACTTTTGCTAACCTTTTGTTTGAGACAGATGGAACGACCTATCATTCTATCACATGATCTAATAACACATCAGGAATGACAAATTCAACTTCATTTCTTTAAGATATGAAGTGGAAATTGTCCAAGGAATGACCAACAGTGATATTGTACCAAAATAAAGTAAGTATTTATTTTTCAACAATTCTATGACTTTACAGAAATGATATTGAATACAAACAAAATGTTGTCCTAATTCCCTTATATCCGATGAATCAGATGGTACCTTTGATAATCAGAAATTTATGGCTTTGTGACTGTTGGCTTTATCATAGCCATGTCCTCTACCACTCTCCATCAGAACTTGATGGTTAGACTTCTCTTCCGTATCCATATTTTAACTTATGTTCTCCTATGTGGAAACCCAATGATGAGTCAATTTGGGTAACCAATATGTTTCATACTTCACTTTTTAAAATGAAATTTTTGTATTCCTTTTTATGATGTGGGTTTCCATTAAAATATTTGAGTAGTAAACCATTTATAACTCCGACGAATTTCAAGGGTGAAAATCATTTTAAGGAGGGTATAATGTAACACCCCGATATTTTATAAGATATATTATTTTTAATATCTTTAATATCTTCTACTGTATGCTACACCAAGATTATCTTGCGCTATATGTGACACCGTATTAGCTTGCAGTATACGCAACACTATTCTTGGCTCGTGTTACACACAATTTCAACTTCGTTTTGTAGAAATTATTCTACGCAACATTAAGTATAGTTATTGTTTAATGTATAAATGAAATAAGTTTTGAATTATGTTATATTAAACACCAAAGGGAGATTTCACTACACGCAACCCTGACTTGGCTTGCATTACACGCAATCACAACCTTCCTCGATAGCGTATGTTGTACGCAATACCAGGTTTCACTAAACAACGATGTATTGTTATAATATTATTATGGAAAAGCCGTTATGAATAGTATTTGATAAATTTTGAATTTTATAAAATTATTATTCATCTTACACATTTTCTAAAATATGTTATGTGAATAAAATAAATATTTCGGGTAAAATAAGTATTTTTAAAAAAATGCAGTTTTGCCGCCTTTTGATGGAGCACCAAATTTAAATCTAGTTTTTGACATGTTTATAAGTTTAATTTGGAAAAATAAAATTATTCTTTGTGATTAAGATATAAAAATTCACTTTGGATAAAATTCTCATATTATTCTGATAACTTTCATATTTTAATGAATAGTAAAAACATGCTATATTTTAATTAAAAACAACTTTTTTCATCGTAATAATTTATATCGTTAAATTATAATATTGAATGTTTTTAAATTATAAATAGAATATATTTTTACCATGTAATATAATTTATGTCATTAGAATTGATTTTACATTGAATTCATAGGTAAAAACGTTTCAATCTTTTGCAATGTTTTAAACAAAAACCCGTTTTATTTCGACAACGTGATTAATATTAATTTAATTTCTGCAACTTCTGTGTATTGAATTTAGAAAAATGGATTCCATATTTTGAATAAGTGGGTCCAAATTATATTAATAGAATGCCTTTTATTTTTGGGCATTATGAATAGTAACTATGGTAAATTTTATTTACCATAGTAAAATGTAAATTGGGTAATTAAGTTTAAATATATTGTTATAAAATTACCCTAACACATCTCTTAATACAATTGGATGATTATATTTCATCCTAAGTCATATTTGGGTCGAAATAGAATCCATTAGAACCCAATGGAAGGTGATTAAGACCTTTAGTTTATTTTATTTAAAGGAAAGTGAAATATGTCTCACACAAACTTTAATAGTTAAAGTATTTTTAATATAAGGTTATAGAGAATATAAATTCTTTTATAAATAATAATTTGGAAGCTAAAATGTTTTTCTTTATCAAGGTAATTTATTTTTAATTTTTAAAAGTTTTTTAATTACCTTATTAGTTTATACATTAATGATGTAGAAATTATTTATTTAGTAAAAAAATACATAATATTGTTTTTATTGAAATAGTAATACATATTAAAGTTCCCACAAACCTGACCAAAACTTATTTGTAGTGTATATATACACCATAATAATTCAATGACTGAAAATATGACCGTTTGGAGTCTTATAAAAGCAATTATGACACTTATATTATTTTATTTTATATGATGTCAAAGTTGTCACCTTTATAATTTAATAAATATAATATTTTAAAATTTGGTTGTTTTAGAAGATAAATCCGAATAAAAGTATTTTTATGAAATAGATAAGATTTAACTTCATCCTAGTATTTTAGTTTTAATTTCTATGCAACAAAAAAGTATATTTCATAATTAGACAAAAATGTTGTAGTAAATATTTTATTAAGAGAAATATCAAATAAATTGTTTTAAAAACAGTAAAATAAATATTATATAAAATATTGAATGTTATGAACTAATTTTATAGATTAATATGACATGTTAGGAACCTATTAAATATTTTAGTTCGAATATATCCTCTGTGTGGAGTTTATTTATAGTCAAATAAATGAATAGTGTCAAAATTGACACTATTTTTATTTTATAAAAATAACATATTAATAAATTGTTTAAAAATCACAATAATATTTAAAAATTTAAAATTGAAATTTATATAGTCTAAAAGGTCATAAATTATCTAATTATGGATAATTCACAGCACATAAGTAATTATTTATAACAATTTAACATTTAGAATCTTATTACCATAAATAAAATTTAATAGATTAAATAAGGATAAATCAAGTTGATAATGTTTAAAATAAATTCCCTAATTCTCTAAATTTTATTGGTTGATGATATTACAACCCTATCTCATCTAATATTCGAATATGAGTCCTTTTTGGTGGGTTTTAGGTGGGCTTAGATTTATTTTAAATTAATATTATTAAGATTTCCAATGGTACCCCTCTCCGCCCTTATAAAAGGGCACCTCCTCCCTCTCATCTTTACACAACTTTGAGCCTTCAATCTCGTCCAAACCCTACCCATTTATCTTCTCAACTTCCATGGATATATTATAAAGGTCCTGGTCTTCTTCAAAGACCAATTTTAGTGCCCAAATAAGAGGTTTCAAAAAGGAGTGTCGAAGAAGAGGTAATATCCGTTACCAATTCTTTCAAATTTATTTATTCTTCTACTTCCTATTATTTAGTTGTTTCATTATGAAGTAATAAAATCCATATCAATAATATACTATTATATTATTATAAATATGAAACAACCGTATTTGACCTTGTATCCATCCTACAGAAAATGAAATCACCGCGTGTGCGTACGTACGGAATACCGTCTCCACGCCGTGGTGTAATCTGTTTTCGACCACCACCGTATTTGGATGGGTATAATGGTGTAAATAAATAACTATATATGATTATTTTAAAGTGATATTGATACTGAAATATTATATATACACTTCAATTCAATTCCACGATCATGGGAATTATATCATCGCTCGTGCAAACGTACGGACTACCGTCTCCACGGCGCGATGAGATTCATTCTCCATGTTAACCATTCATGAATGATTATAAAGTATATATAATGAATAATAATGAAATATATGACATAATTAGGCTAATGGATCTATGTATAGATACATGTCATCTACTTACTTCCATTCAAGTCAATAATGAAAGGAAAACAACGTTCATGCGTGCGTACGGCCTACCGTCTCCATGAACGGTGTGTTTCATTTAATTTATATATCTATTATATATATATAGTGAATATATATGATATATAAATCATTTTTTACATTTTGGAAGTATGTAAATCATGATATAAGTAATAATAATATCAAGAACAACATGTCCAAACACGTATGATAAATTAAACAATTTTACCCAAAACACTAATTAACAAGGAATTGACAAATGAACGGGTAATATAAATACATAAGTGAACCATATATGATATAATAACAATGAATATGATTCTGTAATAAGTCAATGACATTATTTAATTCATTATACAGGAGGTTCGGATACATATGAAGCATATCAGACACAAGGTAAGGGATAATTATTCCAATCTCGTTCTCATCTGAGATTGTTTATTCGTAAATATTTACTGGGGTTATTGTTATCATCCATGTCCATGTTTTCTAAATGTTTTTTCATGTATGTTTAATTTCCTTTTTAACCATTTTTGACTTTTACTACATGGTATGTAAGGAATCTTTTTTTTACCATACGAGGTACTTTTTGACTTTTCCGACAAAAGTACGAGGAGAATGTTATTTTTAACTTATACAGCGTGAAAAGATTTTTACGATTTCATAATGCCTCATTTTCACGAAGATTCCTATACAAGATTGCATGATTATTTTCAACAAAACCCCTTTCTTTTAAAATTTCATGGAATTTTGTGAAAAGAGAATGATTTTTAAGAAGAAGGGATATTTTCCTCAAGATTTCATTTCAATTGTTTTATCAAAAATATTTTCCATCTAAAATTACATTATTTAATATGTTTATGTTTCATGTATAATGTCTCTATTATTTACATGGTTTTATTCTTCTTATGATGAAATGATATCCATTTTTTATATGGATTATGTTATGATGGCATGATGTTTAAGAATCACATTCTATTACATGGGTTATACTATGATGTATGATTTATGATTTTGTCGCACAATAAAGAATGATTTCAATATGAGATGGGTGGGACCTATATCTCCCTACAATGAATTGGGTAAATATTTATATCTCATGTGATAGATAGGGATATAACGGTAATTTAATCCGGTTTAGTGTTACGGGATTGGAACGAGGAGTGAAGTTGATTCAGAATGGGACTTTGTCCACTAAGGTTGTCTTGGAAGCAATGCATTGGCTACTATGGAAATCATGACATGTACTTAATGGATGTCACAATAACCTATTTTTTCCCATGCTAGTTTATCATGATTAATGTTCCTTTATGATCTATTCCTTATGTACTTCCATGATTTATGTCTTTTCTCACGATTTTGGTGTTTAGATTTTTTGTTCATGTTTTTGCATTCAAATTTTATGGATTGTTTTATGTTATCTATGCTTACCCTTAATGGGCATTTGATCTCACCCTTTATATGTTTTCTTTTACCCAGGATTTAAAGAATGTTTTTAGGTAAGAAAAAAAGGGGAAGATTTTTATAGGAGATGTTGAAGATCTTTCACCACAATTAGAAGATTATTTTCCAAGTTTCCAAAGACACTAAACTATTACGGTCTTTGTGTGTCTGTTTTCGTTATGTATTAAGTATTCTGCAACAAGTAATGTAATGTCCATGTACGTCAAACTTTGGGTCTCTATAGATGTAGTGGTGGTATAGATCAACATTTTAAAAAAACATGCTTTAGATAGGTTTTCACAATATTAATTTTGAAGATACTCAAAATAGGATATGTACAATCCCTCTTCAATAATAATTACACCATTGTGTAAGTTCCAAGGGCCATGTCTAGGTGATAGGAACAATTATATAAAACACAATAGTTTCTACCCTTTTCCCACTATTATGGAAGGGTCTGGATCAAGCTATGTGTTTCACTGTAAGTGTCCTAGTATATAATGTGAAAATTTGAATTTATAGAGGAAAAACCACTTAAATTTAAATTGGAATCCCTATTTAATGGTAACCATTTAATTTTATAATTCAATTTCATTTTATTTCATCGTTATTTATATATAAATTTTCTATAAAATATTTAACTTTATGGATCACCAATTCCTAATTACAAGGGCCTATAAACCTTATAAATTGAAAAAAGAAATTAATTCAATAGAAACCAATCACTTATCAATTCTATATAGGAAATGTTTCCACAATTAAAGGTAATAGTAATAAGAACCAAAAATTGTTCCATGAAATGAACATGGTAAAATAAACGTGACATGGCACAATGTATGACATATAAATCATGTAGTTCCTAAAATTATGGTTTATCACGATCCCTTTTTTCATCAGTCCAATGATAAAATATAATCCCTAATTATCATAATAAGAATAACACATCATGTGCATCACCCAATAGTTGAATAAAATCAACTATAATTGTCATAAACTAGAACATAATATCCAATCCCATGTAATTCGTACTTTTACAGTAAATTTGTTAGCTTCTTTCTAGAACAAATCATTACCAAAATCAGAAAAAAAAAATATTTTCTTATATTACTAATTGATAAGACAAAATAGAAGAAATTTATTTGATACCACTTTGTGATATCCCAACATGGATACCACTAAATAGTGGCCCGATACAGTGGTACACATGGAATCATGCACTCATCCTCATATGCTAGAGGATACCAACACAAAAGAGTTTCCATACTGGTACAATGGGGATACTATAACCTCATGATCAAAGTAGTGCATTGTTGAAATAAAAAGAAAAATAGTGGAATCATAAGAAATAAGTTACAATGGAAGGTAAAGCATCTAAATGTAATAGATAATCAACATGAATTATATCCAACATCATATATAAAATGATGTAATTTCATGTGTCTAACAAAATGAAATATGCATGAATGGTAGAAGACATGCAATACAGTACATGTATCAAAAGAACCAAAAAATAAAAAGACCATCTCGAACGAAATCATGATCTATATCACTATCCTATGCTACCATGCTCCCATGATATAATCAAATCAACAATATATAACTGGGAACTTGCCATTGTCCCAACCTGTATCGACATAATCATTCTGAGTACCATCAGTAACCTGAATAGTATGTTAGATAAACACAATAGGCCACTTACATTGAAATATATAAATACCGAGTCAGTGAATATAATATGCAAGTTTGTAGAAAATAATGGTAAGAAATAATAAAGCTATAATTGAGTGTCTCAGGTTCCAAAATAACATTAGGATGACAATACCTACATCGACCCATTCAAGATAATCTATGGACAAGTAAATATATATATATACATATATATGGTCTATATACATAGTGGAGACTGCAGCTATATATCTGGATACTTCTACTATTCTAGACTCGAGGTGTAACTCATACATACATGTGACATAACATGAGTCTCAAAAGATTCAAGGGATCCCATACTAAATATCACATACTAATAGATTTCATTACCAATATCATAATATCATGTTCATTATTTTAGAATTATAATAATAGGATAAACAACCCAAATCATAGCAATAATTTCATCATGCTCGAATCAAAAAAATGGGGTCACCATGCCCGAATCCTAACAATAGGGTCTCTAATCCCTTATCAGAACTGTAGGGTCTCCATGATCATATATCAAAATCCATGTGGGATTCCATGTATGTATCAAAACATAGGGACTCCATGCCTGTATAACATCATAAGCCCTTCATCCCAATATCAAAATATTGGGAATCCATGCCTTTAAGACATTATAGAGATTCTATACCCATAAAAAACTATACTAGAAAGGATTCCATGATCATATCATAATATAGGGTTGTAATTCACATATCATTATAATGATAAGTAGTTAAGGATTTAATCATAGACAATAGATAATTCATTTTTTATTATCATTTCTTATTAAGGAGTGTGTATCCATTATCCTATATAGTAAAGTGATGTGTTCATACATTTCTCTTCCATATAATTTAGCATAATCTGATAGTTGTTCTAGCCACGCTATACTGATAATACCATTAATTATCAATTATGATATCACCATTTAGAAGTAAATCCAAACAAATTGACAGATGTATTGGATATATGACCATAAAATCCAAAAGGAATAAAAAGGGATCACCCAATTGGGGTGGAACACATTGAGTTTAATGATAGCTGTTCTAGCCAGGCTATACCTCTACTACCATTCATTATCAATTATGATATCACCATTTAGAAGTAAATCCAAACACATCGATAGATGTATTGGATATATGACCATAAAATCCAAAGGAATATAAAGGGTTCACCAAAATGGGGTGGAACACATTGTGTTTAATAAACTCAAACTTGTCATGGAATCTAATAAGGTCATTAGGTTTCAGAATAAGGAAACAAATTTAAGGAAAATCCATTTCAAGGTAAATTCATGGTGAAACCGACATGTGACATGAAAAATATAATATGAAACATATAATCATTAGTGGATAAATACTGGACCACCTACCTTATTCCTTTTAGGAGCACTCATCTAATACCGAAATTTAGTTTGGTCCAAATTAGAAGAAAATGTAATAACAAATGAACACCCGAAAAATAGGTCATATGATCCTATATCAAAATAGTATCATTGATAAAATAAAAAAAATAAACATGCCTAAGGATTGATGTACTTACTGATGGCTATCTGATGAGACAATCATATCTTGAATCATAGGTTAGATAATATATTGGGATCAAATATTTTATGAAGAGAATAAAAAGATCATTTGGGAGAAAAGTTGATGTTCTATCCATTGTATTGATGAAAGGATAAGGATGGACAAAATTATAGATCCGCAAGTGAAAAATGGTATTTTAGCCTTCTTAATTAGGTGTAACGGTTTGGATACACGATTAGGAAAACCATGCACAAACCATGAATAACCTATAATCCCTATAGGGGTGTCACATGGTCCATTTTCATGGTTTGGAAAACAATTCCCAAACCATCCGTTTTTCCTCTACTAAAAATTAATGAGTTTTCTCTAAGTCATTCCCCCTAGGTCTCAAGGTTAGGGAAAACCATTTGGTCTAATGCTTCCCGCTGAAATTCCCAAAATGGGTAGTAGAAACCATATAGAATGGGATTCATGGTTTCTATTAACCAGGATTTATAATGTTTCTTTAACAGACCCATGTTTGGAGCTATGAACAAACCCCAAACACCCTCATTTGCTTCATATCATCACTAGGAATTCATATTAAGTCAGAACAAAATAAATAAAACTAAAATTAAAAGATATTTACCTCATATAAAAAAAGTTCTTACATCTAAAATACCTTATTTTCGTTGAAATTTCATACCTACACGTCTCTCCATCATTTTCCCACCAAAATAACCTGCTCTCATGCCATTCCATTATTATCGTTTACCCAACACTCTTTCCCAAATATTTTTCATATTTTTTCACCTATAAAAGGATCTCATTTCTACCATTTTGAATACACACACATAGTGGGAAATTAACATGAAAATATTTTCAATTTATTTCTTATAGATACCCGTTATGTTTTTGGATTCCCATAGCCTCAATAATGTACCTAAATTCCTTCATTTTGAAAACTTACTTTAATAGAAGTCAGTAATGTCCAATAAAAGCATTAATTACCCCTTCACATACATTATTTATTATTCTCATCAAGAATCATCAAAATTATTCTAATATTATATATATAATGACATTATTTTAATTAATATAATGAAATTTTAATATATTTATGGAATAACAATTACTTATTCCCCTCCAATTTAATAAAACAATTATAACATTACTCGTATGTATGTGTAGCTTACTACCTCCATCAAAGACATGTTTTATTTTTCATCACCACCTTTTTCAAGTAGGTTATATTAAAGGTATTATTGAAAAGAAATGTTATTTATTACATTAAATATATTTTTGAAAAATAAATTATCTATTCTATAAGTAATATTATAAATAAATGTTCATTGTAAAACCAACTGCCTATAAAGAATATACAAAGAAGAAAAACAATTTATTTAAAAGTGAAAAAATATTTTTAATTTACATTATTCATATATTCGTTCAAAATTATAATTAATTACATTAAAAAAATCTAAATAAATTTATTAATCTTTTGTGATAGAGATATTATAACAAACAAATTGCTTTTATAGACTTACTCACTCATAGATTGATACATATTCTTATTTGGTTAGTTTAACCACCATTATTAAAAATGAATTAATTTTCTATAAAGTATGGAATTAGAAAAATAATAATCGTCATTAATAAGAAAATAATTATTTTTTTGGTTATATATTTTTCATATCAACATTAAACCCTTTAATTTAGATACCACCACACATTTGTAAAAATCATCGTAACATGCTTTTCTCTAGTTTCATGTACAAGAACCATAATTAAAATTCTCAAAGAATGAAAATATAAATTTTAATATATCCTAAAATAAAAATTTAAGTACCTCATTTTATCTATTAATGAAGAATATTGGGAGATGAATGAATAAAAACTCCACGATTATGAAAATATCCCAAATGATAAAGATTACTCACACATAATATTTAAAATAGATAATAACTACCATATATATTCAAAATAAATAAAAATAAATGAAGTATTTAAAGGTTTAATAATATTATTATAGTTTTGAAGTAAATTATTAATATAGTAAAGTTTTTAAAGGATTTTAGATCGCATTTGACTAAATCGTAATAAAGGTAATGGGTTTTCTTAACTCAAATATTTTTATTGAGTCATAATTACTCCACTTTAATTATAATTTTTCATGATTGAATTATCTTACCCTATTATAAATTTATGTAGTATTTAAATCTTCATTTTTGGGGAAATAATTTATCATAACAGGGTCTTCTTTTTTAACGAATCTATTGTCTAAAAGAATTATTTTTTATGAATAATTCCGATATCTTTTATTTTGTTTCTCCATATCCAAGTTTTTACTTCCCATTAATATCATAATTTCCCAAGTGGAAAGTCAAATTGTTTAAATCTCTAATGAAATTTATATTACCCTTTATTCATTAAATGAGAAATATTTCATTGTAATTTTAATGGTGTGGATTTTCAATGAAGGTGTTTTAAAATATTTTAAAGTATTTTCCCTACTATGATCTTATACTCTTCCCTTGTTAATACATATTTTGAAATATGTTTTATTTCCTATCAAGGTTACTTTATTAAAATTTATATTTATAAAATGTTTTAAGAAATTTTCTGTTCATCTTAAATGATAATGGTTTTATAAAAGTGACTAAAAATCACTTATTTTTAATGGGATATTTATTTTTTAAAGAAAATTAATTTCCTTGAGTTATCTCACATTTTTAAGGGATTATTATCCAATGTCGTAGTGGACCGTTAATCACCACATCTTCTCTATTTTTTAAATAATTCTTCTGGATTATCATGTTTTTTATAATTTTATGATTATGTTTTTTTAATGTGATACCATTGCAAAATGTTATGAAATCCATGTTCTTCACATGTGTTATTTATGATATAATGAATCATTTGATTTTATGTGTAATTCGCATGTATGTATGATGATTTTTGGAGAACACCATCTCTCTTAAATGCATTGTTTTAGGATTTATATCTAATAAAATATCAACTAGAATTTAGTAAGGAATTATCTCTACACTATAGAAATTAGGTAGGGATTCCTACCCCACTATGTCATGTGAATCTCGTGATGATTCCTTCTCTATTATGATATTTATACACATGATTATATTTATTCCAACTATTTTTTCTTATTTTATGCTTAATTTAGATTTTATACAAAATGATTATGATATTCCATGTTCTATTTATATGCCACTTCTAATAGTATGATTTTATATTTTTTTTGATTTTGGTTATACTATTTTAAGCCATATTTTTGAAGAACTTTCAATGATTTAATTTTTTTATGAAATGATCCATAGTGATAAATCGTGTTTTAAAATTTTCACCTATGATCCCTTAATCTTTTTATCTGAATTTTTCTCTTTCTCATGTTCATATCATGTTAATTATATAATATTTATGGCTAGCTGATAATTTTCCCTTACAAAAAATTCAAGCTCTCTCATTTCTTATGTTTCCATTCCCCATGTTATGAGGAATATTATATCATACAATATTTCTAGAAGTGGTTATAAAGGATAATGGTTATAAATAAATGTACACAAGTGTTGTAAAATAAGATGTTTATGTAGATAGTTTCAAAGATACTAAACCTTTCATTCCTCAAGTGGTGTGACTATTTTTTATATTAATCAATTTAACCATTGAATAAAAGTAATATTTATGTATATTTTTCTTTGGTATCAATACAAATAGTTTTATACAAATTAATAATATATTTTTCCTAAAAACTAATTTTAATCTCCCAAAATATTTTCAATCACCACAAAATCTAGTCACATAATACTTCAAAAGGTGTATCTATACCTATATAATTATGACCCAACATAAACTATCTATGCCATAATGGAATCCAAAAATTGTAAATATCCTCAACAAGTAACATATTAAAATATAATGTTATTTATATCTTTATCTGAAACCAAATGAGATGCCCCAGAACTATACACACATATCCCATATTAGTAAACACATTCCATACATTCTTTATTTGAGAAAAACTAATGAAACCAAAATTTAACAATCCAAAATTAAATTATTAACAGACAAAATTGGGACACCTGTATACCCAATACAATTTAGGGTTTTGGTTTTAGAGAATTAGAAAAAACCTATATTTAGGAAATTCAATATTTTTCTCATTAAATTGGATTTTTTTCCACTAAACCTATGTTTTTATATTTTACCATTAGTTTCGAACATCTCCGACATAATTATTCAAACATTATATTCATCAGGATATATCATAAATAATAGAATCTCCATAACATTAGGAAATGGGAATATAAGAAGGGTGAGATCAAACACCTTATAAGGGTAAACATAATAATTCACAATGGATGATCACAAGTGAGAAGATAAACACCATATAAGTATGAGAACATAACATAATAAAACTATACCCAATAGTACATAGACATATAATTACGGGACATGACCTAAATATTTTGGCATAAATAAGTCTTGGATAATATGATAGGAATAATTAATAATAAAATATTCAATATAATTGATAACATAAGTACGAAATATTACTATAGATAATATAACAACATAAATAATCACAAGGAAAATAATAACTGATTTCATAGTGATTGAGTGTATAATGTAGGAAATTTTACTCTTACCACCAAGGCCCTGTTCTAAGACATCATGCATATCACCAAGGCCACGAACAAAACATTTCCGATAAATGGGTAATCATGCACTAAATAATTAAACAATTTCATATCATTAGACTTATTGATTCATCAAGGGGATATATAATTTTGGACACCACCCATCACTATGAATTTACAATAAATTTATAAGATATTGAATGAATAATAAAAATTTTATTTAATATGAATTTATAACAAATAAATATCTCTATTAAAACATCTATAAAAAATTTCTATATTCCTTATACAATATAATACATTTCTTTATAATCTTCTTTCATGTGACACCAACTACAAAAATACCAATATAGTTAAGATAATATAGAGATCATATTTTATATATCTATGGTACCAAGGAACATGGATGTGAAAGTGAAATATAATTTTAATAGAATTATATAAAATGTTAGAGAACACAACTTCAATGAACTTTATAAACTAAGAACATGAATTATACCCAAAAAAGGTACAAACGATAAATTATAATGGGAGAAATGGAGACCATAAATTCTTTATAAATTAATGTTTTTTAGTAAGGGAGTGCATCTCTAGAAATAGTGTAGAAAATTAAGGTCAAATTTAAAAATTAAAATTTTTAAATATATATATATATATTTCATAAATGCTAAAATAAGTTAAAAGTTTCGCAAAAAATTAGTTCAAGGATGATTCTTGTAGAAATTTAGAGAATTAATTATAAAATGATTTTCAAAACATAAATCCTGAAAATAAAATATTCATCATTTAGAAAATGTATAGTGTTAGATAAAAATACACATAATTTAAATGAAATCCCTCTCCAATACATTAGATAATATAATATCATATTATTAATTTTATAAAAATGAAACTTTATTAGAATATTAAGAATAGATATTAATTGTTTTGTCAATTTTTTTTAATAAAATATAAATAAGTTATAATTTCTCTGATGAGGGGAAAATAGATTTATACATAAAAAATTTAAAATTGCTTATTTTCAATCTTTTAAAAAGAGATTTAAAATATACTTTTATTAAAAAGATTAAATATATTTGATTTAAAAAATTTAATAAAAAATAAATGGCTACTAAAATTTCCTTTATGAAATAAGTTAATTATATGAAATAATATTCATGATGAAAAATACAGGATATGTATATGGAGGAAAAATGTTTGTTTTTGGTGATTTGAGTACCATGGAAAGAAAAAATGGAAAAAAAATTTAAAACACACAAAATAAATATGGGAGAATAAAATCGATGTTGCTTTGGAGTGAAAAAAACAATTTTACTCAATTGAAATTAAAAAAACTAATCTTGATAAAAACAAAGATTGTAACGTAAATCCTTATGAAATTTGTTTCATTTGAATAAAAATACCTTACATATTATAAATTTATATATATTATTAAAACCCATTAATTTCATGGTAATTATGATAAAAATATTTCCACAAATAATATATAAACCTTGAAAATGACAAAGAAGAGGTGAATATGGTGCATATCTCAATGAATAGTATATTAAGATGAGAAAAAATTAAAAGGATCAAAACATATGATATAAGAATTAGTCAATGAAGTTATTATGTGTAGAAAATGTAAAAAAAACAATACTAAATAAAATATAAACAATTAGTTGACACAATAAAGAGAACCTTTTCATAACATAGTTAATAGAGAAGTGAGATAACACAATGAATGAAATTTGAGCTAAGAATCCCTTTACCTCAGACTTTGACTTGGTCAAACACATTCTAACATAATTTATATTAAATTTAGGTTTACTTTATATATATAAGAAAAATATTTTCATTTATCTTACCATATACCAATTACTTATAATTTATTATTATGAACATAGTAATAATTCTTTTATTAAATTAGTTTTCTTTAGTTAACTATTCTGTTTTCAAGGCATTTTCCAATTTGGTGGTTCTGGTCCTGAATCCTTGGAAAATGATTCATCTTCTAAATAATGTCTATAAAGGTTTATTGTTAGTTTTTATATATTGTTTTCATTCAAATCATCATTTTAATGGATTTATAGTGATTATATTGAAGGAATAATTAAAAATATTAGTTTTTGAGAAATTTTCATTTTGTATACAAAATTGATTTTCATAGTGTATAAAATATATTTATAATAATTAATATATATTTAAAAAATTATTATATTATCTAAATTTACATAAAAACTTGTATCTAACACTTCATAATCTTTCATAACATGAACATAATAACACCATTCCTGTAAGTTGTAAAATCATCCCAAAAAATAATGTGTTGTAACAACTGAATTTGTAAGAAAATAATATTTTATAAAAATAATATCAATTTTAAAAATTATTAATGGTTTCAAAATTGTTATGTGACAAAACATATTCATTAATAGTTCTATGATCATAGCAAATGAAAATTATTCATAATAAGTTATTACTTATGAAATGTCTTGGTATGCAGTGTGTAGGCTATTAAATTTTACATTGATAATATCCTATTATTTTTACTAATTGAATGGAAAAATAGTTTTTTAGATAATATTAATTTTATAAATATCAAATTTTTTATTTATATGCATTTTTAAAACCATCCATGTAAGGTGGGGATGAAAAAATAAATATGTCTTTCAACGAGGTGGTCGAATGCACATAACACAGACGTCATTTTCAATTTCCAATGGATAAGAAGAAGGTTGATATTAATTCTTATATATACACAATATATTTATTTATAATAATGTAAGTCATTTAATTTTTTTAGTGTGGTTTTAATTAAAATAAAATAGGGGAATAAAGAAAAAAACCGGAAATAACTTGGTTAAGGAAATCAACTCCTACATTGCACACTACTTTAAACCACACTTAAATCCTTCATTGATGAGTATTTTAGTGTGTCCATAATCTATAGAAATTAATAAAGTGATTCGGGAAGGGGTTTTATGGAGTTTTTGGAGCTAATACACGTTATACACAAGGATAAGTGAAGTGTAGAATGAATCATTTTATAAGTTGGTTGGGTAACATTTTTGTAAATACTAATTAATTTACATGAAATACATGTCACTTTCAAAATAAAGAAGATCTAAAAAAAGAAAAAAATGGATTAGTGAATCATTTTGTAGGATCAACCTCTCAAACACAAAAATTTAATGCTTTATATATTTTATTAATTTTTTCTTCAACTAAACCTTTTTACCATAATTTACATTTACCTTAGTATCTCATTTTATTCCTAGAAAATTATCTTTATAGCTAATTATTTTTTCCCTTAATGAAAAATTTTAAAATTATAATTCACATATTAATGTAAATTTTCAAGATTAAATTACTATAAGAAATAAAAATTAATTTCAAAAAAATTATTCTTAATATAATAAATATAGTTTAAAGAACAATACAAATTTTATATATAAAAAATAATTTATACTAAAATCATTACTAATTTTGATTTCCCTAAAATTTATTTATTTATGATCAATATTGGAGTTTTTTGTGAATTTAATTTTATGATAAAATTGAATTGAATAATTTTATTACTTAATGAAATGAAATGACTGAAAAATAGTTTTTATTAGAATAAAATACGACTTAGGTTTCAAAATATCAGACATATATTTTAAAATCCCAAAAAATATTTTTAAATAATTTATTTTAATACTTAAAAATATATATAGTCATTACAATGGATTTATAACTTTTTATATTTCATTATTATATCATATTATTTCTTATATTAATAAAAAGGTATATTTTCCCAATTCACCTAACATTTTATCATGAACCAGGTCAGGATACCATTCGACCCCAAACCTGACCCAGCCCAAGAAAAGGCCGGAGAGGCATTATCAATCCAATGAGGCTAGAAAATATCATTTGAAAGGAATAAATGAAAATCTATGTGTGAATCATTTAGACTAATGAAAAATGATAAAAATAATCCAAATAAAACTGAAATAGAATAAAATATATACAATAAAAAAACACTGAGTGAAGACCTGACCAGATCCCTATGTGACCTCTTGGTCAACACCATCCATAAGACCAAACTTATCCTAAGGAAAAATAGATCTGAAAACCTAAACCTACAAAATAACTTGGGTCTACCAACAATGAGTGGAATAAGTATGGTGTAGTCATAAACAATACAGTAGGTAGGGACCACAAAGTCCATACTTTTCATTTCTCAAGATTTCCAATAAACACTAGATTGAAAATACATTAAGAAGATTGGTGTTTTAATTTTTAAAGTAACAAACACAACATACCTTTTGGAAAACAAATTACCCATCAAAAAACCAGTTCCCAAAACCAGAACAGAAATAAAAAACCATACCATGTGATAAAAAGAAATGATAAAAATAAAAGTAATAAAGGATTAAGTTACAAACAAATTTAGCAGATAATCTACTGTAGAGAAATTAAACAGCTCATACAGATAGTAAACATGGTTGTTCCCTAAAAATCTCTAGAATATATCCATGGACATAAACAGTTCGAACTAAACTTCCAATATATGATGCTTCTCCATTGTCTATAACCAACATAGATTCTCTAAACTATCCTCACCAGTGTCACAACCCACCTTGCCTCTCATAAAATATGTGGGGTAACAACCTGGGTAATCGGGGCCAACAAGAAACTATCACTCGACCCTCTAAATGATGACCATGAATGAAATGATAATAACACATGGATAATGGGGAGGTCATCAATTTCAAGGAACAAACAAATAACCAACATATTCCACTTTACTTGCTTAGCCCAAGCTCCAACACCCCCCATGTGATTACCCTCTCCTAATTGGGACAACCATAGGGGATCCCAACACATGTTAATCCATAAACAAGTCCCTACCTGACAACATGTCATATCATTTAAAAAAAAATCCCTAAAATGAAAAAAGTACCCACCGAGCCTTTAACATTTAAAAATAAAAAAACCATTTGAAACCATTTTCTAAAACAATGTGAAACTATACCACATGCTTAGAAGATTCAAAAATTGGAAATTATGTCATTTAGGAACCAAATAAAAATTTAATATTCCAAATCGGCCAATATTGAGGAAAACATATATAGGTATGATATTGAAGTCATTTTGAAACCATGGAACCCTTCATAAAACACTAGTGGTTAAGGAAACTGTTTTAAATGTGGAGGGATAAGGAACTGAATGAAGTATGAGGGAAGGGTGTATTGAAATCTACGGATTAAAGTGATCATCACAATGGATAGCGATTATCATTTGTGTTCCCATCCCAATGTGCACCTTGTTCATATAAGGATATGAACACATCCAATCGAACACTAGTTGAAGATATAAATGTACCAATTATTTTATTTGAAGAAAAACAATTTTCACAACAACCTATCATAAGAATCCACAATTAAAAAACAATCTACAGAAGGCACCAAAATCCAATCATGAGTCTCAATTCACAAGAAAACCAAGATACCAAAAAGTAACCGAGGGAAAAACCAATATCAAAGTTCTTAAATTTATTTTAGGTGACCAATTAGCATTTCATGGAACACCATTCATGAATATATATAGGTATAATTATGGAAACCCTTTAAAAACCCATTTTATCCTAATTTTATAAGATGAAAATTGCATAATAAATCATAAAAACACAACTCAAGAATAAGAAAAACTTTTAGGAATCAATTAGAAATGATCAAGCATCAAATGGTATGATTTGGAAAAGAAATAGACAAAAACACCTACCTTAACGGTGTGCCGACATAACAAAACTCATAGAGGAGGAAAAAAAATCATCCAAGGAACAAACCTCACACCCTAGAATAAAATAAATCCACCAACATTAGGTAATCCTTACTCTAGGGTTTGTCTAAGATAAAACCAAGCCAATAGAAACAAAGAAACTAAGATAACGAGTAAGAACAAAGAGAAATAGACTTACCCAAGGCAGAATCCATCCATGAACTGAAGGAGATGCACCCTAGATCTATGGAGGAGGAGGTTAGGAATCCCCATAAGGCTCCCAAGGGGCCTCACGAATGAGAGGGAGAGAAGAGGGGTGTATTTGAGAATAAAATATAAGAGTAAAAAAATAGTAATTTCAAAGTATAATGAATTTGGGAAACTCACATGGTTTGGCTGAATGATTTTACAAACCATCCACCAACCATGCACACCCTACAAGAGAAGGACACTCGCATGGGATGAAAAAATTGTTTGGGAAACTGTGAACCAACATTATAGAGGCTCATTCATTTTAGACGCATGTTTCTCCAAATTAAGAGAATGATTTTCACTTTGTCACAACCCCCCAACATGCTGCACGATTTATCTTTTAAGCCTCACATGGTAGGGAAAAAACCATTCAATAACTATGAAAAGAAAACTATACAATAAGAAAATGAACTAGAATCACCCTCATCATCAACATACCACATGGTTGACTCCTAAATCATAAAAAGGGCCAAAACAGACATGAAACTTCCAAATCACAAGAACAATTGATAAAAAATAAACCTAAACCTCAATAAGGAAACCAACATCAAGTAAATAATAAAATAAGATAAAACCCTTGGATAGAGTGTGACAAATATCTCCACCAAAAACACAATCAACCCCCAAAAAGTCACCCACACAAATAAAAAACAAAAGTCAAAATCTAAACCAATTAAGATAAGAGAAACCACAATCCTTGGTGTGACCTTTCATCTCCAAAAGTTAAACGTGAACTACTCTAAGGAAAAAAACAATGAGTAGAACCAAAAAAGGAATAAAAGTAAGGTGTTATCCCCACCATTAGAAACCAGTTAACACCAAGACACCCCAAACGGAATAAATCACAACAAAATCCATGGTGGGTCTCCCCACCATTTAAGAATCGACTATCTTAAACCAACCTTGGTACTACGTACATAAACCAAACTATAAAAATACCAAGAAACTCAATAAAAATGATCCTGTGAAAATAATGTATAGACCAAATAGCACAACAATCGAGAAATAACAAAAAAAAACCCCTAACCCAAGGGGAAACCCAACAATGGAACTCATATAAGATAATGAAACATACCACAATTCCACATTTCCACAAAACACACGAATTTAAAAAATAAACACAACCTAAAACCCAAAATGATCCATAAAAGAATACCACATTGGTTCCTTAATATAAAGAGAAACCAAAAAACATATATGAAAATTAGGCCACCAAGACTCCTTCAATAAATAGAATCTCACAATATAAAGGAAAACTAAAATAGAGGAACTTAAAATATTAATACTCCAGTAAAAGAGACGAAATAGGGTCCAAGGTTTCCTACACTCAATTATTCCCGAATAGGGGAAAAGAATCACTTTGACGACTATATTTTGAGACCTAATATAGTGAAACATCAAATTCCCCATGTTCTAGAAACATCATCAGACGAAGGCTTCATCTTCTCGAAACACATCATGGACAACATCTTCAAATGACCCAAAGAACCAGATTTCCAAAAATCCATTAGAGGATATAAACATAACAACATCAAATACCCAAATTGACCACACTGGAAGTAGGAAAGAGAATGGAACAATGAATGAAAAAAAATAAATAAAAAAGGATACTCTCCAGGGAAAGGATCCTATGGCATAATCCTATCAGCATATGAAGAACCTTCACGAGCACCAAGATATACTGGATTTCCCATTTCCCCCAATTTCAAACCAAGAACCATCGCGATTGGAGAAACATCTTCCAAAAGTTTCTGGAATTGAACTTTAATGGAAGGGAGAAATTTATCTTTAATATATGGATGATGAACCTAGATGAAGAGAGGAACTTTCATCTGATCATCTAATTCTATCTTTTAATAGAAGGGAACTGTTTCTTTAAAGTGGTCAATATAGGCCTTCACTATCAACCGAACTTTAGGAACACCCAATAAATGCCCCACATTCTTTAGCTTCACATCCTTAGTTAAGAACTATTAGACTGATGTTGTATTAAATACATCCCACAAAATTATTGCATGAAATGATTCTAAACCAATCACATTCCACCAATCCAAACTTATACCTTCAAACAAACACAAAAAATCACATACTCTCATATCCTCGGGAGTTACCAAGGACCTAAAAATGATTTATACTTACTCAATCCACTTTGAATACTCTAAACTACCTCTATCACAATGAAATATGGGAAAAACAAGAAGAACTCGATCCCACCACTCCACTGGAATTCCGGGAGGGACAGAAAACAAGACAAGACCCACCAGAAACATTTGGTACCCTTCTAGGTAGAATATTCTAATTAAAAAAAATAACCGAATGAAAATAAAACAAAATATCAACCAAAATGAATCTACCAATCCAAAACACTTCACTCAAAAAAATAAAAAAAAATCATCTTCCAAGATCATCATGTCTATTCCAATTTCCAAATGCTCCTTCTTCCAAGGACACTATTCCAATGCCAAAATCCACTTCCAAATACCATTTTAGAACATTGAATACCACTTTTTTAAAATAAAACAACCCTCTAATAATATATCTTATGAAATTGGCTTTTCCTAAAACCATTTTAAATTTGAAAATCCACTCACACCAACTAAAAAAAACACAACCCACACCAAACCCCCTGGGAAGAAAAACAAGTGACAATGCACAACCTAGCCACATAGTTTAACCTACCAAGCCTCAATAAGTATCAACCACATGATGTATATTGGACTATTCACACAGGCTCCACATGGGTTACTTCTCCATGTAAGCTCTCCATAATGTACTAGTTCATTTCGATTTTCTCCCCCAAACAAAAAACAAGAGACGAAAAAGGAAGACTAAAATCCTACGACTACCCCTAGTGACTCTAGTCTTAGAATGGGAATTGGTTTATGATTTACATAATATACCTACCTATGATGTTCTGATAGTCCTAATATGCAGCTACCTGATGCCCCAAATTACAAAGTACTCCTCTAATAAACTTTTTTCATGAACTAGCCCAGGTTTCCATCCGACCCAAAAACCAAACCATACCAAGACGAGGCCAAAGAGACATTCTTGATCCTACTAGGATTGAGAATAGTGCCTAAAATCAATATTTATCCATGTAGAGAAACATTATCTCCCAAAAAAATACTACACATAAATCAAAGAAATCATGAAACATATCCAATACAAACTAAGCATCGATAAATACAAACTAGGATCCAAATAAAAATGAAATAGAATAAAATAAAAAAATTAAACAGCACCAAACCCAAACTAGGGACCAAATGGATCTTCTTACATCCTCTTTGTCTCCACCAAACATAAGAGGAACTTTCTATAATGGAAAACCAAATCTAGAAACCAGAACCTGCAAACCATCTTGGGTCTACCAACACTGAGTGGAAAGAGTAGGGTGTAATCACAAGCAACCCAACAGGTAAGCACCATATATTCCATAAAATTAAATTCCCAAAATAGTCCATAAAATTTGGATTGAAAATACATTTAAAATGTTTTTGTTTTAATGTTTAAAAAACAAAAAACAACAACAATTTTTTAAAATAGATTTTCAATCCAAAACACAGTTCAGAAATATAGAACCCAAATAATAACCTATAAAAAGTGATAAAAATAAATGATAAAAATAATGGAAATAAGGAAAGAAAAAAAAATTAACTGAGCAAATAATCCAGCGTAGAAAAATAAAATAGGGAATATAGATATAAATCAGGGGAATTTCCTAATCATATCTAAATGAAATATTTATAAGTACTAATTTTGGACTCACCTTCCAACATATAGTGCAACTCCTTAGATTATAACTAACCTGAATATGCAAATCTATCCTCACTAGTGGCATAGTCTAGATGGCCTCTTAAAATATATATGGGTTAAAAATCCATTTAATTGTAATTTTCAAGAAACCATCAATTGAACTTCTAAATGATACCCAATAATCCGATGATAATAGTACATGGAGAATGTGGAGGTCATTAAATGCATTAAATAAGACAATGACCCACATATTCCACCATGCCGACCCTGCCAAAAATCTAGAACCACATTTGTTATGAAACTCACCTTAGAGGGAAAACCATAGGGGTTCCCGTCACATATCAATCCATACATAAGTTAAAACTGGGCATACAAATCATATATCTTTAATTTGTTTTCCAAAGTGACACAAATTACTAACAAGGCATTCAACATTTACAACTCCAAAAACCATTCCAAACCATTTCAAAAATTCAGTGAAACCATAAAACATGCTTAAAAGATTTTAAATGGGAATTTCTGTCATTTAGAAACCAAAAAACAATTTATAATTCCAAATATCCAATGTTTTAGGAAAAACTATTTGGAAACCACAGTCAAAACATTTTTAAACCAAGGAACAATTTAGAAAATGGTAGGGGATGAATAAACCATTTTAAATGAGGAGGGATAAGGATGTGAGTAAAGAAAAGGGAAGGGTGTTTTGAAATAAATTGGTTAAAATGATCATCACAATGATAACCATTATAATTTGTGTTCTTATTCATATGTTAAATCCAAGAACATAGGCATACGACCACATCCATTGGAATGCTAGTAAAAGATTAAAAAGTAAAAAAATTTATATTTGAATAAATAAAATTAGCACGACAATCTATCATGAGAATCCAAACATAAATATCAAACCATAAAAGGCACAAAAATCCACTCATAATCCTAACTCACAACCAAACCAAGCTTCCAAAACATAACCAAGTTAAAAATAATTTCAAATTTCCTAATTTTATCTATAATACTAATTGGAATCACATCTCACTCCTTTCATGCATATATATATATATATAGGCATAAATACAAAACCCTTTAAAATCAAATTTTTACAAATTTTCCCAAGATGAAAAAAGATTAATAAATCATAAAAACACATAAAATGAATACAAAAAACGTTTAGTAATCACTTAAAAATGTTCAATCATAAAATATTATTCTTTATAAGGTAAATGGATGGAAACACTCACCTCAACGGTGTATGAATGAAAAAAACTCATGGAGGAGGAAGAACAAGGTCCATGTAACAAACAACACACCATTGATTCAAAGAAACCAACCATAATTCACCATCCCTTACACCATAACTTGGCCCAAGGACAAACAATATAAGGTAAAAAGGAATAATATAGAGAATGGGACTTACCCAAGGAGGAACCCACCCAAAAAGTAAAGGAGATTCACCCTAGATCTAAGGAGGAGGAGACGGGGAAGCCTCCCAATTCTCCCAACGGGACACACGAACGATATGGAGAGGAGGGCGGTGGGTTTGGTGCTAAAACATAAGAGGGTTAGGATTTTAATTTCATGTTTTAAAGATATTTATAAGATTTCATGATTTTTTAAAGTATGCACCAATATTTCTCACTCTACAAGAGAAGGATGTCCTCCTAGTCTAGCCAAACGGTTTGGAAAACCGTGATCCAACTGTGCACCTCTCCTCTGTCAAAAATTGAAAAGGATCCTACACAATTTCCACCTAGTTTCTCCAAACCATGTGCATGAAGTATGCCTTATACCAAACACCAAACTGGATACAATGTTTCTCCTTTTTCCACATACAACATAGAACAAACTGTGCATTTGTCATGCAAAGAAAACCATGAGAGAAGAAAAAGAACTCTAAACTTCCTCATCCTGAACATGCTATACAATTAACCCCCAAACCAAGAACCCAAAACATGATTAGGGAAAAACATACCCAAAACCTTCAAAACTCAAAAAAACTCACCAAATACTCATCCTTAACCTCATCCAAGAGAACCAACACCAAGAAAAGAATAAAATAATAGGAAAACCATGGTCGGGGTGTGCCAAATTCATCTTTTGAAATGTTTTTGTAAAAAAATATCTTTAATATAATTTCAAAATTAATAATTTAATTAAAAATTTTATTTTATTAAATTTTATTTTTAATATTTTTGAATTTAACATTTAAATGTGAATAAAGCATATTTGAAGTCCAACTTTTATAGAAAATTTTTTTTTCAACATTAAGTGTTCTTAATATAATTTTATATCAATTTAAACATAAATGAGTGTTACTATATTTCTTTATTCATTTATTGTATTACATATTATAATAATTTAATTTTAAAAGTGATAAAATTAATATATTAATACAAAATACAATATATATAAAAACTAGTGTTTTTTTAAAATATAACTTTTATTATTAAATGGATTTAATCACATCCCATTATTTCTTTATCCTTTAATAATTAAATATTAATAAAATAATGTTTATAAGAACATATTAAATAATTTTATAATCATAATATAGATAATCTATAAGGAATTATGAATCATGTTTATATAATAATGAATTTTATTTAATTAGTATTTTTCTCTACTTGAGGTTTTATCATTTCTATAATTTTATTAATTTTGTTTCTAATTTTATACTAATAATATATAAATTATTATCCTATATTTTAATAATTTATATCATGGTTCATTTTTGTTGATTGTTTTATATGATAGAAGTAACTCAAAAAATTATTCATTTATATAAAAACTCATACACAAATTCATGTTGTTACAAAGAACAAACATTCAACCAGAAATTGTGAAAACTCTAACTCTCAGGGAATACTACCTAGGAAACTGTATAATTTTTTGATGTGACACAATATCAAATAACCCACTCATGGTGTGAAAAATTCCACAATGTTTCATGTCTTATCTTGTAGCTAGAATATTAACTCTATTAGTACAGTCATTCCTCTATCCTTATACTGAAGACTCTAAAATACCAATATAATGCAGTAACCCAATGTCCCAAACCCTCTCATGGGTTAGTGGAATAATTTATCATGGGTTTAACTACTATAATATCTTTCTCTGTTATAGAAAACAAACCTAGAGGGAATTAATTGAAGTATCTCATGCTCAATGGTCCAATACCTCCAATAATCAACCACAAAAGCGAAATATATACATTTAAAAGACATGAATTATGAAACCATTATCAATAAATGAGAGACCGTAGGGCATCATTGATTCTTATGAGGCAAAAAAATATTAGTTTTAAAAATCAGACAAATTACTAAAAATATAATACATGTAAATCCCAAGTGTCAAACCCATAGGGACTATCCGTATGTTCGAGATTAATTTATGAAATCGAAATTTCAATTGTTTTATTTTTTTAAGAATGAAAAAAATGTGGCATAGATTGGGTTTGATTTCAGGATGAGTGGAATGCTAGGTTTTGTGAAATTCAGGTTCATGTTCCATGGATTCAATTGATTGTGGATTTATACAGGTTTGGTGTTGGAATTGGTTTTGTAGGGATCCTTGGTATGGGTACCCTATACTAATTCTGTGATTTCACTATTGGAATGGTCATCTAATACATACATTAACAAACTAGGAAACCACAAACATTATTTTAACATTAATATCCTATATTGCGTAATGGGCATACATAAAATAAGCCAATTAATTGAATAAATTAAATGGTAATCCCCATAACTCCACAATGGTCGTGTAATAAAAAATTAGGATGAATTAGAATTGATAAATAGTGATTTCAACAATCCAGAAAAGAATAATATATATAACTAATCCATATATAGCAAACCCCCATACAATCACATACCATAGCAAAATAAAACTACACTCTCATTCTAGGCGTGATGAGAATGAGAATCATGAATACATGAGGAAGAATATAGGGGAGGAATGGTGGTGAAGAATAGATCCAAATCATCACTCTGTGCATGGATTTCATCC
The DNA here is from genome assembly GCA_963277665.1 of Viscum album. Lineage (NCBI taxonomy): Eukaryota > Viridiplantae > Streptophyta > Magnoliopsida > Santalales > Viscaceae > Viscum > Viscum album. The sequence continues at coordinate 96,149,130 of OY728125.1, forward strand.
GTCAGGATCGCTCTCATTCCTATGGTCCCCCATGATCTATACAGTGTCCATGAAGTGAATATAATGGATTTCTCATCAAACCCTTGGCCATATATCATTATTTTCTATAAACCATGATTTCATCACGACATGTAAAGTGGTTTCATTTTGTGTATTCTATTATTTTTCATTCCATGAGTAGGAATATTAAATTTTGGAATAAATCGGCCTTTATGACATTCACATTGTGTACATGAAATATACAACACGTAAATGTTTTCCTTTCTATTTCTATCACCACAATATCTTAAAAAATATGTTGTCAAGATGATTCTATTTTCTTATGGAGTAAGTATCATTTATCTCATAAATTCATCCCTTTCTTCTTCTTTTACAATGATACATTATATCCTATAATAAAACATAAAAAATTAAAACATTACAAAAATTGGAAAAAATAACCAATTAAATACCAAAATCAAAAAATTAAAATAGCATAAAATATATGCATGAAATACAGCTGTCATAAAACTACACCTCATTGGAACACACAACATGGCTAAGGTGGTACCAAGCCCAAACACTTATCCATCTCTTCTGAAACACTACAACCAACACTAATCCAATACTACAACCGAGTATGATTTCCCATGACATTCCAAGGGGTAAAACAATATAAAAATATCACAACCAACAACATAAGAATATCCCACACCTAAAGAGTGGTAGATCAAAAAAACAATTTCTAATCATGCGGTACCCATTGCCCAATCTAGAGTGGGATGCCAACTCGACCATCTTAATGGAATCACTCTCTCCACCACCTAGAAATTTATTTAGTGTAAGTATCTTCGTAGAGATACCATGATCCTATAATTTGAGATTCATCAACTCTAACGGTATTATGAATGAGGCCAATGAGAAAACACCATAATTATGCTCTACCTACTTCATTCATAACCAAGATTCAATACTGAATATAGAAGAAATATTCTATTTAAATAATGACTAACCATGAAGGCCTTATCGACTAAGGAGTGATGGCCCAACTGCTTCAATCTTAGAATTCAGTCCACATGCACCAATACCAACGCTAAGGTTCATGGGAATAAGGGAAAATTTATCCATAAGTCTCGTATCTACTTAAGGCCCATATACCCACTATACTATAAAGAGGTCACCACTCACACTTGTAGGAACACCGGCTTCTGCAGCTCTCCATCCAAGGATATACCCAATTATGAGAACAAATCTTGGAGGTTACCGATATCTAAAGACATATAGGGGGACCATACCTTGAATTAGATTATTCCATGGGATGTGTACAACCCAAAAACCTTCTTGAATCGATTATCAGAACCATATCAAATTTTTCAAAGGATTAGTATCCTTAACTGACATTGAATCATTTCAACAAAATCCTCTAATAGAAAAGAGAACCCCACCATCACATTTTATAAGTAAATATACTCAAAATGGAATTTGTATTTTTCCAATTTTTATATTAGGAATAATAGATAGCAAAAGTCCCAATAAATAGAGTGGTACAATGTGTTTACCGGGAGTGAATTATGTGTACACTCAAACACCCATCCATGGTCATGAATTGATGATGAAAATGGCATATAATTCTCTAGAAAATGAAATGTAAAAATAAAAAACAGGTTGTGGGATACATGGGTTTGTGGTTATATACCCTAATGCAGTTCATGACATTTTCTCAACACAAAATATAACTGTACACTCAATTTAGAGTATACTGGTGTTTAGAAATGTAAATAGATAAACCCCATGTAAGGCACTGTATGATCCCACATGGCATGTAAATCCATCCTATAGGAAATATGGCCAATTTATTTAACCAAGGATGCACTGACCAACTACACAAAATATGTTCTAGATATCACATAGCCTGTACTATAGATTTATAAATGGAGAACACCTATGATCTATAAAATAAAAAAACACATGGGAATAAATTTTAATAAAAAACAAGCCATTTTTATTACAGATCAAAAATCCAAATTAAGGAATGGAAACTGAATTAAAATGAGTAAAAATCTAAATTAACAATTCCTACATCTTGGGGTATTGCTGATACATCCTGATCACATGCATTTGATTCCTAATTCCTAACAAATACATTTATATCCATTCTCTAATCATTAGATGATGATTTTTTCCTCCTCGATCACCTCCTCTCAACTCTACATCATCAACAAAGATAGGGATATGGTGTGTCATTATTCTAGAGTGGACAAAGAGTAAGAGGAGAGGGTTGGGTATAATTAAAATCTTAATTAATAAAAATTAGAAGAAATTAATTGGGCCCTATCCCACCCTAAAACTCAAACAAAGATTATATGTTTTATGTATAGAAATATTTTTTTGTAACTAACCATGTAGTTAAAATTCCAATATAGAACTTCGTTTAGAAGATATATCTTTTTTAACCTTTTGAATATAACAAATATTTATTCAATAATTAATAAATACTTTTAATAATTCACCGAACATGTAATCTAACTTATTATTTTTCCTTGGGAAATGTACCAATCTAGAATTAGCTGAAAATAAAAAAAATATTCAAGGTTTGTTGGAAATGATCAAAGATTTTGGTAAATAGTTTTCCTTAAATAATGTTGAGTAGATTTTTTTATATGAAACACTATTGAAAAAAATTAACCATTATACTTTATTACTAAAAAATTCTTAAGTATGATTGTTATTTTATTGCAATAAATATTTTGGGTATCAATAAGATGTAAACACATTAAAAATATTATGTAAGAAATTTATTATAAGAAGACGGTAATTTTATTCTACAAAATACATTTATCTAAAAAATGATTTTATGCATTAAGTGCGCTTATATGAAATTTTTCTCTCACCCATAAAAAATTTATATAGAAAAAAGGATTTTATATTTGGAATTGTTTGACCCAATTATATAAAAAAAAATTCATTTATATATATAAATATAAGATTACCTTGAAAATAGTTAATAACAATGATAATGGTAAACCTATTATCTTAAAAGAATATATTTATTATCATTGTGTAATTTTAGTATAATAAATTAAATTAGTTTATCCTAAAAATAAACCTAATATATTGTTTAAAACTACATATAATTATATTAACACTCAATTTATTGGTAATTAATACTAAATAAAATTTAGATCATATTGTTGTAATTTTTATTTCTGAAAAATAGTTTTTTATGTTAAATATTGTAATTTAAAAGTTAATATTAAATTATTTGGTTATTAAAATAGACCCTAATGAAATAAAATTTATTTTTGGATTATTTGAATTTATTAATATGGTTTCCCTTATATTTTTATTAAAATATAAATTACTTTTTTATAAAAACTAGTTAAAAATGTAAAAACATAAATTGTAAATATTAAAAATAGTGGTAAAATACTTAAAATATTTTTAAAACATGCAAGAAAAAGAATGGTGGAAGATTGATCCAACATAAATCAATTGGAAAATAATTATTTATGGCTCCGATTCCATTTACTATATAATAGTTCCATATAACCATTTAAAATGAAAAGGTTATTTACAATGATATAATTTTCATTACATATGAAAGCAGATATGTTCAACCAAATCAATCTATACATTCAAAATAATTATCTATAACGAAACTATTCCATAGTCTGTCCTAAAATATATTCAAACTTCCTATAATAATTTATTTTTTCAAACATCCATGCTATAGAGCATTAAGGTGTTACCTAATGGAGCACATCTAAAGGGGGAGATAATATTCTCAACTCAGTTATGTCATTTAATCTTATTCCACAACCTCAAATCTACTCTATACGTCAATGTAAGATAATATAAGTATTAATAATATGATTAAATGTTATGATACTATTGAAATATATCTTTTATAACTTCCTCCCAACCATATGAAAAACAAAAATGATTCTTGGGTTATGATGGGACTACCACATATATAATCGATGTGGTAGATTTTTCACAAAAATGTTACACGGATCATTTAAAGGAGGAATGTCGTGAAAAAAATGATATATATAAAATTATTAAGATTATGAAAATATAATCCAATTCCTACATACTTTATGTTATAATTAAAAAACACATCTCACATTCATAATTGTAGACTACCTCCTCCATGAAAGTACCATATTTCATTCTTCATATAATATTTTATTATTTGTCAATCACTCTTAAAATATTATTCACCACCTAAAAAATATACATATATAATATTATTAGTATTATTCAATAATGATATTATTAAAAAATATTCTCTTTCTTAACCATACTAACCAATAGATTTTTATTTGTCCTTATATAGGTCGGTTGACCCTGATACTTAAACAATGATATAATTTTATACAACCAAGGAATGTATAAACTAAACTAATTTTTTTATTTGACATGAAATATATTGTAGTTTTTGTTTAATTTTTTTTGAAAAATTTATAATTTTATTAATGTTATCATTATTATACCACTTTATGTTCTTTAATACTACCCAAACAAGCTTCTCATCAACATTTTCATCAACAATATTAACAAAACACTTATAAATGAAATTATAACACTATTATATAATTATCAAACATCTATTATAAACTATAATGATCTAAAAATAATTAATATTTTAAATATAATGAATAATCGACACAACCGTTGTGAAACTATTACAAAACAGACAATCAAAGCTAATAACATCTGATGACGAAAATAAAATATAACTAAGTAATATATTTGTAATAAATAATTATAAAATATGATTAAAAAAGGATATAGATATGAATAATTTTTTAAATAGGTTATTTGGATAGTCACTTTTATTATAAGAGTGGTCATACAATTTTCATGTATGTGGGATTTAAGGTAAGGTTTCTTCTCAGATCATCTTTTTTTCCTTGATTCATAATTATTATTTTATTACTATAGTTACTGAAAGATACTTTTTAAGAAATATTATGATATTATAAATAATTTCTTCCTTATTTTTTGGGGAATTACATTTATGATATTTTTTCCAAAAAAAGATGATGATGTTAGGTATAATTCATAAAATTTCCAAATATGTTATTTTTCTTCCATTTGAATATTTACTATTACCTATAATATCCACCTATTCCTATTTTGAAATCTAAATATCATTTATTTTTATCACTTTTAAATAACTATTTAACTCTTTTAATATAAATAATGTATTATTATCATTATGATATGTATTTTAATAAAGTAATTCTTAAAATATTAAAAAGAATTTTCCAATTCAAGTTCAAATTTTTATCTTCCACACCACATTTACAATTTAAAATATTGGTGTTCTTTTAAAAGAATCTATTAGTTTTAATTCATTTATGTGGTATTTGAAAATTTTCTTCATATTATCTTATTTATTATGATTTAATAAATTGATTGATATTATTATATATATATATATATATGAAAATGTCAAGAAATAGTTTTGAAATTATTATTATCACGTTTTCACTTCAATTTCCCTATTCAATGATCTAACTTTTTTGGAGTTATTTTTTATGAATAACCTTTTATATTAGTTAAGGAAATATCGCTTTTGGGTAATTGAAATATTCATAACAAATTATTGAGTTTTGATATCACATTATATAGTTACATTTTGAAATAATATAAAAACCATTTTCTTCACATGGATTTTTATGAAATGTTGCAATGATTGATATATTATATCATAAATATGTATGGAGGATGATAGGTGGGGTCCTATATCACCCTAAAATGAAATGGTTATTTTTTTAATCTAATACAATATTGTATCATAAGACTTATTTTATATTCTAAAAAATTGATGGGTGATATTTTTGGGATTGGATTACAATATTAATGGTAAAGCTTCATGGATATGCTCACAATATGATGATATTATTTTGTTATGTTTATTCCAATGTCCTTGGTTGTGATATATATCAAGGGAATGTTATAATTCAATTCTACATTCCTACGATTATACATCATGGTTCATGATTATTTTCTCATGATACTGTAATATTTTTTAATGATATATATTTGTTCTTACATTTCCTTCATTTATGAATTATTGAAACATCTTTTGTTTACATATTATTTTAACAGGATATGTCTCCCTTGGTAATGTTTTGACATTTTATTATGATCTAACCCTTGATTTCAAGAATATAAGATTTCCATTACTGAGTGTTTGAGCATACCACTTCTTCATGCTTCCATTTCACGGGTTATGATGATGATTATATCTTATGAGAAGTCCATATGGTAGTCTAGTGTGGCTAAATAATAGATTAATGTTAAAATTTATTATAGAATAAGTTTATTATGTTTCTAGTCCTCAAAGACACTAAAATAACCATCCTTGGTATTTTGAGATGATTTATGAGTTGTAATGTTTATTATTTTAAAATGATGTAATATGTAGTTACGTATAGATTTATTTATTATGGTTTTTATAAAAGATTGGTTTAGATATTTTCTAGGATTAGACTTTTTGTTTTAGATATTTAGATGATGGAATATTACTGAACATCCTAAAAATAACCCTAATTATAGGATATCAACCTATTGTTCTGGTAATGTAGATATATTATGGTTATATTAGAAATTAAATCCCAACATGGATACTAGAAATTAGATGTGTAAATGCGTGGATTCAACCAGGGGTAATAAAACTAAAATATTTTGGTGGAGTACCAACTATATCATCAGTCTGGTGCATTATGAGTGCACCGAAGGCTACACATATACCTAGAAATTTCTCAAGGATATTAATAAGTTAATAAAATTATTTTTACAATGAAATATTAAGGATTTAGTATGTCAAGGAGTTAATATAAGGGGTATGAGAGAAAACAACTTAAATAAACCTAAGTTAATATGAGGGTGATTTTTGTTGATTTAATATCTGATGTGATGGTTTTGAAGAGTAAGAAATGCTTAGGTTGATTTTTGCATGATTTTTTTATGATAGTTATTTTATGATGTAAATTTTTCATTCACCATATTAACCATTTTTGGTTTTAGTATTAGATAGATAATGTTTAAATATAGTTGATAATGGGTATGATGGGAACTACAATGGTTATCCCATTGAGAATCCAGGTGAGATTAGAAAAGGAGTAAAAAATATTATGGTAGTATATAGTAAACAATCCCATGATATGATTTATCAAAAAGGATATGTTGAGCTTCTAAACACAGAACATATATAGTATTTTGATATTGAGTCTTTTGTGTGGAAATACCCACCTTCCATTGTTTTCTCTTCTAATACACTTATTACTAAGAAATATATCGATGTGATGGAAATGATATTTTCTATTAACTTATGCTCATTACATGAAACGGTTGTCTACAACATTTATTGTCTAAAATTTATGACTTAATGACTATGTAATCTCATTCAAAATAGATTGAAAATGGATGATGTAGAATCTAGGGAATTTGGGGGGGGGGGTTTAAGAAATTTTTATTCACCATATATTTTCCACGTACTATTAAATGAAGTTGAACAGATAATTATGTGAGTTGAAGCAAGAGGACTATGAATCCATTGAAACAATTGATGATAACACTATGAATATTACAAAGTATGACCCTTATTTTATCTCTAATCCTATGAGTAATGTTGATCATTTCACTAGTTTCATAATGTCACGTCTTTGAAAGGCATTAGGAATAAGAGAATTTGAAGATACGAGGAGACATCCCAATACTAAATGAATGTGGAGATAGAAATTGAAAACTCCAACAATTATATATATCGAAAAAGGACTATAGGGAATAATGGAATCATATATGACCTAGAACATTAGGTAAAGGGAGTTCAATAGAAAACATGTAAAAAAATGAGGGCGGAAGTACCTTCGTAACTACCTGTATGGAACATTGAAGTGTTTCAAGTTTGGTAAGACTGTTGATAAATTAGTTGATGTTTATGTGGGGATGAAGAGTACAGTCAATGTGACTATGGAAAATAATGTCCCAACTAATGCACCACCCAAACATCAATTCTTCAAATTCATGTAGTTTGGGAATTTGGAAAATCAATACACTAAACCCATTACAATGAAGAGAATGGGCCCCATTAACCTTCTAACCAAAGGGAGACTAGAAGAGTGTATTTTATAACTACCATTTATTTGGATCATGATAATAATATGATGAAAGGTACACAAATTCTACACTATAGAGCTATGAATGCCATATTTTATTATGGTTCTTCACATTCCATCTATCATGATTTTTTTCTACAAATATTAGTTTATCACCTAATGTATTGGATATTGAACTATCCAGGAAAGCACATGGTGGCACAATGATAAAGTTTAAGACATATAACTCTTCTTAAATAAATATTTAAAGTAAGATAATTCATATATATATAGTTCTTCTTCCCATGGGTGAATTTGAAATAATATTGGGTATGTATTGGTTTTCTATACACAAAGAATATATCAATTACAATGACAATGAAATATAATTTAAAATCATAAATGTACCCCTTTTCAAAAATAAATATAAAAATGGTAATGAACTTCATTTGGAGGAAATCTCTATAATATGGTTCATGATACCAATTAACAAATTACTTCTAAATTAAATGATCGGTGAAAAAAGTCAACATTGGTGACATTCCTATTGTTTTAAAATATATTGATGTGTTCCTGGATGAAAATCAAGTTGTTACCCCAAATCATGTAGTTTTGTTTTTTCTTGAAACTATACTTGGGTCCATGCCTATCTAAAAAATACCTTATAGAATGACCCCCATTGACTTGGAGGAACTAAAGAAGTAGTTAAAAGAGAATATAGATAAGGGTTTTATATACCATAGTTCTTCAACATGGGGTGGGAAAGTCCTCTACATAAAAAAAAGCATGGATTATTGACACTTTATAATTAATATAATGAGATTTATAAAATCATGATAACGAACAATCATCCTTTACCCTATATATATGATCTGTTTAATCAACACGAAGGAGTTAAATACTTATCAAATATTTACCATTGATCTAGATATAATCTTTTATGGGTTGAAGGAATGATATTTCCATTTAAAATTAGTGTATGAGGTATATGCACTGTTAATTTATAGAGATTCCATTTTCAATAATGAATTATCTCTCTATCTTCATAGATATAACGAATATAATTTTTATAGACTAACTTGATAAAATTTTTCTTTGTCATTAAAGATGAAATTATTATATATTAAAATAGAAAGGAATAATTTATAGTAAATTTATAAATTGTGTATCAGAACATAATAAATGATAATTTATATTTCATGTTTTGAAAGTATACATTGTGGCTGCAGAAAGTATCACCTTTAGGATATATAATTACATGAATGGGAAATTCTGTAGATCCATTAAAGATAGAAGTTATTGAAAAATAGACCCAATAAACTATAGTTACCAATATCCATAGTTTTTAGGTATAATCTTATAATATTTATGATTTATGAGAAATTTTTCAAGACTTCTAAATATACAAACCAATTAACATAGAATGGGGTGATGTCCTTTAGACAGAAGAACCATATTCTCCACTTATAATAAGGGAATAATTTGATGTATTCATGATACCCATATTCATTTTAGTATAATCATAAAAAATTAATTTTGATCCTAGTATAATCCTATATAATTTTAATATCCCTATAGTCTCAATTAGTTATCCTAAGACCTTCAATTTTAAGGATACTTTCATGGGAAAGATTAAGGTCCCATTGTGAGTATTACTTAATGATTAACATTTGCTTCTTATTTTTTCAATTTCAAAACCTATAATAAAAAAATAAATGTAATAATCTAAGTTTAATTAATATAGTGATGTTGTATTATAAAAATAGAAAAAATTTGTTTATTCACTCCCACCAACATACCGAAATTAAATAATGGAGATCGTGTGTATGTGAGAAAAACTACCTCCGTAAAATAACATCTTCAATTTTTCATCAATAACTATCATGATTTATAAAAAGGATTTATTTTTGTAATGAATAAGATTATTATTCTATACTTATAATTATGAAATATTTTTTTAAATACCTATATTCTATCCCATTCATTTGGTAGTGGAATTGTTTATCATGCGTACGAAAAACTACTACCTCCATAAACAAAAAATTACATTTATCATAACCATCCTACATTAATTGTTGTAAGAAGGAATTAAATTAAATTACATGATATTAATGATATTTTAGGATTCTATTAAGTTTATATTAACATTATATTGAAACCTAACCCTTCTTGGAAAAATTATAATATTCTCTCATTTGGGATCAATTTTAGTACATATATGAATGATGTAACAATGTTGAAACCATGAATGATAAAGAATATTATATAATGTGAATTAAATTGAATTATAATTTATTAAAATTCAATAATTATTCTATAATGGTTTTATTATAATTTAATATTTTTTTTTAATATATCAGATTTCAATCGTTAAATCTGTCATAACTAGTTGATCACATCTTCCTTTTTCACAAACCATATCCATGTATTTCAATATATAATATGAAAAAAAGGAATCATTAAAAATAATGATTATTATATCTTTAATAGTTTATGAATAATTAATATTGGGAGATGAATGATGAATTACACTGATATTATAATACTAGTTCAAATGAATCAAGATGACTCACACCTATGATGAAATATACATAATAATTATATAATATACATGAATAGAATAATAATTAAAATACTTTATAAAAGTTAATACATTAATAATACTCTCTGTTATCTGATTTAGATAGTTATGTATACTATACAGGATGTCAAATCATGTTCATGTAAGTAAGAATTTAGGGTAAGTAGTCATTAGTCTAAAATTTAACATCTTTAGAAATGTTTCTTAATATGCACTATAATATCCTGAACATAGTGTTATTACATTCTAGGGAATTAATTTTTACAAATTCTTGAAATTAATGTGGTTTTAAGACCCATATCATTTTATTTCATTAAAATTATTTTAGTTTAAAAGATACAATAATTAATTCCTGAGATTTGATTAACACCTTTTAGAATGATTTTCCCATACAAGACCATATATTTAAATCATACACGAAACATATGATATATTCATAATGATAATACATTGAGGTATGAAATAAAAATTTCTATAGGTTATGACTGTGAAAAAACAGAAGTGAATCTAATGGAAAACACAACAACACAGACATAAAGATCAACTCTATGTAACATGAGGCTCCACAATCCACCACTCCCTAACCAATATCCCACACCATATATCCCTCATACATCCTTTCATCAAATGGATCCATAACTTTAACTGCACATAAAAACATTTTATGTATATAACCAATGTTATATAAATGGTGTGAGAACAAAAAGACTCATAAGATTGTACTAAGTGTTATATAGGATCAACTAATTAAATATAATAACTTTTTTCTTTATTTTAATTAGACAAAAACAAGAAAAACTATTTTAATTGTTTTATATAATCCATGGAGAAATAACTATTTTCATATAATATAGAGAAAATTGTATCAAATAAATATTTCCAAAAGCATGAATGGGTTTATAATTTGATCAAAATCATAGAGTTACATATTTCAAATACATAAACCATAAATAGTTTTTACATGAAAAAATAGTTATGAATTACATCAAGGTACCACCATTGAGTAACTCCATAAATTAAGTATGATATTTTGAAACAAATATTATGACACATAATTTATTGGTGCCATATCATGTGTGCATGAAAAACCCTTAGGGAGAGTAACCTCAAATCATAGGGATGGGTAACATCCTACTCATGGATCCCCATCATATTTAAAAAATGTTTATTCAATGTAATTATGTAAATAAATTTCATGGTGGAAGAAAAAAATCCTATCAAATTTTTCTTAAACATCCCAGTTAAATTTCCAGGATCCCATATTCCAACATTATCAAATATTCTAAAAAAATTGGGATATATCAATAATAAAAAGACGTTCAAAAATCATAAATTAATATCCATGATCTAGTTTTCACATGTCGTTCTATTTCTATCTAAAATCATTGTCAATGAAACATTCATTGAATGTATTTATAATTCAAAACCAATGTCAATGAACCATAACATAATTTAAAAACATTTTATTAAAAACCGTTAGAATATATGAAACAATCACAAGTTTATATAGAAAATCCAACATACAAAACTACCTAACTCAATGGTCACATTCCCAAAGAAAACACCTCGAATCAAAGAAAACCCATATTATACCTCTATCGCCTTCAAATGATATAAAATAATTTCAATTAGATCATTCCAAATAGAATATATCTTTTCATGATAGTCTATACCTACTATTTCTTTAAAGGATAAATGAGGGGATCTATATGTGTGATATATATTGGGTGAATAATAGACACATAACATTAATTTTCTAGATCCACTGCCCTATATAACAATGGAATTACTCTCCATAGAGGAATGAATAGCCAAAGTCACCTATGTATAACCTTAGGTTGAATAACCCATGACATCAGGAAAAGTATGATGGCTTTGTGTTATAATTAGGAAAAAATATTAAACTTTTTAGATTATTAAAACCTTTCAACATGGTTTTTACACATAATTGGAAATACTATTCACCAACCATGTGAGGAATAATATATCTACATATACCCATACTATTTTTTTTAATGGTTATATAAACCATGCACCAAGCAAAAAAAAATACATGATCCCAATATGCATACAGTAGCACCCCAATACCTTACCATATTTTCCTTTTAGAATAAATTAAATTTTGTTTTTATATATATTTATATGTTAAAACATCTTAAAATCATTATAAACACATCCCTATGTTTATCTTTCACTACACAGAGAAATGAGTATATCTTGTGTTACACATAACAATTACTTTCATCATTGGTTTGTGTTATATGCATGACCGAGTTTTACCAAACAACAATATATTGTTCATATTATTATTTAATATGATAATTATCAAATAGTTGTTGTAACGACATGTATAAAAAGGATTTAATAAAATTGGAAAATAATTTTTTTTAAATTTTTATACAAATATTTTTTATTATAAAATAATAATGAATGTAATTGAATACAATGGAAATGATTTTATAAGAAAACAATTTTATGCATAAAAAGGTGATTTATCATAATAAATTAGCTTAATTACCATTATTGAATTAAATTAATTATATCTATATATTATATAATCAATCAGTTATTTTTTATATTAATCTAATATATTTCATAGTAATAAGATAATTACAAAACAAATTTTATACCTAAAAACCTACATTTTTATAAAGGCAATTTGACCACTTTTTAATGGAGAACCTATTTTAAATATAAATTTTGAAAAATTTATAAATTTTATATGTAAAAATAAACTTGATTTTTAAAATAGTAACATCAAAATTAGTTTAGGGTTAATTTTTAATTTTTTTCTATGAAGTTTCATTTTTTAATGAATAGTGAAAAATACTGATTTTTATTTGAAAACTGAACATTCTTATCTATAATTCATAAGGTTTAATTATATATTACTTTGGTTTTAAATTTAAATTATTTAAATTTAACATTTATGAATCAAATTTAAGCCATTTTAATGAATTTCACATTGAAATTGAATATAAAAATAGTAATCTTTTGAAAAATTTTATTTAAAAAACCCTTTTTGTCGCCCCGTCTGTGGGATTAAATTTAAATTAATTTATAGAACTTATATTTTTGGAAATTTTAAAAAATTGAATCTATATTTTTAATCATAATAATTTATAATGTGTATTATGGTCAACTTAGTTTTTTATCAAAACATTTAGTGAGTGTAATTAAAATTAATTACAACGATTAAGGTAAAATTAAGCTTAACAATGGACTAAACCTTAAACTCAAGGGAAACAACGAACTATAAAATTGTCCAAAATCCATTTTATGGACATATTTTGACCTTATAGTCCCTTTAATCTAATTGGGTTCATTATTGGAGCCACATTACTGGGAAAAATATTGGGGGAATTCCCTTTTAAAAACATTACAAGAATTCCACCCCTATTCCACTATAAAAGGGCATTCACTCTCCCACTTCGTCACACCACTAAATACACTATGTATCCTCCAAAAAATTACCTAATAAAATCACAAAATTCCTACCCTCATCTTATATGCCTCATTTTGGGTATACATGCAACCAAGGAATTCTTTTTGTATAAACCACATGAATTTACCCAAATAAGAGGTATCATTCTTCAACAATCTCTTTTGTTTCATTTAATTATCCACACTTTAAATTACTTTTATATAATTATTATATAATAAAATTCGTATTTTAAATATAAATATATGTTTTTATGATAACATTTCCTCATACTCTTTCATAGACATCAGTGAAATGGGATACACAATCATCATTCGTGTGTACGATAGATTACTACACCGTAAACTGATGTCGTTCATTCTTCAATTACCACATTTTAATGTTGGAATAATAACAACTTTATAGTTTATATATGATATATACAATATTTTTGATGGATTTACTCTTCTTTAATATTTATATAACTCATAACATTAGGATTTCCATTTTTATGGGAATACGATAACATCATTTGTGGACATGTGGACTATCACCTCCTCAAAGTGATGTGATTCGTTCATGCTATACGTTGAAAGTATTAAAGATGATATAAAATAATACATGAAATATACGAAAAAATATGATATTGTAATTATAATATATATACATTAGTTACTTTTCATTATTTTTTATACGATAATGAAGTGGAAGTAGCATTCATACGTACATACAACTTACAATCTCCATGAATGATTCATTTCTTTTCTTATTTCCAAATATTATGGACTATGATGAATACATATATAATAGATATATGTTATATTTAGATCATGTTTTAAATTATTTATATGATTAAATAATTATATAATTAATAGGATTATTAAGTAACAATTCAAAACATTCTAAAAAAACTAGGCAATTAACAAGTGAAATCGCAAAAAAAAAAGAATGATTTTTAACCAACACGTAATAATAAATTATAAGAAGATAATATAGGATATTACGAATATGATTATGGTTCTATAATAATTTATTAATAAGTTTAAAAAACTTATATAGGAGGTTAAAATAAATTCTCTAAAAATGAAATACAAGGTACGAGATTTCGTTTAAATTTAAATTCTGTTGATAATTATTTTTTGTATTGATAAAATTAAATTTGATAACATGTATATACATACCGATTTTCATTTAATTCTATTATTTACCCATTATTCAAGTTATTTTAGGTTTCAATAATAATTATATATCCCAATGGGTTTATCTTAAAAATAACATAGTAGTAAAATTTATCTTTAAAATCTCTCTTTTTTTGTGATTGTTAGCTTTATGTTTAAAAATCACTTTATTATAGTCCTTTTTATAGGAAATTTATTCAAATATACACATTATTTGGAGACAGATATTATAATTTCCTAAACTATACTGTATTATTTTATATGGTGTTTTCTTTTACAATTATTTGATTTAATGGGGAAAAATTGATAAATCTGTATTCCTTATTCAATACAGATATTTGATAAGGTATTTTCTTTATTACTCATAGAAATTAATCGATATGAGCAATCCTTCGGAATGGAAGTGACATGTGGGGAAACATTTTTATATATCCTCTCAACGCATTGAAATTATTTCCTGGGATTAATTAGTTGGGAAAATTAAATGGGTTTCTACCTGTAGTGTTAAACCATCTTATGAAAGGACTTGATGATATAGGTTTTCTTGTGCCTCAGACATGTTTTCTAAACATTAGGTATTTCCATCATTGAAAATTAATTTATTATTATTTATATTAATCCATGATATTTTTTCATTGACATTATCTATGGATGAATTTCAATATCTTCTTATTGATTAAATGACACGTGTTCCAGTTATTTAGCTTTCCATATTGATTATGCCCTATCCAGTTATTTTAGTGGAATGTGTTATCTGCTATTCACTGTGACATGTTTATTGTTCTAATTTATTATTTATCATTTCCACTACATTTTATCCTTATTGATCATTTGATCTCACCATTAATTTTCTCTATTCTATAGGTTATAAAGAATAGATATTTGATTTTTTTTAAAGGATGCAGTTTTTTAGCTTTTGTATGAATTATGTTTCATTTTATTTGTACCAATGTAAAATGGGTTTCATATATGTAACCTTATTTTCCAAATATAATAATCTGGTAGGTAGCTTATGATATTATTCCTTGAAATCATGTCAATATAAAAATGTATGTTGCCGACTTCGTGCTTCTGGGATCAGGGAGTTACAGTTGGTATACGAGGAAGATTAGTGGAAACCATGGAAATTGGATTTATAAAAAATTGATTAGGGAACATAAACCTAAAATAGAATTTAATGACATGTATAAAATAACACACTAAAATTTGGTAAGGTATAGATTATGTGGGTCTTCCTAGAAATACATCCTTGACTAGATACTATAAGTCGATGTGGTTATGAAAGAGATGTACCTCGGTGTGACAACTCTAAAATAGTGCATCAGTCTTGACTCAAGCATAACATGGTACAAAAAAGGGCCTTACTATACACCTAGTTTGACACTCCCAGGGGATACACTTAGGATAATTCAAAGTTCTTTACAAAGAATTATGAAGGATTTGGAAGTAAATATTTATCTCAGAAACCATGTTTATGATTATGAGATTATATAGACATAAAAATTTTAATTTAAGTTTTTTATTTCACTTGATTTGGGATTATATATTATGTTACATAAAGTTATCACAAAATCCAGTATATTACATTATTTATAAATGGAACCTAGAAGGACAAATGCTATCAATAATCCTCGAAAATGAAGAGGTTTCCTTAGAGATAAATCCAATGTATCTAGTATTGGATCACTTTATGCGGCCAATATCACCATCATTTATTGGGTCTACTGACCCAATGGATGATGATATATTGATTAAGTCTTTAGAGAAGATATTATTAGAATTTAGATGTGGTTAAATACAAAAGGATACACTTTAATTGTATTGTATCAATGGTGATACAGATCAATGGTGGTTATTGATACATATCTCTAGGGAGGAAGAAGAAATAAAACACATGGAATGGGAATGTTTTAAGAAAACATTCTTCGATAAATATTTCCTTTGTGAGAAACAATGTAAGATTAATATAATATTCCCTAGTTTAAATAAAAAGGAGGAGGAATGCGTTATAGAGTATTAAAATATCTTTACAAGGTTATCAAGGTATGTTATGGATTTCACACACACTAGGAAGGGAAAGAGTGACTACTTTTTTAAAGATATTAATTAAAATATTTAAAGAGTTCTTGTTTATTAGAAATTTTCATCATATGGGTATATAGTTTTACATGCTGTCAAGACAATGAATTATTTCTACAAGTCTTATAGATTGAGAGGGAAGAAATATAATATGAGGTCTTCAAAACACTCTGAAAAATGGAATTATTCAAATAATAATAAGGGAAAGAACTATTTTACAAAATGTGATAACTATAGAAATAATCATCCTAGGAAATGAATTAAAGGATTGAGTGTTTTTTATATGTTTATTGAAAGTGTTCACAGGGAAAAAGAATGAAATGGAAAAAGGAAAACACTTATATTCACTGTTACAAATACAAGGAGATGGGTAACATGAAAACAAAAGACCCATGAATCAAGGGAATGTATCTCAACAAAATCTAAGGGATCTAGGTCAAGAATATGTTGTTAATACAACCAAATTAGAATGATTAAGGTTCTTCTATATTTGGTTCCACAAAATATGTTGTAAAATAATTTTATTGACATGTTCTCATCATATGAATTATGAAATCTATAAGGATTGTACTAAAGTACATTTTCATTAAATATTTGATATCAAATATTTAATGTTACTAATAAAAGTTATTTGGTAACAAGTTAAATTGTTTTAAAAATAAATATTTTAGGGAAATAAAAGCCATAATATGTTACTAATTTTGATATAATGATTCATGGATAAAGCTATTAGTGATATAGATAAAGTAAATTGGAAATTATTTACTACCTTGTATCTGATTCGAAGTTTTTGGATCATAATACTCAGAAAGTTCATAATTTTAACCATTTATGAAATGGTTAATGTTAAAATTTTGATGAGGTTTTAGAGATTATTGTATTAATTAACCATATTATGGAACATGTTCTATGAAAATAAGTAGAACTAGTTCAAGTAATGAATAAATAATAAGATCATTCTTATAGAAAAATCACAAGTAAGTGTATTTAATTATATTCAAAGAGAATGAAATAATTCATCAACTCTAAGAAGAACAATATTGAAATAATAATTTGGACCAATTATCATAATTGTTTATTGTATGAATGAACATTATTCACAACTCTTGTTTAGAGTTTTCTGGTCAAGAAATTTCTCATGAACATCTTACCTTTTAATCTCCCTCATAACATGATAGCTATATTTCTCTTCTATCTCCATGTTTTCACTAATGTTATCATATTATAAAGTTATTTTTATGGTGACCTTCACATTTTGTTTTCCTTATTGTTGAGAAGAAATTTTATTAACCTTATTTATGATGTGTGTTTTTCAAAAATATTATTTTCAAATACCAATCCCCTAATTACCAAGATCAATATTGAACTATGAAGAAAAAATTTATTTATGGTGGGGAGAATGTTTTACCCCAATAGTTCACCATATTTTCCTTTAATAATAAATTCAATTTCCTTGATATAGTTCTTTATATGAAACAAAATCTTAATCTTACGCTGCATGAAATGCTACGTTTAACTTTCACTACATATAGTAGCGAGTATAGCTTGTTTTACACACAATAGTGGCTTTCCTTGATGGCTCGCTTAACACGAAAGACCCAGTTTTACGAAATTAAAATATATTATTATTATTATTATTTAATATTATAATTATAAAATATCCAACATAATGAAATTTATTAAAATGATTAACTAAATTTGGAAAATATATTTTACATATTTTCATATAATTCTTTTATATTAGGAATAAATGTGGAATTCTATTGAATATAAAAGATATGTTGTTATAAGAATACTATTTTATGCACCCAAAGGTGTTTTATCTTAGTAAATTATATTAATTAATATTATTTAATGATATCAATGAGATATATATATTATATATTTAATTAATTAAATTTAATATTCATCCATTTTATTTGTTTGGAATAAGATAAGAACAAACCCAATTTTAAACATACAACCCTATATTTTTAAAAAAGAGGATTTCTATCCTTTTAATGCTGAACATATTTTAAATATAAGTTCGGAAAACATTATAAATTTTATATGTAAAAATTTTTAAATAGGAAAATCACAATAAAATTTGGGTGAAATTTTGGTATTTCTCTGAGTAGTTTCATTTTTGATGAATTGTATAAAATACTAGATTTTTATTGAAACTGACTATTCATATCAATAATTATAATGCTAAATTATATTTTCAATCTACTTTAAAGTTAAATTATATCAATTATAAATTAAATAATCCAATTTAAGTTATTATAATCAATTTTAATTTGAAATTGTATATAAAATCATAGAAAATTGTTGAACACTTTTACTTTAAATACCCGCTTTGAACTCCCATCTATGAGATTAAATTTAAATTAATTTCTACCACTTAAATGATTCAAATTTAGAAAAATGGATTCCATATTTTGAATCATAATATATTATAATTTTTACTAAGTTGAAATTAGTTTTTGGACAAAAATATATGTGGATTCAGTTAAAATTTATTATTGTGATGAAGGTAAAATTAATCTTAAAAAGGGATTGTACCTTAATCTTAAGGGAAAACATAACCTAGAAACATTTAAAAAATCCACTTTATGGAAATATTTATACCTTTTAATCACTTTTATATAATGGGTTTCATTATAGGATCCACTTTACATGAAAAAAATGTGGGTGGAATTTCCATTTAAAGAATTTACCAGAATGTCGCTCCTCCTCCACTATAAAATGGAATTCACTCTACCACATCCTCACACCTATCCGGAAAATGTTTCTCATAAAAACCATACCCAAATAAGCTCCAAACAGAGTTCCCCTAATCCAATAAGACTAACTATTTGTATGAATCATTCCATTTAATTCTTTTTTTATAAACCAAAACAAAATTACCTGAATAAGAGGTAATGTTCTTCAACAATATCTTTTGATTATTTTACATAACCACCCATTAAATTATTTTTATATCAGGATTATATAATAAAATATGTGTATTAATTATACTTATATGTTTCCATTCTAATTTTTTTACCTATAATTTCACATACATCCCTGAAATGGGATACACAATCATCATTCGTGTGTATGGAAGCATATTACTTCGCGAACCTATGTCATTAATTATTCCATTACCATTTTTAAAGGATATAATAATGATGAATTTATAGTTTATATATGATATATATGACATTTATTATGTATTAATTCTTATGAAATTTTTATATAACATATAACTTTATTCTTTCCATTTTATGGGAATACGATAACATCATTTGTGGATGTGTGGACTATCACCACCTCAAACCGATGTGATTCATTCACGCTACACATGAAAATTATTAAATATGATTTAAATAAACATATGTAATATATATAAAATAAATATGATACTATAGTTAACATATAAATATATATCATTTAATTTACATACTTTGAAATATGACAAAGAAATGGAAGTAGCTTTTATGCGTACGTACAACCTCCTGTTTCCTTCAATAGTGAATTTAATTTATTATCTCAAAATATTATGGATTATTATTAACACATATATAGTAGATATATATATGATATTTACATCATGGTTTATATTCTTGATATGTCAAATTCATTATTTTATTAAAAGTAACAACATGTAATAAGTAAAAACAAACTAAAAAACTTGGCAATTAACACTAAAAATAATGAAAATAATGAATAATAGATAACAAATGGAAATAAGATATTATAAGAAGAAGATATATGATATTATTAATTCACGTATAGTTATGTTATAAGTTAGTAACATGTCTAAAACCCTTATATATGAATTTCAAAGATGTTCACCCAAAAGTAAACACAAGGTAAATGATTTCATCTCAATTTACATTCCATTAAGACCTATTTATTGTATTACAAAAATTAACTTTAATGAGGTTTATATACAAACCCTTATTAGTTTAATACCACGATTTAATATAGAGACCTAGTTTTAACATACAAGGATATTACATAATTGTTTTATGAATATTCAGACATTACAAAAGTATGTGTCCACAAACATTAATAGTTTAGTGTATTTTGGAAACATTGAAAAAATATTCTAACATGGTGAAAGATATTAAATTTTTACCACAAATATACTCCCATTCAGTAATTATATATAAAACCATTCTTAAAAAAATGGGGAAAGAAAACATAAAGAAGGGGTGGGATCAAATCATCATTAATGGAAAATAAATGAAACACATAAGTATAACCTGAACATAAGGGTACAAGAAAATTAGAATAACATTTGATGATTATACCTTGTATATCAATGATCAAAAAACATGATACATGAAATAATTATTTGTAGTTCATAAGACATGAATAATAATATAATAAATAACATTAACCATGTGAGTATATCATTGGCATAAGATATAAATTTTTTTTGGTAATGATATTAACATATAATATCATTCCCTATAAGTGAAGGCTCATTTACAAAAACATATCTAGAAACTTAATAAGACTACACCTTCTCGTAAGGACAAACCACCATCCCGAATCATAGTCCTTTCATTGTAAGGGATCATGTTTTCCCATATTTCCATAATAGATCTGATGTCCCCATCTTCCCATAGTGTATTATGTTTTCCCATCTTCTATAGCAGATCAAGCCCATCAACTTGATTCCTATAATTATCTCATGAGATATAAAACTTTACCCAATGAATTGGATAGAGATATATTGTTATCACCCATATCATAATGAAATAATATACACTTGTACCACAAAATTATAAATAGTAATATCATAACCCATTAAATGAAATTGGTGTCATAAAAATGTAATCATATATTAAATTGTGAAAAAATAAAAGTTTCATAATAATTTATCAAAGAATAACTGGTGAGAAGAAGCAGGTTTCATAAGTATATAACATGTGAAAGGGAAATTAGTTTCATGAAAATAATTCTATCATAACATAAACCATTTATAGAAAAAATATGAATTGAACTGTTGGATAATTTCTCCATAAATCCATGAGTAACACTAATGGATGTAATCTTAGATAGAAAATAATATTTAAATATCTTTTAAGACCATTTATTGAAGAAAATATACATCATTATTTGAATTTTTTTAAGACATAAAAAATTTTGAATACAATTTTCATTGTAAATATTCTTGAAAATTTATAAAGAATTTTGAAAACACCATGAAAACCATACTCCATTAAAACTTATAAAATAATCTTGAAAACATTTTGAAATAATATTTCATTATATATTTATAGAAGAGTCTTGAAACATTTTTGAATACATTTTTCTTTGAAAATAATTTGAATATATATAAAATAATCTTTTAGATAATTATAATACTTTTATTTTGAAAACAAGTTTTTTAAAAAATATAAAGGGGCTGGGAAAATAATTTTAAAAACATTTTTAAAATAATTTTTCTGAAAACCCTATTTTCTGAAAACCAATGTAATATATAAAATCTAATATTCTAGAAAACGTTTTTTAAAAAATTATCCTTGTAAAATTATAATGGAATCATCAAGTAAATTACGGTCATGACAACACGTAAGTCTGTACAATCTGATGATTCCATATACACCTTAAAAGACTAGAAAAGTTCCTTGATCAGAAAATGAAAGTAAGATTTATTTCAAAACAATTTTTTAAAGATAATACATGGGTAAAAATTTCTTTTAAACATCATATTATGATTGTAAAATATTTTTACATTTTATTTTGAAAACATCTATGTGAAGGAACATAGATTTCAGACAGATAAAAGAAATAATGTATGATTTTTATAATTTTTTATTAATTATCTTATGTAAAAAAGAGTGTGAAAGTTGTACCAATACTTTTATATAACATGACTAACTATTGGGTAATAAAATTCATCATACTTCTTAATAGATGGAATATAATATTTCTTCTATCAATTCATAAGAATAAATGATCTTGATAAATGATGATATTATATCAATACATTGATACCACTTTAGTAACATTAAATCATAATAAATTGTAAATAATAACATTACATGAAGCTTAAAAAATCACAAAAATAATGAGATTCATAACCTAACATGTCAAATGGAGCACATGAACCTCATAGAAAATTATAGGTTCACAACATGACATGTATCTCAAAGAAGGAAAATTGAGACAAAAATTGATTAATGGATTTAGTAGGCATTAAAACATAAACCGGATGAAGGAAATATCATAAAATATATATGTAGACAAATATAATTTAATTATAAGAATAATAAAATACATCCATGGTCATTATACACACCATATATAATAAATAGGAGGGGAATATGGCTTGTGTATCCTGGAAAGTGAAATCAAGACGTGAAAACCCTAACCTTAAGTATTGACTTTATTCATACATGTTAAACCCTCTGGTAAAATTAATATAAGTTTATTATACATAAAAAAAAATAGTATATATAATACAATATATGATTTTATTATGACTTTATATTGCTATTTTATTAATGATTTCATGTTAATGTTATGTTTCAAGTAATATTCGTGTTGTTTTCCGTATATGTTTTGACTTATTATTATTGATCATATTAATTATATCAGGATTTAATTATTTAAATAGATTGAAAAATTATTCATATATCTTATATAGTCGTTTAATAAATATTTTTAATAATATATAAAAAATAGGTATATGAAATGGAATACAACATTCTTGGAGATGGTAGGTCATATGTATGCATGAAAGTTGTTTCCATTTTCTTGTTGTATTGAATGAAATATAGTATTTGAAATATACATATATATATAACATAATTAAATTAGAATTATTATTTAATATATATTATATATTTTTACTAAAACCATCCTCAATAAATTTCATTTAAAATGTAAATGAATCACATCTCTTCGAGGATGTGGTAGTCAACACATCCAAAAATTATTTTATCATATTTACACAAAATGGAAATCATGAGGGTATGTTTTATATAATAGTTAAATAATAATAAATACATAAAAATATCATATAAAAAAATAGTGACCATCATAATTCCAAACCAAGAGAGGTGGTAAAGTAGAAACAAACCACATTATATGAGAATGTAATAATAAGATTTTATGGTGTGGATAATGAAAATAAAACAAAGGATCTTGAGGAAGGATGTTACCATTTCTTTGGGTAACTCCTCGTGGTTTTCAGAAAAAAGATTATTTGGTAGAATTTATACCAAAAGGGATGACTTTAGGGTGAATTAAGGGATGCTGGTATCTTATTGGATCATATTATTTGAGATAAAAAGGTCTTGATAAGTTTGAATAAATGCAAGGTGTGAGTTCCATTTTTAGTGGAGGTGAAGTGACATTCTTGTATATTTTTGAAAATGGAATTCCACCAACATTTTTCATATTAATGGTGGCTCAAATAATTAACCAAATTTGAGAAAATTTTGTTTAGTTTATAAATATGTCTATAAAATGATTTTTGGACATGTTTATATGTCATTGTTTCCTTCAAGTGTATGTTTTACTACTTTGTTAAGAAAACGTTTCTCTTAATCGGTGTAATTCATTTTAATTACATTAAATAATATTTTTTTATCAAAAAATTATATGACATTATTATTTTTTATATTATTTAGATTAAATATATAAAATCCAATTTTCAAAATTCCAATAACATATCTTGAATAAATTAATTGAAAATTTAATCCCATAGATGAGAGGACCAATGAGGTTTTTAATGTAAAAATGTTAAAAAGGTGGGTAAGTTTTATATCCAATTTCAAAGTGAAATTAACTATAATTTACTAAATTGGATTAATTAATGTTCAATTCATCCATGTTATCATTGAATATAATTAAAAACATAATTTGACTATATACATAAATTAGATAAAAAACGTTTTGAATTAAACTTTATGGTTTTTTCACTATTCCTCAAAAAATGATACATCTCAAAAAAATACCAAGAATTAACCCAAATTAATTTTTTATATTATGAATAAAAAAATAAATTTTATTTTTTCAAATAAAAATTATAAATGTTTCAAAAAAAATCATATTTAAAATGAGTTCACTTTTAAAAGACGGTAAAATTTCCTTTTAGAAAAATACATCCTTTTATTCATTAAATTAGATTTCTTCTTATCTTATACCTATAAAATATAATGGATGAGTATACGAAATTATTATTAAATATATAATATGTATATATTTGATTGAAAACCTTAATCAAAAGTGGTTTTTTAATTTATCGAGATAAAATTTAGTTTGTACATAGAAAAAATATTTCTTAAAAAATTATTTTATATAGTTTTAAATAGTTATTATATTAACTTCTACTAATTGCTAACCAATGGAATAATTTTATATAAAAGTGTAAATAATTTTTTAAAACATATTTAGTTTTATTTTTAACTTCCATTCCAACAACTAGGTTGTAGGAAAAATAATATTTTAAAAATAATATTAATAGCATCTTGTTGTTCAGTAAAACCTGACATCACATATAAAAAAAATACATCAAAGGGATTCATAAATGTGTTTAATACAAGCCAAAAACAGTTTTCTGAAAACTTAACACTAATATATGTTTTTCATGTGGTGCAAGCTTGACTTGGGGTAGCATATAACACAATCCACACTTAGTGATTTTGTATGACAATAGATATATTCAGAGTTGCGTGAAATGTAAAATATAAAAATAGTAAATTAATTCGAAAAAATAAATCACTAAATATTGGGGTGTTCCATTTACTAATACATCATGATATTTTAATTTTCACTTCGAATTATATCACCCAATGGGTTTAGATTGAAAATTACTAAGTGGTAAAAGATATCTTTTTAATCTCACTTTATTTTGTGACTATTAACTTTATTTTGAAAGAATCGTTTATTGTAATCATATTTATTGGAAATTTTCTTAAACATACACATTCTAGGGTGATGGATATTATTTTAACATAAACCACATCCCATTTATACATACATTGTTTATTTTGATTGTTATTTTAATTTCCAGGTAAATATTAATAACTCCATATTCTTTATTAAATACAGATATTTGATAAGGAATGTTGTTTACTAATTAAATAGACTATTTGATATAAGGAATGTTTTGTAAATGTAGTGATGGGTAAGACCCATACATTATATAGCCCCTCAATGCATCAACAAGTTCTCAGGAGACAAAATCAGCTATCAAAATTATATGGGAATTTACCTGTAGTTTTAAACCATTTTTAAAATGTCTTGATTATATAGGTTTTCAGGTTCCAAAAACATGATGTCAAAATATTAAGCATTTAATTCATTGGGAATTCAGTTATTATTATTAGTAGTATTATTTTTATTATTATTCTATGATATTTTTTCATTTAAATTACCTATGGTTTCATTTTGTGCAAATATTATTGATTAAATGGAATGTGTTTCAGGTATTTACCATTCCATATTGATTATGCCATATCCAGTTATTTGAGTGGATTGTGTTCTCAAGTATTTTCCATGCCATTTTTATTATTCTTATTTATTCATTATTACTTCAATTGTATTTTTCCCTTACTAATCCATTAAGCTCACCCTTATTTTATTTACTTTCCCCTGTTATTGAAGAGTATATCATTTAATGTGTTTCAATGAGGCTATTTGTTAGATTTTGTTATGTGTTATGTTTTATTTGTTTACCAATGTAAAATTGGTTTCATGTATGTAATCTCATTTTAAAAAAAATGTTAAAATAATCAGTTCGTCAGGATTTGATTCCTTGTAATCATGTCAATGTAATAAGTTAAGACACTGAATTTAGGCTTATGGGTTGGGGAATTACACATACTTTACAAAAGAATTCTACATAGTTTTCCAAAACCTTTTATTACCCATGTTCCCCCTCTTTGAAACCTTAACCCACTAAACAATTTCTTTGAAAGTGTATATAGTTTTCACTAACCATGTTCCAATCATGCACCATAAATAATGAAGAAAAAATATAAAAACTAATAAAAATGACATGAGAAAATATATAAAAAATATGGTAAAGACAATGGATATATGTACATGAAAGTTATAACAGGGTCATGGAATTTATTCCCACTAAAAAAATTTCTACCTAAAAATGTCGAAATTTGAAGGAAGACCCTTGAAGGGATATATCCACTCCACCCTCTTAATTAAATAACATTCCCAGATCCTACGAGAATCTATCTAATGTCATCATATCACTCATACCAATGAAATGGACTTCTCCCATAAGTTATTTTATTTAGAATCGACTATGAAAATAGGCTGCCCAATCATTTATAAATATGGTTCCTACTCGAGATCCTCCCAATTCTGAACAAGGGAGGGGTTTGGATAATACTTACTTAGTTAATATAAATGGTATCTGTGTTGTGAATTAAATAAATAAAAGGTGGTAATTCCAGATGATATGATTCTATCCCAAGCCTATCAATAATTTGAAAAGGTACCTTGTATATTGAATCCCACATTACATGCATTCCTAACCATTAATGACCTAACCATAGTAGAACATCTCATATTACATGGTCACCACCTATTTAATCCTAAGGTTAGTTCTGATTATATACATGGGATTTCTATCAAATAAAATATTTAAAACTATACTAATGTATAACCATGATATTTTTCAACATCTCCTGAATGATTATCTATCATTTCAAGGAAGTTTCACACATCTCTAAAAAAATATGAGATTTTCAATTCTAACTATAGAAATCCTAAAATGGTTATATTTTAATGTATGATTGATAACTATTATTATAAGTTAATTCAAC
The DNA here is from genome assembly GCA_963277665.1 of Viscum album. Classification (NCBI taxonomy): domain Eukaryota; kingdom Viridiplantae; phylum Streptophyta; class Magnoliopsida; order Santalales; family Viscaceae; genus Viscum; species Viscum album. The sequence goes on from OY728125.1 coordinate 96,177,254, forward strand.
CAATCCAAAATGGCCACACATGATCCTCAATATTTCAGGATGCATGAATAGATAATGTCATTTAGTTTTTTAATAGTTGTTTTCATATCTATATCCATCTTAGGAATGTTTAATTTAACCTGAGATATTATCACCTATTGAAGACACTTCAAGAATATATATATATATATAACAAGGATCTTTATTAGGTGTTATGGTAGACAGAACATTGATAAAAATCATAATCACTTTTGTGTACAAATTTCCCAACTCTTTTACTCTAGTGGTCTCTCAAATTAGAAGGAAGTTAACTAAATTTGTGAGTCATTCAATCACTACCCATACATAATTCCTCCCTTAGGGGATCTAAGTTATACTAACAAGAAAATAAATGGAATGGTAATCCAATTTTTATATTGGAAAAGGAAGAGGTTAAATTAACCATAATGGTTTTCAGTGTTATGCCATGATTTCATGAAAGGTGTAGCAAGGAGATATTAAGTTAGCTCTATATCAAATCACACTCGGCCACCAAAACTAATGTTTCATGCCATAGTGAATCTTTTTAGAACATTCAATTGAGAGAAATATCATGTATCCATCATGGTCCTTTTAACTAATAATGGAACTATCCAAAAATTCTTGAATAAAAAAATTCCTTTCATGGAGATCGACCTCTTGCAGATGGTCCATCAACCATATATAAAATATTTTTTTTATATAACTCATTATCTCATTAGCTATCCTAGTAAAACAACATAATAATATAATGTGTTAGATGAATGTAGGAAAAAGGCACAAGTTCCTTCCTCCTTTGAATCTAATTGAATTAGTGGAAAATATACTCACAAGATATCACAATTCCTAATATTCATTAAAGGAATGTGATTTTAAATTACTATTGAGTGTATCAATAAAAAAATTAATGTTTCTCAGGGTGTATCCGATTTTAGAATAAAAAAATTATTATACTCAATCCATCACATCTACTTGGTATTCAGGTATTTTGGAGAAATATGTTATTATAAACTCTTCTTGTTTGAGTAAATAGTAAATCATTCCAAAAAAAAAGTTTCTCTAATACTTTATGGTAGATATAAAAATTTCATTTTTAAAATATGTGGGATGGGTAATAATTCTCATTTTATTGAAGTTTATGAAAATAAAACAAAACCAAAAAATATCTTTTCATAAAGGAAAAAACCAAAACTATACCTAAATCATCACAATATACCACATAGGATTTCCCAAAATATAGAAAAACTAAAATATGTTCTGAGATCAGATGATATTCCAACTCATAATAATAATTCTAACATATCATGTCCCACTTGATTATTATCCCCTTTCACGTAAGAGAAGTCGATAGTGATGAACTCTTAAATAAATCCTTTATGATACCCTGGTAGAATCCTAGAAATTAACAAAAACATCAAATAACATTGAATATCTATTTCACCTCCCATAAAATAAAATATCTATACATATGAGTGTAAAATAAGATATAACATTCCAATACCATGTGTCCCAATAACATAACTTATTAATTATTAATTGAAATTTTTATGACATGGTATAAAATAATTTAATTATCAAAATTCCCAAAATGCTCCTAAGGTGAAACTCATGTTTTTTCTTTATTCTCATGTAGGAAAAAAATGTAATCCAAAAATTCCAAAATAAAGGAACAAATGAATTTTTTAAATATCTAGTTTCATAGATCCAATAAATCATTAAGAGTTTTAGTTCGTCTAGATGGAATAAAAGGATATTAAAAATTGATAATAATCAACAATGAAATGAAGCATTCGCTTGATTCCCATAGAAAAAGTGTGTGGGCTACGCAAGGTGACACTAATGGATGTACAAAACCATTGGCATTCAAATAATTAAATTTTATATTAAATTACTTTAACTCTATTATATTTATTTATGATTAAATATATATAGTGTAGGTTCTTTACACATGACAAAACAAGAACACCACCACCCTCTTTGGAGGTATACTAGAGGTGTCATCTAGAAACACTTTACAGAATTCTCTTACCATTGGGGAATGTCCACAACCTGATGATTCCTATTTAGAGTTAGCTAAAAAGGAATACATTTATTTGAAAAACACAATAAATTTTCGGTTTTCTCAACTAGAACTCAAATCCCCTTACCCTTGAAATAATTAAGAACTTTCAAATTGTATTTTAAAAGATAATAACTGATAGTAGAAAATGATCCAAAACTTATGGGAAACTAACCAATATATCCAAAGAAAAAAATTAAAGAGGATAATATCATGGACTAAGAGATCCTATATTAGCAATATGTTAGGAATTAATAAAGTGAAAAAAAATCATAAACATACTCATTCATTACCCATTACAATATTGGTTTTCAATTACATAACATATGGTTTTAAATATATAGGGAGGCTCAAGGTGTTCCCATAAAAAAGAGATATATGAACCCATATTAAAAAAATCAATCTATATGAAGTAATAAAAATAGTACCTGTTAAATTTCCCACACATGTTGCTACTTCCATCAGGGGTTTATGTAGATTGTGCATCCATTTTTATACAAAGATACTTGATTCTCCATAAACTATTACAGTATAGATGCAATCTGGATAGAGGAATCAGGCTCAAATGAATACCATGTAGGTCATGAAGAACTCGTATCGCTACATAGAGATTAGATATCTAGATAGAATAATATTAAATAAACTCTATATCCACATGAGAGGCAGTGTATTATAGGTTATGTACAGTTTAATTTCACAATACCTATCTTCATATATTGGTAACAAGTATATGTTCATCTAATTACTATAATAAATGTGGAATGAAATTACTACATAGTACCATAATAACTAAATTTATGAAAGTCACTATTATTCCTATTTTTCCATTAGAGTTGCTAAATCTGTTAATAGGAAGGAGTGGTAAAATAGGAAACCTAGTCACACCATAATAGTCAATATCTCACATCAGTACTCTATTAACTACCTTATCATAGGTAAAACAATTCTTCACTGAGACTTAAGAATATATGTCTTGTTATATGACAACTAGAAACCTATGAGATGATATATATTTGTTCAATAAAACCTATAGGGAGATGAACACATGTTTGTTAAAGAGATATAAATAATACATCCCCATAGTATCACCTTGTTAAAAGGTGAGAAACTCTATGTGCTTTTCCAATATAAATACCTCCAAGAATAAATTTTTAGAGAATATGTAAATGACGTATCTCCACTCCAAGTCATCAAGTTATTTTTCCCAAAATACTTTATTCCACAAGTATTTACTCAGGCCTTTATGTTTGAGAAAAATGAAAATATACTTATAAAATTATAGAGTTTACATGAAATAAAATATTCTTTCATTCTTTTCAATTTAATCCTCTACATCGTGAGTGTTTTTCATCCCCTTAATAGAAGGTGGTTTTAGTAGGGTGAGTACTAGACACAATAAATTCCTCCTCTATCTTCTTGTTCAGAATTTCTTGATATAACTATAATTGTATTAGAACAATAGTCCATGAGAAAATTATGTGCATGATAGTGTCAACATAAATCCAGATGACTGGGGGTTTTTCCTATGATGCATTATCAGCAAAACCCTCTAGGTATTTCTTGAGACATTTTTTGGGAGGTAAAATAATAAAAAAGGATAATATAAAATATATAAAAAATTTTAAACTCTTTTGAATTACAGGAAACCATTAATGGTGGATTTGTTTTATATAATGTAATTGATATGACATCGAGATATGACTCAAATAGCTGTCTTTTTTCGAAATCCTCATGGAAACATAAGGATTGTTATGAAAAGTGACGACTAAAAACAATCTTGTAACCCATCCCTTAAGTCCTGAGAATCCTATCTATCATCTATTAGGAAAAAAAATCCAAAAAACATAAATACTATATTTCATACTAATTTTTGAAAAAAAAAACCTAGGATGACACATAAAATAGGTACCCAAATCTAATTTTAATTAGACCCAAATCACATCCCTGATCAACACAGGCTGGAAACTAGTACATGGGAATCAATGAAAACCATTTGGAATGTTTTATATATACAAGATAATAGATCTCAAATATCCATAAAATATGGAATAACTAAGAATAAATTTCATAGTGGTATGATCATTTTGGATCAATGAGCATAATAATGTCTATAAGAGGTGGTGAATTTTAGTTAATAAATATTCAATGTAACAAATACTTTCCCTCTTTTGATCTATCAGAAGGAACCTATGTCCAGTGATATACATTTTGTAATAAAATTCACTCCAAATCTAAAAGATTTATATAAATATATTTTATAACAAAAGTAAATTACAAAAACAAACATTTCTTATAAAATGAACAGTGAAAATATTAACATGTAGAATAAGAAAAATATATCTTTTAAAACATCTAATGTAAAAATAATAGAGAATTTATAAAAGAAATGAGAACACTTTAAACATATGTTTAAAGGAAGTCAACAACAATGACTTATAGAATCTGTTGTTTAATCAAACTCTAAGTCCTCTCTTTCTTCAAGAAGAAAGCCCACGATCACAAATATTAAAATATCATCGGTATTCATAGCCTCCAAATCCCTAGAATAAAATAGATAATAATAAGAAATAATTATATTCTCAAAATCACTTGATCGAACCAGATCTAAATTATAAAAGAAAAAGTTTCTAAAAAGTTTACAATCCTCAATTGGATTCAATAAAATAAAAACACTTTAAAGATTCAAAAATCACAAGTAAAAGTTGTTAAATTAAGTAAAATTAAAAGGGGTTGAGTTGAAAAAAAAATTATTTCTTCTAGCTCTGAAAATGAACATATACTTATAATAACACCACCAATTTTCATATTCTATGATTCATGGGGTTGGTTGCATCAGCCTCAGATGAGCTCCATCTTGATAGATCAGCAAGTTCTGTACATCTATGTCCAATTATGTTTTTATAGCATCACCAAAAAGATGTAAAAATATTTTTTATATTAGAAATAAATTCATTCATTCAATTATAAAATTATATTCATCTAGTGGATTAAACTATGAATGTTAGATAAACTATGATATGTTCATCCAATAGAGTAAAATTTGATCATTTGATGGACTAAGCCAAATTTGTTTAATGGAGTGTCGTTTTATCTTCCAATAGAAAAAAAATAATTTTCATCCAATATAGTATGATTTGACCATCCAATGGACAAAATCATGTTTTTGATGGATTATACCATAATCTTATGATATACATAATCTTATATTTCCTCCAAATATGAAGTTTATATTCATCAAATTTATATGTTTTTTACATTTGGTAGAACAGAATACCTTCTACAAAAAACAATCTAAAATATTAGGATAATTTTTTTTGTAAAACAATGTATTTAAAAATTGTGTTTTGATTTTCAAAACTAAGGATAGAAAGTATAAAAGTATACGATTTGAATAAAAAATATCTCCCTTTTTTAAAGCACAAATCAAAATGCCTAAAGGACAAAATAATAACATTGAAATACTTACAATACCTTTTACTTTCAAATTTATGAAATTTATTCTTCTTTAATCATAAAACACTTATTCCCGTTTCCTTTCTATCTCCCACAATATTTCAATCCCTTTTATTTTGTTTAATAACCATTGTCCAGAAATAAAATTATTAGAACATTGGTAATAAAAGAACTACTTAATTATATCTTTTTTATCTTTAACAAAATATCTCCTAGATATATTTGTCACCATTTGTGACTTTAAAAAAGAACATGGTAATTTTAAATAACCCAAATTGTTGGAAAAACAAATATATGAAAATAATTTAGTAAAACTGAACATTCATCCAAAAATATATAATGAACATTTATGAAAAATAAATTGAAAAATATTTATTCAATGAAGTATGGAGAAAATATTCTTTGTAAAAGATTCTAAAAATTTCTTGTTACAATTTTATCAATAGTTAAGTGAAATAGAAAACTGTTCTTTCTTATAAAACTTCTTTATAATGACTTTGATATTCTAAAGTTATCATTAAGTCTTTATGACTCTACATACGATGATTACAGCTAGTCCATCACCTCTACCAATACTTTTAACATCTTATTATATTGATTAACATGGTAAAATATTCTTTAATAAATTGATTTTTTTGTATTTTCTTCTTAAAACATTATGTATTATTATTCGAGAGAATTGTTTTATTCTTTAGCTTAGAGAAATAATGATCTTTAAATTGGGTAATATTATACAAAACATCAACAAGATTTAAATTTTTGGAATTAAAAAAATATAATTCTTCAATTAGATTTTGATATACCCAGATATGATTTCTTAACCCCTTAGATTTATTCACAATGAAATTTTAAATCTCTTTTTTTCATAATCTATATAATCAATTAATTTAAACTTATTCTTTTAGCATTTGAATTATCTATGATTTATTTAAAATATAGATCATTGTGAACTGCGGTTTCAGAAAACTATTTCAAATAAGTTGATCCTTTTAAGGAATCTAGTCCAGTTTTAAAATATATTCAATGAATTTTAAAACTAGGAAAATAATGAATATTATATTATAAAATCTTCAAAACTCCATTGATATATGTTGTCATAATTTATAAGTTCTAAATGTAATTATCAATTGTCGAATGAGTGGAATCATAAGATACATTGGGAATTTTAATACCCAAGGGTCCAAAATATCCTTCTTATATTTATTTCTCAGAATATGATACCCCTTATCATGAATTTTCAAAACATTAAAATTTTTATTATAATATGGGTTTTTTGAATCTATTGAATGAGATTTCCATGTGCCATAATTATCTTTTTTCAAACATTATTATTTTTGTGAGAATTGTTTTTCAGTATGCTTCTTAGATTGAAAAAATAAAAAGGGTGAGGACTTAGATAAACTTTCATCATCATCATCATCATAATCTTCCTCGCCTTCATCCTCTTATTATTATTATTTTAATCCTTCTCCTTCTTCTATCTATTTACCTACTTATGTCAACAAATTATCAATAGTTTTGAATATAATTTTCTATATTTCTTAAATACTTATTTATTTCCTTTTTTGAGTTGTATTTAAAAATATATTTCTTCTTCAATAGTTTTTCATTTTAATTTTCTATTACTATAAGAGGACATTATATGTTTCAGATTTTTTATTCTTCCAATAAAAAAAAGTGTGAGAAACAATGAAATGAGAAAAAATGGAAAGAAGATCTACCTAAATTATAGATAAAGATATTATCAGTTGAATTACTAATAATGGAGAAATCGAAAGGGATCCTTCTTTTTTAGTAACGTGGAAATCTATGTGTGGTTTCCCAATACGTTATACTAAAATATCCCAAAATTTCCGTCTATAATTCTTTTACCTTGTTTATTCTTACTCTCTGGATTATTTAAATATTCATGAGTCTTTTTTTACTTCAATTCTAAGGCCTCTGACTTATCAAGACCAAACTCTGGATCACCTAGCTTCTTCTAATATTTATGTTTCATCACCTCCTCAAAAGTCTAATTAAATGTTTAATTTTATATATTTTGTGGTTTATGAAGAGAATAATAAGCCTTTATCTTTTCTTATACTTTCTTTTTTAACTGAAAAACTTCAACATAGGAATCACACTTTGATAACCTTTCAATAAAATTTTTCTACTCATGCATAAAGTCTACCATCATTCTAGAAATAATTTCTTCACTCAATAGAGAATCCTTATCTCTAATTACAACTTCCAAATTTTTAATGTTCATTATATTCATGAAATTAACTAACATATTGCTAATGAGACATGTGAATAAAAATAATATTCAAATTAATGTAACTTTTCAAAACATCTTAGTGGAATGAAATTCACCAGATTAAACATCCTTATCTTTACTAATAATTCATACATGAATAAATATAAAACTTTTAGCATATATTTATCCCATTATTTGGTAAGATACCCCTATATCCAAAAAGATAAAACTCTATCATCTATAATTAAATGAAAAACCATCCTTATATATTCATAAGAAGGAAAAAAGGAAGACTTTTCTTTTGAACTTTTAAAACTACATAGCCTTCCCAGAATTTGGTTTTTAAAAATATTTGGTTCTCCTTCCATATAAACCCCCAATAAATCTTTTACTTTTTGAGTATTTAACTTACTTTATTAATCAAGAATATTAAATGAAAAAACATAGAAATTATCTTCATAATTTAAATCACCTAAGAATAAAACACTTTAGTTATCACTAGATAGTGAAGATAAAAATGTTAATTTTGAATAAAAAATATTTCACAACCTTGAAACCAAAAACTTCCTATCATAGTGAGTCTTTATTATCAAGCCATTAATTTTCAATCAGTATATTCTTTACCAATTATTTATTTGAAAAATCACTAACAGAAACCATTATTCAAAAATTGATGAAGATCTAAATACGATGAAGTCCAAAAAAGTAGAAGATGACCAAATAATCAGACGAATGAGAAATTTTTAGGGTTGTGAGTCGAGTTCAAATGGAGAAAATAATATCGGATGTGGTGGCCCAGAGTAATATTTATAGGCTTAGAGAGGAATCTTAAACCTTTAGGGATTTAAGGACAAATCATAAAACCCATTTCTGATCTGATGAATAATATTCATCCTTGAATGTTTAAATATAATTTCTAAACATCTTGATGGGTTTTATTAAAAGAATATATCAGACAATCCCATTTTTCGATAATAAAACTTTCAAAAAATTATTATCTTCGAAGAGTGTTACAAATTATGATATTTTTTAAAAAACATATTATATAATGAATTAAAATATTATAAAAAATATATATAAATAAATTAACTATTATAGTATAATTGAATCCTTCTATAGGAAATCTTTTCGAGTAACAGTTATACTTGTTTTTATAAAATAATGTTTCTCTAAAAAATGAAAAATTTTATTATAATAAAAAGAAAATGTTTTTAGGGAATTCATTTAGAAAAATAAATGTTTTATAAAAACAAAATATTTTAGAAAAAAACCATTATTTTTAATTTATTTAGAAAACCAATGTTTTTAAAAGAAAAAATACATGTACTCCCATTATAAAGGTGTTTATTTTTATTAGGTGGTGATTTAATTGAGAAATAGATATAAATGATAGTTTTTATTGGAAAATTCTATCTTATTGGTAATATATTCAATTCTATAAAAATTTAGGGTCTTTGTAAATATATCTGAAAGTTGTTCTTAAATTTAGATGAATTATAAAATTATATCCATTTATAGTGAGTTCTAACAAAGTAAATTGTGTATTATATAAATTTTTTTATCTCATGATGTCAAATTCTATGAGTTTGTGTGTCATCTATGACACTTGTGCACAAAAACATCCATCTAACACATATTCTATTACAATAGTGGAAAGTTCTACAAAATGTTGTTTTTTACAAGGCCGAGAAACTATATCATCTTCTAATAAATCAAATGTTCCAAATGTATTTTTATTATCCAATTTACACCCACCAAAGTCAAAATCATAAAAACTTTTATGTGAGAAATTATTTCTAGAAGGATAAAATAATCTAAGATCCATATTTCCAATAAAGTAACAGAAACATCATTTTGAAACCTTATGATTGGGTTTATAGAATTATATTGGTATCTTTTTCAAATTAATATAGGCTCTAAATACACCAAATGGTATATATTGCGTGTGATCACCACAATCCTTGTAAGATCGCACCATGTCTTCCAAATTTATGATTTTTTAAATAATATATCTATGATTTTTAATGTATATAAATACAAAGAAAAACTATTTCTGCATTTTTTTATAAAGGATGAAGAAATTACCATTTTCATATCATTTGGAGAAACTTTTTTCAAAGAAACATCTCAAAAAATCATAAATTAATAAATAATTTAATGAAAAAAATAATTTTTTACATCTCAACTACCTAACCAAAAAATTATTTTAAAAGGTGTAAATAGTTAAGCATTTAATTAATCTAGCACTATGGGGTAATTCCCGTAGGCAAGATAGATCGTATTAAATTAGGATCCACACGCATTAGTGATTAGTGACATATAAAGTGTCTGTATAAACACCCTTGGGTAGTAAACCTTAATGAAAATGGAAGGATACCACATATTTAGGGGATCTCTATCATGTAAAACAAGTTTTTAGTTAATATTATAACATAAATCCATTACCAGGTAGTTATAATCCATCCTAGAATTGTTTTCCTAGACATTCCACCTAAATACGCGGGGATCCCATGATCCATCATTTTAGAGTATTCAGACATTTTATTTGGTGAATTTCTAAAATATAATCAATTTATAAAATATAATATGAAATCCCCATAGTATTTTTCAGATGACATTTGATTTCAGTTAAAACCATGGTTAGGGAATAATTTTTCTAGCATTTTCATTATTCAAACCAAGTGTTGTATAACCATAATATCATTTAAATTGTTTTTGGAAAACCTATTATAATATTTGAAAACCTCAACTTTTTATAGGGAAAATCCAATATATGAAACAACCTACCTCAGAGGTCATGTTCATAAATGAATCAACCGTGATATAAGAAAACCTAGACTTTATATCCCTCTCAATTGAAATACATATATGATTTTCCATTGGATCATACCATAAATCATAGATCCAGTTTTGAAAGTCCAGATATATTTTTCCTTTAAAGGATAGAAGTTGATATCTAGATACATTATTAAGAACATTTAAAATCCCAGAACTTTTTTCCCATTGAATTGTGGGAATTATTATCGTGGAGGTTTCTCGGAGAGTTCCTAAGGAGTTAGAGAGTGGAGGAGAGGTTGAATTTAGAAAATCTAACTTGGAGGAGTTCTGTAGTGTGGAGACATAGGTTGTATAATATGGGTGGATACTATGGCATAACGATCCACAAGAAATGTTTTCTATCTACCTATAATTTTGGGGGAATTTGTACCATAAATCATTTTCTATAACATAGACCCTTCTCAACAGCTAATGTTCATGGCGTGGAGACTATGGTTATAGGATTTGGTCTATAGTGTGAGTTTTTAGTGGATCTACCTTTTCATGAATCACTACCCTATGGATCATGGCTATGATTTAGCCTCATTCTTGGTAGTTAAGGGATACGGTGTGGAGTACCTGGATATGGAACAACCTCTTACTAGTTGATGGGGATCTACTGTGTATTGTTTTGGGATATAGTTTTTTCTTCGCCCTAGTTTATTGGATCTGAGGCATGGAAAAAGCCTTATATTTTGAAGGATGGTTTAACTAGACTGGGTGTTGTGTAGTCATCCCCACTACATCATTGGCCTCTACAACTCTGACATAGCCCCCGATAAGCCATGTTTTTTATTTTTCAAAGAAACTATAAATTTTGAAAGAACTTTACACCGGATAACTACTCTAATATTTCTCTCATTTGTTGGTTTACCTAACTACATTCTTTAGAAGTATTTTATCCCCTATTCACTCAGTATCAACCCCAAACTAAGAATTTCTACTATTTTGGTTTAGTTGATTTCTCCTTTTTCCATTACTTTCCATATTTCTGGTTGGTAAGAGTTTTTTAGGGGAGATGAATGTTTTGAGGGTTTTTAGGTTGAGAGAGTGATGTAGTTGTTTTCCAAGATGGTAAAGTTTTTTTTCTTTATTGAGGTGTTTGGTGGTGGTCTCCCTCTCATTCTAACCGTGTGTAGTAGATCATAAATCATTTTTTGAGGAAGGATATCCTTCATTTCTCATTTTTTGTATCATGTGGGAGGTTTTGTAATCATGTTTTATTTTGTCAAGATGGTTTTCATAAACTTAGTTAAGTATAAATAATTGGTTAAAATTTAAATTCAAGGAGAATAGGATTTAATTACATGATTTTACATCTTCTAATATGATTTTAAATTGTTATTATATAGTCTTGATTCCCCATTGAAAATTTTTGCCGTTGGGGGATTTTTTTTTCATTGTGATTATGGTATTTGGGGAACATTTTTTGTTTTGGGTATTATTATCACTTAAAATTGAATTTCCTAAATAATTATATCCAGTTAAAAAATAGTTTCTCTTAAAAATATGTATTGTGTAGGAATAGGAAAAAAACGTGTAAGTGATGAAAAGAACTGTTTGCATCAGGATGAAAATTTACTTGTTTGTGTAGTGTTGGGTGGTATTAGTTTCATGGGTAGTTATAAAATTAAACAGAAATTCTGAATTATAATGAAATGGGTTCAATGGTTAATGAATGAATTAAATAGGGATCTATGGTTAAACATGGTTGATATTTAATATGATATAAATGGGATGGTGAATGGAAATTTATTGTCAATTTGGAATATCAAGAATGTATTTTGTTGATAAAGAAGATGCAACTTGAGATTGGAAGTGTGTCTAGGGAATTATTTTTTGGTGTTGTGCATTTTGTGGTGGTGGTGAAATTGGTTAAGGTTATGATGTTTCACAGTGAACTTGTGAGTTAGTTGGTTCACTTATTTTGAACCCAAAGTTTGGGACTATGCATGGACATATATATGTACCATAATTATTTATTTTGATATCTATACAACTCCACCAATTTAGAGCACTCCATGCTGACCAAAAAATGTTTTTTGGGTGTTTTTTAAAACATCCTACTGGTATAGACATATGGTCGGTCACCTGATCATCCCCATTATCTCTTATAGGAGAGTTTGATACACATGATATATGATGGAAAAAAATAAAAATTAAAATAGTGGGGGTTTCTTGGTGTGTTGATGAGATAAATTATAGTGGGCATCGTTCATGGTAGGAGGAATGAATGAGTTTGATGTCCTTCATGTTCATGATACCGTATTATTACTTTTATGGTTGGGATTTGATGGGCCAGGTGTCTTTGGGGGATTTTTAATGTGATGTGATGGCCTAGGTATCTTCATGTCATATGTGATGTTATGTGATAAACCGTTTGACTTTAGGTGAGATATGATGTGATGTGATATACATATGAGATGGGATCACTAGTATGTACATTTTTGTGGGTGTGAGATAAGAATCTAAGAGGGAAAGAGGTGTAGGGGAACCATTTTATCAATACACTTCTTATTATGTTACTATAATTGATGTGTTATTTATTGATAAAACTTTGGTGAGGATGGGTTTAGTAAGTTATCTTTTTTATGTGCTATTGGTTAGGAAGTTTTCTCACTATTTCATTAGTATGATATTTTTCAAATGTACATGGGAGAGTTTTGGTGTAATCCTTATATGTATACTAGTAATATCATCGTACATATATATAAACTATTTTCAGGTTTCTATGTGGTCTTTTTGGACTGTACATTAATCTTCTAGATCATGATTTAGAGTTATTGTTGTATCACTACAATATATTTTTTTGGTATTTGTATGGAGGATTTTATCTGAATCTATTTACTTATCTATGGATTGTGGTATAGTTTTGGTTTTACTAATCTTTTTATATGTCATTGATTTTATTGATTACCAATATATAATCTCTTGAACCAATTATTATAAAGGGTAATGCATACCATTTGATATTGGTTTATACCCTCAGGTGTAATCACTAACCTAGGGTCCACTAGAGGTAGAACTTAAGGGTAATTATTTATCTTTAATTATTTCTATCCCAATAGGGTTACTTTTGGGGTAGGGGGTCTTGAAAGAGTGGTATCAGAGGAAACAATAATACATGATACTCCTAGGATTTTTAGAGAGTTTTAGGATGTTTTTTCTAAGGAGGTTGAGATGCTACCCCCTTGGCGTGATGTTTAGTTCGGGGTAGACACATTGGATCCTTATTGGATATCACCTTATGAGTTATGGTAGTTGAGGATTCAAATAGATGATCTGATTTAGAAGGGATTCATCCAACCAAGTGTGTCACTGTGTGGTGCTCTAGTGTAAGTATCCATTAAGGAGGATGAGAGATTGAGGTTGTGTATAGACTACTAGAGGATTAATTTGGCGAATATCAAGACTATTTACCTGATTCTAAGTATTTAAAATATTTTCAACCAATTGGGTAGAGGTAGTTTGTTTTCTATGATCGATCTGTGTTTTGAGTGTCACCAGTTGAGGGTGAAGGAGGGTTATTCCCTAAAAACTACCTTCATATACATGTATGGGAACATGGATTTTGTTGACAAGCTATTCAGCTCCATGAAAACACCAATAGTGTTCAAATGGCTCATTAACTCTATGTTTCATGAATTCTTGCTCTAGTTCATAGTCATTTTCATTCAAGAATAATTTGATATAATTGAAACTGGAGGAGGAGAGTGGATATTATCTCAGAGCTATCCTCCATGTTCTATGATGATAATAGCTATATGGAATGTTGTCCAATTGTATTTTTTGGATGCCAGAGGTGTATTTCCTTGGTCTTGGGAAGTCAAATAAATGTGTGTCCATAGACACATTAAAGGATGATGTAGTTGTTTCTTGGGAAGCACCCAAGAATGTGGTAGAGCATTATAGTTTCCTCTATCATGATAGATATTACTGGAGGTTCATATTTATTTTCACATGCATTTCTATCCAATTGAACGAATTTTATAGCACATACCAAACTTTTTTTAGTTTGACCTATGTCAAGTAGTGTTTGACCCCTTGAAGGGTAAGTTATTTAGTACACTAGTTCTCTAGTTCCCAGAGGAGGGGTGATGTTTTTGGGGTTTTGGGACACTTACTATATATTATTGGGATGAATATTTTTGTAACATAAGGTAATTATATCTTATGGATATAGATAGTTGTATCACTATGAGCATAACTATGCGACCCTTGATCTTGAGCTACAAACGATTATCTTTTTGATGAAACTATGGAGACATTACCACATTGTGGAGAAATTTTTGGTCCTCATAGATCCCAAGAGTTTGAGGTATATATTTTATTACCAATATTTGAATATGTGAAAAATTTGGAGGATGGGTTTTTATCATGATTATTGCTTTAACATCTCCTAAAACATAGTAAAGGGGAATGTTGTAGATGATGATTTCAGTAGGATGTCATGCAAGGATGTTTTTCAAGTGTTTGAAGATCATTAGTGGGTGACAGAGGAGTTGGTAGTTCTGTACATAGATGTAATGGTGGTTTATGATGGAGGTTTCCTATTTCAAATTATGGTACAATGTTCTTTAAGGCAGCAGGTCAAGGAGTCTTAGCGGGGTGACTCAGAGGTAGAGGTGATGCTCAGTCATGTTGGACTTGGCTATGTTTTATAGGGATGGTCAGTGGTTTTCCATAATTATATATTATTTAATGGGATAAATTTTCTTCTGATGGAAATGAATGAGGGTGTGATTTATGACTTTTACATCTCAACTTTGGTAGTACACTCAAGCCTATCCAAGTTGTACTGTAGATTGAAGGCATTGTTTTGGTGGCACATATGAAAATATGAAGTGGAAGAGTTTGTGGATCAGTGCTTGGTTTTTCCATAGGTAAATGAATAACACATTGTTCTTAGTGATTTATGATAGACTTTTGATAATTCCAAGTGGAAATAAGATGACACGTTGATAGACTTTATCACCTATTTAACCCAAGATTAGGGTGTTTTTGATGTTATTCAGAAAATCCTTGATTGGTCTATGAAATTAACCAACTTCCAACCGATCAGGGAGTTGGGAACCGTGGATGTTTTGGTGAGGAGGTATGTGGATGAGGTAGTAAATTTTCATTGAGTTTAAAGGTCCAATTTTCTCATATTGACTTTCAATTTTTTCTACATTATTCTGAAGAGGCTTGCATAATTATTTTGGCACTTAGTTTTCCAACAACACTTCTTTCAACCATTAGCTGGATGGGATGATAGAGAAGACTATTTGTAATCTTTAATATATGTTTTTGGTATGTATAATAGGCTTTTAGGGCTTGGGAAAAGGAATTTCATTTAGTTAAGTTTTCTTATAACAAAAAGTATCACTCATCCAAGGGAATGACCCCATTTGAGGCTTTTTACATATGATCATGTCATTCATTATTGTGCTAGGATGATGTTTGGTAGTTGTATGTTCTCAGTCCCTACGTAGTACAAGGGATGATATGTACTATTCTAGATATTCAGGATAAGATGAAATTTTCACAATACAAGAAGAAGGATTATGTCGATTAGATGAGGAGGTCCTTGTAGTTTGAGGGTTGCGACAATTTTTTTAGAGTCTCCCCTCAACATGGGAAGTATGAGTTTGTTAGGGGGAGTAAGCTCTTACCTTAATTTATTATGCCTTTTATGGAGATGGAATTTTTTGAAAAGATAGATTATAGGTTGGAACATCCACAATGGATGGTCAAGAATCACAATGTCTTCCATGTGTTTTATCTCTATTGGTATCATCATGGTGAATCCCATGTCATCAACAGGGGAGAGTTTTTCTTCTAGGATAATGTGACATTCATGGAGTGGCCAATGGAGATCTAGAATAAATAGTGGAATTCTCTTTATAGTGTAAGAACCCATACCTTATTTTCAGGTATGTTTTTCCTTCTTCTAGAGTTTTTGAGAAAAGAGGAGTTTCTGGGAAATTTTGAAGTACACACTGTGTACTTTATAATTACACGCTATGTACTTTGATGCCGTTAGAGGCCGTGTGCTGGCTGTGCCAGGGCCACACACACGACCATGTAGGGGTGATGTGGAGGCCAATTAAAGGGGAGTACGGAAAAGTCTAGTACATGAAGTGTACTACAAAAGTACATGTCGTGTACTTTCTTTTTTCCATTAAAAGGACCGAGGTCACGTCTTAACCCAAAGAAATGTCTTCTTCTCCAACTTATTCGACCAAGAGTGAGGGTAAGACCTCTGATCTTCTCAGATCCCCTAATCCTTTGTCCGTTATTCTAATCGACCACCGTCGATTGTGTTGGAACTGTAACGGTATACTCTTCCTTCTCCTAAATCTTCGTTTTAAAATTCCTATTGTTTTTCATGTTATCGTGGGTTGATATTTTTGTGCGTTTTCGAAGATCTACAATGTTCTATGGAGATTCAGGCCTCATGGTTCAATTATATCAATCTCCTAGTTACAAGGTAGGTGGTTTGTGCCTTTTCGTATGAAGTCCTTGAGTTTTATCTACACTTTCCACCAATACCCTTGAACAGGGTATTGCGTGTTTACTGTTTTTCCCTGTTGTTTTTCCTATCTTGCTTGTATGCTTGTTTAGAGGTAATTTGTTGATTTATGAGGATAATATCTGTGCTTGGATGTTTTTCCCATGCCTTCTTCTGTTTACGACATTTTGGTCTTGTTCAACCTATTAGTTGTTATACCTGTTTTTCATGCCTTGTGACCATAGGATGGATTGTTATTCCCTGTCATTGCTTGTTGTGTTGTAGATTGGTTAGCAAAGTAGCTCGGTAGGTTTACATTGACCTTATATAATTATTATGCACTCACTGGCATAGGACCATGAGAACCTGGTGCTATAGACTAAAATGGGATAGACCGAGTGAGCTTCCTCAGAGAGTCTTGGACTTTATAGACTATAGGGGATATACCAACTGAGCTTCCCATAGTGTCTTGGATATTATAGACTACAGGAGGGTAGACCGAGTGAGATTCCTCAGAGAGTCTCTATCTTTATAGACTATAAGTGGATAGAACGAGTGAGCTTCCTCAGAGAGTCTTTGTTTTTTTAATTTCCTTAAACGATTCCAGGCTATAAGAGGAATTGACAGAGTGAGCTTCCTCAGAGAGTATGTGATAGAGCTGAGGCTATAGGAGGAATTTACCAAGTGAGATTCCTCAGAGAGTCTACAGACCTTGGGTATATAAGAGGAAATGACTGTGTGATCATCCTTAGAGAGGCCCTGACTACCCAAGACTATAAGAGGAACTGACTGAGCATGCTTCCTAAGAGAGTCTTATAAATTTTTATGACCAAACTAGAGGGGTTAGGATGAGTGTACTTCCCAGAGGGTTGTTGGTAATTCTTGGATAGGACCAGAGGGAATGGCTATGAGTACTTACTAGAGGGTTTGCTATTTGTGGTTAGCTGTTTTCTTCACTATTTCTTGTTGATTTTGTGTATTTTTTACTCCTATGTATTGTTGGTTATTTCTTACTGTTTACTGTTTACTATACTTTACCTTCCATGTACTCACTGACTGTTAGGCACAGATCATCGGGTGGTTTCCTAATGGGATTTAGTCTCACACCCTGTTTGGGTCATGCTTTTGGGCCCAAACAGATTATATTGTTGCAAGTATAGACAAGGGAAAGCACCCTTCTACTTCAAGTAATTGACTTGCATTGGAGTAGGAGAACATGGGACCAAGCCGGGGCTTGTGATGTTAAGGAGTTGCTTTTCTGTTTTTCTTTTAACTTTGGTTTAGTATTGTATTCATAATTGTGATTTGTTTAATTTCTTTCCTAGACATATGTATCATGCATCAATTCATATATTTGTGTGCTCCAGTTGTTTATTGTTTTAGTCTTCTACTATTAACTTTTGTATGGATCATTCACTACTTCCGTTATTGTTTATTATTTCTCTTTTCCGCTGTGTACTCTGCTAATGAGGGCATAGTTTCCTCACCGTCACACCCAAGGCCCTCGCTACATGTCGGAAGCCTCTAGCATTTGGCTAAATGTGCTTGACGACTTGTGACCAACTAGGTACAGGGCGCCCCTGGGTGTCTTCTGGAACTAGGACGTTACAATGTGGTATTAGATGAATTCTTTTCTCTTGACTTACTGTTTGTATCCTATAGTCAGGGATAGGATGGAATATGACTTTGATAATAATCTATCCCCAGGAGTAGATAACCCGTGTATAAGGAAAATCCATTCTACGTCATTTATTGAAACTTCATCAGGTTTTTAAATTTTTACTGTTTATTTGATTTCACCTTGAGTGAATCACATGATTTGTGCTATTACTATTGATATTATTGAGGTTCTTTTTATGTTGTAACCCGATGAGATGAGGTTGTGCCATCTCATGAATCATATAGGCACTTTCTAGGAATCCCATGTCATGCATTTTTTCCATGCCAACTAGGATGTATTAGTGATTGCATGTTGTTGTGATAGGTTAGGTGTAAAATATGCATATTGTTGTGATAGTTGCCTTGATAGAATTACCTACGTCTTGAGAGGGTATTGTTTGTGTTGAGATTTACTGGAATGAATGCCAAATTTTTATTCTTGAGGTGTTATGGGCCCTCATAAATCGGAAAATGGCGGATCATTGACTTGTTTTCCTTGTATATGATATGTAGGAGATTCCAAGCTTTCATTCTTGGGGAGTATGGGCTCTCACATATTAGAATTTGGAACCTTCATGCTTGTTTTCTGTGTTTTCTAGGCTTCAGTGCAGTTTCTGAGCTACTGCCCCAAAAAAACCAGAATACATAGCAGGTACTTTAAGAATACATGCAGTGTAGTTTCTAAAACATGTCACTGACTGTGTGGGCAGAAACACGGGGTTTTGGAAAATCATCAGGAACACGCCGTGTTGTGGTGACTGTGTGTCTACCTGTGTGACTAACGACACGGTTGGATAAAATTTGACTTTACATGATGTGTCTTGTTTGCACACGTCGTGCCTTGTGTCCTAAGTACCTGGCCGGGTCACGAACAACACGATTCAGGGAAAACATTCTAGTACATGCCGTGTTCCCATGGAACAAGCCATGTTGAGTGACCCATGTAGTCGGCCGTGTAAATAACAACACGGGTCATTGAAAACTTATCTAGCACATGGTGTGTAGAGGTCATACACGCTGTGTAGTCTTGGATTAAGATTACCATGTGGGTTATCCGTGTAAGGAGAGTCGGGAAGGGGAATAGAGTACAAGTACACGCCGTGTGTGGGGACAACAAGCCGTGTGGTTTGGGCGTTACGTGACCAGTTGTGCCAAAAGTACACGCCCATGTGAATAGCTTAAAGGAACATGTCATTTAGTTTTTATAAACACTGTGTAGTCATGTTTTGTAAAACATTAATGATTCTTTCTCATGTCCTCCTATCGTACTCTTGTGTTTAGTCTTTGATAATCCTAATCTAAGGTGTGCTTTTGACATTTCAGAGTTATTCCACCGAGACATCCTACGACTGTATGTCAGCTACCAAATAGTGATCAAACACCTGATATGGCCAATCAGAGACCCCCAACAGATCCTCATACTATGACAGACTTAGTGCCAGTGGTTATACCAGTTGCAGGCACCGATGTGAAGTTTAGGGAAGATTCTCTGAGGATGATGCAGACCTTCCAGGGAGCGCCGCCTCCTGCCCCATCGATGGATGAATTGACATGGGTTTTTCAGAAGTATCATACTCCCACCTTCATAGGGGTAGGATTACCTCAGTCTTTAGAGTCTTGGATAGAGGCCAAGATCACAATTTTCAAGCAGGTGGAGATACCTCCAGAGAAGAGGGTGAAGCTCGCAACCTATATGCTCCGAGACTCTGCCAAGAGGTGGTGGGAGGTGATCTCATAGTCCGAATGCCAGAAGGGTTTGACTTGGGATGAGTTTAGGTGGATCTTATATGATTAATTATACCTGGAGACCTTGATGGCTGATCGATCCTGGGAGTTTATGAGTCCGGAGCAGGGTACTCTTTCGGTTTTGGAGTACTCGTCTCGCCTTACCGAGCTGCAACGTTTCACACCGATTCCTGCAGGTGATGAGTTGTTCATGGATATGAATTTTGAGGATGGTATCAGGAAGGAGATCCATTCACAGGTAAATATCTTCAGGTTGAATTTTATATCCTCTATCATCAACCAGTCACTGATCACTGATCACAATCTGAGGGATTCTGGAGCAGTGATCCAAGGCAGTTCGATAACCGGAGTCAGTGTTACTCCTTCTGATAGAAGGAAGCACTGCAGGGAGTCTTCTAGAGGATATCCGAGTAGGGATTGGGTATCTTTGGGTAGCCAGGTAGTATGTTACCATTGTAGGAGGAGCGGGAATACTAGGCCTTAATGCTAGAGAGACCCGATGGTGTGCCAATCTTACTGCAAGATGGGTCATCTTCAGCATTTTTTTCCAGATCATGTCACCTACAGTTGGTGGTAGGGGTTCTTCTATAACCCCGCGTACAGATGATGCATCACCAGTTTCTCACCAATCTAATAACTGGAGTTCTTCTAGCTGTTCGGGCCGAGGTTTCGGTTACGGCTGTGGTGGTCAGTCACAAGGCTACCAGTGACAGTAGAGTGGATCATCTCAGAGTGTTCAGGTATGTTCATAGGTCCGTGGTACATTCCAGACATTTTCAATAGAGCAGACCCATCAGGAGAAAGATCCCAGTCCTTCTACAGTTCAAGGTATGATCATAGTAGCCTTAGTTTTATCTTCATCCCTTTTTGATACTAGTGCTACACATAGCTTTATCTATGTTTCTATTGTGGAGAGACTTGGGCTCTGCATCATTTCCTCTATCGATACTTTGATGCTAGACACACCATTGGGGACTCGACTGGTTGGTGTACTTTAGTGTAATGAGTTCCCTCTTGAGGTTGCAGGGTGTCACTTCTTATGGGACCTCAATGTCTTCAAGATGAAGAGCTATGATGCCATTATCGGAATGGACTGGCTAATTCCCTTCTAGGTAGTCGTCGACTGCTATCACCACAGGGTGAGTTTCGTATCACTTGAGGGTGGATCCTTTCTTTATAGAGGTGAGTGGGATGTCCAGGATAGTCGAGCAGGACCCGATCATCCTGGGCTAGGAGGAGTTACAACCCAAATTGCCAGTATATATCTAGATGACCAGGGGACATCATAGTTAGACTTTCCTCTAGTGGTGGATCGTTTCAGTGATGTATTTCCAGAGTACTTTTCAAGTTTTCCTCTAGAGTGTGAGGTATACTTCTCGATTGAGATCATTCCAGGAGAGGCACCGGTGTCCATTCGTACCTATAGGATGGCTACACCTGAGTTACAAGAGCTTAAGAAGCAGTTTGAGGAGTTGCAGGCGCATGGTTTCATCTGACCCAATACTTCCACTTGGGGTTTTCCCATCTTGATTGTGAAGAAGGCAGATGGTACCCAAAGGATTTGTGTGGATTATCGAAAGCTGAACCAGTTGACAGTCAAGAACCGATATCCCTTGTCGAGGATCGATGACTTCCTTGATCAGCTTCAAGGAGCTCGAGTGTTCTAAAAGATCAATTTAGGGTCTGATTATCATCAGTTACATGTTATACCATATGATATACCTCTTACAACATTCAAGTGGAGGTATGGTCTATATGAGTATATGGGTATGCAGTTCGGTCTCATGAACATTTCTGCAATTTTCATGGCACTGATGAACCGAGTGTTCCATCCATACATGGATTCTTCTTGGTGGTTTTCATGGACAACATCTTGGTGTACTCTCACACTCGACATGACCGTACTACCCATCTTGTGATCATTTTGAGTACACTGATAGAGCATCCGTTATATGCTAAGCTCTCAAAATTCCACTTTTGGATGGATCAGATTCAATTCTTGGGTCATGTTATCTCAGAGATAGGAGTATATATAGACCCAGAGAAAGTGAGAGAAGTAGTTTCCTAGGAGTAGCTAGAGAATGTCTTTGAGGTGCAGAGTTTTCTAGGGCTGGCTAGATACTACAGGTCTTTCATACAGAACTTTTCATGCCTAGTAGCACCACTGACAGGTCTGACCGAGAAAGGGGAGATGTTCTTATGGTCAGATTCTTGTGAGTCATACTTTCAAGAGATGAAAGGGAGGTACATGTCAGCACCAATACTAGTCATGCCAGATTCGGGAAAGAGCTATAGTGTTTACTGCAATGCTACATGTATCAGGCAAGGAGCTGTGCTTATGCAGGGAGATGGAGTCGTTGCGTACGGGTCTCGACAGTTGAGGCCACATGAGAAGAATTACTCGACGCACAATCTAGAGTTTGCAGCGGTTGTTCATTCCTTACGTAGTTGGAGAAATTATCTTTTGGGAGAGAACATTGCGGTGTTCACCAACCAAAAGATTCTCAAGTACATCTTCAATCAGCGTGATCTGAATCTAAGACAGCACTGGTGGTTTGAGTATCTTCAGTCCTTCAACGTTGAGCTTGCCTATACACCTAGGAAGGGAAATGATGTGGCTGATGTGTTGAGTATGAGAACTCAGATACAGGAAGTTCAAGATGCCAAAAGTGAGTAGAAGCCTATGGAATTGTTCTCCAAGATGCAATTAGAGGTGCATGACGGACATGGTCAGACCTTTCTATCATCGATAGCTGTTACCTCTACTCTTCTTGATCAGGTACGAATGAGGTAGCTATCAGGCTCAGAAGGGCTAGTCCTGTGGGAGAGTGTTTCAAGAGAGGACCCTCTTCTTGTATGGACAGTGGGCGAGGATGAGATCTTGCATTTACATGGACGCATATGGGTGCTAACAGACATACATGAGGAGCTGATACAGGACTTTCATTCCTCAGTTTGGGAAGTTCTTCCCGGCCTCACCAAGATGTAACGTGATCTACACCGCCAGTATTGGTTTCCAGGTATGAAGAGATATGTTGCTAGTTTTTTCATGAGGTGTTCCACTTTTCAGTAGGTGAAAGCAGAGCATCAGTGACCAGCAGGCCTTCTACAGCAGTTATCCATTCCTTAGTGGAAGTGGAACGATGTCGCGATGACTTCGTGACCGGTTTGCCGAGGTCATCTCATGGGAATGGTGCTATTTGGGTTGTCATCGACAAGCTTACAAAGGTTTCTCAATTGTTTCTAATCAAGGAGACCTTCAGTGTTGATGATATGGGCGGTTGTACATATGAGAGATTGTATGTCTACATGGATTTCCACAGTCCATTTTTTCAAAAAGAGATGCACGTTTTACTTCTTGGTTCTGGAGGGGGCTTTAGAAGGCTTTAGGTACACATGTACTTTTGAATATAGCATATCATCCCCAGACAGATGTACAGACTGAGCGTACGATTCAGGTGCTTGGGGATATGCTCAGATCTTGCATTCTAGACTTTGGAGGTTCTTGGGAGAATCATATATCTCTCGTGGAGTTCTCCTACAACAACAGATTTTAGGTGACTATTCAGATGTCACCTTATGAGGCTTTGTACGGTAGGCCATGCCGATCACCCTTATGCTTGCTGGAGGTAGGAGAGCCATCTTTACTGTGACATCGTCTTGTTGAGGAGACCTTAGAAAAGATATAGTTTATTCGGAATATTATGGCTATGACACAGTCTCGACTGATGTCTTATACTGATCAGCGGAGACGACCTCTGGAGTTTGAGGTCAGGGATCAGGTTTTCCTGCGTGTCGCACCGAGGATGGGACACAAGAGGATTCGGAGAATGGGTATGCTTTCACCGAGATACGTCAGGCCATTTGAGGTGTTGTAGAGAGTGGGTCTGGTTGCCTATCGGTAGCACTTACCTTAGAGGTACTAGTCTATGCACGACGTCTTCCACGTTTCTCAACTCCGACATTACTTTTCAGACCCACATCATGTCTTTCAAACCAAGGAGGTTGACCTTGAAGAGGATGCATTGTTTGAATAGAATCCTATCCGGATTGTCGACCGTTGTAAGAAGGTTCTCCATGGACGGTCTGTTCTTCTGGTACGGGTGCTATGGTAGCACGGGCGAGTACATGACGAGACTTGGGAGAGGGAGGCTGATGTATGAACGTAGTGGCTGGAGCTGTTCGGGGTTTCTTCTTCTATGCCTCTCTAGTGAAATTTGAAGACGAATTTGTTTAAGGGGGGAGGTTTGTAAGAACCCGGACCTTATTTTCAGGTATGTTTTTCCTTTTTCTGGAGTTTTTGAGAAAAGAGGAGTTTCTGGGAATTTTTGAAGTACACTCCGTGTAATTTATAAGTACACGCCATATAATTTTATGTCGCTCGAGGCCGTGTGCTGGCTGTTTCATGGCCACACACACGACCATGTAGGAAAGATGTGGAGGCCTCTTAATGATGAGTATGGAAAAGTATAGTACATGTGGTGTGCTCCAAAAGTAACCACTGTGTACTTTCTTTTTTTATTAAATTGACCAAAGTAACGTCTTAACCCCCAAAACGTCTTCTTCTCCAGCATCTTCGACTGAGAGCGAGGGTATGGCCATAGATCTTCTCCGAGCCCCCAAGCCTCTTTCCGTTTTCCGAATCGACTGATGTCGATTGCGTTGGAACCGCATCGGTAAGCTCATCCTTCTCCCAGGGCTTCGTTTTCCAATTCTTCATCTTTTGAATGTTATCAAGGGTTGATCGTTTTTTGCATTTTCATAGATATACGATGTTTTAAGGAGATTGAGGCCTCTTGGTTCAAGTATAATGATCATCTAGTAACATAGTAGGTGGTTTGTGCCTTTCTGTTCGAAGACTTTGAGTTTTATGTGCACTTTCCACCAATACCCTTGAACGAGATATTGTGTGTTTACAGTTTTTCCTCGGTTGCTTTTCCTGCCTTACGTTTATTATTTTGTTGATGTAATTTGGTGATGTATGAGGATAATTGTTGTGCTTGGATGTTTTTCCCATGCCTTGTTCTGTTTACAACCTTTTGGTCTTGTTTAGCCTATTGGTCATTATACCTGTATTCCATGCCTTGTGACCATAGGATAGATTGTTGTTTCTTGAATTTTCTTGTTGTGATGTAGACTGGATAGCCAAGTATCTCTGTAGGTTTACTTTGGCCTTATATAATTATTATTCACTGACTGGCACGGGACCATGAGAACCTGGTGCTACAGACTAAAAGGGGATAGATCGAGTGAGCTTCCTAAGAGAGTCTTGGACTTTATAGACTGTAGGGGATAGACCAAGTGAGCTTCCCAGAGAGTCTTGTATATTATAGACTACATGAGGGTGGACCGAGTGAGATTCCTTAGAGAGTCTTGAGATTTATAGACTATAAGGGGATAGACCGAGTGAGATTCCTCAGAGAGTCTTTGTTTGTTGAATTTCCTTAAAACAACCCAGGATATAGGAGGAATTGACCAAGTGATCTTCCTCAGAGAGTATATGATAGACCTGAGGATATATGAGGAATTGACTGAGTGAGATTCCTCAGAGAGTCTCTAGACCTTGAGGCTATAAGTGGAATTGACCATGTGATCATTCTCAGAGAGGCCCTGACTACCCTAGACTATAATTGGAATTGACTGAGCATGATTCCTTAGAGAGTCTTATGAATTCATATGACCAAACCAAAGGGGTTAGAATGAGTGTACTGCCCAGAGGGTTGTTGGTAATTATTGGATAGGAATAGAGGGAATGGCTATGAGTACTTCCCAGAGGGTTTCCTGTTTGTGGTTAGCTATTTAATTCACTATTTCTTGTTGATTTTGTGGATTGTTTACTGCTGTGTATTGTTGACTACTGCTTACTACTTTCTGTTTACTTTACATTACCTTCTATATACTCACTGACTGTTAGGCACAGATCTTTTGGTGGTTGCCTACTGGGATTTAGTCTCACACCCTGTTTGGGTCATGCTTTTGGGCCCAAACTGATTATATTTTTGCAGGTATAGACAAGGGCAAGCGCCCTTCTACTTTAGGTACCTGACTTGCATTGGAGAAAGAGAGAATGAGACCATGCTCGGGCTTACGATGCTAATGAGTTGCTTATATGTTTTTATTTTGTACTTTTTTTAAGTAATGTATTCAACATTTTGATGTCTTTGGTTTCTTTCCTAGACATATGTATCATGCATCATTATATATATATATATATCTGTGTGTGTGTGTGTGTGTGTTTTTGTTTGTGTGTGCTCTAGTTGTATATTGTTTTAGTATTATGTTTTTCACTTGTGTATGGATTGTTCACTGCTTACGTTATTGTTTATTATTTCTATTTTCAGCTGTGTACTCAGTCAATGAGGGAATAGTTTCCCCACCATCACACCGATGGCCCTCACGGCTTGTCGGCAGCCTCTGGCATTTGGGAAAATGCGCTTGAGGCCACGTGACCAACCGGGTACGGAGCACCCTTGGGTGGCTTCCAGAACCGGGATGTTATATATATATTGATCCTCTTTGGATTATGTGCCTTGTCGGAATGATGGCTTGGAGGGGAGTACTAAGGAGAGGGATATGAAGATGAATTCCCGGTACTTGGAGTTGTTTTGAGCTTTTCATATTTTCCATATTTTTTATTGATGATGTACGTTTTGAAGCATTAATGGTTATTTTATGTGGTTTTACATGATGTGACATGTGTTTTAGAAAATAAAGCATATGATAAATGGAAAACCAAATTCATAATCAATACATGTTACACCATGACATGATTAAAAGAATGCAGGTGAGTTAGTGCCACCAAAATTGAATAATATATTGATATGGAATGTGGAAGTCCCCGATTTGTATTAATGGAGACTTGGTTGTGTGATAGTTGTGGTGATTATTGATTTGGGATTTGTGGAGGTTAAAATAGTTGTGAAAGTGGTTATGTGTAATATAGATGGTTTGTGGGGGGTATGAAATAGTGTGTTGTTGTTCCTAGTGGGGTGGATGGTAAGGTTTTGTGGTGATCTTGTTGTCATCATTGTTTTGTGAACTTTTTGGTATGTATTTGGTGTGTTTGGTTTGTGGTTGTGATTTAATTGTGATAAGATCCTTGAAATTTTTCTCATGGAATTATTGTTTTCATATCCTTTCATATTTTTTGGTATGTTTGTGGTTCCATAGGATGAAGATATTTTGAGAGGTACTTAATGTAATGACCCATACTTCCGACCTATTATTATTTTAGAAGTATCATGGTAGATGTGTCTAGGGGAAGTGTTGAGGAGTTAGAGAGTGGAGGATAGGTTTCATAAAAAATATATAGCTATGAGGATTTCTATATCATGGGGAAATATGTTGTTCTCTAGGGGTAGACTCTATGGCCTATAGAAGTTGGCTATATTGTAGGGAGCTTGGTAAAGTGTTTTGGAGCTACTTCCAATTGGGGGGTCGTAGCATCATGGGGATTTGGATATGGAATAACCCCTTCATAGTAGTTGAGTGTTAAGAGTGAGGGATCTTGGGATATTTTTCATTGGTTTTTAATTTTTATAGCACCACCTCAGTATACAGAAGGGTTGTGGTGCAGCCTTATTTTCTGTTATTGAGGGATGCATCTTGGAATATCGGGCTATGGCACAATTCGATGTTTCTAGGGTCTATTGATTAGTGTCCTTAACTACACCATGGTATTCCCCTAGTTTATTTGATCTTATTTTTGAAAATATCATGGGATATTTGATGTTGTATTGATGAGCCTCTATGTGGCATGGTCCTCCCCATTGTTTCGTAGTCCTATCCCTTTGTTGGATGGTGAAGGGTGGTCATGTCAAAGTCTTTTATTATCAATACCACAAATAAATTCATAAAGAACCATGAAACTGATAACTTTTTAAACATTTCTATCATTTCTATGGGAACCAAGTGAATATTTTGGATTCTTTTAATCCAATAATTACTTTCTTATGAATTCATCCTTGCGAAACCAGTCGTGGTGGGTTATTTGAGTTTCCACCTTGTTTTCCCTTGTTTCTCTCCCTATTTATTATCTGGAAAAAGTTTTTATCAGGTGATATTGATGTTTTGATGGTATTCGGGGTGAGGGAGTGATGTATTAGTTGTTTTATAAGATGGAAAATGTGTTTTCCATCATTTAGGGGTTTTATGGTGGTCTCTTTATCATTGCAACCTTCTGCAGATGACAAGAAACCTTCTTTTAAGGTAGGGTTTTTTTAATTTTTCATCCTGTATATTATGCATAAGTGGTTATAATCTAGTTATATTTTAAGAATGTGGTTTTAATTTGATTAATTAAATATAATAAATTGTTTTATATTAAAATTTATGGGTAAAAGGTTTTACCACTCATTATTTTTCAAATTTATAAATGATTAGATACTGTGATTGTATGGGTTGATTCCATGCAAAAAATATGGACATTGGGGGATTTTTTGCACTGTGGTTGAGGTATTTTTGGAGAACTTTTTATGTGGTTGTTTTTTTCATCTAAAATGAAATAGGATGAACAATTATATCAGGTCAATAAATTGTTACCCCAAAAAATATGTCTTGTTTGAGAATACACATAAAATATAGAAGTGGAGATGATGAAAATACCCTTGGTAAATATGAAAATTGATGCATTAATGTGATGTGAAACATGTTGTTGTTTGAGTTTGTGGTGTGTGGTGTTGTGTTTTTCTAGTTTCCTAGGTTTTAATGAAATTAAATGTAAATTATAATTTTTAATCGAAAGATATGAATAATTAATGGATGAATAAAAATAAAATGTGTGGTTAAACATGGTTGATGTTTAATGTGAAATAAACGGGATGGATAATGGGAATTTTTTAGTAATTCTAAATATGGATAATGGATTAATTTAAAAATTATAAGGAAATGTGAAATGTGGAAAGTGTCTTATTTTATGGATATCGGATTAATTCGAGAAAGATAAGGAAATGTGTAATGTGAAAATTATCTTATTTTATGGATAATGGATTAATTTGATATGCATGGTTTTTTATGGATATTAGTCA
The DNA here is from genome assembly GCA_963277665.1 of Viscum album. Classification (NCBI taxonomy): domain Eukaryota; kingdom Viridiplantae; phylum Streptophyta; class Magnoliopsida; order Santalales; family Viscaceae; genus Viscum; species Viscum album. Next base: position 96,206,743 of record OY728125.1, read on the forward strand.
AATTTTCAATAGTTGTGTTATTTTCATAAGGTATTGAGACAGATTATGGTGGAGGTTGTGCATGATATGAGGAGGGAACAAGGTTGACACCCCTCATTATCACAATACTATACCATTGTTTTTATAGAGGTGATGAGATGGCCCAAGTGTATTAGAGAGACATGTGATGTGATTTGATGGCCTATTTATCTTTAGAAGAGATGCAAATTGATGTGATAGCCCACTTTTATTCGGGTGAGATTTGAAGTGATGTAATATATTTAATTGATGAGAGCACCACAAAGTATTTCATTGGGGTGTGAGAGCATAGTAGAAAAGTGGTACATGGTGAATTTTTATTGATTTGATTTATATTATTATACAATACTTGGATGTATTATTTGGTGAGAGAGCCCTGGTGAGGATGCGTTTGCTTGGTTAACACATTTATGTGCTCTGGGTTTTGTTATTTTCTTACTAGTGAAATATTATTCTATTTTTCACATGTTTATTGGACAATTTTGGAATGATCATATTGCGTATACTTATATAATCACCCTTTATAAATATTTTTTTAGTTTATAGGATGAATTAATGGCCCAAGTTGGACATTTCTAGATCAGTTTTTGGATCTATTTCTATATCTCAACATTAGATTTTATTTCGGGCATTTTTTGGGTACTTTTATTTGTATCTTTTTACATATAAATTCATTGTGGGATAGTTTGGGTTTTTCTTATCTGATGATATTCTATGGAGTTTATTAGTCATTGATATCCCATCTACCAATCCAACAATTATAGAGGGTAATCATCCCTATTTGCAATATCTATATACCCTCAGTGATAATCACCAACCAAGGACCTACTGGAGGTGGGACCCGGGGGTAATTATCTGTCTTCCTTCATTTTTGACATAAGAAGGGTACCTTTGGAGGTAGGGGTCATGATAGAATGTGTGAAGATCAAAGACATACATTTAATTTCCTAGATCTACTACCCTACAAAACAAAAACCTCACTCTCCATAGAGGAATGAATCACTAACATTTTGAAGGAAGATACATATAATTTATACCCAATGACACATGGAAACAGATAAAGGGAAAAGTGTGAAATAAGATTACTCCTCTTGTGGTAACCCATCTTAGCACTACTCTCATAAAATGGTCATATAGTCATCCCATATACTAATAGGTTGGAAACTAGTTCTTGGGAATCAATGAGATCCATAGATAATAATCTTTATCATATAATAACATATTTATCAAACATATATGCATCATATGACATAAACATGAAGAAAAATACTGTTATGAAAAAACATGTCCAGACTACAACAAGATACAAAACAGACGCTAATCAAGTGGAAAACCAAACTAGACAAACCAAAAGACAATATACTTATAAAATAACGGTCTACATCCCACCACATGACTACCAATATCTCACACACTCTAGCTCATATAATTTCCTTCACCATGAAAAACATTACCTTTACCAATTCCAAAAAAATATGGCATTTATACTCCCAATGGTATATGAAATGCATGAGAACAAAAATCCTAGTAGGATCCCACCAGGTGTTCCCTAAGCTATCTTTATTATATAAACACACATTTCTTTTTTAACTAGATAAATATAATAAAAAAATACTACACATATTTTTATATATGGTATGTAGAAATAAACATTTTTATATCATTTAGAGAAACATTTATCAAATAAAAATTTCAAAAACCATGATTAAATAAATAATTTAATTAACATAATAATGTTTAAAATTTTAAAAACACAACCCATAAATAGTTTTGAAAAGAATAAATAGTTATAAATATCATAAAGATAACACCAGGGGGTAACTATTTAAGTTAAGTTAGATTTGGGAACACTAGGATCCTCACACACCATTGATGGGAGGAATATCAAGTGCATACAAAAACCCCCAAGGGCGAGAAAAATCTTTCCCTAGGGAAGGATATCACAGAGCTAGTGGCTCCAAATCATGTCTAATAAATGTTTAGTTAATTTGTTACCCTAAATCTTTCAATAGGTACTTGGAAACCATATTTTAATTCTTTTCCTAACCTTCCAAACTAAATAATTAGGTTCTCATATCCTATCATCTTGACATATTCAAAAATTTTATTTGGGAAATTTCAAAAAACAAAATAAGTTCACAAATAATGAAATATTGTCCCCAAACTATTTTCAAATGCCTTTCTATTTCAATTTAAATCCATTGTAAAGGAACCATTCTATATATTTCTTATTATTAAAAAACAATTATATATAACCAAAACATGGTTAAAAATCATATAGAAAAAATGAATAGAAAATATAGAAAAAACATATTTATAGAGGAATGAAAAAATATTAAAGCACCTACCTCAATGGTCATGTTTCTAAACAAAACACACCCAATATAAGAAACCTCAGATCAAATATCCCTATCCATTTACCAATATATAATAATTTTCCATAAATCATGCCCATAACTATAGATATAATCATGATAGTATATGTTTATCATTCAATTCATTAAGAGATGTAGAAATCTAGATGTGTGATGATGTATGAGGAATGAAAGAACACAAACCATTAATTTCATTGATCTACCACCCTTAGAGTCAACAGAATCACTCTCTAGAGATGAAGGAATCACTAATGTCACCATGGAAGCGGTTATGGTTTGAGAAAATATTAAACAATAAAATAAATGGGGTAAAAAATGATGCAACGTGAGTACTTCCAAAGAGGTAACCCATCCTAATAAAAATCTCACATATAGGCACAAAGGTTCCCTCCAATCCCTACAAGATGGAAGCTACTACATTTGAATAAATGAACACTTTTGGGAATTATTTTACAACAAATGAAAATAGATATCAAACATCTATGAAATATATAACATAACCAAAAATAAATTCCACTGAGGTACACAACAAATACATGTGAAGACTATGAAAAGAGAAAAAACCTAATATAGTGCAATGAAAAACCCATCTACAAAGAAAAAAAATCCCATCCCCTTGTAACATGAGTGTCAATATCCCACCATTCCATCACTATCATTTTACACCCTCTTACTCACTTACCCTTCATCACAAAGATACACCTTAACCTTACCCATACCTAAAATATATGGGTCTCCAGACCCCCAAGGGTATATGCATGGTGTGAGAAAGAAAGTCCCAGTAGGATCCCAAAAAATGTTCCACAAGTAGAAATTACCAAATAAAACAAAATTATCATTTTATTAAGTAGATAAATACAATGAGAAAATGCATTTCATAGTTTTATACATGGAATAGATAAATAGAAATTTTAATTTCATTTTAAGTCACATGTACCATAAAATCATTTCCAAAACCATTAATGAATAAATAATTATAATAAACATAGTCATGGTCTATATTTCAAAAGAAAAACCCACACAATGTTTTGAATGAAATAAATAGTTTTGAATTTCATTATGTTAGAATCATGGGAATAATCCATTGGGTTATTTAGAACATGATTAACTATAATCAAAACTCTTTGGTGAAATATGATATATCGAGTGTGTTTGAAAATCACATAGGGTTTGAAACTTCACATCCTAGAGAAGGATACCACATTTTAGTCACCCTCCCCCATGTCCAACAAAATTAGTAAAATATTTAGTGTAAACCAATTTTTTGGTATTTTTAAACCATCATAGTGTTCTTTTATTATCATTTCCTCCTAAATAATATGGGTCCCATGTTCCATCATCATCACATATTCTATCATTTCATTAGGGAAAATTTGAAAAACACAAATAGTACATTAATCATAGAATACTGACCCCAAACCAATTTCACATGACTCTCTATTTAAATTCAATACCAAATTTAAGGAAAAAATCTATGTAATACCAACCCTTGTTGACTCTTATGTAACCACACATGGTTGGCCACATGTGCTCAAGACTGCCTCAATGTATTCTCAAGGATGCTGACAAGTAGTGGGGCTCTAGGGTGGTATGATTGGAAGGGTATACCCTCATTATCACTGTGACACAATGGTATATAATATATTGATAAAAAATAGAAACAGAATTAAATGGAAACAATGTAAGTAATATATAACAAGAAAATAGAATTAAATCATCCCAATATTAATAAACTGGCGTAAGAGATAACCAATAAGCAGTGTCATATATAAAAATGAAAATTTCATCTTAATATACCAAAATGGTGTATAAAGGGATCATGGTAGTAGGATTACAATAATACATTCTATACAAAAAAGTGTAAAAAAGACAAAAATCTATCTCTAATGGCATTATGATAACTAGATCGATCCCTTGATCATATACTCTATTATATTATAGAAATAATTCTCCATAGCTGGTTACTTCCATTTATCCCTACATACATACATGTAGTTTGTCCAAGTACTAAAAAACATCCAGAACACGGTGTGAGTAAAACATAACACTCCACCACCAATGGTGTCTAATAATATTCAATATGTGAATATATAATTAAGCCGTGTAAAAGTATAATAATTGTAAAGTAGAAATATAAATATGACCTATGTCGACACAAGTTCCTCAAGTGATACCCGTATGATACATCCTACATCATACCAAGATGGAATGTCTCTAAGAATTCATCATTTTATTATATAGGATATGGACCAAGGAATATAACCATCGAATCCCCTTCTAATGATAATTGTATAGGTATTCAATAAGTTCCATGGAATTTATGACTTAATAATCAAAAGTAAAATCCTAACATCTATGTATATGAAGCATTGAATGAATCCAACTGTGTTATGTGACTTCGAAGATGTTTCATTTTAATTGGTTGGTGTCCTGAGACCATACAAGGCATTCTATTAAAGGAATCCAAGTATTCCCTCAGGTATAATATAATCCCATCACCCTATGATCCTATAAAAGGCATTCTATTTTGAAACCCAAGTATCACCCAAGGCATGGAGAAATGGATTCTTCTATTTGAGACTATACAAGGTATTCAATGTAGGAATAAAAGTGTCTCCCATGGAATAATATAATTAAACATTCCTAGTGAATCCATCCATCGTATTCCATGTTGGAATCCAAGTGTCTCTTCTAACACAATACACTTTCACCTAATTAATTCAATTTAATATATCTGATTATCCATCCTAGGAATCCCAATCAGAACCCATATATTAGAGATGACATAACATACTGAATGATCATGACACGTAGATGACTACCTATAGGGTATCATTAAATCTTACAAGGCTAACCAAATTTAGTAATATATAATAACTCAAACAACCTAACTATAAACATAGTACTTTCCATGTATGAGTGTAGAACCCACAAGGAGAATAAATATGTTCTAAATTAATTAAGAAAACAAAAATTGAAATTGTTTGATTTGATTAGAAATAAAGAAACATCAGTTGGATTGATTAAGGTCTGAATAAATATGGGAGACAAGCCCGAATCAGTGATTTTCAGGTTCAGGTGCAATGGATTTCATTAATAACAAGTTTATTCAATTTTGTTGTCCGAAGTGGGTCAGTAGTTAACCTTTGTCTTGGTATCCCATTCTATTTATATTATTTCACCTTATGAATGGTCATCTACTAATCTAAATCATATAAATAATTTACCCAAAACCATTTTTAAACATAGTTAATATATATTAAATAATGGTCATACAAAAATATGATAAATAATTGATGCCATTAAAATAAAAGTCCTAAAAATGACACAATCGTCATATAATGCGAAAAGAAGATGAATTGGAATTGATAATCAGTTTACATTCTTCCAAAAATAATAATAAAAGACAAAAAATAATCCCTAAGTACACCCCCTACAGATCACATCACCCAGAAATAGATAGACTACTATCTCATGATTAGAGTGAGAAACATGGTTACCTGAGGAAGAAAGGTAGTGAAGCGGGATCCTAGATCATCACTCCATTATCTTATGGCCTTATATTGCTATTGCTTGGCCACCTCTTCCCCAATTTGTCTTTTATTCGTGGCTGGGGGACATATTTATAGGTGTTTCTCATCCACTCCCACGACTCGCGTCACCTATTTTTTATCTACACATTGATGTCGTCATGGCATGTACTTGGGTTACACGTCGTGTACCCCAGATCCAATTTTCCATCACTGCTTTGAATCCGTGGATGCTTATTTGATTTTTTTTGACTTTCATCACGATGTGTAATAATAGTACATGACATGTACTTATGTTTCACACTGTGTATTCTCATCACGACTTTTCTAGCATAAATATATTTTACTAGATATGGTCAGGCCGTTTACCCTCAGTACACGACATGTAGTAAATTTCTCTTTAGTTTCTATCTTTTCTTCTTTTTCAAAATTCCGGAATCGCACTGTGAGAGAAATGAAGTATTGATAAGTGTCCATTGGCCCATTTTCCCTCCAAGTTTTATTCCTTTTTCAGAAATCCATCATTTCCCATCCACAAAACCTAACACATGTAAATTCATTCTCATTTTGGAAATATTATGAATCTAAAAAAAATCCTTTATTAAAAAACGTAAAATTTAAACATGAAATACCTGTATCAGTAAACTATTTATACCATTTAACATTTCACTTTATTTAAATTTTCCCTTTCATTCATAAGAAATAACTCAAATATATTGTAAAAAATAAAACAAGGGGGATAACTGACATGATAATTCCATTAAAAATTCATCTAATTAATTTAACAATCCTAATTAATAAGAGGTAAAACAACACATATCAAAATATGGTTTAAATAAGTAGAAAATAATGGTCATTATAATGTAATATAATTTATCAAAACACTAAAGGGGTGTTTTTAATTGAGGTATTTAACCCTATTTAGGGTTAATAGGTCTCATGATTTATGTAGTTCAATGCCTGAACATTTAATTTAAGAAAAGAACATTTTGATGGTGATAGATTGAAGGTCTAGAACATGGAATAACAACTCATGAAAAATATATAAATACTTGTACAGAAAATTAGTATACAATATACCATATATGAGTTGAGTATTACTAATCTAGTATGTACCAATGATTTTTGAAAAATTAGATAAATTTGAGAAACTCGAAAAACACCCTAAAAATAGGGCATATCAGATCACATGATGACAATTCCAATATGGTAAGAGTAAATGGGAAGTGAATCTATATGAATGATAGAATTACCAAGGGTTATCCAACATGATCGATGATTCTTAAATCAAATATTATATGAAGGATGTATGTTAAAACAGAGGGAGTATAAGATGGGAGATCTCACATGAGCCAATGATGTACAATAAATGAGGGAGGAAGAATAGAAATAAGGGCTTTAAGGGATGAGGAAAAATGGAAATTTCAAAAGTTTTAATGGGGAATATAGTTTGGATACACGGTTGGTCAAACTGCATTCTATATATGTAGACCTACACCTAAGGTGACACCCCCTCTCATGGTTAGGGGAAAAATTAGGTTAAACCATTCACAAACCATTCTATATACTAATGCACTAATATGCAGGTTTTTCATGGATGTGTGGAAATCCTTGAATGGTTTAAAATATTATGTGGAATCGCTTATAAGATTCAAGGACAAGATGAATATTACACATTAATCACGAGCCTTACTTTTTTTGTCCAAATATTGGAACTCTAGTACCTAGAAAAGCTCGATTATTACAAAATCCTTAATTAAACCCTTATTGACATCTTTTGAGAGAAAAACAATAATGGCTTGGGATTAAATTTAATGGATTAGTTACTATTCAAAAATTGACAGATTATAACCTCCTCTATTTAAAAAACTAATACCTATGTTTTCTTGAGGATATTGATCTTCATTGAAGAATAAATTAGGGCATAGATCTCATATATCAACATATCTCTCCTAGGTCTCATCCTATATAGTGCCATGCTTCAATAGAAAATGAACCACTGGAATAGACATTCCTAGAAGATAATTTATGTTTTTATAAATGATATAAATACTTTATTCCTCAAAATAATCATTAGGTTATCATTCTACATCCTCAGAATTAAAGGATGAGATTTGTCAGAATGGTAATAGAGAATCTAAGAGGCATGGAAGACACCATGTATGGTCTGATACCTGTAAGGAATTTCTATCTAATAAGATACTAGCTTGTCTTTCTCCACTATTTAAAAAGGTGAAATAAATATAGGTACCATATTCCTTTATCCTTGAACCCATTTATGATCCAATCTATCCAAAAACTGAATGAAAAACTAATACCCCACCTCAAACTCTAGAGGCCAGATGTGGTTATCGGTATAACATTTCTTCCTTAAAGGAAACATATGCATATTTCTCCTGGTTATTTATATCTAATTAGATGTCTATTAAACAAGTTGTCGTATGAGTAATTCTACACCCATGTTTCTAACTAGTATATATGTTTTCAGCATGTCCTACCATATAGGGCCTTGTAACCATCAATCTGAATAATCTATTAAAATCAATTATTATAAAATAAATACACCAGAGATATGTTTTTATCTCAAGGACCATAAAAATCCCAGATTTATACTAAAATAATGTCATGAAGCACCTGTATATTTTTCTCGGACTGGCCATCAGTTTAAGGAGAGTATGTCATACTCCAAATTAATTGTGCACCCAAATCCATCTACCACCATGGTCTTGGAAGTAAACCAAGAATCATTGTCTTACTATATTTTATGAAAACCCCATGATGGATTTTAGTACCTTGGAAATAAGTCTTCCATGTTTTCCACAAAAAAGGTCTCCTAGATAGGTAAGAAATGAGTTAACTTTTTAAGCTTATCCACAAACAACCATGTTGTGTCACTACATTCAGGTTATTTTGGTAATTCTATCTCAAGATCCATAGTGTATTCATCCCATTTAAACATTATAATGGGTAATAGAAATAAAATTCTAATTGGATGAATGTTTTCCACCTTTACTTGTAGAATGGTGGAACATTGGGTAACAAAACTTGTTATATGGTTTTTTATACCAGGCCACCAATACAAGAATTGCAAGTCATAGTTCAAATTGGTTATTCCAATATTTACTTTCCATTTAAAAGTTTGATATTCTCTCCTCAATTCCTCTCACACATCTATAGAAACCAAGACAAATCCATGAATATAAAATACTTCATCCTCATCAACGAATTAACCTAGAGGTGGGTCCTTAATTGAAATTTTTTTCCTTAGAACCTAGACTTCAGGATCAGAAAACTATATCATCTTCACAGAATCCTAATGTGAGATAGAGATAGGAGTAAAGGGTCTCCATGACACGTCAGACACTTCATATGCATTTCATAAAGGATATCCATACACTTCCATTAACTACTAGCTTCCTAAAAATATTGTGTCTGAGTCTTCTAGCTCAGTGAATCAACAACTACATTTCCCATATGAGGTGCATAACAAAGGAAAAAACATAAATAATGAAGGTATTCAACCACTATTCATTATGTGAGGTTCATACCATGCTGAGTAAATATTTATTTGAGGTTGTTATAATTAGTGTATACAACATACCATTCCCCCAACAAGTAGTATCTCCATAAACATAAAGCAAGAACCACTACTATTAGTTTGAGGATGGGTTTGGGTAATTTTTTCCATTTGGCCTCAAATGGTGAGACTCAAATGCTACAAATCATTCCCCTTGCATCAAAATAGATCCCATACTGATGCCTAATGCATGAAAATAAAAAATATAACCACATCCAATCTCATGTAAAATCATGATCAACATTGAGGAAATCCTTCATTTAAACTCATGAAAAGATTTTTCATAAGCTTCAAACCACGTGAGTCTCACACATTTCTTGGTTAATCTCATAATAGGTGATGAATGGAATAAAAATTACAAAATAAAACACCAATAGTAGAAAGTTACTCCTAAGGCACTCTGAATATACAATATGTTCTCTGAATACTACTAGTAATCCAAGAATCTCACCTTCTATGGATCTACACATACCCCTAGTTTTTATATAATTTGATCATATAATTGGAACTTATAAACATATATGCGGTGATTTGTGAGCTTAGAATAATGACAGGGCACTCTTATTGTATTAAATATGATGTTAATGTTCTTGAAATGATATTGTCGTGTTTTAGAAGACAACAAGATATCATCCAAAGAAAATACCACAAAAGAATCCAGTTATTATTGGAAAACCTGACTCATTAGGGCCATGAAGACTGTTGGTGCATTCATGAGACAAAATGACATAACCACATACTCATAAAGGTCATATCTAATAAAAAATGATATATGTTGTATATAAAAAGTCCTAACTCATACTCAATGATATCATGATCTCAAATATATTTTTTAGAAGTCCCGAGCCCCTCAAATATGGTCAAAGAGATCTTGTATTCATGGACGTGGGTATTGGTTCTTCTCATCTAGTTGATTCAACAGCTAATAATTTACACATAGCATAAGGGTCCCATCTGCCTTCTTAGTGGAAATCATGGGTAAAGCACAAGGATATGTAATAGGTCATATAATCCATATTTCATCTAGGTCCATTAACAATCTCTTGAGTACCTGAATCTTAGTATGAGTTATCTTGTAAAGAGTAATATATAACATAGATACTCTTAGAATAAAATCAATGCTGAATCTAACTCTCTCTTGGTAGGTAGTATAGAATATTCATAATGGAATAAATCCCTAGAATGATTCACCACTAGAAGGAAATATATTTTATATTTTCTATAATCATTTAGAAAAATACTTGAAATCTACCTAACACTCCTCCCAACCCATGATGCCTAGGTCTAGATAGAATTTATTGGATATCCCATTCACCCTTTTCAATATAGAAACCACATTCATGGGATATAAAAGAGACCCAATGTTGATAAAAATTAATTAGAGTTAAATAAAGGACCAACCAGTATAACCTAAGAATTACATCAAAACCTGTCATATTGAGTATGAAAAACATCCAAAGGAAATGATAACAGTTAATATTGATGGGAAATTCCTAGAATATAAAAATGATTTTCGAAAATACTAATAAAATATTATCAAGATTCATCATTCTAAAATAGTTCTCAATATCAATTCATAGGCTACCCACTCAAAAAATATATACGAATGAATGTGAGGCACCGGTTTGAAATAAAAAATATACTAAAGTCATGGATACAAAAATCGTCATTGGACTGTTGATGGACTGACACTCTCATCCTTAGTTATAATCTATACTATACTATATGGTATGATCAATGAACTTGAGCTATAAATCAAATACCATTAGTAGGCATGATCCGATGTAGATTTATATCAAAAGCCTATCTTTTTCAATCTTACCCACCTCCTTGTAATGAACACACTATAGTAATCTATATCCCTACCTGATGTGGAGCTACTGGTCCCACCCTTGAACCTGGAGCTAGTGAAGGCACTCTATCACTAACCACTGGTTGAAATGTCCTACAAAACCTATGAGGATAACCCATATCATCATAATATTGATACTCCACTAGGCCTTTAACATGTTGGGGCTTTATTTGTTCTGACCTAAATTATTGATGACATACCACATGGAATTTCTGTCACACACTCTTCCTACTACTACACCCAAGAGAATTATAAAAGCTACATTTCCTATCATTGAAAGAACTACAACCCTAATTAGAAACTATACCATTTTTCTCCACACCCTCAGAATCCCTTGAGTTACACTCAGAGATGAGGTCATGGATAAATATTTTAGAAATTTTAGTCAGATTGAAAATTTTGAACTGATATTGGTTGGATTACTTAATATCATCCTCAAATCAACGTGTTCAATTCATCACTTCCAAGAATTAGAATTAAAAGTTTGAGCTATATATGAAAACTCTATAATGTACTGGGTACCCTACTCTAGATGTATAAATTCAATATAACATCCAGATATCCACCTATATGGGTAGAAATAATCATGGAAACAAGTCTAGAAGTCACTCCTGACCGTACCCCAGTGCAGATCTTCCGGATTTAGAACATCCCACCAACATTTGGTAGATCCGGAATGAATATAATTCATGTATTTGAAACTCCTTTCCAGAAGTATCTAAGAATTCTAAAAGATAGATAATATGACCTCTATCCATGATCCTACAGCCCATGGGCCACCATACCTAAGAAAGTAGGTGGATGATACTACTGAAACTATATTTTCTGTTGTGATATAGTCAGTGAAATCCATGGGTTTCCATCCTTACATTGCACTAGATATAGAAAAACCTCTCAAAACTAAGCTTCAGTTACCAAATTAGAATGAATTGGAGGTTCCACAGGTTTCACTACTAGAAGATTCAGGTCCCTCAACTTTTGGAGAAAGGTTATCACCTCCTTCTTGGAAGTCAACCCGAGGCCATTGTGGATGCCTACATTGCCATGCACACAAAAACATATATCCAACAACTGAAATATTACTAAAGAGAATTAAGTTGGACCAAACCTCTACACATGATTAAATGACTGAATATATTCACAGATAATAACAAAATATTCATAAGGGATCACAACTAAGGAAATGCAAAACCAAATTCCAGCAACTATGGAAAGGGTAACAGTAATGTTTGATGTTTTTAATCATAAGGGAACCATTATTCCATGCTCAAAGTTAATGTTATATAAGATAAAACACTTTATGTTTTAATGGGAATCCACATTTAATAACAAACCTTTCATTTAGAAATCAGAATGTAGAATCATTATAATTATACAATGGAATAGTTAGATGAGTTACAATCCCCAATTATTAAAGGCATAATCTTTATATGTTATAATTGGTAATTAATATAATTTCAAATAGAATTATCACATTCTATCTTAGGAGGTAATAATACATATAAGATTATTCAATTTTATATATCTTCATTCATAGTTCATGGAGACAGACACATTTATAAATTACAATTTGAATCCATTTAATCACATTCAAATTACATTTTAGTAGGGAGGGAATAATTATAGAACTCAAATAAATCATAATTGAAATTTTATGGTTCCACCACAATTCTATGTAGAGACAAAAATTTAGGATGATGAATTCACTTTAAATAAAATATTATATAACCATTTACCGATGATAAATGTTATTACAATTAAAAATATTACAATCCAGGCACCATCAATATACCATAGGCAATGCAAGCATAAAAATAATTTTTTCACTAAATATGCATGGAATATAAATCCTCAGATGCCTATTATAATGCATGAAATAATAAGTCATTTCCATATCTGACCAATGTAACTAATTAAAAATAAAAAAAACATTAGAAACCATCAACATTTCCCAATTTTGAAACCAAAAAACTATTACTAGTGAAAACTAGAACAATAATCTCTTTCCCTGGTAACTTTTACTTTATCTATACGTGGGTTAGCTAGTTATAGGAATAGGTTCATTACCACATTTAGACACATTTTATCCTCATCTATACCTTCCTAAAATTATAAGGTAAAGAATAGAAGCCCCTTTGATAGAACTTTGTGACATCCTGAACCCAGTTCACACATAATTAATGGCGCCTTCTTGGCTACACGGCATCAAGCACGACTATCCTTATTCTAGAGGCTTTTTACTAAAAGCATGGGTCTTTTTTGGTAAGGTGAGGAGACTATATGCACATTATCTGGGTGAAAAAAAGTTAAATTATATACCAATAACTCCGGGAAACACAATGAAAAGAGAAATAATGTAAGTAATTTATAACAAGATAATGGAATTAAATCATCCCAATTGAAATAAATTTACATAATAGATAACTAATAAATAGTGGTATGGGAAACATTATAATTTCATGATGTTATAAAAAATAATGAATAAAGGGATCAGTGCAGTAGGCATACAACATTACATGTTATAAAAAATTGTACAATAATGATAATTATTACCTCTAATATAATCATGAGAACTATCCCAGTCCTCTACTCCTTTAATCCATCATAGTATAGAAATCCTACATACATAGCTGGGTGCTTCACTTTATCCTTACTTGCATCAATGAAGTATGTATGAGAACTGAATAATAACTAGAATATGGTATGAGTAAAACTTGGTAGGCCACCACCAATGGTGTCCAATACTATATTTTCTATGAATATATAATGATGTAGTGTGTAAATATAATAAATGTAATGTACCATTATAAATATGGTCTGTGTGAACTAAGGTTACTCATGGGATACCCATTTGATAGATCTAGATTTGGCCTATGTTAGAATATCTATATGGATTCATCATTTTATAATATAGGATTGGGAAATGAGGTACATAAACATGGTGTCCTGAGATAATGATTTTCATATAGTTGATCAAAATGTTCTATATAATTTAAGACCTAATGAATTGAAAGTAAAATTAAGGAATCTAGGTATATAAGGCCATAGATGAATCCAATTATGTTCTTTGACATGAAATCCACATCATTTTAATATGCAGGAATTATAATTATATAACACCCAGATGTTTTTTAAATAGAACTATTGTAACACCCCATGATTTCTTGTTACATTATTCTTAAAAGTAATTCAATAACTTGTACTATACGCAGCACTGAGTTCGAGCACACTACGACTTACAAAACTAGACATTCAAAAAACGGTTATGAATAGTACTAACTGGATTTTGAATTTCATATACTTCATATAATTTTAACTTATGTATTATGTGTTTCTTAGATACATTATAAGAACAAATTCAATTTTTCAGATAAAAAATGTATTTTTCAAAAAAATTTAATTTTAGCACCTTTTAATGGTGAACCTTTTTTAAATCCAATATTTGATACTTTTAAATATTCAATTTGAAAAAAAAAATTCTTCTTTAGAATCTGGACATTAAATTTTACTTTGGATTAAATTTTGGTATTTTTATAACAATATTCATTTTTTTACGAATATTGAGAAATACTGTATTTTAATTCAAAACTACATTTTAATCTAATATATTTATATGGTTACATTATCTTTGTAATTGGTATTGAGGTTTAATTAGATTATATTTTTACCATTTAATCCAATGGTGGTCTTTGGAAGCAATTTCACTTTAAAATTAAACATAAAAAATTGTCAATCTTTTGATAGTTAATATTTATTAAAAATGAGCGTTTTTTTGACAACAGGAATAAATTTTAAATTAATTAATCCAAAATAAATGTTTTTAATTTGGAAAGATAGGAATAATTTTTGAATTCGGAATATCAAATATAGCTTAGGCTGAATTTTTGGTATTTTTCTGAAAAACATCAATTTTTTGATGAATAGTGCACCACTAAGTAGTTGTTAAAAATATGAATTTTTCATTTAAATAAAATTTTACCACTTCTATGAATTTAGTTTCGAAAATCCGACAAACATGTTTGTTATTCGTAAGTAATATTTGGTTCAATAAGATATAAATAATTTTTGGTTAATAGTAACTTTGGACTTTTATTTACCGCGATTAAAGGTAAATTGGGTAATTCAAGGTAACAATAAAATTATAATAATTCAAAATTACATTAACCCTTATCCTAACCTTATTATATTAGTAATGGACGACCATGGGAATATTTTTGTCGATTTTGGGACCCTATGGAGCCACTTATGAGTTATAATTACACTTTATATTTATTAATTTTAAGTGAAGTAAAAAATGACTTAAACATATATCTTTTAGTTAATAAATTTTTACATTAAGATATACAAGTTATATTATCTACTATAACTATTCATTAGAAAGATAAAATGATTTCCAACATCATGTTATTTTTTTATAATTTTTATACATCAAATAAATAAAATTATTTATGATAGAATAATGATGTAGTGTTAACCATGAGTCATATTATCATTGAATATAATTAGTTTTGGACCTTTAGAAACTGAAAATCATTATATAATAAAATAACATTTTCACACTTTCCAAGAGAGCCCTCCACCCTTATAAAAAGCCCTCACCTCTAACCCATTACTCACACCTCTCAAGCCCCTTGGATCATCCAAAATAAGACCAAATAAACTCTCATGATCCATCCCTTCCACCTAGAAGCCTTACCATAGGTAGAAGTCACTTCAAGAAATACTTTTGGTTCAATCCAAAGGGTGTTACCCAATTTTACGGTAACTTCTTCCCTAAAGTTCTCTTCTTTTATTTTACATATCCAACCCCCTAAACTCTTTTAATTAATTTCTTTTATAAAAACCACAGTATATTTAATATACAAGGTTGTTTTATTAGAATGATTCGATCTACACTTACACAGACGTCCATATAATGAGAAAAGAACATACTGTTTCTGTGGATGGTGAACTACTACCTCACGAAATGATGATTGTTCAATTATCTCCTACCACCTCTTATGGTGGCCATTATAATGTAACTCCATTTATATATTATATATATTATGTTTATTTTTCTCTATGATTATGTAATTTTCAATTACAAACACACCTTTATGATTTCAAATATGTGTGAACACGATAATTTCATTTGAGTAAGTGCAGACTACCGCCCCCAAGTTGATATGATTCGTTCATGAAATACATAGAATGTATAAAGGATGGAGTTAATTAAATTATGTAACATATATATCATTAGATATTATATTGGAATTACAATATAACTATGTATCTTTAAGTTCTAATTTCATTAAATATGATATAGAAATGAAAATAGCATTCAAGCGTACGTACGGATTACCGTCGCCATTAACGGTGCATATCATTTATTATCTCAAATATCATAACCTAATTATATATATATATATATAAATATATATACTGGATATATATGATATATATAATATTTAAATCATTAATATGTTACTGGCGATAATAGATTTTTGACCACATGGACAATTTGTAATTATAACAAGTTCATTTTTGACTCACGTACAAAATATCGACAAAATGACCATTATTAAGTTAAATGATTATATAATGTTTATAACAAGGTAATAAGGGATATAACAGTAATAATACACTAGAAAAATATTCTTATTAAAGTTAAAATTATATTTAGTTTATTATTCAGGAGATTAAATAATGAACGAGTCAAGTCGGCCACGATGTAAGGGGTTTCTTATCTAACTTTTAATTCCGTGAGATTCCTATTATTTTCCACTTATTTATTTCATGTGGTTTATTGTGTACTTCTATTTGATATATATTATCATGATTCTATTTATATTAATCGTATTCTATTATTCATTTGGTGGTTATTAAGTTTTGGTCATATGACTTGATTGATTACAACGTGGTCGTGGGTTTTCATCTCACTTTTTATTCCCATGAGATTAATGCTATATTGCCACTATTTCCTTTTTTTGTGGTGTATGTACTTCCCATGATTGAATTATTTGTATAATATACTTTAATTTATGGGTATTTACATCTTCATTGGATGATACTTCTTTCATGGGGCGTATGTTTCATATGTTACTAAATCGGTAAGGAAATTTCAAATTTCAATTTCCACTGATTGTGATTTACGCATACTTCATTGATTACATTACTCCATGATTATGTGTGAAATAACAATTTATTTACTTATGTAGTAATTTCCACTATTATTTTTGTGGATATACATTTTATATACATAATCACTCAATTGATAAATTCTCAGGTCATCGATATAAACTTGATAAGAGAAATTTTAACTAAATTTCTATTCATTGAGTTAAACATCCAAATCATTAGTGTAGTTTTTACTAGAATATGTGTGAATGTCCACTAATTGATTTACACTGAATATCCAATTATATTTAGTATATTTATATTCATCACACATAATTATGTCATTGATTTATCCCTAATTTAAGTATACGGTCTTTATAAAGGAATTCATCTCAACTTACATTCCATTGATACTTCTGTGTTGTTATGCGCCAATACACTTTTATTTGGTGTATATACTATGATTTGACATAGTATATCATGAATCCCTTTATTTGCATGATATTATAATGTTTTTATTACCTCAATTATTTTTATTCAAGAATTTATCATTTGGTTAGGAAGTCTAACTAAAATATCATTTTAAATGTTCTAAAACATTTATTCTTCAAAATATTTATCATTAATGTCAATGTTTTAAAAATGGTTTCAAGGTTTAATTTATATGGAAATTACTGTTATAAAATTGAAATTCCTTTTAAATTTTTCAAAGTGGTATGGGAAACTTTGATTCAAAAATATATTTTAAACTGCTTTATGATAAATATTGAGACTTTTAAATGTTTCCATGAAAAAGCGATATTTCTCTAAAAGATTTTTTCTGATCATTTTCAACAATGTCAAAATACTTTCTAAGATATTATTCTTGATCAAGGTTGATTTATTATGATACAAATAATGCCTATTTTATTTAAGGTTTTGCGATATGTTTGTCTATGGATGTGTTATTTTTATATTATTCATAGTTTATGGATAAAGTATTGACATTTTGTAGCCTAGTTTTAATATGATTGTTTATGTTATGTTTAATCCTTTTCATATGAAAAATTCATTGGACATAGTAAGTTAAAGGTGGAGACCTCTATAGCTCCTCGATGCATCAGTATTTCTAATGAGACAAACTAGTGTCTTGGCACAAGGTCCTGACAAAATATTATTTGTAGTCTTGGCACAATGCCTTGACTACATGGTTATGGAGTCTGGAATTATGAATTTCATCATTATGAATGTGGATATTGATATTGCATGTGATTATTCGACCAGTAGAATATCCATGTGAATAATTAAATGGCACTATTTGATTTTATCTTTTCCATATTATGCTGAAGTTCACGTTTAAAAGGGTTTTGTTTTAGTCTTATACATTTCCTTAAATGTTTATGATAATTTTTAAAATTTTCCACTATATTTTTATCCTTACTGATCATCTAAGCTCACCCCTTTCTATTTTCTAATTTCCCCGGATGAAAAGAAGTATATTACAATTAACCATTAAGAAAAGGCTAAGGGATATAAGAGTATTCAAATGGGACACAATGTTGTTTTTTTATTTCATGATGTCATGTAAAACTTATGTATGTATCTAGTACTTCCAAGGCTACTAAACTGATCGGTCTTTCTGGAAATGATTCCTTGTATCATGCCAATGTTATGTAATAATGCACCAATTCTGGGTAACTAGGGTTAGGGCGTTACATTTGTTATCAGATGATGTTTAGTACAAACCTTGGAACCTAGATTTATAAAAAACTCTAATTAGAGAACATTACCCTATGATAGACCTTGAGGATTAGAAAAGAAGAACTTCCAAGAATATTGGTACTGTAGTGATTTTGTGAGTTTTCTATGCAATACATCCCTTTCTAGATACCAGCATGTAGAGGTGGATCCATTACATATGTACCTAGGGGTAAAACCCGAAAACACTGCTTTGATCTAGACTCAAACTGGAACTGGTGCCCGATAACAGGCCTTGCTGTACTCTTGGTTACAACACTTTGAGGGGATATGATTAGGATAATTAAAATTTCCTTTAAAAACTAATTTGAATGATTTTTATATAAGAAGAGAATAAATAACCTTGGTTAATACTAAGGTGTTTTAGATTTAAAATAAGAAGTTAAGATATTCTCAAAATGATTTTTTGACTCACACTATGATTTGTTGTGTTAGTCAATGACTGGATTCCAAGGAAGTCATAGTAACATTGAACATGATGTACAAGGTGGGTATGACGGTGGAATTGAGCAAAAAAATAGAATTTTGATAAGAGTAAAAGATATCGTGTTCATTCCGAATCAGTTTTCCAAAAATATGATCAACATCATATATATTAACCAACTCCTAGACTCGACCAAGAAGAGAAATGCAGTGAATGATAAGAGCTAAAACAGTAGAGACCATGGAGAAAATAAAGCTCAATTTCCATCATGCAGGAAATGTGGAATGAGACACCTAGAGAAGTGTCTCAATAGAACAAAGAAACACTTTATGTGTGGTAAAGAAGGACATAAAGTAAATAATTACTGAGGAAAAATGAAGAGTACTATGGAAGAAAATAAAAATATTCCCAGGAATCCATCTAAAATCATTTTTTGTAAATATAGGGGACCTGGGCATTCCCCGAGTGAATGCCCTATTCTATAGGACAACCTCTTGGTGTAGAAAGAACCTATGTGGAAATAAATGTATGGTGAAATGTTTAAAAGTATTAGTGCTCTTTGTTAACGGGATTACATTGGAAGACTTTTCTATTGTATGTGTAACCCTATAGTTTGTTATGTGAAAATTCTATTCTAGGAAGAATTGTCTTTTCTATTGTCGATATAGTTATAAATAACCATTTGGGTTTATATGATCCTTGAATTTGAGGTAATTATAAGTTATTATAGTTTGGGATAAAAATGTGAGGTATGAGATAACATTTGTGGTGAAATTATGTCATAGTTATTTTTAGAAATTTATCTCATTTTGGGAGTGTTATAAAATATATTTTTTGAAAAATGACAACATAAAGACCGTGTGACAAGCCGTCACGTCGGACAAAGCTGTGGGAATCAAACCCACAACCAGTGTGCGATTGGGATTTATCGCCTACCACTGAAATACGTGAAGTCCCCGGTTACTGTGGCTAATTAGTTTTTGTTAAATGGTTTTATTGATCAATAATAAGATGATTCAAGATCTTTTCTGTTATCAAATGGATTTCCTTATTATTGGAAGATTATTTGGTGATTAAGTGATAAATGTTATTTTGGAAGATGTTCTCTCTATTGGGAACACTATATGCCTAAGGGAAGTAGAATACTATAGGATTTTATATGAGGTGAAATGGTGGATTCTTATCTATATTTTTATAGACATTTGGGTAATTTATGGAAATGATTAACCTATCTTAGAGTATATTTTATTAGGTGAATTACATTTAAATATGTCACTTCAAGAGCAATCGATGTTATTTGGAGATAAAATTTGATGTGGAAGACTCTGTAATCAAATTCTTCTGAGTTTTGGGTTTCAATATTAGTTTGTATTATATTGAATGATTTTATGGACAATTTTTTATTAAATGATATTTATTGAACTTTGGGTATTGTTGGTTTAATTTTAGAAACTAAGATTAGTATTTCTTTCTCTAAAGGATTATCCTTTTTTTGGATCATCTGATCTTGTACTAACAAGTTTGGTTTTGGTTAATCTATAAAGAAAAGGGAAATATATAGTTCATCCTTTTTGGATTATGTGATTGTCTATATGTTGCTTCTAGCTCTACAGGTGTGACCAAGTCTTCTTGAATACTCATCGTTTGGAGTGAAAGATGAGTTTGTGGTTATAATTAGATGAAGGATGAAACTCTAATTGTCAAGTATATTTTGTTTATATTATTCTATGAATAAATTAATTATTAAACTTTAGGGAAGGTATCTTAAAAAAAAAATGTGTTATCGTAATGCTTTATATTTTTTTGGAATTATGATATTTTAAATCATAATAGATGGATGGTTTTGATGCCCTCAATTTACACTTGTTTGTGATTGACGACCTCAATCACTGCCTATAAATATTTACATTTCCCTCCAATTTTATGTCTCTAATTTCCTCCAATGTTCTCCTAATAGAGATCATAATTTGGTGGTGACTTTTTCATTCCCTTTCCCTCTTATTAAGACTAAAGTTTATTAACCCAATTTCAGATGTGGGTTTTCCACAAAGGTAATTTTTCTATTTTTAACCTTATACGATTGAAGAATAAATTAATATTGATAGAATGAAATTTATGGATGTAGGGGATAATTTAACCCCCCCAATATTTCTTGTTACGTTATCTTTTCAAAGTAATTCTATAACTTGTACTATATGAAACACTGAGTTCGAGCGCACCACGACTTAACAAACTAGCCATTAAAAAAGTGGTTATGAATAGTATTAACTGGATTTTTAATTTCACATACTTCATATAGTTTTAACTTATGTATTATGTGATTCTTATACATATTATAAGAACAAATTCAATTTATCAGATAAAAAATGTATTTTTCTAAAAAATGAATTTTTACCACTTTTTAAAGGATAACCCTTTATAAATCCAATAATTGACACTTTTACATATTCAATTTGACAAAATAAAATTATTATTTAGAATCGGGACATCAAAATTTACTTTGGATTAAATTTTGGAATTTTTCCAATATTATTACTTTTTTTATGAATAGTGAGAAATACTGTATTTTAATTCAAAACTGCCTTTTAATCTAATTTATTTATATGGTTGCATTATATTTTTTAATAGGTTTTGAAGTGTAATTAGATTATATTTTTTCCATTTAATTAAATGTTGGTCATTGGATGTAATTTAACTTTAAAATTGAACATAAACAAGTGTTCATCTTTTGATAGTTAATATTTCTTACAAACACACCTTTTTTTGACAATGGAAATTAATTTTAAATTAATTAATCCAACTAATATGTTTTGAATTTAGTAAAATATACATAATTTTTGAAGTTTTAATATCAAATATAGCTAAGGATGATGTTTCAGTATTTTTATGAAAAACATCAATTTTGATGAATAGTGAAACAAGTTGGTAGTCGTTAAAAATATGACTTTTTCATTTCAATAAAATTTTACCGCTTCTGTGTATTGAATTTCCAAAATCTGACATACATGGTTGTAATTAGTAGGTAAATTGTGGTTCAATAAGAGAAATATAATTTTGGGTGAATAATAACTTTGGACTTTTATTTACCGCGGTTAAAGGTAAATAGGGAAATTCAAGGTAAAAGGAACATTCTAATAATACAAAATTACATTAACAGTTGTCCTAACCTTATTGGATGAGTAACGTCTGACCACGGGAATCATTGGGTCTATTTTGGGATCCCATAGAGCCACTTATGAGTGATAATGACACTTTATATTAATTAATTTTAAGTAAAGACAAAAATGACTTAAGAATATAACTTCTATTAAATAATTTTTTACATAGGGTTATATAAGATATCTCTTCAAATAGAAATACTCATTATAAATATAAAAGAATTCATACACCATGGTATTTTTTTTATAATTTTTAGACCTCAAATTAGTAAAATTATTTATGACACATTAAGCATGTAGTATTCACTATGTTAATGAATGATTTAAATAAATAAGATTATAAAGATTAAAAAAATATTAAATTTTTTTTCAATTATCATTGGATGAAGTTATTTCGACCATGAGTCATCTTATCATAGAATATAATTAGTTTTGGACCTTTAGAAACCTAAAATAATTATATAATAAAATAATCATTTCACACTTTCTTAAACAGCCCCTCCTCCCCCTTATAAAAAGACCTCACATCTGACCCATTACTCTCACCTCTCTAGCCCCTTGGATCATCCAAAATCATCCCAAATAAACTCTCAAGATCCATCCCTTCCACTGATAATCCTTACCTTAGGTAGAAGGCACTTCATGGAATACTTTTGGCTCAAACCAAAGGGAGTTACCCAATTTTAAGGTAATGTCTTCCCTAAAGTGCACTTATTTTTTTTTTCTTCTCCAAACCCCTAAAATATTTTTATTACTTTATGTTATAACAAAAATAGTATCCTAAATATACTAGGTTGTTTTTATGAAAATGATCTGAGATATTCTTACACACACCTTCATGTAATGGGAAAAGAACATACTGTTTCTTTGGACGACGAACTACTGCCTCACGAAATGATGATTGTTCAATTATCTTCTACCACCTCTTATGGTCGACATTATGATGGAAATGTATTTTTATATTATATATATTATGTTGATGTTTTCTCTATGCTTCTGTAATTTTCATTTACAAACAAACCATTATTCTTTCCAATATTTGTGAACACGATAATTTCGTTTGAGGAAGTGCGGACTACCGCCCCCTCAAGGTGATATGATTCATTCCAGAAATAAACATAACATATAAAGTATGGAGTTAATTAAATTATGTAACACATATATCATATGATATTATACTGGAATTATAATATATGTATTTATCATTAAGTTTTCATTTCATTAAATATGAAATAGAAATGAAAGCAGCGTTCAGGCGTACGTACGACTTACCGTCTCCATGAACGGTGCAATTCATTTGTTATCTCCAAATATCATTAACTAATATATATATATACTGGATATATATGATATATATAATATCTAAATAATTAATATGATACTGGAGATAATAGACTTTTGACCTCATGGACAATTTTTAATTATTACAAGTTCATTTTTGACTCAAGTACAAAATATCGACAAAATGACAATTATTAACTTAAATGATTACATAGTGTTTATAACATGGAAATAAGTTATATAAAAGGAATAATAAAACTTAAAAAGGTTATTAATGAAGTATAAATTAACTTTAGTTTATTATTTAAGAGATTAATGAATGAACGAGTCAAGTCAGACACGAGGGTAGGGGTTTGTTATCTCTCTTAGTTCCATGAGATTTCCATTATTTGCAACTTATTTATTGCATGTGGTGTATTGTGTAATTCCATTTGATATATATTATCATGAGTCTCTTTATATTCATGGTACTCTAGGATTAATTTGGCGCTTATTAACATTTGGTCATATGACTCGATTGATTACAACGTGGTTAGGGTTTTCATCTCACATCTTATTCCCGTGAGATTCATGCTATATTACCATTGTTTCCTTTTGTGTAGTGTATGTACTACCCATGACTGTATTTTTTTTATAATTTAATTTATGGGTATTTATATCTTCATTGGATGAATCTTCTTTCATGGGGGGTATGTTTCGTATGTTACCAAATCGGTAAGGAAATTTCAAATTTCTATTTCCACTCATTGGGATTTACACATACTTCATTGATAATATTACTCCAAGATTATGTGTGAAATCACTATTTATTTACTTATGTAGTAATTTAGACTCCACTTTTTGTGGATTTACATTTGATACACATAATCACTCCATTGATAAATTCTCAAGTCATCAATATAAACTTGATAAGAGAAATTTTAACTCAATTTCTATTCATTGAGTTAAACACCCAAGTCATTGTTGTTGTTTTTACAAGAATATATGTGAATGTCCTATGATTTATTTACCCTGAATATCCAATCATATTTATTGTATTTATATTTTTCACACATAATTATTTCATTGATTTATCCTTCAATTAAGGATACGGTCTTTATAAAGGAATTCATCTCAACTTACATTCCATTGAGAATTATTTGTTGTTATGCACCAATTCAATTTTATTTGGTATATATACTTTACATTGACATAGTATATCATGAATCCCTTTATTCTCATGATATTATAATGTTTTTATTACCTCAATTATTTGTATTCTAGAATCTCTCATTTGGTTAGGAACTCTAACAAAAATATCATTTTAAATGTTTAAAAATATTTATTCTTCTAAATATTTCTCGTTAATTTCCATGTTTTAAAAATGGTTTTAAGGTTTTATTTATATGGATATTAATGTTTTAAAATTGAAATTACTTTTAAAAGTTTCAAATTGGTATGGGACACTTTGATTCAAAAATATATTTTAAACTGCTTCTTGATAAATAGTGATACTTTTAAATGTTTTCATGAAAAAGGGATATTTCTCTCAAAGATTTTTACTGATCAATTTCAACTACGTGAACATCCTTTACGGGATATTATTATTGATTGAGATTTATTTATTATGACACATATAATTCATACTGTATTGAAGGTTTTGTGATATTTTTGATTGTAGATGTGTTATTTTTATACCATTCATGGTTTATGGATACAGTATTGATATTTTTTATGCTAGTTTTAATATGAACATTGTTGTTATATTTAAACCTTTTAAAATGAGGAATGTATTAGACTTATTAAGGAATGGGTGGAGCCTGATATATCTCTTTTATGCATCAGAAGGTATCGTAAGAAAAACTTGTGTCTTGCCACAAGGCCTTGACAAAATCTTATTTGTAGTCTTGGCACAAGGCCTTGACTATGAGGTTATGAAGTCTGGAATTATGAATTCCATCATTATGAAAGTGGCTATTGATATTGCCTATGATTATTCGACTAGTATAATATCCATGTGAATAAATAATGGAATTATTTAATTTTATCTTTACCATATTATGCTGACGTTCATGTTTTAAAGGCATTTCTTTTAGTCTTATACATTGCCTTAAATGTTTATGCTTATTTGTGAAAGTTTCCGCTATATTGTTATCCTTACTGAGCATCTGAGATCACCCCTTTATATGTTTTAATTTTTACTGGATGAAAAGAAGTATATTTTGATTAACCTATAAGAATAAACTATGGGATATAAGAGTGTTCAAAGGGGACACAATATTGTTTTTTTATTGCATGATTTAATGTAAAACGTTTGTTTGTATCTAGTACTTCCAAGGCTGCTAAACTGAATGGTATTTAGGGACATGATTCCTTATATCATTCCAATGTTATGTAATAATTCACCGATACTAGGTAACTAGGATTGGGGCGTTACAACTATGTTCGATAACCTACAAGATACACAACACTGAGTCTAAACGAACCATGAAATATTATTATTTAAATATGATTGTTATAAAAAATTCATTAAATTGGTGGGGGTGAATAGGATTATCTTCATGAAAATACATATATAATTTATACTCAATATAAATTTATTAATAAATATTTAATAAAAAATCCCACAATTTTCAGTAACGTTATTTTATTCTTTAAAAATATTTTTTCTTTAAAAATGGTTTTTTTGTGAAAACATATTATAAGTAATTTATAGAACTTTTAGAAAATATTTTTAATTAAATGGGTATAATTTTTTAATACAGAACTTACAAATTATCCTGGGATAAATTGTTAATAATTTTAAAAACATATGTGATTATTTAATGGATCGTAATAAATTAAGATTTTTATTGAAAATAGTATTTTAATTTATTGCATGTGAAAATATAATGTTTTTATGAAATGGTTTCAAAGTAAAATTAGTTATATTATTTTTTAAATAAAAAAAATTATGTTTATTTTAATCAATTTTATGTTTTAAATTTGTATATAATCATTTTTATATGTTAAAAGTGCTTTTATTAAAAAAAATTATGTTCACAATGTATTTTTATATTAAACATGTTAATTAATAACCACTATGGAATGGTTTTAATGAAATGTATAAATATTATATGTTAAATCATATTTTTTAACATTCATCTAATATTTTTAACATTCATGAGATGCTGAATTATTTTAAAATTAACTCTTACCAATACTTGGTATTTAATTTTATAAACTGGATTGCATATTTTTAGTTAGGAGGCTGGAATTTGGAAAATAGTCCCTTTTTATTTTTTATAATATTAATAGCAACTGTGGTAAAATTTATCTTCGTGATAAAGTGTCAATCATGTTAATTTGGGTTTCAACTATGTGATAATGCCATAATTTTTAATCCTAATACTTATTGGTTTAATATAATTATACCCTTATATCACTAATATGAACATTAATTGTTTTAATTGAAACATGTTCATGAAAACGACCTATATAGTATTTAAATAAAGGAAAGTAACAAAATATATCACTCTTAGTTTTAATTATGTTTTATGAGTTAAAATATGTATAAATGATGGTTATGACTTAATGTCAATTTATATTTTGAGTATAATGAAATTATTTTAATTATGTAAATTTATCTAATATTTTTAGTTGTTAAATAATTACCTTAAATCCTGCACAATGCTCATACAATATTTATACAATTAATATAAATATAAAATAAATGATTTTCAAAATATTAAATGTAATATAACATTAGTGAGTTTTAGTGTTACAAGAAATATATAGATTAATATGACATATTAGTGTCATTTAAAAATTATTATCCTCCAATTAAAACTTTGTTTTTATGTGTTTTATGTCAAAATAAATAAATAGTATCAAAATTGATATTAATGATATTTTATCAAAATATTATTTTATTAAATTAAATAAAAATCATATAATTTTTGAAAGAAGAGAATAAGGATAAGATATGGTCTAAATTTTAATCTCTTGTCCATTTATGATCCAATTATCACCTTATAAGTAAAATAAAAAACCTTTAAGAGTAAAAAAATATGTTACCCTAGTTAAGGTAATTATTGGTTAACCAAGGTGTTGGTAAAAATAGTAATGTATAACAAAGACATAAAAACTATCAAAATTTTACTGGTTTGTGGTATTATATCCATATACTATATTAGATTATATTCTATTTCCAATTGAATTATTTTTATTAAGGATGAATTTATTATAATTTATCCTTTTTAGAAATTCTAAAAATGACCCTCTTCAGAATTATAAAAGGGGGACCCTCCTTTATCTTCATCACAATACTTTTAGCCTTATATCATGACCATTTTAACAACCCGATATATTTTATGAGATATATATTTTTTAATTTCTTTTATATCTTGTGTTGTACGCTACACTAAGGTAAGCATGCACACTACACAACACCGACTTAGCTTGTTGTATACACAACACTATGCTTGGCTTGTGTTGCACACTTTTTAATGTTCTTTTGATATAATTAATTTCACACAATAATAAATATAAGTGAACATCTAAATATTATTATGTTACCTTATAACCTAGGTATTATAATGGTAGGTATGAACAATATTACCTATCTTTGGAAAAAACTATTTATATGAAAATAATTGAGTTTTTTAAATTATAAAATCACTCTTGAAGGATTTTTTGAATGAAATATATGTTTAATATATTTAATATAATGTTTAAAAATCATATTATATGTATTATATATATTTTATATGAAAAAATTTAATTATTCAGATAAAAGAAGTATTTTTTAAAAAAATTGCAGTTTCGCTGCCTTTTGATGGAGCACCCATTTTAAATTTAGTTTTTGACAATTTTTTTATATTATATATTAAAAAATAAATTTCTTATTTTAAATATTAATATCAAAATTTCCTTTATTTTTATTTTTAGTATTTTTATGATAAGTTTTATTTAATTGTTTTTGATAATTTCTGAAATACATATTTTTATTAAAAACTGTATTTTCGGTTAAGGTATCTACGATGTCAAATTATGTTTTAGATTAGTTTTTAATTTTAATTAGTTAATTTTTTTTACAATAATGGATTTTTAAATGGTTTTTATACATGATTTTATTATAGAAACATTTTCCTTTATAAAATGTAAATTTTTCTGAAAAACAATTTTTAATGAAATTTTACCTATTTTATTTTAAATTTAATTCTACATCTTCTGTGTATAGAATTTTTAAATATGGATATCATATTTGGATTAAATAGGTACAAATTTGGTAATTATTTCCCTTTTATGTTTGGCCAATATGAATAGTAACCATGGTAAATTTTGTTACAATGATAGAAGGTTATTTTGGAAATATAGGTTAATCATAAAATTATAAAGTCTATAAAATGACCCTAAAAAAAGTAAAATGTTAATTTAACAATTTAGTTTCATAATTATGTCATTTCATGGACAGTTATCCATGAAAATGAATTAAATAATATTTAAATAAAAAAAGACACAAAGTATCATTTTCTTTGCCATTAATATCTATAATTTATCCATAATGGGATCAATTTCTATTATGAAAGAATATAAATTCAAAATTTTACCTTATGGAACATATCTTCATGTTAAAAATTTATTTTTGATGTTTTGGGTCATTTGGGTGGAATTATGATATTTATATTGATTTATTTATTGGAATTTTAAAGTTGTCACATACAAGATTTTATAAAAATATAATTTTTAATATATGGTCATACATAAGACAAATTAGACTATAAATTATAATTATAAATTTAATTTTTTTATTTTTCATGGTAATTTATTTTTAATTTTTAAGAAATAATGTAAAGACCCTCAAATTTCAAGGAAATTTTTTTTCTTAATTTTCTTTGGAATTTTACAAGAGCGCAGCTTCAGACGGAACCTGATTCCGAGGCCCGGTGTGCCCGGAATCAATTTCCGAAGTTTGGCTCGGGTACGTTCAGTGAACGGACGAGCGGGTTTTTCTATCTTTTGAACCGGTGCCCGGAATCAAATTCTGAGGGCACCGGTGAAATCGCAGCGCCGGTATTTGCTTAGAAACGCCTCTTCCGGAGTTGCGTTTGCTCAGACGTGGTTTTTAAATTTTGCGGCTTTAAGTCAGAAATAAAATAAAGTTTGTGCGACAACTTTATTTTATTTCACTTAAGCTGCTTGGAAGCCACTTGAAGCCACTTAAAGACGGCTTGAACTGTGTTGAACTGGATAGGATGCTATCCGGAAATATCCTACCCCCTTGGTAGGATATTTGTGAGGTGGAGCCCGCACGAGCCCCGCCGTTTCTTTCGCTAAGTAACGCACCCGCGAAAACCCGTCAAGTAACTGAAAAGTCAACCGACGCGTTTTCTTTAAATCTTAACAGACCATTTAATTGGGCGGTTTATTTCGTGAATTAAATGGGCTGTTTCATTCGTTGAATTAATTCAACGAATTTAATGGGTCGTTACTTACGCGTTTGCGTTCGTTGGAAAAATAATAAAATAAGACCAACTCTTTCTTTTGGAGGATTACTCGTTGTGCGAGATTCTCTGGGCCTCCACCTTCCCCGCGAAGAACGCGAAGAACGCGAAGAACGCGAAGAACGCGAAGTGTAACGCCCCGACCCCAGCTACCCAGAGTCGGTGCATTAATTACATAACATTGGCATGATCACAAGAAGATCAAATCTCGAAAGACCGATTGGTTTAGTAGCCTTGGAAACACTAGATATATTCATAAGTTTTACATTACATCATAAAATGAAAAACCACTACAACAACATAATGTTTCCACAATCCACACTATTAACCCCTCATAAAATCCCTGCAGGACATTCATAACTTACTTCTTCACATCCTGGGAAAAATAAAACATAGAAAAGGGGTGAGCTCAAATGCCCAGTAAGGATAACAATATAGCGGAAACTTTCATAAATAAGAATAAACATTTAAGGCAATGTATAACTAAAACAAAAGCCTTTTAAACTTGAATTTCAACATGGTATGGCATAAATAAAATGAAATAATGCCATTTACTTATTCACATGGATATTCTACTAATCGAATAATCACATGCAAAAATCAATAACCACTTTCATAATGTTGGAATGCATAATGCCAGACTATCATAACCACATAACCACATAGCCAAGGCCTCGTGCCAAGACTACAAATAAGATTTTGTCAAGGCCTTGTGCCAAGACACTAGTTTGTCTCATGAGACCTACCGATGCATCGAGGAGCTATAGCGGGCTCCACCCGTCACTTATTAAGTCCAATGCATTCCCATATGAAAAGGTTTAAACATAACATAAACATTCGTATTAAAACTAGCATACGAAATGTCAATACATTCACAATAAACTATGAATGGTATAAAAATAGCACATCCACAGTCAAACATATCACAAAACCTTCAATACAATATAGAAGTTTTGTATCATAATAAATCAACTTCAAATAATCTTAAAATCCATCAAAGGATGTTGACATAGATGAAATCAAAATTCTTTTTAAAGAAATATCTCCTTTTATTTTGAAATCATTTAAGATCCATATAAAATAAAACATTTTCTTTGAAAATATTCTTATAAGCTTGTATGGGAAGCTTCGACGATTTTATAACGGCGTAAAATAACCGCACCCGCCGTATAAGTTAAAAAAAACATTCTTACCTCAATTCCGTCGAAAAGGTTAAAAAGGACATTGTTTTGAAAACGACGGAAAGATTCCTTTATAAACCTCTTATAAAAAGTCAAACAAGGGTATAAATGACTTTAACCCATATTCTTTTAAATAGTAAAAATGTTTTGAAATACATTTTGAAGAAACATGGATGTGGATGATAAAGATATCCCAGTAGATTATTACGTATAAACAACCTCGGATAATGAAGAGATTGTGAAATAAACCCTTACCTTGTACTTTTCCTTGGTTGTGGTAGGTTAACCTCCTGTATAATGGTGAAATAATTGTTATTAAATTATACAAGAATCATATATATTAATATGATATCATATATGATCTTTTAATATTGATTTGATAATAATATCTTAGTATTATCGTTGTTTCGGGTGTTAACTTACTTGTTTTCTTTTGTATGTTTTGTTACGTAAGCCATGTTTGTTGTATCTTATTCATATCCAGAATGATATTAACATTATTTTTAACCCCAAAATGAGAATAAGACTTGAATGGATATGATGGAGAATGAATCTTATCGCGTTCGTGGAGACGGTAGTCCGTACGTACGCACGAGCGACAATATCATTCTTTTGATATTAAAATAATATATAAATGAATGGTATATCATATATACAGAATCATTAACATGTTATATTTATTATTATTATACCCATCCAAATAATATTATATTGAATAACAATTACACCACGACGTGGAGACGGTAAGCCGTACGTACGCACGTATGGTGACATGTTATTCAAAGGGTGGATAGAATACTAAATATGGTTGTACCATACTTATAATAACATCACAGTATATGTGAGATACTGGAGTTATTATTTTAGAATGGTAAGAACAAAGGAAGAAGAAATGGAAGAAGAAATGAACTTGGAAAAGGGGTGGTGAAAACATTACCTCTTCTTCGGGTTCTTCCTTTTGATTTGATCAAAAGGGATCCTTAGGTTGGCTTTCTGATCAAACTAAGGCCCCTAGGTTGTAGTGAGGGATGTTGGGAGAGTATTTGGGCAGAGTTTGGCCGAACCAAAAGGCTTTAGAGGTGTGAAGAAATGAGAAGGAGGAGTGCCCTTTTATAAGAGGGGTGAGGGGCACCTTTGGAAAAGCTAGAAATATTAATTTATAATAAATTCATATTCGGTTTACAAAGGCTCCAAAGTTGACTATTCAAAGGATGAGGTGGGGATAGGTCGAAAACCACTCAACCAATAGAATTTAGACAGGTTTGGGTACTTATATTAACCTTATCTTTAAGTATTAACTCTAAGTTAATTAGTTTCACTTTTACAATGTCTCTTTGTATTTTTATATAATATGGTTAATAAACATACTATATACATCCAAGCGACCCCAAGTGGTCCATTAATGATGAACCTATCATAATATAAGTCTCTTGGCCGAACCTTAGATTTTTAGGAATTTAATATCAATTAATAATATAATATTTGTTTTAAGAACTCTTTTATGTCAATTTTGACACTATTCAATAGTTGATTTTTGTGAAACTCCTAACAGATTGATTACTTCGAAAAAAGTCAATTAAATCAATCCTAATATATCATATTATCATAGAAAATTAGTTTAATTCATTAAAAGTTTCATATTATATTTATTTGGGTATTTATAATATCAATTATGTTAATTTTCTACTATTTTAGTAATTACTGCATCATCATTGTGTCATAAATAAAATAAATTATATAATGTCTAAAAATTATAAATAAAATATCATTATGTAGGAAATCTTTTTATCTTTCTAATGAATATTTATAATCGAAAATCCAACATGTATAACCCTATGTAAAAATTGTTCTTCTAAAAGATGTAAGCTTATGCCATTTTTATTTTTATTTTAACTTTATTAATATAATGTGTCATTATCACTTACAAGTGGATCCATGGGGTCCCAAAATAGACCCAAAGATGCCCATGGTCGACCATGTATCCACCAATAGGGTTGAGACACGTTTTAGGGTAATTTATTATTATTATAATATTATTTTTTTTAACCCTTATTTACCGGATTTACCCTTAACCATGGTAAATAAAATATTTACCGCAGTAATTATTCAAAATGTCTAAAAATAAAAGTTACCTATTTACACAATTTGAACATCCTGATTCCAAATATGGAATCCATTTTTCTAAATTCAAAACACAGAAGTGGCAGAAATTAATTTAAAATTAATTCCCGCTGTCAAAACAAAAAGCGTGTTTTTAAGAGATAATAACTATCAAAAGATTGACACTTGTTTATGTTCGGTTTAATTGTAAAATTATGTCCAATGACCAAGATTATATTAAATGGTAAAAATATATTCTAAATATACTTTAAAACCACTCAAATTCACAATTTATCACTATTAATTATTTTGATTAAAAAAGTTGTTTTTAATTAAAATTTAGTAATTTTCACTATTCATCAAAATATGAAAGTTATCCGAAATGTACCAAAATTTCACCCTAGGCTAATTTTGATATTCCGAATCCAAAAATGAAGTCCATTTTGAAATATAGAATATATATGATTTCAAAAAGTAGGTATTACTATTTACAACGGCTAGTTTAATTAGTTGTGGTGTGTGTTAGAACTCGAGGTTGCGTACAACACACGCTATCGCATTATTCGAAGGGAAACGTACCGTAGAAGCCTGGGGTGTTACATTCTCCCCTCCTTCAAATAATTGCGTCCTCGCAATTTCTAGGGTATTACTGCATAAAAAGACTCGGGTGGTTCTTCATCATAAGTTCCTCGGGTTCCCACGTTGCCTCTTCCATCTTATGATTTCTCCACAAAACTTTTACCAGACGCGTCGTCCGGTTTCTCAGCACTTGTTCTCTCGTATCAAGAATCTTGATGGGCTCTTCGCAATAAGACAGATCGGGTTCCAGTTCTAAATCTTCATAGGTGAGTACATGCGTTGGGTCAGGCATGTATTTCCTCAACAGAGATACGTGGAACACATCGTGAACTTTGGAGAGACTTGGCGGCATTGCCAATCGGTAAGCTACAGCCCCAATTCGTTCTAGAATTTCGAAAGGTCCGATGTACCTGGGACTCAATTTACCTTTCTTACCAAAACGTATGACTCCCTTCCACGGAGATACCTTTAGGAAAACATGATCACCGACTTGAAATTCCAAATCCTTCCTTCGATTATCGGCATAGCCCTTCTGCCTACTTTGAGCTGCTTTAATGTGATTTTGGATTACCTTCACCTTTTCCACCGTTTCCTCCACCAGTTCTGGGCCTACAAGTTTTCTTTCACCAACGTCATCCCAACAGGTTGGTGTACGACATCTCTTTCCGTATAACGCTTCATATGGTGCCATCTGAATACTCGAATGGAAGCTATTGTTATAGGAAAATTCTACTAGTGGTAAATATTGATCCCACATACCCTGAAAGTCAAGTGAGCAAGATCTCAACATGTCTTCTAAGGTTTGAATAGTCCGTTCTGATTGTCCGTCTGTCTGAGGGTGGTAAGCAGTGCTCAAATGAAGTTCAGTATCCAGGGATTTCTGAAGACTTTTCCAAAATCTTGAAGTAAAACGGGGGTCACGATCAGAAACAATCGATAGGGGTACTCCATGAAGTCTCACAACTTCATTAATATATAGTCTTGCTAGACGTTCCAGGGGTAGATCTTCTCTTATAGCAAGAAAATGTGCTGACTTGGTAAGACGATCAACAATCACCCATATTGCATCGTTCCTTCTAGGAGTCTTTGGTAGCCCCATGACAAAGTCCATCGTAATATTGTCCCATTTCCACTCCGGTATGGGAAGCGGTTGCATGACTCCTCCAGGCTGTTGCCTTCCAGCTTTCACTTGTTGACAAACCATACATCTTGACACAAAATCAGCAATCTCCCTCTTCATATTGTCCCACCAAAAATGTTCCTTCAAATCTCTATACATTTTGGTGCTCCCAGGGTGTATAGAGAAATTGGAACTATGAGCATCATCCAACAATTCCCTTTTCAGATCAGGTAAATCGGGAACACAAAGTCTCTTCCCGAATTTCAAAATTCCATCTTCATACACAAAGTCTCTCAATCTCCCATCATTCACAGCTTTAATCTTCTTTTGGAATTCTTCATCATTGGTCTGAGAACTCTTAATCCTTTCTAGTAAAGATGGTTTGGCAACCATTTGAAAAAGCATTGATGTTTCACCTTCCCTGGTTATTCCCATGTCCATCTTCTCTAGATCCATGAAAATTGGGTCCCTTTCAATTCTCATCATGTTCAGAACTCCATGGTCTTTTCTGCTCAAAGCATCTGCTACTTTGTTTGCTTTCCCCGGGTGGTAGTGTATCGTGCAATCATAATCCTTGAGTAATTCAAGCCATCTCCTTTGCCTCATGTTGAGTTCTTTTTGTGAGAAAATATACTTCAAACTCTTGTGATCAGTATAAATCTCACATTTTTCACCATAGAGGTAGTGCCTCCATATCTTCAAAGCAAAGATCACAGCTGCTAACTCAAGATCATGAGTAGGATAGTTTTGTTCATGAATTTTCAACTGTCGTGATGCATAGGCAATAACTCTATCATTCTGCATAAGGACACAGCCAAGTCCTTTCTTTGATGCATCACTATAAATAAAGAACCCATCATTCCCCGATGGTAGAGTCAATATAGGAGCATTGACTAATCTTCTCTTCAGTTCTTCGAAACATTCTTCACACTCTTTTGTCCAAACAAATTTAACCCCTTTACGTGTGAGCTTCGTTAATGGGTTTGCCAATCGGGCAAAATTCTGGACGAAACGTTGATAATAACCTGCCAAACCAATAAAACTACGTACCTCAGTTATACTCGTAGGTGCTGGCCATTCTTGGATTGCCTTGGTCTTAGAAGGATCAACAGAGATTCCATCTTTAGAGACAATATGTCCAAGAAAAGAAATCTCCTGAAGCCAGAATTCACACTTGCTAAACTTTCCATATAATTCATGCCTCCTCAGAGTCTTCAAGATAATGCGCAAGTGATTTGCATGATCTTCATAGGTTTTGGAGTATACCAATATATCATCAATAAATACTACCACAAATTCATCGAGATACTCCTTGAAAACTCTATTCATCAGATCCATGAATACAGAGGGTGCATTGGTCAATCCAAACGGCATTACAGTAAACTCGTAATGCCCGTACCAGGTTCGAAATGCTGTTTTCGGAATGTCTTCCTTCTTCACACACAACTGATGGTATCCAGATCGAAGGTCAATCTTTGAAAAGTATTGAGCTCCATGCAGTTGGTCAAATAAATCATCAATACGAGGTAGGGGATACTTGTTCTTTATCGTTATAGCATTGATCTCCCTGTAGTCAATACATAACCTCATAGATCCATCTTTCTTTTTAACAAAAAGAACAGGGGCTCCCCATGGAGAAACACTAGGGCGAATAAATCCCTTATTACTCAATTCCTCTAGTTGTTTCTTTAGTTCGACTAACTCTACAGTGGCCATTCTATAAGGGGTCTTCGATATAGGCCTTGATCCAGGAATCAAATCAATAGAAAACTCAACTTCTCATTCTGGAGGATGTCCAGGTAAATCTTCCGGAAATACATCTACAAATTCTTTCACAACAGGTACATCCTCTATTTGAACATTCCTTTCCTCACCGATAGTTACTTCATTCTATTCCTCCCCAATAATTGAATTAAGTTGAGCTACTGGGGGTGGGTCTAAATAAGAATTAGGTGGTGACGATTCTGCTCTAAAAATAAGGTGCTCCTTATCATTATCATCATGAATCGTAACCTCTTTCTTCTTACAATAAATCTTCGCATCATAGTCCGAAAGCCAGTCCATACCGAGGATTATATCAAACTCAATCATAGGTATGACGATGAAATCAGCAGATAAAGAAAATTTATGTGCTCTAATGGGGACTGATTCACAAAACTTTGTTGCAACGATACTTCCCTTAGGAGTTTTAACTGACAACTCCCTTATTAAATCAAATTGGAAATATCTAATTTTCTTAGCAAACTGGGAAGATATGAAACAATGCGATGATCCAGAATCAAATAATGCATTTGCTAAACTTGAGGAAACCATTAAATTACCTGCCACCACGTCTTTCGGAGTTTCTACCTCAGCAGTAGTGATAGCATAAGCCTGGCCTTGATCCCTTGGCCTTTTCTGAGGTAAGTTCTCCTGACGCTTAGGACATGCATTTGCATAATGCCCCATCTCCCTGCAATTGTAGCACTGAACGTTGGTAGCTTCCTTCTTCCCCTTGCAATCATGAGCTTGGTGGCCTTTTTCACCACACTTGTAACAGACTCCCATTCCCTTCAGGCAAGCACCAGGATGTTTCTTCCCACATTTACCACAAGATGGATATTCAACCTTTCCCTTCTTCCCCTTATTTCCATTCCCAGATTGATCAGCAGGTCTCTTCATCTCTTGCTTCGCTTTAAAGTCATAAGACTTAGAGAATTTTTTTTCGGTCTTGATAGCACATGAGACAATGTCTTCGTACGACGAAAAGGATTGTGAGACTAATGCTCTACGGAGAAATGGTTTTAACCCATCAAAGAAACGATCAATCTTACTTCTTGGGTTGCGAATATAATCTCCAGCATACCTCGCTAACCTTGTAAAGTTAGCCTCATACTTTGTGACATTCTCATCCTCCTTTTGTCTCAGACTCAGAAATTGCCTTTCCATATCTGCTCGATGGTCGCGAGGAATGTATTTTTCTAAAAACAGATCTTTGAACTCCCTCCATTCCATGTTTGATACTTCATCATCTTCCTTCATGTTTTGAATCAATGACCACCATTGATCAGCATCTCCAGTGAGGCGGTAAACTGCCATGGTAACTTTTTCCCTTTCACTACTCCCCAGAGCCTGAAATATTTTCTCTAGGGAAAATATCCATTGCTCAGCTACTAAGGGATTTGTACTCCCATTGAACGTTGGTGGTTGTTGTCTCATGAATCGATCTAACATTGATCCTCCACGCTGCGGATCAGGGTGCTCCATACGGGTAAGGTTATTATTCATAACCTGAGTAAGTTGTCCCAGTACGGTGATTAGCTGATCAGCACCAGTTGCATCACCAGCCCCACTATAATTATCTTGAGCAGGAGGGCAATCCCTACATGGAGTGCGTGCATTGATACGGTTTCCATTTCTTCCACTAGGCGCCATTTCTAAACAATGGCATAAACTAGATCAGTTTATGAATCAAAATACACAATCCCATACTTATAAAACACTTAACATAAATTGAACTATTTATGGATATAATCCATAATCATAAAAATGTTTTCTTTGAGGAAGTATATACTCATAATCCCTTCATAATGATTTGTAAAGATAATGAGAGTTATCCTAAGCATATCCCCCGGGAGTGTCGTAACCAAGAGTGCAGCAAGGCCCGTTGTCGTGCACCAGTTCCCGTTCGAGTCTAGCTCAAAGCGGTGTTTTCGGGTTTTACCCCTAGGTACATCTGTGCCAGAGCCGCCTCTACCTGCTCGTATCCAGACAGGGATGTATTGCTCGGAAAACTCACAAAATCTCTACAATACCAAAATTCTAGGAAGTTCTTCTATACTAATCCTCAAAGTTCATCTTAGGTCTACGTGCTCTAATCAGAGTTTATCTAAATCTAGCTTCCAAGGTTTGTACTAAACTTCCTCTGATACCAACTGTAACGCCCCGACCCCAGCTACCCAGAGTCGGTGCATTAATTACATAACATTGGCATGATCACAAGAAGATCAAATCTCGAAAGACCGATTGGTTTAGTAGCCTTGGAAACACTAGATATATTCATAAGTTTTACATTACATCATAAAATGAAAAACCACTACAACAACATAATGTTTCCACAATCCACACTATTAACCCCTCATAAAATCCCTGCAGGTCATTCATAACTTACTTCTTCACATCCTGGGAAAAATAAAACATAGAAAAGGGGTGAGCTCAAATGCCCAGTAAGGATAAAAATATAGCGGAAACTTTCATAAATAAGAATAAACATTTAAGGCAATGTATAACTAAAACAAAAGCCTTTTAAACTTGAATTTCAACATGGTATGGCATAAATAAAATGAAATAATGCCATTTACTTATTCACATGGATATTCTACTAATCGAATAATCACATGCAAAAATCAATAACCACTTTCATAATGTTGGAATGCATAATGCCAGACTATCATAACCACATAGCCAAGGCCTCGTGCCAAGACTACAAATAAGATTTTGTCAAGGCCTTGTGCCAAGACACTAGTTTGTCTCATGAGACCTACCGATGCATCGAGGAGCTATAGCGGGCTCCACCCGTCACTTATTAAGTCCAATGCATTCCCATATGAAAAGGTTTAAACATAACATAAACATTCGTATTAAAACTAGCATACGAAATGTCAATACTTTCACAATAAACTATGAATGGTATAAAAATAGCACATCCACAGTCAAACATATCACAAAACCTTCAATACAATATAGAAGTTTTGTATCATAATAAATCAACTTCAAATAATCTTAAAATCCATCAAAGGATGTTGACATAGATGAAATCAAAATTCTTTTTAAAGAAATATCTCCTTTTATTTTGAAATCATTTAAGATCCATATAAAATAAAACATTTTCTTTGAAAATATTCTTATAAGCTTGTATGGGAAGCTTCGACGATTTTATAACGGCGTAAAATAACCGCACCCGCCGTATAAGTTAAAAAAAACATTCTTACCTCAATTCTGTCGAAAAGGTTAAAAAAGACATTGTTTTGAAAACGACGGAAAGATTCCTTTATAAACCTCTTATAAAAAGTCAAACAAGGGTATAAATGACTTTAACCCATATTCTTTTAAATAGTAAAAATGTTTTGAAATACATTTTGAAGAAACATGGATGTGGATGATAAAGATATCCCAGTAGATTATTACG
The DNA here is from genome assembly GCA_963277665.1 of Viscum album. Lineage (NCBI taxonomy): Eukaryota > Viridiplantae > Streptophyta > Magnoliopsida > Santalales > Viscaceae > Viscum > Viscum album. Next base: position 96,247,402 of record OY728125.1, read on the forward strand.
TATAAACAACCTCGGATAATGAAGAGATTGTGAAATAAACCCTTACCTTGTACTTTTCCTTGGTTGTGGTAGGTTAACCTCCTGTATAATGGTGAAATAATTGTTATTAAATTATACAAGAATCATATATATTAATATGATATCATATATGATCTTTTAATATTGATTTGATAATAATATCTTAGTATTATCGTTGTTTCGGGTGTTAACTTACTTGTTTTCTTTTGTATGTTTTGTTACGTAAGCCATGTTTGTTGTATCTTATTCATATCCAGAATGATATTAACATTATTTTTAACCCCAAAATGAGAATAAGACTTGAATGGATATGATGGAGAATGAATCTTATCGCGTTCGTGGAGACGGTAGTCCGTACGTACGCACGAGCGACAATATCATTCTTTTGATATTAAAATAATATATAAATGAATGGTATATCATATATACAGAATCATTAACATGTTATATTTATTATTATTATACCCATCCAAATAATATTATATTGAATAACAATTACACCACGACGTGGAGACGGTAAGCCGTACGTACGCACGTATGGTGACATGTTATTCAAAGGGTGGATAGAATACTGAATATGGTTGTACCATACTTATAATAACATCACAGTATATGTGAGATACTGGAGTTATTATTTTAGAATGGTAAGAACAAAGGAAGAAGAAATGGAAGAAGAAATGAACTTGGAAAAGGGGTGGTGAAAACATTACCTCTTCTTCGGGTTCTTCCTTTTGATTTGATCAAAAGGGATCCTTAGGTTGGCTTTCTGATCAAAATAAGGACCCTAGGTTGTAGTGAGGGATGTTGGGAGAGTATTTGGGCAGAGTTTGGCCGAACCAAAAGGCTTTAGAGGTGTGAAGAAATGAGAAGGAGGAGTGCCCTTTTATAAGAGGGGTGAGGGGCACCTTTGGAAAAGCTAGAAATATTAATTTATAATAAATTCATATTCGGTTTACAAAGGCTCCAAAGTTGACTATTCAAAGGATGAGGTGGGGATAGGTCGAAAACCACTCAACCAATAGAATTTAGACAGGTTTGGGTACTTATATTAAACTTATCTTTAAGTATTAACTCTAAGTTAATTAGTTTCACTTTTACAATGTCTCTTTGTATTTTTATATAATATGGTTAATAAACTTACTATATACATCCAAGCGACCCCAAGTGGTCCATTAATGAGGAACCTATCATAATATAAGTCTCTTGGACGAACCTTAGATTTTTAGGAATTTAATATCAATTAATAATATAATATTTGTTTTAAGAACTCTTTTATGTCAATTTTGACACTATTCAATAGTTGATTTTTGTGAAACTCCTAACAGATTGATTACTTCGAAAAAAGTCAATTAAATCAATCCTAATATATCATATTATCATATAAAATTAGTTTAATGCATTAAAAGTTTCATATTATATTTATTTGGGTATTTATAATATCAATTATGTTAATTTTCTACTATTTTAGTAATTACTGCATCATCATTGTGTCATAAATAAAATAAATTATATAATGTCTAAAAATTATAAATAAAATATCATTATGTAGGAAATCTTTTTATCTTTCTAATGAATATTTATAATCGAAAATCCAACATGTATAACCCTATGTACAAATTGTTCTTCTAAAAGATGTAAGCTTATGCCATTTTTATTTTTATTTTAACTTTATTAATATAATGTGTCATTATCACTTACAAGTGGATCCATGGGGTCCCAAAATAGACCCAAAGATGCCCATGGTCGACCATGTATCAACCAATAGGGTTGAGACACGTTTTAAGGTAATTTATTATTATTATAATATTATTTTTTTTAACCCTTATTTACCGGATTTACCCTTAACCATGGTAAATAAAATATTTACCGCAGTAATTATTCAAAATGTCTAAAAATAAAAGATACCTATTTACACAATTTGAACATCCTGATTCCAAATATGGAATCCATTTTTCTAAATTCAAAACACAGAAGTGGCAGAAATTAATTTAAAATTAATTCCCGCTGTCAAAACAAAAAGCGTGTTTTTAAGAGATAATAACTATCAAAAGATTGACACTTGTTTATGTTCGGTTTAATTGTAAAATTATGTCCAATGACCAAGATTATATTAAATGGTAAAAATATATTCTAAATATACTTTAAAACCACTCAAATTCACAATTTATCACTATTAATTATTTTGATTAAAAAAGTTGTTTTTAATTAAAATTTAGTAATTTTCACTATTCATCAAAATATGAAAGTTATCCGAAATGTACCAAAATTTCACCCTAGGCTAATTTTGATATTCCGAATCCAAAAATGAAGTCCATTTTGAAATATAGAATATATATGATTTAAAAAAGTAGGTATTACTATTTACAATGGCTAGTTTAATTAGTTGTGGTGTGTGTTAGAACTCGAGGTTGCGTACAACACACGCTATCGCATTATTCGAAGGGAAACGTACCGTAGAAGCTTGGGGTGTTACACGAAGAACGCGAAGAACGCGAAGAACGCCGGCGACCGGAATTCGACGACACACACCGAGATCTGCGACGTCGACGAGCTTTACCCGCGACGTTCTTCGGCGACGCCTCTTTTTCCGCGGCCGATCCTCGTTCGGCAACTAAGGTGAGAATCGGATCGTTTAAATTCTCCTTTTTTTTAAATTTCATGGCAACGGATTTAATTAATTAAATCCGTTTGTTCTTGATCCGGAGATTGGCGACGCGACGCCGGATACCGCGACGACGCGTCGATCCCCTTCTTCCGCGACGACCTCTCGTCCGACGACGACGACAAGGTAAGGGTTGATTTGAAATATTTTGTTTTCCCCGTGTTTATACTTTTAAAGTAAAGAACCTGATCTTCGAACAATTTTAATTATTTTAAAATTGTTGATTGGTTGTTCTTTTCCTCCCGATGATTTTTATGACTAACGCGGAGGGTGCGGATCTAACAAACAAGACCTGACAACCCTCCGCCGATCATCCCTTTTTTGTGCGGATTTGGCGGACGACGACGAACCGTGCGGCAAGGGCGATCCGTTGATCCCGCAGTGAAAATCGGCCCCCGGGAGGAGCAACGGCGCAGACGGGAGGCAAAACGGGCCACCGGAGCAACTCCGGCGGCCCGCGGCGGCGCCGGCGACCGGAGGCGGCGGCGCGCCGCCGTGGAGAAATTCCGCCGCCGCTGAAGCCGCAGCGGCGGCGGCCGGTTCCGCGGCCGCGCGGAACCGGGGAGGGACGCGGCGGCCCGGCCGCGTCCGCGTGATAGGCGGCCCCCCGCGGGGACGCGTTTCCTTCAAGCCGCGGGTCAAACCCGCGGCGGCGGCTCCTTCGGCCGCTCGGCCGAAGCCGAGCCGGCCGGTCCGGTCGGCCGGGCCGTGCCCAGGCTGGACCGGACCCGGCCAAGCCTGTTCGGGCCGGGTCGGGCCGACCCGGTTCGGCCGACCCAGGGGGGGGGGGTTCGGGCCGGGTCGCCCCGGGCCCAGAACCCCCGTTTCGGGCCCTCTTCGGTCTTTCACCCATATCTTGGGCCTGGGACCTCCGATTGACGAACCGTCAGCGGCTACGCGATCCTTGGATCGAGACGGTCGTTTCGGTATATTACACTCAAGGTTTCGGAAGACTTTGGGTTCGGCCGGGTTGGTTCGTACACGAAACCAACCGGGCCCTCGGAGCGGAAACGCTCATAATTTGAGCTACGGACGTCCGATCGACGTACCGTCAGCTGTGGTAGTTTCCTCTAAGTGAGACGGAACTTTTTGCATACTCCGCCTGAGGATCGGATACAGGCGGAGTACGGTCGGGTTGGTTTTGCCCTAAAAACCAACTGGGCCCCTGGGACGAAAATGCCAATAACTCTCAGACCGGGCGTCCGATTGACGCACCGTCTGTTGCGTTGAGATCCTGTTGTCGATACGGAACTTTTGGATACATCAACTTCGGACTACGTGTTAGTTGATGTATCAGCCTCTCGGCTCGTGGAGCGGACCCTCCTAAACGAGCTCGCTATGTGCGGGAACCCTAGCGCTGGCTGTGACTTCGACGAAAGAGCAGAGATCCTCCGTGGACTGCGAGGACGGCAGAGTAGAGATCCTCCGTGGACTGCGACGACGGCAGAGCAGAGATCCTCCGTGGACTGCGACGACGGCAGAGCAGAGATCCTCCGTGGACTGTGGCGACGACTGTGCAGAGATCCTCAGTGGACTGCGTCGACTACTGCACTCAGCGATCCTACGTGGATCAGTGCTACAGGTTCTGTGTGAGCCCGATCCTATGTGGGTCCTTACTACCGGTTCTGTGTGAGCCACTGCCTACAGGTTCTGTCTGAGCCCGATCCTACGTGGGTCTTTGCGGGGGTTAGTACCTATCGATCCTTCGTGGGTCCGACGACTTAGATGGATCAGTGATCATCTTTGACGTCATCTGAAAAAGTATACCTGGTTCAGCTGAATCTTATGTTACTCTCCTTTGTGGATTGTGTTGAACTATCCTTTGTGGATTTACTGTTTACTCTCCTTGTGGATTTGAGTCTTGCTTTCCTTTGTGGATTGAGTTGTTCTTGAGCTCGTGAGCAGAGCTAGAATTGGGGACTTAGGTATATGTATGGGCATATACCTAAGTCGAGTCAGATGTTACTTCGTGATTGAATCTTTCTTTTGTGCTATATCCTTTGTGGATTTCGGGAGACCTTCGGGGGTCTCGGGGTCCTTACTGAGTAGCTTATACTCACCCCTGCACGGGCTATGCCCGCACTTCGTGGTGTTGGTTGCAAACGACGGACAGCGCTGATCGCGGTTGGGGCGTGGAGCAGGACGGTACCCGGGAGGTGGACCACTGGGTGGGACGTGCTCGGAGCGGACGTGGGACCCGAGGAGCCTGGAGGCTATCTGTACCCACCCTTCAGGTGGGATTGCCAGTGGACGACACGAGGCCGCCGTCTTTTCTTCAGTTGCTGTACTTTACTTTTCAGTTCTACTTTACAGTTGGGCTTGTATTTCCGGCCCCCTTTACTTTTCTGCACTTGTAGTTACTTTCCGCTTGCTGACTCTGTGGTGGTTGTTACTTATAAAGGCAATGCCTTCCCTGTTTACCGGGAATTTACGCCTTGGTGCTAGTCGCCAGCCCCTGGCCTATGGAAGGCGGGCTTGGGGTAGTCACGGCACGGGCCCCGAGGACGGGTCGTGACAAATTGGTATCAGAGGTGGTCGGTTCTACCGCAAACTCTGATCGTCTTTTCTTTCTATATGAAGCAATAGTGTTTAGTGTATTGAGTGTGGTTATCAGTTCAGGGAGCCCAGTGTTGGTGCAGCGGCCGACGTATCCGTACACCAGGACCCTGACTCCTGATTTCCGACTTAATGCATGAAAACATTGATTGCGTGTGTGTCCCAAGTTTCTTTGTGATTACTTGTGTCAGCTCACCGGGTATACTGATCTGCTTCATGAAAGTCTCAAGTTTTCCTTGTGATTACTTGTGCCAGCTCACCAGGTATACTGTTCTGACTGTGGTTCTCTTGTTCTCCTTTTCAGGATGGCCCCGCGACGACAGCCAGCTAGGGTTCCGAGTGTAGGGCGCGACGGCAGCCCACCGAGCGACGAGGCCTCGGTGCAGGGCCCTTTGCCAGCAGTGGCACCGGCGGTAGCCTTACCCGCCGAGCCACCGATGCTTCCAGTACCAGACGCTGACGATGCAAGTCGCCTCAGGGCACTGCATGAGTTTCAGAGCCAGCGACCGCCCAGGTTTCGCGGTGAGGCGGACCCCCAGGCCGCCGAGGACTGGCTAGAGGCGGTGGTACGGATCTTTAGGCTAGTGAGGACACCAACGGATCTCATGGCGATTCTCGCGGCGAGCCTCCTGCAGGCGGCGGCAGGACGATGGTGGAGCTTGATGCTCCAGGTTCACGATGAGGCATCCTTGCTCTGGACGGACTTCGAGAGTCTCTTCCGCTCTGAGTTCTTCCCGGCCACCCTCCGAGCGGTGCGCATCCAGGAGCTTCTCCAGCTGCGCCAGGGCAGCATGACGGTCGCTCAGTACGCGGCGAGGTTCACTGACCTATCTCGCTACTCGACCGACATGGTACGGGACCCCTTCTTCCGGGCCCGGACCTTCGAGCAGGGCTTGCGACAGGAGATTCGGGCGTCGCTGATCTCCCTCAGCATTCCGACCCAGGCGGGAGTGCTGGAGCGAGCCCTCCTGATCGAGAGCTTCCTGGCAGAGCCTTCTTCAGCGGCGAGACCTAGCGCAGGGCGGCAGGTAGCTGAGTCTTCGGCAGCAGGTAGCCGACGGATGACTCTCGGGTCCAGGCAGACCAGACCCCCACGCAGACGGCCTCAGGACACCGGCTCAGCGGTGCGGGGCACACAGCGGAGTGCCAGCCTTCCGAGAGGCAGGCTGTGCTACTCCTGCGGCGGGCAGGGTCACATGGCTCGTGACTGCCCGACTCGCCGATCAGAGGAGCAGCAGACGGTGGAGGGGCCACCCAGGCAGAGGCAAAGGGTTGACCGTGGCGGTCCGCAGGGAGGAGGCGGACGAGGCAGAGGAGCTGGCCGAGCAGCGGGTGGTGGGCGACGCTTCCAGGCTCTACCCCCACCACCACCAGGAGGGCCACCTCGACCACAGGGAGCTGGCGGGCAGGGACAGGCCCAGCTCCAGGCAGTGGAGGCCTACGACCCCGACTTGCCAGAGATGATTCGAGGTACGATCTGTGTCTATTCCACCCTTGCTGCAGTACTTATAGACACAGGAGCGAGTCACTCTTTCATAGCCTCTGCCCTTGTTCGGAGCTCGGAGATTCCGACTGAGCCGTTGGCTCGATCCTTACGGCTAGAGACTCCTACGGGAGCAGACTCGACGATTACGCACTGGTGCCGACATTGTGAGCTTACTCTAGGAGGCGAGAGCTTCGGCTGGGATCTCCTTGTAGCGGCGTCGAGGCCTTACGACGTCATCTTGGGCATGGATTGGCTATCCACGGTTCATGCCCAGATCGACTGTTTTAGGCGCAAGGTGCGATGTGTTCGCACCGACGGGAGCAGTTTTACCTTCACCGGCGAGAAGGGAACCTTTGCAGCACAGGATGGACTTCCGCGGAGGATAGTGCAGCCCATCTCTCATCAGTTGGCTAGCCTCATCCTAGGAGCAGTGGACGTGCGGAGTCCAGTTATTCCTGCAGTGGTGGACCAGTACGTGGACGTCTTTCCCGACGACGTTCCAGGGCTTCCTCCTCGTAGAGAGGTAGACTTTTACATCGACTTGTACCCCGGGACAGCCCCGATATCTACTCCAGCATATCAGATGGCCCCCGCCGAGCTTCGAGAGCTGCGGGTACAGTTGGAAGACTTGCAGAGCAAGGGGTTTATCCGACCCAGTGTTTCACCCTGGGCTTCCCCGATTTTGTTCGCCAAGAAGGCGGACGGGAGCTTGCGACTGTGTGTCGACTATCGTCGCCTGAACCTGGTGACAGTGAGGAACAAGTATCCGCTGCCATGGATTGATGACCTCTTCGATCATCTCAAGGGAGCGCGGTGGTTCTCGAAGATAGACCTCCGGTCAGGCTATCATCAGCTCAGAGTTCGAGACGAGGACGTGCAGAAGATGGCCTTCAGGTGTCGGTATGGCCATTATGAGTTCTTGGTTATGCCGTTCGGCGTAACCAATGCTCCAGCAGTGTTCATGAGCCTCATGAACAGGATCTTCCAGCCATACCTTGACCGATTTGTCGTGGTCTTCATTGACGACATTTTGGTATACTCGACGACTGAGGAGGAGCATGCCTACCACCTGCGAGTTGTGCTAGACACGCTCCGAGAGCACCAGCTTTATGGAAAGCTCTCAAAGTGCCAGTTCTGGTTACGTGAGGTCCACTTCTTGGGGCACGTCATCTCTGAGGCGGGAGTTGCAGTGGATCCCGCGAAGATCGAGGCAGTACTAGCTTGGGAGCCACCCAGGAGCGTGACGGAGGTGCGGAGCTTCTTGGGCCTAGCCGGATACTATCGGAGATTCGTGCCAGACTTCTCCAGAGTTGCGGCACCACTCTCAGCGTTGACGAAGAAGGGGAAACCCTTCGTGTGGTCAGACAGATGTCAGCAGAGCTTCCAGGAGCTGAGACAGAGATTGACCAGCGCACCTATCTTGAGGTTGCCTGAGGAGGGAGTTGGATACGTAGTTTACTGCGATGCATCAGGGACTGGACTCGGGTGCGTCCTGATGTCGGAGCGGGCCGTGATCGCCTACGGATCACGTCAGTTGAGGCCGCATGAGCAGAACTACGCCACTCATGACCTGGAGTTAGCAGCAGTGGTCTTCGCTCTGAAGACTTGGCGGCACTATCTGATGGGCGAGCGCTTCACAGTCTTTTCTGACCACCAGAGTCTCAGGTATATCTTCTCTCAGAAGGACCTGAACCTGAGACAGCGGAGATGGCTTGAGTTCCTCCAGGACTATGACTTTGAGATAGTCTATACTCCTGGGAATGGGAACGTGGTAGCCGATGCCCTCAGCAGGAGGACGGGCATTCAGCTACTTGAGGAGGCGACGGAGCAGCTAGCCTCCTTACAGATATCCTTCGTGGATAGAGACGGAGCAGCCTTTCTTCAGTCTCTCACAGTCTCTCCTCCACTTCTACAGCGGGTCAGAGAGGCTCAGCGTGAGGACGCTGACTGTGAGACCCGGCGTGCACTGATATCCTCAGGTCAGGCGCCTGATGGTTTCTCCCTTGGAGCAGAGCACGACATCCTTTTCAGAGGACGTGCCTTCGTACCAGTCGTTTTACGAGAGGAGGTGTTGAGAGAGTTTCACACTTCTCCCTTGGCGGTGCATCCCGGAGTGGCGAAGATGTACCCGGATCTCAGACGACAGCACTGGTGGCCGGGCATGAAGAAATCTGTGGCAGAGTTCGTTTCACGATGCCTCACCTTCCAGCAGGTGAAGGCAGAGCATCAGGTACCAGTAGGCTTGGTACAGCCCTTGGAGGTCCCGGAGTGGAAGTGGGATGGCATATCTATGGACTTCGTGACTGGACTTCCACGCAATTCCAGAGGTCATGACTCCATTTGGGTGATTGTCGACCGACTCACCAAGTCGGCACACTTCTTACCCATCAGAGAGCAGGGCTCAGTGGAGAGCTTGGGACGTCTTTACGTCCAGGAGATCGTACGACTTCACGGTGTGCCATCGTCTATCATCTCCGATCGAGATGCTCGTTTCACTTCCCGGCTTTGGAAGGGGTTGCAGGAGGCGTTCGGGACGCGGCTCCATCTGAGCACAGCCTTCCACCCTCAGTCGGATGGTCAGACGGAGATGACCATACAGACACTCGAGGACATGCTCTGTGCATGTGTTCTCGACTTTGGTCGCAGCTGGGAGGACCACCTACCCTTGGTGGAGTTCGCGTACAACAACAGCTACCACTCCACCATCGGGATGGCACCATACGAGGCGTTGTACGGCAGACCCTGCAGATCACCGTTGTGCTGGACAAACCCTGGGGAGTCAGCACTCGTGGGACCAGAGATGGTCCGAGCCACGACAGAGAAGGTCCAGATCATCCAGGAGAGGATGAGGACAGCTCAGAGCCGGCAAAAGTCATATGCTGACAGGAGGCGGAGGCCACTGGAGTTCGAGGATGGCGACCACGTCTTTTTGCGTGTCTCACCTCGACATGGTTTACGAAGATTTGGCCGAGGCGGCAAGTTGTCTCCACGCTTCATCGGGCCTTTCCAGGTCCTCAGCAGGATAGGAGAGGTGGCTTATCGCCTGGCTCTACCACCTCAGTTGCACCGGGTGCACGACGTCTTCCACGTGTCTCAGCTGAGGAGATACGTGCACGACCCGACGCACATCATCGACTTTGGGGAGCTGGACGTGGACGATGGGGCGACTTTTGCGGAGGTCCCAGTGGAGATCGAGGATCGACAGGAGCGGGTCCTACGTGGGCGGTCGATTCCTCTTGAGCGCGTCAGATGGCAGCACGGGAACCTCCAGGAGAGCACTTGGGAGCGGGAGGCTCAAATGCGTGCTCAGTAACCCCATTTGTTCCCCTAGTTTTTGATGTATCTTTACGGGGACGTAAAGCCCTGAGGTGGGAGTAATGTAAAGACCCGCAAATTTCAAGGAAATTTTTTTTCTTAATTTTCTTTGGAATTTTACAAGAGCGCAGCTTCAGACGGCACCTGATTCCGAGGCCCGGTGTGCCCGGAATCAATTTCCGAAGTTTGGCTCGGGTACGTTCAGTGAACGGACGAGCGGGTTTTTCTATCTTTTGAACCGGTGCCCGGAATCAAATTCTGAGGGCACCGGTGAAATCGCAGCGCCGGTATTTGCTTAGAAACGCCTCTTCCGGAGTTGCGTTTGCTCAGACGTGGTTTTTAAATTTTGCGTCTTTAAGTCAGAAATAAAATAAAGTTTGTGCGACAACTTTATTTTATTTCACTTAAGATGCTTGGAAGCCACTTGAAGCCACTTAAAGACGGCTTGAACTATGTTGAACTGGATAGGATGCTATCCGGAAATATCCTACCCCCTTGGTAGGATATTTGTGAGGTGGAGCCCGCACGAGCCCCGCCGTTTCTTTCGCTAAGTAACGCACCCGCGAAAACCCGTCAAGTAACTGAAAAGTCAACCGACGCGTTTTCTTTAATTCTTAACAGACCATTTAATTGGGCGGTTTATTTCGTGAATTAAATGGGCTGTTTCATTCGTTGAATTAATTCAACGAATTTAATGGGTCGTTACTTACGCGTTTGCGTTCGTTGGCAAAATAATAAAATAAGACCAACTCTTTCTTTTGGAGGATTACTCGTTGTGCGAGATTCTCTGGGCCTCCACCTTCCCCGCGAAGAACGCGAAGAACGCGAAGAACGCGAAGAACGCGAAGAACGCCGGCGACCGGAATTCGACGACGCACACCGAGATCTGCGACGTCGACGAGCTTTACCCGCGACGTTCTTCGGCGACGCCTCTTCTTCCGCGGCCGATCCTCGTTCGGCAACTAAGGTGAGAATCGGATCGTTTAAATTCTCCTTTTTTTTAAATTTCATGGCAACGGATTTAATTAATTAAATCCGTTTGTTCTTGATCCGGAGATTGGCGACGCGACGCCGGATACCGCGACGACGCGTCGATCCCCTTCTTCCGCGACGACCTCTCGTCCGACGACGACGACAAGGTAAGGGTTGATTTGAAATATTTTGTTTTCCCCGTGTTTATACTTTAAAAGTAAAGAACCTGATCATCGAACAATTTTAATTATTTTAAAATTGTTGATTGGTTGTTCTTTTCCTCCCGATGATGTTTATGACTAACGCGGAGGGTGCGGATCTAACAAACAAGACCCGGCAACCCTCCGCCGATCTTCCCTTTTTTGTGCGGATTTGGCGGACGACGACGAACCGTGCGGCAAGGGCGATCCGTTGATCCCGCAGTGAAGATCGGCCCCCGGGAGGAGCAACGGCGCAGACGGGAGGCAAAACGGGCCACCGGAGCAACTCCGGGGGCCCGCGGAAGGCGGCGGCGGCGCGGGTCGCCGGCGGCGCCCGGCGCGCCGCCGTGGAGAAATTCCGCCGCGGCTGAAGCCGCGGCGGTGGCGGCCGGTTCCGCGGCCGCGCGGAACCGGGGAGGGATGCGGCGGCCCGGCCGCGTCCGCGTGACAGGCGGCCCCCCGCGGTGCCGCGTTTCCTTCAAGCCGCGGGTCAAACCCGCGGCGGCGGCTCCTTCGGCCGCTCGGCCGAAGCCGAGCCGGCCGGTCCGGTCGGCCGGGCCGCGCCCAGGCTGGACCGGACCCGGCCTAGCCGGTTCGGGCCGGGTCGGGCCGACCCGGTTCGGCCGACCCAGGGGGGGGGGGGGGTTCGGGCCGGGTCGCCCCGGGCCCAGAACCCCCGTTTCGGGCCCTCTTTGGTCTTTCACCCATATCTTGGGCCTGGAACCTCCGATTGACGAACCGTCAGCGGCTACGTGATCCTTGGATCGAGACGGTCGTTTCGGTATATTACACTCTAGGTTTCAGAAGACTTTGGGATCGGCCGGGTTGGTTCGTACACGAAACCAACCGGGCCCTCGGAGCGGAAACGCTCATAACTTGAGCTACGGACGTCCGATCGACGTACCGTCAGCTGTGGTAGTTTCCTCTAAGTGAGACGGAACTTTTGGCATACTCCGCCCGAGGATCGGATACAGGCGGAGTACGGTCGGGTTGGTTTTGCCCTAAAAACCAACCGGGCCCCTGGGACGAAAATGCCAATAACTCTCAGACCGGGCGTCCGATTGACGCGCCGTCTGTTGCGTTGAGATCCTGTTGTCGATACGGAACTTTTGGATACATCAACTTCGGACTACGTGTCAGTTGATGTATCAGCCTCTCGGCTCGTGGAGAGGACCCTCCTAAACGAGCTCGCTATGTGCGGGAACCCTAGCGCTGGCTGTGACTTCGACGACAGAGCAGAGATCCGCCGTGGACTGCGATGACGGCAGAGTAGAGATCCTCCGTGGACTGCGACGACGGAAGAGCAGAGATCCTCCGTGGACTGCGACGACGGCAGAGCAGAGATCCTCCGTGGACTGCGGCGACGACTGTGCAGAGATCCTCAGTGGACTGCGTCGACTACTGCACTCAGCGATCCTACGTGGATCAGTGCTACAGGTTCTGTGTGAGCCCGATCCTATGTGGGTCCTTACTACCGGTTCTGTGTGAGCCACTGCCTACAGGTTCTGTGTGAGCCCGATCCTACGTGGGTCTTTGCGGGGGTTAGTACCTATCGATCCTTCGTGGGTCCGACGACTTAGATGGATCAGTGATCATCTTTGACGTCATCTGAAAAAGTATACCTGGTTGAGCTGAATCTTATGTTACTCTCCTTTGTGGATTGTGTTGAACTATCCTTTGTGGATTTACTGTTTACTCTCCTTGTGGATTTGAGTCTTGCTTTCCTTTGTGGATTGAGTTGTTCTTGAGCTCGTGAGCAGAGCTAGAATTGGGGACTTAGGTATATGTATGGGAATATACCTAAGTCAAGTCAGATGTTACTTCGTGATTGCATCTTTCTTTTGTGCTATATCCTTTGTGGATTTCAGGAGAGCTTCGGGGGTCTCGGGGTCCTTACTGAGTAGCTTATACTCACCCCTGCACGGGCTATGCCCGCACTTCGTAGTGTTGGTTGCAGACGACGGACAGCGCTGATCGCGGTTGGGGCGTGGAGCAGGACGGTACCCGGGAGGTGGACCACTGGGCGGGACGTGCTCGGAGCGGACGTGGGACCCGAGGAGCCTGGAGGCTATCTGTACCCACCCTTCAGGTGGGATTGCCAGTGGACGACACGAGGCCGCCGTCTTTTCTTCAGTTGCTGTACTTTACTTTTCAGTTGTACTTTACAGTTGGGCTTGTATTTCCGGCCCCCTTTACTTTTCTGCACTTGTAGTTACTTTCCGCTTGCTGACTCTGTGGTGGTTGTTACTTATAAAGGCAATGCCTTCCCTGTTTACCGGGAATTTACGCCTTGGTGCTAGTCGCCAGCCCCTGGCCTATGGAAGGCGGGCTTGGGGTAGTCACGACACGGGCCCCGAGGACGGGTCGTGACAAATAAATAATTACTCTAAAGGATTATACATTGATGATGCATAAATTGATTAATTGATGAAAAATAAATAAAATATTTTTTATTAAAATGATAATAAATATTAACGACATAAAAATGTTCATCAATATTGTTGGTTGAGTATATATCGACCATAATCATCCAAGGGTCTAATTATTTAAATTTTGGAGTCATATAAAATAGATTATGAAGTTTATAATATTTTATCTAAATTATTGTTAAAGTTTTCATATTCATGTTTTTATAAATATAATATTTTTAATGTAGGATTTTCAAGAATATATAACAAAATATAAGTATTATTATGAAATACAGTATATTTATCTTCATCATAGTATTTTTTTGAATTTTTACCCAAAAAATGAATCTTAAATAATTATTGAAAACTCATGTAGTAATTATTTTATTAATAGAAATATCAAATAAATGTTTCCAAAAATATTAAAATAAATATAATTTGGAATAATTTATATATGTAATTAACTTTATATAATTCCTTGACCCCATAGAGATATATTAAAATAATATTTTGGGTATAAAATCTTATCTTTATATTTTTAAAAAACCCAATAATTAAATAGTGTAAAAATTGATATTATTGATTATTTATAAAAAAAATTCAGTAAAATATTTAATAATCATACAACATTTATAAAAACTTATAATAATTATTATGTTTTTAAATTTTCTCTATTTTATTAATTTTTGTTCTAATCATCATCAGATAAGTAGAAATTAAACAATTTTAATATTGAAGAATTTGTTACCTTATTTAAAATTAAAATCGAATAAATAAGGGTTAATTGAAATGATAAAATTTAAATTTACATAATCGATTTTATAAAAATCATTGGTTTATGAGATTACAACCTTATCTCATCTCATATTCGAAACTAAGAAATTTTTTAGTTTTTTAGATTTGTTTTTATTTTATTATAAATTAATAATTTTTGAGATTCCAAATGTGCCCTTCACCTCAATTACAAATGGGCACCTCCTCACTCATTTATTCACATCTCATTAAGAGTTAAAGTTAATTAATCCCATGTACATTTACCTACTCAACTTCCTTATACACATTATAGAGGTTTTGGCTTTTTAAAAAGACCAACTCTAGTTTATTTAAGAGGATATCTATAGGGAGCTCATCGAAGAAAAGGTAATCTCCTCTACTGGTCATTTCAAATTATTTATTCTTCTACTTACTCTTCATGAGTTTTTTAAATTGTAAGTTAATAGATCTAGTGTAATGTATATAGATATATGTTATTTAAATCATGGAGGAACCATATTACACCTTCTATCCGTCTTACAAAAACCGAAATCACCACACGTGCGTACATACAGACTACCATCTCCACACCGCGGTGTAATATGTTTTTCAACAGAATATTCATTGGATGGATATAATGATGGAAATAATATCTATATATTATTATTATAACATTATATGGATTCTGGAATAAAATATATACCATCTACATTCATACCATTTCACAATTATGGGAATGATATCATCGCCCGGGCGTACGTACGACCTACCGTCTCCACGATGTGATGAAATTAATTCTAAATTATATTCATTAAATTATTATTATATAAATAAATTTAATGAATAAATAAGCATATAAATTATGTTAATATCATTTTGGAATGATATAACTATGACCTAAGAAGTATAACTGGAACTTATTTGATAAAACATTTGTAATAAAATGAAGTAGTTAATACCCAAATATTAAGTAATAATAAAATATTATTACCAAATAGTTGATAATATGATGATATATGATATGAAAAAAATTAATATTATTCTGTAATAAGACAATTACATAATTTAAATCATTTTAGAAGAGGTTCTAATACATAAAAAGGATAGCGGACCTAAGGTAGGGGATTATTTTGTCTCACTTTTATTTCTGTGGGACATATGTCTTATACACCATCTATTTCAATTGTGTGGTATTTATGTTTCCAATGAATTTTTTTATGATTCCTATTATGAAAGTTATTATATTTAAATATTAATACAATTTTATTTATTTAATGAGGAACATGATTCAACAGATTATAAATTGGTTAGGGATTATTTTGTCTCACTTTTATTTCTGTGGGACATATGCCTTATACACCATCTATTTATTTTTTGTAGTGTTTAGGTTTTACATGAATGTTTTTTGGATTATTTTGATTAATGTTATGATGTCTACATATGCATACAATTTTATTTATTTGATGAGTCATATGAATCAACTGATTATAAATTGTTAAGGGATTATTTTTCAATCTTATTTTTATATGAGATTATTTATACATATATATTTAATTGGGTATATTTATCGTCCACATCCATGTTTACTAAATATGTATTCCAAAATAATTTTTATACCCCTCTAAAATTGTTTAAATTGAATTTTAACCATTGGTGAATTTTTATTAAAGAGAATGAAGGGAGTCTTTTTATTATTTTTGGTATGAGGTACTTTTGACTTTCCAACAAAAGAACAAGAAGAATGGTCCATTTTAACATATACAGATTGAATAGATTTTTACACTTTCATAACACCTTAATTTCATGAATCTTATATTACATGTTTTCTAGGTTATTTTAAATGAAATTTTTTTCTTTTAAAATTGTGTGATGTTTTAAAAAAATAAAGTGTTCTTGAAAAGAGAATGGATATTTTTGTTATAAATTAACTTCAAGTATGTTATCAAAATTATTTTTCATATAAGATTAAGGGTATGTTTTACGTATACAATCCATATTATTATTATGGTTGATTATTTATATGATGGAATTAGAATTATGAAATCAATTTGTTTTACATGGACTATGTATTGAAGTAATGATGGTTAGGAAACCCATTTTGTTCCTTTGGTTATACTATGATGAATGATTTTTTTGTGGAACACATATGTATGGTTTTCATTATGTGATGGCTGGGACCAATATCTCCCTCCAATGCATTGGGTAATGATTAATATCTTATGATATAGAAATATATGTAATGAAGAGTAAATTTGGTTCAATAATCCATGGATGGAATGAAATGTAAATCTAGTTCAGAAATATTGGGATGGAACAACATGTAAAACAAGTATAGTAATGGATTTTATTCACTGTTATTGTCTTGGAAATACGAATTGGATAATGTGGAAATTATTTTATATGATTTTTTGTTTTCCACAATTCCATGTTTAATGAAAATACTATTTTATCATGTTTCTTATTAATTTTTATTTATGAATTATGAACTTCCAAGATTTATTTCAGGACTCGCGATTTAGATATTTTTAGATGGTATGATTTTCAAAATTGATGTTCATGTTTTTACATTCTTTTGTATATCTTTTCTATGATATTTTACATTCTTAACCTTACTAATAATTTGAGCTCATCTTTTTTATATGTTTTCTCTTTCCCAGGATATAAAGAAAGGTTTTAGGTAGGAAAACTAAAGGGGGGTATTAATGAGAGATGTTGAAGATCTTTCACCATGTTAGATGAATATGTTTCCAGTTTCCAAATGCACTAAAGTAATATAGTCTTTAGGCAGCTTTCTATGTGATTTATTAATTATTCTGAAAATTTAACGTAATATCCATGCACGTTATTCTTGGGTCGTTACTACTGGTGTTAGAGTTAAGGTTTAGTCAACATTTGGAAACTAAGATGTGAAAACTTTGGTGATATCCCAAGAGATATTTCTAAAGTATGACTAGGGACTCCCTAAGGAAATATATAATTATAGGTTACTATTCTAGAATTATGGAAATGATCATTAATAGCATAGGATTAAAACTAAGATATATGATATTAAAATTACTTTACCTTGATTATGTGGTTTTTCTTATATGATTATTATTGTTGACACTTTTCTTTCGGGGTTTTAGAAAGTAACTTGAGAATTCATGTTAATGGATAAAATGATAGATAGTGGAATGATATTACTCATGAGAAACCAAATGAAATGTAAGAAAGAAGGTGAAGCATTATTATTATGCCTAACAACCAATCCCATAATATAATAAATATTATCAACTTTGGTGAGTTTATTGACACACCTAAAAAGAGAAAGATGGAGTTTCATGGTGTACATAGAAGAAAGAAAGTTCAATTTCCCTCATGTAAATCATGTGGGAAGAGGCATCAAGGGGAATGTTTCAAAGGAACTGGATGATTCTTTGGGTGTGGAAAATAATTAAACAAATCCAATAATTGCAATGGAAAAGGTTTCTTAATGGAAAATGGAATTGGTAATTAATCAATGGTGGTTAAATTTTCAAAATGTTGAATGTATGGGCATTATGAAAAACGATTCCCTAGTTGAAAATCTAATCAATAGAATCAGGATGGTCATATGAGTAGTATCTACTTTGTGATAATGAAGAGAATTTTAATGACAATTGGGATAAAATAAGTGATAAGGAATAAAGTGATGAAGCTTGGTCAATGATTTGAGAAGATAGTAGAATCACTACATGTTTATCAATAATAGTGTTATAAAAGTAATTTAATGGTGTTATAGAATAAATAAACCTCAAAGGAGTGATAAACAACTATTTTTCTGTACGTATTTGAAAGTATATGTTGAATGGTATTGGTAACCAGGAAAAGTGATTGGGGTAATAAGTTGAAAAAGAATTGATTAATGGAAGGTTAACCCATAATATGATCATGATGATGAGATAATGATATGCTCGTTAGAAATAAATAAACAGGATGGTAATTATTTCCTTATAATTGATTAAGGTTTTGTTAAAACATGGTTTATGCTTTCATGGATTTAGTTTATAGATTTTTGGAATTAAAAATAAGGAAACATGCATGTTTTCCATATGGATATATTATAATGTAAGGTATTATCAATAGAATACATGATGAAGGTGTTCACATGTTTGGAATGTGATCAATAAGAGATTCCTTATGAAATATGGGAGATAAATGTTAATACAATTTAGTTCACCTATTTCTAAAGTTTTGGATTTGTTGCTTTCAGAAGAAATGTAGTGTTATCAATTTATGGAAAGTATAAGTTAAACCTTGGATGGAGTTTGTCATATTAAAGTATTATAAATTTCAAATTATGCATATTTGATATTTTTTACAACCTTTTTTTGTAATAGAGATAGATGGAATGTACAATCATTCTATTTATGGATATCATGATCTACTAACAGTTCCGTAATAACAAAGTCAAAAAATTTTATTTGAATAATTAATGAAGTGGAAACTGATCAAGGAATAAGTAAATGATGATATTATACCTAATAAAGTAATTATTTATTCTCGATGTTCAACTCTAGGTAAAGGGTATTAGAAAAAAAATGTTACCATAGTACCTTAATTTACGGTGAATCAAATGGCTCCTTAAATCATCACTAATTGATGGATTTCTGATTATTAACTTACTCCAAAACATGGTATATATCACACTTCATTAGAACATCATGGTTAGTTTTTTATTCCATATACATGTTCTTAATTCCCACCTTTGTTCCTATATGTGGAAACCCATGGAGGAGTTTCTTTGGGTTACCATTATGTTTATAAATTTCTATTTTTAAAATGATGTTTTAGTATTTCTTTTTATGATGTCGGTTTCTATAAATGATATTTTAAAATAATAAAAATTTTATAACCCTGATCAATTTCAATGATGAAATTATTTTTATGGCGGGTAGAATGTAACACCCTGAGATTTTTTATGATATGGATTTATTTAATTTCATTGTTGTCTTATATTGTATGATACACCAAGGTAATCTTGCCCAATACACTACATCGACTAGCTCGTGGTATACACAACACTATTCTTATATTTTCAAACACATAATTTCATGTTCTTTTGATATAATTAATTTCAAACAATACTGAGTATACTTTAATAACTAAATATTATTATGTTACCTTATAAACTATTAATTATAATTGTTGGTATGAACAATATTAACATTCTTCTGACAAAACTATTTAAATGAAAATAAGTGAGTTTATAAAATAATAAAATAACTCTTGATGGATTTTATTAATGAAATATATGAATAATATATTTAATATAATGTTTGAAATTCATATAATATGTATTCTAGACATTATATAAGAACAAATTCAATTTTTCAAATAAAAGAAGTATTTAAAAAAATGTAGTTTTGTCGCCTTTTGATAGTGCAATGATTTTAAATTTAGTTTTTGACACCTATTTTATATTCTATTTTCAAAAATAAAATTTTTACTTGAAATTGGCGTATTAAATTTTAATTTGGTTTAATATTTGGTATTTTTCTAATACGTTTTTTATAAATAGTGTAATATAGATTTTTATTAAAAAACTATATTTTCGATTATGGCATTTACAAGGTCAAATTTTGTTCTATATTAGTTTTATATTTTAATTAACTAATTTTTATGAAATTATTGTTTTTGAAATGGATTTTATAAATGAATTTATTGTAAAAAAAAATTTGTTTTAAAAGGTAAATTTTCCGAAAAACTATTTCTCACGACATTTTACCGATTTTATTTTTAAATTTAATTATGAAACTTTTTTGTATTGAATTTTAAAAAATGGATATCACATTTTGATTCTATAGGTCTAAATTTTGTAATTATGTCACTTTTATTTTTTACCAATATGAATCGTAACCATGGAAAAATTTTTACCTTGAGAAATGGTAAATTAGGAAATCTAGACCTAAAAAATTGTATAATTTTATTTTAAGAATTTAGGTTCTAAATTATTTAATCTAATGGAAACTTGACCATGAAAATTACGTAAAAAAATTTTTAAACAAAGAAAGACACAAAGATTCATTTTCTTTGACTTTAATGTCTATTATCTGTCCACTAGGGGAAAAATTTCAATTATGAACGAATGTAAATGAAAATTTGTAACTTATGAAACATATATTCATGTTAAAAACTTATTTTTACCTTTTTGGAACACTTGGATGGAATTACGATATTTATGTTGTTTTAGTTATTAGAAATTTAATGATGTCACATTCATGTTTTAATAAACATATAATTATTAATATATGGTAATACAGAAGATAAATTTGACTATAAATACTCATTATAAATTAATAATTTTTTCTGTATAATGACAATTTATTTGTATATTTTACTGAATAAATAATTATCATAATGGATTATATATTGATGATAAAAAAAAATTTATTGATAAAGAATAAGTAAAATAATTATTATAAAATTCATAATAAATTTTAAAAGACAAAATATCCTTATACAATAATATTGTTCGATTATATATCGACCATAATCATACATGGGTGGAATTACAGACCTTTGGGAGCCCTGTAGAATTGATTTTGTAATTTATAATATTTTATGTAATGTATTGTTAATGTTTCCATATTCATGTTTCAACAAATATAATATTTTTAATATAGGATTTAACAAAATATATATTTTACTATATATATTGTTATGAAATGTAGTATATTTATCTACATCATATAATTTTATTTTTATTTTTCACCCAAAAGATAACTATATTAAATAATTACACAAAACTATTGTAGGAATTATTTTATTAATAGAAATATCAAAAAAATGTTTACAGAAATATTAAAATAAATGTAATTTGGGATAATGAATATATAAAATGAATTTTCTGGAATTCCTTGACACCATATGGATATAATAAAATATTTTTTAGGTATAAATTATTATGTTGGTATTTGAAAAAAATCCATGAATTAAATTGTTTAAAATTGACACTATTGACTATTTATCAAAATAATTTTTTAGTAAACTATTTAATAATCATTAAACAATTATAAAAATATATTATAATTATAATATGATTTAAAATGTTCTATTTTATTCATTTATTATCTAATTGACATCAAATAAGTAGAAATTACACTATTTTAATATTGAACAATTTGTTACCTAAGTTATAATTAAAATAGAATAAGTATGGGTGAATTGAAATGATAACGTTTAAATTGAACAATAAACATGCCTAAAAATAATTGGTTTATGAGATTATAACCATATCACATCTCATATTCTAAAATAATACATTTTTTCTGATTTTGGTTGGGTCTTAATTTAATTATAAATTAATATTTTTTGAGATTCCAAATCTGCCCCTCACCTCAATTATAAAAGAGAACCTCCTCACTTATTTCTTCACAAATCAATAATCCTTAACGATCAAACATAACCTATGAATTTACCTTCCCAACTTTAATAGACACATTCAATAGGTTTTTTTTAAAATAGCAACTATAGTGCATTTAAGAGGAGATCTATAGGAAACCCGTTAAAGAATAGGTAATCTCCTCGACTGATTATTTGAAATGATTTATTCTTATACATCCTATTTGTGAGTTTTTCAATTTTAAATTAATAATTATAATCTATATTATATACTGATATGTTATTAAGATCATGTAACAAGAATATTCCACCTTCTATCCATATTACGAAAAACCAAAACACCACACGTGCATACGTACGACATATTGTCTCCACGATGCGCTGTAATATGTTTTTCAAAACCATCATACTTGGATGGATATAATTGTGGAAATAATATAAAAATATTATTATTATAACATGATATTGGTTATGGAACAAAATATTTACAATCTACTTTCGTACCATTTCACAATTGTGGGAATGATATCATCGTTCGAGTGTACGTACGACCTACCATGTCCACGATGCGATGTGATTCATTATAAATGATCTTCATTAAATAATGATTATATAAATGAAATTAATGAATAAATATGATATATATTATGTTAATATCATTTTTGAATGATATATATATGACATAATAAGGAGAACTAGATCTTATTTGATTAAACTTGCAACATAAAATAAAGCAGTTAACATCCAAATAACAAGTAGAAATGAAATATTATTACCAAACATGTGATAATATGATCATATATGATAACATAAAAATTAATATGATTCTATAATAACTCTGACATTATTTAAATCATTATATAGGACGTTTAGATATACACAATGGATAGCAGACCTAAGGTAAGGGATTGGGTTCTCTCACTTTTAATTATATAGGACATATTACTTATTAAACATCTGTTTCTTTTGTGTGGTGTTTATGTTTCTCATGAATTTTTTAAAGATGATTATTATAAATGTTATGATATTTAAATATGTATACAATTTAATTATGTTTTTAGGAATATGATTAAATTGATTACAAATTGGTAAGGGGTTATTTTTTCCCACTTTTATTAATGTGGGACATATACCATATACACCATATGTTTCTTCTGTTTCTTGTTTATGTTTTCCATTAACATATTTATGATTATTATGATTAAATTTAATATATTTACATATGAATGCAATTTTTATTTTTTTCAATGAGGCATAGGATTCAACATATTATAAATTTTTAATGGAAAATTTTTCTATCTCATTAATATTCGAGATTGTTTATAAGTATGTATTTACTGAGGTATATTTATCATCCACATCCACGATTCCTAAATATGTATTCTGAATTATTTTTCTATATATAATAAAATTAAAATTTTTTGGCCTATTGGTGGTTTTATTAAATGGTATGAAAGAAATATTTTTTCATTTTTATAATGATGCAGTCTTTGAATTTCTCAAAAACGTACAAGAATAATGTTCTTTTTTAACATATACAACAAAAAATAATTTTTACAATTTCATAATTATTTGTTTCCATGAATATTATATTAAATGTTTTCATCATTATTTTAAATGAAATTATCTTCTTTTAAATTTAGGTGGTGTTTTAGGAAAACAAAATGATCTTGAAAAATGAAAGGGTATTTTCATCAATAATGAGTTTCAAGTGTTTAATCAAAATTATTTTCCATCTAAGATTAAGGATATGTTTCAGGTTTACTATCCCTATTATTATTATGATTGATTATGTTTATGATGTAATTATATTTATTAAATCCATTTTTTTTACATGGATTATGTTATGAGGGAATGAGGATTAAGAAACTCATTTTATTTCGTGGGTTTTGCTATAACGAATGATAATGTTTTTATGGAACACATATGTATTTTTTTATTTTGTAATGGGTGTGACCAATATATCCATAAAATTAACTAGATAAAACATTATATATCATGATATAGACATGGTTGGAATAAAAATTATGTATGGTTTAGTAATATAGGGCTGGAATGATAAGTAATTCTAGTTCTGTAATACTAGGTCGGAATGAAAAGTAAACATGGTTATGTAAAGGGATTTTTCCACTATGATGGTATTTATAATGAGATATGATAATATGGAAATGATTTTCTATGATTTTAGGTTTTCCATAATATCTTGTTTTATTCCAATGTTATTTTATCATGATTCAGGTTGTTTTATGATTTTCGACTTATGAACTACCCTGATTTATTTCATGAATCAATATTTTGAAACTTTTTATAGATTGTATGATTTTAAAAAGTTATGTTCATATTTTTACATACTTATGTTTAGGTTTTGTATGACTATTTACATTATTACCCATATTGAGCATTTGATCTCACCCTTTTTATATGTCTTCATTTCCCTAGGATACAAATATTGGTTTAAGTTATGAAAAAGAAAGTGTAGGGTCTTTTTGGGAGTTTTTGAAGAACTTTCACCATGTTTGAAGAATGTTTTCCCAATTTGCAATGACACTAAACTAATACGGTCTTTGGTCATGTTTTTGTGTAATTCATTATGTATTCGGCAAAAGTAATTTGTTATATATGTATATCAAGCCTGGGTCTCTACAACTATAACCTATAAAAATCCATTCTATAATTCCTTATCCAAACTATAGAGGTTTCAGTATTCCCAAAAGAAAAAAACTAGGATCCTTAAGAGGAAAACTAAAGTAGTTTTTTAAAAGAATATGTAAACAACTTAATTGATTAATTCATTAACTATTTTTTACCTCCAAACCATATATTTTATTTATCATAAAATAATAAAACAATAATACTAAATATAATTAAATTTTATTATGATTGTGGAATAAAAATTATTTCCCCTATTTACATTAAATGGTAAATTTAAAGTATCAATCGTGCATTTGTACACGAAACTATCTCCACGTTGTGATACAATTCATTATCCACCAATATATTTATTGTATAGTTGTTATGATTATTTTAATATTTATATATGATAATTAGTATATAATTAAAATTTATAATTATAATATCATTGTTTTGTAATTCCTTGAGACATGTATTCTAGCATTAAGAATAACAGCTTCTAGGCAGTTTCCAATTGATTTATTTATGGAACTAGAAACTTCCAGCATTTCTTTATACAAAAAGGGACCTACATTCCAAAGGAAGGTGTTTGTTAAGTTTAAACTTTAGGATTCTTTGAAACTTACATTGGTCGAGAGGATGGGAGGTCAGACTGATCACACACTTTTTAGGGGAACTATTATCTACTCTGAGACACTGTTGATAAATTTATGATATTTTCATGAATCATTATTAATTCACCAAGTATTAAATAAGTCCCCCTTATAATTTTCAATCAATTATTATTATGTGTAAAATTTAGAATCATCAGTATGTATTTAAGGTTCTTCATCAATGGAGATATCCATATATATTCAACCTTCTCCATTAATGGTATCCTATAATATACTATTTCAAGATTCTTTTAATCATCATTATGATGATACTGGTTTTTACGCCAATCAGTGGGGAACTCTAGAATTTATTGTCATCTAGGGATATGAGGGTTTGGTTTGATGTTGGGATCATGACCATAAAATGCGCTACATACGTATCATTGTGAATGGAATCAGATACCTTGTAGTTCGATGCCACTGGATGGGACACATAATACCTTTTAAGGTCATGTGATAAGGACCTAACCATATAATTTAATGTCATGTGGTATATGCATCTAAGAGTAAGGTGCTTAGTCAAAACACAGTGTGCGATGTTTTCTAAAGAAACCTAGGGAACTTGGAAAGGAGATGCGTTTCAAAGTAGGATCAGACCCTGTTGGGAATATGGCCCAAGGATAAAATGGTTGATTTAAGGTATTGGGTTTGAACCTCAAGGTGACTTCCTATGTATCCCATATAGATGAGAATAAAATCCCATGTAGTTCGATAAGTCTCGTAAGAGAGTATAGTCATTTGAAGGAAATGAGTTTGGTCTTACATCCTGTAATGGATTCCTTAATGATTTGAGGGTTTAATTTGGGGCTTATTCCTAAGGAGCATACCCAGATTAAGGGGATTATGGTTTGATTCAGGAAGAGGATATCCAGTGAGATCAGGCCTTGAGAAGGATTCCTACATATCCCAAATATGGTGGGAATCATAGTTCTTGCTGTTCATTCATATATCAGTGTTTTTTCACAAGTTTTAATCAAAACAAATCTCTAATCCCATGTGTGTCATGCTCGGTGAGAGAAATAAGAGTATGTGAATAATTAAAAAATGACACATGCACTTTTCCTCCTCTAGTGGTGTAAGAGGGCGCACCTATTCCGACAAGGGTGGATGAGGTCAAGGTGGCCCGGGAAGAGGGAGAGGTGTTAAGACTTCCCTCTGTTCACTTTACATTGGACAGGTGTCCAATGAAATGATGAATGGATTAATGTTAGGGGCCTAAACTAGGATGGATGCCCATTTGGGAATTGGTTGGGGATTACTCATGAGGAGGATGCCTATTTGAGATAGGTTGGGGCTTATTCTTAAGGAGTATTCCCATTTGAAATTGGTTGGGGCTTAATCCTAAGGAGGATTCCCATTTGTGGTTACATAGGTCTTACTCCTAAGTCAGATGCTCATTTGAGATTTAACCTATCATAGGATTCAGGAGATGAGGTTTGAGGAGTTTATTGAAAAGTATATCAACTCAAGGTACTTGATGAATCCATAAGAAGAGTTCAAACTCATAACAAGTGAAAGGATCCAAGATGACTAAGTCGACTCGAGGAACACCATTGAGTGTGATGTATTGTCTCAAATCATGGTATTCCAAGGGTGAAAGTTGGGCGCCATAACGGGCGCAATGGAAAATATCATTGACCGAACCCGAAAACTCACGCAGGTGCGTTTCCTAGGTGATCCATGAAAATTCATGTTTTATAGACCTTTATTGGACATTAAACCACGTTTCCCCATTTAATTCTCTCTTCTCTAATGTTTTAGAGATCTACCCGTGAAAATTTGGGGGATCTTGGCGAAAGAGACAGGCAATGGGAGCGATGGGACTTCTTCCAACTTTTTCCATCTTTTAGATCAGGAGCCCAAGGGTCCTATTTATTGGCATGGAGGGGACTTGGTCGAAGGGGAGTTGTCCACATAGGTCCTCCGCATAGGTCTTCTGCATAGGGGTGTAAAAAGTCATTTGTCGGGTAGGTACTCAGCATAAATCTTCTGCATAGGACTTTCGCATAGGTCTTCCACGTAGGTCCCTCGCGCATGCCTTCTACACATGGGTGTAAAAATCCATTTTCCACATAGGTCCTCCCTGTAGGTCCCTTTATGAAATTTATCCATCTTCCAAGTGCCAAAACCCTTGTTCTATAAGTCTGTTTGGGCTCCGCGACTAGTCAAATTGAAAGTCTTGAAGAGATATACACTTCTTGAGATGGGACGTACACCAAATCTTCTTAGAGGAAACTTTGAAATTGAATTTAATTTTTCAATGCCTTTTCATCATCGATTGTGGGAATCCACTGCCTACTCATAGGTGGGGAATCATTCCAATTATACATCAATATGGAATATTATTTTGGCACATATAAATAAAGCTTAAAACTTATTCATTTAGGGTGAAATCATATTTACTCATACCTGAACTTTTTTTTTTATATTTGAGAATCATATCGTCAATCTACATAAAGTAAATGAAAAAAAATTAATGGTGTCTACAATAACATATACTTACTTACCATTAAATATGATGGAAAAAAACAACATATCTCATGCATAAAAGCAGACTACCACCTCCATGTGGATATGTGATTTGTTTTTTATCTATTTTTTACCTATATGTTAATACTGATATATTTAATTAATATAAATTATTTTTATTACATAATAATGATTCTATAATGATTAAATTTTTTAGCAAGATGGGGGGAAAGCCCCTAAAAATTATATAAAAAAGAGAGTCAAGGAGGATGATCAAAAGACAACATAACAAAACAGTCTCATCAAGCTCCCCCTCCCGGGGTACAAATCGTTTTTCTCATCTTTTCTACAATTATTAATTATTTGTCTCTCCACTCTTTCCATGTATTGACGTTGATACGACCCCAAACTCTTCCTCTACAGTAACATTCCTGAATCTCCTTAGCTTTGCTGTAACAGTGTGCCCACATCTTCATCTGAGCTTTCAGCCTACTCCTCCTCTTTCATCTTCATCTCTCTCTTTTGGCATCTAGTTCTTACTTGTTTCCATGTTTCATCCTCCTTATCCTTATGATGATTGTCATTCCTTGGGATATTTTTATCCTCCTTATATGGTGTGATCAAGGAAATAACATGTTTCCCTGCTTTTCCAGCCACGGATAGTGGCTCTGGTTGTGAAATCACCGGTGAAGCAATATAAAATTCAACCTCCCTGACTTTTTCAACTAAAACAGAGGAAACAACATTCCCAGAAGTTCTAGGTGAAGTAGAAGAAGCTTCATATTCATGGGCATGTGTGTCCAACTTTGAAGCTGGAGTGGTCATAGCAGTATCCTTCTTCAGAACAATTCCTACCTCAACTTGAAGATTTTTTTCTGCTAACACCTGTAAACTAGTAGCACATTCATTGAATATATTTTGAGCATAATTAGCAAGAATAAAATTATACTTCACTAGGTCAACCGAGTCAGGAGGTCTCTGGACCGTATGATTTTCAGAGCCAGCAGAGGATGTAGCTAAAACAGCTTCATCTTGCTGGACATGTGTGAAAAGCTGTATAGTAGGAACTGACTCAAAGTCAGCATCTTGAGCTGTGTCAGCATTAACAGCCATAATAGGACCTTCTCTAGATTGATATATATTATGAAAAAGAAATGTTGAGGGCTCTAAATATCCATCTTCCACATTGTCACCCCGGGATCTTATTCTTTGGTCACGAGTCAAATTGATCTATGCACTGTCCTCCACTAGCCTTGTGGAAACAATTTGTTCCTTCAAAGTATTCCTATTCTCTGAATGAAGATGAAATTGGATCTTATTATTCTGGTCCTTCTTAGTTAGATTATGACTCTCAATTTCATATTTGGAGCATGGTTTAGAATTTTGCACCCGAAGGGAGAAAATCGTACCTATTTGCCTCCTCCAGTTAGCCGAATCAGGTCATATATCCTTCCAATCCAAGAATAATTTTGTGAAACTTTCGACCTCAATTTTCAACTGCAATTCCTCATCATCCATAGACAAGTAAACTCTATCAACCAAGGTCTAACAAAGATAAACTTCTACTATGAATCTAGCATAATGTCCCTATCTACCCATTTCAGTTTCTCTATACATCCTAATTGAAACACCAATAGGTAAACCAATGTCATAGAGGATCCTAGGATGCCAAAAAATCCATCTTAAGGCAAATATTTTAATCCAAACCTGGGCTGAAGTGTTACCCATTTCAGTTTGGTTGAAACTACAATCCCATTCTCTGATGTGCAGTGCTCCCGGCCTGAATGTCATTGAGACGAAGCCCCATGCTCGTAGCTTGAGCTCTTTAGAGGGGAAGAGAAAGTGATAGAAGCCCTTCCCGAGCGATACACATTTACAAGAGTCAAATACCCAGATGTCCGATAGCCTTTGGTTGAGGTAATCCATCTTCCAGGGCATGGCTCCCTTTGGAAGAATAATCCTCATGATAATAGAGTGTGCTCCTAACTCCAATCTCTCTACAACCGCAGCCGAATCTGCTGTTGTATAATAGTGAAAATAAAATAATGAAATAAAAAAATTACATCTAAATATAGATGTAGATACAGAAAGAAGAAAATTAGGAAAGAAAGGTCTTAGTCCAAGGGTTGGATAACACTGGTTTATTCATCATTTTATTTTTTTTAAATTATATTTGATAATTCATTTAGAGAAACCTAATTAAAGAATTATTTTTCCTTAATTAATTGTGTCTATTATTTAAGCATGCGTCTGACACAACAACTCACACCTCCTCCAATAGTCAAATAGGGTAACACCTCAACCGAGAATGTTATTCATATAGTACCCCGCTCCACCAAATGTTGTTTCA
The DNA here is from genome assembly GCA_963277665.1 of Viscum album. Lineage (NCBI taxonomy): Eukaryota > Viridiplantae > Streptophyta > Magnoliopsida > Santalales > Viscaceae > Viscum > Viscum album. The sequence continues at coordinate 96,277,237 of OY728125.1, forward strand.
AACCTTATAAAAACCAAAACTCCACCGCATGAATGGTTTTTCTAATTGAGGGGATGGAAAATGAATTAATCAATGAAATTAATGGATTAGAAAATAGTGTTGTGGTGGATGACCGCCGCACACGTGCAATATTCCTATATCCATCACAAATATAATAAAAATATTTTTAATTGAAACAAAATAATAAATAACATCGTGAAACCTCCCCCAAGTACAAGCCTCTATTTAGTCACTTTCCATTACAATGTGCATACAGATCACAATGTAAATGTGGAAGGGAGAGAATGAGATTGAAAATGGAAGAGAAAGGGGGTGGAAGAAGAAAGAGGAATAATTTTATATAAAAAGATTATTGCATTACATGAGAAAATAAAACAAAAAATTAAAAGAAATTAAGTAAATATAAATCCTAAATTTATGTTATCCTCAAATCCTTGTTTCCCAGATGTAATGGGGTTGGGAATGAATTATTTGAGATGTAGGAGCTCTACTCCTTTTAGAGGTAGATTTCATCCTCAAAAGGTTTTTTCATTTTAAACCCAATAATTGGACAATTCATGCATGGAACCCTTAATGAAAGGTTTTAATAATTGTATTTTACATTCAACACCAAATATTAGCATCATTGGCCAAAGGATATATGATTTATGAATTTTAATTAGCTGTTTTCTTTTTCTGGATGACGGTTCTAGGAAGCTTCCTTCAAAAGTATAACACACAATAGCTACTATAATGACTTCCAAACTCTCTCACATTAATTTTACAGATGCAAATATATGTTATCAATCTATTCCATGTGAAATAGTATCAATTGGTGGCATGTAGGAACATATTAACATTCGTTTTGGTGTGGCATCCACGTTATCCGCCAAGAAAATTCTTCAACTTCATTGATTTTTAAGGCCATTAGATGATCGAATATGCCCCTCTTCCATAATACAATTTTGAAGTCAATAAAATAAGTATTCTACAAAAATTAATCACCCAATATGAAATTATATTTCTCAATAAATGACTAAAATACCCTTGGTGTAAAAATATGTCAAAAATCCACAATCAAGAACTTTTTACAATTCAACTCCTTTTAATTTTATAATCCATATTGCCCATTATTTTATCAAAACAATTAAATATATGAGTTTTATTATTTCAAAACCTTATAAATGAATTATTATTAGATTAAAATTGTGCACCTAAATTTTCTCTGTCAAATCCCCCCACACTTAAACAATGATTTCCCTCAAGTATAAAATCAGAACATAGAATTTAGAGGGCATCAATGTTACCGATATTCAAATTTCAAAGTACTAAAATATATCAATTTTCAATTTAAAATAAAATTTTCAAAAATCCACATAAAATATCAATTTAATTTCCCGATTTTTATGAAAACAATTAATTCATATTTTTTACTTTTCCCCTTTAAAATATCATGGAACTTATTCTATAATTAATTAAAGCTTCTAAATTAATTATTATTAAACATACCGTATCATGATTTACCTCACATTTTAATTTGGACTCTCATATCTCATGATAAAATTCAAGTATATTTTTTCTCATATCATGATAACATGCACCTTATCTATAAGATTTTAAAACAACTAATTTCTCTACTTTTTAAAGACAAAAGGAAAATAAAATCAGGAGTACTTTTCAATAATGGCTCAAATAAATATGAGGCTTAAAGATGGTAGGATTTGATGTTTTAAAAATTAAGGCTCAAGGAAGAGATTTATCTCTTATGTATAATGCATGATATAAAAACGTGTAATGAAATTCTCCCCTTCAATGTAGCAAAACCCACTTCCCCCAAACCTCAGAGTAAGGACATGATCAATGTAAAGCATAATGAATGCTTATTTCACCCTCTTATTTTTCAAAATTTTGTTTTTTCCAAATCTTATGATTTGATCAAACCTCACATACATCACCTAACCACATACTATTAGAGTATCATCATTCTAGAAAATGGTGATTTTTGGTTCTCCCAATTCACAACAAAATTTTCACTATTTTTTTGATTTTTTTTTGATTTTTTTGATTTTTTTTAATTCAAGAGGGACTGATAAGGAAGTACAATGGATGAATCCATAAAATTTTAAAATTCCCTCAATACCACCACCACATATTTTCTTTAAAATTCAAAACATCCCTTCCACTAGGATTACCTTCACCCCCACAATTCATTTTTAAAATATTATACAAATACCAAGAGTAGGGTAGGAATAGATAAAAATGTCTTAAAACATTGATCATCCCTATGAAGGTCATTTATGGTCTCTATTGTCTAAAATAAAGATTTATGTGAAGGTTGTACTTAAGGATAAGGATTTTTTAAAAGATTCCTAAATCATTTTAAATATCGTTTTTTCACAGTTATAGTTTCGACAAGTTCAAATGCAAGTTCTGGTCGGTGAATGTCCCAAGATCACTCAAGAAATATGATCAAGAATAAATAAGAATTACTTGGTCTATAAATCCTCTAGGGAATGAGAAATATGAGATTTGGAAAATTCCTCAAGGCATTATCATTAATAACAAATCAATTCACATGAATTTCAGAAATTCAAATTATGAAAAATGGTAGAGAAATTTCATTTAAATAAATAAACTAATTCCCTTAAATCATGAGTCTTCATTTAAATATAGTTTCTTGACTTTAAACATTTAATTTTCCATTTTACTAATTCAACCTCATTAAAATTAAAATCTAAAACACGACATCACAAGATTCCTAAAAAAGTAATGTCTCCTAGATTATTGTACTAAACCAATAATTCAAATGTGGACATTGAATTTTATCTTTAAAGATAAAAACATTTTTTGGACTAAAAATTTAAGGAGTTTAAAATAATAAAATTAAATGTGAACTCCTATCCGAAATAACGATTCTTTCCTCATCCACCAATGATTGGGGATTCCTTTTTCCTACATGATCCTACAAAATAAAATTACTTAATTAATCATAAGGATAATTTAATTTATGCTCAAAATGAAAAGAATGAGTGGGAAACATGTAGGACTAATCTGAAAAAGGAAATTTTAATTTAAATTAATATCATGAATTTAATGATAAACCTTGGTATAATCCCCCATGTGGGGCCTGAATATCATCTACCTGTAGTGGGCAGTACCGGCTATTATCGGTAATATGATGGTGGTTGGAGATTCCTTGACATAAACAAGAACATATGTATTTTATCAGCATCCACATATAAATTTTTTTAGGGAGGACATGATGCATAGAGTAAACTAGATCTGCCCCTTCTCATTACAATACATATTTCATGGCGGGGGTATGATTAAGTATAGAACCACCATCTCCTTTTTTTCTACTTGTGAGACATTCTCTTCCACTTATTGTACTCCCTTTAGTTAATAATAAATGTCTTCTGGGAGATCTATGTGTCCCTCAATAAGTTCATAATATTCTTTCTTATAATCCTTAAGGGAATCATACCCGTTGGATGTATTTGAAAATTAAAAATTATTATGAGTGATACATAAATTAGTTTCAATAAAATAGGAAGTGTTTGAGTTTAAGATTGTATCATCTCCCTGAAGTGGTCCGACTTGAGTATATTATTCAATGGAAAGTGATTCTTGGAGTCGATCTTCACTGGATGAAGGAATGTAGTCGGGATCCTCCATCTCAAGTTTGTCCTCTAATTCATGGTGGTCTTTTGTGAAAACCGGGGGAACATTTTTCTTGGCCTTGAATTGTTGCAAGTCAGTTTAGAGTTATTTGATCATGCTCATCAAAACAAGTGGTGAGATATATATCTCTTGGACTTTTTGAAACTATTTTAATAGTATCATAAGGGAGTCCCCCCCCCTCGTTGGAGTTCCACTATTGTATAAACTATTTTCGGTTCTTGCAACTGTGAGTAATCATTCCCTTTATTGAAAATATTGTCATTTGAAAACATCAAGGAAAAGATATAAAAAATAAAACAAAGTAAAATATTTAAAAAACTTAATTTTGAAATGGTGATTGAGATAAATATTTAGCTCCCTGGTAGTGGCACTAGTTTTGATTCACCCTTATCAAAGGGCGTGGAAAAAAGAAAATTTATTTTCCTAATGCAGTATAGAGGCTTTCCAAGGCCGTCTCACTTGAGGAGCATTGCAGTTGGTTCAATCACTAATTCTAGTTCACCTATTTTAATTCCTTTTGTTTGTTTTTATAATTTCATAAAAATTATTTTTTATGGTTTATGGAAAATAGTGATATTAAAATAATTAAATGTGAACTTTAAATCAAAATGTAGATTCAGATATAGACAAAATGAAATTATGAAAGAAAGGTATATGTCCCTCTTATGGATATCACTAGTTCATTCATCAGTTTATTTTTTTTTCAAATTATATTTGATAATTAATTTAGTGAAACCTTATTAATGAATTATTTTTACTTGATTTATTGAGTGGGTGATTTTAGCATGCGTCTGACACACCAAATCACACCTCCTCCAATAGTCAAATAGGGTGTCACCTCAATCGATAATGTTATTCCTACATGACCTGACTCCACTGTATTCAACTTCAGCCCTTATGGAAACCCAAAATTCACAATATGAAGGGTTTTTTTAATAGAGGGGATTGAAAATGAATTAATCAATTAAAAGAAATGGATTTGGAAATAGTGTTGTGTTGGACGACCGTTCCACATGTGCAATATTCCCACCTCCACCACAAAGAGAATAAAAATATTTTGAATTGAAGTGAAATAATAAATAACACTGTAAAACCAACCCTAGGTCCAAGCCTAGTGTTAATTACATTCCATTTCAAAGTAAATAAAATCATAATGGAATGATCAAAGAGAAAGAATGAGATAGATAATGGAAGAGAAAAGAGGTGGAAGAAAAAAGGGGGAAACGTTAATATAAAAAATATTAATGCATTATATGATAAAATAAAACTACTAATAAAAAGTTAATAAGTAAATATATTTTTTAAATGGCCCTTTTCCTCCTCTTTTTGGTTCCTAGAAGGAACGAGGGTGTTAAAGAATGATTTGATAGGTATGAGCTCCTCTTCTTTTATAGGAAGATTTCATCCTCCAAAGGTTGTTGCATTTATGACCAAATAATTGACCACTTCATGCATGGAAACCTTAATTAAAGTTGTTAATAAATATGTTTTCCATCCACCATACAAATTACAGATTCATTGGAAAAGGGATGTTTGAGTTATGAATTTTTTAGTGGCGATTTATTTTTCTGGACAAAGGTTCTAGGCAGCTTCCTTCAAAAGTATTAAAATCAATAGCAACCATAATGACTCTCAAAAACTCTCAGATTAATTTTTGATATGACAATATATGTTATAATTATATTAGATGTGACATAATATAAATTGTATGTGTTTAGGATAATATTTACTTTTGTTATGGTTGTGGGATCCATATAGTCTTCACAGAAAAGTCTTCAACTTCATTGATTATTAAGGCTACTAGATGGTAGTATAATCCCCTTTTCTAGAAGACAATGATGAAGAAAATACATTACGGATTCCAAAAAAACTAATCACCCTTTTTGAAATTATATTTTTCAGTAAATGACAAAAATACCCTTGTCGTGAAAATATGTGAAAAATCCACAAGCTAACACTTTTCTAAATTTAGCTGATTATTATTTTATAATCCGAATTACCCATTATTTAAATAAAAGTATTAAATACCTGTGTTTTAGTATTTAAAAAAACGAAAATTAATTATTATTGGATTAAAAATATGCACATATATTTTCTCTGTCAAATAGCCCCACACTTCAAACATGCTTTCCCTCAAGCATAAAATCTCAACATGGAATTCAGAGGACACCAATGTCACCAATATTCAAATTTCCAAGTAAAAAAATCAATCAATTTTCAAGGTCAAATAAATTTTTCAAAAATACAAATACAATATCAATTTAATTTTTCAAAATTATAGGAAAAAATTAAATCATATATTTTACTTTTCCCCTTTTAAAAATCATGGAACTTATTCTTTAATTCATTCAAGATTTTCAATTAATTATTACTAAACATATCACTTAATGATTTAAATAACATTTTAATTTTCACTCTAATATCTCATGATACAATTCAAGTAAAGCTATTTCCATATCATGAGAACATGAACCTTATCCATAATCATTTAAAAGAACTATTTTCCCCACTTTGTAAAGAAAAAAGGCACATAAAATCACGAGGACTTTTAAATAAAGGTTCAAATAACAATGAGGCTTAAAGTTGGTAGGATTTTATGTTTTAAAAATTAAGTCTCAAGCGGTAGGTTTTTCTCTTATGTACAATGCATTATATCTTAATGTGTGATGAAATTATCCCCTTCATAGTAGAAGAAACCACTTCCCCTAAAACCCAAAGTATGGTCATGATCAAAGTAAAGCATAATGAATGAATAATGAACACTCTTGATTTTTAAAATATTGTAGTTTTTCCATTTTTCTGAAAGTAATGATTAGATAATACCTCATATCCATCACCTTACCGCATATGATTAGGCGTTCGTCTATTTGGAAAATGGTGATTTTTTGTTCTCCCCAATCACAACCCATTTCTCTCTCTTTTTTTTTATTTTGTTTTGTCATTTTTTTATTTTTTAAAATTCAAGAGGGACATACAATGATGTACAATGAATTATTCCAATTTTTTTTTAATTATTTCAATAGTTCACCCACAATCTTTCATTATAAAGTATAACATCCTTTCCTCCATCATTACATTCACCCCCACACTTCATTTTTAAAATATTGTGCAAATACCAAGAGTAGGGTAATAATGGATAAGAATGGATTGAAAACTGGCTCATCCCTATAAATTTCACTCATGGTATCCATGGGATAAAAGAAATATTGATATAATGGTTTTATTTATGGATATGGGTTTTTTAAAAGTTTCCTCAGTCGTTTTAAATATGTTTTTGCACAGTTATAGCTTGAACAAGTTCAAATGCATACTCTGGTTAGTGACATGTCCCAAGATCACTCAATAAAGTATTCTCAATAATAAATAGGAATTACATGGTCTATAAATCCTCTCAAGAATGAGACATATGATATTTTTACAATCACTCAAGGAATGATCAATTATAACAAATCAATTCCCTTGGATTTTATAAATTCAAAGTATTAAAAATGGTAGTGAAATTTTATTTACATAAATAATCTAATTCACTTAAAACAGAAGTCATAATTTCAATATCCATTCTTCACATTAAATATTCAATTTTCCATTTTACTCATTATATCTAATTAACATTGAAATCTAATACATGTAATTACATGATTCCTAAGAAACTCATGTATCTTAGATAAGTGTAGTAATGCAATAATTCAAGTGTGGACATGAAATTTTATTTATAATGCTAAACACATGTTTTGGACCAAAAATCGAAGGAGTTTAAAAGTTCAAAATAAAAAGTGAACTCCCTTTGGAAATAAATCTTCATTACTCTTCCACCAATGTTTGGGGATTCCTTCTCCTATAATGATCCTACAAAAGAAAATTACTCAATTAATCATATGGATCATTTCATTTAATCTCAAAATGAAAAGATGGAGTGGGCCACATGCTGGACTAATCTAAAAAAGGAAATTTAAATTTAAATTCATAGAACTCATCTAATGATTAATCTTGGTATGATACCCCTTGTGGGCCCTGAATATTTACTACTTCCAATGGGTAGTATCAGCTATTATCCATAATCTGATGGTGGTTGGAGATTCTTTGACTTGAACCAACACATGTGTCTTTTCCCAGTATCCACATATTTATTCTTGTTGGGGAGGACTCCATGGATAGAGAACACTAGATCCACCCCTTTTTAATGTGGTACATCTTGGATAGTGGGGTAGGATGAAGTATGAAAAGCACCACCTACATTGTTGCTACTTTTGGAATGTTCTCTTTTCCTTTTTAGACTACCTTTAGTGAATATTCAATGTCTTCTGGGTTCTCAATGTGTCCCTCAACAGGTGCATATTTTTCTTTATCATAATTCTCAAGCTCATCATACATGTTGGATGAATCTGAAAATTTAAAATTATTTGGGGTTATAGTCAAATTAGATTTAATAAAATTCGAAGTGTTTGATTTTAATATTGTATCATCTCCCTAATGTGGTTCATCTTGAATCTCTTATCCAATGGAATATTCCTCTTTGAGTTTATCTTCACTATATGAAGGTAGGGAGTTGGGATCCTCCACCCCGAGTGTGGCCTCTACATCTTGGATGTTTTCAGTGAAATTAGTGAAAAATGGGGGTACTTCATTCTTGGCCACGAATCATTTCATGTAAGTTTTGAGTTCTTCGATCATCCCCATCAAAACATGTAGTGAGATCAATGTCTATTTACCTTTTGAAACAATTTGAACATTATAATAAGAGAGTTATCAACTTCTTTGGAGTCCTTCAATAGTATAAACTATTTCATGTTCTTGAACCTGTGAGTAATTGTCCCTTGAATTGAAAATATAGTCATTTGAAAACATCATGGGAAAGGATATTTATTTTATTTTTTTTAATAAATAAAAAAAGTAAAATATTTAAAAAATGTGAATTTTGAAAAGGTGATTGAGATAACTATTTTTCTCCCTTGAAATAGTTCCAGTTTTGATGCACGCCTGTCATAGGGCGTGGAAAAAGAAAACTTATTTTCCCAATGAAATGTAGTGGCTGACTAGGGTTGTCTCACTTGAGGATCATTGGAGTCAGTTCAATCAATTATTCTATTTCACCTTTTCTAATTCTATTTTTTTGTTTCTATAATTTACTAAAAATGATTGTTTTAAGGGTTTTGGAAAATAGTGACATTAAAATAATGAAATTATAACATTAAATATAAATGTAGATTTAGATGTAGACAGAATGAAATTAATAGATAAAGGTCTTCATACTAGGGCTAGATAACATAGGTTAATTCATCATTTTATTCATTTTTTAAATTATATTTTATAATTTATTTAGTGAAACCTCATTAATGAATTATTTTCCCCTGATTAATTGAGTGTGTGATTTTAGCATGTATCTGGACAACCAAACCAAACCTCCTCCGATAATCAAATTGGGTAACACCACAACTGAGAATGTTATTCTTATAGGACCTGGATCCACTATATTCAGTTTCCTGAAAGTATTTCATAAATGTGTCGACCTTTCACCATCTAAATGACAAATTCATTGGACAATGGATTTGTGAGTTATGAATTTTTCATTGGTGGTTTTATTTTCTGGACGAAGGTTCCATGAAGATTCCTTTAAATGTATAACATACAATAACAAACATAATCACTTCCAAACTATCTCAAATTAATTTTAGAGATGCAAAAAATTGTTATCATTCTATTAAAGTTTTAATAATATCAATTGATGGTGTGTAGGTGGATATTGAATTTTGTTATTGTGGTGGGATCCTAGCTATTCACCAAGAAAATTCATCAACTTCATGGATTTTTAAGGCCACTAGCTAATCGAATAATCCCCTATTCCGGAAGAAAATATTGACATAAATAAAATAATTATTCTCAGAAAATAAACCACTCAGTTTTATATTATATTTTTTAATAAATGAAAAAAATACCCTTGACGTAAAAATATGTCAAAAATCTACAATTAAATAATTTTCACAATTTAGCTCATTTTCATTTAATAATCCAAATTTCACATTATTTTAATAAAAAAAAATTAAATACATGAGTTTTATTATTTAAAAACATCAACAATAAACTATTATTAGATTAAAAATATTCACATAAATTTCCTATATCAAATATCCCCAAACTTAAACCATGCTTTCCCTCAAGCATAAAATCTCAACATGGAATTAAGAGGACACCAATTTCACTCATATTAAAATTTCGAAGTAATAAAACCAATTAATTTTCAAGGTAAAATAATATTTTTAAAAATCCACATAAAATATAGATTTAATTTTGTAATTTTTAAAGAAAAAATTAATTCATATATTTTACTTTTCCACTTTGAAGAATCATGGAACTTATTCTTTCATTCATTAAGGATTATCAATTAATTATTATTAAACATACCACATCATGATTTACCTCAACGTTTCATTTTGACACTCATCTCTCATGATAAAATTCAAATAGTGTTATTCTCATATCATGAGAACATGAACCTTATTTATATACTTTTAAAATAAATACTTTCTCCACTTTTTAAAGAAAAAAGGATATATCAGGAGTAATTTTCAATAAAGGTTAAACTAAATTTGAGGCATAAGGTTGGTAGGATTTCATGTTATTAAAATAAAGGATCAAGGAGGAGGTTTATCTCTTAAGTACAATTCATTATATCAAAAATTGTAATGATATTATCGCCTTCAATGTATGAACACCCACTTCTCCTAAAACTCAAAGTAAGGATATGATCAAAGTAATGCATAATGAATGATTAATGCACCTTCTTGATTTTTTAAATTTTGTAATTTTTTTCTTTTTTCTATAAAGTTATGATTATATCAATCCTCACATCCATCACCTAACCACATAAGATTAGATGATTTCTAGTCTGTAAAATTTTGATTTTTGGTTCTCCTAAATCACTACCGATTTTTCTCTCTTTTTTTGATTCTTTTTGTCAATTTTTTTTAAGTTAAGAGGGACAGAAAATTAAGTACCATCAATGATTCCATAAAATTTTAAATTTCCTTTAATAGAACCACCAAAATTTTCTTTACAATTTATAAAATCACTTCAACCGTTATTTCCTTCACCGCCATACTTTATTTTTAAAATATCATGCAAATACCCAGAGTAGGGTATTAATGGATAAGAATGGATTGAAAAATGGTTCATCCTTATAAAGGCCATTCATGGTATATATGGGAAACAATATGGATTTATGTAGAGATTGAATTTATGGATAAGGGTTTTTCAAAATATTCCTCAATAATTATTAATATGTTTTTAAACAGTCATAACTTTGATAAGTTCAAATGCATGTTCTGGTCGGTGGCATGTCCCATGATCACTCAGGAAATATGCACAATAATAAATAGGATGTACTTGGTGTAGAAATCCTCTCAGGAATGAAAAAATTTGATATTTGTACAATCACTCAAGGCATGACCAATAATAAAAAATCAATTCACTTGAATTTAATAAATTCAACGTATGAAAACTGCTAGGGAAATTTTATTTACATAAATAAACTAATTACCTTAAATCACGAGCCATAATTTCAATATCCATGATTCACTTTAAACATACAATTTTCCATTTTTCTCATTCAATATCATTAACATTAAAATCTAAAACATGGCATCATAGGATTCCTAATAAACTCATGTCTCTGAGATAAGTGTAGTAATGAAATTATTGATGTGTGGACATGAAATTTTATCTTTAATTTAAAAACATGTTTTGAACAAAAAAAATAAGAGTTTAAATGTTAAAAATTATAAGTTAAATCCCTTTTGAAATAATGATTCAGTCTTATTCCAACAATGTTTGGGGCTTCCTTCTACCATCATGATCCTACAAAATAAAATTACTCAATTAATCAAAAACATTATTTCGTTTAAGATCAAAATGAATATAGGGAGTGGGCCACATGTTGGACTAATATGAAAAAAGTACATTTAAATTTAAATTCATATAAAGACTTTAATTATAAATCGTGGTATGATCCCCAAAGTGGGACCTGAATTTTTATAGCCTCCAGTGGGCAGTACCATTCGTTATCCATATTCTGATGGTGGTTAGATGTTCTTTGACATTAACAACCACAAGTGGATTTTACCATAATCCACATATACATTCTTGTTGAAGAGGAATCCATGGATATTGAACCAGATCCTCCCCTTATCAATATGGTAAAACTTGCATGGCGGGGGAAGGATGAAGTATAAAACCACCTCTTTTTGTGTACTTGTGAAACCTTCTATTTCTATTTTTGTAATCCCATTTGTGAATACTCAATGTTTTTTGGGAGATCTATGTGCTCCTCAATAGGTGCATCTTCTTCATTCTCATCATTCTATAGGGCATCATGCATGTCAGATGAATATAAAAATTTAAAATTATTAGAGGGTGATACTCAATTTATTTTTAATAAAATTTTATGTGTTTGAGTTTAAGACTATACCATCTCCCAGATGTGGTTCATATTGAATCTCTCCTTCAATGGGAAGTTCCTCATGGAGTTTATCTTCACTGGATTAAGGTAGGTATTCCAGATCTTAAACCTCGATTTTAGCCCATAATTCTTGGATGTCGTCAGTGAAATCAATGAAAGCCATGGGCACTTCTTTCTCAGCGTTCAATCATTGCAAGTCAGTTAGAGTTATTCGATCGTGCACATCAAAACTTGTGGTGAGATCCTTGTGTCTTGGCCTTTTTGAAACTATTTGAACATTATCTTAACAGAGTCCCACCCCCTTGTTGGATTTCCTCTATAGTATAAACTATTTCCTATTCCTGCACCATTGAGTAATTGTTCCCTAAATTGAAAATATTGTCTTTTTAAAACATTGTGGGAAAAGATATTTTTTTGATCTTATTTAATAAAAAAAATAATATACTAAAAAAATGTGAATTTTTAAAAGGTGATTGAGATTACTAGTTATCTCCCCAGCAATGACACCAGCTTTGATGAACGCCTATCACAGGGCATGGAAGATGAAAATTTATTTTTCTAATGCAGTATATTGGCTGACCAGGGTAATCTCACATGAGGAGCATTGTCGTTAGTTTAATCACATATTCTCATTCACCTATTCTAATAATTTTTTTTCTTATAATTTACTTAAAATGGAGGTTTTAAGGGTGTCAGAAAATAGATATACTAAAATAATGTAATAAAAACGCTAAATTTAAATTTAGATTCAGATGTATACGTAATAAAATTGAGAAAGATTTGTCTTGGTCCTATGGTTAGATAACACGGGTCCATTCATCATTTTATTTTTTGTTTAAATTATATTAAATATTTAACTTATTAAATCCTCATTAATGAATTATTTCCCTTGAATTATTGAGTGTGTGATTTTAGCATGCCTCTGGCATACCAAACCACACCTCCTCCAATAGCCAAATTGGGTAACACCTCAACCGAGAATTTTATTACTATAGGACTCGACTCCACTATATGTCAATTCAACCCTTATTAAAACCCAAACTCTATCGTACGAAGGATTTTACTAATAGAGGGGAGGGAATGAATTAATCAAGGAAAATAAATGGATTTACAAATAGTGTTGTGGTGTATGACTCTCGCCCATATTTAATATTCCTAACTCCACCAAAAATAGAATAAAAAACATTTTGAATTGAAGTGAAATAATAATTAACACCGCGAAACCTCCACTATGTCCAAACCTCATGTTAGTAACTTTCCATTGTGAAGTGTATAGATATCACAATGGAAAGATCTAAGAGAGAGAATGAAATTGAGAATGAAAGAGAATGGGGGTAGTAGAAGAAAGTGGAAGACATTAATATAAAAAAGATTAATTCATTACCAGAGAAAATAAAAATAAAACTAAAAATAAAATAAATAAATATAAATCCTAAATGGACTGTGGACTCTACTACTTGGTTCCCATATGGAATGGGGATTGGAAGGAATGATTTGAGAGGTAGGATATCCTCTCCTTTTATACACATATTTCATCCTCTAATGTGTGGCACAGTGTTGACCCCTTCATTTTCCGAATCACGCATGTACCCCTTCATAAATGTTGTTCAAAAAAATGTTTTCCATTCACCCTTCAAATATCTGCTTAATTGGACACCAGATGTATGATTTAGGGGTTTTACGTTGGCAGTTTCTTTTTCAGGACGAAGGTTCCAGGAATCTATATTCAAAATTATAACATCCAATAGAAACCATAATGGGTTCCAAACTCCATAAAATTAATTTTTGATATGATTATATATTTTTTAGTTCTATTAAAGGTGTAATAATATCAATTTAGGTGTGTAGGCTGAGATGGACATTCATTATGTTGCTGGGGTCCACACTATCTTCCCGGAAACATCTTCAATATTATTGATTTTTAAGGCCACTATATGATCGAATCATCCAATATTCCAGCAGACATATATGAAGGAAATAAAATAATGAATATAAAAAAATCACTCAATTTTGAATTATAAGTTTTAGGAAATGACTAAAATACCATTGATGTAAAAATATGTCAAAAATCCAGAATTAGGAACTTTTCAAAATTTAGCTCAATTTCATTCTGTAATCCAAAATTTTAATTAGTTTAGTAAAAAATTTAAATAAATGTGTTTTATCATTTAATAACATCAACAATTAATAATTATTGGGTAAAAATATTCACATAAATTTTAACTATCAAATAATGTAATTCAATTTTCCATATGTACTTAAATAGATGACTCTAAATATGTATATAATTAATATATATTATGTTTATATCATTATTAACATTATATTAATGGTTTAACTATGATCAAAGTACCCATAGAAAAGATAAATAACTAAAAAATACATTAAAAATAATGCATATATCACATAGTAAAACGATTTTATAAGGAATCATTAATAAGTTGGTGATAAACATTTATAAGTAAATAATTTTTGTTATGGTGTTTAAGAGTATAGATATATAATATATTTATAATAAAAATATATTTATCACATGAAACTATGTATTACATAAGAAGATATTTTACTCAAAATATATTATGATATCCATTAAAAGTGATTAAGTTAATGTGGAAAAATAATTATAAAATAATAAGATCATCAATTCTAGGAGAACTTAAGTAACATATTCACCATTGATAAAAAAGAATATATTAATAAAATATATAATTATAGTGAAATCCATGACTTTTTTAAACCATATTTTCATACCCTAACATAAAAATTTTAGAAAAGAGAATTGTGAGTTTTGATGTATAAATGGGATGAATGAGATTAGTATGGCTATACCTATGAATGAAATTGGGAGATTATAAATATCAAAATTTTAAATAATGTCATTGTAAATATGGACATTTGACATACATATATCAAATAGAAATATGAAGTAGTGTATTAGTAGAAGAAAATCTAAAATTATATAATTCAGGAATAATAAATAATGAAATAAAAATAAAATATTAAAAGAGTATATATATATATGTGTCTGTGTGTGTTATGTATTAAAATTTACTGAATAAAACTTAATTTTTTATTTTGAAACACTTTCAGGGAATGTGAGAAACCATGGGACAAAAACTGCACAAAAAAACAACTGACACAAACCAACATCAATGAAAACCAAAACAAACAACAAGAACATACCAGCAGAACCACTAATAATCATAATAACCATACTCGTCACCGCACCCGGCACATGAGTCCTCCTCTGCAGTGGCCGATTCCCATTCATAATCTAGTTTATATTGCCTCCAGATATTATCTCATTGGTCCTGGCTCTTCATTTGATCCAGAGAGCGCTGCCCCTGGCTCGATTTCATGGATATGCTATGTTTTTTGAAAGCAAGGATCACCCCGTGATCTCGTTTAGAAGAAGATATGGTAATCGCCAGACGTGGAAGATAAGAATAGTCATTCCTTGTTTTTCTTCTTGGGATATCAGAAAACATTACATCATCCTCATTCATCATCTTTTCCCCACATTAAACTATATCACTAAAGGATCGAGTTCCCAATTCACTTATATTTTCATTATCACCCCCGGATGTATACCCCCTCTTGTCAAAATGAATCTCTTACATAGGTTCCATGAACCCCTTGTCCATGCCCCTCTTCGGTCCATGTGTGTTTCATTCAATCACCTATGGGATCCTAACCACATCTCCATTGTCTTTAGGAGAACCCTTCCACTCATCCTCTTGCACTATCCTAATATCCTCTTCTTTGTCTTGCAAATTTCTAAAGTCCCGGCTAGGAACCTCCTCCACCAGCAAAGAGATCTTCTCGTGACCCCACCCTTCATGCATTTGATTATCCTCGTAGCCCTCTTCCACACCTCCGAATTCCACATGATAAGTGACCAAACCTACTTCTGAGAGACTATCGAAACAGTTGCTCATCTGAAGTAGAGGCCTCACCGGTAGAGCATGACCTCCATCTTCTCGGTTCCTGACTGAACTGGTCACCTCCCTGGCTGTCACAACCCCTTCACCTTCATCCAGTTGTACATTTTCCTCCATATTTCCATTCCTTTGAGGTTCTTTGTGACTCTCCTCATGCTTAGAATTGGCCTCATTCCATGAACACTGCCAGGAAGGCCCCTCCAAGTCTTTCATTAGCCTTCTAAACACTTCGGACACCGTTGGGGTGGGAACCGATGCTTCCTTCGCCATAGGACCAATAGTAAAAACTTCAGGCTCCTTGCGAACTCCCTCTAAGGGATCCTGCTACAACAGATGGAGTGGATGAACCATGCCGCAACTATCTACACCATGCTCCCTCTGAACTGGAAAAAACCCCCTGAAACCTGCAGGTTCATTATCTGTTGAACTTTCCTCCCTCATTGCCGAGACCTGGGTTGATGGTCTCCTTCAGCAAACCCCCAGAGAGTGACCCAGATGGTTATAAGATGAAAAAAATTCAGTTCAATTTTCATAAATGACCCTTTTCTTGCATCTATATTGCTCTCCAATGGTAATCCAAACAAAATCAAAAGGAATCAATGAAACAAAAATTTCAACACAGACCTGGGGATTAACCGGATGGCACACTGCCTTCATTAGGATATTCGTGCATAAAAACCTCCCAATGAGGTTATAGAACATTATGATAATAGATGGATTTTTAAAATGTAATACAAGGTTTGTAAATCTTACCCAAACCACCACCAAGGGAGGATCATGATTCATATGAAAGTTGAAGGACCAACACAAGAATAAGAATCGAATCTCGTTGCAGCTACAAGGGGCCGACGACCAGGATTTGATAAGGTCCCCCTCTGATTCAAACCAGATCATGATGTGGTGGCTATCCCTTAAACCAAAAACCACCCTTTCTTGGTGATCCCATGAGGAAAAAAAGAATATATCGAACGTGTCAATGGAAGGTCTCCTCTGTTTGAAGTGGGTAATCGGGGTGAGGATTAGAAGCGTCGATTACTCCATGAACTCAGAAGATGAAATCTGAGGTTTTGGAATCTATCAATGAGGGCCGAGACTTCAGGACTTACAGACACTTTTTGAAAATATGGAAAGAAATTAGGGTTGGAGAAGGGCCGAAAAGGATACCCTGCTCTCCCGAGGGAAGATAGAGCTACCTCCCATGCTAAGGGGGGAGGAGCCGGAGCTTTGGATGCCATCATCACCTCCTGGGAAGAAACATCGCTAGGGTTTCACCCGAGAAGCCACCATCTCATAGAATTATGTATTAAAATTATTATTACAATTTTGTTATATGATTTATTTGTAAAATAAAAATAAAGATATTAATTTTATCGGTATTTAGATGAAGATTAATTTATATAAAAGTAGTAATTTTCAAGAAACCATTTTTTAAATGTTATATATTTTACCCTTATATATTAAATTGAAAAAATTTAAAATATTAGATTATATCAAATAATATATGAAAAATATTTAAATTATATATTCATAGGAAATAATCTAAATATAAAATAATATTGAAAAACATCGTTTAATTAAAAAAAACTATTTTTCATTATATTTTAAGTTTCATTGAAACCATGAATTTATAAGTTATAGAATATTATTTTATAATATATAAAAAATTTTAGTGTTTACCTTTTAAAAATTAGGATATGATAATTAATTGATTCTTTTAAAATTGATTGATTCTGAAGTAAATATTGAAAAATTAGTCTTTAACAAAATTGTTTATTTTATGAAATTATCAGTATAAGGGAAAGACATAGAAGTTTATAAAACATATTAATTGATTAATAAATTATTATTGGAGTAAAATTATGTATTTGTAAAAATTATTTTGAACTTTTAATACATATTTCTATTTTATAGACGATATGTACAATTTTATTCAAATTTAAATATTGTTTAGGCCTTATAATTTATTTAAAAAATAATATGATAAAGTTTTTTCTTGGATTGATTTTAAATAAATAAATCATTTATTTTTTTATAATAAAATATATTTGGTCTTTAATGTTAATGTATTTCATTATTTTACATACTCATCAGGTTTAATAATTAAAACACACATCCTCTAAAAACAAATTTTACACATTATGTGCGCTAATAATATAAAAAATTAATATTACACTTATATGTTATATTTGAGGAAATTATAATCATATATGAAATTATCATTTCTAAATTAGGAATATGAATTCAAATTTGGTAATGAAATTTAATTAACATGGATTTGAATTAATTATAATGTTAAATGGTTAATTATCATAAAAGTAAAAAAAAATTAAAAAATAATGGCCGTGATTCACAACATGTTGTATCTAAATATCATGGTTTAGAGGACCCCTTTCCTATTAAGTGTCTCCTTTTCCTATTTCCCAATATTTATTCCTTTGAAAAATTAATTGTTCTATTCCATTATAATAAAATAATTTGTATTCATAAAACTACACTTTTCTTCACTTATAAAATGAGAAAACATCCCTACATTTATGTCCCCAATATTCCATAAAATTTCTTATTAAACCCCTTAAATTTTAGCTCTTATAGATCCATATCCCATGTTTATAATAATTTCTATCTTTATAATGTCACAAAACCCATAAAATTTAATGATGATACCAAGATAAGATTAATTAGTTCAATGTAAGTGTCTCACTTTACTTAAGTTCCACTTATATAAAATCTAATTTTATAGCCCCAAATAATCCATTATATAATAATTAATTTAGTATTTTTAATATCCTCATAAATATAAATTAATGGAAAAAATAATATTTATTTCTTCAAATCCACATAAGAAAAAAATTTATTGTCGATCAAGAATTTGTACAGACTACTGCCTCCACAAAGTGACATCCATTGTTATTCATCACCACCTCTATTAACTAGTTATATTAATAGAATTTAAGAATAAATGTTTCATATATTATTTAGTTACAATTATGAATATAAATTTTATAATCCACCAACATTTTCTGTTATTTTTTTGGATTGAAAATGTAAACCCTAATATTTACATACTACCATCTCGAAAAAATAATGCATCTCATTTTTCTAGTATTTTCTTTATTAAAAATTTAAATATTTTTAAATCATATTAATAAATATAAAATATAATAATAATATCATTAATATTTTATAATAGTAATACTATTCAAAAATAAACCACTTTCATAACCATACATATACAATAATTATGGTATGTTTATGTTTGGGTATGGTTAACCACCTACATGAATGATTATATAAAAGTAAAAAATAAATTAATATAAGAACATAAATAATACTATTATAATATGGTAATAATAAAATAATGATTGTTTTATGGTTCTATAATGGTTATATTAATTAATATAATTATTATAGATATATCTTATTCAATCACTATAATTACCGAACTAAGAAGACATCAAATCCATTTTCACGGAACAAATATAAAACACTCATGAAATAAAATAATAGAATTATAAGTAAATATAATTTATCAATACTAGTAACTTAAAAGATATATGAATTATAGTCATTCTAATAGATAATGAATATGATTATTTACTTTATTAAATGTTCACAAAACGCTCAAAATTACTAACAACTAATTGTAAAAGATAGTTATAACTAACTAATATACTCATGATAAATGATCGTAAATGAAGTATATAAATGATATTTAATTTCATTAAGGTTATTAAAAATAACATTCTCCTTGTTATGGTTTCTTTATATTATGTTAGAGTTCATTAAACAAATGAGGGAATCTAGGTGAGGGATTTGTGTCCCAAATATCAATTCATTGATACATATTTATGATATAAACCACATTTTCTTTTGTCATGTCCAACGTAATACCACATTATAATTTTATATCCTAATTCCCATATATTTAATGATATTAAAATTACTATTCCATGTTATTTATATTATGGTATTTTAACTCAAAATTCACAAAATTTGTAAGTATTTTTGAAACAAATTTTTTCTTCACTGAGATATGATTAAAATTCACCACTTACATCCATTTTGTGGTGAATATAATAGAAAATGATTTCATTTCACATTAAAATTCATTAAATATAACATATCTAATTTTTTCTTAAATGTTATTTTAATTTAAATGATACCAAATTTGTTTCGGGAATACATATACAAATTTGGTTCCTTGAGGTAAAGTAATTTTTATTCATTAAAATTTTATATATGGTATACTTAATAAATTTTAATAGTTTTTATCATGACTTCATTATTTTCATGGTTTTTAATGTTACATTTAAAACTCAATCCTTCAAAGGTTATTGATTCGAATGTTTATAAATATGTGAGTTTTATTTGTCTCTATTAACAATTTAATGAGACATGTTTAATATTTTACAAAAAAAATTATTTTATATTGTGTATTAACTTTCCTATTTCCACAATGTATAAATAATTCGTTTCATTTATTATTATATGAGTTCCATCATATCCCTATAACTCTCCTCTGATTCTTAAGTTACCAAAAAATAAAACATTTTTTATATTTCTTTTATTTCATTGTTATATTATTTATATTCACTAATTAATTCCATTTTGTGGTGTATATATTAGTTACATATTACCCATTTAAATCATCACATGCAATTTTATTTTTGGTGATAAAACTCATGGAAATCCATGACTACCATTTTCCTTCCAAAACAACCTATATTATAGAAATAAAATTTATTTCAATGTACTTCCAATCTAAACATTCTATAAATACTTTAATTGATTAATATTAATTCATATAGGTTACATACTTAAATTGATTGGGACAATTATTTTCATAACCATATACCACACACTCTATATTGTGTTATTTTAATTAACCGTTACTAAGAAATATATTCTATTTATTTATTAGGATAATATTGAAATTTTATATATAAAAAATCTGAATTTTGATGTTTTTTAATTAAAATAAAATTTTATTATGAATTTATTGACTATCCACAAACAATATTTGGATGGAATAAGTTTATTTATCGACTGGAAAAGTATTTACATCTTATATGTTTGTATCCCAATATGGATATTTATTAATGACTACAGAATTTTGATTATGAATTAAATTGATATTTATATCATTAAATGGATAATGAAATAGATATAAATAAGTGATGGTTGGGGCCTGATTTTAAATTTCCCCATGATGAATCAGATTAATTTATAAGCTATGATTTTGGTACATGGTGTATGTATACCCAATGAAATATTAATTTAATTGATATGACCTAAATTAAAATAATAATTTATTGGTTTTTACCTTGATCGAAATACTAATTTATTAAATGACTCATTGATAGTAGAGGTTAATATTCTCAACAATATGCATTTTGTCGTTATAAAATCAGTTATTGGGGTCCATTTTTTTATTTATCTTGTTAATGAGGAAATTTTCTCAAGATCTTTTGATCAGTTATATGTGATTATTTTTTCATTATTTGTGTCCTTCCATATTATACATACCTTGTCTATTCATTGATATATTTTGATATACATTTAACTTACCGAGTATCTTAGGTCGCAATTATTATATATATATTTCAAAAATTTATAAATAAATGCATCACACATGTTATATCCTAGATAGTATAATGTGTATTAAAGTTAGTTGAAGGTTTTTAGGACTTGTCATTATTTTTTTATTTCATATATCATGCAATAAAATCCATTTATTTAGAAATACAAGGCCTTTGGTAGTTTAATTTTTACCAAACTCTCTAAAAATCTAAAACAAAATGTCGATTTTAATTTATTTTACATGCTATTTTTAATGATTTTGTAATAATATATCGATAAAATTGAATCCCATTGGTTAATTTCAATGATTAAATCTAAATAATGTTTTTATGAGCATAAAATCCATGGAGAATGCATATAGGTGATAAAATATGGTTTTCATTATTTAGGGGGGATATATAACAACCTAGATCTGGTAACCTGGATTCAGATGTTACTACATTAAATTTTTACAACATACAACGATTCACAACACAAGGTAAAAAATAGTTTAGAAGACTTGGGAGGCCTGACCTATACATTATTTATAAATTACATTCGAAAATTAGAATATAGAATAGTAACATCTAAAAAGATTCCAATTCCTTTATGTGTATCATAAAATTTATTCGTAGTTCACTTCTCGGTACTCGACGAAGAAGGAAACATAAGGAGGGAGAGAATAAATTCTCAATATGGGTATAAGTATTTTGAAATATATCGTAATAGGAATACAAATTATATATGTGTGAATAATTACCAAACATGTTTTATAATATATGTTTTGAGAATAAAAAATATTTTTTGATACCATAAAAGTGATAATAATCACACGGGAAAAATAAATGAATTCATGGAGATAAAATGAATAACGTCGTAAATATTTAGCATTACAATCAATTACATAACCCATACATTATTTTTATCATAATTTTCTCAATCAATTCATCATTATTTCATTATGTAGAGATACACCAAATACTAAAGCGTTTCGTCACATGAGACCCACTAATGTATTGAGGGTCTATATAATCTCAGTCCCCACCCATCACTTTTTTCTGTCAAATGAATTCATTAATTGAAATATATGAAAAATAATAGAAGATATTACAAAATAACATTCATAAAAAACACTTCATTGAATAACTGTATATAGATTATAAATACCTTTTCCCTTGTCACTATAAGGGATCAAAGGGTGATAACCTGTAGAGACCCAAAATTTCACTAATGGAAATCTTAAGTGATATAATTAAATGTATTTTTATGTAAAATGTTTATATAAAATGTCAAATTATTTGGATTTATGTTTTTTGATTTTAAAATACTATTAACAATTGTGACCGTTGTTAATATATTCATTGAACATTGATCACATGATTAGAATAAATATAGGGCTTTAACAAATCCAATTTACTCAGAAAAATGAAGTGATGGCCTCATCCAATAGATGTTCCCCACACAAAGCCCATTTACCAGACCTCGGAAAGGAGGTGGAATCATTGGGCTTCGCTCTTGACCAAGCCCAAGCTGACATTGAATATATTATGCTCGATCAGAATCGCCTACGAGAGAAGTGGAAGTTGATAGAGATTACCACCCGAGCACTGTTATCCGAGCCACCCCAAGAGTCGATCACCATCACACACCTTACCCTTCGGTATTATGCGATTGTTATACGGGGTTATGTAACAAGACATTATCACTATGATCATGTACATTATTTTTGTATATAATAATGAATATACCTTCATTTTATTACTGTTACCTTGTAGGTGGTTTTTAAATAACAAAAAGTATTTTTAGTTAATATTCAACTAAGAAATATATTTTGATGAATTAATGGATTTTTGAATTAAATAATATTTTAACAAAACAATTATTATTATTATTAATTTGTGTTTTATTAAATATAAATGATTGTATAATTTTATAAATGCAATTGTAATTTTTTTTATATTTTGAAACCCGTTTTTGTCAAAACCTATGAATTTTCGGTAAATGTCAGTTTTTATTTTAAATGTAAAAATTAACACATTAAGAAAATTATTTAGATAAAATAAATGTTATTTATGGAACTCGGACATCGAAATAATCAATTGGTGAATTTTTCATAATTTTCTGAGACAGTTAAATTTTTGGGTAAAAATTAAATACCATTTAAATATATAATGTCTTTTATGACATCATAATGACCCAATAGTGATGTAATAAAATACTATAATCCTTATGTTCTACTAATATATGTTTTAGCATTAAAATAATTCTATTTTGTGTTTTTTTGATATAATTTACAAAGCATTAATGGACCCTTCTAGGCTTATTAAACATCTTGTCTTTTTAAATTGATTTCCTTGGGAGTGTGACTCACCTCCACATAATCAATCTCATTATTTTAAAAAATTCAGACTTTGGCCTAATAAAATATTTTTTTTCCAATTCAATTTCTCAAAAAATATGGGATGTTTTGTGTTTTGGATTCTTTTAATGTGAGGTGTCCCAAACCTAAATAATAAATAATTCCCTCAAATTTGCTATATAAACCCACCCAGGCTCCCACTTCCTCCTCAGTAAAAGCCTTTGGAGTTCTTCCAACCTCTTCCATCCTCTCTCTAGAATCCTCCCCAAATGCCCCAATCCCCCAAGAAGCCTCTGTCAAGCCTCTCTCAAGACTTTGGAACCACACTTCCAAGTAAAGGTTTTTGTTCCTTTCTCATTTTAGTCCAATTTTCTTAATGATGTTAGGACATTTTAGTTTCAATTATAAATGTTGAGGTATGGTTTCGAACCTCCCCCATACTTACCTCTTTATGTTTGAAAGATGGTATACCCATTTATATCTCATTAAATTTCTCCCATGTACACCTGTTACTATGCCGAAATTCCAAAAGGAATTTCTCTCTCCTCATTTACATTCAAGAAATTATTGGGTATCATGATTCTAAATTCCACTAAAATTGATTGGAAATGTATCTATATGACCCCATTACTTTTCATTTCAATTAAATATGATGACACACCCCTTTCCCTCTCATCAACCATTTTTATGAATTCTTATGTCACGACGTTACGCTGCTGAAATTGCACCGATTTTCCAAGCCAATGTAATTGTTTAGTGAATACCATGCCCATTTCTCTATCAAGGGTATTCACCTTTATGAACATTTACTTATTGATTATAAAGTTTCATGTATTAATTCCACATCACTTTATCATGGAATAAATGTTGATGTTTCATGAATCCATGTTATATGATCCATGTGGCACACTTACACAGGAAATGAAATGTTTTAGAAGGGTGTGCCCTTATAGAGCTCCAATTCATTGGGTTAAGAATGGTATCATGATACATCATGTGCAATGGGTATTTACTCATGATAATTCAAGTTCAATGAGGTTTTACTCGTGCTTCATGTGCAATGAGGATTTACCCTTGCTCCTTGTGCAATGATCCTTATCTCATGCTAATTCCATGTTAAGTGTTGTTGCCACATTTCCATGTTATGATTATCATGATTTATCATGCCTTTACGTTTATACTTATATTGTGATCTAATGATATTCCTATTTTCTAACATGTATTATATTCCTCATTTATTCCCTGATTTTTCCCTTACTGAGCTTTATAGCTCACCCTTTTCTTATGCATGCCCTCAGGTTATCCCATGCAATGCTAAGTACGAGGGAATATAGTGGTAATGTAAAGGAAGTTTTCAATAAAGATATTGTATTTCATGTTTTAATTTTTTATTTCATGATCCTAATCCCCAAAGACACCAGACCTCTCAATCTTCTATATTGTATCAAGTGAAGTTTATGCAATAAATTATGTTTAATTGTGTAATAATGATCAGGGTTATCATAGTTGGTATCAGAGGATAGGATTAGTTATTTTTGGGATTGGGATAAGACAACCCTAGTGAAGCCTTAGATATAAGAATAAGTATAATAAAAGCATACCTATGTTTTTTTGAGTATTGAGTAAGTGGGTTATTGATAAAATACATCCATGTCTGGATACGAGCTGGTAGAGGCGGCTCTAGAACATATGTATCCTATGGGTAAAACCCGAAAACACCGATTTGAGCTAGACTCGAACGGAAACTGGTGTAGGAAAATGGGCCTTGCATCACTCTTGGTTACGACACTCTTGGGGGATATGCTTGGGAAAATTCACAAGCTTAGTATGAACATTATTAAGGGACAAAAAAAGGACTTAAGAATATATGTTTGAAATTAGATCATGGATAACATGGACTAAATAAAATAGATTCATATGTTAAGGAAATAAAAGTTATATATAAGTCATTAGTTTTGTCCTTGGATTACCATTTATGTGTTACCCCTAACTTTCTTTTTATTCCAGCCAATGGATGGTAACAGGAGGACTCAGTATAACAACCAATGTGAACATCAATGTGATTACTGTTCTAATGAGATGCCTAATCCAATGGGAGTGGGAATCACGAACTTTGTCACACATCTTTCTCAACTAAATCAAGCTTTGAATAGGGAAATAGGTCAAGAGGAACGTTCAACCCCCCCTCCCCTAAGAAAGAAAAAGTCGTTATCAAGAGCTTCATGAGACAACGACCTCCTACTTTTAACGGATCATCTGATCCCACAATCTCTGAACAATGGATAAATCCCATTGAAAAGATATTCTTCATAATTCAATGTTCTGAAAAAGGGAAGTTTCTCCTAGATTCTTATCATATAGAGGGTGGAGCTGCTCAATGGTGGACGTTGATAAAAAATATGAAGCATGAGGAGGAGATCGAGGCGTGGGAATGGAAGGATTTCCATAAGATGTTTTTCGATAAATATTTTCCACACACCCTCCAGCTTAAGATGGAACATGACTTCCTTACCCTCAAGAAGAAGAAATGCGAATCTGATGGGGCGTATAAGGGAAACTTCACAAGGATTGCATGATAAGCATCTGTCTTGGTCTTTACCCCCGAATGCAAGGTTGATCACTTCTTTGGTGGGATAAAACCTAGCCTGGAGAAAGCGTTGGAGATCCATGACTTTGACAGCTATGAGGAAATTGTCTGATGTACTCTCATGGTCGAAATGGAGATTTGAGAATCTCAGGGTATCATGGGGATAAAAAGCGTAGGGTGTAATTCAATGTTGGAGATCCGATGGATAAATCCAACGGTGCTAAGAAGATCCAGCACCCCACTTTACAAAGGTGCGGAAAGAAGCACCCTGAAAATTGCCTGAAGTTGGTGAGGAAATGCTTTAGGTGTGGAAGAGAAGGGCACCCAGTGGTTAACTGCCGACAAGAAAAAACCGCAGCTGTGACAGAGGAGATTAATGCTCTATTCGAATCTCAATGTGTTGTTCATTGCTACAACTATAAATAACCAGGGTATCTTGCAAATTAGTTCCCTAATCAAAGGTTTTTCAGAAGCAACCAACAACCTCCAAGGTAGCAAGGGTGATCTTTTTCCATCACTACTGCCGAAGTGAACCCTGACAACGAAGTGGTGATAGGTAAGCTAGTTATTCATTCAAGACTAGTGGACATACATTTTGATTCAGGTTCTACACATTCTTTTATATCTTGAAATTTTAGTAGAACAATCCCAACACCACCACAAATCATGGAAGTGAAGATGATGGTGAGTATGGAAAAAGCGGAAATCATTGCATCCCATGAATATAACTCATCTCCTATCTTAATCTGTAGATTTAACTTCCTTGTGACCCTCTTCATACCCCCTCTAGTGGAATTTGATTCAATTATTGACTTGGATTTTCTTTCCTTATATAGAGCCAACATAAATTGTCGTTAGAGGGAAATCACTCTCCATGTGGAGAATCAACCCCCAATTCTTTACAAGTGAAAGGAGTCAGATGAATCCTCCTTAGATCCATCCTCTCAAGCGTGGATAATATTACACTAGGATAAAGCATATCTGGCTCAAATGATTCATTCTAACGTGGCTAATATCCTTGAATACATGCCTGTTATGATGTAATTCGATGAAGTGTTTCCCAAGGAATTGCCTTGTCTTCCTCCTAGAAGAGATGTTGAATTCTCAATTGATCTTATACCTGGGGCGTTTCCAATATCCAAGCCTCTATATTGAATGTCTATTGTGGAGCGTGAGGAGCTGAAGAAAAAACTATAGTAGAATCTAGATAAAGGGTTTATATGCCCAAGTGCATCACCATGGGGAGCACAAGTCTTCTTCATCCAGAAGAATGATGGGTCAATGCGCCATTGCATAGATTATCATTATCTTAACAAAATCATGATAAAGAAAAAGTATCCTCTCCCACGAATAGATGACTTGTTCGATCAGTTGCGTGGGGCACAATACTTTTCCAAATGGATTTACGGTCGGGATATTATCATGTAAGGATGAAGAAGGAAGATATCCCCAAGACTGCTTTTCGTACAAGATACAGGCACAATGAATTCATAGTAATGCCTTTCAGACTATCTAAGGCTCCATCAATCTTCATGGAATTGATGAATAGAGTCTTTAGATATTACCTCAAAAAAAGTTTCATAGTCTTTATAGATGATATTCTTATATACTCCAAAACCAAGGAGGATCATGAGGGGCATCTATGAACTGTACTAGAGACCTTTTGGAAGGAGATGCTCAATGAAAATTACAACAATTGCGAATTCTAGATGAATGAGGTCTCATTCTTGGGCTATATCATCACATTAAATGGGATATATATTGATCCCTCCAAACAGATGCAATTGAGGGATGGTTGAAGCCAACAATAGTAACAGATATCCGTGGATTCTTGGGGTAAGCTGGATATTATTGACGGTTTGTGAGAAATTTTTCACGATTGTCCAACCCTCTTACCAAGATAACTCAGAAGGAAGTAATGTTTTCTTGGAGTGATGAATGCGAAGAAATCTTCAAGGAGTTGAAAAGGAGGGTTATCACTGCGCCCATGCTCACTTAACCCACAAGTGGAGAACATTTTGTGGTATTCAGTGATGCTTCAAAGAAGGGCCTGGGATGTGTGTTGATGCAAACTAACAAAGTCATTACCTATGCTTCAAGAAAATTGAAAGTTCATTAACAGAACTATCCAACACAAGACCTCGAGTTGGATGCAGTGATCTTCGATTTGAAAATTTGGCGGAATTATCTCTTTTGGGAGAAGTGTGAAATATATATGGACCACAAAATCATCAAGTATATATTCACACAGAAAGAGTTTAACATGTGCCAATGGATATTGTTAGAGCTGATCAAAGACTATGACTACTCAATCAATTACCACCCTGGGAAAGCGAAAATGGTGGTGGATGCCCTAAGTAGAAAGGAACCAACGATTCTATCATTGATGAGAATTGAAAAGGATCCAATCTTCTTAGATTTGATTAAGATGGAAATGGGAATCATAAAGAAGGGAACATCATAAATCCTTTCAGAAACGATTTCTCAATTGTGAACTTTGGAAAGGTTAAAATCTGCTCAAAAAGATTATGTGGGAATTCAGGAAAAAGTGGAATCTATCGGAAAAGGGAAGTCCTCAGTGTTTAATGTTAATGAAGAAGGAATTGGGAGATTTGGGAAAAGACTATGGGTTCCATCATGTCCATAACTGAAGAATGAACTTTTGGAGGTTGCACATAGTATGAATTTCTCGATTCACATTGGAAACAAAAAGATTTATCGAGATATCCGAGAGAATTATTGGTGGGATAATATGAAGAAGGAGATCACTGAATATACATCGAAGTTCCTGGTGTGTCAGAAAGTGAAGGTGGAGAGGCAAAAGTCTAAGGGGATGATGCAACCATTTCCCATACCAGAATAAAAATGAGAGAACACCACCATGGAATTTATCACCAGACTTCTGGAGACATCCAAAGGAAAAAATCCAATATGGGTTGTTGTGGATAATCTTATAATGTCTGTACACTTCATTTCTATTCGGGAAGATTTATTATTAGATCAACTGGCACAAATATATATCAGGGAAATGGTAAGGTTGCGTGGAGTAACACTATCTATTGTGTTTGATCGAGACCTATGATTCACCTCTATGTTTTGGAAGAGTCCTAAACATGCTATGAATACTGAACTGAACTTTAGTACGACCTAACATCCTCAATATAATGGCCAATCTTAGCAGACTATTCAAACACTTGAGAAAATGTTGAGAGAAAACTCAGTGGACATTAAAGGAGGATGGGATCGTCATATTCCTCTGGTTGAGTTCTCTTATAATAACAGTTTCCACTCGAGCATCCAAATGGAACCATAAGAATACTTTTATGGGAAAAGGTGCAGAACACCGACGTGTTGGGATGAGGTCTGTGAGCGTAAGTTTCTTGGACCAGAAATGATTGATGATATTGTGGAGAAGGTGAAAACCATTCAGCAACATAATAAGGCAGCTGAAAGTCGACAGAAGAGTTATGCAGATAACCCTCGATGAGACCTTGGGTTTAAAGTTGGAGACATGGTATTTCTATGCATATCTCAGTGGAATAACGTAATGAGGTTTGTAAGGAAAGGGATGTTATGTCCAAGGTACATCGGCCCCTTCGAGATTCTTGATCGTGTCGAGGCTGTAGCTTATCGAATAGAACTTCCACCTACCATGGCCAAGGTACATTATGTCTTTCATGTATCCCTATTATGGAATTACATACCGTACCCTTCACATATACTCTCTTCATAGTTGGAACAGTTTGAGGATGATCAATCTTATGAGGAGCAACCAGTTAAGTTCATAGATTGTAGAGAAAAAGTTCTATGAAATAAGACAATACCCCTCATCAAGGCGTTGTCAAGAAACCAGAAGTTTGAAGAAGAAATGTGGGAAGAAGAGGAAATTATGATGTAGAGTTACCCACATCTTTTTTAGTGTGGGAAAAGAAAATTTCGAGGGCGAAAGTTTTTAATGTGGGAAGATTGTAACGACCAAAGCTTTCATTAATAGAAGTCCATCTTGATCTAATAAAATGTATCTTTTTGTAAAACTTTTAGATTAAATGTCAACTTCATTTTTTCAATTTTTTTGGGTTTTAAAATACTATTATGAATTGTGACCATTTTAAATATGGCCGTTGAACACTGATCACATGATTAGTATAAATATAGGGCTTTAACAAATCCAATTTACTCAGAAAAAGGAAGTGATGACCTCATCAAGTAGACGTGCCCCATACGAAGCCAATTTGTTAGAGCTCGAAAAGGAGGTGGTGTCATTGGGATTTGATCTTGAACAATCCCAAGATGATCTTGAATATGTTAAGCTCGAGCAGAACTGTCTACGAGAGAAGTGGAAGTTGATAGAGATTTCCACCCGAGAAATGTTATCCGAGCCACCCCAAGAGTCTTTTAGCATCTCACACCTTACCCTTCTGTCTTATGCAGGATTTATAAGGGGTTATGTAACAAGACATTAGAACTATGTTCATTAACATTATTTTTGTATATAATAATGAATATACCTTGATTTTATTATTGTTACCTTGTATATGGTTTTTATAGCCCACAAACTATTTTTAGTTAATATTCAACTAAGAAATCTATTTTGATGAATTAATGGATTTTGAATTAAATAATATTTTAATAAAATCTTATTATTATTATTAAACTAATTTTTACTAAATATAAGTGATCGAATAATTTTATGAATGAAATTTAAATTTTTATTAAGGTTTGAAAGCCATTTTTATCAAAACCCGTGAATTTTCGATAAATATCGGTTTTTATTTTTAAATTGAAAGTTAACATATTTAGAAAATTATAAATATAAAATAATAATTATTTATGGAATCGGAATATCTAAATTATCCAACGGTGAATTTTTCATAATTTTCCGAGATAGTTAAATTTTTGTGTAAAAATTAAATACCGTTTAAATATTTATTGTGTTTTATGACATCATAATGACCCAGTAGTGAATTAAAAAATATTATAAGACTTATTTTCGGAAAATATATTTTTTTCCATAAAACTAATGTAATTTTGGGTTTGTTTGACTTATTTTGCAAAGCATTAATGGACCCTTCAAGGATTATTAAACATCTTGTCTTTTTAAATTGATTTCCTTGGGAGTGTGAATCACCTCCACATAAGCAAACCCATTATTTTAAGAAGTTCAGACATTGGACATATAAAATATTTTTTTCCACTTCCCTTTCAAAAAAACATGGGCAAAAACCATGGTATGGTTTGTGGTTTGTATTAGTTTAATGTGAGGTGCCCGAAACCTTAATAATAAATAATTCTCTCACCTTCCTATATAAACCAACCGAAGCTCCCACTTCCTCCCCACTAAAATCATTTTGTTTTCATCCAACCGCGTCCCTCCTCTCTCTCTATAATCCTCCAAAGGTGCCCCAAGCTCCCAAGAAGTCTCTCTCAAGCCTTTGGAAGCACACTACCAAGTAAGGGGTTTTCTTCCATTCTCATATTTGTCCAATTTTCTTAATGTTGTTATGCCCTTTTAATTTTAATTATAAATGTTGGGGTATGGTTTCTAAACTCTCACACACTTACCTCTTTATGTTTGAATAATGGGATACCCCTTTATCTCTAATTAAATGTCTCCCATGTACACCTGTTACTATACCGATGTTCTGATAGGAATTTCTCTATACTCATTTACATTCAAGCAATACTTTTGTATCATGACTCTAAATTCCATTACAATTTTTAGGACATGTATCTATATTACCCACTTAAAATACATTTCATTTACATATTATGAGACACCTATTTCCATCTCATCAAAAGTTTTTATAAATTCTTACATCATGATGTTACGAAACCGAAATTGCACCGATTTTCCAAGCCAATGTCATTGTATACTGAATACCATGCTCATTTCTCTATCCGGGGTATTCAACTTTATAGACATTTAATTAGTGATTATAAAGTTTCATTTATGAATTACAAATTCCTTTATCGTGGAATAAATTATGATGTTTTATGAATCCTTGTTCTATGATCCATCTGGCACACTTATGCATGAAATGAAATGTTTAAGAAGGGTTCACCCTTATAGCCCTCAAATGCATTAGGTTAAAAATAATATCATGATACGTCATGTGAAATGGGTATTTACTCATGAAAATTCAAGTGCAATGAGTTTAAACTTGTGCTTCATCTGCAATGAGGATTTACTCGTGCTCCAATGTACAATGAGCCTTGGCTCATGCTAATACCGTGTTTTGTGTTCCTTCCACATTTCCATGTTTTGATTATCATGCTTTAGCATGCCTTTATGTTTATACATATATTATAATATGATTATATGTCTATTTTATAACATTTATTGTATTCCTCATGTTATTCCCTAATTATTCCCTTACTGGGCTTTATAGCTCACCCTTTTCTTAGGCATGTTCTCAGGTTATCCCTTACAATACTATGTACGAGGGAATGTAGTGGTTATATAAAGGATGTTTTCAATAAAGATGTTGTATTTCATGTTTTAAGTTGTTATTTTATGATCCTAAGCCCCAAATAATCTAGAACTCTCGATCTTATATGTTGTATCAAGTGATGTTTATGCAATAAATTATGTTTAATTGTGTAATAAAGATCAGGGTTGTCATATAACCCATCTTGAGAGAAATAGTAGATGGTTAAAATATATATAACTTGATGTCCCATAATGATACTAATTTATAATTATGGATTAGTAATGAATAAATATTCATATATAATTAACAAATATAATGACTA
This sequence comes from Viscum album, assembly GCA_963277665.1. Classification (NCBI taxonomy): domain Eukaryota; kingdom Viridiplantae; phylum Streptophyta; class Magnoliopsida; order Santalales; family Viscaceae; genus Viscum; species Viscum album. Next base: position 96,310,548 of record OY728125.1, read on the forward strand.
TCAACATTTATATTTTCAATGTAATAATGTGGATCATTGGGTGAATATCACATGATAGGATTTTTCAGGATAAAATGGAAGGTACCCATATCAATAAAATAAAAATAAGGTAGGAATGAAATATACTTTAAAAGTGATTTTTTATTTATAGAATATATAAATATTATATAATGGAATGCACATATATCAATGTTAATCCAATCCTTTATTATAGATTGTAACAACACGTGTATTATCCAAAACAAATCACCCAAAAGTTTCTAGTTAGGCATGCAATCATAATCTAATTCTTCGGGCATTGAGTTAATATTTATTTGAATCACAAATAGCCTTGTTTAAATTGATTAATAATATAAAATAATTATTATATTAACACATAAACATTATTATATCCATAATGTTATATATTTTTTTGGAAAGTAAATACACCTTAAATATTTCAAAACATCAGGGTGACACTATGAAAATGATTTAGCATACAATGGTGTTGATAATTATTGATTCAGAAGTGTATAATGATAGTATAATGATATAGAGTCCAAAATACTATTAAATTATTTCATAATTTGATAAATGGACTTTAATGAAATATTATACACCATCAAAGGAATTAAATGTTTAATATAAAATGTATCTTAATAAAAAAATTGAAATGAAAAAACCAATACCATAATTATTAACTTCAAAAAAATCTCATGTGTATCATCATGAGTTGTTAAAAAAGATACAATGTTCGATTGCATAAATAATATGCCACATCGAACTAAAGCAAACAATTAAATATTATTATTTAAATATTACATTATATTCTAGCTATTAAAAAGGAGGGAACGAATAGGATTAATTGATTTATGAAAATATTATTTTACAAAAGTATATAATTAATACTTTTGTGAACAATTAATAATAATTAAAAATTCAACCCTTTTAAAAAGAAGGAAATGTTTTTTTGAAAAAATATTTAAATAAAAAAAGTGAGTATTTTAAATAATAAAATCAATCTTGATTTGTTTTATTGGTAATATATATATATATAATTTATTCAATTTAGTTTTTAAAATTTATCTTTTATGTTTTTTATACATGATATTAGAAAAATTTATTTTTTTCAGATAAATGAAGTATTTTAAAAAAATGCGGTTTTGCAGCCTTTTGATGGAGAACCCATTTTAAATAAATTTTTTGAAACTTGTATATTTTATATCTAAAAAAAGTAAAATTATATATTTAATCATGAAATAAAAATTTAGTTTGGATATCGTTTTGGTATTTTTCTGAGAGCATTCATAATTTAATTAATAGTGCAAAATACTACATTTTAATTCAAAACTGCTTTTTCATCTAATTTATTTCTATTATTAAATAATAGTTTTTATTATTTTTAAAGTATATTTAGATTTATATTTTAATTATGTAACCCAATTTTTGTTATTTTAATTTATTTAGCAATTAAATTTGATTTAAAAAAATTCCAATATTTTGATGATTTTTACTTTTAAAAAACTCGTTTTCTTGTTTTGACAACATGGATTAATTTTAAATTAATTACTCAAACATATGTATTTTAATTTTTGAAAAATATATTCCATATTTGGAACCATTGTGTCCAAATATTAAAATTTTTTCCATTAATTGTTTTTAATTTTATGAATAGTAACAATGGTAATTTGTATTTACTAAGGTTAAAGGTAAATCGGGTATATTAGGGTAATAAATAATGTAGTAAAGATAATAAAGTTTCCTTAACACCTTAAAAAATGAAATTGGATGAATACATGTCGAATACTAACACATAAGGATTTTAAAAGACTCATTTAATGGACTTTTTCCATAAAAGTGATACAAATATTATTAAAACAAAGGAAAGTGACAACATGTCACCCTCTTATTTCTTATAAGTGTAATAATTTTAATATAGTGATAAATTTGATAAATCATATATAATAAATATTTTCCCTAAATCTTATGAAATTATGTACATGACGATTATTTATTTATAATTTTTAGATATTAAATAGTTACCATGAATATAGACACAATAGTGATAGAATAATTATTTTATTAAGAGAAATATCAAATACATGAGATGAAAAATATCATAATCAAAATAATTCTTATTAATTTTGGTACTAAATGAATTTTTTGTTGTATATGAAATATTATAATTCTATTCAATGTGTTTTTATGTTATTTTTCTTTTTAGATTTTATTTATATTCAATGAAATGAATAGTGTCAAAATAGACAGTATTGATTTTTTATAAAACTATTATTTTATTAAATTATTATGATATTATAAAAATGAATTAAAATTAAAAAGTGATTATGATATGGTATAAATGTTTATTAAGGTATCCTTTTTGGTAAACTGGCAACATTTTGGTAAGCTTTATAGTCTCTTAATTCTAAAAATATTTTCAATACAAATAAAAATTAAAATACATTAATTTAGGGTAAACTAAAAAGATATGTTTTAAATTAAAATCAATACATGTATAAAAATTATTGGATGATTTGAATAATAAATATTCTAAAATTTTATTAGACATTACAAAAGTTGTAATCATTTGGATTTAAAAAGTACATTATATTAACTTAATATATAAGAGTTTCCAAGGGTGACCCTCCCCTATCCCATAAAAGGAACCCACTCTTATCTAATACTCAGAATTAAAAAACCATTTGGTACATCGGCGATCTTACCAAAACCCTTCCTAAATTCCTACTCCACATTATTTATTCCTAATTATTGTAATAACAAACTCCTTAGAGGTGTTAAAGAGTTATTCAAATGTGATCAACCACAGAGGAGGTATTGTTTTTATATCAGTATTTCAATTTTTTTCTTCTTCCAATTCCTTCAAATCTACTCAAAATAAGAATAAATAATAATAATGTTTTCATAAATATAAGGTTACGTTATCATATTAATATCATCACCTTAATCCACCCCTGATTTCATCAAATGTGAAATCAACTTTTTGTTTGTGTGTACGACATACTAAATCCTCACGAACAGATATATTTCATTTTTCCTCACCATATTTAATATTGTCTATAATGATGGAATTAATGTTCATATGTGATATTCAAGACATATTAATCAATATAGGATAATAATATATCAGTTATGTTCATACATTCCAGTCACATAAAAATGATAATGTTGTCCATGCGTAGGTTTGTACTATCATGTCCACGAAGTGATGTGAATCATTTTTATTCACCACATCTACTATATAATGTATAAATATAATTATATTTGAATTATTAATTTTAATATGTTAATAATATTATGATAATTATGGAAATATAAAATAAAAATTACTTTATTTTCATAATTATGAATAAAAAATGGAAGTGTTACTCATGTGTACATACGACCTTCCATCTTAATGATTATAACATTTTTCATTTTTTAAACAATACATTATGGTTTGATTTAAAAGTATAATTTATGAATCAAAAATGATAATAATGTCATAATATTATTTTGATGATGATGGACTCATGAAATCATGGACCATTGACATCCTACTACGTTTATTTTTGACTCGAGTACCGAATATCGACAAAATGCCCGATGTGAATATAAATAATTAAGTAATTGTTATGAAATGATAAGAGTCATATAAAAGTAATAATAAAATTTATAAAGGTTATTAAGAAAGTAAATAATTACCCTAATTTTGTTATTTATAAAGATAAATATTGTACAGTATGAGTCAAACATATGGTAGAATATTTCATCTCAATCTCCTTTCATTAAGGAATTTATTTATAATATGTGACCTTATTCTCTTATATGGTTGATATACATCTCCTCTGACATTTAATATTCATATTCTGTCGATAATAATTTTATTCAATGTTTTTTTAAATTTATTAATTCATGGAGATTAATATTTAAATGTTCCTAGCGGTATGGTACATGATAAACGTTCATTGATTTAATTATCAAATATTTTTCTTAATGATATTAATTTACATATTTATTTATATAGATATAAAAGGTTTATAAAGGAAATTAGATGTCTATATTGAATATCATTCCTATTTTTCAGAATCAATCTTTTTATATTAAGATTTTTACTTTCTTTACAAAACAAAAAAAGGAATGTTTTTCTAGTATACAATGATAAAAAATTCTCTACCACCATAACTGTTATTTGATATTTTTATTCGTCTATATAACATAATGTATTTTTAAAGGAAAATAATTCCTTATCCACTTTTTGGTGTTTTTGTATTAAAAAATTTATTGAATGTTGATGGACTATTTCAATATCTTGAAAATATTTCTCTTGATTGCAAATGAAATTTTTTAGTGAAATATTAATAATTTCAATCCTGTATGAGTTATGATTTTATAACGATACTTATACATTTGAAGGGTGGTTACCTAAAAAAACAAAGATTTTTGGTAATGTGATAGTCCAAATAAGGGTGGTTCTGTGATAAACCAAGAAATTTTGGTTATACAATAACCTCTAATTCATTGTGTATGGTAGTTTTTCATATGGATATTCCATTTGTAAGAGTGATATGTGTGGAAGCCGACCGTATGGTAATTATATTTAAGTATGATTTTGTTTGAAGTTAAATTCATATGTTATATGTTGATTTCTATTGGTTTATGGTAAAATTATAATTGGAAAAGGGTATTTAATGTTTTTTCGGGAATGTATTTACTACTTCTTAAAAGTAAATCATAGTACTTTATGATAAAGTATTCATGGTTTATATGTTTTCAAAATACTAATAGTTTTTATTATTTGTATAACCGATTCTATGATTTTATGATCATCCTATGTTTTGAAATTTTTTACAAATTTCTTAATATTAGTATGGAGACTGATTATGTTTGGAGGAATTAATTGAATACGTTTCTCAAAGAGAAGTCCTGTTTTATTTTGAAAGGGTTTCATTTGGTAGAAAAAGTTGATACTGTGTATAACTGTCCACATCTAATGTATGGGTCTACATTGTAAGATATATTCCTAATTATTTAAAACTCTAAACTGAAAATGTTATCAAATTTTAATTATATTTAAAAAACAGTATAATATGTATTGATTAAGGATGGGTCTTTACAGTTTATATTAGACGATCGTTTGGATAACATTGTAGATTAAAAAGTTTTCTGAAGAGTTTGGGATATCATCATGGGTATATAGTTTTAAAATTGATGATATGTTTAATTTCATATAAACCCTATTTTATTCTTCATGTTCATTAATATCAGGTGACTAATGGTATTTTTCACGACATTTATCTTTGAAGAAATTATGGTTTAAATATTTTTTGGATGGAAAAAGAGAGGTATGAAAATACCTTTGACGTTAAAACATGTTAGGGTTATTTCTGAGGTCTTTATAGTATTTTTGAAATATTATAATAGTTATATTGTTTTTTTAGAAAGTAAAATCCACATGATGGGTTACAACACATCATGTTATGAAATTCCATGTGAATCAAACCCACAACCATAGGTTGACAAGGATGCATCACCTACCACTTTTCCATGTGAAGTCCCTCGTTTATATGACTTAATTTTTTGATTTAAACAAGTTGATGGAATAAGAATAAGTAGATTTTGGGAACTTATGTATTATCAAATGAGTATCCTTGGTATTGAAAAATTAATTGGGAATTAGAGGATAAATTTTATTTTGGAAGACTTTTACTATTTTTGAAACTTTATAAGATCAAGGTGAATAGAATAATGTGGAATTTTATTTTAGGAGTTAAGGATTATTTATATTTTCTAATAATTTATGTGATTCAATGTGGAATTAGGGGGAATTAGGTTATTTATAGAAATGATTTAACTATCATGGAAAATATTTGATTAGGTTAAATAGTTTTTTGTGTGAGACATTAAGAGTTGTTGATGTTTTTTGGAGATAAATGTTAAAATTTATCTTAGAAGATTATATGAGCAAATTATTCTGAGTTTTGGGTTTCAAACATAGTTTGGATTATTTTGAGGAATTTTAAGGATAGTTATTTATTAAATGGTCTATATTGAACTATGGATATTAATGTTGAATTTTATAGATTAATGTGGTTTTTATCATATAATGTTTTTTTCATTTTTGAGAATTATCATTTCTTAACCATATTTGTATTGGTAACTATATTTAGACTAGAGAAATATATAGTAAATCTTTTGGGGATTATGTGATTCTATAGAATGAGATTCATCCTGAATACTCATCGTTTGAGGAAAAATGAGTTGTGGTGGAATCTATTTAATGGATGAAAAATATAATTTTCATGTTATTATATTTCATTATTTTATTATTCTATGTAGTAAACTAATTCCTCTACTTTATGAAAAGTATCTAAAAAAAATTCCGTTTACTTTTCCTACAATGAAATCAATGAGCATTTAAACAATTAAAAATTTATTATTTTATGATTATTAACTTTCTCCTGATCATGTTATCTATTAATCTCCATTATAACATGATGGTTATTTTTCTTCAATATCTATGTTTTCCCAAATTGAGTCCTTGTATGTGTTATCTCAGGTGACCTTCGTACTATAATTTCCTTATTTTAGAGTGGTAGTTTCATTAATACTTTTCTGATGTTGGAATGAAATAAAGGTATTTTGAAAAGTCATACCATAGTTACCAACCCCAAATTCAATTTGTGAGGATTATATTTACAAAAGGGTGGGAGAATGTAACATCTGATGTTTTTAAAAAAGATACACTATATTTTATTTCATACATAATACGCCACATCGAAATTAAGCAACTAACTAAATATAATTATTTAAATGTTACCTTATAACCTATCTATTAAAATGGAATAAATGAATGGTATTAACTGATTTAAAAAATTTGGTTTAAACACATATATAATTAATTATTTTGGGACCAATTAATTATCCAAGAAAATAAAACTCTTTTTAAATAAAAGGAAATGTGTTACTTCAAAAACAATTTAAATGAAAATAAGTGAGAGTATAAAATAATAAAATCTCTATTGATGTATTTTTTAATAAACTATTTAAGTAATATATTCATATTAAATTTTAAAATTCATCTTATATGTTTTCTAGACATGATATAAGAAAAAATTCACTTTTTCGGATAAAACGTATTTTTCAAAGAAAATGAAATTTTTCGTCTCTTGATGATAATCCAATTTTAAATACAGTTTCAAAATTTTAATAAATTATTTTTTAAAAGAAATTATTATTTGGATTAGAGATATTCAAATTTGTATTGGATAATATTTTGGTTTCTTTTAAAAACTTTTATATTTTAATGAATAGTGAAAAATACTACATTTTAATTCAAAACTGGGTTTTTTTCTTATTTATCAATACTATAAAATTTTCATTATAATTGGTTTTAAAGTGTAATTTGATTATATTTTTATAATATAATCCAATTTGGGTCACTGAAAGTAATTTCACATTGAAATTTGTTATAACCAATGTCAATCTTTTAAAGATTTTTAATTTGAAAATCCATGTTTATTTGTTTGGACAATGGGGAATAATATTAAATTAATTACTAAATCATCTGTATTTTAAATTTATAAAAATTTATTAAATATTTGGAACCATTTTTTCCAAATTTGTAACCTTTTTTAATTTTATGAATAGTAACTTTAGTAATTTTATTTACCACTATTAATGGTAAATCAAGTATAGTAGGGTATCAAATAATATGATACTGATGATAAAATTTCCTTAACACCTACCAAAATCATATTGGTGGAATAAAAGTATAACCTTAAAACCTAAGTATTGGAATTGACTCATTAAATGGATATTTTCCCATTAAATGGATATAAATATTATTCAAACAAAAGAAAGTGAAAACATGCCACCCTCTTATTTCTTATAGGTATAATAATTTTAATATTTTTATAAATATGATATAACATAGATAATAAATAATATACAGAAATATAATGAAATAATCTACATCTTGTGAATTTATTTATAATATTCATAGAATAAATAATTACAATAAATACTAACAAAACTGTGATAAAATAATTATTTTATTAAGAAAAATATCAAAAAAAAAATATGATTTTTTTTTGATAAATATATTTAGAATTAATTATGGTACTCCATGAATTTTATAGGTGAATATGACATATTATAAGTCTATTAAATTGGTTTTTAGAGTTATCTTTCTTTTTACATTTTATTTAAATTAAATGAAATTAATAGTATCAAAATTGAAACTATATATATTTTATAAAACAAATATTTTATTAAATTATTTTAAAAAATTAAAAAAATTATAAATTACAAAGTGATTATGATAAGGTGTAATAGATCATAAGTTGTTCATTTATAGGAAATTTACCCCATATAAATAAACTTTATAACCTCTTAATACTGATAATATTATTACCATAATTATAATTAAAATAGTAGGATTAAGGTTAAACAGAAAAGATAAGGATTAAAATAAAATCAATACATATCTAAAGATTATTGGATGATAGTACTTATAACTATAATCATCTTAGTTTATTCATAACTCATGTATGGATCATTTTTTTAAAAATTAATTTATATTAATTTATTATTTTAAGAGTTTCCAGGGGTGCCCCTCCCCTATCCAATAAAATCTCTCACTCTTCTCTAATATTCATAATTCAAAAACCATTTGTTTTGGACATTATTTATGCATCCTTAAAAACAAATGTTTTCCACATCTTTTTAATTAAATTTTAATGATTTAATTAGTTATTTTTGTAATTTTTACTAAAGAAGTGCCCTTTTGTATTTTTTTAGTTAAATTTAATAATTAATCAAATTATATAATTAAATATACACTTTTATCTTATAAATAATCAATTTATTTTTTACTCTAATTTTATAGTCTAAAAACGTTTTATTTATTTTGGTGTTTTTTTAATAATTTTGTAGTTAATAGTTAATTAATTAATCCTCCTTTCTGCCAATAAATAATGTAATTGTAAATTTTACATTTCATGTATTAAAATATTTTTAATTTAAAACAACATAACATAATTTTCAGATGTCTTTTACAATTCATTAATTATAAACATAAGATTATAAACTTACTATATTTATTAAATCTCCTTAATTTAATATTATTAATTAACATAATTTTTTAATAACTGAATAATTACTTGTCTAATTTAAAAAATTTAATTTGTTACGTTAACTATTTTAAATAATTTAACATTGTTTTATAAATGTATACATTTTATATTACCTTTTAATTATTTAGTTTATTTTTAATTTTTGTTTTAGTTTAGTAAAAATTTAAGTTTTATAAATTGATGTTAATATTAATTTATCGTAATTGTAAATGGTTTTATATGTTTATCTATGTTTACAAGTTACTTAATTTTTCATTTGTTTTATTTAATTTTTAGTTTCCAGTAATTATTTTGTTCATATTTTATTTATGTTTTAATTTATCTTACACTTTTCTTTATTCTGCGGTACCACCATAAACCGTCTTAATTTTACAGTCTCACCATATCCCTTTCAAACCTGTGCCACCGTAAACCATCTTGATCTCACAGTCTTATCCATTCACTATGGCACCGTAATTACCAGCAACCATCAAATCTGATTCACTTTCTCATCGTTTCCCTTTATGGTTCCATGAAAACCCATGCGACTGTTTCCCTTCACGGTTCGATTTCAATATGCCACCGTAACTCATAGGCACTGCACACCATTTCCCTTTATGGTGGCATAGAAACCCATACAGCAATTTCCCATCATTATGCCATTGTAATCTTCCACCACAACTCAAAGTCACCACACCTCTTTCCACCATTTTCCCTTAACCATGCCAATGTAACACCTTGGAACTTCATTCCCCTCTCCATTCATAAATTCATGGTTTCACGTCTTCTTCCCACTATTCCACATGAACTCAACACCGTTTCTTCCATAAACTATCTCACAGTTACCCCTTTTAACTATGTCACGGTTTCTTCCATGTTGTGGCACTATTTCATCCTCAAACCGGCCTCACTGGTGCGCACTCCCAGTGCCACTACTTCCTCGGCACCATAGACACTTTTCAATTGCACAACGCCATTAATTAAATCAAACCTTTTTTGACTCCTCTTGACATAATCATGTTTTAATGATCACAAATCCTATTCATTCTGTAAAAACTTGTTAATCATATGTAATTTATCTAAAATCATGTCTACAGATGATTGGTATCTCTTTGCCTTAAATAAACCATGGGCACTATATCTAATTTACTTTATAATGATTTCTTTGATGAATGATTATGTCTAATTTATTCTATGAATATCACTGCTTATGTCTGAATGAAGATATTTGGCTATGTATGATACATCGTGATGTTGCCACCAGTTTTTTTTGGAAAAGGAACCAGACAGCTATGACCATCCAGACACTGTGACGATCTAGACACCATGACCATCCAGACACCGTGACCATCCAGATATCGTGACCATCCAGACACCATGACCATCAACACATCGTGACCATCCAGACACCATGACCATCCAGACATCATGACCATCTAGACACCATGACCATCCAAAAACCATGACCATCTTGACACCATTTCAAGGGGACACAATTTCATTAATACATCGTTTACAGAAAAACTATGACATCGTTTCTTAATCTGCTTTATCATTTTTAAATTTAATTTCTAACTGTCATATTTGAAGCTTTTAAATGCACTAACATAATTAATGTTTCTTTGTAAACATATCATATAACAGTATGAGGTTCGAGGTTCATAATACATGCATCCTATATATTGCAACACATGCACACAAAGAATAAAAGATAAGTGTTTCTTAGAAAAAGATAGGGTGTAATAACGAAGTACACATGAGTTTTTCATGAAACAATAATCGACACATGCGACTGAAAATTCTTGAAGAACACATGAATCATTATTGAATCAATGATTAGGACACCATAGATCAGAATCATCGAGCACATCTTCGCATAGTTAATAACATGAAGAACACAAACCAGATTTAGCTGATTTACAATACTCTTTTTTCTATGAGAGGACTCGATTTCTGCATATGATTGATTCCAAAAGTCCCAATTTTCATAGACTAACACTCAGAGGACTTCTAAGCTTATCTCATCGTTTCTGCTCTGTTTTGTATTATTTTTATCTTTCGAGTAGTGTGTGTGTATGTATAAAAATATAGACTCTCTCTTAAATTAAACAGAAGGATACAAGATATCATTTCTCTTGCATCGTTTTACACCAGTCTAATCCATGGATAAGTGTAGAAGATGTCCCTATGTGACTTGTTGGTGTTTTCCCATGAAAAAATATGGACGAGGTCGTGTAACGCCCTGACCCCAGTTACCCATAGTTGGTGCATTATTACATAACATTGGCATGATCACAAGAAAGATCAAATCTCAAATACCGATTGGTTTAGTAGCCTTGGAAACACTAGATATATTCATAATGTTTTACATTACATCATAAGGTGAAAACTACTACAACAACATAGTCTCTATAGTCCACACTCTTATCCCCTCACACTATCCCTATAGGTCGTTCATAAATTACTTTTTCACATCCTGGGAAAAATAAAACTTAGAAAAGGGGTGAGCTCAAATGCCCAGTAAGGATAACAATATAGCAGAAACTTTCATAAATAAGAATAAACATTTAAGGCAATGTATAACTAAAACAAAAGCCTTTTAAACATGAAATTTAACATAATATGGAAAAAGTAAAATGAAATAATGCCATTTACTTATTCACATGGATATTCTACTAATCGAATAATCACATGAAATATCAATAACCACTTTCATAATGATGGAATGCATAATGCCAGGCTATCATAACCACATAGCCAAGGCCTCGTGCCAAGACTACAAATAATATTTTTCCAAGGCCTTGTGCCAAGACACTAGTTTGTCTCATGAGACCTACCGGTGCATCGAGGAGCTATAGCGGGCTCCACCCGTCACATATTAAGTTCAATGCATTCCCATATGAAAAGGTTTAAACATAACACAAACATTCGTATTAAAAATAGCATACGAAATGTCAATATTTTCACCATAAACCATGAATGGTATAAAAATAGCACATCCACAGTCAAGCATATCACAAAGCCTTCAATACAATATAGATGTTTTGTATCATAATAAATCAACTTCAAATAAGCTTAAAATCCATCAAAGGATGTTGACATAGATGAAATCAAAACTATTTGAGAGAAATATCTGTTTTCTCGAAATCATTGAAAAGTCACACATTTATAAAGGAAGTAATTTAAAAGTGATTTTTGAATCAAAGTGTCCCATACCCCTTTGAAACTTTTGAAAATAAATATCATTTCAAAACCTTCATGTCCATATGAATAAGTCCTTAAAATCATTTTGAAAACATGGACATTAATTAAAAATATTTAGAAAGATAAATCTTTAAAACATTTAAAATTATGATCTTGATAAAGAGTACCTTTAAAAAATTCTTAAAATATTCATTTTGAAATCATTTAAAAGTCACATAATTATAAAATAAAACATTTAATTTGAAAATATTCTTATAATCTTGTAAGGGAATCTTTGACGATTTTATAACGACGGTAAATAGCCGCACCCTCCGTATAAGTTAAAAAAACATTCTTACCTTAAATTTGTCGAAAGGTAAAAAGTGCCATGTTTGGAAAATGACAGATAGATTCCATTAAAAACACATAAGGTTATAAATGAATTTAACCCATATTCTTTGTAAATAGTAAAAATGTTTTGAAATACATTTCGAAGAAACATGGACGTGCATGATAAAGAAATCCTAGTAGATTATTACGTATAAACAACCTCGGATAATAAAGAGAATGCGAAATAAACACTTACCTTGTAATTTTCCTTGGTTGCGGGTAGGTTAAACTCTTGTATAATTCTTAAATAATTGTTATTAAATTATAAAAGAATAATATATATTAATATGATATCATATATGATCTTTTAACATTGCTTTGTTAATAATATCTTAGTATTATCATCGTTTCGGGTGTTAACATACTCATTTTCTTTTATATGTTTTTTTATGTAAGACATGTTTTTCATGGATAGGCTGTATCTTATTCATATCCAGAATGACATAAAGTCCTTAAACATTATTTTCAAATCATCAAATGATAATTATTCTTGAATGGATACGATGGAGAATGAATCTTATCGCGTTCGTGGAGACGGTAGTCCGTACGTACGCATGAGAGACAATATCACTCTTTTGATATTAAAATAATATATAATTGGATAGTATATAATATATACATAATAATTATCATGTTATATTTATTATTTACATGAGTTACACATCATTATTATACCCATCCAAATAATAAAATATTGAATAACAATTACATCACGACGTGGAGACGGTAAGCCGTACGTACGCACGTATGGTGGCATGTTATTCAAAGGGTGGATAGAATACTGAATATGGTTGTACCATATTTATAATAACATCACAGTATATATAAGATACTAGAGTTATTATTTTAGAATGGTAATAACAAAGAATGAAGAAGTGGAAAAAGAAATGAATTTGAAAAAGGGTGGTGAAAACATTACCTCTTCTTCGGGTTCTTCCTTTTGATTTGATCAAAAGGGCTCATTAGGTTGCCTTTCTGATCAAACTAAGGCCTCTAGGATGTAGTGAGGGAAGTTGAGAGAGTATTTGGGCAGAGTTTGGCCGAAAAAAAAAGGCTTTGAAGGTGTGATGAAATTAGAAGGATGAGTTCCCTTTTATAAGAGGAGTGAGGGGAACCTTTGGAAAAGCTAGAAATATTAATTTATAATAAATTCATATTCGGTTTCTAATGGCTCCAAAGTTTATTATTAAAAGGTTAAGGTGGGTAGAGGTCGAAAAACATTCATCCAATAGAATTTAGACAAGTTTGGGGCACTATATTAACCTTATATGTTTTTTTAACTCTTAGTTAATTAGTTTGACATTTACCATGTCACTTTGTAGTTTTATATTATATAGTTAATAAACGTACTATATACATCCAAGAGACCCCCAAGTGGTCCCTTAATGATATAAATATCATGATATAAGTTTCATGGATGAATGTTAGATTTTTAAGAATTTAACATCAATTAATAATATAATATTGTTTTTGAAAACTCTTTTATGTCAATTTTGAAACTATTCAATAGTTGATTTTTGTGAAACTCGTAACAGAATGATTACTTAAAACAAAGTTAAAAAAAATCAATCCTAATATGTCATATTATTCTATAAAATTATTTTAATTCATTAAAAGTCTCAAATTATATTTATTTGGGTATTTATAATATCAATTATTTTAATTTTTCACTATTATGGTAATTACTGCATCATCATTGTGTCATAAATAAATTAAATTATTTAATGTCTAAAAATTATAAATAAAATATAATTATGTAGGAAATCGTATTATCTTTCTAATTAATATTTACAATCGAATTTATCTTTTGTATAACCCTATATTAAAAATGTTTTAGTAAATAAACATTGATGTTAACTCTTTTAACTCTTCTTTGAATTAAATAATAATAAATGTCCTAATCTAATCTATGTGGACCTAAATGATAATATTGTATTCCTAAGGTTGTTTTTGGGACGAGATACACTTTTCCAATAGAATTAGGACATGGGTTAGGGTAATATTAATATCATTTTTACCCTTAATTACCCTATTTACTTTTAACCGTGGTAAATAAAAGTAAAAAGTTACTATTCACCAAAAAAATATTTTCATCTCATTGAACCACATTTTAATTCTTGATATTAGCTTTGTCTCTCAGATTTTTGAAATTCCAATCACAGAAGCGGTAAAATTAAGTTTTATGAAAAATTCAGTTTTTTAACTACCACTTAGTAGTTTCACTAATCATCAAAAATTGATGTTTTTCAGAAAAATGCGAAAATTTCACCCTAAGCTATAATTGATATTACGAATTCAAAAATGATGTCTATTTTAAAAAATTCCAAACATATATGTTTCATTAATTAATTTTATAATTAATTCCCGCTGTCACAACAAATAGCGTGTTTTTAAGAAACAATATATATCAAAAGATTGACAATTGTTTAGGTCCAATTTCAAAGTGAAATTAATTCTAATTAACACCATTGGATAAAATGGTAAACATATATTATAATTATACTTTATAACCAGTCAAATTCATAATTTATCACTATTAATTATTTTGATTAAAAAAGTTGTTTTTAATTAAAATTTAGTAATTTTCACTATTCATCAAAATTATAAAGTTATCCGAAAAGTACCAAAATTTCACCATAGGCTAATTTTGATATTAAGAATCCAAAAATGAAGTCCATTTTGAGAGATAGAATTTATAAAATTTCAAAAAGTAGGTATTACTATTCATAACGGCTAGTTTGGTAAGTCATAGTGTGCTTTTACTCGGTGTTTCATGTAGTGCAAGTTATTGAATTATTTTGAAGAAATAACACACTATGAAATCATGGGGTGTTACAGGTCGTGTGACCTAGATAGTCTTTTGTGCTATTGGTAACCCTAATCTTCAGTTTGGATCATGTTTATTTATACAAACTTATTGGTGGCAGGTGATAACCAAGTGGAGTGGACTAGGTCTTGTCATTAGATAGAACCAGTTGTTTTATATTTGATGCGTTGTTTACTTTAGTTTCCTATGTTTTAATGTTTAATCTAGAAATCACTAAATTTACACTGATAGTTATTATTCTATGGAAGTTAAAATTGTTTTGTCTTATTAGAATAGATTCAATATTAATGTTCATAACTGCGATTATGATTAGTGAGAATTAATTAATCTTCTAAGAAGTTATTTAAACATTCAAACTTTCATAACAACATAACCTCGATTAAATGGGATGTATTTAAATATTGGGGAACCTTTTAAAAAATACATATTTAAATAGAAATTTTTATAGATACTCAATTCACCCCTCCTCTTGAGTACTCTACTCCGACAAACATTTGGTAACAAATTAGTGTTTTTTAATCTTATTAAAACTATGTTTTTAACCCTATTCAATTGTTATTTTTATTGTACTTTAAAGATATGTAAATTAATATCAATTCTAAATTTCCAGAACTCTTAAGTTATTTATTTATCATTAATAATATATTAAAAGTTATTCCAAAAATCATACCACCATTCCTTAATGGAACCAATTATATTCAATGGAAAATTAAAATGAAAATTCATTTAAAAATTATGAGCTTTGTAATATGATCTTCATATATTGATGAATATAATATTCCTACTACTGATAGAATCACATGGGATAAACCTACCAAAAATGACTATATTAACAATTAAAAATCTATAAATTCTTTATACTACTATTTAAGAGATGTGGAATTTAATAAAATTTTCTGCTTGTAAAACTGCCCATGAAATTTGGGATACCTTATATGTTTCACATGGATGAGGATCTAGTGTGAATGAAATGAGACATAATACCTATATTATTAAATATAATAAATTTTAAATGACCTTCAATGAGCCTATTTCTTACATGTATCTTAGGTTCAACGAAATTGTTAACACAATTATTTCTCTTGGAAGAGAAGTCACTACTAAGGTATATATCATGAATATTCTCAGATTCCTACCTGATATATGGAGAGGAACCTTTGTCTCTGTTAGAAAATCATGTGACATCAGGAAGCTACCTGTAAAAGAAGTCATTCGGAAACTGATGATGAATGAAGAGGAGTTGAAAGTCCCAAAGGAAGAGGTGGATGAACCCAAAATAAAATCTATTGCGTTCAAGACCACCACCTCTAAACACAGAGAAATAGGGAAAGTGGAAGTTTCTTTAGAAAGTTCCAACATGGAACAATCATCATCTAATAGTGATGAAGAGATGGCTCAATTGGCTATAAATTTTAAGATATTCATCAAGAAGAAGTACTTTTTCTAAAAGCCTAACTTCAAGGGAATATATGAAAAAAACGAAGTTTGAAGAAAGATAGGAAACGAAGTGAAAGGTCTGATGAGATTGTCTACTATAAATGCAAGAAAAAAAGACATATCAAGGATGACAGTCCAAATATCACGTGAAAAAAGATATTTGAAGACAAATATAGAAAGTATAAAATACAATGATAGAAAAATGGAGTGCTTATGAGGATAGTTCAATTGAATCAGAATCGTCACATGATGAACATGCTAACAAAGAAAATATTTGTTTTATAAAAAACACATCTAAGGTAACACCAGAATCTCCTGCACAAAACTAATACTATTATAGAGATAAGAGTGACTCTCAAACTATGTCTAATGAAGAAATGTTTGAGAATTTTAATATGATAGAAGAGACATGCAATGTACTAAAAGATAAATACAATTCCTTGAAGAAACAACATTCTCTTAATGCAATTATTAAAACTGAACTCACTGTAGAAAGGGAGAAAAATTATCAATTACTCACTGAGAACAATGAACTAAAACTATCTAATGAGTAATTGAAAAAAGACATAAAAATGTTTACCAATGGAAAAAATACTCTTACTCAAATTCTAGGTGAACAAATTGCTCCTAAATATTCTAATGGCATTGGCCATCAACTTGGAAAAAGTAATTTTGGAAGAAAAAAATTTGTTTCTAAATCTAGGACATATATATTTACTCCCAGTTCTAGAAAATATTCGACTAGTTGAAGTTGTGAATCACTTTCTATGGTTTCAAGATTTTCTTGTCCAAATAGAGTTTATTTTTTAAATAAATTACATAATTTTTATAGGAACCCTATGAGGCAGATATAGGTTCTTAAAGCACTTATCACTAATATTACTGGACCCAAACAAGTGTGGGTACCAAAATCTGTTATTATTTGACTATTTAGTTGGAAAGCATCTTAAAGAGTTCCTGTAAGATCATATCATAATTGGAAAATGGGTGTTCTAGACACATGACAGGAGAATAATCATGATTCAAGAATTTAATAAAAATTGATGGAGAACATTTCACCTTTTGTGGAAATGCCAAAGGAAAGATCATTGGCCTTGGCCAAATCGATATCTCTAACTCAGTTTTGATTTCCAAAATACATTTTGTTAATGGATTGAAATATAATCTGCTTTGTATTTCACAATTATGCGATGATGGATTTCATATTGAATTCTAAAATTATGCTTGTAATGTTTTTAATTCTAAAAAAGAATTAGTGTTTTTTGTATTAATAAATGAAAATACTTATTTTGTTGACATACATTCCTTAGCCTCTCAAAATGATTCATGTTTAAGTGTGTTTCACAAAGAGTCATGTCTTTGGCATAGGAGACTAGGAAATTGTAACACTCACTCCCTTAGAAACTTATATAGAGAAGGCTTAGTCAAAGACCTACCCAAACTTGAGTTTCCAAATGGTAAAGTGTGTAATCCTAGTCAAAAAGGAAATAAACACAAAACTTACTTCAAACCAAAGAAAGAATTTTCAACTTCTCAACCTCTAAAATTGGTTTACGTGGATTTTTTTGGACCATCATGTGTTTCTAGATTAAATGGTAACCACTATGTCTACGTTCCGGTAGATGGATTTTCTAGATATACTTGGACATTCCTTTTGGCTCACAAAAGTGAAGCCTACTCTCATTTTACCAAATATTCCAAAACTATAGAAAATATTAGTGAACATAAAATTAAATCCTTAAGAAATGATCATGGCCATGAGTTTTAAAATCAAGTGTTTGAATCCTTTTTCTTACAAAATGACTATAGTAATAATTTCTATTCCCCTAGAACACATCAACAGAATAGATTTTAGAAAGAAGAAATAGAACCTTATAAGAGATTGCAAGAACCATGCTTCGTGACTATGACCTACCTATTTAATTTTTTTTTCTAAATCTATAAATACATCATTTTACATTATCAATAGGGTCCTGATTATACATATTATTAAAAGGACTCCAAATAAGTTATGGAACAATAAAATACCCAAAGTTAGATACTTAAATGTTTTTGGTTGCAGTGTCTATATCCTCAATACTATGGACAATCTTGACCAATTTTCATCAATGAATGATGAAGGAATATTTTAAGGATATTAAATTTCTAGTAAAGCCTATAGAGTGTTTAATAAAATAACTAAATGTCTGGATGAATCTACCAATTTTAAATTTGATGAAATAGATCCACATGATCCAAAGACCACTCTAGAGAACCTGGAGGATGAGGTATAAAATGTGGACATTAATTCAAAATCTACTAACCATACTATAAAGGAATTTGTGAAAACTCTCAGTTCTGGATATTATTTAGATTCTGTTCACAATGAACCAAATCCTACTGAAGAACCTGAAATCACCAGTCCTTCTTTTTCTATAGCTGTTAGAACTCTTAAGAACCATACTCTAGATACAATTGTAGGATACATAGATAATTTATCTCAAACTAGAGTTTCTCATAGAAATCATACTGAGTATCAAGTCTTATTGTCACAACTTGAACCTAAACACATTAATGATGCTATCAATGATGAATTTTGGGTGATGTCTATGCAAGAAGAACATTATCAGTTTTTAAGGAACAATGTTTGGAAACTTGTTGAAAGACCCAAAGACACAATCACCATAGGCACTAAAAGCATGTTTAGAAATAAAGTAGATGAAGCTCGTAACATAGTTTTTAACAAGGATATATTGGCTACACAAGGATATAGTAAAGAATAGGGGAATGGACTATGCGAAAACCTTTGAACCTGTAGGAAAACATGAAGCTATCAGAATTCTTCTTGCTTATATCTCACATCTGAATTTCAAACTATTTCAAATGGATGCTAAGAGTGCATTCCTAAATGGGTACATAGGTGAGGATGTATTTTTTGAGAAACCCCCATGTTTTACAAATCCTCATTTTCAAAATCATATTTTTAAATTATAAAAAGCTTTACATGGTTTAAAACAAGTTCCAAGAGCTTGGTAAGATAGATTATGTACTTTTCAAATTTCCAAAGGTTTTAGAAAAAGAATAGATGATCCTACCATATTTATAAAATTAATTTCCAATCATTCTTAAGTAGTTCAAATTTATGTAGATTATATTATCTCGATATCTTCAATAAATTATATATGTATTTATTTTTCTAAAAGAATGAAAAAAAAATTGAAATGATTTAAATGGGTGAACTAAAATTAATTATTGGATTTAAAATATTTCAAAATGATGATGTTTTGATTTAAAATAAAATCAAATATACTAAAAATCTCTTAAAACATTTTGGATTGGATAGCACTAAAAGTAGTGACACTCTAATGAGTACCACTTGTAAGTAGGATCTACATAATGATGGAACATTTGTTGATAAAACAACTTATAGAGGAATGATTGGAAGTTTACTCTACTTAATTGCTAGCTGACCAAACATTATGTTTAGTGAGTGTATGTGTGATCATTTTCAAGAAAATCCAACGACATCTTAATTAAATGTTGGTAAGAGAATTTTCAAATACCTCCAGTATACACCCAATCTTGGATTGTTATATCCCAGAGGAAAATCATTTGAATTAGTTAGTTATTCTGATGCTAACTTCGGTGGTAGTATGTTAGATAGAAAAAGAACCTCTGCAACATGTCACATTTTAGGAAAGTCACTAGTATCATGATGTAGTAAGAAACATAATTCTATTGCATTATCTACTGTAGAAGCTGAATACATAGTTGTTGGTAGTTGTTCTGCAAAAATTATTTTGGATGAAACACACATTACTAGATTATGGATATCAATTCAGGAATGCACCTATAAATTGTGACAATGCAAGTGATATTAACATTTCAAAAAATCATTATTCACACTATAGGATAAAACATATTGATGTAAGACTTCACTTTTTGTGAGATCATTATAAAAAAGGTGACATCACTTTAGAATTCATTGGAACTGAATATCACCTAGCTGATATATTCAGAAAACCACTAAATTATGAACGAATAGATTACATCATACATGAATTGGGTATGATAAATATTATGTAGTTTTCTTATTATTTCATATCTTACTGTTTCATATCTTACTGTTTCATATCTTACTGTTTCGTATCTTACTATTTCATATCTTACTGTTTCACACTTTACGGTTTCAAAAATCACTATCATGATATTACTATTTAACTCTAACAGTTATATAATTTTATTGTCTCAATACTTGTTGTTTCATGTTTACAATCTCATAGTTACTATTTCTTGGCTAATGTCAGACACTTACTATCTCTAAAAATATAGTCACAGAGTTTAGAAATCACATTGTTACGATCTCACCGTGAACACCTGTTACTGTCTCACCATGGGAGTCAGTTACTATCTCACTGCAAAAACACTTTATTATTTCATTTATTAATTAGAATTTGTATCATGGTAATGACTTATTTTACCCTTATAATTTCCCATGATTTTGTTTTTGCGATGATTGGTATTCCAAAATGATAAAAACGAAAGAGGTTTCACATGTTTTTTCCCTTGATCTCTCTTCTATAAAACCATAACACTTGTCCCAATTTTTTTATTTTCTCTCTCTCTCTTTCCCTCTCTCTCTAACCCTCGGTGAATGCCCAGTATGAAACATCCATCACCATCATCGCCTGAGAAACATAGTTCAAAGAAGAAGAGGCAAATCACACTGAAGATAACACCTGAAGGTCCACAGAATTTGACTCTGGTAAATATAATAGTGGTTCCTAAAAAAGAGATTTTCGCCTAGTAGATCATGTCCAGGATGTCTCTAGTGTTGAAATAATTGAAAGATCATTGATTGATAGATAGGTTTACAAAGGAGGATTTTCCTATTTACCCAAACAGAGTTGGATAGTTTTACCAGTATGTTCAGTTTTCTTTTGATAAAGAAGATGTATATATTATAAGAAGCTAGATAAATGGCCAGATTTGCACTTTTTATTTGAGGTTATGGGTTTCATGCCTTATGATACCTCATGAGGGTATTTATGAGGACAATAAGAGAGTTCCCCCAACTCCATGTGAGATATTTTTTTTCGAATATGCTTTGGAAAAATTAACTGGAAATACATCTAAGAGGAGAGCTATAGCTGTAGAGATGGATGGAGAAACCAGACTTCTTTTTAAAAAATTTTCAGAATATGATTAGCCCTAGAAAAGGTTATTTTTCTATAGTCAAATTTCAGGATGTATTTTTGATACATCTAATGAAAAATGTACATAAGATCAATTCATTCCAGTATTTCATACTTCATGTGTGTGAATTGATTAAGACCACCTCTAAGAAAACCACCCTATTCTATTCGAGGCTTATTTCATCCATGCTTCATGACAAAGGTTTGGTTGGATATAATGAAGAATTTATCAAGGATTATGAGTTTTTTCTCCCAAAAAGTACAGTAAATATGATGAAAATTAGTTGAAATCTTTGGAGAACGAAATGGGTGGAAGAAAATGATATGATTTATGAAAAGTTCAATCTAGTGGAACACCCTTCAAGACCTAAATATGTTTCTGATACTTTTTTAGAACCAGATGAATTTGTTGAGTAACCTAAAGAAGAAGAAGAATAAGAAGAAAAGTTTCTTGCACCTACAAGAGAAACTGTTCTGAATGAGGAGGATAATGAACATGTTCTACAAGATTTAGCTATGAAAGAAGTTCATATTCCAGAAAAAGTAGTTGATTTGGAAGAAGAACCTTCCTTAAAAGACGATTCTGTTTCTGTTGAAAGAGAAAAAAAAGTTATAGAAGTTCATATAGAATATCATCTGTCTCTTGTGCAAGAAGTTGTTGGTGATGAACAGGTAGAGGAAAAAACTACTCCTGAAGTTATTCCTTCTATTTAAGAGAGAACGGAGATAGCCTATCAGTTGGATATACTAGAAATGGATAAATAAATTAGGAATAAAATCATTGAAATTAATCAACGACGTATTCTCTCAGTCCTGAGAAAGATTCACCTATTTACGGGGAGCATCCCCCAAGTCTGGAAAGTGTTGAAGTACCAAATCTGGTTGATCCAATCTCAGTGGATACACTGTATAAATTTCACAGTTATTTTGATGGGAACGATTCATAGGAATTCAAAGTGAAAGGTATTGATATGTATATTATGTTTTAGTTGAAATGTCATCTTCTCCTGAAGCTATCTCTGCCAAAGAACTTGTTCCTGTCTCAGCTTCTATCTTCTAGCCTTTACAAGAAACTCAAAACATGGTCAATAAGGATGATCTGAAAGAATTTGGAGCTATCCTGTTGGATGGGGTTGAAAAGCTTATGAATAATCAATGTGGTCTTGTAATCAATTTGAGTGAAAGGGATGATGTCCTATTATTGGAAAAGATTGTGTAGAAGATTCTTCCAAAAATGATCCATGAAATTCAAAAAACTAGAATTGAGAATAAACAGCTTAGTGATGAAGTAAGTACTCTAAGGGGTATGGTTAAAGATATGAAGAAAGTGTTGAACTCAAGACCAAAACCTTCTTCTCATACTGCTGAAGATGTTGGTTGCTGGATTACATGGGATGTAGGCTCCCTGATTCAAGTAAACATGACTTCCTTAGCTGACAAGGTTGCTGAATGAGACAAGGAAATTGTTCAAGATATGTGTGAGCTAGTTGTTGGACGTAACAAGATTACTGATGAGTATAAAGGTTGTCTTCAGAAAGTGCTAAATCAACTGAAGTTTCTTACCTTGACTGTCACTGCTTCTCGTACCTCTGGACAATTATCTCAACCTACTTTAGATAGTTATCTTCTCAGAACAGTTGTCAAAGAAGAACTTCAAGAGATTCTTAGTGGATTTGATAACGAATCTCTATCTGAAGTTATCATGAACAGTGAACGAGTTCTTGATTTGGTGAGAATCCATTCCATGATTTCCAATTATGCTCAACAAGAAATTTCTAAAAATGTGGATTTATACTTCTATGTCTATTTTTCAAGATCCGAGTCAGATAAGGCATGTAATCCGTGATCAACAGTTGCCTCAGTATTCTACTACCCATACCTTGGCCCCTTTTGTCTTCTAAGGTCTTCATTTAACTTCTTTATCAACCAGTTCACTCCCTTATTCTACTTCTATCTCTTCTCCTATGGCTTCTTCTTTTGATGCTGCTACCAGAGGAAAAAAGAATACAAGCCAGTGTTTAAGAACAATGATTATTATATTTTGATAGGGATCTTGTTGCCTTTTTTTGATATCTACTCTTTCTAATGACACACTTCTTTATCTACTTCATTAGGCACTTTTATTGTCTATTTCTTATTAACTCTTTATGATAATCACAAAAGGGGGAGAACTATGTAAATAAGAGAAAGAATAGAGAAATATGTATTTTATATGTACATTGGAGTCATATACACACGAAATACACACTAAGGAAGAGCCACATTCCTTAAGAATAGATCTCTCACTCACATGATTTGTTATCATCAAAAAGGGGGAGATTTTTGGACTCCTCATGTGTTAATCATGTTTTAATGTCCAAAAATCCTATTCTTTCTGTAAAAACTTGTTAATCATATGAAATTTATCTTAAATCATGTGTACAGATAGTTAGTATTTTTATGATTTAAATAAACCTTGTGCACTATATTTAATTTACTTTATTATGATTTCTATTATGAATGATTAAGTCTAATACATTCTACAAATATCACGGATTAAGTTTGAATATAGATATTTAGATATGTCTGAAACAGCATGAGACTTCCACCAGTTGTGTTTTTCCAGAAAAGGAACCAGACATCGTGACCATCCAGACACCGTGACCATACAGACACCGTGACCATCCAGACACCTTGACCATCCAGACACTATGACGTTCCAGACACCGTGACCATCCAAAAACTGTTACCATCCAGACACTGTGACCATCTAGACACCATGACCATCCAGACACCATGACCATCCAGACATCGTGACTATCCAAACACCGTGACCATCCAGACACTGTGACCATCCAGAATCCATGACCATCCAAACACCATGACCATCCAGATACCATTTCAAGGAGACACTATTTCATAAAGCCACCATTTACAGACAAACTGTGACAATGTTTCCTAATCTGTTTTTTCATTTTTTCAATTTAATTTCTAATGGTCATATTTGAAGCTTTTAAATGAACTGAAATAATTAATGTTTCTTTGTAGACATGTCATCCGACAATACAAGGTACGAGGTGTAGAATACATGCATCCTATCAGCTCCAACACCTGGCCTCCAAGATTAAAATAGATGTGCGGCCTAGAAAATGATAGGGTGTAATAACTAATTACACAAGATTTTTTCTAGAAAAAAGATACAACACATGCAACTCAACATTCCTGAAGAACACACAAAGCATTCTTGAATAAAAAAATTTGACACCATAGATCAGAATCGTCAATCACATATTGATATAGTGAATACCAAAAAGGACACGAGCCAGAGCTAGCTGACTTACGATACTCTGTTTTCCATGAGAGGACTCGATTTCTGTATCTTCTTCATCCCAGAGCTCTAGAGCTACATAGACTAACACTTAGAGAACATCTAAACATATCTCATCATTTCTGCTCTGTTGTGTATTATTTTTATCTTTTGAGTAGTGTGTGTCTGTATAAAAGCACAAACTCTCACCTACATCAAACTGAAGGATACAATATATACTTTCCCTTATATCTTTTTACACTTGGGTATTCCCACAGATAAGTGTGGAAGAAGTCCCTGTGTGACTTGATAGTGTTCGCCGATGAAAAACTATTGAAGAGGTCGTGTGACCTGGACAGTCTTGTGTGTTGTTGTTAACCCCAATATAGGGTGTGGATCAAGTTTAATTAAATAAAATACTTGGTGGAAGGTGATCACCAAGTGGAGTGGATCAGGTCTTGGATTGAGACTGGAGCACTTGTTTTATATCCTCTATGTTATTTACTTTAGTTTTATTTGTTTTACTGATTAATCCAAAAATCACTAAATTTACATTGATAGTTAATCTTGGAATGAAGTTCTAATTGTTTTTACTTATTAGAATATCTTTAAAATTAATGTTACTAACTGTTATTGGTAAAACTAAGAATTAATAAATATTCTATGTAGTTATTTAAACATTCAATCATTCATAATACAATTACCTTGATTAACTAGGTTGTATTTAACTATTAGGGAACCTTTTTAAGAATACGTTTTTAATACGAATATTTTATAAATACCCAATTCACCCCTGATAACTCTACTCCAATGAAAAAACCTTTTCACAATCAATTAAAAATTTAATCAGAATCAAATTTCTTCCATTTAAAAGCTACCTCAACCTATAATCAGCAAGAGGAGACCAACAAATCTTTTTTTCTCAGATCTAAGGTAGGGGATCCCTTCACTCACCCCTAATTGATCATCATGCACCCAAACCATGTAAGATTGAAGTGGAACCCTCACAACATTTTGATCCTTCTTCGATTTAGGGGAAGCCGTGATTTTTCTTTTTGTGGAGACCTACCGTTGCCGCCTGTGAGTACTTTTGAAACTGAGCAGCGTTGTTTTGTTGGGTTGTTTCATATCTAAAGCCACCACAGTAAGCTTATGGTCTGGTTACCACTACCAAAGACGAGAATCCACTTATAGGGGATTTATTTCCAATACCTCATGCACCATCGGGAGGATCCATGAGGCACTGTTCAACCGAAGCCTTGTTGCTGTGAGGAGGATCTTTTAGCGCAGTAGGAAGTGTCCACCACTCAAGCCCATCAAGTCGCACATCTGAGGATGGTATCTATCAGGTAGGGCCACATCGGAACTGTATAGAGATGATGTGGCCTCCCTTCCATGAACCCTGATGCACTACACTGGAGATCCCCCTTCTTCTATTATGTGTCGTTATTTGGGGGGAGAAGAAGAAACTTATAAAAATATTAATAATAAACTAAAATGGTAACCAAATTAAAAACCTAAATTTAAAATAACTAAATTAAAATATGAAACAATAATAATTATATATAAATAATCAATGTAAAATAATTAATTTATAAAATAGAGTGAAATTATTTATTTTACTTTAATAAAACATTAATTAAACTAAACTAATTAATAATAATTTCTATATTAAATTTAAATTAATTATAATTTTATGTGGAATACTAAATAATTATTTGTTAATAAAATTAAATACTTAATAATAATTTATAATGAACTAAAATAAGCTAATATAAATAACTAAAATTAGTAAATAATTTAATTTTATAAACAATAATAAACTTTAAAATTAATAACATTAATGTATAAAAATTAATAACTTAATAAATAATAACATTATCAAATATTTTATGCCTGTTAATAAAATGATGTATTTAATTATAAATAATTATTTACTCACTATTCTGTTTGTTTTATATTGTGAACATTCATGCATGATTCGGAAACACATCCAGGTTTACTTAACTAACTCACCAGGATTTAGTTATAAGGGGTAAACTAGCATGACGTGACAGTCATAAAAAACTCATGTGTGCAGTGCACATGTGAAAGACACTTAAAGTTAGTGGAATGATGTGGTGATGATAAGTAGGTAACTATTGACATATAAATTAGAGCAGTAGTGAAATTAGGGGGACATTAATTTGATACATTCAATGATACAATTCGGTCATGTGTAGAGGGAGAAATTGTGACAATTCTTAGATTGCGTCTCAGAGAACCACTCCCTAGAGATTCAAGGATCTGGAAAAGCCTTGATTCATGCTTGAATAGGGAGATCTCTTCCACTATTTTCATTAAAAAATTATTTCGTTAAATTGAATGATTTCTTCTTATGTAATAGGGATGATGTTAGGATTATTCTTCCAGTTCATGGTTAAAATAAAGTATGCTGGTTATCTTTATTCTTTTTTCTCACTATCATTTTAAAAGTGATTGGAATTTATTGGAGATATCATCACTGAATTCATTCAATTGAAACATACCATTAGCACTTAATCTCAGAACTCTGCAATCATTCGATGAGTTTTATTGTGGATTAAGTTTCCTTAACATTTAAATTGAAACCAAAACTACAAAACTTATGGTGAGTTTGTTATATCATCTTTTTAAAATCAAAATTCTCATAGTTCAATAATCGTGGAGTGGAGAACTCCCAGATTAATCATCTTGAGTGATTTATCTCTTGGAGAGGGAAATAAACCACTCTTTTTTGTGGTACTAGTATTGGCCACTATCGTGAGAAGGAATGTCTTCAAAACCTATATAATTGATATTTTTCCCCAAACATATTTCTCTTGATTATTCACATATCAACATTTTATATCTCTATTACTTACTATTTTTATCCTATTCCCTATTTCATTAAAATTTAGAAAAAAAACTCAAAAAGATTGTGGTGTTTCATTTGTGAACAATAAAAAAACAATTTTTTTTTAAAAAAAAAATTTCTATCCCACTGTTGACAACATTGGGGTCTTTTCAAAATTTTTAAAAGAATAGTGGTCATACTCACCCTCCCTGTGGGTTCGAACCTACTTCCCACATATATAGTAGTTAGTAGGATTATAAATTTTAAACTTCGTCCAAATTCAACGAAAGGCAGTATCATGTAATTGGCATTGTTTTTGGGGAAAGAACAAGCCATTAATTTTCTAAAAATATTCAAAATAATACACATATAAAACAAAATTTGATAAAAAAATTGAAAACTATAAAAAAATGATTTTATTCACTACTATATTTTCCCATTGTTTGCTATTTGTTTGTTACAATTACTTGTTACTATTGATTGTTATTTATTCCACTTGGTGTTCATTTTTGTTCTGTTAGTCTAACTCTGGTATCACACTTTGAATGAGCACAAGAGAATTCATTGTCAAATTAGAGCCTTGAAACTCTTAAGTAGACAGAAATTTAGCTACTCTTAAAAAATATTGCAATGGAGAATCAAGATAATATAGTTGATCAAAACATGAATGTTCCATATGCAATAGTTCCACCCCCAGTTACATAGACATAGGGAGTTTTAAATTCCAACTGTATCAAGTATCCCAGCTTGTATTAGGTTGTCCCATAGATCTAGGAACTATGAAATTAAGCAGTCTCACCTTTATCAACTTCCTTCATTCAATGGTCTTCTAGGAGATCGAGGATGTTTTAATGGTCTTCCAGGATAGGATTCACTTGAGATAATTAATGAGTTCTATAGTGATTTTAAACAATTACCTCTAAGAGTGATTTATGTGGAGGAGTTGAGATCGAAGATATTTCCATTATTTCGGAAGGGGAAGGCAAGGACCTGGTTTTAGAACATAGATGAAGAAAATTTGAGACCTGGTAAGAGGTTCTTATTGCCTTCATATCAAAATTCTATCCTACGAAGACCACCTCTGAGATTAGGCACAAAATTAATGGGTTTGTCCAGGATGAGGGAGAGTTATTTAATAAGGCATGGGATAGATTTAGATGTATCCTTATACAAATTCCCAATAACCAGTTTTCTCCCCATCTACTCATGGAGACTTTATATAATGCTCTCACCCCTTAAAATCAAAATTTAGTTAACCAATTCTGTGGGGGTGACTTTTTGGACTCCACTACTGATGAGATGAAACTTGGGTATGAAAAACATGCTCAAAAGTCATAGAAATGGTTCTCTAGGAAGAGGATCATCCATAGAGTTGAAGTCAATCCACATGCTACTTTTGTTAGTGAAAGGGTCCTAAGGGAGCAATATAATCATTGTGGGATGTTTGGTCACACTCATACATGTTGTCGTAATTTTGATCTCCATGTCCAGTTTTATGAGAGTGATAAATTTGTGGATTTTAGATCTAGGAAACAAATGAAAAATGATCAATTATCCAATCAGTACACCTGTAGTTATCAAAATATCCCAAAATTGTCCAGGAAAGAACAAGGTGTCATAAAATAGACCACTACCCCTAACTACCAATCACACCCTAAAATTTATAACTCAAAACAATATGGGGCTGAATCTTCAAATTCTCAAGGGGGGGTTAAAGGGGTTGTTACAATATGTTTTGGGAGAGATCAGTTCATTTAGGAAGGAAACATATGTTAATATTTACAATTTAGAACATCAAATTGTTCAAATGGATAGGGATCAAGGTGAAAAGGAAAATTGCCAGCTGCCGAACACTTCAATTCATAATCCAAGAGAGAATATCATGGTTGTAACCACCAAATATGGCCTTCAAAACCATGAAAAAGTAAATAAACACTCTAGTAAAACTAAAACTGATGAAAAAGCAGAATATGGAAAGCAAAATTAGCTTGAAACAAAATATGGGAATTTGGACAGCTTTGTTCAACCTAAACAGAATTTTGAACTTACATCTGAAAAATTTCAAGAATAGAGGAAAATGAAATGGTAATTAATTAAATAAGAAAATATAAATCTTTAATGGAGGAGAAGGAAAATAATCAACCTGTTCTAAAAAATTATGCCCCTCTCATTCCCTTCCCTGAATGAGTGAAGAATAATAATGAACCTGTCTATTTGAGGTTTCATAAAATGATATGAAACATTAGTATCAACATGCCATTTGTAGAAGCATTAGATAAAATCAGTTTATATGATGCTTTACCGAAAAGGTTCTAAAAAAATGTATGGATGAAGTGGGAAAGGTTACTCTCAATGTGGTGTATAGTGTGATCCTTTTAAATAAGATGCATCCAATATTGATGGATGTTGGTAGCCTTATGATTCAATGAAAAATAGGAGCAAGTGAGAAACCTAATTGTTTGTTTGACTTAGGAGAAATAATAAATCATATGATTTATTTTTTATTTAGAAGTTTTGGTCTTAGGTATTAGAAACCAACTTTTGTTTGTCATGAACTTGATGACATGTCACTCACACACACTTCAGGGAGGGTGGATAATCTATTAGTTTGTATAAGAAAACTAACACTACCCACATACATTTTTATCTAAGATATATAATGTGATGAAAAAGTGTCAATAATTTTAGGGAGACCTTTCCTTGCTACAGCTAGTGTTTTCATAGATGTGTCGAAGGGGAAACTCACTCTCCAAGATATTGATGATGTGGAGGAGTTTTTAGTGTTTGAAAAGACTCAAAATGTGGTTGGTTGTGATTTAATATATGCTACTAATAAAAAATGTTTTAAAATTGATGTTTGATCTTAGTATTGTTCTTTACCTCTTGAGGTCACCTTGATTATGATTCCCTAGAATATTTAAACTTTTCTTCAAGATTATACTCCTATCCCACTCCTTCCTCTAGATGAGAAAAATATTTTCCTAAAACCCATTATAGGGAGTTAGTCAAATTCTATCCTAAACGTTCTCAACCTATTTTTGAATGTTTTCCGAATAAAGTATATTTTTTAAGGGTTTCTGAAGTTAGAGAATGTTCTGTGTTGTGTCCTAATAAAAAACTAGATTTTCCCATTACATGCAATTGTATTTTCTAGGAACATTTTTACTTGCTCAGTTTGAAGTTATTTGTGATGACTTCTAACTTGAACATGAAAGATTAACCTCATTTGAGTGGTCTGTGGATATTGGGGACAATGTTTTGGAACCTGACTATGATTCCTTCTCCAAAAGTTTTATTGAGTTGTATTTTGTGCAAGTTATGATGGGAACATTTTTTGAATCTAATAAAGAGCTTTCTGGTGGGTTTTCTTCTAATTCTCAGTTGGATCTAACCTCTATGTGTGGGTGAAGCCATGTAAGTATTACTGGTCAATTTAGTGATTTTTTAGGATGTAGTTGAACTTTTTTAGAGCTAGGAAAGTGGTTTTTAGAGACCAAAATGGGTTGGACAGTATATTAGCAACTATTTTATTGAAATAACTTTTGAGAATACTGTTTGGTACTGTAAATGATAATGTAGTGGTTGATCTTATTCTTTAATCATTAGATAATAGTGAAGTTCACACTATTAATAATTCATTCTCATTAAATGATCATGGATATAAATATATAGGGAAATAATGTCAAGCTGGCGACTATAAGTATAGTGTTGTATGGGAGGCATCCCATGGTTTTTGTTGTGTTAATAAATATAAAAAGGTACTTAAATAAATTCTACACGAGGACTATAAAATCAATGTGTCATGGGAGTCAACTCATTATCTTTATTTTTTTCACTTTTGTATTGTTTTGTGTTGAATAAAACGCCGCTTTTCTACCTTATGTTTGTTATTTCGCTGCTAGAAACTTCTGTCTCTCTTCTGCTTGCCTTGTCATATTTCAGATGTTGTTGCTGCATAAATAAGGGAGTAGAATTCCCAAGATGAGGATGAATGAAAAAGTTATTTTGGGAAGGGTCTTAATTCATATATTCATTTTCCTTCTCCTATTTATTTTAGTAAATTATTCACTACTAATTTGAAGTTACTACATTCGGTGAATCAGTGGTCGTTACATTGTAAATTTTTACTACTTTTAAAAAATTCTACTTGTATTAGAAACATCTGCTATATGTGAACTTAAAATTATGTTTCATGACATGAACTGTATAACCTTATAGAACATTTCTTGATACTGAAATAAAAAATTATGCATTTCATAAAAATTCTTCAGGTATTGGAATGAAATTCTACTGTATGTTATTGTGTAAATATAAATTTGGCATGTACCTCACTGCTGAAAACAAAAGTTCATTGCTATTAAAACTGATCACTGCTTGAAACTAAGTGCAGGGGGATACATGCTGCTGGTATTTTTAAATCTTATCTCAGTTGGGGTGTTTAGTATAAACTATGTTTGTTGTATTGAATATCCAACTGAATAAATTCTGTTAAATTTTCTTTTATCCCAATTAACTGGGCACTCACACCTCACATGATACTTTTGATATATATTAAAAATTATACACTAGATTTGAATAATAATTTATGTACTTGATTTAGAACCTTCTGTTATGTTATTAATTGTGTAAAATAATGTTTTTGAAATTCAAAGAGATCCTCTAGTTGATTTTTAATTTTAGTTTCAGTTTAGAAACAATTTGAGTTTTATAAATTGAAGTTAATAATAATATAACTAAATTTTAAATGGTTTTATATGTTCATTTAAGTTTACGAGTTACATAATTTTTCATTTAATTTAATTAATTTTTAGTTTCAAGAAATTATTTTGTTCATATTTTATTTATGTTTTAATTTATCTTAATCTTCTGTTGATTTTGTGGTGCCACCATAAACCATCTTGATTTAATAGTCTCATTTTATCCCTTTCTAACTGGTGGCACTGAGAACCGTCTTGATCTCACAGTCTTATCCATTCACAGTGGCCCCATAATCACCAACCACCGTCAAATCCGAATCACGGTCACATTGTTTCCCTTTACAATGCCACTCCAACCCCTGCGACCGTTTCCCTTCATGTTTCCATTGAAATATTGCACCTCAACTCACAGGCACCGCACAAAATTTCCCTTTATAGTGCCACAACAACCCCTGCAACCATTTCCCTTCACATTTTCATTGCAATCTTCCACCGCAACTCATAGACACCTCACCTGCTGCCACCATTTTTTCTTAATTGTTCCATCATAACACCTTGGAATTGTTTTCCCCTCTCCTTTCAGTACTTCATAGTTTAACCTCTCCATCCCACTCTTCCATATGAACTCAACACCATTCCTTCCTTAAATTGTCTCACAGTTAACCCTTTTCACTATGTCACTGTTCCTTCTGTGTTGTGGCATTGTTTCATCCTCAAAATGGCCTCACTGTTGTGTACTTATGGTGCCACCTCTTCCTCGACACCGTAGCCACTTTTCAATCGCACACCTCCATTAATTCATTCGTACCTTTTCATTGTCAATTCAAAATTTTAACAGAATAAAAATTTTCCCATTTGGAAGCTACCTCAACTTTTAATCAAAAAACACAAACCAAAAAATATTTATTTCCCAGATCTAAGGTAGTGAATTCCTTCCCTCATCAAAATGTGATCCATCACGCACCCAAACTAGGAAAGATTGAAGTCGAAGCCTCCCTCAATCTGAGACCACTTTGTTTGAGGGTATGCCACAAATTTTGTATGATGTATGGACCTACAGTTGTCACTGGAGAGGACCGTTGAAACCAAGGTTCATTTTTTTGTTGCGTCGTTGCATATCTGAAGCCACCACCGCAAGCCCCTAGTCCTGTGACCGCTACCAAGGCCGAGCATCCAATTCAAAAAAACTTATTTCTGACCCCTCATTCACCTTAAAAGGGAGTCACAAGACACTGTTGAACCCAATCCATGTTGTTTCGAGGAGTTTTTAGCGTAGCAGGACGTGTCCACCACTGAATCCCACTATGTCGCATATCTGAGGAGGGTATCTATCGAGTAGGGCCACACGAGAACTGTGGAGTGATGGTGTGTCCTCCCTTCCAAGAACCCTGATGTGCTACACCGAGGATCCCCCTTCCCCTATTGTGTACTGTGATTTGGGGGGAGAAGAAGAAACTTATAAAAATATTAATAATAAATTAAAATGGAAACCAAATTAAAAACCTATATTTAAAATAACAAAATTAAAATATGAAACAATATTAATTATAAATAAATAATCAATGTAAAATAATTAATTTATAAAGTAGAATGAAATTATTTATTTAACTTTAATAAAATATTAATTAATCTAAACTAATTAATAAGAATTTCAATTTTAAATTTAAATTAATTATAATTTTATGTGGAATACTAAATAGTTATTTGTTATTAAAACTAAATAATTTATAATAATTTATAATAAACTAAAATAATATAATATAATTAATGAAAAATAGTAAATAATTTAATTTTATAAATAATAATAAACGTTAACATTAATAACATTAATGTATAAAAATCAATAAATTAAATAATAACATTATTAAATATTTTAAGCTTATTAATAAAATAATGTATTTAATTATAAATAAATATTTATTCACTATTCTGTTTGTGTTATATTGTGAATGTTCATGCATGATTCCGAAAAAAGTCCAAGTTCAATTAAATAACTAACTAGGAGTTAGTTATAATGGAAAAACTAGCGGGATGTGACAGTTATGAAAAAACGCATGTGTCTGGTGCACGTGTGAAGGACACTTAAAGTCAGTGGAAATATGCGGTGATGAGCAGCAGGTGACAATTGATATATAATGTAGATCCGTAGTGAAATTAGGGGGACATTAATTGAATAAATTCGTGGATATACTTAGATCCATGGAAGAGGGAGAACTTGTGAAAATCCATGGAGTGCGTCTTAGAAAACCACTACCTAGAGATTTAAGGACAAGGAACAGTAGCGATTCAGGCATGAAGAGGGAGATACATTACTCTATTTTCCTTAAAAATTTCTTTCGTGTAATAAAATTATTTCTACTTATATAATAGAGATTATTGTAGGCTAATTCTTTCAGTTCGTGGATAAAATCGATTCTATTGGTTATCCTCCGTCTTCCTTCTCAATATCATTTTAAATGTGAAAATAATTGATCGGGGAGATTAGCTTTGAATGAATTAAATTAAAACATACCATTCTCACCTAATATCAGAAATCCAAAATCATTTGGTGAGTCTGATTGTGGATTAATTTTCTTAAACATTTAAATTGAAATGAAAATTATAGAACTTACAGCGATTTCGTTATATCTTATTTTTCAAATCAAAATTCTCATAATTGATTAATCGTGGAGTGGAGAACTCCAAGATTAATCATCTTGATATATTTATCTCCTAGAGAAGGAAATAAAGCACTTATTTTAGTGATACTAGTTTTAGTCTCTATCGTGAGAAGGAATTTTTTCAAAACCAGTAGAATTGGGATTTTCCCCCAAACATATTTCTCTTGATTTTTCACTCATCATCATTTCCTATCTCTATTACATACTGATTTAAGCTATTTCTTGTTTCATTATAGTTTATAACAAAAAACTCAAAAATATTGTGGGGTTTTACTTGAGGACAATAAAAAAAATAATAGTTTTAAAAAATAGAAAATCTATCCCACTACTTAAAACAGTGGAGTCTTTTGAATGTTTTTAGAAGAATAGCTTTCACAATAACCTTCCTTGTGGGTTCAACCTTACATGCCACAAACACAATAGTTAGTAGGATTATAAATTATAAACTTTTCCTACTTCAACAATGGTCGACATCAATTATCTTTCCAAAATCCTTCCTAAAATTCCTCCCCATATCATTGAGGGATTATTTTAGGAATGACACCCTCCTTAGAGCTGTTAAAGTGTTCTTCAAAAGTGGTCAACCAAATAGGAGGTATTGTTTTTATTTAAGTATTTCTATTTTATTTCTTCTTCCAATTCCATCAAATCTACTCCAACCAAGATGGAATAATAAATAAAGTATCCTAAATATACTAATATGATATTATGTTAATATTATCACATGATTCCATCTCCAATTTTATCAAATGGGTAATGGACTTTTCATTTGTGTCTGCAGTAGACTACTGCCTCATTAATAGATATAGTTCGTTTTTTATCACCATCTTTAAATAAGGGTTCCAATGAAGAAATTAATTCTAATATGTGATATTAATGATATATTAATAATTATAAGATAATAATATATCAGTAAAGTTCTTACATACTATGCACCTAAAAATGATCATGTCGTTCATGCGTACGTGTGAACTATCACCTCTACGTAGCGATGTGAATTGTATTTATCAAATACATCACTTAAATTATAAATATAAGTATATTAAAATGATTATTATTATTATGTTAATAATATTATCATCATTATGGGAGGATAATATAATAATTACCTTATTTTCCAAATGATCAATGAAAAATGTGAAGGCTACATATGCATACGTACGGTGTACCGTCGCCATGATTATAACATTGTTCTTTTCTCATTAAAATACATAATGTTTTGATTTATAATTATAATTTATGTATATAAATGATAATAATTTCATTAATATTATTATAGATAGTATGTAATTAAGACCTCGTGGTCTATTTACATCCTTCTAAGTTTATTTTTGATTAGAGTACCGAATATTGAAAAAATGCCTGATGTGAACATAGATAATTAAGTAATGGTAAGGACAGGATAATAGTTATATAAAAGTAATAATAAAAATTATAAAGTTTATTAAGAATGTAAATTGTTATCCTATGTTTATTATTTAGGAATATAATGAGTGTATGTGATGAGTCGGATATAAGGTAAGGGATTCTGTCTAAATCTCCTTTCATTGAGGAATTTCTTGATAATATGCACCTTAATTATTTTATAATATGTAAATATAGCCTATATGACATTTAATATCCATATTTTACCAATAATAATGTTTTTAATGTTTTGGTAAATGTATTTATTTATAGATAATACGATTTAAATGGTCAAAGTGGTATAGAACACATTGAACATTTAAAGATTTAATTATCAAATCATTTTATTCCGAATATTAATATACATATTTATTAACATGGATATAAAAATAAAATATTGGACATTTTATGTCTATAATGAATTTTATTCGTTGTTTTAAAAAGGAATCACTTTATATTATTCATTTTACATTCATTACAAATTGAAGAAAAGTAATCTTTTTCTTATATAAGAAGACAAGGAATTCTCTTCTAAATTAACTATTATTTGATATTTCGATTACTCCATATGAATTAATGTATTTTAAAAGGAAAATAATTACTTATTACCATTTTGGGTATTTTGGTATTGAAAATTATTTTAAATGTATACTAACTATTTTAATATCTTGAAATGATTTCTGGTGATAGCAAATGAAATTTTATCAGTGAAATTTTGTTAATTGCAATGTTTTATGTGTTATGATAAAATAATGTTTGTTGTAAATTTGATAGGTGGTTATGTGATAAAATAATGAGGTATGGTTTTGTAATAAAACAGATATTGGTGGTTCTATGATAAACCGAGGACAAGTGGTTATTCACTAACCTCTAATGCATTGGGTATGCTAGTCGGTCGTATGAAAATTACATTTTTAAGAGTGCTATGTGTGGAAGTAGATTGTATGGTGATTACATTTACATATGATTATGTCTAAAGTTACATTTATATTTTATATGTTGCTTTATTTGGGTTTTATGGTAGACTTATGATTACAAAAAGGGTAATTAATGTTTTTCGGAAAAGTATTTACTACTTCTTAATGGTGAAAAATATTACTTTATTATAAAGTATTCAATGTTTTCATGTTTTCACAAGAAAATTTTTTTTATTGTTTATGTAACCCTTTTACTGATCTTTTGTTCTCATAAAAAAATTTGAAAAGTTTTCACATGTATTAACATTGTTATAGAAAAAGAAGATATATGGAAGAATGAATTTAAGATGTGTCTCAAAGAGAATTCATGCTTTATTTTAAATGGGGTTCCTTTGGAAGAAAAAGTGGCTACCAATTATCACTATACCTATGTAAAATATGAGTATACATTGTAAGTGTTTTTCCAAATTCTCTAACACTCTAAACTGAAAAGATCCTTTAATGTGAATTATAGTTCAAAAAAACTATAATATGTTACATTTAAGGATGGGTCCTAATATCATGAATATAATGTATAATAAAAATAAATATCTTAATCACATAATTTATAACCTTAATCAATACAATAAACATTTATAAAATTAATTTATAACCATCTATTACAAATATATTACTCGATTTAGTTCATTTCTATCACTATATCTTATGATATTTCAATTGTTTATTTCATACATGTACGACTAGGATATGAATAGAGAATTGTAATTTGATAAATTTTAAGGATTTATAAATCATAAATGATACTATTTATATTGTATTATAATTAATTATATTTATATAAAATCATTATATTTGAGGTTTGGTAATAATACTTAAGGATAATATGGGTGATTAGCATGTTTTAGTGATATATAATGAAAATTCATTTATTTCCAAATCAATGAATTTAATATTTATGGTTCCATACCTGAACCAAAATAGAAATATT
This sequence comes from Viscum album, assembly GCA_963277665.1. Lineage (NCBI taxonomy): Eukaryota > Viridiplantae > Streptophyta > Magnoliopsida > Santalales > Viscaceae > Viscum > Viscum album. The sequence goes on from OY728125.1 coordinate 96,349,457, forward strand.
AATTACTTATTTATATAATATAGAACAATTATTTACATTCTCATAGTGTAACACCCCGAGCTTCCACGATACGCTTCTCATTTAATAATGCAATAGCTTGCATTGTACGCAACTTCAAGTTCTAAAACACTGCGACTAATCAAAGTAGCCGTTATGAATAGTAATAACCACTTTTTTAAATTATAGGAATTTTATATTTCAAAATGGAATTCATTTTTTTATTCCTAATATTGAAATTAGCCTATGTTGAATTTTTTGTAATTTTCTGAGAACTTCCAAATTTTTATGAATAGTGAAAAATACTTAAAACAAATTTTTTAATAAAAATAATTTATAGTGATAATTTATACTATTTAGTGGTTTTAAAGTATAATTAGAATATATTTTTACCATTTTATCCAATGGTGGTCATTAGAATTAATTTAACATTGAAATTGGACATAAACAATTGCAAATCTTTTGATATAAATTGTTTCTTAAAAACACTCTATTTGTTGTAACAGCGGGAATTAATTATAAAATTAATTAATGAAACTTATATGTTTCGAATTTTGTAAAATATACATCATTTTTTAATTCGGAATATCAATTATAGCTTAGAGTGAAATTTTGGCTTTATTCTGAAAAACTTCAATTTTTGATGAATAGTGAAACCACTAAGTGGTTGTTTAAAAACTGATTTATCGTTAAAATGAATCATTATCACTTCTTTGATTTGAATTTCCAAAATCCGACATACATGGTTTTCATTAAAGAGTAAAATTTCGTTCAATGGGATTAAAATAATTTTTTTGGTGAATAGTAACTTTTAAGTTCTTAATCGCGATTAGAGGTAATTAGTGTAGTTTAAGTTAAAAATAATGTTTTAATAATATGAGATGATCTTGAAACATGGCCTACCCTTATTTTATGTTCCATGGAAGACCACGAAAATCCATGGGTCAACTTGGGGACCCCATGGAGCCACTTTAGTTGGAAAATTACATAAATACCTTTTATTTAATGTTAAAGTAAAAAATGAAACAAACATGAAATGTTTTACTAAAACAATTTTTACATGGGTTTACACAAGTCATATTTTTGACTATAAATATTCATTAGAAATCTAAAAAACTTTCCTACATTATAGTATTTTTTTTATAATTTTTAGACATTAAATAAATTAAATTATTTATGACATCATGATGATGCAGCGATGACCTCATTATTTAACGATTTAAATAAAATAAAAAGATAATGTAAAATCCAAGGCTTACACTTCTCAAAAACCTATTGGATGAGTATATTTCGAACCCTTATCACCTTATCCTAGAATTAGATAAGTGTGGGACCTCTAAAATCAGAAACTCATTTTATAATAAAGTGACTTTTCTTTACTTTCCAAGAGTGCCCCTCCTCTCCACTTATAAAAGGCCCCCCACCATTCCCACCTTATTCACACATTAAATCTATTTGGATCTTCCAACCTCTGCCCAAATACTCTCCCAACTTACCCCTCTTACTCCTAGAAGCCTCACTTTTGGCAGAACACTTCCCAAGGAAACCTTTGGCTCAAATCAAAAAGAGTTACCCGATTTTAAGGTAATGTCTTCTCTAATGTTGTTTTGTTTTATTTTTCTTTTCCAACCCCTAAACACTTTTTATTCATTTAATTTGTAACAAAACCAATATCCTAAATATACTAGGATGTTGTTATAAGAAGGATTCGAGCTACACTTACACACACCTACATCTAATGGTTAAAGAACATACTGTTTCTGTGGATGGCGAATTTTTGCCTCACGAAACGATGATTGTTCAACACTCATATAACACCTCTAATGGTGGCCATTATGATGAAACTATTTTTATATATGATATATATTATGTTTTTGTTTTCCTTATGATTTTTTATTTTTCATTTATGGCATACCTTTATGGTTTCCATTATGGGTAAATGTGATATTTTCATTTTAGGAAGTGCGGACTACCGCCCCCTCAAAGTGATTTGAATCGTTAATACCATATGTGGGATGTATAAAGGATGGAGTAAATGGTATTATATGATATATTATACTGGAATTATATTATACATTTATATCATTTTTATTTCATTAAATATGAAATAGAAATGAAAGTAGCGTTCATGCGTACGTACGGCTTATCGTCTCCATGAACGGTGCATTTCATTTCTTACCTCTAAATGTTACATAATATTATGAATGAATGTATATACTGTATATATACTGGATATATATGATATCTAAGTCATGAATATAATTCTGGATATAATGGATATTTCACCACATGAACAACTTGTAATTATAAGAAGTTTATTATTGACTCAAGTACCAACGATCGACAAAACGACCGTTATTAACTTAAATAATTACATAATGTTTATAAAATTGTAATAAGTTACATAAAAAGGATAATGAAATTGAAAATGGTTCTTAATAAGGTAGATATTAACTCTAGTTTATTATTCAAGAGTTTAAAGAATGGTTGAGTCAAGTTGGACACGAGGTAAGGGAACATCTTAACCCAATTTCTATTCTTTGGGTTAATCTCCTACTTTCAAATTATGTCATGATATTATTATGTCCAATATTGTATTTGTACTTTATTTATGTGTACTTATAGTGAATACACATGATATATGTACTGTATTTAAAAAAATGATCTTTTTAAGGACTTCGTCTCAATCTCCTTTCATTGAGGCATATTTGGTTTTATACACAACTTTCTTTTATACGGTGTATAAACTCCTTTGACTTTTACGTTTATCCAAAAAGAATCATTTTTTATACGAAGCGTTTTACTAAATGACAAAAGGGAATGTTTTTTTCATACGTATGCGGAGACAATGAATTTTCCGCCGTCGTGACCATTATTTGAGTTTCGGAATCCTCTACAAGCCATAACTTTTTTAAATGAAAAATAACTACAATGTTTAAATTTTCTTTTATTTTGCTATTGAAAATGGTTTTGAATGTGTTTTTATTATATCAATGTGTTGCATTGATATATTGTGATTGAAATGTGGAAATGTTATGTTTCCTTTATGCATGTTTTATGTGATATGATTATGTTATGGTTTATGATATGTTTAAACCTGTTCATATGAGGAATTCATTGGACTTAATAAGTGAAGGGTGGAGCCCGTTATAGCTCCTTGATGCATCGGTAGGTCTCATGAGAAACACTACTATCTTGGCACGAGGCCTTGACAAAATCTTATTTGTGGTCTTGGCACGAGGCCTTGGCTATGTGGTTATGATAGTCTAGCATTATGCATTCCATCATTAGGAAAGTGGTTATTGATATTGGATGTGATTATTCGACCAGCAGAATATCTATGTGCATAAGTAAATGGAATTATCTCATTTTACTTTTTCCATATTATGTTGAAGTTCATGTTTAAAGGGATTTTGTTTTAGTTATACATTGCCTTAAATGTTTATGTTTATTGATGAAAGCTTCCGCTATATTTTTATCCTTACTGAGCATCTGATCTCACCCCTTTCAATGTTTTAATATTTTCTAGGATGTGAAGAAGTACTTTATGAATGACCTACAGGGATAGTCAGAAGAGGATATGAGTATGGACTATGGAGACTTTTTTATTGTAGTTTTTCACTTTATGATGTAATGTAACGTTTACGAATGTATCTAGTGTTTCCAAGGCTACTAAACTAATCGGTCTCTCGAGACTTGATCTTTTGTGATCATGCCAATATTATGAAGTAATGCACCGAATCTGGGTAGCTGGGGTCGGGGCGTTACAGTTGGTATCATAGGCAGTTTAGTACTATCCTTGGAAGCTAGATTTAGATAAACTCTGATTAGAGCACAAAGCCCAAAGATAGACTTTTAGGATTAGTATAGAAGAACGTCCGTGAATTTTTGTATTATAGAGATTTTGTGAGTTTTCCGAGCAATACATCCCTGTCTAGATACGAGAAGGTAGAGGCGGCTCTGGCATAGATGTACCTAGGGGTAAAACCCGAAAACACCACTTTGATCTTGACTCAAACGAGAACTGGTGCACGACAACGGGCCTTGCTGCACTCTTGGTTACGACACTCCCGGGGGATATGCTTAGGATAATTCTCATTTTCTTTACAAACCACTATTAAGGGTTATGAGTATTTACTTTCTCAAAGAAAAAATTTCTTTTTATGATTATGGATTATATCCATAAATAGTTCAATTTATGTAAAGTGTTTTACAAATATGGAATTATGTATTTTAATTAATAAACTAATATAGTTTATGCCATTGTTTAGAAATGGCTCCTAGTGGAAGGAATGGAAACTGTATCAATGCACTCACTCCACGTAGGGATTGCCCTCCTACTCAAGATAATTATTGTTGATTTGGAGATACAACTGGTGATGATCAACTTATTACCATACTGGGACAACTCACTCAGGTTATGAATAATAACCTTACTCGTATGGAGCACCCTGATCCGCAACGTGGAGGATCAATGTTAGACCGCTTCATGAGGCAACAACCGCCAACATTTAATGGGGGTACAAATCCATTAGTAGTTGAGCAATGGATAAACTCCTTTGAGAAAATATTCCATGCCTTGGGGAGTAGCGAAAGGGAGAAGGTTATCATGGAAGTTTACCGCCTCACTGGAGATGCCGATCAATGGTGGTCATTGATTCAAAATACAAAGGAAGATGATGAAGTATCAAGTATGGAATGGAGAGAGTTCAAAGATCTTTTATTAGAAAAATACATTCCACATGACCATCGAGCAGATATGGAAAGGCAATTTCTGAGTCTGAGGCAGAAGGAGGATGAGAATGTCGCAATGTATGAGGCTAACTTTTCAAGGTTAGCGAGGCATGCTGCCGATTATATACGTAACCCACGGAGTAAGATTGATTGTTTCTTTTATGGGTTAAAACCATTTCTCCATCGAGCTTTAGTATCACAATCCTTATCATTGTATGAAGATATTGTCTCGTGTGCTATCAAGACAGAAAAGGAATTCTCTAAATCTTATGACAATAAAGTAAAGCTAGAGAAGAAGAGAATGGTGGAACAAGAGTTAGATAAAGGGAAAAAGGGAAAGAAGGATTTTCCATTATGTGATAATTGTGGGAAGAATAACCCTGGTACTTGCCTAAAAGGAATGGGAGTTTGTTATAAATGTGAAGAAAAAGGTCACCAGGCTCGTGATTGCAAGGGAAAGAAAGAGGCTATCAATGTTGAATACTACAATTGTAGGGAAATGGGTCATTATGCAAATGAATATCCTAAGCATCAGGGAAACTTACCTCAAAAAAGGCCAAGGGATCAAGGCCAATCTTATGATGTGACTACAGTTGAAGCGGAATAATTAATGTATTGGTGCTTTTGGACTCATGGATTATATTCTGGTTATTAGAATAATGTGATATATATATATATAAGGATTGTATTTCAGTACATGTTGATTTCATTAAGGTTTTAATATGATGAAGGTAATCATATTTGTTTATGTGACAATAAGAGAATCTTTACTTTGTTTAGGGAATCTAATGTTAGAATTGATTTTGGAATTTAAGGACCATTTAGAGAAAGTCTGGACAGAGGTATTTTGGATAACTATAATGGTTGGAATGGATTAAGTTGAACTTTGAATAGTATTGTTTAAGGTTAAAACATTTCTGAAGATTATTTTTGGAATATTATAGTACTATAGTTTTAGGAAAAGGAAAACCTGCAGGGTGGGGCATAACCCATCACGTCGGACAAAGTTGCAGGAATCGAACCCACAACCATAGTGCGACAAGCCTTTATTACCTACCACTAGCCTACAGGAAGTCCCTGGTTATTAAAAAATAGTTTTACTAATCTAAATGTTATGTGTTGATATTTGGAACCTTATACAATTATGATAAATAGAATATTTTTGAGTTCTATTACCTTTTGGAGTAAAAGATGGGTTTGTGGTAAAACTTTATTAAAGAATGAAATTATACATAACAAGTATGTATATTCCCTTACGTTCTTTGTACATCTCCTAAATAAATTCCTCAACTTTATAAAAGGTAACTTAAAACAAAAACGTTGTCGGTTAACTTTTCCTACTAGGGAATCAATGATCATTTAACCAATCACAAGTTTGTGATTTTCTTGTAGTTAAACTTTCTCCTAATCCTGTTTTCTACAACTCTCCATCAGATCTTGTTGGTTTTTTTCTCCTCTATATCAATATTTTCATAGAATCCTTGTATGGTCTATCTCAGGTGACCTTTGTACATATCTTTCTTTCTTTTAATGTCATATTTTTATTAACCTTATTTCTGATGTGGGTTTTCCCCAAAGGTACATTCTATTTTCAACCTTTTATTTTCAAAGAAAAATTTAAAATTGCGAGGACGCAATTTATTGAAGGAGGGGTGAATGTAACACCTCGAGCATCCACGATACACTTCTCATTTAATAATGCAATAGCTTGCATTGTACGCAGTTTCGAGTTCTAACACACTGCAACTAATCAAAGTAGCCGTTATGAATAGTAATAACCACTTTTTTAAATTATAGAAATTTTATATTTCAAAATGGAATTAATTTTTGTATTCCTAATATTGAAATTAGCCTATGTTGAATTTTTTTAATTTTCTGAGAACTTCCAAATTTTTATGAATAGGGAAAAATACTTAAAACAACTTTTTTAATCAAAATAATTTATAGTGATAAGTTATAAAATTTAGTGGTTTTAATGTATAATTAGAATATATTTTTACCATTTTATCCAATGGTGGTCATTAGAATTAATTTAACATTGAAATTGGACATAAACAATTGCCAATCTTTTGATATAAATTGTTTCTTAAAAACACGTTATTTGTTGTAACAGCGGGAATTAATAATAAAATTAATTAATTCAACTTATATGTTTGGAATTTTTTAAAATAGACATCATTTTTGAATTTGGATTATCAATTATAGCTTAGGGTGAAATTTTGGCTTTATTCTGAAAAACTTCAATTTTTGATGAATAGTGAAACCACTAAGTGGTTGTTTAAAAACTGATTTTTCGTTAAAATGATACATTACCACTTCTGTGATTTAAATTTCAAAAATCTGACATACATGGTTTTCATTAGGAAGTAAAATGTGGTTCAATGGGATTAAAATTTTTTTTTTGGTGAATAGTAACTTTTAAGCTCTTAATCGCGATTAGAGGTAATTAGTGTAGTTTAAGGTAAAAATATGTTTTAATAATATTAGATGAGCATGAAACATGTCATACCCTCATTGGATGTGCCATGGCCGACCAAGACAATCCATGGGTCAACTTGGGGACCCCATGGAGCCACTTAATTGGAAAATGACATAAATACCTTTTATTTAATGTTAAAGTAAAAAATGAAACAAACATGAAATGGTTTACTAAAACAATTTTTACATGGGGTTATAAAAGTCATATTTTTGACTATAAATAGTCATTGGAAATATAAAAAGATTTCCTACATCATAGTACTTTTTTTTTAAAATTTTTAGACATTAAATAAAGTAAATTATTTATGACATCATGATGATGCAGCGATGACCTCATTATTTAATGATTTAAATAAAATAAAACGATAATGTAAAATCCAAGGCTTAAACTTGTCAAAAACCTATTGGATGAGTGTATTTCGAACCCGTATCACCTTATCCTCGAATTATATAAGTATGTGAACTCTAAACTCCGAAACGCATTTTATAATAATGTGACTTTTCTTTACTTTCCAAGAGTGCCCCTCCTCTCCACTTATAGAAGGCCCCCCACAATTCCCATCTTATTCACACTTTCAAGCCATTTGGCTCAGCCAAACTCTGCCCAAATACTCTCCCAACTTCGCCCTCTTACTCATAGAAGACTCACTTTGGGCAGAACTCTTCCCAAGGAAGCCTTTGGCTCAAATCAAAAAGAGTTACCCGATTTTAAGGTAATGTCTTCTCTAATGTTGTTTTGTTTTATTTTTCTTCTCCAACCCCCTAAACACTTTTTATTCATTTATTTTGTAACAAAACCAGTATCCTCAATATACTAATATGTTGTTATACGAAGGATTCGAGCTACACTTACACACACCTACATCTAATGGTTAAAGAACATACTGTTTCTGTGGATGGCGAATTTTTGCCTCACGAAACAATGATTGTTCAACACTCATATAACACCTCAAATGGTGGCCATTATGATGACACTATTTTTATATATGATATATATTATGTTTTTGTTTTCCTTATGATTTTTTATTTTTCATTTATGGCATACCTTTATGGTTTCCATTATGGGTAAACACGATATTTTCATTTTAGGAAGTTCGGACTACCGCCCCCTCAAAGTGATTTTAATCATTAATACCATATGTGGGATGTATAAAGGATGGAGTAAATGGTATTATATGATATATTATACTGGAATTATATTATACATTTATATCATTATGATTTCATTAAATACTAAATATAAATGAAAGTAGTGTTCATGCGTATGTACGGCTTACAGTCTCCATGAACGGTGCATTTCATTTCTTACCTCTAAATGTTACGTAATATTATGAATGAATGTATATACTGGATATATATGATATATATCATATATAAATCAGGAATATTATTCTGGATATAATGGATATTTCACCACATGAACAACTTGTAAATATAACAAGTTTATAGTTGACTCAGGTACCAAAGATCGACAAAACGACCGTTCTTAACTTAAATAATTACATAATGTTCATAACATTGTAATAAGTGATATAAAAAGGATAATGAAATTTAAAATGGTTCTTAATAAGGTAGATATTAACTATATTTTATGATTCAGGAGGTTAATGAATGGTTGAGTTAAGTCAGACACGAGGTAAGGGAACTTCTTAACCCAATTTCTATTCTTTGGGTTAATCTCCTACTTTCAAATTATGTCATGATATTATTATGTCCTATCTTGTATTTGTACTTTATTTATGTGTACTTATAGTGAATACACATGATAGATGTACTTTATTTAGAAAATGATCTTTTTAAGGACTTTGTCTCAATATCCTTTCATTGAGGCATATTTGGTTTTATACACAACTTTCTTTTATACGGTGTATAAACTCTTTTAACTTTTACGTTTATCCAAAAAGAATCTTTTTTTACACGAAGAGTTTTACTAAACGACAAAAGGGAATGTTTTTTTCATACTTATGCGGCGACAATGACTTCTCTGCCATCATGACCATTATTTGAGTTTCAGCTTCCTCTACAAGCCATGACATTTTTTAAATTAAAAATAAATACAATGTTTTAATTTTCTTTTATTTTGGTATTGAAAATGGTTTTGAATGTGTTTTTATTATATCAATGTGTTGTATTGATATCTTGTGATTGAAATGTGGAAATGTTATGTTTCCTTTATGAATGTTTTATGTGATACGATTATGTTATGGTTTATGATATGTTTAGACCACTTCATATAAGGAATGCATTGGACTTAATAAGTGACAGGTGGAGCCCGCTATAGCTCCTCGATGCATCGGTAGGTCTCATGAGACAAACTAGTGTCTTGGCACGAGGCCTTAACAAAATCTTATTTGTGGTCTTGGCACGTGGCCTTGGCTACGTGGTTATGATAGTCTGTCATTATGCATTCCATCATTATGAAAGTGGTTATTGATATTGCATTTGATTATTCGACCAACATAATATCCATGTGAATAAGTAAATGGCATTATCTCATTTTACTTTTTCCATATTATGTTGAAGTTCATGTTTAAAAGGATTTTGTTTTAGTTATACATTGCCTTAAATGTTTATGTTTATTGATGAAAGCTTCCGCTATATTGTTATCCTTACCGAGCATCTGAGCTCACCCCTTTCAATGTTTTAATATTTTCCTGGATGTGAAGAAGTATTTTATAAATGACCTGCAGGGATATTCAGAAGAGGATATGAGTGTGGACTATGGAGACTTTGTTATTGTATTTTTTCACTTTATGATGTAATGTAACATTTACAAATGTATCTAGTGTTTCCAAGGCTACTAATCTAATCGGTCTTTCGAGACTTGATATTTTGTGATCATGCCAATGTTACGAAGTAATGCACCAACTCCGGGTAGCTGGGGTCGGGGCGTTACACATAGTCATCCATGATTTTAATTTATAGCATTGTTCAAGTATGTGGTTTGACCAACCCAAACATGAACATAACATAATTTATGGATGATTAGGATTAAAAAAGTGGTTAATTATAAATCGTATAAATATTAAATAATAATAAATTAATTCTTATATATCATTATGGAAATGATTCGTATTTTAATAGATTTATGTAAATATGAAATAAACAATAAGAAAAATGGGTAACAGAACTTTATAGAGGTGGTAGTGCTTACAACACAAGGTTAAATATTCTATTTCTTATAGAGTGAGATGAAAAGAAGGTGGATTATAATATTTACCATCATAATAATAATTATAAAATATATTTCATATTTTCCTTTGAATTTCACTATTATTACTGATGAATAGAGGTATTGGTCCACAAAAAAGTTGTCTCTTCTTGGCGGGATCCTTGAAAATTTATGTATTTTTACACTCTCTCATGACTAGAGTTGTAATTAAATGGAATTGGATTCTAGGTTAAGGAAAATTAAAATATTTTAATATGAAACTAAATCTCTAGAGCGGTTATGAATAATATCTGATTAGACTACTTTATAAGTGCTGAGAGTTTTTTTAAATATTTCAAATTAATATAATGGCAACACATTCTTCACTTTTCATAATGACCGTAATGTTTGAAATATTTTAATGTAGGAAAATATATGTTGGATGCTACTTCAAACACTAATATTCATAGTCATATTAATCATGTCTCCATTTCATTGACACTTATAATTTTCACTTTTTCATGTGTATTTATATGATTGAAATTTATATGTAGGAAAAAATTATAAATTTTTTATTTTCGTTATAATTTTTTTTATAATATAATTTTTTTTCCTTCCCAAGAAATCCAAAATAAAAGTTTACCAATATAATATTTAATTAATGGAAAATACCAATAAAATAATTATTTTATCAAAACATTCTATTTTTATTTATATAATGCTAAACAAAAATGTAATAAATTATAAATATTATTTTTCATATTTATGGTTTTACTCAAAAAATACATATTTGATCATTGGAAATTTTAATTAAGTATTCAAGTTATAATTAATTCGTGGTGTATTTATAAAGGCTGTGATATTACTAAAAAAATATATCTTTACTATTCACCTTAAAATAATTATTTTAGATTTTTTTTTAAAATAACCCAATGAAATTTTTTTCACGATGAAATAAAATTTGAATTCATTTTTAGGAAATATAAATTCCATGATTTATTAAATTTTTTATAGTCATTAATAGATTCCTCTTCTACGATAACAAAGTGTGCATTGTGTTATAATTTTTTGGATATGGGGTTTTCGTACTATAGTTGGGATATAGGTTTTACATCATCCATAACATTAAATAAAATCATCCTACTAATTTCATATGTTTCATATCATAGAAATATTTTGGTTATTTTTTATCCTTTAATCATATAATTCCCAAATCTCTTACTCATTCCTAGGATTTATCTATAGCTCATTCATCTGTCTAGTTGTCTAATTATAGAAAAATTTCTCCCTGGTGTTATGAATCTGGACATGATATTCAAGAAAATATAAATCAACTTACAATTAAATTCACTCAGTGTTGAGTACATCCATTGGGACTATAATATACATCATCTATTAATAATTTCTCAAACATCATACACTTTATAGAATCTTGGTGGCATATCCAGACAGTCAGCTATAACATTATTCCCTAAAAAGTTTAAAGATGGATGATATGACTAGGTTTTATTTTCCCATTTATCCAAAAACATAAAACTCCCATCCATGGTGAAAAATATTAGAATACTTGGTTCCACTCTTGAAATTTTATTGTTTTCTCATATTAACAATATATAACTTCTATCTTATTTATTCCATCTTAACATGGACTTGAATAGTTTTCAATTTTCATGGTACCTCTTTTATGATTTTCAGGCCTACCGACTTCCTCTCTTTATCCCCATCCCAGTATGTATTTATATCCCATATCATCTACCTATCAGTGCGAGGGTTATAATAAGTTCTAAAATGAATCTCTATATTGAGAGACTCATGTAGTATCCTCTAAATGTTTTACTTGTACATACATTCATGATTATATACAATTTATAGAGGTCCACCATAATGTATCACTACTTCTGTAACATAGATTCAGGAGAAATTTTTACAATTAGTCCACCCATAATTCTATGAAATATGTATACTTTCTAAGGTAATAAAAATTTACCATATATAATTATTATTTTAGTAAACATTGTGATTCCTATGAAAAATACCATTTTAGCATTATAAAAAATCCAAATTGATATAGAGATAGGTTGAATGAATCCTTTTTGATGTTGACATTCATCCTTTTACCGACTCCCATAGCTAACATATATACACACGGTTTAAAATTTCCTAATTTATAACATTTAACAAGAAATACTCACTTAAATCACTATATATTTGTGTTCTATAATAGTGTATATTAAACTTTGAGCTCAATGTTTTATTTAAAAATTCATTTTTCAAATGAGGACTGAATTTATAACACAATCCCTTTCTAAAAATCGACACACCACATTGATAGTTTATGTCTATTAATCTCCAATCCTTTTTAACATTAATTATATTTTTCACACACTCATATTCATATTTTAATTTCATTTTAATATCTAGTAAATAGGGTTTGACAATTATATACAAAAAAATAAATGTTTCCCCTTTCTTAATTATCTACACATTCTAATTTACTTTCGTCATTAATATTATACTGTTTGTTATCAACATCATGGTCACACTATAAGGCCATTCATACATATTGGATAAACTACATTTTTTCCTTCATAGGGTGATAGTGTTTCGGGATATCATATTCTGTATATCATTCTATCCATCTCCTTTTCCTCATGTAGTTCTACTATTATTAGAAAATTAATATCAAACTCTTGTGATTAGTATATATAGAATATCTCCCAATATAGATATAGTGCCTCCATATCTTCAAATAATGTATTATAATATTCAATTCCTGATATTTTGTTGGAGAGTTCTATTCATGTATCTTCAGTTTCAATAATTCAATAGAAACCCCAATATCAATTTTCATAAGGTTCAATCTCAATACCTTATTGGATTCATCACTATATGGTACAAATCCTTCATTTCGAAATTGTAGATTCAATTATTATTCTTCGAATAATCTCTTCATTATCTCCTCACCCCCCACCAAATTCCTTTAACCGTGTGAATTGTACCCCTTTATATCTTAACATGGTTCACATGTTTTCTATTTAAGAAAAATGTTATAAAATTCATCAACAGTTACAGGAAAATCCATGTAAACTATATATAATAGTTATATTATTCCTTGTGGGTTGACTTCTTAATCTTTAAAGGATCAACACAATTTCAATCCTACGAGAAAATATATCAAATAAATGGAATATACTATAGTAAAAAATCACACTTAAATAATTACTCATGTAATTATTTTCCTCTTAGAGTTTCAAGCGCGATAGGAAAATGTTTATCATGATTCCCATAAATTTTATAGTATATTAATATATCATCAATTAATTACACTATCAAATCATTAAAATTATCATTGGACGCCCTATTAATTGGATCTAGTAAAAAATAGCAATTAATAGTTAATTCAAAGGGAATTACTATAATCCCATAAATTAAATACCTTTTATGAAATTCACACTTTGTTATATCCTCCTTTACTAGTACTTATTTAGAACGAGAGTGAAAATAAAACATTCAAAAATATGGGGCTCTTTAGAGTTGATCAAATATATCATTGATGCAAGGAATATTATACTTATTATTTATAGTAATGTAATTTATCTTCATATAAATTATTTACAACCAAATATACCCAAACTTCTTCTTATCAATAAGGATAGGGGACCCTTGAGGTGAAAGACAATGGACAAAAATCCTTTTGTACTCAATTATATTAGTTTTTTTTATCTCAACTAATTCTGATAGGTTTGTTATATATAGATATATGGATATACATTTTTTTGGGATGAGTTCAATAAAAAAATATAATTCATCCTTAGGTAGATGTATTGGAAGTTGTTTTTGTAAAAAAATCACATTATTCATGCACAATAGGAACATCATCCATTAAAAGGTTTTCCTCTCCAACCATACGTTTCGTCTTATTTTATCCTATTAGGATTTAATTAATGTTTTATACTAGAGGAGGATCTTTTTATGGATTATTTAATCGGGAAAAAACTCCAAATACAATGAAATCCACCCCCTTATCCTAAATTGTAATATCATTTTCTTGGAAATATTATTTCATTAAACATACAATCCACAGAGAATAATTTTTCAAATTCAATCATAGGTACGATAATAAATCATTCATTTATGGTTCCTATCTATGTTTAATAATGGGTACATACCAACATTCCATCATTGCAATAATATTCACATTATTTATCTTCATTGAAACTCATTTCTCAATTTATATGGGAATTTTTTAATATTCTCATCAAATAATAAGGATATAAAAGTTTCAAAACATATAGATTCAAATAAAACATTAGTTACCATTGATTTTAAAACAAATGGACCTATAATAAATTCTTTATGAACATCAATATTAAGAGTGGTAATTATATAACCATGGACTTGACCTTAAGACTCATATAAAGGGGATTCTATTGACGTTTGGGTTATTGGTTCAAGAATTAAACCTTATATTTTTTGTAATAGAGCATTATATTAATATATTCATTTGTTCCTCTCCATTAATGTGTTTAATTTACCATATCTCCACACATGAAACAAACTATTTTTTAAATTTACAAGGATCCTGGGAGTTTAATTTAGTATTTATCACATGTTGGATATACCATATTTCCATTTATCTATAGAAACACATTTATTATTTCTTGATTCTCATACAAACCTTTTTATCTCAACATCCTTTGAAAATTTTAAGCACGGATAAGTATTTTTCAATTTTGATGAAAATTAATAATATTTCCTAATATGATGGAATTGTTTTTGAGAAAATTATCATTAAAACTTCTAGAATAATCCCATAAAAAATCAACAATATTAATTTATAGTTTAGAGATATAGTATGGAAATTTTCAAGAAAATATTTTAAAAATATCCTTATACATAGAAACTCACCCTCTTACTTCTTCACCAGATTAACTTATCTCATTTCTATATCATCTTATTCTTCTCAAGGGAAGTATTTCTCAAATAATTTTACATTGAATGTATTCCATTCCATGTTTTCTATATCCTATTCTTACATAGTATTTTAATGTAATGAAAAAATGAGAATTATAAACCCTCAAATAATAAACAATCATGGAAACTCTATCTATTCCATTACCTAAAAAACAAATAATATCTTACCTAGGGAATTGATCTGTTTTTTTTCTATGGAATAGTGTTTTCATTTAATTGAATATGATTTTTTCACATGATGTGGTCCAAAATTGTTTCACTATAATATTGATTAGTTGGATTATCAATACAGCAATTGTTATTAACAATAACCTAATTCTAACACACAAATATATCCATAATCTTCTCATTTAGAAAACCAATCATGTTGTTATACTCAAGTAGAAAACTATATATTTTTATTAGTATTGGGTATATAATTTCTCTTACTCCCATTTGGATCAATATCTAAGAAAATATATAATTTTTTTATAACAGGATGTTATTAATATATATCCAAAAAAATAGTCATGTAGGTAATATTTCTTATGCATCCGTAGGGTTTATCATAATTTTTGTGGAAGCTATGTTTCTAAAAATTCAATTTCTAATGTTTTATACTAATCATCCTTAGAAAACAAATGATAATTTTTTTTCATTTTTCATAAAATGATGTTGGTATCTTTCACACATGTTTTGGTCCTTTTACCCTTTAATAGGGTTATTATATCATTGAAACAAAATGAGTACATCCAAAATTACAACCATCTTCCCTCATGATATTTTTTCAATTCGAACAATTTCAGATACACCTATATATTTTAGTTTCATACTAAAACACTAAATTTTTTCTCCTCCATAAAGACTCTCTCATGTTCATAAGAAACATTTCCTAATTAGATTGACTAAAACCTCTATTTTAATGGGTATTATCTTGAAAAATATTAATTTCTAAATGTAAGTATTTATTAGTCCTTATTTGGTCGTCATAGTATTTATATTCCAAACACCTTATAGACACACCAATATAACTACACCAATAATATTATATTATTTGATGTCATTATATTAATAAATTAACCATTATTAAATCATTACATCCACTATGAGGAATAAATAATCCTTACTCGTACATATTTAAGGACAACATCCTCCACAAAATGATGCAGTTTATTTTTCATCACCTCTTATCATGGATGATGAAAATTATGGATGTAGTTAATTAATATGTTTTATATGCCACAATTATGATGAAATAATAATATAACCTATACCTTAATTTTTCCCAATTTATAACGAAATGGAAATGTTAATCGTGCATAAGTGCAGTCTATCACCTCCACAAATAATGAATTTCATTTGTCATCACCACCCTAAATTGATGGTTATATGAATGATTTCAATGAAATTGAATGAAATTTATAAAAATTATAAGAATAATAAAATTAAATATTAACAATTATTTAAAAGAATTTAATAAAATTTAAAGAGAAAAACACCAAGAATATAACATAAAGTCATGAAGGGGAATGTTCCATTAAATAGGGTGTCAATTATTCATAAATAATGTAATATTTTTTCCAGAAAAGATATATGAAGGAAAAATATTCAGATAAAATTTTCATTCTATAAATATAGCAGGAGAAAATAACATGAATATAATATTTGGGTGGATTTAACTTTGATTAGAATAATTATTGTTAAAAGAAAGTATTATAACTCATTAAATGGAGTTGAGTTTACAAAAACTCTTACTACAATGGTATCTTTTGAAATGAAGGAAATCACAACGGGGAAAGATATAGTTCTCTTAAAAAACAATAAATTATATTAATATGATACATTAAATGTATTATATTTTAAGCATACCATAATAAAGATATCATGATATGTTATAATAAATAAGTCTCGAGAAATTAAATTTTGGACAAAGAAACCTAGACAATAATTTGCGACCTTAACTAAATATCTTGAACCTCGTATATATACAAAAGAACTATTTAGTAACATATTTCATAAAAATATATATATATATAAAATTTTATAAAATTAATTTATAATTGTTATCAATATCATTATTAGATTTTATTTATTTTCAATATTCATTGTGAGTAATGTTGATCATTTCGAGATGGTTACACAATGACTATGTTGTTATTAATCAATATCAGAGATTTATTAATTCATATTACATAAAAGGTATTATTATTGAAGTTAAATAATTATTTATTATGTTTTAATTTAATTATATAGGTGTTTTGGTTATGTTCTATAAATTTGAAATTGACGATGAGAATGTCACAATGATTTTACATGAACGAACATTGGTGCATTAATTAATTAGATTAAAATTATTGTTCCCATTTTGAAAATAAAATGAAATATATATTTTAATATTTTTATCATATATTATCATTACATATGTTCTTATTTTCATAATTGAGATTATTATGTAGTAGTTTTTAAATTGGTGGTTTGATAGAGCCAAACATGATCATACCATAAATAAGGATGATTTTGTGATTGAATATTGTTCTTTTAGAAATATTATCATTATTAAATAATAATATTATTTAGATACATTCATGGAGTTTGATAATATTTTAATATATTTTAAAAAATAATAATGAATCAATATGTAATACGACATATGTTAGATAATGGATGTGGAAGTCTATATAATGAAGATTTAATATTTTCTTTTAGCAAGGATTGAGAAGGAAGGCAGGTGGATTATAATTTTACTCTTAATAATAATTATTATATTATAATTTTCACATTTAGTTTTAAAATTCAACTTTATAATATGAAAATAGAGGCAATGTTAAAGACTTTAGTCACCGTTTTGGGGAGGTATCAATCTTCATAAGGGACGATTAATAGTTTCATTTTTATTAATAGAAATCTTGAAAGGTGGATAATTTTTATTACATAATCAAAATAGAATTTAAAAAAAATTATATTTTCTTTATATTGAAATTATTTAATAATTTTTGGAATAGAATAAATGAAATGAAACCAAGTATTGAGAAGGTAATCCATCTTAAGAGTTAGGATTTCCTTTGTATATTCTGTAGAAATATAGGTCATATGTCTATATCCTGATCTCATAAGATGATGGAAATGGAATATGTTTCTAGGGTGTGGGAAAAGGGAATTGTTTCAAGGGAACACTGAATTTTTGAGGTGGTTTGGTAGGAATGATGAGATTCCCCATTTATAAGTGTTGAAAATGGTTTTTCTGAAAACATTTCATCTTAATACAAAGGGCGTAGATATTTAACATGACAATAAGACTAAAAATGAAAATTATTGGAATTGGTGATGATTATAGGTTCATAATACCACACCCATTCATTTTCAATTGAGTTTTTAAATGGTCATTAAGTCATTTATTCTAAGAGTTTTTACTTTTACCATTTCTTGTTTTTACCATGGTTACAAGGTTTTACCTAAGTAAATAATTATTTATATGTAAAAATAATGTGGAAATTATTATATTATTTCAACTTAATGATTTAAAATATTAAAAAAGTTATATTAATTAAATTTTATATTTATAATGAAACTCAATTTTAGAATTGGTTCATTTTATTAATAAAAACCCATTTGTAGAAAAGTTGTATTGTTATTCTTAACATTTAGTCTACATTGAAATTATCAACGTATTTTTTCATGATATTAATTAATCTATCAAGATGAAAATATGTTATTTTTGTGGATGTAAAATCAATAAAAAGTAGAATTTTTCTAAATTAATATTTAATTTAATAACTCAATATAGTTCCTTTCTGGGAAAAAATTACTTATGTTCAGAAAATGTTAACATATATAATATTTATAAAATATATAATGTTTTCAAAAAAATCATAAAATCAAAATTTTATCCATAAATTGTTTATTAATGTATAATTTTTTATATGATTATTAACCAATAAAATTACAATTTTTTAAAACTACATATTTATATAGTCACTTAAAATCAACCATTTCAAGAACATTATGAAAATTAATATAATATTTTTTCTAATTATAATTAAAAATATTATATAATGTTTTCCAAATTTATATTCTAATATTTGAGAATTTAACTTCTAATCAAAAACATAAATATATAACAAACACTATTTTCATTGGAAAATAATTTTCCAATATATTAATTATTTTTATTTCTAATAAATAACTAATAATATTTCTTTTAAACATATTATTATATTAAATAATATATTTTATCCATAATATTTTGAGAATCATAAAATAATTCATTTAAAAAACTTTGAAGGGTAAAATTTTAAGGAATGCATTAGTCTTCTGAGATATTTAGCTATAATAATTTATATTATCAATTCAATAGCATTGATAATGTAATTAATTTTTAGTTATAAAAACATTTCATAATTCAGTTGCATCAATGGTTACAAATTGATTATAAAACAACATTTTTACTATTAAATAACATTTCATTCTTTATTTTGGTTTGGTAAAACATGTTAATCAACCTATTGAACACATTAAGTTTAATAAGAAAATACATAAATAAAATTCATAGGGTGTTACATTCTGACTCCCTGAATTAACTACCACATCAGAATTGTAAATCTCAATCGCTATTAATAATATTTAAGTATATCTCAATGATATACGTAACTGTTGACGCTCCTTTTGTCACAGAATCTAAAAATCGGAAAAGGGGAATATCTGAGCTCAAAGTGATTCAACCTTTGAAGAAAATATCAAAAATCGACAAAGGCATGAACAAAGGGTCAAAAGAAACTGCACCGCGCAAGTTATATCACTGCCGCGCAAGTCCACTTGCGCGGCGCCCTTATGGTCGCGCAAGTGACTTGCGCGACCTAAGTGATAACCGCCCGGTAACCGCCCAGGGTCTTCTCCTGCCTATAAATTGACCCTGTGGGCCCCCCATTCGAGAGGATCTTTTTCCAGAAACTCGGATTGAAGCTACCGATGCCCAAGTCTCTTCTCAAAACTTCCGGAACACTTCTAAGGTAATTTCTTACCTAGAACGGAAGATCTAAAGAGAAGGAGGAAGGCCTAAGTGTTGAAACTCATCAACACTTGCATGCCTGAGTGGCCAGCCCTTCAGGGAAGTGGACACACATGCACGCCACCTTCTTTCTTCGATAGAACTTGCACGTCCCATTGCTGGAACAATCTCAAGAGGATCCTAAAGGCTTTAATAAAGAGTCTCTCAATTATTTCAATGCTGGTTGTCCATCGCGCAAGTACATCATATGTCGCGCAGGTACACCTGCGCGACCAATACTTGCACGCGCCCGCAATACTTGCGCGCCCCTTCCATTTTGGGTGCCTTTCTTGCCCGTTTCACCTTTCTTAAGCCATTACACCTTTCCTTTTCATGATTCAGTCTTCAAGACACTCTTCAAAGCCATTTATGGCATGATTTCTTGATTTGACTTCCTTATCTGAAAGGAATTCGGTGGAATATCTCTCAAAACCTAGTGATTTAAATATATTTTTTTTCACTAAATATGGAGAGTTCATTCATTCAACCTCATATTTTATGATGAGAGAATCCTTAACCTGGGCTTCCTTTTTAGGAGTAAGTCCCAGTCTCCTAATTTGGGCATCTTCCTCAGGAGTAAGCCCCAAACCTTAATCCTTAACCTGGGATTCCTTTTCAGGAATAAGTCCCAGTCATAAATCTTGGGCATACTTCTTAGGAGTAATCCCCAAGTCCCTTAATAATTTGTTCATCCTTCTTAGGAGTAAGACCCAAGTCCTCTAATTTGGGCATCCTTCTTAGGAGTAATCCCCAAGTCCTCTAATTTGGGAATACTTCTTAGGAGTAAGCCCCAATATCAAATACGGGCATCCTCTTTAGGAGTAAGCCCCAAGTCCCTTAAATGTTTGGGCATCCTCTTTAGGAGTAAGCCCCAAGTCCCTTAAATGTTTGGGAGTCCTCTTCGGGAGAAAGCCCCAAACCTTAATCTTTAACCTGGGCTTCCTCCTCAGGAGTAATTCCCAGTCTCCTAATTTGGGCATCCTCTTCAGGAGTAAGCCCCAAACCTTAATCCTTAACCTGGGCTTCCTTTTAAGGAATAAGTCCCAGTCATAAATCCCTTAACCTGGGCTTCCTTTTCAGGAATAAGTCCCAGTCATAAATCCCTTAACCTGGTTTTCCTTTTCAGGAATAAGTCCCAGTCATAATCTTGGGCTTCCTTTTCAGGAGTAAGCCCCAAGTCCCTTAAATTCACTTTAACTAGTCCCAAGTTAGAGTATTCAAATATCCATGAAGCACATATACCTTTATGGACCCTGTTCCTGGATTTTCTCCCTAAAGTAAATCCTAACATTCATTTATCTGGGCAGTCATACATACATAAGCCCCACATTATTTCTTATGATTGCATCATTCATGGCACAATTGTCTAATTTTTACCAATACCGCTTGTTTCTCACACCGAGCATGACTCACGTGAGCTTAGAGTGTAAAAGTAATTGTGACATCCTTCGTTGAGCCATCAATCATAAACATCATATTCACTACTCGAACTACGTGGGTTCTGATTCCTTTTCCAAAACAAAGGATATGTAGGTAGCCCATCTATGGGTTCGATCCCAACTCTGAAATAATTCATGTCCTTTTGAATGACAATAAACGTCAAGTGCCCCACTGAGTGTCTTTAAAACCAGCCTGGTCATCATAATGACCAAGAGACTTTTATTTAAATGTTTTGAAGGATACCATTGACCAAGAATATCTAAATAAATATAGATGATTCTCTATTGATGAAGAACCTCGAATACATATAAAATATTCTCTAAATTTCTTACATATTTAATCATTGATTGTCAAAAATAAAGGAAAAGCTCATTTTATACTTGGTAATGTAATAAGGATTCACGAACATAACTTAAATCTATAAAGAGAGTCCCAGAATAGAAAATAATTCCCCTCAAAAAGGTGTGATAAGTACGACCTCCCATCCTCTCGACCAATGAAAATTCCTAAGCCTCATCAGTCCACAAGCTAATGAGAGCCTAACTTTGGAAAGTAGGTCCAAATGGAAGTGGAATCATTGGATGTTTCCGGTTCTACGAACAAACCCGCTAGAAACCGATCGGAACGTTTGAATCTCCCATCCAGGAGGTCATCCCTGAATTCTGAGGGAAAAAAAATGGTGAACCCGACGTGAATCCTTAACCAAGTTAAAATGATGTTTTACCTATTTGTTATGCCCCTATTTTAAGAGTACTAACAAAAACAATCATTGACATGTTTTCTCATCCAAAGGATGAAGTTGATGAATTTTATCTTGATTATGTCTGTTATATCAAACATTCACTCTTTTCCAAGATCTTCTGTATTTCCATAATGGCTTCTCTCAAATTCACATCTGTGAATACTACTGCTGCAAATACCACTGTTGTTATTCCTACTGGATCGTCATCTGTTCTGAGGATGACATCACCTACTCAGCGTCTTCAAAGATGGGTATCAAATGTGCTAGTTAAGGAGTACCGTCAACACGGTACCATCCCAACTATGGAGGCTGCCCGACAGGCCCTCCAAGTGAACAACTCACACAGGTCGTCCGGACAATGACGACCAGTGATCAAGAGGCAGGCGGTGCTGATTACCGTCTCAAACCGTTTCAGGTCGTTATCCCCAGAACGCAATTTCCACTCACTCCCTTACTCTAAGGAAGTGAATGAGCAGGTCCCTCAGGGACTTAATTCAAAAAGACAGGAGTCCTTCCCGAGGGCTCCCATCAACAATCGCCGCCAGACTCGTGCGGCAGTGCACCCTCAACATGATGAGGGTACCGACTCCAGGCATTCGGCTCAGGTTCCTTGAACCCGAGCAGGCAAGACGAACCGCCAGAGACGGAATCCGGTTAATAATGGGCAGGTTTTCATCCCTTCCATCTCTGGAAAAGTCCACCAACCTAACTTGGTGGCGAACAACGAACAGGCACACACACCTGTCCGTTTTAATTCCACTGTCCAGCAGACTCATCTGGCAGCATCAAGCCAATCCCGCCCGGAAATTCCGGCGGAGTACTATAGGCAGGAACATACACCTGCTTATGCATCATTAGTTAGTCAGCAGGCTCGCCTGACTACATATGATGGATCTCGTCAACCGCGTTTGGTGAAGTGTAATCAGCAGGCACATACACCTACTAGTACTAATCAAGCCTAACAACAGTCTCGCTTGTTAGCGCACGGAGAAGTCAGTTGGAAAGCTCCGACGACAAAAAGGAGGCAGACTCAACTCTCTGCCTCCAAACTTGAGTACTGTCAGGATTCACTGACAAGAAAAGGAGGACAAGAGCAGGAACATACACTTACTCCAAACCCGGAATGGATGTATATTCCTATTCCAGCAGCTGAAGTCACCAAGCATATTTTGTCAATGGTGAAAGAGAAAAAGAAAATTCCTTCTCATATTCTGGAAGCTTTCCAGGATATCATAATAGCTTTAGCATCATCTCAGGGAATGACACATAAATCTATCCCTAGCAGTGGAGTGACACATCAACGATTCACTCCGGAACAGACACACACATCAGTTCCAGTCCAAGAGGGTTATGGGGCATACTCCCCCATATCATACGGACAACCAAGTCAGGCACATACACATGATTTGAGTAGAGATAGTCAGCCTAACCTGACCATCTTTCCTGATCAGGCACATACACATGCTCAGAGTAACCACTTTCGTCAACAAGTGGTTTCCAAAGTGAGTAAGAAGGAATCTAAGAAAAAGATCCGCCCAACACAGTCCGGAGATCAAACGCCAATCCGTAACCAGGCCTTGCTCTATGTTGGAGTTCTTGAAGCCCTCATACATTTATCTGTTGGAATTCAAGATTCTACTCCCTCAGTTCCCAATAACGGGAACATTAATTCTGAAGGTCTTCAACAGAAACTTCCTCATGAAGGCTTGCTTCGTGACAATTCGGTCAATCTTGAAGTTTCATCTTCAGATGAGAGCCACAAGAACCCTCTGTGTGGTCAGAAGACCAAGGAGAAAGAGATCTCATCTTTTGCTATAACCCATTATGGTGGTCCTCCCCATGATGATGAATTTCGCTGCGAAATTCCTCTCTGCAGTAGTGATTCACATTGCCTGGAAAATACTCCAGTGGACAATGTAGTTCCGAGAAATCCCTCTTATCTTGAGGCACATGCAAATGCGAAACCAGTCATGTCTGATGCTTTATCGCTATCAAGTGAAATACTTTCTCAATCAGATGATATCCCAGGGTGTAGGTCATTCTCCGAACCACCCCTAAGTCATGCATCTTCTAGTTTGATCAATTATTTCTCTACCAATCTTGTTGAATCCGATGAAGCAATAAGGAAACACCAACTCTGGTCAAAACAGGTAGAAGAATCTTCATTTAATGATAAAGAGGAAATGCTGAACATGAGGAAAAAACTGGCGAAAAGTGAGGTACCAATCATGTTTTGGCCTTTGGCTGACTCCCAGTATGAAATTCCATAGATGTTGACGGAAAATGGAGTCCATGATATTTATCTCAACATATGGAAAACTCTTTGTCAATTGAAGAAGAAGGTATTATCTAATGATGAATATGAAAATCATCTTAAGATAATAGAAGGGCTACAACGTCAGATTGATTTGGCATTTCTATCAGTCTCTCGGTATCTGAAGGCTGAAAAGCAACAGAGAACCCTTCAACGTTCATGCCTTGGCGCACTAAGAAAATTGCGTTAGTTAATTGCCAATTCTCCATCTGGTGTTCATATCAGAGGATGGGGTGTTCACGGAGCACTAAATTTCACAGTGCTTTCCAGTCAGCAAAGCCCGCCGAAAATGGTCCCATGCAATGTTATTGCCCATGGCCGACCATAGTCAATGGGCTTTGATCATAATCAAAAGCTTGCTCAAGAATCGGATTCAACTATTTCTTCTCAAAATCAATCATATAGAGAAAAAGTTGTTGAATTTCTCCTACATCAAGAAGGCGAGAATATTGCACAAGCCTCTTGTATGGAGCAAACAAATCATCAAATGACAGAAGTCTCGGAAATCATCCAACGGTCTGTTGAACCAGGTGATAATAGTCGATACAGGTTAATGCATCCAGCTAATTTCTGAACTAAGATTCGCAAGATCAAGAGATCTTTTAAGAAGATCTCAGACATAACATGTCAAGAGCCACCCCAGCTTGTCAGACTGGGGACTCCTTTAACCGAACCCTCAGAGTCAACAAATGGGATTCGAGGAGTTGAGCGGAAGCAACAGGAACATCCCCAGTTCTCGAGACTGGGGACTATTTCAAATCATCAATCCCCTTCTCATAGAATATCGGTCTTTTCTCGATTAGGGAAGAAGCCACAAGAGGAACGAAGAGCCAAATTATCAGGAGATTCCCTCCATGTTCTAGCTCGTCAAGAAGTTCCTAAAAGATTAAATCAACAAAAGGCAATGTATCATCAAAGATATGAAAGAAGACAATATCACAGAAATGTTGATAGAAGGTATGTGATGCAATATGCATCAATCAATGTCATCAATGCCATTGTTTCTAATCCACCAGAGGAGACTCACTCAGGGGACTCAGATGAAGAGCGTCCTGCTCAAGAAAATGTATGCACTGATACAAATGAAGAAGGTGTGCATACACGAAGTCAAAGGATTACTCAGAACCTAGGTAATCCACTTCCCTCTCTCCAAAAAGTATCCAACAAAGGGAGGGGAAAGAATCAAGTTACATATCCTTCCTCTGGAGAAGGTCAATCGCTCTCGTTAGAGCAGAGGTTTGCACAACAAGTGGAAGAAATGAAAGAATTAAGAATGTTGAATGCAGAACTACTTCAGAGTAGTATTCTTATTAAGAATGCTAAAGTCTGACAGCCGAAGGAATTTGTTGCAGTTACTGAGATGGATCAAGAATATCCTCCTTTATCAGTACACCCTCAGAGGTCTAATCCTATAGGTCAAACGCAACAACGGTTGGCAGTGCTCCCATCAGTTGCAGCACTAATCACCACGTCTGTCCAAGCTCCATTCATTGCACCTACCCAAGACCAGATTAAACCGGATGTTTCTAAAAAGTTAATAACTACTATTGAGTCATTAACAACTCGGTTAGAAACTATGGAAGGGAAACGAGCGCAAGTTCAACAAGAAAAGAATGTTTACCCTGAATGGGTAGATTCAATTTCTCCTCCATCCAGTTTTGGAGACCCTATTTTTCCTACTTTCAATGGATCAGGTGACCCTGAAAAACATTTGACACATTATGTGTCTTGTTGTGATCCTATGATGGGAACTCTGGAGCAGCAAGAAGCAGTGAAACTCAGATGCTTCGTGCGAACCTTGCAAGGACCAGCTTTTGTCTGGTATACAAGCTTGCAATCCCGGCCAATCATCGGATGGGAGGATCTTCGCCAGAAATTCCTTCTTCAGTTCAGCTCAACTTTCCCAAAAACGACAGTTTTCGATCTTACAAACTGCAGACAAAGGGAGAATGAAAGAGTCTCGGATTTCATTGCTCGCTGGAAGGGATTAACATATTCCCTAAGTTTAGAACTCCCTTAGGAGGAGCTGTTGCCAATCTGCATGGAAAATTTGTGTGATGAATTATGCACGCCATTGATCCTTGTGAAATACACAGGAGGGTTTCGAGACCTTACTTCAATCGCTTAGCAGATTGAAGATTCCCTTATACAGGATAAGGTTAAATCTCATGTAATTCCATCATCTTCAGGAAGGAGAATGGGTAAAGCATAAACTGCTATAGTTATGCTTAAACAAGCGCCTATACCTATTTCTACATTAAAAACCTCATCTTCTCGAAGGGATCCACCTCTTGAACTCCAACAGAAAAGGTCGTTTCGTCCAAAAGATCAAAAAGATCAACGACGAAAACAATTTCAGGATTGGAAGAGTAAAACATACTCTTTCCTAAGTGAGCAAGTTCCTGGTTACTTCATTTCAGCTCTGGAAAATAATTTGGTTCAATTACCAGTTCCCAAGAGGCCAAACAAGAAGGAGATGAAGACCGTCCCAATTATTGTCCCTTTCATAAAATTTTGGGGCATCCCATCTAGGAGTGTTTTGTCTTCAAAGACCTCCTACAAAAGATGGTCGACTTGGGACAAGTCAAGTTGAAAGGTTCTTCGACTCAGGTAGCATGTGTTACTGCTACAGTTCCAGAGGAGGAAGGTGAATGGAAAGAATTCAAAAGCAGAAATGCACAGAAGTATGATGATTGGATAGTCAGAAAGACAATCAATCGGACTCATGTCATTTTGCGAACACAATTAAAGAAACCAATTGTGTCTTCTGCCATGAATATTGTGGTAAAACCCTCTTCGTCAGAGGGAAAGTCCTCAAAGAAATGGTTTGATTCAAAGAAGGAAAAAGAATCAGAAGAAGATGAGTATGTGTCAAAGCCTAAATTGTCTTTGACTCTGGCAGACTTTATGCCATCTACTTCAAAACCACGGGCACCGCCCCATGAAACGGCACAGCCTAAACAGGCTATTCAGGAAGAGTCTTTATTAGACGAAGAGTTAATCTTTGGTTCTGTTAATATGATTCAATTAACAGATCCGTATTCCAGTCGTAATTTCAATTTTGATGAGTCTGAATTCCCTATATCAAATAAGGGAATCCAAGGAAGTTCCAGAGGTTCAAGATTCAGGGGAATACATGGATCTTTCCGAAGCCACTACTCTAATTCTACCCCTTCTAGCACTGTGTATGCAGCAGAAACTCGTGGTAGAGCCCTTCAGCGAGCTCAAAAAGAACAAGCATGTTCTTCTGCCAATAGTCAACTCAGTCTTGGCACAGTTATTTTGGAAGACCGATTAAAAATTCCATCTTCTTTATCTCAGCAAGTAAATGGATCTAATCGGTCTAATCTTCCAAAACCAAGGATTTTGCCAACTTCTATCCCAATACGAGATGCATCAGCTTCCAAAGCATCTTCTTCCAAGGTACCTTCTAAACCGCATATTCCTGTTGGGAAACACAGACCTTTAGATCCAAAGTATGATATATTGAAACACTTGGACCAAGTAGCAGCCAAGTTATCAATTTTAGATGGTTTGAATCTGTCAAAAGATCTTCGGGAAGCACACATAGAAGCTTTGTTAAGTCCTCAAGACTTTGAAGCTGAAATTGCTGCAGCTGAAGTCTATCACATAGAGAATAATCCTGCAGAATTCCATGCAGTGATATCTTTTACTGATAAAGATGAAGATGATGTTGTGCATGGGCACATAAAACCTCTCTACTTATCTGGAAAAGTAAATGGTGTAGATATCCGAAGAGCTTTCATTGACAATGGTTCATGAGTCAACCTCATGCCCATTCGTACACTTCGTCGATTGGGCCTCATGGAATCTGATTTATCTCTTTCTACCATGATGTTACAAGGATATGATAAAAATGAACAAGAACCACTGGGCGAAGATACACTCAGAACTCAGTTTGGGGATCTTGTATCCAATTCGGATTTCATGATTGTTGATCAAGACTCAGCTTTCAACATCCTGCTTGGAAGACCCTGGCTACATCAGCATGCGGATATCCCTTCATCATACCATCAATGTCTCAAATACTATTTCAATGGTCAAGTTGGAACATTGTATGGTGATAAGACCCCATTCAAAACATGTGAGTCTCAGTACATTGAGGTGGAATTTTATCACATGAAGGGAAGAGTGAAATCTACAATGAAGGGAATTACCAAAGTTAATGCTCCATATGGTTTGGAGAAAATTCCAATAAATCCATTTACAAATGTGAGTACAGATTATGTGTTACCTATCAGTCAAATTGAAAAAATAGGCCCAAATCAAAATACTATTATGGAACGATCCATAATGTCAATTACGGCAGTTGAGCCAGACAACATGGGAGAAATTGGTAACCTACCAAACAGTGATGAGAGCACAAGTGGTGACATCTTCATTTCATCTGCTGAAATCCAACAGGTCTATACTTCGCCAATCAGGCCAAAAGAAGTTATAGCAACATTAAGGGTGAATAATGATGTCAATTCTCAATACATCATCTCCTATTTATTTTCCAAAGAAGTCCCTTTATCATTAATAAGGTCGGAAATGGAAGCGTCTTCTTCAAAATGTTCAAATTTTGACATCTCTTATAATCATGAAAATTTTGTTTTGTCATCTACTATTCAAGTAGAAACGGAAGAAATAACACATGATGAAGAGGAAGAGGATGATCTTAGAGATGCTCCTCCAGCATTTGAAGAGGGTATCTCTACCACTATGGATGAACTCATAGAAATAAATCTGGGTACAGAGAAAGATCCACCCCCCACTTTAATTAGTGCGGCCATGAACCTTGAAGAGAAAGAGATGTATATTTCTTTTCAAAAGAAAAATAAAGATATTTTTTCTTGGAACTATACAGAAATGCCTGGGCTTGATCCTGATATTGCTATACATCATTTGGGTTTACCAAAAGAACATCGAGGATTTAAGCAAGCCGTGAGAAGAACACACCCAACTTATGCTTCCAAAATTGAAGCTGAAGTGGATAAGCTGATTAAAGCTAACTTCATCAGAGAAGTTCAATATCCCATGTGGTTGGCTAATAGTGTCCCTGTAAAGAAGAAGAATGGAAAAATTAGGGTTTGCATCGATTTCAGATATCTTAATCGGTATTGTCCTAAAGATGATTTCCCAGTTCCGATTACAGAACTCTTAATTGATGCAACGGCTGGCTATGAAGTACATTCCTTCATGGATGGATATTCTAGATATAATCAGATCCGAATGGCCCCAGAAGATGAGGAATCTACAGCCTTCAGAGCCCCTCAAGTTGTGTTTTGTTATCGGGTGATGCCCATTGGTTTAAAGAATGCAGGTGCAACATATCAACGCGCCATGCATCGTATCTTCAAAACTTTTTTAGGGAATTTTGTTGAATGCTATGTAGACGATTTGGTGGTTAAATCCAAACAATGTTCTAATCACTTGGATGATTTGGAATTCATATTCCACAAGCTTCGACAACATAATTTGAAGATGAACCCCTTAAAATGTGCTTTTGGGGTAACCTCAAGAAAATTCCTCGGCTTTATTGTACGCCATCGTGGTATTGAAGTCGATCCTGAGAAGACCAGATCAATCCTTGGTATGTCACCTCCTCAGAATTTGAATGAATTTAGAGGACTTCAAGGACACTTATCCTATATTCGGCGTTTCATCGCCAATTTGGCAGGCAAAAGTTTACCCTTTACCAAATTATTGAAAAAAGGAGTCACTTACCAGTGGACTGAAGAATGTCAAGAAGCATTTGATGTTCTCAAGAAATACCTCTTGAGTCCACCAGTACTCATGCCACCTATTGAAGGAAGACCACTTATCCTCTATGTGATAGCTCTAGAGCGATCATTGGCGGCCTTTCTCACTCAAAAGAATGCTGCTGGGAATGAAAACAGCATCTACTATCTCAGTAGAACTATGCTTGAAGCAGAAACCCGATATTCAAGTATTGAGAAGTGCTGCCTGGCATTAATCATTGCAGTTCAGAAACTGAGACACTGCCTGCAACATCACGAGGTCCAATTGGTATCTCGCAATAATCTTCTCAAATTCATCCTTAGTTGTCCAATTCTTACAGGACGTCTAGCAAGGTGGGAAGTTATTTTGCAGCAGTTTGACATTCAGTATGTATCTCAAAAGGCAATAAAGGGCCATGCTCTGGCTGATTTCCTGGCTGAACATCCTTCAGTGGAAGACACGTCTTCCGATATTGAACTCCTTGATGAGGAAGTTTTCTCTATTCAAGAGAGTCCTCAAACATGGGAAATGTATTTTGATGGTGCTTCCAGAAGTCTAACAGGGAAGAAATTGGAAAATCCTAAATTCAACAAAGTTGGTTTAGGAATTGTACTCATTTATCCAGATAAGGCATTGTTACCTTATTCCTTTTTATTGTGGGAAGGTGGTACCAATAATGAAGCTGAATACCAAGCTCTTATCACAGGCTTGGAGTTAGCGCTTCAAGCACAAGTGAATCACTTAAAGGTGAAAGGTGATTCAGACCTAGTAATCAAACAAGTCAATGGGGATTATGCCATCAGAAAAGAAGAATTAACCCCTTTGTATGATTACGTCAGAGAGTTAATGGCAGAATTCCCTTAAGAACCGACATTTTCTTATGTCACAAGATCACAAAATTCTCAAGCTGATGCACTGGCTAATATAGCCACAGCTCTAGCAGATCCAATCGGGACGAGACAACCATCAGTATTGCCCACCGTCGTGCAATTTCAACTTATGTTCAAGCCAGAATAGAGGAAATTAATGAAATTAGTCACATTCCTGAACCGTATGGTCATACTACAGGATGGATGTCACCTATCAGGGAATACCTTCAAAATGGAACACTTCTACCTGATAGAGCCAAGAAAGAACAAATCCGGAGACATGTGGTCAATTTTACTCTTTATGATGGCCCAAAACACCTAGAGAAAATTCTCTAAAAACGTGGTTTTGATGGAGTTATCTTCAGATGCATTGATGGTGAAGAGACAATGGCTGTCATGAAAGAAGTACATGCAGTAGTCTGTGGTGCCCACCAGTCTGGACATAGATTGTCTGATCAAATTCGAAGGCTTGGATACTTTTGGCCTACAATGATATAAGATTGTGTTGATTTCACAAAGAAGTGTCATTCATGTCAAGTACATGCCTACTTCATTCATCAACCTCCAGAGTTGCTTCATGCATCTAAATAATCATGGCCATTTTCCACATGGGGAATGGATGTGGTGGGACCTTACCCTTCAGCTACGACCAAGAAGTTTAAGTACATTCTTACTGCTACTGATTTATTTTCTAAATGGGAAGAGATAGTACCTCTCAAAGAATTCAATTCTAAATGCATTGTTAGCTTCATCAAGTCTAAAATCATTACTATATTTGGTGTCCCTCATACCATATTGACGGACAACGGCACCAACTTCTGTTCTTATGAGGTGAATAAATTGTATCAAGAATACAACATTAAATACAACCATTCATCTCGGTATCATGCGGCAGCCAATGGCCAAATAGAAGCCTTTAACAAGACTCTTTCAAAGATACTGCAAAAGATGGTGGATAAATATAAGAGTTCATGGCCTGATAAACTCTTTCATGCTTTATGGGCTTGTCGGACTACCACCCGAAATGCAACGCGGTCAACTCCATATTCGTTGGTATATGGAACAGAAGCAGTCTTGCCAATTGAAGTTCAATTTCCCTCAATCAGAGTAGCCATTTGTGATCAGTTATCTACAGATGAGAAATCCCAAAAGCGATTGAATGAGTTGGAATGGTTAGATGAGAAAAGATTGTGCACTTTGCACCACTTGGAAATCTATCAGAATCAAATAGCACGAGCTTTTAACAAAAAGGTTCGTCTTCGCTCATTAATTCAGGGAGAATTGGTATTAGTTCTCAGAACTCCAATGATACCAGGAAAGAAACCTCCCAAGCTTGAGCCAAAATGGGAAGGACCTTATTCAATACATAGGGTCTACTCCAATGGAACTTATTCATTAATCTCGATGGATGGAGAACTCATTAATACTCCAAATAATGCTAGAGTTTTGAAGAAATATTTTGTATAAAATACAAAGTATTCATATTTTGTCCCCGCAACATGACACTAAACTGTGAGGCACCAATTCGTCCTTGCTATATGACGTTAAACTATACAGCAACAGTCTAAGGATATGACCCTAAACTATTTGCACAATACGTCCAACATGACGTTAAACTATGTCACTCTTATGTCCCCGCAACATGACACTAAACTGTGCGGAACCAGATCGTCCTTGCTATATGAAGTTAAACTATACAGCAATGGTCCAGTATTACCTTAAGCTGCAACTTCGTCCCACATGACGTTAAATTGTGAAAAAGTTCCCTAAACCGTCCAGTATGACCTTAAACGGCATCATCCCTGGTCCATGCATATGACCATATACTATTTTCAAGTCCCTTATGTCCAGCAAGACGTTAAACTATGACTTCCTAACTAAATGATGCTAAACTGTATAAAAGTACCTTACTTCCATCAAGACGTTAAACTATGACGTCCTAACTACATGATGCTAAACTGTATAAAAAACTCTTACATCCATCAAGACGTTAAACTGTGACGTCCTAACTACATGACGCTAAACTGTATAAAAGTCCCTTACGTCTAGAAAGACATTAAACTGTGACGTCCTAACTACATGACACTAAACTGTATAAAAGTCCCTTACGTCCGGAAAGACGTTAAAATATATAATCATCAAAGGTCCTGTATGACCTTAAACTACACCACTGTACAGCATGACATTAAACTGCACCATCCACGGTCCATGCATATGACCTTAAACTATTCGCACTTTCGTCCAACATGACGTTAAACTGTGGAAAAAATCCCCAATGCGTCCAACATGACGTTAAAATGGTGCACTCTTTTGTCCTCACTACATGACATTAAACTACACAGTTCCCCCCTTATATCCTACATGACATCAAACTGTATTTTGTCTCTGCTACATGACACTAAACTGCACAGCACCAATAGTCCTAACTGCAAGTCTTTAAACTGCATAGTCCCTTTATATGTCCTACATTACATTAAACTATGCATTTTTAAGGTTGTTGTTACCTATTGTTTCTCACACCGAGTATGACTCATGTGAGCTTAGAGAAAACCTCAACCGTAACACTCTCTTTGGGCTGCTAACCATGTATAAGTCCAAACAACATATTATTATTATTATTTTAGATCGTTGTCCCCAAGAAAAACTTGATCATTATTCATTCTTTAATTGAACTACACGGACATTGATCCTTGCCCTACAGGCTGGGTATGTAGGCAACCTCCCAGGGGTCAAGCCCAAAAACAATCTCTTCACATCGGTTCACCACCATCTCATATGATGTTGATTCGTTAAACCGCCCCTAGAATCAATATCGTTACATTGATTCACTTTCGTTCTTGTTATATGACGTTAAACTATGAAACACTTTTGTCCAGTATGACAATAAACTACAATACTCTTTGATTTCCTCGTTTGAGAGAGAACTATTATTGACATTGATTTTTCAATCATGTTTCATTTCAAAAGACTACGTGCATACATGGTAATACCTAAACTTGTTATCTTAGTTTAAAACATCATTGTACTAAAGTCCCCTTTCACCCGTAAGAACCAAATTTGTACAAAGGGTAGTTCTAGAACTACGTGGGCTTGATTCCCATCCTTATGGGATACATAGGAACGTTTGAGTATCCCTCGAATCCAGCCCCAAGTCATTTGGGCCTAACCCCAAATTTCACTTTCAGTCCCTTGGATGAAAAGTCCTCATGAAAACACACACTATGTATTCATTATTATGGTCTGAACTCTATGACCCTAAACTAAGATCTCTCCTACATTCGTCCTGCATGACGTTAAACTGCATTTCAAGAACTATGTATGTCTTGATTCCCATTCTTATGAGATACGTAGTGAAGTCCAAAATTTCAAATTCAGGACCCATCTACAACATGATTATGGTTATCATTGACCTATGTATCTCTATAGACATTGGAAAATACCCATATTTATGTGTTATAATCCTAACATTAAATATTTTCATATCTTCATAACCATTTTCATGACTTTTAGTCACAAAAATTTCAAACTTATGAGAATTCTTTTGCCTGACAATGTAGTACGTGCCCATAGGTGGCCTTGCATAAACAGTCCACATAACAGACTTGTCAGCCGAAAGATGCTATTTATTTGACCATGCATCCAATGCCCTTAGGTGGACCTGCATAATTCAACCCCCTAACAGGTTTGTTAAATGATGGTAACTTCATTCTTGGGAAGAATGCCTCTTTTGTCCTTGTTTGTCTTAAACGACAGTATGTAGGGATCCGCAAAAATAGCCATCCTTAACATATTTTTCCCATATCCTTTTTCATGATATGAAAGTATTCAAGTCTATGGTTTATTCTTCTTCCCTACCTTTGGGTCAAACCTTCGTAGGAGTGATATTCATCCAGTTCTTCAATAATATTGTCTGGAAATATCTTCTCCATATTCAAGTACCTTTTTCCATACAAAAAACTCTATACTTTAGAAAATTTGAATCTCCATAAACTTTCATTGTCATTTAGCACTAGGAAAGTAAATTTCTGGGAGTTCTTTTGCCTGACTATATAGCACGTTCCCATAGGTGGCTTTGCATAAGCAGTCCACATAACAGACTTGTCAGCTGAAAGATGCTATTTATTTGACCATGCAGCCAATGCCCTTAGGTGGCCTTGCATATTTCAACCCCCTAACAGGTTTTGTTAAATAATAGTAACTTCATTCTTGGAAACTACTTCTTCTAATGTCTTTTAGCTCTTTTTCATATCATTCCTCAGATTCAAATATTCTTAATTCATAGTTTAAATATTTTCCCTCATACTTGAGTATGGTAGTATGTTTTCAGATGAAATTTCAAGGAATTGTGTCAATTCTAATCCATTTCGGTCAAAGCTATTTCGACCTTAAATATTAGCCCCTTTATGTCCAGCATGCATGACTTTAAACTGCCCACAAAAGACAAAGGAACTCTGAATAAAAGTCAAGTTCCAGCTCACTAAACATACATTTTGTATGATTTAGGTAATATTGAGCAATTAAAAAGGTTCAAAGTTTATAGGGTTATTTATAATAATCCTAGTAAAAATCAAACTATGCTTACTAAGCCCATTGTTTTAAGTAAATTTAAAGCAGATAGTTAGAGAATGAAGGTACAAATAAGTGAAAGTGAAAGTGTTTTTCATTGATGCACAAGAGTTAGAAGGACATCCACAGACTGGAGTCTCTTCTCTTTTTCAAGAATTACAAGAGGCTTTCAACATAACACTTCATTTGATTTACGGCATCCCGAGATTCATCAGAAACCACCTGGAATTCATTCATTCAACTGGATACAATAAGAGATGTAGTGATACCAGCTCTTCTTGGAACAATTGTAAAAGGATGTTCTTGAGTCCAGTTTGAGAAAATTTTATGCTGATCAAACAGTGACTCTGTTTCTGTCCAAGAGGCTTGGAAGATGGATACATGGATTTGAGAATGGAGCATTGGAAGTAAAGAGCCATTTGAAGAGAGTACTCTTTTCAGATATTGCTCTAATACCATGTTTGTCTTCTCTCCCCCAACCGGTAGTGGAAAACATTTCAGCCCATGGGTTTTCCATTTTCATATCTGCATGGAAATGACATGGAGGAAGATTTTGAAAGTTCACACCATTGTTGTTGCTCTTAATGCACATCATAACCGAAATGAAGGAGTAGCAGTGCAGCTGCATTTCAGGTGTATAGTTCTTTGCATCTAGAACATTGACTCCTTGCAGGTGACCATGACTATACAGAGGTAGGTAGATGGTCTATGGGAAATTAAGATGATATTTCTTCAAGTGCTTAGCCAAATCTGAGAGAATTCTGTTGCAGATATCATAGTAATCATGACCAATGATGTTCATCATGTCATCAATCCACTTGCTAGCCAGTTCATCAGACGTTTTTATTCCATTAGTAGCCATTGAATCTGCCCAAAAGTTGAAATTAAACTCTTAAATGGGTTTATTTTTCATACAATTTGTGAAATATTTCGAAAAAATGGATAAGGCATAAAGGCGCGCAAGTCTAAACATGGCGCACAAGTATTCATGTGCCGCGCTAGTTTTTGATGCGCAAGTATAAACCGCGCAAGTACAAATACCTTTACAGTAGCGCGACATCAAGGAAAACACTGGAAAACAGAACGACCTGCGTGGAGAGAGCTCGAAGGTATGAAGTCCAGAAATCCGGATGCTTGTACGGAAGTGAGGCCCTCTATTTATAGACGTGGTCGGGACCCTGCGCGCCGGACCCTGCATGACCAAAGGTCGTATACCTACGCGACGCATACTTGCGCGCTGCCCTCTGTGCACTGAAGACTTGAACGCCCCCTTTTCCTTTGGATGTATTTGATTTCCTCAGAGTCAAATCCTCATTTCTCTCCGGATCCAACTCTGAGGGGGGACTTTTGTTGACGCTCCTTTCGTCACAGAATCTAAAAATCGGAAAAGGGGAATATCTGAGCTCAATGTGATTCAACCTTTGAAGAAAATATAAAAAATCGACAAAGGCATGAACAAAGGGTCAAAAGCAACTGCACCGCGCAAGTTATATCATTGTCGCGCAAGTCCACTTGCGCGACGCCCTTATGGTTGCGCAAGTGACTTGCGCGACCTAAGTGATAACCGCCCGGTAACCGCCCAGGGTCTTCTCCTGCCTATAAATAGACCCCTTGGGCCCCCCATTTGAGAGGATCTTTTTCCAGAAACTCGTATTGAAGCTACCGATGCCCAAGTCTCTTCTCAAAGCTTCTGGAACACTTCTAAGGTAATTTCTTACCTAGAACGGAAGATCTAAAGAGAAGGAGGAAGGCCTAAGTGTTGAAACTCATCAACACTTTGGCGCCTGAGTGGCCAGCCCTTCAGGGAAGTGGGCACACTTGCGTGCCACCTTCTTTTTTCAATAGAACTTGCGCGTCCCATTGCTGGAACAATCTACAGAGGATCCTAAAGGCTTTAATAAAGAGTCGATCAAGTATTTCAATGCTGGTTGACCATCGCGGAAGTACATCATATGTCGTGCAGGTACACCTGCACGACCAATACTTGCGCGTGCCCGCAATACTTGCGCGCCTTCCAAGACTTGCGCGCCCCTTCCGTTTTGGGTGCCTTTCTTGCCCATTTCACCTTTCTTAAGCCATTACACCTTTCCTTTTCAAGATTCAGTCTTCAAGACACTATTCAAAGCCATTTATGGCATGATTTCTTGATTTGACTTCCTTATCTGAAAGGAATTCGTTGGAATATATCTCAAAACCTTGTTATTTAAATATCTTTTTGTCACTAAATATGGAGAGTTCATTCATTCAACCTCATCTTTTAAGATGAGAGAATCCTTATCCTAGTCTTCCTTTTCAGGAATAAGTCCCAGTCATAAATCTTGGGCATCCGTCTTAGGGGTAAGCCCCAAGTCCCTTAATAATTTGGGCATCCTTCTTAGGAGTAAGCCCAAGTCCTCTAATTTGGGCATCCTTTTTAGGAGTAAGACCGAAGTCCTCTAATTTGGGAATCCTACATAGGAGTAAGCCCCAATCTCAAATACGGGCATCCTCTTTAGGAGTAAGCCCCAAGTCCCTTAAATGTTTGGGCAACCTCTTTAGGAGTAAGCCCTAAGTCCCTTAAATGATTGGGCATCCTCTTTAGGAGTAAGCCCCAAACCTTAATCCTTAACCTAGGCTTCCTCCTCAGGAGTAAGTCCCAGTCTCCTAATTTGGGCATCCTCTTCATGAGTAAGCCCCAAACCTTAATCCTTAACCTGGGCTTGCTTTTCAGGAATAAGTCCCAGTCATAAATCCCTTAACCTGGTCTTCCTTTTCAGGAATAAGTCCCAGTCATAAATCCCTTAACCTGGGTTTCCTTTTTAGGAATAAGTCCCAGTCATAATCTTGGGCTTCCTTTTCATGAGTAAGCCCCATGTACCTTAAATTCACTTTAACCAGTCCCATGTTAGAGTATTCGAATCTCCATGAAGCACATATACCTTTATGGACCCTCTTCCTAGATTTTCTCCCTAAAGTAAATCCTAACCTTCATTTATCTGGGAAGTCATACATACATAAGCCCGACATTATTTCTTATGATTGCATCTTTCATGGAAAAATTGTCTAATTTTTACCAATACCTCTTGTTTCTCACACCGAGCATGACTCACATGAGCTTAGAGTGTAAAAGTAATTGTGACATCCTCCTTTGAGCCATCAATAATAAACATCATATTCACTACTCGAACTATGTGGGTTCTGATTCCTTTTCCAAAACAAAGGATACATAGGTAGCCCATCTGTGGGTTCGATCCCAACTCTGAAATAATTCATGTACTTCTGAATGACAATAAACTTCAAGTTCCCCACTTAGTGGCTTTAAAACTAGCCTGGTCATCATAATGACCAAGATACTTTTATATAAATTTTTTGAAGGATACCATTGACCAAGAATCTATAAATAAATATAGATGATTCTCTATTAATGAATATCCTCGAATACATATAAATGATTCTCTAAATTTCTTACATATTTAATCATTGATTGTCAAAAATAAAGGAAAAGATCATTTTATACTTGGTAATGTAATAAGGATTCACGAACATAACTTTAATCTATAAAGAGAGTCCCGGAATAGACAATAATTCCCCTCAATAAGGTGTGATGAGTCTGACCTCCCATCCTCTCGACCAATGAAAATTCCTAAGCCTCATCAGTCCACAAGCTAATGAGCGCCTACCTTTGGAAAGTAGGTCCAAATGGATGTGGAATCATTGGATGTTTCCGGTTCTACGAACAAACCCACTAGAAACCAATCGGAATGTTTGAATCTCCCATCTAGGAGGTCATCCCCGAATTCCGAGGGAAACAGTAACTCAAGATGTAATTTAAAATGTGGTGGCTATATTAATATCTTAGGTATGACTATGAATAATATATTTTCCATACACTGTTAAAAAATTTCATTCTCTTTCCATTCAAATTGGTCACACTAATTGTTCCTTTGAGACATCCCTAGGGTTTTCCATCCCACATTCCAAAAATTTTAAGAAATAATTATTCATTTATTCAACATGTTTATAAAAAAATAGGCATTAGAACGAATCTTATCTTCTTTTGACTCCTTGGATACTAATCTGTAATCATGTTGTTATTGATAATTCCTTATAGTTGGCATTTCATAATCACATGATTTCTCATAGTATTTATTTTCTCATTATTGTTTTATTTGGATATGTCCACATTATGAATGGAATTATTTTTTAAAATGATACCTTTGAGTATCATAAATTATTAATACAAAAAGGTTATAATTTTTTTGATGAATAACTAATATCATGATAGAAATATTGTATGATAATTACATGAAAATTCCACCAAAAAATGTCGTACTATTTGAAATTATTACATTAGTCATCA
The DNA here is from genome assembly GCA_963277665.1 of Viscum album. Lineage (NCBI taxonomy): Eukaryota > Viridiplantae > Streptophyta > Magnoliopsida > Santalales > Viscaceae > Viscum > Viscum album. The sequence goes on from OY728125.1 coordinate 96,389,829, forward strand.
GTTTAACCTAAATAATTCTCAGTTTAATATAGTTTTCTTTAGATCATATTCTCACATATTCTATTAGAAAATTGTATAACATAATTAATAATATATAATGTCTTATAAGTATAATGTGATTAATCAAAGAATACCACCAATGTTTTACTTTCGAGTTGCGGAATCATAGGATCAGTAATTATTCAGTATAGTGAATAATGATTTGATACTTAACCAATATTTCATGGAGTGATTGTAATAATTCATACTATTCTAAAAACATTACCTTTTTGATTTATTAAGGCATGATGTGTTAGGGGTTTGTTTGTGGATTTCTTACCCACTTAAATTTCTATTTTTTTCTCATGACTGTTGTTTTTCTTGAGTTTATAGACTACCTTCTCACGGTTGTAGTTTTTCTGATCATTGGAGTATCCCTTCTCATGGTTTCTTTTGTTCTCATGGTTTCACACATAATTTTGACTTTCACAATTGGTCGTCATTGTTATAAAGTTTTCTAACAGTATTAGTTATTTTCATGGCCACACTTATCCTTTATAGGATCCATGTTTTTTCTTATTGTAACAAGTTGGTCAAATGGTTCCACATTCCATTATCATAATCAAACCCATCATAAGTACGTTGATATTTTTCAAAAAAAATTATTCAGTTCAAAATGTATATATTTTCTAGAATAATATGGGAAAATTTAATGTAAAAATAATGATTTTATAAAATAATATTTGATTTCTAAAAAATTGGTTCTTCGGACGTAAACCTAGAATTGAATTTTCTAAAAGTGATGGTTTAAAAATTAAAATTAGGAATATTTTAAATGAAAACATATTGAATAAATATTAAATATCATTGAAGACCATTTAAATATCTTAGAAACCCATTTTTTTCATATTAAAATTATGTTACTTTGGCATTTGATCAAATTCATGTTTTCATCGAGTCAGAATTAACTGGAAACCCACCTTGAAATGTTACCTGCATCCACTGATATCCTCTTTTCTTATGATTCCAATCATTTTCAACATATTGGTTTCAAATATATATTCAAAAATATTTTCATTCAAGAGTACGATATCATCCCCTTTCAAGTTTTCTATTCCAACATGTTTAGATTTTTTATGTCCATATAGAGGATCCTTATTATCTTTTTTTCTATGAAACTATCAAATTATATAGGTATAGATTTCTAGTGGGGGTATTAAAAACCAGTTAATTAAGACAATGAACTTGATTAAATTTAATTGAAATGTGATTGAGAGAAATTGTATGTTCATTTCTATTTCCATATTTATACGATTTTTCTTATCTTAAAAAATTAATCATTTTATGATTATAATATTATTGGTATTTTAAATTTAATAACCCATATTTCTGATTTTTAACCCTTTTATAACTTCGTTTTGAAACCCCTAACTCATAAAATTCATAATACATATATTTTTTGTAGTAAATCATAGGTCATGTAAATCAAGATTTTTGTGAGAATAAATTTACTTAAGATGATTAGATTTTTTGAATGATATATATAATTGAATTATAGTAATTAAAATAATATGAAATCTATTTTTTTATGTGTTGGGGTGGTTAATGCGTTCCACATGTGTTTGTGTGGAGTTGAGGGGACCAGGTCAAATATTATGTATGTAATGGAATGATTATTATATAAGGTTTAGGTTGGGTTTTTGTGATGTATTGAAATATATTGTGTTGTGTATATGGTTGATGTTAGATGGATGATCCATTTTTTGGTGTGGTTCTGTGATTTTTTTAGTTATACATGTAATGAATGTGAAATTTTGTAATTAAATTACATGGGTTGATAAAAGAATGAGAACTGGATGGAATTAAATAAAATAATGGGATAAATTTCACATGTGTAAAATGGAATAAATCAATTTAATAATAAATTAATGGGAAATTTTAATATGAAATGAAATGTCTTGGTAATTTATAGTTAGTGGAAACTCATATTTCATACTTTGCAAGAGCATATAATTGGAAATATAATTTTTGTGTACATGTGTTGAAGTTTGCTGGTGTAATGGATTTGGAGGTGGTATTGGTTATTATGGGTTTTATATGGGGTAGTAGTGGTGATATATAGTATGTTAGAATAGTTATTGTGAACTTATAGTTTGGGTGGTGTGTGTTATCTATCTGTTTTGAATTTTTTGGTATTTCTCCATTTAACCCACTTATGTTGGATATCCTTAGAAAATACCACATATTTTGTGTTCAAGTTGTCTTTACAATATTCATTTTAGTGGGGAATAAAATAGTTTCACATTCCCCTTCCCCTCTCTTCATTCAATTGAGGTGATGAGGAAGGTTGGTTTTCAAGGTTACCCAATGATGACGTTTGTTGATTTGGGAGAACTCTCAATGATGTTGGAGATGTGATATGTGGTGGGGTCTAGTATTATAAGAGGAGGGCATGAGGTTAATGTCAATAACATTCTCTATATCATACGTAACTCGATATGATATGTGGTTATATGGATGAGGTTGTGATGTGATGAAATTGTGATGTATTATGATGAATTAAGCTTGCACCAGATGTCTGGCCTTATTGAATATTGGGAAAGATCCTAGCCCACATTAGATATGAATAGATATGTGATGAGATATTCTTTTAATGGATGAGAGAATATAAAATTTAACAATGGTTGTGAGAGAATAAAATCAGTGGTGGATAATTTTTAAGGTACCTTAGTTTTAGATTCTATGGTCCTATACTATAGTATTGGATACCTTATTGTAGGGGTGTGTGATGGTGAGTTTTGTATTTGTTTGTTGACATATATAAGTGCATGTTGGTTATGTTGTTTATTGACCCATGCATTAGTATGTTCTTTTCACATGTGTGTGAAATAACATGGGTATAATACTATATATTATACATGTTATACTCACATTACTTTTATATAATTTTTTTTAAGTTTCCAAGAGGATTTTGGTTATTGAACTGGGAATTACTAGTTTCGATACTAGAGATATTATTGAGTTGTTTCCCAAAGACTTATATTTTATTATTTAAATAGATAATTTTATTTATAGTTTGTCATTGATCATAAATTTTGATATGGTTTTTTATTACATTTAAATTTTTTGATTGTGTTTCATGGTGTTTATTCACTATATCTCCCAAAATTATATTATTAAAGAGGGTAATGCCATTAATATGTGTTTTTTCATTCTGTTGGAGCTAGCCTCCAACTATAGACCATTTGGAGCGGTACATGAGGGTCATTATCTATCTTAATTCATTTCTATGTGGTTTTGATAGCATGGTATCATAGGTTTTGGTAGATATAATAGTTGGATTTTGGAATTAGTCACTATGAGGATTAATGGTTTTTTTCGTGAATTAAAATATGATGCTATTGGGCTTAGGACTTCACTATTTTTATAAATTCCCACTAGTCATTTTCTGCATGCATTTCATGTTGTAGGCTATTAGTAGGTTGATACGGTTGATCATTATAGGATAAAAATAATACATGAGGATGAATCATGATATTGATTCCTGGATACCTTTCAGTAGTGGACCTTGTGAATGTATGATATGATAATCTATGATCTCGATATGGACTTTTAGTTAAAATATATTGAGATAATTTTTAGATTAATTCAAATTCAGACCGAGTTTTGGGTGTCATTAGAGTGTTTTTAAATGTGAGTATCTATGAATTAGTTGTGGATGTTGTACATTGGGGAGTCAAAGGATAAGTATTTTCTTGGTTTAACATCTGAAATGAGTTTTATATTGATTTATTTCATTAACTATGAATGTGTTAAATAGTATAGAGCTACTCTCTCTTAAATATTTGAGACATTGTTTTTGTTTCATTGGATCAATTTCATGGACATATTTAATTTTCCCATGTTGTTGTCTCAGGCTAGGAATCTGGAGCGCGACACCTGTTGGAGATGTTTTGCCTAGTGGTCAGGTATAAAATCACCCCATTTAACCTTACTATATATTTAGTGGTTAAGAATAATTTTACGGTTATCTAGAGGAATATCTCTTTGGGAGGTGATCCTCAATAGTTTGGAAAACTGCTATCTGGAGGACCATGGCTTTTGGAAGTTGATCCAAGAATTCATGATAGGTATGGTTCTAAATAGTGTGGAATCGAGTAGGAAGACCATTTTTGAAAATTTGAGGTGAGGTTTCTCTTAATCATTACCAAAGGATTATCATTTTGATGATATGTATATGGGGAATACATACCTCAATTTCCTTGTTGCTCTATATCTTAAATAGTATACAAAATTAGGGATGATCACAATCCTTTTATTTGGTACAGGATGATGCCTCAATGATTGTATCATTTAAATGGACCATCACTATTTTTTATGAATCTAGGGTATATGGAATTGGAAGGTTAATACTCATGATGGTACCAATCATTAGGGACCCAGGCTAGAGCATGGTAATAGAGGCATCAAACAATGAGGTAGAGGAGCTGGGTGTGGGTGGATGAATGTGATAGAGGTCATATCACTAAGAAGGTGAAATCTTGTTTGAGGTATGTTTATAATTTACCCTTGTATATGTATTGTTTAATTTTAGAGCAACAAAAATTATTTTTTATCCTACAATAAATAATTTTTTAGAAGTGGAGGAGTGTAGGATTCACATGCCCATGGTGTAATGCATTCCATATTTTGGTCAGATTTCATTGTTTTATGACTTCCTATTATGTGAATTAGTGATGGCATAATAGCAGTCAGTGGAGGATTTATTATTACTATAAATTCAATCATATTATGTTATCCTTTTCCAAGATTGGATCTATTTTATGTTTTCATTCATCAGTTCCTTTCATAGGAGAGTTGTTTGCCTGGCATGGAGGGCGAGTGAAAGATGTTAATTAGTGAATGGAGTTATAGGATTCCCAGGATGAAAGTGGAACCTATATAAAATGATTTGGGGGAGATAACAGTTGATGGTTAAGTAGAGGATTATCCTAAACATTTGGACGCGTTCCTTTATGTTTACTTAGATGAGCATATGAAATTATCCGGTCGATACGATATTGAGCTTAGGATATAAATTAAACCTAATGCGTCTCTGATTGTTAGGTATCCCTATCAAATGGTACCAAAGAGCTGTGTGACTTGAGGTTGTAGGTCGGTGATCATATATAAATGTATTTTATCTAACTTAGATTTTCTATTTTGGATATTCCATTGTTTTTTAACTAATAATGAATATGGTAGTATGCAATTTTGTGTGGGATACATAAGTTCCAATTTGGAGATATTCAATAATAATTACCCCTTATGAGTATTGACGATATTTTTAACAATATTAAGGGTCAAAATTGGTTATTAAATAGTAATTTATAGTATATATATTAGAAGAGGATGGGGATAGGGATATCTTAAATACAACCTTATGTTGTAGACATGGGAAATTAAATTTCTTGATCAAGTCATTCAATGTCATGAATTCCTTAATTGTTTTCTTGGTTCTCATGAACAACATGTTCCATGAGTTCTTAGACTATATTGAGGTTATGTTCATTGAAAACAACAAGATATACTTAAATTCATATGATATGTATGTATATTAGCTCATAGTTTTCTTTCATATCGTTTGACATGAACAACTCTTTAGAAACAAATCCATGTATAAATTTTGGAAGTGAGTGGTTAATTCCTTTGGCATGTGTATTTCAGCACTGTGTGGTCATAGGACCATAAAAGGTTGAGGAAGTAATTTGTTATGGAATACTATATGAACAATTAATATTTTCATGGTTTCCTAGGATATGTATTCTATTCTTGGATTTTTGTGTCTGAATTTTAGAAGATTATAGCCCCACTGACAAACTTGAACCAGAAAGGCCATGATTTTTTATATAATGATCAATGTCCTGTGGCATTAAACAATATAAAGGAGAGATTTTTTGGTTCCCAAAAAAGTCATTTTATGTATGTGGGTGTAAATTTAGATGTTTTGTGTTATTATTCATCCTTGGGTTTAGGATCTATCATGATGAATTATTGGGTGGCGATCTCTCATGGGTTTTGGAAGTTATATCCCCATGAGTGTAAATATTCCAACTATATTTGCTTAATATGTTTCATTATAAACTCATTTGAGAGATTTTTGTGGTATTCATGTAATATAAGATCATTAAATATGTCTTACCTATATGGGATGTGAATTGTTTCCAATAGAGGTGGATGGTGTTTTCCCATGATAATGAATTTCAGATATAATATTCCTTGAGATAGGGTAATCTATTTATCAATGCGCTATGTCAAAATTCACAAGGTGATGTTGTTTGGGTGTCTAAGTATAATTGGAGAGGGATTTAGAATATCACATTGATATACCATGGTGTTCAGAAATCCAGTGTAAAACCTAGTCCCAATCAGATGATAGTGGATATTTCTCTAACACAACAGTTGGAGGAGACTCAATTTGGAAACTCTGAGGAAGACAAGATGTGTGGAAATGTTGTCCATGATGATGCTTCATAGGAATGGTCAGAGGATAGTAAGAATTGGATTTTGTTTTAGGTTAGGCTCTTTGTTCCATTGATTATGCAAACTGGTGTTCTCCATTTGTTTCAATGCTAACCAATAGTGGTGCATCCCATTTTTCTATGATGTATTGTTTCTTGAGGAGGATAAATTTTTATCCAAGTATGAAGTGTTCAGTGGTAGATTTTGTGTCAAGGTTCGTAGTATATCTGTAGTTGAATGTTGATAATTGAGCTCCATGATGGTAATTACAACACTTATATAGATCCCATAGTATAATTGTTTTAGAATTTACAATGTATTTGTACTTTGAGTTATCCTAATATCCATGTAGGTGTGATGTAGTTTGCATGATAGTGGAATGATTAATTAAGTCATCCCATTTTTTAGAAAACCATGAATTGAGTGTTGTTGGGGATTTTCTAGTTAGTAGGTGGATTATGGGGTTATGGTTCATAGGGTACAAAGGAAAATCAACTCATACTAGTATTTTCATTTTACCACTTGGTTTCGGAGGGTATTTCAAATTTCCATTGGTTCCCAATTTTTACATGTCACTAATTTTCTCCATCAAACAAATATAAATACAAAGTAAACCATCCAAAATATGGATGATATGTTTTGAGATTACGCCTTTAATTGTATAATATCATTTGTAATTCATGTTCACTTGGTTTATTTCAACTACAAAAATTATAAATTATAAATTGGCATGGTTCCCTAAGGTGAATTGTATAGCTGGTCATTTCATTCCCCATTTTGAGGGACGAAGGATATGGGTCCATAAATTGTCTAGTGTATAACATGAACATGAATAACTAGATAGTTTGATAGTGGATAAAGGTATAATTGGGCGAACATAAGGCCTATAGAGATCATAGGAGGAGGGAATTTGTGTTTGATTATGAATACCATGTGTTCTTCAGAGTCTCCCCTCATCACAGGAAGTGGGGGTTTGGTAAAGTGATTAAACATCAGACCTAGTTCATTGGCCCGTTTGAGGTTTTAGGGTGTGTTTTTAATGATATATTAGTTTTAACATCTAAAATGGATAAAAATATCATACAACATATTCAATATTTTCCATCATTATCAGCATCAATATGATAAATCCAACATCATTTGTTGGGGATGTTTTTATATCAAGGAAAATGTGACATTCATGGAGAGACTTGTAGAGATTTAGGACCATTGAGAGAAACTGTTTTATATACAAAAAATCCATATATTTTGTGTCCAAAGGAGGCGTGAAGGCTTGGAGGATAATACAATGGAATGTGAGATGTAGATTCATGCCTAATATCCTATGTTTTTTTTGCACTTTTCCTCATTCTATTTTCTTTTTTGATGTAATGTATTAATCTTGATGATTTGTTAGATGTCCATTATTCTCTTACTAATAATGCGTGTCATGAATCAAGTATATTAAGAGATGAAAATTCCTTCCCAATCGATATGTGTTATATTTATGACTCATTTTAGAACTACATGGGTGATTCGATGACACCCAATATAGAGAATATATGGATATGAATGGTTTGTTTCCATGATTGTTTTCTTTATATAGTGTTGTGTGTCAGCTTTGGAAGATGTTTGGATGCATTATATAGAGTTATAAATGATATTTATGATATTTATATGGATTTGAGGCCGATTTTGGATGGTATGAGATTGTGTTATATTGTTCTTATTAGAAGATGGTGATGTGGTGGAGTGGGGTGTTGATCTGAAATTTTGGACTGTATTCATGTACATAACCAATGGTAGTGTTTGGGGTGTAATTATATCCTTGAGCGCTATCTCATGGGGTGGTTTTTCAGACCCCTTCCCTTTTATGCTCGGTATGGTTTTGATTATCGTTGATAAGGTTTTTAGAGGTATCTAATGTAATCACCCTGGGTCTTAACCCCCCTTATTATTTCTCAACGCTAGAGGTTTGAGGGGGTGTTTTGTTTCTTCATCCACCAAAATATTTCTACCAATGTTCTTATACTCTCTGTTGTTCAGACGGTAATAGTTTTCCTTCTCATTTTTGAACCGTTTACTCTCATTCAAATAGTTTTCAAAATATACATTATTTAAAAAATTCCTAGATTTTCTAGAAAAATATGAAAATTATTTTTAACAAGAAAAATAGGAATTTAATATTAAATAACGTATTTTTTAAAAATAATATTGTTGAATTAAATCGATGAATTAAATTAGATAAAAACTTTGGTTTCAAAATTGGATCTTTATTCAATTTTAAAATGACATATAATAAAATTCCAAATAGATAGGAATGCATGTTGTATTAATACTTGAGAAATATGAATCTTGTATCTAAAAACTATGAATCATTTTCAATTTGAGTTATTTATTCATTTATATAATTTTGGATAAACCAACACATTTTTCTTGAACCTTGAAGATGCATATTTATCCTTGCAGGGAATCATTATTCATTATTTCATATGTGTTCAATAGTTTTATTTCCACTCTGTTTTCTAAAATAGTTGTGTTGGAGTTGATAGAATCTTCATGGTTTCCTGTGTTTTTTGGGTCAATGTGTTCGGTAGCTTCCATTCTAGTTAGAATATACTTGTTCTATTTTATTTCTTTCATTAATTAAATTATATTATTTTTTATTAATAGTGATTGGTGTGGTAGTACCGATTTTACAGTGAAGATAATGAGCTCTATTAAGTTTAATTTTAACGATATTGGAGAGGTCACATATTCTTAGATGTTTCTTTATTATTTCCAATTTACTTTTAATTTAAACATATAATTCTCTATTATGATAATGCTCTAGTCATTGAAAATTTAAAAAACCCAAAGTTTATAGGAAACTCCCACCTCCCTTTTTTAATAACCACTCCACAAAAAGGAATAATAATTTTATTTGGATAAGATCTAGTGGTCTATGTGAATATTTAATTGCGTTAAAATACTCATGCAGGAGATGATTTTATGTTTTAAAGGACAAAATTTAATTAATTTTGTTAATTTACAAAACATTAAAGTGATATTTTTTTGTTGGTGTGGTTGACATGATCTCAATGTGATTGTGTGAATTTATATGGATATGATAAGATGTAATGTTTTTTAAGAATCATGGTTGTGTATGGTTTTCATTGGTTTAAATAGATGGTTGGAAATGTGCTCTATTATAGATATGGTTGATGTAGGATGGATGTGTTATTTTGTTGCGTGGTTGTACTATTTTCCCAGTTAGAGTTAGAATGAAATTAAAATACTCGAACTAAAATGGCATGGGGTGGTAAATTAATAAAATTGGTTTGGATCTAAATATTGGAATGATATAAATTTCATGTATAGAAAATGATTTCAATGATTTTAATGATAAATGAATGGGTTTTTAACATGAAATAAATTTTAATAGTAAATCAGAGTTAGTGAAAAATCATAACTCTATGTATAGTGGAACTAAAAAGTCAAAAATGATTTATTTGGATATTTATGGTATTTATTTGGTATAATGAATTTTATGGTGGTAATAGCTATGATAGATATCATACGGTGTTGTGGTGGTGATGTGGAATATATTAGATTAGTTGGTGTGACCCCTTAAGAGGGGTATTTGTGTTATCTTTCTATCATGTATTTTATGTTATTTCATTATGCACGCCACCTATATTGGGTAACCTTACCAATTACCAATTTTTTCTATTCATTTTCCCCATCATTTTAGTTAGAGGTTAATTGGATTTACCACTAGCCCTTCACCCCCAGTATTAATTTAGTATCTCGGTTGATACTTGGTTGTATTAGATATTACATTGTGTTGATGTAAGTTGGTGTTAGTGATATCCCATGGATTTAAAAGTAGTGATATATGGTATGGGTCATGTGTTGTTGAAATATTGCATAAGGTTTATATCCAATACATTCATGAAAATATTTTTCCCTACATTAAATACATGGTATTATGGATGAGGTAGTGATGTGATACAGTTGTTATGTGTGATGTAGAATTAGGATATCATTGAATTCTAGATAATAAAAGTTTTTTGGATAAGTAATCATTCATCCCAAACCACATCAGCGATGGATGGATATAGATGAGATATTATTTCAAGGTATTAGAGCACATGAGATTGATGTCAGGTAATGAGTAAGATATATATATGAGGAAGGTATTGGTGGAGTCTTTTTTAATATTCTATGATTCTACGTTACCATATTTGATATTTTGTTTCATATCATGTCATGGTTAGGATTTGAATTTTTATTTGACATGTATAGGTGAAAAATGGTTGGGCTATTTCTTTTATAGTATATTAGTATGTGCTTATAAAATGTGCACAATAGTCCTTGGATGTGATCCTACTTAGTATACAATTTTTCTCAACCTATGTCTATATAAATCATTTTTCAAAATTCTGATGGATTTCAAGAAACCTTTTTGGCATTAAAAACATGGATATTAGTTCTTTTTTTATTCACAACCACATGGTATGTTTATGGTTATTTTATTTTAGATTTTTATCTATATTTTTTGATATATTTCTTACATTGTGGTATGGTTTTGTCTTAATTTTATTTTATATTATAGTATAAATTGGGATAAATCATTCAACCAACCAATAATATATTATTAGGGAGGGTAATTCCTACAATTTATGAGTTTTTTATGCCCTCATTTTATATCACCAAACTAGGGAGAACTAGAGTAAGCAGTATGGGGTTATTATCTCTCGTTCTTCATTTTCGGCCTAGGATGGGTACCTTTAGATGGACCGGGTTCTAATAAGTATACCTAGATGAACATGTATCACAACCCAATCCAGTTTCCCCTATATAAACAGGGATATAAGTTCTTGGTAAACCACATGTTTCCTACATTAAAAATACATCATGATGTTTTCAAATACCAATAATAACTCTATAGACTTATCCCTATGGTTTTTAAAAACATATCTTATCCTACTCCCTAATGTATTCAATATTACCAAAAATAAACTTGTTGGTCATCAATTAATTTTAAATTAATATAAAATTTATCTTATCACCCATAAAAGTATCCCAAACTATTATCATATCCTTTAAATTCCTCTAAACCCTTCTCTGATAACAACTATGATTACATGAAGTCACACTCCTTGATATTATAGAAACAAAAAAATGTACATTCTAGATTTGATTCCAAATTTATATTCTCGAACAAAAATAACTTATAAATATATGATTTAAAGATTTTATATAATTATATAAATTCCCATGAACATTTGGGAATAGACCGGTAAGGAATTAATAAAATCCAATAATTAAAATAACCAATGAATTTCTCAACTAAAGGAAATTTTTTCAACTCTATATATAACTACAAAATCCTTAATAAGTATTAAAATATATCAAAAAATACACACCAGAAATTTTCTTCTAGAAATATCACTTTTACTACATTACTTAATAACCATAGAAATTGGAAACCTAAGAAGAGAGATCTGAAATTCTTATTAGGGGAAAATGTATATCATAATCAATCAATGTCTGAAAATGTGGTTTGAATAAATAAGAGAGAAATAATTTTATATAACTTAATAAATGATCTTGAAATGAACCCACAGATTGCATAAAAATACAAACAAACACATAGGTAAAAATTACTAAACACATGGCGATAGAATTAAAAATGTAAAATATATTTTACTATCAAGGAAATAGTCAATACAACATTCATGCTATCAAGGAAGAATCCAAGACATCATTATTTATATAATGTACAATACCAATACATATTTCTTATATTGGGCTATGATACACACAAAAAACCTTGTATCTCAGGAGTATAACCCATGCATCCAAAGGATATATAAAATCATTCACCACCCATCACTTATATTATTCAAATTAATTTACCAAATGAAAGGTATTAATAACAATACCATGAATAATCCACATTCCTTCACAAACATCCTTATTGGAATAATTGAATATGAATTTGAAAACATTTCACCATGCCAATTAAAGGAAAAATGATCAAAACCTATCTGAAGAAAGATATTGTGTGGTTCTATAATACATTTTCAACATGCACAAATAGTATATAAACATCTATATCAGAATAATAAATATATGTATTTTCAATATTTAGCTAATTAGTAGATGTGATATATTTTGATGTAAGCATCCCTCAAACTAACAGGGTATACAGAAAAGGTAATAAAGTTGAATCAATAATATCCCCAATCAATCAATGTATATAATCTAGGTGAAAACCCATTAATTTAAGTAAGGATATATATATATATAGGGTTCACAATGGAAATGTGTAGGAAGGGAAATTATTCCTATAATACTGGATGATTTGGGAAGAAAAATTCATTGATGTATCTTTATGAGTTTCATATCCATATAAAATGATATTAAAATTTAAAGAGTAATAAACAAAATCAAATTTCGTAGGAAATAAATCATTTCATGATAAAGCAATAAATGGATGTGAAAACACAAACAATATTTTAAAAGATGCTTTTAATATGTTCCCACTAAAAAAAATCATCATTTGTCATGTGTACAAGCAAACTAACACCTGCACACAATGATGTGAATCTTTATTGGTCATCACAACTTATTGACAATGAACCATATTGGTTTAATGAATTAATATTTTCATTTTGGAGAAATTATGATTTTGAAATAATAATTCATAATACACCATCATCCTACCCCATTTTTTGAGGAATTGATGTGAAAATAGTGCGTACATGAGGACAATGACCTCAAATAAATGTAAATATCATTAAAAAATAAATTATTTAATAAATATATAAATAAAAAATAATGTTCAGTATAAATGATATGAAATTAATAAATTATATTATTAAAGTTAAATAACAAATAAGACTGAATAATGATTCAAAATGAACCCTTCTAAAATTGACTACTATTAACATTATTTTAAGATGTTAAATATATTATAGATAAAATATATTATTTATAAGAGTAATATTATTATTCAAAATTAGATTATTAAATTATATTAAAAAATAATAATAATCGTTATTATATGAAACATTTTTTTCCAATTAAAATGGGGTTTGTTATATATTTATGTTTTTATTTATGAGTAATATTCAAATATATTTTAATTTGAATATGGCCATATTTTCAAAAAAAATTTATTTAGAAAAAAAATTCACATAGTAAAAACATTTTGAATTTTTCCAAAATAAGTAATTTTATGTAAATAGATAAAAATATAGTTTATTACAAAACAATATATTTTTTTATTTTATCATTACATAAAAATGACATATAATTTTATAAGAACATTTAACTAATGATATATTTATTTAGGGTGTAAAATCGTACATTTCATAATATTATTATAAATATAGAAATCCTATGTTTAACATTTTATGAACTTAAGTAATATTTTCCAATAAAAGAATATATTTTTATTCTTTTAATTTATTAATATATATATTTTTTCTATTAGTATTATTTGGAATCCAAACAATTGTTTTTGTTTTATAATAAAATAAATTCTATCTTGAAAATATATGACATCAATAATTTTACTCTAAAAATGAATTAGTGAATATCACCAACTTTCATAAGTAAAGAGATAAGAAATTTTAGAAGTAATCAGTACATATCAAAGATGGAATTACACTATTCAAGGATCAAAGGATTTGAAAGTGGGAAATAATGAAGTGAGTTTTTAGGTAAGGATAATAAACCCTTTACAATTATTTACATATATGTTCTCTAGTTGGTATCAAAGTAATTATTTTATGGGTGTGTTATCTATGTAATATCTAGTAGTACAGGTCAACAAAATCAACAATTGGTATCAATGGATAGTTGAGATAATTTTATATTTAAGGATGTTATCATTTGAATGTAATTTATGTGTCATAAATGTCATCAAGTATAGATAAATTAATTTTGATCACAATTTCAAAGATATAGATAACAATTTTGGTTTCTAGAGGCAATAATGTTAATTTTATGTTTGTTGGGGAATAATATATGGGGAATTTAGTTAAAAACCTAGCCATTGGTCAAAGAGATTTGTCCTTTTATATGATAATATACTAATAATTTTATAAAGTTGATATTTTCTGCTTCTCCAAGATATTACTTCCCTCTCTAGTTATTAGAAAGTGGATGCAGATTTGGAAGATATGCACATAAAGATAATCACCCTAAAAAGGCCGGTTGTGTATCAACTGAATATTCACTTTTATGCATTTTGAGGGGGCCTAAGAATACACATATGGATAGATAGTCCTAGGGAATATTCTATTTTTAATAAAAATTTATTTATAAATTAATATGATGTATTTTATTCCTAATTAATTTAAGGTATTTGGATAGAAAATATGAGAGAACACAACGTAATGTAACCAATCTAGAATTGAAGTTGTTATAGAATATATGATGTATGACATAGTATCATAGGTTGAAATTGATTTAGGATTAGTGAATACATGTTAGGATTCATTATTAATATTCATATTATTATTTACTATTATTTTATTATATATTATCATAATCATTTTGGTTTTAATATTTGGTTAGAAACAAAATCATGAAGATGAAGTTTTGGAAGGTATGTTTCAAGAAACTCATAACACTTAGCTATTGAGGGATACATGGAATAAATGGTTCTGAATAAAAATATATGAATATTATGAAGGAAAACAAATTTTACATAGACTTCTCTAAGATAGAATGTTTTTCATATCTTAGTATACATACATTGAGTTATGATTATCATTAGACACCCAAATGTATTGTTTTTAGTATGTGATAATTAAAACTTTGAGAAAGAAATTTAGTGTGGTTGTGGGGGAAATGTTACACCAATATATTATAAATTATATATTTTTCATTTAAACATAATGTGTTTTGTATCTTTATTCACACATAACATCGAATCACAATGAACCATGTAACATTTTAGAATGATGAAAATGTAGCTATAGATTGTTTTAGAATAAAATACATGTAATGGAGTTATAAAATATAAGTATAAATAATAATTATAGTCTATATTAATACTAAGGAATTTCTGAAAATTCAATTTGTGTAGCTAAATAACAAATATAAATGGTTTTCTACTTTAAAATATAACCATTATAAAAAAGATCCTTTTATATATCTGTTTGAGACAAAATAGATTATGTATAAAATATATTGTTTAATTTCCAAAGGATCATTGAACCACTTCAAAGGGGGGTTGAATCATTTGTAAATATTTTTCAAATTCTATATTTATGAAATTTAACCCATATATCATGTTAGAGTTATTTTTCCTTATCTAATTTCATCACAATCTCCCAAACATGAAAATATGGGAATGTAAAGAAGGAATTAATGGTTTAAAAGAGTTTAACATAGTTTCATAACATATATCCTTTTCAGGGATACTCCCATGGGTCAATAGGGATTCACTATTAGAATGAAGTGGATACAACTTTGTTCCAACTCTGGTTACACTCCTTCTATCAACTAATTTATATGAATATATTGACTCCAATAAAATTAAATGTTTTTATTAAATAACTAAACCATAAGAAAATATATGAAACTTTGTAAAATAGCTCCCAAGATGTCTATCTAGAATCATTTTCTAATATCCTGAATTTGGTAAGCTTCTTTATAATGTTCTTGTCTTTGTCATGTATTCTCCATCTAATGCCCCCCATTGAATATTGGATGTGATATTAATATATCCATAACTCAGTCTGAATTAGCCAAATCAATATTTATCAGTCTATTTAGAAAACACTATATCATGACTCAACTATATTAAAAATTACATAAAATATAATCAAGGAATCTATGTCAAATTAACAAATTATAACCTTTTATACAATAATGTAATTCCCCTACCCCAGTTACACAGATTCTGTGCATTATTACATAGCAATGGCATGATCACAAGGAAATTCTGTCTTGAAAGTCCGATCAGTTTAGTATTATTAGAAACAAGATTTATACATAAGTTCACCTTTACAGTATAAAAAGAAATACAACAATAATTTATTCCATTCTAAACATCCAATAATCCTAGATTATGCCTGAAAGTAACTCATAATTAACTTCTTCACATCCTGGGAAAATGAAACATAAGAAAGGGGTGAGCTCAAACGCTCAGTAAGTGTAAGAAATACAGTGGAAGATAACATGAATATTAAGCATGGTGAATAATTGAAAACACATGCCTTTAAAAATAATAAACATGAACATTTTATGGTAATAATATTAGCTAAGTAAAGAATTCCATAATAAAACATAATCATGTGTATTATACTAGTCGAATGACCACATGAACCATTAGTATTATTTTCATAATGAGGGAATGTATAATGTCGGACATTCCGAAGCATTTTGTCAAGGCCTCGACCAAGACGTCTAAAAATGATTAAAGTCTCTGCCAAAACCATATATCAAATTGGGAAGGGCCTCATCAAATTCCACGTCTAGTTGTCTCATGAGACCTACTGATGAAGCGATGAGATATAGTGGGCTCCACCCATCATTTACAAAGTCCAATACATTCCTCGTATAAAAAGGTTGAAATGTAACATAAACATTCGTATTAAAACTAGCGTATGAAATGTCAGTACTTTAACCATAAACCATGAATGGTATAAAAATAACACATCCACAGTCAAACATATCACAAAACATTCAATAAAATATGGATGATTTGTATCATAATGAATCGAGTTCAGACAAGTAAAAAATCCATTAAAGGATGTTGACATAGATTAAATCAATATTATTTGAGAGAAATATCTCTTTCTTTGTTTGAAATCATTTAAAGCTATATAATTTTAAAAGAAAAAATTTATTTTGAAAATATTATTATAATCTTTTAAGGAAAATGTTGACGATGTTATAATGGTGGAAAATAGCTACACCTGCCGTATATGTTAAAAAACATTCTTAACTTAATTTTGTCGAAAATTTCATAAGGTACCTTGTTTGGGAAAAAATGGAAATATTTATTTGAATCAATTTTATAATAATTCAAAAAATTGTATAAATTACCTTAACCCAGAGTTTAGTAAATAGTAAAAAAAGTTGGAATACATTTTTATGAAACATGGATGGGGATG
Source organism: Viscum album (assembly GCA_963277665.1). NCBI lineage: Eukaryota > Viridiplantae > Streptophyta > Magnoliopsida > Santalales > Viscaceae > Viscum > Viscum album. The sequence goes on from OY728125.1 coordinate 96,407,411, forward strand.
ATAAAGAGGTCCCAGTAGATACCTAAGTTAAAACAACCTCAGATAATAAAGAGATTGTGAAATTAACCCTTACTATGTACTTTTCCTTGGTCGAGGGTACGTTAAACTCCTATATAATAGTTAAATAATTGTTTTTAAATTATAAAATAACCATATACATAATTATGAAATCATATATGCTCTTCTAATAATGCTTTGTTAATAATATTTTAATATTATTGTCGTTTTGTGTGTTAAATGATTCGTTTTATGTTATATTCTTTGTTACGTGAGTCATGTTTGTCAGGGATGGTATGTATATTATTAATATCCAGAATGATATCATGTATTTAAACATTATTTTTAACCATCAAATGAAAATTAGTTTTGAATGGTTTTGATGGGGAATTAATCTCATCGTGTTCGTGGAGACGGTAATCCGTACGTACACACGAGAGACAATATCATTTTTTTGATATTAAAATATTATGTAAATAGATGGAATATCACATGTACTGAATAATTAACATGTTATATATATTATGTATATCAATTATACATCATTATTATACCCATCTAAAAATAATGTATTGAATAACAACTACACCAGGTCGTGGAGGCAGTAAGTCGTACATACACACGTATAGTGACTTTTTCATTCATATAATGGATAAAATAATGAATATTGTTGTACCATTTTTATAATAATATCACTGTATATAGAAGATACTGGTGTTATTATTTTATAATGTAAACAAAAATTAAATAGGAAGTGGAAGAAGAAAAGAACTTGAAAGAGGTGATGAAATAGTTACATCTTCTTTGGGTTTTTCCTTTTGATTTGATCAAAAGGGCTCCTTAGGCTGCCTTTCTGACTAATATAAGGCCTCAAATTAAAGTTAGGATAGTTGGGTGGATATTTGGATAGGGGTTGGCCGATTTAAATGGCTTTGAAGGTATTAATTTGAGAGAATTGGGAGTGCCCTTTTATAAGAGGGGTGAGGGGCACCTTAGGAAAAGATTGATATAGTATTTTATAATAAAATAATATTTGGTTTATAATGGCTCCGAATTGATTTAATTCGAAGAAAAAGTGGGGTGGGTCTAAATCCTCTCAGCCAATAGGTTTTAGACAAGTTTAGGTTACTATTTAAACCTTATCTTTTAGAATTAACTCTAAGTTAAATAATATAACTTTTACCGTGTCTTCTCGTATGATTACACTATATGGTTAATAAACTTACAATAAACATAAAATAGAACCTCAAGTGCTTCATTAATGACATATATAATTTTATTTAAGCCCTTTTTCCAAAACTTATATTTTTAGGAATAATATATCAACCAATATTTTTGTATTTGTTTTAAATACTAATGTATGTAAATTTTGACACTATTTGGTATTTTGTTTTTGTGAAAGTCATAAAAACCCTATCACTTCGAAATAATTTATCTAATAAACCCTAAAATATCATATTAACCTATAAAAGTAGTGTAATTATTTAAAAGTCTCAAATTATATTTATTTGGATATTTATAATATCAATTATTTTAATCTTTCATTAATATGGTAATTACTACATCATCATTGTGTCATAAATAAATTTAAATATTTACTCCCTAAAAATTATAAATAAAATACCATTATGTAGTAAATCGTTTTATCTTTCTATTGAATATTTATAGTCTAATTTATATTGTGGGTAACCCTATATTAAAAATTGTTTAGTTATTAAACTTTGAATTTAACGCTTTTAACTCTTCTTTAAATAAATTAATAATAAATGTCCTAATCTAATACAAGTGTACCAAAAATGTTCATATTTTATTCCTAAGGTTGTTTTTGGTCGAATTATACTTATCCAATAGAATTAGTACATGTTTTAGGGTAATAATAATATCATTTTTACCCTTAATTACCCTATTTACTTTTAACCGTGCTAAATAAAAGTAAAAAAGTTACTATTCACCAACAATTATTTTCATCTTATTGAACAACATTTTACTTACTGATATCAATCGTGTGTATTGGATTTTTGAAATTCAACTCACATAAGTGGTAAAATTATGTTTTATACATATTTGGAAATACTCTTAGGAGGTTGTTAAATGAAAGTAAAAAGTTCGATAAAATTTTATATATCTAAACTCATTATAAAATGACTTCAATGAATTACATTGAACTTATATAGGTATTATGTATATATTTTTCCCTAAAATAAATTTAAATAAAATAAATAATTATTTAAATAAAAAAGATAGTTTTAAACAATAACTCATCGTTTTTCACTATTTATCAAAAATTGAAAGTTTTCATAAAAATAACAAAAATTCAACCTAAGCTATTTTTGATATACCGAATCCAAATATGAATTACATTTTGAAAGATAAATTTTATAAAATTTAAAATAGTGGGTATTATGATTCATTTAGGCTAGCTTGATTGGTTTTGGTGTGTTTGAACTTGAAGTTTCATACAACACAAGCTACTGTATTATTCAAAGGGAAACATACCATGGAAGCTTGGGGTGTTAGATTATCCCCTCCTTGAAATAATTTTTTCCTCTAAATTTCTAGAATATTACTACCTAAAAAGATTCATGTGGTTCTTTATCATAAGTTCTTCGGGTTCCAATGTTTCCTCTTCAATTTTATGGGTTCTCCATATAACATTTACAAGATGAGGCGTTCGGTTTCTCAACACTTGTTCTCTGATATGAAGAATCATGATAGGGTATTCACAATATGATATATCGGGTTACAGTTCTAATCCTTCATATGTGAGTATGTGCATTGAGTCTGGCATGTATTTTTTCAACGGCGATATGTGGAACAAATCATGAACTTTGGAGAGACTTTGTGGAATCGGGAAATGTTAAGCTATATCCCCAATTCGTTCAAGAATTTTGAAAGGTCTGATATATCTGGGACTCAATTTTCCCTTCTTACAAAATCATATAATTCCCTTACATGAAGATACCTTCAAGAAAACATGATCTCCTACCTGAAATTCCAAATCCTTCCTTCGGTTATCAGCATTTCTCTTCTACCTACTTTGAGCTGCATTGATGTGGGTTCGTATTACCTACACCTTTTCCATCATTTCTTCAAAAATTTCGGGCCTTACGAATTTTCTTTCACCAACATCACCCCAACAGGTTTTTTTTGTGACATCTCTTTCTGTATAACACTTCATATGGTGCCATTTGAATACTTGAATGGAAGCTATTGTTATTGGAAAATTATACAAGAGGTAAAAATTAATCCAGCATACCTTGAAAGTAAAATGATCATGATCTCAACATGTATTCTAAGGTATGAATATTCTATTCTGATTGTCCATCACTTTGAGGGTGGTAGGCAGTGCTCAAACGAAGTTTAGTATCCAGGGATTTCTGAAAAATTATCTATAATCATGATGTAATATGGGGATCATGATCAGGAACAATCAATATGGGTACTCCATGAAGTCTTACAACTTCAATAATATATTGTCTTCCTAGAAGTTCAAGTGGTAAATCTTATCTAATATCAAGAAATTGTGCTAACATGGTAATATGATCAACAGTGACCCATATTGCATCCTTCCTCCTAGAAGTCCTTGGCAGTCCCATGACAAAGTCCATCGTAATATTATCCTATTTCCACTCTGGTATGAGAAGAGGTTTCATGACTCCTCTAGGTTGTTGACTTAATGATTTCACTTATTGACAAACCATACATCATGGCATAAAATCAGCAATATCCCTCTTCATTTTGTCCCACCAAAAACATTCCTTCAAATCTCTATACATCTTAGTGCTATTAGGGTGTATTGTGAAATTAGAGCTATGAGAATCATCTAAAAATTCCATTTTCAGATCAGGTATATCGGGAACACAAATTCTCGTCCCAAATTTCAAAATCTCATCTTCATATACGAAGTCACTCGATCTCTCATCATTCATAGATTTAATCTTCTTTGGAAACTCATCATCATTGGTCTAAGAACTCATTATCCTTTCTAGTAAATATGGTTTGGAAACCATTTGAAAAATCATTGTTGTTTCACCTTCTATGGTTATTACCATATCCATCTTTACTAGATCCATGTATATAGTATTCTTTTCAACTCTCATCTTGTTCAAAAATCCATTATCATTTATACTCAATGCATCTGCAACCTTATTTTCCTTCCCCGGGTGGCAATGTATAATGAAATAGTAATCTTTGAATAGTTCAAGCCATTGCCTTTGCGTCATGTTGAGTTCTTTTTGTGAGAAAATATACTTCAAACTCTTGTGATCGGTATATATCTCACATTATTCTCCATAGATATAATGTATCCATATCATCAAATCAAATATTACAGCTGCTAACTCAATATCATGAGTAGGATAGATTGGCTCATGAATTTTTAGCTTCTGTGATGCATATGAAATAACTCTATCATTCTTCATAAGGACACAACCAAGTTCTTTCTTTGAAGTATCACTACAAATAACAAACCTATCAATCCCCGATGTTAGATTCAACATGGAATCATTGACTAATATTCTCTTCAGTTCTTCAAAACAAACTTCACAATCATTTTTCCGAACAAATTTAAACCCTTTACGTGTGAGCTTTGTTAATTGGTTAGCCAGTCGGGAAATATTCTGGATGAAATGTCGATAATAACCTACTAAACCAATAAAACTTCATACCTAAGTTATAATCATCGATGATGTCCATTATTGGATTTCCTTGGTCTTTAAAGGATCAAGATAGATTCCATACCTCAAGATAATATGGCTAAGAAATGAAATCTCGTGAATCCATAATTCACCCATTCTAAATTTCCCATATAATTCATTTCTTCTATGATACTTTAGAATAATACTAAAGTTATTTTTATGATCTTCATAGATTTTGGATTATACCATGATATAATCAATAAATACAACTACAATGTTATTAATATATTCCTTGAAAACTCTATTCACTAGTTCCATGAAGACAGATGGTACATTTGTCTGCCCAAAAGGAATTATTGTAAACTCGTAATCCCGTACCTAGTTCGAAATTCTGTTTTCGGAATGTATTACTTCTTAACACACAATTTATGGTATCCAGATCGAAGGTTAATCTTTGAAAAATATTGAGTTCTATGAAGTTGGTCGAATGAATCATCAATGAGTGGTAGGGGATACTTGTTCTTTATCGTTATAGAATTAATCTCCTTGTAGTAAATGCACAACCTGATATATCCATCTTTCTTCTTAACAAAAAGGACAGTGGGTCCCCATGGAGAAACACTAGGGAGAATAAATCCTTTATTACTCAATTACTCTATTTTTTTCTTTAGTTCCACTAATTCCACTATGGCTGTAGGATCGAAAAAATGAATAAAGATACAGTATGTAATATCTAATTATTCTCCATATAAAAGACGGGGGTGAATTGTATACTTAAAAAATTCATTAGGAAATTTTAATGTTGGTTATGTTTAAAAACGTTATACAAGGTAAATTCAAAAAAACCTCTAGTTCTATAAACATGCTCGATTCTAGAAATATGGTTCTGAGAATGTAATTTCGGAAAAGTGAATCCAAAAATGAAACTTAACAGAATTTTACAAAGATAATGATTCTACTATAAAGTGTATAGCATCTTACTAAATCAGAGTATACAAGTATAAGAATGTATAGGACATTTATAATTTCATCAAAATACAATATAAAGTCGAAAACCTGAAACAAATAAGTAATAAGTAGTAAATATTTTAACCCAAAGGGAAGGGTGTCAAACAACCTTGGATAATGGTCCCTTGATTTATACTTTCAAGAAAGTCTGTCTTACCCACACCAGGGTAAGCCCTTGATATGAATATCAGAGTCTGTGTTACTATCCCCGCAAGACCTCAATGTCATGGCAGTTGGCACCTCTGTCTTCCTCATCAAGGAAGTCCTCGAGCATTAAGGTAGTCAATACCTCTGTCTTCCAATTCCCTGAAGCCCTCGAATGTACTCAGAAACATTCAGAGTCACACAAAGAAAATCTGAACAAGGTGGTAAGTATTAACTAAGCATGAGATTCTCCCTCTAGAAATCACTTCCACATCATGTAATCTCTAGATTCATAGAACCGTTCATTAAATTTATGAGGTCTTTCAAATGAGATTCTATTTATATGCACATTCTCAACGGTAGGCTCCCTCCTCCAATGGTCATATTTTTCCATGAATTTTTGAGGGACCTATACTTTTTTCACTAAAAAAATGGTTAGTTAGTAACTAAATGCATGACAATGTTTTATAACAAAAACAAGTTCAAGGAAAATCATGATTTCATGAACAAATTCATTTTTCGGAGTGTTAGAAAAAATGAAAGTTCAAAGTCTACCAAAAAACTATTCAAAGTCTATAACACATAGATATTTGGATTCTGTCTTTAGAAGAATTCGGAACATGAAATCTATAGAATTACAAAGTCTTAATTTCATGAAAATTAAAAGTCTTGAATTTAGTAGAATTCAGAGTCTGAATTCATAAGAGTTTGGAGTCTGAACATACAAATGTTCGGAGTCTGAATTCAAAAGAGTTCAGAGTCTGAATTTACAAAAGTTTGGACTCTGATTTCATAATATTTCGGATTCTGAACTTACAAAGTTCGGAGTCTGAATTCAGAGAACTCAAAGTAAAAACTCAGAAGAGTTCAGAGTCTGGATTCAGAGAACTCAGAGTCAGAACTCAGAAGAGTTCAGAGTCTGAATTAAGAGAACTCGGAGTCAAAACTCAGAAGAGTTCAGAGTCTGAACTCAGATCCTGAAAATTGAATACTCTATATCTATGTATATATATGATTTAGTGGTTTTGGATACGAAATGGAATTTTATACTTAGAGGAAAAATTAACAATGAAAACATGGTAAGGATAAAATTCCTTGGGAAAGGAAAATTTTCTTTATGAAAGTAAAACATTGAGTAAGTGAAATTTTCCTTAAGATAAGTGTTTCTGATTTTCAAAACATGAATAAATGGTAAATTTATAAGGAAACCTTATTGAGTCAACAATATCCCCAAACATGAAGGAATGGAAAATATACCCAAACATGAAAGAATTTAAAAGTTATAATGAAACCATATTTACTCAAAAATCACTCCCTTTTTGGAAATCACAAACATCCTTATGAAAAAGAATATAAGGACTTTGAAAATAAAACTTATATCCCTTAAAACATGGGAAAAGAGGAATACAACTAAATCCCCTTAGGCATTGGAACAATAAGAAACGTATTCTAGATTTTTGGAATGAGACTTACAATTTTATCGCATACAAAAATCTTCTTGTATAATAACTCACTCTTAGATAAACACTCCCCCTTACTTAGGAAAATTTCATCTTTACATAGATTTTTTTTTCTCCCCCTTTTTGAGTTTCAAAAAGAAATACCGGGAATGGAAAAGATAACATGGTAACTAAAATATCAGTACTAAACTACCAAAAGACACGTAACCAAACATTTCATTAGAATTGGAAAAAATTTACATCAAGGAAAATACAACAACAGATCTGATTTAAACAAGATCATCATTCCTTTTCCTTGGGTATTAATTTCTTCACTATTGTTTTGAGATTCTTAAGATACTTGTGATCTTCCTCTACTCATTTGAGAATCTGATCCAGATCCTCAGCTTTCTTCTCTATGGCTTTGATTCTATCTTCATGCGCCTTAAGAGCCTCTTCCTCAGCCTTCAGGACATCTTCCATCTTGACAATATTTTATTCTATATCAATCTGAAGATATCGTTATCTCTTCCATATTTGAGCCACTGAATACAGTTTCCCATTCAAATCATTCACTTCTTGACTCCAAGAATTCTATTCCAGAGCCAAATTTTCTTCAAAACTGTTTGTGAGATCCATGATCTTACCATCTTAAAATTCAAATGGCTCATTGAAAATATCTTGGAACGAATCAAGATTTCTCATATCTTCAACATCTTTCTTTGACTATCTAACAATATTCTTACAAGACCTTTTGTAGGCATCATAGTTAATGAAAAATTTCTTGAAATCAGCCTCAATCATTACACACTTATCCATCACCATGGATACTGAATCCAATTTCCAGTTCAAGGTCTGTCGAAGCATCTGACATCTCACGTCAATGCTAGGAAAAATCGGAATGGTCTCAAAAATCTTCTTCAACAACTAAACAATGAAATCATGTCTAGATGATGATGATTCTGAATAGGAAACTTCACTAGGTGAGGGCTCATTATCTATCTCAGCAAGTTTCCTCTTTGAAGATCCACCAACTTCCTTCATCTTTACAACATATTTAGTAGGTGTATCAATAACCACCTATTTTCCCTTATCATTTTTTGGAAGGGCTTCCTCATCTGAAGATTTATTTTTCATAGTTGGACATTTAAACAATTTTATCTTCATCTATATATTCTTTTTGAGCTCTTGTCTCAGCATCCTCTAGGTGTATGAAATGAGGATAATAACTTTCTTCTTCAGACAACTTATTCACTTATTCTTCGACCATGTCAACTACTCCTTTCTTATCATTCCCACGGGTATCTAGCTTTGAAGATTCTTCTTCAAAATATCGGATTGAGAGATTCTCGGATGCGCTTTATTTCTCATGGAAATATTATACTTTCTTAATCAACTCTATGGTGTCACCACTTCTTTCAACTTCTTCTTCAACTCCTTAGAGAACTTCTTTTTCTTCAACAATCCTTTCTTGGACTGTTTCTAGAGTGGCGAATTTCTTACCTGGAGTCTCAGGTAAAGCATCTACGAAGAAATATTTTGGTACTGAGATACTCTCATATTCTTTCTTATCATCCTTCAAGAGTGATTTCACTATCTCGGCTTCAGTCACCTTCTTATTTTTCTTCTTTTATTTAGATTGTTTTTCAAGATCATCAACTTTCTTCTCTTTTAATTCATTTTATTCACAAAGATCCAAACCATAACATGACTCCCCTACTTTCCTGTTATGTTATTCTTCTCTCAACTTAGAAACTAACTCATCCGGATAGAATTTTTGTTCTTAGGTTTTGGAGGTGTGGATTGGATTTACTTGGGCACAGCAGTTTTTCCTTCCACTACTACTTCCTTCAACTTCTTCTTCCTTCCACCCTTATTGGATAGTTCAAGTACTTCCTGTTTTTTTAGAACAGCTTTCGCTTCTTTCTATGGTAAGTCATATAATTCTCTGGAGTTTTTAGAAAAACCAATGTTCATCCTCTTTAGGATATCATCACTAACTTACATGACTTTGAAATTCCTTGTCTTCGAGCTACAAGGAATTTTAAAAGATTCTAAGCACCGAACTATTAATTTGAAGAGAATGGATAGATACATTATTATCTGAGCCTTCAAGTTTCCATTCTTAATATTCTCAATTGTAATGAGAATATGGTTAACCATGTTGACCTTCCTTAGATTTATAAAGAAATAAAAGATATATATGTCACTCTTCTTCAATGTATCGGTGTCCCCTTTTCTCAAAATGATGAATCCTTGAACCCATAATTTGAGAATTAGATGATTTGTAGAAAAGTGGGAGATCTTTAGAGTCTTTACATTAGAGAGTCCAAGACATTACATATCCTTCTCCTTAAAAAAACTTCATTTTACATATGGCAACCTATGAAAATAGAACTCAGCTTCCCCTTTGTATGGAATATATACCAAACTAGGTCCCTTGATATATGAAAGAGCATAATTTTTTCCATAACTCTTGAATGGAAACTTTTATCTGCCTTCTTCCTTGAGGAAACTGACTGATTCATAAAATTCAACTAAAAAATTTGGAGACACTAAATCTTGAGCCCTTGGAATCAATACGCAAACACTCTCCCATCCTTTAGAATAATGTTCTTCAAGATGATCGAATCATATTTAGAGAAGAAGTTCGGATGATCTAACCTTTCTCTATAGACCTCCCACTCTGAGATTGTCTTAACAGTAGACATGTCTTTCTACGAATAATCTTCAAAGACACTTGGAATTGATAAACCCTTGAAAATTTTGAATAATATTATGTAGAAGGGAAAAACATTATCATGTGAGAGAATGCGATTCAATGTAGGACAACCATCAGGGGGTCCTTTCTATGGGCATTTTTATGCGATGGTTTATCTTCCAAACTCAATCGAATGGATGAAAATCCATCTGATCAGATCTGACAGTTGATATGATAGCCTCAAGGAAATCTTGATAGAATCCATTCTTTTAAGGTTTTAAAAAAATCATTCAGATTTAAGGAAAAAAGAATCCAAAAATTTAAAAAACAACTGAAAAATACCATCAAGTAAAGGATGATTACGAAAACTCATGAAAGGGAACATTACTTTGGAATTTCCAGGGATATTATTCATAATGGAGAAAATTCTTCTTGAATATATTTAGATTTTGAATATTTTTGAATAGGAAAAAATTTGAAAAACTGACTATGTAGTTTTAGAAAATATTCATTATTAAAATTTTGAAAATTTTCATAACGAAAATTTAGAAAATCATCATTACAAAAACATAGAAAATAATCATTACAAAAACCTAGAAAATATTCATTACAAAAACATAGAAAATATTCATCAAGAAAACATAGATAATATTCATTATGAAAATTTATAAAATCATTATTATGAAAATTTAGAAAAAAATAAGAAAATGTACTCCCCCTATGAAAATAAGTTTATTACTGTAAAGAGATTAGTTTCAACAAAAAGTTAACAAGGAATATTACCTTATGGTTATTATTCATAAATTCTATTTAATGTATTAAAATCTATCGGTGGGTAATGATTTTGGGAAAATATCAAAAATTTGATCTTGTGTTATGATAAATTGAAGAATGATACCCCATTTTCTCTGCGATCCCTAAGAAAGTGATGCATAATATATATGTGTTTTACACGAGAGTGATGTACAAGGTTTTTAATAAGGGAAATGACACTAGTATTATAAAATATAATATTTGTTTTGGTAAAACTCATACCATAGTCGGTGAGTGTGTGTTGCATCCACAACACTTGAGCACAACAAGTTCCATCTGCTACATATTCTGCTTTAGGAATAGAATGAGCTACTGAGTTTTTCTTATTGCATGACCAAGAAACTAATGAATATCCTAATAAAAGACATGTTCTGGATGTACTTTTTCTATCCCTTCTACATCCACCAAAGTCAGCATCCGAAAAGCGTTTTAGAACAAAATCATTTTCAGAAGTATAAAAGAGTCCTAAATCCATGGTTCCCTTTAAATAGCGAAAAATTGTTTTCAGTGCCTTTAAATGAGATTCCTTAGGATTGGATTGATATATTTCACATAATCATACTTAAAACATTATGTTTGGACGACTAGATTTCAATTAAAGTAAACATCCTATCATACCTCTATATGATATTTGATCTACTGGTTTCCGAGCTTCATCAAGTTCAAGTGTCTTTAAGGTACCAATGGGAGTACTAATACTCTTAGTGTTGTCATATCCATACATTTTAAGAAGATATTTAATATGATTATGTTGGGATATATAGATTCCTTTGGGTTTTGGAGAAATTTTAAAACCAAGGATAAATGTTAACTCACCCATCATATTCATTTCAAACTCAGATTTCGTTAGATCAATAATGAAATCAGTTGAAAATTACTGAGTTGAACCAAATATAATGTCATAAACATAAATTTTAACAATCAAAACATTTTTCTTATCTTTCTTTATAAAAAGGGTTGGATCTACATTTCCCTTACATAATTATTTTGAAGAAAAAATATTGTAAGCCTATTATACCAAGCTTGAGGGGCTTGCTTAAGTCCATAAAAAGCTTCGGTAAGTTTATAAACACATTTAGGATTTTTAATATCTTCAAAACAATGAGGTTTTTCAAAACAAACTTCCTCTTTACCAAATCCATTAAGGAAATCACATTTCACATCCCTTTGAAAAAGTTTGAAATTAAAGAATGTTGCAAATGAAAGTAGAAAATGAATAGATTCATGTCTAGATACTGGAGCATAGGTTTCTTCATAGTCTATTCCATTTTATTGATTATATCCTTTAGAAACAAATATATATTTATTTATTACTATGATTCTATTATCATCAAATTTATTTCTGAAGACCCATTTTACTCCGATAATAGAAGTTTCCTTAGGTCTTTCAACCAAGGTCAAGACTTTATTCCTTTCAAATTCATTTTGTTCATCATGCATAGATTTTATCCAATCATTATCATCAAAATCTTCATCAGTTTTTTTAACTAATTGGGGAAGGAATGCAAGATGTTCTACTTCATTTCTTAAGGAACTTATAGTCCTTACAAGTTGATTTACATAACCAATGATACTATCACTAGGATTATTCTTAATAAACAACTGATTTGGGTTTTATAAAACATGTTCATCAACATAGGGTTGGAAATATTTCTGGATAAATGCTTCATAAACATATTCCTGGAAATTATCCTCTCAAAAGGATCTTCAAAGAAAGGTTGATAATCAATTTTTTGAAACACATCCAAATATGTAGGTTGGGGTTGTTTAAAAACAAAAGGGCCAGTTTCAACAAATTAGACATGTACTATTTCTTGAATAATACAAGTGTTTTTATTGAAAACACTATAATCCTTAGAAGTTGTGGAGTAGCCTATGAAAATTCATTCATTATATTTTGGTTTAAATTTTTGTAAATTATCTTTAGTATTCAAAATGAATATCTTTCAACCAAAAACCTTGAATTAGGAAATTCTAGGGTTTCTACCATTCTATAACTCATAAAGAGTTTTATTACGAAATGGTCTAATCAAAACACGATTTATAGTATAAAAAGTAGTACTTACAGCTTAAGCCCAAAACTTTTTGGCTATAGAATATTCACTCAACATTGTTCTTGGTATCTCTTGTATAATTCTAATTCTTCTTTAAATAATACTATTCTGTTTAGGTGTTCTGGGTGCTAAGAAGTTATGAGTAATGCCTTTTCTACTGAAAAAAGTTTCAAAATCAGAATTTTTAAATTCTCTTCCATAATCACTATGAATGGTTATCAAAGGAAGGGTTTTCTCATTTTTATCTTTGGATCTAAAACTTTTGAAATAAGAAAATACTTCTTATTTCTTTGCAAGAAAATAGACCCATGTAAATCTAGTGTAATCATCAACTATTTCAAATACATAATATTTGCCTCCAAAGATTCCAGTTTGTGTTGGAGGAAAAAGATCCATATACACTAACTACAATGCATCAGTGCTTTGGACTTCACCCACTGATTTAAAACTGGATTTGTGATTCTTTCCATATTGACAAGGATCACAAACTTTTGAAGAATGAAATCTGAGCTCTGGTAGATCCTTAACTTGTCTTTTCCTAGAGAGTTTGAATAGGTTACTAATGTTACAGTGTCCTAACCTTCTATTCCACAACCAAGAATGATCTTCCATTGCACAAAGTCAAGGTAGGTCTTAGCTCCTAAGATCATATATGTTTAGTGTGTAAACATTCTCTTACCTATTGGGTGAAATAATAAAATCTTCCTTGGAATTGTGTACTATGCACTTGTCATTCCTAAAATTTACAAGGTAAACTTCATCAGATAATTGACTTATGCTAATGACTTTGTGCTTATGACCCTTAAAAAATAAAACATTTGATGTCAATGTTTTTCCAGGAAGAATAATTTCACCTACACCAATAATTTCTCCCTGTGCATTATCTCTGAAAGTTACTTTTCCTCCTTTCGTCTTGATAATCTTTTCAAATATGTTTTTGTTTCCAGTCATATGTATGGAACATCCACTATCCATGTACCAAGTATTGATGTTCTTACTTTCCTTATTTTATTGAAAATAATAATGTTAGAATTTCATAACCCTAACTATCTTGGATTTGGAAATTTTAGAAAGCAAAATCTAAGGTACCCACAATCTCTTGGAGAAATAGGATTTATGAAAACATAAAGACTGAGTTTTGTTTAGGGAATAATTTAATAACCAATACCCACCACACCGACACTTAGTACAGAATGTAGCACTTTGAGGAACAAAATTATTGTTACTAAAAATCGGTGTAGAACCAGTATAACTAAATCCAAATTTATTCCTTAGAGGTAAGATTTGAGAATACATCTTATATAAATTTTCTTTACCTAAGGTAATGTTTGAAAAACACTTACTTAAGGAAAATATTTTTAATTTTAGTTTGATAACTATGTTTTTATCTTCCAAAACATTTGTTTTTGAGCTAGAGTTAGGCTCAAAAACATTTTTCGTAGATATTAATTTTTCTAGATCCTTAGAAAGTTTATCATTATTATAATTTACTTCCTCATGGTTTTTTGAAAGACTTTTTCAAAAAACTTCTTATCAAGATAATTACAATGAATTGATATTTCCTTCATAAGAATAGTATTTCTATAATTTTCCTTATCAAGCTTTTCCTTGAGTTTTGAATTCTCATTCTCAAGGAGCATAGAAAACCTAGAAACTTCTTCATAGATAGGTAAAGTATTATCCTCATCAGAAGAGGATTCTTCATCAAAAGAGTTACAATATTTACTATCAATAAAATTTGAATTTAAAGATACATTGGTCATAGATTCAGTATTGTGTACCTTAGCAATTAAGAAATGATTTTCAATAGGTAGTCTAGCTATTAAACCAATATTCTTCTGACCTGAAGATTCGTACTCTGATGATTCATCTGAAGAGTCACCACCACTGGAACCCTAGTTGTCATTAGCTTTCAGTACTTTATTATCTTTGGATTTGTAGTACTTTTTCATGTTTCTCTTAAAATTCTTTTCATTTCTTTTTATTTTTTTAAGAATAGGACCATCAGGTATTATATGTCTATATCTCTTGCATTCATAACATGTTACTTCTGAATCTTTCTTATCTTTCCTTTCTTTCTTCTTGTATATAGATTGAAAGTTCTTCATTCTAACAATCTGGTTCATTCTTTGAGAAAAATTGGATTATTAATTTTATCAAGATTCACATCCACAAGAGTAGGATTGAATAACAATCTTATTCGTTTTAGATCTAGTGACTCTCTCAAGAGTCTTCGATTTCATATGATTTAAAGTTGTAGTAAAAGAAACACTGTCATTTCCATTCTTCTTCTTAACATTATCATAATCTCTCTTCATTCTTTTCTCATGATTAATAAGAGTTCCAAAAAGGTCATTAAGAGAAATCTTAGTAACCATCATATTCTCATATATAACTATTATATTGGATTCCCACTCATTGGTCATGATGTCTATGATTTTATCCACAAGATCTTCATCATCTAATCCTTTCTCACCCATAGATAGTAAACTATGAACAATAGTCATGAATCATTGTTGCAACTTACATATGGGTTCTCTATATGGAAAGAAAAAACCATGATATTCAACTCTGAGCATGGATATTCTAGTTTCAATAACATTGGAAGTTTCATTGTGTGTAACTTCATGCTTCATCCATATACAATTTGCTGCTTCACAAGGTGAAATTTGGATATATATTTCTAGTCATGGAACAAAGAAATGTATTGCATACCTTATATTTCAGTTGATATTCATGTGTTTCTTGATTGGTGAAGGTACTAACTTCCTTGTCATAGATTTTATATCCTCCAGTAAGCATAACAAAATTATCTACTCTAGTATTGATAATGAATATCTCCAATATTCGTAATCATTCCAATAAAAACTAGGTGGTCTAGAAGGATTTAGGTTGTCTATGGAACCAACATTGATTCCTGCCATCATAAAGAAAATATTTCCACACAAACATGTTAGTAATAAAAAATTGTAAACAAGGAAAATATTTCTCAGTAAAGAAAAATATACAACAATGGAAAACTTGAGCAAGAAAGCTTATATGTGAATATAAGTATTTCCGAGACCTTCACCGATTCCAATTATAGGATCAAAAAAATGAATGAAGATACTGTATTTAGTATCTAATGATGCTCAATATACCATAAGGGGGTGAATTTTATACATTAAAAATTCTTTAGGAACTTTTAAAGTTGGTTATGTTTAACAATGTTAAACAAGGTAAATTCACAAAACCTCTAGTTCTACAAAATTTCTTGATTCTGGAAATATAATTCTAAGAATGAAATTCTGGAAAGGTGAATCCAGAAATGAAACTGGACAGAATATTACAAAGATAATGATTCTACCTTAAAGCATATAGAATCTTACTAAATCATAGTATACAAGTATATGAAAATAAAAGATAGTTATACATTCCTCAACAAAAAAAATCCAGTGAAAAACATGAAACAAACAAGTAAAAAGTAGTAAATCTTTTAACCCAAAGAGAAGTATATCCAATAACCTTTGATAAAGGTCCCTTTATTTATACTTTCAAGAAATTCTGCCTTACCCACACCAGGGTAAGGCCTTGATACGAAGATCAGAGTCTGTCTTGCTATCCCTGCAATCCCTCAACTTCAAGGTAGTTGGCACCTCTTTCTTCCTCAGAAAGGATGTCCTCGCACTTTAAGGTAGCCGTCACCTCTATCTTCCTATCCCCGGAAGCCCTCGAATATACTCAGCAACATTCAGAGTTGCATGAAGAAAATATGAACAAGGTGTTTAGTATGCAGTAATCATGATATTCTCTCTCTATAAATCACTTCAACATCATGTAATCTCTAGAGTCATAGAACCCTTCATCAATGTTATTAGCTCTTTCAAATGAGCTCCTATTTATAGGCTCATTCTCAATAGTCAGCTCCCTCCTCCAATGGACATATTTTTCCTTGAATTTCAGAGGGACCTATACACGTTTCACTCAAACAATGGTTAGTTATTAACTGAATGCACAACATAATTTTATTACCAAAACATGTGTAAGAAAAATTATGATTTCTTGAAAAAAGTCATTTTTCGGAGTGTAAGAAAAAACTAAAGTTCAGAGTCTACCCAAAAACTATTCAGAGTATATAAAAGATAGATATTCAGGTTCTGTCTTCAGAAGAATTCGGAACCTGAATTCTATAGAATTCCAGAGTCTGAACTTCATGGAAATTTGGAGTCTTGAATTTAGTAGAATTCAGAGTTAGAATACATAAGATTTCGGAGTCTGAAATCAAAAAAGTTTGCAGTCTGAATTCATAAGAGTTCAGAGTCTAAACTTACAAAATTTCAGATCCTGAATTCAATAGATTTCAGAGTCCGAACATTCTATGTTCGGAGTTTGAATTTAGATAACGCAGAGTCAGAACTCAGAAGAGTTCGGAGTCTGGATTCAGAGAACTCGTAGTCTGAACTCTTACAATAAATGTTCGCATCATTGTAGGAATTCCAATATATTCTGTGGATTATATCAAATTTAATCATGGGTATGAAGATGAGATCAGTTGATAAAAAAACATTATATTCCCTAATTGGAAATAAATCAATAAACATTGTTTCAATGATACTTCCCTTGGGAGTTTTGAGTGACAAATCCCTTTTTAAATAAAATTAGAAACATCTAATGTTTTTAGTAAACTCAGAAGATTTAAAACAATGCAATGATCCATAATGAAATAAAGCACTGGCTAAACATGAGGAAACCATTAAATTACCCACCACCATATCTTTCAGAGCTTTAACCTCAGTAGTAGTGATTGCATAAGCATGTCCTTGATCCCTTGGCCTTTTTGAGGTATGTTTCCCTGACGCTTAGGACATTAATTTTCTTAATGTCCCATCTCCCATCAATTTTAGCATTGAACATTGGTGGCTTCTTTCATTCCCTTACAATCACCAGCAAGATGGACTTTCGGTCCACATTTATAGCATACTATTTTTCCATTTAGATAGGCACCAGGGTGCTTCCTTCCACAATTATCATAGGGTGTAAATTCAATTCTTAACTTCTTCATTGTTTCCTTATTTCCATTCCATGAGTGTTCAGCAGATAACTTCTTCTATTTCTTTTCATTAAAGTCGTAAGACATAGTGAATTCATTTTCTGTCATGATAGCACGAGGGAAAATATCTTCGTATGGTGAGAAGGATTGCAATACTAATGCTTTATGAAGAAATGGTCTTAACTCATCAATGAAATAGTCAATCTTACTTCTATTATTACGTAAATAATCTGAGCATGCCTTGTTAATCTTGTAAAGTTAGCCTCATTCTTTGCAACATTCTCATCCTCCTGTTGCCTCAGAATCAGAAATTGCCTTTCTATATCCGCTCGATGGTCAAGAGGAATGTATTTTTGTAAGAAAAGTTCTTTAAACTCCTTACATTCCATACTGGACAATTCTTCATATTCCTTTGTGTTTTAAATCAATGACCACCATTGATTAACTTATCCAGTGAGGCGATAAACTACCATTACAATGTTTTCCCTTTCACTACTCCCCAAAGCATGAAATATTTTATTTAAGAGATTTATCCATTTCATAGCCACTAATTTATTTGTAATCCCATTAAATGTTGGTGGATTTTTCCTCATAAAGCAATCTATCATTGATCCTCTATATTGTGTATTAGGGTGCTTCATAGGGTAAGGTTATTATTCATAACCTCTGTGAGCTGTCCCAGTATGGTGATATGCTAATCAGCACCAGTTTGATCACCAGCTCCGCTATAATTATCTTGAGTAGTTGGTAAATCCTTACATGGATTACATGCATTAATACAGTTTCCATTCCTATCACTAGGCACCATTTCTAAACAATGGCATAATCTAGATTAGTTTATGAATCAAAATAGATAATTCCATACTTGTACAACACTTAACATAAATTGAACATTTTATGGATATAATCCATTATCTTAAAAAAATGTCTTTGAGGATTTATATACTCATAAACCCTTCATAATGGTTTGTAAAGAAAATGATAATTATCCAAAGCATATCCTCCAGGAGTGTCGTAACCAAGAGTGCAGAAAAGCCCGTTGTTGTGCACCAGTTCCCATTCGAGTCCAGGTCAAAGCAGTGTTTTCGAGTTTTACCCCTTGTTACATATATTCTAGAGCCACTTCTACCTGCTCGTATCCAGACAGGGATGTATTTCTTGAAAAACTCACAAAATATCTACAATAACAAAATTCTTGTAAGTTCTTCTATATTAATCCTCAAAGTCTATCTTAGGATAATGTGCTCTAATTAGAGTTTATCTAAATCTAGATTTCAATGTTTGTACTAAAATTCATTTTATACCAAATGTTGTGCCCTAACCCCTGTTACTCATAGTCAGTGCGTTATTACATAGCATTGGAATGATCACAATGAAATAATGTCCCGAAAGACCGACCATTTTAGTATTATTGGAAACAAGATTCATACATAAGTTTAACTCTACAACTTGAAAAGAAATAAACCACTAATTATTCTATTATAAACATCCAAGCCTCTTATATTATGCCTTCAAGTAACTCATAAATAACTTGCTCAAATCATGGGAAAATGAAACAAAAGAAAGGGGTGAGCTCAAATGCCCAGTAAGGGTAATAAATATTGTGGACGGTAACATAAATATTAAGCATGGTGAATAATTGAAAACACGTGCCATTACAAATAAAAAAATAAACACTTTTATGGAAGGAATATGAGGTGAGTAAATAATTCCATAATAAAACATAATCAAGGGTATTATACTATTTAATGACCACATGAACCATCAATATTATTTTCATAATGAGGGAATGTATAATGATGGACATTCGGAAGCATTTTGTCAAGGCCTTGGCCAAGACATCTAAAAATGATTATGGCCTCGGCATAAACCATATATCAAATTGGGAAAAGCCTCATCCAATTCCATGTCTAGTTGTCTCATGAGACCTACTGATGCATCAAAGAGCTATATAGGGCACCAACCGTCACTTACTAAGTCCAATACATTCCTCATATGAAAAGGTTGAAATATAATATAAAAATTCGTATTAAAACTAGCATACGAAGTGTGAATACTTTAACCACAAACCATGAATGGTATAATAATAACACATCCATAGTCAAAAATATAACAAAACCTTCAATAAAATATTGAAGATTTGTATCATAATGAATCAACTTCAAACAAGTATAAAATCCATCAAAAGATGTTGACATAGATGGAATCAAAACTATTTGAGAGAAATATCTATTTACTTTTTTTTAAATCATTTAAAGTTATATAATTATAAAAGAAAACATTTATTTTGAAAATATTCTTATAAACTTGTAAGGGAATCTTTGACGATGTTAAAACATTGGAAAATAGCTACACCCACCGTATAAGTTAAAAAACATTCTTACCTTAATTTTGCCAAAAAGGTCATAAGGTACCTTGTTGGGAAAACGAGAGAAAGATTCCTTTCAAACCATTTTACAAAATCTCAAACAAGGGTATAACTGAATTTAACCAATAGTCTAGTAAATAGTAAATTTTTTTGGGAATACATTTTAAGAAACATGGATGTGGATGATAAAGAGGTCCCAGTAGATACTTACCTAAAAACAACCTCAGATATTAAAGAGATTGTTAAATTCACCCTTACTTGGTAATTTTCCTTGGTCAAGGGTATGTTAACCTCTTGTATAATAGTTAAATCATTGTTATTAAATTATACAAGAACCATATACATAATTATGATATTATATATGAACTTCTAATAATTCTTTGTTAATAATATTTTAGTATTATCGTTGTTTCAGATGTTAACTGATTCGTTTTCCTTTATATTATTTGTTACGTGAGACATGTTTTCCATGGATGGGATGTATATTATTAATATCCAGAATGATATCAAGTCTTTAAAAATTATTTTTAATCATCAAATGAAAAATATTCTTGAATGGATCGATGGGGAATTAATCTCATCGCGTTCGTGGAGACGGTAATCCGTACGTACGCATGAGCGACAATATCATTATTTTGATATTAAAATATTATGTAAATAGATGGAATATAGTATATAAATAATCATTAACATGTTATATTTATTATTTACATCAATTATACATCATTATTATACCAATCTAAAAATAATATATTGAATAACAACTACATTACGTTGTGGAGACGGTAAATAATACGTACGTATGTATGGTGACTTTGTCATTAATATGATGGATTGAATAATGAATATGGTTGTAACACTTTTATAATAACATCAATGTATATAGAAGATACTGGATTTATTATTTTATAATGTAAACAAAAAAGAATGAGGATGTGGAAGAAGAAAAGAACTTGAAATAGGTGATGAAATATTTGCCTCTTATTTGGGTTCTTCCTTTTGATTTGATCAAAAGGATAACTTAGGTCTGATTTATGACTAAAGGAAGACCTCTAAGATGATGGGAGGACATTTGTGAGGATATTTGGGTAGGGTTTGGCCAAGAAAAATGGCTTTGAAGTTGTGAATTTGAGAGAAGGTGAGTGCCCTTTTATAAGAGGGGTGAGGGGCACCTTAGGAAATGATTGAAATATTATTTTATAATAAAATCATATTTGATATATAACGGCTCCAAATTAATTTATTTAGAATGTAAAGAGGGGATGGGTTGAAATCGTCTCATCCAATAGGTTTTATACATGTTTAGGTTACCATTTAAACATAATCGTTTTGATATAACTCTAAGTTAAATAATTTAACTTTTACCGTATCTTCTTGTATTCTTACACTATATGTTTAATAAACATACTATAAAATTCAAAGAGAACCTCAAGTGGTTAATTAATGACAAATATAATATCATTTAATCCCTTTTTTCCTAGCCTTATATTTTTTGTAATATTATATCAACCAATAATATAGTTTTTATTTTACAAATTAATTTATGTCAATTTTGACACTATTTGGTATTTTGTTTTTGTGAAAGTCATAACAACCTCATCACTTCAAAAAATATTTATCTAATCAACCCTAAAAATGTCTTATTAACATATTAATTTAGAGGAATTTTTTAATAGTATCAAATTAGATTTATTTGGATATTTATTATATCAACAATTTTAAATTTTCATTAATATGGTAATTACTGCATCATCATTTTGTCATAAATAAATTAAATTATTTAATATCTGAAAATTATAAATAAAATATCATTATGTAAGAAATATTTTTAACTTTATAATTAATATTTATTTTTGAATTTATATTGTGTGTAACCCTATATTAAAAATGGTTTAGTTATTAAATTTTGTATTTAACTCTTCTAACTCTTCTATAAATAAAATAATAAAAAATGTCCAAATAAAATCCAAGTGGACCAAAGAGGTTCATATTTTAATCCTAAGGTTGTTTTTGGTAGAATTATATTTATCCAATAGAATTAGTACATGTGTTAGGGTAATAATAATATCATTTTATCCTTGATTACCCCTATTTACTTTTAACCGTGCTAAATAAAAGTAAAAAGTTACTATTCACCAAAAATTGTTTTCATCTTATTGAACCATGTTTTACTTACTAATATCAACTATGTTTCCCTAATTTTTGTAATTCAACTCATATAAGCGGTAGAATTAGGTTTTATACAAATTTCGAAATACTCCTAGGAGGTAGGTAAAAGGCGGTTAAAAGTTTGATAAAATTTTATATATCTAAACTCATTATAAAATAAATCCAATGAATTACATTAAACTTATATAAGTATTATGTATCTATTTTTACGTAAAATTAATTTAAATAAAATAAATAATTATTTAAATAAAAAGTCAGTTTTAAACCATAACTCAATGTTTTTCACTATTAATCAAAAATTGAAAGTTTTAAGAAAAATACCAAAAATTAACCCTAAGCTAATTTATATATTCTTAATCCAAATATGATGTCCATTTTGAAATATAAAATTTATAAAATTTTAAAATGTGGGTATTAATATTCATAACCGCTAGTTTGATTGGTTGTGAGGTTTTTGAACTTGAAGTTGCGTACAACACAATCTACTGTATTATTCAAAGGGAAACGTATCATGGAAGCTTTGGGTGTTATTAATAACATTATTCAACCCAAAATTAATTTTTGTTGGAAACTAAATTCCAACTACTCTTCGAAATCATTATTCTTTTTTGTGTGTGAATAGTTTCATGTACATTTTACTTTTCACCCCCTTATATTTGTTTTACAAAATTAGGAAATATGGGGATCATATTTCATTTTCTCTCTCACTAGAACACAAATTTTTAATCACCCACTCATTTGTAATTTTCATCTTCTTTCTCAACACTTATAAGATATTCATGAATCTTCTTTGAATTATTTATTATTTCAATATTCTTTTAATTTCCTCAAATCTATGTTAAGGAATATAATAAATTATACCTAAAAATTGCATGATAACAAATAGTGAACATCATCAATGCATTTTTATTATTTCAATATCTAAAAATATATATAAAGAATCTGAAAATTCATCATCCAAAAAAATGATTGTCTGGAAAATATATAAACATTTATTCCATTCTAAAAATCTCCACTTCATTATTTTTTCATTATCCATTTACTTTGGTATTCTGGTGACATTATAAAAAAATATTCTTACTTCTATGTTTTCATTATCCCTATTCCTCACCTTTTATATAATAGATGTTCTTCATATGAAAATTTTATTTGACTAATCTATGTTTATTCATATGGTTTCTCTTCATCCTCTCAAACTTCAAACATCATTTTCACAAAAAACAAATACAATGAAAATCCATATAAATTTTCTTATTATAGGATTCCTTATTAAAATTTCATATAATGGATTTAGTTAAGAAAATAGTATATGATATAATTCATTAAAAAATTGTTATCTAATGTAGTTATATAAAATTATATCATATGATATAATTGCATATAAAATGTTTTTCTCATGGAATTGTTTAGAATATGTTCGCCTGATAGGAACCCTTTAGCTACACACATCAAAATTTATTCAACCTTCATGCTTCATTCATCCTGTAAGGATACTCCAATCATCAAACATCAAGAAAACTATATGTACAAAAAATAAAATGCCTTTTTTAGTTTCTATTGACCCATTGAAGTTATTTAACTTTATTTGTGAATAAATTACATAATTTTATCGTATCCATATTCCTTCATCTGGTTCCCTATATGTAATTTTTCATATAAATTTCTCCTTTTGAATTTGTATAAACACAAACTCAAAATATGGATTCTCAGTTCGTGGACTACTCCTCCATTCAATTTTATGTTTCATTTTATGAACCCACCCAAACAAAATAATAAATACTTCCAGAAAAATAATTTCAAATCATGTTTTCATATTTAGTTGATATTCAGTAATCTTGAAGAATTTCAATCCAAAAATCAATCTGAAGGTTTTTTGGTATCTTTTTCTAGAGATCTTCATTTTACATCTAGTAATTTTTTTCATGACCAGTATACATCAACTTAAATTTATTTTATTGAATAAAATTCAGAATGTATCATGATATTTTTTAATATGTTATAAAACATTTACATATAACATAACATTATCTAACATTATTAGAATTTAATTTGAAGAATTAATAAAATGTTAAATATTTTGGAATTTATAATATTTTTCTTCTCAAAAAAGATAAAAAAACATTCTAATCAAACATTCATAACAAACATTATTACATTCTAAAAACTTCATAACAAACTCATTTAATGATCTTTCAAACTATTTTCCCACCTGTTAAAAAACAAATTCATAAATAATAGTTTATTTTTTGAATTTTCATTGATTTATTAGAAAAACACCAGATTGGACATTCCATATCCCTCTTTTCATTTGTTGTTAACATTCATTATGAAATTTTTGAAACTCATAATATTTAAAAACTTATTTTTATTTTTAATAAAATCACATCCTTTCTTATAAATATGGCCCTGACAACAAAATACTAGACACGGGAATGTTTTTGAATGAATTAATTCCCATAGAGACTATAAAGGTTTTTTGAAATGTTATGATAAAATACCCCTCACCTTTTAGTTAATCCCATGTTTTATGATAATTACATAATCATATTAATTTTCAAATAAGTGTACTTACTCTCCCCATTTTAGAATAATGTCATAAATTCTCCCCCTCTGTCAATATAACCTAAATCATCGTGAGGGAAATCTTAATTGAATTTTTATTATTTATTTTTTTGAGGTTTAACTTGATGTTAGAGCCTAAATTCCATTAATATTTTTTTATAGATTTTTTGAAACATCATCTATTGGATTATTGGTTGAAATATATCAAGAATGAAATATTCACTATAAACATTCTCTTTTATTAAGAAATATTTCCTATTAATGTTTTTTGATCTTGAATGATAGATAAAATTTTTTTAATGATCATTGTAAATTTTATTACAAAATGAAATCTTCCATGGTGTATAAAATTTCTGTTTCAAATATTACAGATTTAATTAAATCCAATAACTGTTTTATAGGAATGGGTTGTAGAACCATATATAGTTTCATTCTGATCAGGGTTTCTGAACTGTAATTCATAATATTCTAACTCACACAACATTCTTCCAGGAAAATACTCTTCCTGATGTTGATTTTCTATCATTGGAATTTCCATCTCAGTAAACAACATCTTATCCATTAATGTTCTTATCAAAAATTCTTTTATATAACATCCCAAATATAGTCATGCTATTAACATTACACAAAATTATATTTACTACCAAAATATGAGATTTCTTTATATGACTCTGATATCTAGTACAAAAATTAACACCATACACATTGATTAGTCCCAATGTTGTAACATAGAAATAAATTCATATCAATTATTAGAAGTCTTTCAAATTCAATATTTTCATAGCCTCGTCTTTTTTCAACATTAAACTAAGAGAAATATATGAATAAACTTCTTTCAAATCATCCATGCTATTTTTTTGATAATTCGATGTTGAAATGTTTTTATGATATGATAATGTATCACTCTTATTGATTCACTTATAGACCTAGGAATAATGATAATTCTGTAGGATTTACATTATGAAATTCTTCTTCATTTCATCATATGATTACTAACAAGAAATTTTCTATCTCGTAAAATTTATGCTATCAATATAAAATATAACAATCAGGTTACCTGAGTTCATATCCATCATGCATAGGTTTCTCTCAACATTTGTATCAGAAAATTTCAACATTTCAAGAAAATATCATGTTTTGATTAAAAAGACGATGAAGATTATTTCAATCCATAAATTGAATAAATCAAATTATAATCCTTTTTTCTATATTTTTCAATTACAAACACACATGTTTTCTCAATATAAACTTCACCCTTAATCTCTACATTAAAGAAATATGACTTCGAATCCATCTGATTGACTTTATTAAAAATGAGTAGAAGGAACTCATAATAACATTCTGATAGTTTCCAATGTCAAAATAGGAGGAAAAGGTTATTCATAATCTAAAAACTCCAAAACTGAAAGGCCTTTATGAACAAGTCAGGATTTTTCATGAAACATCCACATGTTCATTAAGTTTATTTATGAAAACCCATTTTATGAAAACAATATTATTTCCTTTTATTTGGGGAAAACATTCCCATGTTTTATTCTAATAAATCTCATATAACTCATAATTAATATATTAAACCCATTATTTATGTTCATAATGTAATTTCTCACACCTTTCGACCGATTAATTTTCAAATTTTTTGATTGGAGGTTGTTTTTGTGTGTTTTCCTCTAGTTATTTGAGTTTCCCATCTTGTAGTCAGCAATAATTTTGATTTAATTGATTGGTTTTGTGTTTCATTTGAATGGCATGATATTTATTTCATGCATTAGAAATGTTTATTGTGTATCCAATTAGTTTGTTCATCTGTTCAGCAGTGTAGTAGGAGGGGTTTCGTTCAGACAGTTGGCATGGTCAGTTATTTGTTTGTGTGATATGTAGGTAGGTCATGTGGTTGGTTGGAATGGTAGGTTTTTATTCTCATGGAAAGCTCAATAGACTATGTAGATGGATTGGATACATGGATTGGATATGTGTATTAATCAGTTTAATCAATTGTCTATATGAATGGATCAGCTGCATGAACCTCTTACATGGCTAGATTGGTTATATGGATTGGAAACTTTGATCAATCAACAATGTGAATCATCTACTTGGATAAATAGACTTCATAAATTAGTTAAGTTGATATATTTTCTACATTTATCTACTATGAGAGTGGACAAATATTTGAATCATCTATGTGAGAAATTGAATGTGATAATTAGTTATATTGAAGAATGAAATAAATTTCTCAGTTGGATATGTGAAAATGGTTACATGGATCTTTTCACTACCTAGGGATTTCATTTTTGTGGGATTATCCACATGGTTTTTTCAAATAGTTACATAAAAATGAACATGCAGATCTTTTAAAAACATGAATCTAGGGCATTAGAAGGTCGATTCACTGAGGGAAATTATATCCAAAAATTTTAGTGATGTTCAAGGAATAAGCGAGACCTTCCACATGGTTTTTATTGAGATACACAATAATTGGTAAATTAAATCTATTGTATTATGAAATTATTATCATCCCATATCTATTGACATTAAAAAGAAAAAACATACCTCTATTCATTCATGATTTATTTATCTGATCACTATTGGTCTTAACTCCATTCTCTTTGAGTTGGAAAATAGTGATACCTTCAGTTTGATTTTCATTCGGTGGTTATTCCATCTAGCAAGAAACCTCTATTTTTGGTGATGAAAATTGGATGAAGATTATTTATTCTAGGTATGGAAACCCTAGTTTATAACTTTTATGTATCATACAAGAGGGTGGGGGATGGCTGTTGTAGCCTAATCAAGATTAATTAAAAGATTATCTTTGCAGAATGATTCAGATTCCATTACAAAAATGAATTTACCTTGATTTTTTTGAATGTATGCGATAAGCTCCCCACTATAAATCATGGCCATTGGGGGGTTTTATATAGAAGATGTCATGATATGGATAGTCTATTTTGTTCTCTATCATACCACCCTATATGAAAAACCATTTAATCACATATATTTGGATAATGAAATAGTTTCCCTAGGATTATGGGTTGTGTGATAATGCCCCAAAAATAAATACGTGTAATGTAACAATCACCCCATTAATTTTTTTTAAAATGATCTTTGATGTGTTGTGATGTATGGCCATGTTCTAGTCTAGTGATTTGTAGCTGTGATGTGTGGTTGTGGTGTGTGTGGATGATGGGTGATTTGTGGTTGTGCTTTTTAGGTTGTGAGGTGATGTTTTTTATTGTTAGTGATTTGGGGTAACATGATGACGGTTTTTATGGTTTTTATTTTTGGGTGAAGGATTTTGTTTGGTTTTTTCATGCTTGTGGGGTTTCAAGGTGATGGTTTTATGGATAGGATATGTTTATTATGAGAATGGATTCATTATGTTAAATTCTTGGGTAGTGATAGAATAACTTGTCGATAATTTTTTAAAAGTCTTGTGCTAGCATGTTTATTGGGATGGAAATGATTAATGAGAAAATAATTGATGTTAGATGTGGGTAATTGTGTCCAAGGATTAATAATGAAACAAATGGGATGGATGATGGAATTGGTTGGTAAGGTGAGATGTGACTTTTGGCTTATTCGGTGTTATGCATTAAGAGCAGGCAACAAAAATGGGGATGCTTTGACTTTGTTAGTGTTTTATCATTAATCAAATTTTCATGATTTTGTCCATATATATATATACATTATATACATTCTGATTTCTATATGATCCCCATCTACATCGAGAACTAGGTACTGAAACTTATATAATCACATGGGGCGTGTTTCTCCCATTATCATAGTGATGAGGATGGACATTTATATACCCTTCATTTCATGATCTATTTTCCAGATGAGTAGATATTCACAATCTGTGATGGTCAATGATCTATTATAACAATATCTGATAGTGTATGTGTCTTTGAGAATTATGAGATATGGCCATGCTATGGGGAGGTGGTCCCTATTTCTATGGGTGTAATGTGGTGTGACTATGTTGTGGGGAGGTTTTATATGTTATGAATAATAGTTGAGAGTGCTAAGAAGTATGATGTTAGGGTGTGAGAGAATAACATTAGTGGGAAATTGTTCTGGGGTACCATTTATTGATATTCATATTATTATGTAACTATACTTGGATTTTTTTATTTTGTGATCATTCCATGGTGATGTTGGGAGGGATATTTAAACTATTTCAGTGTTGTTGGTTATACTATTTTATCACTGTTTCATTAGAATGATTCTTTCACATGCGCACAATAGACATTGGTTTTCTTAAAAAGTATACTTATTTCCTCAACGATCTTATATTAAAATAATTCATCTTCTTAAGAGGATTACATGGACTTTGTTGGAAATTACTATCGTGGACATCAGGACTATTTATGGGTCACTGATTTATCTTTTATTTTGATTATTTACTTTGGTTACTTTTATCCATATAATTTTTATTTATTGAAGATTATTGAGTTTATTTTTGGTTTCCTTTTATATTATTGCATAGGTTTTATTATGGTTGATTCCTTCAATCTCTTGATCTTATATATTATTATTGAGGGTTATGCATCCAATTTCATGGTATTTATATACACTTTAATATATTAACCATCCCGTACCCTAATAGAGGAGATAGTTTGGTGGAAATTATCTCCCTCCCTTCATTATTGTATACTTGGTTGAAGGGAGAAATGACAGAGAATATTCTAAAAGGGATTGTAGTTCAACCTATGAGATAAGTGATGATTTATTTTCTATTCAAAACTTTATTTTAATCTAAGAAAAATCATTTGTATTTCTAATCATATTTTCATATTTCAATTATTTATCAAGGGTATTAAATTTTAGTGTTTTCTTATGTTTCACTTTCATCCTCACATTATTTATCTGAATTATTAGTCATGTGTTTGGATTATAATCATCATCGTAATTTTAACAATCTAGGTTTGTATTTATCTTATCCTGTATAGTATTATTAATAGCCTTTTTTAGGAATGTTGGATTAAAAAAAATACATTATATGAATCCACCAAATATTGTATTCATTTTTTCCAACATTTATGACTTATCATGATAGCTGAATATCACAAGAATATTTGTTCTTCATCTTTTTCACCAAATTTTATAATATCAAAATTTATTATCATTATTCAGAAGGGACTTCTAAAAACTATGAAATATTTCATTGGTTTTTGTTGTAGAACATTTTATAGGATATCATTCTTGATTCTATGCTAAACATCCATATTTTTTTTACATGTACAGTAGTAATAATATCAATAATATCCATTAAAACTCAAAATTCTATAAAAATAAAATCTTTCTCTATAATCAATTTTTTGATGTTCGTAATGTCTTTTTTTTTCTGCACCAGAAATGGGAAACAATTATTATATAGGTTGTTATATAATTTTTTAGATGTAATTGATTTTTAATATATTTTATCTTTCCATTATTTCTTAATAGGTGTTTGAATATCTTCTTTTTCAGAAAATTCCAATTAGATTTTTCATTTAGTGGGCGGGGATTGCACTCAATTCTTGGAGTGATCTTTTTTAGAAGCTTAAGATGATTCATCATTCGTATCTAAGTATTTATTGAAATCTATATTCATTTTCTTTTTTTTAATTTCAACCTCAATAATATTACATTGAGTTTTAGAAATATCATCATCCACATCAATAATTTTCTTACAGAGAGCATCAAAAATATTTCCCAGTTTAGTGATTTTTAATTTAAAGTTAAATATTTCTAGAATATACTAATATTCCTATTTAATGACATCTTTACATTATTCAATATCTATTCAACATTATTTATTCATCATCATGATCTATTTCTTGAGTTTGTTTAACAATACATGCTACATGTTCTGATCTGATTTAGTATTCCCTATAAGATTCTTCAATTTATACTTCATCTTCACTATTTGATGAATCATCCTTTTTCTCCACATCTATAAATAATAATTTAATTTTTTCTAAAAATTCATCTTTAGGAAAAAAAATTAGTATAGTTTGATTTAATATTATTACTTAACATACATTTTCTCTTTCATGTGATGTTTTTCTACCACAAATATACTTATTATCATTATTAGATTATTTTTTAAACTTCTTCCACCAAGGTTTTTCTATAAAATAGTATTTATATTCAAAAAAATCTTCTTGTGTAAATTCATAGAAAGAGTCCCAATTAATCCATATTAAAAAATTTTTAGTGGATATTTTCCTACATATATTTTTCTAACTCTCTGATAGTTTTCAGAGATTAGAGGCATGATCTTTACATTGATTTCATAATCATTTATTTCCACTAAATCACTAAGATCTAAATCTTAGTATCTTGGATATTCATCCTTCTCATATCATGAAAATAAATTTCATCCTTGATCATCTAGTAACATCTCATATGCATCAAATAATTTATTTAATTCATTATATGACCAATTGTATTTAACATCTAAGGAAAACAAAATTAGATTGAAACTTATTAGTGATATTTCTCATTATTTTCATTAAAATGGTATAATTGTTCAATAAATATCAAAACCCTCAAATATTTCACATGAAATCATTAACTCTAGTGAATGATTCACCAATACTTTCTTCATCTCTCATTATAATATATTATTACTTACTTCAAAAAAAATTAACATTACTTCCTTAATATTTGTGTAAACCTTGATGATAATTTCTAATATGTCACAATTTTATCTGTCTATTTTGGGACCCACAAACTTCCTGAAAATAGTTTATAATAATTATATAAGTACAAAAAATAGATTTACTATTTTCCACAATTTTAATTAAGATATAAAATTGCATGGGATCATTTTTCTAATTGATAGGACACCTAGGAGTTATTGCATCAATATATTCAAACCCAATGGATAGATGGTACAATATCATTATATTTTTCTAGACAATAAATTTTTAAATTGAAATTAGGAATAACTATACTATTGATCTAATTTATATTTTCCAATATTTTAATTCAAAAGGGGAAGCTTCTTCTTAGATACAACATGAAGTTCCTAAGGATCATTGAAACACAGAGAGGTGGGGGTAGGCGTGAATTAGTGGGTGATTATTTTCAAAATTCCAACAATAAGAAATTTAAGCCATGAAAATTGTAAAAATTTACTTTCTAATATCATATTTTATAAAAATTTCATAAGAATTTATATATGAGAAAATAAAAAAGGAAATTAAGATTTATAATGTTCTCACTTAGTGTAAGAATGTATATCGTTTTCGTAGCCACTCCCATAGTTCCATGGAAATTGAATACTATATATAATGAATATAAATTTTATCTAAATACTATTATAATACTCATATCACCTAATATGTATGATTATATTGAGTCTTTTATGTTTATAAAAATTTCATACAAATCCATCTCCCCAAAAAATATATAGAACTTTACAAAAGAGCCACCACCCATAAGTTTATCTGAAATCATTGTATAATTTCTTTTTTCTAGTAATTATATATTCATTTTTCAAATCTTATTCAATATTTACTTTTCTAGTGAGCCTCAATAATGTTTACTTCAAATATATATATATACTAAACTCTATATGATTTAACATAGTCATTTCAACTCATTTAACTTGTGAAACTCTATATGATGACTCTACTCTATAAATATCTATATGATATCTCAGTAAGAAAACTATATCTATTTCAATGAATAAAAAATTTATTATGGTGTATTTCTTGAACTCAATAACTAATATTAATTATAAGATAAATTCTAACACAATTTCAATAGAAGATTGACACTGTGTATGTGTGAACAGTGTCATGTTCATTTTTCATTTCACCCATTTATACAATTGCTTCATAAGAAGCAGTGTAGGGAAATAATTTACCAGGCATTAAAACATGAAATTTGGATATCCATCTATTTTTTCACTCACTCGATGCTACCCCAAACTTTTATAATATTCATATATCTTCAAATTTTTCATCATTTTAATGTTATTATAATTTTGTTAAACTTTATTTAATGGAAATTAAAAAAATCATTAACTAATCATGATAAAAAAATTTAACATCAAAACCTAATTTTCATTCTTTGTCATGTTATAATGTTTTTTATATTTTATTATAAATCATAATATGGAAAATAGTTTCCCAGAAACCATTTATTTGCATTATATCTATTTACAGAAACTCTAATTCACAATTTTTTCTTGATCCAGGTACTTTTCTCTCTCGATGAAAAAATAATACATTGTTCATCCAACTATTATTTTATAATCAATTTTCCCTAGAATTTATTTGAACTATAAAATTCATGAGAAAATTATATCTTTGTGATCATAATTTCTCCATCAATTCACTTTACCACAACTCAAACATTATACATATGTTTCCTAGAAACATCCATCTGATGAAATTTCATACAATTGATCTTCTGATTGAATTAATTAGAAATTTTTTATAACAAATTACAATATAGAAATTTCATCTGAGGGACACCCATATAGAAATTTATTTCAATGGATTCCTTACAAAAAAAATATCTTATGGAATTACTTACAAAAAGGTCATCTGATAGACATTAATATAAAAAGTTCACCTGATTTACTTACTTCCTTAGTGAACTTAAATAATTATTCAACATTATAATTTCATTAATCTTGTAAAAAAACTATACTCTTCAAATATCAAAATAAAATATCTTCCTAAAAATTTGTATGATTCTATCTATTTTTTATTACCCACAAAATATGGTTGACTACATTGTTTTATATTTTGACGGTTTTTTTCATTGCGAATGCCTTTGTTTGACGCACTAGTAGGAATTTATCATTTTGATTTCCCCATTAAAATCCTAAAAAAAATAAAATTGAAATTTGACTTCTAATTTATTATAATAATCAACATTTTTATTTTAAAAATAATTTCATGAAATAATAAAAAATAAAAAATAAAAACATAGTCCAAAAACATTTTTTAATTGTCTTGAGAATATATTAAATATCCTTAAGGAAACACCAGTCAATGCTTAATCAGGAAATATTGTACTATTTTTTATCCATAGATATTAATTTTAATGTCCAGTATTGTTTTTATGGATAAAAAACATCAGTTTCAAATGTCTTCTCTTTAGCAAATGTCTTTTTATATCATAAGAATTTTCATATTATTAGAAACATTGAATGATTATGATAAAAACATTTGGATTATTTAGAATTCTATTTAACAATCAGTATTAGAAAAATGATTTTTAATGTCTCTAGTTTGACTTCAGTTTCTTATAAACCGATGTAAATAATTTGTGCAGTGAATTTTTGTCTTCGGGTTTTTTAAAAACCGAAGCCAAAATGAAAAAAAAAATTTGGCGTCTGTTCTTAAAAAACCGATGAAAAAAACTAAGAAAATTAAATTTTGGAATTAGTTTTTATAAAAACTGACACAATTAAATTTAAATAAAAATATACAATGATTTAGATAATTCACTAAGCTTCGATTTGCCTGGTCATGGAGAAAAAAATAGAGTTATGGATTAAAAGTTATGGATGTTGGAAGTTGACCTTCTCTAAGGGATGTCTTAAAGAAGTTCAACATTAAAAGGCCATAAATTTTAATCCATAACCGACGCGAATGTTATAGTTTTTATAAAATTTTTAGCGTCGGTTTCTAAAATAACCAGCGCGAAAAATGTATTTTTTTTTTAACTTTTTAGCACCGGTTTATTTAAAAAAAATGCTAAAAAGATTATTGATTTGAATTTTTTGGAATCGGTTTTCTAAAAAACCGACGCCAAAAGACCAATGTAAATCCACTTTAGCGTCTGTTTCAAACAAAACAGATGCCAAAGAGTAATGCGGGATTAGAATTTCAAATTTTTTCACAACACGTGTTGAACATTTTAAAATCCGGCCTACATTTTCATACCACGCAATTGGATATATTTTAATTTACTATATATATATATATCTTGTTTTCCCTTAGTTCATCATTTTCAACATCTTCAGTTCAGTCACGTTTTCAATGCATCATCAATCGTTAATTTGAATGCAGTACATATTCTATTCATTTTTTTCTTTATTATTATTATCCTTCATTTCGAAAAAACTCGATTAGCTTTCTTATAATGACGAATCATTCTCATTTCTAAATATAAGTTACATGATGATAAAAAAACATATCATTTCCATGGAAGCCCCTAAAACCATTGAAATATGTTTAAAGTATTATTCTTATTTTATTTCATTTGGTGTATATGATTTTAATTTATGTTTATCATGTTTTCTTTGAAACGAGTTCTCTCAATCGAAACTTTGATACATTCAACTTCTGACGATGATAACTTTTGATTCGTACCTCCATTTGAGGTCCAAAACATGTCAAATCAAAGCTTAGGGAATTATCTATAACATAAAAAAGAAAAAATAACTTTTTGGCATCGGTATTTTTAAAAACCGATGCAAAAACCAATTTTTTATTCATTTATGGCGTCGGTTTTTTTAAATATCTGACGCCAAAACTATTTGTTTTTATTTTTGGCTTCTGTTTTTATGAAAACCAAATCCAAAAATGATATGAATAAGTTTATTTGGCATCGGTTGTTTACATAACCGATGCCAAAAAACAAATTTAATACATTTTTGGCATCGGTTTATGAAACCAACGTAAAAAAGAAATATTTTTTACGTCAGCGACTTCGACGTCGGTTAAAAACCGAAGTCAAAAACAAAAAAAAAACCGACGTTAAAGACCATTTTTCTACTACTGAATGTTAAGTTAAATTTAAAACATTATTTTATTCTAAAATTATACATATCCATTAATTGTATTATAATTTATTCTCACAAATATTCATTTGTAATCATTATTAACTTCCAGCATGTTCATAACAAAATTATTTTTTCAACATTCAACTAATTTCAACACCAGTTTAAAATAATTGTGAAAAAATTTCTAGTTTTCAACAAATAAATATTATTGTTAGAAATACATAACAAAATATATTAAATTTTCAGATGAACACATCTTTGAGTGTATGAAAAATATACTACTTATATTTTTCCTATTACAACAAAAAGGAAGACTATGGTAATCTCACTTGAGGAACTTTACATTTATTCACTAATGGATTCTCATTCAACTAAGATACTTATTTTTGTGGTATTTTATTTTCTATAATTAATGTAAAAAATGAAAGAACTAATGAAAATAATATCACATAAAAAAACAAAAAAATATTGAGTTTGAGGGAAAAACATGGACCAAGGGTTCGGTTTTGGGTTCCTCCATTATTTGTATTTTTTGTTTAAATTAATTTTGATAATTAAATTAATAAATCTCAATTTGTAAATTCTAAACTTATATTTATTACTGGAAAAATATTAATGAACTTTTAAAAATAACTCTCACCTCATCCAATAAAAAAGTTTTATTAAACAACTCAATCAACACAATGAAATCTTCTAGGATATAACTCCATCATATGCAATTTCATCCATTAAACAAATCAACTCCAACATTTGAATACTGTTCATTAAATAGAAGGGAGTGATATTTTAAAAAAATAATAGATATGAATTTTGAGAACAATGTCATGGTGAATAGTCACCTTACTCATGCACTTTAATCTCATTCACCGCAAATAGATTAAAATCATTTGCATTGAAGACTAGAATTTAAGACCACCAACATCCCACCCCAAAGACAAGCCTCAGTTCAGTCTCTCATTATTGAGTGTAAGAGGTAAATGTGTAAATAAATATATAGATAGAAAATTAATGAGAAATAATCATAAATAGAGAAAGATATAAATAGAACAATTCAATTTAAAATAATACATGAGTTTGGAAAAATAAAATACAATAAATAAGACTACTGCATCAGAAAATGATGAATATAGAACTGTGGTGTAGCTCCTATCCATCCAATATTGTCATAATTTTTTGGTGGTGTACCACAATTTAATTATTGATGGAGGAATCCCCTATATATTCTTCATTCATATGTTATTGTATCTCAGTCAATGTTTCCCTGTTTCTCAATTCAAATTCTGATTTTGGGTATGGATATTGATATTTTAATGTGCGCTAATATGTATCTTTTATTTAATACCTAATTATAAAACCCTACTATTTCATAGGTACTTATATTTCCATGAAACACCTTCCCCCTATTACATGGCTATGGTGTTGTGGGGAACCACATTACAAAAATATTTCCTCAAATCCACATATAGATCATTTTCTGTATATTTTAATTGAATAAATAAATAATACTGAGTTAGTTTACCCAAATAATTATATATTTGGATACCTATTAATATAACTAAAATATATCATCCCAATATTCTTAAATAAAATCTATGTACATGTGGATTTATAGTATACATAGTTCATTTATTCAAGAAATTTTACATATTCGAACGTTTGATAGGCTTGTTAATGTAGCAGTTTTCAACACATTGGTTCTCATGACTAATTTTTGAAATATCTTTTTCTCTATGAAGATATTTGATTTAGCCATAGTTCCAAATTATTTTTTTAAATGATGGTTCACATATCTAATTTCCTCTATTTACCTCTTTATTCACCTTGGTGTGCTGGATTTTTTCATTCATGTTTATGGAATAATGATGGAGACAACGACATGTGATTCATCTAATTTATTTTTGACCTTCATAGTGTACAATTGGGAGTCTTTAATATCATTCATGGACATTTAAAAACATTATATGGGCTTTATGGTGGTATCTTGAGGCCTTTGAGCTAATCCATGGTGGTATCGTGCAACGATGTTTCTTCTTTATTTAAGCTTCAATTTCCCTGGCTGCATCCAAGGAAATTTATGATGCGTTTAGATAATTATATGGTGAAAGAGAGGGTGTAAGGCTATTTCAGGAGTGTTTCTAAGGTGGGTGATAAGAGTTGAGGCTCAAAACATTGATAATGATTTATAGTTTTCAAAAAAACCCATCAGACATGGAAGATTGACATGGGATTGATCTCTCATAAATATTAGTATGTGGAAACCATTGATTAGACTCCTGATATAGGAATAGTATTTCATAGATACTTCCTCATAGACAATATGGTATAGACCGCATAGTCTTGGGATCACAAATTGCACACTCCCACTTTTGCACAAACCAATCACCTCATACTGCTCAATATGGTCATCCTCATGGGATTTCTTGGCCTACAATCTCATTTTGAGATGGCTATGGCTCTTATAGCTTATGGGTTTAAAGTGATCTAATGGTTGGAAAACTTTATTAACTAAAAATGATCAATAACAATGAGTTAAATAATATAACATCATAAGTAAATTCAAACATTAAAAATATAACTTTAATATTTAATTTTCATCACTATTTACACATCAAATGTAATTTTCCAAAAATTATATGATCAATTAATTACATCAGAAGTTTGATTAAAAAACATTAATAATATCATTATGTTTCAAAAAAATCCTTTGAAAATGAGTGCGTCAAAATCTCATACACTTGGACTATTCTTATATTCAATCATTTTAATTTCAACATAGAATTTATATGGGAAAACCCTTTCACTAAAAATTCAATATCACTTAAATTAAGTAAAATTTATATTGATATTAAATAAAATTTAAAATTTCCTCACAAAACATCAACTAAATATCACATTTTTTAAATTCTCAATCAATCAAACTATTTACAATAAAACGTTTCAAAATGATTGATGTTATCCATTCATCAATTCATTATTATTGATTTCTTATTATCAAGACTTCCTAGTAACGATCTAAATGACATATAGTAATTTTTTCTCGTTACTCATGATATAAATTTTTTAGATTTATCCTCATATCATGAAAACAATGTCCATTTCCATATGATTGAAGAGGATTTACCTTATTAACTTTATAAATAAAAAATCACATAAAATCATTTGGAACTTTCAATTATTACTCTAATGACTTTGAGGCTTATGGTATGTAGGGTTTGATGAAAGAAATATGGAGGGTTGAAGAGGATCTTTAACATTGAATCATAATTCATGATATCTAATGTAAAAGCTTAATGTAAATCTCTATTTCATTGTGAAAACTCCAACATCCCAAGATAAATGAAAGGTTTTAGAATATGAATATATAAGGAATGAGTTTCTCCTTCTTGAATTTTCAATATTTTTAACTTTATTTTTATACTATTATTTCATAATTATATTTTTTACTTTTTTGAATTTTATTCTTGAAAAAAACCTCACATCCACCACCTAATAACATATAATAATAACCATATCTCTGGTTGTGTTGGTTTTCTATTTTCCCAAGTGACAACAAATTTATTATTTTACTACCTTTTTCATGAATGGGAAAAAATAGTGTATAATATATGAATCATAAAACCCTGTATATGACAAAAATAGTACCCCATATGTTTTGATTACAGTTTAGTGAATCCCTTTGATAATCACATCCCATAACTCCAAACATTAACTATAAAATATCATGAACATACCAAGGGGAATGTAGCACTATATATCAATGAATATACAAATGGCTTTTCCAAACAAGCTCATTCATGGTATCTATAGGATAAAAAAAGGATAAATGTAAAAGGTGATATCAATTATAATAGATTATCAATAAATAGGCATCAATAATATTTAATTTTTATTTGATAATTCATATGTTTGAAAATTTCCAATTCAATTTACAATAGGTGAATTCGCCCTTGATCATTTAAAAATATGCTCTAGATAAAATCTGATGTTTTATTTCCAGAAATCCATTATGGAATGGGGCATATGAAATTGGACAATAAATTATATATTGTATAA
Source organism: Viscum album (assembly GCA_963277665.1). Classification (NCBI taxonomy): domain Eukaryota; kingdom Viridiplantae; phylum Streptophyta; class Magnoliopsida; order Santalales; family Viscaceae; genus Viscum; species Viscum album. The sequence continues at coordinate 96,447,117 of OY728125.1, forward strand.
TAATAATAAAATAGTCTATATGAATTTATGAAATTCAAAGTTTGAATAATAATAGGTATATTTAATTTTCATCTATCAACTAATTCCCTCAAATTATTATTAATTGGATCAGTATCTATGCTTCAATCAAATAATTCAATTATCCATCATACAATTTTAGTCTCATTATCAATAACATATAAAACATGGAATGATAGGATTCATATGAAACTCATGTCTCCTTGATAATTCAACTAAAAGAAAAAATCATAGGTGTGGCATATAATTTTTAATTTAAAGCTAAGATAAATATTGTTTTTTTGGTAAAATGTTGTGATTTTAAAACATAACCAAGAAAGTGAACAACATTTTCCCTTCAAACTATAGTCTCATTCTTTTCTAATTTGTTAGGGATACATTGTTCTATCATGAACCTACATAATAAAATGAATCATTAAAATATAAGGACTATATCATTACTGTTCAATAGTTATAAGGTATTGGGATTCATTCTTAACTAATTCATATGAATTAAATTTAAAATCCTATAATGAATATAAATAGATTAGTCTTTTTTAATCCCCTAATATAGGAACAATATTTTTATTACCTATTTATGGTCAATACCAGTGGTCATCTATAGTCGGATGGTGGGTGGAGTTTCTTGGATTTGAAGCACCACATATTTATCTTCCCAGATTTTACTTCGTTCTATATGTCAATGAGGCCTCTATTGATAGATTACATCACATCCATTCCAATCATAATAATATTCCACTTATGTGGTGGGGTAGTATTAATTATGGATCCACCTTTTTATGGATTTGTACTTGTGAAACCTCGTCTTTAATATCATAATCTTTCCCAAGGCGAGCTGCATGAATTAAATTTTCCAAAGGAATGTCATAATGGGATTTCAATTGAATAGAATTTAAAAAGGTAGATTCAAAATAAAAATTATCCATTTTAATTTAAGAATATACTATCTTGGTTTAATTAGGAAAGGCTACATGGAATTCATCATGGAAACCTTAAAACTTATGTTCAACAAGATCAAAGATCTCAATTAGTTCCTCACCAGGTGCATGTTCTTTAACTTTTTATTCTTCCAAGATGAAACATGAAGGAACAAAATCAAAAAATAATTGAAAAAGAATTTTTAATACTAAATTCAATATAAAATAATTATATGAAATTGAGATAAATAAAATATTATCTCCCTGATTTTCTATGGCTTTAATTGAATCTTTGAGGGAAAGTGCATCCTGGAACTGGACCACACTAGATATAAGTAGGTAGTAATTCTCCTTTTCCTTTTCTTCAAACCCCAAGATTGGGTGGTATTATACACTCAAAAATATAGAGACATGTATATTGTTATTGGATATTATACTTTTCTAAGGATGGTTTGATCATATTTTACTTCATACTCATACCATAATTTATTTAGATCTTGTTGATCTCCCACATGTTTCTCAATAAGAAAGTCATTATCATCATAAATTTCATATTACTATTTATGGTTTTTCATGATATGATTCATGAGATATGGTTTCTGTGGATAATCATTAAGAAATTAATCAAACTCCATAACCCCATTAGAAAAATTTGGAAATTCTCGTGGTACTACTATCACTTCCTTTAGTCCTTTACAATAATTTTAGAATTTATGTACCATGTTCATCACATCCTATTTTGTGAATCCTATCACATATCTAATGTCCATATTGTCAAATAGAACCACAAGATCGTCATATTTTTTTGGAGATCTTTCTCATAATTATGAATCACTTTATCTTGATCTTTCAAAAATTATTAATTATTCAATGAATATTAGTATTCATTTAAAATAATCATTATAAAATAATGTTTTTTATATTTTTTAAGAAAATTATTGAAAATCAATTTACAATGTGAAATAAAAAAAGAAAATAAAAAACTAATTATCCCCCCAACCACATCGCCAATTCCGGATTCACACCTTTTATGGGGTTAGAAAAAATATTGTATTTCTATTTTTTCCTCGTACAACATAATCGATGACCAGGGCTTTCGCACTTTAAGATCATTACAGTTATATAATCACGTATTCAAATTCAAATAAACTATTTATTTTTTCTTATATTATATTATCCAAAATATGTAAAAATGTTGATGAATGAATGAAAATTCAAACATAACATTCAATGATAATAGATAAGTTAGAGAGAATAAACATGTACCAAGGGTTTGGCTTAGACTTCCTTCCATATACATAATTTTTTTTAAATTCAGTTTCTTAATTCAATTATAATATCTAACTTTTAAATTGCTTTCATTGTACTTAATATTTTTGAAATATTTAATTCCTTGAAAAACTAAATTCCACATCCTCCTATAATCAAGGTTTTTGACAGACTTTAATTTAGAGGATAACACCTTTTAGGTCTCATCTCCATCATATTGCATTTCATGAAAAAAATAACTGAACACCATCATGTGAAGGCATATCATTCAAAGAAATATAAGTAAATTTATAAGAAAAATTAATGTTATGAAGTAAATATCCTTACCATCAATGAAAATTTCAACACTTATGCATTTCACTATCATTGACCACAAGTATATTAGAGGAATTTGAATTTAAGAATAGATTTCAGGAACATCAACATCATACCCCATACCAAATAATCAGGTTAATCATTCAATATTGCATATAATACATTGTGGTTTAATGGAAGGGAAATAGATAGTAAGAATGATAGAGAATTATACATGGAGATGGAAATTGATAAAACATGTTATTTAAAAACAACTCAAGAGTAGTAAAGAATAAAATACACTAAAAAATATAGTAGAATATAAAAAAATATTGTGGAAGCATAGGTCCAATCCAGTGGATCATCAAATCATTTTATATTGGTTAAACACCCTTTTATCTATTTATGGACAAATACACTCTATCTTCTTCATTAATATATTCTTGTATCATATATATATTATCCTTTTTACCCCTAAATTTTATGATTCTGAATTTTAAAAATGATATTTTAATATGATTCCAAATATATCATGTATTTAATAAAATACTATAAGATCATTATGTTACATGTGTGATGCTCTTATAATGCAACACCTTCCTTCCCTTTCATAGCCACAATACATTGTGGCACCACAAAAAATACCCATTCTGACAAATCTTCGAAAAGATATCCTTCAACATGCATGTTGTCACGACCCCCTCCACACAAGGTGCACCCCTAATGGGCTAGAAATATGAGAAGGGAGATAATGACTCTGGAGTCCCACCTCCAATAGGCCCTAGGTTTGTGACTAGCATCGAGGGTATAGTAAACACACAAATGGGAGGCATTACCCTCAAAGAGAACACATGCGAAAGAGGAAGATAAGATAGACACCAACCAAATCCAACTCAGAAAACAATATAATTGAAATCCCAAGTACACATATATAATTTCATGAAAAACTAATACAACTGAGAAGAGAAAACTATAAGTACACAAAAGAAATTAAAAACAACAACAACCATGAAGCCCAAATATCTACTACAACCCCAAGCTAGTAGAAACCATCCGGATCTCCAACCTGATCAAAGTGACCAGAAAAATAGTTTATATATACATAGGTTGAGTATAACCATATACTTAGTAGGATCCTCCACCGAGCCTCTTGTGCAAAAGTAAATAAAGAATGCTAAAGCACAGTGAAAAACAAGTGCATCTAACTCATCACCTAAATACGTGTAACAATTTCATAGTCTCACCATGGCTACTCTCACCAAGTATCGCATACAATAGTATATAATATAATAAAGAATATCAGGGGTACCTTGATACTACTTCCCCACTGGTTTGCCTCTTTTCCCCAACATTGCACGTCCTTAGTATCTCTCTCCAAAAGGCTTGACTGAAAACACCTGGGAGAAGCACCACAACATTCGCCTCATGCAACAAAACCACCACATCCATGAAAGAAATGTGACCTGGTAGTTTCTGGGAGCCACCACAGCTCACATAATGTGTATCATACGTTAGGTATTAATCCTCAAGACACTATTGCCCATAATTCGAGTAAGGATCCTCAATCCATCATAACCTATACACGTTACACCTATAGTAGTCCATAGGAAACTATATCCAGAATATATGTGTGTGAATATCTACAATCCGTTACATCCCTCCACACATATATATGGGGAAAACTAACCAGTGTGCCTACCAACACAAGTAACTAGCAAGAGAAGGGAGTGAGGCCAAATGGGGTACTCATCCCTCCATCATCACACCAGAATGTTGGGGAACCCCCCCCCCAGGGCTTATAATCCCTGGGTGTCATTTTCCTTAACTAGAAGGGTGTAGTAGCATATAGAAACAAAAAAAAGTAATGAATATTCTATAGCTCACAACAACACTATGTAAATAACCTATTCTTAGAAAAAACCGCATCTAACATCTCTCGGACTCACGATTTCCACTTTTATGGCTAGGTATCCTATAACCACACAACCATTTAAAGATCTTATATACATTACTTCATTCCCTTTTTATTAGTTTCACTTCACATTAAATAATTATTTAAAAATTAATTAACTATTAACAATTCCACATTAAATTTCATTACCATCACACCCAAAGTCCACTGTTGCATTAAATTATAACCTTAGCATTGCATCCCAGCAATATCGAACCCCTTAGGTTAATATCATTTATTCAATCATTTATTAACAAAATTATTAGTTTCCCATTTTCTTAGTAATTCTAGAAGAACAATCCAAGCTACTAAACACAAGGGGGATCAACTCAGTGAGTATGTGAACTACCTTTCAAGTATTTTCCACCTATAGAAATAGTTTAGATCCACACTCCCTCAAGAATATAAACATGGAAAGCATGTGGCACACCCCATGTGTCTTTGACCCCTATTGGAAGGAGGGAAAGCAAACCAGCTGCCTTGAGTAGTTGGGAAAGTAAAGATGAAAAAAAAGAAAAAAAACCTCAAACAACCAAACATTAACATCCAATCTGTTTCATCAACCCATGTGTCCTCCCTGACACCCATAGTAATAAATTTATGCATATCTCCACTCTAGGTGTCAACTGGTGCCATAAAAATAGGCCTCTATGACCCCGCATATCACAACAGCCTTCCAGGCTCACATCACAACACAAGAAGTAGCAAAAAAAACATCATATCAATTGGTCTCTAATCTCTTAAACAAGCATGAGGGTAACTCATAACCCTACAAGTAATTATCTTTTAACAAAAAAACAATTATTGAATCTATCTTGAATTAACCGATTTATTATTCGCTAGTTCCAACTACGGGAAACCTAAATAGTATGTTATCACAAATTGATTAAACATTATTACTGCATCAATTGGATTAACATCAAATTACAACAACAACAATCAGATTCATTGACATGCCTTTTTATCTTTATCCAAACAACTTTCAATTAATTTCAGCTTTATGTTCTTTACTAATTTCCATAAAGAACAAAAAGCCAAAAAAACCAAGCAGAGATATCACACCATCCAACAAAATAATAGGAAATAACATACGATCGATATTAATTTATTTATCTAGTTCAAATATTTATTATTTCAATTATATTGTGATCTATTGGGATAAAACATGCTACCTATATAGTTACACGTAAAATAAAAGGAGAAGTAACAAATCCCCATCCTCAAATGGTTCTTGACGTTCTTTATATGAGAACAAGCCACACAACATGTTACGATATCCTCCCCCTGTAAAAACTGTATCCACCCAATGACGTAGAGACACTACCACACCAATAAACAACCAATAAAATCCCATTATGAACATGGATAAAGAATTCCACAAAAGGGCATGGAGAAATAGAAGGAGGTGAACCCAAAATAATGACAATTGATCATAACTTATATCAAAGATTGATCGATACTGCATGGTTGCATCAAAAACAGAGGGGAACTAATCCAAGGAGGAGAGTTTGATCGAAGAACTTTTACAGGAAGGAATGGATGGTTCAAGCATCTCACACCCAAGAACATGGAGGAAGAACTAGGGAGGAACATATCTCGTCCCTTTAGAAGATTTAATGGAGTAGCGGTTTAAGATATGCTGGATTTTCCATTAAAAGGCGATCACATTAATCAATGTGGTTTGACAATGTAAAAGAATCGTGAGCCTTAGGAAAAATTAATATAGGAGTCATGTCAATTGATTCGGCCTTAGAGTCCTTAAAACAAGGCTTTAAAAGCATTTTACGTCCATGGAAATGTCAAAGGGGTGAAACTGTAGAATGCTGGAAACACTGTTCATGAACATGAAATATGGAAAGGGAAATAGAGCCTACCATTGGACCTCACCATTCCAGAAACAATATTCATGAACTCAAAATTTGGAAAAGGAAATAAAGGCTACTGTTGGACCTCACAATTCTGGAAAAACTATTCATGAACTCAAAATTTGGCAAAGGAAATAGAAGCTAATGTTGGAACTCACCATTCTTGAAACACTGTTTATGAACTCAAAAATTGGAAAAGTAAATAGAGGCTACTATTGGACCTTAATATTCTGGAAACACTGTTCATGAACTCAAAATTTGGAAATGAAAATAGAGGCTACCGTTGGACCTCACCGTTCTAGGAATATAGTTTATGAATACAAAATTTTTCAAAGGAAACAGATGCTACCGTTGAACCTCACCGTTTTGTAAACACTGTTCAGGAACTCAAAATTTGGAAACGGAAATAGAGGATACCGTTGATCATCACTATTATGGAAACACTGATCACATAAGGTTACCATTGCATTATTTACATAAGCCTACCAATGACACTATTCACATAAGGTTACCATTGCACTGTTCACATAAGGCTACCGATGACACTGTTCACATAAGGTTACCATTGCATGGTTCACATAAGGCTATTGATGACACTGTTCACAAAAGGTTACCATTGCACAGTTCACATAAGGCTACCGCACATAAGGCTACCGATGACACTGTTCGCATAAGGTTACAGTTGCACTGCTCACATAAGGCTACTAATGACACTGTTCACATAAGGTTACGGTTGTAATATTCACACAAGTCTACTGATGACACTATTCACATAAGATTACCATTACACTGTTCATATAGGGCTTCCGATCACACTGTTCACATAAGGTAACCATTGCACTGTTCACATAAGGCTACTAATGACACTATTCACATAAGGTTCCCATTGAACTATGCACATAAGGCTACCGATGAAACTGTTCATTTGAATATAAATTTGGAAAATTGATGGGGATAAGTCACCATGACATCCCGAAACACCTCAGACACCTGATTTTCGCAATGGAATGGACCAGAGAGGTTAGGGCCATTACATCAGATACCTCTCAAAACATTCTCATTATTGAGAATTCAAAACCAAGAAAAAGGAATAGAAAATATGTTTGAAAAACCACCCAACAAGATTCCTCTCAGAAGAGAGAAATCCATTAAAAGCATACAAAGAAATCCATCTCATAAACACGAAAGTTCTATAACCACACAGGGGACATAGTCAAATAAAAAGTGTTAAACATCAAAAAAAACTCTGGCTACTAAGCATGTATCTATGACTCACATTCCCAGGTACTCTCCTCCATGCCACTATGTCACGACATGAACCAAACCAAGGGGATAGAATGCACACAAAACACCTTCACTTTTTGGTCTTGGATCTCCAAAGGTCGCTCCTCAAAGATCATATCATAATCAACATCGATATCTCCCCAATCAATGATGTGAGAGTCGTCAGGAAGATAACGATGGAGTTATGAAACATGAAAAACATTGTGTATCCAGATCATCTATGGTGGAAGTGCTACTCGATACACCGCAACTCCAACATGATCCAACACCTCAAAAGTCCCAAAAAACCTGGGAGAAAGCTTACTCCCATGACAAATCCTTCGGTGCCCACAACGGGGAGTCACCTTCAAAAACATGTGATCCCTAACATAAAAATCTATGGGTATCCTCCTTTGATCGGCATATGATTTCCAAGAATCATGCATTGCCTTAATCCTCTCAGGAATCACTTGAACCACCTCTATTGTATTCTGAACTAATTCTGGTCTGAGAATTGCTGACTCTTCGACCCAAGTCCTGCACAATGGAGAATAGAAAGGCCGGCCATACAAGGCTTTAATCGGCGCCATACCGATGGTGGAGTGAAAAATATTGTTGTAAGAAAACTCCATCAAGGTTAAGTGACTCATCCAAGAACAACAAAAATCCATGACACAAGAGTGTAACATGTCTTCAAGAGTCTAGATGGTCTGATCGGTCTAACCATCTGTCTGAGGATAAAAATTAGAGCTAAGGCATAGTTGAGAACCAAAATCATGCTAGAAACCTCTCCAAACCCTAGAGGTAAAATGAGGATCTCGATCGGAAATTATCGTCCTTGGGACTCCATGCAATCTCACCACCTCCTCCAGATACTACCTCGACAAAACGTCCACTGATATTGACCCTTTGATTGCTATGAAGTGCGATTATTTTGTAAAATGATCCACTACCATTCAAAAAGGTACATTTCCTCCCCGACCTCAAGGTAACCTAGTAACAAAGTCCATTGAGATATCCTCCCACTTCTACTGAGGAACATCTAATGGCTGGAGAAGACCACTAGGAATATGGTGTTTTGCCTTCACCTTCTGACAGACCAAACATTGAGACACAAACTCCGTAACCACGCACTAAAGCCAAGGCCACAAAAACTCACTCCTCAAGGCTCGATACATCTTTGTCATGTCGGGATGCACCACTAATGGAGAACATTGGAACTCTCTGATAACTATCTCATGCATCATCAAAGGAAAAAATATCCTTCCATGATAAAACAATCGGTGTTGTTCATCCTCAGACCAACCATCAAGGGCCTCGCCACAAACAACTCAGTCTCTCCAAACCTCAACCTCTAGATCACCCAAATGGGACTCTTCCACCTACTACACCAGATATTACTATACCATCATCTGAAAAAGTCAACCTCTACCCCCAACTTCCCCATATCAATATGTAATGCTGACAGTTATTCCATTACACTCTAGGAGTCACCAGATTCATGCAATGCATCACTATGTGACTTCTGACTCAGCACATCAGCTACAACATTCACCTTTCCAGGTGTATACGATATTTTGAAGTTGTATTGCTGTAAGAAATCCATCCACCAATGATGTCGTAAGTTCATGTAACGTTGGGAGAAAACATACCCCAAACTCTTATAATCGGTTAAAATCAAAAAGCGCTCTCCAATAAAGTAATGTATCCAAAACTTCAAGGCAATCACCATGGATTCCAACTCAAGATCATGGGTGGAATTGTTACATTCATGGGGACACAAATCCCGAGGCACATAAGAAACAACTAATCTCTGCTGCATCAGAACATATCATAACCCCAGATGTGAAGCATCACAGAAAACATCAAACTGAACTCCCTCTGCTGAAAGAAAAACTAATTGTAGCACTTACTAAATTCTCCTTTAGATACTCAAATTCTTCCTAACACTGATCAATCCATGTGAATTCTTGATCCATCCTAGTAAAAGTTGTTAGAGGAGTCGCAACTTGAGAGAAATCGGTTACGATCTTCCTGTAGTAGCCGGCGAGACCAAGGAAACTTCACACCTCTAACATTGTCTTGGGGGCTACAAAAGACACAACTGCTTCTATCTTCGATGGTTCCACAGATACTCCATGTTGGGACACAACATGCCCAAATAAACGGACTTATTGTGCCCAAAACACACTCTTCGAAAACATCCCAAATAACTGATGTTGATGAAGAACTCCCAAAATGGTGTGTAGATGCTCTACATGCTCCTCCTCCGACATGGAGTACACAAGGATGTCGTTGATGAAAACCACCAAAAATGTTTCCAAGAACTAACATAACACAGAGTTTATCAACCCCATGAACACAAGTAGAGCATTTTTAATGTCGAACAACAATACAATGAATTCATAATACCCATGATGACAATAGAGAGTAGTCTTCGGGATATCCTCATCCTTCACTCATATCTGATGATATCCTGACCATAATTCAAATCTTGAGAACCAACTTTAATAGTTTATTTGATCAGATAAATCATCAATATGTGGAAGAGGATATCGATTCTTCACTGTGACTTTGATTATGTGATGATAATCGATACACAACCGTAAACTGTAGTCAGCCTTCTTCGCGAACAAAAATGTTTCACCCCATGGTGGCACACATGTCCAATGAAAACGACACTATATAAAAACCATCAAGATGTATATGTAACTATTTTAACTGATAAGGGCCCATCCTATATGGATACATAGATATAGGAGGAACTCCTGATTATAGCTCGATCCCAAACTCGATCTCTCGTCATGGGGTAACGTACAACCTCTTCTGGAAAGAATTCAGGGTACTCTTCTACAACACTAGGAAACGCCAACTCTTGATCCTCTAAAGAACTCAGCACCACCTCAGCCATTATGGGTGATAAATATGGAATATCCCTCTAACCCATCTGAGGGTTTCTCTTGCCAATGAACTCCACTAGATCTCCATCTGCATCGAAGAACACAACATGACTCCTAAAGTAATCCATGATAGCCTGCACCTAATACAACCAATCCATGCCTAGTATGACATCATATGGTTGTATTAGTAAACATATGAAATATACCCAAGAGATTGATGCCCCAAAACTAGATCACAGTCTCTATATACTTTAAACAAGTCTTCTAGGCCTCCAACTAGTGTAGCCAATACCGAGGGCACTAGAAGCCTCTCTACCTCAAGTCCCAAAACATTGAAAAGGGTAGGTGATATGAAGGGGTTTGTCGCTCCTAAACCAAACAAAGAATACAACGAGGTAGAAAACAATCAAAGGGTACCTAGAACGATGTCTATCTCGCCTAGAGATGTCAACGCTAAAGCATGAAGGTGACCATGACCTCCTCCATGGACTCTCTGACCCTGATAACGACCACCACCATAGTCACGCTCTCTGAGGACGGGGTGAATCACGAGGTGGTACTATACCTGCCCCATCTACCCTCTGTTGATCTAATTTTTTTGTAATCTACTACTGCTTCCTTGGATAGAACTGCCTCAATGGTGGAACCTAGAGTGAAACACCTGGTGCATGTTGACTACTCTGAAAGATCTGGATATCTCGCTGCTGAAGAACGCGACCACCACAAGAAAAAAATTTATTGATCCCATGGCATAGACCAGAGATCTAGTACCCTTGGAGAAACAATATTTAGAGGGATGTGACCTACCCCCGGCAAAATGAAAACTCTTCTGCACTGAAAACTGGGATCCCCGGACCATAGCTATGCTTCGTGAGGAATCATGATGACTCGCCTTTCATGATGATCCAGTTCTGGCCAATGTCCTCTAGACGAGCTCTTCCCCCTCTAGAACCTCAAGATATGTCTTCAGCATAAATGGGATGACATTGCGTTGCATCTCTGGATGCAAAGCCTCTTCTAAATGCATTTCCCTAGCCTCCTCACTTGGAAACATATATGAATCATATCGTAAAAGGTTCCTGATATGGATTCCAAACTCTTGTACACTGGAGCTCCCCTATCGAAGGGTAAGAAGCTCCTGGTGACCGGATGCCTTTGCGGTCGAAGACTAAAACTTGACTCTAAACATGTCTCAGAACTCCTTTAATGAGATAGCTGACTCCTCGGAATCCCCATGGAATAAGAACCACCACTTCCTCACTGCTCCACACAAAATCTTCACAACCAATGACACTATGTTCTCTTTTTGAGTACGGATCGAACTGAAGCCTATCTTTACATCCTCCAACTAGTCTTCTGTGACTACATCTAAAATGGATCCCTCATACTTATGAAGACTCTGGCGTTGAAACTCATAGAGTGTCCTCCTAGAAGTGTCCTCGTTGTCAACCTCAACCCTTCCACGATCTGATGGAACAACCTGCTGGACATCTTCTATGCGATCTTGACGAGGAAGTCGACCTAGTTCCTTAACTATAAAATAAAACATAGTTAGAGCTCCTAAACTTTTAATAAGGAATACTTCGCATTAATAAATTAATTTGTTTCTTCTATTCCTTTTTGGATACCATATCCCATGGTCTACCCATTCAAACACAAGCACAAGGAAGAATGATGCATGATCCTTTCCTATGTCTCTACGATGCAACTAGTATCCCCTTGTTTAGTAGCCACTGTAAACTTAATGGTTCGTACATCATATCATAGGGGGCCGAAATGCATATGTCTAAGCAGGTCTCTAGTGTTTACATCACATTCCAAACTTGACAGACACTTTTTCCCCACCAACACATGAAGCCTCACTTGTGCCTAACTCCAAATTCCATCTTATCCCTCAACCTCTCTCTAATACCACTCTTTCATGACCTCATCCCCACAAGGTGTACCCCTCCTGGGTCGGCAATATGAGAAGGGAGATAATGTCCCCTGAGTCCCGGCTCCAGTGGGCCCCGGGTTGGCAACTAGCACCGAGGGAATAATAAACACACAAATGGGAGGCATTACTCTCTAAGAGAACACATGCGAAAGAGAGAGAAAAGAAAGAAACCAACCAACTCCAACTCAGACAAAAATATAAATGAAATCCCAAGTACAAATATGTAATGTCATGGAAAACTACTACAACTGAAAGGGGAAAACTGCAAGTACCCAAAAGAAAGTAAAAAAACAGCAACCACGAAGCCCAATCAGCTCATACAACCCCAAGCGAGTAGAAAACGATATGATCTCCAACCTGATCCAAATGACCTGAAAAACATTTTATAAATACATAGGGTGAGTATAACAGTATACTCAGTTGGATCCTCTCCCAAGCCTCTCGTGAAAATGTAATGAAATCATGATAAAGCACAATGAACAACCATTGTATCTAACTCATCACATAAATAGGTATACTAAGTTCCCAACCTCACCATGGATACTCTAACCACGTATAGCATACAAGAGTATATAATATAATAAATAATATCAAGGGTACCTCGCTACTACTTTGACACCGGTTTGTTGCTTTTCCCCAACATCGCATATCCTAAGAATCACTCTCCAAAAAGGCTTGTCCACAGACACCTGGTCAAAACACCACAACATGCACCTCAAGCATCAATACCACCACGTCCATGAAAGAAAAGTAACCCAGAAGTTTTTGGGACACACCATAGCTCACATAGCATGTATCATATGTCATGTATTAACCCTCAATCCATTATAGCCCATACACCGTGTAAGGATCCTCAAGACATCATAGCCTATACATTTTACACCTATAGTAGTTCATAGGAAACTATATCCAGAATATATGTGTGCGAATAACCACAAGCCATTACAATACTCTATACACATATAAGGGGGAAATTAATCGCTGTGCACACCAGCACAAGAAACTACCAAGAGAAGAGAGAGGGGAAAATGGGGGTAGTAATCCATCCATCCTCCCACTAGAATGTTGAAGAAAACACCCCCCAGGGCTCAGAATCCCTGGGGTGTCAGTTTCCCTAACTGACAGGGCAGAGTAGCGTATAAAAACATGAATAGTACAGAATTTATTATATCTCACAACCACACTGTGGGAATAACCTAGTCTTAGACACAACTACATCTAATATATCTCAGACTCCCGACTTCCACTTCTAAGACTAGGTATCCTATAATCACACAACCATTTAAAGAGCTTAATTACATTACTTAATTTTATTTTTATCAGTTTCACTTTATGTTAATAAATTCCTTAAACATTATTTAACCATTTACAATTCCACATTAAATTTTCTTAGCATCGCACACAAAGTTCATTGACCCTTTAAATTGTAACCTCAGCATTGCCTCCTAGCAATCTCCAACCCCTTGGGTTAACATCATTTATTAAATCATTTATTAACAACATTATTACATTCCCATATTCCCAGGAATTCTTGAAAAAAATTCTATGTTACTAAAAACAAGGGGGCTCAACTTGGGGAGTAGATGAACTACATTTCATGTCTTTTCCACCTATAGAAATACCATAGACCCATATTCCCATGATAAGCTAAACATAGAAAGCACGTGGCTTCCCCCACATGTCTTCACCCATTTTGGGAAGGTGGGTAAGCAAAACAGCAGCCTTGAGCAGTGGGGAATATAAAGAGGATAAACAACCAAAAATAATCAGCAAGCTTCCAAACATTCACATCCAACCCATTTCATCATCCCTGGTGTCCTCCACGCCACCCACATGCATAAATCGATGAATCTCTGCACTCTAGAAATCAACATCTACCCCAACCAATAGGCCTCTATGCCCCCACATATCACAATAGCCATCCAGGCTCACATCACAACACAAGAAGCATCAAAACTAATATGAAATAAATTGGGATCTTGGACCTTAAACAAGAAAGAGGGTAACTCAGAACACTATAAGGAATTACCTATTATCAAAAAACTAGTTCTTTAATCCATCTTTAATTAACTGATTTATTATTCACTGGTTCCAACTATGGGAAACCTAAACAGAAAGCTATCACAAATTGATAAAACATGCTTACTGCATCAAATTTATTGGCATCAAATTACAACAATAGTAATAGGATTCATTCACATGCATCTTTATCTTTAGCCAAACAATAATCAATTAATTCCGGCTTTACTTTATTTACCGATTTCCATCATGAAAAAAAATCTAAACAAAACAACAATAGATATCACACTATCTAGAAAAACAATAGGCAATAACATAAGATCGATGTCAATTTATTTATCATTTTCAAATATTTATTATGTGAATTCCATTGTGATATAGTGGGATAAAACATACTAACTATTCGTTTACATGTAAAAGAAAATGGAAGCATAGAATCCCGTACCTCAAATGATTCATGATGTTATTTATACGAGAATGAGACACACAATGGGTTACGACCTCCTCCCCCTGTGACTAGTGTATCCACCTGAGGTTACAGAGACACCACCACACCGGTCAACACCTAATAAAATACCATTAGGAACATGAAGATAGCATTCTATAAAAGGGAAAGAAGAAATATAAGGAGATGAACCCAGATGAATGACGATAGATCATACCTTATATCGAATATTGATCGATACTGCTTGGATGCTTCAAAAACAGAGGGGAACCAATCCAAGGAGGAAAGTATGATAGCAAAACTCTTATGGGAAGGAATGGAAGGTTCAAGCATGTCACAACTGGGAACAAGGAGGAAGATATCTCGTCCCTTTATAATATTTAACTATGCAGCGATTTAAGATAAACTGGATTTTCCATTAAAAGATGATCGCATTAAACCACATGGTTTGACCAAGTAAAATAATCCCGAGCCTTAAGAAAAATTAATATAGGAGTTATGGCCTTTGAATCGGCCTTAGAGTCTAAAAAAGGAGGCTTTAAATTCATTTTAGGTCAAAGTAAATAACAAATGGGAAAGACTGTAGGAAGCTTGAAACACTGCTCATGAACAAGAAATTTGGAAATGGAAATAGAGGATATCGTTGGACCTCTCCATTCTGGAAACATTTTTCATGAACTCAAAATTTGGAAAATGAAATAGAGGTTACTTTTGGATCTCATCATTCTAGAAACATTGTTCATGAACTCAAAATTTGGAAAAGGAAATAGAGGCTACCATTGGACATCACTATTTTGGAAACACTATTCTTGATCTCAAAATTTGGAAAATGAAGATAGATGATACCGTTGGACCTCAACATTCTAGAAACATTGTATATTAACTCAAAATTTGGAAAAGGAAATAGAGGGTACCGTTGGACCTCACCGTTCTGTAAACACTGTTCATGAACTCAAAATTTGGTAATGGAAATTGAGGCTACTGTTGAACCTCACCATTCTGGAAACAGAATTCATGAACTCAAAATTTGGAAAATGAAATAGAGGCAACCGTTGAACCTCCCCATTCTGGAAACCCTGTTCATATAAGGTTACCATTTCACTATTCACATAAGCCACCCGATGAAACTGTTCAGATAAGGATACCGTTGAACTGTCTACATAAGGCCACCGATGACACTTATCACATAAGGTTACCATTGTAGGGTTCACATAAGGCTAGCGATGACACTGGTCACATATGATTATCATTGAACTCTTCAAATAAGGCTATTGATGACATTATTCATATAAGGTTACCATTGCACTGTTCGCATAAGGCTACCAATGACACTATTAACATAAGGTTACCATTTCAATAATCACATAAGGCTACTAATGAAACTTTTCACATAAAGTTACCATTGTACTATTCACATAAGGCTACCGATGACACTGTTAACATAAAGTAACCATTGCACTATTCACATAAGGCTACCGATGACACTTTCATATAAGGTTACCATTGCACTGTTCACATGAGGATACCAATGCCACAGTTCACATAAGGTTATAGTTGCACTGTTCACATAAGGCTACTGATGACACTGTTCCCATAAGGTTACCATTTCATTGTTCACGTAAGGCTACCGATGACACTGTTCACATAACTAAAATTTTTGTAAATGTGTTGGGGATAAGTCACCTTGACCTCTATGAACACCTTAGACGCCATATCTTCACAATGGAATGGACCAAAGAGGTTCGAGCCATTACGCATGCACTCATTTGACATAAATGGTGTGCGACCTAGTAATTTACTAAAAAATACTGGTTTACAAAGCGAATTTCCTCCACATACCCTTTCTTTCAAGGATCCATTTCTACATGTACCATTTTATTTACATTAGTGATAAACTTTTTTCATTTCATTTTTCATAGTTGTTGTGGTGATATCACTATTTTATTCGTTTCCCATACATTCAACCTATAAAGATGATTGATGAGAATCGCTGATATCTTGTATGTCTTCTATGAATAATTAAACGGAATTCATACTGGCCTCCCATGGTTTATTTGGTGATAAATCCTATTATTGAGCCTCAAAGGTTTTTCTCTATTTAACTTATAGTTTCATCGGTGAAAACCATGGTGATTTCTTATGAGTGTTGAAAGTTGTCCAATGACATCATGAGTGGCTGATAGTATTTATTGTTTTCCCAAGGTGGGATAGAAGAGCTGAGGCATGAAGAAAATATTTTGTTAAATGATGAATTATTAATTTATCCACCTTATCTCACATTAAATATAAACATAGGCTAGCTCTATTATAAATATAAATCCACACCAACTATTTATCATACACCTATAGTGGGGATGGGATCCCACATACATGATCTCACACATGAAAAATGCTCTTTCAAGCACAAATTCACACAAGGTATTGGGCATAGACAGACGACACTCACACCTATGTGTATCATGCTCTCCTCCTTCCACATGATCAGGACTTCCATGGGGGCATTCTTGGTAGGCCATCTTATTTCGGGCTAGCTTTGTGGCTTACGAAATGTGGGTTAAAGGCTACCTCATGTTTGGAAAAAACATTTACTAAAAATTATAGGAAAAAATAGTGAAATAAAATCTAGTCATAAGTAAATACAATAATTCATATTGAAATATTTCTATTTATTTTTATCAATATTAAATCTTAATACTTAATTTCGCATATTTTGAATAAAAAATTAATTAAATGGGAAAAGTGATTGAAATTTTTTAAGAATCTCCCTAAATGTTTAAATTTGTTCATGATAGAGATAGTGCACGAAATGAAAATATTCCAATAATATTAACGCTAATTTAGTTATTAATTTGTAGGAAATAACAATAAGAATTACTAATATTATGATAAGATTATATTTATATGAAAAAAAGTTATCATTATTATTTTTATTTATAGTTAAATTATAAAACTTTACATTTTGAATAATTGATGATTAAATTATTTTTTAGATTAATCATGTTAATATTATCTTAATATAAAATTTGGAGACATTCCTAAAATAAAATTTTTTTAGATGAATAGTTAGAAAAATAGTTTTTACCAAAAATTTAATTTCTATCATCATTCCATAATCCCAACTTAGTTGTTTAAAACCCCATTAAATTAGTCAAATATTTCCTCATGGAGTAAAATTATAAATTTTAAAATATCGTTATGAATTTTTAAATAATATGTTAAATATTTTATGTAATTAAATAAATTATCCACGTCCAATAAAATATTTCTTTCATTTATATTATTAATATATTAATTTTACAAAATAAATTTTATATTTCATTGAAAGAAACATTTAATATATTTTTTTAGTAATAAATATAGTTTTATTTGGAAAAAAATAAATTGATAATTTTATCCCACACATAATTTCTTTTAATAAAAATACACTTTGGCTAAAAATGGGTTTTCTTGTGTTTTATGAACTAATGTTTAAGATATTTTTTCTAACCAAATATTTTTTATGTGATAATATATATTCCATATTTATAATATTTATTTTTGAATTAATTAAATGATACCCTTTCATTTTTATGTATTAATAGTAAATGACTAATGTAAAAAGTAGTTTTCACAGGTAAATTGAAAATTGAAAGTAGTAAAAGAATCATTTGATAAATGGATTCATCAAAATTAAAATAGGTGTGAAAATGTGTTGTGTAGGATTTATAATTTTATATCACCTAAATATCTGTTATTTCTCACTTAGAAAACCATTGGCCATAGAATAGTATAATTCCATTATAGAAAAATAATTAGTTTTTACAGAAGTACCCATTTCTTACCATATAAACGAGGATCACTTCCGCCCTCTTGGATTTACACATACACATAAATACTTTTTTGAAACCCAACACCTCAACATGATTTTCTTAAAATGACATAAATCCCTTGGTCACCATATTTCACCCTGATCCTTTTAATTCCATGAATACATTAAAAGAAGTTCAAGGTCCCATAATTAGTATTATATAATACTTAACATTTTATTCTTAATCAGTCTCATCAAAACTATAATAAACATATTGATATAATTACAATAGTATAATTAGTATTATTAGGATTTATTATTTAAATAGTACACCAATTATTTATTCCATCCCCTCTACATTGAAAACTAAATTTGCACCAATAATTTTATGATGATTATCTCCTCCATGAAGTGATAAATTCCATTTTCACCACCATATATATTTGATGGTTATAAGGATAAAATTAACACACATATTTTACATGTATAATATAATTATAATTATGAAGAAAACAATTATAATATACCTTATTTATCTCTCTTTATTTGTGATATTAAAACATTAACAATGTGTTGCGAGGATTACAACCTCAACGAAGTAATATATCATATTTTTCATATCATTTCATTACTATTTAAAAAAATCTCATAAAATATAAATCAACACCATAATAATATATAAATAAATTCATTATGATTATTTAATAATGATATTGTACCAATACAACAACATCCATTACCATAATCATCCATTAATTATGTTATATTCATGTTTGGGTCTATCTAACCACCTACTCGAACAACACTATAAAACTATTTCATTGATGAATATGGTAAAATAATTTTTAAAATTATTATCATCTAATATTATAAAAATTATTTTTTTATGGTTGTATATAGGTTATATTACATATTTAACTCATTATAAAAATATGATCTTCAACAACTAAAAGTACATAAATATTCCAATACTGATTCAATGTCCTCACAATGTAAATAAAAACATATAAAAATATATAAGAGATTTATATGTAACTATTTTATCTATTATGGTAGTATTAATGATATTGTATTTATTAATATGGTATAAATGAATGGGTATTGAAATTGATATCAAATAAATGTTTGAAAAAATTAGTGGTAAAAATATATTCCAACTAACTAGTATTAAAATAATAAATAACCCTAAATGAAGTATATAAAATCAAATGTATCTGAATAAATTTTTCATATAAATTATTATTATCTTTATTCATCTTTGATAGATGGTTAGAGTGCATTCGACTATTCGTGTAAAACAAGTTAATGGTTTCTTTTCATAGGTTTCTCCCCATGATACACATTTCTAATAATAAATTGTGTCTCATTTTGAATGGTTTGTTTAATTCCCATTTAATATTATCTACCATTTTTCTATTAAATTTCATGGGATTTGAAGTTCTATTATAAATAATTTCCCTCATTTTGGATTGACAACAAAGTTATAAAATCTTATAGGGTTTATAATAAACCTATTTTAATCCATTGAATAAAAAAATTATTATTTAACTCTATTGTTTAGGTTTGATATATTTTAAATAAATAATAATTTTTAATCTTCCTAATTTTATAGTTTTATACAATTATTCAACAAAAAATTATTAAATTATTCCTTCCACAATGTTTTTGTTATTTGTATGGTGTTATATTTCTAAAAATTCAGTTTATTGAGACATGATTATATTATACACCATATTTTATATTATAATATGAAATTAATACCTAATTTATATTTTATATATAATCTATTTTAATATTCATTATATCTAATGTTTCATTTGAAATTATATACTTCGGGATGATTTCATTGAATGTTTTAAAATAAATTAATGTTATTTGTCTCAATTTTCAATTCCATGAGATATTATTTATATTGTGCACCACGATCTCATTAATGTGATGTATGAACAACTCTATTCCCTTCAGTTATAATTTTTATTATTCATTTCATTCTATTTGAATTTCATGGTCTACCTCTCATGTTCTTTTTATTATTATTTTTAGTCTTTCCATTACTGTTTTCTAATTTAAAATTTACTTCATTGTGATTTGATTTTCATTCACCAAATGTTTTCTTTTTATGGAGTATTTTTTTCACGGATTACCCACTAAATCCTTTCATAATATTTTAATCCAGGGGATTAAACACACCTAAATACATTACTAACTTTTCCTACCCATTTCATCTATGTTTATAGTTATAATTATTCTTAAAATATCATTACTCTATAAACACTATATATTTCCTTGCTTTGATTGAATGGTGGTCACAAATATTCCATGTTTCAATTGAATATGGAAATTATTAACTTCACCATATCCCACTATGTTTATTTATTGTTAGTTTTGGGGATGTTTATATAGAAATCTATTCTATTTATTTATTGGGGAAATATTTAATATCCATATACTTTCTATTCCGATAAAAATGTTTATTGATTACCCAAAAAAGATGATTATGTATTACTTAAATATCCACCTTCTTTATCAAGATTGATTATGTTCATTTGTCTAAGGAAAAACGTATAGACATTCGATGTATTTTTATATCAATATTGCTCACTATGGATTCCTATGTAAGGTTTAATATGCATTATATTGATATTCATATCATTCATATGGTGAATGAATTAGTCATAAAGAAGTGATTGGAGGCTATAGATATTATATATCTCATCCATTTAATGGTTGTCTTCATATGGTAAATGGTTTGGGTATTTGGGGTATTCCTACACAATGTTAGAATGATCTATTTGTTTTGTTGTATGATTTCTTATGTGTTTCATTGATGAAAAAAATAATTTCATAGCGGAGACCATAATAGTAAAAAATTCCTGAATTATGTATTCCCTAACTATAAACTCACTTATTATTTTCTATGAGTATATTTATAATTTTACCCATGGATTAGATTCAAAATATTATATCTAGTTTATATTATTATTTTACTATCATTTGTTTTCTTCTATATTATCTCGGCCATGTTTATTCCTTGATAGCAACTGATATAAATTTCCCTATACTGAGTATTTGAGTTCAATCTTCTTATGATTCCTTTTCCATGGGTTGTGAGGAAAATAATTACACATGATATGTCTATAATAGAATCATGTGGGTAAATTTTTTTCAGATATGATATATTTTTTTGGATTAATTATTCTATTATGTTTCAGAAAAAATTCCAAAATTTCAAAATATAATGGGATTTATTAGATATATGTATTCCCTAACACTCTAAAAAATTATAAAAAAGGGACCCTCAAATGTATGACATTGAATAATTGTTAGTGATATTTTAATTATTAATCATTAAAATTGGAAATATTTAGTTTATTTCAATTTTTTGTCAAAAGAAAGAGTTTATGAGATCTGGATACATGGAGGGTGTTCGGGATTTCATCGTTGGTAGAAACATAAGTAGTATTTTCTGATAAGAAATATTTTTTTAGTATTACCTTTTTATTAACTATTATTTTCATGAAATTATATTTTGGATTTATTGGAATGGAATATATCTCTTTTAATAATCCAATTTTTATCAAGAAAATCTAAAGCATTGTAAATTTTATCCTACAGAAAAGTTTTATTCTTAAAAATATATATTTTCTAAAAATGGGTTTTTATAAGTTACATAAACTAATTAATAATTAATTATTACACATATTATGTTTATATAAAAAATTAGACTTCCTATTTGGAATAAATAGTTCCACATTAATTAATAAAAGTCATTTTATTATTAGTCATTATAATATATTACATAGGAAAAAATTAGTTCCCCTCGTAAAACCCAAAATGGAAAAAGAAAAAATTATAGTTGAAAAACAATTAAAACTGAATATAAGATTTAATAAAATGATTAGATGATAGATTCATGAACATATCACATCCCCAAAAACATTATTTCCCATTTCATATTCTTTATAAATTGTAGAACATATTTTCTATTTATATATTGTTGAAATATTTATAAAAACAAAATTCTCACCACTTATAGTAGATTTCCCTAAAATAATCATATTTAATGAGTTCTCTGATAGGGTCTCCATGTTCATAACCTATGTAATTTTAATTTATTAATATATATTCATTGAGATATTAATTTCTTAATGATAATTTTATAATATATATATAGATAATTTATATTTTTTATATTAAAAGTTATTATGTTAAGGGAATAATTATTAAACACTTTTTCAATCGAAATTTAGAAAAATGAAACTGACATTCATGCATTATGGAAACTACCACCTCCACGAAGGGGAGACATTTATTTTTCACCTAAAACTCTCTTCATTGGTAATATGGGTAAAATTGGAATAGAAATTGTAATATATAATATATTTATTATCATGAATAGATAATGTATAACACAACTCCATTCCACCATATTCATTGAAAAATGAAAATGTTATCATGGAATATGTGGACTCTTGCCTCCAAAAAGTAAGGTATATCATTCATCGCATAACCTATTTCATATTTATATTAATCTATTGAAAAATTATTCAGAACCATGAAAATTAGATAAATAATATCATTATGTTCATGGTAATATTATATTTTTCTAAAATAAACCACATTCATCACTAAAATCATCCATTTGTTATGGGGTGTGAATGTTTGGGAAATTGTAACCAACTAAATAAATAATGATATATAGTAATATCATATAAAACTATGATAACATAGTTAATAAATAAATAAAATATAAAAACTATTATTTATTGGAATGGTATCATTAGTATGAAACACATTAATTATGATACCAACGTCTATTTGTTAAAAATCATTTAACAATTATTATCACCAATTTTGTCCTTATGTATTAGAAAACCCCCTAAAATTATATATATAACATTATAAATAATTATAAAACATAAATTCAAGAACCTTTAAATATATGGGTATAATTAACTTTGGACTATTAAGTAAGAATTGATTAGATCACCTTGGTACTTTTATAAAAGAAAAAACAGAAATGTCCTAAGTCTCAATGATGTAAATAATCTCTAACAGAGTAATATATTTTTCATATTATGTCTCATGAGAAGTTTAAAAAGGTTATATATATGAAAAAATTTATATGTTAAGTGATTAAAATAGTTAATTTTATTACATATAAAATTCATGAACTTTTGTAGTGGTTAGAAAGGTATTGGTTTTTATCTCAATTATAATTCATTGAGATGTGATTCGTATTCACCAATTTTTTTCACTGTGTGGTTTGTACCCTTACATGGAAGTCCTATTATCATATACCACCTTTATTTCATGGGATATATGAATAGATTTAATTATTCCACCATATTCTCTTTGTAATGACGAGTTATAAAAATCATTATAAAACTAAAATATTTATAGAGTGTAATCCTTATGTTTTAGTAATGTAAACGTTCATGTAGTGTTATAGGAATTACATATTTTTTTGATAGTGGAAATTGATTTTGGGTATAGTATGGATTCACCTTAGGGTAGTCATCAGCAAAATTCTGGTTGAGTATCAACATAATCTCTACTCAGTTTTTAATAAGTGGTCTAAATACATAACACCTGGCTAGACACACATGTAGGATATACATTGAATAATACACAAAATCATAAACACAATAAGAAATGATTTTTCTAAAATTTATATGGTTTAATAACACTAAAAACTATTAATTAATTATATTTATAACGCAAAACATTGATATTTACCTTTTTCATTACCTTATTTTTATATGATTAATAAGATTATGGTTTATTACATTGTGAATGCTTCTATGATTTTATATTCACCTAGTGAGAAACATTACTCCATTAAAAAGAGAAATATTTATAATATGTATATCTTAAATTTTAAAATGGATAACCACTAATTGGATAGCCAAAATTACAGATCATGTTCATTGGGGAACATAAAAAAATTTATTAGTTATCCATCCACATTTTAGATTCCCTATGTTAAAATTATGATTATGACCTAGGATATTTATTGAAGTAGATCTAGTAATGTGTGATTTTGAAAAAGTGTTCACAAGTATAATTATTTAAGGGAGGGACATATTTACATTTTTTAAATCCCTAAAAGAATATATAATTATAAAACTTATTCTGTAATCCATGACCAATATATGCAATACAAAACAGAGACAAGTGTGAATATGAATCAAATCATAATAATGAAAAATCGATATTCAAAGACCATTATGGTAGTTGGCACATAAGAATCAATATACCATTAGTGGTATAAAAAATAGATATAATTAAATTAAAGATATTCATTATACATACATGAAATAAGAAATTGAATATATTAGATAATAAAAAATATGGTCTTCAATATCAAATATTTCTCTTGGAAATGACAATAGAGAAAAATATTACTTATTAAATTATAATATTTCGAATCAAAACCCCTTGAAGGATATTATTTCAAATGGATCCTCAAATTCATAGAATAATATGAGAATCTTAATATAAAACATCAAATACATTATAAGTATAGTTTTTATTAGTTCATGGTTTTGATAACTTTATAGGTAAGGAATTCAGTTGAGGATAATTTAAGAGATGATGTCTTATGGTTGGTAATAATTTGAAAGTTATAAATGAACCTATAGGTTTGGTTAGGAAATATTGAATATTTTAAGGATTATGATAAGAGAAACTAAGAGAACGAATTTAGAAATTCCTATGGGATAATTCTCTATATATTATTACATCCCATTGTTTTTTTAAATTAGATACTTGGTGGATTTTTGAGAAACTACATCACATTTTAGATACAAGATAATGGATACAGTTATATCCCAAACTCACCTTGGTGTAATCACCATTAAAAATTATTATTTAATATATAATAAATATTCACTATATTTAATGATGAGTGGGTATAAGAATATAAAAATTGCTCGAAAATCCCATGGGATATTGTTTGGTTAATCAAAATCAAATTTAAATCCATTTAAAAAAATTTATTATGAAAATTAATTAGGTTAAAATATGTGAGATAAATCATTATAAAGAAACCCAGAAATAATGAAGAGTTATTAAGATTAAAATAAATTAAAATGTAATAATTTTAATGATTATGATACTTTAAGGTTGTGTTTTTCATATAATTATCTTAAAATAATCCTTTTATGGTGTTTATTATTTTTCATTCAAGTTAAATACATCTGCTTTTTGATATGGTTCAATCTTATATGAATCCTCAATATTATGGATGTTATGGAAAATGAATTGATTTCCTCAATGAGAAAACTAAGGAGATAAGAACTGACATGATAAATTTTGTCATTATACTAAGACTAGTATCAATAATTATAACTAATTTCAAGAACATTGTTAAGATACAAATCACGCATAAGAAGAGAACTATAGAGTCTCATGTATGGTGTTGAATATGATAAAGAAACGAATACTAAATTTCTTAAATGTCAGGAATATGGGAAGAAATAACAATGGAATGTCGCAAAGGAACATGAATACGACTAAAGTGTAGAAAAAGTGTCCATGGAGAAATAAATCTGTAAGAAACTGTAAAATAATCCATTAACGAGATAAAGATAAATTACTTGTTTCTGATCCATACCTAAGATTTTAAGGTAAACACCTCATTACAAATTATATCATAAGTGACATATGTCCTTTGGATATCCTTCGAAAAACTTATTATTGAGTGATAAATAATTTTTAGAGGAAAATTTATTTTTAGGAGGAGAATTTTACACCATGTGAATTAAATTATATTTATTTTTTTAAACCAAATTGGCCAATAGATTTAATCACATGTAACATCAAACCAAAAAGAACCGTGAAAGTTTATATAACCATTAAAAATGTAGACAAAGAATTTTCAAGTAAATATAGATGCATCCAAATTTCAAAAAATATATAATAATAATACTAAATTCCCCAATAAATGTTGAGTCACTCATAAACTAAATTATTGTTTATAAATAACTAATAAAACAGATTTATGTCTTAAATTTTACCCATATAAAATTTAATTGTTGTACATTCTATCATTTAATAAAATATCATGGATAAAAGAAATTATTGATATGAATAATTTCATTAAACTAAATTCACTAAGTAATTAATAATAAATACAAATACGAGTAGTTAATATTTTAAAATGTTATTTTTTATAAATTTTTTAAATTATATATTTATATTATTATATAAAAGAGAAATTATAAATTTTTATAATATTATTTCTACAAATTTGAATTAATGTTTTATATATGCTGACTTAATTATCATTATATTATTGTTTTTTTGAATTTTTCAGAAATAGTTTATTTTTTAGGTGAATAGTTAAAAATATATTAGTTACCAAAACAATAATTTTAATGACTAATTATTATATATAAAAACTCTTAAAGTGTAGAAATATAGTAATTAATAAAATATGTATTTAAAGAGTAAAATAGTAAATTTAAAAAATCTTATTATGGATTTAAAAATCAAGTTTTATCATTTCATTGACTTAATTTATCTTTTTAAATAAATGAAAAAATATTTGGTCCTTTATTTTAATTAAATATTAATTATGTAAAATAAATTTTTTAATTGATTATAATACTGCAAAAGTTTTTTTTGTTTTATTATAGAAAAATTTATAACATGACAATCAAATGCATTAATAATTTTACCCTATAAATAAATTTTATACATAAAAATACACTATTAAAAATAGGTTTTTATGCATTACATGTGATTATGTTAAAATTTATTTTTCATATATATATAATTTTTTTGATTAAATGGAGTTATAATTTTAAATCAATTGATGAAATTTATTTTATTAGCCCCATTACTTTTTTAGGCATAAAAAGTATTTACCTATGTAAAAACAAGTTACCATAGTAAAACAAAAATGGTAAAACAAAAAATTTTATGATTAATGAACTTACAAACTTGTTTGAAAATAGTATTTTACAAATATCAAGCATATTTCATATTATACTCTATTAATTTCCTACATGGAATCTTATTGACCTATGAAACCTCTGACCAATTTATTACAGTTCAAATATTACCAAAAATTTTATTCTGAAAAATTATACAATAGGACTCTCACCACCCTTTCATGATCACAAAAAAAAACTTATTTTGAAATAATAAACTCAACCTTACCCAAATAAAACTATTTATTTTAAATATCCCTCTGTTTGTAGGTGGTTGGACTCCTATTTTTTGACAAGTCTTCCAGGGGAAATCCAAAGTCCTGAACATGATTAGTTTACCCTGACATATTTTCTTTTCAAGTTGAAATTCCGGAATCTAATTTTCTAGCTACTAAATAATGAAATTATAATTGACTGTATACATAATTTTATTATGAAAATGAAATAGTTATTATCGAAATTTTAATTTTCTATGAATAAAAACAAAAATAAAATGTTTTTATTCTGTATACTATAACCTCTATGAAGTAATGACAGTCATATTCTTAATTTTAAATATTTTGTAATAGAATAATAAATGTGACATTTATAATATATTTATTATTATTAATATGCAAATTAAAATCTAGCTTATTTACCTATAATTCATTGAGACATGAAAACGTTAATTGTGTTTTTTGTGTATGATGACCAGCATAATGTAAAATGTCACATTTTTATACAATTTCATTATAATTTATAATACTTTATTAAAATCTAATTCCTCGCCCTAAAATTGATTAGCTAAACCAATATAATAAGTATAAATTTTTACAAAACTATAATACTATAATTATATAAGAAATACCTATAAGTTTTTAATATTGTTAATTGATCATGGACATGTTAAAAAAGTGAAAAATATGAATTTTTAAATACCATTCTAAATTTAGAAACACCATTTCAATCAGATTATGATAATAATTTATATTTTATGGAATATAAACTATTCTTTGTCATTTATTATAAATATACATTATTTTGGTCAAATTAACTATGGTATTTCTTTGAGAAAACCCAACATTTATAATAAAATATTAATATCATTAATTCCAATAAAACATTAAAAAATTTATCCTTTAAATTTTTGGTATAATTAAAAATATTTTTTTGATATAATTTTATGTGTTACATGAAATAAGGATAAAATTTATTTCAGTAAACATATAAATTTTATCTTCTATAATCTATTTAATATTTTGAATTACAATGTATATAATATATACTAAGGGCCGTTTTTGTTTTGGGAATTCAAATTAAACTACATAATTAAAAATTAGTTACAATGATAAAACATAAAATGTTAATGAAAAAATATAATACTAAGGAACATAAAAAGGTATAAAAAATATTTCAAAATGAATGTTTTAGGTTTTATATGACTTATATCTTCCCACAATAGATAATTTTCCATTTTGAGTCTTCTTGGTTGGCTTAAAAGGTTCTTTCTTTGTATTAAGTTGAAATATTAACAAAATTGTCATTCTCACCACATATAAATGGGCCTATAAGAACCCCTTAAAGACCAACAAAAAATCTAGGATTCCTATTGAAACTCATCAATATTTCATTCCTCTATAATATTTTTTGTTTTCTCTAACCCTAAATTAATAAGATATTGTCTTAATACCTCCATATCGATAGAGTCCCCCGAGGGAAATACCATGTCCTTAACATGAGAACTTTTTGCCTAAAATGTTTTATTTTAGTACTTAATTTCCCCAATATTTTTTAAATACTATATAACAGAATAATTATAATTTATATAATGAATTTCATTTCTGTAGCTTAATTAATAATATCCATTTTTTTAATTTTTTTTATGAAAAACGGATCTGTCATTTTTGCATTTCGCGGACTATATATTCCATGAATTGATGACATCAATTTTTTAAGAATATCAATATTTACTTATAATATGTGGGAAATCAAAAAATAAATGTGACCTATAAAACATAATTATTATTTTTAATATATATATTATAACCCAACTCTATTCACTCCCATTAATTGATAAATGAAAACATTAATTGTACATTGTATGAACTAGAACCTCTAAAAAGTAATGTATCTTAATTATTATCTAGATTAATAATTATTTATCTAAAAACCTCTAATATAACTTACTTCTTTAAAAGTATCAAAATTATACATTTATTATAATGTATAACGATATTATAACATATGGTCTCCTGCATGGCATCCAAGAGACCCAGGTTCAAAACCGGGTAGAGGTGAATTTTGGGGTACTGTAGCAGGTACTATAGCAGGACTGTTTGGTATTGTAGCAGTCACGACTATTCAGCCGATTTGTGCCTTTGAGCCATTGTTTTGGGCCTACGGGTCTCAAGGGCCTTCGGTCCATCAATGGCCTTTGGGACACAGTGAATCCGGGACATTATGACCATGGAGTAGCCCAATTCACACAGAACAGGCCCCCGAAAGGGATTAGAACAACAAAAATAGCAGCCACCAGAAGCAGAGCTAACATGATTAGAAGAATGAGAGGGTATGACAACCGCCATCTAGACCAATCATCCTACATCTTTGTATGGGGAAATGTTAGAAGATCGTCAATGCATGGTGGGGAGCTAGGAAATCAATAATGCCAAAGTTAGGGAGGGGTAGTTCTAGTGGTTTGAGCCTACGGGTCATGTATTGGACATGGTATGACTATGGGCCTTCATGTCATGTATTGCAAGTCATGTCGGGCCTTGTGCCTTGGGAGTACGAGTCATGTATGGGTTCCCCTTAAACCCTTAAAAGGGGGATTATCCATAATAAAATAAAAAGAAGGCCTTCAGGCCATTCGAGCATAACAATATCCATCCATTAATTATGGTGTATTTTCGTTTGGGTCAGTGTAACATACTTGAACAATGTTATAAAAGAATATTATTGATGAGTATAAGACAATAAATACATATAATAGATGTCATAAAAATCTAAATTATGATTTTATTTTTATTTGCGTATTAAAACATTAATATTAAATTCTTACATTTATATATCAATTTATTTTTGTTAAAAGTCACCGGAAACATATTTTTCAGCAATTTCATCTACAAGAACCATAATAAAAAAATACTGAATGTGAAATTATAACGTTATTAATAATTATAATCATAAGTTATTATACATTTTATGATATTGTAATTACTACATTTTTTATAAGATTAATAAAAACACTCCCATTATGAATGTACATAAAAACAGTCAAGAACAGTCACTCTCAATATTGAAAATTGATAATAACTAACTATTATACATGTAGAAGAATATTATAAATGATTCTTATAAAATGATATATATATATATTAAAAGTTTAATGAAATAGGTGGTTAATATATTATTTTTTTGTTATATAGGTCATTCAATATTATTTTGGATGTCATGAATCAAGGTAAGGGGTTCTTTGTCTCATTTTAAAATCCAAGAGACATGCCTGATTTTTCACACAATTATATTCCATTTTGTATAAATTAACCATTTTTTAATATATATCATGAATAATATTTTATTGTAGTTAATTTATATTCAACTTTATTCTCTCTCTTCAATGTGGGTTTGATTAAAATGTTTCTCAATTCGTCAGGGTTTTTGTTGCTAATCATATTTTCACTTCAGGATTGTTCCTAAAAGATAATCCATCTGGGTAATCGAAAATATTTAAAAAACAACTCTTCATTTTAATTGAATATTCATGTTGCATTAAATTTCCTTTAACGTTTTCATTATGATTTACTTCTTTAAGGTGAAATCAACCCCATCTATTATTCATGGTTAGAAACCTTCCTTTTTCGACAACTGTATTCATTAGATTATATTGAAAAATCCATTATATGTGATCAAATAATTATTTATCTTAATTTTATAAAAAATATAATTTATTTGAAAAAATAATTAATTAAATATTTAGCTACATCTATATTGTTTTTTTCGTTAAATTCTGAAAATCATCCCTTTTATCACATTCCATGTGAAAACGAAAATACATTATTTATGTATTTTTAAAAAATATAATATATACATTTTAATTTATAAAAATACAAAATAATAGATTAGGTATGAGATAAGGTAATTCATACCATAACCATTAATTTTTTTTAAAAAACATATAATGCTAATGACCTTTACTCTTTGAATTTTCACATTTTCCGTTTTTGGTTTCACCATGGTAAATAATTTTTTATTAAATAATTTAGATTTAATTCCATAAAATAAAATTTTATTTATTAGATAAATTTATCCTACAAAATCTTAATATGATATCTGTTTTATAAAATATTATTTCAATTTAAATTCTAAAATTATTTTATCATTTTATCATTTCACAAATAATAACCTATTTTTAGAATAAGTGCATTTTAAGAAGAAAAGTTATGTTTGGGGTAAAAATTTT
Source organism: Viscum album (assembly GCA_963277665.1). NCBI lineage: Eukaryota > Viridiplantae > Streptophyta > Magnoliopsida > Santalales > Viscaceae > Viscum > Viscum album. Next base: position 96,479,161 of record OY728125.1, read on the forward strand.
AGTGCCATGGATTTTAAGGATATAAACTTGATTATTATTAAAAAATAAAGGTCATTTTCCATTAAAAGAGATCCATAATCCAATTTTTCTAAAATAATATTAAATTAAATTAAAAGTCTAAAAATTGTTACCTTTATTAGAAAATAATACTTAACACCATAAATACTTAAACATAGGTTTTGAAAATCCAAAATATTATTTTTAAATGTATGGTTTTTATCTCTAAATAAAAATTCATGAAATTAAATTGTTTTATAATCATGTAGCTCTTGTTTATATAATGATAATGTGGAAAAAATTCTAGTTATGATAAAAATGTATTCCTCACAATTAAAAAAAATGAACAATCTCAGAAAGGTTTCCAATATTTATACAATGATGACTTTTTTCCCAAATATTAAAAAAATTCTATTTGGTAAAAATAATACTATAAAACTTTGGAATTTTACTTTTGAATAAAAAAAAATTATTATATAATGAAAAAAATCATTAGAAATCTAATTGGTAATATATTAACCATTCATAAATTCATTTTGAATCAATTATTAATATAATTCTGTTCAAACAGAATTTTATTTTCTATAATATATTTTATCCATATTATATTTAGTATCTTTATATAAATTTCCTAAAAGATAAATTTTTAAGGCCTATATTTTAAATAATAAATTAATCTTATTTTTCATTTTCATGCACTAATTTAATTTATAAAATTCTTAGAACTGATAATGGAAAATATTCTTATTTATACATAAATTTTATATTGTGGTTGCATCTATTTTCAGCTAATAATTCTATGGCTATATTTTAATGTAAATATGGAATTTCTCAGTTCATTTTGGTTTAGTGTTTCATGTGAAGAAATTTATTAGATATAATATGTTTTAATGAACAAATATATAAATTAAATTATCAGGGTGTTAAATAACCATCCCAAAATAAATTGTGTCCTCAATATTTTAATTATCACTCAATGATAAATATAGTTTACAGTATCTAAATCATAGAAGAAACTTAATATACAATTTTAAATGATGTTTCTACCTTCATATCATATCTATAATAAGGAAAAAAAATTCCCTTCAACAGGTCAGCCACTTTTATTATCATTCATTTGAATTTTTTTCTCTATTCCTACATTTTTATATATGAATAATCATCCCACTCCATTGAGATGGTATCTCGTCTATTTCTTATCATGTTTGTAGAATTTATAAAAAATAATCTTCTTTCCTTTATCATCATTATCAATGAACATACATGAGTCTCCATATTTTCCTTCATTGTAATGTTTAAAAACTAAACATTGTTAACATTGTTAATTATAATTTATGACTGACGGTTTTTCAAAATCACAAAATTTATCACTTTAATTCATATATCCTTATGTTTCTCATTGGGGAAATGACATCATTGTCGATGGAATCCATTATTAAGGTGATTTCTTTAGGAATCAATTATTAATAAAACCAAAATGTGTTAATGTGAGTGATATAAAACTAAAACTAAATCCGGATTATAGTATGTTAATTACATGGAAAAAATCAACCACAAAATATCATACACAATAAAATTATTATATTAGTTCTCAGTTAAACATAAATCATTATCAACTAAATCTAGGATTTTTAGGTAGGGTTATTTAATATTCTAAAACCTAATTCAATAATATAATAAATCATTTATAATATATTTTAAAGATAATTCTATTATCCAAATAATTTCCCTCAAATGAGCCTATCCATGATTATTATTGTTGGCTCATTAATTGTACAATAAAGTAAAGATTAGGTTGATTCTCAACCATCATGGTTACCCTTTCATGCATCTATTCCACAACCCAATCAATATACCATTATCTATATAGGGATATAACTGCACATATAAACAAAGAATCTCCGCATTACCAAGACATTGGGATATCATAATATCATTAAACTTATCACTTAGACTTATCCATATAATTTTCATTAAATTTCTCTAATCCTAAACCCTAGACATCATAAAATATTTAATATTAACTTAATTAACCGAGATTATTATTATTAACATTAATATTACGGTAAAAAATAAATAATCAACCCTTGATGACATTTATACATATTAAATTAAATTTAGTCAAAATAATCTTAAAATTTAAGATAATCTAAACAATACTATGGTACTAATTGTAATACCTTAGAACCACACTTCTTGGATATTATGATTATAAACACATTCCTTACCTAGAATATTTTTAATGGAATGATGTGACACAATTTTAATCATAAAAACAACAATATCACTAACAAATATTTATCCACTCCAATAAAAAGAAACATTTTATTTTAGAGTTTTAGAGAGTTTGTAAAAAATATTTAACAAAAAAATTAGTGCTTTCTCATAAACTGGAATTTTCTTCATTATAAGAACATATATCATTAATAATTAGTCTTCAGTATATCCCAAAAAATTCCTAAAAAATTATACGATTCTATACATAGAATTTTTAATATATTTCTAAATAACCTAATGAAATCAAAACATAATAATTTAGATCACAACCAATAATTAATGAAAAAATATTATATCAAAATAATTCCAAAAAATATAAATTGAGTGTATAAAATCAGAAGAATAAAATTATAATTGAAGAAATCCATATAAATAACCACATGATCTTAGAATAAACCCATGAATCAAATGACAATATAAATAATCACATGGATACCAATAACATAATCCATGGTGATGGAATGAAAAATTCCAATAATCTATATCTTTACTGTTGAATGCGTTAGCTAATATATATTTTTATCATCATGTCTGCATAATTGATATTATTCTTTCCCTCAATGTCACAACCGAGGGATCATTCTTACATGTGATAGGAAAACAAAAAATACCAAAATATTGAGTCGCGTGATACAAACATATTCATAAAGGCATCGATTCAGATTCTTTAGAACATGATTAGAAATGTGTTGATAAGGATATTAATTAGAATTCGATTGGACCATATAAATGTGAGTCATATACTATTTATTTCCCTATATTTGAGGATATTGGTCATAATGGTCATTCTATCAATGAGGATAAAGAAAATATTGGAGAAATATTCCTTTTATTTATGTTACCACAAGTGTAGTTCAACCATTGTAGTAGGAGGCAATATGGTCCATTATGATGATAGTGAATCTTTTCCTAATGATTATGTTCATGATTTTCAGATTGAGAAGGAATATTTGTAGTCATGTTCTAGATTAGTTAAACCATCAATTATCTATTTTTATGGATTCATCAATCTAGATACCCTGAAAACTCATAAACATAGTGATTACTCCAACCTCAAGAGAAAATTTTATATGACATCCTTAGAGACCTATAGGAATCAAATATCATATATTCCCCTACATCCCCTTTTTATCCAACTTTTGTATCCTATATAGAATATTTTCCAAAAATAATAATTTATAATGAAGAAGAGGATCCTAATATGGTAGATTAATAAAAGTATGATGTGGTGTTGGGGTAATAAATGAATTCTTTTCCAGAAGAGAAAGATGCTTTTTTATTACAAAAATACAAATATGATTTAATTTATATAGCGACTTACCTTCAAATCAGTAAACTAATGATAAAAAAAATGGTTTATTAATTTAAACAGATTCATAATTTTAATTTTTGGTAAATCCATTTTGAATAAATCTTTAACTTGATTTATTTTACTTTTAATGTTACTTGATTCTTCTCTACTTAAAATTATTAATTCTGAAGTTGAATTTTGACTTCTTAGGGGCTATTTGAAATAGTTTTTTTAATTTTTTTATATTATTATTGTTGGTCCTTTATTTAGAACCTTGTAAGATGATGTCATGTCCCTTTAACTAGGTTTTGAAGGTGTTAATTTTTGGTAGTTAAAGAATTAGATTATTGATTTGGTTCTTTATTATTCATGGTATGGAATTATTTCAAATATACATGATTAGATTTATTAATTATTCACCTATCATTAATTGGAAAGATTTATTTTTTATTTATAAAGGATGTAATTTTGGTAGGATTTAAGGGATCACTTTAGGCTCAAATTTTGGATATTTATTAGGTTCTCCCAAACCAAAATTCTATTTGAGCTTCATTTTTATGGGTTGATTTCAATGTTATTGAGGATACTTATTTTCATTGTCATCCTTAGATGTTTGTATTTCCATTTTCTCTTGTTTTATAAGTACTTGTGATTAAAACTACCTTTAATGTTATATCAGTTTTTTCTATGAATTTTGATTTAGTATTAATATGTTTTGATAGCTCGGAACCTTTTGGACTATTGAGTATAGAGGTTTTATTGTTTTTGAGTTGTCTTTTAGACAAATGAGTGTGAAATATGGATTAATATTTTATTATAATATGAAAGAATGTTTTCCCATGTTGGAAAATTTTCTTAACTGTATGCTTAAGTTTTTTAATGTTTAAGTTTTTTTCATGTTACTATGATGTGATGTCACCGAGTCTTTTGGTTTCAGGATCTGGTGGAAAACATTACACCTTATAAATGTTCTCTATTTAGGGTGTAATGTGATTGTGTTATGAAATATGTTCTTGAGGTGTTTAGCTGTAGTGTCTATAGAACTTTAGTTTCTATGGTTTGGTTCATTACCACAAGGAAATGAAAAGATAAACAATCACTTTGAGTACTATTTAGATATTTTAAGGGATTTAACGGTTTTATTTTTCTTTTACTGTTCGAACAGTTCATTGTTCTTCATATACTAAAGGATTGATTCATTTGGAGGTGAAATGATTTATTATTTATGTTCTTTATGTAATTATATGTAATCAAATTAAATTTATTATTGATTTTATATTATTACTCCACTTTATTCCTTATTAATATTTTTTATTAAATAAATTAGGATGATGTATTAGTTGGGTGACCAAATCATTTATCATTTCTCAAAAAACCAAGTGGATGATGTAAATATCAATTCAGTAATAATCATATTTACTTGTTTATCATTAAACATATTCTTTGATGTACAAACATATGAAATTTAATTTTTTATTTTATTTTTTAAAACAACATAAGACATTTAGATAAAGAATTTTTAAGGCTAAATAATATGTATTCAAAATTATTGACTAGTTAATAAGCAGTTGTGTCAAAGTAACAAGTATACCTATTTCTAATATGTCCTTGATAAACAAAAGGAAGAGGTTTCTAAGTACATTTACAAAAAACAAAAATTTTATGGAGTAAATGTAATATTTTTAATTCAATAATTCCCCCAATAAATTGAAAAAGGGAATATAAGTTAACATCCATCAATCAAAGGAATAAAATATAGATAGTTTATATCTGAATGAAATTTAATGTAAATTTATACCTATATAGAGAGTGATTTGAAAAGTTAAAGGAAGTGACATATTTCTGATATTTTAGTCGAAAAAATAATATCATATGAGATAATACATAGGGTATTTTATGAAAATTATATATCCCATAAAATTTTATCAAGCACTAAATACGATTCATCACCCAGTGAATAAAAAATTGAGATTAAAAAAACTATTTTGGTAATTATAAATATATAATAAAAATAAAATGAAATAGATAAATTGTAATTAAAATATAACTAAATGATATATATTGATTACACTTGAAGTAAATAAGTTAGTTATATATGATATAAGTGAAAATATTGTTTGTAATATCACACATGCCTCATAGAATATAATGCTGAGATAAATAACACTTAATACATTAAAAACAATCAAATTTACACCCCTTAAATGATAAAAATTTCTAATAAAAAATTACATAAAATTAATAATGATTTAATAATGATATAAAAAACGATGTGGAAATATTTACACTATATAATAGAAATCATGATGCATAATGAGAACAAATCACATGAAATTGAAATTTGAGTCAATGAACCCCTTGACATAATTCATGCTTAATAAAAATCAACTCTATCAATTTATATAAAAAAATATATGTCTTAATCACCCATTTCATAATATTTTTCATATATATTTATCTTCATATAATTCAATTTTTAATAATTTTAAAAAATATATTAGTTAGTTATATATTATTTTCATCAACTAGTGCTAGAAACCCTAATTTTTTGTTTCTTATTAGTTTTTTATAAGATGGTCAATCCATGTTTATTTAAAAAACATTAAAAATTCCCATATTTTCGTGTATTTTGGAGTCATAGTTTTTTAATGTTTCACCATATCCCATTATCATTTTGTGAATATAAAATTTGTGATTTTTGAAAATAGAAATCGTGAATAACTAGTTTTTGTGAGTTTAAAGATATGAATGTGATATATTAAAAAATATATTTAATAAAAAAATGATTTTATAATCATTAATAAATATTAGATACATCATATTTAAATTTTATTTCCATTATATAACATTACTTAATCAATAATGTTATAAAAATTGTGACATTATTCTCTTAGGTTGTAAGACTAACCAAAATAAGATCATGTTATAATGAATATTCTAGTAACACCATGTTTTTATATGATGTTAAAATAAAATTAAAAAAATATGAAACATATCATAAATTTCATTTAATTTTATTAAATTACATCATAATACAAACCATATAAAGTTTTTATGATAAATTAAATTCATCATCCTTGGAGAAGGTAATCCATTCGAATTATTTATTAATATTTCCATTTCCTAGAAAATGGGATGGAATGAAGTTGTAATAATTTTTTTTTCAAATATAATTTTTGACATTGATAATGTTTTAATTACTCATAATCCATAATTTTTACCATCCATTTTAGGCAATGATGAAAAATTATCAATATCTTTTCATAGAAGTGATATCCCGAACATACACACAATCAATGTTGTTTGGTTTTACTTAGTGGACAGAAATAATTGAATAATTGTTCAAAAATTAATTAAAATAACATTAATTTATATTAATTAAAATTTTATCAATATATAAGGGTGCCTATAAGAATTATCATATAAATATATTAAGAATAAAAATATTTGGAGTGATAGGTACTCATGTTGAGAACTTATGGTTTCATGGATGTCTATATTGAAATAGAGGAATTATGCTACAAAATTGAGACCAATTTATTATTAACATGAGATAGGATACTATATTTAAAACATAAATTATTTGTGTTTAAAAAATACCTAATAAATATTTCTATATAATCAATCAACTTTTGTATTAGAATAATAAATATATATATTTAGCATTTCAGAAATTAATAAATGGAATATATATCTAAGTATGAATATATGATACAAATTCCTTAAAAATTATGGGATATATATTATTATAAATAATTTCCCCAATAAATCAATGTATATAATATATGATAACACTCTGAAATGAAGGGATGTAAATATTGAGTGCTAAAAGAGGAAAGTAATTTGTATAAATATTATTTCTATAATTGAGGATAATTTATCAAGATAAAAGTACTGATGGATATGTTTTCTTTTAATCCCCAAAAATTAAATAGTATAAGAGGTGTGAGAAGTTAATCCAGGAAAAATATATACACCAAAAAATAAAAACAAGTTGTAAATATGAATCATATCTCGATGAAGCAAAATTTAGATGAAAAACCGATTTTGAAAATGGTAATGAAAAAAAATAAAAAAAAACATGAGAGGGATACCATGAAATTAATATATAATAAAATGAAATATATTTATTATACATGGATTCAATGGGTAAATGAATACACACTATAAAGTAAATAAAAGTACATAATATGAAACATTTCACATGGAATTAAAAATAGAGGCAAAAAAATTACGACATTTGAAAGATTCCATCAAAAGAATTTTTATGGATATAATTTCCAATAACACAGTAAATACCATGAATAATAAGAGAAACATGATATAACATATCCATATGTAGTATTCACACAATAAACTAGAAAACTTATGTATAATAATAAACATGTCTCAAGGAATTAACATATGAGAAATTTAAACCTTACCCTATATCATTGCTTACTTGTACACCCTCCATAATATTTTATAATGTACCTACCATTCTAAATAACATATTATAGAACCTTATTAATACATATATTTCTATTTATACACTTCACTTTTAACAATTTGTTAAAAAAAATTATTGATATTTTTCTTTTCATCATTATATGCTAAAAACACTGATTGTTGGTTTCATACTAGGTTTTTTAAGGAGTTTCTTATTGACGTTTGTTAAAAAATATTTCATCATTTCAAGATTTTTACATATCATAGAATCATGTTGTTTAAATTTTTAATATTATCCAATTATTATTTTATGAATGATGGAGATATATATTTTCAAAATAGAAATTTTTGAAAAATTAGTTTTTTAATGTAGAACAATAAAAATGTGTTATATATTAATATAAACAGTAACTATAAAGAAAATAAATTATGGTACATTAACTCCATTAAATATATATATATATAATAATATTAAAATTATATTACATTCCTTAATCATTTATCATATAAATATTATAACATCCTTCACATTAGTGGTAAAATTGAACCATACAAGAGCTTGTTATAATGATGTTCTCAGTAAGAAAATGTTTTTAAATATTGTTAATATAAAATTAATAGAATAAAAAAATTAATAAAAAATTTAACATAAATGAAATCATTCTCAAAACCATTCATGTATGGTGTAAAGGGAAAATGAAATTCATCATCCGTGGGGGCAGTACTACACACCTGAACATGATTAATGTTTCCATTCTAAACAAATGGGGGGAATGAAGGTATATGATAAATTAAAATTTAATAATCACAATTATGACATATAAAAAATATTATTTATCAAATAAATTCTCAATATTTTATAAACAAATTATTAAATAAAATGTGGAGTTCAAGAAAAAGAAATTAATTTTGAATGTAGGGAAGCTTCCATTATTTTATGTATTTTAAAAAACCATTGCTGAAACCGTCATCATAAAATGACTAAAAATTAATTTTAAAATAAAATTATATTTTCAATATGATGGAAATATTATATAATATATAATTAGTTTACCAATATATTATAGGTTTAATTGAATGAAATGGAAATATGGACTATGAGGAGAAAATGTCATTCGAAATTTTTAGAATTATTTTGAACAATTTTATAAATTATTGAATAAAATCATTAAAAAATTAATATATTAATTATAAGGTATCATTAAACTATATAGGAAAAAAAATTTCTATCATATAAAATATAATTCTGGAATAAACTCATCTTGGAGAAAGAATTTTTAGTGGAAATATTATTACTCAATTAAGGTAGTTGAGTTAACAAAACACTTATAAATTTGGTAGCTAATGGATATTTGAAAGGGTATATTTAATAAATTAATATGAATAAATTGTAACTATTATTATTTTTGAATAATAATTTTTCATATAATATTATATAACTCATTTTATAGAGAAATTTTATGGTTAAATGCTCGTACGTGAGAATTACCGCCTCTAAGAATGACGAATTTTATTTGTTACCACAACCCTTTTTAAAAGATTCTAAAAATTTATTTAATTAATTAATTTTTAATTTTTTTCATGATTAATCCTATTTTAATTTAATAATAATTTAATTTTTAAAATTTAATTTTTCATAAATACATTATAACACGCTCTTATTTGGGTCTGTTTTACCCCCTAAGTGACAAATATTATAATATTTAAATCATTAATGAGTAATGATTGTTATATATTGTTAATATAATGTAATTATAATTTATTTAACATTTTTTATTATACATAAATAATTTTTTTTATATTTAATTAATTTATTAATATATATCCTTTTGATCATTAAACACTCAAAAACTAGTTCTGTATATTTGTACTTTTCAAAAAACATATATTTAATATTAAATTACTAAAAATAAGATATTATGAATAATATAAATAATATTAAAATATTTTCCTGTATAATATTTCAATATTTAATTTTTTATTAATAAAAAAATATCAACTAATTCATTAAACTAATAGGAAATAATCAATCATAGTTTCTACAACACAATGATTAAAGTAAAAAATAATATACAAATATGTTTGTAATAAATGTGAATAATTTTAATATTTAAATGGAATATATATTTATGAATAATATTATATAATAATTTATTATGATTTTTTAATATTATACATCAGGTTAGAGTATGTTTCAGTAATTATGAATATTTGGTAAGGGTTCCTTATCTCAAATTTCAATTTCATGAGATATGTTTATGTTATACCTAGTATTTTAAATTTTATGTTGTACATACATACTACTTGATATTTTATATCTTCATTATATTATTATTATTGTTATTAAATATTTAATTTGAAATTATATATTTTAATCTGTTTTGATTCGAATGTTTCTAAGGATAAAAATTTAATTTTCTTCTTTTTTCAATTCTATGAGACATGTTTTATATTTTATTGCATATTATCTTTTACATAGTATATCCACATCCATATTTCCTAGTCGTATAATTAATATCAATAATTTAATTATATATTAATTTTAAGGTATCTCTCTCATATTCATTTGATTCTTACGTTACCATGATCATAAGGGGTTTCATATCCCAATTTTTATTCATTGATATCTAATTTGAATTGACCAATTTTTTCCATTTCTGTTTTATATAATGTTCATGGATAACTTTATAAAACACATCATTATGTTTTCGATACAACATTTAAAAATTCATCAAAATATGTTTTTCAATCAGACTCTTTTATTGTTACAATGTTTCTTCCAATTTCTTTTATATATGAACACTCTACATGCCCTTCCTTTGATTGAAGGGTGTTCACATTGATTTTATATATCGACTAGTTCGAGAAATTATTCACATAATCATATATCACAATTTATATATTATTTTATTAAGAGGGATTCTTATTTATACATATAATCCATTTATTAATTATATAAATAATGAATATATGTTTACTTATTATAATAATACGGGTGTTTGTTGATTAGTGAATAATGATTATTATGTATTTCTATCAATCCACATTCCTTAACTTCATGTATTTTTTCTATTTATTTTGTAGAATAGTATTTACATTATGAATATAAATATATCAATACAGTGGTTTATGGATCATTATTGAAAGTATATTATGCATTGAATTGATATTAATATCATTCACATAGTGAATGAATTGGATTTGGACATCAACAACTGCATAGTGGGGACTATTATAGTTCTTTTCACACAAAATATCTATCTTTTATTTTCTAAAAAAGACACATTTAGGTTGAGTGGGAACCACTTACAAATTAGTTAAAAAATACTGAACGAATAACAAACTACACCCATCATAGACCAGACATCCAACCCTAACCATCTTGGTAGTATTAAAAAAGCACCATCAATCACAATTCAAAATTCACAAAAATCATAAATTGTAATTCAATGAATTTATAGTTGTTTTCATGATAAAACTGGTTTTTGAATTTATTGTACTACATAATAATTCTAGAATGAGTTGTTGTTTGTAACCTTATTGACAATAATGATGTCTTTGTTATGCCTTTTATGAAAAAATATATTTTATTTTGAGGTGTAGATAGAAAATATAAAGATATATGTCATTTTTAATTGCATCATCTGGAATTAGGTTATTTTATTCCATGTTTTGGTTTTTATATTTAATCATGGGTTTGTTTCATGATCATATGACTTGTTATAGAGAATTATTTAATAAAACAATTCATGTCACATTATAGATACCATGTTATTTCTTAGATATAATATAATATATGTTTACCCTTAGTGAGTTTTTCAGACCAAAATTTTTATGTATAAATTTCCAAATGCTACAAATAAATTTATAACTTATGACATTTCAAAATTATTATCAGATGATAAATTGTATTTAGAGATATTGAATACTTCCTATGGATAAATTATTTTCTTATATTGTCTATAAAATTTGAATTTGTTGAGAAATACATGGGATTTGTTAGTTAAATTTTATTCCTAACTCTTTGAAACCATAAAATAAATGGTATTTTTAATGTAAGAAACTCAATTAGTTTTAGTGATAATGTAACTATCGAGGGTGAACATTTTGTAACTTAAGTTCATTTAAATCTTGAATGTTAAGAAGGTGTTTATGATCACCATATCCAGGGATTGTGGGTACGAGGTTTCATTTCAGTATATAATTAATTAGGTTTTGATCTATATATTTATTAAGATATATCGATATCATAATGAATCATTTGTGTTAGATTTTTAAAAAAGTTCATTAACCAAAGCAGATACCATAGGTTCCCTCGGTTCATTTCAATGAAAACTCTATCACAATAAAATGAAACTTTATTTGTGTTTATATTTCTAAATTCTAGAATATGTTTTTGATGAAAAGGAATTAATTTTTTAATTCACTATATAAAATTTAGCATAAGTTAACTTTTTAAGTTTTTTATAAAATAATTGAATTTTAGGTGAATAATGAAAAACCATTTTATTTACTAAGATTACAATATTTTTGTATAAAAAAAGATGTAGGTAATACATTTAAAATATACAAACATTTCCCTGATCTAAAATAATTCTATGAAGTAAAAAAATTCAACTAAAAATGTTATTATCAATTTATAAAATATATCTTTAATATTTTTTATGCATAAGTAATATTTTCATAATAAATAAAATGTATTAATTCATTTGTTTTAATTAAAAACTATATTGGTAAAATTCATATTTGTTTTACATTGTCTGAGACATGAAAATTTATTCTAATGAAATTTAATTATGAAAATATAAATAATATATAATTTTTTCCTACATAAAAAATGTTAGTTGAAATTTTTTTTTTCTTAAAATAGATTTTTACACATTACAGTCACTAATGTAAACAAATTTATTTTTCTATAAATAGAAATTTTATATATTTAAATGGATTTTATATATGGAATCATCAGTTATAAATTATGTAATAAGTTTCATAATATTTTTATTTATTAAAATTATATTACTTAGGTAAAACATTATAAGCACAATAGAAAGAATAAAAAAAGAGAAAATTATAAGATTAAAGTACGTAAAAACATGTTTCAAACATGTGTTTAAATAAATGGATGAAATATTTTCAACCATATATAATATATAACTCCATGAGTTTCCATTTTGGATTCTTTTGGACCTGAACAAGATGTTCTCTATTTAAACAAAATGAAATGTTTACAAAAAATCCATTCTCATCACTTATAAAAGGGGCATCTCGCCACCCTTTCTAGTCCATCCTAAAAATTCAGTTTCCTTTGGATACTATACTATTTTTACTTACCCTATAAAAACCACCCTTATTTTTGATCCTCTGGTCACAATTGATTTTCCACATACCTCTATTTCTAAGGAGTCCTCTAAGGGATTTCCCAAGCACTTAATGTGAGTACCTTTTTTCCTCACTTGGTCTGTTTTCATCATTACTTTATGAATTACAATATTATAATTCCAATAAAATGGAATCAATATTTTTATAATAATTTTTATTATTATAATGGAATTACATTAAATTAAAATTTTCCTTTTACATTATGAAATATGAAACTGTTATTCCCATATTTTGTGGACTACAACCTCCCCGAAGCGACAAATTCCTTTTTTCACCAACAACATTTTTAATTGTTTATAGGGATAAAATTATACAATACATGTGAATATATATGATATAATTATTATTATTAAGTGATAAATTATAATCCAACTTCATTCCCTCATTGTCTTTGAGAAATGAAAATGTCCATCTGGTGTTGTGCCGACTAACGCCTCTATGAAGTCACCTATCTCATTTTCATCTCGTTTATTTCATATCAATGAAAATATCCGACATTTAATTCTAATACTAAATTTAATCATAGTTATATAATTATAATTTAATAATAATTATATTACTTAAATAAAAACCACATTCATAGTCATTATAATCTATTAATTGTGGAATTTTCATGTTTTGGATGGTCTAGACGCGTGAATGAAATATGTAATAAAATAATGTCATGGTTGTATATGAGAATATAAATACAAATAATAATTCATATAAATAAGTAAATAATGATATTATTTTGTCTCTATAATTGTGAAAATATTATTAAACTCGTTATTTAAGCTACCCACATTTGTTAGCTAAAAATCATAGAGACATTCTCACCGTCAATTTTATCATTAAATATCTTACCCAAAACTCACATAAAATTAAAATATAGATGTAAAAAGAAGTTGAAAAAACTTATTATATTTTAATATCATTGATTGATTAATTTTGATCCAATAACAAATAATCAATACAATCCTTGTGGTATTTATACAAAATGAACAATAGAAATACACTAAGACCCCATGATAGAAATTATCTATAAATTAGTAATATTTTTATAATATATAGTTATAAGATATGATTATAAGAGGATATATATATATATAAATATTTTTCATAAGTAACTTATTGATATATTTATTTTAATTATATATGAGATTCAATAACATTAGGAGAATCCTAGAATTAAGGAGAGATATTTGCATCTAAATTCTGATTCTTTGAGATATGATTTGTATTCACCAATTATTACCTTTGTGTGGTGTATATAGTAACATCTATGAAAATTTATGAAACTATAATTTATTTCAATATATTTATATGTAAATATCATTATACCTCCCTCATTCCTTTTTGACTCATGTGTTAACAAAACTATTATAATATTCTTACTATTCATTTGTTGTATCCTAAGGTTTTGGTTACGAAAATATGTGTTTAGTTTCCCAGTTATTACATAAAATTATGTACACTATAAAGTGGATGTATTTTAATCATATATAAACTATGGTTTTATGACCCTAAAGAAATTCTTTTTAACTATCAATTCAATATCTCAGTTGTACTTGTATGAAAAAAACATTAGATATATCATAAGATGTGATGATTGAAATAAACTATAATAGAGTAATATATTTTTAATGGTTGGTTCCAAAATATGTGTGAATAATTTTATTATTATGTATTATTTTCTTAGTTATGTGACTAATATAGTTATTTTAACAATACATGTTATTTATGAACTTTTGTGGAATCTATTAGTAAAATAAATAGTTTATTCTCAATATTATTTTAATTATAAATTTATGTTTATATTTAGTATTTAAATTATAAAATTTTAGATTTTTAATATAAACAATATGGATTCATATTTTATTTAAAATTTAAAATATATCTTATTATAAAAATTTGAAATTTTTTTAAATATTATATTTTTAGTGGAAGAGTTAAAAATGATCTTTTTAACAAATTTTTTTAATTTTATGAATTTTTAACTATAATAAAAACATATAGAAATTTTTAAAACCATTTATTTGATTTAATATGTATTTAATAATAAACATTTTACATTTCAAAATACAATTATTTTTTTAGAAAACTCATCTTTAACATTTTATGAATGTAAGTAAAATTTTCTAGTAAATGAAATTATTTCTTTACTTTTGATTTAATTAAATATTATTTTTGGGAAAATTTGGCTACTGATTTAATTGAGATAGAAATATATATATATATATATATATATATATATATATTTACTATATAGAAACTGTTTCATAAAATAAAACACATTAACAATTTTACACTACTAATAAAATTAAATCATTTAAATAAAATATTTTTAAAAATTAGTTTTTATGTGTTACTTGTGCTAATGTTAAAATTGATTTTTCAAGAACAAAAAAAATTTATATTATAAAATTTATTTGATATTGAGAATCATTTTTTTGATATTATTTAATAATATTTATTTTATTTTGACGCATAAAAATGATTTACTATATTTGAAACATGTTACACTTGTTAAAAAAAATTGTGAAAAGTGAACATTATAAAAATAAAGGTCTTACAATCATATTTAAAACATGTATGAAATTTATTGTTTGAGGGGTCATCAACCTCATCAAACCCCAAAACTATTAGTTTCCATTTTTTATCCTTCTTGAAATGTGTAAAAGTTTCTATCATTATACTAGTTTGAAATTTGTCCAACAATATCATTCTCAACTCTTATAAAAGAGGACTATCAACACCCCTTTATGACCACTCTAAAACATTTTCTCCTCTTAAAACACTTCCGATTTTTATTATCCTAGAATACTATGACTTTTCTTTGGGGTTCATGTCATAAGATATTTTCCTAAGACCATCATTCCCAAAGATTCTCCAAGGTAGAGCCCATGTCCTCTATATGAGTATATTTCATTAATTTATTTTATTTTCATTAATACTTTTACAAATATGTTTTTATAATTTTTATATTATTACATAAAAAATATTATATAGTTAATGTTATTGTGGTTCTTAAAAAGAAATGAAATAAATGAATATGATATGATATTTTGGTGAATATTCAAATTATTTACATAGTATAATGGAGTCCAATTATAGATTTTGGGAAATAAATATACATTAATTAATGAAATATTGAAAATATTTCAATACAAATATTCCCAAGACCTTTTATGTATAATGATTTAGATAATCTAGACATAACATTAATAAATAAACATTGTCTTTCAAAAATAAAAGAATTTGTTTTCCACACTATAATAAAAAATATAATATATAATAAGTCATCATCGTATCCTATAAATTTACCAAAAATGATATTATTTTCTTTATATATAATATTTATTACATTTCTTTATATCCTGGATATATATGAGCATAAGAATGGTGGAAAGAAACATCCATTAAAGAAAAACATATATTAGTAGCTATAATTTGTTGAAAAATTTGAACAGAATAAATAAGTACCAACTAATTGAATATAACTGATCATATGAGATTAGAATGAATGTTAACAATCATTCCCCTTTTTAATAAAAGAGAAACTATCATTTGGGTGTTGTGTGGACTACCACCTCCATAAAACAACTATTTTTGTTTTTCATCAAGACCAATGTTTATTGATTATAATGGTGAAACTATAGAATAAATTGGACATTAAGATTTTAATAATGATTATTAAAACGTAAATTATTATCAACCTTCATTCCAACTGATTCCATAATAAAAAAACATTAACTATAGTTTGTGTGGAAAACCATGTCCATAAAGAAGAATATATAATTATTATTCTTAACTCATTATTATTTGTTAAAATGTATTCAAATATGATTCCAATACAAAAATTTATATAAATAATTTCATTATTTATATTTAATAATGATGTTATTCCCAAAACAAACCACATTCCTATTCATAGTCATACATTAATTATGGTACAGTCATATTTTTATTGTTATAAACACTGAATTGAATAACGATATTGAATCTTATCATGGGTCATTGTGATAACATAATTTCTAAAATTGTATAATAGAAATTATAAAATAATAATATTAAATATATGTTTGAATGGTAAAAGCAGTTTTAAACATAATTTTTTAAGATAAATATTCTCATTCATATAGAAACACTGAAGCATTCTCATCATTGATTTCATATTTTTGGATTGTAAAACAAACTCTCATAGAATGAAATTGTAATATTATAAATAATTATAGAACATCCATTACAATAACTTGTATGATATTAGAATTATGGACTTTAGGAGATGAATGAAAAACAACATTGCTCTTATGAAACATGTTAAAACTGATAAAGATTAATCACACAAAATATTAAAAATTGATAAAAACTAATTAATAAATATGCGAATAATAATTTAATATTATTTTTATAAATGGTTATACATATTTGATTACTATTTTTAAATAGTTGAGTAAAATTGTAATTTTTTATATAAGAGATTCAAGAGATTTAGTGTAAGTCACTAATTGAAATAAGCGGATATTTTAAAAAAATCTAATTTCATGAGACATATTTATTGTTGTGCACCATAATATCTTTAAATTTGTGGGAGTACCACATAATGAATGCCTTTTAAAATGTTTATTTAATTAATTTTTCATATAGGTCAATATTATGATCTCTCTTTAGATTTAATTTATTTAAAAATATATTAATTTTGTAAGAGTTTTTGTTGACTCGAATTCATTTATTGAATTATAGTACTTCATCTGGAAAATAAATCTTCAAATCAATGTTAATTCCACCATATTATTTTATTTCATATGGATTTTTTCCCTCTCTATGAAGAATGACCTTTTAATCCACGTATTTTACCATATTGAATCTCTTTCAAAAAAATTATACCATTTTTAAAATCAATTCCAATCCTCATTAATGATGGTTTATCCAACAAGTCTATATTATATTTTCTATCTAATGTTGCCCTTCATAATTAGAAATATAATTACATGTTATCTCAGGTGGAATCCCTATTTTTTTATATTAATTTTAAAAGTATTATATTTCAACTATTTATATAATGTGTATTTTCAATTATGACATTTTAAAATGTTAAAGAAAATTATAACCTTTTAAAATAAAATGTTTAATCATATACCCCAACTATCTCAGGATACCCTTAATGTATATTCAATGATATATTATTTATTATTATCCCTTTTAAATGTAATATTATAATACAAATTGTAATTATATTGACATATATTCTTATATTTGGCATCCAAAACACATAAATTACATAATAGATTTGATACCTTCTATAGATTTCCAAATATAACTATCCTATAACTGTGTAAAATATAAAAAATATTCTATTACACATATTCCCATGAATTTTTATGTTTATATTATTAATGAATTAAGTAAAAAAATTAATTTTAAATCCCATGTTTCTCTGAACTAATATAAATCTTTCACAATATAATTATATAATTAATCAATACCATTTATTAAAAATCACCAAAAAATTATCAAAACATGATAATTTATTCTAGATGCATAATTTATAAAAAAGTTAATTATAAATTATTGAAACATAAACACAAGAAGATTAATCTCAACTGATCAGAAAGGGAAATGTATATCAGATTTTTTATGGATTGAATAATATGTAATGAATGAATAAGAGTAAAATTATGTAATTTAACTAAAAAAATGAGATTAAAATAGATACCTAGAAAAAAAAATATAATTCATCATAAGGATAACAATAATTTAATTATGAAAAAGTAATATATAATATAAGATAACTTTTAACATCATGTCCTCCTCCATGAAATAATTCTAGACATTAAGGAAGCATCCAATATATCATTATTTACATTAAATTAGAAACCAAAAAGTAATACATTCATTTGGTATTCATGCACAAAATACCAGAACCTTTTGTCTCATGAGACCAACTAATGAATCAAGGTGCTATATAATATCTGGCCACACTCATAACATCTTTATTTCTATTGTATTTAACTGATGAAATATATGAAAAAAAATTCCATTCATAATAAAATTTACTTTATAAATATATGTATTATAGTAAGAACATAAATAATATCAATACATTTATCATGTAAATATAAGGGATAACATAATAATAACCCATATAGATAAAGAATATAGAAGGTGAATCAATTCATAATAAACATGCCTAAGTATTCATTAATACTTGGTATCAAAATAAAACAAATGATATTCAATATTTCCGAAATCAATATAAGAAATAATGATCTTTGTAATTATCCATCAAAATAACACCATATGAAGAAATGTGTATAAATCATTGTCAATAATTTCCCTAATCAATCAATGTGTGGAATCTAGGTCAACATCCTTATATTAGAGGAATAAAAAATATATTATTCATATAGGAAATGAATTATAATGAAAACCATTCTTATAAAAAAGGTTGACTTCGAATAGAAAAAGAAAGTAATATACCTCTATGGCCTAAGTATCACAAAATATTAAAGCTGAATTTATATGATAATTATTCAAAGGATATTTCTAAGTAAATATATATTATTGATACAAAATGGGTAATTGATTTAAATCAATAAAATATCTTTTTTGAAAATGTTTTTAACATTATCATAAAAGATGACGTGATGGTCATATTAAAATTTTGAATTTAAAATGGTAAAGTAAACATTTTTATGAAAATTAAAATTTTAATTACTAAAACATCAATAATATATCATTGAAAATACATATTGGTTATTAAAATTAAATTTGGTGTATAAAGATGACATATTTGTTATTGAAAGGATGGAAACCATTTGTAAAATATTGAAATATATTTGATTAAAACCCTGATCATAAAATTAATAACGAAATAACATTTTAAAAGAGGATATGATAAATATAGAGTTCATAAGATATTACACATATTTTTGAAAAATTATTGGTTAAACCACCCCTCTCACATGAAACTGAGAATTTTATATAGTAAACTATTCAAGGAAATGATATGTGATTAACTAAAATGTTTTCACATTTTTTCAAAGGCATATCGTGCAGTGCCCAAATTGGTGTCACCACTCAGGTCACACCTTGGCACTAGTAGTAGTACACAATACCTATATAGTCATACCCAAGAAATTAGTTCAGGCCATAAATTCATGTAAACTATCATGGAATACCTATGGGGGCACCTACTTCTCGTAGGGTGATGAAATATTCTATAAATAGGACAATAGAGATCCTCATTTACAACGACAAAAATACTTAGTGAAGACTTGGTGCTCTAGAATCCCTAGTCCATAACCCATGACCTAGAGACCATCTAGGTATCTCACCAAAACCTCAGAAGAGTGGGGATTAATGGGGACAGTGGGATCAATTTCCCTCTAGATTTTTAAGCACAAAACACTTGTGTGAGGATACACAGCCTCCCTAATCAACATAGACTGCTATGAAGGTACCCTCCTTACAAGAGACCAGCATGAGGACCTTCCAGGGAAACCTGAGGAAACCCTTAGAACCTAATTAATTGCCTATCCCATGTTCATTTTCATTATTTTTACATCATCCAACGCTAACTTCTAGCTTGCACAAGTCTTCCCTATTTGAATCACTTCTGGTCTACCAATTTCCCATGTGTGAGTCAACTTCAGCTCACCCATCCTTCACCTCCATGATAATCCATTTACCCGTCTCCTGTGCCACTAGTGTAAGGGAATATATTTCCATAGGACTCCCATCTAATAAAGAAAAAATCTATGTGTCCATTTAAGCCTCCAGACATTCACAACAATGGAGAGAGAAAGACCAGTTGTATCCCATTCATTATGCATTCCTTCTATTACAGGTGTCATGTCCTTTCCTTACCTAATAGAAAGGGTCATCAGGATGTGTGCAGTTATGCATCCCTTCAATCATTTGGACCCTAATTTTGGGGGCAGTTCTAGAGACCTCCCTATCATATAATAAGGGCTAGGACTTCTTTCTCCCCTCTATGTCTCTTAGACACAATGGATGGATTTTCCTCCCATTCTCCTCTCTAAGACTAAGTAAATCCCATTTCAAACAATGAGATTGGTGATAATGATTTCTTTTCACTTTTATTAATAGTATCTTATCATCCTCTCTTCTCTAGAACTGATAGATAGAGTATAAAACTCAATTAAATCCCCTAGACTTTCTTATGGGTCGTATTCAAATGGTTAGTCACATGTGACTATCCTGGTTACAAAATGATTGAGGATATGGGAAAATAAAAGCCATTTATTCTTCTCACATTTCCCTAGGATCATCCACCAATGGATGAATGATATTATTTGGTTTTCCATATATTTTATGTCCTCTTGTTTCTCATACTATAAATGACTCACATGGTCTTAGAGTCTAGTTGAGATCATGTCATCCAAATTTTAGATACTTGTCTCAGTAGATGGTCCTTTTTTGAACCTTCCTCTCACTTTAATTAAAGTTTTCTCAGTAGTTGTCAGTCCTCAAATCCATGTATCCAAAAAAAAATGGAAACCCTCATCGAGTAAACCCCAAAACCATGCCTTATTTTTTAGAGGGGCCACATTCCATATGAATCAAAAAATGGGTAAGATTCTTGGTGTAATCCACAAACATGAATCTAAATCAATATGAATCACGAAAAGATTAATGGCTCTAGGTCCATGGGCCTCATATTCTTTATTATACAAAACAATTTTTTCACTAAATCAAAGGTCCATACCCCCTTTGAGAAAAAATGACCTGAAGGTACCCATATGTGTGGTTCCTCACAAACAAACTATGTGGGATTTGATTCCTCTCAAAATGGGATATGTAGGAGGCCTTTTATAGGTATAAACAAAACACCATAAAATTATCCTAATTATATTTTGAGCACATTCCCAGTAGATCCACATCCTGCATTGGAGTTAACATCTCTTCTAGGTCCCTTGGGAAACATCAGTATAAGTCCTACGCTAGTCATGTACTATGAATATTTCTCCTAGACGTATGTGTTGGACGATGTTAAACTACATAATTTGGTCCTCATCACATGATTTTAAAAGGTATTATGTGTCCTATTATGTTGCTACAAACTTCATGGGTTCTTATTAATTTAATAAGTATATTTGGAAATCCCATTTTTGGGCCCAATCTCGACATCATAACAACTCCCTTATCCTTGGATTGTGATAAACTCTAGAGAACAACACTGTGTGGATTAAAATTATCATTGTAATAATAAACTTATAACGAATCTATAACATGTATAAAAGAATATACCTTTATTGGGGATCCTTGGATACATACATATGTGTCCAATGATGAAGTTCCTCATATAAAAATAGATGATATTAAATTTCATGCATGATAGTATGTGGTTTTTCATTTCGGGGAAACTTATGTCATACATGGGATTTAATGAAGCATTTTGAAATATATATTACCTCATTAATAGAATCATGAAGTAGGAAATAATTCCCCCAAAAAATGTTTAATTAGAAAAAATCCCATCCTCTAAAATAATAAGAGTCCCTCTGAGATGTTTGAAATACTTCATAATGATCACCTACCTTTGGTATTTAGGTTTAGAAAATATATTTAATAATGGGGCTGTTAGGTTTTTCTAGTTCCATGAACAAAACACATTGGAAGACATTTGAAAAGGTACAACCTAATGATAATGGTTATGAAACATTCAAACACCCACAATCAAGTCATCGAGCATAAATTAAATGCCATAATTTTCATTCGAAACAAAAAAGTAGAACCCTATGTGATTCCTTCACTAAGATCACTATGTCATGCATGATTCTGGTCCGATTTATACAGAAATTGAATGCGGGCCTGACATGGATCGAAAATAATCAATTGCATGATTTTTATTTTATTGAGATGTTTTTTCATTTCTTTTTTTGTTTTTTTTCACATATATTTCAAGAAATTTAAATCTGATTTCCCTTTCAATACAAATGGAGGTATATGAGTTCTGACAAACTTTACAATCAACTACCTCAAAAAATGGGTCCTTTGGAAAATAAAGGACTTATTCACCCACCCAAAAACTTTAAAAGTAGATCTAAAATTAATTGGTTCAGCAGTATCCCCAAAATGGTGCCATACCAACCGTAGAGGTTGCTCGAGGGGCCCTATAGCTCAAAAATCCTCGCCATCCATCCACTCAATGAATGCTGATAGCCCAGAAGAAGATGAAACCCATCTCCATATCGAAATATTTTGAGATACTATCCCTATAATTCTATAATAATATCCTCTCTTATATTAGGGAGGTAGATCAATATTCCATTGAAAACTTATCTAGATAACACAGGGGTCCGAAAATCCTTCCTACAAACAGACAATGCCGCCTATGATTTCTGAAAATAAACCCTTATCATGAAGGTGTTTTTTCCTTGGGAGCAAGGCCAAGGTCACTGAGACCCCAGAATGAAAAATGGTCCTCCAAGGGAAACAACTTCACAAAAGGGAGAAGGTATGCACATCTATTCCATCTAAATCTCACTAGTGAAATTCTATGGTCAACTGTGAGCTAGTACAAACAACTACCCACACTATGAAAGTATTCCATCATAGTTTGATAGTAGCCATAGAATCCATCCTATAAAATATAATACAATTATAGTAGAACAGAAAACATCTTCCTAGATAAATCAAACGTACCTTTTAAATTCAGTGGTGGTTAACCAAGAGAAACCACACAAACCTTATTTCTTTTATCAAGACTTCATGAATAACCTGGTAATATTGAAGGAAATTATTCAGAAAGTCCCATAAAAAAATGGGGAAAACCCACATCTATACCCTAAAACATTTGTAATATAAGTACACACTATTACAAAATTGAGTATTTGATTAGGTACACACAGCTGCTCCTACCATGGAATGGGAATATAAATTTGTCCAATACTGAAAAAAGGCCTTTAAGAGTGCTAAAAATGGAATTTATCATCACTAGAGAAGCTTTGACTACTGGAGAGAGAATACAATCCCTAGTATTTAAAAAGATTTTTTAGAAGAGTTGATAATGGGACATACTTTTATGTTATGTAACAACACACTACAACACCGATGAAGTGTTCTATAATAGCATGATGTACCACCAAAAATACCACAAAATCCAAAAAATCAATCTTTAATATAGAATTCTGACAAAATAAAATTTACAACACAAATAAAAGAGAAAAAATTATATTATAGATATTTCAAACATTGGTTTATATAGTTACATAATTACAAATTATTATAAGCATTCAAAATAGTCATCTTTATTTTTCTTTTGTTCCTAGCCACTCCTTGAGAAAAAAAAGAACCAATATAAAAAAAATTATTATGTTAGAAATAAAATATATCAATTAATTAATAGAATGTGTTAATATTAAACTAAACATAGAGCTATACAATAAACTCTGTGTACTAGATTGAGGCTATGTTGATTCTTACATGTTACACAATTGCTTGTTCATCTTAAAGAATTATCTATATCAAAATTAACTAAATAATTATAAGATATAAATGATAAGATATTTAATTAAGTGAGAGAATATTGAATGATGAGAAAACAATCTAGGATCATTTTATCTATATTGGCGATGTGATTCACTTTTCAAAATAACATGAAACTTATTAATTAAAAAGACACACTTAGAGTCATACGGGCCACACAATGCATCATATTGTGGTTCGGCTGATTCAAATAGGTCTCAAATGACTTATAGATAATTTTCCTAAAGTATTAAAAAATCTGAATGTGTTTCCTCAGTTTTGAGTACATCAATTTTCGTTTTTGCTAAAATATCATTTTAAACTAGAAACATGCACTTTGACTCATAGATGACACATCATGTGTCAATTTTATGTGATACCTACTCCTATATGTCACAAATGACTAATTCATTGTTTTCTTATAATATAAAAACAATCCGAGCTTGTTTTCCTTATTTTCAGTGATTGACACTTTTTGATCTAAAATGTATATTTTAAACTGATAAGAGATACATTGAGTCATACCAAACACATGGTGTATCATATTGAGGTGCAGTTGATTCCAACATGTAAAAAATTTCTTATATATCACTATACAAATTATGAAAACACTCATAATGTGTTTTCTGAGTTTTGAGTTGTTTAGTTGTCATTTTTACTAAAATTTATGTCAATTTAAAATATAAAGTAGCACTTGGAGTCATATTGGTCACACCATCCATCAGAATGAGGAGAGGGAAATTATTACACATATCAAATGTATTATGGGTCATTTTCATAAAGTATCAAAACAATATAACTTTGTTTTCTTGGTTTTGAGTATTTCCCTTGGAGTTTTTATCTAAAATGTCCTTTTAAACTGGAAACATTCTCTTCAACTCATAAAAATCACATGATGTATCAGTTTGATGTGAGAATAATTCCAAAATATCACAAATGGCTTAATATTAAATGTCAAAAAAGTTCATGAAAATATGATCACATTTTATTTGTTTTTAGTGAGTGACATTTTTTGAACTAAATTGTTAACTTTAAACAGATAACAAACACATTGAGTCATATCAAGCATATTGTGTATCATATTGAGGTGTGGATGATTCATTTATATGAAAAATTACTTATAGATCATTTCACTAATGTATTAAAATAATATTAATATGTTTTATCAGTTTTTGAGAATTTCATTTATCCTATTTACCAAAATTTATGTCAATTTTAAATAAAAAGTCACTTGGAGTCATGTTGGTCATGCCAAGTGTCAGGTTTAGTTACAGTTTTATCCTACACATATCAAATGAATTATGGAATAATGTACTAAAGTATCAAAACAATAAAAATGTTTTTTTCTGAGTTTTGATGTAACACCCCCAGGTTTCATAGTATATTATCTCATTAAAGTAATTCAATAGCTTGTGTTACACGCAACACAGAGTTCGAGCGCACTGCAACATACCAAACTAGCCGTTCAAAAAGAAATTATGAATAGTATTAACTACAATTTGAATATTATATACTCTATATAATTGTATCATCCATATTATGTGTTTCTTAGACATATTATAAGAACAAATTCATTTTTTAGATAAAAGAAGTATTTTTCAAAAAATGCATTTTTACCGCCATTTAATAGTGAACCCGTTTTAAATCCAATATTTGACACTTTTATATATTCAATTTAATGAAATTAAATTATTAACTAGAAAAGTGATATAAAACTTTATTTTGGATAAATTTTTTGTTCCATTCTGACATCTTTCATTTTTTGATTAATAGTGAAAAATACTATGTTTTAATTGAAAACGACATTTTTAATCGAAATAATTTATAGTATTAAATTATGAATTTGAATGGTTTTGAATTATAATTAGATTATATTTTTAATATTTAATAAAATTTTTATCATTATATGTAATTTCACATTTAAATTTGACATAACCACATGTCAATCATTGTATAGTTTTTACTTTTTAAAATCACACATTTTGGTTTTGAAAACTAAAATTAATTGTAAATTAATAAATTAAACCTCAATTTTTTAAATTTGGTAAAATAGACGTCATTTTCGAATTAGGAATATCAAAATTAGCATAGGAAGGATTTTTTTTATTTTTCTAAAAACATTCAATTTTTGATGAATAATGAAAAAAACTACGTTATTATTTAAAAACGACTTTTTAGTTTAATAATTATATATTTTATTTAAATTTATTTTAAGTAAAAATAGATATATAATACCTATATATGTTCAACTTAATTCATTGGAGTCATTTTATAATAAAACTTTATGTATAAAACTTTATTTATCTTTTTAACCTCTTTTACACACATTTTAGGCATGTAAGAAAATTGCATAAAACTTAATTTTACCACATTTGTGAGTTGAATTTCAAAAATATGAGAGTCACAGTTGACATCAGTAGGTAAAATTTGGTTCAATAAGATGAAAATAATTGTTTTGTGAATAGTAACTGTTGAATTTTATTTACCTCGGTTAAAAGTTAATAATGTAATTTAAGGTAAAAATGTTATGATAATTACCCTAACACATGTATTAATTCTATTGGATATGTATAATTCCACCAAAAAAACCTTAGGAATAAAATATTATTCTCTTTCTTCCACTTGGCTTAGATTATGACATATTTTATTATTTTATTTATAGAAGAGTTAAAAGAGTTAAATTAACATTTTAATAACTAACCAATTTTTAATATAGGGTTACACAAAATATAAATTAGTCTATAAATATTCAATAGAAATATAAAAATATTTCCTACATAATGGTATTTTATTTATACTTTTTATACATTAAATAGTTTAATTTATTTATGACATAATGAGGATGCAAAAATTACTTTATTAATGAAATATTAAAATAATTGATATTATAAATATCAAAATAAATTTAAATTTATTCTTATTATGAATTAAACTAATTTTATAGTATATTATGACATGTTAGGGTTTGTTAAATAAATTTTATTCTAATTGATAAAGTTTTTATGGCTCTAAAAAAATCAAATACTAAATAGTGTCAAAATTGACATAATTGTGTTTTTAAAACGATTACAATATTATTAATTGATATAATATTTCTAAAAATATATGGTTCCGAAAAAGGACTTAGATAAGGTTATATATATTAATAATGAAGAAAATAGGGTTTTCAGGACATGTTATAGTAAGTTTATTATCCATATAATATAAAAATACAAAGAGACATGGTAAAT
The DNA here is from genome assembly GCA_963277665.1 of Viscum album. Classification (NCBI taxonomy): domain Eukaryota; kingdom Viridiplantae; phylum Streptophyta; class Magnoliopsida; order Santalales; family Viscaceae; genus Viscum; species Viscum album. The sequence continues at coordinate 96,507,235 of OY728125.1, forward strand.
GTCAAACTATTTAATTAAGAGTTCAATCTAAAATATAAGGTTAATATGTGGACCTAACCCTATCTAAAACCTATTGGTTGAAACTTTTTAGACCCATCCCCACCTTAACCTCGCAATAATCCATTTTTTTTCCATTAGAAACTGAGAATGAGTTTATTATAAAATAATATTTCAAGCTTTTCCTAAAGTGACCATCACCTCTCTTGTAAAAGGGAACATCCCCTTCTCTTACTTTCACACCTCCAAAACCATTTGGATCTTCCAAACACTACCAAAATATCCTCCCAACATCCCTCAATTCAACCTATAGGCCTTAATTTTATTAGAAATCCAGCCAAAGATCCCTTTTGATCATCTCAAAAAGAAACACCTAAAGTAGAGGTAATAATTTCACCACCCTCTTTCAAGTTCATTTCTTCTTCCACCTCCTCTTTCTTTGTTTTTTCCATACAAATATAATAAATCTAGTACCATTTACATACTATTATGTTATTATAAATATGGTACAACCATATTCATAATTCTATCCATCCTACAAAAGACAAATTCCCCATACGTTCGTACGTACGGCTTACCGTCTCCACGTCGTGGGGTAGTTTGTTATTCAAACACTTCATTATTTTGATTGATATTATAATGAGTATAAATGATGTAAATAATAAAAATAACATGTTACTGTTTCTATATATATGATATATCATCCAATTACATATGATTTCTCCATCAATATAATGATATTGTCACTCGTGTGCACGTATGGATTACCGTCTCCACGACGCGACGAGGGTCATTCCCACAATCACCATTCAATAATTATAATAAAAATATATATTATTAATAAGTATGTAATATATAACATAATAAATCTATTATATAAATATATATATATATTTAATTACATATATCTTATTCACATACTTCCGTTCAAACCGATATGAAAACAGAAACAACGTTTATGCGTATGTACGGCCTACCATCTCCATAAACAGTGCCTTCCATTTCTTATATATATCTATTATAAATATTTATATTCTAAATATAAATTATATCTAAATCAATGTTTATATTCTGTTAGTATTTAAATCAGGATCTAAATGATACGATCAATTATAACAAGTTAAAACAGGTAAGATAAAGAAAGCGATTATTACCCAAAATGTAAATTTAACATTGAAATAATTATTAAATGGGTAGTATAAAATCTTAAATGAATAATATATGATATAATAAACATGAATATGGTTATGGTATAATTTAACAGCGTACTATGGTCATTATACAGGAGGTTCAATGTACCCTCGACCAAAGGAAAGTGCAAGGTAAGGGTTAATTCTAAAATCTCTTTACTTATCCGAGGTAGTTTTTACCTAAGTATCAACTGGGACATATTTATTATACATGTCCATATTTTATAAAATAGTTTTCAAAGGGATTTTTAAGGGAATTGTTTTTACCAAAACCTCATTTTAATTTTTTATATGATTTATTCTTCTAAACCTTTCTCATTAATGTCCATGTTTTTAAAATGGTATTAAGGATTTATTTATATGGACATGAATGTTTTAAAATGTTAATTACTTTCTAAAGTATCAAAGTGGTATGGGACTCTTTTATTCAAAAGTATCTTTTAAATGACATCCTTTATAAATTATGTGACTTTTAAATGATTTCATAAAAAAATGATATTTCTCTCAATGCTTTTTACTGATCATTTTCAACTATGTCAACATCCTTGCAAAAGATATTATTCTTGATCGAGGTTGATTTACTATGATACAAATATTCCATATTGTATTGAAAGATTTTTGATATTTTTTACTTTGGATGTGTTATTTCTATACCATTCGTGGTTTATGGATAAATTATTTACACTTCGTATTCCCATTTTAATACTAATGTTTATGTTATGTTTAAACCTTATCATATGAGGAATGTATTGGACATAATAAGTGATGGGTGGAGCCCGTTATAGTTCCTCAATGAAAAGGTAGGTCTAATGAGACAAACTAGTGTCATGGAACAAGGCCATGACAAAATCTTATTTGTAGTCATGGAATAAGGCCTTGACTATGTGGTAATGAAGTCTATCATTATGCGTTCCATCATTATTAAATTAGCTATCGATATTACATGTGATTATTCGAATAGTATAATATCCTTGTGAATAAGTAAATGGAATTATTTGATTTATCTTTTCCATGTTATGTTGAAGTTTAAGTTTAAAAGGCTTTTGTTTTAGTCTTATACGTTGACTCAAATATTTATGCTTATTTGTGAAATATTCTTCTATATTACTATCTTTACTGAGCATTTGATCTCACCCCTTTCTTTAGTTTTATTTTCCCAGAATACCGAGAAGTGTATTATTATTGATAAGAAGGGTTAAGATAGGGATTCAAGGAGTTCTCCAACGATAATTTATGTTTTTTTTTATTTTCTGATGTGTAATGTAACTTTCATGCATGTAATCTATTTTGCAAGATTGATAAACTGATCGGTCATTCAGGAATTGTTTCCTTGTAATCATTCAAATGTATTAAAATAATGCACCGACTCTTGGTAACTGGGGTCGGGGAATTACAGTTGGTGTCAAAGGATATTTATCAACAACCTTGGAAATATATTTAGATAAACTCTGATTAAAGAAAATTACCCTAAGATAGACTTTGAGGATTATTATAGAAGAAATTCCTAGAATTTTGGTAATGTAGAGATTTTGTGTATTTTCCATGAAATACATCCCGGCCTGGATATGACCATATAGAGGCGGCTCTGACACAAATATACCATGGAGTGAAAACTCTGACAAATAGTTTCAAGCTTGACCTAGGGTATCCTGGTACACGACAACGGACCTTGCTACACTCTTGGTTACGACACTCTAGGAGGATATGATTAGGATAATTTACATTTTATTTCCAACTCATTATGAAGGATATATGATTAAATACTTCATCAAAGAAAAAAATTTTATGATTATAGATTATATTCTTAATATTTTTAATTTATTTTTGGTATTTTACATGTTTGGAATTATTTATTGTGATTTATAAAATAACCTAGTGTATTCCATTTTTTAAAAATGGCAACTAATAGAAGGAATGAGAATTTCAACAATACGCATGATCTAAAGATTAATAGGGATCATATCTTCCATGGTATTAAGCCAACATTTAAATGGGACATAGTCTCCCACATATTCTCATCATATTAAGAAATAGTATCATGTGTTAATAATATAAGTAAATAATTCTCTAAGTATTATGTCTTTGAAGGGAAGAAAGAGAAGAAAATTATGGTAGAGAGAAAGATGGATAAAGGGAATAACGGAAAGAAGTATTTTCCCATATGTGATAACTGTGGAGAGAATCACCTTGTTAAATTCTTGAAGGGAATGAGAGTTTGTTATAAGTGTGGAGAAAAAGGACACCATGTACATGATTACAAGAGGCAGAAAAAGGTTTCAAATGTACAATTCTTCATCTCCATGTAGTTGGTACACTACGCAAATTAATGTCCAAATAACTAGTGTATACCCCAAATGCCGTTATTGGATAATAATCAAGTTATGATACTCTCGAAGATGAAGAGGAATGATTAAGAGTTCTTATGTTGTTATTAAAGTATTGTGTAATTTGAATATAGTATTAATGATGTACATGTTATAATAATTGTATAGTATATAAGGATTGTATTGCAGTACTATTTCATTAAGGACTTGAGATTTTGGTGATTCAAGAAAAACGACTCAATGTTGGGTTAAATTTTAGAAAGTATATGGTTGAAAGGATGATAAACCTTAATATTATTCTGATACTGCGATAGTGATTTTGGAATAAGATATGATTGATTTGGATAAATTATATTGGATATTATGGATACCTTGAAACTGATTAATGATTTTCATATTCAATCATTGTTGAGGTTTACAACATTTTTGGAAATAAAGAGTATATCCAGTATTCTATAAGGAATAAGGGAGCATGAATGTAATCAATATAGTTTTATGATAATTCAGGGTGTTACCAGGTTTTAAAATAATACATGGTGAAGGTATTCACATATTATTATGCGGAAAAAAGTATCTTCATTGTGTTTACCTTCCTTATAAATTTTGGACTGTGAGTTTGAACAGAAGTATTTTGGATCAATCTATTGGATGGAATCGATTAAGTTTGACATTGGGTACTATTGTTAAGGTTAAATTATTTCATGATATTTTTTTTGATTGTCATAAAAAGGACAACTGGAGGTCGGGCGATGATCTGTCGCATTCGGCAAGGCCGCAAGACTTGAACTTGTAACCGAAGGGAGACAAGGGTGGATCACCTACCACTAGCATACGTGATATCCTAGTTTGTATAATATAGATTTTTTTAAATTTTCTGACAAATGAATTATAAATTAATTATTTTTGGACCCCTATACAATTTGGATAAATAGAATATTTTTTTATTCTATTATCTTTTGTAGTGAAGGATGTGTTTGTGGTAGGAATTAGTTGAATGATGAAACTCTACTTTTGATGTATATCTTTTTCTTCTTATTCTATGAATAAATGAATTCTTAAAAATTTGGGAAGGGATCTTAAAACCAAAACTCTGTTATACTAATTCCTTATGTTTTGTTGAACTAATGATACTTTAAATCATTATAGATTGATGTCTTTATGACCATCAATTTTACACGTGTTTATAATTGATGACTTCAATCAATCACTATAAATATTTACGTTTTCCCTCCAATTATGTCTCTCTAATTACAACCAATGTTCTCCTAATTGAGATCATAAAATGGTGGTGATTTTTTCATTCCCTTTCCCTCTTATTAAGACAAAAATTTATTAAAACAATTTTTGATGTGGTTTTTCCACAAAGGAATTTTTCAATTTTTAACCTTTTATTTTCAAAGAAGAATTTCAAATTACAAGGAAAATATTTATTGGAGGGGAGAATGTAACACCCTATTATTTCATAGAATGTTGTCTCATTATAGTAATTTAATAGCTTATGCTACACGCAACATAGAGTTTGAGCGCACCACAACGTACCAAACTAGCTATTGAAAAAGTAGTTATGAATAGTATAAACTGAAATTTGAATCTTATATACTCTATATAATTTTAAAATCCATATTATGTGTTTCTTAGACATAATATAAGAACAAAATCACTTTTACAGATAAAAGAAGTAATTTTCAAAAAATGCAAGTTTACCGCCTTTTAATGGCGAACCCTTTTTAAAACCAATATTTGAAATTTTTATATATTCAATTTAATGAAATTAAATTCTTCTTTAGAAAAGGGACATAAAAATTTAGTTTGGATAAATTTTTGGTACTAATCTGATAAATTTCATATTTTGATGAATAGTGAAAGATACTCTGTTTTAAATGAAAAAAGTTTTTTTAATGGAAATAATTTAAGTGTTAAATTATTAATTTTAATGATTTTGATGTATAAATAGATTAGTATTTTATCATTTAATGCAATTTAGAAAATTATAAGTAATTTTACATCTAAATTTGACATAAACACATCTTGATCATTTGATAGTTTTTACTTTTTTAAAACCCTCTTGTTGGTATTGACAACAGAAATTAATTTTAAATTAATAAATTAAACATCTATGTTTTGAATTTGATAAAATAGACTTCATTTTTGAATTCTTAATATCAAAATTAACTTAGGGTGAATTTTTTGTATTTTTCTGAAAACATTCAATTTTGGATGAATAGTGAAAAACACTGCATTATTATTTCACAACAACATTATATTTAATTAATTATTTATTTTATTTAAATATTTAAGTCAAAATAGATATATAATACCTATATAAGTTCAATGTAATTCATTTTCTTCATTTTATAATTAAATTAGATGTATAAAATGTTATTGAACTTTTTAACCTCTTTTACCCACCTCTAGGCACATTAGCGAATTTTCATAAAACATAATTTTACCGCTTCTATGTGTTTAATTTAAAAAATCTGAGAGATATGGTTGAAATCAGTAAGTATAATGTGGTTCAATAAGATGGAAATATATTTTCTGAATAGTAACTTTTGACTTTTATTTACCATGGTTAAAAGTAAATAGGGTAATTAATGGTAAAAATGATATCATAATTACATTAAAACGTGTTCTAATTATATTGGATAAGTATAATTAGACCAAAAAAACCTTAGGAATAAAATATGATCCTCTTTGGTCCACTTGAATTAGATTAGGACATTTATTTTTATTGTATTTAATGAAGAGTTAAAAGAGTTAAATTCAAATTTTAAAAACTAAACCATTTTTAATATAGGGTTACACACAATATAAATTCAACTATAAAGATTCATTAGAAATATAAAAGGATTTCTTAAATAATGGTATTTTATTTATATTTTTTATACATTAAATAATTTAATCTATTTATAACACAATGATGATGAAATAATTACCTTATTAATGAAATTTTCAAATAATCAATATTATAAATATCCAAAATAATGTAAATTGAGACTTCTGATAAATTACACTAATTTTATAGGTTAATATGACATGTTAGGGTGGGTTAAAAAATTATTCAATGTGATAATGTTTTTATGGATTTCAAAAAAATTCGAATACTAAATATTGTCAAAATTGACATAATTGAGTTTTTTAATCAAATACTATATTATTAATTGATATAATCTTCTTAAAAATATAAGGGTTGGACAAAGGAGTATGATAAAGTTATATATATTAATAATGAACCACATGAGGTTATCTTGTATTTTTATAGTAAGTTTATTAACCATTTAATTTAAAAATACAAAGAGACATGGTAAATGTCAAACAATTTAACTAAGAGTTAAATCTAAAAAATAAGGTTAATAAGATGACCTAAACCTGTCTAAAACCTATTGTCTGAGGGCTGTTCGACCCATCCCCACCTTATCCATGAAATAATTCATTTTGGAGAAATTATAAACCGAAAATGATTTTATTATAAAATAATATTTCAACCTTTTCCTAAAGTGACCCTTACCTCTCTTATAAAAGGGCACTTCCCCTTAAATTAATTTCACATCTCAAAAGCTATTTGGTTCAGAAAAACCCTAAAGCTATATCCTCATAACTTCCCTAACATCACCCTAGAGGTATTACAATGATCATAAATCCAACCTAAGAGCCCTTTTGTTCAACTCAAAAGGAAACACGCGAAGTAGAGGTAATAATTTCACCGCCCTCTTTCAAGTTCTTTTCTTCTTCCACTTCCTATTTCTTTATTGTTTCCATACCAAAATAAAAAAATACAGTAACTTATACATTCTTTAATGTTATTATAAATATTTTAAAACCATATTCATTATTCTATCCATCCTACAAATGGCAAAGTCACCATATGTGTGTACGTATGGCTTACCGTATCCACGTCGTGGTGTAGTTTGTTATTCAAACACTTCATTATTTGGATTGATATAATAATGAGTATAACTTTTGTAAATAATAAATATAAAATGTTAATTATTCTATATATATGATATACCATCCAATTACATATGATTTCTCCATCAATATAATGATATTGTCACTCGTGCGTACGTACGGATTAATATATCCACAACGCGATGAGATTCATTCCCACGTTCACCATTCAATGATGATTATAAAAATATATATTATTAATAAGTATGTAATATATGAAATAATAAAACTAATGGAGATATATAAATGTGTGTGTGTGTGTGTTTGTATGTACTTACATATATCTTACTCACTTACATCTGTTCAATTCAATATGAAAACAGAAACAGTGTTTATGCCTACGTATGGCCTACCGTCTCCATAAATGGTGCCTTCCATTTCATATTTCAATCTATTATAAATTTTTATATTCTAAATATATATGATATATAAACCATGTTTTAAATTCTAGAAGTATTTAAATCATGATCTAAATGATACAACCAAGAATATCAAGTTAATACACGTACAATAAAGAAAGCGATTATTACCAAAAATGTTAATTTAACATGGCAAATAATTATTAAAATTGTAGTATAAAGTCATGAATGAATCATATATGATATAATAAATATAATATGGTTCTGTTAATATTTAATAATATACTATGGTCATTATACATGAGGTTAAACGTACCCTCGTCCAAAGGAAAGTTCAAGGTAAGGGTTAATTCTACAATCTCTTTACTTATCTGAGGTTGTTTTTATGTAATTATCTACTGGGACATATTTATTATCCATGTCCATGTTTCATAAAAGAGTTTTCAAATGGATTCCTTTTAAGTGAATTTTCTTACTAAAACATCATTTTAAATGTTTTTAAAATTTATTCTTCTAAACATTTCTCATTAATGTCCATGTTTTCAAAATGGTTTTAAGGATTTATTTATATGAACATCAATGTTTTAAAATGATAATTACATTCAAAAGATTCAAAGTGGTAAGCGACAATTTGATTAAAAAGTATCTTTTAAATGACTTCCTATATAAATAATGTGACTTCGAAATGATTTAATGGAAAAGGGATATTTCTCTCAAAGATTTTTACTGGTCATTTTCAACTATGTCAACATCCTTTACCGGATATTATTCTTTATAGAGGTTGATTTATTATGATAAAAATATTACATATTTTACTAATGTTTTTTTGATATGTTTGACTATGGATGTATTATTTATATACCATTCATTCTTTATGGATAAAGTATAGACATTTCAAATGCCATTTTTAAGATTAATGTTTATGTTATGTTTAAACCTTGTCATATGAGGAATGCATTGGACTTAGTAAGTGACAGGTGGAGCCCGCTATAGCTCCTTGATGCATCGGTAGGTCTCATGGGACAAACTAGTGTCTTAGAATAAGGCCTTTAAAAAATATTATTTGTAGTCTTGGAATAAGGTCATGACTATGTGGTTATGAAGTCTTGTATTATGCATTCTATCATTATAAAATTAGCTATTTATAATACATGTGATTATCCGAAAAGTAGAATATACATGTGAATAAGTAAATGGAATTATTTGATTTATTTGTTCCATATTACAATGAAGTTTGAGTTTTAAAGGCTTGTTATTTAGACTTATACATTTCCTTAAATGTTTATGATTATTGTGAAATTTTCTGCTATATTGTTATCCGTACTGAGTGTTTGAGCTCACCCCATTCTTATGATTTATTTTCCCAGGATTTCAGGAAGTGTATTATGATTGATAAGAATGGTTAATCTAGGGAATTAATGGAATTATCAAAGGATAATTTATGTTTTGTTTTATTTTCTAATTTTTAATGTAACGTTCATATATGTAATCTATTTTCCAAGACTATTAACCTAACCGGTCTGTGGGGACTTGATTCCTTGTAATCATAACAATGTATTAAAATAATGCACCGACTCTAGGTAAATGGAATCGGGGTGTTACATTTGAGTATGTCACTTTTTTTTACTAAAATTTAATTTTAAATGGGAAACACTCAACTTGACTCATACTGAACACATAATGTATCAATTTTATATGAGACTCATTCCAACACATCATAAATGGCTTAAGAATCTATGTAATAAAGTGGCACGACCCCCTCCCCACAAGGTGTACCCCTCAAATTCCGGTAATTTGAGAAGGGAGATAATGACCCCTGAGTCCCGCCTCTAGTAGGCCCCGGGTTAGAGACTAGAACATAGGGTATAATAAACACACAAATGGGAGTCATTACCCTCTAAGAGAAAACATGCGGAAGAGAGAGATAAAGATAAACACAAACTAGAACCAACTCAGAACTAAAATATAAAAGAAACTCAAGTGTACATATGTAATTCCATGAAAACCTACTACAACTAGAAGGGAAAACAACAATTACAAAAAAAAGTAAAATAGCAGCAACCACAATCCCGAACAACTCTTGCAACCACAAGCTAGTAGTAACCATCCTAATCTCCAACCTCATCAAAGTGACCTGAAAGAAAGTTTGTATATACATAGGATGAGTATAATAGTATACTCAGTAGGATCCTCCACGAAGCCTCTCATGCAAAAGTAAAGAAAGTATGCTATAGCATAGTGAACAACAAGTTAAACTAACTCGTCACCTAAACAGGTATACTAAGTTCCCAGAATCACCATGGCTAATCTCACCAAGTAACTCATACAAGAATATATCATATAATGAATAATATCAACGGTACCCCGCTACTACTTCCCCGCTGGTTTTCCACTTTTCCCCAACGTCGCACATCCTGAGCATCTCTCTCCAAAAAGGCTTTCCTGCAGACACCTGGTTGAAGCACCACAACATGCGCCTCGTGCAACAAATCCACCACCTCTACGTAAGAAAAGTAACCATGTAGTTTCTGGGAGCCACCAAAGATCGTATAACGTGTATCATACATCAGGTATTACACCTCAAGACATTACATCCCATTGACCGAGTAAGGATCCTCAAGCCATCCAAGCCTATAAACGTTACATCTATAGTAGTCCATAGAAAATTATATCCAGAATATATGTGTGTGAATAACCACAAGACATTATAGCCCACTACACACATATATGGGGACAACTAACCAATGTTCCTACCAGCACAAGTAACTACCAAGAGAAGAGAGTGGGGAAAAAGGGGGTAGTCATCCATCCATCCTCCCACCAGAATGTTGACGAAACCACCCCCAATGGCTCAGGATCCCTGGGGTGTCAGTTTCCCTTACTAACTGGGTGGAGTAGCGTATAGAAATACAAAAACTATATGATATGTTATATCTAACAACCACACTATGGGAACCACATAATCTTAGACACAACTTTATATAATGTCTCTCAAACTCTGGGTTGCTACTTCTAAGACGAGGTATTCTATAATCACACAACCACATGAAGAGATTTATTAAATTATTTCATTACCTTTTTATTAGTTTCACTTTACGTTAATGAATAATTTAATAATTAATTAACCAATGACAATTTCACATTAAATTTCATTAGCATCACACCCAAAATCTATTGTCCCTTTCAAATTACAACCTCATCATTATGTTCTAGAAAACTCCAACCCCATGGTTTAACACCATTTATTCAAATATCCATTATAGAATTACTTTACCATATTCCCATGCATTCTAGAAATTCTTTATATGCTACTAAACACAAGGGGGATCAACACTGTGAGTATATGTACTACCCATCGAGTCTTTTCCACCTATAAAAAGAGTGTAGACCTATCCTCCGTTGAGAATTTAAAGACAGAATGAACGTGGCATACCCCATGCATCATCACCTCTTTTAGAAGAAGGGTAAGAAAGACTAGAAGCCTTGAGTAATGGGGAAAATTAATGCAGATAATCAACCAATATGAATCAGCAAGAATCCAACAATCACATCCATCCCATTCCATCATCCCTAGTGTCCTCCCCGACACCCACATGCTTAAACTGATGCATCTCACCACTCTAGGCATCATCCTCTTCCACAACCAAAAGGCCTCCATGCCCCCACATATCACAACACCCATCCAGGATCACATCACAACACAAGAAGTAGGAAAACAAACATCTTAATTATTCGGATTTTGGCCCTTCAACAAGTAAAATGGTAACTCAGAACCCTACAAGAAATTATCCTTTATCGAACAACCAATTATTTAATCCATACTGGATTAACAGATTAATTATTGAAAGGTTCCAAATTCATTAAACCTAACTAGTAAGCTATCATAAATAAATAAACATGCTTACTGCACCAATTTTATTAACATCAAATTAAAACTGGAAGAACCAAATTCATTTCATGCCTCTTTATCTTTAGCCAAAAAATTATCAATTTATTCCTGGATTTGCGTTCTTTACCAATTTAAATCAGGAATGAACAGATTAATGAATCAAGCATGGATATCACACTATCTATCAAAAATCATGAGGCAAAAACATATGATCGATATCAATTTATTTATCCGATTCAAATATTTTATATTTCAATTCCATTATCATCCAGGGAAATAGAACATGATAACTATATAGTTTCACATATAATAAAAGAAAATCAATGAATCCCCATCCTCAAATAGTTATTGATGTTCTTTATACGAGAACAGTCCACAAAACTTGTCACGATCATCCTCAAGAGACAACTGTATCCACCTGAGGATGCCTAGGTATGACCTCAGTAACCAAAACCCAAGAAAACTCTATTAGATGCATGGAGATCACATGTTATAATATGGGATGGACAAATAGGAGAAGTTGTACCCCAAAATAATGATGATAAAACATACCTTATATTGAAGATTGATCAATATAGCTTGGTGTCATCAAGATAGAGCGGAACCAATCAGAGGAGGAAAGTTTGATTATGTAACTACTATGAGAAGGAATGGGATGTTCGATCATCTCACACCCTAGAACAAGGAGAAAGAACAAGGGAGGAAGATATCTTGCCCATTTTGAATTTTTAACAGAGTGACGGTTCAGGATACGTTTAATTTCCCATTAATAGCGGATCGCATTAAAACCCGCGGTGTGACCAGGTAAAAACATCCCGATCCTTAGGAATAATTAATATAAGAGTTATGTCCTTTGAATCACCATTAGAGTCCTAAAAATAAGGCTTAAATTCATTTTACATCAATGGAAAATGCTAAAGGGTTGAAATAGTAGGAAGCTGGAAACACTGTTCACGAACTAAAAATTTTGCAAAGGAAAAACACTATTCATGAACCTCACTGTTAGACATTGTTCATGAACGTCACCGATAGAAAATATTCATGAACCTCACCGTTAGGAACTGTTCATGAACCTCACCATTAGACACTGTTTATTATCCTCACTGTTAAACATTGTTCATGAACCACACAGTTAGACACTGTTCATGAACCTCACCATTAGAAATTGTTCATGAACCTCACCATTAGACACTGTTCATGAACCTGCCCGATAGACACTATTCATGTACCTCACCGTCAGAGACAATTCATGAACCTCACTGATGGACAATATTCTTGAACCTCACTGTTAGACAATGTTCATGAACCTCACCGATAGACAGTCTTCATCAACCTCATCATTAGACACTGTTCATGAACGTCACTGTTAGAAACTATTCATGAACCTCACAGTTAGACACTATTCATGAGCCTCACCGTTAGACACTGTTCAAGAATCTCAAAATTTGGAAAAGGAATGAAAGGTCACCGTTAGAGGTTACCGATAGAACTCTTCACCGATGGAACTATTCATAGAATTGCAAATTTGGAAAAGGAATGAGAGGTTACTGTGATAGGTTACCAATAGAACTATTCACCGATGGAACTATTCATAGAATTGAAAATTTGGAAAAGGAAAGAGAGGTTACCGTTAGAGGATACCGATAGAATTGTTCATCGATGGAACTGTTCATAGAATTAGAAACCTGGAAAAGGAAAGAGAGGTTACTGTTAGAGGTTACCAATATAACTATTCACTTATGGAACTGTTAATTGAAGGCTACTAATAACATTGTTCACCAAGGGTCACCGATGACACTTTTCACCGAAGGTTACCGATGACACTATTTACCTAAGGTCACTGATGCACTATTCATAGAAGGTTACCATTGCACTGTTCACAACTGACTACCATTGGAACTTTTCACTGAACTGGAAAATTGGAAAAGTGTTGGGGATAAGTCCCCTTGACCTTATGAATCATCTAAAACACCATAGTTTCACTAATTAATGGGCCAGAGTGGTCCGAGTCGTTACATCAGATACCTCTCAAAACATTCTCATCCCTGAGAATTCAAAACCCACCTAAAGTGAAAAGGAAATTGGGTCTAAACAACCACCCATCGAGATACCTCTCAAAAGGGATCAAGCCACAAAAGCAACAAAGGGATTCATATCATAAACATGAAAGGTTTATAACCATAAGGCCTATATCGATACATCAAAATAGTTAAACATCAAACAACTCTGGGTACTGAGCACGTATCAGTGACTCAAGTTCCCATTTACTCTCCTCCATGCCACCATGTCACCACAAGACATGAAGCAAGGGGATAGAATTCCCACGCAACACCTTCTCCTTATGGTCTGGGATATCCACGGGTTTCTCCTCAAAGATCGCATCACTTCAACATTGATCTATCCCCAATTGATGATGCGAGAGTCATCAGGAAGATAAAAGTGGTGATTTTATACATGGAAATCATCATGTATCTTACTCATCTGCGGGGGAAGTGCTACTTGATACTCTACAACAGCAACATGAGCTAACACCTGGAAAGTCCCAACAAAGTGGGGAGAAAGCTTACTCCCATGACCAATCCTTCACTGCCCTCGATGAGGAGTCACCTTTGGAAACACATGATCCCCAAAATCAAACTCTAAGGGCATCCTCCTTTGACCGGCATATGATTTATGATGATCTTGTGTTCTCTTCATCCTCTTATGAATCACCTAAACCATATCTGTTGTATTCTGCACTAGTTCTTGTCCGAGAATTGCTGACTCTCTGACCCCAGTCCAGCACAACGGAGAGTGGAAAGTTCGTCCATACAAGTCTTTTAAAGGTGCCACACCTCTGTGGGAGTGAAAACTATTATTGTAAGAGAACTCCACCAAGGGTTAGTCATTCATCCACGAACCCCCAAAATCAGGAACACAAGAGTGTAACAAGTCTTCCAGAGTTTGGATGGTTCACTCTTTCTGACCATCTGTTTGAGGATGAAAAGTAGTGCTAAGGAATAGTTGAGAACCGACACCATGTTGGAGACCTCTCAACACCCTGGAGGTAAAATGGGGATGTTAATCATAAATGATAATCTGTGGGACGCCATGAAGTCTCACCACCTCCTCCAGATACTACCTCGACAAAACTTCCACTGAGCCCGAATCCCTGATTTATATAATGTGGGATGATTTTGTTATGTGTTCCAATACCATCCAAATAGCATCATGTCCTCCAAGAGCTTGAGATAAACCAGCAAAAAAGTCCATTAATATGTCCTCCCACTTCCACTGAGGAATCTCTAGTGGCTTGAGAAGACTACCTGGAACACGATGTTCAACCTTCACCTTTTGGCAGACCAAACATCGAGTCGCAAACTCCACAACCACAAGTTTCAACCCAGGCCACCAAAATTGGCTCCTCAAGGCTCGGATCGTCTTTTTCACATGAGGATGCACCACTAATGGAAAACAATGAAACTCTCCAAGAACAATCTCACACATTGTAAAAGGAACGAAAAGCTTTCGGGGATACAACACTCATTGTTGTTCATCCTCCGACCAACCATCAGGGGCCTCACCACAAACAACTCGGTCTCTCCATACCTCCACCTCTATATCCCCTAACTAGGAGTCTTCCAACTTCTACACCAGGGATGACTGTACCGTCATTTAAAAAATATGACCTATGCCCCCAACTTCTCCCATTTCAAGATGTAATGCCAACAGTTCTTCCATTAATCTCCATGAATCACTGGATTCATGCACAACATCACTATGTGACTTTAAACTCATCACATCAGCTACAACATTCACCTTTCTAGGTGTATACGATATTTCGAAGTAGTATTCTTCTAATAACTCCATCAACTGACGTTGTCGTAAGTTCAAGTCATGATAGGAGAAAAAATACCTCAAGATTTTATTATTGGTGAAAACCACAAAGCGCTCTCCAATGAGGTAATGCCTCCACAACTTCAGGGAAAACTCCACAGATTCCAACTCAAGATCTTGAGTGGAATAGTTACATTCATAAGGATGCAACCACCATGAACCATAAGAAACAACTGATATCTGATGCATCAGAACACAACCCAACCTTAGATGTGAAGCATCGTAGAAAACATCAAACTGAACTCCCTCAGCTGGAAGAGAATGAACTGGAGCACTTACTAACTTATCCTTTAGATACTAAAAATCATTCTGACACTAATCAGTCCATGTGAATGTCTGATCCTTCCTAGTAAAAGCTATTAGAGGAGTCGAAACTCATGAGAAATAATCTACAAACATCCTGTAGTAGCCTTTGAGACCAAGGAAACTTCACAACTCTGACACTGTCTTGGGGGCTGCCCAAGACACAACTACTTCTATAATCGATGGATCGACAAATACTCCCTATTAGGACACCAAATGCACCATTAAACGGACTTCTCGCGCCCAAATCACACACTTTGAAAACTTCCCAAATAGATAATGTTGATGAAGAACTCCCAAAAAAGCATGTAGATGCTCTGCATGCTCCTCATCAGACGTAGAGTACACAAGGATGTCGTCGATGAAAACTACCACAATATTTTCCAGGAAATCACGGAACACAGTATTCATCAATACCATGAATACATTTAGAGCATTCGTCATTCCAAATGGCATTACAACGGACTCATAATGCCCATGACAACAATGGAAAGCAGTCATCGGGATATCCTCATCCTTCACCCACATCTGATGATATCCTGACCGCAAGTCGATCTTTCAGAACCAACTTTCACCCTTCAGTTGATCGAATAAACAATCACTCTGTGGAAGAGGATATCGATTATTTATTCTCACTTTTTTTAGGCGATGATATTTAACACACAACCGCAAACTGTCATCATCCTTCTTCACGAATGGAACTGGTGCGCCCCACAGTGACACACTTGGCCAAAAAAAACTGCACTATAACAGACCATCAAGCTATATAAGTTTCTCTTGTAACTTAGAAGGGTCCATAATATATGGATACATATAGATAAGAGAAGCTTATGGTTGTAGCTCGATCCCAAACTTTATCTCTTGTCAAGGGGGTAATTCTACAACCTCTTCTGGAAAGACATCAAGGTACTCTTCTACAACCCTAGGAAAATCCAACTGCTGAACCCCTAAGTAACTCATCATCATCGTATCCATCATGGAAGATAAGGATGGAATGCGCCTATGACCCATCTGAGGATCTCTCTCTCTAACAAATACCATTGGCTCTCCATCCGCATCAAAGAAATCGGACTGCTTCCTGAAGAAATCTGTGATAGCTCACACTAAATATAACCAATCCATACTGAGGATGACATCATATAGTTGTATTAGTACACATAGGAAATCTCCCCAAGAGGGATGTTACCCCAACACTATATCGAAATCTCTACATACTTCAAACAAGTTTGCTCGACCTCTAAATGGCGTAGTCAACGCCAAGGGCACTGGTAGCCTCTCTACCTCAAGTCCCAAAGCATGGACAAGGGTAGGTGATATGAAGGAGTGTGTCGCTCCTAAACAAAAAAAGGAATACACCAAGGTAGAAACCAAGAAAAGGGTACGTTGAACAATGTTTGGCTCGACTGGAGCTGGAAGCGCTAGAGCATCAAGATGACAACGACCTCCTCCATGGCCTCTTTGACCCTCATGATGACCACCACCATGACCACACTCTTCTCTCTGAGGATGGAAAGCATTATGGGGTTGTCCTTTGCCTGCCCCATCTACCCTCTGTTGATCTAACGCTGGTGAAACCTATTGCTCCTACCTTGGCTGGAACTGTCTCAATGGTGGAACCTGGAGCGTAGCACCTCATGCACGATGACTGCTCTAAAAGGTCGGGCACGCCCACTGCTGATGACCACGACCAACGTAAGAATAAAAAGCACCTGATCACTTTTCATAGTCTTGAGAATTGTTACCTCTGTAGAAATGATATGTGAAGGGTTGAGACCTACCTTGGATGAATGAAAACTCTTTTTCCTGGAAAAAAGGGAACCCCAGACCATAGCTCTTCTTCGTGAGGAATCATGATGACTCCCCTCTCGGGATGATCTTGTTCTGGCCAATGTCCGGTCAACAACCTCTTCCCTTTCCAGCAGCTTAAGATATGTCTTTAGCATAAATGGGGTATGCTGTCACTGGATCTCTGGATGCAAAGCCTCCCCGAAATGCCTCGCCCTGGCCTCCTCAACTGGAAACATGTCCGAATAATATCGTAAAATGTTTGTGAAACGGATCCCAAACTCTCGCACACAGGAGATCCCCTATCGAAGGGTAAGAATCTCCTAGAGACTAGACGCCTTCATCATCGAAGAATGTAACTTGACTATAAACTTGTCTCGGAACTCCTCCCATGAGATTGATGACTCCTCACGATCCCTGAGGAACAAGAATCACCACTACCTCGCTACTCCATGTAGCATCGTCATAATCAAGGACATCGAGTGCTCCTTCCAAGCACTGATCAAAATGAAGCCTATCTCGACCTCCTCCAACTAGTATTCCATGACTACATATAAAATGAATCCCTTGTACTTCTACAGACTATGGCACTGAAACTCTTGGATTGTCTTCCTCTAAGTGTCGTTGTCGTCAACCTCTACCCTGTGGTGATCTGCTGGAACAGCTTGCTGGACATCTTCTATGCGATCCTAATGAGGACGTCAGCCTGGATCCATACCTATAAAATAAAAAAATAGTTAGGGATCCTAAACGTGGAATATAGAAGACTCAAAATTAATTAATTAATTTTTTTCTTTCATTTATTTTAGGTTAACCTATCCCAAAGTCTACCAATTCAAACACAGGCATACAGAAGAATGATACATGATCCTTTCCTAGGTCTCTACCCTGTAACTACTATCACCATGTTTAGTATCCATTGTAAACCTAAAGGCCCATAAATCAGATCATATGGGGCCCTAGAAATCTATTTCCCATCTGGTCTCCCGTGTTACATCACATGATAAAGATGAATGACACAGTTTCCCTACCAACCCATGCAATCTCACCTGTGCCTGCCTCCAAACTCAATCTTATCCCTCAACTTCCTTTGATACCACTCTATCACGACCCCCTCCACACAAATTGTACCCCTCCTAGGCTGGAAATGTGGTAAGGGAGATAATGACCCCCGAGCCCTGCCTCCAGTAGGCCCCGGGTTGGAGACTACCACCGAGGGTATAGTAAACACAAAAATGGGAGGCATTATCCTATAAGAGAACACATGCGAATGAGAGAGATACGACAAACACAAACCAACACCAACATAGAACTAAAATATAAAAGAAACCCAAGTCCACATATTTAATGCCATGAAAAACTACTACAACTGGAAGGAGAAAACTGCAAGTACCCAAAAGAATGTAAAACCACATCAACCACAAGCCCGAACAGCTCCAGCAACCACAAGCTAGTAGTAACCAGCCTGATCTCTAACCCGCTCTGAGTAACATGAAAAACAGTTTGTATATACATAGGATGAGTATAATAGTATACTCAGTAGGATCCTCCCCGAAGCCTCTCGTGAAATAGTAAATAAATCATGCTAAAGCACAGTGAACAACAAGTGAAACTAACTCGTCACCTAAACAAGTATACAAAGTTCCCAGCCTCACCATGGCAACTCTCACCATGTATTGCATACAATAATATATCATATAATCAAGAATAAAAAGGGTACCTCTCTACTACATCCCCACTGGCTTGACGCTTTTCCCCAACATCGCATGTCCAGCGCATCTATTTCCAAAACGGCTTGCCGCAGTAACTTGGGTGAAGTACCACAACATGCACCTCCTGCAACAAAACATCCATGTCCGCATAAGCAAAGTAACCAGGTAGTTTCTGGGAGCCACCACAGCTTACATAATGTGTATCATACATCAGGTATTACACCTCAAGACATTATATCCCATACACCGAGCAAGGATCTTCTAGCCTTCACAGCCAATACATGTTACACCTATAGTAGTCCATAGAAAACTATATCCAGAATATATGTGTGTGAATAACCACAAGCCATTACAACCCTATACACACATATATGGGGAAAACTAACCAATGTGCCTTCCATCACAAGTAACTACCAAGAGAAGAATACAGGGCCAAAGGGGGTATTCAGTCATCCATCCTCCCACCAGAATGTTGGGGAAATCACCCCCAAGGCTCCAAATCCTCGAGGTGTTAGTTTCCCTTACTGACAGGGTGGAGTAGCGTATAAAAACACAAAAACTACACGTTAGACTCTATCTCACAACCACACAATGGGCCTAACGTAGTCTTAGACACAACTGCAGCTAACGTCTCTCAGACTCCGGGCTGTTACTTCTAAAACATGGTATCCTATAAGCACAAAACCACTTTAAGAGCTTTAATAAATTATTTCATTACATTTTTATTAGTTTCACTTTACATTAATTAATTCTTTAAATATTAATTACCCAATGACAATGTCACATTAAATTTCATTAGCATCCCACCCAAAGTCTACTGTCCCTTTAAAATTAAAACTCCATCATTATGTTATAGCAAACACCAACCCCATGGGTTAACACTATTTATTCAAATATCCATTAAATAATTACTTTCCCATATTCCCAGGCATCTGAGAAAATCATTCTATTCTATTAAACGAAAGGGGGCTCAACATAGTGATTAGAACTACTACCCGTAGAGTATTTTCCGCCTATAGCAAGAGTGTAGACCCATCCTTCCTTGAGAATCTAAACATGGAAAACACGTGGCATACCCCGCACATCTTCGCCTCTTTCAAAAGAAGGGTATGCAAGACTAGATGCCTTGAGCAGTGGGGAAATGTAAAGTAGATAATAAACCAATAAGAATCAGAAAGAATCTAACAATCACATCTATCCCATTCCATCATCCCTGGTGTCCTCCCCGATACCCACATGCATAAACCGATGCATCTCGCCACTCTAGGCGTCATCTGCTGCCACAACCAAAATTCCTCCATTCCCCAACATATCACAACACCCATCTTGGATCACATCACAACATAAGAAGAAAACAAACATCATAATCAATTGGGATCTTGGCCCTTTAACAAGTAAGAGGGTAACTCAGAAACCTACTACGAATTATCCTTTATCGAACAACCAGTTCTTTAATCCATATTGGATTTACAGATTTATTATTCGTAGCTTCCAAATTTGGGAATCCTAACTAGTAAGATATCATAAATAAATGAACATGCTTAGTACGCCAATTTTATTTACATCAAATTACAACAAGAAGAACCAACTTCATTTCATGCCTCTTTATCTTTATCCATACAATTATCAATTTATTCTCGGCTTTGTGTTCTATACCAATTTCAATCAGGAACGATCAACACAACAAAGCAAGCATGAATATCACACTATCTATCAAAAATCAAGAGGAAAAATCATACGATCAATATCAATTTACTTATCTGTTTCAAATATTAATTATGTCAATTTCATTATCATTCAGGGAAATAAAACATGCTAACTATACAATTTCACATATAAGAAAAGAAAATAAATGAATCCCTTACCTCAAAAAGTTATTGATGTTCTTTATATGAGAATAGTCCACACAATGGGTCATGATCCTCCTATCGCGACAATTGCATCCACCCGAGGATGTCATGGTACTACTACAGCAACCAAAACCCAAGAAAACTCCATTATAATCATGGAGATCACATGTCATAATATGGAAAGGATAAAACAGAGAAGATGAAACCCAAAAGAACGAAGATAAACCATAACATATATCGAAGATTGATCGATACGGCTTGGATGCATCAAGACAGAGTTGAACCAATCTGAAGAGGAAATTTTTATTGTGAAACTCCTATGAGAAGGAATGGGATGTTTGACCATCTCACACCCAAGAACAAGAGGGAAGAAAAATAGAGGAATATATCTTGTCCCTTTTGATGATTTAACGAAGCGATAGTTTAGGATACACTTAATTTCCCATTAAAAGTGGATCACATTAAACCACACGGTTTGACCTGGTAAAAACATCTCGAGACTTATGAATAATTAATATAGGATTTATTGCCAATGAATCGGCCTTAGAGTACTTAAAACAGGGCCATAAATGCATTTTACGTCAAAGGAAAATGCTAAAGGGCTGAAACTGTAGGAAGCTGGAAACACTGTTCACGAACTCAAAATTTGGAAAAGGAAAAAACACTGTTCATAAACCTCACCATTAGACACTTTTTATGAACCTCACTAATAGATACTGTTCATGAACCTCACGGTTAGACACTATTCATGAACCTCACCGTTAGACACTGTTCATGAACCTCACCGTTAGACACTGTTCATGAACCTCACCGTAAGACCCTGTTCAAGAACCTCACCGCTAGACACTCTTCATGAACCTCACCGTTAGACACTATTCATGAACCTCACCAATAGATGCTATTAATGAACCACACCATTAGAAACTATTCATGAATCTAATTGATAGACACTATCATGATCCTCACCCTTAGACACTTTTCACGAACCTCGCTGATAAACACTGTTCATGAACCTCGCTGTTAGACACTATTCATGAACCTCACCGATAAACATTGTTCATGAACCTTGTCGTTAGAAACTGTTCATGAACCTCACCATTTGACACAGTTCATGAACCTCACCATTGGAAACTGTTCACAGAATTCAAAATTTGGGAAAGGAAAGAAAGGTTACCGTTAGAGGTTGCCAATAGAACGGTTCACCGATAGAGCTGTTCATAGAATTGGAAATTTCACAATGGAAAGGTAGGTTACCATTAGAGGTTACTAATAGAACTATTAATGTATATAACTATTAATAGAATTGGAAATTTGGCACAGGAAAGAGAGGTTACTATTAGAAGTTACTGATAGAACTATTCACTGATGGATCTGTTCATAGAATTAGAAATTTGGAAAAGGAAAGAGAGGTTACCGTTTGAGGTTACCGGTAGAACTGTTCACTGATGGAACTATTCATAGAGGGTTACTGATGACACTATTTACCAAGGGTTACTGATGAAACTATTCATAGAAGGTTACCGATGACACTGTTCACCTAAGTTCACCGATGCACTGTTGAGAGAAGGTTACCGTTTCACTGTTCACAACTGTCTACCGTTGGAACTGTTCACCGAACTGGAAAATTGGAAAAGTGTTGGAGATAGGTCCCCTTGACCTCATGAATAACCTAAAACGCCATATTTTCACAAAGTAATGGGATGGGGAGGTCTGGGGAATTACAAAAATTATCACGAAATTATAAGCATGTTTTCTTTGTTTTCAGTGAGTGGTATATTTTCAACTAAACTATCAATTTTATACTAATGATAGACACATTGAGTCATAGCGATCACACCATGTTTTGAATTGAGTTGTGGATGATTCCAACATGTCTTAATTGAATTATGGATTTTTTTATAACGTATCAAAATTATCTAAATGTGATTTCTCAGTTTTGAGTATGTACCCTATCTTTTTTAATAAAATGTCATTTTAAATTAGAAAACTACAATTTTACTCATACTAATAACATCATTTATATATATTTTGAGAAACTAATTCTTAAATATAAAAACTTAATTATGAATTGATATACTAAATTATTAAGAAAATATGAGCTCATTTTCTCAGTTATCTTTGAGTGTCATATTTTTAACTCAATTTTCAATTTTAAATTGATAACAGGCATATTAGATCATAGTTGTCACACTGTGAATTCAATAAAGGTGCAGCTGATTCCTATATGTCTCAAATGACTTATGGATCATTTTTCTAAAGTATACAATCAATATGAATTGTTTTTTTATCATTTTTGAGTACACCACTTGTCTTTTACTAAAATTTCATTTTAAACTAGAAACACACACTTTAACTCATACTGATCACATAATTTATAAATTTTCTGAGAGAATGATTCCAAAACATCAGAAATTACTAATGAATTTATGTTATAAATTTTCATGAAAATGAAAGAAAATTTACTCTTTTATCATTGAGTATCATTTTTTAACTAATTTGTCGATTTTATAATGATAACAGACACACTAAGTCATATCAGTCACAATGTGTAGTGAAATATGGTTCAACTTATTCCTACATATCTCAAATGACATATGGATCATTTCCCTCAAGTATCAAAATAATCGGAATTTGTTTTCTCAGTTTGGAGTAGGTCAGTTTTACTAAAATTAATGTCAATATTAAATGAAAAGAAGCACCTGGAGACATACTGGTCACAATCTGTGTCGGATTGAAATGTGGTTGATTCATAAACATCCCAATGTCTAAAAAAACAATGGCTACCAATTTTAACACATTTCCATTATCTCTCTATGTCGAACTACCAACACAACATATTGACTTGATGTTCTTAGTTGAAAAAAATTTCTCATTGTTGAAAGATATAAGAGAATAGGAATATAATGTTCCCATTATATCATGATAATTAAAGAAAATGGGAACATGAGATTCATATAATCACCTAAATTTAAACAATGAGAATTGTTTATTTGCTAATAACATTTAATCATTATGCAGTGTTAGTAGTTTAACAAAAAAATAAAATAAAAATAGAAAACATTTTAACTTTGGTAGAAAGAATCATTTTTATATCTCTTTTTGTTTGTTTCAAATAGTTAAAAGCAAAATATGAAATACAAAATGATTTTAAGGAAAATATAAATAATAATAATATAAAAATTATAATTAAATTAACATAAAAATAGTAGATAAAATGATGAAAAATGAATTAAATAATTAGTAAGAATTTACCTTTTCCTGATACTTTTTTAAATTCTTGATGCATTTCCTTATAGTCATTATCTATGTCATAGGATCAATGTCCAATCCCCCAAGAGTAAAATGAAGAGGTATTATCAACTATAAGAAATACAAGAAAGGATCAAATAATTGAATAAAAATATGTCGGAAGAGAATAATCAAAGGAGAATGATCAAATGGGAATGATCAAAGGATTTTGGTACTCATATATGTCAAAGAGGTATATGTCATGGAATATAGATATTGGGAGCCTATTATACATAAAAAAACAAATAGTAGAACTATTACATACATAAAAAGATGTTGGGATAAAGAGATGATTGATTCAAAACACATACATGTACATGGATAATAAAACTATTGCATGGATGTTATGGCATTATTTATGATGATGGTCATATCTTATATTAAAAATGACATTCATGATTTTCCATGAACTTTGTACACATGAAATGATTGTTTATTTATTTAAAACATATTATCAATGATAACCATCAAATGATAATAACTTTTATTTATATTAGATGCATAAAAAAATTCTTGTCTGAAATATAAACATATATTTTGATAAAATCAAATCCACTTAAAAATAAAAAGAAATAATTTTGTATTGTTTTATATTATATTTTAAAAATAGAAATAATTTAATGAATATAAATCGTGATTAAATTTTTTTAATAACTTGAAAATAATATCATATAAATATATATTCATAATATGAATATATCAACATGATATTGTAATTTTTGTTGAAAAATATAGAAATCTACATAATTCAAAGAACAATAACCTGAAATTATATAATCTGAATAAATAAATAATCAATGAAAATTATTATGATTCGTATGAAATATAAACTTTATAAGAAACATTCTTAAAATAAAAAATTGACAAATGAAAATAAATTCCCTTCCAAAAAATCATGTTAAAATAAATAAATAGGTAATCTATTTTAAAGATTATAATTATTAAAACATTTCATCTAAAAAATAAATCATTTCAATAAAAATAAATTTTCTTACTCTTAAACATGAACAAAATAATAAAATGTATAATCTCTATTACTTGATTACATAATATTTATTCTTCTTCTTCCGGGAATAATTGCTCACTAGAAAAACTCTCTTTCCCTCACTGATATTTTTGTGCATCATCCCGGTATGATGAATGAAGGACATACAACACTTAAAAGAATGAGGAATTCCAAGACAATAAGATGAGAAAAACTCAAATTTATAGCCTACTGATAAAAAATGGATTACATTTTATTCATTCATTTAGCATACAACTTACTGACCAAGTTGTTATTGGGTCTACTTATATGAAGTTTTATATTTCATTAACGTTTATAGAATAGAAAAATGAAGAAGAAAACAACATAGAAATCAATCCACATTGACATATCAATTTCATGTGTAAATATGTTCTACATTGTTTTAATAAAAAAACAGAGGCATTTTCAAGTAGCTCAGACCTCATTCAAAAGAAAACACTGAATTTTGTGTTGTTTTAATATAGGATAGTGCAACTAGACTTATTAGGATACATGGATGTGGGATGATATGTTTCAGTGGATAATCAAGGGAAATTAGAGTGATAAAAAACATTGATTTAATTTGATTCTTGGTTTTTTTCAACCCTTAAATCTCTCAAGCCTTGGATTTGAGCCTTGGAATACTTGTTACCTTAATTATAGCCTAGATTTGAGCTTGGATTCGACAACGAGGTGGGCCAGAATCAGGTTGCATACATGAATAGCTTTGGATATCGCAAACTTCTTCAAGATTGTTATGGTTCTTAAAATAAATCATGACACTTTTATTAGCATTTCCAAAAAAAACACTGGTAAAGATACATTCTTTCAATGCTATGTTAACAAAAGCTTATAAAATGAATCATTATTAGTGCTTTTTGAGCAGTGATAAATCTATATTTTGATCACCGCTGATAAATACATATAATACTTTAGAAAAATAACCTAAAATATTATAATTATTATATATAATTATAACACTTATAATAATACTTTTTATAAAATAATAATTTTATAATTCCTTGAATAAATAATTATTTATTTATAATTATATATACTTTTTGAAAAATATTTATATCATTATATTTTTTTATATAATTATATTTGTATATATATAGTAAATATATTAACTATTTTAACAAATTTATTATAATTATTTATTTTTAGTTAGATAAATACTTTTTAAAAAGATAATAATTTTTTATTTATAATTATAAATGTATAAAAATAGTAAATATACATTTATAAATATTCTTTTTAAAATTTATTTAGACATTATTAATGGATATTTAATATTGAGTCCATGAATGTTAAAATTGAGTAAAATTGACTAAATAAAAATGAGTACAATATTGAAAATTTGGAAAACATTGATTAATATATATCACTAAGAAATTGATATATATTGAAATAAAGATGATTATATTTTGAAAATATTAAAAAATAGTATATAAATATATAATTTATAATTTAAATTTATTAAATTCCCAGAAAAATAATTATATGTGTGTGTGTGTGCATTTATTATGTACCTGTGAAATCAATATAATAAATTTGATCTATGTTAAATTTAAAAATCAAACAACATTTAATTATATCCATTACTTGATGCAATTCATCAGTATTTTTAATTCATATTAATTTTTTATTATAAATCATTATTCACTACATATATTACTATTTAATAGAAAGCATAAATAATATTTTTTATTACATAAATCATATTTAAATACATTTACATATATATATATATATATATTCAATATATATTATTTATTTACATTATCAATAATTATTTAAGTAATTAAATGTTTAATACTTTTCCTAATTTATATATTTTTTATTTTTATTTGTTTATCTTTTTTTACATATATTTATGTATTTAATATATACTATTTATAATTTATATATAGTCTAATCAATGAATTAATTTTTATCAATAATTCTTTAATTAATAAATTCATTAATATTAAAATAAAAAATTCATTTTTTATATATTAAATTATTTCATTTTATTCGTAATTTTATCAGTACTAAAAGACACTAATAAAGGATTTTGTTATGTGCGCTAAAAGTAAAGTGCTAATAAAGGATGACTTTTATCAGTGCTAAACATAAAGTTCTGATAAAGGAAACCCTTTATTAGTGATAAAAATGTGATTATAATAGGTTCATTTTATCTACACTAGAGAAAAAGTGATTCGAAATGGTACCCATTATCATCGCTTGTTTTGGCACTGATAAAGTATACCTTTATCAGTGCTTTTTTCTAGTGCTGATAAACACTAGCACTATTAATGGCTTATTTTGTTATAGTCATTCCAACCATATAAGTTACTAAACACGTCATGAAAATGGTGAAAGGGGGTAATACGATTCCTCCCCACATTATACAAAGCTTCCATGAAATAATTACGACAGCGGTAGTGGGATAGGGATTCACACACAACTATACCCCTCCAATTGGTGTGACTCACCAACACAAAGTGAGGATCACTCTGGAACATACACACATCTCTACTCCCATTTAGGAGGTTCATGGACCAAATTCCCAATTTATATACAAACAACATGATCATTCTCATACACCAATTTCATATGAAAGTAATTGGTCTATCCCAATGGCCACTATAGGGTACGAATAAACCCCTATTAAAATCGTAGAGTCATGTTAGTAAATTTTGGGATCAACATGTGAGGTAACTAAACAATCTTCCATATATAAAAACCAATTTCCCCAGTAAGCGGTCTTATTCATCCACAATTAAGAATCCAAAATGAATCATCATGAAATGGGACTCGAAAATGAAAAGCTTATCTATGATCCCATTGTGCTTAATGATGGATATCTTGAATCCATCATAAATTTATCAATGGAAACACATGATCCTACTCTTCAGTTACCAAATTAAAGAAATAGTATCAGCAGTTTTAGGAGGGTCAATACTGGAATATTACCATGAATGATTTCTTTATGATAGTAATTTGATCAATCACCAGAGTTTATCTCCTGATGTGTGTCACGATAGCACTCTACAGGTCCAGAATGTAAAAAAAGTAAGAAGTTCCCCCCATTTCAATCATCCTCCCAAATGATCCTCCATAGGGTATATTCCATATTAATTATCCTTACTATCAGACATCAATTTGTGATGGTAGTACTCCCCATAATAACATTTCACTTTATCAAATATGTTCTCCCCTTGACTATTTAATGACGAGAAAGACCTCCTACCATAGGGAACTTGGGAAAATTATTTCAGTCATGCAAGAAGCCTAATTGTTGACAACGAACATCCTTTCTCATCTAGATGATATACAAAAGAAATAGTCATTTTCTTTACTACCCTTGGATCACCTACCATCAAATATGATAAAGTAAGTCCATGTTGGTATTATTTACTGATAATGTAGTAGTGAAAATTTGAATTTGGTTAGATCTGGTTGTGGAGTCTCTGGTGATATATGAAGAAGACATGTGGATCATGAGGATAAAGTTGTCTAAAAATGATATACCAGTCATATTATCACATCTAACCACTCCCCAATATATCATTCTAGATGATTTGATGGAAAATCGTTTATACAACATTCTTTTCAATGTATGTAACACTCATGATCACCTAAATGTAAATGTATTTCTTTAGGAAATGTTTCCAAGTCACATCAAGATAAAAAATTGGTCAAACCGTCAAATGTACGTGGTGGAACTCTTAGCTATAAGACACTCAAGAGTGGGAATGTAGTAACGAAACCTTCATAATCCATGTCTCTACACATTAAATGGGATGCATCAGCTGATCTCCAACACCCCATATGGTGTTTATGTCCTAGGGTTGTTTAAACATTAAGATTTTCATTTCACTACAGTCCCCAATCAATAAATCCCACAAAAACTAACATTGTGCATTGTTATAAACTCAAATATCCCCCTATAAAATTTGAGAATGGTGTTTCTACCACCATTGATGAACTCATAGAAGTAAATATTGGTATAGAAGAGGACCAAGGGAACACTTTTATAGGTGTGTCCATTTATTTTAGAGAACAAGAGGTATATACCTTTTTTCTGCAGAGACATTGGGACACAATCCCCTCTAATTACATAGAGATGCTAATAATTTATCACAAGGTGTCTAATCACTACTAAATATTTCCAGAAAACTACCTCAGATTCAAATAGGTAGCTAAAATGACATAAAAACTCATAACACTAAAATTGAGGCTTGACATGAAAATATCATCACCACAAATTACAATTGAGAAGTCCAGTATCTGAAATTACTTGCCAATATCATCTAGGTAAATATTAATAATGGGAAAATTATGTTCTACATCAACATCATATATTTACCTGACACTTTCTGAAAAGAGATTTTCCAGTCCCGGTCATGGAACTACTAATTGATGTTATGGCCAGAAATCATGACCATTCTTTATTGAATCTATATTTAGGGTATAATGAATTATGAATAGCCCAAGAAGATTAAGAATACACCACCTTTAGGTCCCCAATGGATTATTTTCCTATCATGTATTATCCTTCTACTTGAAAAATTATTGTGCTAAATATTAATAAGATATTAATTGCAACATCAAACACATCATGGGATGGTCGGTCAGACGGTACATTGATGACCTGCTAGTTAAGTGTTGACAATGTTTCACAAACCTAGAATAACATTATAATATCTTCAAAAAACTACGACATCATATCCTAAATATGAACCCATTGGAATGATATTTTGGTGTCACCTCAATGAAATTTATTGGATTTGTCATATGACCCCATGAAATAAAAATCCACCACGAGAGGACCAAAGGATGTCCTCATTTTTTAACCACCTCAAAACCAAAAAGAGTTGAGGGGTTTAGAGGTAAACCTTTCATATATTCGGTTTTTTATATAAACTCTTGTAGATAAGTGTTTTACCTTCACTAGGTTGATGAAGAAATTGATCACATATAAATGGATCATCAACTCTCAGGAAGAATATGGTAATCTCAAGAAATATATCTTGATAACGCCAATGTTAATTCCACCAATTTATGGGAAACACTAACTATATATATAACAACCCTGCAATGATAATTAGGTGATATCCTCAGGAATAATAATAATTTAAATAATGAAATCAACCTTTATTATTTATGTAGATCCATGATGTACCTTAGACACATTATTAAAATATTGATAAAAATTTCATTGTGTAAATCAATGCAGTTTAGAAGCTAAGGTAGTACCTGCATCACCATGAGGACCACTTGGTCTCTCATAATAACCCACTAATGTATATATTCATTCAAAATATGTTGACAGGAAATTTAGCATGGTGGGTGGTATCTTATGGAATGTTGACATTGAGTTTTTGTCTTAAAAATAGTGAAATTCCATGATTTGGCATATTTTCTTACAGAACATCCCCATTCAGAAACAAAAAATATCAATACAAAATTTCCTGATGAAGCGTCTTCAATGTTGAAGAAGGAACCTAGGTGTGGGATATGTATTTAAAAATCACATCTAGAAGCCCAACATGTAAGAAAATGGAAGAGCTCAATCACAATAAATATAGGTTGGGAGTTGTATTCATCTCTCTAGTAAATGTATCCTATACTTTCTCCTTCATGTAGTTAGAATATTGTACAAATAATGAGGTGGAGTACCAAGCCCACATTTATGGGATAGAACAAACACTTAACATTCTAGTGGACCACTCGAGGATGAAGGGAAATTTATAATTGGTACTCAAGTAGGTCAATGATGATTATTCAATCATAAAGAAATATATGATCCCCCTACTTTTCTATATGTAAGGACTAAGTGAATAATTCCCCTTAGATCTAATAGTGACTCATGTCCTATGATCAGATAATTACCCGGACGATTCATCATAAAATTTTTCTACAACCTTGGTAGGTCCATATGGGTATGAAAAAATCATCATTATTGAGTTTTACCAAATGGTCTCACCTATTATTCGGGTCATCATGGATTAATTCAATGATGTTAGTTCCATCCACAAACCAGGAGCAGTGGTTTCAATGGGGGTTTGGGAGGTGTGGCTCGAAGACTATCGGTGTTCCTGATACGTGGCTTTTGATGAGGGCTAGGACTTCTCATATTTCTCTCTCAAATCATCGGTGTAGGTCTGTTTTCTTCTTCTCGGCAATCTATCTTTTTGAATCTTGTTCGACGGTGTTCCGATTTGTGATTATAGATTGGGTTATTCCGTGATTGGTTATGGTGGGGTCCGTCGGTGTCTCTTTCGACTATGAAATGTCTTTTCTTATGATTTTCGATGATGTGAGGTAATTCTATTTTGGTGTTCTGGTCGTTTCTGGGTTGATGGGGTTTGATGATAAGGTTTTGATATTCATCGGTGGTTTCGACAGTCTTTGTTTCGGTTTTCGGTGGTGCACGTCGGTGAAGGGACAACGGTGACGGTGACAATGAGCTGGTTTTGATGTTGTTTGATGGGGTTTGCGGTGGTGGTCACCGGCATCGTGACGATGGTGTTGTGCTGTATTGATGGCGATGATGTTTTGATAGGACATGAATTCTTTGATGGAATTGATGCCCCTCATTCTGTTCAAAGGATTTTCGGGATATGCGGTGGTCTTGGTATCCTTTGAATTTTAAAATAGGTGTGTGCTCACGGTTTTGGCGTGATGACGAATTTCTGTTTTAGTTTTTGAAACTTGAATTCTGTAATGTGATGTGTTTTATGGGGTTGTTATTTGATGTTGAATGGAATATTTCTGTAGGTTCCCACTTTTCCTCAATGTGGGTTTTAAATAAATTAAATAAAAAATAGAATTGAATCTCGTCTATAAACAAGTATTTGATTGGTTATTTCTTAGGTGCATCGATGGAGAAGAGACTGGTAATTTCGTGAAACAAGTATATAGGAGATCCTATGGATCCAACCTATTAGGGTTTGAGATTCTCAATCACATATAATTTCTTAGATAGTTATGGAGATCAATGAAATAGGATTTCAGAAAATTCACCAAGAAGTGTTATTCCTGCCAATTACGTGAAAACTTCATCTCAAAAACACCTATAGATACTACACATAGACAAATAATACATGAAATTTTCAATATTAGGAAGGGATTTTATGGGTCTGTATCCTTCAAATATATCCATGTAGTTCAAATATAGTTTAACTACTACCGACTTCTTATCTAAATGGGATGAGGCAATACACCTTAATGAAATCAGGACCAAAAGTATTTTCAAGATCGTGAAAGACAACATCACTAGAATAATTGGTGTCCCTTGTATAATACAAACACACTATGGCACCAATTTATATTATGATGTGTTTGATTAGTTTTATCAGGAGTATAATAAAAAATCAAACCATTCATCCCACAATCATGTTGATGCGAATGAACAAATATAGGCCGTTAACAAAACCCTACCAAACATACTCTAGAATATGGTGAATAATTATTAGTAGTTGTGGCTGGACAAGATATTTCATGCCATCTGGGATAACCAGAATACAACTCATACTGCCGCACAGGCAGCACTGTATTCACTTGTGTATTGGAAAGATTCTATAATATACATCTAAATACAATTTATATTACTCTACATTTCCTTATGAAATAAAATATCTATAAATGTGAAATAATAAAAATGATGAGAATAATTAAAGATAAATGATGTTAAAATATTGCATGCCTTACATCACTTGGAGGATAATTAAAATCATAAAACACAATATTTAAATAAGAATATCTTCATCTTCTCATTACTCTAAGGAAAAATACTGTTTCCCATGAGGGCCCCAATGATACTGGGGAAGAACCCTCTATTGATAAATCCAAAATGGTAGGGACCATATTCTATAAAGAAGGACCACTATAATAGTTCTTATTCATTACACCTGATGGAGGGAGAGATCATTTGGTCCCATACCAATGAAATGTTGCTTAATAAAAACATCGTGTGA
Source organism: Viscum album (assembly GCA_963277665.1). NCBI lineage: Eukaryota > Viridiplantae > Streptophyta > Magnoliopsida > Santalales > Viscaceae > Viscum > Viscum album. Next base: position 96,540,729 of record OY728125.1, read on the forward strand.
TAAAGAAACAATCATCCAAATCGCAAGATGATAAATTGCATAACACCATTATTCAGTCCATATGATGTTAAATTTCACTAATTCTTATTTTTTGTTGTATGATGTTAAACTATGTAGTAATATGGTCATAGATGTGCGACCTGAGAAGTCACAACACATGGTCCTAATCATATAACCAAAAACTATAAGGCAATATAGTTCAATCTATAAGAATTTCAATTACACATCTAAATATCCTAGTCAAAAGATGTTAAATTCTATGATATTTTCCTTTCCACATTATGTGTAACTTCATAGTTTATGTCCTTTTTTCACAATGTAAAACGCCATATCATTTTGTTCAGTGATTCGGTGGATAAAAACACTAGATATTTTTGTCCCACCAAATCAGCATTCAATAAGTACATGTGTCTTGATTCTTATCATCAGATGATACATAGAAACACCTGTATATCATATCCTGGGTCTCGTTGTAACATAAAAATATACTCCTCCTTGTGAACTGGTCATACCAGCATAGGGAATCCTTTATATAGTAACTACGTGTGGTCGTATTACCCTCTCATATAGGACAAGTAGTGACACCTAGACCCTATGTGTTGGGCCCATACCAGAAGAAAAAATAAATATTCCCCCACATATTTAGAAAATAGAGATCTATGTAGGAGAGAATAACTCAAGTTAACATATCCATGAACCCATCTTGGAAACAAAAACATCTCTATCCCTCATATAAAAAATATAAATAAGGCACTTCAAAATATATTGCCAATAGAGGTCAAAATTCTTACATTATGCCAAGAAATATTCATTACACACATTATAATACTTATACATGGAAATTTATTATCTCCATAAGATTTCCTTGGCCATCAGTGATTGGATTTCAAATTACAGAGGATGCCTTTTTTTGACTATGCGATAATACCCAAAATTGGATTTGTATAATTCACCCATCTAAATGGCCTATCATTAATAGGATGTAGTTTTTTTACTATGGATTTATACACCACATTCATCTTTTCATAAGTGACCCACTAAAGGGCCTCTCAAAAATAGGAACATTTAATCTATAGGTAGACCTCTTATATATTCGTAAGAATCAACAACACCATTATGGGAAACCACGTTTCAAACACTAGTTCCCAGTCAATACTTATTTTTTCCCCATAACACATTTCCTAATCCGATTACCCCCAAGATCATGGTTTATGATTTACCCCTTCACGTATCATTCATATTAGAACATCCTTGTCCCGCTAAGCCTTACTTCAATTATCATTTCCTTGACATATGTGTTTTTCCCCATGACCTAAAATCATGAGCCCTAATATCATATAATCCACATGATGTAAGATTATAAGAAAATTTCTTTAGTGCATGATGTTAAAATATAGTCTTACCCTATGTATGAAACATAGGATAACCTAGGAAATTATCTCAGGAAGACTCATATAAAAAGTGTTGGATTACACTCAAGAGATTATTTCTTGATTTTCCAGACAGTGTTCGTATGGATTCATGCATTCTTTTCCACATTAGGTAACCTTTTTTTTACAACATGAAACTAAAATTCATGGTTAACGTCCCTCATATTCAGTGTTCGAATTCATGAACTATGGGAATCTTTATCCCCTCAATTATTAGATATGTAGTAACAATGAAATCTACAGTCTTGGGAACAACTACTAAATTTTATTTTCCATTTTGATTCACCTTCATCCTAACAACACGGTGTTAAACTACATGGTTGATGTCCATGACACATGATACTTAACATAAAGGTTTAAAAGAACTACGAATTGTTATATTCTCATTGTCATGGTATTTTTAAAAATTACTAGATCCTATATCTTATTATAGCCACTAAATACTATAAAATAACATGCACTTCATTTTAGTCACCTTTTTTTGGTGGAATAAAACCTTTTCAACTCCTTATTTCTCATATCAAGCATGACACATGTGGGATTTGGAATTCTGGTAAAGGCTTCCCGACCTAACCTAGGAATATCAATTCATGATAAGGTAATAATGATCCTTGAAGAATGACTATTAAAGGAACCCCTGACATCCTTACCACAGGAATTCAAAATTAATGGTTTATATCACTTAGATGATACAAATTAAACAACCCTTTGTGGAATGATTCTATCTTTGATGATATTTGTCACACCTAAATTCCACATCCTTGTCCAGCTGCAATATGGGAAATTACCCCACTCTCCTATGTATGATATAGATCTTCAAAAGAGAGTGCAATATGAGTTCTCACCCTGTTTCTAAGATAATATTTAAAAGGTATTCCTATCAATATAATAATTAATTCCATGTGGGGGTATTTCTAGAACTATTTGTTGCTTTATTCTCTCATTTATGAGATATATACAAATAAAAAAAAGTCATTTTTCTTGGGCCAAACTAAAAAATTGAAAAAACCCCTTACCTACTGATGGGTTGGAACTACGTTGGGAAAATTCTCTTTCCCTTCATGGGTTATTTTGATATGAAGTGTACCTTTCATATTTTGGAACATTACATCCCTAATAACAAATCTATATCCTTGGAAATATGAATATCTAAAAACATTATCCATAAAAAATTGATATAACATCATATTCATGACGATTTGTTTTTTCTAAATATAAAGCCTCAAGCCTTATTTGGCTTTTCCTAATTCGACCAAAAAAATGGGCATGTCAAACAGAGGAACATGCTTTTCTAAGAGAATCATATTCTATACCTATAATCCATTTCCCCCATAACAATATTTTTATCTAGAAACCCTAGATTATATCTTAGATACATCCCACTTAATGCTTGAATGTAATTGATCATTCATAATTATATTCCAATGTATGAAAAAAACGCTAATATTTTGTTCATAGATAATTGACCTTAAATCATATCCCTCAATGTCCTTATCATAAGACACTAAACTGCATGGTCCATGTGTAGGTTCTAGGTGAAAAATAAGCATGTGATGGGACATGCCTAACTTTTATTATTTTCATGATCAATGATCAAAATGAGATTTACATTATGGAGAATGTCATAATCTAAAAAAATGTATCAAAGAAAACAGACAAGGAATAGAACACAAGAACAAAGAGCATTATCATCAAATATTATTTATAATTAATTTAGGCAATTAAAATAAATACCTTACGATAATTATTTATTCATTAATGGATCATAAATTATATCTTTGTTGTATCATCATTGTGTTATAGGAATCAAGAGAAGATTACCTCAAGCGGTGATCCACATGTGTTCAACAATTCATCAAATGTCGTAATGGAAACATATTGGTGTTGGCATGGAGGATCTTATCACTTGTGTCATTCTCCATTGATCTCAATTAAAATTAAATCCAAATCATTCTTTTTGACCCCTATATGCTTGAGAGTGGACTATAGAGGAAGATCACTCTCTATTCTTGGGATATTTCTTAGAGAGGGATCTCTCTTGAGCTTCAAAGGATTCTCTCTAGCTTCCATTGTACACAACACAAAATGAATTGGATATCATTAAAAAATAATATAATTTTAATTAAATAAAACTAGGGTTTTTAAATAAATATTTTTACAGGATCCTTTTAATATTTATTTAACACCTTATGGAACCCTATTTCTAAAATAATAATATTACCATTTCTTTAACATGAGGTTAACTTGAATATTAACGTGAATATTATTTAATCCTATAATATTCAATATATATATTATTTCTCACTTGACCTAAAAACTCAGTCTACCATTCCTCCACTATGTTTATGGAGCCTTGAATAATAAATATTTATTTAATAAATAAATAACACTATATTATTCTCCAATAAATATATAAATATTATACTTACTAAATAGAAAATTGATATTTATTAAATATTTTTACTCACATTATATTCTCTTGAATAAATGGTGAATGGATATAGGTAATCAAGAAGAAATGAATAATTATCAAAAAACACAGTAGAATAATATGTATTCAAATTTTTAAATAATAAATAATAATATATTATTTTACTATGATTCTCGGCACAATTATTGTGTGATGCTCTAAACGTCTTTCTCAATAGCATCAGGTGATGAAGCCTAATGTCAAAGGTTTTCATATAATTACACACCAAAGAACCCCTAGAGAAATAAGTTAATGTTACAATTATTTAATACCTCACACGGAAGCTTACTATGTAATATTATCCCTTTATCATGATAAGTCTAATCAATTAGTTTGCACACTGGTACCATAAACCTATGTGATCATTGCCTCTTTCATTGACTTACCAGAAATCAAACTTGGCTATAGATCATTGTGGAAATGTATTTATTTAGGATATATCATTTCCATCCATGGGAATTATATATAAATTTCCATTAAATAATGGAATGGAACGATCCTTTCTCACACTATTCATTGATGCAATATTACTCTTGATATACCCAACGTATCCTATATCACTCTGAACATATGCCTTCATAATTTTTGTCTATAAATAAAATTAAATGACTCATAATACTCATTAATAATAATAAAAATGTATAATGGTCAATTCACACATACTTAGATAGGAAAATCCAACAAAAAATATATATGTGGATTTCTTACTTGCGGGTCTCATTCTTATACAAGCGTACACTGGATACTACCAAGGGTGTATACCATGAAAGGGTTCCTCAAATTATTATGATTCTCCGCATTTAATATTCAGTATAATTTTTATCCCATAAAGGATATCATCTAGCTATAGATTATATATTTAAGAATATTTTCATTGATCTTATGGGTTATCATCATAGTGGGGAACAAATATGATATTTTTTTATGGTAACTACTCTTAGGATATTATCACATACTATGTTATGTTGAAGAAAAAATCCCATTGTTATGAGAAGATTATTAATATTCAAAAATATGAATATATGTTATGATAAAGTTCATCAGATATTGTTCTCGAAAAACTACTCCAATAGACTACCACTTGCACTTTATCAAACTACTACCAATCATAAGTCCACTAACTCTCACATAATACTCATACTTTTGCAAATATTGGTTTTTTGTCATGGGTTCTACCATGTTCTCTTCTGTCTATACTCTACTCATTGCAACTTCACCCCATGGATTAAAATACATCAAGTGGTGATACATTGTAGTATATTACTTGTTTTTTGGCGTGAAATTATCTCTTTAATAATAGTCACCACTGTAGTATTATTATAAAAAAATGTGATAGTGTTTTTATTGGTACCACATCATGCTCCTCAAAATCATTCTATATCCAAATGGAATACTTTGTATATCATAAGACATTAAATCCAGGAATTATCCTATAGAATTAGTGACAACTCGAGGAATTTAAATCTTCTATCTCAAATATCCTATGTTGAGATAGATTAAATAACCTGATTATAACATCAGATCATTTTGATCTGTCTAAAATCTATCATTAATAAAACCCATGATGACCAGCCCCTCGTCACCTCCATGCACTAGGAATATATCCTTTGTGGTTCATAGATACATATAGATAACCTTAAGAGTATACCAATTTGTTTCTCCAAGATCTTTTTGATATATTCCTACCTATCTTAAGGTATGGGAAATATCATGTCTAGTACATAACATGGCATACATGATTGATTCTATTATTGAATCATATATTATATTACTAATTATCTCATTCTCTTGTTGTTTCTGATGACACATTTTCATAAAAGGATGTAATCCAGGAGCCACTAGATCCAATCCCCTCAATGATTGTTCCATACAAATAATTTTTAGTGTCTATCCAATGTATGTACTTTTACATAGTCCAAGAAACCTCTTGGATTTATCACAAATTATATTGATATCTATAATATAGGATTCTTCCCATAAGTGTGTAGTGTGTCAACGCATATTTAACCAGTATTTAATAGTCTATAAGACTGGTATTTCATTTCAAATAAGTAGTATTTCATCATCATATATCACTAGGATAATGTTCATATTCCCACTAAACTACTTTTAAACACATGTCTCACTTTCATTTTTAATAAAACCAAATTATTTTAAATCATCATCAAATCCAATGTTCATTTGTTTGGATGCTTGATTATGTCAATAAATGGATATCTAAAACTTACTAATCTTTTTGGAATCATCAAGAGTGAAAAACACATCTTGATGTGTCATATAGATATCGTCCTGAATGTTCCCATTAAGGAATGTGTTTTTGATATTATAAGGCCCTAGACTTAAACATTACACAATATTGAATTAAGTTAATAAATCACATTGAGGATCTTTTTACATTATGAAATTTATATAATTAGGTCATAACTATTACATAAAAACATGAATATTACATGCAGACACTTGTACTTAGTATCTATGTTTCATAATATAAAGATTCTTGATAAAATGAAACATATCTAGTTCCATGTTTTAAACAACATTACTTTTCCTCGATCCCATAATTGTCCCTATTCCACATTAATTCCTATGAAAAACATTTCAAAAACATTGTATGAGTATAAAAATCTCAGTAAGGGATACATAAATAAGGAAAACAATTAGTTTTCAAAATATCATGTAATCCATGAATACTTTATCATTAATTAATACTTTTCACCTTAAAGATGTTGTAAAAACACTTCACAGAATATAATATCATTGATTACCCTTCTTTTGTAACAAAAATGTTCTATAAAATTCATATTACGCAATATATGTCATATAATTGTAACTTGGGAAATAAATATACTTAAATTGAATAATCATACGGTTGACTTCCACACATATCACTCAAAAAATAGCCATACGGGTGAATTCCATACCCAATTAATTGGAGGTTAAAAAGTAACCACACATCATTGGATTATCATAGAACTACCGGCCATTTGATTTATCACATAACCACCCATTAAATGTCCAAGTACAATTATATAATCATCATAATTAAAAGATTGTAAATGTCAACATTTCAATCATAATATTTTATTTGCAATCATAAGAAATAATTTCAAGATATTTAAATAGTAAATCCACTTTCAAAACGATTTGAAATTCCAAAATATGTAAAAAAGTAAATATGGTAATTATTTTCTACTTAAAAACATCACAACTTGTTAAGGAATCCAAATATCAAATAATGCTCGAGGCGGTGGAAAGGTCGTTTTCACTGCATACTTTAAAAATATTCCTTTTTTCATTTAGTAAAATGATACATAGAAACAATATTCCCTTTGAATGAAATTAAAACTCAAATGGGTTTATTATACACTGTTCAAAATAAGAAGATGTATATTATCAAAACATGCCACAATAGAAGGAGAATGAGACAAAGTACATTACCTTGAGTTTGACTAGTCTCGTATGTTCCTCTTTCTTAATAGACAACAAAATTAAGTTAATTTATACTTTATTCATAACCTTTTTAATGTTTATTATTCTTTTTATATCACTTATTACCTTTCTATGACAATTAGATTATTATTTGAGTTCATATTAGACATTTTTCCGTTGTTTGGAATTTGAGTCAAAAATCAACTTGTTATAATAAAAAATTGTCCATATGGTCAAAAGTAAATTATCCACAGAATGATATTCATTATTTAGATATCATAAATATCATAAATATCTATTATATATGTATTTAAAATCATCCATAACATTTGGATATATGAAATGAAATGCATTGTTCATGGAGATGGTAAGTCGTACGTATTCATGAACGCTACTTTCATTTATTTTTCATATTTAATGTAATGAAAACTAAATGATACATAGGTATAATATAATTAAATTATAATATATATGTTATATATGTTACATAATTTCATTAATTACATCCTTTATACATTCTATCTATAGCATGAACGAGTCATATCACAGTGAGGGGGCAGTAGTCTGCACTTCCTCAAATGAAATTATCGTATATATGCTACATAAAAATCATAATGGTATGTTAGAAATGAGTATTAATAAATTTTAGAGATAAAATACATTTCATATATATCATATATAACTACATTTCCATAATAATGTCCTTCTTGAGAGGTGGTAAGAGAAAATTGAAGAATCATCATTTCGTGAGTCAGTAGTTTTCCATCCACAGAAACAGTATATTCTATACACATTAGACGGTGGTGTGTGAACTTGTAGTTTTAATAATTCTCAAAAAACAATGAAATATAATTATGATACTTTTTGGGTTATAAAATAATTGAATAAATAGAGTTTAGTGGGTTATAGAAGGAAAGTAAATTAAATAATCTTAAGACAATACATTACCTCAAATCAGGTAACTTATTTTCATTTGTGCCAAATGGATTTCTTGAATTGGATTATGCCTAGGAGAAAGATTTTAAGAGTATTATAGGAATATTGGAAGATTATTGGAACATATTTTTGATGAACCAAGAGGCTTGAGAGGTGTGAGTAATGTGTTATAGGTGGTGTCATTTTATAAGAGGAAGGATAGTCACTTTAAGAATGTTTGAAAGTATTATTTTATTATTAATTGATTTTAGACTTCTAGTAACACGAAAGTGTTATATTTCAAATATCAGATTTTTATGGGTCTAAAAAAATTAATAAAATGGGTTTTATACATTTTTAGGTCCTAAAAGTAAAATTATTTGTTAGCTTTAACCCTAAGTAAACTTATTTATCTTTTACAATGTCTTCTTGTATATTCATACAATATGGTTAATATAGTTACTATAAAATTCTAATTTAACATCAAGTGGTTCATTAAGGAAATGTTAAACCTTATCTCAGTCATTTGGATTATTAATAGATATTTAGGATGACTATATTATATAATAACATTGTATTTGTTTTTAAAACGAATTTATGTCAATTTATATACTATTCATATCATGATTTTTAACAAATCCATAAATACATGATTATTTCAATAAAACATCCTTACTTAAAAGATAAAAACTAAGAATAATTCATATAATTCATGGATCATATAAAATGTTTCAAAATAAATTTATTTTAATATTTATTATCTCATTTATTTATATCATTATTTAATAATGTAATCGCTACATCATCATTGAGTCATAAATAAATTTATATATTTGACATCTAATAATTATTAAAAAAATATAATGATGTAAGAAATCTTTTTAAATTTATAATGACTATTTATAGTTTAAAAATAACTTATATAACCCCAAATAAATGTTTTTTACTAAAAGATACATGTTTATGTTATATTTTCCTTAACTTTAAATTTAAACTAATAAAATGTCATTTTCACACACAAGTGGATAAATTGGGTCCTAAAATAGACCAAAGGATTCCCATTGTTAGAAATAGCTTATCCAATAGATTAAGACATGTGTAAAGGTAATTTAATATTACTATAATATTATTTTTCACCCTTATTCACCAGATTTCCCTTTAACCATGGTAAATAAAATATTTATTGAAGTAACTATTCATAATGTATAAAAATAAAAGTTACATATTTAAAAAATATATACCTCCTGATTCCAAATATGGAATCCATTTTTTCAAATTCAAAACACAGAAGTTACATAAATTAATTCAAAATTAATTCTTGTTCTCAAAACTAAAAAACGTGTTCTTAAGAAATAATAACTATCAAAATATTGACATGTGTTTATGTCTAATTAAAAATGAAATTACTTCAAATGACTAAAATTGTATTAAATGGTAAAAAACGAATCTAATTAAACTTTAAAACCAATTAAAATATCCAATCTAAACATATAAATAAATTAGATGAAAAGATAGTTTTGACTTAAAATGCACTATTTTTCACTGATCATTAAAAAAATGAACTTTAACAAGGAAATACCAAAAATTTACACAAATGAAATTATTAGGTCCCGCATTTAGAGAAGAAGTTTAGTTTTCCAAATGAAACATATAGAAGTTACAAAAAATATATTTAAAATGGGAATCTCCATCAAAAGGCAGTAAAAACAACTTTTTAAAAATAGTAGAGTATTTATGCTTACAATTAGATTCATTCTCATTTTAAGCCTCTAAATTTTATTGGAGAAATATAAAAAAATTAAAAAAAACATTATTAATAATAATATGGTTAGTTTTTTTCATTCCTTCCAATGCAAAATCTATGCTTTAACAACCATTTCAAATAATACTATTAGTATATTATTTTTCAGTATAACTCAACATTGTAAGAAACGTAAGATTTCAAAGAAATCCATTGATGTGTGTTGAGTACACTATCAGAAAAAGCGTCCACTTTAACATGAAATTAATATCTTAATCATGAGTATTAATAAATATTAAATTGTCGTATTCCTTAATTACATGGGATGTTACATCCATCCCCTGTTTTGGAAATTGCATCCTCACAACTTTTATTAACTTATCAAATAAGTGGGGGTATTTATCCCTCATATAATTTTAATATTCCCATGTTGCCTCTTCAACATGGTAGTTTTTATAAAAAAAACCTTTACTGCATGAATTAACTTATTCAGAAACACTTTCTCTCTTCAGTCAATAATCTAGACTAGTAGTTCCTCATAAGAAATATTCTCTTCCAACTGAACTACCATTGGACTCAGATCATGAGATGGATCCGGCCTATACTTTCTCAATATTGAATCATGAAAAAAATTGTGTACATAGGATAAACATAGAGGTAAATCCACTCTATTGTCAACTGATTCAAATTTCTCTAAGATTTTATAGGGTTCAATGAACCTTGGACTCATCTTTCCCTTCATACCAAAACTCATAAAACATTTCAATGGAGAAACATTGAGAAATAAATGATCATCTACCTAGAAAGAAATATCCTTCCATTGGTTATCTACATAACTTTTTTACCTGCTAAGAGCTGTTCTCATGTGATTTTGAATTAACTGAACTTTTTCTACCATCTCTTTTAACAATTATGTACCCATCAACTTTCTTTCACCTACATCCTCCCAAAAAGTTGGTTTTTGAAACCACATTCCATATAATTACCCAAATGGAGCCATCTATATACCAGAATGAAAAATGTTATTTTAAGAAAACTCATCCAAAAAAAGATGTTGGTCCCAACATCCCTAGCAATCCATTGATAAAGCACATAGTATATCTTCCGATGTATGAATATTTCATTTTGACTCTCTATCTGATATAGGATGAAAAGCTATACTAAAATTTAATTCAGTACCCAATGACTTCTGAAAGCCTTTCCAAAAGATATAAGTAAACCTAAGACCATGATCAAATACAATGAAGAGGGGAACTCCATGAAACCTGACTATCTCTTTAACATACAACCGAGAACATTGATCTAGAGATAGATTATCTTGAATAGGATGTAAATGAGTAGATTTATACAATCGATCAACAATAACCCAGATTGCATTTTTTACCTTGATATGACTTCAGTAATCCAACAACAAAGTCCATAGATAAAATTTTCCATTTCCACTCTGGAACCAGTAGAGGATGAAGTATCCCCTTATGTAATTTTTTCTCTAATTTAACCAATTAAAAATTCAAACACTTCACAGTAAATTCAGAAATATCTCTTATCATTCCATCCCACCAGTAATACTTTTGAAAATCTCTATACATCTTAGTACTGCTGGGATGAACTGAAAATGGAGAACTATGAGATTCACATAACAACTCTTTATTCAACATTGAATAGAAAGGCACACATAATCTCTTTCCAAATATAAAAATATAATCATTATCAATGTTAAATTCAAGAAACATACACTTATAAACCAACTCTACCTTTTTCTATAACTCATTATCTTCTTTATGTGCTTTCTTAATTCTATTTCATATAGAAGAATTCACTGACAACTGAAACAAAACCAAGGAATTATCTACACCGACAACTTCTATTCAAAATTTCATCAAATATTTAATGAAAGTATCTTATTCCAAATGTAACAAGTTTAATGTAGCCTTACATTTTCAACTCAAATAATTGGCCAATTTATTTTCTTTTCCTTGATGGTAATGAATTGTGAAATCATAATCCTTAGTTAATTCCATATGTCTCCTCTATCTGATGTTCTAGTCTTTCTAAGTAAATATATACTTCAAAATGTTTTGGTAAGTATATATTTAACAATTTACTATATACATATGATGCATCCAAATTCATAAATCAAAGAAAACTATAGTTAATTCCAAATCATGTTATGGGAAATTTAATTCATGAGGTTTCAATTAATATAAATCAAATGCAATTACCTGCCCATTCTACATTTGTAATTGACCAAGTCCTTTCAATGAAGCATCATTGTAGATAACATGTTCACCATCTCTATAAGGTAATTCCGGAACTAAATCATTCACTGATATAATTTTAAATTACTAAAAACAATCTTCACATTCTTCTGTCCAGATGAACATAACACCTTTTCGAGTTAACTTAGTATGTGGGATAGATAACTGTGAAAATGTTTCAACAATCCTTCAGTAATAGTCTGTAAAACCATGAAAACAAAGGATATCTATGATATTGGTAGGTCTTGACCACTCTTCAACAACTTTTGTTTTAGCAAGATCAATAGTTATTTCATTTTTTGAAACAATGTGACCACCAAATGAAATATTTTTTGACCAAAACTCACACTTACTGAATATCCCATATAATTTTTTGTCTAATAAGGTTTTCAAGACAAACTTTAAATTAAATTCATATTCCTCTTTACTTTTATAATATACCATAATTTCATCAATAAACAAGACCAAAAACTTATCTATGAACTAATAGGAAATTCTACTACTAAGATCCATTAATACAGTAGGTGAATTGGTTAACCAATAAGGCATAACTAAAAATTAATGATAGACATATATAGTATGAAACACAGTCTTTGGAATGTCTGCTTCCATTAATTTCATATGATGGTACCCTGATCTCATATCAAAGTTCAAAAAATACTGAGCTCCCTGTAGCTGATCAAACAAATCATCGATATAAGGCAAAGGGTACTTGTTCTTAATAGTGATATTATTCAAGGTTCTATATTCAATGAAAAGTATCATTGAACCATCTTTTGTATTAACAAACTAGACTGGAGAACCCCACAGATATGTGCTAGGTCAAATGAAACCTTTATCTAACAACTCTTGCAGTTTTTTCTCTAACTCTAACAGTTCAATTTGAGCTACTGGATAATGGGGTTTTGAAATTGGTTTAGCATCAAGAAATAATTAAACAGTTAATTCAACAACATTTTCAGGTATAATACCCGTAAAATCATCAAGAAAAACATCAAGATACTCAGTTACTACTGCCACATCATTAATCTGAACATTTCTTTTACATTCAGCAATATGTGAAAGGTAACATTCATTTCCATATTTCACCAGTTTCCCAGCTTCTTGATATGTTATCAAAGATAAGGGTTCATTCTTGTACACAAACTAAATGTATTTTTGAAATGAAACCTCATTAGCTCTATAGTCAATCATAGCATGGTAAACAGAACTGCAATCCATTCCCAAAATATCATCAAACTATACTAGAGTAAAAACAACAAGGTTTTCAGGTAAATTCTTCCCAAAAATAAGGATAGGAAGATTCTATTAATTTAATGTTTTCCTCGACATATCCTCCAGGTGTTTTTACCATTTCTTTAGGATTCATATCTTGAGATGGAATTCCCAATTTACTAGAAAATTTATCTGAATGGAATGATTGTGTAGACCCTGGATCAAACACCACATTGGCATAATATTAAAAAACTAACAAAGTACATGATACCACTTCATTTGATGGTCCCACATCAACCATAGTAGTAGAAAAAGATTTTTACCCACCCTTATGATTTTGATCTCTCTAGTTTCCACCCTGGGTAATCAGATTCGGACACACATTGGTATAATTCCCAAGCTCATTGCAACTAAAAGATCTTTTCATTATCTTTTCATTGCATGAATGATCTTCTTCTTTAGAGTTACGAGCAATAGGACGAGTCTTACCACAATAGAAGAACTTTCCATATTTTGAGAGATGTTTAAAAGGATGATTTTTAAAACACTTTTCACAAGATGGAAAATTAATTTTCTTACCTCTAGGCCTATTTGATGAATACTTCCCCTTTTCCTTTCAACTAGTCCTCATTGTTTCTTGCTCTCATGGAATACCTGATTATTAGAAAACTCTATTTCTACCTTCTCTACATATCTAACAAGTTTATCATAGCTTTTGAATTCACGAGAGGCTAATACTCTTCGATATCATGGATTTAGTCCTGGGAAAAAAATATTTTTCTTTCTATCAAGATATCGGCTAAAATTTGGACTATACCTTTACAGTTGAGTGAAAGTTTCCTCGTAAGAATCCACTAAGTCATCCTCCAGCCTCAATTTCAAGAATTGTTTTTCCATCCTAAGTCAAACCGCCATTGGAAAATATTTCTCAAGAAAAATACCTCTGAATTCGTCCCAACCAAGAACATAAATCTCATCATTGTCCCTGATATTTTTAACCATCGACCACAAATGATCCCCATATCCTTCAAAACAATAAATAGTAAGACTAAATTTTTTATTCCCTATACAACCCATAAAATCAAAAATCCTTTCCAAGGATTTGATCCAACCTTCAGCTTGAACATGGTGAGATGATCCCTGGATTGATAAGGGATTTTTCCTCATGAAATTCTCCACAATAGACATATTTCTCTGCGGTTGATAAGGTTGATATTGTGCATGTATACCACCAACATTTATTTCCTAGGTCAACTGCACTATTACTGCAAGCAAATGTAATATTCTGATTCCAACAATCTCGAGATGCTGATTTAGAAGGTTAGTCTCCTCTGTATGCCTTCCTAGTACTGATGCCTTATTTTTTCTCCGGAAAACCATTCTAAACAAACATACCATAGACTAAGAAACATGGTAATCTTCAAATTCTATATCATATCAATTTTACCATATTGTAAAAATAATTTATGGATATTAATTTAAAAATATCCTAACTCCTAATGTTGTCTAAACCAACCTATAATACCAACTATAAGGCCACATCCTTAAAAATTTCAAAATATTGAATTAAGTTAATAATTCAAATTAAGGATATTTTCATTTTTATAGATTTAGAGAATTAGGTGATAAATTATACATAACAACTTGAATATTACATGTAGACTCTTCTACTTAGTATCCATTTTCTCGTCAAATAAAAACACTTAAAAAATGAAATATGTTAAGTTCCATATTTTCAACAGATTGAATTTTCATTGATCCCATCCGTGACCCTATTCCACTTTATGTCCTATGAAAAGACATTCCAATAACTTGGGATAACCATAAAAATCTCAGTAAGGGATAAATAAGTAAGGGAAACTGTTAGTTTTCTGAATAACATGTAAACCATGAATACTTTATCGTAATGTAAAACATTTCACATAAAAGAAGTAGAAAATACACATCAATGGATATAATATCATTTATTACCGTTGTTTTGTAACCAAAATATTACCATAAAACCCATAGAAAGAAACATGTAGCATATAAATGTAACATTAGACATAAACATACTTAAATGGAATAACCATATGGTCGACATCCACACATATCAATAAATGTAATAGACATATGGTTGATTTTCATACCCAATGAATTGGAGGTTATAACATAACCACCAATGCTTGGATTATCTTGGAACCACATATCATTGAGTTTATCCAGTAACCACCTATCAAATTTCCCAGTACCCTTATATAATTATCACATATAAATGTTTTCAAATATCAAAAATTCAATAATAAAATTTTATTTTCCATAAAAAGAAATAATTTTAAGATATTAAAATAGTAAATCCACATTCAAAACCATTTTCAATTCCAAAATATGTAAAATTGGTATATGGTAATTATTTTCCATTTAAAAACTTCAAGGCTTGTTAAAGAATCCAAATATCAAATAATGTTCCTGGCGGAAGAAAGGTCGTTGTCACCGAATATGTTAAAAAAATTCCTTTTATCATTTAGTAAAATTCTACAAATAAAAAATATTCACTTTGAATGAAATTAAAATTCAAAGGGGGTTATTATACACCTTGTAATATATGTAGGTGTATATTATCAAAACATGCCTCAGTAAAAGGATATTGCGACAAAGTCCATTACCTCGAGTCTAACTTGTCTCGAATATTCCTTGTTCATACTGAATAATAAAAATAAGTCAATTTATACATGATTGAGAACCATTTTCAAGATTATTAGTCCTTTAATATCACTTATTACCTTTCTAGAATAAGTAGAATATTATTTGAGTTCATATGAGTCATTTTTTTGATGTTTGGAACTTGAGTCCAAAATGAACTTGTTATAATAAAAAATTGTCCATGTGGTCAAAAGTAAATTATACCTAGAATTATATTCATGATTTAGATATAATATATATAATATATATCCAATATATATGTATTTAGAATAGTCCATAATAGTTGGATATAAGAATTTAAATGCACCGTTCATGGACACGGTATGTCGTACATACACATGAAGGCTCTTTCATTTATTTTTCATATTTAATGGAATGGAAACTAAATAACACATAGGTATATTATAATTATAGTATAATATATAGGTTATTTATGTTATATAATTTCATTAATTCCATCCTTTATGTTTTCCATCTATAGCATGAACGAGTTATATAACTTTGAGGGGGCGGTAGTCTGCACTTCCTTAAATGAAATTATCATATATATACAACATGAAAAGCATAATGGTCTGTTATAAATGAGAATTAATGAAGTATAAAGATAAAAAAAATAATATCTATCATATATAATTTTATTTAAATCATAATTTCAACCCTAAGAGGTGGTAGGTAAGATTGAACAATCATCCTTTCGCGAGGTATTAGTTTTCCGTTCACAGAAACATAATTATCTATACCCATTAGATCAAGGTTTGTGTATGTGTAGTTAGAATAATTATCATAAAAACAACGTAGTATATTCAATATAAATATGTTGTTATAAAATAATTTAACAAATAGAGTTTAGGGGGTTGGAGAAGGGAAATAAATGAAAGAGTATTGAGATAACACATTACCTAAAATCGGGTTTCTTCTTTTGATTTGAGCCAAAGGGCTTTCTTGAATTTTCTTTTCCATTATGGAAAGCTTCTGGGAGGAAAGGATGACTCTTGGTAGATTATTGGATCAGCGTTTTGATGATCCAATAGGCTTGGGTGGTGTGATTAATGGGTTATAGGTGGTGTCCTTTTATAAGAGGGAGGAGGGCCACTTTAATAAAGTTTGAAAGTATTATTTTATAATTAATTTATTTCATAATTATAATAACAAAAAAGTTATATAATTAAAATATCAGATGTCTATGGTTCTAAATCCTACTAGAAAATGGGTTTTAGATGTGTTTTGGTCTTAAAATTAACCTTATCTTTTAGCTTTAACCCTTAGTAAACTTATTTAACTTTTACAATGTCTCCTTATATATTTATACTATAAGGTTAATATAGTTACTATAAAATGAAAATAGAACCTCAAGAGGTTCATTAAATAAATTTTCAACCTTATCTAATAAATTTGGCCGAATCATAGATTTTTAGGACTATTATATCATTTAATAATGTAGTATTTGATTTAAAAATGCATCTATGTCAATTTATACACTATTCATATCATGACATTTAAAAAATTCATAAAAAATTGATTATTTTGAAAAAACTTCATTAATTCATATATAACAAGTAATAAAAATCTATAAAATTCGTGTATGATATAAAAAGTTTCAAAAATAATTTCTTTTAATAGTTATAATCTCATTTATTTAAATCAATCATTAGTAAGGTAATCACTACATCATCATTGTGTCAGATATAAATTTACTTATTTGATATCTCAAAATTATAAATAAAATACCATGATGTAGGAAATACTTTTCCTTTTAATGACTATTTATAGTCAAAATGATAACTTATATAACAGAATATAAAAATTGTTTTACTAAACGTTACATATTGAGGTTATATTTTCCTTGACATTAAATTAAAAGCAATTTTTTAAGAAATAATTACTATCAAAAGATTAACAGGTGTATATGACTAATAAAAAAGTGAAATTACTTCCAATGACCAAGATTGGATTAAATGGTAAAATAGTACTCTAATTACCCTTAAAAAAAATTAAAAAATACAATCTAACCATATAAGTAAATCAAATGAAAAGACAAATTTGATTTAAAATGCAATATTTTTCATTATTCATTAAAAAATGAAATTTATCATAAAAATTTCCAAAATTTACCCATAGTTAATATTGATGTCCTACTTCTAATTAATAAGTTGATTTTTTAAAATGGAATATATAATAGTGAGAAAAAAAATTTAAAAGGGAATCATCATTAAAAGGCGGTAAAACTAATTTTTAAAAATATTAGAGTATTTATACTAAAAGTTGGATTCATTATCATTTTAAGCATTTAAATTTTATTAGATAAATGTAAAAGCATTTAAAAAACATGTTTAATCATGATATGGTTAGTTCTGTGCATTCCCACCAATACAATGTCAAGTCATTAACTACTATTTAAACTAATAATATAATTATATTTTTTTCTGTAAAGCTCAACAGTGTGTGCAACGTAAGATTTTGGAGAAATCTGTTGTTGCATGTTGAGTACGCTATCAGAAAAATAATCTCCTTTAACATAAAATTAATATCTTATTCATAAGGTTTAATAAATATGAAAATTTTGTATTCTTTAATTACCTAGGATTTTGCCGATATCAATCTTCCAAGTCACACAGTTATGGTAAGATTCTATAGTAGGTATAATTTTTATGGATTTAATCATGGAAACTAGTGAAATGGTTTCATTATAGATAATTCCTTGATTTTGTTCAAACCCTTTATCATCTTTCCTTGCTTTATAGGTTTTTAATTTACCTTCCATGTCCATATTACTATTGAATACCCATTTTCACCCTATGAGACTTACATCAATTGGATCATCGACCAGAACCCAAACTTTATCCTGATACATGGAGCCCATATTATAATTCATGGATTACTTTAATCATATAGCTTCTAAAATATCTACTTCCTTTATGTAGTAGAGGGTTTCATCATTTTTAACCAATAATTTTTCACCATCTTTGGTGACTAGAAATCTATATATCCCTGATTATATTACCTCTATTGTGATTCAATGTAGTACTTGTGTGTCAGGAACTAATTGTTCCATGAGGACCTATTGAATCTATTCTTATACAAACACTTCTATATCTTGATAATCCACTTCATTGAAGTCAACATTTCTCATGATATCCTTTTTCAGTATGTTCTCACTCTCAAGAAATATTTATTGTCTAGTGACACTATCTACTTCGTGGGGTTATATAGGTAGTATCCCTTTATCTCCTTGGGATACCCTATGAAGATACACATTGTTTCCTGAGGTGCTAGATTTTTTCTTGAGAAGGTCTTAAAAATTCCCCACAACCCCATACATGTTTACACAACAATATATGTTTCTTTACACTCGATAACATGATGTGAATTAAATGTTCCACTTTAGTTGGTTGTTAGTTTAATGTGTATGCTATAATATGTAATTCATATCTACAAAATGAAGCTGGAATATATCCAGGACTCATTATAGACCTTACCATGTCTAACATTGTATGTTTCCTCCTTTTACTAACACTGTTCCACTGTGGTGTACAAGGTTGGTCTAGTTGAGGTAGAATCCGAAACTCTAATATAATGTCATTAAACTCATGGTTAAGATATTAACCACCTCGATTGATCAAATTTCCATTTTATTATTTCCATATTGATTATCTTCTTCATTCATGAATTCCTAGAATTTCTCTAAGGACTCAGACTTATACCTCATCACATAGACTAAACCATACCTACTCATTCTGTTAGCAACAAAGTTATGAATTATGAATATCCACCTTTAGATTCTACTGTAAATGGTCCACACAAATTAGTGTGAACTACTCTGAGAACCTTCATAGACATTCCACCATATCCACCAAATGTCAGTTTGGTAATTTTTTATTACAAAAAATAATGACATATTTCAAGTGTTTTTATTTAAAATGAGTTAAAATAACCATCTTGATAGAGCTTTGTCAAACAGTTCTCATTTACATGACCAAGACAAAGATTCTACAACACGGTGTTATATGAGTCGTCGAAAAATGATTTTTTATCTATTTACAATACATGGTTTTCATAATTTAATATATAACTACAGTAATTTATAATTTCCATACATTAATAGGTGTTTTATTTATAAAAGAAACAACTATTTTTCCAAACATGGAAACAAACCCATATGTATCTAGGAAGGATACATAAAGTATGTTCTTGGTGAATTTTGGTACATGATAGTAATCTTTTAAACTAAAAATCATTCACATTAGAAATTAATTATTTTAGTCACCAATGGGTATAGGATCAAGTCTCACACCATTATTAGATTTCAAATCCACCTCTACTCTGTCAATATCTAAAATTTTAATTGATTCTGACATTTTTACACAGATTAGAAAAATGAAATTTTTATTTAATTAATAATGTGTAGTTATTGAAATATTACACTCGATAACAAACACACCATTAGATTCCCCTTGATTCTCATTGATGTTCCTCTTATAGTGTCCTGGATGGCCACATGAAAAACATACTCCCTCCTTTTCCGTTCCTTGCCTCACAATAATCCTCTTCAAGTAATGATGGTGTTTGAGAGATTTATACTTGTTATTATTCTTGGTCAACTTTTCCATATTATTCCTTTTTTTATACACCATAAAGACTATGGGTTTACCTCTTTCCATGTCTTTATCCACATGGTTAATCAATACAAGAATTTATGAAAGAGTCATCTCATTATTTCTCATATTGTAATTAATAATAAAACCAGAGACTGCCTTGGGTAGTGATGAAATTGTGACATCTGTATGCAACTCATTCAGGAATTTAATCCCTACAATGTCAAAGAATTTAATGAATCCAATAATATTGACTCTATGAGGCCCAACTGGCACAAACACTCTACGATTATTTGTAATCAAAGATATAGAGATCTCATATCTCCTTGTCTCACCTTCTCTTGATAGAGATCCTGAAGGTGGTACATCATGAAATATTCATCCATGTAATTATGCCTCTTCAAAATATCATTGGTCATGGATGAAAACGTTAACAATAGAATGTATATATATATCATTTTCAAATGTTTCTCATAGAGTTATAACTATTCATTAATTTAATAATTTCTAGGTGCAACCGCAATTGGTTCTTCCAACCCATACAATTTCCTTTCATGGTGAAGGATAACACATAAGAGCTTTTTCCACTCATTGAAATTTTTGTTGATTGGATGGTTATCCCTATCAACTATGATTCACAGTGATATTTTTGATGCCATTATTATTATTTTTTCTACAAATATTAGGTTATGAATATTAATACTTTATTTGATAAAATTTAGACAAATAAATAAAAAATATATTTATTAGTCTCCCATTATTATGTCGAAACCAATTATCCCTCACCATTGGCTTCATAATATACTATTGATCGGACATTATATTAGTAAGGATCTATATTCTGCTTCTCATTAACCAAAATTTGGTTGTTCAAAAAATTTTCATGGTTATATACAACCATTCTAAATGCCAGCTACATTAACTCATAGTTCATTGATCTGTCGTGTGGACTCTCCAATCCTAAAATATTTAATTGGGATTTACTCGCCCCGTTCCTTATAGTTTTATGATTTCCTAGTTTTGGAGTCAACCCTTTATGAGAAGATAGGTAAGTCTGCCTAAAAAATCATGTTATAAATCATTGATAATTGAAAGAACCCCGACATAGGTTGGTCAAGCACAATGAATTATTTTTCTATTTTAACTGATGTAATAGAAGGCTATAATGACTTAGTATATAATTGAGGGATTTTATCCTTTATGCATAAATTTAAAATTATTATCTTTAAAAGATGCTTGTCAATATTAAGTGAATTTACTAAAGTGAATAACCATGAAATAAATATTATTTATGCGTAAACCAATTTATTATAGTTCTATCTTTCATGATATCCATTTCATTTATTCTTGTGATCAAGATATAACATCAATAATTAAATAACAAAGAAACATGACAGAAATAAAATCATAAAGGGCTATGATCATGAGATTTTATTAATATTATGTTCATCTAGTGGTTGATAATCTAAATTTTGACATATATAAAAAACACCTTGAACCAATTAAAATTCATGAAAAATATTTCCACCTATCGCCTTATTTAATTCTCATGGATTGGTTTATACTCGGATCGAAATATGATCCTCTTACACTAGCATGGTATCTCCATCCATTAGAAATGATTTTACTCAAATGAAGGTGAAGAGAAATATTTTTTAAATAAAAAAAATGGGAATGCATGCCCATAAATTGTTAGAGGAGAGAAGGCACATGGGTCACTAATTTAATTTAATAATAAAACAAATTAAACCAATTCACATGAAAAGTTCTGGTCTATGCTCATGATTATCCGGATGCATATACTGAATTACGTAAATTATAAAACTAGTATTGAATTATTAGTTGTACTTATTTATGATAAATAATTATTGAATTAATTAATTATATAAATTAATTAATCAATTTATTTATCATAATTCTCTTCTAAATTTCCTGGATATTTTCATCAATCATAAATTTATAAAAATTGAAAACAAATATTTAAAATTAATTGGGTACATTAATGTACCTTAGGGGAAACATTTTGAATGACTATTCAAATCAAACCAGCATGTATTATACTCTTATACTGATTACTATTGTGACATGTGGAATATATTACATATCACATACTTTCTTGAGGTATGCTTTCTACTCAATAATTATATGAATTACATGATTTTTCTACAATGTGTTATGCTTCATTGCGTGTTTAATAATATATTTCCAACGAATCGCACATGATATAAAGATCTTAACATTATGAAAAAATTAATTAAACACAGACACACACACAAAAACACACACACACATATATATATATTAAAACCCAACACATGTCATGTCCAATCAACTTAATGACCAAATGCGAAAACATATCGATAAGGATTACACAATATATAAAAATAATATTAATTCTTTATAATTTAGTATAAGTACACAATGTGTAAAATCATGATAGACAACGTGTATATCTCTCACCATCTATTTGAGGAGCATTCCTAGGGACTCGATGTGTAAATCTTTCCCTAGAAAAATTGGAGTACACAACATGTACAAAGGGTTACAAGATATGTGGTCTTTGAGTTACATGCTCACTAGTCAAGTATGCCATGTATTAAATTATAAGGACCATATATGAATTAAAGGAATACATTCCATGTACATGTGATACATAATGTATACATCATATGGTTGTGTACCAGGTTGGGCCGGTCAACATGCGGTGTAAGAAATTAAAACCTCAACGTGTGTTCAATGCACACAGTTTGAATTAATTTTTAATTAATTCTTGGGGAATTGAAAACTAGAACATGGAATGTATCTCTGGTTACATGATGTGTCCTCTTGGTTTATCTTTCTAGAATCTTTATCTCCTCCAGATGAGATCTGAGATTTCATTTCATTTATAACATTAATATTTCTATTAGATATATGATAAATTAAAGAGGAAGTAGAAGATCTCTCAATTTTGAATAAAAGAGTGATTAAACATGAATTGAATACTAAATCACAAATATGTTCATAAATCAATGATCATTAAATAATTATAAATAATTATGTGACCACTCTGATACCACTTGTAGGTTTCATGTGTAGAAGAAGCATATGGTGGGTAGTGCTCAACTTTTCTTTTTTTCATGATCAATGATGAATCCAAAATTTTCATGATGATGAATGATGTAATCATTGGAATTGTATCAATGAAAATATAAAAGGTATAGAACACCAAAACATAGTATTATATCATCACATATTATTAATAATTAATTTTAGAAATTAAAATAATTTCCTTAAGAAAATTATTTCTTCATTGATGGATCTTCCCATAGATCTACATTGTGTTGTTGTTTTATTGTAGTAATCAATAAATATTCCCTCATGTGGTTATCCACACATGTTAAATAAATCTTTTAATATTGTCTTATGAATATCTAGGTGTTATCGCATAAGATCCTATTATTTTTTCACTCTATTTTACTCTCATTGAGAATCACTTCTGATGATTTATCCTTGATCTCTCTAAACTCAATAGTGGATGGTTAAGGAAGATATATCTCCATTTTTGAAAACGTTTTTGGAGAGGGATATCTCCAGGGGTTGAGAGGATTCTATTTTTTGGTCGTTATGCACAACATAAAATCAATTTTCTATCATGGGAAAATAATATAATTGGGTTTAAATACAATTATGGTTTAGAAATAAGTATTTTCACAAGTTCTCTTTAAAATTTATTCAATCCCTTTTGGGGCCCCATGGCTAAAAATTAAGTATAATTATTATTTCCATGACATATAATTATATTTTGAATTAAAATAAACATTTTTTAATCAAATAATAGTCAACACATATTATTTCTCACAGGAACTAAGAAATCTTTCCATCATTACTCCACTATACTTATCAGGACATGAATAATGAATATTTATTTAATAAAAAATATCAATTCATTATTAAAAATTAAATAAATAAATATAATATTTACTAAATAGAAAATAAGTATTTATTAAATATTCTTCTCACATTATACTCTCACAAAAAAACTAGTGATGAAATATATATGATCAAGAAAACATGAATGATTATTTAACCATATTCAGGGATAAAATCATTGAACTTTTTAAATAATAGATAATAATATATTATTTAACTAAGATTCTGGATACACTTAGAGTGTGACCCTCTAGGCCTCTATCTTAGTGGTATCAGGAGAAACAATTTAAAGTCCAAGATAAAATCTAGAAACATTCCAAGCCACCCATGGAGAAATAAGTTAATGTTACAAAGAAAACATACCTCACACAAATTCTTACGATATAATATAATCCTTTTATAATGCTATCTTTAATCAAGCAGGTTTCACAACGATGTTATCAATATATTTTATCAATGTCTATTTATTTGACTTTTTGAAAATTAAACTGGCCTATAGATCACTGTGACTATATATTTATTTGTTGGTATAAAATTTCTATCAAAGGACCTGAGATATCAACTTTTGTTAAAGAACAGAAGGAAAAAATTCTTTCTCGTATTATTCATTAATGTAATTTTACTTGTGATGCACCCCGTGAATCATATCTCAATGCAAGTAGATGTCATAATGTTTTTTTCAATACATAAAATTATGTTACTAAGAATAATATTTAAAAATAATCCTAAATTTTAAGGATAGATAAACATGTCCACTAATAAAAACATCCATTGACACATATAAATGTGGATTTCCTACGGGCGTGTCTTATTCTAATAATATCCTACAATAGATATTACCAAGGGAATACAACATGAGAAGGTTAATCCATGTCTTATGAGTCTCCACAACTGATAGAATATATTATTTGAGTCCCTCAAATGATATAATCTGGATAAGGATATTGATTTAAAAATAACATCATAGTAATTATGTGTTCTCATCATAGTGGGGAACTCTGAAGGCATTTTAGTGTGACAACTACTCTGAGGACATTATCAAATACATTGTTTTACCGAAGAATAATCATGTTGTGCTAATATGTTTATTAATATTTAAAACTATTAATATTGGTTATCATAATGTACAAAAATGTTAGTTCTAGGGCACCAACTCCAGCACTATATCTTAGTATCATGACATTGAATAACTAAATACTTCATCCATTATTGAAGAGGATCCATTTATATTGAATTAGATTACTCAATAGATAATACTTAACAAAATATATAAAACGTGATGCTCATCCCATTAAGACATGTAGTGATGACTATATTATCTATTATAGGCCCAACAGTAGTGGAATCCAAATTATTTGTGTTCCCCCATTCTTGGAAAATACCCCAATATCGACTTGAGGTTCTGGACTTCTACACAGACCCCTAGATTCCATTCATATGATTGAAAAATAATTCTTCTTACTCTACAAAAATAAAAATTGTGTAAGAGAGGTTTCCACATTCATAACCAGTGCGAACACAAATAATCGCTTCATTCTTAGACACATTCACTTCACAGACACCCTTCATGATCTTCAGAAATATAGGTCTTTAAAAAATTACCAACCATCAATAATATAAATTAAAAGTATTGAAAGTACATTTGTTTTTACTTTGCATTGATATGCCTTATTTTATCTTTTCATATGCCACCCACAAAAAATTCCTACATACAAGTGGTACATTCGTTCCAAGGAGAGTTTTATTCTATCTTCATATTCACCAATGAAAACATCATGCAGAGAACTACCATTCAAATATGTTCAATGGTTTTTTCACGGTTGATTGGATCACTCATGTTTTAAATCTTGAAATTGAAAAATCATTACTCAAAATCCAGATTTAGTTATATAATAAATGTAGTAAAAGTATCAACCATTAATTATGGATTTGTTTTTCATTATATAATTCATGGTTAAAGATGTTCAACCTAAAACATCAATCACATAAGTGCATCTTGAAAGGCTCTAAATTTACCACCAAAAGAGTCAAAATACTCTTTAGGATGAAAATAAAAAAAGGGAACATTGGGTAAATTTTGAGACTCAAATTTTTAAACCGATACTCAATATGGTATAGGAAAAAATGATCAATAAAATAAAAGGTAATTAAAAATTATTTGGATGAAACCCCACAAAGGAAGGCCTAAAAAATCCAATACTCAACCACTATGTTCTGTTAATTTTGGATTAGGAAAAAATCACGGTGATGATATAAAACAGAAAATTTTCAAAGGGTATTTCATGTGACCCTATAATGAGTCAAACAAAACATTCTATGTTAATAAAAAGACTTAAGAATAAAATATTAGAGTTCTCTTGTGCTTTTCATTGTAATTATAGCAATTTAACACAATGTAATTAGTAATTATCAATGTTGTTTCTTGATTACACTGAGTATGGGAACACATAAAAATGACTAAGGAAAAAATTCATTTGCATTTTTAATTGTAGAGGAACCGTCACGAGATAGAGTATCTCCATCAAACATTACAGGTGTTCCTCAACATAGTCCTTGAGATTATGAACAACAGCTTTAGTAATATTCCATTCTTTCTAAAACCCAGCTAGTTTCATTGTAAAAACTTCTTTAGTCTATTGGAGTTTATCTTTATCTATAGCCATAGACTCCATGATTTGTACAGACAAACTCTTTAATGAATAGTGGATTTAGATAATCTCTGCCTGTATTGAACATGGGTCTTCATGAAGGCATACCATTTGAATATATTTCAGATCTAGATCTTGTTGATTCTTCTCCACCTCCTTGGAATAGATGACCTACAATTTTGATACAAGAGTCTTGAGATCATCAAATTGTATTTCCAAATGTACCTCACCCATCTTTGACCTTTTATCTTCATCCTTTTTCTAAATTATTGACATTATGACATCGTGGAACATGAATTAATTAAACCTTCCATGCCCCAAAAATGAAAAAAAGTTAAGATTTCAATGAATTCATTATGGAAGGTTTTCTAAATGAATATCTAAGAATAAGTTACAGATATCTCAGCAAACAAAATGTTTGGTGGTGCACAATGTGTCATGCTTCTCCAAGAATGACTCAAACCCTCTTTTATAGAGAGATATTTATTTTTATATTAGCATAATTAATGAGGAACCATACTTCCCTCCCTCTAAAATAGTGTTAGCATCATGTAACCTTGTTGTTTGAATCGGCATAGAAGGCCCAACCTTATGCATGTATGCCAATTTAGATGGTGTTGGATAGAAGATGCAATACATTATTAACAACAACAAAATTCACAGACCAAAAAGGAAATGAAAAAACTAGATACATTATTCACACTCACCTATTGGAGGATCAATGGGTGAAACTATGAACTCTTTGACATCCCAGATATCATTTTTTTGGTAGGTACCTAAAATCAAGGAACATCGTCCATACTTTTTCCTGATATTGGAAAAAATTTTCCTCAAGTAACTCCCAATTTTGGGTCCTCACCTATTACTACCTCAATAATGGGTGTAGGATAGACTTGGATTAGTTAGTCATGAAGTACATCAGAAGTGTTTCCTATGGTTAAATTTGTACAAGTTGATATATGGTGTAATATATCATTTAAAATAAGGGTTACTATGTTTGAAAATATGAGAAAGTGAATAACTCACCTCTTTCCATTCCCTATTAATGTTCTCAAACTCCTCAACGGAGTCTGAGATATCAATATCTATATTAAGTGTATCCATTATTTCATTATATAAGGAAGAAATTCTCCTAGAATGATCTCTTGTTAGGGGGTATAATATGTTGGGATCAACACAAAAATTCTCTCCTCCATCAACAACCTCAATTATTATTTCAGGAGGAACAACCCATTTAATCCCTCAACCTCTTCTAGAATGGTGATGGGGCTGGTGGTGGTTTTCCCAGGGTTCTCTAACTTTTGCAGTGAATCTGAAATATCATAAAAAATAGAAGTTAGTAGTTAACACATGAAAATGTATGATGAATATTTTGAATTGCATCAATTATACTCCCTCTCTATAGTTATAGGATTAGATAGGTCCTCGACCCTTGATATTTGTCCAATTGAGGGAACATACTTTCTAGTAGGAACTTCTGCCTCATTCAGGATTTTTCCCTTAATTATCGAATGGGTGGGGGAGTGGGTGGGTCATCTATATATACCTAGGTAAAGGAGAGAGAATTGGATATTACAACCCATTGGAATAATAACGAATTTATTTTGGGAATATCAAGAATTAATAGTGTTATGAAAACTCACCCTGAATAATAATGTGTTGGGACTTTCTATTCACTCTCCATGATTTATTTATTTTCAATAGAGGATGGATGGAACATTCCAAAGAAAATATTTATATTCATGGTGGATGTAAATACGAATCTCCTTCTATTTCCACATCCACTATCTTTTAGCTGGAGGATATCTCCCTTGATTTTGGAGATGATTCTTAAGACCCCAATGGGTTTCCTATTTGGCCAAAACCCTGTAACAATATCTCGAACGATTTCCCCTCTACCAATTGTAAATCAAGATGACCATTTCCATAGTAAAAAAAATTAATTAAAAATTAATAATAAAATGATGATGAAGGGAAAAAATTGATGGGAAAACTTATATCTTGACATTGAACTATGTATTCCCATTAATTATCGGATGGCTCACCAACCCCTTCAGCAACCCCTCATCACATCATGCTTATTACCCAATTAATTAAAGTGATATGATCATCAGTGGAATAAATAATAATCTAAAACTTCTGTATGTATAGTCATTTCTTGATAGGGTCTACATAAAAGTGGATGTTGGGTGGGGCTCGAACATCCCTAACTAGTGGAATCTGTAACATGTCATGAAGAAGTGACAACATGTCCTTGGAATACAAATTCCTAACCGAAAATGTATGAAAATCCCTCATCCACAAAATATATGATGATTTTTTGGTCATCTGTGAAGATTACCTAACACTATGTGACTTCATGGGATTCTTATCTCTCTCTATTACGATCGAAGGGTGGTAAACAAGAGATCAGGCTTCCTCTTGGTGATGACATCTTGACCGTATAAAACCAATCATAGCTAGCATATCCCATTTGACTATGGATGGTGGGATAAATGTACATGGGTCATTTGGGTGAGCTGAGTGTCTCATCACTATATCTCTCTAGAATGGATGGAGCCTTTCTACCATGCTTCCCTAACATAACAGTCATTATAGTTCCAACTTTATGAACACCTATCATCAACAACACTTGGGGATGTGACAAAATATAAACCTCAACATACTCGGATTGCAACCTAGTATGATCACTTAATAGAGGAAGATTAATTACTTCTTGAGTTACCTCCAGTTCTTTGAGTATCTATGTTTTTTAGTCCCCCATTATATTCTTATCTACTCAAATTTTTACTAGAATAGATAAAAATATTTACTATTGGAACTTGAATTAGCATGAAGATATATACAGTGTATAAGAATCACATATAATCTCACCATCAATTCATACTACTAATATACAATCCCTAAAGGAAATCATATATGACCTCGTTTGTTCACTATGTTTACCATATTTGGTGAACATCCTAATGGGTGGTATCATATATAGAACGAAGATGAACACCTAAAAAAATAGTCTCTTCGTGGCTTCAAGAGGCTTAAGGGAGAGAGGATGAATGGTAGAAACAGCCAAAATTAATGGTCAAAAAACCCCTATGAACATAGATTCCACACAACACGGTATAAGAATCCAAATGATCTGCAATACATCCCAAAAATAATTAGAATAACCCTATACATCTAAAATGGGCCGTACCATTCTTCACATATAGTAGGAACTGATGGATCATCACCTGAATATGGGTTTCCAACCCTATATTCTTCCAAAAAACTATCATGGATTCTATAACAATTTTTCTCATCCTTACTTCACTATTTCAGTCATGGAACAGAAGTATTGATATTCTAAGACACATTTATAATTAATCTATGACACACATTTTAGATAGTACATTAGTCTTGTTAGTGTACCCCTATCGTCTATAGCCACCTTGATCAAATGTGGGCCAGAATATACTAGGAAAGTCCTAATTCCCCTTTGTTGTGTGATGTTTTCATGTAGAACCAACCTATTTTTTCTTGAAAATTATTAATTCGTTCTTTATAATTAAAATCCCCCTTAGGCAAAAATATTCCTTCTTGACATAATGTGCTATATTAAACAACTTTTAATCTAGAACAACTGTCCTTTATACATATTCTCACATGGAATTCGGTGGGATAAAGTGATATTATATCTCCCTGAGTATGGTAGCCCTTGATATTTTGTAAATGAACCGTTGAATGATGATAAAGTATCCATGTATCAAATGTATGGAATTAGTCTATTTGATCCATCAGCTATGAAACATAGGAATCTTTTCAGGATTATTGTATACATATGTCTGGGCCGGCCATATATACTCATGCATGCCAACCACCTTCAACTTGGTAGAAAATCAGTACATGTCTATTGTAGCGAATATTCAAATATCCATTCTGGTCTGACATCCCCTCTTGGGTGGAGATCCTTATCTTCCTTACAAACTTTCTATTGATCTGTCTTGTATTCATTTAAGATAAATGATTAATAAATCTACATTAACTCCGGAGTATGAGTTTTCAAATATTGGTTACATATGCTATGATGCAAGACATTTTCCATGAATGCAGTTCTCTTATTGATGTATGTGCCCATGGTCGATATATTGTTCATGGAGATGTTCTTGTATTATTTCACCCTGGAGGTTATGACATAACTCTTAAAATTTGGGATGAATACATCCTTCAAATGTTTGTGATAATATAATGATAGATAGACACTCTCAATATATTCACATTGATTATTATTCTTATGATTCTCTATGTTAGGGAGAGTAGTGTCACATACATTTTAATAGTCAATCCTGATTACATCGATCATCTCCCTTATACAATTACCAAAATTTTCATCATAAACATTATAATTATAAGTATCCATTTTTAATCTTCATGTATGTACCATGATTTCATTAGAGACAAATCATTGTTTTGAAAGAATGTTATTAAATTAAAAAAATGGGAAAATCATGGAAAAACATAGTACACTCACTCTGGTGAACTCACACAGGTCACTCGCTAAGGTGACCTCATATACATCACTCGTTAAAGTAACCTAAAGAAAGTATCTTGCTCGAGTGTATAGATCACGCAGAAAATTGAATATCAGTTCTACATGAACTAATGGTTAGTGGTAAAATTCGATTTAATGGATCCCCAGTAAGGAAAAATTAATAGTGGAAAAGAGATATCGGATGGAAGAATCTATGGGGACCACATCTATATTTATAGGCATAGGGAACACTATGTGGGATGTGTCACGGAACACCTAAGTGATTGGGTTACATGATCTACCAGTGAAACATTATTTCATGGCTTTCTATCTCACATGTCCCTTACATGGAATTAAAGTCTCCATGTTTTTCAATCCTTGATCATAAGGGTTAGAGAACACATAGAGGCCAAAGAATGATGGATCCATTAACATAATTTCCTCAACCTTAGGATCATATTATAGTCTTCTAAGCAGATCCCATCCTAGGTGGTATTTTATGAAACTCCACTTTTACATGTGAAAATGGGAATGTTTAATGGTAAATACATCAAGTAAATGATATGTTAATTATCCAAAGAGTCTCATGATTTATTGAAGTAATATTTCATAGGGACAAAATCAACATCACTTCTGTTTTTACACTTGTACACAAGTGGTAGTGCGCAAGGCATAGAAAATTTCATGCTGGAAATCTATAAAGACCACACAACCATTAAGACTAGCATGAAATACCTATGTGATAGGACTCCTTCACCAAGGGTGCCAAAATTCCAAAGAAATTGGACATTTTGGTATCCTCGTTTATAGTGATAAAAAAACCTAGAGAATAATTGAATTTATTCTCTCCTAATTAATTCACCCATGCCCTCAAAACTATCCTGGTAGCTCTCTAAAACCCTATATAAGTGGTAGTTATGTGAGAAATTGTGATAAAATTCCCTATATGGAGTGAAATAAAAAACAGATATACAAGGATCCACACCCTCGTTAATCAATAGAAATTATCCTGCAAGTCCTCTCCAAAACTAGGATCTATATAATACCATTATAGGGACACCTGAGGATAACCGTGAGGATAAAGAAAAACCTCATCCATGTGATGTTTTCTATATTGTATTTAAAACAAATGTATCTTCTTTCTTCCACAAGGATACCTTACATGAATATATTCTAGTCTACCAAGGTTCCCCTATATCAGACCCCTTCATCTTTCCCACCATTGTCTTATACTGTACTCCTTTGATAGCTATTTCATTCCAAAAATAGTAGTGAAACTCCTTTAATGGGACTACCATATGAGGGAGACCAAATAAATGAATCCATCTAAAAGTATATACTTGCACAATCAAAGTGAGAGAGACACTTGAACGTATCCTATTTGGTGGGAATGGTCCTTGTATTTTGTTTTGTTATTAAGTTGTTCATTCATGACGACCCTAATCATGTGGGTAGTGACAAGGAACTCCCAATATCAGGCCTAAGGTATTGAAATTTTCTCTCTCCTTTCCATCTATCAGAGAAAAGTTATGTCTTTATCATCCCCTTCTCATATCTAAGACAAGAGGTCCCTTATATCAATCATGGAGAGGGGTATCATACTTTCATTCCATTTTAAGGATTAGTGGATTATCCTCTTCTATTTACTAGAACTAGGAGACATAGATCACCTCTTTGAGTAATCATCATATCTTTCTTATGGTTCATAGCCATATGGGTAGTCTGATGTGACTACGCAAGTTACGAAATGAGAGAGGAGATGGGAAATTAAAATCCATTTCTTCTTCTCCCATTACCCCGGAGTCATCCGCCAATGAAATAATGATATTGTGTGGTATGCCATATCATCAAATTAAACTTGTTTCTCACACCAAGAGTTACTCACATGGAAATAATCAACCAAATAATATCTTACCTATATAGAAATAGATACCATTGAAGGGGAAACTCAGATAAATTCACATTTCTCTATCAATAAATAACATCAGTTACCTATAAATGATTCTAAAGATCATAGATACAAATAATTTATTGTTAATTTATGGGTGAATTGTCCCATTGTTTTGATTTAAAAAAGTATTTTGGAATATGTCTTAAATATATAATAGATTCCCATTATAGTCAAATATTCCTCCAAAAAAGGATTGATGAGCCTGATCCCCATCCTCTAGACCAATATGAGTCTATATATGTTATTAGGACCATTTATTAATTATCACCTTCCTTTGGGAAGTAGGTTTGTATAATGACTTATATAAGGGAATTGTTGGGTATTTTTTTGGCTCCATGAACAAGACCAAATGGAATCATTTCAAAAATGGTGAACCTAAAATAACTATTTGTGAACCATTCATGTGCCCAAAATCATTTCATTATGTGTAAATTCAATAAAAAAATTATTTTTAGATAGAATTATAAAGTATAATTTTATGGGGAAAGGAAAATATGGTAAATTTGGGGAAACCCTCATTAATGGGGATGTAATCTATTCTTAAAAATGATATTAATTTTTTGGATGAGATTCATTAAGGTAAAATGTTTGATTTAAATGGTAATTATACATTTAGAATAATATAGAATGAATGAAATAAAATAAAAGGGTTTAAGTCTATAAACATGGATGATGTAACTTTAAGGATAAGTATTATAATTCAATGAAGAGAGTTGAGGTTAGGAAAAAACATACACATTTTGTATCATTTAAATAAATCCATATAAAGAGAGAAAATAATATATCTATTAAAATAAATGAATTAAATACAAGTTACAAGATATTAATGAGATAATAATAATACCATATAAATGATATTATTGTCTAGAATAATAAATATTTATCATGAAATTATATTGGAGTCAAATAACCCCTTAAAAAATTTCGTGACTTCATATAATTTGTTTGAATGACCTATAAAACATAAATAAATATCTTAATCACATATTTAATGAACATATTCCTATATAAAACCAATTATATTCTTTATTTAGAATTATTCTCTACATGTATTCCAATTAATAATTATCAATTTTCAAAATCAGTTGTGAGTAGCCATTATTTTTTTTATCTAATTTTTAATAGTGGAATAGTTATTCATTATTTTTAAAACATTCAACATTAACAAATCATGAAATACAATTTTTCTATTTTTTATAATCATTAATATTAAAATTTTATTTTGGGGGGTTTTTTATTATCCTTAATGATGAAAATGGTTATTAGTGTATTTCTAGGATTTTGCAGTAACAGAAGTAGTTATCTTAATTAATGTGTTTCAAATCACATTAACTATTCCCAAAATATATTTATTTGAAAATTTATATCATATATGACTAGAAATTAAGTTCACATAAGCATACATGAAATTGTTTTAAATCATTGTTCAACTAAATTGTTAGACTGATCCAAACATGAACAGACCATAAGAAATTAATGATTATGATTATGCATGTGGTGTCTCTTGGTAATAATATCAATTTAAGAAGAATAATGATATTATTTATAATTATTTATTTTTTAATAATATATGATGATATTTTAAAAATATAAGAAAATCATGAAAAAATGACCCACGTTACTTTATGGATGTGGTTGTCCACACAACACGTAGTCAATATTTTCATTTCTCAATGGATGAGAGTGAAAGAAAGTGGTATATATTTTTTATCATAATAATTATTATTATATTATATATTTCCCTCTTATTCAACAATTTAACTATGTAATCAGTGGTGATATGTGGTGGTAGAAAATAGAAGTTTTCACATTGTGGATGTGCTAGTCAGCACAATCCAAGAAAGTAATATTTCTAATTAATAGAAAATGGAAAATATGGTTGATATTTATTCCCATAGTATAGTAAATATTATTATATAAACAATAATTATGAAATTATATATTAATTATAAAAGTTTATTACGTATAGTAAGAATGAAAATAATAGAAATTTAGAAAATGTACTCATGTTTAGGACTTGGGCATTCACTAAGGAAACTCTTTGGAAATTGAGGCCTTTAGCAAATATCATTTAACCAATGGATCTAGGAAAATGATGAGGATTATATTGAATGAAAATAGAATTTTTTTAATCTTAAAATAAATTTTTATCATGGTCATCAAGTGGTGTTGAGGTGCCCCTTTTATAAGTGGTGAGAATGGATTTTCCATAAATATTTGTACTAAATACAAAGAGATCTCATTTTTAATAATAAATAAGAAACCAGAATTGAACATAATGGATTGTGTTATTATAGAAAATTTATAATCCCTCAACCTGTAATTTTCCCACATATATGTATGTTATTTACTCTTAGAATGTTTTCTTTTACCATCTTCAGTTTTACATAGTAACCAGTTTATAATAAATTAAACCATTCATTATGCCCAAAAACAAATTTCATCATATTAAATAATCTAAAACTAATGATTCAAGAATTAAATAAATTTTATCAAATAAATAAATAAATATTTATATCAAAATTAAATTTTAATGATTGTGCATGTAACAAGAAAAACCATATTATTTGAATAAAATGTATTTTTTCCTCTAAAAACTATGTGCAGTCTAAATTTATAAATTTAAATGACTTTTAGAATATAAATTTTTTATTATAAAATTTAGTTTTATTATGTATTATTAATAAATCCAGAATGATATTTTACAAAAAAAATTCTATATTAATGAACAGATAAAGAAAATAGTTTCTTTTATTGAAAATTATTACTTAAGATCATAAATTGTTAACATGTATCTTCTAGATCCGGATTAGATTTTCAAAATATACATTTTTTACTTTAGAATTTCATTTTAAATCATTTAATGGTTTTTATAAAATTCTATATCTTGATTATGGAATTATATATTAATTATATTTATGGTTTTGGTAAAACTTATTTCATTCACTATTTTCCTAAATAGTAATTATTTCCAAAAAATTTTAAAAACTCATTCAAAGAAAATTTTATTATTCTATATATATATAAATGAATTCAATTTGGTCAAATTAAAATTATAAAATTTTAGTATTTATATTTTAATGAAAGATAAATATATATTGAAAAATTATATTTATTGGAAAAAAATTAATGTATTAAAAATTGTAATTTATATATCCTATCAATTAATAATCATGTTTTTTGAATAAATAATATTTATATCAATAATAAAATATTTTTAAAATATTTTTACAATCATAAATAATGTTACTAAAATAATGTTTTAAAAGGGTCAAATTTGAGGGGATTAATATGCCTTAGTTTTTTAGGTTAAAACATTTAATTTATTAACAACTTATCATTGATGGGAAATATATATATTTTTAATAAATATTTCATAATTAATTTAAATATATTTTTTCCTTCAAAGTCAACACCAACATTTTATGGTTTTTTTTGTTTTTTTACAATTTTTTGGGAGAAATATATTGAACCTAATAGGTTTTAAAGAAAATTATATATAATTTAAATTCTTGGGGTGTTACATTCTAAACCACAAAATAAATCATGTCTTCAAAATTTCCCTTTTCAATCACTAAAATTAGTTAAGAATATGTAAAATAAATCCAAAACACAGTATATAATTACAAATGTGGCCTATTTATAAATATATTTGGTATGACTATGAACCGAATTTTCATCCTTCATTGTGTTACCAGATTGTTGCATCATTCATATTGAAAAAATTATGTTTTCCCTCCATTTCTACACATGAATATTCTTTTCATTCCATTGATACATTCCAATAGTAATCTATTTTTTGTTTTCTAACACATATGATATTGAATTTTTTATCCTATAACATCTTCACTGCCTGAACATACACATGACTCCATCGTTATCTTATTTGGTGTGTTTGAAAATTCAAATATGTTTAAATTTTTAATCAAAATTCATGATAACTGGTTTCTCATAATAAAAATATATCTCACATGATGGGGAAGTTGCATTGTTTTTAGGGGAAATTTATTATCATTCGTTACTGTTTTATTCTAGTAAGGCCTTTTTATGAAGGAATGTTGATTATTAATAGTGTTTTTAATCATATATTCCTTATAATGAATGGATTTGACTTAAACATTTCACGGGTGGGCCCAATATTATATATACCTTAATTCATTATATGGTCTCATAAGAAAACAAAATTGGGTATTTTTGTATGCCTACCCAAGGAAATCATGATTTCTTGGTTATGGCCTTGATGGAAAGACTGATATCTTGGTTATGGAAATGATGAAAATAATGATTTATTTTTTGAGGAATTTGTGGTAAAATATATGATTTTATATTTTTTCCATCTCTATTAACTCCGTTATTATTATCAATTTTATTTATTATATTTTTATATTATCCAAGGATTAATTTCAATCTCATATGTTTGTATATATAAATTTTTTTTACTCTTTTTTATTCCTTCTACAGTATTCATTCCATTATATATTTTTTAAATGTGTTTTCCATTATATATTATAATTCAGAACCTAATGTGTTTAATATATTTCTTTACATGCAACATCAAAAGAAAAAAACCATAAAATGTTATATAACCATTAAAATGTATCCATAGAATAGGAAGGAAAAAACATATGTAACTGAATGATTAAAAACATGTATAAATAAATTTTTTTATTAATTGTAATTCATTGATAAATAAAATTAGTCTAATTAAATAACTAATAAGACCGAATTATGATTCAAAATATTTCCATTAAAAATTATCATTTAATGTGATTTATTTTGAGATATAAAATATATTATGGACAAAAGATATTATTGAAGAAAAATAAAATTCCTAAAATAAAATTTATTATAAATTTATATAAAATAAGAATAAGAATAATTAATATATTAAAATGTAATCTTCCTTTTTTTGAATTGGGTTTTATTATATATTTACAATTTTATTTAAAATTTATGTTATCTAATTTTAGAATTTGAATTTGGAAAATCATCTTCATGTTTGTATTTATAGTTTAAAAATTATATTACAATGAATATTTTTTTTTCTGAAATAGTTAATTAATAGTGGAATGTTGAAATATATAGTGGTCAACAAAGTATAAAATTTATGAAATTATCATTATATAATAACATCTATAATTTTATAAATCCATTTAATTAATCATATATACATTAAAGGAGAAAAAAAAATTCATTTATAAATACAGTTGTTGATTTATATAACCTAGGTGAAACATTTGAAGCACTAAATTTATATGATCTAATAAATGAAATTAATTTTTGTCATTTCATTTATTTAAATATTATACTGTTAATGTTTTATGATTTATTTAAATTCTACATAAGAATTGGTTGTTTTTTAGTAAACTAATTTTATCATTAAATTACAACACATTATAATTTTATCCTAGTAATAAATTTTACTGTTAAAAATAAACTTCTTCTAAAAATGGGTGTCTACAATTTACATGTGAAAAAATTACATTTCATTTTTATACAAATATAAATTTAATCAAATAAAATGTATTTAACATTTCAAATTATTATAATTAATTATTTAATAAGTTACATTTTTTGGTCATAAAAATAAACTAAATTAGTAAAAACTAGTTTCCATAGTAAAATAAAAAAATTTAAATGTTAAATTATAAGAGTAAAGGACTGAAACAAAAGTTTAAAACATTTTTGAAAATGAATCATCGAAGAATTATAGTCATTATCTCACACACACAAACAATATTGTACATTTTTGTGTCTTATTGACTTGAGAAATATTATCTTTATCTATATAAGTTGAAATATTTAAAAATATCATTCTCACCCCTTATAAAAGAGTCCTCTAACAAACCCATTAAGGCCACAAATAAAATTATGTTTCTGTAAAGACCCAAAATTTTATCAATTGAATTTATCAATTCTTATATTAATTTTATATTGTATAAATCACACAAATGTAACTTATATTCAATAATAAAAACATTATAAATGAATAATTACTGAAAGAAGATGTATTTCTAGAATTTAAAGAACCAATACTGATGAAATAGTAACTTGACCATTAGAATATTAATATAAACATTATGAATATTAAACTAGCCAAATAAATGGGAACCTCACGTATGAAACTATAAATAAAATTTAGGAATCTTATAAACTAATGTGTGGTGTAATTATATCATAGTCTAATTAAATAAATGTTTTAAAAATTATTAATTAAGTGTTTTTATTTTTATATGTCATAAATATTTAAATAATATTTTATGAATAATTTCATAACATAAAAGAAAATTTATTTTCATAAAATGTATCCATAAATTAATATTTTTATGTCTTGTGATTTTAAGATAATTTAATGAGACCTTAATCAATTTTTCAAAGTGTTATAAAATCAGTTATAATTTTAAAATATATATTTTCCAAATAAATGATGATTTTATTGAAAAATAAATCACACATATTTAGAAATTTATTTTCATAAAATGGATTTCATTTTTTGATTCTTCATGTAAATAAATGGATTGGGTGATTTTTTTATTTGTCTAAAATACATGAATTTTTATGAATAATAAATTACAATAATTTACTATAGAAGCTAAATATATGAATTATGGATTCATAGATTATGTAAGGTTGATGTAAGACTAAAATATATATATCTCATTCATTATTTTATTTTTTATAGATAATTCTCAAAATATTCATAGTCTTGATCCAAAATAATAAACTAATTAATATAAAAACGAGAAAACACCCCTCTCCTCCACAATAAATATCACCCATCACCCCCTCTTATTTATACACCTCTCAAGATTTTCTCCTTACCCAAATTCAACAAAATAATATTCCCTATCCCCTTACCCACATATATGAGCTATGTTTTTTATCAGATGACCAAACCTATTTCAATAAAGAGGTTCTCAAGGAGGATAAATCCAATAGGTAAAATCATCTTCAATTTTCTTTTAATTTTTTTCAGTCTCATTTTTTTCTTCTCTTGTCCTCACGTTATCTTATCCAAATGGAATGATAAATCTATTATGTTTTATATAATATAATTCTATCTTGTTAATGTAATATCCATCCTTAAACTCTTCCCTCTGTCTATTTTATTTTAAAAATGAAAGAATCACTTGTGATGTGTCAATTAACCAACATCATGGACGATGAACTTTAATTTTCTTTTAATTCCTTAAAGGATGTTAATAAAACTATTAAATGGTTGAAAAAAGATTTTAAATTTAAATTTATAGCTTTTTTATGTTCTGAAAGTAATAATTATAAATAATTATAATTGATAAAACAAAACATATTTACTTTGATAAAAAACTACCAAAATTTTCTAAAAATGATCATCATTTTGTTTTATTTAATTATTCATCATCATAACATATAAAAGAATTAATTATACGATAATTTAAAATTATATAAGATCATTAATAATAAATAATAACATCTAAGTATATTTATCCTCATTTTACAAAAACTTCCATTCTTGTATAAAAGTAATCCCATCATGAAAACTATGAAAATGAACACACTCAGAGGATGAAATTAAACTTTTTAACTAATAGAAAATCCCATAAATGACTTTAATAAAATTATAACAAATAAATTTCATGTATATAAGGTTATTTAATTTTTAATTCATTAATATAATGTTATTAATCATGACATTAAACCAAATAAATCATTCAGACATAAGGTAAGGTAAATTCTCAAACACAACTCTCTCTTTTTGGATTTTCCCACTTTCATTAAATTTTTAGTATGTATATTGATTTAATTTTCCATATATTTAATATATTAATTTTTATATTATCTTTTCTTGGATATATATTTTACAAATTTCTTTTTATAAAAAATTCAAGGATTTTTCCGAAAGATCCCTTCTTTCTAAAAACACATCTTTTAATTCTCATGAGATTATTTCTTCTTCAAGAAAAATAATGATTAATATACCAAGTATGTTATTACCTATTTATGTTGTGAACTCCAATTTTTTTTAATTAATGTATTCTAAATGGAATAAAACCCATTTATTACCATGATTTATATTATGATCAAGGTTGATATACGTTCAATGTAGAATGCATGATTATGTCAATGTAATGACGTTACAGGTGTGCTTGGAATTATCCAGTGTTACAATGCATTGGGCAATGTGATGTATCTCTTGAAAAAATATAAATATTCATTAACATGATTCTATATTTTTTCAAAACTATTTTTGGTAGTAAACCACAAATACATGGTGTTTCATTACCATTCATTATCTAGTTTCAAGCCTTTTCTAAATGATTACTCTCATCATTGTGATCATATTCATATGTTATGATGATAATAATTATACTCACACCATTTTATATTGTTTATTTTTCTTATCTAAATTCTTACTAGGATTTTTTAACACACCTTTTTGATGTATATCCTTATGTGATTACTTGTACTAAGGAAAAATGTGAATACCTCTGAGAATCTAGTGAAGAAGGAAATAAATAAATGTTTTTGTTATATTTTTAAAATTTTATTTATGATCATAATTTTCCCAAGATAATGAACCTTTGTATCCTTGTCATTTAAATATTTTATAATGTTTATCATCAAAATGTTGTAATAGTAATTATAAGAAAAAGAAGTCTTATAATAGTTGGTATCAAATCATGGTTTAGTTAATTTGGGAATTAGGATTAGATAACCATAGTGAAAACCATTATCACCAAAGGATATTTGTTTTAGAAAATGTTAAATGTATGGATCCCACAATACATGCCTTTATACATAAATGTAAAAAGGAATAATTTATTTATTCAGGTTTTGTTGACTTATGTTTTGTTCTATCCTTTTTTATTTTAGAAAATGGTGGGAACTAGGAGAAGTCATGCCAATAAACCATGTGAGGAACAAGATAGAGAATACCAAAATGACATACCTAAAACATTGCGAGGTGGAGTTCAAAATTTCATTGTAATGTTACCCAGCTATCCTAGGTTATGAACAATAACCTGAATAATGTTGAATTTCCTCCTTCACCTAAGAGGGAGCAACTAGATATAAGGTGTTTTATACTACAATGACCACATATGTTTAGTGGATCTTCTGATCCACTATTAATGGAACAGTTGGTCAACTCAATAGAGAAGATCATTTCTAAGATTCACAGTTCTAATATGGACAAGGAGACTCTATTAGTTTACCATTTAGATGGAGAATCCAATCAATGGTTGAATTTGATTAAGAACACAAAATAATCAGAAAAAACGGAAGAGATAGAGTGGCAAAACATCAAGATAATGTTTCTAAAAAATTATTTCCCTGAAATGCTTAAAAAAAAGGGAGATAAAATTCGTAGAGCTGATAAAAAAGGAAAGAGAATCTGTCACATCCTATGAAGAAAATTTCACAAGGATTTTAAGGTACGCTTTGTGTTTTATTATAAAAATGATAGAAAATTTCATATATTCTTTACTAGATTAAAACAAAACCTTTGAAAGGCTCTAGAAATTAGAGACCTTGGGAGTTATTAAGAAGTTGTTTTATTTTCTCCCAAAGTGAATATGGAGTTTGGATAATGGTTAGACGTCTATAGTGATAAGAAACGAAAGTTTGGGTTTCAAGACAAATGATATAATAAGAAAGGTGGAAAGAAAACTCAACCACCCACATGTAAAATATGTTAGAGGAATCATATTGGGAACTACCTCAAAGGGATGGGTTAATGCTTCAAGTGTGGTAGAGAAGGCCAAAAAATCTCTTGAATGTAGAACATTCATGAGGAAGC
The DNA here is from genome assembly GCA_963277665.1 of Viscum album. NCBI lineage: Eukaryota > Viridiplantae > Streptophyta > Magnoliopsida > Santalales > Viscaceae > Viscum > Viscum album. The sequence goes on from OY728125.1 coordinate 96,584,257, forward strand.
AGGACAATGTGGTAATGTAATGGAGAGAACCACCCATGGACCAATGCTACAGCTATTTGAAGAAAGGGAACAATGTAAAACAGTGCAGAAAAACAAAATTCCTCGAGGATAATATGTATCAGCAGCCACCAAATTCAATGGACAATGGTAGTACTTATGCCATCACTAATATTTAAGTGGAGAAATAAAATTAAGGCATACAAGGTATTCTTCATACTCACCCAAGAAGGTGAAAATTCTTATTTTATTCTGGTTCTACACATTCCTTTATATATTGAATGTTTTCTAGAACAATTGAATCAAAGCCTTAAAACCATGATGTAATGATATCCATAAAAACACAATGTGGTGAAATCATTGAAACCCAAGTGTTTGAAGCTTCACGTGTTAGTGTATGTGGGAATATTCTTAAAGTGAATCTTTTAATACATACCTTCGTTGAATTTGACACTACAATGGGAATTTATTGGCTCTCATTATATAGAGGACATATAAATTATCTAGAATAGGAAATAACTTTTCATATTCCAAACAATCACATGCTCCTCTACATATTTAAGGAATATCATGATTCTCCTTTGGAAAATCCTTGAATAGTGTGGGAGTTGATTCCTTGTGAATAAGTATACCTCGCTCAAATGGTTGAGTTAATGGAATTCATCAACCTAGGGTAAATACCCATTGTGAGACAATACAGTGATGTATCTATAGATGAGTTACTAGGACATCCCCCATATCGTGATGTTGAGTTCTCAATAGAACTCGTACCCAGAGATACTTCTATCTCAAAGCGCCCAATAGGATGGATCGTATTCAACTGGAGGAGGAACAGAAGTAGCTGAAAAAGAATTTGGAAGAAGGGTTCATATGCCCAAGTGCATCACCTAGGGGTGTTCCAATTCTCTATTTCAAGATGCAGGATGTATCAATGCAGTTGTGCATCGATTATCAAGAACTCAACAAGATCGCAATAAAAAAAAGTATACACTTATGAGGATTAATGAATTGTTTGATCAGTTGTGAAGAGATTTGTACTTCTCAATGTAGGATCTTCATTATAAATATTATCAACTAAAGTGGAAGATGGAAGATATTCATAGGACAACCTTTCACACAAGCTATGGTCACTATGAGTTTCTAGTGTTTCACATTGGACATAAAAATTCCCCTACAATCTTCATGGATTTGATTAATAGTGTTTTTAGAAATTACCTTGAGAAATTTTTTGTAGTGTTTATTGATGATATTATCATCTACTCCAAGAGTAAGGAGTTGCATGAAAAACATCTAATGCTTGCGTTGGTGACATTAAAGAAGGAGAATTTATACACCATGATCAAAACGTGTGACTTTTGGATATAACAAGTCAAATTATTAGGACATGTGATCACAAGTGATTCAATTTTTGTGGACCCTTCAAAAAGTAAGAAAATTAATGAATAACCCATGCCCCCTAGAGTCACGTAAATCCATGGTTCTCTTTGATTATTTGGGTACTATCGATGCTTGGTGTGAAATGTTTCACCATTGTGAAGCCCTATAACTAAATTTACAAAGAAAGGGGTAAAGTATGACTGGACGGAAGAATTTGAAGAATGATTCAACGAGCTGAAGAAGATTTGGATCACTTCACATGAACTCATAGCCCAAAAAAGTGTGGAAACATTTGTGATATACATTGATGCTTCCAATAAATGATTGGGTTGTGTTCTGAAAAAAATGATAATTTGATATCATACGCGTCATTTTAGTTGAATATCCCTGAGAAAACTACCTAATGTATTATCTGGAGATAGAAGTTGTGATTTGTTCCTTAAAAAGCTAGAATCACTACCTTTATGGTGAAATTTCAGACATATATACTGGTGAAAAGTTCCCAAATTATATATTCAAGTTGATTGATTTGTCATCAAGATAAGTATTATTGAGATAATTCTAAAGGGATGATTCAACCATTGCCTATTCCCATGTGGAAATGGTAGAATTTCACTAATGACTTTGTGACGGGTCTCCAAACGACATCCAATGGAAATAATGTGATATGGGTTGTGGTGGGCCGACTCCCCAAGGCTACCAAATTTATCTTTATTTGGGAAGATCTATCACTTGAACAATTTGGAATTATCTATGTTAAAGAAGAGGTGAGAATAAATGGGTTTCCACTCTCGATCATCACTGATCTGGACCCTATGTTCACATCTAAATTTCAGAGAAGTCTTCAACTAGCTATGAGTAATGAATTAAATTTTAGCACGGCCTACCACCCCCAAACTGATAGCCAATCTAAAATGACAATTCAGGAAGTAAAAAATATACTAAGAGCCTAAACATTAGAATTAAAAGGTAGATTGGATCAGCATCTCCCATTTTTTGAGTTCTCATACAATAATAGATTCCACGTGAAAATCCATAGAGCTCCATATAAAGCATTGTATGGGAAGCAATATAGAACTCTAACATGTTGGGATGAAGTTGTCGAAAGAAAGATACTTGAACCTGATCATGTTCACGAGAGGATAGGGAAGGTTAAAGATATCTAGAAACACATCAAAGAATCTCAGAGTTTGGAAAAGATATGTGCTGACAACCATTGAAGGGTCTTGGAGTTCAACATTAAAGATAAATTCTTCCTTAAAATATCACCATGTAATAGATTCATCCAGTTTGGAAAGAAAGGGAAACTAATCCCAATGTATATTCTTCCCTTTGAGATCCTTAATCAAATAGGATTCATGGCCTATCATATTTCACTTCCAAAAAATATGGATCAAGTTCATGATGTGTTACACCTATCACTCCTAAGGAAGTACATACAGGATCCCACATATTTACTAAAGACATAGGTGGTATAGTTAGAAGATGATCTCTCTTGTGAGGAGTAAACAGTAAATATTATAAACTGGAAAGATAATGTTTCTACAAAATAATACAACCCAACTTTTCAATGTGTTATGGAGGAACCATAAATGTGAAGAAGCAACTTCGGAACTGGAGGAGGTGATGAAGGAGAAGTATCCTCACCTGTTTATGTAAAATGAAATTTTTATTCCGAAATTTCAAAAGGGGGGAATAATGTAACGACCCAAAATTTTATTAATGGAATTTATCCCTTATTATAGTAATTTCATATATTATAAATCATAGAAAATAACTTATAAAAAATAATAAAAACTTTATAAATTAATAATTAAATAAATAAGAAGTATTTCAAGAAGTTAAGGAACCAATACTTATGAAATAGTAACTTGACCTTAAGAATAGTTATATGAGCCCTATGAATAGTAATCCGGGAAAATGAATGGTAACCTCACCCATGAATGTATATACAAAATTTGGCCATCTTATAATTGAATTTATGATATAATTATATCATTGTCTACTAAATAAAAGTTTAAAAAAAATTTATTTAACTATTAGCAATTTTTTAAGTCATAAATATTTAATTACAATTTTATGACACGATTAATAATTTAAAATAATATTTATTTTTATAAAATTTATCCATTAATTAATATATTTAAGTATTATTATTTTTAGATAATTTTATGAGACCAAGAAAATTTTCAAAGTGTCATAAAATAAAGTATAATTTTAAAATCTGTATTTTCCAAGTAAATAATGATTTTATTTAAGAATTAAATAACTCATATTTAGAAAATTATTTATATTAAATGGTGTTCCATTATAATTATATGAGTCAAAAAAATTTAGGGTATTGTTTTCGATATTTCTACGATACTTGAATTTTTAATAAATAGTAAAATACAGTAATTTAAAATAAAAGCTAAATACATAAATTATAGAGTCATAGATGATGTAAGGATGATGTAAACCCTATATATCAAACAATAATTAATTAGTTTTATATATTTATAGATAATTCTAAAATAATTCATAGTCTTGAGCCAAAATAATAAACTAATGAATATAATAATGAGAAAACACCCCTCTCCTCCACTATAAATACCACTCCTAACCCCATATTATCCTCACAACTCTCAAGCTTTTATCCTTCACCAAATTATGAAAAATAATATTCCCTATACCCTTAACCACTCCCTAGAGCTATTTGTCCCAAAAAAATACCAAACCCTTTTCCCTATGGTGGTTCTCATGGAGGAAAAATCGAAGGGGTAAAATCCTCTTCCTTTTTCTTTTAATTTCATTTCAATTTCAATTCCTTTCTCTTATTTTACTAACATTTTATTATCCAAATTTCATGATAACTTATTTATGTTTGATATAATATAATTATATCAAGTCAATGTAACTTACATCAATAAAATCCCTCTATCTCTCTTTTACATTAAAGATGAAATCATCACCCGTGATGGGTCAATTAACCGACATCATGAATGATGCGCTTTCATTCTCCATTTACGCCTTAATGGATGTTAATAAATCCATTAAATGGTTTAAGATATATTCTAAATTTTACTTCATAGCCTTTTTTATTTTCTGTAAGTAACATTTTTACATAATACTAAATGATAAAACAAAATTAATCCATTGTGATTGAAAAACCACCAAAATTAACATAAAACGATCATATTTAACTTTTATCAAATGATTCATCCTCATACCATATAAAAATATTATTTATAAGATAATTTGAAAATCTATAATTTCATTAATAACATATAATATCCATTCTAGATATTTTTCTTCATTTTATATGGACATCTAATCGTGTATACAAGTGAGTCTATCATGAAAACTATGAAAATGAACACTCCTGAATGATGAAATTAAACAGTATAAATCATCAAAAATCCCATAAATAGAGTAAATAAAAACATAATGAATCAAATTCATGTACAATAGGTTTTTTAATTTTAATTTATCAATATAATTTGATTATACATTACATTAATGTGAAGAAATAACTCATGCATAAGGTAGGGGAATTCTCAAACCTAACTCCCTTTCATTGAGTTTTCCCTCCTTTAACCCATTTTATGTATGGATATTCCATTAATGTAACTTATGTATAATTTATTAATATTTATCATATACTTTTTGGGATCTAAATGTTACCAAACTAGTTTTTCGAAAAACGGAAATATTTTTTCCAAAATAAAGATTCTTTCTAAAAACCCATTTAGATCTCTTGAGATTGTTTCATCTTCACACATAATTGATAATTCTTATACCATGTATGTTATCCCCTATTTATTTTGGGAAAACCAATGTTTATTAATTAATTTATTAATTATTAAATGAAAACCATTTATTTCCATGGGTTATTTTATTTCAAAGGATTATATACGCTCTATGTGGCATGGATGATAATGTAAATGTTATGATGTGATGGGTGAGCCAGAAATTATATAGTTAATGTGAATGATATGATGTGATGAGCGTGAGATGAATTATATATCACTTAAATTCATTATGAAATGTGAATACTCTCATTATATAAGTGACATATACAAGAACATGATGATATCGTTGTTCACAACTATGTGAGGTAGTTAACCACTAAGACTTGATGTTTCTTCTTCTTAGTATATTTTTTATTCAAAAAGGAAAGGGAAAGGGAGAAAACACCCCTCAAGTGGGTCAGAAATGGTGGAGTCCAAGGGCATCCCCCAGCACAAAAGAGGCACATTCTGGAGGGAGGGAAAAAATAGAGTCATAAATGATGAGAGGCACGTCCTACCTACCAAAGCGAGCAAGGGAGTCCGCTGCGAAATTAGCCTCCCTCCAACTGTGATGAATAATCTTCCCATGTGAGGTTCCGATCTTGCACCTTCTGATGATGTAAGTGAGCTCCCAAGGAACCCCACTAGTCCCGTTCATGATCTTCACATGGGTTTCTGATTCCGTCTCGATTTTGGACGCTGTCAACTTCTTCCTTCTACACACCGACAGACCAGAGGCCAGTGCATGGACCTCCGCACTCAGAGAAGACTTGATGTTTCATTTTTATGAATTGACACATTTCAAGCCTTTTATTAATTCTTCCTCACATGATTATGATCTTATTTCTATGTTATGATGATAATAATTATTTTCTCCCCTTGTTATATTTTTTCATGTTCTTATATATCATCTTATGTTGGTTTTAACTCACCAATTTTATAATGTATATTCTCAGGTTATTAGTTGTACTGAGTAGAATGTGAGGACCTCTTAGAATATAGAGAATAAGGAATTAAATAAATGTTTATGTTATATTTTTAAATGTTATGTATTGTCCAAATTTTCCCAAGGAACTAAACCTTTGGGTTCTAGTAATGAAATGATTTTATGTTTCTTATCATTAAAATTATGTAATATTAATTTAAGTAAATTAGGGTCACTATTGTTTCTAAATGATATTATTCCCATTTTATGACACCTATAATTCTATCATTTTTCATTGTGCCTACCATTAGAATATATTGGAATAAGATGTCCATTTCAAAAGAGACCTCCATGGGAAATCCCAAGTCCCTAATATGACTATTTATATATATATTTTTACTTTCATTCATAATTTATTAAATATAATTTATAATTATTATATATTTACATCAATATTGGTTTCATAAAAGTATTTGTTTTCTGATAGATATTTACCATTCCTCATTTTTATTTTGAAAAATTAAATTGGCATTCATGCATTGTGCGGATTACCGACTCTATGAAGTGATGAAAACCTTATTCACCATATCCATTATTCACTTATGATATTTGTGAGATTTAATAATACATATGAAATATAAAAAATAATTATTATTATAACTAAAATAATTATAATCTAACTTATTTACATCTCATTCACTGAGAAATAAAAATGTAATCCATGGGTTGTGCAAACATCTACCTCTACAAGGTAACATAACTTCATTCCCATCTAATATAATTATTATTTTTAAAACCATCATCAAGTATGATTTAAAATCAGTAAATAATCTAAATAAAATAATTATTATTCTTTATTAATGCTATTATTAAAAACTGAAAAAATTCATAGTCATAAAAATCCATTGGTATGGTAAGCTCATGTTCAGGTCGGTATAACCCCAATTTTCTACCTTGCTATAAAATAATATCATATATGATTATGAAAATTTTATAACAAATAATATATGATTAAAATAAGAAAATAATGATATGATTTTGTTTTTGAAATGTTAATATTATTTTTGAACATTTTAATTAAGATACTAATGTTCATTAATTAAAAATTATTTATAGAATCTCATCAATGGTTTCATATTTAAAAATTGTATCAAAATATACTAATGAATAAAATTAGAGAATTATAAATAAATATATAAATATAATTATATTATCTTTTATGAGCTTGGTATGATGAAATTTGAGAATATAATGATGAACAACACTGTTTTTATGAAACCCACTCAAAATGATCAAAAGTGCTCTCACCTAATATTGAAAATACTTAATAACTTACTAATATACATATATATAATAATTATAAATTAATTGTATTAATTGTTTTTTAAATATTAAATTTTTTATAAAATATATAATTAAGATAGACATGTTTGTTAAAAATAGATTCAGGAACTTTAGATGGTGTCATGAATTAAGGTAACATTCACTTTGTCTCAAGTTTAATTTCGTGAGACATATTTCTTATCATGTACCCTGAAATATTTATTATGGTGTGATTACATTATAATTAATTTCATGTTACATATTCCTATAATTTTTTGGATTTTATTATCTATATCTGAATCTCTCATTAAATAGAGGTGTCTTCTAACGATACCAATGTTGTAGGAGTTTTTGATACCTCAACTCTCCTTATTGAGTTATAATATATATTATGAACTTCCTTCTTCCAAGATTAGTTACTTCCATCCTAATATTCTATTTAATTGATCTTTATATATGGGTAGATTACATTTCAACTTAAATATTTTTCTTTAATGAATTTAACCCCGAAATAGTATATCATCTTTATGAATTTTAATCATCCTCTTTAATGATTTTTTACCCTCATTGTACATATTTTTTATCTTTCTATTGTTCTCCTACAAAATTGTAATTTTAATTTTTTATTATCTCATTTGACAACCATATTCCCATATCCACTTATAAGAAATATGTCTTTAACTCCTTTTAAGATATAGGTTTAAAATAAAAATATTTCAAAATGGTAAAAGGGTTTTCTATTATTTTAAAATGAAATGTTTTCTCTTCTGATCCACATTTATTTTGATGTTATTTACTTTGTTCCAAGGATATACTATTGATTTATTCCCATTTTATAATTAAATATTTTCCAAAGTTTTCACTTCACCATTTTTAAATTGAATTTTAAATGTGACCAATGTGTTATTAAATTATGACAATGTTAAAGTTATTATAAAAAAATCTATTTACATATTTCCCTTCCATTTCCCAAATATTAATTAAATGAACTATTTACTTAGTAATTCATTTTCAGGATTTTCACAAAAAAATATCTGATATTATTTTTTGAGATTAAACTCATTGAGATCCATCATTACCATTGTATTTCCAAACCAACACATTTTATATGCATGGTTTTTCTTCCAATGTATTTCTTTTATGATGACTTTTCATTTCGTTCGATTATATTAAGGGAGTTCACCATGAATCGATACATGATTGATTTGGGAATTTATTGAAATAATCATATAAACATTTCTATATATGGTGTTAGTTTTAAAAATGCTTTCCTAGAAATCTATTATCTTTATTGACTGAGGGGATTTTTAAAATTTATATATTTTTTCTTATATAGATGTATGTTGACTACATATGAAAGTTGAAAATTTATTGGTTAGCCATAAAAATTCTTTCTCTATAAAAGATATCTACATGTTTTCTATTTTGTTGACATTAACATAAGTATTATTTTTTCTTATGTTATTATTATATAAATGATGTTTATGAATCCATGTTAAATATGCATGTTATTTTTTTAATATCCTTCATTTGGATATTGCATTGGACTTAATGAAGTGATGGGTTGGGCATGATGTAACATCCCCACACAACTGATGGGATTGGGTTAGTTTAAAATTGGTACTGATCTTCTATGATATTTACTGGACAATAGTGGTTCGATATAAATTATAAGGGGTTATCAAATGAATAGAAAGGTAAAATGATTTACTCATTAATACACGTACACAAAAATAAGAAGGAATAATGATGATTCCAAAAATGTAAACAATGAAAGTGAAAAATATAAATTATGCGTGAGGGAATATCAAATAACTCCATAGAAAAAAGGGAGCAATTAAAATATTCAATATAAAATAATCAAATGGAAAACAATCCAAAGTAGTGATAGACTCGATAACTATGGTGGAAACACTATAAACCCCAATACATGACCCAGAATCCATGCCCCATATCTAGACATCGACAAAGGTTACCATAAATGTGTTCTATTGGTAATGTATAAAATAGGCCCATTTTTTATATCATGGGAGAAAACTTCTAAATATTCACATGTGTTCATTTATGGAATTGACTATAACAAACCACTAGGTAGTTCCAAGATTCATTTCATACATTTTACTATGACTAGAAAATTTTAAGCTAATGGTTTTATAAAATAATATGAGCAGTATAAAAACAAAGTTCCATGAATATGATAAAAATACAATATATAATAATATTTTACCAATGAATTTATAAACAAGTAATCTAGTAATAAAAAATTTCCTAAAAAACATTTCTTTTAAATATTTCAGAATTAGATTATCCCGAAATCAACTCCATGATTCCTTTCACACACCTATTCAAACCCCCAAACTCCAAAAAGGTCTTATAAAGAAGGAGATTCTATCCATGATAATTCCAACACACCCATACAAAATATGTACCTCCAAAATTATTGAGATGATCATTTTACATTATATATATGATCAAATTAACTAAAAACAACACATAAATCCCAATCCATGTCACTAAAATCCACCAAAACCCTAGTTATTTTAAAAAATATTAGTTTTAAAACCATCAATTTAAATCCAATCTAGTTTCCCCAACATCCCTGAAAACAAGAATGAAATTTTTTGGAAAACCATTATATATAAAATATAATTTCTGAAAAATAGCTATATTCAATACAAATAGAATCAACTGGAGGTATAAAAGACATAACATTCTAAGAAAAAGTAAAATAAGGGTAAACATTTTCTTCATGAATTCATTTTAAAATAATGATTCTTAGAAGATCCTATGGATCTAAACCATTACCTCCATTTATCTACCCAATACCATAAAATTACTATCAAAATTCATCTAATCACATATATTAGGGTATAACAACTCTGATTTATGGTTTTTTTTCAATAAAAAGTAATCAGATTCTAGAGAGGATGGATTAACAGGTTCCTAACATTTGATTCCCATGATAAAGTTTTTGATGAATAATCTAAAATATAGTTAGGGTGTAGAAGATCTCCAATTAAAAACCTAAGGGAACTATCTAAATCAAGATAATAGGATAAGGAATGAATAATTATGTTTTTTAGGATGTTTTAGGTTAAAAAAGAAAATTTTCTTAAAATTTTATTTTCCATTATGTGGTTAGGAAACAAGGTTTAAAAAATTATTCACTAACTATGTGAATCAACTCTATCCTGAATAAATCTATGTTACATAGTTAGTAAAATAGTTTTTTCATTCTTTTCACCAACTATGTGCTTATCCAATAACCCATAAACAACTCATTAAGTTTCCTATAATTTTAATCAGGGTTTTTACAAACCATGTTAAAACACTAAAACATTGAAAATTCTTACAAATACATCTTGAAACTTCCATAAAATTCATGATTCCTAACCCAAGAATTACCTAACATTAAATACACCAAAAAATAGGTATTTACCTAAATCTGGTGATGTTAGACCGTTTATTATATATCCAATCAATGAATATATTATTCTCATGGGAAAAAAGGATTTGTTATTTGGTGTATGAATACTTAATGAAATCATGGTCTCTTAGTTGTTACATTAAACATAAGGTTAATGTATAGGTCATGGCCTTGTGGGAAAGAATTATCCCTTAGGTGTAGACTTTATAGTATAATATTTCTGACATTATGAATTCTATCACAATAAATTCATTTATTATTATCCATGGATATTTTCAAGATCTTTGTTTAGAGATATATATATATATATATTACTATTATTTATTACTTTTATATTATTAATGCAAGGATAGATTCGATATACATTTTCCATTACTGAGAATTTGAGTTCACCCCTATTATTAGTACATTTCCTTTGGTTGGGAAGCAATGTAACAAAAATGATCCGTCTAAAAGAATATTTCATTAGTAGAGAATCGTTGACAGACGTTGAATGCTTGTTTTAGATTAATTTTATTCTTTTTAGTGGAGAAAATTCTAGTCGATTAAGAAATACATGGGTTTTTTTAATTAAGGTTATTTCTGAATTCTCCAAATATCAACTTTAAAGGTCTTCAGAATGTATTTAATGAAATATTTTATATATGTCGTGTAATTATGGGATATTTATGTTCATGAATAAATATTTCATATCCAATATATTACATAAAATATTTTTTTCACATTTTATATATGAGAATAGGTTTAGCGAATCATAGTTGTTCATTGATCAAATTTTAGATAACATCTACGGTTATGATGGCAGTTGAAGATAATTTAAGGGTTGATAAGATGTGCTTGATCATTATTTAAAATGTATTGTTTACCCTTTATGTTAGTTAAGGTAATATATAATATATTAGGTTTTAGAATAAGCTATATTTTGTAACATTATAACCATGGTAAATCCATAACATTACTTGAACTGGACTTCAACATGGCTTAGAGTGTGTACTGGATCACAATGGGATGGAAACAAGAACCTAAGAATTATATAGAGACAATATGGGAATTATTCACACTTAAAAGATGTGTAACAAGATATAAACAATATATAGTAACATAATATATAAATATAGTATATCATATGTAAAATGAAAAATCAATGATATGCCACATCTAATATCGAGATAACAATGTCTCAATGAACAACTGAATGACCGGAAAAATGGAACCTAAAACAAACAATGGGTCCCTCTATGTGTTACCAAATATCATTACTAACCCAACCCACTTTAAAGGCAAGGAATTCTAAAGGATTCATCCACTACATGATTCACTTTTTTTACCTGTATACTGTAAAATCAATGCTATAAACACCCAAAGTAAAATGTAGGATGTAAACACCAAAGTTTAATAGGATACCAGCAAGACTCTATAAAATGTGAAACCACATATATCCAATAGTATTTTAATAAAATATATTTATAAAATATTTAAATTTAAATTATTTTCCATTTACAATTCATCTATTGGATTTCATTAAAAAAATATTTTGTTTATTTAAAAATTATATCATAGAAAATAAATATTGATAAATGGAATATTTCATATACAATGGAATAATCCGTTAAATAAAATAATTTTCAGGCCTCAATATCCATATCAAGATAATGTGGGTAGTTATGAATATCAAAATATCATGCACATAACATAATCTCTAAGTATCTAAAGATATAAATTCATGACACAAGGGTGTAAAAAAATAAACCACTAAGACAAATAATGGAACACTTGATGGAATATGTAAGTCATAAAGTTTGGAATCCTCAGTCTCATAAAATGGTTACCCATGGCCTCATGGAATTTAGATAATATCCTATTGTGATAAAAAACTCCAATAGGGATCGCATTTTTTCCCACATTCCACAAGGCCCAAAAAATATGATTTGTATCCTCAATAAATAACATAAACCAAAACCTTGTTTCATAAAACATTTCATATACAGATTATCACTTAATTAATTTTTAAAAACCCATTTTACATTTCATGTTATCTTTAAGTAAATTTAATAAATATATTATATGTCTCAATTGGTTTACATTAAAGAACCATTTTGAAAAACATTATATATACCTGAAATATAAAATACATTTTAGTAAATAATTTAGTAATTGAAAATAATGGGATATACCATATGAACATAAAGACTTTTAAGGTTCAGACCATAAGATTAAGACATTTACTTCAAGAATAATGAAAACAACATTTCTTTCGTAACTTGTGGTGGGAGAGGAACATATCATATCTTGGAGGAGATGAACAGAGAGAATTAAGATCAATTATCTAGGTACATGATAGAACCAATGATCTAATCTCAAATATTATTACCTGAATTGATTAAAATAGATGAAACAGATTCAATTAGGTCTGACTCTCCATATTATGATCAATAGATACCCATGTTTCAACAACAAACAAGATTTTCTACATGGGAGAGAGAGATATCCCTAATTGTCTCTTTCAAGTGTCTAAACCATGAAAAAATGATTTAGGGTCATAGGTGATATATTATATAAGATAAAATATTATTTTAAGACAAAGGTAAACTCAATCCCTTATTATGTATAATTCTAATAAGAATTAACAACTATATGTTTGTTCTAACGAGTGATTCAGTGGTCTACGAGCAAGATAGTGATAGGACAAAATCTATAAGGGGTGTGTATGTAGAATTCCCTCACCCATTAGAATTAATTTGGTGTGCTAGTTGAATAAAATAAAATGGCTAGATGAATCTATTAAAATATAGAGGTTCTATCCACCCTCATTTATTATCCATTTCCCACCACGAAAAATCTAATTCCCTCTAAACACTAATTTAACATCCCATGTAAATGAAGAATAAAATATTTTCATACTTATTAATATTTTTGAATTAAATATTAATTTTACTTTAAAGGGGTTTCTATGTTCGATAGCGTACCTGATACGCTACAACGGGTTTCTTTGGAATCTTATGTTACACACTAGTAATATAATATTATTATTTTAAAAGGCAGTTAAATACTAGCTGTTGTAGTGGAAAAAATGAATGCAACTAACTACAATATTATTATACATGTTTATTATATTTATTTACTTTTATCTGATAGAAGGTAGAGGCATAAAATGTGAATGAATCTAATTTTAAGCATAATTTACATTAAAAAGCTGATTTACCGCCTTTTGATGGCGAACCCTCTTTAAATCTAGTTTTTTTCACTTTTATATGTTATATTTGAAGAAATTATATTATTCATTAGAATGGGGACATCAAATTTTACTTTGGGTAATTTTTGGTATTTTTCTGATAAAGTGTATTTTTTAATGAATAGTGAAAAATATTGTATTTTAATTCAAAAGTGTCTTTCAATCTAATTTATTTATATTGTTAGATTATATTTTTAGTAGGTTTTAAAGTGAAATTAAAATATATATATTTACCATTTAATCCAATGTTTGTCATTGGAATTACTTTTACTTTGAAATTGGACATAAACAAGTATCAATCTTTTGATAGTTATTGTTTCTTAAGAACACGCTATTTGTTTAAACTACGGGAATTAATTTTTTAATTAAATAATTCCACTTCTATGTTTTGAATTTGGAAAAATGGACATCAATTTTGAATTCGAAATATCTAGTAATTCTTAGGCTGAAGTTTTGGTATTTTTCTGAATAACATCAATTTTTGATGAACAGTGAAACCACTTAGAGATAGTTAAAAAAACAGTCTTTTTTATTTATATGAAAATTTACCACTTCTGTGAATTTAATTTCAAAATTCCGACATACACGGTTGTTATCCAGGAGTAAAATGCGGTTCATTAAGATGAAAATAATTTTGGGTAAATAGTAACTTTGGACTTTTATTTACCGCGGTTAAAGGTAAACAGGGTAATTCAAGGTTAACAGAATATTATAATAATTCAAAATCACCTTAAAACTTGTCCAAACCTTATTGGTTGAGTCATTAACGACCATGGGAATCTTTTGGTATATTTTTGGACTCCACTGATCCACAAGGGAGTGATAATGACAATTTAGACTAATTAATTTAATGTAAAGGCAAAATAGGCATAAACAAATATCTTTTAGTAATTAATTTTTATATGGTGTTATATAAAAAATATTTTTGCCTATAAATATTAAATTCAAATATATAAAGATTTCATACATGATATAATTTTTTTATAATTTTTAGACATCTAATAAATTAAATTATTTATGACATAATAATGACACAGTATTTACCCCATTACTAAATGATTAAAATAAATAAGAATATAATGATTAAAATAATATCCAAAACATGTCAAATTCTGATTGGATGATTTTATCTCAGTTATCAGTCATATTATCTTCTACATTAATGTGTTTTGGAATTTTTGAAACCGAAGATAAGTTTATAATAAAATAATGTTCTCACACTCTCCTAAAGATCCCCTCTCCCTTATAAAAGGAGACCAATTCTATGCAATTACTCACACCTCTCAAGCCATTTGGATCATCCAAACTCTGGCCAATTAGGCTACTTAAATCTCTCTCCTCCTTCTAAAAGCCTTACCTTATACAGAAGGCACTTCAAGAAGTCATTTGGTTCAAACCAAAGGGAGTTTCCCAAATTAAAGGTAACGGTTTCTCTTAAATTGTTTTCATTTATTTTACTTCTTCAACCCCTAAAATCTTTTTATTTCCTCCATTTTGTAACAACACCAGTATCCTCAATATACTTGGATTTTGTTATGAGAATGATTCGAACTACACTTACACACACCACCATCTACTGGATGAAGTACATAATGTTTCTGTGGATGGAAAACTAAGGCCTCACGAAACGATGATCATTCCATTACATCTTACCGCCTCTCATGGTGGCCATTATGATGTCACATTATTTATATATGAAATATAATATGTATATGATTTTCTTATTCTTCTATACTCCCCAATTATATCAATCCTTTATGGTTTCCATAGTGGGTAAATACGAAAATTTCATTTGAGGAAGTGCGGACTACCGCCCCCTCAAAGTGATGTGATTCGTTAAATCCTCATGTGGGATGTATAAAGGATGGAGTTAATAATATTATATAAGATATTTTACTGGAATTATAATAAACCTATGTATCATTATGTTTTATTTCAATTAAAATATGAAATATAAATGAAAGTAACGTTCATGCGTACGTACGGCTTACCGTCTCCATGAAAGGTGCATTTCATTTCATACATCCGAATGTTATGTACAATTATATATACATGTATATACTAGATATATATGATATATATGATATCTAAATGATGGATTTATTCAGGATATAAATAACTATTATCCACATGGACAGCTTGTAAATATAAGGTGTCTATTTTGACTCAAGTACCAAATATCGACAAAATGAACATTGTTAACTTAAATGATTACATAATGTTTATAACATGGTAATAAGTGATATAAAAGGAATAATAAACTTGAAAAATGTTCTTAAGGAAGTTGAAATTAACACTAGTTAATTATTCTGGATATTAATGAACGATCGAGTCAAGTCGGACACGAGGTACGAGAACTTCTTGACCCAATTTCCGTTCTTTGGGTTGATCTTCTCTTTCTTGTTTATGTCATTCCTTAATTATGTGAGAAATGAATTTTTCTATATTTATACTTTCTTTAAGTGTGATTATATTGAATACACATAATAGATCAATTTTATTTACAAAATGATCTTTGCAAGGGACTTCGTCTCAATCTTCATTCATTGAGGCATGTTTTATTTTAATACACGACTTTCTTTTATACGCTGTATAAACACCCTTGACTTTTCAAAGAAAATATTTTCTAAGAAGCATTTTACTAATCGAAAAAAAGGAATATTTCTTTTAATGGAAGCAGTGACAATTACCTTTCCTCCGTCGCAATTATTATTTGATCTTTGGCTTCCTCAACAAGTTGTAATGTTTTTAAAAAGAAAATAAATACCATATACTCTTTTACGTATTTTTGGTATTGAAAATGGTTTTGAAAATGGATTTTCTATGTCAATATAATTATGTGAAATACTGTGATTGAAATGTGGAAATGTTTACTTTCCTTTATATTTGTTTCATGTCTTATGATTTTATAATGGTCCTTGGACATTTGACGGGTGGTTACGTGATAAACAATATGACGGGTGGTGCTGTGAATACCGGGATAGGTGGTTACGTTATAAACTCCAATGAATTGTGTATGGAAGTCGTCCGTATGGCTATTACATTTAGTGATATGTGTGGAAGTCGACCATATGTTTATTCCATTTAAGTATGTTTATGTCCCAAGTAACTTTATATGTTATCTGTTCTTTATATGGGTTTTATGGTAATATTTTGGTTACAAAATGGTAAGTAATGATATTTTATTTAGCGATGAGTATTTACTACTTCATAAAGGTGCAAAGTATTACTTATGTTAAAGTATTCAGGGTTTAATTGTTGTTTTGAAAAACTAATAGTTTTCCTTCTTTGTGTATCCCTTACTGAGATTTTTATGCTCATACCAAGTTTTGGAAATGTTTTTCACCGAACATAATGTGGAATAGGGTCAAGGATGGGAACAATGAAAAGTCGTGCTATCTTAAACATGGAACTTGACATGACTCTTTTTTTTAAGAGTCCGTGTTTTGTAAAAAAATGGAAACTTAGTAGAAGTGTCTACATTGTAATATTTTGAAATGTTATAGTTATGGCATAACTCTCTAAAACTCTAAACCTGAAAAGTTCATCAATCTGAATTATTCAATTAATTCAATACTAAGAAAGGTTTAAAGACGGGTCCTTATATTTGGTATCAGAGGTCGGTTTAGATAACTTTAGGTGTTAGGGTATTGTTAAAGTAATATCCATAAAGTATTTTATGTTAATATTGACATCATATAGCATTTCCAGATTACAATGTTGCTTCACCTAAGATACTTTTGTGTTCAGAATGTTTTTCCTTATAGGAAATAGGGATTCTATGTTGGGATGTCATCAGGAGGAAGACAACCTTCCGAATCAGCAACCTGAGATGGTCAGAATCAAAATTGAACAGTTTGTTGCAGTGATGGAATAGTTGACTCGGGCTATAAATTGTGGTGGTATTCATGCATGAGATCAGCAGATCAACCACAAAGGAACATGTCATTAGTTGATCATTTCATTAGGTAACATCCCCCATCATTCAGAGGAACATATGACCCTGTGGTAGCTGAAGGATGGATCAAAGCACTGAAAAAGATTTTCGATGTCATGGGTTGTTTAGAACATCAAAAGGATAGTCTTGATGTTTACTGTTTTAAAGGTGAAGATGTGCAGTGGTGGTCTATGGTGAAAAATATCAGGGATAGTGAAGAGATTGATGCTCTTGAGTGGGATGAATACAATGGTATGACTCTTGAGAAAAATATTTCTAAGGTGGTTCGTCTTAGAATGGAAAAACAATTCTTGGAATTGAGGAAGGAGGATGACTCAGTGGCTGCTTATGAAGCAATGTTCACTCGACTGGCAAGGTATCCACCAAATTTCATCCAAGATATTAATAGTAAGATAAATTTATTTTACTCAGGACTGAAGGCACTATATTGAAGAGTGTTAGCCTATCGTGAGTTAAAAAGTTATGAAAAACTTGTTCGATGTGCGGAGAAGGTGGAAATGGAATTTGTCAATGAACAAGTTTTCTTTGAAAAATAACAGAATAAGAGGTCCAGTTGGCAGGCAAAGGGGAAGAATTCATCAAAGAAGTGAGGAGGTAAGAAAACTAAATTTCCAACTTGTGAGAACTGTGGTAAAAAGCATCATGGAGAATATTTATCAAAGACTGGAAAGTGCTTCTGATGTGGTAAGTCTGGTCATATTACTCATAACTGTAAGGAAGATGAACAAACTGGCAATGAAAAGCCATTAGTAAGATGTTTTAAGTGTAATGAAATGGGTCATTATGCAAATGAGTGTCCAGAGAATAACTCAAGTATGGGAAAGCAGCTAGAATACA
Organism: Viscum album; assembly: GCA_963277665.1. Lineage (NCBI taxonomy): Eukaryota > Viridiplantae > Streptophyta > Magnoliopsida > Santalales > Viscaceae > Viscum > Viscum album. Next base: position 96,603,103 of record OY728125.1, read on the forward strand.
AGCAGAAAGGGGTGGTTAAATCCTTTGTAACTACTTCAGCAGATGTTGGGCCATCAAATGAAGTAGTATCAGGTGCACTGTTTGTTTATTAAGATTATGCCAATGTGTTGTTTGATTCAGGGTCTACAAACTCTTTCATTTATGAGAAATTTTCTATGAAATTGAAAATACCATATCAAGTTATGAATACTGAACTTATGGTAAAAAACCTGGAGTAAATGTAGAAACAAAAAAGAAAACATAAGAACATTCTTGTCCTTGTGTGTGGAAATAATCTACCTGCAAACCTTATTTTTTTCTTCTATTAGAGTTTGATGTTATTTTGGGCATGGATTGGCTTTCTGTTTATCAAGATATGATTGACTGTAGAGCTGAAGAGGTTTCTTTTCAAAAATATTTTCAGTTTTTGTACAAGAAGGAACCCTTGTTTTTGATAACATATCAAGAAGCTCAGAAAATAGTAAAAGGTGGAAATGAATGTTACCTTGCACATATTTTTGAAAACAAAGGAACCATTCAGATAAATGATCTTCCTGTGGTAAATGACTACCTTGATGTTTTTCCTGATGAGTTTCTTGGTATTATACCTAATCGAGAAGTTGAATTTACTATGGACTTAGTTCCTGATGATAAGAAAATTTCAAAACCCCCATATCGAATGGCTCAAATTAAACTTTTAGAGTTAAAGAATCAATTTTAGGAGTAATTCGATAATGGTTTCATTTGACCTAGCACATCACCATGGGGTGCTCCTGTCTTGTTTGTTAAAAAGAAAGATGGTTCAATGAGACTTTTCATTGATTATAGAGCATTGAATAACATTACTGTTAAGAACAAGTATCCTTTCCCTCATATCTATGATTTGTTTGATCATCTTCCGGGAGCTCAGTATTTTTCAAATATTGAATTGCGGTTGGGGTACCATCAGTTGAAAGTAAAATAAGCAGACATTCCGAAGACCTCATTCCGTACTAGATATGGCCATTATGAATTTTTAGTTATTCCTTTTGGTTTAACCAATGCACCTGCTGTATTAATGGATCTTATGAATAGAATTTTCCATGAGTTCTTGGATAAGTTTGTGGTTGTGTTCATTGATTATATTTTGGTTTATTCAAAATTAAGGAGGAACATGAAAGTCATTTAAGGGTAGTCATACAAACCTCAAATGAAAAGAAACTACTTGGAAAATTCAGCAAGTGTGACTTTTGGTTACAAAAAATTTCATTCCATGGTCACATTGTTTCAAAAAATGGCATAACTGTTGATCCTGCTAAAATGAAAGTAGTTGATGAATATCCAAGACCCACAATTATTAAGGAGATTCGTAGTTTTCATGGTTTTACAGGTTATTAACGGAGGTTTGTTGAAAATTTTGCACGGTTATCTAGTCCAATGACTAAGTTAACTCATAAAGGTGTTATGCTCATGTGGAAAAAAGAATGTGATGATTGTTTTCAGGAATGGAAAAAGAAGATTGGTGAATGCTCTGGTTTTGGAACTGCATTCAAGAAATGGTGAGTTTGTTATCTACAGTGATGCTTCGTTGAAAGGACTGGGTTGTGTCCTAATGTAGAATGATCAGGTAATTTCTTATGCTTCACGTTAGTTGAAACCAGATGAGTTAAATTAACCTACACATGATTTGGAATTAGCTGCTGTTGTTATTTTGCTTTAAAAATTTGGAGGCATCATTTGTATGGAGTGAAGTGTAAAATATATACTGATCAAAAAAGATTGAAGTATATATTCACATTGAAATAGTTGAACATGAGACAAAGGAGATGGTTGGAATTAATCAAGGATTATGTTTGCACGATCAATTACAATCCAGGAAAATAAAATAAAGTGGCTGATGCTTTAAGTCGAAAAAGTAGTGTCTCATTATCCATGTTACATTTGGAACTAGATCCATTGGTTTTTGATTTGATGGATTATGGCATAGAAGTTGTTGGTGCGGGAAATTATTTTGTTTTGTTTCAGGTGTCAGAGAGATCATCTCTATCAGACAGAATAAAGAAAGAGCAGAAGGAAGACAGTGAGTTCCAAAAAAAAGGTAGAGTTGGTTTAGAAGGGTAAGTTTCCAGATTTTAACATTGATAATGATTGTGTTTTGAGGTTTGGAAAGAGATTATGTGTGCCTTGTGATTCACAGTTGAATATTGAGTAGATATGTGAAGCTCATCATTCTCCATTTTCAGTTTATCCTGGTAGTACTAAGATGTACAGAGATCTTCGGGATTATTACTGGTGGGATGGAATGAAAAGAGATATTACTAATTTTACTGTGAAGTGTAGGACTTTTCAGCAGGTTAAAGCAGAGAGGCAATTACCAAAAGTAATGCTTCAGCCTCTACCTGTTCCAGAGTGGAAATTGGAAAAGATATCCATGGACTTTTTCATGGGATTACAAAATACATCTCAAGGTAATAATGCAATCTAGGTTATAGTTGATCGATTGACTAAATCTGCTCATTTCCATCCTATTAGAGACACTTTCTCTCTAGATCAACTAGCTCTGTTGTATGTTAAAGAGATAGTAAGGATTCAAGGAGTTCCCCTCTCCATTGTGTCGGATCGTGATCCCAGGTTCACTTCTAACTTTTGGAAAGGCCTTCAGAAGTCATTGGGTACTGAATCAAATTTTAGTATAGCTTTTCATCCTCAATCAGATGGGCAGTCAGAACGAACAATTCAGACCGTGGAGGATATGTTACGTGCTTGCTCGATGGATTATCAGGGAAGTTGGGACCAACTCCTTTCTTTGGTTGAATTTTCATATAATAACATCTTTCATTCTAGTATACAGATGTCTCCATTTGAGGAATTATTTGGAAGGCATTGTTGAACTCCAGCTTTTTGGGATGAAGTAGGTGAAAGGAAGCTGATGGGACCAGAATTGGTAGAAGAGGTGGTAGAGAAAGTTCTATTGATTCAGAAGCACATGAGAATAGCTCAGAGTAGACAGAAAAGTTATGCCGATAACCGGAGGAAGGATCATTCTTTTGAGGTAGGTAATCATTTCTTTCTCAAAGTTTCTCGACGGAAAAGTGTGATGTGTTTTGGTAAGAAGGAGATAGTAGAGTTCGAGGTTCATTGGACCTTGTGAAATTCTGGAGGAAGTTGGATCAGTTGCGTATTGAGTTTCTTTACCTCTATGTTTATCCCAGGTACACAATGTTTTTCATGTTTCGATGTTGAGGAAGTATATTCCAGATCCATCTCATATTTTGAGCCCAGAGGTAGTTCAGTTGGAAGAGAATCTCACTTATGAGGAACAACCCATCCATATTCTTGACCATAGAGAGAATGTGTTGCGAAATAAGGTAATTCACCAGGTAAAGGTTTTATGGAAAATCCATATGTTTGAAGGGGCAACATGGGAATCTTAAAATGCTATGATGGATAAATACCCCAACATATTTTGATAAGTGAATAAAAATTACGAGGACGCAGTTCCCAAAAGGTGGGAAGGATGTAACATCCCAGGTAAATGAAGAATAATATATTTTCATACAAATTAATATTTTTTAATTATATATTAATTGTACATTAAAGGGGTTTCTATGTTCGATAGCGTACCCGATACATAACAATGGGTTTCTTTGGAATCTTACCTTGTACACTAGTAATATAATATTATTATTTTAAAAGTTAGATTACTCCTAGCCGTTTTAGTGGCGGTAATGAATGAAACTAACTTAAATATGATTATACATGTTTTTTAGATGTATTTACTTTTATCCAATAGAAGTTAGAGGCTTAAAATGTGAATGAATCTAATTTTAAGTATAATTTACATTAAAAAGCTGATTTACCGCCTTTTGATGGAGAACCCTATTTAAATCAGGTTTTTGTCACTTTTATATGTTATATTTGACAAAATAATACTATTCTTTAGAATGGGGACATCAAATTTTACTTTGGGTAATTTTATGGTATTTTTCTGATAAAGTTCATTTTTTAATGAATAGTAAAAAATATTGTATTTTAATTCAAAATTTCCTTTTAATCTAATTTATTTATATGGTTAGATTATCTTTTTAGTTGGTTTTAAAGTGAAATTAAAATATATTTTTACCATTTAATCCAATATTTGTCATTGGAATTAATTTCACTTTGAAATTGGACATAAACAAGTATCAATCTTTTGATAGTTATTGTTTTATAAAAACACAGTATTTCTTTTAACAGCGGGAATTAATTTTTAAATTAATTAATGCCACTTCTATTTTTTGAATTTGGAAAAGGGCATCAATTTTGAATTTGGAATATCAAATAATTCTTAGTCTGAATTTTTGGTATTTTTCTGAAAAACATCAATTTTCGATGAATAGTGAAACCACTTAGTGGTAGTTAGAAAACCGACTTTTTCATTTAACTAAAAATTTACCACTTCTTTGAATTGAATTTCTAAAATCTGGCATACATGGTTGTTATCAAGGAGTAAAATGTGGTTCATTAAGATGAAAATAATTTTTGTTGGATAGTAACTTTTGACTTTTATTTACCGCGGTTAAAGGTAAATAGGGAAATTCATGGTTAAAAGAATATTATATTAATTAAAAATCACCTTAACAATTGTCCAAAAATTATTGGTTGAGTCATTAATGACCATGGGCATATTTGGGTCGGTTTTGGGACCCCATTGATCCACATGGATGTGATAATGGCAATTTAGACTAATTAATTTAATGTAAAGGAAAAATAGACATAAAAAAACTCTTTTAGTAATTAATTTTTATATGCCGTTATATAAGGAATATTTTTGACTATAAATTTTAATTTGAGAAAAAAAATATTTCCTACATGATAGTATTTGTTTTATAATTTTTTGAAATCAAATAAATTAAATTATTTATGACAAAATAATGATGGAGTATTTACCTCATTAATAAATGATTAAAATAAATAAGATTATAATGATTAATATATTATCCAAAACATGTCCAATTTTGATTGGATGAATTTATTTCGTTTATGAGTCATCTTAGATTCGACATTAATGTGTTTTGGACCTTTTGAAACCGAAGATAAGTTTATAATAATATAATGTTTTCACACTGTCCTAAAGAGCCCCTCCTCTGCCTTATAAAAGAAGACCACTTCTATGCAATTCCTCACACCTCTCAATCCATTTGGATCGTCCAAACTCTTCCCCATTAGGCTCCCTACATCCCTCGCCTCATCTTAAAAGCCTTACCTTAGGTAGAAGAAACTTCAATAAGTCCTTTGGTTCAATCCAAAGGGAGTTACCCAAATTAAAGGTAACAGTTTCTCTTAAATTGTCTTCTTTTATTTTACTTCTCCCACACCTAAAATATTTTAATTTCCCTTGTTTTGTAATAACACCAGTATCCTCAATATACTAGGATTTTATTATGAGAATTATTCTAACTAAACTTACACACACCTTCATCTAATGGATGAAGAACATAATGTTTCTGTGGATGGAAAACTAAGGGCCCACGAAACGATGATTATTCAATTACATCTTACCGCCTCTAATGGTGGCTATTATGATGGAACTATATTTATATATGACATATATTATGTTTATGATTTCCTTATTCTTCTTTACTTCCCAATTATATCAATCTTTTATGGTTTTCATAGGGGGTAAATACGATAATCTCAATTGGGGAAGTGTGGACTACCGTCCCCTCAAAGTGATGTGATTCATTAATGCCTCATGTGGGATGAATAAAGGATGGAGTTAATAATATAATATATGATATTATAATGGAATTATAATAAACCTATGTATCACTATGTTTTATTTCAATTAAAATAAGAAATATAAATGAAAGTAGTGTTCATGCGTACGTACGGCTTACCGTCTCCATGAACGGTGCATTTCATTTCTTACCTCCGAATGTTATGTACTATTATATATACATGTATATACTGGATATATATGATATATATGATATCTAAATGATGAATTTATTCTGGATATAAAGAACTATTGACCACATGGAAAGCTTGTAAATATAAGGTGTCCATTTTGACTCAAATACCAAATATCGACAAAATGAACATTATTAACATAAATGATTACATAATGTTTATAACGTGGTAATAAGTTATATAAAAGGAATAATAAAATTGGAAAAGGTTCTTAAGAAAGTTGAAATTAACTTTATTTTATTATTCAGGATATTAATGAACAGTCGAGTCAAGTCAGACACGAGGTAAGAGAACTTCATAACCCAATATCCATTATTTGGGTTGATATTCTCTGTCTTGTTTACGTCATTCCTTAATTATGTGAGAAAATAATTTTTATGTATTTATACTTTCTTTATGTCTGCTTATATTGAATACACATAATATATCAATTTTATATACAAAATGATCTTTGTAAGGGACTTCGACTCAATCTCCTTTCATTGAGGCATATTTTATTTTGATACACAACTTTCTTTTATACGCTGTATAAACACCATTGTCTTTTCATGGAGAATATTTTCTAAGAAGTGTTTTATTAAACGAAAAAAAGGAATGTTTCTTTTAACAGAAGCGATGATAAAGACCTTTCTGCCATCACGATTATTATTTGATCTTTTCCTTCCTCAACAAGCTGTAATGTTTTTAAAAGAAAATAATTACCATATATTCTTTTACGTATTTATGGTATTGAAAATGGTTTTGAAAATGGATTTGATATGTCAATATAATTTTTTGATATATTGTGATTGAAAAGTGGAAATGTTTTCTTTCCTTTATATTTTTTTCTTGTCTTATGATTTTATAATGGTGCTTGGACATTTGATGGGTGGTTACATGATAAACCATATGACGGGTGGTGCTGTGAATACCAGGATGGGTGGTAATGTTATAACCTCCAATGCATTGGGTATGGAAGTCAGCCGTATGGCTATTCTATTTAGTGATATGTGTGGAATTCGACCGTATGGTTATTCCATTTAATTATGTTTATGTCCCAAGTTACCTTTATATGTTATGTGTTCTTTATATGGGTTTTATGGTAATCCTTTGGGTACAAAAGTGCAGGTAATGATCTTTTATTAAGAGAAGTGTATTTACTACTTCATAAAGGTGAAAAGTATTACTTATGTTAAAGTATTAATGGTTTAATTGTTGTTTTGAAAAACTAATAGTTTTCTTTCTTTGTGTATCCCTTACTGAGCTTTTTATGCTAATCCCATGTTTTTGAAATGTTTTTCACAGGACATAATGTGGAATAGGGCCAAGGATGGGACCAAGGAAAAGTCATGTTATCTTAAACATGGAAGTAGACATTACTCTTTTTTTAAGAGTTCATGTTTTGTAAAAAAATGGAAACTGAGTAGAAGTGTCTACTTTGTAATATTTTGAAATGTAATATTTATGGTCTAACTCTCTAAAACTCTAAACATGAAAAGTTCCTCAATGTGAATTATTCAATTAATTCAATACTAAGCATGGTTTAAGGTCGGGCCCTTATAACTAAAAACAATGAAAAAACATTATTCACACTTAAACATAACCGTGATCATGAATGGAATAAAAAATAGACCTTCATACCAAGTTCGACATAACTAGGTGCGAAAAATCTCCCAATATTAAATTATTTCCATCCCCATAAAGACTCAAGATCACTAACATTACAATATATAAGTTCATTATGGTATCATCAAGGTATTATGCTCCCATGTCTCATGTTTGTACTTACTACACTAGCATCATGATTGAACTAGTTATATATTTGTGCCATAAAACACCTTATTTTATTTGTGCACATTTTCAACTAGTCGTTCAACAACTAATGTTCTAGGTTCAATCTCAACATTTTCCCACTCAATCACATGTGATTGTCCCATAGGATAATTCTTCAACTGGGAAACATCGAACACATCACATGTGGTTATAAAATGAGAATTTATGTCTGAATAGTCAGACACCTATTGATTTAATAAAAACTATCAAATGGTCTAACATAATGTGGCAGTAACATACCATTCTTCTCAAACATCATATTTCCTAACAAATGCAAAACTATAGGAAAAACTCAATCCCCAACCATAATGCCAATGGATGATAAAACTGACTGGTATAAGATTTCTAGAAACTATGAGATGTTTCTAACCTATTCTTGAATAATTTAATGGTATTCATTATCTCATGGATGATTCTAGGTCCTAAAATGATCATTCTCTAACATATACCCAACATAGAGCTGACCTACAAGGACTCCCATAAAATGAAATAAATGGAACCATCTGGATCAAAGATATAAAACTATTATTAAAAGGAAACTATAATAAGGTAAGATGTTTCTCCCACAATTCACTGAATATAAAATACAATTTTTTTAAATATAAACACTATGTTTGATAGTTTGTAAGATATACCACATTGATGTTAAATAAACAACTAAATATTATTATTTAAATGTGACCCTTATAACCTAATTGTAAATTTGGTGAGTGTAAATTGGAATAATTGATTAATAAAATATAAATGGTCATATGATTTTACAATTCATCAATTAATGGTTTTGAAATAAGTTCATGATTTTTAGTATAGTTATTTTATTCTTAAAAAAATATGGTTTCTACAAAAAAGAATTTTATTATTTTCCAGAATGAATATTATAATTAATATTTGGAAGTTTTATGAAATGTATTTAAAAAATATGAATTTCTATTTTGAATTTAGAATGTTAGTATTATCTTAAAAGCATTATTTTTAGAATATTTTTAAAATAGTGAATTTTCAAGGAATATTGAAAATACTAATTTTTATAAAAAATATATTTAATTTTAATGTATTTACATGGTCATATTATTTTTTGGTTTAGTTTTAAATTTTAATTAGTTAAATATTATCGAAGATAATCTAATATGGGTTTTAAATGGATTTCATTCTTTAATTTAGGATGGAAACATTTTATATGCAAAAATGGTATTTTTTTCAAAAAAACAATGTTTATCATTTTGTTTTGATAATATACTTTTAAATTAAATTCTATAATAAAATTGTTTACATTTTTGAAAAAATAGATTCTATATTTTGAATCTGTGGGGAAAAATTTATTAAATATTTCTCCTTTATTTTTTGACAATATAAATAATAAACATTGTACTTTTTGTTACCACGGTAAAGGGTAAATCAGGTAAATAAGTGTAAAAATAAAAATTATAAGGAATAAAAAATGAATCTAAAACTTTCAGAAGTTTATTTGGATGAATTAATTTCACCCATATTAAGTATATTTTAGGTTATATGCCAATTTTATTTAGTTTGGAAATGATTAAAGCCGTTATAAAATTTTATTTAATGAAAAGTCAAATGTGTCACACTCTTGTTTTAATATTTGTAATATATTTAATATGGTGTCATATAGAAGATATGTTAAACTATAAATTCCATTTTGAAATATTATATATTTATATTTATAATGTTAATTTATTTTTCATTTTTAGGGAATAAATAATTAGCTTGAATTTCTGCACAAAACCGATGGAGTAATTATTTATTTATTAAAAAAATAAAAGAAATGATAATATAAGTATTAAAATAAATATAATCTTATATAATTAATGTAATAAAATAGAATTATAGATTACCAAGTCATTTTTAGGATAAAATAAAATAGTTTGTCATAATTTTACTTATTTTCCTGATGTTTTTAATATCAATGTAGTAAACAGTATGAAATTTGAGAAAAATAATATTTTATGGAATTAATATTTTATTAAATGATTTAAAAATAATATAATTATTTATGCCATGAATGTGTGTAATTATATGGTTTAATATGTCATCCCTTATTCATTTATAGCCATTTTAAATCATTTAGATCTAAAATATTCATATTATAATTTCATATTTTCAGAAATTCAAAAGTCCCCCTCTCCTCTATTATAAAAGGAAACCCCTTATTCTCAATAATGTACAAATAAAAATACATCTTTTTCATCAAATATTTAAACAAATATATTCTTATAATTCCTACCTACATTCTGATGGTATTGTTTTAGGCAGAATACCAGGCACAATATCCTTAAGATGTGGAGGAAATGAATATTTTAAAATAAGAGGCGTAGTTTTTATCAACATGTCTTATTTTTTATTCTTCATAAACATATTTTAAATTCCATTCATCAATGATAAAATAATAACTCTATTATCCTCCAATTATTTATATTTTTCTTATTTTAGTTTCATGACCCATATATATCACATATTCTATCGAAAGGGATATGAAATCACCATCCGTGTGTACCGTGGGCTACCACCTCATGAACCGAGTTCATTCATAATTCATTTTAACAACTAATGGATAGATATAAGGATCTAATTAATTTTTATATATGTTATTAATGACCTATTAATCATTATTAAAATATAGTATATCTTTTACGTTCTTACCATTTCATACATAGAAAAATGATAACATCCATCGTGTGTACGTGTGAACTACCACCTCCACAAAGCGATGTGAAACGGTTTTCATCACGACATCACATCAATGATACATAAAACTATATATAAAGAATTAATATTATATATATGACATTATGATCACTATTTAAATATAAAAGAAAATATTTATTCCTTTCATATATATCATTTAAAATGAAGATGTGACTCAAGCGTATGTACATTGTACCATCTTCGTGATTGTAATGTAGTTCATTTTTCGTTACCATATTTCATGGTTGGACTTAAATGTACTTTTACTATATGAAAGTTATAATTATTACCTATATAATATTCTAGAGATAAGACAATTCTTATTTCATTAACCATATTCAACCTTCTGAAGTCATTCTGGATTTATGAACCAAATATCATCAAAGATTCCAACAGAAACATAAATAATTATTCAAATTTTATAACATGGTATGAAATGAAATAAAATAATAATAAACATGCAATTTTTTTCGAAGGTAAATAATTATCATAAAATTATTATTTCGAAAGATAAAGAACATTCATGATGAGACAAACTCAAGGAAAGGTACAATTCCACAAATAAACATCATTTTAAATGTTTGAAATATTTATTTTATAAAACAATATTTTTCATGTACATGTCATTAAAATTATTTTTATTAATTTATTTATATAGAAATTAATGCTTCAAAAATAAAATTTTCAATTTTCACTGAAATGTTTTCAAAAATGGATTCTTTTATATTTTTATGTAAGGGACTTTTTTTCCAAAATTCCATCTTTAAAAGTTTCTTTTCACAAAAGTTAAAAGGAATTATTTTTACTTATACGGCATGTATAGATTTCCCTACCTTCATGATTCCTTAATGTTTTTAATATTATTTTACATGATTACATGTTTACTTTAAACCAAATCCCTTTGCATATGTGTAGTATTCAAATAAAATAAGTGATTTTCCTTAAGGAATGATTATATAATGATATTACACATGTATTATGATTGTATTTTAATTCATGGGAATTATTATGGTGATGGGTGGTTCCATTTTATTCTGAAGACATGTTCTTCTGTTATATGCCTTCATTTGATTGGTTATCTTGTGCGTTGACTTTAACAGTTAATCATTGTGTCACTATGATGGTTATATCCATGTATAACTATGATGGTCCTTTTTTTGTAATAGTATTGAATTAAAATTTCTTCTATATAGTAAGATATACATGATGTAAACTTAAAGTTATATTGTAGATATTTCTATATCTACTATTTAAATGGTAATTCCTATAGGTTATTTTTCATATCCAAAGGTTATAGAAAATCCCATTCAAAACTGAGAACCTCTAGATAGTGTGACATTAATCATAAATATATGTCATATGGTCTAGATACGTCATACTGACTGGAAAAAGTTCTTTTCTAACTAATAGGTGATGGGGGATCATAATCTTTGATACATCTTCACATAAAGTTTACACATTGTGATCTATGGCAGGTGAGATCATTAAGAAACACCTACCAATTAGATCACCACATGTTTTGAGTGCCATTGATTATTCCTATATACAAACATGTGTGTTGGTCTCCTGATATTAGATCAATATCAATAACTTCCACTTTATCCCATACTATGAAGTAAGGAAAATTCCATGATAATTAAATCATGGCGAGGTAGCTTGTGTTGGGTGTGTTGTTGGTGGCATGGAATTTGATGAATGATCAAGATAAATTTTTTTCTTCTGAGGTGAGGATGTAATCTCTTGGACTAGGTTAATTAGGATGGAAATACCTTAATTATTCCATAGTTAGCGTAGTTGAATGTAAATTTATCAATTTATATCAATAAATAATAAATAAATAAAGGATGATGATAGAATTGTGTGTCCTTATTTATGATATTTCAAATGAAAATGAGATTATAATACAAAGGGGTGTTCTTAGGTCCATTGGTTATTCTATGACTATTCCTTCTATATTTAGAGGCCTTGATGTGTTTCTAGACTCTTCTCATTTTTTATGAATAATATTCATTTCTATCGAGATAAGGTCTTAGATGACCACACAAAATAACATATTTAAGAATCTATGTTATATGGGTGAATATGAATATTTGACATGTTGAGACCCACTACGGGGTATTAGATTTATCCAGTTTCATTGATCTAAGATGAATATATAAATTGATTACTATTTATGTAAACAATATTGGTATGAATTTATTTATTAAATATATTTACAACTATTTAAGTAAGTACGGTGAATAATATTATATAAAAACATATTATGTTAATATTCAAGATTCATTTATTATTAGCAGGAATTATTATTCGAGTTATTGAATTACTATTATCTTGTAATATATTTAATATATGTTTTAGGTTTTTTATGAAATATAATTAAATTTTTTGATGTGTTTAGTTCATCATAATTATTTATTTATCTCTTATTTACTAGGAATTTATTTTCTAGGGTCTTTGAAAACATTTATAGGTATTTTCTCCAACCGCTATATAAATAAGAAGGGAGGCTCATTCTAACGATTTTTCAGTCATTTGGAATGAGAGGCTCTCTCTCCTCCCACTTTCTAGAGAGATATTCTCTCCTAAATGATCAATTAAAAATGCCTTCTATGGATTAAAGGCATACTAACATGGTGATCATCATGAAATCAAAGAGATATTCGAGGCATCGTTCTAGCACCTAGAATTAGATGAACAAAACTCTCAAAGATTCTTGGATCATGTTTTGGTGATCTAAATGGGTTCTCCTTCAGATCCTTTGTTCAATTATTATAAGTGATGGACTAAAATTGAGAACACATAAAATCGAATGTGTTACTCAATCTATTTTATTTTATACTCTATGATCAATTAGTAGGAGATACTCATACTGTACTGAGGATCAAATCACCACAGTTGACCAGTTCCATCGCATTGGTGATGACCTATTTAGAATCCCCAGACCACAGACTTCTTTTGTGCACTATGGTACCAAAAATTGGTATCATAGATATCACATTGATTTTTTGAGCCAAGAAAATATAAATTCCCCTAATATTTATATATATGGTTTGAAATTGGTCCCAAAGGATCCATCCGTGGTTCCGTCAGATCTCGAATGACCATGTTACGACCATCTCAGAAAATTATAGATCGTAATCATGTTTTTCAAACATTAAATTTTTGGATTTTAAAATGTGAATAAATTATTATTATATGTCTTCATATTTATTTTTCTAATGTTATCGGTGATATTTCTCGTCATATTGATAATTTGGATAGGTTTAGTTGGACACCAATAGCCATAATATTATTTTCAGTGAAGAAATTTTTTTCAAATGGAAAACAATTAAACTTTTATTTTATTTATTATGTTCTAATTATTTTTATAGGCTGTGTAAATTCTACCTTTAGTGAGTGAGTAGGAATAAAAATTGGTGTAATTCCCTATTGGGAGGTTTAAGTCCTTGTGAACTTCCAAAAAATTATTATTTTAAAAAAGGTGTAATTTTGTGAATTTTTTTAAAAAAATAAGATGAGCGACATGATAATATGAAATGCCATTAAAATGTAAAAATGGTGACCTTTTAGAAAAGCTGAATGGTTTTGGCAGCCCGAAACTCAAAAGGAAATAAAAAAATCCAATGGGGTCAGTATAGCTTCCCCATTATGAATGTTGTGAATTGATGAATTAATTCATTATTGTGTTTTATTTAAATTCATTTTAAAATATGTTTTGTTTTAACTCCCCTTTTATCTTCACCGCATGATTCTGTTTTTATTTCTCCCGTAATGCCAAGCTGGCAATCCTCCTGTGCCCTGCCCTTTGATTTGTAGCCGTGGATCATCATCCCCGCCCAAAAAATATGGGGCATCCGCCTGTTCTCATCGCATGAACAAAAAGAAACAACAAGCTGTTCAGTTTTTCATTTCTGGCTTTGTGGCATCCACTGGAGACTCTGGTCGTTTTTCTTCGAACCGTCATTCGCAGGGGCATTAATCACCCCTACTGCGACCTGCTGCTTCTTCCTTCGACACACATCGGCGACGGACCTTCATCATCAGCTTCGGCTTCGATTCCCCTGGAAATCTCAGAAATCCTCCTTCGTCGTCTACAGATCATGGCGCTCGAGCCCATGTAGGGTGTTCTCGATGGTAGCAGACTCCGTGGAACACTGCTAGTGTGGCGCTTCTGGTGGAGCTCTGTGGAGGCCCTTTTATCAGCATTAGTATTCCGACATCCAGCCTCCGAGTTTATTTCGAACTAGATCTAGATGAGAGATTGAAGCGAACAAGATGGTCGGGCCTGTTTGCGCCTGGTGTTGTAAGTATCTCATTTCATTCTTGTTCTTTATTGAAACCCTGTAATTTGACATCCATGTTTCTTATCTCTTGGGGTTAATCCATTCCTTTGTAATCTGGTTTTTGATATTAATAAAATATGCGTGTGTGGGGTTTTTCTTACCATGAAGTATGACCCAAAGGGTCCAAAGAACGTTAAATATTGTGTTCCTGTACTTTTCTTTCCTGCAAATTTCATTTTTGTTGGTTCTTGTTTCAATCAGCACGGATTGTGTTTCAATTGTTGTTCATAGGATTGTTGTGTCCACTGTTAGTGACTCATCCACAGTAACAAAAGTCAACTCTCTCACATGGTGCCTCATCCTCCAATGAGGCCACAGTGTCACCCGTCCACCAGAGAAGTTGATAATTGGGTGACTCTGCCACCGATTCCCCATCAGTCCAATCGTGGTCAAGCCATATCGGTGGACCACTGTGATACAACCCTATTCACCAAACCATGCTACTGTATCACCCTTCTAGCTGCATCCCTCCCATGATGATAACTCATCGGGATTCTCAATACCATGCACCCTGACCTTCACGAGACACTGAAATAACTTGTGGTTTAATACCAATATGGGCCGCCACTTCCTTGATAGGTCTTAGAGACACATTCACCATTATACACCTCTGATGCCCAAGTGCGACCTTGATCAAGTATTTTCCAGAAACTGTATAGCTGATGAATGAAACCCCATACCCTACTGCATGAGGTACTATCATGTACCACTCTACAAAGAACAGATCTACCCCAAAATATGATGGGCAGATCAGCCGAAAAAATGGGCATAGGAGGGCATGTCGGGCCCGAAACAGCCCTCCACATGGTTTTTTGGCCTAGAACAACCCATAGGGATATTCACCAGCATATAATGGGTCTGGGATAGATATTTGGATCCATGTTTAATTTTAAATAATCTAAAATTTATTCATTTAATTAATTTATTGTAACATTAAATTAAATTAATTAAAAGATTCCTTTTGGATTAAAAAATAATATTTTTATATTCCCCAAAAATAATACAATTCTAGTATTAAATTAAACTAACTAATATTAATAATGGGGATGATTAGTTGTAAATAATTATGAATTAATTATTTGAATTAAATTGATTCAAATAATTTATATAAATTACTCTCGGGTATTAAATTTAGTTCAATTTAATTTTATCAGTAGTTTATTTTTATACTTGCTGGTCATGAGCTAATGGTCGTACATGTGTATGTCTTGGTTGATGGATTTAATTATATATCACAAATTTTTGATGGTTTTAATAATTAGTTAATTAAATGATAGTATGCGCATCATCTTTTTGTTCGATCCTAGAAAAATGTTAGTTATATGTACATTGCACTCTCAATACCTCCTCGTCAACATGTGAGTATTTTTGTACTATGATGAGGACATTGTAAGATGTAGACATTGTTAGGTTGAGGCTAAATCGATATGAGGAGTGGACACACTGGACGGGGGTAAGATGCATCATAAGTCAAGCTATAACATAAGTATGAAAACACTAGGTCACAGTTTATCCATTGAATTTAAATGGAACAACCAATATTAGATCCCAAATACCAATCAGGTATGTTTATTTCTTTTATTCATTATTTTATTAATTTATAAATTTTCATGACATCGAGAAACACATCAGATAATAAATAGTAAAAATTCATAAAGATGCGATGAAATTTTCTCTATTAATGTTATATTTTGAGTGAGACAAGATAGTATGAACAAATTGAGAGAAATGGATTACATTTATTTAGAATAATATTAAAACCCTTATAGAAATATTAAGTGGACATCTCCTTCCGTCATTTGAATTTGAACAAAATAATGTGTCTGGGGTGCCCGATCAAACATAGTTTAGGCTTCCTCTTACGACTGGGGAGTTCTTATGAGAGTGATGTGTTCATTTAACTAATGCGGGTAGAAAAGTTGTATCCATACCTAGAATTTGGAAGCTTCGGAGGTAAGATTTGTGTATATCATTTTATTATTTTACATGTTGTGACTTCAATCAACAGTTAAATGCCTCACGATTAAATGAAGTCGGTCAGTAAAACTCCTACCTTGAACTCTATGAGTAGTGGTGTAGCTGCTACTTGTAGACTATGATAGGAGGTTTGAGGATCATTTCAACAAAAATACTAAAGATATAGAGTATTCCGATTCAAGTATAGAGGGTTCGTAAAATTTGATAAAATAGTGAGATATATATTAAGATTTAATTATTTATCAATAAAGTCTAAATTGGTATTCAATATATAATTAATAATCTGTTAGATTTTATTTTTTAATAAAATAGTATATAATACCACAATTATACTATGATATTTATTGGAAATAGTTAATTTCATCATCAGCATGAGTTTTGAAGAGTGGTGTAGGAACATGTGAAAAGTACTACAACATCAGATGTTCAAGGTGCTAGTGTCCCCAATACATGTTTAACCACCTTTGGAAGAGAGGGTGTAAACATGCTTATAAGAGTCTCATGTAAGAATCATACAATGGTTATGTATTAATTCCATTATTAATGTCTGATAAAATTTGAGGAAACAACATTGTTACATGGATGATATTATATGTAGTCTCATGTTTGAGAAGCTGGTGAGGAGAAAGATAAGCATAGATATGAATAGGTGATGATGACATTGGATACGTATAAATTGACAGATGGATTATGATCATTTAATGGATCCATTTCTCATATAATTTACACCCATATAATCTAGTTTATTTTAATATTAAAAAATAAACAATATGAAAAAGTACATAATTTCTTTTGGTTAAGGTTAACCAAGATATAAGAATATTAGAAAATGATTAATATTTAGTTCTTATATAGAACTAGTTGAAAAATAAGAGGAAAATGACAATGTAAATCGCGATGTCAATGGTAGGTGCACAACATCATTAAATAAAATAGGTATTAAATAACAGGTTATTCAATTTTCATGTAATGAAATAAATCATAGAAATATGAAATTAAATCTACTGAATCGAAGAAGCATGTAGTTTCTTCAACTTTAGATAAATTCATAATTATAAGTAATTTTTATTTTATACATCTTGTGTATTAAAATGATTTTTTCAATCACATATGTGTATTGAAATATAGATACCATGTAAGCATATAATCTTTACAATAAGTACAGTGTGTTCTTTAAGTGGTTGAGATAGGTTGGTTCTTAAGTCAGTTGAGATATTCACAAAACTTCTATATTTCCATTTTTAATTGTTCTAGTTAATCTTTTGTTAATTTTTTCAGAAAACATTTATCTCATGTACACATTGGAAATAAGGAAACATTTTTCATGTTCATGAATGAATGTTGTTTATGGTGTTTAATACTCTAAAAGTTTCGCACCAATGCTTGAATCATTATAAATACCTGATTAATATAAAAATTATGAATTATAAACTATGGTGTGGAATGATAGTTCATTATCAAGTAAAACTAAAATTGGATGTCAAGGACATACCTAGTATGGTATTTATACTCATTGGAGGTAAAACTTAGGTATTATAGACATATAAACTTACATAGTTTTGGATAATGAAGCCTTTAGAAATAAAGGATGGCTAAAAATCTTTTGGATGTAGTTTATATAGACAGTTTGAGCTATTCCATTGGTAAGGTAGTTGTAAATATACTTAATAATATTCATTTAAATATTTATTAAGGAATATTAAAGTGAAGTATGCTATATGAATGGAATGATGATGTATGTTTATTCAGCATGTTATGCTGATGAATATCTTTACCAAGAATTCATAGATGAGTATAATATACCATGGAGTAATTCATAAATGATAAAACTAATACAATACGTATATAATTATATTTTTGAAACATGAATTTCCAAAAAAAAACGTTATCCTATAACCATATTCTAACTATCATGATAAATGGAAATAACATGATTTATAGTATGAGGGAAATTCATTATTTTATAAGAAAACATTATTCGATGAAAATTGTATATTAAGGATATAAAAAATGCACATCAAGAACAAAAAAATGTTCTTGTAAAGTAGTTATCCAAAAATTTTATTAATATATTACATAAATCCCTTTACGGAAAAATTGTAGTCAAGTGATCAATTAAATTTATAAAAAATGGGTGAACATTTTTACTTGAATAATAATGGGCGTAAGATTGACTTGGATTTAGTCAATGTCAAGGATACACCTGAAATTTACCTAGGAACAATTTATATATGTGCATGTGGAAACAAACTATTCTAGATACATGAAATGTTTCATAAGGATGGAACCATAGTGATGGTTTTATATACACATAAGCCAGTGATACATTATTAATTTAGAATAATTGTTCATAGTAGTATGAAGTATATTGAAATTAGCTAAAATTGGCAAGATCAATTAAAATTCAACAATGGATTCCATGTATCAAATTAAAAGGATCTTATTATTATCAATACAGTGGTGGGTACTTAATTGATATTATACATGAGTGATACAATCATGGTTCGAATAAGGCTTGATTAGTAATACCAAGACATTATGTCTAAATCCATTATAATTTTACTTGACATAAGGAATTTATATGATCATTTTATTGAGTATTAGATGTCAAGACCACCAATCATTTAATGTCTACATACGACAAAACCTAAATGGGATGGTGATGCAATGGTATTCAATTAAGGGATTAAAGTTACTAAATTCATGTTTATGGTTGAAGTAATAATAAAGATCATGGAACATCAATTTGTAATGAATCTTTTCCATATTTATATCAGAGGATAGTTGGAGTTACATGGTTTTCATGGAAAAATATTTTTGGTAACATATAGAAAAATCTATTAGTATTACATTTATCCAAGACTATAATAAATGTAATTATCCAGTGATTGACTTAATATAGAAAATTCTGTTTCAGGGATCAGGATCTATTATGGTATATCTAACAGTTTATTATACTTAGTCAATAGTGCATACACTGATAAGGTAGTCAGAAATATAATTTTCAACAATTTGAGAGAGTATTGTTTCCAATGTCACTTGGAAAAAATCTCTTCAATTATAAATGTATGGAATATTAGAGAAGATTAATTTTATGTTTGAAATATATTTTATTTTCTAATGGAAAAATAATTTTTTCCCCGATGTGTAAAAAATTATCATTATTTTTACATATTATTTTTCAATAGAAAATATCAATTATACGCAAGATTATGGAAAGGGAAGCATTCATAACAATCTATTTATACTATAGGGAGTACAAAGGATATATAACTGCTATATGGAGTGGATGGGACACTATTTTTTAGGGGACACAAACATTTATTCCTTTGATCAAATTAATATAATATCACAATTAGAAAAATATAATGATCTAGAAAAGATCATAAAAGGGATTTGTATTCATACCTAAAACTACCGAGTACATTGCATCTTATGAGGCAGCAATGAAGAATTTATTAAACAAGATGAGTTTTTATAGTTCTTGGATGTTCACCTAGTTTTTAGTTTTTTATCATTGTGATAATTACATTACTAATAATATATAAGATTTCATGTTTTGATACTATAAAAATGGGATATAATTAGGGATTCCATCTCTTATGAAGTTTTACTTCTTGATGTAAGGATGAACTGAGTATAATTTCCATACAACAAAGACATGGTAAACCTAGAAACTAAATCCATGACTCAACATATACATGATATTAATCATGTGATAGCTAATAAGGATATTTATATAGTTAGATCAAGTTCATGTAGGAGTGTCGTAAAAGTGGGTTCCATGTACCCATATAAATAGTACATCTCGATTACCATTTAATGTGTACAGTGATATATTCATGATATACACTTATCATTATAATGTAAATATTTATATATCCACTGTATAAATGATAATTTCCATAGAGTACATTACATTTAAAAAGGATATAGTAGATCCCATGATAATATAAAAACCTCAACATACTATAAAATTAATCTTAAAATTATAACATATGGTCTACATTTATCATATTGACATCAAACAGTTTATGTATTTCTATCATGTGTTGGGGGATCAAAAGAATTAAGACTTATTCTCATTGTGTCCTAACATTGTGATCTGTGATAGGTGAGATCATGAGGACTGACCTTATAATAGGTACAACATCTTTTTTGGGTGACATTGGTTATTTCTATCTACAAAAACGTGTATTGGTCTCCTAACCAGAGATCATTATCAATATTTTCCATTTGATCCCATACTTTGAGGAAATAAAAAAATGATAATGAAATTCAGTTGAGTTATCATTTTTGGGGTGATACGTTGATGGTATGACATTTTTTGAAGGATCGTGATATAATTTTTCTATTATGAGTTGGGGAAGTAATATCCTGGTCCAAGTTTAATAGGATGAGAGTACATTCCTAAATCCAATATCATGGTAGTCAAATGTAAATCTATCCAGTTATGTTAATAAATAATAAATTAATAAATGATGATGAAACAAGTGTGGGTCTTACTTCATGAGATATCATACGACAAAGAGAATAAATTAAATATTGTTTGTTCATTAGTTTGTTTTCCTTGCTATGCTTATCCCTTATATCATGAGCGTCTTGATAGTTTTCTTGACTCTACTCCTATTATGTGAATATTATTTACTACTATAATGATATGGTCCTAGAGGGTCACACACAGTAGCATATTCTAGAATCTTACATATTCATGTGAATTGGGATATAGGACTTGGTGATTCCCACCATGGGGTCTGAGAGTTATCTAGTTTTATCGATCATCAACAAATATAAAATTTCTTTATTATTAAACTAGATAATAATTGGGGGGAATTAATATATTAAATTTATTTCTAAGTGTTTTTATAAATACGATTAATAATATTATAAGAGTGAATATTATTTTAATAAGAACAGTTATTTTAATATTAGAAGGAAATACAAGTTGAGATAAATAATCAGGTTTCTCAAGTACTATATTTAATATAAATTCTATTTATGTTGTGAAATATAAATAATATATATGACACAGTTTCATTCATAATATTTATTTATTTATTTCTTATTTAGTTGGAATTTTATTTTTTGGGTTCAGGGAACAATTTTTGCGTATTTTCTCCAAAAATATATAAGCTTGATGAAAGGCTCATTCTTCTACCTGTTCATTAATTTAGAATGAGATCTGTTATCTCCTCGAATTTTCTAGTGAGAGAAATTCCCTCCAGAGTGATTGATCCATGATTCATATGATAGATTTATGGCACCATATCATGGTGGTCATCCGGACATCGATGATATTGTCTTAACATCATTCTAGAACCTCGTGTTCAATGAGCACCATTAGAATATATTATTATAGTCTGTATTGATTATCAATAGGGGCTCAGCTTCTTTTCCTTCGATTAATGGTCACCAATGAAGAGCTGTAATCAAGAGATCATTGAATCAAATGAGGTAGTCATTCTACATTTTTTCCCTTTTAGTTCACTATAGATCCTTGGACTTTATCTATTCTTATATATTCGGAAACATAAATCTTCATTACTCTGTATATGAATAATTTAAAATACACATCACACCATCTTCTTTTATCCTCTATGGTATCAAAAAATTTATTATATCAATTTGGGTTACATCATAACCAAGTATAATAAAAACATTATGTCCCATGTTTCCACACATGTTTTATTATTCTCACATTTTTGTTACATGAATCTCATTTTTTTACAATGTAGATTTTTGAGATTATGGTCAATGGAAATCATATGTTACTTAATATTTTGAAAAAAATTTCATGTGTTTATAATATCATCAATGAAAGCTATATGGACTTTAGTTTTCATTTACGATTTCTTATGATATGTTTTATGGAAAATTTTGGGAAGAATAATTGATTTCTTGAATAAGAAAATGTTTACATTGAGCCAATGACTATTTTGAAGAAGGAAATTTTATGTTCCATACTTATCTATTTGTTATCATCACATGTTTTTAAAAAAATTCACATTTTTTAAGGATCAGTTTGGATAATGATGAAGACCATATGAAAAATGTTACAGTTTATCAAGAAATGAAACCAAGTTATATTTTAATGAGTTTTGTTTTGTGGGGAAATGAATATTAAGTATAAGTGTCCACCTAAAATGTATTGGTTACTATGTAAGATCTTAAGATATTTATCTAAAACCATTAAACTAAAAAAATCCTTTTAAAATTAGGAAAGTGAAATTTAGATCGACAGTACTATAATATGTTATTTTAATTCTACGTCCTTAATGTTCGAATCCGATGATGATTTATATGATTTTTTAAATTAGAATTTCTTTTTGATAAATTTTATTAAAAGTGATGATTACCATCATAGGCTTATAATTTTAATGTTTATCATAAGTTTAATTTCTAAAATACCCATTTGAAGCATTTTGTTATGAAATTTTAAGGTTAATGAAGATATTTTTGGTGACATTTAATTTTGAAGTAGTTAAGGGTTATAACATTTTGGGATGAAAAATTAAAGGTTTGAGATAACCATTGAGGATAGAACATATATTTAATATTGAATAAATTAATGTTGTTATTTAGGATGATTATCACATTTATAGAATTTGATATGTATTATATTAATAAAGTTTAATAAAAAGGACAAATCGTATGATGGGTGACAACAAATCACGTCCAGCAAGTTCACGAGTATTGAATCCACTACCAAAGCGTGGAAAGGGTTCATCCTCTACCACTAGCCCACATGATGTCTTGGTTAGTAGGAAATTTTAATTTTAGTTAAATGATATGATAGATAATGGTTAAGATAATTTTGGGAACAAATGTTTTATTTAATTGATAACCATTGGATTTAAAAATGATAATTTCATTAAGTGATTAATGGGTTTTTGAATGACATACACTATTTTTAGAACCCTATATGATTAAAGTAATAAGAATTATATGGGTTTTTTTGACTAAATAATTTTGATTTATATTCTATTGGAAAATATTATTTTATTGTGGAATTAAGGACACTCAGATTATTTATGGAAATGATTAGGATACTTGGTGATTATATGAGTTAGGAAATTACATTATTTATTTGAGATATTATGATTGATTGATGTTATTTGGAGATAAATGTTAAAATAAATCATGGAAGACCATGTGATGAAATACATTTTTTGTTTCAATATTTTTCTGAATATATTTTATGAGTTTTAATGTTATATATTTTTTGGACGATCTAAGTTGAATTTTTTGTATTACTGTTGAATTTTGGAGATTAAAAGTAGTATTTCAGTATTTTAAGGTTTATCTTTTTTTGGGGATTATATTATATCGTACAAACAATATTGGACATGGTTATTTTATAATTATAGGAAGAATATATGTTAAATTATTTGTGGATCTTGGGATCTATATATGTTTATTCGAGTGCTTCATGTAAGAAAAATTCATCTTTAATAAAAATAATTTAATTATAAGATATGATTTTTTGGGAAGTTCAATAAAGGATGAAATTATATTTTTCAAGTATGTATATTTCTTAATGATCATTGTATATATAGAAATGGAATTCCCCACCTCTAAGAAAAAGATCCCGAAATAGGAACATTATTTCTTAACATTTCATACCAACAATTTTACGGCCTTTTAAAATATCACAAATTAAGGATTGTGTGATGGTTAACCTTCTCAGGACCATGTTCTATATCGTTATCTATCAATCCATGGTATTTAGTTTTCTCTGACATGACCATTTTTATTACATGGAAACCCAGTAACAATTATCTTAAGTGACCTTCATACTTTGTTTCTCTCTTATCCAGTGGACATTTTAATAATCCTTTTTACAATGTGAGATATTAATAAATGTATATTTAATAGTCATACCCTGGTTACCAAGTCAGAGTTCAAAGTGAGAAAATGAAAATTATTAATGGTGGGAAGATGACAACATCCTAATATTTTTCAAGGTATGACTATGTCTTATACTGTACAAGATACGCAACATCGAGCTTAAGCAAACAACTAAATATTATTATTTGAATGTCACACTTATAACCTAGCCATTAATTTGGGATGTATGAATAGTAATAAATTATTTATGAAATATATTATGGTTCTACTCTCTTCCAATGTATTAATAATTTCTTATAAATATGTATTATATTTTTTGTAAATCCATTTTATTCTTCAAAATAATATGTTTTCCTCGAAAATGAATTTTATTGTTTAATTTGAATGAATATTATACTTAATTTCTAGATGTTTTAACAAATTTCTTTGAAATTTTTTTAAAATTTTTAATTATTCATGTCCATATTATCTGAAAATTATTATTTTAGAATATATTGAAAATAATAAATTTTCGACAAATAGTAAAAAAATACTGATATTTATCAAAAAAAATGTATTTTATTTTGAAGTATTTACACTGTCCTATTATTATTTGTCATTAAATTTAAATAAAAATTATTTAAATTTTATTTAAAATAATCCAATTAGAGTTTTTTAAATGGATTTAATTAGTTATTTTTGTTTCAAAACCTTTTAATTTTAAAATAGACTTTTTGCAATTTTTTTTCATTACCTTTATTCAGTCCAATTTTAAATTTAATTCAGAATATTATTTTTTTAAAAATATAAAAAATGAATTAAATATTTTTAATTATTGTTTCTAAATTTAGTAAAATGTAAATTTTCATTTTTTTACAACATGAATAATAAACTTATTAATTTTTATTACCACGATAAAGGGAAAATCCTGTAATTAATGGTATACATAAAATAATAAAGCCTAGGACATGACCCTAAAACATTCCCCAATTTAATTGGATGAATTAAATTCATCTATATGAATTCTAGGTTTGGTTATATGTCCATTTTATATTGTTTTAATATGATTATAACATTTATAATATTTTATTTTACGAAAATTCAAACATACCACACTCTTGTTTTAATAAGGGAATTTTTTTTAATAACATGTTATCCAATGTATATGGTTGAATATAAATAATATTTTTAATTAAAAAATATTTATCTTCATCATTTTAATTTAATTTTAGTTTTTAGGGAATAAATAATTACCTTAAATATTTACACAACACTATTGCAGTAATGATTTCAATATTAGAAAAATCAAATAAATGGTCATAAAAATATTAAAATAAAAAAAAATATAATTAATGTTATCAATAAATTTTATAGAAGAAATTTAAATTTTTAGGATATAATAAAATAGTATTCCTTAATTTTAATTGGTTTCAGGTTTTTTTATAGTCAATGTTATCAATATTTTCAAATTGGACAATAAGGATATTTTTTGTTATTAAAATTTTATTCAATTATTTAAAAATACTAAAAATAGTAAATAAAAAACGGTTATCACATATGGTCAAATATTTCATTCCTTATACATTTATAGACAATTTAAAAGAATTTAGATGTATAATAGATTTATTAAAATCAAATATTTTTAGAAATTTCAAGAGTACCCCTCCCCTCCCCTATGAAAGGGAACATGTGCTTCTCAATATGACACACATAAAAAACCATTTTTCCGTAGAATCCAGACCACATAGATTCCTATAATATATCCCCACAATTAGGAGATCATTATTTAAAAAATATACCATTATTAGTATACTTAAGATGTTAAGGAAATGAAGATTTCCAAATAAGACGTATTGTTTCTATCAGCATGTCTTAGTTTTCATTCTTCATCCACATACTTAAAATATTCTTCAACCATGATAAAATATTAAATCAAGTATCCTACATTTACTTATAAGTAATTTCTTTTCTAGTTTCAGGGCCCATATTCATCTCTCCTTCCATTAAATGGGATACAAAATCAGCATTCTTGTGTATGTTGGACTACCACCTCACGAACTGATGACATTAGTCTTCCATTATTTTCTCTCATGGATTGATTTAATGATGGAATTAAGGTTTATATATTATATTTTTGATATATGTATCATTATTAATAAATAATATATCAATTACAATCTTTCCATCCAATACACAGAAGAAATATAATGTTGTACATGCGTTTGTGTGGACTACCACCTCCATAAAGTGTCACGATTTTTTTTCATAACAACATCCCATGAATGATATAGATAAGTATGTTTAAATAAATATTATTGTATATATTATATTAGGATAATTTTTGAAATATTAAATAATATATATCTTCTTTCCATAATGATCCTTGAAAAATGGAAAAGTTACTAATGCGTACGTACGAACTATCGTTTTCGTGATTGTAACATAGTTAATTTTGTCATAACCATATTTCATGGTTAAGTTAAAAATTATAATAAATTTTTAAAATATAATAATTATTTAATCAATATCATTTTATATATGACGAAATTATAATAACTTAAACCACTTTCAACCGTCTGAAGTCATTAAGGAATTATAAATAGAATGCCCTCAAAGCACCCGAAATAAACATAAATAGTTAAGTTATTATTATAAAATGGTAATAATTGGAAGAAATGAATTATAAAAATTAAAAATATTGTCAAGAAATTAAATAAGTATCTTAATATTATTATTTAATAAAATAAAAAAATATATGTGTGGATTTGAACTGAAGGAAAGGGACAGTTTAACTAAAACCCCTCATTAAAGATTTATTTTATAAGTGATAATATTTCACATCCATGTTTTTAAAATAATTTTTATGAATGAATTTATATGTACATGAAATTTTAAAAAAGGGAATTTTTTAATTTCACTCAAATGTTTCCAAGAATTTATTTTTTTAATGTTTTAAGTAATTTTCATTTTTTAAAAAATGTATCTAAATGTTTCATTTTACAAAATTTTAATTGGTTGTTTTTTACATTTATGAAATGCGAGGTATTTCCCACCATCATGATGGTTTCATTATTTTAATCATACTTTACATTTATACATGGTTACTTTCAATGAAAACATGTTCCTTTTTATGTGCGCAATATTCTATTATAATAAGTTATCTTCCTCAAGGAATTTTTTTATAATGGATGAATTCAAGTTTTATGATTATGTTATGGTTCCTGAGTATTGTTTATGATGATTAGTAGTGCCATTATAACCAAAGAAGGGTGGTTGTGTTTTATCCCTTCAATATGTTGTGTATGTTGTAAGTTGTCCTTATTGGTTATTCCAAGTGAAAATGTGATGGTTATGTTGAAGTATAATCATTAGGGTTATGTCATGTATAACCATTCGAGTTATTTTATGTTTTGATGAGGGTAAAATCGTAAATAGTATTGATAAGATTATGAGTTCCAAATTAAATAAATATTTTTTTATTCCTTATTTATTTTTCTAATAGTAATTTTATTTTTTAACAAGTTATGATATATAGTTTATGTTCAATGGAAAGTATATGTTACTTATCATTTTGAAGAAGTTTCCATGAGTTTATCATGTTTTCAATGAAACATATATATATGTTACTATGTCAATGATATTTCTTTTGAAATGTGTTATGGAAATATTTTTCCAAGAAATGTGATTTATGAAGTGAAAAAATGTCTATCTTAACGACCATTTTTATTTTGAAAATGGAAAATATTTATACGTATCATAGATTAAAGGTTTATTTATTTATTTATTTTTACGTCCATTTTTTAACTATTTGTGCTCATCCCACAATTTAAAAATATTTTTCACATGGTTTAATGATGAGTAGGGACAAGGGTGAGTTCCAGATGAAATATTTGAATATTTATCATGAAAAGAAACCATGTAACATTTCAATGAGTTTTGTTTAGTGAAAAAAATGGATACTGATTACAAGTGTCCACCTATAATGTATTATATAATTTGTAATATCATTCCTTAATTATAAAACAATTTAAACCAAAATGATCCATTTTAAATTTAGGAATGTGAATTCTCATTCATAGACACTAGATTATGTAATTTTTAAGGTCGGTTCATTACATTGAATCATGAAAAGCATTCCATAAACATATCATCAAGAATATAGATGGCTTTCTCTATTTGGACATTCATCCATAGATGATAATATATCTGCAACACCAATTGAGAACCCATTTCTGTATACAAAACACTCTTAACCCATTATTTAATTCAATTGTATCTATCATAAATGAGAACTAATGGAACAATATAATGTCTGAAAATATTTGAAACATATAATTTCTTAAAATCCACTACTTTACATAATTCATTAATTAGTAAGAAATATTCTGAATTCATGTGTGGATCAATAATCACCCATATCACATTCTTATCATTTGGATTTCAATTAAGTGAAATCATAAATTCCAGTGATATCTCATCCAATTTCCAAACTGGAATGTGTCATTGTTGCATAAATTCAGGAGGTACATGATGTATTACATTAATTTTTTGACATGTGAGGCACCGAAACACAAAAAATGCAATCATTTGTCTCATTCACAGACACAAGTAATAAAATATAAAGTCACATTACATCTTGGTATCTCTTGGGTTTAAATACCAACTTAACCAATTTCCACCATCCACAAAAACAAATTCATGTCTATCAGAACATATATTATTCCTCCGATGCATAACACCCCAATGGGAGACCGAGAAAACTCTCCTAAGGTCTCCCCACTAAAATTATTCCTACTAAAACACCAATACCATGCATCCTCCACCAGTCTATGTGGATTATAATTATATATATGTGATCCAAACTAATTACAATATGGGAATACATATATTTCTAGTCCCACTTCATCTAAGAACTTCTTAGTAAATATGGTCATCATGCACAACACTTGGAAAAATTCTTTCACTACTTCAGTTGGTATCCCACCATCCATTTATATCTAAATTTAATAATCCTCAATGTAATGATATAATTATAACACATATGGGTTAAAATGTTTATAAACCACTCCCCTATGTGATATTGGTGCTATGTATTAATCTCATGTATCCTTACCGCCAACTCTAGATTCTAAATTTGGTAGTTCTTCTAATGAGGATCTAACTGATGAGATCTATAAGCTACCACCTATATCCTCTACATCATAATGTAACCTAAACCTATACCCAAGGAATATCATTGGAAATTATTAAAAAATCATTATCAAGATAAATCAGGACTGGATTTGAAGTCAATATCACATTCAACAATGTAAAATATATCTGGTACTAATCACTCTAAAAAACATTACAGCCTTATGGGGGAATATATCCTTGGTTATGAAATATTATAGAATTATTTAACATATAATATGTATTAACTATCTAATAAAAAGAACTAATATATATAAATCATGTTTATAGGCTTCTCCCATGCTATCACCATCTTAATCTTCTTAAGATCCACCGACACACCCTTCATTGAAATTAATTTCCCCTAGAATTTCACCTCTTAAATATAAAAAAAACATTTTGATGCCTTCCCAAACATATAATGTTCTATCTAGATTACAATGATGATACAAAAATTATAAAAACTATTCGCATAAAATATAGAGTATACACAAATATCATCCAATAAAACAACCACAAAAAATCAAATATAAATTTGAATATTTTTTACATCAATAACATAAACACCACAATACCATTGGTTAAGATGAATAGAATAATAAAAATTTAAAAATGAAATTTATTATTCCAAAATTCCATCTAAGATATAACTTCCTCTAAAAATAAAAACTGATGGTACTGCTATATTAGATCAATTATTGAAAACCACATAGCCCCTTGAGTTGATAAAAAATATTTTCAATCACAGGCAGGGGATATTTGTTTTCATATATCACCTATTTGGGTTTCTTTGAATCAACAAAAATCCAAAGGATCTCATGCACTTTATTTGAGAAGAGATCTTGTGACACACTTGGTGGAATACATGGAAAACATAATAACTTAACTTCAGGATTTTCAAGTTGAACCTTTATTTATATTAATTTATGTTGTAATTTATTGTACAAACATACATAATGGTTCATATCCTTATAATAAATTTTATAGATAACTCAACTTCTATATGATGTGGTGTATTAAATAAATCATCTAGAAAAACATAATGATACTCACACACCATTGAAGGAAGAGTTCCACTAATAAATGGATCAATAACCTCAATAACAAATTAAAACTCATGGGATGTCATTTAATCACTAAGAGGAAAGGGATATTAACTCGGTAAACTCAGATCTCACTAACCCTAGAGGACATGGGTGACTCCAATATAAGAAAGAATTTATACACTATGATAATATCTATCAATATGTAATTTAAATATAATCATCCAAACCATGCTAGTTATAATATAAATAATATAAATATCAAGAACATAAAATCAATATATGGTTTCATTGTTGGAAATCATCTCATAATGTTCATAACATTTAATTACCTTGTAAAATTTATTCACAATGGAGTTGAAATAGTCATCAAGAAATAAATAAGATATTAATAGAATCCCATAATTTTGATCACATTTAATAATATAAAAGAATGAGTTTCACTAATGTAAAAAAAAATCCATGACCTTAAAATATGAAATAAAATTCATACCTCTCACGGTAGTTATTCATACATCTGTATCCTCTATTACATGCTCTGTTGCATACAAAATCCCAGTATCATCCTTCCATTTCATCACCACTTGAGAATAACACTTGGAATATGGTTGATATCCAACCCCATTTTACATATTAGGTATAAGCTGATAGCCCTTGGGGATGGTGGATCTATCTCTACTTCCCTAAGATACCTTCACTCTCATAAATTTCAAATATGACTGGATTTACTACAAGTGTGAAATAACATAGGTATAGATTTTTAATTGGGTTTAAGGTGTCCATTTTTTGTAAACTTTAAATAAAATACATGGCTCTATCGTGATTTCCATTATGCACTCATTATACCACATTACCACTAGTCATCCATCCTCCTTTTCTAAATATAATGAGAGCATTGTATACCTCCTTCTACCAGTGATGCTTGAAACAATCATATCTTCCAATCTATGTGTACTACATCAATTCTTACATATCCACAACCTATGTGTTAGAGGTTAGGCACATAATAATAATAAAATATAAAATATCTACCCTAAAATCCATTTCATACCACCACTACTTGAGAAAGTCATTGTAAAAAATCTCTAGAGATAGGTATAATAACTCATAAAATCGAGTTGCATTCTCCCTGAAATAATTATCTCTCTACTATACTGTATCAACTCCCATGAATTCAATTATCTCAGTGTTTCAGGAAATAAATTCAAATTAAAGTATTTATTATAGGTGTTCTTGGATATTTCATCATGAAACATGGATTTTATAAATTCTTCCTTCCACTACCTTCTTTCCCTTCAACATTATCCATGGGGAAGAAAACCAAAGAGCCTTTAGAAATTTTTAAAAAGTAGACAATTATATCATTATATTTGAAAAGTTCATATAATTCCTTTTGACCGTTTTCATTTTTAAATATTTTTGAATGATTCATTGTGAATTTTGATTCATGGAACAGTTTTCATTTTAGTTCAATGTTGGATACTTGGTACATATATGGGATCATTCGGATGATAATTTCTACTAGAATTGGGTAAAATGAAGGATTCCCCAATGAGGTTTTATCTACATCATCACCTATATCATTTTCAGTTATTTTTTTGGGTGTCTTCTTAAAATATAAAGTAAAAATATTAAATGGATTTTCAATAGAATTTGATTCCATTATAAAAAAATTTAATGAACTTGATCTAAAAGGTAAAAAACTAAACACTAAAATCAGACCACCCCAAGAATTTTATGGTATCTAGAGGAATGTCATTAATGTGAGATGGATACACACTCCCATACTATATATCATGTTCAAAAAATCCTACCTCGAGTCTATAAATAACCCCAAGACACAATTGGGTTGTATACAATATTGGGCATAGGGTTTAATTTAACTTTCATCTAGAAATCAAATTTCTAGATGACCAACCCATGTTAACACAAACAGTTAAATGAGCTGACCCACTTTTGTCTTGAAGCACATTCCTAGTCTCCACTAGCTTGAGATAAGAACCTGGGTATCAAAAAAATAGAATATGGGAACGAGTTCACTCTTAAGACACAAGATAAGTTAAAAACAAACTGAGTAACATAGAATTTAAATAAATCATATCAAATGTTAACCTAAAAAATGAAAGGTGACATCCATCATCATGACAACATGTTCTTAATGATAAAATTAATGGCCAATAAAATATATAAAATGATACAACTCATGGGTCTATCATTATGTGAATGCACACTACCACCATGCCAACCCACAAGATAAGAAACATGAGTTGTGATATCCATCCAAAACATTACACTCTTACCCTTATCTGTAGCCTATTAAACCAATAATACAAATGCCGAGTGGAAAAAACTATATGTGAGCACTAAATCTTAGTTGGATACGACCAAGAATATATATAATTGTTGGACACAAGAATCCAATAGTTAATGATTAAAAAATATGTATAAAACATTTCAAAAGAATTCATTTTTTATTTATAAATCATCATATGGTTTTAATTAAATAAAATTACATTCCTTTCAAAATCATGTCATAAAAACTAAACAGTTTGTTATGATATATCCCATATCTAATAGAATAATTTAAAAAACAAAGTAATTCACATGCATCAATATCCAAATCATGATTATGAAAAAACTAATTATACCAACTGATCAGACATAGAATTTAATGTTAAGGAATCCACTGAGGGAAATCTATGATTCAAGGATGTACAGATCAAAACCACACCAACACACAATGAAAAACTAGCTAGCATATATGATACATAAAGCCTACAAAACTCAGTCCCATGGAAAGGCTACCCTTAGCCTCATGTAACTTACATACCCTCCCCCAGTGATAAGTAAATCTACTAAGGATCATTATTGATTAGTTTTTTCCCATTTTAAATGACCGTCAAATTTACATTTTGTCATTATTACATTAAAAAAACCAAAATTTTGTTTCATAAAATATTTTTATTATAAAAAAAACAATTTTCACACACAGAAAACTAATTTCCTTTATATGTCAACTTTTAGAGAAATTAAAAAACATATTATATCATTTAATTGGTTTCCAAAAAATGATTTTTTATAACAGTTCGATATCCCTCTTAGAAAAAACCATTTTCAATAAAAATTTATTAAATATAACCAAATAGAAAATTTACAATAACATAAAAAGGGAAAAACATGGATGGATTTTTATTTGGTTTCACAGTCTTCGATGAGAAAAAATTATTTATAATTGTAGGGATAAGTCTGGGTGATAAGTCTATGTATTTAAAATCATCCTAATTTTTTTTTAAATTATTCATTATCTTGTTTCCAATAAAATACATCCTTATGAGGAAAATGTATCGTGGATGTGTCTATGGAGTGGATTCACTTATGGTAATCAGCCTAATATACATTGGTTGATAATTATGATAATCCATAATTGGGTGTACAATGAGGGGGTCTAAGATTGTACTCCTAGAAGGATACCCTATGAGGATATGATTTTAATCACATTATCATTACGTGAAATGATAAAGAATTTATTTTGATAATGAATTAGGTTAAGTAATATGAAATTACCTATCCTAAATAATTCCAGATTGATTTGATAATTATTTAGGATGAGTTGAAATCTAATGTAATAATTTCAAAGAGTAAGACCTTGTGAGGTTTAAATTTTCATGTAATTATCTTTCAATAAACCATTTATGGTATTATGTGTTCATCACTCTCATTAAAAACTTTTGATATTAACAATGGATGAATCAAGAAAGAATCATGATATCAATGGATGTATGGAAAAATTTAAGGATTTTTCTGATGAAAAGCATAATGAGAGAAAAACTAATGGGATAATTATTAGGATTATTCCAAACAAGTTATCATGAATTTTTATTAACAAGGTGAGAATAGTTGAGTCTGAAACACAATATATAAGAGATGTATGGAGTCTAATGTATGTTTAGGTAATAAAAATGATGAAGGAAACATTATTTATTTTTCTATAAGTTAGGAATGATTGATGAAACTCCAAGGGGTTTTCCTTAATAGAATTGGAACATGATTAATGAGTTTAAAAAGGGGGAACAATGCAATAGAAATCAATGGAAATATTAAGTAATCCATTGATGATGAAGGGAAATGATTTTTTCCTTGGAATACATAATATATGAATGTATATAACTCATTTAAAATTATATCTTGAGATACTTTGGTCATTTAGATCCATGTAAATCATTTTATTACTGAGTGATAACATAAATTGTGAGTTTTCATTTTATTAAGGGGAAAAATGTAACACTAAGGGAATTTCACTTATATGTATTTTTCATTAAAAATTAATGTGTTTTATAATTTTATTCACATGAAAACCCAAATAAAAATGAACTATCAAACATTATATAACCACTAAATTATAGAAAAGTAATTAGTGGGTAAAAATATATATAACCAAATTATGAAATATATGTAGAAATAAAAACTAATTTCATTTTCAAAGTAAATGCATTGAAAAATTAATTACTATAACTATATAGCTAATAAGTCTGATGTCTATTTTAAAATTTAATTAATATAAAATCATTGTTTATATGATTTATTTTACGATATAAATATAATGTCAATAAGAGATAATATTGATATGAATAATATGCTTACAGATAACTTTTTTTTAATGATAGTAAATTCAAATATGAATAGATTATATACTAAAAACTTATTTTCCTATAAAATCGGTTATCATTATATATATATATATATATATTTAAAAGTTAAATTACCAAATTTTTTGAATTTATTTTGATGAAAAGGAATTATTTTTTATATTTACTATAAAAAATTATCTTAGAATTAATTGTTTCAATTTTAATGATATTGTTTATTTTTTTAGTGAATTGTAAAAAAATATAGTTTATACTAAACTCTAAATTTTATAAAATTATTTTTATATAAAAATATCTATTTCTTTATAAATACCTTTGATTGATACAATAGATAATTTATGTGTAAAATAAAATATTTCAAACAACTATTATAGATTTAGAAAAACTATTTTCAACATGTCATTAATATATGTAATAATTTTCAATAAAATGAACTCTTTTTGGTCTACTTATTTAAATAAATGTTATTTTTAGAAAATTTTATTTTCTTGTCCTCTTAAATGCACATAAAATTTATTTTTTGCATATTAATCCAATTTATACAATGGAAAAAAATATTTATAATGTTATCTTATACATAAATTTTAATCATAAAAACACAAATTTCCAAAAACGAACTTTTTTTATGCATTACATATGCTGATTTTAAAATTGAGCGTTTGTTTAGATAATTATTGTAATGCCTCATGTAGAATTAATAGGGTTAGTAAAAGGATTCCTATAGCCTCATTCAATCCTCCTCATGTGCAAGAGGTTACCGAATAGAAGTATGGGTATGTTTTTTCAGTGGGGAAAATATACCAAAAGTGTAAAAAAAAGGAAGGACAAATAGAAAAATGAAATTAATGCATTATAATAAATAATTTTTTTAAGAAGATGTTATAGTAGGTATGTAATTCCATATTGCAAAAATAAACCAAAAAGAACCCAAATTGGAAGTTCAAACTGAGTATCATGTGGGAATGAAAATAAAATCAGTATAAAAAGCTGGGAGTATGTCACCACATCACCTCTAAACACACATCTATAACAACCCTACTCTTTATTAAATATTAATACATAATTTATTCGATAATAGTAAAAATTATATAATTTATTTTGGAATTAGTTACTTTATATAAAAATTTAAAATAATAAAAAACATCATCTTTATGGAAAACATCCTTAACATACTCGCACTTTAAACATCACAGGATAACCTAGGGGAATACATAAGAAAGGGGTAAAATATAAAGCCTAGTAGGGTAACGGAAATAAAATAACATGAATAAATAAATACATGTTATAAAATATTCATATCAATGGGAATAAAAAGAACATGAGTAATAAGCCATGATATAGAATGATAGTCATAACTTGGGAAATGTGGAAACAACTTAAAACAATAAATCATAAACATAGGTCAAGGAAAACGTCCAAGAAATCATGATGGGAAAAGTACCATAAAGGAATCATTTTCGATCCCTATCACAACATGAAATATCATGAGAGAAAACATTACCCAATGCATTGCATCACTATATAATTCTAGTTGTATCCATCACATTAATTTCATTTTCATTCTTAAGTGTGCCACACAGATCATAATACATGGAATCATTTATCATAGAATTTGATTCCAAAAATTTATAGTTTAAGATAAATAAATAAAATTAAAAATTCAAAGAGTAAAATGTTTTCAAAGGTGAACACCCTTGATAGTAAATGGGGAAGGGATTCACTACACAATTATTTTTGCATGGAAAAATCAATGTGAAATTTTGGTATCATAATAGTGTCACATAAAAATTAATAAAATGGTTTTATGAATGAATATGTGGTATATAAGAATTTGGAAATGAAATTACATATTGATATGGATATTTAAATAGATTTCCCAACTTTAGGAATTGGAAATAGAATGTATAAGATAACAAAGACACTTGAATAATGAAGAGAAGGTGAGGATCCCTTCCTTGAGTGTGTGACTCTATGTTTATGGGATGAGCTTATCAAGAGCATGGAGGAACATTAGGAGGACTTTAGAGAGTGAAGGAAAATAGTAAATACGTGATCCAAGTAGTTTGAGTGAAGAATAATGGGCTCTTGGGTGGGTTTATATAGGAAGTGAGGGTGGATTTCTTTATTATTTATCAAACGTAGGTTTTGGAATCTATATAATAATATAACCCAAAACAAAAACCATATCTTGTTTTTCCCATATTTTCTACCAAAGTGAATTGGGCATAATTATTTTCTATTTTATAGGTATTTACATGAATAAATAATACCCTTTCTTATGTGTAAGTGAGTCATACTGTTAAAAAAATGATTCTAAAACCTTAAAATATGTTAATGGTTTTGGAGGATTCATAATGGAATTATAATATTTATAAAACTAAATTAAAATATAATTAATTTAAATATAAAAAATATTTTTGGTCCTGTATACCTTTCATAGTAAATATTACATCACTTTAGTTCATTACAATGTCACAATACAGAACGTATATTTATTAGGTATTTAATTTTTACCGAAAAATTCGAATGTCTTAGAAAATTATGAAAAATTAAACATTATAAAATTTCAAAAATATAATTATAAATAATTATTCATTTTATTTAAATGAAGTTATAAATATTTTAATTTTCCTTTCTAAAATTAAATTTACTTTATTATGAAATGTTTTGTTTTTTACCATAACAGTTTTCAAACACATATAAAATTTAAATTTGAAATCAAAAAAATGATAAGTTCATTTATATTTAATAAAAATTATATAATTGT
Organism: Viscum album; assembly: GCA_963277665.1. NCBI lineage: Eukaryota > Viridiplantae > Streptophyta > Magnoliopsida > Santalales > Viscaceae > Viscum > Viscum album. The sequence continues at coordinate 96,641,300 of OY728125.1, forward strand.
ACTATTTTATTAAAGTATTATTAATTTCAAATTTCCATTAATTCATCCAAATAAGTTCCTTAGCTGAATTGGAATGTTACCCAAAAATACTATTTGTGTTTTATTGATCCAAAATAATAATCATTTATAAACTAACAATTATAGGATGAAAATATATCCATTATTATATAAAAAATAATGTACATACTCATATTTCTATGGTCTTGATACATATATATTTAATAAAAAAGTAAAATTCCAATGAATAAGGTGCACGATGGAGATACTTTCATAGGGTGGTTCGGTGTTCATGATTTGGGTCATGATCTCGCTGAGCTTAAAATTCTCCCATAAATGGTTTCACTCATCCATAAGTTTTCTGATATTGACCTGAGTTTGGTCAATTGAAAATCCAAATGATCCTATCTCCCTTGGAAGATCCTAAATTTTTTATAGGGTATAATCCTACTGGTTGAGGCCAACAATTCCTTTGTCTATTCCTAATGGATTTTTCAAAACACTATATTTATACAAATCATGTTATCACTGTTCAGTGGATATATTATCAATGGTAAATATGATTAGTGTTAATTTAAATATGATAGTATATAAAAAGTCCAACTATATTAATTCTTTTCTATATACTTATTTCATAATAATACATTTCATTAAATTACAAGTGGAATTGTATTTATAATATTTCACATTGATACAATATCCCTCCTTAAAAATACTTTCCCTTAAAATTGTATTTTCCAAAATTAAAATAGTTGAGGGTGACTCTATTTCATTACCTCCCCCAGTTCCCACATTTCTTCTTCAAACATTTGGTTTCTCTAGAACACTTTGACTAGAAGAATTGTCTTATTCTTTAGAAATTCATCTCTACAACTTAATATCATCACCAACTCCTCCCTATAGGAAATGTCATTCTCCAATGGTATCACCTATGAATTGAGTTAATGTGAGGGTTTTGGTATTTATATTCTATAGATGCATACATGTAATACATCATGTACATGAGATAAGTTTAGTGGGAGTGAATGTTGGTAGACCACGTCTCTAATGAGATCAAGGATACCAAAGTGGACGATTTATCTTTGACCAATCTTTCCCTTATTTTCAAAACTCATGAATTTATTACATATATATATGCATAGGAATACCATTTCTCTAACATCAAACTCAATGTATCATTTATGATTGTATGTATAGCTCTTTTGTGGACTATGAGTATCCTTGATGTGTTAATGAATGGTCTAAACCATTTCCACCATTTCTTGAACCATTTCGTGACCTAGTAGTTTCCATTCCCCAGTTTCATCCCAACATGCAGGTGTTCTAAACCTCTTCCCATAAAGGGATTCGTTGGGATCCATATGGATTTTATAGTAGAAACTGTTGTTGTAAGAGAACACTACTATAGGTATTTGTTGGTCTTATCCACCTTTGAAGTCAATTTATCATACTCTAAACATGTTCTCAAGTGTCTGGATAGGACACTCGGATTGGCCATCAGTTTGAGGTTGATAATCTTTACTAAAAATGAACTCAATATTTTGACCATGTTAGAGACTCTTTCAAAACATACAAGTGAATCTTGTATCTCAATCTAATATAATTTACAGTGGTACTCTCTATATCCTAACCACTTATATGATGTATATTCAGGTTATTTGACCGAGTGATAAATTCTCTATAATCGAAATGAAGTGTTCAGACTTGGTAAAAATATCCACTGAAACCCATAAAGCATCATTCCCTCTTGATATCTTCAAATGACCAATGAAAAAGTACATGGTGGTTTTTCCCATTTTAATGTAGGTATTGGTAATAGTAATATCCCCTCCTTGGATTTTTTCTTTTCACCATAACATGATAACATACATGATATCATGATGTATACTATGTGGTCTCCTTGTCAATATTATCCAAATAATATTTTTCTTCGATATATCAATACATATTTGTGCTTCCTAGGTGGACAGATAGGGTATAACTATGTTCATCATCAAAAAAATAATTCTTCAACTCATGATTTTATGGTACGCATATTCATCACCATAATCTTACAACTCCTTCCTCATTAATATTGAACTCTAAGGATTTCATTTTTCTTATATATTCAACTTTAATCTGAATGAACACATCATATGAGAATCCATTATCTTTTCCAAAAGATATGGTTCAATAATAATTTGTGAAAGTATGGATGTTGTACCTTATTTTATGTTTCCCATTTTTATCATTTATAAATAAAAGAATATTATATCCTTATCAATTATCATCAATGATAAAAGTTTTTGATCATTTATACATAGAGAATCACCCACATTATTCCCTTTCCCAGGATGGTAGTGAATTGAGAAATTATAGTCCTTGATCAGCTCTAACCATCTTCAATGGAGAATATTCAACTCTATTTTTCTGAATATATACTTGAGGATTTTCTGATTTTTATATATTTCACCCTTATGCCAAAAGATATAATGCCTCTATATTTTCAAAGTGAGGATCATTGTAACCAACTCATGATTAGGTGTTGGGTAGTTCTATTTGTGAACTATCAACTACATTGATTCATACGCTATGACATTATCATTCTACGTCAACACACTTCCCAGGTTTCACTTTGAAGCATCATTGAATACCAAAAAATATTCTCTATATGTGCATAGATTTACCATATGTGTAGTGATAAGACTCATTTTGATGTCCTTGAATCTCTCTTTGCATTCATCATTCCATGAAAACTTGACTCCCTTTCGAGTTATCATAGTAGGATGGTTTAAATATTGCATTAAATTTCTCACAAATCAGTGATAGTACCTAGACAACCCAAGGAATCATTGGATATCTATAAAAAATGTTGGACTCAACCATAATTCAAATTATTTTTTATTTGAAGGATCCATAAATAACCCATTTATTTTGATAATATGACCCATGATTGAGATTTTCTTTAACCAAAATGCACATACGTTGTACCTTGTATAAAGAATATCCTTTCAAAATGTCTTTAGTGTAGTTCAATAATTCTCATCATTCTCCTCATTGGATTTGGAGAATATTAGAATATCATCTATAGAGACTACAAGAAATTTGTCAATGTAATCTCTAACTGACCTATTCATCAAGTCTATGATGATTAGTGGGGAATTATTGAGTCTGAATGGAATTAATATGAACTCATAGTGCTTATACCTTATACAGATGTAGTCTTGGGGATATCCTCTTTATTCTCCCTAACAAGGTTACATGCCAACTGTAGATCCACCTTAGGGAAATTTAGTGCTCCATGTATCAGATTGAACAAGTCATCAATTTAAGGGACATGATACTTATTCTTTATCATGATCTTATTCATATCACGATATTCAATGCAGAGGCACATTGACCCATCCTTCTTGTTGATGAAGTGGATTTTTCACCCCATTGTAAAGTATGTGGTCACATGAACCCTTTATCTTGATTATCCAATAGTTTTTTCATTAGATTCCCAAGTTCCACAACATTTATTCTATATGTATTCTTAGATAATTTAAATTCTTCAAATATAAGATTGATTAAAAATTCAAACTCTATGATAGGAAGAATACCATGAAATTCCTTGGGAAACTGATCAGTGTATTTTCTCATGACAATAATGTATTTGAGGATTTTTATTTCCTTAGACTCAATCATTTGAGAAATATACTCTTTCTTGTAGGGAAATAATTTAAATTCATAAGATTTTGGTGCTAACGAATATTCATCCTCCTTCTTGCACTTGTATATAATTTGGCTGTCAATTCACAATACATAGAGTGATTTACTTCTCCTAGAAATTTAAGTTGAATATATATAAGAAGATCCAATAAATACCCAAATTGACATTAACATCCACAAAAGGATGTATAAAAAGGTTCACTGGGAAGATCATTCCACAACATGAGACAATGGAGGAGTTATATACTTTTGATAATATAATTTCCACATTTCCCATTTTCCTCAATAGTTGTATATTTATTCTTTTTGGTTGTTTTTTAATAGTTTTACTAAAAAAATGTGATAATAAAGAATGCATAGAACCTGAATCACAAAGGTTTTTCACTATACTTGAATGAATAACTATAATATATATCACCACTTCATTTTTGAGATACAAATCAGTTTTTCTGATGGAAAATATCACCAATGATGACTTGGAGTTTGTTGGTTTTCTCTAAAACCCCTTGTATTAAGGATTTTTTTAAATGTTCCCTACTTCCTTACAGTTGATGTAATGAACAATGCACTGAGGTTTAACTATATAATTCCTTTCCTCCTTTACATTAGTGGGTTTCTACTAACAATAATCTCTTTCTAGGAACCCTTCCTTCCGGCACATAAATCATTTCCTCATTACCCTTAGGAAATTTTGGTGGTTCTTCTTTCCACACCATTGAAAAGTTTGATGTTTATTTTTTTGGCTATATTAGATTTATCCATCAGATCCCCAAAGTTAAAATCCACATTATTCTTCTTATCCCCATGACACCATTGAGAATTTCTGATATCTATTCCGACTTTGGGGTCATATCTGTCAATTTCCTCATAGCTACCAAAGTCATTGATCATCGGGGCATTTTGTAGACTAGGTTTTAGCCCACCAATGAAGTAGTCAACCTTGAATTCATGGGTAATGAAAAATACAGAGGTGTATTGTGAAAGTCCTGTGAAGTTTTCCTCATATTCTCGGATTGATTCATCAAAATTATGTTTGAGGTTGAGGAAATATATTTCCATTTTAATACACCGAGTGCATGGAAAATATTGATAATTTTTTTCCATAATTCCCTCCACCACAAAATTTCAATCTCTTCACAAGTCATAATATTCTTGGTCAATGTCCCAAACTGTTCAGATTCACCCTCTATAGTATAAATAGCTAGGAGTACCTTCTCTTGATTGAAACATTAAAGTTTGGAGAATATCATCTCAATGGACCCGATCCATTGTTCTATGATTAGGGTACTAGATGATCCATTGGAAGTTGGAGGCATTCGTTACATATAGCTCTCGATTTTATCTTTTTGTTTTTAGGGGGATTTAGGAACTCCTACTAATCAAGTTTTCTATTCAGAACCTGAGACTTCTAAGATAGTATTTTCACAATGATTTTGATTCCCACCAGTATTGTATTGGTCATATCATTAGGTTAATCATCACATTTCCCATCTCATTGATTTTTTACCCGATTCCTCCAATTTCTGTCCATTGGCTAGAATAAAAATAAAATTAGGTATGATTATTTCTAAACTATTAAACATGTAAAAGGGAATACAATGTCATTAAATAGATAACTTATAAATTATATTAATTTCCTAACTTATGAATTTTTAGACTTCAATCTATATTGTCCATGATATATTTCCTAACATATAATCTTATGTGTGTTTTTATATTCCTTTAATAATTGGTTTTAATGAGATTATGAATTTAACAAATCATATCCCCTAATAGTTTCAAAATAGTTGTGTATTAAGGATTGTTGTCATGTACTAGGTTACACAGAGTCAAGTATGAGACACCTTGTCAGAGTTGTTACCCATAGTTTCATCTATTCTAGAACCACATCCACTTGTAGTATCCCAATGGGGATGCATTTTATTGATAAAAAAGATACTCTATATTTATATACATTTAATGATGTTTTCTTATAAATATTTTTCTCCATAAGGATTTCTCTAGATTTTTTGAATCATAATCCCAAAAATAATTATATTTTCCTTTGATAAAAAATACAAAAACCCTCCTATTTATTACACATTAATAAATTAATTATTAAATAATATTTAAATTAATAAAACCCAGAATAATGATATGTAAAGTGTCTTAGAGAACTAGTAACATTAAATAACAATTTAATATACGATAAAATGTTATATTTATTTATAACTTTCATAACATTATTGCACTTAAATATGCATGGTATAACTTGGGGACATGCATTAGAAAAGGGTGTTATATAATGATCAGTATGGAAATGAACATGGAATAACATGAAAAAAGTAATAAATTTTAGAAAATAGGAATATCAATGGGTAATAAAAGGGACATGAATAATAAGACATGATATAGCATGATAATCAAAACATCAGAAATGTGGAAACAACATAAAACACTACATCATACACATAGGGAAATGATAAATTCCAAGTCATATGGATGGAAATGTACCACAAATTAATTTTGTTAACTCCCTAATCAAACATGAAGTGTCATGATACTAAATATTACCCATTTCATTAGAGAACTATATAATTCTAGGCGCACCTATCAAATTCATTCTATTCTCATTCTTAAGTGTGCCACATAGATCATGTTACATGGAATTATTTATCATCACATTTTATTCCATGAACATAGACTGTAGAGTAAATAAATATAATTCCCAATTAAAATAGGTGTATTTTTATTAATGTTAAAACCCTTGATATGAAATGGGTAGGTTATTCACTACACAATTGTTTTTTTATAGAAAAAGCGTGGTAAAATTTAGGCATCATAATGACATCACATAAAAATTCATAAAATGATTTAATGAGAGAGAAATGGGTTTCACATAATTTGGGAATAAAATGGGTATTAATATATATATGTTACTTCATTTACCAACATTAGTAATTGGAACTAGAATAACAGATAACAAAGAAACTTGAATTTAGAAGAGAAGGTGAGGATCCCTTACTTGAGTGTGTGACTCAAATTACATAGGGGAAGTTTCTTGAGAGCTTGGGGCACCTTGGGAGGACTATATAGAGGGTAGGGTAGAGTAGGTCAGGGCTATAAGTTGTTTTAGAAAAGTTAAATAGATTATTGGTTGGGTTTATATAATAAATGAGCGGGGATTTCTTTATTATTTCTCAAACATAGTTTTTGGACTCTATATAATAAAATAACCATGTCCAAAAACCTTCCCATGGGTTTTACCATGGTGTTTATAAAATGGGAGTGGTTTTTATTGTATTATAAGGTAAAGGTACGAAGATGAATAAATAATATGCTTTCTTATGTGGAAGTGAGTCATACTCTTAAATAAATGATTTTAAAACCATAAAATATATTAATGTTTTTGGAGAAAATTGTTTATTAAATTAATCAAATGAACGAAAAATATCATTATTTTAAAGAGAAAGGATATATTTGTTTTTTAATACCGTTAATATTATTTATTAAATGACTTCTGTATCATTATGATTTCATAATACAAAAACTATATTTATATAGTTTTTAATATTTACCAAACAATTCCACTATCTCGAAATTATGACATATTTACTACTGGATACTTTTGAATTTATGATTCCACAAATAATATTCATTTTATCTGAATAATTTTATAAATATTTTTATTTCCATTTTTAAAATAATTTTTTCATTTATCAAAAAATGTTGCGTTTTTTACGATAATAATTTTGAAACCCTTATAAAAATTGCGTCTGACTTTATTAAAATTATATTGTCATTTATATATAATAAATTTTATTTGATAATAATATTTTATGAAAATTTTATTTAATAATAATATTTTATTTAAATAAAATTTATTTCATAAATGAATTAATTCATCAAAATAGTTTATTTAATTGAATTTGAATATTACCCAAAAATACTACATTTGTTTTATTGTATCAAAATAAAAATATTTTATAAATTAATAATAATATGATGAAAATATATCCATTATTTTATGAAAAATAATATACATACTCATATCTCTAGTGTATTGATATATATCCTTTTAATACACCTTCAAAATCCCTAAGTGTAAGGTGCACGATGATGAGACTTTTATGGGGTGGTTCGAAATACGTGGTTTGGGCCCTGATCTCTATGAGTTTGAACATATCCTGTATATGGGTTTTCACATTATTAAGTTGTTGCATCTCATCTTGAGATTAGTCATGGGAAAAACCCAGTGTTGTTATCTCTCTCAGATGATCTGATAAATGGATTCATTGGGTACGGTCCTACTTATTTTAGTCATCACATCATTTGTCTATGTCAATTAGATTGGTTAAGACCCTATATTTATACTAATCATGTGATCACTGTTCAATGGTGATATTATTATTGATAAATATACTTAACAATAATTTCAATTTGATATGATATAATAAAACCAATTAAGTGCATGTTTTTTCTTTCTCCATATTTCATAATAATACATTTAATTAAATTAAAAGGGGAATTTAATTTAAAATAGTTTGTGCCATTACAAAATATCTATCTACTCAAATCCCTATCAGAAGGTTATCTCCCTTCATTGGATCCTTGTTCATAAAATATTCATGTGTATTAAGATTCATATGTAGGGTGTGTGTAACAAACCATTGATGACACCACCAATACATCAAAAACATAAGTGAACATAAATTATGAACTTTTTAGGTCATGAGAAAATATAATTTCTCCAAAAAAAACATAATAATATAAATGTTTAGAGTATTCATGCACTAACCAGGCTAGCACGAACCCGATCTCCACCTACTTTGGAATGGTGCTTGTAAGAATAACGCATGCCCCACCCTGTGTTGGAACCATGGTATTCTATGCATGTTTTGGAGTATGGTTTGTGTTTTTTGTCAATCATCAATGGATGCTCGGATCGTGTTCCAGCAAAGCGATCATACCGTTCAAGCAGACAACAGTATTGAAGGTGGTGCCGTTTCCCAGGGTTTGCCAAATTTTTGGTGTCCAAAATCTGGAAGTTGCTGAGCATCACGAAAAGTGAACTTCCATGAAGATAATAATTTAATATGGAAAAGGCATGAATTTCGTGAAGAGGGGATGCATAGTTTGGAAATCGCGAAGACCAGAAGAATGGAGGCGGTGAGTCTTCGCGATTATGTCAAGCTTCGCGAATGACAGAGGCTGGAGAGATTCGTGGAGATGAAGGGCATTGCGAGGGAGCTTCATGGCGAAGGCGCGAAGGGATGATGATGGTGATACTCCGCGATTACGATGAGCTCCACGAATGAAAAATTGCTGTTGTGCTTCACGATTTTGAGAGATTTTCTGCGGGAACTTCGGAGCTTCGCGATTTGAGCTGACGTGGTGCTGACTTCACGCGGAAGGGTCGAGGGTCGGTGGAATCGCCTATAAATAGAGTCTGACCCCCTCAAGAGAAGAGGATATAATTTCAGTGAAAGTCCTTTGCTCTCGGTTCACGAAGGTCTCTCGCGAAGGCAGTGTGCTTCGCGAAAGAGGAGCTTCGCGGCGGCTACTCTAGCTCCGCGAAAGTCGTGCGCCCCGCATTGGCTCAGTGAGCTTCATGAAGAGGCAGGAGCTCCGTGATAGCCAAGCATTGCAAAGGCTGGAGCATCACGAAATTGCTTCACGATTAAGCTTCGCGAAATGGTTGGGGCTCCACGAAGGATTGTTTGATCTTTGCAAAATTGGGATCCTTGCGAAGTAGGGTACTTTGCGAAGGCCTTTTCCAAAGGTTGATTTCCCTGTGGACAAGGGAAAAGGGGATATTCATTAGTGGATGGAATTTGGACTTTAACAGAGTATTAACTCAGGACTCTGATGCAAGCAAAGTCTCATGCTGAACAGGAGACAATGAACTTCATGTCTATCAATTGAAGAGACCTTCACATCTATAAACTAAGTGTGGTGACTTCACCAATGGTAGTGAGCCAGGGGGATTCAATGGGAATGACCCGAGGGAAGTAGTGAGCTATCCTAGAACCATTGTAAAGGCAGTGATCATGGGACAGAGTGACTATGCCCGAACAATTGTAATCTCCAGCTAGTGAAGCATAGTGGTTTTTGGTACGACCGACAACTTTTCAGCGTATGCTCCTTGGACGTAGCCCTTAGTGGTAAACCAAGTAAAAAGGGCTATGTCTTCTCTGTGCATGTGCATGTTTGATTTCTGATCTTTTTCATCATACAGGTTCAACATGTGCCTACCAACATGGGAACAAGATCCACAACTTTAAGAAGAAACATTTGTCACCCTGATTCACCACTCCCCTCTCAGGGTGTCCCGGGGTCCTTCAAGTGGTATCAGAGGGAGGTTGCTGGTGTTGAATCTGACCTTTTTTTGTCATGGAAAACGCGGTCAATGTCAGGGGAGTCCCTCCCTTCGATGGAATGAATTTCCAGATCTGGAAGAACAGAATGAGATCTCATCTATGATCTCTTGGAATGGAAGTTCTCTTTTCTACTGTGCAAGGAATACAAGTCATTGATCCAACAGGCCTTGTTATGACTGAAACAGAGAGGAAACTTCTTGATGTAGATGCTAAAGCACAGAATGCACTCACTGCAGCCCTTTCTGATCAGATATACCTAAAAGTGATGAATTTCACCTCATCAAAATCCATGTGGGATAAACATGAGAGTATTTATGAAAGAGTTATCAATGTAAAGGAGGCGAAATATCAATTTCTGCACAATCAGTTTGATGATCTGAAGATGCATCCAGACGAGAATACGGACTCTTTCTTCAATATAATTATTGAAGTGGTTGGAGAAATTCGGGGTCTAGGCAAAGAAATAAAAGACATTGATATTGTAAAGAAAATATTGAGAAGACTTCCACCTCTGTATAATGTGTAGGTGTCAGCCCTTGGGGAAAGATATCTTTCCAAACATTCTCTAGATGATCTACTGAGCAGCTTGGTAGCATATTAAATGAGAGTCAAACTAGAAGATGCTACGACTCGGGTGAGCAAGGAAATGGCTTTCAAGGCCATGGATACACTGAAAATCTCAAAGTATAGTAGTGGTGAAGATGAAGAAGAAAAATAAATTCTTTCTCTCATTTCAAAGAAGTTCCAGAAGGGGAAAGGAAAATTCAAAGGGAAGTTACCTCTCGTGTGTTTCTGTTGTGGAAAAGGTGGGAACATTTCCTCTCAGTGCTTAAAAATGATCAATGATGAAGATAGTGAGGATGAAAACATCAAGAAGCATCAGAGAAGGTTCTTCAAAAGGAGAGACTTCAAATCTGGTAAGAAAATGCAAAGGAGGAGTTTTGTCTGTGAAGAGGAAGAAGATGATAATGAATTCTGTGATGAAGAAGAACCAGAATTCAAAACTGGGAACCATGCTTCTATGTTGGGCACTGTTGAAAAGTCAGAAGATACTGATAGAGAAAAACAACTGAGAACTTGTGTAGATCCCGAGATGCAACTTAAGGATGCGGTTAGTAAGCATAAGATTAAATGTAAGAGCTGTAATAAGTAGAAATCAATTGTAGAAGAATCAACTGAATACGTTGATCAACTTGAAGCTGAAATCGAACGGCTAGAAGAATTTGTGAAGGTACAGTCTAAAATATTTGAAAGCAATTATGATGTAGTAGATTTGAAGCTGAGAATTAAAGAGCAGGAAAATTTCATCAATGAACTCACCTCCCGACTGGATGAAAAATCCAAGACTGCTGATGGTCTTGAAGAGGAAGTAGTTACTCTAAGGAGTAAACTAGAGATTGAATCAGTTCCAAAAGAATCGAGGAAGAAAAAACAGTTTGGAAGATTCTCAGATGCAGAATTACTAGCAAGAGCCATATGTGGTTCAGATGGGGTTGAAAAAATCTTGAGTTATCAAAGACTCGCTTGCATGGGAAAGAGTGGAATTGGCTGTGAGGCTGAGACATCAACTGTTGGAAGTGAAAAGATCCAAAAGAAAGATAAGATGAAAGTTAAACATGTTGAAACATTACCTAGAGTTCCGAAAAAGGAACCCTCAATCCAAACTAAAAGGAGACCTGAAAATTATCCTCAAACATTCAGAAATGATATACAGTCTTACTATTCTCCCAAGGAAGAAGTTATGAGGAGAAATTCAAGTGAGAATACATTTCCTCTCATGCAGTGTCAGTTATGTGGCTATTTGTTCCATAACATGTCTTATTGTGAAGAGGAAAGAAGCTATCTGAATGGAGAAGATATAGAAGCTCAACAAAGGAGAACAATTTCATATCCTAATTCTTATAGAAGAAATAATTTCTATGGATATTGTTTCTATTGTTCTAACTTTGGTCATAAGGCCGCTAATTGCAGGCAGAGAAGGGACATGGACACCTCATACCGAAGTTCAAGACAAGTCAAGTCTCGTCAGCAAGACATTGTTTCTCTTTCAAACAGGTTTTCTCATCTCAAAGAGGACTTTGACTATGAAGAAACTGGGTATGTGGAAGAGATAACTTAAAGGCCACCAGTTCTTTATACTCAATCGAATGTCTCATGGAAGGAAAGGAAGAAGATTGAGAAATACAACTTTGCAGAGGTGGCCCTCAAAGCTACAAAGAACAACAGTACCTGGATTCTGGATAGAGGTTGTTCATCTCATATGACAGGTAATGCCGGCAAACTAATGAATATCATAAGCAATGTCGATGGTACTGTATGATTTGGTAATGATGGGGCTCTGAAAATCAAAGAGAGTGGAAGTACTGAATTAGCTAATGGATAACTAAAGAAGACTGAAGTCCTTTATGTAGATGGCCTACGTTATAATCTCCTCAGCGTGAGTCAACTCTGTGACTCAGGACTTATAGTTACGTTTAATCAGAAAGGCTGCACTATCAAGGTAAAGACGGGTAATTCACTTATGAAGGGATGCAGAACAGAAGGCTACTTGTATCAGGTTGATAGTGAAGAAAATGTATGTTACATGACTTTTGAAGAAGAAAAAAAATTTTGGCATCAGAGACTGGGTCACATCAATCAACAAGACATGGAGAAAATATCAAAATTGAGAATTGTCATGGACATTCCCAACCTGAATCATGAGCGTGAAGAATCTTGTGATGCTAGTATTCTTGGGAAGCAGTTATGTAGGTTATATCGGCCAAAGAAGAAAACGGTGTCTCAACTTCTTGATCTGATTCATACTGATGTTTGTGGGCCAATAAATGTTGTTGGAACTCATGGAGGAAGGTACTTTGTCCATTAAATAGATGATTACAGTAGAATGGCATGTGTGATGATAATTCACAGGAAACGCCAGGTCCTTGACTGCATGAAAACGTATCGATGAATCGCCGAGAATGATACTGGACGAACAATCAAAGTGTTGCGATCTGACAATGGAGGAGAATACACGTCCATTGAATTTGAGAATTATCTAGAGAATCATGGAATACAACATGAGGTATCTGTTGTGAGAACTCCACAACAAAATGGAGATGTTGAACGTAGGAATCGACAGGTGAACAACATGGCACGAACTATGCTGATTGAGAGTTTTATTCCACGACATTACTGGAAAGAGGTTGTTCAAGCTGCAGTGTACATTCAGAATCGAACAAGACATTATATGGGTGAGATGAAGACACCATATGAATTGTTTCATGGACGGAAGCCATCTCTAAAATACTTTCGTGTCTTTGGAAGTAAATTCTTCATTAGGAACAATGAAGTAAATAAAGGGAAATATGGTGACAATGCAGATGAAGGAATTTTCCTCGGTTACTCAATGAATAGAAAAGCCTACAAATGTTTCAACAAGCGTTTGGGAAGGATTGTGGAAAGCAGTGATGTTAAGATAATTGAATAGAAATCCACAAATGTTTCAAGGACGTCATATGCTGATGTGATAGAAAGTCAGGAAGAATGTGAACGTGAAGAAAATAAAAATGACGAAATAGAGGAAGATGTTCAAAACACTCAGTAGTCACATCATGATGTTGACTCAGAAGAAGAATCTGAAGAAGAAACTATAGATGAAGAGAATACTACTGAACCTCGCAGGAGAAATCAAAGAGCTAAGATTGATCCATCCAACATAATTGGGGACAGGAGTGCACCCACTCAAAAAATAAGGATGAGGAATACCACGCAATCTGCATTTCTATCAGTTGTAGAGCCATCCTCATTCGAAGAAGTTGCAAAAGTTAAATCTTGGGTGAAATCCATGAATGATGAATTAGATCAGATTGACAAGAATCAGACATGGGATCTTGTCCAGAGACCCCATGGTCACAATGTTATTAGTACCAAATGGCTCTTCAAAAATAAGTTTGATGAGCATGGAAGTGTCATCAGAAACAAGGCACAACTGGTATGTAAAGGATACTCCCAGATTGAAGGCATTGATGTTGAAGAAACCTTTGCTCCAGTGGCTAGACTGGAGTCAATCAGGATTTTCCTTTCCATGGCACTCCAAAGAGGATATAAATTATATCAAATGGATGTCAAGACAACATTATTGAATGGTTTACTCGAAGATGAAGTCTACATTGAACAACCAGTGGGATTTGTTTTGGGTAATGATGAAACAAAGGTCTGCAAACTGAAGAAAGATCTATATGGTTTGAAGCAGGCACCACGAGCATGGTACTCACGGCTGGATTCATATCTCAAGAAGTTTGAATTCAAAAGAGGAGGAGTTGATCACAATCTCTATGTAAAGAATTCTCCAAAAGATCAATTCATGGTTCTTGTCTACGTTGATGATATCATATTTGGTGGAAGCTGGCAGAAATCAGTGGATGAATTTTCCAACCACATGAAATCAGAATTTGAAATGTCTATGATTGGGGAGCTCACATATTTCTTGGGGCTGCAAGTGATTAAAAAGAAGGAATACACTTTAATTTCTCAGGAAAAATATGCAAGAGAGCTGCTGAAGAAGTTCAATATGAAAGACTCCAAACCAATGTCAACTCCGATTGCAGTTTGAACTAAACATGGAAAGCATGAGGATGGGAAATCTGTTGATCCCACCATGTACATGAGGATCATTGGAAGCCTACTATACCTGACAGCGACAAGGACAGATATTGTCTTTGCAACATGCCTTGCGGCCCGCTTTCAGAGTAATCCAAAGGAGGAACATATGGCAGTAGTAAAAATAATCATGAGGTACATTCAAGGTACACATTACTTCAGGTTATTTTTTGCTGCAGGCAGGGACAGTGAATTATCAGCATTTTCTGATGCTGGCTGGGCTAGTGATGTAGTAGACAGAAAGTCCACTAGTGGTGGAGCTTTCTATATTGGGAAGAAATATGTTGGCTGGTTGAGCAAAAAACAAGAAAGTACTTCTCTTAGTACTGCTGAAGCTGAGTATATCTCTGCCACAAAGTCATGCACCCAACTGCTTTGGATGAAGCAGCAACTAATATATATTGGTGATAAGGTGCAGCAACCAATGGTGATTTACTGTGATAACAAAAGCGCAATTGATCTTACGAAGAATCCTGTTCAGCATTATCGCAAAAAACATATTGAAATATGGTATCATTTTATCAAAGAAAAGGTTGAACAAGGCGTGATTAGAATAGACCATGTTGGAAATGATGAGCAAATGGCTGATATCCTGACCATGCCACTGTCTGGGGCTGTGTTTGAGAAACATCGGTTGAACCTCAGTGTTCAACCACCTCCCAATGCATAAGGAGGTTACGGAATTCCACTCTCCCTATTTTTTTAACTATTTTAATCTATTTATGTCTATGATGCAGGTTTATGGGGGAGATACTATCTAGGGGGAGTATTGTTTGAGATGATCATGAAAAATTTACTAGACTTTGGATTTATTGTCAATGGGGGAGAATGGAGAATGGAATAAATTTAGGAAACTTCTTTGTTGATAAGAATGAGAAGGAAAACAGTGGAACCGAATTCAAGCCTCATCTCTTTTTTTCTACACCGAGCTTTGCTCCGGTAGACTTAGAGTGTTGGCTAAGTTGATTCCTGCGTTTTTGATGGAGATATATTGAATTTATTTTCTGATTGCCAACAAACCCAAAGGGGGAGATTGTTGGAACAATGGTCTTCTATGCATGTTTTGGATTATGGTTTGTGTTTTTTGTCAGTCATCAATGGAAGTTCGGTCGTGTTCCAGCAAAGCGATCATACCGTTCAAGCAGACAATAGTATTGAAGGTGGCGCCATTTCCCAGGGTTTTCCAAATTTTTGGTGTCCAAAATCTAGAAGTTTCTGAGCATCGCGAAAAGTGAACATCCATGAGTATAATAATTTAATATGGCAAAGGTATGAATTTTGTGAAGAGAGGATGCATAGTTTGGAAATATCGAAGACCAGAAGAATGGAGGCGGTGAGTCTTCGCGATTACGTCATGCTTCGCGAATGGCAGAGACTGGAGAACTTCTCGGTGATGAAGGGCTTTGCGAGGGAGCTTTGCGGCGAAGGCACGAAGGGATGATGATGGTGATACTCCGCGATTACGACAAGCTCCGCGAACAGAAAATTTCCGTTGTGCTTCGCGATTTTGAGAGATTTTCGGCGAGAACTTCGGAGCTTCACGATTTGAGCTGACATGGCGCTGACTTCGCGCGAAAGGGTCGAGGGTCGGTGGAATCGCCTATAAATAGAGGCTGACCCCCTCAAGAGAAGAAGAGAGAATTTCAGTGAAAGTCCTTTGCTCTCGGTTCGTAACGGTCTCTCGCGAAGGCATTGTGCTTCGTGAAAGAGGAGCTTCGCGGCGGCTATTCTAGCTCCGTGAAAGTCGTGCGCCCCGCGTTGGCTCAGTGAGCTTCACGAAGAGGCAGGAGCTCCGTGATAGCCAAGCATTGCGAAGGCTAGAGCATCGCGAGAGTGCATCACGATTGAGCTTCGCGAAATGGCAGGGGCTCCACGAAGGCTTGTTTGAGCTTTGCAAAATTGGGAGCCTTGCGAAGTAGGGTACTTTGCGAAAGCGTTTTCCAAAGGTTATTTGCCCTGTGGACAAGGGAAAAGGGGGTATTCATTAGTGTTTGGAATTTGGACTTTAACAGAGTATTAACTCAGGACTCTGATACAAGAAAAGTCTCATGCTGAACAGGAGAAATGAACTTCATGTCTATCAAATGAGGAGAAATTCACGTCTATAAACTGAGTGTAGTGACCTCACCAACGGTAGTGAGCCAGGGGGAGTCAACGGGAGTGACCCGAGGGAAGCAGTGAGCTATCCCATAACCTTTATAAAGGCAGGGAGACTGAGACAGAGTGACTGTGCCTGAATAATTTTAATCTCCAGCTAGTGAAGCATAGTGGTTTTTGGTACGACCGACAACTTGTCGGCGTATGCTCCATGGATGTAGCCCTTAGCGGTGAACCAAGTAAAAAGGGCTATGTCTTCTCTGTGCATGTGCATGTTTGATTTCTGATCTTTTTCATCATACAGGTTCAACAAGTTCCTACCAACCTAGGAACAAGATCCACGGCTTTAAGAAGAAAAAGTTGTCACCCTGATTCACCCCTCCCCTCTCAGGGTGTCCCGGGGTCCTTCTCCCTGATAGTAGTCATTATTAGGAAATCCACACACCTCACCATTAATGTTTTTATTATCAATAACACCACATTAAACACCTTGATGGTGGTGATTATCCATGTTTGATTATATATACCACATGATATATCTAACAGAACTGGATAAACACATCAACCCTATATGGAATTCACTGATTTGAGAATATTGTATTCAAAAAACTCTCTTTTTCCATTCATGATCAACACCCACATCATAATAAATTTATATGATCCATATCAAACATCCAAAAACGTCATAGTATATATCCATTATCATGTCACCATGTTAACCCACAAAGGGGTCATCTAGCTGAAATAGAGAAACTCGATAATCTCGATAACTAAAGAAAGGATGTGTGGGACTTGAAATACAAAAAGAAATATGTATACTGTCAAGTAAAAATAATTTATATCAAGAAGAGTTCTTAATAGGTTACAAATAAATTACATGATAAAAAATCATGAAGTTTGCTAAGGGTAATTCACTCAACCACATGCAGAAACATAATAGTAATATGTTATCAAGAAAAAAACATGCCCTGAAAACATAATAAGAGATGTTGTTTATGGTAAGGAACTTTCAACCCCAAAACCATTAATGAATCACTCCAATGTACTTCAAGGATAAAACCTAGAACCACAACACACACCCACAGAGAATTAGATTTCAGGTTAGGAAGACTAGAATGGGATTTAGTTTTAAAATAATGAAGTTTGAAAAAGAAACCTAATGAGATTCTATGTCATGAATTAGATTTTAGGTTATGAATTGAAGGAGTGGTCCCCAATTCACAAGATCCCTTATAAATTCAAGAATGAATCATGAATTCCACAAAAATATTAGAAGATAAGCTAAAATATTTCCAATGAACACCAATCCACCTCCAAACGATTTTTGGGGAAGATATCCAAGTTTATATTCAGGAAGAATAGAGTCTCAAGGGGATCGATCCAAGATAACATTGCAGGAATCCTCGACCATTTATGAGACCACATGATTATGTTTAGGGTATGTTATTAACACACTAAAACCTCCCCCAATCATCCAATGGGCCACTAATTGATTATTGTTTTATCATAAATCAACTGTTAAGAATTTTTCGTAGATGATTTTGAGTATCCTATACCCATATAATGTTCGTATTCGAAGGATGATAAAGGTCCAATCAAGAGATGTAATGAGATCCCTAGAGATGTCAATGTACTATATTTATGGGAAGAAAACATCACTGTGTGTTCTTGTAATTATAATATTTGACATATATCCATGTATATTTCTCAACACAAATATGAGGAATTTGAAATATATTCAGAGAAAATTATCCGTTCAAGAATCACTAGATCCATCCAACATTGAAGATGCGATGAGATATGGATGAGAGAGGACAATAATTTGGAGGGGATGTATCAAAATTGAGATAGGTGGTTCATGGAAGAAATTGGTTAAAAAATAAGGTAAAAATGAGTGAGAATTAAAAATTATAAGGTACATTTATTACACATTGTCCATACTGCACCATCCATCTGATAGGCATCACTGGTTGGTTGGTGGAAAAACCGATTGGATAGTGACTAGACTATGGTATGTTGATGTTCTAGGAAGAACCGCCTTAGTTCATCCAACATCACTGGATGTTTGGTGACATTTCATTTTCAAGCTAGTGGTTTTTATAGAGAAATACAAACTTTCTGTTACTCATCTATTTGGAAAAATAGGATCCAATAGCCTTCCAATAGAAGTCTACCACCACCATAAGATCAATCCTTAACCGAATCCTTCTACCATTATTTATTATAACCTTTTCAAAAATAATCCAACATCCCAAAAATACATATTAGTGAAGAACCAAAAGTGTAATGTGTAAATTTATAAACATAATCATCATGTATATTGAATTAAAGAGATGATTTTACAATTCAACCCCTCTATCAAATTCTATTCCTTAGAAGTAAATTCAATGGTTATACTAAAAAAACTTGGGTCATTGATCATGAAAATCCCCCTCACAACCCCATGTCTTCTCTTGTAACTATCCATGACCCCATTGGATCTAGATAAGGGGTATAATCTTCCCTTGATGTAATTTCACTCTTCCGTCTATATCCTAAATCATGTACTCCACATATAATGCACCCAACTATAGCTAAACATCCTCAAAGCCAATGAAATTCATGGTATTCAGAACATATAGATAGATCTAGGAAACATGAAAGACATCATTCATACATTGGTAACATGAATGATGATCTAGATGGTAGGAAACCATTGAAATACACTTAATGGTCCCACAGAGTCTTTTAAAACATGGGGATAGATTCCCTTACTTCCATAAAAATTTGGGACCTTACCATTGAATACCTATCAGGAAAACATAGTTACCTACATCAAACACCAATTTTCACCTCCTTAATTATGAATAAGATCTTTTCCAGATCTGAGATTTGTTCAAACTCTTTATAACTAGATACACTCCCCTGAATGTTTTATATACCATTCTTGTCCATAATAAAGAGACTCATAAGGATCCATCATTAGTGAAAACTGTAATGGGTTTTTATATGAACTCAAACAGGTCAAGGTGATCATGCCAAACTCCCCTAAAATCCAAAACATTGTCTCTAACCATATACTCCATTATACAAATGATAAATTCATAAATTTTGTCTTCCTGTGGATGGGATGTTTTTATTAGTCTCATCTAAGTCACTAAGGGATTCTAAAATAATTGAAATCCCATAATGTAAAATGTGTACCTTTATTAGATAAAATTAACATGGGAAAATCGTGGAAGAATAGAAACTCATAGAACTACAGATTCCCTATATCGTCTACCCAGTGAGTCAAACAGGTTAGTATGAAATTAGAAACTTTTTTTAGTGGATCAAAAATCTCCTTGACATCATCATCCCTCATTTGGGTCTAAGATTACTCTAAAAAAAGTCCTTCATGACATATTTCCACCTCCACATGGGAATCCAAAGTGGATGAAGTAAGTCATTTGGATACTAGTTCTAAGCGTTTATCCTCTGTTTGATAAGGTAATAGAATATGAATCTGGAAAAATCCTTTTTGATACGCTTCCACCAAAATAGACTCTTATATTAATGGTACAAAATTTCCACTCCATGATGTAAAGACCAAAAAAAGATATATAAGTCTATCACCCACACTTCCCATAAGGAATTTGGGACTAAAATTCTCTCATGTATTGGGATTTAATCATCATAATCCAATAACCAACCAAATATAATTTCAATGTGTTCTAGTTGTTCCTGAATCACAGGACACTCTAGGTCAGATTATTGACTATATATCACTCAGTCCACTAAAGAATAAGTTACCACTAATGGGGTACATGTTATTAATTCCCTAATACTTGATAGGATCAATCCTTTAATTGGTCTAAAATCACAGAAGGTGATATTTTTCCTCTCAGTATCATTCACTATGCCTCTAAGCAACATATATATGTTGGATAAGAGTATTTTCAATGAAATTGCCTTTACCATGTTAGTAGGACATATTAAATTAGAATGTATGTAGGTACTCTACTGATCACCTCATTAAAAACTCAATGTCTTATTGTTATATCATATAGTAGTGGATCTTCTAGTCCTTGTAAATCACAAAACTCCAGCTAAAGAGATTATGTTAGAAACACTTCAAATAATGGTCCATAACTAATAGATACATGTCATGGGTAAAATAATTCCACTCAATGGGTGATATCTAAAATAACCCATAAGATACTAAATATTCTCTATAAATCAAAACTACACCCAATTCAAATCTTAATTCATCAGAGAATACACAATAACCAATTCCTAACTGAGGAAGAATCAATAATGGATTTGTAGTCAAGCTCCACTTCTGCTAAAGAAATTACTCCTCACACTAGTTTTACTACTAAATATATTCCCCTTTCATCATCAAGGAAGTCATGGACAGAAATATATTGGAGAAGTCGGGGAAAATTTGATTATATAATCCCTCTAAAAATAGAAAGCTCTTAGTCTCAAACACATTCTAGGGATGCGTCTTTGAAATCAATCCCTCGACTTTCTCTAGATTCATGGAAATACCAGTCTCAAAAAATAAACGCAACAATAAATTTTTATTGTATATCCAAACATGAGACTTTGAAAATTTTCCATAAAAATAATTTTCTGGAAGTGTACTAAATAATATCTCATTAAAAATAGCATGAATCTTCAGGTCAGTGATAAAATTAGGATTTCATCATCAAACACTATGATGGTATTTATCAAGAGATCCATGGACACTGTTAACTCATTAATCAGTGGAAATGGAATGACAAGGTACTCATATAGTCCTTACCTAAACCTAACCAAAATCTTTGTAACATCATCAAATTTATCCTAGAATTATTGATAGCTTTATCATAGATTGATCCTAGAAAACTGTTGGGATCCTTATAAATAATAAAATTGATCATCGATCTGAGGAAAATGATAGATAATTTTACTATCCCTAGATTTAGATTTCATTAATCTACATGAGTTGAAAAATATTATCTACCTTCTTTGAAAAAGAAACCTGTGAAACTTATAGAGATGTTCTAAACCTAAAATACCTTTTTAGTTCCAAGTCCTTAAGATATAACATAAACTCTTTCAACTAGTCCATATCTATTTTATAAGGATGTATCCAAATGAGATGGACACTGAACATGAATTATATATCAAATTAAATAGAACTATTAGGTGGGAGACCTATGAATTAATTTTAAAATACATTTATACAAATACCCACAACACATGGAAATTATGAGTGGGATTCCATTGATCCGACTAAAACAGAAAACTTTGTAATCTCTACAATGATCATACCAAACGATTCATGTAAACACCCACCCTACTGACTCCAAATTACAATTAATTGATAATCATAAAATTATCCTAGTTATGTAATGTAAATTAAAATCTAAGAATCAATATGATGTCAAAAACTAGTAAGCCATGACATCCCAAGAATCATATTTAAGCTCAGAATCTCTATAATCATGAAGTCCCAAATATATACATAAAAAAATAACTACATGATACTATAGAAATATATAAATATGATCTAATTTTATTCCTATGGGTGGTTCAAGGGATAGTAAATAAGAATATAACTTCAGCAACAAGACAAATCCAATAATAACATGCGATGATATAAAGGAATAGTAATCACTAGTATCAACCAATGAAGAAAATACTATATAAGTGATAAATTCAGTACATGTAATAGTAGATAGTCCCTCACCACCTTCATTTAGAGCCTGGTACACTATAAAAATATAGGATTCCTTACATCTATTACCATGCCACTAACTAATCAATGAGGATTCTATATCCTCTGCTGATTTCCTCCTCTCCAAGCATGAACTGATCTTCTATCGCTCTAATGAGAAACCCTGGAGAAAATATTCCATTGATGAACAGCCCTAACACAATGGTATAAATCCATAGATATGTTCCTAAAAGAAATTTTATAATTCCCCCTTTACCTACAATTAATGAAACTCTTAGAATAATCTCCCCTAAAGGACACAAAGGAATCCCTTCTTAGACCTCTCTTTCTACTCCCCTATGGGTTTTCATCACCCTTCAACTTTTTACTACCAAGTATGGATCCCATATTAGTAAGCATAATATTAGTCACTAGAACACTATGAAATGGATGTATTAATACTAACATGTCTTCCTCTTTCCCCGTCTCAAATGATAGATCTTTCTAAAGCACATTCTCTTACATCATTAGGTCCAAGCCCCTAACATGATGTATGAGATCTAGATGAATGATAATATTGTTCTTTTGAGATTTATATCCATCATTACTATAAAAATATGCAGAAAATAGAAGTAACTATGTGAATATAAATAAATACAAATAGATAGAAACAGACCCATGTTTCTACTCCATAAACTCATTGGAATGGTTTATCTTCGTTAATTATAGAAAATATTGATCGATAAATAAATCTATAAATGTCACCTGAGTAATATTGTCTCACCTTACATAATGATTCATGCTATTCCACCATCTTATGTATGGTCATTAGAAAATAACTGTTTCTATGATTACCCATCCATCTTCGAGAGTCTAGAACAAATAAAAAATTATCTAGATGATATCATAGGGTACTCTATATCATTCTGGCCACCAGTACCCTAAACAATAAGTTTATGTTGGAGTTGGATGTCTAAAATCTGATCATGAAAAGTCATATAAATATTTATTCCTTTAATGGAAACGTTCCAAAAATTCTTGGTTGAGTGGGATATTCTATATAAATCATGTGTGTCAATACAAGGGCTTACTGAGGTATATACACATGCACCACTGGTGGTTTCACATGAAATCCCTCCCAAATGGTGTCACCTTGATCCAACATAACTAGTGATCCCATCTACAATCTATTTAAGGGAATTTATATAATTCTGAAAGGCTGTTTTAAACATATAAACACATTACCTCATAAAATATCCTAATCAATATATGGGATCACAAAAATGTTCATTGAAAACATATGTTTCATCCCTCCTAACAAAAAATACGGTTCTACACTCCTCTACTTTAGTCACAATAAAATATATAAAAATCATAAATGGATGCTTTTGTTCCACTAACCAATTCAAATATAGATATATCACATCATCATGGAAGAAACATATTTCACTTAACACGAAATAAAAATTCAATTTAAAAAATATTTTATAATATAAGGAATTAAATTAAATATCTGGTATACTGCACAAAATTGGAATATATATGGAATGTGATACAATGTGCCTACTCATTATTCTTGAAAAAACTAAATATACAATAAAATTATGACAATAATCCCAAAAACAAAAAATTGATGGTTCTTTAAACATGACCCATTTAGGCACATCACTACTCCCCTACCTATGTCTCTAACATCAAATATCCAATCGACCATGTCCTAGGTTATTCAAATGGAAATAATGGAAACTCACCCTTTGATACCACTTTGTACCACACCGGCCGAAATATCCATGTTCGAGATGAAGTGACACATAGCCTTGTGCACAAATCCCCATACACAATAGGTTGTCGACTAGCAGTGAGTGTGCATGTGCCATCATAGGGGAGACTATTACCTATGATAGAATAAATGAAACATAAATTGAATGTTGAATTAATTTAGGGGAATAAATAAATAGTTCTATAAACAATAACAATTAATGAGAGTTGTATCGATAATTTAGGGGACGTCGTTATACACATATAAACCACCATAAATCTACCAATGGAACGTCAATTGATTAAATTAATATAATTAATCCACCATCAAGAAGAAGTATAGAAAATGATCTATTAAAATACCCATGTAGTACATTTGTATTAGATGGTACATCTCAATCAGATCTAGAGATGCCTTTAACTAACTAGATCAATCAATGGTCTATAATAAAAGGATGAAAATATCATTGAATCTTTATGTAATTATTATATATGGCATAGATCCTTGTATATTTCTTAATAAAGTGGATGAATTTGGAATTAATCCTGATATAACATACCATTATAGCATCAATATATCAACTTAATGATAAATAACCAAGGGGAGATGAATGAAAGAGTTTGAGAGATAAGAGGGAAGGTATCAATTTTGAAATATGGTCTTCATGGTTGGAATTATATAATTTAGAATGGAAAAACTGGCTAGAAATTAAAATCAAAATGGGTTTTCCACATTATGCCATAAAACGTGAAAAGGCAATGAGCCTCTTCAGAGGGATGGTGTAACAATCGTATGGCCACTTAACTAGACATAACCACCTCAATTATTCCAGCATAACTGGCTGGTCGGTAACACCCCATGATCTAGATAGTGAGGTCTTCAAAAAATAAAATAAAAACATATAGAAACACCAATAGATGGTTATTGGGATCCAATAGTGATATAGTTTCATTTTTCAGCCGCCACAATTCCGCACACCAACTCAACCATTATACCATTAATTCTTAGACCATTTTTACAAGGAAATCATCCTCTTAAAAAACCATATTAGTGATGGACCAAAAGAGGAATGTGTACTATTATAATAATAATAAAATTATGAATCAAATTGATGTGAGGAAGTTATAGAAATTTTATCTAATAAAATATATTATATATTCTAAATATTTATTCCCCAATTACATAATAAGAACAATTTTGTTTTCATTCATAAAAAAACAATTTTCTTAGGTGAAAATGAATTACCACGGTAAAACCAATAATTGTAAAAGTGAAAATTATACAAGTAATGGAATTAAGAAATTGTTTAAATAATCTGTGTAGATGAATGGAAGGCATATTATCATCCTTATCACATACCCCACTCCATTATTATGAATTTTTTATTCTTCTTTCAATTTAAATTTTTTTTCTCTATTTATATTAAGTTGAAATATTTACAATAATGAATTTCTCACCACATATTAAGTTAAAATATTAACAAACCTCTGGTCTGTTGGAATGTCCATAAGGTATTCATTATTTTTTTTGATAACCCCCCTTTTAAGGGTTAAAGGGGAACCCTTACGTGACCATCGTCTTTTCATGACATTACATGGCATGAAGGTATACATAATTTTATCCCACTCTATGACTACTTAGAACATCCCCTCCCCAACATTTGCATCATGATTTTCACTCCACAATCACAAGGATGTTCTTCTAACTATCCAGTGCAGATATGAACATGCCCTGCACTGATGGAAATTCCATACCCTCTCACAAGTTATCGTCCTAAAACATTGATTTCCAATGAGTCTTCTATGGGAAATCCAAAGACCTCAATAAGATTGCTTTTCCCCAAAATCATTTATTTTCATTCATACATTCCAAAAAATAAATTTCAAATTATTATATAATGAAAAGATTGTTATTTTTATATGTAATTTTATTATTATAATAGACTAACTATTAACCAATTTTTACTTTTCTATAGAATAAATAAAAAATTTCATTCATGGTTTGTGTGGACTACAACCCCCATTAAGACA
The DNA here is from genome assembly GCA_963277665.1 of Viscum album. Taxonomy (NCBI): domain Eukaryota; kingdom Viridiplantae; phylum Streptophyta; class Magnoliopsida; order Santalales; family Viscaceae; genus Viscum; species Viscum album. Next base: position 96,667,538 of record OY728125.1, read on the forward strand.
TTACATAAAATTATAACGAACACCACTAATCAATGATTCTGATTGTAAAATTGAAGAATAAATGTTAAAAATATAATATAATTATTATTTAAAATAAAAAATTTATAATCCATCTTCTTTTTCTCTCATTTATGAGAAATGAAAAATGCTAATTGTATGTTGAGGGAGCTACAACCTCCACGAACTAAAATATTTATATTTTCATATATTTTCATAATTATTTATTAAACCCTCCACAAACATGATTAAGCACGACAAATTTATCTAAATAATATCATTATTCTTCTTTATCAATGATATATTTTTAAATAAAAAACATTCATAATCACAATCATCCATTAATTATGGTATGTTAATTTTTGGGTCAGCCAAATCACCTACATGAATGGTTCTATAAATAATATCATAGATGAATGTAATGAAATAATTAATGATAATATATTATATATTTAAGAAAATAATTTATTTTTAATTTTTATATAATGGTAAAATTTATTTTTGAATCATTATTTATTATACAAATGTATGTTCATTCAATATCACTAAAATATGCTCATCATTGACTTCATATTCAAGGATGCTGACCAAAACTCCTATAGAATGAAATTATAACATGGTAAATAATGATAAAATATTAATTAAATTAAATTTTAAGATAATGGAACGGTGAAGGTCGGGATAATAATGATGAACTCAAAGTCTATTTCAAAAATAGTTCCAAACCATCACGAAAACTCACACCATATATTAAAATAGATAATAAATAATAAATATACGCATAAAAAATATGTATAAAGACTTTTATAATATATTTTTGATATTACTAATGTTAAAAAATAGGTTATTATGAAATATTTATTATATGGGTGATTCAATCACTTTATTGGAATTTAAGAATTAAACTATGCAGATCTTTGTAAAAAATTAAATTTCATAACACATATTTCTTATTTTGAACCATGATATCTTTACTAGTATGTGATTACTAATTAATGAATATAATACACCATATTAATAAAATTCATGTATTTTAGTGAGACATGTATTGTTCACCTTTTAGATGGAGCTCTTTTAATATGATACCAAGGTTGTAATATTATTTGTAAACTCATCTCCATTTGTTTATTTATAATATTTCATCTGGAATATCCTTAATCAAAGCATAGTTAATTTTACCCTATAAATATAATTCATGGTTTTTTATCTTCATCTGTGGGAAAATATACCTTTAACTAAAATTTAAATTTTTATAATTTAAAAAAAAATTAAGGAAAAAGTCAGAAACCATGAGTCCAACACAAAAATAAATGGAATATCCATTAAAGAACAATCAGAGCCTAACTGAATTAATCACCCTAAATATTTTCCAAGATATGTTGGTTACTGAGTGTTTGAATCATCCCTTATCAGATATTTTAAATGAAATTCAAACTTTTCCCATGACTGGATGCACTCCATGATGCAGATCTTCCCACTATTGAAACCCCCAACAAGAATCAAGTCTTTCTTGTTGATAATTGTATATTTCTCCTCATTGAGGTCCACCTTCAATGACCTCCCCATCATTCTGGTGGCTTCCTCTTCTGTAGCATTAAGTGACAAAACTTAATCCAACACTTCTTCTTTCGAGCTCGTAAGAAATTACAAGTATTGTTCAATCACATCACCTAACTTCTATTGTTGGAAAGAGACATCATTGTATGTCAACTAAGTTTTCAACTTCATTGTTGATCATGTCCCCATTGGAGGTGGAAAGGATTAGTTCTTCCTCTCCTTATAAATTCCATTCTAGCTCCTGTTTCTCCTAGGCTTAGAGACGTAACTACCTGAACATCCTCCTCTTATTTTCCAACACTCGTATTTCTCCCCGAGACCATCTATACAACTATTGATATCCTAATTAGATCATCCTCAATCTTGTGGACCGGTTCCTCAATCGACATCTGTTCAAAACGATTACAAAATTCAAGGAAAAAAACCTCCTTACAAGGAATTTTCCTAATACCTCTCCCTTAGCACACCACCTACACATATGATTCTCTCAAGGGAATCTTGGGAGGCACCACATTCAAATTAGATTACCAATCACTAACTGGTGTAGTTAATTCCATATCAGCATGAGATTTTTGAATTGAAATTGCATCCCTTTCCATCACATCTTGAGATGCATATATCTTCATTTTCGTCCCAGGGTGATAAGAAAAATTAAATACATTAAAAAACCCCATGACCACTAGATTTCATAGTGTAGATTCACTAAAATTCCAAGTTGCATCATTCTAAATAATATGAGCTAAACATAATACATCCTATTTTACAGTAGCTGCATTGCACTCAACATTTAGGCCCCTACCAAAATCAACATGAATCCCAATATAGGATGTCACAAACTATTTCTCTGAAGGAGCATGCACAATATCCATGGGGGAACCCAAATCATACCTTAATCAATTATTGGGACTAGAGGGAACCTCCATTAGCTGATACCGAGAAAAACCATCCTCCACACATGGCCCTAATACTTTTTAGTGCCTCCATACCAACATGAATCCACCCAATCTCCCAATTTCATATAAATAGAGAATAAGGTGACCCATGATTCATAGACCACATGCTTTCTATAAAGATATTCATCAACCACTATAATCCAAACAAACTTGGAAGGAATCCTCAAAGTGTCCACTTCCACATAGACCCTCAAATAGAACAGGTGATTGAGAGCTCTTGTTATATTTTAAATGCATAAAAATAGACCCATGAGGTTCCCTAATATTCTCAATATATATGGTTTTTGTAAAAGAGGAGGAGTTTGAGGAAAATTTACCCATATTACAACCATAGTGGAGTCTCACTTCATCTGGAAGACATAAGACCTTCTAAATAAGAAGAATAGAGATCCATTATAGATGTAGGGTGAGCTAGACTAGGCCCTGATCAAATACACCTCCGATTCAAATTGAATCATAATATTCAGAGTGTTATGAAAAATCACAGTCACTCTATCATGTAGATCCTAGTGCCCAAAGAAAAATCTATCGAACCCATCCATTGAATTTTGTCTCTATTTGAACTGAGATATCAATGTGAGATTCAGAAAATCTATCACAGTATAGAATTATGAAGTAGAGATCATGAGGTCAGTGTTTCCATTGAACAGGTATGGTACCTTCAGGTAAAGAGATATTTGAGGGAATGAACATAGGATGTCAGGGTTGGAGAAGGGAGAAAAGATCCTATAAGTCTCCCAATCAAAGGGTGTCAGAGGTCCCCCATCCATGTCCATATTTTTCATTAATGAAAATTTTCTAATTGATATATATAATCCTAATTATGTGTTATCTCATGTGACCTCCATATTTCCAATCATATATTTTATAAATTAATTTTTAGACTACTTTTATGATATGATATTTCAAAAAAATACAAAATGATCAAAAAGTTTTTCAATCTATTCAATAAATTATTGTATAAACTAATCCACATTCAATTTTGATAAAATTTATATCTTTTAAAATATCTATTATTGAATTTAAAAATTTTATAAAATTAATAGTTTTCTAAATTTTTCACATCTCCTTTTTGAAATAGACTTCAAAATGTGACACATAACTCCATTTTTTATGACAATGTTAAAAATATTTTCTAAAAAATATCTTATTATTTCACAACCATTTTCTACTATATTACAAAAAAATATATCCTTATGAAATTACATCCCTGAATTATCCTCTAAAATATCATATATAATTTAAAGATATTTACCCCATGGAAATCCATCATAGCCTTCATCTTTCCGAATCACGCCCTATTATCCAGATGGGTTTCATTATAGTTATTTTCCTTTATAAATACTATATATTTTTTCCGTTAATTGAGGAGTTCTCAGATAGATTCCATACATAGATTGATTGTGGTAATTATAGACACAACCAAATACCCCTTACAATATCCATTATTTTTAGGGATTAATTCAGATAAATAAATTTCATTTAATGATTGGGGTGATATTGAAAAACCAATTATTTTTTTTTCGAAAATGATTTTTTAGAGAATATTAAGGATGTATTTTCTAACCATTTACATTATTTCTATGTATGGATTATGATCATGTTATATTTTTTATGTACATGGGGAAAATTATGGACATTCTATATGTTTTTATTCAAATTAGGATGCTTTTTATGGTTTTTTGATTACGCAATTTTTTTTATATTTCATATGTTGAATGAATTTGATGTGAAGAACTAATGGGTATGGATCTATATTATATATCCCCAATATGTATCGATTGGTATCATGAGAAATAGGTTTTTGGTATTTGTTTATGGATACCTTTTGTATGGATGGTTTCTTGGTTGTGACCTTGATGAAAATAATGATGTTCCAACTACAACATTGATAACAACTATAATTTCTTGGATGAGTCATATATAGTAGATAATGACGAAACATATGTGTTCCATCTCCCTGAATTCATATATTTTCATCCATATGATAGTTTGTGTTATTTTTTAATCTTGGGATTTATTTCTAGATAACGTTTAATATAATATGGAATTACTTTACTCGTATTTATTCCTACAACATTATTCATTCCATTATAACTTCTTATATATGTTTTCATCTACTGAGTGTTTGAGATGACCCGTACTACAATTCCATTTTCCAAGATTATGATAATAATTAAAACATGTGACATGTATAGAATAAAATATCATATGTGGTAGGAATATAAGTATACGCATTAAGAAAACCAAATTCTCTCATTCACAAGTGAACAAATCATACTAATGGACAAGGGAGAAAATATAAAAACCAACATCACTGAAGTTTGATAACTAACCAATCAACATACTCACTATGGAATGATCATAAAATAATGTATCTAGGTATAATACAATTATTTGATTCATATAGAGGATGAATTCCATACAACATATTCCCACTGATTAGCTACACTAACACCCCATTGATATAGATCCTATAACTCCCTTCACTTCTGTATAGTATACTATCCTATCACATTACATCACATCCCACAAGTATAAATTTGGCCCATCAAATACCACCCATAGAAACCTAGGCTACAACATCACATCAAATCCCATCCCATAACCAATAGGGTTGGGTATCACAAACATAGGGGACATTATCCTCATACCCACCTCCTACAATGCATGACTCTCACCATAAGCCATATCATCATATCTCATCATAATAAATCCTATCTAATGAAACATGGGACATCAAAACACATCTCATCAAACCTCAAATGTGAATCTTTTTTTTGCGCATCATATCCCCTTCTTTATCATTGTTTCTTGAATGATAGAGCATGGAAGAGCCAATGGAAAGCTATATATCCTCACCACTACGATGTTGGGATGAAAACCTCCAAAACTATTGTTTTTCATCAATAGGTTCTCGACATAGGGGAGGGGTGTATTGAAAATAACATGCAAATAACAATGTATATAATATCATAACACACAAACAAAAAATTTGGGTACACCACATAACTCCCATCCTAACTCACAACATCACCCCTAACTCATCACAAACTTCATCACTTTATCTTCCATCACTAAATGTATAACACCACCCCAATAAAACAAGAAGAATTTCATATTTTTTCTCAACTAAATAAAACTACCAAATTCATATTACTAACCAATACGATCCATTTTTTTATTGATTTTACAACCCATTTATTTCACATTAACCAAAATCCATATTTAACCACACATCCCTTCATTACTCATCCATTAATTAACTATTGAGCCTGAAGAATTTCAATTCATCATTAACCAATTTATTCCACTACTACAGGGGTATGTATCACAACACATTAAAACCCAAAAAATTAAATAATCCTAAATTCCTTACCCAAATATCTAAACACCCCCACTATTTCATATCCCTAGACACCATATTCGTCAAAATCCTACATCCCCATAACACAACACTGCAACACATCTTCCCCACATACCACAACCACATTTTAAGCATTAAAATCTGACAAAACTTTCACATTATCACATTACATTTTACATATTTTCTCAAATATTTTTCCATTACCTAAACTTCTTTATTTTGGTTGTAATTCTCACGAAATCCAAATATCCTAATGAAACAAATTTGTTGTCCAAGTATAAATTATTTACCATTTATTCATGGAAATTTAAAAAGAATAACACATCAAGGGCTTCACAACACATAAAAATTCATTATAAAAAAAATCCTCCTAAAAACCAATTTTTAGTGGTATAAAATGTTTAGATGTTATAAATATCTACAATGTAAAAATATTGTAAAATCATGAATAACATTCACATTCTGCTTCAATTTCAATAAAACTATTTAATTTATGTTTTTTAATATGGATGACACCACCTCCCAAGAGATAAAGTGGTTAATCCAATCTCAGATCATACATTATGTGAGAAACATAGGATCCCCTACCTCGAATAAAGATTTAAAATTTTCTATTCAAGGATGGGTGAATAAAAAAGATACCACTAAACACCACAAAAAAGGAGAACACATCTACCCTCCTATAACATAACAAACACATCAACCTCACACCAAAAAACATAAAAATGAGAGATTCCCCTTGATAAAAACCAACCATTGTTTAAAAATATGTTGTAAAACTAGAAAAAGAAAGAGGGGAAATACAATAAACCAATACTAATCAACAACAAAATTCCAGGGTCTATATAAACTAATGTGGGGTCAAAATTACATACATGGATACTATTGGGTCACTTAGAAAATAGGAGAAGTAATGGAAACATCGTCTGGTTTTAGGGTCTCTGGGAATTTATAACTAGGCTAAGAATAATAAGGCCATGGTTCATCCTAAATTACCATGTAGTATCTTTCCTAAACATGGGGAATGCCAAAGTGAAACTATTCCCACAACACCATAACCTAGAAAATTAGAGGGACAATTGAGAAGCATTGATAACATCATTGATATGATCATATAAAAAGGGATGGAAGTCGTAGAACAACAAATATTATTATTCCCTAGAACCTCCCCAAAAGGAAGGTACCTACAATGTATCCTAACCCCATAGAACATGCACCAAAAAACTAGTAGAAACAATGAAGAAAAACCCCAATGATTCTTTGGTATAGACATGCCACCATGTTGAAGAGATTATGAGATTGGAATAATCCCTAAAAACTAATCCTGGGATGCTATGTCCCCTCCTGGTCTCCCCCCAAAAAACCCTACATTATTTGTTAGTAGGTCAAAGCAAAATTAGAGTTTCCTATATGCCATAATTGACTCCTCCACACCACATCCAAACACCTTACGGTGTAATATATAATATCTACGACACATCCACATAAAAAATAAAAATAGAACCCCCAACCCCATCCTATTGAACACCTTTGAACACCTAAAGATATCATCAGACACCTATGTCACAAGAATTACTACAATGTAATAATGATAAGGGTTCTGGTCATTAAATTAGATACCCCTAAAGTGATTATTTTCATAGAGAATCAATAATAACCTTGAAGTAACGAAAATTAAATTTGAAACCCCATCCAAAGAGATACCTATAAGGGGACTCATTACATCACAATCACAACCAAACCATCATACAAATAATAATTACCACTAGGTATTCCACACAACCACCTCAGTACACTACATTTTCATCCACCCCCACCATATACAAACCACCTCTCTCACACAAAACCACCTTCAGAACTACCATATCACCACAATAATAATCCAATGAACACCACAAACACCACACATTAGATCCAAAAGAACATAATTATGGGAATACATATTTTATATAATGATGGTATCCACTATATGAGGCACTTACTCAATTTCATAGTTTCAATCGTTTCAATGTATAATGAGTAATGAAAAATAATCATGTTTTACTTCCTCATTTCATTAATTTTTTACCACACATCACATCAAAAAAGAAAAAAAAACAACTCATAAAACACCAAGATCCAAACATCACACCATCAAGAAAAAGAAACAAGGGAAAAAAAGAAAATATCAAAATAGACCTTGTTACTGGGATTGCATCTGCATCTATGGCTCCCATGTCATCCCCTCATTTCCACCATTACTCCACATAACAAGAAATGAGGGAATGGTCTATCATCATATAACCTTATCCAAATGATCCTAGACCTTCCCTAGAAGATCCACAAACATCACATCATCCCTGGTATCCAAGTCTCCCAAGTCAATGTCATGAGAGTCATTTTGAAGATACCAACATAGCTGAGAGACATGGAATACATCATGGATATTTTCTAGTGATAGATAAATTTGAAATCAATAATCCACATTCTTAATGCACCCCAACACCATAAAATTACAAAAAATAGGAGTGAGAGATTACCCCCTTCCAAACTACTATTTACAATGTTGAGATGAAACCTTCAAGAACTTGAGGTCTCTAACATCAAAATATGATTCCCTCCTCTTGTGATCATAATATTATTTATATCGGTCTTATGATATATTCATCCTCTCACAAAACATTTGAACCTTCTCTGTCATGATACACACTACATCGGGTCCAAAAAATAACAACTTCAAAACCTCCATCCAGCATAATAGAGAATGACATGGCCACTAATTGAAAAACTAAAATGTGGTTGTACTGATGGATGAGTGATAAATGTTATTTTAGGAAAACTAATCCAAATGATTTTTTTTGTTCCCATGATCTTCTGAAACATAAGATTCATTCCCATAACAGATCTTCCAACTTCTATATATTCTACTCCATATGTCCATATATATGATGGTGGAATGAAGTGTTGAGGTATAATTGAGTTCCAAAATCAAGTTTCCATACCCTCTAGACATGGGATGTAAAACAAGTTTTCGGATTTGAGACAATAGACCTCATTACTCAATGAAACCATGTCACATAGTCCATATATCCCACTTCAAGAGCTTCCATGTTTCATAACTCTATGTTCACTATGAAGTGGTTATATTTCATTAATTAATCCATTATTACACAAAAAACACGACATCCTTCTTGATCTCATGGTAACCCAATTGTGAAATCCATTGAGATTTCATCCATTTTCTATATAATAACATATAAGGGATGTAAAGAAAGTAATGAACACAATTTTTATAAATTAAATGATGGAAACACAAACACTGAGCCAAAAACTATACCACCACCTATTTTTGATGATCCACCAAAACTAGACCCTCAATTGAAGGTTTATCATGGAAACTCCTAAGTACACCACCAAATGGTGATTAATGAAACACGTGAAGGACTCACTCAAACAATGATAATGGAACAAATATATTTTACAAACATTGAATTTCCTAATTTTTGTTTTGGAATATTATATAGATTTTCTATGGAGCATGAAAGAGAGGTTGTAGGAGATTCCAAGGCTATGTGTGTTCAGAATGAAATTTTGAAATATATTAAATATACTAAATAAAAAACACATATTTTTAATGAAAAAGTCGAATAAATTATAAAAGGAATATCAAATTATAAATCTAATGAATTCTTTGAGTTCAGATAGTGGGTTTTACACCATATACGATATAGCCTTAAAGATTGTCAGAAGTTCAGGTTGGGCACTGTCATGGTAGGACGCTTTAATAAATTAATGGAAAAAATTAATTAATTTAATTAAATTACCATACCCTAATAATTTTTCTAATTAAACTATCCTTATTAAAATTTTAAGGGTTATCTATATAACCCTACAAATCGAGGGGATCCATTATTGAGCATTGGAGGACCATTGGTGAACATTAACCAAATCATGGACCATTATTTTGTGTTTGGTGGTTCTCGATGATCATTCCAATGACAATAAGATAGAATTGATCTTCACTGATAATTTATCCAAATCATGGTAATATGTTTTATTACTTGGATTCTCCTTTTTTGACTCTTATAATGAACTTGAATCAAATCACAAATAGATTGATTTGAAGAATGGTCATTTTACAGGTATGGGATTAACTACAAGAATTATTGGAAGAATTGATTATTTGGTTTTGGGTTGTTCATATAGGGTTTTAATGGAAGCAGATCAAGGATGACCAAAATTTCAAAGCTTCATTCCTATTTTTAATGATTTTTGGATTTATCTCACCGTTATTTAGGAATTCATTGCGGGTATTAAATTTGAATGGTGGTTCAAAAAAGTACTGATAAATCAATCGTTTACCACTCGTTTCTTCATGAAACATATTGATATCACATATATAGAATTGTATCGATGATGGTATTGTTCATGGAAGATAGTGATAGAGCTTCGAGAGTTTTTTATCGATCCCCATTCTTCCCATTTTGGCATACGATGGTAATGAGGCATGAAGACAATCATTTTCCATTTGAATATGATGGTCAGAATCCAAAAAGGGGTGACAGAAAGGGTAAGATGCAGTAGATATGTTCTTACATGATTTATTCATAGGTAGATAAGAAGAGGAAGGACCATAAAATAACAATATAGGAAGAACTGTGGGTTCTTTGAATTCTAAAAAAGCACAACATGTAATTTGGGATTAAATGGTGTGTGGGGACTCGACTACAATGGGGGTTTGAGGAGAGGAAAAATATTACACAACGTGTTACCTCTATAACATGGAGTGTGACCTTACATGGTAGATCATCATATAACAAGAATGGAACATGATCATTTGAATGAGCATAACCAGCTAGACATAGACATGGGCAGGAGTACATAGGCCTGAACATGTTGTGCACACAAGAAAAGGAATGGACACAGACATGAGTCGTGATATATAGAAAGAACCCAGTGCTGAAGTGAAGAACCACTTACTACCAGTACAAATTATTTACTCATTCAATCAATGATTATTAACATTTTCTTCTTAATCATGGAAAATATTTATTATGGTGTGTTCACTTGATCCATTCCGTAAGGGTTATTTTGGGATCATGTCATACACATAGGATGGTGAACCCTTTAGCAGGGCTTTAGTATGGGATAGTGTTGATGGAATCCATCTATGGGGCCCGGAGTGAGATCCTCTATCATCATCTTTTCCTAGGAGGTGTTATTGGTATTTCGATGACCATCATTATTCTTTCATCAGTCTTATATTTAAAAGCTTATTCTATATTGAGTTGTTGGTATACTAATGTCTATGGGTGTGATCCTCACACGTGTATCTTCCTATTAATACTATAATTGTGTAAATTATATGGAATGTCCCGATGATCCTAACATCATTCAATAATGTCATTATTTTTATCTATGTCGAAGAGTGTGTTAAACTAGATGAGTTCGATGTACAAACTGTGAGCATGATTCATAGGATGGAATTATGGATGCAACTTTATATTGAGGATTTGGGTATTTGATGAGTATATTTTTTTATTCTTATTAAGTTTTTGGTATAGATAATACTATATTTAGTTGACAATTATTCTTGATGTTATATTCTTAGTGATTCCAAGGGTCCTACTTGGTATTGTTATACTCAACCCTGCATAGGCTTTTCCCACACATGACATTCATTATGTAGATAATCAACCATTTTATTGAGTTATAGAGGGACCTAGACCAAGAATAATTTATATATCTTGAAAAAATGATTCGTGTTCTTACAGCTTCATTGATAGTAACCCCCTTATGTACTTTCATGATGGTCTTGTATCCAGTTTCATTTTGGCAGCATTGTTGATGGCCCTTTTTCTTTCCAGTACTTGTTTCAGTACACTAATGGTAGGATTGTGATATATATATGAGTATTTTATCAGTTTTGTTTTACATTTAATCTTTCTATGGGCTCGGAATTGGGTTTGTGTGTGTATAGGGAAATTAGAATAAATCATCTAGTGTGAGTGATATGCCTACTTAGCGCTGGTTGTCATCCCCAGGCCTATTTCAACAAGGTTGGGGTAGTCGCGATATGGCCCCCATTGGGATGGGTATTTATAGACTTGTATTAAAGGAATCATATATGATATATGTTTGTGATATTTCTTTTGGGGAATAGTATTAAGTGGTTTGGGTTTGGATTTTAGGCCTGGGTCTCCAGTATTGGTGTGATAGTAATAGTATCTTTACACTAAGAATATTGTCACCTATGTTTTGACTTGGTACATGAATACACTAGTTTTAAGGGGGAAACATTGGAATATTCATCAAATAGGAATGTTTTGTGGTTTATATTTCCTTATTGGTTAATATCCCTAAATATAATCATTGACTGTGGTATATATTGTATATTTCAGAATTCCTACGAGACATATTTTAGTTGGGATTTAGCATTAGGATCAAAAAGATGATCCCCATAGGGAATATACTTTTATGTGGGGAAATATTCTAAAGGTGTTTCACCATGGTGGTGAACAAGTTATACCACTACCATTCAAGCAGAAGATGGTAACAAAACTACCAGATGTTTGGTGCACAAGGAAATTGATCTTCAAGATTTTTAGTGACAGTGACTACTCAGGTTATTAGGAGATCAGGAACCAAAAGATATTGAGGAATGTATTAGTCTAGTAATTTGATCCATCCATCAAGTCTTGCCACTGACATGTCACACAATTATCCTAGATGCTAGCCTTTTCAATGGATATTCAGGTTGATAGTGGGGTTTAGCGACCCAATCGAATAAAGAGGATACTCTAGTAAGTTCAAAGCATGAGTGTCTTTTATCATATGAGTTCTATCAATTTATTTTGAGGTATATGATCATCCAAGAGGTTCTACAACTTCGTCATGGTATAATTACATTGGATATGTATACATTGAGGTTCACGAAACTCTCTAGATACATGAATGATATAGTTTATGGTCACGTCTTTGGGGATCAAAACATTGAGAAAGGATTATGTAGGGACATCTGAGCTAGTGTTATAAATTTATTGATTTCGACCTATCCTATGGCTCTAGAGAATGTATTGGTGGTCAAGAGTTACCTGGATTAGGAGACATAGAAAATTGTTTCTAACAGTGGGAACTCAGGAGAAGATACATCAATAGTAGGTACTCTATGTCAGACTCAAGGAATTGTACATGTGAGAAGCTTCAGGATGTGATCTTAGGATAGAGGTTATGTGGTTCATGTCTCATAATATGGATCTAGTCATCACATGGAGAGGTGGTTCCACTCATGTGATGGTGGGGGACATCTTACACAGGATATTACGACCCACCATACAGCTGATAGAGAGACAGTGGAAGGGATCCCTAGATTGAGGAAACAAAAGGATAAGATATGAATAAAGGGGATAAAATGTCCTAGTGGATCAGGGAGATTTGTTGGAGGTTGTATACATTTTTTATATGGCACCACCACCACCTCCAGGTGGTCCATGCCATGATTTGGATACTATGGGACAAGGGTGAGAGTAGTTTCATGCAGTTGAGGCTGATGACCCGGAGGATTCAAGGATGATATGAGGTATGATCTATGTATTTTATTCCTTAGTTTTAGTACTAACATACATAGGTGACTCTAATTCCTTTATTTCCACTTATGTGGTTTGAGACCTAGATATTCTACTATATCCTTGGGTTTGATCATTATACATGGTGACTCTTCTTGAATATGATTCAGTGATCACACCCTTGTGCCGATGGTGTGACCAGACTCTTGGAGGAAGTAGTGTCTACTGGGATTTCTTTGTAATAGTTAAGATGACTTATGAAATCATCCTAGCTATGAATTATGTATCCAATGTTCTTTCTTTGATAGACTATTTCAGGCGAAGGATAAAGTTTTTCTACAACGATGGAATGAGATTTTCCTTTTTGGGTTAAATGGAAACCCAAGAAGCGCAGGATGGACTCATGAATTAGTGGTTTCTCCATTTTTTTCACTATTTATAAGGCATGAAACATGGTTTCAGGGATTATATGTTTTTTAGTTCCCTGTAGTGGTGGTGGAGTATGAGATCCTCACTCTGGAGGATGTTCCAGGGTTACCTCCCAATTGGGTGATTCATTTATACATTGATATACACCCCATGATGAACCCGATATCTACACCATCATATCATATTTCATCTGATGATATTAACAAACTGAGGGGGTAGTTGTAGGAATTTAAGAGTAAGAATTTTTTTAGACCCAATTTTTCACCCATGGAATCCCCAGTGTTGTCTGATAAGAAGGCGTATGGGAGATTAAGGTTGTGTGTAGTCTACCATCTCCAAAAATAGGTGAACTTATAAAAAAAGAATCTACTACTACAGATTGATGGCCTCAATGGTTTTTTGAGATTGGAACGATGGTTCTCAATGATTGAACTTGGATAAGTCTATTACCAGTTGAGGTTATGAGATGAGGATATACAAAATATGTCATTTAGATGTCTCTATATTCACTATGTGTACTCACGGATTCCCATTAGATTAGATAACACCCTATAAGTGTTCATGAGACTCATGAATACGATCTTCCATCCTTTTGTAGACTAGTTTTTAGTAGTATTTATAAAAAATATTTTATTTTACTCAAAATATAATGAGGATAACATGAGACACTTGAGGATGGTTTTAGGAATACTCTAAGAGAACTTGATTTACGGGAATCTCTTGAAGTTCATGTTCAGGATTTTGGAGTTCCCCTTTCTAGGAAAAGTTATCTAAATATATGGTGTGGGAGTGGACCTGGTGAATGTTAAGGAATCTCTAGATTTGGATCTATCTAATAGAATGATGAAGGTTAAGTGATTCCTTGGGTTGAAAAGATACTATCAGAGATTCAATAATAATTTCTCCATGATTCCATCTTCCTTGATATTTTTTACCTAAAAGGATGATAATTCTGTATGGGAGGATAGGTTCCAGAAGGATTTCCAAGAGTTTAGGTTGAGATTAATGAGAACTCCCATCTTGAGATTGTCAAATAAGGGTGTTGAGTTTGTAGTAAATTTGATGCATCTGGAATCAGTTTTGGTTTTGTTCTAATGAAGATGTAGGTAGTGATTGGTTATTTTCACAACAATTGAGACAAGACGAGTATAACTATTAAATCCATGATATTGATTTAGATGCGGAAATGTTTTTCACAGAAAAAGTAGAGCCACTACCAGATGGGGGTGTAGTTTTTCATCTAATCTCGCAACAAGAGTCTCAAGTATATATTCTCTCCGAAGGATCCTAACTTAAGATATATGTGGTGGTTATAGTTCCTATATGATTATGACATCAAGAGTATCTATATTCTGAGGATAGGGAATGTATTAATATATTATATTAGTAGAAGATCATGTCCACAATTTTTGAGTGAGGTGTCAGAGAAGTTAGAATCATTGTAGTTAACATTTATTGTTGGGGATGGAGTATCTCACCTAAATTATGTGGTAGTTTTCCATCCAATTTTAAATTACTTATAGTAGGCATATATTTGGAATAGAACCTCTAAGACCCGACACAATCAGATGATCACTAAAAATGGTCATGATTGATTTTTAGATGGAGTGGACCATGAAGTTTTTAAGAGGATATAATATGGAACTAGTGTTTTTATGTTACGAGGTTCTGAGAAAGTTTCATATATCTCTGTTGGATGTACATCTAGTTGTTGCAATGATGTCCAGGGCCTATGATTTCAGTTTTGGTGTCCAAGGATGATTAAGGTATTTTTCTTGTTTTTCTCTTGATGCCTTACTTTTTAGTAATTGAAGGCATAACCCAAGGTTCCAGTAGGTTTGGATAAACCCCATGAGGCTCTAGAGTGGAATTGGGATGGAATATCTATGGAAATATTGATGGGATTACAATGTATGTCTACGGGAGATGATGTTGTCCAGGTGATCATAAACCGACTCACCATGTTGGACCACATCCTAAATATTCAAGGTAAGAGTTTGTTAGAGATATTGAGACTCTTCTACATGATGTAGAAAGTATGACTCCATGGATTTCACTCAATGATCATTTATAACTGTGATGGTCACTTTAAATATTGTTTATGGAAGGTATTTTAGGTGGATTTTTGGGATTCGCTACATTTGATCATTGCACATTACCTGACTAACATAGTGACTAAGCATACCATTTAAGTTCTAGAGGACATTATAAGTGCTTTCAGGTAGTAATTTTTCCATATTTGGAATGAACACCTACCATTGGTGTAATTTTCATAAAACAATTAATATTGTTCCATTATTATTATGGAACCATTCAATACTATGTACAAATGGCCCTACAATTCACCCATGTGTTTTATTTCCCAGGGAGTTTCAACACTTAATGTTATTAGATGGTGTGAGCCAGTATAGATTAGGTGCATATAATTTAAGAGTGGATGAGGACTTCTCATATGCATCATTAGTCCTATAAATACCGTCTTTGGATTTTGAGGAGGGACACCATGTGTTCCAATGGGTTTCACCCTGACATGAATTGAAAAGACTTGGTTGAGGAAGAAATATATCTCCATTATCAATTGGAACATTTCAAAAACTATGTATTGAGGGTAATCCAAGATACTGTTTAGCTCTTCCAAAGTATTTAGATCGGGCACCCAACATCTTCCACATGTCACAACTATTGAGGTATGTTCACAATCCATCTCATGTTATCGACTGGGGTGACATGTAAATTGAGGATGAAGATACCTTTGTGGAGGACCGAGTATAGATTGAGGATCCGTAAGATTGGATCCTTCATGGGTGATTTATTCCCCTAGTGTGTATCCAGTGGAAGCACGTCAATAATCAGGAAAGTACCTAGGAGAGTGATATAAATGCATGTTGAGAACCCACATTTATTTTTATAGCCAATTGTTTTGGATATCTAGGAAATAAATCCCATGGGTGGAGAAAATTTAATTAATCCGATTATTTCTATTATTTTTTACAATATAATATGGATTAATTATAATGCTAGGTACGATGATGACATGAGATTCTGATGTCTATCTTCCTTGGAATAATTTTTTGAAATATATTAAATATAGTAAATATATGAAAATAAATATTTCCTAAAAAAGTGTAATAACATCTAAACGGAATCTAGGATTGTAAATATAAGATTTTTTTTAGTTTAGATCACGTGTTTTACCATATGCATGATTTAACATAGGAGCCAATTGGATGTTCGAGTTGGAAACTATTGGGGGAGGATATTTTTATAAAATAATTAATTTAGTTAATTTACCCAAACCAAATAATAATTATATATAAAATCACTTATAAAACACATTGAGGGTTTGTATCATAACCCTTCAATTTGAGATGACCTATTGGAGGGAATTGGAGGAGCTTCCACTGGTGAATGAAGACCGAATATTTGACCATCGTTTGATGTGTGATGTAACTCGGGGATCTTTCTAGAGACAATGTGACCAACTTTTCCTTTTAGAAAAATTGATAAAAATATAGGTAGTATTTTTTTTACTCTTCCCTATTTTCCAATTAATGAAACAAGCACAGATCCTTCTACCAACATGTTGATTCAAGTAACATTAGTTTTTTTTGGTACAAGATTGTCTATGTATATTATTAGGGGAATTGTTTATTTTTTGGGGTTTTCATGAATATTTATAATAGTTATTTTGTGAGGCCATCCCAAAAAAGATTTTTTTTCATTCCTCTTTTTTTTCATGGATGTATCTAACTGTTCATCAGGTTCTCATTGTGGGTATTTTTTTGATTAGCGTTTCAAAAAAATATTGTTTAATTAATGGTTTTTGAATTATTTTATTAGATCATTAGATTGATATTTAAGATCATATTTTATATTCACTATTTGATCGAGATTTGACCATGTTTATATGTTTTGGGATTTGTTCAACTATTGTTTTTCTCCCCGTTTGGTCGTATGATGGAAACGATGCATGGTGTTGATCGTTTGATGTTTGAATCTAGTGTTTGAATTCTTGTGAGAACTGATCGAAAGGTTTGAAAAAATTAGATCTATACATGTGTGAGTCATAGCCATTTTGAAATCCAGTGGACTATAATACAATGTATGAAGAAGATCCATGGGTTCTATAAAATATTGAAAAACCTTGAATGAAATCCTAGATTATACTATGTGTGGGGGCCCGACTATGGTGCTATGGTTTCTATGAGAAAATCAACGTCACAAGGAATTTTACCACTATCAAATGGTATGTGATATTACCTAGTGGATTAATATGTTTCTAGGATAGTACATGGTCATGTGCAAGTGTATAGCTAACTGGACACAAACACACGACAAACCACACAAAGACACAACGAACAGTACAAATGCTAGGATACTTCATGCACTCAAGCATGGATATGGAAATGGTCATGGGCCATGATACATGGACTGCACCTGATGCCAATGTGGAAACACCTTTACAACTAGTAAACACTATGTACACCTTCAAACACTAATTTAAAACCTTTTCCACTTAATCTTTGACATTATGGTTCCATTCCTTGATCCATTCCCTGAGGGTCAGTATTGAATCGTGGCCTACATAATGGATGGTGATCCGTTCAATGGGGATTTAGTATTCTATAGAGTTATTGTAATCCTTATATGAGTCCTAGAGTGAAATCCTATATCACCATATTTCCCAAGGTGGAGTTCTTGGTATCGTCGGACCAACACTAGACTAGTGTTGATCATCTTCTTGGTGGGTTATTCTAGATTGAGTTGTTAGTATACCCCATGGACTAGGGTGCTATAATCATTTGTGTGTTGTCATATTTGGACTTCTAGCATGTATATATTATGGTGAGATGTGATGAGACTGGAATCTTGAATATATTCCATCTGTGCTATCAGACTTATAGATTATGTTCTCCTAGATGAGCGGCATGTGGACCCTTCAAGCAGGAAACATAGGCTGGCATTACTATTGTGACATTTCCTTGTACTATGGGTCTTGGTTGAGAATATCTAGGTATTATTGTTATATTTGTTTTTGAGATTTATCAATGATGAGATGACAGTTATTATTGATGTTATATGATTAGTGATTTTGGCGTAGCATACTGGGTATTGTTATACTCACCCCTACATGAGATTTGCATGAAAATTCCATTTATTCTTCAGATGATAGACATTTTGAAGGAGTAATTTTAGTATTAGGACTATGAGTGTATCAGTGTTCTAGAAAAACTTAGGTGTGTTCATGCAGTTACGTTGACATCAGTCCCCTTCTATAGTTTGAGGTTGGAAATTATTTTAGTTTCATTGTTGTATGATTATATTTTCACTTTTAATTCATGTAGTTGTTGTCAAACTCCAATTGATCGATTTAGATGTATGAATACATGTTTTGTCATTTGATTTACATTTAATAATTTTATGTGCTTGGAGATGTGTAAAGATGCATTAGAAATAGGCATCCCAAGTGAGTGATATGCCAAGTCAATGCTAGTCCGCATCCCATATCCTATTGGATTAGTGCTTGGGGATGTTAAGACATGGGCCACATTAAGGATGTTTCATTAAACATCCACCCCTAAAATATCATATGGTTCCGAACATCATTCATCCATTCTTCCAGAGCATCACGATGGAAAACATGATCGTGCAAAAACTCTACCAAAAACTCTCCCCACTAAGACTCCTCCACATGATACATCATAGAGGGTTTCACCATTGTAAAAATTATCAATCCTCTTCCATCAGACACCCTCATATCTATGTGATGGTAATATAACTCATCCATTTCTCTCCATGTATCTCCATACTCCTAAATCATTTCATTATATGACTTTTTTCGAAAAGAATCTGCCACATAATTCCCCTTTATTGAGGTTTTTGAGATCTCAAAGTCAAAATACATAATAAATTCCTTCCACATATATTTTTGAAGATTCATATCGTCTTGAGAAAAGATATACCTAAATCTATTCTAATTATTAAGGACCATAGTGTTCTACACAATGAGGTAATGTCAACTTAACTTCAGGGAAAACACAACTCCCACTATCTCCAAATCATGGATGGTACAGTTACACTCATGGGGAAATATTCTCATAGATCCATAATGGGTAACAAATTTATTCCACATCAATACACATACCAAGCATAAGAGGGTAGAATCATAAATCATCTCAAATATAACCTCTTACTCCATTAAAAGGAATACCTAATCACTAGTAAACATCCCTTTCTATTAGTCAAATGATGCCTGATGCTAATTGTTCTAGATAAAAACATGATCCTTTCTTTTCCAATATGTGAATGGGTCCATAATCCATGGGAAATCAGACCTAAAACTCCAATAATAGACCACAATTCATAGGATGCAATGAAATTACACCATGTTCTTAGGTTCATCCCAAGAAACAAATACCTTGAACATCAATAGGACCATAGACACACCCTACTAGGAAACCACATTCCCATTGATATGAAACTCTCATTATCAATAAAAACACTTGGAAGACAGTTCATATAGCTGGTGGCATCAATGAATCTATAAGAAAAATATATCATGATCAAAATGATCCTCCTCTAATTTTGAGTATATTGATATTTCATTAATGTGAAAGACTAGGAAATGGTCCATAAATTCAAGGAACATAGAGTTTAGGAACCCCTTAACCACATCGGGTGCATTCATATGACAAAAAACATGACCATAAACTAAAAATTCTAAAACCTATATATGATGGTAGTATTCAGAACATTATCCTCCCTCACCCTCAAATGCTGACATCCAAACAATAGATCAACATTATAAAATGAATGTTCCCCTCTCAATTGGTGAAAAAATCATCTATACTTGGAAGAGGGAAACATATATTGATCATCACCTAAATCAAAATACTATAGTCTTTACATAGCCACAAACTACCATCCATATTCTCAGTGAATAATAATAGAAATAGCTATAATAAAACATTGGTTTGTAGAAAATCCTTCTGTATCGAACCGTCAATTTGAATATGCAACTCCTACAACGTAGAAGGATTCATCTATAAATTATATATTGAAATTGGAGAACAATCAAGATAGAAGTCAATCCAAAACATAGAAAACTATTAAAGTGGTACCATCTCAATATCCCCAGAAAAAATTTGCACAAAATCCCTGAGAACAATATGAACCTCCTCTTTCCCAGGGTCTCCAGATTTTATAGATAACATAGTTAACAATGAAAGTAGGGGTTATACAAACCTAATACCTGCTGAGTAACTTCACCAACCAAAAAAAACCACACACTATACATCCTTATCTAAATACAAGAATCTCATATGAAATAAGTAGATAATGGAATTCATAGAATAAAACCCTCCGATATTGAGAATGATATTTTATTACTACATATGAAGAAATAAAAATTAATTTCTAGACTAACATGTCCCCATAATTAGTTTAAACTCTCCACACACATAAAAAAGGTTTTTCTGGCCACCAAATAGTGTATTCAACACCAGGGGTATGAGAAGTCTCTCTACATGAATTCTTTGAGAAAGAACTATAGTGGAATAAACAATGAATTTTGAATATCTATAATAAAAAATTGAACTGAAATTTTTAGAAAATAAAATGATCATACATCAAATGACCTTTTACCCTTTCACATCTTCAACCAAACTGATTAGAAATAACCATTAGTTATTTTTCTTGATTATGGATAACGACCCCCCATACAAGACACAATGGTCCCCAAACACTGTAAAAACATGGAAATAACTCTCTCATAAGATCAGATGGGAATTTACTAGGTTTTACCCCATTTTGGTCGAAACATTAAATGCCCGGGTGCCTGATACATGACACTAAAAACCATTATCCATGAGGAACCTTACTTGTTCCCTCCCATGGTAATCCTCCAAATTAGTAGATAAACTTGACCATCTCTTCCTTTAGCTGAACATCTAGATACATTGTTAATGTAAATAGATGAACTATATAATCGATTTAAGGATGGAGTGTGTCCCTAATATGTCTGATCTGGACTACTAATTGAGATAATTGCCCTAGGGAAAGAAAAATATATTCATAAATACGATTCACACCTCTTGTAAGGTTATACTGATCTTCTGAAGAGGGAGTATCTCATGCCTCTTCACCGCCTTTGAGGTTGATGAAATAAAATATTCATCTAAATATTTATAAAACATGACCCAGAACACATCATCCACCTTCTTCTCACTAAAATATAATTTTATCCACTAACTTTTAGTTCCTCACATCTAGATTACTACAAGAGAAACCCAGTATTCTATCAGGGTCTAGAACAAACTGATTGTGATCTCGAGCTCATCCACTTAGATCTTTGTTTAAAGATCGTAAAGTCTTCTACAATGATTCCCCAAATCTTTCCACAAAGAAGTGTGCAATTCCCTCTTTCATTTATCATTCTCCTCGACTAGATCAACCCTTCAGTGATAAAAAATATGAGCCTAATGGACCTCCACTTCTTGAACCACATGAATAAAATGATTTAGATCCATAAAAAAAATGAAAAGTATGATTTCTAAATCCCATGTAATATATAATTTTATTAAGGTCTATTCAATTCATTTTAACATGTTTTGGATTTCATAAAAATATCCAATTAAAAAAACCTATGTAAATCATGATCTTGATACCTATCATAGGTATCAACCATACAAGCAGTGCTACCTCACATGGTTGTTTAGTAGGCTTAGAGTCTTTTGTGTCGGATCACAGGTGTCTCAAAAATCCCATGTCCTAGCCAGTTTCCCATGGCCTATGTCACATTCCATGATCAACTGACATTGGTTCCTAACCAAACCATTCAATCCTCAATGTTCCAAACTCTAACCTCCATATTACCCCTCAACCAAACCCCCCTATGACACTACTCTTTCATGGCCCCTTCCTCCAAAGGAAACACTCCTTGGCCATTAATGATGAAAGAGATATAATGACCCATGAGTTCCAACTCTAGTAGGCCCCAAGTTGGAGACTACCACTGATAGTATAGAAATAAAAAATGGGAGGTATTTAGATATAAAATAATATGATCGAGATATATGTTAAATAAAATATAAGAAACTCCATGACATTTCATAAGATAAATAAAATATAAATCATAGAAAAATTCCGGAATAAGTGAAACTGATGTAGATAAGAGTCCCCAAATAAATACCCAAATGGAAATAGTATAAGGTAGTGACATAGGAAGTTTCTAGTGGATCAAGAGAGTAATGATCGTAACAAGTTATAAAGTTCTCATAAAAACTCGAAAATTGTTTTTTATACATAGGCTAAAGAAAAACAACATTAAAAGGGAAAAAATTCTCTTGTAAACTTGTGAAAAAAAGACATCTAATGAACTAGTTAGAATACAATAGAATCAAAATCACCTAAATTTTTCAACTAAGAATCCCAAACTAACTATACCATGTGTCCCAATAATACATTTATTTATAATAATTAAAGATGAAACATACTAATGATTGGTACTCTAACCTCTTTCCCACTAATTAGCTACTCCCACACTCCAAAAACATATGTCCGGGAGATCACACTTCATCCAACAATACATCACATCACATATAAGTCACCTAAACAAGGTTAGTCACAACAAAACACTTCCCACATACAAACACCTTGGTTATCACATAAAATCACATCTCATATCATAAATATGATTGTAGGGTATTGTGAACTTTAAGGACATTAATCGTGTTCCCAACTATAACGATGCACAACCCCCACCATATGTCATATAATGACATCTCATCTCAAACACATCCTTCATGAGGACACATGGGTCATCACACCACATCAAATATCACATTTAATTTCATTTTTTATATCTGGTCTCCATATCCTATGCATTCCATCATCACTTGTAAGTGGGGAATGGAAGATCGTGTGGCGAATCATCCAGCATCACCATCAAAGTGTTGTGAAAAATAATAACATCTATTATTTTTCATTATTAGGTTCTTGAAATGGGTTGGAAGTTATAGAAAATAACAAGGAAAATACTATGTATATAAAATCATAACACACAAAACCATCCTCTAGGTAGACCATACAATATTCATACCATCTAACAATGTCACCTCGAGGCCTCATAGCCTTCACCACTTTCACTGTCATCACTAAATTCATAACACATCCCCATAAAATATAAACGACATTTCACCATCTTTCTCAACTAAATACAAATATAATATTTATATTTCTAACCAATTCAATTCATTTTCCCATCAAATTTTCAACCCACTTATTCCACATTTAACATCAATTACATTTAACTACACATCCCATTGTTAGTCATTCATTGATTACCCATTCAAACCAAACCAAATGAATTTATCATAATCCAATTAATTTTATTACTATCTTGACATCTAGAATAATACATTACTACATAAAAAATTATAATTTTCCAATTATCCATGCTAATACGAACACACATCCCCACCATTTAACATTTATATCCAATTTACACATCACAACCAAACATCTCCATCCCAAAAAAAATTCATCATCACCATCCAACATAACCATACATCACACTTTCACATTCCACAACAATTTTACATAATGACATAACATTTTTTAAATTTTATCAAAGGGCCATCCATTACTTCTACTTCTTTTTTTTTCAATGTAATTCATGAACATTTCATATATCCAAGTATAGCTAATTTATTAAATGAGTATAATTGGTAAACCATTTATAAAAGTTGGTTTCACAACAATAACACATCATGTAATTCACAACACATATCTATTCAACACATACAAAGGCTCCCAAAAACTAGGATATTCATTTCTACTACCAGTATGGAAAATCCCAATATAAAAAATCTAAAAAAGTATATAAAAGTAGTGAAACATTTCCCTTCCCCATCATATTCATTTAAACCGATTAATTTATCTTCATTAATTTGGATGTAATCATCTCCCCATGAGATAACTAGAATAGAACTATCTCATGTGATACAATTTGTGATAAATAATGGATCCCCTACCTCGAACAAAGATTTCCATTTCACAATGCAATGTTGAAATAAGAAAAAAGATACCATTGAGCACCATAATGATGTAGAACACCCCTACTATCCTAGAATAGAACAACCACATAAATATATCACTAGAACATCATCAAAAATGGTCATTACCATTATCTAAAATCACTCTTAGATTAAACATAAGGTGAAAACCTGAAAAGGGAAGAGAGTAACTCACCTAAAAAACCATTAATCTATATCAAAATTTTGGGCTTCAAACCAACTAAATAAGGGAAAAAATTCCTCAATGGTATTTACTAGGGTTGCTAAGAAAATAATAGATTCTAAGGAAATATGGTTCGTTTTGAGGGGATTTGGGAATTTAAATACAATATGAAAAAATTATGACCATCAAAAAGCTGACATGTCCATGTTATAGACTACACAAAAATATGGATGACCGCAACATTTCTCTGACTACTATGTTATGGCATGGAAAATCAAAGGCACCTCTAAAAATTGTAGAACAATCAACAAAGATGTCACTATGAAAATATAAGGAGGACTTAATGAAACCTGGATCACTATGCCACAAAACCTCTCAAAAAGGAATGGGGTTATACCAAAACCCAACTCCATGGTTCAAGAAACCAAAAAACAATAGAATTCCTAACAACCACCCCTAGGTCTCAACACAATAACCATGTCAAGATTTGAAGAACCACTGAGAACTTCCCCTAAACCGCTATGTCTTATCTTGGACTCCAGGACATAGACCTTTTTAATAGGAAATACCTCAATACAGAAACCCTAGATTACCCTATACCACAGTCAAATCATCTATTACATAGCTAAAACCGATACGACACAACCTTCAAGATCCGCATCCTAGCACTATGAAAAAAGTAAGTGGAACCCCCTTCTCCTCCTTGACACCACCAAACACCTTATAATATCCACAATCAACTTTATCCCCATAGTTCCTAAAAATTAATGGGATGAAATGTTTTTTCTATTACACTCCTGATAGATAATTTTGTGTTTGGGGTTTCACAATTGGTTTCAAAGTAGGGTGAAGATAACATTAGAGGATTAGATGTTAATATGTGATAATTTAAGGGTTTATAAGTTAAAATTGATCATAATTTTAATGTTATGTATAACCATTTAGGTCAATTTTGGTAATATTGAATATTTTATGGTTTTGTATATGGGAAGATTATTAAAAACCAGTGGGATGAGTGTAAGGGATAATCCCCTAGTGGAAATACGGGATTTAACGATGATGTAATAACGTTAGTTTTTTATAAAACGATGCCAATAGTATATGTACAAACTTATTGGCATTTATTTTCATTATAACCGAACCCAAAACCCATTTATTGATGATTTTTGGCATCGGGTTTTGTTAAAACCAATGCGAAAAATAATAAATAAATGTTTTGGTGTCGGTTTTAGGGAAAATCGAAGCCAAACATAAATAAATTAATTCTTTTGGCATTGGTTTTCCAAAAAAACGACATCAAAATGAAAAAAACTGAAGAATTTATGGCGTAGGATTATTTAAAAATGGATGCCAAAAAGAAAAAAATTAGTTTGGGCGTCGGTTTATTAAAAACCGATGCCAAAGATTAAAAAAAATATTTTTGCTATCAGTTTTTACAAAAACCGACAAAAAAAATTTGTTTTTCTATTACTAAGTTTTAGATTATTTCCTAAGATTATATTTTACTATTTGTAGAGAAAAAACAGAGTTACAGATTAAAACTTATGGTTGTCAAAAGTTAATCTTCTCTGATAGATGTCTTAAATAAGTTCATCTTTCAAATACCATAATTCTTAATCCATAACTCTGTTTTAGCTCCACGACCAGTCAAATCGAAGCATAAGAAATTATAAAAAACCTTGTAATTTATTTTTCATTTTTTGCATCGGTTTTCATAAAAACCAACACCAAAAAATTTGTTTTTATTTTTCACGTAGGTTTTTTTAAAAACCGACACCAAAACATGTTTTTAGTCTTTGGTGTTGATTTTTAAAAAAACCGACGTGAAAAGTATTTTTTTAAACTTTTTTGCATCACTTTATTTTAAAACCGACGCTAAAGCTATATATATATATATTTTTTTTACTTTTTTCAATCAGTTTTTAAAAAAACTGATGTGAAAAATAATTTCTTTTTTTCTTTTTGGCATCGTTTTATTTAAAAACTGATTCTAAAAAGGATATTGATTTGCATTTTATACATCGGTTCTCTATAAAACCAATGCCAAAAGTCTAATATAAATCCACTTTCTCTTCGGTTTCAAACAAAACCGATGCCAAAGAGTATTTGACAAAATGTGGGATCAAAATTTCAAGTTTTTTCACAATGCACATTTAACTTTTTAAAATCCCACCTTCTTTTCCATACAACGCAACTTCAATCGTTTACTATATATAAATCCATTTTATCCTTCGTTCAACATTTTCAATCTCTTCAATTCAATCAATTTTGAAATGTGACTTCAATCATAAATTTGAACACGGTACCTATTCTAATCATTTATTTTCTTTGTTATTGTTTTCCTTCATTTCAAAACAGCTCGATTAGCATGAATATAGATATGATTTATTATTATTTTCGAGTTCCAAATATAGAACATTCAAATGATATTTACCAATTTTGTTGTAAATTTAATTATTCACCACCATTTTCATTTGTTGTATGTGATTTTAATTTATGTTTATCAAAATTTATTTGAAATGAGATGTACCAATCAAAACTTTGACATTTTCATCATCTGACGACCATAACATTTGATTCATAACTCTTTTTTTTTCTCCAGGACTTGTCAAATAGAATCTTATGAAATTATACAAAACATGGAAGAAGAAAAATTTACATTTTGGCATCCAGATTTAAGGAAATAAATGCAAAAAATGATACAAATTGATTTTTTTGGCATTGTTTTTTTTTCAAAACTAATGCTAAAATAAAAATTTAATTCATTTTTGTCTTTGGTTTACAAAAACCAATGTAAAAAGTCATATTTTTTATATCGGAAACTTCAACGTCGGTTAAAAACCGACGTTCAAATTAATAAAAACCAACATTAAAGACCATTGTTCTATTAGTGATCCTATATATCTAATAACATTATAAAGATTTGTTAAATTAGTTGTTGTTTTGTCTTACAAGAAATTATATCCTATTCAGGATATTATTAAATTGTTATAGAAGTGGTATAGAAACATTATCAGGTAGTCTCATCCAAAAAAGGATGGTTAAGTATCAACCTGATAATATCTCTAGTGAATAATGAGTTGGCCAACTACTACACACCCGACCAGACACTCTTAAGTGATATGATTTAGCTACTCACAATTTCTTTAGAATCCATTATAATATGTATATATATATATATATAATTAGATAAAAGAATCCGATAGAACCCAACCTAAACTAACAACGATTGAAATAAGAGTGATTTTGGTTAAAATGAATTCTAATATAACAATTTCAAAGAGTAATATATTTTGTAATTTAATATTTAATGTAATTATATTAATATTTTCCAATTATGGTTTTACTTGTTCATCAACCACATTAACTATATTTTGTTTTAGTAATTATTTAAGACTGAATTAATAATGTAAATAATGTATACTATGGATAATTCATAGATTTATACAATGAGAAATCCAATGAAAAAATGATTAATGTTATAAATATTGTGATTTTACAATCCATCTCTCAATTATTATGATTAATAACATTAATATAATTGAGTTTCCAATCACACAAAACAAGGGATGGATATATTATTATGTATGTTTAGGTAATAAAGATGGTGAATGAATAAATATTCATTTTTCTATGTGCATGTAAAGAGGAAAAACACAATAGGGAATGTCATAAAGTAATTATAATCGGATTTATTTGTGGAAAAATAAGAAATTGTGTATATTTTTTGAATGGAATATTGATGAAATCATATAACATGATAAATGGAAAAATATTTTTTTCAAAGTCACACAAAATATATTAAGGAATTTACATCATTTGAAATTATATCTTTAGTCACTTCAATCTTTTAAATAACTATAAAAATTTTATTAATAATTTATAATTAAAATTACAAGGACAAAATTAATTTAATGGTGGATAATATAACACCCCATGATTTTAAATAATCTTTTTCTTCTTTAAAACCAAATATTTCCAGTAGCTTTGTTCACATGTAACATCAAAATGAAATGAACTATGGAACGTTAACTTTTAAAATATTACTATATAATTTTGGTGTAAAAATATTTGTTACAAATTTGTGAAATATATATAAAAATTTAAAAAATCGTCATTATCATTGATAGGTAATTTTTGAATTAAATTGGTGTAGGTAAATCAAAAATAAGAATAATTTATTATTTAAAATGTAACAATTGTTAAATTATATTTTCTTCAATTTATTTTAAGATACTTAATATTTTAGGGAAAAATGAAATAATTTAAATGAATAATATGTTTAAAAAATTTGTGTAGTAATTGATAATAAATAGAAATAATAATATTTGATATGTTAAAATGTTTTTTTCCAATGAACATATTTTTCATTATAAATTTCATTCTTTATTTAAAATTTCAATTAAGAAATTTTAAAATTTTAATTTGGCCAAATTGTCTTAAATTTTTTATATATTATAATAAAATTATCAAATTACTAATTTTTTCAATATATTTTTAAATAGGTAATTTTTTTAACAGTATGAAATATAGATCTTACCGACATTGTAAATTTTATGAAATTATAATTATATAAACAAGATATATAAGTAAAAAACCCCTTATAGTTTATTAAATATTTTTAATGTGTATAAATGAATATTTACAAAATAATACCATGTTTTACATTGCCTATGTTCACAATTGTTTGGAAAAAGTAATATTTTCTAATAAATGTTATTGTTTTTGGGCATTTACTTTAATTTAATTTAATTTTGGAAAAATTAAAAATTTAATTTATAATAAATTCATATATCATTTAAATGTTTTACAATTTTCCAATCTATCTCATGAAAATAATATCGATTGGAAAGTTTACTCTACCCATAAATTTTATGGTTAAGAATCAATGTATTATAAATAAGTGATTTTACACATTTAAGAAGATAATGTATGAATTGAATTTTAATAAACCATGAAAATTAATTAATTAAGATAGGCATAATATTGGGAATAAATATTTCCTTTTTATATTATAAGGTTTATTTATTTTGATTCATAAATAATGATTTACTTATGTAATAACTAGCTAAATTTGTTAAACTAAAAATGGCTAAAGTGAAATTTATATGAGTAAAAGACATAAATTATCTTATATTTTGCGTGAAAATGAATAGTTGAAATATTATTAATATTATATTATCCCCCTCTTAATTAATTTATATTTAATAGTCTTCTTGACATGAGAAACATATGCCTTCATTATATTAATTTGAAATATTTTAAAAAATGACATTCTCACAACATATTGAAGGGCCCTCCCACCACACCTTCACATACATCATAAACATAGAAATTATAGAATAATATATTGCCTTCATTACTATCCTAGAATCCTCTTCCTTTTAATTAAGCCTATGGTAATTGGATATTGGTTGAAAATCTCTATTTTCAAGGATTATTACATGGGAATACCATTGTACTCAACATGAGTACCTTTTCATCACTTCTTTTACATTCATTCATAATTTTCAAAATATAATTTACAATTATTATAAAATGAAATAAATATTTTTAATGTGATAGTTATTATTCCAATAGAATAATTATTAACCATTTTTCCCCATTTCTATTATGAAAAACAAAACTGTCATTTATGCATTGTGCAGACTATCGCATCCACAATGTTAAAGCATCGTCTATTCACCACTATCCCTAGTCAATGATTATAAGGGTGAAATTGAAGAATAAATTTAAAAAATATAATATCATTATGATTATAGAGATTAAAATTACAAACATCCACCTTTCCCTCTAATTATTGGAGAAATGAAAACATCAATCGTGTGTTCTTCGGTCTACCTACCTCATGAAGTACCATTTCTTAATGTTTTGTCATGTTTCTATATTATTAACCAAAATAGATTAAATTATGATTGAACGTCATAAAATTATATAAATTATAACCTTATGGTTATGTAATAATGATATTTTCCCCAATTTAAGATGCATTCATAATCACAATCATCTATTAACTTTGGTAGGTTTATGTTTTGATCGATCTGACCAACCACGTGAGAAATGAAATAAAATTGTATAATGGATGACTATTAGTATGTAATTACTCTTAATATAGGAAATAAATGGGAAACTAATTATTTCATATTTTTTCTATAATGGATTCATTAAATGTAAAATCCATTATTAAAAATCCAATTCCTAATCATGAAAAATTACCGAAACATGTTCATCGGTGATTTCATATTTAAGGATCATATAAAAATTCTCATTTCATGAAATTATAAAACTATTAATAATTATAAATAATATATTCCAATACCATTTATTATATATATATGAAGAAATTTGGGATAATTATGATGACTAACACCACTACTTTGAAACTATTTCAAAACATTCAAGATTACTCACAACCGATATTTAAAATACATAATAACTAACTATTATAAATATTTCAAATAATTAAGAATTAAATATAAAAAGGTTATAGGTATATGAATATGGTTCTAAAATAGTTTATTAATATATTTATTTTCTTTATATAGGGGATTCATGTCATATAGTGAAATTCAAGAATTAAGGTACGGGGCTCATTCCCTAAAATTTAATTTCTTGAGACATATTTCTTATTGTAATCTATGATATCATTAATATGTCTTGATTACTAAATAATTATTTTTTTCTAAAAAATTCATTTAATTCATTTTTTTTTAAATATTTATATAATTGTTCCTATTTAGAAGTCATTCGATTCAAAATATTTGAAATATGTATGTGTTTTTATAACTCAACTCCTTTCGTTGGGTTATACTAGATCCTATTAAACATCATTATTCCAACACTAGTTACTTACACACTATTAGTTCATTTTGAGGTATTTTATCTTCCTCTTTAGGGAGAATGACAATTTTATCTAGTGATTTTACCATGGACAAAATCTTTTATGAGAATTACATCATTGTTTAGAATAATTATCATCCTATTTAATGATGGCTTCACCTCATCATTGAAATTTACATAATGAAAATGTTCTGCTTTATAGTTGGAAACATATTTATGTTTCTTCTCATGTGACTGGATTATATTCCTTATCCAATAATAAAAATTATTATTTTTACACTTTTTAGGATTTTGGTTTTCAATAATGATATTTAAAAAATGATAAATTGGTTTTCTGTCCTTTCAAAATCAAATGATTTATATTCCACCCCACATTTATATTGATATAATTTATGTATAATCAAGGATCTATTAGTGATGTAACTCTTATTTTAAAGTATTTTTTTTTCAAATTTACCACTTCCATATTATGATATTTAATTTTTAATGTGATAAGTAACTTATTTTATTATGACAATGGTAATTTTTTTTTTCCAAAAAACTATTTTATGTTTTCACTTCAATTTTCAAAATCATCTCCAAAAAAATATTACATTGAAATCTTACTTTAATGAATTACCCTATAAATTATATTCTACAATTTTTAGATATTAAATTAATAGAGATAAATCATTTTCTTTATCCTTCCAAATCATCCGAGGTTATAGGCACGATTTACCTTATAAAGCCTTTCTACAATTTACACTCAATATTTCTCTTTTTTAATTGATGGGTTATCACATAGATTACATATAATGATGGATTTGAGAAATTATTTATGTAACCATATACACCTTTATCTCTATGGTGATATGTTGATGATTCTAAAGTAAAAAAATTATTACATTTAATTATTAGGTAACTACTAAAAATTCATATATATATATTTTTCCAAAAATGATGTTTATTGATTACTTAGGGATGCTCAGTAGGTATTATTTAGTGAACTAACTACTATATCAAAATTTATTATGATCACAACATTCCATTTTTTTACAACGGGAAATGTTTTTATGGTTCATTTGTTTTTATTCAAATATAGATGGTTATAAATGAAATTTTATACTACATTTTATTGTTATTTATATATTTAATATGTTGAATGAATTGGAATTAAAGAAGTGATAATTGGGGACCATAATTATATATCCTCTTAATTCAACCATTTTCACATGATAATTTTTTTGGATATTTTTTGTATTCATTCCAAATTAAATTATGATGTCCTTATTTCAAAAAATATGGTTGAGCTTCAACACACCCTTCACTATGGTGCACGATAAGTCTCATTAAGACTAATTCCACAGTAGGACACTGCCACATGATATTCGTTTATTGATCATATTATCTTTCAGAACCATTATAATATATTTGAATATATTCATTTTTGAAAACATAGTATGAAAATGACCATAGATATCATATATTGAATCACCGAGATTCTTATATTAAGTTACATATTAATAGATATGTGCCTTCGTGGATGTAGGAATAATTGGAGTTCGAGAGCATAGATTTCGTATTTTTTGGTTTAATTTTTTTAAGAACACTCATGGTAAGTTGGTATATCCATGTTTTGGATTAGTTTGTTATTGACCTAACTCGGGGTAAATTGGTATATCCATGTTTTGGATTAGGTCATGGGGAGGTTAAGACAAGGGAACCATTGAGGATGTTTCATTAAACATCCACCCCTAAAATATCATATGATTCCGAACATCCTTCATCCATTCTTCCAAAGCATCACCATGGAAAACATGATCGTGCAACAACTCTACCAAAAACTCTCCCCACTAAGACTCCTCCAAAGGATACATCATAGAGGGTTTCACTATTTTATAAATTAAGAATCATCTTACATCATACACCCTCATATCTATGTGATGGCATTATACCTCATTCATTTTTCTCTTTGTATCTCCATACTCCTAAATTATTTCTTTATATGGATTTTTTCTCAAAGCATCTTCCACATAATTCCCCTTTATTGAGGTTTTCGAGAACTCAACGTCAAAATACTTAAGAAATTATATCCACATATATTGTCGAAGATTAAAGTAATATTGAGAAAAGATATACCTCAATCAATTCTAATTAGTAAGGACCATTGTGTTCTACACAATGAGGTAATGTCGACTAAACTTCAGGGAAAACACAACTCCCACTATCTCCAAATCATGGATGGTACTGTTACACTCATGGGGAGATAATCTCGTAGATCCGTAATGGGTAACCAAATTCTTTCACATCAAGACACATACCAAGTATAAGAAGGTAGAATAATAAATCATCTCAAATATTACCTCTTCCTCCAACAAGAGGATAACCTGATCACTAGTAAACATCCCTTTATATTAGTCAAATGATGCCTCATACAAATTTTTCTAGACAAAAACATGTTCCTTTCTAGTCAAATATGTGAATGGGTCAATAATCAATGGGAAATCAGACATGAAACTCAAATAATAGACCATGATTCCTATGATTCAATGAAATTACACCATGTTCTTCGGTTCATCCCAAGAATCAAATACATTGAACATCAATAGGACCATAGACACACCCTACTTGGAAACCACCTTCCCATTTTAATGAAACTCTCATTCTCAATAAAAACTCTTGGAAAACATATCATAGAGACGGTGGCATCGATGAATTTACATGAAAAATATATCATGACCAAAATGATCCTCATATAATTTTGAGTATATTGATATTTAATTAATGATAAAGACTAGGAAATTTTCCATAAATTCAAGGAACATGGAGTTTATGAACCCCATAATCACATCAGGCGTATTCATATAACAAAAAACATGACCATAAACTAAAAATTCTAAAACCTATATATGATGGTAGTATTTCGAACATTATCCTCCCGCACCCCCAAATGCTGATATCCAAACAATAGATCAATATTATAAAATGAATGTTCCCCTCCCAATTGGTGAAAAAATAATTTATTCTTGGAAGCGGGAAAAACTTATTGATCATCACCTAATTCAACATACTATAGTTATTACGAAGCCTCAAACTACCATCCATATTCTCAGTGGATAACAATAGAGATCGCCATAGTGAAACATTGGTTTGTAGAAAAACCTTCTGTATCGAACCGTCAATTTGAATATGCAAATCCTACAACGTAGAAGGATTCATCTAGATAGGATATATTGATATTGGAGAACAATCAGGATGGAATCCAATCCAAAACTCAGCACACTATTAAAGTGGTACCATCTCAATATCTTCAAAAATAATTTCGACAAAATCCCTGAGAACAATATGAACCTCCTCTTTCCCAGTGTCTCCAAATTCAATAGATAACATAGTTATCAAGGAATGTAGGGGTTTTACACACCCACTACATGCCGAGTAACTTCACCAAAAAAACCACACACTTTCCATCCTTATCTAAATACACGAATCTCATATGAAATAAGTAGATAACAGAATGCATTGAATAAAAACCTCCGATATTGAGAATGATATTTTATTACTATATATGAATAAATTAAAAATAATTTCTTGACTAACATGTCCTCATCATTATTTTAAACTCTCCACACACATAAAAAGCATGTTCTGGCCACCAACTTGTGTATTTAACACCAGGGGTATGGGAAGCCTCTCTACATGAATTCCTTGAAAAAACAATAGAGTGGTTTAAACAGTGAATTTTGAATATCTATAATAAAAAATTGAAATGAAATTTTGAGAAAATAAAATGATCATAAGTAAAATTACCTTTTTACTCATTCACATTTAATCTTTCACCAAACTGATTAGAAATAACCACTGGTCATTTTTCATGATTATGGATAAGAACCCCCATATAGTACATAATGATCCCAAGACCCTGTAAAACCATGGAAGTCACTATCCCCATAAGATCAGAAGGTAATTTACTAAGGTTTACTCCCTCTTGGTCGAAACATTAATTGCTCGAGTGCTTGAGACATGACACTAAAAACCCTTCTCCATGAGGAACCTTACTAGCTCCCTCCCATGGTAATCCTCCAAATTAGTACAACCACATGATCATATCTACCTTCATTTTAACATCTAGATACATTGTTAATGTAAATAGAGTAACTATATAATGGAATTAAGGATAGAGTGTGTCCTCAATATGTCATGATCTGGACTACTAATTGAGAAATTTGTCCTAGGGAAAGAAATATATACCAGTAAACATGATTCATAGCTCCTGTGAGGTTATACTGATCTTCTCAAGAGAGAGTATCTCATGCCTCATCACTGCCTTCGAGGTTGATGAAAGAAAATATTCTTCAAAATATTTATAAAACAAGACCCACAACACATCATCCACCTTCTTCTGACTAAAATATAATGTCATCCACTAACTATTAGCTCCTCACATCTGGATTACTATAAGAGAAAAACAGTATTCTATATAGGGCTAGACCAGAATGACTGTGATCTCGAGCTCATCCACTTATATCTATGTTTAGAGATTCAAAACTCTTCTACAATAATTCCCCAAATCCTTCCCCAAAAATGTGTGCAATTCCCTCTTCCATTTCTCATTCTCCTCATCTTGATAAACCATTTATTGATCAAAAAGATGTGCATACTGGCCCTCCACTTCTTGAACCACATGAATAAAATGACTTAGATCCATAAAAAATAGGAAAATGATGATTTCCAAATCCTATGTAATATATATTTTTATAAAGGTCTATTCAATTCATTTTAACATGTTTATGATTTCATAAAATTATCCAATTAAAAAAACAACCTCTGTAAATCATGATGTATATACCTATCATAGGTATCAACCCTAAAAGAAGTTCCACCTCACTTAGTCATTTAGTAGGCTTAGAGTCTTTTGTGTCGGATAATAGGTGTCTCAAAAATCCAATGTGCTAGCCAGTTTTCCATGTCCTATATCACATTCCACGATCAACTGACATTGGTTCCTAACCAAACCATGCAATCCTCATTGTTCCTAAATTTAACCTCCATATTACCCCTCAACCAAACCCCCTATGACACTACTCTTTCATGGCCCCTTCCTCCAAATTCAACACTCCTTGGCCATCATTGATGGAAGAGATATAATGACCCTTGAGTTCCAACTCTAGTAGGTCCCAAGTTGGAGACTACCACTGAGATTATACAAATCACAAATGGGAGGGATTTAGATATAAAATAAAAGGATCGAGAAATAGTTTCAATAAAATTTAAGAAACTCCCTGACATTTCATAAGATAAATAAAATATAAACCATCCAAAAATCCATGAATGAGTGAAACTAATGTAGATAAGAGTCTCCAAATAAATACACAAATGGACATAGTATAAGGTAGTGACACATAAAGTTTCTAGTGGATCAAGCTAGTAATGATCATAACAAGTTATGATGTTCTCCTAGAAACTAGAAAATAGTTTTTATATATATAGGCTGAAATAAACTATACTAAAAAGGAAAAAAGACTCTTGTAAAAATGTGAATGGAGAAATATAATGAACTAGTTATAATACAGTAGAATCAAATGCACCTAAATTTTTCAACTAACAATCCCCAAACTCACTACAACATGTGTCCCAAATAATACATTTATTTATAATAATTTAATATGAAACATACTGATGATAGGTACTCTAACCTCTTTCCCACTGATTAGCTGTTGGAACCATGGTCTTCTATGCATGTTTTGGAGTATGGTTTTGGTTTTTTTTCAATCCTTAATGGAAGTTCAGAACATGTACCAGCAAGGTGATCATACAGTTAAAGAAGACTACAGTATTGAAGATGGTGATGTTTCCCAATGTTTGCCAAATTTTTGGGGTCTAAAATTTGGAAGTTGGTGAGCATTGTGACAATAGGATTTCCATGAAGAGCATAATTAAATATGGAAATGGAATGAATTTCGCGAAGTATGGCTTAATGGTTTGGAATTCACGAAGACCAAAATTATGGAGGCGGTGATTCATCGTGATTACGTCAAAGCTTCGCGAACGATAGAGGATGAAGAACATCGCGACGATGAAGAGATTTGCAAGAGAGATTCGTGGTGAAGGCACGAAGGAAATTACAGAACACTCCGTGATTACGACGAGCTCCGTGAATGGAAAATTTCCGTAGTGCTTCGCGATTTTGAGAGAATTCCGGTGGGAACATCAGAGCTTCGCGATTTGAGCTGACATGGCGTGGACTTCGCACGGAAGGGTCAAGGGTCGGTGGAATCGCCTATAAATACACGTCGACCCCCTCGAGAGATGTAGAGAGAGATATCAACAAAAATCCTTTGCTCTCAGTTCGCAAAGGTCACTCGCGAAGGCAGTGTGCTTCGTGAAAGAGGAGCTTCACGGCGGCTATTCTAGCTCCACAAATTTCGTGCGCCCCATGTTGGCTCGGTGAGCTTCGCGAAGAGGCAGGAGCTCCACGATAGCTAATCATTGAGAAGGCTTGTGCATCGCGATACTGCTTCACGATTGAGCTTCACAAAAAAGGAAGGGACTCCACGAAGGCTTGTTTGAGCTTTGCAAAATTGGGAGCCTTGTGAAGTAGGGTACATTGCGAAGGCCCTTTCCAAAGGTAGTTTTCCCAGTGGACAAGGGAAAACGAGGTATTCATCAGTGGATAAAATTTGGGCTTTAATAGAGCATCAACTCAGGACTCTGATGCAAGAAATGTCTCATTCTGAATAGGAGACAAAGTAATTCATGTCTATCTATTTATGAGACCTTCAAGTCTTTAAACTGAGCGGGACATCACCAGCGGCAGTGAGCCAGGGGGAGTCAATGGGAGTGACCTGAGGGAAGCCGAAAGATATCCTTGAACCTTTGTAGAGGAAGTGAGCCTAGGACAGAGTGACTTTTCCCGAACCTTTGTAATCCACAGCTAGTGAAGATTAGTGGAATTAGGTACGACCAACAACTTGTCGGCGTATGCTCCTTGGACGTAGCCCTTAGTGGTGAACCAAGTAAAAAGTGTCGTGTCTTCTCTGTGCATGTGAATGTTTGATTTCTGATCATATTCATCGTACAGGTTCAACAAGTTCCTACCAAAGTGGGAACAAGATCCATCACATTAAAAGAAAGATATTTCACCCTGATTCGCCCCTCCCCTCTCAGGATGTCTCGGGTTCCTTTTAGTGGTATCAGAGGGTAAAGGTTACTGGTGTTGAATCTATCCTTTATCGTCATGGAGAATTCAGTCAATGTCACGGGAGTCCCTCACTTCGATCGAAGTAATTTCCAGATCTAGAAG
The DNA here is from genome assembly GCA_963277665.1 of Viscum album. Classification (NCBI taxonomy): domain Eukaryota; kingdom Viridiplantae; phylum Streptophyta; class Magnoliopsida; order Santalales; family Viscaceae; genus Viscum; species Viscum album. The sequence goes on from OY728125.1 coordinate 96,706,742, forward strand.
AATAGAATGAGATATTATCTAACATCTCTAGGAATGTATGTTCTCTTTTCGACTGTGCAAAGAATACAAGTCACTAAACCAAAAGGCCTGGCTATGACTGAAAAAGACAAGAAAATTCTTGATGCAAATGCTAAAGCACAAAATGCACTTACTTCTACCCTTTCTGATCAGATCTACCTAAAGGTGATGAATTTCACCTCATAAAAATCCATGTGGGATAAACTCGAGAATATTTTTTAAGGAGATAGCAAAGTGAAGGAGGTGAAACTACAAGTGCTACACTATCGGTTTGATGATATGAAGATGCATCCAGATGAGAATGAATAATCTTTCTTCAATCAAATTACTAAAGTGGTTGGAGAAATTCGGGGTCTATGTGAAGATATCAATGACATTGATATTGTAAAGATAATATTAAGAAGACTTCCACCTTTTTAAAATTCAAAGGTGTCAGCCCATGAGGAAAGAGATCTTTCAAAACATTCTCTGGATGATCTACTTAGCATCTTGGTAGAATATGAAATTAAAGTCAAACCAGAAGATGCTACGACTCGTGTGATCATGGAAATGGAATTCAAGGCCATGGCTAAACTGGAAATCTTAAAAGATAGTAGTGGTGAAGATGAATAAGAAAAAAAGTTCTTTCTCTCATTGTAAAGAAGTTCCAGAAGGGGAATGGGAAATTCAAAGGGAAGTTACCTCTCACATGTTTCTGTTGTGGAAACGTTGGGCACATTGCCTCTCAGTGCTTAAGAAAGATAAATGATGAAGATAGTGAAGATGAAATCTTCGAGAAGCCTCAGAGAAGGTTCTTCAAAAAGGGAGACATCAAATTTGGAAAGAAAATACAAAGGAAGAGTTTTGTCTGTGAAGAGGAAGAAGATGATAATGAATTCTGTGATGATGAAGAACCAGAATTCAAAACTGGGAACCATGATTCCATGATGGCCACTGTTGAAAAGTCAGAAGATACTGGTGGAGAAGAACAAATGAGAACTTGTTTAATTCCCGAGATGCAACTTAAGGATTCCGTTAGTAAGCTTAAGATTAAATGTAAGAGTTGTAATAAGTGGAAATCTATTGTAGAAGAATCAACTGAATACGTTGATAATCATGAAGCTGGAATTGAATGACTGGAAGAATTTGTGAAGGTACAGTCTAAAATAATTGAAAGAAATGATGATGTAGTGGATCTGAAGCTGAGAATTGAAGAGCGGGCCAAGGTCATCAATGACCTCACCTCCAGACTTGATGAAAAATCCAAGACTGCTGAGGGTCTTGAAGAGGAAGTTGTTACTCTAAGGAGTAAACATGAGACAGAATAAATTCCAAAATAATCGAGGAAGAAAATACAGTTTGGAAGATTCTAAGAAGCAGAATTAATAGCTAGAGCCAAGTGTGGTTCAGATGGGGTTGGGAAAATCTTGAGTGATCAAAGACCCTCTTGCATGGGAAAGAGTGGAGTTGGTTGTGAGGTTGAGACATCAACTGCGGGAAGTGAAAAGATCTAAAAGAATGATAAGATGAAAGTTGAACATGTTGAAGCGTTACCTAATGTGCCGAAAAAGGAACCCTCAATCCAAACTAAATGGAGAACTGAAAATTATCCTTAGAAATTCAGAAATGACAGACAATCTAACTTTTCTCCCAAGGAAGAAGGTCTGAGGAGAAATTCAAGTGAGAAGACATTTCCTTTCATGAAGTGTCCGTTTTGTGGCTATCTGGGCCATACCATGTCTTATTGCGAAGAGGCAAGAAGCTATCTGAATGGAGAAGATATAGAATTTCAAAATAGGAGAACAAATTTGTATCCTAATTGTTATAGAATAAAAAATTTCTATGGATATTGTTATTTTTGTTCTAACTTTGGTCATGAAGCTGATAATTGTAGGCAGAGAAGGGACATGGACACCTCATACCGATGTTCAATACAAGTCAAGTCTCATCAGCAAGACAATGTTGCTCTTTCAAACAGGTTTTCTCCTCTCAATGAAGATTTTTACTATGAAGAACCTGGGTATGTGGAAGAGATAATTGAAAGACCATCAGTACTATATACTCAATCCAATGTCTCATGGAAGGAAAGGAAGAAGATTGAGAAATAAAACCTTGAAGAGGTGGCCCTCAATGCTACAAAGAAAAATAGTACCTGGATTCTGGATAGAGATTGTTCATCTCATATGACAGGTAATTCGGGCCTACTAACGAATATCAAATGGACGGTTGATGGTTCAGAACGATTTGGTAATGATGGGGATCTGAAAATCAAAGGGAGTGGAAGTACAAAATTAGCTAATGGAGAACTAAATAATTCTAAAGTCCTTTACATAGATGGCATATGTCATAATCTCCTCAGCGTGAGTCAACTCTGTGACTCGAGACTTATATTTACTTTTATTCAGAAAGGCTGCAATATCAAGGGAAAGACATGAAATTCACTTATGAAGGGATGCAGAACAGAAGGCAACTTGTATCAGGTTGATAGTGAAGAAAATGTATGTTACATGACTGTTGAAGAAGAAAATGATTTGGGGCATCGGAGACTGGGACACATCAATCAACAAGACATGGAGAAAATATAAAAATTGAGAATTGTCATGGGAATTCCCAACCTGAAGCGTGAGCGTGAAAAATCTTGTGATGCTTACATTTGTGGGAAGTTGGTCTGCAGTTCATATCGACCAAAGAAGTAAAGGGCATCTCACCTTGTTGATCTGATTCATACAGATGTATTTGGGCCGATAAATGTTGCCGAAACTCATGGAGAAAGGTAATTTGTCCTTTTCATAGATTATTACAGTATAATGGAATATGTGATGGTCATTCACAGGAAACAAAAAGTCCTTGACTGCATGAAAACATATCGGCGAATTACCGAGAATGATACTGGACGAACAATCAAAGTGTTGCGATCTGACAATGGAGGAGAATACACGTCCATTGAATTTGATAATTATCTGGAGAAGCATGGGAAACATCATGAGGTAGTTGTTTTGAGAACTCTGCAAAAAAATGGAGTTGTTGAACGTAGAAATCGACAAGTGAACAACATGGACCGAACTATGCTGATTGAGAGTCATATTCCCCAACATTACTGGAAAGAGGCTGTTCAAGATGCAGTGTACATCCAGAATCGAACAAAACTTTATATGGGTGAGACGAAGACACCATATGAATTGTGGCATGGACATAATCCTTCTTTAAAATTCTTTCGTGTCTTTGGATGTAAATGCTTCATCAGGAACAAAGAAGGAAATCAATGGAAATATGGCGACAATGCAAATGAAGGAATTTCCCTCAGTTACTCAATGAACAGCAAAGCCTACCAATGTTTCAACAACCATTTAGGAAGGATTGTGGAAATCAGTGATGTTAAGATAATTGAAGAGAAAAGCACAAATTCTTCAAGGACGTCATATTCTTATGTGATACAAAGTCAGGAAGAAAGTGAACGGGAAGAAAATACAAATTCATAAATAGAGGAAGTTGTTCAAAACACTCAGCAGTCACATCATGATGTTGACTCAGAAGAATAATGTGAAGAAGAAACTGTGGCTGAATAGAATGCTATTGAACCTTGCTGGAGAAATCGAAGAGCTGATATTGATCCATCCAACATAATTGGGGACAGGAGTGCACCCACTCAAACAAGAAGGATGAGGATTAAAACGCAATCTGCATTTCTATCAGTTGTAGAGCCTTCCTCATTCGAAGAATCTGCAAACGATGAATCTTGGGTGAAAGCCATGAATGATGAATTAGATCAGATTGAAAAGAATCAGATATGGGATCTTGTCCAGAGACCCGAAGGTCACAATGTGATTGGTACCAAATGGATCTTCAAAAATAAGTTTAATGAGCATGGAAGTGTCATCAGAAACAAGGCCCGACTGGTATGTAAAGGATACTCCCAGATTGAAGGCATTGATATTGAAGAAAAATTTGCTCTACTGGATAGACTGGAGTCAATCAGGCTTTTCCTTTCCATGGCACTCTAATGAGGATATAAATTATATCAAATGGATGTCAAGACAACATTCCTGAATGCTGTACTCGAAGAAGAAGTATACATTGAACAACCAGTGGGATTTGTTTTAGGTACTGATGAAACAAAGGTCTACAAATTGAAGAAAGCTCTATATGGTTTGAAGCAGGCACCACGGGCGTGGTACTCACAGCTGGATTCATATCTAAAGAAGCTGTAATTCAAAAGAGGTGGAGTTGATCAAAATCTCTATGTGAATAGTTCTCCAAAAATCAATTCATTTTTCTAGTCTACGTTGATGATATCCTATTTTGTGGCAGCAGGTAGAAATCAGTGGATGAAGTTTCCAACCACATGAAATCAGAATTTGAAATGTCTATGATTGGGGAGATCACATATTTCTTAGGGATACAGTTGCTTCAAAATAAGGAATACACTTTCATTTCTCAGGAAAAATATGCAAGAGAGCTGTTGAAGAAGTTTAATATGCAAGACTCCAAACCAATGTCAACTCCGATTGTAGTTGGAACTAAACATGGAAAGCATGAGGATGGGGACTCTGTTGAACCCACCATGTACTAGGGGATAATTGGGAGCCTACTGTACCTGACATAGACATGTACAGATATTGTCTTTGCCACATGCCTTGCGGCCCGCTTTCAGAGTAATCCAAAGGAGGAACATATGGCGACAGTAAAAATAATCATGAGGTACATTCAAGGTACACATAACATCAGGTTATATTTTTTTGTAGGCAGGGACAGTGATTTATCAGCATTTTCTAATTCTAACAGGAATGGTGATGTAGGTGATTGAATGTCCACTAGTGGTGGATCTTTCTATATTGGGTAGAAATGTGTTGACTGGATGAGCAAGAAACAAGAAAGTACTTCTTTTAGTACTGCTAAAGCTAAGTATATCTCTGCCACAAAGGCATGCACTCAAATTCTATGGATGAAGTAACAGTTAACATATATTGGTGATGAGGTAAGGCAACCAATAGTGAATTACTGTGATAACAAGAGTTCAATTGATCTTACGAAGAATCGTGTTTAGCAATCCCGTACGAAACATATTGAAATCAGGTATCACTTTATCAAAGAAAAAGTTGAAAAGGGGTTATTAGAATAGATCATGTGGGAACTGATGAGAAAGTGGCTGATATCCTGACCAAGCCACTATCCGCTGCTATTTTTGAGAAGAATCGGTTGAACCTCAGTGTTAAGCCACCTCCCAGTACATAAGTAGGTTATGCATTAGCCCTCTCCCCGTTTGTGATAACTGTTTTTATCTGTTTATGGCTATGATGCATGTTTATAGGGGAGATACTATCTAGGGGGGTATGGTTTGAGGTAAACGTTGAACATATTACTTGTCTTTGGATTTATTGTCAATGGGGGACAAATGAATAATTTCAGGCAAGTAATTCTTCTGTGATGAGAAGAATGAGAAGGAAAACATTGGGACCCAATTCAAGCATCATCTCTTGTTTTCTACACTGAGCATTGCTCACATAGACTAAGAGTGTTTGCGGAGATGATTCTTGAGTTTTTGGTTTTCACATGGATGGAGATCTATTGAACTTATTTTCTAATTTCCAACAAACCCAAAGGGGGATAATGTTGGAACCATGGACTTCTATGCATGTTTTGGAGTATGGTTTGTGTTTGTTGTCAATCCTTAATGGAAGTTCAGATCTCGTACCAGAAAGGTGATCATACAGTTCAAGAAGACTACAGTATTGAAGATGGCGATGTTTCCCAATGTTTGCCAAATTTTGGGGTCCAAAATTAGGAATTTGGTGAGCATCGTGAAAATTGGATTTCCATGAACAGCATAATTAAATATGGAAATGGCATGAATTTCGCGAAGAGTGGCTTAATGGTTTGGAATTCGTGAAGACCGGAATTATGGAGGCAGTGATTCTTCCCGATTACGTCAAAGCTTCGCGAACGACAGAGGATGAAGAACATCGAGATGATGAAAAGCTTTGAGAGAGAGCTTTTCAGCGAAGGCATGATGGAAATGACGGAACACTCCACGATTACAACAAGCTCCACGAATGGAAAATTGTCGTAGTGTATCATGATTTTGAGAGAATTTCGGCGGAATCTTCGGTGCTTTGCGATTTGAGCTGACATGGCACGGACTTCACGCAGAAGGGTCGAGGGTCGATGGAATCTCCTATAAATATAGGTCGACCCCCTAGAGTGAAGTAGATAGAGCTCTTAACGAAAATACTTTTCTCTCAGTTCGCAAAGGTCAATCGCGAAGGCAGTGTGCTTCGCGAAAGAGGAGCTACGCAGTGGCTATTCTAGCTCCACGAAAGTCGTGCGCCCTGCGTTGACTCGACGAGCTTTGCGAAGTGGCAGGAGCTCCACGACAGCCAAGCATTGAGAAGGCTTGTGCATCGCGAGAGTTCTTCACGATTGAGCTTCGTGAAAAAGGAAGGGACTCCGCGAAGGCTTGTTTTAGCTTTTCCAAATTGGGAGCCTTGTGAAGTAGGGTACTTGGAAAAGGCCATTTAAAAAGGTTGTTTGCCCAGTGGACAAGGGAAAAATTGGAATTCATCAGTGGATGAAATTTGGAATTTAACTGAGCATCAACTCAGGACTCTGATGCAAGCAAAGTCTCATGTTGAACAGGAGAAAAAGTACTTCATGGCTATCTATTGAAGAGACCTTCATGTCTATAAACTCAGTGGGACATCACCAACAGTAGTGATCCAGGGGGAGTCAATGGGATTCACCCGAGGGAAGTAGTAAGTTATTTCTGAACCTTTGTAAAGGCAGTGATCCTGGGACAGAGTGACTATGCACAAACCTCTGTAATCCACAGCTAGTGAAGATTAGTGGAATTAGTTACGACCGACAACTTGTCGGCGTATGCTCCTTGGACGTAGCCCTTAGTGGTGAACCAAGTAAAAAGTGTTGTGTCTTTTCTGTGCATGTGAATGTTTGATTTCTGATCATATTCATTGTACATGTTCAAAAGTTTCCTACCATCGTGGGAACATGATCCATCACATTAAAAGAAAAATTTGTCACCCGGATTCACCCCTCCCCTCTCAGGGTGTCCCAGGGTCCTTCATTAGCTACACTCACACTCAAAAAACATATGTCCGGGAGCTCACACCTAATCCATATAACAATATATCACGTCACATCTCACTCACATACACAAGGTTACTGACAATAAAACACTTCCCACCTCCAAACACCTTAGTTATCATATAAAATCCCATCTCATATCATAAATATGATTGTAGGGTATTGTGAAATTTGAGGACATCAACCATGTTACCAACTCTAACGATGCACAACCCCCACCATAAGTCATCTAATCACATCTCATATCAACACGTACTTCATGAGGACACATGGGTCATCACACCACATCACATAACACCTCTAAATTTCATTGTTTATATCTGGTCTCCATATCTTGTGCATTCCATCATCAAATATAAGTTGGAGAATGGATGATCGGGTGACCAGTCATCCATCATCACCATCAGAATGTTGTAAAAAATACCAACATCTGTTAGTTTTCAATATTAGGTTCTTGAAATGGGTTGTAATATATAGAAAATATGAAGTAAAATACTATGTATCTAAAATAATAACACACAAACCCAACCACTAGGTAGACCATGCAAGATTCATACCATCTAACTATGTCACATCCAAGGCCTCATAGCCTTCACCACTTTCACTATCATTAATAAATGCATAACACAACCCCATAAAACACAAGCAACATTTCTTCCTCTTTCTCAACTGAATAATAATATAATATTTATATTTCTAACCAATTCAATTCATTTTCCAACCAATTTTCCAACCCATTTATTCCACATTTAACATAAACTAAATTCAACTACACAACCCATTGTTAATAATTCATTGATTACCCATTCATCCCAAACCAAATGAATTTTTCATAAACCAATTAATTGTATTACTATCTTGTCATCTATAATATTACATTACTACATAAAAAATTCAAATTTTCCAATTATCCATGCTAATATGAACACACATCCCCACTATTTAACATTCATATCCAATTTACACATAACAAACATACATCTCCATCACAAAAAGACAAAACGCATCATCCCCACTCAACATAACCATACATCAAACTTTCACATGCCACAACAGTTTTACATCATCGAATAACATTTTCTAGATTTTATCAAAGGGTCATCAATTACTTCTACTTCATTATTTTCACGGGAATTCATGAAAAATTCATTTATCCATGTATATCCAATTTATTAAATGAGTATACTTGGTTAAACATTTATAAAAGGTGGTTTCACGACAATCACACATCAAGTACTTCACAACACATATCTATTCAACACAAAAAAAGGCTCCCAACAACTAGGATATTCATTTGTGCTGCCATCATGGAAAATACCAATATCAAAAATCTTAAGAGGTTTATAAATGTAGTGAAACATGTCCCTTCCCCATCATTTTCAATTAAACCGACTAATTTATCTTCTTTAATTTGGATGTAATCATCTCCCCATGAGATAACTAGAATAGAACTATCTCATGCGATACACTATGTGTTAAATAAATTATCTCATACCTATATTAATGATTTCCAATTCACAATGAAATGTTGAAATAAGAACAAAGATACCATTGAGAACCATATTGATGTAGAACACCCATACTATCCTAGAATAGAACAACCACATAAATATCTCACTATAACATCATCAAAAAAATCAATCCCCTTATCATGAACCACTCTTGGATTAAAAATAAGGTGAAAACTTAAAAAGGGAAGATATTAACTCACCTAAACCAACATTAATCTATATCATGATTTTGGGTTGGAAAACAACTAAATAAGGGAAAAAATCCCTAATGGTATTTACTGGGGTTTCTAAGAAAATAATAGATTATAGAGAAATATGGTTCAGTCTGAGGGGATTTGGGAATTTAAATACAATATGAAAAAAAATATGGTCATCAAAAAGAAGACATGACCATGTTATAGACTACAAAAAAATATGGAAGATCGCAACATAGCTCTAACCACTATGTTATGGCATGGAAAATCAAAGGCACCAAAGAAACTTGAAGAAAACTACACAAAGAAGTCACTATGAAAAGAGAATGAGGACATAATGAAACCCAGATCACTATGCCAAAAAACCTCTCAAAAAGGAATGGGGTTATACTCAAACCCAGATCCATGGTTCAAGAAAATAGTAAACAATAGAATCCCTAAAACCACCCCTAGGTCTCACCACAATAACCATGTCAAGATTTGATGAACTACTGAAAACTGCCCCTAATACGATATGTCTTATCTTGGACTCCAGGACATAGACCTTTTTAATAGGCAATGGCTCAATACACAATTCCATGTTTACCCTATACTGTAGTCAAATCATCTATTCTATAGCTAAAACCGATATGACACAACCTTCATAATTAACATCATAACGCTATAAAAATAGTATGTGGAACCCTCTTCTCCTCCTTAACACCACCAACCTCCTTATAATTTCCAAAGGCATCTTTATCAACATTTCTCATACAACATAATGGGATGAAATGTTTATTCTATTACACTCCTGATAGATAATTCTGTGTTTGGGGTTTCACAATTGGTTTCAAAGTAGGGTTAAGATAACATTAGAGGATTAGATGTTAATATGTGATAATTTAATTGTTTATAAGTTAAAATTGATTAATTTTAATGTTATGTATAACCATTTAGTTAAATTGTGGTAATATTGAATATTTTATTGTTTTTGATATGGGATGATTGTTAAAAACCATTGGGATGAGTGTAAGGGATAATACACTAGTGGAAATATGGGATTTAACATTGACATAATAACGTCAGTTTTTTATAAACTGACACCAATAGTATGTTCGAGAACTTATTGGCGTTGATTTTCAGTAAAACAGAAGCCAAAAGCAATTTATTGATGATTTGTTTCATCGGTTTTTGTTAAAACGACGCGAAAAATAATAAAAATATGTTTTGGTGTCGATTTTAGGGAAAAACAAATCCAAAAGTAAATAAACAAAATCTTTTGGCATTGGTTTTCCAAAAAAATGACGTTAAAATTAATAAAACCGAAGACTTTTAGGCGTCGGTTTATTTGAAAACTGACGCCGAAAAGAAACAAATTAGTTTGGGAATCGGTTTATTTAAAAACCAGCGCCAAAAATTAAAAAAAAATATATTTTTGACGTTATTTTATACAAAAGCTGACACCAAAAATTAAATTTTCATTTACTAAGATTTATATTTTTTCATAAGCTTCTATTTTACTAGTCATAGATAAAAAACGGAGTTACGGATTAAAAGTTATGGTTCTTGGAAGTTAATCTTCTCTGATAGAATTCTTAAATAAGTCCATCTTTCAAAGACCATAACTTTTGATTCGTAACTCCATATTAGCTCCACGACCAGTAAACTCAAAGCTTAAGAAATTATAAAAAACGTTATAATTTATTTTTTCATTTTTGCGTCGGTTTTTAAAAAAAACCACTGCCAAAAATATTTTTTTTTTCTCAAGGCAGTTTTTTTAAAAACCAATGCCAAACCATTTTTTTAGTCTTTGGCGTCGGTTTTAAAAAAACCGACGTGAAAAGTGTTTTGAATACTTTTCGCGTCAGTTGATTTTAAAATGAAGGCCAATATATATATATATATATATATATTTTACTTTTTTCTATGTGTTTTTAAAAAAACCGATGTGAAAAATAATTTCTTTTTTACTTTTTGGCGTCGATTTATTTAAAAATCGATGCTAAAAAGGATAATGATTGGCATATTTTTGTGTCGATTTTCTATAAAATTGATGCCCTAAGACCAATGTAAATTCTATTTCACATCAGTTTCAATCAAAACCGACGCCAAAGAGTATTCACCATTACGCGGGATCAATATTTCAATTTTTTCACAATGCACGTTAAACTTTTTAAAATCCTGCCTATATTTCCATACAATGCGACTAAAATTATTTACAATATATAAATCCATTTTATCCTTCATTCACCATTTTCAATCTCTTCAATTCATTCCATTTTTCAACACGGCTTAAATCGTAAATTTGAACAGGGTACCTATTCTAATCTTTTATTTTCTTTGTTATTCATTTCCTTCATTTCAAAATAGCTCGATTAGCTTTCTTATAGATATGATTTATTATTATTACCGAGTTACAAATATAGAACATTCAAATGAGATTTACCAATTGTGGTGTAAATGAAATTATCGATTACCATTTTCATTTGTTCTATGTGATTTTAATTTATATTTATCAAAATTTATTTGAAATGAGTTGTATCAATTGAAACATTGACATGTTCATCTTCCGACGACCATAAGTTTTGATCTGTAACTCTATTTTTGCTCCAACACCTGTCAAATCGACGCTTATGAAATTCTCCAAACCATGGAAGAAGAAAAATTTACATTTTGGCATCAGTTTTTAAGGAAAGCGATTCCAAAAATGATATGAATTTATTTTTTTTGGCATTTGTTTTACAAAACCGATGAAAAATAAAAATTTAATTCATTTTTTCTTCGGTTTACAAAAAGTGATGTAAAAATTAATATTTTTTACGTCGGCAACTTCAGCATCGGTTAAAACCCAATGTTAAAATTAAAAAAAACCGACATTAATGACCATTTTTCTACTAGTGATCCTATATACCTGATAACGTTCTAATGATTTGTTAAATTAGTTGTTCTTTGGTCTTACAAGAAAATATATCCTATTCGGGATACTATTAAATTTTCATAGAAGTGGCATAGAAACATTATTAGGTAATATCACCCAAAAAGGATGGTTAAGTATCTAATAGATAATATCTCTGGTGAATAATGAATTGGCCAACGACTACACACCTGACCAGACACTCTTAAGTGATATGATTTTGCTACTCACATTTTCTTTACAACCCATTATAATATATATATATATATATGAAATTATATTAATGAATCTGAGAGAACCCACCCTAAACTAACAAATATTGAACTAAGAGTGATTTTGGTTAAAATTAAATCTAATATAATAATTTCAAAGAGTAATATATTTTGGAATTTTATATTTAATGTAATTATATTAATATTTTCCAATAATGGTTTTAATTGTTCCTCACTCACATTAACTATATTTTGTTTTATTCATTATTTTAGACTGAATAAATAATGTAAATAATGGATACTATGGAAAATTCATAAATTTATCTAATGAGAAACCCAAAGAAAATATGATTAAAGTTAGAAATATTGTGATTTTAAAATCCAACTCTCAATTATTATGATTAATAACATTAATATAATTGAGTTTCCAATCACACCAAAGAAGGGATGTATATATTTTTATATATGTTCAGGTAATTAAGATGGTGAATGAATAAATATTCAGTTTCTTATGTACATGTAAAGTTGAAAAAAACAACAGGGAATGTCATAATGTAATTAGAATCAGATTTATTTGTGAAAAAATAGGAAGTAGGGTAAATATTTTTAATAGAATGTTGATGAAATCAGATAACATGATAAATGGGAAAATATTTTTTTCGAAGTCTCACAAAATATATTAAGGAATTTACATCATTTGATATTATATCTTCAGTCACTTCAATCATTTAAATAACATTAATAAATTTTGTTAATAATTTATGATTAGAATTATAAGGACAGAATTTATTTAAGGGTGGATACTATAACACCCCATGATTTTAAATAATCTTTTTCTTCTTTAAAACCAAATGTTTCCAGTAGCTTTGTTCACATGTAACATCAAAATTATATGAACTATTGAACGTTAACTTTTAAAATATTACTATAAAATTTTGGTGTAAAAATATTTGATACAAATTTATGAAATATATATAAAAATTAAAATAATGGTCATTATTATTACTTGGTAATTAGTGAATTAAATTAGTGTTGGTAAATAAAAAATAGGAATAATTTATTATTTAAAATGTAACACTTGTAAAATTATATTTTATTCCACTTATTTTAATATACTTAATATATTAGGGAAAAATGAAATTATTTATATGAATAATATGTTTAAATAATATTTTTTGTAATTGATAATAAATAAGAATAAGAATATTTGATATGTTAAAATATTTTTTTTCCAATGAACATATTTTTCATTATAAATTTCTTTCTTTATTTAAAAGTTCAATTAAAAAATTTTAAACTTTTAATTTGGCCAAATTGCCTTAAACTTTTTATATATTATAATAAAATTATAAAATTATTAATTTTTTTAATTTATTTTGAAATAGGAATTTTATTTGTTAACATTATGAAATATAGTTCTTACCGATATTGTAAATTTTATGAAATTATAATTATATAAAAAAGATATAGATGTAATAACCCCTTATAGTTTATTAAATATTTTTAATGTGTATAAATGAATATTTCCAAAATAATACATTGTTTTACAAAGCCCATGTTTACAATTTTATAGAAAAAGTAATATTTTCCAATAAATGTTATTGTTTTTCGGCATTGCTTTTAATTTAATTTAATTTTGGTAAAATTAGAGTATTAATTTGTAATAAATTCATATATCATTTAAATGTTTTATAATTTTACAATCTATCTCATGAAAATAATATAAATTGGCAAGTTTACTATATCCATAAATTTTATAGTTAAATATTAATGTATTATAAATAAGTGATTTTACATATTTAAGAACATAATGTAAGAATTGAATTTTAATACACCAAGATAATTTATTAATTAAGATAGAAATAATATTTGGAATAAATATTTCCTTCTTATATTATAAGGTTTATTTTATTTTTATTCATATAAAATGATTTAATTATATAATAGCTAGTTAACTTTGTTAAACTAGAAATGGTTAATGTGAAATTTATATGAGTAAAATACATAAATTTTCATATATCTTGCATGAAAATGAATAGTTGAAATAATATTAATAGTATATTATCCCCCACTTAATTAATTGTTTCTATTAGTCTTCTTGACATGAGAAACATGTGCCTTCATTATATTAATTTGAAATATTTTTAAAAATTTCATTCTCACCACATATTGAAGGGCCCTCCCACCACCCCTTCATATACACCATAAACATATAAATTAAACTGTAATATAATACCTTTACTATTATCCTAGAATCCTCTTCCTTTTAATTGAGCCTATGGTAATATGAGATTGGTTGAAAATATCTATTTTCAATGATTCTTACATGGGAATACCCCCGTCCTCAACATGAGTACCTTTTCTTCACTTCTTTTACCTTCATTCCTAATTTCCAAAATATAATTTCCAAATATTATAAAATGAAATAATTATTTTTAATGTGATATTTATTATTCCAATAGAAAATTATTAAACACCATTCCCCATTTCTATTATGAAAAAAACTGTCATTCATGCATTGTGCGGACTATCACATCCAATAAGTTAAAGCATCGACTATTCACCACCATCCTTAGTCAATGATTATAAGGGTGAAATTGAATAATAAATTTAAAAAATATAATATAATTATTAGTATAGAGATTAAAATTACAAAAATCCACTTTTCCCCTTAATTATTAGAGAAATGAAAACATCAATCGTGTGTTATTCGGTCTACCTCCCTCCTGAAGTACCATATATCATTTTTTTCATATTTCTATATTATTAATAAAAATATATTAAATTATGACCGAACTTCATAAAATTATATAAATTATATCCTAATTGTTATGTAATAATGATACTATTCCCAAATTAAGATGAATTTATAATCACAATCATCTATTAACTTTTGTTTGTTTAGGTTATGATCGATCTGACCAACCACTTGAGAAATGAAATAAAATTGTACAATGGATGACTATTAGTACGTAATTACTCATAATATAGAAAATAAATAGGAAAATAATTATTTCATATTTTTTTTATAATGGATTCATTAATTATAAAATCCATTATTAAAAATCCAATTCCTAATCATGTAAAAATTACCGAAACACGTTCCTCAGTGATTTCATCTTTAAGGATAATATAAAAATTCTCATGTAATGAAATTATAAAACTATTAATAATTATAAATAATATATTCCAAAACCTTTTATTATATTTATATGAGGAAATTTGGGATAATTATGATGAGTAACACCACTACATTGAAACTATTTCAAAACATTCAAGATTACTCGCAACTGATATTTAAAATAAATAATAACTAACTAATATAAATATTTCAAATAATTAAGAATTAAATATAAAAAAGATATAGGTATTTGAATATGGTTATAAAAGAGTTTATTAATATATTTATTTTCTTTTTATAGGGGATTCATCTGATTTAGTGAAATTCAAGAATTAATGTATGGGGTTCATTCCCATAAATTTAATTTCTTGAGACATATTTCTTATTTTGAAAAATGATATAATTAATATGTATTGATTACTAAATAATTATTTTATTCTTAAAAATTAATTTAATTACTTGTTTTTAAAGAGTTATATCATTTTTCCTATTTAGAAGGCATTCGATTCAAAATATTCCAAATATATATGTTTTTTATAACTAAACTCCTTTCGTAGGGTTATAATATATCCTATTAAACATCATTATTCCAACACTAGTTACTTACACCCTATTATTTCATTTTGAGGTATTTTCTCTTCCTATTTAGGGAGAATTACACTTTTATCTAGTGATTTTACCATAGACAATATCTTCTATGACAATTGCATCATTTTTTATAATAATTATCATCCTATTTAATGATGGCTTCACCTCATCATAGAAGTTTACCTTTAATGAAAATTTTATTCTTTATAGTTGGAAACATATTAATGTTTCTTCTCATGTGACCTGATTAATTTTTTCACATATAATAAAAATTAATTTTATTTCTCTTTTTATGATTTTGTTTTTTTATAATGGTATTTAAAAATGATAAATTGGTTTTCTTCCCATTCAAAATCAAATGATTTATATTCCACCACACATTTATTTTGATATAATTTATGTATAATCAATGATCTATTAGTGATGTATCTCTTATTTTAAAGTTTTTTTTTCAAAATTACCAATTCTATATTATGATATTTAATTTTTAATGTGATAAGTTACTTATTTAATTATGACAATGTTAAAATTGTTTTCCAAAAAACTATTTTATGATTTTACTTAAATTTTCAAAATCACCTCCCAAAACATTATTACATCGAAATCTTCCTTTAATGAATTACCTTATAAATTCTATTCTATAATTTTTTGATATAAAATTAATAGTGATCAATAATTCCTTTATCCTTCCAAATCATCAGAGTTTATAGGCATGATTTTCCGTCTAATTACATTATTTAATTAACACTCTATATTTATATTTTTTAATTTAAGGGTTATCACGTAGATTACATATAATGATGGATTTGATAAATTATTTACTTAACCATATACACCTATGTCTCTATGGTGGTAATTTTAATGATTCTTAAGAAAAAAAAATATTACATTTAATTATTAGGGAACTACTAAAAATTCATATATATATTTTTTCCAAAAATGATGTTTATTGATTACTTAGAGAAGCTAGGTAGGTATTATTTAATGACCTAACTACTATATCAAAATTAATTATGATCACAACATGATATTTATTTACAATTGGAAATGTTTTTATAGTTCATTTGTTTTTATTCCAATATATATGTTTATTAATGACATTTTTTTATAAAATGTATTGTTATTTATATATTTAATAAGATTAATACATTGGAATTAAAGAAGTGATAGCTAGGGACCGTAATTATATATCCTCTTAATTATACCATTTTCACAGGATATATTTTTTTCGTTATTTTTTGTATTCATTTCAAATTAAATAATGACGTCCTTATTTCAAAAACTATGGTTATGTTTCAACACACCATTCACTATGGTGCACGATATATCTCATTAATAATAATTCCATAGAAGGACAATACCACATGATATTCTTTTATGGATCATATTACATTTCAGCACAATTATAATAGATTTGAATATATTCATTTTAGATAGCATAATATGAAAATGACCATAGATATCATATATTGAATCATAGAGATCCATATATTAAGTTACATATTAATTGATATGTGCCTTCTTGGATGTAGGAATAGTTGGAGTTCGAGAGAATAGATTTCATATTTTTTGGTTTAATGTTTTTAGAAAACTTTGGGTAAATTGGTATATCCATGTTTTGGATTATTTTTTTATTGACCCAACTCAATGTATCCTTTCCCCATTTCATTAATAAAAATAAAATTTTTATTATTTCATTGTCTGGGATCACGCCTCCATGAAGTGACGAATTCCATTTTTCACCACAACTTCTATTTTCTATTTTGAAAGGTGAAATTAAAAAATAAATTTTAAATATACATTATATATTTTATTAATAAATGAAAATTTATAACCCATATTTTTTCTTTCAAATTTTTATAGAAATTAAAATGTTAATTGTGCATTTTATGGACTACCAACTCCATGAAATTACAAAACTAATTTTTTACCATGCTTATATCTTATTTATTTAGTTCTCTTAAAATATGAATCCCACCTTAAATTTATTTAAATGATATCATTGATAAAATTTAATAAAGTTATTATAATAAAATATAATACTTTCATAATCATATTCATCTATTGATTATTATTTGTTTCTGTTTGGGTCAGTCTAAACACATTATAAAACCATCCTATAAAATAATATGAATGATGACTATGAGAATATAAATAATGATAAATATTATATAAATAAGTGATTAATTATTTTATTTGGGTTATATAATGGTAACATTAACATAAAACTCAATAATTAATAGAATAATATACATTGTATTAAAATCACTAAAACACATTCATCAATGATTTCATATTTATGTATTATAATGAGAAATACTTGAGAATAGAATTATAACATTAAAAATATTTATAAAAAAATTGTTGTATTAAATTTTATGATGTGATAATGACGATCCTTGTTCCAATATGTTGAGGTTGACACTCTCTTAATGTACATATATAAAACAAACAATCCAAATATTCTAAGATGTGTGGTAATCACCCTAAAAATAATTGGTTGAGTATCTACTCAATATTTAATATGATGCATGATAAGGGAGACTAAGACCAAACACCAATCTGGGCACTCCGAGGGGATATTGTTTGTTTAATAATATTATATATAGAATCAATTATGAATGATTTATCATGTTAAAGAATTAGTTTAAGGAATATGAGAATAACCAATCTATAAAAACAAGGATTGAACTAATTGTGATTTTTTTGAACTAAAATCTAAAGTGAATGTTTTAAATATATATACATTTCAAGGATGAGTTCTTCATTATATAATTTATGATAATTAATACAATATATTACATATAAAACACTCATATTTTCCCCATTTGGTTTTAGTAATTTATGAATCTTGAAGGAAACATATTTACGATGGATGGTATAGACAATTTGTGATTTCCACAGAAGAAATATTTCATTTAGTTATGTGATTCCTTCGAACCAATCTCCTAGAATATGGTTTGAAAACATTATATATATATTTTCATTTAAATGAGAATAATTGAACCAATATGCCCATCATTTATTACAATATCACTAAAAAATGTTAAGCCACTTACATATAAAGGACCTTTTAGGTTTATATTTTTGCGTAGTCAAGAAAAAAAAAATTCAAAAAATATGATTTATTTCTCATAAATCAAACATTTTTTACACTATAAATGAAACATATAAATCTTTAATAAATACTCAACATTTCCCACATAATTCTCCACAAATGATATACTTCTAGGGATATTGTGGGTATTATGTTTCTCCATAAACTGGGGTAATATAAAGAAATGAAGGGTGATCTTGACCAATCCATGAGGGAGAATGAATATTTGAATATATATTGTAATAAAAATGGCATGGATAATATGGTATGAAGTAAATAGTAATCCAATAATGATATATAATGGATCACATGAAACATGAAAAACAATAACTGAATTCATGGTTATGAAATGTATAATTCTAGACATATCTTACCATAAAGTAGTTAGCCAAGACATGATACGTAATTTCGAGGTCAAAACCAAGACATCCTTTATTCATTACATAAACATAAAGTAATTATCGAAACCTTTTTTATCATAAAATATATGAATGTATTGAGGGGATACAAAACATAAATCCCCACTAGTCACTTATATAAGTCCAATGTATTAACCATTTTAATGATATTAATATAAATTAAATGCATAACAAACAATACATAGGAATTAATATACATTAATATTCAAATAAAAAATAAAAAATAAAAATTTTTATAATAAAAAAAAATTAAATACATCCAAAGGAATATGGTGTATTTTTATGAAATGAAAAATAAATTTTTCTAATTAGTCAATAGATATCTGTATTGAAATAACATGTATATAAATTTTCAATGTACCTCCAATAAATAAATAAAATAGATTACAATGTATGAATCAAAAATACAAGATCCATACAGAGTAAAGGGTTTATAGTTATGTCAATAATATCCCAAATTAGTCTACATAAGTCTTATGGTGAACGTACTCCAATCAGAGTAATTAAATAAATAGTTTTTATAGAAGAATGGAATTGGAAGGAATAATGTGCCTATAATAGTCGATGCTTTGGAAAGACAAAGGCGGGGATGGATTTACCTCAGATTAATACAATAAAAAACTATATTATGAGAGGCTTTGGAAGGTAATTCATGACTAATATATTCACTACATAAGGTAAAAATCTGATGAAGAAAAATCATATCTAAATGAAGGTATATTATGATGGAAAAAATTTATGTTAATGGTAAGACAATAAAAAAAATTAAAGATATAAATTGAAATAAAAATATAATAAAATGAAATATATTCATTATTCTAATTGGAAATCATGTAGTGAATACTCTATAAAAAGAAAATGTTGGTTTTCAATATCAAACATGTATTAGGGAATTGAAAATAGAGATAAATAATACATTTGAATTTAGATACCTTCGAATCAAAACCCATGAAAGGGAATAATTTCAAATAAAATATCAAATAAAAATAATAAAGAGATGACGGCGATAAAAAAATTAAATGAATTCTGTTTTGTGGCTATGATACATTGAATATATATATATATATATATAATTTTTATTAAATTCGGAATTGTTTTTTAGGTGTCTCATGAAATCATAATTAATATATAATAAAAATACTAATATATATTAAATCATGCACAAGAATCTATTTAGTGTAACTGGTTACCCCATATATTTGTAAATAATAAGGGAAATTTGGCACCACCATTGTTTATATAAAATGAGATTTAGGATTGGTTCTCCATAAATTTGGTCTGAAACGGGTTTTTAGTTAAAAGTCACCATTGGATTTTGTGTTAAGTAATTAATTAATTTAATTTATAAATTTAATAAATTAAGAAAAACCTAATCCCTACCTATTTATATATCATTATGAAAACTAATATGGTTTACCAGTATAACTGTAAGATATTATATATAATGATGAATGATTTTTCATCATTAGAATGTCCTAATTGTGGAACATCAACAATGACCAAGGGAATTCATGACATGAGTGAAATATGAAGTAGGATATTCACTTTTATCACCAGCATACATGTTATTTAATAATAATTTATATATTATTGAGGTATGTATCATTAATTTATATATTTATAAACTTTTATTATATTTTTTAAATGGATTATTTATTGGAAAATATTAATTTGAATTTTCAAACATCAGTGTATCCTAGTTTTAAATTGAATTCTTGAACATATTTTTCTGTATCTCATGTACACCTAAATTATCCCATGGTTATTATTTATATATCATTGAACATAATCATATTAGAGATGGTATTCTCACTTTTTTATTATTCTTTTCAGATTATTGTTCTTCTCAATATTGTTCATTGGTCTTTAGGGTCAACGATTACGCATTGTCGATCCAGTTTCAAGAATGAACAAACCCCAAGATACATAGAAAATATGTGAATAATTATGGGATCAGAGTTTTTTAGATGGGTTAACACATGATGCGAGGATATATTGAATGAATCATGTATCAAGACCCCCATTAAATGATGTTAGGCATGATGGTTTTTCCATGAGAGATCCGAGTTCCAAATTCCATCCACCAAAGACCATGAATTTAATATCGAAGGCTTTTCACTTTATTTCAATGGATTTTGGGTGATAAAAAAGTGTTAAATGAAAAAGGAATACATGATCTAGAATCTATGTGATGAAATAAATTATTATTTTTTAAATCCATGACTATATACTATGTATTCCATGCTTTCATGGTGTCTAGTGTTTTAGATGATTTTAATATCACATGTCTTGCATCTAGGACCACACACCATGTGTCACTGCCTATGTGGTGAAGTAATGTGCGGATAAAATCATGACCAACACCCTGAGTGGAGAAAATTTCATGTACCTTATGGAAACGTCATGTGGTTGTACGCCACTAATTGTGTTGTGTGTTGGGAGTGTGTTACGAGGATCCTGTGTATGTTTACATTCTATGTCAGCCAATGTACATTCCATATAGATCCACATGGAATCTAAACCCTATACCGAGGAGGATAAACCCCGGTGTATATCTGGAGTGTCACATCATGAAACCCTATATACATGCTCTATACGTTTCCCAAAATTTTTAACAACATATATCCTCTTCATTAGATTTTGGATTAAGCCCCATGAGTAGCATATCCTGAGTAGTTTTACACAGAGTACATTATGGTGGCCATAATTTTGTAATTATATATATAACATGTAGTGATGTAATTTGGACATTTCATTCCATGATTCTTGACTCATGGAAGTAATTTGTTTTGAGAATCCGAGTGTTACTTGTGGTTGGTACTCCCTTTTCTCTCTCTAGGTCGCGAGTCCCCCATATACTTCTTATATGTAGAGATAGACCTCCACCACATTATATATGGTGAGGGTCCCCCATCTTTAGAGTGGTTCTCTGTATTATAAGATCGAGCTGTGAGAGGGTGCTAAATTTTAATATTTATCTCTCTTTTGTACTACATAGAATTGAGGTGTGTGTCCTTTATTTTATAGAGATGTCATGTGTGAATCTTGGATACAATATGGGACCGTTGGAGATAAAGGGATACTATTAATTAATAATTTGTTATATAGATAGATATATACTTTATATCTTTTCATGGGTATCTTTTGATCATATTTGATGTTGGGTTTTATTTACCCTATTACTTATTGGAAAAACTATAATTCCCTAGCCTTAAAAAATAAAAAATATTCAATTTTAAGTCACCAATCATTTATATTTAATTTTGAGGTTTTTTTTGGGTTTAGTTTTTCAGAAAATTGTTTCATAAAAAATACAATAAAATACTATATATATACAAGGTGGAAACTTTTTATTAATATCCATTTTCCCATAATATAAGACTTTTGAAACAAAACAAGATTTTTCTTCAGGAAAAATCAACATGACATTTAGCATGATCCCTTCCTTTCTCATACACATCCATAAAAACTGTGAAAAAACATTTTGAAATAATGGATGACCACAAAAAGTTCAATAAGGGACTTAAAATGAATAAGTGTGTTAGACTAGTGAAAAACATAAAAAACAACTAAATATTTAACTTCATCTCAATTTTCATTTTTCAAAATGAAATAAAAAATATCACAAGAAATCAAAATGTTTTTCATCAAATTTTTTTTCAAAACACATATAAATAATGTAGGTAACTTATGATGACATCATTCATATCACTCTTACAAATTCTATTACTTATATGGTCAAATTACAACTATAATGCACCGAATGCATTATAGAGATATAATTTACCCACCCATAATTGGTTTATCACATTACCATCCACCCTTTATTTATGATAAAACGATGAATCCTTGTTTAATAGTGTAACCAACAAACTATGTTTTATAACCCATCAACCTGTCTTTGGTTTATAATGGAACCCATTTTCATCATAAGTAATTACAATGAACTATAAAATTATCATAAGTTATGAAATATTTAATTTTCATCATAAACCATTAAAAACTCATTTATTCCAATATGAAACAATCTTCCGTTTATAAAAACCCATTTCGTTTAAAAAACTATATTATATGAAAAAAATAATATTATCCTTTAAAACACATTTCCAATACCAAATAAATATAAAACTGGAGAGATTGTTTTTAATTGATTAAACATGAAATATTGTAATGGAATTAGAAATTAAATTAATGGTTATGTAATTCATAAAAGTTGTTTTTGTTGAACATGTTAAAATATTACATTCCTTTTGTCATTTATAATTAATATCAAACAATCCATACATAGATTCATTTATTGATAAAACACTAATAAAATATAAAATATTATATTAAAAAAATAATTTTCTATATAATTACTTTCATAATATAATTCTCAAAACATTTACATAGAATGAAATATATTTTTAAGGATAAAATTTAAAGAATATTTTTTAATGAAAAGTGCCTTACCACTTTGGAAACATTTGATTCATAAGCCCCATGAAAGAATAAAATTAAAAAAATTCATATCATGATAATAAATAAATTTATGATATAAAATGTTAAAGGTTTGGTATAGACACCATATAAAATAATATATATGCATAACATTAAAATATGCCTCAATAAAAGGAAATTGAGATGAAGTCCCTCATATTAAGTTTGATTCATCACATATGTTATTTGTCATACCAAATGACAAACATATTTTAATTATTAAATAACATAGGAAAATTTTAATAAATTTATTATTCCAATTATTATACATTTTACCTTTTTATATACAATTACATAATTATTTACGTTTATGTCATATGCTTTGATGATATTTGGCTTATATGTCAAAAAACACATTGGTAGGTTGTCTATGGGAAAAGAGGAAATTTTTATAAATATATATGAATAATAATAATTAAATAAATTAAAATATTTAAAAATAAATTATATATTTTATAAAAAACATTGATGATGGTTATGAAAAATTAACTACATTACTATCATAGAGACGGTATGCCATAGTTACACATGAGGTATATTTCAATTTTTCCATGATCCTTTTTGAAATAAGGTGTGTATTTTATTAAATTTACAGAATGATAATAATACCATAAATATCATATTATTTCATTAATTTTACTTATTAAATTATTCAATTAATTTAGTGATGAAAATATAGTCACATCACTTTGTAGAGGCGGTAGTCCACATGTATTCATGAATGACACTTTCATTTTTTATATTTAGAATAAAAATGATATATTATCATTTAATAATGGTAAATATATCGTTAATCTCATAATAATTTAATTTATATAAGATATATTCCTTAAAATATTCTTTATTACCTTCCATGTAAAGTGTTATTGAAAAAATGAACGATCACTTAGTAAGGCGGTTGTCTTCCGTACACACAAACAACTTTATCATAGACCCCGAATAATGGAAATTAATAAGTTATATGTGATAAAATAAACATATATGCATAAATATGTTACAAATTTAATATTTCTATTTTAAATTCTAAAAAATTACAAGTTGATAGAGGATATGATAAAAAATTAATGATATCAGATCGTTTGGAGATAGTCTATTGTACACTTGAATGATGATTTCTTAAACCATTTGAGGAATGATGAGATGTATTTAGATTATTAAATTAATATAATAATATCTCATTATATGTGACATACTGTTGTAATTATATCAAAACAATTTGACAACATTTTATTGTGGTGGATAATGATATAAAATAAAGGCTAAGTTAAGCATGATTGCTCTTCTATAAAAATCCTCATTAGATTAGCACCAAAATCCTTCATAAGATGGTTTCAAAACTAGAAAAGGGATTAAATTAATGGGGAGGGAAGTTAGGATGGTGTTTGTGTTGGTCATGGCCAAGCCATAGGTCCATTATGGTGTGAATATTAATGGAGATATTGTGGCCTTTTACAAGTGTGGGGGGAGGCACACATTTAATTTTTTAAAAGAAAAATGTATACCCAGGTTTATAACAATCCTTAAGGATCCAAAATAGACCATTATTTATTCATTGACATGACATTGTCAAAATATGGCCATCTAATATATTTTTTATAGGTTTTATATTTTTTCACTTATGTTATTTTATCCTAAGTAATCAAATTTTCCCCTAGAATAGGTAATTAATTTTAACTTATTTTACATCTTACTTTGGTAAAAAAATTAATTAGAACATGTTAGGTAAAACAAATTATTGTAATATACCATTACCTATTAGATAGGTATGTCTTAAACCTTGTTTTGGTTTCTGTTTTTTGTTTATTAGTAAGGTTTATGTTTGGATTGGTATGATACCAATAATGGTGAAGAAAGAGGATTGTAGGATTCTCTCATATAAATGAATTTTTCATGCAGATTACTTCAGGATTTCACATCCCATAACAGAGTTACACGCATGTAGTAGTTCTACAAAAAAATTCGTGAAAGGCTTCACACTATGATGGGTACACGTTGTGAGTTTTCATTAATCGTCATCAATGAATTAATGATCAATTTTTAACTCGGAGCATCAAATTTTTATAAAAAATGGTTCGAATGTTTAAAGTTACGAAACATAAGTTTTTTATACTGTGTATTGGGATTTCACATTATGAAATACCCTGACTGTATGTTTTTAAACTGCCAGTGCAGTTGAGTTTTTCTTTTCCCTCCACTCCAATTCCTTATCCATCTACCTAAGGAATTTCCCAGGTGATCTTGTAGCCTTTCATTCCTTCTATATCCACTTTTTTCATTCGATTATCTCTATGATTCTGGTGTAATTTCTTGAGATACGATTTATCCCTCATTCTTCACATTTCTCCCATTCTCCTCTCTTTGGTTTTCAATGGATCATCATGGAAATGATGGATCTATTCCCTATGGTGTTGGATATTTCTTCTAGGTTGGGGTTCAAGGTCTTCTCCATCTTTTTTCCTATTGAAAGATGTCATTGTGAGTGTTGAGTTGTGAAAAGAGGTAGGTGGTTTCGTCCAATTTAGCCAAATTGATTATCCTTATATTTATTTATTTTTTTCAATTGTTGGTTTAAATTCAATTTCATAAACTTGATTTCAATTTATTTTATAATACCCAATTCCAAGGAATTTGGATATTACGAAATTGTTTTGCCATGAAAAATGGTAAAAAACCCCAATTCCATTGAATTGGTGTGTGCTTATAGAAATTGGTTAATTTAAATAGTTAATTTTATTGAAATGATTTCAATTAAATTGTTCAATTTAGTTGAGGAATTTAATTTTGAAATCATTTAATTAGTTTTCGATGGATCTAAAACATATGAATATGGCTTAAACATGTTTCGATAGAAATCCTATGGTTTTATCTTGTAGAAGAGTCATCTTTTTTGGCTAATACCTATTTGGTTTTAAATAGAAAATTTTCATTGAAATGGGAGGATGATATTTGTTTTTTATTTAAGAATTTATAAAATAAATTTCCCATAATTGATTAAGTAAGAGAACATGCAATAATTAGGTAGTAAGTGAGTTATTTGAACACACTCTACGATATTAAAATATTATAAAACATACATGTAGAGGGTCACATCTTCGATGGGATGGGGATTTTTTGACTTTGGCCAGTGTAATTGGGATATGTGTATAAACAATTTTCTGATATAAGTTAGAGAGTGTAAAGTTCAATATCTAGAAATACAATCATAACTATTTGAAAGATGACCATGTAACTCGTTTGTTATTTATATTTGAGATATAAATGTATACCAATGATTTAAAACTTCTTTTCTTGATTTCTAAAATTACGTAAACTATTTTATATAACTACTATATTTAATATGTTGTTTTATAAATATTCCATCATTTGTAATGCATTTTATTAAAGTAATTTTTGCATCATTTGAAGTGTATAACATGATTTTTTTAATTATATTTTAAAATTACAAACCAATTTGTCCTTAAAAATTTAATTTATTCATTTGGATAATCAATTTTTGGCATCTATTATAGAATATATGGTGAGACCTTACTGGTCTTTTTATCTCATAACCTACTTTTGACTTCAGGTGTTTTTAGATTTTCTCATTCCTGGTTCGACCAAGGGAAAAGGACCACTTAGAGAGGGATCCTGGTGTTGAATTGTGGTCTTGGTTTGTTTTATGTATTTGTATTAGTACTTCAGTTGTATTACATTAGGATTTTTATACCCTACCATATTCTATAACATCACTCCTAGTGGATTTTTTTGATAAGTATATTGTCTTGTTTTCTTTTTCTTCAGCATTGTTAGTGGAAAAAATCATTCCCTGTAGTATATTGTATGATGAAAGGTGCTATTCATCAACCCTTGGGGATCACTAATTCCCTTCGATCTACGGTAGGGCTAGCTTGGTTATTAGGTTACTAGGTTTCCCATATTGGTTCGTGATAAAGTGGTATCAGCCGGAGGTTGAGATTTTTTCATGAAGTTAGTATGAATTTGTAAAATCCTATCAGGTCTTAAGAGGTATCTGCTGTTGATTACCTATCCATCTCTCATCGTAATAAACATTAAGTTTATAGGGGTGGTTAGGGAAAGTAATCTAATGGATTAGCTCAAGTATTTTTCCTATTTTTATTTGGATATAGTGGAATATAAATACTATTTGTCTCTTCTAATGGAAATATTTTTACTTTTTTACTCAGTTTTATTGTTATTCTAATGTCTTACATCGATCTCTTGATGCTGTGTAGCATCATGCCTATTAGGAGATGTATAAATCAGATCCAAGAAGAGGATTCTGATGAGCATCAGCAAAAGAATCCTATTGTGGATCCATGTCTGGTTGAGGTTGAAGTGCATTGTGTTGCATTTGTTGTCAATGAGGCATGAAGTTGTCTTGGAATGAATGGATGTCAAGGAGTCAAGATGTGAATGTCAAAGGATGTGATGGTGATGGTGATGAAGGAGAATGGCCATGGTACCAAAATGCATGTCACTTAGGAGATTCACTAAGTGACTTAGGAGATGATGGTTTGAAACATTCTCTAAACATCAGACGATTGTTGAACTGATCTTTAAAGTTCCAAGAACTTGTATCAACTGGATACAATGTCACAACAAGCATTAGAAGACCATGCATTGTAGTGACAATGCATGAGGAGTTGAAAGGAGTTCCATCCACAACTACTAAGTGGATGATGTGCATTAATGAAGTCCATGCACTATCACTTAGTGCATGTGAATTTGAAGTTGATCCAATTGATCTCTGATTAGATCAATGAAGCACATTGAAGAATCAAGTGATTCGGCTGATGAAGAACCTTCTACAAATGTCTCATAAGTCTAGAATACATGATTGAAAGGAGTTGAGGATGTTTGTGGAAGAAGGATGAAGAAGAAATGGAAATAATGGCTTAGAAGAAGAGGAGATAGGCATGTGGCATTTGGCAATTGGCATATTTTATATGGAGGAGAAACTGGTTTTTATACAAAGTCTTTATTCTATCCTTTGCCAAAAAATTAGGCCAGCCGAGGCACCTTGGGGGGTTCAACCCCAAGGCATGGGCACTAGGGCACCACGCCCGGGGGAACCCCGTGGGGCGAGCCAGGGCGGCAGGGCGCACCCAAGGACACCGCAAGGGCGCCAGGGGCACGCCCGGAGGAGCGCAGGGAGCATAGTGGGCGCTTGAAGCGCGCCCGCAGGAGGCAGAGTGGGCGCAGAGCGCGCCCGCAGAGAGAACCCGGTGCGGGGCGGCACCGGGAGGGGAGAAGTTTCAACTGGCCGCTCATGGGAGCGCCAGGGTGATAAAGCGCGGAAAATCCGCGGAAGGATTCGATGTGGGACGCGGGATTTTCACCGGGAGCAAATCTCGGCCGCTCGATTCATCGCGCGCCAGATCTCCGCCGTTCATCTAATCCCGCGCGAGATCTCCAGATCGCGGCCGTCCGATATATCTCAAATGGCCGATCCGACGGCTCCCGCCTCGTCCTCTTCCCCGAGCTCGGCAGAGGTCTCCCCGCGCCTTCCCGCGAGCTTCGCTCGAACCAGGAGCAACCCGACGACGGTTTTGGAGCTCCCGGCCACCTCTGAGTAAACCGAAGCCTCCACTGTGATCGTCTGGCCACACTGAACACAACCATGCTTTAAAAAGATCTTGCATGCAACCAGTGGAGAATTTCGAATGAGGCCGAGGCAAACGGAGTTGCCGAGGCCACGTGAAGAGCATGCTGTGCATGCATAAGCCAAAACGAAGGCCGTGCATGCGTTCTAAGTCGCATGCACGTGGAGGAAACCGAAGGAAAAGAAAAGGAAACCCGCGTTGAAACAGAGTATAAAAATCAAGATTTGAAGTTTTTAAAGATCCGAAGATCTCGGGATTTCAATATTTAACACGCGGATGATTCGGGCATCTCTCTGCCTATAAAAGAAGAGCCAGAGGCTCTCATTCTGTTGCTGAAACGCTGTTGAAAAACCGAGTCCCGCGAAGCCTCTGCCTCGCGAAGTTGAAGCCCCGCGCAAGGTATTTGCGCGGCTGAGTCCCTTTTGTGCACTCCTTGCGCAAAAGAAGTTGGAGGAGACCCTGCGCGCCTCCTTTGCGCGACAGGAAGAACCCCAGCCGCATCTCCTTGCGCGCTTGCGGTTGGCACCCTCACTGCCCGTATACCTGCGTGGCAGGAGGAAGTGCATGCAGGTGTTGCACTTGGGTGCCCCGCGGCAAATGCACACTTGCGCGCTCTTGTGCTCCAAGCACTTGCGCGGCCAGCTACACCCGAGGTGAACTCACACCTTACGCGTCTTGAAGAGGAAGTGAAGTCCCGAGGCCGTGTGTGCTTAACAAAACAAGAGAAAGGCCGTGGCCGTGTGTGTGCTTAAGGAGGAAGACCACACTATTTGTGTGTGTGCAATTCAAGTGAAGGCTGAGGCTTTGCCTCGTGTATGTGCAAAGTGGAGAAGAGCCCAAGGGCCTTAGTGCTTATGTGCTAAACAAGCAGGACCCGAGCCCTTGCACCCTTTGAGTGCAAAGTGAAGAAGAAGAACATACGGGTGTTGTGTGTGCAATTACAAGAAGGTGGCGGTGGGTGTGCACCAAAGAAGACCCGAGGCCTTAGTGAAGTTGTGTGCAAAGTGAAGTGGAATACCACACATTGTGTGTGAAGTGGAAAAGGCCGAGAGGAAGTGTGTGCAAGTGGAAGAGGGCTGTGACCTTGTGTGTGCATACCTTGAAGAACAAACTAAAAGAACACTAAAGTGAGTGTGTGCAACAAGAAGAGGAGAATAGGCCAAGTCTAAAGTGTGTGCAAAGTGAAGGCCGAACCTAGTGTGTGCACTAAAAGTGTGTTCACACTTAGAAGAAGAAAGAAGTGAAAGACCCACACTAAAGTATAACACATTTTTAGTGTGTGAACAATTTGAACATAGTGTGTGAAGATTGTGGAGGAGGTGTGTGCTATAATTGAATACACCCTTTGTGGGTCTACTGCACCAAGAAGAGGAAAGGGAAAGTGCATGCATGCATGCATGCACGTGCACACGTGAACAGTGCTAAATCAGTGGTGTGCATCTGAGGAGTCCAAGACTTGAAGATCTTGAAGAGTTGCCATGCATTCAGTGCATGAAGTTGAAGTGAACAGAGACTGAGCCAGACTGAAGTGAAAGATATTGTTTGTCTGAGTTTTCAGCAGATTGAGAAGACCCTGATCACCACAAGTGATCAAAAGAAGAGCAAGGCCAACAGCCTTTATCCCAGGCTGCTGAAGTTACTTGAAGAACTTCAAGTGAAGAAGTGCTACTCGTGTGACTCGAGGAGCCAAGAGAAGACCCTGTGGGACTCAGGGAGAAGAAGTCTTCAGTGGGATTCTGGAGCAGGCCAGTGGGACTCTGGTAACACTGTGGGACGCAGTATAAAGACCCTCCTGTGGGACTCAGGAGAGATACGGTGGGATGCTGTATCGACCATTGTAATTCTAACAAGTTATAATGGGAGAATCCATGCTTGGAGAGCATGGCAAGGATGTAGGCCTTTGGTGCCGAACCTTGTAAATCCTTGTGTCCTGTGCCTTTTCATTACTGCATTATCCGGGAAAGGTTGAGAGATACAAGAAGAGTGGATCGAGGCTTTAACCAGCCATAGAGGTTTAATTGATAAAGAATCAATTAGTAAAAAGTTTTAAGGGATCACTGATTCACCCCCTCCCCCTCTCAGTGATTCACACTGATCTGGGCACTTCAATTGGTATCAGAGCAAGGTTACCTCTAAAAGATCCAAGGGAGTCTTTATGAAGTGCAGATTTGAGGAAATGAGCAACCAGCCTCAAATGGAGATATCTGCCAAGACTCAGAAAAATAGAAAGAAGAAACAGGCCAAGAAGATGAAGAAAGCCTGTCCTAGCTGTGATGAATTTGAAACAATGAATGATCTTCAGAGTGCACTCAAATATCTTCAGAAGACAGTTCCCATGGAAGTGGCAAAGTGTATAGCTACAAGCATCCATGATCTTCATGAAGAAAAATCACAGTTAGAAGAAGAAGCCAATGCAATGGATGATCAATTGGCAAAAAGGGTTGGCATAACCAACACTCTCAGAAAGCTGGTGAAGGCTAAAGATGAAACCGTTTCTCTTTGCAATGAAAGATATGAAGACACTGCTGAAGAATTGCAGAGAAGCCTTTCTGAGAAAGAATTATTTAAAGTAATAATCAAAGATGTTTTCCATGCACTGGAAAAGAGGCATAAAGTTTCAATGATTGTCAGAGATGCTCAAATTGAAGACAAAGTCAAAATGGTGAAGGAGCTTGACAACTCATTGCATGAAATAAAGAAGGTGCATGATGACCAGATGGAACAGCTGAAACAGAATTGGGAAGGAAGGCTAAGAACTGTTGAGGATGAGAAGAACTCCCTTAACATGAAATGCCTAGAACTAGAAGTGATATTGAAAAATCAGCAATCACCCAAAGCTAAAGCCTCCCAGTCAGCTGAAAGAAGAAATGTTGCTACTCAAGTTTGCTTTGAGCAGGATGATTCTAAGAGAAAGACATCCTCTAATAAAAGTGCAACATCTTCTAGAAAGAAGGTATCATCCATACCATCTTGTACTCATGCTTCTAAAAGTGTTTCTACTAAAAGTGCAGGATGGAAGAATAATTCCAAACAAGTATGGATGAAGAAAATGAAGAAGCATAGCTCTCCTGAAACAACACAGCAATTCAAGAGAAATGCCCAACAGCAAGAAGGACTCAAGAGGTCAAGATTTGTGGGTCAGTGTTGGTGTTGTAACAGGTATGGGCATTGTGCAAAGGATTGTTGGTACAATCCACTGAATGCCAAAGCACAGAGGAAGCCCATGCCAAGGGGGAGCAAGCCAGAGGAAAAGAAGAAACATCCACAGGTCCAGAGACATCTGTTCACTGCAAATAGATTTGGATTACTTGACAACATCTGGGATGGTTGCAAAAGTGGTCAAAGAGTTGATACATATCAATCTCCGAATGTATCCGAAGCTGGAATGAAGAGAAGATCACTGAACCTGGCTAAGAAAGATTCCTTGGGAAGCAAGCAGAAGAAAGTGGAAGATGCTCCCAAGAAGATGTTGAAAAAGGAAGAGAATTCCTTGGATTCTAAATCCAAGAAGGGTGAGTCATCCAGAAGGACCACCAAGAAGAAGTGCTTCTACTGTGGAAGGAATGGTCATACCATGGATCTTTGTAAAGAAGCCATGAAATTCAATAGAAGCCAACTGGACTCAAACAGACAATCAATCCAGAAGAAGCAGAAGGGATTGGTTGAAAATAAGTTTCCCAAGAGAGGTAGCTTAACAGTATCAAAAGAACCATGTGGAATATCCAGAACTGAGGCCACACTTCCAAGTGATTTACTAGTCATATGGCCAAATCAGTTGCAACTTGCCAAAGATCTGAAGAGAGCTGAAGATGAAGTTCTGGAAATTGGTAAGGCAAGAGGGAAGAAAAATATTTCACATGAAGATGTATTGAGATCCACACCAGCACCAACATCATTGAAAATCAAATGTGCAAGTGTGAAGACTGGTGAAAATGGGACATCTTGGTTGAGAGAATCTTCTCAACCTTGTTGTTCACATTGATGAACCAAGGAGGTTCCATCTTATTCCCTTATACTATTGGTATTTACATGTTCTAACATTGTAGGGAATTAAAGATGATGATCATTCTCAGCTGGAGGGTGGTTTGGATTGAATGGAGTGCACCCCTTGAGGGGGAGCCAATCTGGAGAAGATGATGTTCTGAAATTAATATCATCTTGAGAAAAGTGAAGGTGTTCCAATCATACTTTCATCCCTTGTTTCTTAATTGAGTTTATCTTGTCAATTAAGGGGGAGTATGGATTGAAGACAAATGGATGAAAGGGGGAGCTTTATCTTAGCATTGAACTTTCTAATGAGTTTTGTGAAGTTGTGCAGGATTTAGCAAATTCATTGTTATATCTGAAAAATTTCAAACCCCTAAGCATGATCTCACATGTGTAGAGAATTATGGACAGCTTTGAATTCCTTGGTTATATCACTCTTGTTTTCTACACCGGGTTAGCCCAAGTAGACTTAGAGCTGATGTACTAAAGGTTCTTTGCTAAAGAGAACATGTGACATCATCCCTCTCTCAGTGATTTTGAAGAAAATGCTTTTAAAAGGGAGGAAGATATATTTGAAAGTGAACCACACCACACCTTTGCATTTGATTGCCAATAAGGGGGAGAAATATTGGCACACATATTGACCCATTCATATGTGCTGAAGGAGTGTATTGACAACAAATACAAAGGGGGAGATTGAAGTGCATTGTGTTGCATTTGTTGTCAATGAGGCATGAAGTTGTCTTGGAATGAATGGATGTCAAGGAGTCAAGATGTGAATGTCAAAGGATGTGATGGTGATGGTGATGAAGGAGAATGGCCATGGTACCAAAATGCATGTCACTTAGGAGATTCACTAAGTGACTTAGGAGATGATGGTTTGAAACATTCTCTAAACATCAGACGATTGTTGAACTGATCTTTAAAGTTCCAAGAACTTGTATCAACTGGATACAATGTCACAACAAGCATTAGAAGACCATGCATTGTAGTGACAATGCATGAGGAGTTGAAAGGAGTTCCATCCACAACTACTAAGTGGATGATGTGCATTAATGAAGTCCATGCACTATCACTTAGTGCATGTGAATTTGAAGTTGATCCAATTGATCTCTGATTAGATCAATGAAGCACATTGAAGAATCAAGTGATTCGGCTGATGAAGAACCTTCTACAAATGTCTCATAAGTCTAGAATACATGATTGAAAGGAGTTGAGGATGTTTGTGGAAGAAGGATGAAGAAGAAATGGAAAGAATGGCTTAGAAGAAGAGGAGATAGGCATGTGGCATTTGGCAATTGGCATATTTTATATGGAGGAGAAACTGGTTTTTATACAAAGTCTTTATTCTATCCTTTGCCAAAAAATTAGGCCAGCCGAGGCACCTTGGGGGGTTCAACCCCAAGGCATGGGCACTAGGGCACCACGCCCGGGGGAACCCCGTGGGGCGAGCCAGGGCGGCAGGGCGCACCCAAGGACACCGCAAGGGCGCCAGGGGCACGCCCGGAGGAGCGCAGGGAGCATAGTGGGCGCTTGAAGCGCGCCCGCAGGAGGCAGAGTGGGCGCAGAGCGCGCCCGCAGAGAGAACCCGGTGCGGGGCGGCACCGGGAGGGGAGAAGTTTCAACTGGCCGCTCATGGGAGCGCCAGGGTGATAAAGCGCGGAAAATCCGCGGAAGGATTCGATGTGGGACGCGGGATTTTCCCCGGGAGCAAATCTCGGCCGCTCGATTCATCGCGCGCCAGATCTCCGCCGTTCATCTAATCCCGCGCGAGATCTCCAGATCGCGGCCGTCCGATATATCTCAAATGGCCGATCCGACGGCTCCCGCCTCGTCCTCTTCCCCGAGCTCGGCAGAGGTCTCCCCGCGCCTTCCCGCGAGCTTCGCTCGAACCAGGAGCAACCCGACGACGGTTTTGGAGCTCCCGGCCACCTCTGAGTAAACCGAAGCCTCCACTGTGATCGTCTGGCCACACTGAACACAACCATGCTTTAAAAAGATCTTGCATGCAACCAGTGGAGAATTTCGAATGAGGCCGAGGCAAACGGAGTTGCCGAGGCCACGTGAAGAGCATGCTGTGCATGCATAAGCCAAAACGAAGGCCGTGCATGCGTTCTAAGTCGCATGCACGTGGAGGAAACCGAAGGAAAAGAAAAGGAAACCCGCGTTGAAACAGAGTATAAAAATCAAGATTTGAAGTTTTTAAAGATCCGAAGATCTCGGGATTTCAAGATTGAACACGCGGATGATTCGGGCATCTCTCTGCCTATAAAAGAAGAGCCAGAGGCTCTCATTCTGTTGCTGAAACGCTGTTGAAAAACCGAGTCCCGCGAAGCCTCTGCCTCGCGAAGTTGAAGCCCCGCGCAAGGTATTTGCGCGGCTGAGTCCCTTTTGTGCACTCCTTGCGCAAAAGAAGTTGGAGGAGACCCTGCGCGCCTCCTTTGCGCGACAGGAAGAACCCCAGCCGCATCTCCTTGCGCGCTTGCGGTTGGCACCCTCACTGCCCGTATACCTGCGTGGCAGGAGGAAGTGCATGCGGGTGTTGCACTTGGGTGCCCCGCGGCAAATGCACACTTGCGCGCTCTTGTGCTCCAAGCACTTGCGCGGCCAGCTACACCCGAGGTGAACTCACACCTTACGCGTCTTGAAGAGGAAGTGAAGTCCCGAGGCCGTGTGTGCTTAACAAAACAAGAGAAAGGCCGTGGCCGTGTGTGTGCTTAAGGAGGAAGACCACACTATTTGTGTGTGTGCAATTCAAGTGAAGGCCGAGGCTTTGCCTCGTGTATGTGCAAAGTGGAGAAGAGCCCAAGGGCCTTAGTGCTTATGTGCTAAACAAGCAGGACCCGAGCCCTTGCACCCTTTGAGTGCAAAGTGAAGAAGAAGAACATACGGGTGTTGTGTGTGCAATTACAAGAAGGTGGCAGTGGGTGTGCACCAAAGAAGACCCGAGGCCTTAGTGAAGTTGTGTGCCAAGTGAAGTGGAATACCACACATTGTGTGTGAAGTGGAAAAGGCCGAGAGGAAGTGTGTGCAAGTGGAAGAGGGCTGTGACCTTGTGTGTGCATACCTTGAAGAACAAACTAAAAGAACACTAAAGTGAGTGTGTGCAACAAGAAGAGGAGAATAGGCCAAGTCTAAAGTGTGTGCAAAGTGAAGGCCGAACCTAGTGTGTGCACTAAAAGTGTGTTCACACTTAGAAGAAGAAAGAAGTGAAAGACCCACACTAAAGTATAACACATTTTTAGTGTGTGAACAATTTGAACATAGTGTGTGAAGATTGTGGAGGAGGTGTGTGCTATAATTGAATACACCCTTTGTGGGTCTACTGCACCAAGAAGAGGAAAGGGAAAGTGCATGCATGCATGCATGCATGTGCACACGTGAACAGTGCTAAATCAGTGGTGTGCATCTGAGGAGTCCAAGACTTGAAGATCTTGAAGAGTTGCCATGCATTCAGTGCATGAAGTTGAAGTGAACAGAGACTGAGCCAGACTGAAGTGAAAGATATTGTTTGTCTGAGTTTTCAGCAGATTGAGAAGACCCTGATCACCACAAGTGATCAGAAGAAGAGCAAGGCCAACAGCCTTTATCCCAGGCTGCTGAAGTTACTTGAAGAACTTCAAGTGAAGAAGTGCTACTCGTGTGACTCGAGGAGCCAAGAGAAGACCCTGTGGGACTCAGGGAGAAGAAGTCTTCAGTGGGATTCTGGAGCAGGCCAGTGGGACTCTGGTAACACTGTGGGACGCAGTATAAAGACCCTCCTGTGGGACTTAGGAGAGATACGGTGGGATGCTGTATCGACCATTGTAATTCTAACAAGTTATAATGGGAGAATCCATGCTTGGAGAGCATGGCAAGGATGTAGGCCTTTGGTGCCGAACCTTGTAAATCCTTGTGTCCTGTGCCTTTTCATTACTGCATTATCCGGGAAAGGTTGAGAGATACAAGAAGAGTGGATCGAGGCTTTAACCAGCCATAGAGGTTTAATTGATAAAGAATCAATTAGTAAAAAGTTTTAAGGGATCACTGATTCACCCCCTCCCACTCTCAGTGATTCACACTGATCTGGGCACTTCAGAGGTGAGTGTGCATAATGTCCTAGCTCTAGGACATGCATCTCCACCAATTCACATTTAGGCACCAACTATGGTTTCATAGGGAGATTTACTTCAAAATTATTATTAGGAGTACCTTCTCCATAAGACACCAGTTTTGAAAGGCCCTTCTATCCATCAACATGATGAGTAAAGGTAGGGCATGATTGAACATCTATTTGAGTTCTATGAAACATAGGACATGATCAAGGTAAATTGTTCCATGTTCATGATGGAGGGACCGACCAAGAGATGGTGGAACATGATGGTGATGGAAAGGAAACATGAGGGATTTGAGTGGATATAATTACAAGTTCTTTTCTATAACTAGTTCTTTCCAGAGTGAATGTTATTGGCTCAAGCTATGCATATTTTAAGCTTGAGCAGGCCGGAAGAACTGTGATAGGGTATTCAAATCTATTTACTATGTTGGTGAAATTGAAACATGTAATCATTTATAAGGGGAGAATGAAGGCCCGATGATTATAGTGGGGACTTCGATCTGATATCCATTCTCAATACTTCTTTTTCAAGCTACCCACTTATTCTGATGTGCTAGATAGGTTGATGATTATTGAGATGGAACTGGCTGGAAGGTTTGGGTTATCAGGAGTTTATTTTCCTTCTAGTGGTAGTGTTGGTTCATTTAATGAAAAATGAAAGAGTGATGACTCCTGAAGTAGTTATTTATTGAAGGGTGAATCCAGTACTCCTACAGTACCAAGAGGAAGTTCTTTGATTTTATACCAGTGTGTCAAGCTAGTACATTCTAATAGGGTTTGAACTAAGATACCCAAGAACTTTAGCTCCTACAAATGTTTAGGTTACTTTGACAGATTCTTACCTCATATCTCTACTCCACATAGTGGAACATGATCATTATATCCTGCTAAAACTATTAGGAAAATATATGCTTCACGTAATTTTTTTTTCGAGCAATAGAAATCTTGAACATATCTTATTCATCCAGTGGAAGAATCTCTTGGGGAAGAAGACATGGGTTCATCGATTGTGAGAGGTACCATTACTATAGAATCGTCATTAGTGGCTACTCTTTTTGATAAAATTTATTCTCATTCATTAATATCAAAAAGTATTTTGAATATTCTAAATCTTCATATGGAGTGTTTATCTTCTATAATGGATATTACATCACCCCTTGGTATGAAGAGGGATAAGTGTCGTTGTAGTCAGGCCTATGTATTCTCTCTATCAGAGGTCGAGATTGATTGGTGTTTTCTTATTCTCAACATGAAATCTCTTGATAGAATTTTTAGTATAGATATCCTTATTGATAATATATCCTTGATTGATTGTTATCTTTGGCGAGCCTACCTTACTACACCCAATGGCGAGTCTTTTATATTTCATGGATATTGGGACCCGAGGTTGACTAGGGATGGGAATTCTTATCCAGAGTTGGAGAAAGTAATATCATTGTTTTTATTTGATCTAAAGAGAGAGATTAAATGAGTGAGTATCTACCTCCAGTCGTCATTATGTATACCATCATGTTTCCTTCTAATTTATAAGGTCTTCCGTCGATAAGGGAAGTTTATTTTTCCATTTACTTAGTTCCCAGTACTCTACTAGTTTCAATTACCTCTTACCAAATGGATCCAACTAAAATTAAAGATATGAAGTCATAGTTGGGTAATCTTCTTGAGAAAGGATTTATATTCCCTAGTGTGTCACCTTGGGTGGTTCGGGTTCACTTTTATAAGAATGTTGATGATTCTCTTCACTTATGTGTTTATTATTGAAATATCAATCGAGTTATAGTAACAAATAAGTATCTTTTGCCACATATTGTTGATTTGTTTCATTAGTTAAAATGGTAAAAGTGGTTTTCAAATATGGACATTCGATATGGTTACCATCAGTTGAGGATAAATGAATCAGATATTTAGAAAAACTCCCTTTTGTAGCAGGTAAGACAATTATGAGTACCTTGTTATTCCCTTTGGTCTGACAAATACTCTTGCAGTTTCCATGGATATGATGAACAATATTTTCCACGTGTATCTGGATAACATTTTGGTAGTCTTTTTGGATGATATTCTTATTTACTACAAGTCTGAGGAGGATCATGTGCATCATATGAGAATAGTTTTATGTCTGATGATAAATCACAAACTCTATGCCAAGCTTTCAATGTTTGATTTGTAGAATCGGGAAGTGAAACTATTAGGACACATGGTGTCTGAAAGATGTCTATCTATTGATCTTCAAAATATGAAGGCAGTTATGACTTGGGAGAAACCATGAAATGTTTTTGAATTTCAGAGCTTCTTGGGATTAGATAGATATTAACTCAGGTTTGTAAAGGACTTCTCGAAGTTGAATTCTCTGATGACATCTCTGATTCAAAAGGGGGTGAAGTTTTCATGGAATGATTAATGTCAAAATTATTTTATTAAGATGAATCATCTTTTGAATACTGTACTAGTATAGAATCTTACAGAGGTTGGGTAAGGATATGTGGTCATTTGTGACGCATTAGGTTCAGGCTTGGGATACATTCTTATGAAGTCAACCTTGTAGTTTATTATGGTTCTCATGAGCTTAGGGTACTTAAAAGGAATTATAATAACCATGATCTTTAACCTAATGTTTTGATGCACATGATTAAGAGTTGGAGTCATTAACTTTATGGAGAATGTTTTACCGTGATTTCAGACCACAAAAACTTGAGATATATCTTATCTAAATTTTTTTTGATCCTTCTCCAGAGGTGTTGGTTGGAGTACCAATTATCGTTCGACTTTGACATCACCAATACCCCAGAGAAACGGAATGTCATTGCTGAGGCATTGAGTAGGAAACTTACAACCAAGACTATGAAATAATCTTTGTAAGAATGGTGTTTGATGGAAATTTCTTTCCACATATTCATATTGATGTTCAGAAAAAAGGGGCTGATGTTTCTTTATCCAATGTTCAGTTGACATATACTATTATCGATATTATTCATTAAGAACAATATCTAGATGATGAATTCCACATTATTGGATACTTTAAGTAGGGTGGGGAGATTGTTTCCTAGTGGTCAATCTCCGATGCGAGTTTTCTATATTATCATAACTTCTTTGTTGTGACGCTTATGGAAAGGTTGGATGTGATGGGGGATTGTCATAATTCCCTATGGGAGGTACACCAAAGTACCAAAAAGGTGTTCTAAAACATGAAGTGGTAGTTTTGGTGGCTAGGTATGTGATAGGGAATTTTTGATATTTTTTCTCATTTCTATATGTTCCAATTGGTGAATGTTGAGCACCATAAACCTTCGATTTTGCTTCAACAACATCCGGTGCCCGCTTGGATGTGGTATGAAATCTATATGGACTTTTTGGTTGGGTTTCCTCATTCATAGAGGAAGAATAATTCAATACGGGTTGTGATCAATAGGATGACCATGTTGTCTCACTATATACTAATTCGAGATATGCTCAAAGTTGAGGAGTTAGGAAGTCTCTATGTGAAAGATATTGTCCGTTTTCAAAGAGTTCTATATTATATAGTCTTTGATAGGGATTCCATGTTTAATTCTCGCTTTTGGAGAGGAATTTAAGAAGTACAATAATATCATGTACTTTTGTGCACGACCTGCACTTCACACTTAGATGGCCAGATAGATTAAGCTATACAGATCCATGAAGATATGATTCACACTTTTTTTTCTCAATTTCAGCAATTCTTGGGATGATCATTTGGGGATGGTTGAGTTTTCTTATAACAATATTTACCAATATGTGATCAAAATATAAATTTTTGAGACCTTTTATGGACAACCTTGTAAATATCTTTTGTGCAGGTCGGTGGTTGGTGAGAGTTTAATGGTGGGATGGAGTTAGTTCTAAGATATGAAAACAAAGATTTAGTTTATTCTTCATAGAATGTTAATAGAACAAAGATGATATAAGTCTCATTTTGATCATCACCTTTGGCCATTGGAATTTTCTGTTGGTGACCATGTGTTGTTGAAGGTTTCACCCCCGTTGGGCCATTAATGGCTCAAAATAAAAGGGAAACTTGATCCTCATTTGTGGGACCTTTTGATGTTGTTGAAGAGGTGGGGAAATTTTTTTACCATCTAATACTTCCACAATAGTAGATATTGATACATAATTTGTTCCAAGTATCCCTGATGAGAAATTATCTCTCAAATTAATCTCACATTTTGAGGTGGAGTAATCTAGAGATTGAACGTGATATGTCTTTGACTGAGCAGCCAGTCATGATAGATGATTCTGAGACCAAGGTACTTCCTGGGAGGATGATACCTTTGGTTCATGTGATATGGCACCCTGGTACTGGTAATTACAATATATGGGAAGGAGAGGCACTGATGAGTGACTATTGGCCTCATATCTTTGGTTGGGAAGCGTTTTTTATTTTCATTCTAGGGGCGAGCATTTTTTATGGTGGGGAGGTTGAAACATCCCATTACTCATCTGATAGGTAAATCTTAAAACCTATTTTCATTTACCATTATAATTTTTTTGGTAAGGGTTGAGTTTAGATTGGGTGGACACATATAGTGGTGAATTTAAATGTTTGTTGGATTCAATCTATTAAACATCTTTTTCATCCAGTCTTCCTAAGGATATCACATCAGGTAATAGAGTTAAACATTGTGTAATGGTTCTACAAAACAAGTCGTGAACATATTCACACAATGATGGGTATAGGTCATGAGTTTTTATTACACATCATGAAGGAATTGAGGATTAGATTTTAACTCAGAGAATAATCTTTTAATGAAAAAGGTATATGTTTTGAGGGTTATGAAACTCATGTTTTTCACACCTTGTATTGGGAATTCTTGCTGTGAAATACCCTGACATAATTTTTTTATATAGGTATTGTGGTTGAGTTTTTATTTTTCCTCCACAATAGTTCTTTCTCCTTTGACATAAGGTATTCCTCATGTGATCTTGAATCATTCCAGTACTTTGGATCCATTCATTTGGAATTCGACCATCTGTATGCTTGTAGTGTAATTTCCTATTTAATATTTCTCCCTCATTCTTCACTTTTAACTCATTCTCCTCCCTTGGGTTTTCAATGGATTATATTTTAATTGATGGATCTATTACATGTGGTGTTAGAATATTATTCAAAGTTGGGTTTTTATTTCTTATAAACCTTCATTATTATTGACATGTGTCATTGGGAATGTTGATTTTTGGTAAGTGACAAGTTGTTCCACTCTCATTAGAAAAATTAGATATCCTAGTATTGCTTGATTTATTTCTATTTTTGGTTTAATTTCAATTTATTAAAATATCATTCAATTAATTTGATAAAATCCCATTCTAGAGAATTGGGATATTTTTAAATTCTTATGGCATGAAAAATTGTGAAACCCCCCAATTCCATTAAATTGGGGTGTGTTTATGAAAATTGATTAATTTAATTTCCATTAATTTAAATATTTTATTTGATGGAAATGATTTCAAATAAATAGTTTATTTTTTTTTATTTACTTTTGAAATGATGGAATTGGTTTTTAATTTATTTCAAACTCATGAAAATAGATAAAAATGTTTTCAATGGAAACCTAGTGGTTTTATCTTTTGAAAGAGGAATGTTTTTTTACTAAAACACTTTTTGGTTTTAAATGTACATTTGGCCTTGAAATGGAAGAATTGGATTTAATTATATTTTAAGAAGTCCAAAAACAAATTGCCCATCATGGATTATGTAAGATCACAAGAAATACTTAGGTAGATAGTGAGTTACTTGGACACACTCTACATTATTACAATATTCTATAACATACATGTAGAGGGTCACATCCTAGATGGGATAGTGATGTGTCTCCTTTGTCCAGTGTCATTAGCATGTGTGTATAAACTTTTTACTGAGATCACATAGAGAGTGAAGATTCCTATAACTGAAAATACAATCGTACCAATTTGGAAAATTGACAGGTTACTCACTTTTTATTTATATTTGAGATATAAATGTATTCCAATGCTTTTGACCTGCTTTATAGGGATGCTAAAATTACATAAAATATTTTACGTAATTTTTTTTAATCCATTGTTTTAGTAATATTCCATTATTTGTAAAGCGATTTCTTAATGTATTTTTCCATCATTTGAACTGCATGAAATGATTTATTTAATTATGATTTAAAATTACAAACCCGATTATCTTAAAAAATTGAATGTATTATTTTTGTTAATCCATTGTTGGCATCTATTATGGAATCCTTAGTGAGACACTACTGATATTTTCAGCTCATACCCTACTTCTTTCATTTTGGTATTTGTAGATTTTCCCTTTCCAAGTAAATTTAATGGAAAATGACCACTTGGAGGTGGATCTTGTTGTTGAACTATGCTCGTGGTGGGTTTTGTTTCCTTACTTTAGTACATTAGTTGTAATAATTCAAACATGTTATGCCTTGTTGTATTATGGAATATCACTCCCATTGGAGTTTCATTGATATTCATACTGTTGTTTTTTATTTTTCTTCAGCATTGTTAGTGGAAAAACTATTACCACTTTCGTGGTGTATGATGCTTGGTTCAAGTCGATGACCTGTGGGGATCAGGAATGCCCTTAGAGAAATGTTAGGACTTGCTTGATTACTAGGTTACCAGGGTGCCTAGGATGTCTCATGAAAATTATTATTATTAGAAATAAGAAATAGTTTTTACCAAATTAAATTCACATTAGTGAATTTTTTAATTATAATTTAAACCTGCTGTGTGATGGAAAACATGTTTTTAAAGAAGTGTATTTTTCTATTAAAAAAATGATTAAATATTAATTGTATAACTAATAATAATAATTATGCTAATATATATTAATTTTTATTGAGATATAATCTATATATTTAATTTAATAAATTTATCATTATAACCTATTTTAATTAATTAAAATAGAGAACCGTTATTCACATTAAAAAAATTCATAAATACCGATTTTAGAAAAAAAAAATGAAACAAATACTAATATCATATATAAAGTCGACTTAAAATTAATTAGGTGGATTAAATATAATTAAATAATAATAATGTTTATTTAATTACATTAAAATTTTAATTTTACTATTAAATTTCATAATTTATTGATGTGAAATGACTTTTTTTAATATCTTTTTTCACAATTCATTAGAAAATATATATTGTTGACAAAAACATAAAATTTTACCATAATTTTGATTCAAAATATTGATTTAAAAAATTATATTAAATTAATATATTTTAAATGATAAAAATTAAATTTTAGATTTAAATTTCAAACCTTAAAAAAAATAGATCATTTAAATCTATTTATTCTAGTATGCAAAAATTTCTTAATGTGTTTAAAATGAATATAACTACCTAAATCATGAAAAAAATTATTCTATCATTACCTAAATTTATTTATTATTAGCCCATTTTTTAAATTTCAACCGCTTAATTATAATTACTCAATAAACAAGTGTGGATATATTTCTGTCATTGTATTTTCGAATTCTCTTGGTGCATCATCAACCATTGGGTATTTCAAAAAAAACAAAACCTAGTGAGCCAACATATTAAAAGAAACCACTATATGATCAGGAATATAAATAATACAGTCCTTATAATAATATTTATCTTTTACATGGACTAATTTAGGGATAAAAATAAGAGTTTAATCTAGAATGTATATTCATATCATTAATACAGGAAAAATATTATTTACCTGAGATAAACTCG
The DNA here is from genome assembly GCA_963277665.1 of Viscum album. Classification (NCBI taxonomy): domain Eukaryota; kingdom Viridiplantae; phylum Streptophyta; class Magnoliopsida; order Santalales; family Viscaceae; genus Viscum; species Viscum album. Next base: position 96,751,735 of record OY728125.1, read on the forward strand.
GGGTATATCCACTTGGTAGGAAACTGATGCAATTTTCTCAAATATTTTATACAGTCCAATAATCTACCAATGTAGGATTATGTTTTTTCCAAAATCCATAACACCTTTCCATGGAGATAAGTTAATAATTACATGATCTATTACCTTAAATGAATGATATTTATTCTGTTTATCAACACATCTTTTCAACCTTATTTAAGAAATCCTCACATGCTGTTGAATCTACTACACATCATAAACCATTTACTCTACCAAACCATAACCCATGAACTTTATTTCCACTACTTCATCCAAAAACCGTATATTTCAACACACTTTCTATATAATTATTTAAAATTTTCCGTCTGAATACTGGATTGAATACTATTTTTATATAAAAAATCCACCAAAGAAAGTTGTTAATCCCAAAATCCATTATAATTTTTTGAAAAAGAATAAGGCATATCATCTATGCTCAAAA